>JAESUZ010002383.1:0-2643422 GCA_017311185.1 Proteles cristata cristata
CAACATGTTTTACTTAAGAAGATGGATCTAAATGTGCTTTTACTGAACAACTCTTTAAGAGTGGCATTGCTCATATCTGTATTACTTTTCACAGCCCACTAACAGGATTTCTGGAGAGATGAGTTAGGTGCAGCTATTTATTGCTTAATAAAAAGTACTGGATAACTACCTGCTGGGTTTTAGCTGGTGTCTTGGTCACACAGCAGGTATGCTTTGGACATAGACCTCTCTCATAGCAGGAGCTAGAGGTGAATTTGGCGGTGAGGGTTCTCATTCTAATAATGGTGATTCACCCCTCTGTAATGGTGATTTTGCAAAAGAAAGTAAGGTCAGGTATTTACAAGTAACATAAATAGCAAGAACCACATATTATCACAATAACATATTTTATCAAATCATCTCCAAACATGTAGGTCAAAACAATAATTAGTTTTCCATGCTCACACAGCTGTAGATCAGCTGAGAAGTGGCTGACCTATGCTGGTCTTGCCTTGGGCTTGGTTCCCTCAGCCAAAGCAAGCCACACAGCCAAGCTCAATATCAATAGAATGAGGAAATATGTTGTGCCTATAGTGAGAGGGAAAGGAAAGAGAATATTTGCTAAATGATAATCTGAACTATTAAAGACTCTAACTTAAGCCAAAAATTAATTTGTTACAAAGATGGAACACAACTCAAAGGATCAAAGGAAAAGCTGAATAATCAAGCTTGAAAAGGAAATAGAATGGATTCAGGGATCTCTATAGGAGGAATCCGAAGATAGTCTCTGTAGGAGCTGGTCCCCAGAAGGATGAGCAGCAACCATTTGCACTATGTGTCATTGCAATCAAGTTTGAAATTCCAAGAAGAGTGCATCCTCTTGGCCATGGTTGATACCTGTGGTGCTCTTGGGTTGGTGAATCAGGACGTGGTGCACACGTGAGTGCATTTTCATCTTGTCTTTCCTTTAGTTTTAAGGTGGGTACCCCTAGAGTTTGTAGGACTGGGTGCCAGCTTTGCTGGAAGTTACATAGGTAATTAGATGTCAACTGTTTTTTCCAGTGGGAGAGAGAAAACTTCTGCCCTACCATTCAAAGCCTGAGTCTGAAATTAATTCTGAATGGTTGTGAGACCATGGAATTGGAAAATGATGATTTATGTGAGGTAATGAGAGACTGTCCCCAGAGCTGGTGATGATGGTCATCTTTTCTCCATTCCTGTATACTGCATAGGGGAGGGAATACCCAAATGAATATCTGAGTATGTTTTGGAGGGAAATTTATACAAATAAGCAATAAACTAATAATGTCAGTTGCACATAACAAATAGCACTGTAAGCCTGGACGTTACTGAATTCTTCCCTTGTCACTCAGAGATTTATGCAACAAGTGTACTACAGAAAATACTACAAAAACACATGAATATACCATTCTAAATATTGGGAAAGGAGCATAGATGATAACACTGTGTAAACCATGCATAGGTTCACATGGCTGAGTTCCTCATAGCTGAATAACACTTCTCAATATTAAAATATTCATATTACTATAAAATGTATATGTTCTATATGTCACATATAAATGTTTGTGTATATATTTACAAACATACATATATAACATGTAAACCATGATGCTGATCCTTTTTTATTAAAACTTTTTAAGTTTATTTATTTCTGAGAGAGACAGAGAGAATGAGTGGAAAGAGGAGCAGACGCAAAGGGAGAGAGAGAATCTGAAGGAGACTCACACTGTCAGCCTGGAGCCCTATGTGAAGCTCGAATTCATGAACCGTGAGGTCATGACCTGAGTCAAAATCAAGAATCAGACGCTTTACCAACAGGGCCACCTAGGCACCCTGACACTGACCCTTTATGTTGACAACTTGGATGGGCACTGAATGCTAGAATTGCTTTTAATTTTGCTTTAAATACCTGTGATTTAAAATTTCTTATTTTCAGTGTACAACCTATGTAGCAAAAGACTCTCTTTCTTTTAAATTTAACATAAAATTTTGAATATTTTACAAAAATTACTTCTTGAAAACATAATTATAATTTTCAGTGTTTTTCATTTTCTTTCATTTATGCTTTTGGAGGAAGTGTAACATTTTGTAAATTTTGAATAATAAGCTACTTTATTTTTAATTCTTTAGAATGTACAAGTTGAGCTTGTAATGGGAAGAGATAACATAAAAGTGCAGATCATAAAAAGAAAAACAGAAAATGGAAAGTCTTCAAAGGAGTTAGCTGCTTAAAATTTAAAAAAAAAATTAGAAACAATAACATGAACTGACTCTCCTTCAAAATGCTTTGCATAAAATTTGTGGTGAGGCCTTACATAGTCTTTAATTAAGATTTACTGATCAAAACATTAAAAATGAGCAAGAAATTTTTACCCGTCAAATCAACCATTTAAACAGGTCAGATCAAATCTACCACCTCATGTTCTTGAATCACTGAACATGTGAGTATCAGCTCAAAACAATGAGAATGAAAAAGAATTGTTCACATCAGTTTCACAATTCAGAGAAAACAAATACCACTCTGGCCCCGTCATTAAATGATGATGAAAAATACATTTATAAAATAAGCAATTTGAAGGAAAAAGATAAAAAATCTCTGCAGGGTTACTGTTTCTTGGATCATGATCTCAGAAAATGGCTGTCACATCCTCCTGACAGCATGAGAGTGTTTTTAGCAAAACACAATCTCACTCAAATTAATGATTATGATTTTTTACTTGGATATATATGACAGAAAATTTACTATTTAATTTTATAGTAAAATTATTTTAAATGGAGAAAAATTGTAGACATTTGCATTTTCATTCCAAATCACTACTCCATATTGATATTAAATTTTCATGTTTCCCAACTAATCTTGGAGTCTCGCCTTGATTAATGAAGGTGTGCATGACTGGAAACACGTTTTGATTTAAAGAAACACAAAATACCACTTTCCAAAAAAAAAAAATAAGTCACAAATGCAATTACTAGTACTCAAAAAGTCTGAGTGAACACTAACCAATAAATAATATTCAACAATGATAAATAAATGCCAGTATATTAATGCCAATATAGAATAGAATAATATCATATGTTCAATATTGATTGAGTGTAACAATAATTTTGATGCTCAAAGGGAACATTATTTACAGAAAAGAAAGCAAAAAGTTCAGTTTATTAGAAATTATTTCTGGGGCACCTGGATGGCTCAATCAGTTGAACGTCTGACTTCAGCTCAGGTCACGATCTCACTGCTTGTGGGTTCGAGTCTGGTGTTGAGCTCTGTGCTGACAGCTCAGAGACTGGACCCTGCTTTGGATTCTGTCTCCCTCTCACTTTGCCCCTCCCTTGCTCATGCTCTGTTTCTGTCTCTCTCAAAAACAAATAAACATTTAAAACAATTAAAAAAAAAGAAATTATTTCCAAATTTGTTCTAAGCATAGCTGATCTTATAAAGCAGATTTTAAAAACTAAGTGTCTGAGATCAGGAAATGAAAATGAGATTACTAGTTTAATGAGTCATAAAGTAAAACAAGAAATCACAAAGAATTGGGAAAAGTAAATTATAAAAAGTAAATAGTACTTAATTTACTTTTTACCGGGGACAAAAGTTACGTTGAACAACCAGCATTTGTTATAAGTATTGTTGAGCTCCCAGAAGAAAATAATGAGGTTAATTTCATTTGTTTTACACCTGTTCTGACCTAAGAACTACAAAATAACTTTCATTTTCAGCATTGATTTAAAAGATTTTCTATGCTTATGATACTGGTGCTAGCAGAATTGATAATTAAAAGTGTATACTGTTAGAATCTGGGCCAAAATCCCAGGAACATGTACAGCATATAGAGTTAGATTTTGTTGCTAGGAGACAAGACCACAAATTACCAATAGAAACGATTCTAATGCTCCTTAGAAAAATTCAGAGACTACATTCTGGGGTGATTTTTTAAATCCAACCAGAGATAAAATAAATAACTTGATAAACCAATTGAAAATATGGACCTTATAAACACACTTGGACACATGATGATAATGTCAGCTCAATACTGTGAAAGCAATTAGAATTCATTAGGCAAGACAGGAAATGTTTAGAAGATAAGAGGAAACTAACAGACGGCCAGCCCTCAAATAAAGAGTGAAACATAATCTCAGGTGAAAATTTAAATTAATCCTGAAATGAGCTATTGAGTTATTTGTCATGAGCTGTTGCTTGTTGGTAATAACGTTAGAAACAGCTTACCAAAAAAGCCCCAAGAAATCCAAATTTGACTATTTTACTTTTTAGAAGTTAAAAAACACATATTAAAAATGTTTGGTAGGTATTCTTAAATCAAAAGAAAGTAAACATGAACTATGTTGCAAAAAATGACATTGCAACAAAATATAAGACTTTAGACTTTAGAACAAGGAAGAAAAATGTTTTTAGGCATATAAAGGAGAAAGAATATTACAAATAATCACCAATTTCTATAGGGGCTGTTTTCTGGCCACTTCTTTTCACTGACTTATTGAGATAATTTCACATATCATAAAATTCATCCATTTGAAGTGGTCAGTTCAATGGCTTTTAGTATATGCAGAGCTGTGCAGCCATCACCATAATCTATTTTTTGTCATCTTTTTAAATAACAGCTTTATTAAGATATAATTCACATACTATAAAATTCACCTTTTTAAAGTGTGCAATTCAATAGGTTTTAGTATATTCAGAACTGTGCGATCATATCCATTATTTAATTTCAGAACATTTCCTCACTCCGAAAAGAAACCCCTTACTAACAGCTCATTACTCCCTGTTCTTCTCTCCACCCCTGTAAACCACTAGTCTGTTTTCTGCCTGTGGATTCATCTTTCTTGGATATTTCATATAAATAGAAATTTGGCCTTTTAGGTCTGTCTTCTTGCACTAAACATAATGTTTTCAAGTTGATCCGTGTTGTAGCATATATTTTGGTCTTTTATGCCTTTTATATAAATATATATATTGACCTTTTATATATAAAATATATATATAATATTTTGGCCTTTTATATATATATTTTTTGGCTTATTATATATAAATATATATATATATATAATATTTTGGCCTTTTAGGTCTGTCTTCTTGCACTAAACATAATGTTTTCAAGTTGATCTGTGTAGTAGCATATATATATATATAATATTTAGTTGTATGGATATACCACGTATTATTCACTTATTCATCAGTTGATAGACATTTTAGTTGTTTCTCCTTTTGGGCTATTATAAAAAATGTTATTATGAACAATTGTGTACAAGTTTTTTTTTTTTTTGGTACAAGTTTTCATGTGGACACATGTTTGCAGTTGTCTTGGATATATACCTAGAAATGGATTACTGGGTCAAATGATAACTCTATTTTAACTTTTTGGGGAACTGTCAAGCCATTTTGTAAAGTAACAGCATCATTTTACATTCCCACAAGTAGTGTATGATGGTTCCAGTTTCTCTATATCCTTGCTAACCCTTGTTATTGTCCATCTTTTTGATTATGGTCACCTTGGTGTGTATGGAGTGGTTTCTCATAGTGGTTTGGATTTGCATTTCCCTAATGACTAATGATATTGAGCATCTTTTTAAATGCTTTTGGACAATTAATATATCTCCTTAGGAGAAATGTTTATTAAATCCCATGCCCCTTTATAATTGGACTTTTAAATATCTTTTTATTGTTGATTTGTATTTCTAGCCACTTTAAGATTAAAAATAGTCTTTTATGGGGCGCCTGGGTGGCTTAGTCGGTTAAGCGTCCGACTTTCGCTTAGGTCATGATCTCGCGGTTCGTGGGTTCGAGCCCCGCGTCGGGCTCTGTGCTGACTGCCAGCTCGGAGCCTGGAGCCTGTTTCAGAGTCTGCGACTCCTTCTCTCTCTGACCCTCCCCTGCTCACGCTCTTTCTCTCTCTCTCTCTCCTAGAAATAAATAAAACATTAAAAATTTAAAAAAAAAATAGTCTTTTATTTTTTTATGGAATAAGTTTGACATACAACACTGTGTAAATTTAAGGCATACATGTATTGCTTTGATATATTTATATATTGCAATATGATTGCCACTAACAGTATTTACCATATTATATAATTCTAGTGCAATATTATTATATGTACTCATTAAACTTGTGCATTATATTTCTAAGGCTTATTTACTACTCATTGCAAGTTTGTACTTTTAGACAACAACAATTAAAATATGGCCTCAAGAGAATAGAATAGAAATTTAATAAAACCGAACAAATGCTGCTCTTTTTGATTTCCTTCATAATATCCACCTTTTAAAGATTTGAAAGAAGATAGGTAACACGGTTACATATAAATATAAAAGATGATGAAATTACAATAGAAACGATAGCAATTTGAGATGCTTGGGTGCCTCAGTTAAGTGTCCAGCTTCAGCTCAGGTTTCAATCTTGCAGCTCATGGGTTCGAGCCCCTATTGGGCTCTGTGCTGCTGGTGAAGAGCTGGCTTGGGACTCTCTCTCTTTCCCTCTCTCTCTGTCTCCCCCCACCTTCACTTTCACTCCTCCTCTCAAAATAAATAAATAAACTTTTAAAAAAATAATAGCAATTCATTATACAAAATTAAAATATTTTAAATATTTCTCTGATCTGATCATTTCTCTACGGGCTTCTTTATACTGTTTGAACATGACATGTAAAATTCATAGCTCATTTATGAATTTAAATATTGCTTTATAAAATTTGATGACAATTTCAGACACTACTGTTTCTGCAGAGCAAAATTTTTTGAAGTTGGAATTTATCCAGGAAAAAAAATCCCTAAACACTATATGGCAATTTAATTTGATGTTACTATTGGTGAAACTTTTAACTGTAACAATATTAGTTAAAAGAAAAATGATTTCTCTCAAAATATGTAATACTTTATGAATCTACATTTTTATTACTAATGTAAACATCTCTAGTGCATCACCAGAGCTCTCAACCATAATCCATAATAATTAATACAGTTGTTCAGTTATTTTAACTGTATTAATTAATACAGTTATTTTAATAAATGAAAGCCATAGTTTTATATGTGTTTTCAATTTTGCTGTATTCATATTAAGGTCGAGATATGAAGATATGATATATTTATTTAACAGTTAGCTTTATTTATAATTTCAAAAGACCTATACATGCCCATTTGTTCTTTTGTCCTAAACTGGTTGGGTCATGTTTATAGAGTTTTTTATTTTAATTTTTGAAGTTTGTTCATATGTTTTAATGTTTTATTTATTTCTGAGAGAGAGAGAGCGAGAGCAAGAGCAGGGGAGGGTCAGAGAGAGGGAGACAGAGAATCCAAAGCAGGCTCCAGGCTCTGAGCTAGCTATCAGCACAGGGCCTGACGTGGGGCTTGAACCCATGAACCGTGAAATCATGACCTGAGCCGAAGTCAGAGGCTTAACTGACTGAGCCACCCAGGCGCCCTGATGTTTATTTATTTTTAAGAGAGAGAGAGAAAAAGAGAGAGAGTCCATGAATGGGGGAGGGCCAAAGACACAGAACCCAAAGCAGGCTCCAGGCTCCCCACTGTCAGCGCGGATACCAACACCAGCTTGAACTCAGGAATGTCGAGACCATGACCTGAGCTGAAACTGAACCACCCAGAAGCTCCTGATCATGTTTATTAAGTGGATTAAGTTAACACTTTGTTAAATGTGAGTGGATTATTATGGTGTATATTTTAAAATTATACAAAATAAATCTGTGAAGAGAGGTTAACTATGCAGTTCTTCCTCCTAACCTTGGAAGGTCCTTGTTTGCCTCCCACAATTATGTTGAGAGTGGAGAAGCAGCAGTCTGAGGAAACAAAAAACCCTACAACCAATCTAAAATAATATCCAGAAAAGAAATGTGAGCAGCTATCACATGTTGCCAACTGTACAAAATAGATTAAAAACCCTATAACTTTGTTTAGAAAATTGTACAGAGAATATATAAGCCAAATTATAAATGTCTGAGACTGTTAGAGACTTAAAATGACCCCAAGCCCTGTCCTTCAGTAGGCATCCAGCAGAGGGAGAAAAATCACTCAACTCATAAATAAAATGTATTCCTATCCACTGCCCACCACAGATGTGGCAAATGGGGTAGAGCCAAAGACCACGGAGAAAAGTAATTAATCTGAAACTCTTCTGTGAGGAAGCAAAGTCACTTTCTAGGAACAGTCCCATTCTATTCTCCCTTCCCAAGGTGGAAGGTCCTCCCCACCTCTGCCTCATAGGACTTCAGAATTATTTGAGTCAGATTAGTTTCTGCCATGTACCTGTTATCCTTCCTCTTTCTAAAGGGGAGAGTTTAATGCAGTTACTCTGTCCCTGTTCTAGTATTGGGTATTTGGAGAGCATGGAAAAGTAACTTATCTTTTGCATTCATTAGTGTCCAGAGCAAGAGAATTCACACTCAACTTTGATGTGGAGTCTGCCACGTCACACCCAGAAAGCCTAGGCTTTGAGTTTGATGCAGTGGCAAAATGGGACATGTGGACACTCTTCTTTAGGGAAGAGTTGAGTACATTTTCCATGTGGGAGGTAGAGGGAGTTGCATATTTGGTTACCTACAAGTGCAAATCTGTAATGGTGTTCTCCAAGTAGTTTCAGTTCAACCTCCTAACCACAGTGGGGATTACACACCCTCTCTTACCTGTTGCTGAGTGGATCATGTGGCCAGATCTGGTCAGTGATGATGAAAGTGGGAAGTCACTTTCAGGATGGAGCTTTTTGCTGCTGTGTAAGAGTCCATGAAGACCAGCAATATTTGAGACAGTAGCTATTCCATCCGCCCCAACCCAGAGAGAGTAACCAAGGAAGTAAAGCTCCCAGCTGATCCCCAACAGATCAGTAAGTGAGAGGGAAATAACTCTTGTTGTTATAAGCCATAAAGAGATGAGAGTTGTTTATTACATTATAAAGGAGACTTCCCTGATGGCTGGAGTGACATATGGTGGCTACAGCTTTTTTAATAAAATTAAGGCATTCTTCAAATTAAATGGTTAAACATTTAATGCTTATGCTGGTGAAGAAACATTGTGAATCATATTATCTCAAATTTATTTTTGAAATGTGTTGGTTTGATTGAAGTTCAGCCAGAAAAGTGCGATGTTTTTCCCAGTAAAAAGTAGATTAACTTTTACATTTGAGGTCTTTTACTTCATTTACAGTATTTACAGTTACTGCTGGTAGCACAATGATTTTGGAATAATGGAAGCTAATGTGACTCTTTACTCCCAATTTCTCCCCAGGATACTTGGCAGTTTCTCTCAATCTTCTGGTTGCTTTCTCAAAACAGCTGGGACATAATTCTGAAAAAGCAGAGAGACAACATTGTCCTACAGCTTTTAACTGCCAATTAAGCAGGTTTCAATTTATGAATCCATTTCATCTGTGATTAAAATTGAGTTTATTTTAAAGGTTATTTAACACTGTGAAGTGTTTCTTCACATTCCTTACCTGAGTAGATAGAGTTAATAGAGTTTTAATCTGCAGCCATAAATAAAACTAAATGTCTTTATAAAATAGTTGAAGGAAAGTAAAATATCTGTACAGTAACGTCTTGTGTTTGTGCAAATGTTAATAATATTGAATTATGTTTATAGAAATATCACTCATAAAATTACATGAAAAATCATCATTGTAAATTAATTAAAAGATACTGACCTGTACAAATGCATAAATATCAAAATGCTATATGATATGTAACATATATATCATATACATATATATACACATATATGTCACATACATGTGCATATAAGAAATATTTGTCAGGTATAAGCACGCACATGAAATTTTCAAGTGGCAACTTTCTTAGAGAAAAAGCAATGATATATATGTTCATGTTCAAAATAATGTTTTAAGACGTATTTTTAGAAAGGACTCATATTTGGATTTGATTGCCAGTGTTCAGTCAATTAAATTACTCACAGTCTCTATTTTCCTGGGTTGTCGGGGTAGTGTTTATTCATTTAATTGGTTCTGGAATAAAGATTTCTCATGTGGTTCCTGCTGTACTTCCAATGTTAAGACATGTATTATATTAAGGGAAAATAATATCTGAGTAAATTATTATTGAACATGGCTTTTTCTGTTATTAATGGCAAATTGATTTGTAGATCCCCTCCCCCATGACCTATTTCTCTGTCTCTATGGATTCCAAATTGGAGGAAGAAATAGTATTTTTTTCTTCCTATATTTAGTATTAAGGCTAGCAATCCTGAACTAAGATGGTCAGGCATTTGAAGAGGTAAAAAAGCCCTGTTTGCTTAAAGTAGGAAACCCTAGAACCAGACTCCACAATCCCTAAGTCTCTTGTAAAGTGGTTCTCAATCTTGGCTGCACATTAGATCATGTGGGAGTTTAAAGAAATTCTGATGCCCAAGCACACCTTGAATCAATTAAGTATAAATACTTTGGGGAATATGTCAACTTGATTGGAACATGAGGTGCCCAGATATTTGGTTAACCATTATTCTAGGTTTTTCGGTAAGCGTGTTGTTGAATGAGTTTAACATTTAAGTTGATAGACTGGGCAAAGCTGGTTACCTTCCCTAAGGTAGCAGGACTCATCCAATTAGTTGAAGGCCTGAATCCGACAAGAATGTTGAGCTTCCCCAAAATAAGTGGGAATACCTCTTTCATGACCACTTTGAGCTAGAACATTGTTTTGTTTGTTTGTTTGTTTGTTTTTCTTGCCTTCAGACTTGAACTGAAACATCTTACTGTGTCTTGAGCCTGCTGGTTTTCAGAATGGAAATCACACCATTGGTTCTCCTGGGTCTCAAGCTTGTTGACTACAGATCTTGGGAATTGTCAGCCTCTGTAATTATTCAAGCGAATTCCTTATAATCCCTCTCTTTTTCTCTCTCTCTCTCTCTGTATACATACATATATATATACACATATATATATACACACATATATATACACATATATACATACATATATATATATATATATATATATATATATATATATATATATATATATATATATATACACACACATAAATATGTAGCTGTTCTACCAACTCTGGGGCCACTGTGCTTCAGGGTTTATTGTTATATGAGATTATATATTTTCTTATGGGGTAAAGCATTTGGTCATGGTTTTACGTTGTTAGCATCTGTCATCATTCAAATTGTGCACCAGAAAAACTCCTTTCAATTCTTTGAACCCTGCTTACTGTCTCCTTTTCCTTGGCATCACAGGGCAGTGTTGTCCTTATTTCTGCTATATTTGTTTTTCTCATCACATGTATCTGAGTGATATCTAATGTCTTAAGACATCTGTCTGTCTGTCTATAAGCTCTCCAAGGGGAAGGTTTATATCTTTTCTATCTTTGTTTCTCTGGCATCTGTACCAGTACCTCTCCTTAGGGAGGAAAGCCGCCACCACAAGGCCAAAGCACCTGAGGTTAGGTACAGAGATATTGTAATGGGATCATGAGTAAAATTACTTTCCATCTGACACCAATATACTGCTGTACTTTGATCACAAATTCCACTTGACCCCCAGACCCTTTATTACACACAAATTAATGCTTTCTGTCTGATTATTTTCTCCATGTTCACATGTGTAGGATCTTATTTCCTTCATGTTCACCACGTGGGTAATATCTTATGAGCTCAATAAATATGGAGACGAAACCCCTGCTTAGGGCTCCTGTCTCTTCCCAGACATTAGCCTCTCTCATATTCAATTCTGTGTCCGCTGTCTTGCTGGACAAGAGAGAACTCCAGACTCTTAGTCTGCGACACCTTATTTCAAAAACTTATTTAGAAAAGAGTGTCAAAATTTATAAAGTAAAATTGGACTGAAAAAATGAGTAGACAAATAGCCCAAAGTTCTAAAATGCAATGGAGTAAAAGCAAACAGGTATGTACAAATGTTATGAAAATAACATGAAAACTGTCATACAGCTAACATGCACGAATGTATACACAATACCTAATGGCATGCCCAAAATTTATCTTTGAGCTTTCAAGCTGTTAAAAAAAAGAGAACCAGTAGCATTTATAAAAATTATATCTATAATGTAACATTTATCTGTAATAATGGATAACATTTAATGAGCAGTCTGTACTTTGCCACACTCTAAGCAACTTACTTATATTAATTCACTAAAATATCATAACAATCCCTCGAAATAGGTACCATTATCATCCTATTATTAAAGATAAATTTTTTAAAAAAGGGACATTTAAGCCACAGTCAGAAACGTACTAAGTTGTATAACCTAGAGTGAAATTCAGGGAAATCAAGTATAAGGCCAGTGTTTTTAATCACAATACTATTACCACCTTCTAGGTATTGACACTATTTTTAACTTTTTATTTTGAAATAATTATAGGTTCATGGGAATTTCGAAAGATGGCACAAAGAGTTCCTATGTACAATTCACTCAGTTTCCCTCAATGGTTACATCTTAATTATATGGCAGTATCAAAATCAATATGGTACAATATCAAAATACATGCACACATTTGATAGAGGGTGTGTGTAAAGTTCTTGACATTGATTTGTATAATCACCACTGCAATCAAGATACAGAACTATTTCATCACCATGAAAAGCTCCCTTGAGCTATCCTTAGTGTCAACATCCACTTCTTTCCTCCCAACCATTCCTCGCACTTGGCAACCATCAATTTGGTCTCCACCTCTTTAATTTTGTCACTCTCAAAATGTTCTTTAAATTTAACCATTTAGTATATGGCTTTTTGACTAGCTTTTTCACTCAGGCTAACACCTTTGAGATCCACCCACGTGGTTGTATCAATAATGCATTCCCTGTTATTGTTACATAATATTCTATGATATAGATATGTGACTGTTTAATGCTTTTATTGTAGAGCAATTTGGTTGTTTATAGGTTTTGGCTCTTACAAGTAAAGCTGCTATAAAAATGTATGTACAGGCTCTTGAGTGGAGATATGTTCTTATTCTGGGGGAATAAATATCTAGGAATGTGATGGCTAGATCGTATGGTCAGTATTTATTCATTGTTATTATTTTTTAAGAAAATGCTAAAATATTTTCTGGAGTGGCTGCACCATTTTACATTCCCACAAGCAATTCATGTATTGAGTTTTTTAATATTCTTTCCAAATGTGGTTTCCAAGAAAACTATGTTTTCTTTTAGTTGTGCTAGTACATGTGTAGGGATATCTCATCATGGACGAGGACTGTTTTTGTGTATATGAGTCTATGTAGAAGTGATTCTAGACACTCTAGAAATCAAGACATCTGGATAGCCACCCTGGCTTTGCCTACTATTTGTTCTGCAATGTAATATGGATGTTAAGTTGCATGAATCTCTATTTATGTTACTGAAAAATGGCAACATGACCCTTGTCCCTGTGAAGATGAAAAGATGAAATATTTATTGAAGTATCACTCTCCTTGGCAACATAAACCCACTGCTTTTCATGCAGGGAAAGTTTCTCTTAAAATATTTAGCAACTTTGGTTTTTCCTTCCTTTTAGTTGTTCCCACTAACCTATTTCAACCCAGCACTTGCCCAATTTTTGCTTTTCCTAAAGTGAAAAACCACAAACCATTGAAGATGGTTTAGTCTCTGTTGTCAATGATGTTAAAATGAAGAAAGCTTCTAAACACATTTTCCCTATTTGTTCCATGCAGTGACCATAAAATCATAGACTGTTACAGCTTGAATGATATTAGAAAAATCATCTAGTCCATCCTCATCATTTCACAGATCAAGAGCCAAAAGTTCAGCTGGCTTAAATAACCTGCACAAGTTCCCACAGTTAATTGAGAACAGTTACAGGAATAACCTCTACATGTGTAGAGTTCTCAGCTATTGTAGCTTTCCCACTAAAAACTGTTGAGCCATCTGTGAAAGCCCCCCTCTTCTTCCGTTGTTATATTACATCTTCCTCTGTTTACTGCTTGTGTCTTTGTGCACACGTTTCCTTTATATCTCTCCTGCACAATTCTGGTTCCCATACCATCACTCAAAATGGCCAGCACCCTTTCTCCTTCTGGAAATCCTTCCTACACCTTGTCAAATCCTTTTCTCATACACACACAGACACACACACTCACAGACCTACACACACACACACACACACACACACACACACACACACACTTCCCAATCAGTCTTACTACCCTTCCTCCTATAGAGGTAGGTTTTAGCCTTCAGCTACTTTCATATCTCAGTCTTGCTCCTTCTCCATAAGTAGTTCCCCACTCAGGATCATCCACACCTCTCTTTCTCACAGTCCCTAGTCCAAAGTCAGTAATTATGACTCCTCAAGGGCTTTCCTTTCTCCATCCCTCAGTATCTTTGTATGCAATCCTTAGCTCTTCCTACTCTTTAGGAATAAAGAATTTTAGTTTTCCTACTTGTGATTTCAATAATATTTACAGATGGAATACTTCAGTATATAGCTTTTGATTTTTGACTGCTGTTTTCAATTCATAGGAAGTTGCAAAGCAATGTAGAGGGAGGTCCCATGGACTCATCATCCTGACTCCCCAATATTAGCAACTAACAGCACTAGGATACAATATCAAAACCAGGATACTGACATTCATACAACCCACAGAATTTATTCAGATTTCACCAGCTATACTGTGTGTGTGTGTGTGTGTGTGTGTGTGTGTGTGTGTAGCTCCAGGTAATTTTACCAACTATGTAAGTTTGTGTATGTAACTACTGCCACACTCAACATACTTTACTGAACCATCTCCATAAGGCTCCCTCTTACTACTTCTTTATGGCCACATCCACTCTCCGCCATGTATTTCCTTGACCTCTTTCAACTGCTAATTGTATTTTCATCTCTATAGTTTTGCATAAATATTTTGGATTGTTATGTCTTCTTGGTGAGTTGACCCTTTTATCATTATACAATATCCCTCTGTTTCTAGTAATTTTCTTTGCTCTGAAATATACTTTATCTGATATGTATTTAGCCACTCCTACCTTATTTTGATTAATGTTTGCATGACATATATTTTTCCATCATTTTACTTTCTACCTACTTATTTTTAATATTTCAATAGAGTTTCTTATAGACAGCACATAGTTGGCTCATGATTTTCAATCTACTCTGCCAACTGTTTCTTTTAATTGGAACATTTAGATCATTTATATTTGATGTTATACTTGATATATGTTTGAGCTCAAGTCTGTCATTCTCTTTTTGTTTTCTATTTGCTTTCAGTGGTTTTCCTTTCTGTTATATTTTTCTGGCTTTCTATGGGTTATTTGAACATGTTTTGGAACTCCATTTTTGTATTTCCAGAGTGGTCTTGAGTTTAACTCTTTGCCCACATTTTTGTTTGTTTGTTTGTTTGTTTTGATTTGTTTTTTTTTGTTTTGTGGTTACTCTGGGTACTACATAGTATATATGTAAGTTAACACAGTCTGTTAGTGCTGATATTTTACCAGTTTGGATGAAGTACAGAAACATTACCTCCCTTTCTCTTTACTCTCACATGTTTATAATACTATGGTCATTATTATTTCCTCTACAAACACGGAGAACCACATAATACCATGTTATAATTTTACTTTAACCATCAAACATGATTTAGAAAGCCTAAAAAGAGAAGGAAAATATACCATCTTTACCCATATTTTTTACTTTCCATTGCTTTTTATTCCTGATGTTATAAGATTCCTTTCTTTACAATTTCCTTTTGTCTTAAAGAACTTCCATTAGCCATTTCCTTAAGGTAGGACTACCTGTAAGACAAATTATTTTGGGATTTTTTTACCCTAAGAATGTCTTGATATCTCCTTTCACCATCTGATTGGTGTCAGTTAATTGTCTTTTTCTCATTCAAATTGTGATTTTTTTTTTTTCAGTTCTTAGCATGGCGAGTGATGTTCCTATTGCATCTTGGACATTTTGGTTATGTTAGGAGACTCTTCATCCTATTTAAATCTTCTATTTTAGCTTGTAGTCTCTGTGTTTAGATTTAGCATGTAGGGCCTGGCCTACTTATGTGGACTTTAGTTTCCAGAGTTTGCAATGCAGTTCTGGTCTGATTTGCTCTCCTGGTGCTGCTGGGGCTCCTGCCCAGTGCTTACTGGGTCTTGCCTGTCAGAGCTGAAGTAATATCCCAGGTCATCAGCCAGGTGGCAGGGGGTGGGGAATGAGGGGACAGTGGAGAGCCAGCAGACATTGGGCCTAATCTCTCATGCCACTGAATGGAGGAGGGCAAGGAAATGCTAGGTTCCACCAGTGCTTCCCTGGGGACGAATCAGCTTGTCTGCTGGTGTCCTGACCACTGTGCAGCAGTGGTTGGATAGGGGTCAGCCAGCTGATGTCTGAGGTAGGGAGCTGGGGGGTTCGGGTTCCCCACAAGGCCTCTCATGGGCTTGCCCTTCCCTGGCACTACGTAAAACTCACACGAGTGAGTGTGACTACCAGGAAACTCACAGTGCTGTCAATCCTCAGTTCCTGAGCTTCTTAGTCTTTTATTTTTTAAATTGTAGTTCTCTGAATCCTTTCATTAATGCCTGTTGATTATTTGGAGGGCATTTAGTTGTCCTTGATGACGGGAAGTGGGGATATGTGAGCCTAGGCCATCTTGTTTCAGAAACAGAAGTTGCCAAGTGTTTTATGTATTTACTTACTTACCCATCACAACTTCTTTCTTAATCTTCACAACTTCTTTGAGATAGGATAATAAACAATCTCTTATTTTCCACATATAAGAGTTTAAGGAAGAAAAATAAAAATAAAAATTACAGTCCTGGCAAAGGCACTAATGAGGAGGAGTATATAGATAACACAAATGCACAAAGTGTTATGACTATAATTCCAAGTAGATATAGCCCCAAATAAAGCAGTTTGGAATAAATGGACCAACTTTTAGAAATTACTTTATTTGGATATGCTTTTTAAAATGGCATTAGCATTCACATTTTATTTTTCATAATTTTTCATTATATTGCTTGGGCAATCATACTGAAGAATATTTTTCAGTTGTGCTATCTTAAAATCATAAGAAAGAGCATGAAGCTTTGAGTAGATTCTTCTTTCACAGTAAGATATGACTAGTTAGCAACACCTGAACTGCTATTTCTGTATCTTCAGACATTGTGATTCTTGAAAAGTTAAACTCTGTTTTTTCTTAGAGATTCTTCTTTATATGTTTTTTCCTAAACTGACATAGAAAATATGTTATAGAATTTTGATGTCTTTTCAGTGGGAAAATACCCCTTTGGTTTTGTTCCTTTTTATAAAAGGACAATGTATCTTAAGTCATGAAAGAGAAATGAAAGAATTCCATTACTGTGGAAAGAAGGAGAAAAAAGGGTTGGCTCAAGTCAGATTATATTTAGCGCAATGATTCTTGACTAAATGTGTGTATGTTGTTTTTTTGCATTCACCATCTTCAATTAAAAATAATCATAGTGCAAACAAGAATATTAGGACATTATCTGTCGGTTTGTATAGTTCTTTGATATCCATAATATTCATTTTATTATCATGAAATTCCTATGATTCATAAATTAGTAAGAGGCCTGCTGTTTTGGACTCTGGCTGCTTGGGTTAAGATCCTAGCTTCTGTACCCTTTCTTAACTGAGTAACCTTGTAGAAGCTACTTTACCTTTCCTGGCTTCATGTGCCTCATCCCCAAGGCAATGTGGGCAAGTTACTCAACATTCCTGTCCTTCAACTTCCTCATCTCTTAGGTAATACAGTTTTCAAGGAGGATTAAATGAGACTATAAAGTAAAACACTTGGAATTATGCCTGCACATAGTAAATACTTAATAAGTGTTACTTATTCTTATCTTCATTCTATATATGAAGACCATCTGGTTCAACAGATAAGCACATGCAAGAAATGGATATGCAGCGTATCTTGTACTAATTTATTTTATATTAAAATGAAATGAATTTAAATTTTCTTTAAATGCTTTTGCAGAATTGCATTTCAGAGCTGAAGAAATAGAGAGGGCAGTAGATAATACTGAGGAAGACATTTACTGCTTGTCACAGAGCAGCCACTTCGGAGCTCAGAGCTTTTATCTTTACAACATCCCTTTGAATTTTAACATAACCCTTTAGGAAACTATGACCTCACACATTGAATAACCATGTCTTTGGACTAAGGCCAACTGGGACCTGTCACATGCTTGGTATTACTAGGAAGCTAAAAATGATTTTTATATACATAACTTAGCAATTGACATGATGCTAGAAAATACTTACTTTGGAACCCAAATAAAGGAAACGCTACCCCCCTAAAAATAATTCCATAATTTTAATGAAGTAGATTGAGATTTCAAAGAAATGTAACCAATTGTTATGTGTTTAATTACATCAGTAAAACATTTGTGGAAATTTGTTTTCTCTTTATTCTATGAGTGTCTGTAAATATCCTTAATTTTGACCATTGGCTTGCAAAGCCCAAACCCTTACTATCTGTTTCTTTACAGAAAAAGTTTGCCAACTCTTAGACCAAGACACTAATGTGACCCTTTCTCTGAGAAAATGGCTTTTTGGCCATCAGGCGAACATGAAATTTGAACTGTAATTTTCCAATAGTGGTTATGAATAGTTTCTGTTAATTAGAGTTGGTATTATCTAAAATATATACTATTTAGCCTTGGAATTTGAAGCTATTCTATTTTGAATTT
This sequence comes from Proteles cristata cristata, assembly GCA_017311185.1. Classification (NCBI taxonomy): domain Eukaryota; kingdom Metazoa; phylum Chordata; class Mammalia; order Carnivora; family Hyaenidae; genus Proteles; species Proteles cristata. The sequence continues at coordinate 18,633 of JAESUZ010002383.1, forward strand.
ATGTTAGACTAGAGCAAATTCTTTGTAATTTTAGCCTGATATGACCCATAGGAGGAAGGTCAACTTTTCCTAAACTAGTAGGAGGCTGCAGAAAGTGTGAGGGGTTTCTGTCCCTTTGTTCCCAAGTAAAAATGGAAGATATTTTTTCTTCTGTGACAATCCAGGAGGCACATTTTAGATTTAGTAGAGTCAAAAGATCAGGCAACTTTAAATCATTTACAATGGTATTTACTTCTCCCTTGATGGTTAAATTCTTGCAAATTTATTTTAACCTCATAAAACCATTAAAATGTTTATGTGTATTTTCCCTTGGGCTTTTTAATGTTAATGTGTTTTTTTAACCTGCATTATTGGGTATGAACTATTCCTTTAACATTTTTAGTTGTTGTTATTCTTGCCTAAGTGCTTTTCCACTCCACCTTCACATCCTCTAAACCATTTTTGTCTTAATTATATATAAATCAAGTCATTACGCAGTGTAGTCAAATGATAGAATTTGAGAAAGTGCGTATTTCTCAAAGTGATGTTTATGAGATTTTTGGTAGCAGAACAGAACTCTAACTCCTGCTTTGCCACTTACTAGCTGTAAGAACCTGACCAACTGAATGAGTTCCCATAAACCCAAGTTTTGTTGACTGTTAATGGGGGATCAAAATAGTCTCTAACTCAGAAGATTGTTGTGACCCTGCAAGGAACTAAGTGTTTGGAACACAGACATTATTGAATAAATATATAACTACTAAGCTCTAGGAACTGCTTATGGTTCAACTGGTCTAATCCCAACTTTATATGAATGAGAAGAACTATGGCCAGAAAATCTAAGTGACATACCCAAAGCTTCCAAAGCATTCCCACTTAGCATCATATCTCAGGTTTTAAACTTTTCATTTTAATGTTACTAAGTCACCAACAAGCGATTTTATTATGCCAAAAAAAAAACAAAAAAAAAAAACAAAAAAAACCAACTTCACTCCTTCAAAGTATGTGAAAGGATATGAAAGGATATCAAAGGATATGATATCATGAAACTAATTGTATCCATCACTACCTTTTGTTGATGGATTACTGTAGGCAGGGGCAGGGCATGATCTTTCTTCTACTCATTAAGAATAGCCCCAAAGCTTCTCATCTCAGGATTTCCCAGGGCTCAGGACAAGAAATTGCTTGATCATTGTAATAATTGATGGAAATATTTAATCTAAATATATATGTAAAATCTATTGTCACAATTCAAATGTTTTAGAAATATTCACCTATTAATAGCAGTAGTAATGATGAAAAAAGTGATACTGCCCCTTATTTAAACAACACTTTGTTCTATGCTGGGCACTGTGCTGTATCAATTTGACAGATAATATCTTAATCTTCACAATAATCTTCAACAGTGGGTATAGTTATTCCCATAACACGCAACATTAAACTGGAAAAAAACCCATAAATATGGTGAATTTTGTAACTGGCTGAGACATAATAATCAGGGCAGCTTCCTGAGATTGAAGCTGCTTCTACTTCTCAAGACCATTTCTTTGGAAAATGAACCTAAGCTTTTGTTGCCTCTGTGGGGCTGTACATAAAAATATTTTGGTGCCCCCTAGAGGTGATCAGGAACAGGCAGTTGTCAAATGCCAGGCAAGGAGAAGCCGAAGTTGGCTCAGCCAGCAGGCACCGTCCATCACTCAGTGCTGCTTAATTCTCTATACTTAAGTGGCTCAGAGGTAACCACAAAGTAGCTCGAGAAAGCAGTGGTTCTCAAATTTCAGGGAGCATCAAAACCACTTGGAGGGCTTGTTAGAACCCAGATTGCTGTCTTCCACCCCCGGATTTTCTGATTCTGTGGGTCTGAGGTGTGGTCTGAACATTTACATCTCTAGGCTCTGGTGTTTCTGAGGCTCCTGACACAGGAACCACACTCTGAGGAAAACTGCCCTAGAGAATCATCTCAAAGTTTAAGCCAACTCCAGAAGCTATCCGGGTACTAATATTCTCAGGGTGCCTTGCTGTGGACCTAGCTCTCCCCTACTAGATGACCATAAATAGTGTGCAGAGGGACATGAACATCTCCTATATGATGGTGACACTACCTGATGAATTACAGATTCCTTGATCCCTGGGAGTTTCAGAGGGTCTCTAGATATAGTTGTGCGTAAGTCAGATTTGAGATCAGAGAACTCAGGCTCTGGGTTCAGCTCTTCCATTTAATCAGACCTGACTAAAGAGCAGTGTCCTCACCTGAACGCGAGTAAAACAGCACCCACCTATTGTTACACTGTGATTTTTAACTCTAGCTCGGCACTTGTGGTACATGAAAGAAAAATTTAGTTAAATCTTAATCTCTATGAATTTGGGTTCATATCTGTATTTCAAATGCCAAGTTATCATGAAAAAAATTAGGTGATTAACCTGAGCACAAAATTTTCCATTTTGTGACAATGAAAAATAGTAGCATGAAGGCTTAAAGCCATGGAAAATATTCCGTCAGTTTCATGAATTTGATTGATGCTATTGCTGTTGATCAATGCTGTTACCACCTTTGTTTTCACTCATATTTACCTCTTTTTCATCAATTCTTTTTCTTATTCTCTTTCTCCCTATGTCCCAATTTCATAAGCTTTTTGTTCTCCAAAGAAAATGCAGATTGAGAGAATGCTTGCTTTTTATTTTTTAACTGTATGAGTATTTAATTTTCTAAATTGTTTTCTAAATTATTGTAGCAACTAGATTTTTTTTTTCCCTCTCTCAACATAATAGGAAACTTGAATGTTGATTCTAGTGGTTTCCACTTCTGTTTAATGCAGGTCAGGATTTATGGAGACCTCATGTGGTGACAATAAGCACCACAGAAGGCTTTCTTCAGGATGGGTACAGCACAGTCAAAGAGAAATTCAAATCTCATTTGGGAGCAACATAATCCAGGAAAATGAAGACCTAGAAGTTAATGGTATTGAAGCATGCAAGGCCTCCAAGAAACATCCTACAATGATACCAAAGGAATACTGTACTAAGAGCTTTAAAAATGAGAAACTTTGTCATTCACATATACATTTCCCTTTATTAGCTGAAGCATTGATAACACAAAGAAATTAACATGCCATGTTGCTAAGGAATGCACTGCCGTCCTCCTTTTCCTCTTCAGATATACATTGCACAGGTCTTCTTTTAAATTTTTTAACATTTATTTATTTTTTGAGAGACAGAGCATGAGTGGAGGAGGGGCAGAGAGGGAGACACAGAATCTGAAGCAGGCTCCGGGCTCTGAGCTGTCAGCACAGGGCCCTATGCAGGGTTCGAACTCACAAACTATAATATCACTACCTGAGCTGAAGTGGGATGCTCAACCGACTGAGCCAGCCATGCACCCTTGGACGTAGCTTCTTATTTAAATTTTCGTCAAATTTTCAAATCTGTTCCAGTAAGCATGTTGCTACAAATGTTATTTTCAGTTCTTTTCTTGGTTTTACACAACAGTAAGTGAGCCAGACAAAGAGTCAAACTTGAACTCATGTTTATGACTCTCATTGGTGCAACATTATAAACAGCATTACTTGCAAATGTTGCAATGCAAAAATATGTTTTTGCAATTAAAATACAGAACAATGATTCTACGTGGTGGATAAATACTCTCATCTTATTGCTGACAAGGTATCAGAGTTATGATAGTGAATAAATTAGTGTGGTAGTAAACATATTCCAATACATAATTTGCTGGTACAGACTAAAGACAATTCACTGGGGTTGGGGTAGGGTGGTAGAAGAATCCTTGGTCATTCAGAGGCACTTTCTTTAACTCATTATCCTTACAAGAAAATGTGACTATGCCTTCCACCCTCTCCTTCTTAAAGATGTTACATAACAGACCTTGAGGCTAAAATCTGGAAGGACAAATGAGTTAATAAATGTTAAATGTTTTCAAGTCTTTAAAAGAGCAGAGCAACATAAATCTATGGCATTAAAATGAGTTCCAACTTGGTTATCTAATGGGTACCCTCTCTTTGGAAATATCCTCAGCATAGCTTTAAGATTTCCAGAGCAAGCAAAATGAATAGGTAGAGATAGCCTTATTTAAGACATGTGGGAAAACTTAAGTTGGGAAAAAGTTAATAGGGATATTGGTGAAATTTCAGATTGAGTATGTTCTTATGTTTAAAAAAATAGATCAATTTTCAGGGCACCCACTATGTGTTAGGCATATTGTTAGATGCTGGAAATACAAAAATGAGTTGGACAGATTCTCTTGCTTTTCAAGGGATGACAGATAATTACACAACTAATTATCACACTGTGAGACAGGCAGTAGGCTAAGGGCTTGCACCACTTCCTGTGAATGGTTTGTAAGGGGGCATGGGAGATGAGGTGCTTTACATTCAAGCGAAGGAGTTGACTCCTTTAGTTATCATTTCAACTCAATAAGGACATTGGTTTTTGCTAGGAGAAGAGTGGGGGGCAGGAGAGTGGTAGCAGTTGCCAGACACACATCACGCTAAAGAGACAAGGAGAAGGAAATTCTCTTTCATAGTGGGAGGAAAAAATATCCAGATCTTCCCCTAAATAAAGGAAACCTTTTGGTTACAATGTGCGTTGCTAGGGATTTGCTGCTTCTTTTCCCTCCTAAGAGAGTAAAATCACAGGGATACACCCAAGCCCTTAGGGTTTTGTGAGCATACTGAAAATCTATGATGTCAACTGAGCCCGGTGAAGTGTGTGACTATAAAGAAAGGGTTAAACGGAAGGGGGTGGCTCAGAGATGGGAAGGCTGGCGAGAAGGCTGGAAAACTTGCAAAAACTCTGAACTTTTAAGCTCCCAAAAATACACATGTGTGTGTCTGTGAGCGCAGGCAGATCTATTTCGGTAGAATTTTTTTTTTTTTTAATTTTAAATCACAATCTCTGTCTCTCTCTGTCTTGATGCGCTGCAAACACACTGAACAGCCCCTTAGCATTGCGTGGCAAAAGCTGCAGCAAAGGCATTAGCAGCGCTATTTATTTATGAGTCGCGTTCAAAGCCGCCCTCTCCCCGTTCCTCCGCGGCGAGCCACACCAGCTCGGAGCCCGGGGCACCTCGGGGGCCCCGCGGCTGGGGGGCAAGGGCCCAGGAGCCTCCTTCCTCCGGCAAACTTTGTCGCGGCGTGGGAGCCGAGGCGCGAGCCGGGGCGCGCGGGAACGCGCCGCCCGGGCCGCCTCCGCCCGGCGCGGGCAGCCGGGGCCTCACCTCTCCCCCGCGAGGTGGGCGCCCCGCGCGCAGCCAGTGGGCGGCGCCGGGCGGCGCGGGGCGGGGCCGAGGGGTGGGGGCTCTGCTGGGTATATAAGGCCCGCGCCGGCTTAACTTCTGACTTGGGGTTATTTATTTGGGGAGCGCGCGGGCCGCGGAGGCTGGCAGCGGCGGCGGTGGCGGCGGTAGCTGCCGCAGACGGTGGTTAACAAGGCGGCGGCGGCGAGCGATGGGAGCGCCGCGGCTCCGGGGCGCAGGCGGGAGCTGCCGAGCTTTCCGGGCGCGGCGGGAGTGCTGAAGAGAAAGGGGAGCGTCCCGGGGCCCGAAGCCGGCTCCAGAGGCGCGGGGCGGGTTTTTGTTCGGCTGCGCTCAGCGCCAGGCAGCCCGAGCCAACAACTCCAGTTACAACAACAACCCACCTTCCCGCAGCCCAGCGAGACCAGGGCTGCTGCGTCCGTCCTATTGTTTAGACACTTGCCAGGAGCTCGGGAGCCAGGAGAGCCACCGAGTCCCCGCTGCCTGTCGCCGCTTTCCCTCTCCGCCACTTGCCTCTCCGGAGAAGGAGGCGCGGAGAGCAGCCGCGAGACGGGAAGGGGCTGGAAGGAGACTGGCTGCTCGGGACTGCGGCCGCCGAGTCAGGTGCAGCACCGGGAGCCGGGCGGCGTCGCGACGTCGGCGGGAGGACTCCCACCGTGGCCGTGGCCGTGGGGGACAGGATCCAAAGCCTGGGAAAAGTTCCTGCACTTTGAGGAGGAGGAGGGCCCGCTTGCGGGCGGCTGTCGGGGGGCGGCCAAGGGGCTGCGCCTGCCCGGGAGCCTCCGCTTGTTTCGTCCACCTTTGCCATCAGGTGTCTGCTGCGGGGCTGCGGCGTATCCGGGAGACGCGAAGGGTGACACGCGCGCGCGCGCACCGGACTGCCATCCAGTTGCCTTCCGGGCTCTCCTCGGGGTAGCGGATCGCACTGGCCCACTGCCACCTCGTCATCCCCCAGGACTCTCCGGCAGGACCCAAGACGCGACCACCTCCACCTTGGCCTTTGCGCTCCCTCCGGCCTGCCTGCCAGCCCCCCGCGACGCAATCCTCGGAGGAGCTCTGGTCCTCAACTTGGCGTCTTGGATTTCCTCTGCTGGGGTGGTGACTAGTGGATATTCCTGCCGGCTGCGGCAGCCCCACTGCCTTTTTGTCTTTTCTGCGTGACCTCAGGGAAGGCCCTGGTGCGGAGCGTCGCCAAGGACGCCAGGAAGGAGGCGCGATTGCTGCGATCTCCTTCTGTGAAGTGCATGTGTGTTTGCAAATCGCCCTCGGCTGTCGGGAAACGGCGAGGAGCGGTCCGGGCTGCGCAAGAGCCGCAGGCTGCGGGGAGGCCGCGGGAGTGAACCTCGCGGGAGACCCGCAGCGCCGCCCTGCGACCCCCGGGCTGCGCCCCCGCCCCGTGCGCCCCCGCGCGCCATGCCCAGTCGTCCGGCGCGCTCAGCTCCCAGCCTGCGGGGTTCTTGCGCCTTCTAGCTTCGGAGAACCCACTTTGATCGAGGCCACCATTTCTGTCGAGGACCCCTCTTCTGTCTCGTAGCCTCCCCACTGGGATCGGATTTGAAGAGGGGGTCCGTGGAATCGGAGCACCCCCTTTTCCGCTCAAGCGACCCCTGCATCTACACGGCTTTTAGAAACCCCAGCTCTTTTACCGCCAAGTTGATCTCTGCGAGGCAGACGACGCGTGACCCCCTCCTCGCAGTTTTGGGGTCTCCTTATAGCCTTGGCCTGGCCAATTGATCCTCAGTACCTCAAGTTGCGCCTTCAGGACCCTAGGAGCGCCTGCCCTGCTGGAGGAGAGTGGAGGGGAAGTGGGAGGCTCGTACCTGTATCGTCTCTACTGTCCTGAATATTATCAGTCACTTCCAAATTATTTTGCGTACGTTCACCCGGACACTCTGGGGTCCTAGCCCCGCGCCAGAGACTGGGCCTCAGACACAGCGCGATCCGCGCGGAATAGCGAGCTAAGCAGGAGCCCCCCGCGCCGGCGAGCGAGGAGGCGGCGGGGGAAGATGCGCGGCGTCGGCTGGCAGACGCTGTCCCTGTCGCTGGGGTTAGTGCTGGCGGTCCTGAACGAGGTGGCGCCGCAGGCGTGCCCGGCACAGTGCTCCTGCTCGGGCAGCACGGTGGACTGTCACGGGCTGGCGCTGCGCAGCGTGCCCAGGAATATCCCCCGCAACACGGAGAGACTGTGAGTATGGGGTCCTCACCCCCACCCCCACCCCCCAGCACACTGGGTCGCGCATCCCCTCCATCCAGCCTGGAGGGATCAGGCAGCTCTCCTGCACGCGCATCCTGGGCTTGAACTCAAGGACGGGAGGGCGCTGCTGGGGGGCGGGGGGGCTGCCCTAGGAGGGGCGGGCCGCCTGGCATCTGCGCCGGATCCCTTCCCCCCCCTCCCGTCCAGCCACTTCCATTCCCAGGGCGGGCGACTTCTCTCGGGCCTGGGGCGCCTCTTACGTAGGCACAAGTACTCGAGGATGCCCGGGGCAAAGGAGACGCGACTCTGTCCCCCAGACTCTGTAAACGGAGTCACCTTGCGGTGGTCAACACTACCGGGTGGTTCCAGGGCCGAATCCCAGCTTTTGTCGCCGCGGGGTGGCGCGGAGTGGGGGGGCGATCGGCGGAGGGACTCAGAAGGGAGAGACCTCCGCTCGGCGGCTCAGTGTCTCCCTCCTGGGGACGGAGGGCTGGGGAGAAGGAGTCGTGGGGCGCCTGGGTCCCACCCCGGGGGCGCGCCCGCCGGCCGCCCAGGGAAGGATGCCCCAGGACTGAGGCAGCTGTCTCGCCGCCGCACGCCGTCCCCGCGACTTTCTCCCCCGCCCCCCACGTCCCCAGGGAGGAGGCGGCGGCGGCGGCCCGGGGAGACCGGTCCCAGCGGGTGACTGAAGGGTGACCGCTTCCCAACGTCGAGGCGAAGTTAGGGCAGGCTCTCCAGCCGGAACCAGCGGAGTGGGGGTGACGGATACGGCGACCCCGCGGCCCTCCGCTGCCCCCTCCGGCCCTTCTTGCGGAGCCCCAGACCCCCCCCGCCCCGCCGCGCACCTTTCTGGCAGTTTCTGTGCCCGTTCACGTGGCTGCAGTTCTCCCCTTCCCTCCTTCGCGCTCTGCTGACCGCAGACATCCCCGCCTCCCTGTCGCCGCGAATCTCTAATGAAGAAGTAATCGCAGCCCGGGTGCTGACGGCCCACGCGCTCCCGGTGGGGCACTTCCCGAGTTGAGGGAAGTGGAGCATGGAGGCCGTTCCCTTTGTGAACGCGAGGCCGCCGCCCCGCGCCGCCCGAGCGCCCTGGGCGCGCTCGCCGCGCCGTTGCGCGTGGGCCCGGCGGGCGCGGGGCGCGGCGGCGCGCGCGCGGCTCTGCTCCCGCGGCCTCTGCGCCCCCCGCCCGCCCCCCCGGTGTGTGAGGGTGGCTCGCCGCGCAGGGGACCCGCCGGGACCCGCGCCGCCCGCAGCGCCTCAGGTCGCTCTCCTTCTCCCCCCCAGTTCTCTCGCCCCGGGCTTCAAGGCCAGAGTTGAGCCCTTTCTTCCTTTGCAAATGGCTCCCCCACCCGCAGCCTCCCTGGCCGGCCCCCCACGTCTCCCTCCTTCTCGGGCCGAAGCGCTGGGCTAGTTGGGGCCCGACCGAGGGCGTCTTGTCCGAATGTGATCTGCCACATTTGTCTGGGATGGGAGGGTAGGGATCCGCTTTCTGTCAAACAGCCCGTAAAGGACCCCAACAATTGTAGGAGCAAGTTGGTGCCACTTGGCTCAGCGTGGAGAGCGGGCTGGGGAGAAAGCGGTGCAGAATTCTGTGTCCGCGCTTGCCACCGCCTGCTCTTCAGAGCAGCTTGAAGTGGAGACACTGACCCGTCTCACTCAACAAAAAGGGAGTGCACTTAAAATAGTAATTTGAGTTTCAGGTCCTTGGGGGATGGGAAGAGGGGCCAGTAAAGTTTTCAGAAAACAGTTGACTCAGCGCTGGCTTGTAGGATTCTACCGTGGACAAAGTACGCGCTTTCAATACGAATTTCAAACACGATGTTTTCAAGTCAGGGGTAAGAGAAAAGTTACTTCCGTGAAGGAGAACATGCAAACCGCAGCAAAGCCTGGTTTTACTTGAAATGATTGGAACCAGGGCAAGTTGAGATCTTGACCTAAGATGCCAGAAAAGGGGGTGGTGACTGGAAGGAAACGTGGTGCTGAAATCCGAACAAAAATGCGAAGGCCTGAATCTATTTCCATGATTGCCCCCGCTAGTAGTTTTCACTTTACAGTCACAGCGGGGGTCCCTGAGCTGCAAATGAAGAGTTTAGTTTTCCTACAAACATAGAATTGTTGGAAGGTAAATGCCTATAAATGCGAGGCTTTGAAGTGCAGCTCCTTTGATAGCACTCTAACTTTTTTCCTTTGCCTTAGGAAGTTGAGCCACCATGCCACCTAAGGACAGGGTTCTGAATTTTAAAAATTTCTCTCTGAGTAGTATTAGAAAATTGTTCCACTTACGTGCCTGAAGGGAACTCTTTGGGGGCGTGCCTAACAGTAATAGTCGAATAGCAGAATACCTGTGAAATTAATAGACAACAGCCTTGTAAAAACAAAAATTGAAAGCACTTCCATTTACACACAAAAGAGGACTTCTCCTGATAACATAATCACTTCATGTTCTTGTCAGATGCCAGTAAGCATGGACTTTGTAAACTTGTTAAGAATCATTAGGGGGGGAAAGAGATCTTTCAAAGGTTACTACTCCCTTGTGTCTTTTACTTTGTAAACTACTTTAGTAATTGGACTTAATCTTTCACCTTAAAGTTTTATTTAGATTTTATTTGTTTCTTTGTTTAACTAGATCTTGATAGAAATAAAATGAAACTGTCATTTTCCTGTTTTCTCTTAGGGATTTGAATGGAAATAACATCACACGCATTACCAAGACAGATTTTGCTGGTCTTAGACACTTAAGAGTTCTGTAAGTATGTTCTTCTGTATTTTGAAGCATTTTCTTTTGTTCTAAAGGCTGCATATTTTGTATTGTTACTGGTCTCACTTTGAAAAACTGTCCCAGTGACAGAAAGATAAAATTTTAAAAGGTCTTGGTTTCCTTTCTTTTTTGTTTATCATTGTATTATAGCTTTTAATGAAAATGTAGGCTTTTATTTTAAGGTTGGATGTTTGCCATTGAAACAATATTATAGAAATGACCTCAAATGTTTGCTATACCATACCCTAAGTGCCTCATGCATATAAAAGTGTAGAATAATTGCTTCCACAATATGAATAAGTAATGTGAGACATTTGATACACTTTTAGGATTTGAGATTAACTAGAAAGTATTTAAGTGGGTCTGCATTTTATTATTACTAATATAAAAGACTTTTAAAAAAAAACAAACAGCACTTAGATATGATTTTTAACTTTAAAATCAATCAATCCAACTCTTCACAGTTTTTGATGGGAGATGTTTCTCTATAAAAATATTACTGGTCATATTTTGAATTGTATTTTACACCTTTTGTCGTTTTTATAATATTGTTGCGATACGATTACTTTTTTAATTAGTGAGTTAACTTTGTTGTGAGGGAGACATCATGTGAGAGTCAATGTAATGTAAAACTGTTTTTACCTACAGATTTGTAAATATATACATTGCAAGGAACATATACTTTTGATCATTGTGTGTTGAGTGTTTATCTTTTAAAAGACACATTTTGGCCATGATGAAATATTCCAGTTTCCAGTGCATATCCATAAGTGAATTAAAGTGTGGTGACATGCTTTCTGTGGATTCTTTGCGTTAAGAACTCACTCCAAAATCAGTTTACCAAAAACAGCCATCAAAACTGCCATGTCATGGGTCGCCCTTCAAGATAAGCTACAGTCGGAGGTTTAGAGTTTTGACTAGTAACTTTTACTAGTATTTTAGTATTTTCTATGAAAGTTTTGTGCTGTGGATGCCGTTTGCCCTCTGTAATTTCTCTCAAATATACCATCCTTAAATTTCATATTAAGTCTCAAACCAGAGCACGGTTTAATCTTATAAAGGGAAAGAGGTTATGAATTTTTCAGTGGCTGAAGTGAAACTTGCTTATTAGATGGGGAGTGGTAACATTAAGACCTTGTTATACTTTGCATTTCAGTCAGCTTATGGAGAATAAGATTAGCACCATTGAACGAGGGGCATTCCAGGATCTTAAAGAACTGGAGAGACTGTAAGTATTTTTAATTCCAAAGTTATGACGACATAACTGTGTTTGTTAAAAAATACTTGGATTTCAAGGGCCATGTCTTCAACTTCATGTCTTAGTCTTTGGAAGTTTTACAGAAATAAAAGGTTGAATAAGTGGTTTGCAGACTAATTTACAATTACAAATTGTAGGATTTAGCATCAATAGTACTAACTTTTAATAAAGATTAAAGAAAAAAAACCAGACTTCCCTTTCCTGAGACATTGATTTCCTTGAATAACCACTGCTTTGGTACTTTGAGAGGTACATGTTTTCCTTAATGTTCATCTGGTTTGTTTTATTTGGTTTTATAGGAAGAAAGGTGGTCATTTTATTTGTATTTACAGTATACTATGGAAAAGTTTTGCTAGTAGTTTTTTACTTTTCATGCTGTTGCCTCTCATGACACTTGAGGACATGTTTTAAATTCTTAGTGATGAAAATTTGCTTTGTGATACTTATCACTTACGGTGAACATTGTTAGTAACAGTTATTCACAACTTCTTTTCATTATTTTATAGCAGCTTTCTAAGTATTTCTCCTGGAAAAATAATTTAAAGATTGGTAGAAATGGAAGCAAGAATTATAGTATTAAAGCATGTTTGTTTTAAGATTGATTTTTTTTTCCAAGAAGGCCATGTGGATTTCAAAGTTTAAAATGTATTTTATGTTTTCAGACACAGAATCTTATGGATTGGTATATACTACTTGAGGGCCGTTATTAATTTATATCTACAGAGGGCAAAATGTCTGTCTGAAATAGTTATGATAAATTACACAGCATATAATTTGAAGTACGAATTCCATGTCTCATATGTTTTGATAACTCAAGTTTAGTAAGTTTTCATTTTAAGGGCATGTAAGAGCTCTATTAAAAGTAGCAACAATTTCCATGCCTGCTTTAATAGGCACTTTAGGTAAAAATAAAAATTTTATTTAAAATAATGAAATATAAAGTTCATTTTGGGCATAGCACTTATTCAGATTCACCGGGCCCAAGGGCAAAACTTAATTCTGTGTAATTTTAAGTAGACAAAAATGGCTTGTCAACTTCTAAGATGTTAAATATATAGGCATCATTTTTTATCACCGCAAGTAATATTAAACCCAGGGATGTCTATTTTATTGTAATATTTTGTCGGTGATAAATATTACAAAATAGGGAATATAATTAAAATAAATTTAAAATCACTACTTTGAGCTAGTTTTCAGAGAGAAATAAAAACGAGGTAAACATTTGGTTAATTTCATTACAAAGTTCATAAGTTCATAACCTATCCCTTGGTATATAAAAATACTCTGAAAGTATTCTTTGATCTCCTTTGTAGGCTTTATGAATAGTTAATTCCTACTGAGTATCTTGTAAAGGTATTTTTAATTCATCCATTTAAAAAAGTATCAATATAATTTAAATATTCAGTTAGAGGAATAGAGAATTTAAAATTATAATTCAAATGTTAACACTTTTTTCATGAATAATTTTTAACTATCATACAGAAACGTATATATTTGGATCCTTAACCAACATCCAATAGAAGGAATTTCGATGACTTTTCATGCAGTCTCAATTTGGTTATATTGTCATTCTAAATATTTTCAGAAATGCTAGAACAAACCAGACCTTTTCATTGTTTTTCAAGCCACTTCGAATATCACTTGAACAGATTCACTTTTACTAAAAAGTATTAAACAGATGCCTTATGATCTGAAATTTGATTAGAGTTGTAAGTAGGTACTCGCTTTTCACTTTTGCTTCCCCTGAGAATGTCACTTCATCTCAGAACAGTTTTCTATTCTACTAAGATGCAGTCAGATGTTTCAGAGTGGGAGAAAGATTTGTAATTTTCAATGAAGCTAATATATATGCAGGACTTCTTTAAATCACCCCAGCTGTTGGCGGAGAGCAAATATTTCATATTTGTGAGGAAAAGCTGAGAAAATTCCTTTTGTTTACAACTGCCAAGTCTCTCTGATGGAAGCACATTGCTATCTGACAGCCAATTCATCTCCTTGGGACTCTGGAATTCAAAACCATTTCTTAGGAACATTGTGGATACACTTTTCAAATATTTATTTTTTTAAATACATTAAATGGCAAGATGAGTTTGCTGATGAATGCATTCAAGCTACTGTGAAATAAACTATTATAGGTTTTGTTCAGTATATTATTTAAAAAATACAAATTAAATAGTTAACCAGAGGGGTCCATAAACAAATTACTATAGACAATGGGATATATTCTTATTTTAGTAGGTGGTGCCAACATCTCAAAAACTGCCTTTTTTTCCCCTAAGAAGTTGCAAGAGACCGTGTAAGAAACTGGAAGTAATCAATGAATTAACTTTTAACTAATTGTGTGAACTTACGTTGTTTTTTTTTTTTTTAGCAATTTAGATGTGAATTTTTCCATTCAAATTCTAAGTAAGAAAAAGGTGTCTAAATGCAGGCTTATGTTATGAATGCCATTCACATAGTATTTATAGTAACTTCATTTTCATTTTTTATGTGAAGAAAAAAATAAAAGTATTAATTTTTTGTGTGCCATATATGATCTAAGTTTTTTTTTTCATTTTAAAATGATAAAACAATTCCAAAAGGCTATCTTGTGAACGTTTAAAAATTGCAAGTTTTTTCTTTTTGTTTTATGTTGATAGAGTTTTAACTTGATCTAGAGAAAGAAGACAAATCTGAAAACAGAAGATAAGATTTGTGCCCTTATAGAAATCCAACTTTTAATCTGTAAGAAACAGTCATGTTATTAGGTTGAATTTAATTTTAGCATCAAATGAGAAAGTCATTATTTGTAAATCCAAGAATTATAGCTACAAAATGAAAGATTGTTTCACACTTCACAGAATCAATAAATACAAGATTATATCAGTCAAAAGTCAAGAAATAGATGAATATTAACAACCTTCCTCCTTCCATACTCGCTCCCTCCTCCCTTTCTATTGTATGGGAAACAACATTAGATAATATGATCATCATCATAATGTGGTTATGAATCACTGTAAAATGAGTATGTTTTAATCATGGTTACACACCATGACCACAGGTTACTTCCTGTCTTGATAGTTTCCTACCATCCTTTCAGACCTAACATGTGTAGTGGCAGATTTCCACGTTCTGCCACTAGTAATTGTTATCTGGGAAGGAACAGAAGCTTTGAGAAATGTGCTTCATGTAGATTGTATTGGGAGGTCTCCTATTTGTTTAACTGAGGTGTTTGACTGAAATCTAATGTAGTTATGTGACTAGTTAATTCAATGGAAATTAATTAAGGCAAACTAATTAGGAATAAGCTACGAGAAAGAATCAGAACATTTATAACATACACGTTTTTATCCTTCCCAGAAGATACTTGTGTATCTCTGCAATAAAGTCTCCATGCAAAATTGTTAATTCAAAGTGATTTTTGACTGGTGAAAAATGTCTTTGAGGTTTTTAAAAAAATCATATTGAGGCCCCGAACTTTTGTAGGCTGTGTAAAATTCTGTTGTTCACTTCTAGTTTATGGAATTATACTGCAGTCATTAAGGTTCTGTTTTATGACCTTTCAAGGAGACCCAGGCCACTTCAGTTTCCACCAGTGAAAATTTCTGCGTTTACAGGTTCCTTCCTAGTGTGAAAGCAAGAGTATGAGAAAGTTTTGAAATTGTTTGGGTTGAACAAAAAATTTTAGGACATTAAGTTCTAAATGCAATGAAATGTGTGTGTCCAAAATAGAACGCTGATATTCCTAGATTATGGTAATGAAAGCCAGTAGAAAATCTTGAGTATTGGGTTTTGCATTAACTTTACAGTCATCTTACAATATGGAAATTGCAGTGTGATAAAGCCAAGGACAGCTTTTCTTTTCATACTAATAATGTGCAAACGTGTTCTTTTAAAACAAGTATTGCTTTAAACTCTCCAAGTTTTACTGTTGTTGGATTTGAAATGATATCTTTCCTACTAACTTTGTCATTTGAGATACTTTTTTCTTCTTTAAAAATAATTCCTAAAGTATTATAATGAAGCCATGCAGCGAACACTGGAAAGGAAACCTGTACATGCAGACATTTTCATGTTTCTGTCAAGCCAATATCAAGAAAACACTCATTTTAATTTAGAAAAACCTAAATCCCTTTACAATGGAACCTAAATTTGAACAAACAATGCACTCTCAGGAGAGACTATCTAAAGGACATGTTAATTTTGTATTTAAAGTGGTGCTGAATTAGTTTTCCCATGTGCACCCACCATTCCTAAGCATGTGACAGCCAGTGCAAGGCTGAGGGATTAGGGTACTTAAGGATTTCTGTTGTAGGTCTCTACACATGAGTTCAAGAAGAGAATATGCTGTGGAACAGGTCTGAAGGAAGCATCCCGTTCATCAAGAATGTGGAGAATCCCTCTTCTGACGAATCCTACAAGTTTACAGGCAACACATAACATAGTGCTTTTCTTAAAGTAGGGCAAACTAACAGCGCTAATCTCCTTGGAAAAGAATGCGAGCTCATCTCAAAAGAATTGTTCTCTGGCTTCTTTATACTGCCAACTTTAAAATCACGGCAGTTATTTTCCTGGGAAATAAAGCGTGTCTTTAAAGAACGTATCAAACTTACTAGCAGAGGTTGAAGTAGACCCTGCGTGAGATAAAAATGCTATGGATGATCAAGATGATCAAGTGTATCACTTAATCTGTGGTATCTGTTCAGTGTGAATTATTCCCACTCGTTTATAAGGGATGTTGGACTATTTTAAATTACGTATACTGACTGATCACAGGAGCCTTTAATGCACGTGTGCTATTGAAAGTTTAGCAGAACATGGAATGCATCCGAAAGGGTTTCTCATGCAACATTTTTTGTGGGCATTGAAGTTGAAGGGTGGTGAGAAGGCCTGTTTGCTCTTTGTGGGCCATTTTATAAATTCTGAAGCAGCAAGGCTGTTTATTTTTCCCACATCTGTTTTGGGCTCATCCTTTGTGACAGTGTTTGCTGGATGCTGTGTCCTTTCTACCTCCCCTGAAATGAGTAGTTTAGTTTGCACTGTTACAATGTATTTGTGGAAGCAGCGAATGTCAAATATTTTACATTGAATTCTGTCTTTCATTCCTGCTGGATCCCTTTCTGCTTGAATTATGCCTGCTAGATGGAATCTCACAACTTTACATGGAATTAGAGGCTTTTCTGCATGGACTTTCAATATACTGCACTTTATCTTTTTTCAGAGCAATTTATATCTGAGGGACTAGAGAGAATGTTGGGGAAAATGTTTTCAGAATGTCAGTTTGGTAATAGGGATGATTTGGTACTGATGTAATGGGAATATTGCTTTAAGAGAACATTTATAAAAAAAATATCTGATTGTTGTCTGCAGTGTCCATGCACTTGGATGCAGGTGGGGAGCTCTGGAACACCCCGTGGGTGCTGCCGTTCTAGTCCAGCAGTGAGCACAGGGTGCAGAGAGCCCAGACTCCCCTCTGCATAGGCACTTTGTAGTTATATTTTCTGTTGTCAGTTCTATAGATGTTGCTTCATCTTTCAAAGCCTCAGTTTCCTTATCTTTGGAATGGAGATAATTAGTATCTTGCATGCTGGCATGTTGGCAGTTGAATATGCTTTCTAAACAGATACAAACTCCTGTACGCCCTTTTAAAATCAGAAACATTAGGTAAGAGTGCGATCGGAAAACTCTTCCTTCTAATTAGCAATAATCATGCCTTGGACTTATAAGCCTCATTTACCTACTATCCTGCTATTGCGCAAAACTGGGAACCCTTTGGTTTCAGTTCCACTGTGAGATATTGATCAGTTTGCTTCATCTTTCAAAGGCTCAGTTTCCTTATCTTTCGAACAGAGATATTTAGTATCTTGCATGCTAGCAGTACATGGTCTAAATGAAATAACGCACGTAGTTTCACAAAACACTTGTCACATGGTTAGTATTTAAAGAATCATTATCATGCATTTCAATATTTCTCTTGTTTTTTCAAGAGCTCAGTTTAAGCATTATTTTATTTTTTGAGCTAATAAAATGTGTATGTAATAAATTTGACTTTTGTACATTCACATTTTATTACCGTTTTTATTCCGATTTTCTTACATGGCATATGGCAATAGAAGAAATGGAAAGAATGTACAAAAACTCCTTCAAGGTTTGTTTCAGAGTATTTCTCATAATTGCTCTGAATAGACAAGGAAATGCCAAGAAGTACGGGAAGTAAAGGGGAAGCAGCAGTTTTACTCAGAAGTTTGAGTTACCCATCTCTGTAATGCATGAATGTTAAAACCTTTGCCTTAAAAATGTTAGAATGAAAACATTTTAAGAAGGAATAGAAACTTGCCTGAAAAGAAGGCATTTTTTTTGTATGACAAATAGGAGATTGTACATGATAGACTCATTAAGGCAGCGCTTATAGAATGCTTATTATAGACCAAACACTCTGCTAAAATACCTTATATTTATAACAACAGTAGATACAAGACATATATTTTCCATTGGCTTTTGTAAAATTGTTTTCATTTTACATTTTGAATTGGGATGATGATTGCAGATACTCCCTGAATTCAGGTAAAAGTTGAGGAAATAAGACGGTGTCACTTTGACCAATGGACAAGACATAGACACAGTTGACAGATAATAATTTGAGGCAGTGCTTGTCAATAATGCTCAGGCTGCCCTTCAAATTGAGATTGTTAGGAATCAGCATTTCAGAGACCAGTGGTGTCTTGTGTGATACAGAAAGATCATTCACTCCACTGAAGGTCACACCCCAAAATAGCAGTGACACAGAGGAAAGTCATTCGGATCCCTCTTATCTTTGCCCTAAGGAAAAATGTCTTTGAGACACACTTCGCACACCTTTCTGAAATCACGCATTACCATCCCGAGAAACTCAGTCAGCCCAGAGGTCTTGTGGGCAGATTGTTTCTAGCTGCTGGCACAAGAGCTGCAGATAACGAATCTTCCTTGAACACAATTGTCCTTGCTCTGAACAATAGGTGATTGACCCACCTGGTCTGCTTAGTGGAGCTAATTTATGCTGGCTCCCATAAATCCTTCTCTGAGATACACTTCAGTACTACATGTTGCTTTCCTGTTCTGGGAGCATCCGATTTTAGCTTCTTTAATTCATTTACATTAGCATTAGCATTGTGGCACTCTTCTTTTTAAGGTGCTTACAAGTATTCTGTGTCATGGCACGTTACTTGTATTCCAGCCCTGTTTAGAAATTGTTGTGCACCTTACTGATTTTTAAAGTAATTCTGTATTTAAAAAAGAATCCTCTTTACGGGTTTAATTTCGGGGCACCTGGGTGGCTCAGTCCGTTAAATGTCTGACTTTGGCTCAGGTCATGATCTCACGGTTCGTGGGTCTGAGTCCTGCATCAGGTTCTGTGCTGACAGCTAGCTCAGAGCCTGGAGCCTGTCTTCAGATTCTGTGTCTCTCTCTCTGACCCTCCCCTGGTCATGCTGTCTCTCTTTCTCTCTCAAAAATAAACAAGACATTAAAAAATTAAAAAAAAAACAAGGGTTTAATTTCTGGTCATTTTACAAGAAACCCCTGCTTTAATGTTTTTCCTTTAACTGAATACCTTGGAAGAGTTTCACCTTTTATTTTAATGTTTGTGATTTCCGTTTATTTGTAGCACTGATGGAAGAAAGAACAGGAACTAAAGTGTACCGAAAGCTTTTATGTATTTTTTTATTTGTTTCAAGTTTGCTTATTTTGAGAGAGACAGAGACAGCACAAATGGGGTAGGAGCAGAGAGAGAGAGAGAGAGAGAGAGAGAGGAAGAGATAGAGAATCCCAGGTAGGCTCTGCACTGTCAGCACAGAGCCTGATGCGGGACTCGAACTCACCAACTCCAAGATCCTGACTTGAGCTGAAAGCAAGAGTCAGATGCTTAACCAACTGAGCCACCCAGGGGCCTGCTGATATTATTATAAAGGGATAAAACCTAACACTGTTTTTCTCTACATGTAATCACATCATTTATTATCTGCCTTTCTAGTATACTACCTTGTCTTACACTCATGGTTGATTTAGATAATATTAAGATCATTCACAGTAATTTTCATGAAAAGATGATAAACTACCTGGATTCAGAGAAAACTATACATATTTTCATTTTTCTCTCAACAGTAGGCATTTTAAATGGGTCTTTAAAAACAGTGAGCTGAGTATAGAGTTAGTTTTGGTTAATAAAGATGTTTTATTTTCAGGTGTTTCATTCATAGATATTAAAGAAATGAGCTCTGTAAAGCTATATTTTTCCCAAGGAAAGATTGATGGGAAGTGAAATTTCAGTATTGCCTTATTTTGAATTAATATTTAGAAATATTTACAGTGTCTCTTTGAGAGAAATGTTTAAGAGGATATGTTCTGGAATCACCCTACCTGAATTAGGTTTTAGCTCTACTTTCTCTGAGCTGTGTACCCTTCTCCTAAACAGCAGTAACAGTAGTATCTACCGATGAGGTTGTTCTGAAGAACAAAGGAGATAATTCATGTAAACCTCTCAGAACAGTGATCAGCATGTAGTAAGCTTAGCATATGTTAGCTATTGCTTTTGGAGTGAATTAGGAATGGCTGGGAATATGAAAGCAATAATTAAGAAAAAGACACTACTTCGGGTGCCTGGATGGTTCAGTCGGTTAAGTGTCTGACTTGATTTCTGCTCAGGTCCTTATCTCAAAATTGGTGAGATCACACCCTGCATTGTGGGGTTCAATGCTGACATTTCAGATCCTCTCTCTCTTTCTCTGCACTTCTCTCTCTCTTTCTCTCTCTCTCTCTCTCTCTGTCCATCTCTATCTCTCTGTGTTTCAAAATTAATAAACAGACATTAAAAAAAGACACTGCTTGCATCCAATCTGAATTATCTTCTTTATCACAATGTCTGATTTGTTTAAACATATCAAGTTCCTTTTAACTTCTAGATGATGTTGAGGATGGCAGTGGGAGAGAGGTTGAGGTTGATGGGAGGGAAAGGATGTAATTGCTTTATACGGCACATGAAAGCAGTGTTGGTGGTGGGGCTTTGGAAAGTGGTATAAAAACTAAGACAGGATCCTCAGGAAGCATCCCAGAGGAATAGTTGGCTGAATATAAAATGCATATGCGAGAGCATTGCTGAAGTATATCAAAATGCAAAAAGACAAGTATGTTCTCATTTAGAATTTC
Source organism: Proteles cristata cristata (assembly GCA_017311185.1). Classification (NCBI taxonomy): domain Eukaryota; kingdom Metazoa; phylum Chordata; class Mammalia; order Carnivora; family Hyaenidae; genus Proteles; species Proteles cristata. The sequence continues at coordinate 39,244 of JAESUZ010002383.1, forward strand.
CTAAAAACCCACTGCGTGCCAGAGAGGAAAGGAAAGAATACAAAGATGTGGTCTTTGTACTTGAAGAGCTTACAGCCCACTGAGAAACAGACCAGTAGGTGAAGAAATATAATACAATGTTAAGGACTCTTCTTTATCAAATTCCATAAGGGTATGGGGACACAGCCAAGGGAGGGACTACCTCTCTGTAGGGGAATCAGGGAGTCTTCACAGAGGATGTAAGAAAGTGCCCACAGAGAAGGGAAAGCTCTCCAAACAGCTGGGGGGCTCTGCAGGGACTGGAGGCTTGAAGGAGCATACTGGTTACGGCCAGTGAATCCTGGAGGATATTTATGAGTCCAGTAGTTTGGATGACAGTGTGATCGCCCCATCTCTGCCATTTTAGAAACTGAGATTGTCTCCTTGAATAATGGGAGTCAATCCCAGAGCGGTTGCTTTTCTAGGAAAAAAAATCTAATTAGCACTGTTGTGAATATTTGTTGTCTATTTCTTGAGAGAAGAAATATAACAAGGCCATAGCTAAGTTATATCTTATGACAGTTGTTTAAGTAGACTCTGGAAGTCGTCCTTCCTTAGTAATACTCCTTCCTTTCTCCATTCCCAGCAGAGAAAAATAAATAAGTAAAAGTTTTTGGTTTCACTTTAAATTTAACCTTGTTATACGCTTTATTTATAAAAATTAGTGTAAGTGGGAAGAAATTCCACCCTTTCACCACTAATTTTACCATTTTCCCCCTAATTGTCTTGGCATACTTCTTATAAGTGTGCGTTTTATTAAGTGCCGAGAATGTTTCTGTAGATAATGAACTTCTTTATAATGTGAGTTTATGTAACAAGAGTCACAGTCTACATCATTACCTCATGGCAGTTTGGAGTTTGAAGTTCTGAAGTTCAGCTCATGCAATTTTTCACCTAATGCAAGAGTTCTTTTTATTACATCCTTTGCAGGAAAACAAAACACAACACAACACATTGCCCCTGCCTGAATAAAAGTGGGATCAGGAGTTGAAAGTTTCTCAAGGCAGACATGCCATTTCTTCTAATTCTCGGAAATTCACTAATTCTTAGAAATGTCTTCCTTATAATCTCCTTTCTCAAGAAATGTAATCACTAGTTCCAGTTCTGCCCTCTGGAGATTAAATAGAATTTTGCTTCTACCCGATGGCCTGTTAAATATGTCAAGATTGATAGATAGATAGATCGATAGATAAACGAGTCAAGTTTGACATGCCTTTTTTGCCTGTCCTCTTAACATATATTTAATACTCAATTTTCTTCAAAGTGATGTTAGTTTCCTGGACCTTCTTACTCTCCTGTAGAGCAATAGCAATTTATACATTTTTTTTCAACTTGTAAACCATGTAAATGTACATTTTGCATCAGCTTATTATGTAATTTAAATTTGGGAAAATCAGGGATGTGAACATTTATTTTTACTGAAATACTAAAATGTCCACATGAGCTGAATGGGACTGAGATCATAGTACCAGTGCCAGGATCTACCTAGCCTTTAGCAAGGGTGTACAGTCCAGAAGAACTTAGTTACATGGCATCAGGACTTAATTGAGTTAGAGTTGCAGTCAATTTTTTTTAAACTCTAAATTTACATTCATATCAGGTAAACATCGTGACCTAAACATTTTTAGCCACTACTATTCTCATTCAGCCTTATTTTCAGTTTTGGGTCAGGAACTGTGGGTTAGGTTTGGACTTGGTGGATTTGCCCATAGGGACAAATCATGTTGATATTTCCTCACACCTTTTTTTTCCCCACACCTAAAGAAAATGCTAACAAAATTGAAATTTCCATCTCCCCACAATGCCTTGATAAAAATTTGGGTCATCTGGGACAGCACATGAATTATTTTAGGCTACCATTTACTGTGGTATTTGTGTTGTATATCGAACTCACCTAACCTAGACTAGAATCTCAGGCAAGAAATCCTTTTTCATTGTGTATGTTCTGGATGACTGATATTGCACACCATGTGAGGTTAGGGTTTAGGTCTCAGTAATCATCTGAGTAAGCGTATAATGGAAAATTGCTTTAAAGAGTCAGGTAACAAAAGGTGAAACCAACTTTTGATTTGCAAAGCTTGAGTTCTTTTAAATGTCACTTCTCCCTTTCCTGAAATACAGGATGAGGCATGACACTACCAAATCACAGACTCATTGTTGGATATTTTCTATGTAATGTATGCTTTGTTTTTGTTTTTCTCAAAAGGCGTTTGAACAGAAATCACCTTCAGCTGTTTCCTGAGTTGCTGTTTCTTGGGACTTCGAAGCTCTACAGGCTGTAAGTAGACAGAAATAGTTATTGTTGCTTTGGGCAGTACCTTGTATTTTAATAAATGTATTTGGATCTGTTTCCTTGTGCTTTCCTGGAATCTATTCACTGATAGATTAATGGATTAAAAGCTTGCTTTGTTTTTTTGTTTTTGGTCTTCTTATGGAAATTTATGATTGGTTTTCCAGTGGCTCCTGTTGTTTTATTTGGTTAGCATTTAGTGGTTCATGTATGTGTCATTGTAATTGTATTATTCTTTTTTGGTTATGTGATGATGAGGAGGAGATTTACCTTGCTTCTTTATGGAAACTTTTGATTAAGTTCTGAGTGGAAAATGTGCCTCTATACTTCCTCTGAAGAGGAAGTTGGCAGTGTTTTCTTGTAAAGTTAGGGTTCTTAGTGTCACCTTCCTCGGCATTGTTTCTGTACTGGAGCAGTGTTTATTAGTCTGGAAATATTATTATAAGGTATTTAAAGAGGACTGTAAGTTTTCCCTTAAGTGTTCCTTTTAATGCCAGAATTCCAAACTTTGCAATAGGAATGACCGTAAAGGTTTCCTAACAAATATGTCATAGACTGTTAACGGAAGTGCTCTTTTGGAAAGAGCATAATGTGAGTTTTAGGCAGAATCAGGTTTTCCTCCCTGGAATGCTTGTGCACTGACCTAATAAGTAATAGTGAAAACACATTTTTGAAAGCTTTTAAAATTAGATTTGCGGCCCTATGAATGATTTTGTGCAGATGGGAGAGAAGCTACAAAGGGTTGGAAAAATAAATAACAACGATTATTGATGTTCACGGATGTCGTGAAAGAAACTGTGGGGACATATAGAATAAATTGCTTGGCACGCCTTCCACCTGGATGGTAGGGGACGTCCCATAGGTTCGTGTTTGTTGGGGAAGTGAGAGGATTCCTTTTCTTCCAAACTTGGCTTTGTCATAGCCTATGAGTTCAGTAGTGTTATCAATTCTCCAAGTGGGAAGACTGCCCTCAAGCTGTCCCTGCACTGCGGCCAGGACCTCTGTTCAGTCCTCCTGACGGCTTAGCTCACTACAGAGAGAACTCCGTGGGCGGATGTGCGGCCAAGCTACCACAACACATCTCCCCTCTGCAGTCTGGCCACACTGGCACGGGTCCTCTGGGGTCAGCCAAAGCCTCCTGGCAGATCTCACCTCTTCCTTGTGTTCCCTGCTGGCTAATTGGCCAGCAATTTAAGTAAATTAAAGAAAAAAAAAATCAAAGAAACCTGAAGATCAACCTTTAAATAAGAATACTTTAAGGACTATTTTGACCAAGGCAATAAAATATAGAACGTTTTAAAGATGCTGTGTGTGCATGTAAGTCGATACTGGTGTTGAAATAATTGTGCTTCGTTTCTAAGAAGGGCCACAGAGAGGGTTTTAGACGTCATTCTGCTTTGTGCGTTGTTTTGGTGATGGAGGAGACTGAGGAATGGACTCTTGGCGTACAATGAGGGATATGAAACCACCACCTCGCTGATAGGGCCCGTATTAACGCGATTCACACCAGTCTAGGCAATTTACCATTTTCTAGGTAGCTATGAAAATATCATTTAAGTGGATGACCGTCATCGACAATATAAAGTATTAAGCCAAGGAGGGGAAAATTAACTTCAACATGACCTTGGATAAACAAGAATGTTTGATATTTAGTCTAGAAGTACTTGATTTACTTTTCTTAGGAGGCTTCAGGTGGTATAATCAAGCGCAGAATCCGCTCTTAACAAAGTCTATTTCGTGGAACGTTTTTCCCTCTTTGACACTATCACATAGCGGACCAATGGATTTTTCTCTTATATTTTGTTATGATTTTGTGACTTTAGGAAGCTGCTGTGTGAAAAGAGACTTGAAATCCGGAAGAAGTAAAATTAAAGGAACAGAAACCATAAAACTCTGAGACAGTATTTTTTTAGTTAATTAAAAGCATGTAAAAATATGAGGGGCGCCTGGGTGGCTTAGTCGGTTAAGCGTCCGACTTTCGTTTAGGTCATGATCTCGCGGTTGTGGGTTCGAGCCCCGCGTCGGGCTCTGTGCTGACTGCCTGCTCAGAGCCTGGAGCCTCTTTCGGGTCTGTGACCTCTCTCTCTGACCCTCCCCTGCTCATGCTGTCTCTCTCTCTCTCTCTCCTAGAAAAAAAAAAAAAAAAAAAAAAAAGCATGTAAAAATATGGGAAAATGGGCAGCTGGAAAATACGCAGAATAGGGAAGTACCTGTTCAGCGTAAATGATCTCCTCTGGGAAGTTTTGGAAGATAAAACTTTATTTCTTAGGATTAGTTGCAAGAGGGGCTCGAATGCTTTGATGTTCCTGAAACTAGAGATTGATGGTATAATGTTTACTATTGACTGAGATTTACCACCTGACATAAGCACTGAATACACGTAGAAATAGTGGTGTAATTTTTTTCTGCACACTCACATCAGGGATCGTCCTTTGAATTAAGGCACTGTGTGTCCCACCTGAATTTGATGTAGTAAATTGTTGCCAATGATATTTCTCTTGAGAGGGTAAGTTATAAGCTATATGTGACCCCTTTTTTTCTAATGATGGTAATCATTAGTTGGATTAAACATCCAACATTAACCTTCTTTAATAAATAAAGGACCAAAACCTTGTAAGAGTGACTGCCTGGCAAGTGTGATTTCCAAGAGGAAAAGATTCAAGTGCAGATTTTCTTCCTATAATACAGGTGCCTCGTAGTTCACCCGAAACAAATGTTCCACCAGATGGAAAAATGTGCCCAGATCTATAAACAAAAATGTCCTTTAAGATGTTCATTGAAAAATGAATCTTTCATAAGAAGGATAAGTGACAGAACAAAGGATACAGGATTTCTGACAAATAGCCAAGGGTATATGTTGGGACAGGGAAGGTATTAGGCTGGTTGTCACACATACTTATTAAGCAATCCGTAATTGCCCTTCTATATAATGCAGTAGAGACACGTCTAGAATTCATGAAGGAAACACATTTATAGTTTATTCTTTATTAAAATTGTTGCATAATTCTGATTAGTATCTCCGTTTCTTTTTCTAACTTACTGTATTAGCTATTTAATACTTTCGGGTAATGCTCTTTTATCCCAGTATGTAGCCAATGGGGAATTTCACTAGTTTAATGTGTAGTTCATATTACTGATGTCTGATTTTTATCATTAGGATTAAAGCTAGTCTGATGTACTGGACATTATGCAGATTTTCTTTGCACTTTTGTAATGAGTAATCACCATTTGACTCTTGGCGGAAAATGAGATGCCAGGTGAAGAAGCACACGTGCTTTTTTTGGACCCTAAATGTGATATAAAAGAAAAAGAGGGTACACTGTATATGAATTATGATTTGACACGGTTGGTTGCTGCTAGCAGCCAAATATGCTTTTCCTTTGCTGTCTGCTCCAATTTCTCTTTGGACGGGTTGAGAGAGCACTACATGTTCAGGTCAAGATGTTTGCTCAGAAATAGTAGTACAGTTGCAGCTGTGTTTGTTGGAGCAGGAGACTAGTTTAAATAGCATTACCATTTATCCAGTCCATTAACAGAACTCTGTAAAATAATACCAACTCTGCCTAAACTACAGGACAGTGTAATAAAATTACAAGCACTTGTTGACAGATGGAAAGTGTAAGTAAAGGGCCTTAGGTTGGAGGTTAAAAGAGACAGCACATAGTTTCCTTAACTCATGTAGATACGCCATTCTCCCTCTTGCTACTTCTCCAAAACCAGTGTTACCTCTTTATTATCAATTTGAGAGTGGAGAAAATCATTTTTGGAGTAATCTGGAGCTAATTAACTGAGATTTTAGTGACTTTTGAAATGGGCGATCCTGATTGATTGAGATTTATGAGTGGCAATTATACATATGAGTAGCATATACAAATCTTTCTGATAAATGTTACCTTAAAGGTGATTTACCAGTGAGTGAGTCACACTTTTCAACTTGAGTTTTCAGCTACTAATCCAGGCTCATTAGAGAGGAATTTCATTGGTAGTACTGCGGTTGAGTCTTTGGTTATAAATATTTGTTTTGTGGTTTTCAGTTTATTTCTTTGAGTATTATTATATTTACTCAGACTTCTAACATAAGCTTGAGTATCCAAGGCACGTTGCAGAAACTCATTTTTCACTTGTATCTACTGAAACAAAACAAAACTAACAAATGAAAGTAAACGCGTTAAGTCCCAGTGATTCATTTTCTCTACTTCTTTGAATAAAACCTTTTTATTTATGGTTCAGAAGTAGCATTTATTGTTCCTCAATGAGCTTTGGAGCCTCTAAATTATCTAACATTATAAATAGTATTTTTAAATTCAAGGACTTGTTATGGCCTACTCACCACTTACCTGAGACAAATACATCCTGACCGCTTAATTTCGTTGGTCAGGTCACAGTTCATTTACTGTCAGATAGGATCTCAGAGGCTCAAAATTGTTTTTGATAATAATAATTGGGGCTTTTGTTTAGAAGAAGACTTGATTTTTGTTTTATTGAGATAAAAATTAATTTGCGAAGTATAACACATATACAGTGAAGCAATCTTTATTTTCCTTTCGTCTTGCTCCACAGAAGGAGCTTTACCATTTGTTTTTGTTTTTGAACAGTTGTGAGAGTGACATGCTCTCATCCTAGAAAGGTTTGGGCCGTTCAAAAAGATAGAAAAGAGGATGGAAGAGGCACCTGGGTGGTTGAATTGGTTAAGCGTCCGACTTCACCTCAGGTCATGATCTCACGGTACTTGGGTTCGAGCCCCGCGTTGGGCTCTGTGCTGACAGCTAGCTCAGAGCCTGGAGTCTGTCTTCGGATTCTGTGTCTCCCTCACTCTCTGACCCTCTCCTGCTCACGCTGTCTCTATCTCTCTCTCAGAAGTAAATAAAACATTAATTTTTTTTTAAAAGAAGAGGAAGTAGAAATTATTCATTCTCGCCATTCAGACATAATCACCAGTAAACTTGTCAATTATTATTAACCTACTTTACTTTTTCTGTGATTATGCATATAAATGCTGATATACATTTATTACAAAAACATGTTTTGTTTTGTGTTTTTATGTCCCCAGGGTCTAGTATAAGGTTTGACCTTTAGAAACCTCTCAGTAAGTGTTTGATGTATTGAATTAAATCTCCGTGGGGTTCAGGGTCTGTAACGTGAATGAGCAAACAGTAACTCTGGGAAGGCATTATGAATAATAGAGACCCAAATTAAATTTAAAGGGTAACTTGGCTAATTAAATGGTTAGTCCCCTTAGGTCTTCTAAACATTGGAGGGTTTGGGTCGACACAGCAAAATAAAAACAATCTGTTTTGCACATAAGCAAAATATCCTTTAATTTAATATGATACCGCATTTTATAAAACTATATAATTTAGTCTCACAGGATTCTTGTATTCAAGGATAAAAGCAGAGCACAACAGCGGAGCTTTTATCAAAATTCCTCTTACATTCATTTCTGCCAGCTCTGATTAAAGTGCGGGCTCCTCGAGGTGTCAGGTGCCATAGTTTCCTGCTCCCTTTCACTCTCGGCCTGTTCGGCCCCTGCCACAATAAATCCCACACTGGTTGTGCTGGAATTGCAGGTTACAGTTGCTACGGTTACCGTCGTCCAGCCAGACCCACATCATTACTCATCTTGTGAGCTGCCATGGTGGCTACTGCCGGTCCCCGTTGCAGAGTCTGCCCACAGGCTTCGCGTGCACGCGAGAAAAGTTCCCCGAACGTGGTGTGTCTGTCTTACCATTTGGTACAAGGCTATGCTGTTTGTATTGCGCATGCTCATACTTTGCTAGGGGGAACGGATTGACTTTTTGTCTTTGAAAACTAAGAACTGACAAGTGAGGTGAAACTTAGAAATGTGGTAACTGTCAGTGGTTAAAACACCAAGTCCCCTATTATTTATTCAGTAACTTACTCATGAGCTGTTATTATTGGGCCCAAGGGACTCTGTTCTTGCCACTTAAAGAATAGAGATCTACAAAGAATGTTTAAAAATATTTTAAATTTACCAGTGGGGCACGTGGGTGGCTTAGTTGGTTGAGTGCTCGACTTTCGATTTTGGCTCAGGTCATAATCACTTTCGATTTTGGCTCAGGTCATAATCTCATGGTCACGAGTTCAAGCCCAGAATCAGCTCTGGGCATGGAGACTGGTTAAGATTCTCTCTCTCTGTGCCCCTCCCCTGCTTGCACATGTGCTCTCTCTCTCTCAAAAAATAAAAAAAAAATTAAAAATAAATAAATAGATTACTAATTATGTAACTGAAGGTAGGTAGACCCAAGACTTGATACAGGGTCATCTGAACACAATTCAGAGTAGCCATTACCACTTGACATGAAGAAAAGAGGCAAGCCATGGAGGAGGACTTACTTTTGATTTTGTTTTAAAATCAACATGCAACTCTCTGATTCAGAAGTTATAAATGCAATGAGGACTAATGTTGTACTTGAGATTTTTGCCAGGCTTCACTCTTATTTCAAAGCGATCACAAGTTAAAGGTTGTTGCTTAAAAAAGTCAGAAATTAAGTAGGTTTCTGTTGTTGCCAACCACAGAATACACACTGAGTGTGATGTCTACAGCATAATTAATTGCATCAAGTATAAGAATCTTTTCCGTTCAAGTATACTTGTTTAAATAGTTGCATGATAAACATGCAAATGTTCTATCTGTACCGAGAAGTACTCACTGTAGACTAATTTGAATTTGGAGATACTGTACTAGACACTGGGGAGAGAAACTAGCATAACATTTGGCCCCATATAATAGGCAGGGTGTGTGGGCCGCCATCATGGTTAATATCTGACCTGTAATATATAAATTTAAACTTAGTTCATCAAGAGGGATTGTGTTTGTTGAAACATGAATTTAAATAAATGTTTTTCATGTGAAAAAGACATTTTTCAATATGCATTATCAGGGAATATTTTAAAATTTGGTGACAAATTATGAAATTGCCACTACATTCTCAAGAGTATCATTTGGAGACTGCAGTTTGCTGAAATAATTCCAGGAATAAGTGTCGATAGGATTTTTGGTTCTATTTAGCTCATTATAACATATTGACATACGTTTTAACACACTGAAATCAATTAATTTATAGCCTAAGAGAAGGGACATAAAACACTAGTGTTTAAATACTTACTCAGGTCTGTTGTTTTTGAAAATCTGGTGACACCTCTGGAGTCCAGTTTCCTTATCTGTAAAATGGGAATGATCAGATATTCCTCCTGGGGATATTTCCAGTCATAATATAGATTCTGTATTCGGAAGAATGTTGCCAACTTTCCAGTGTGGTGGAAATTGTATTACATGATTATTGTCTAGTCCTTGCAAAATCAGATGAAAAAAATAGTCACACAGATGTCTTTGCAACCTGCTCACAGTCATCAAATCTCCCTGTTCTGTTTCACCTCTGTCTTCCAATTATTCTCGGTGTAATAACACAGACATAAGCACAGCCGCATTATTTTTTTTTACCACTAAACATTAACATAAAGTATGCATCATTTTATTTCTCCTTACTTGGCCACACAAGGTTCATTAAGGCCAGAGTGTTCTTTTTTTTTTTTTTTTTTTAATGTTTTATTTATTTCCAGGAGAGAGAGAGAGACAGCGTGAGCAGGGGAGGGTCAGAGAGAGAGGGAGTCACAGACTGAAACAGGCTCCAGGCTCTGAGCTGGCAGTCAGCACAGAGCCCGACGCGGGGCTCGAACCCACGAACCGCGAGATCACGACCTAAGCGAAAGTCGGACGCTTAAGCCACTAAGCCACCCAGGCGCCCCAAGGCCAGAGTGTTCTTAATGAGATATCTTACCCTCTCCCAGTTGATGATCCCTGTAGTTTTAAAATTTCTATATAAAATGAATTAGCTGTAGAAACAGAGACTGTGACTCAGAAGCTCTGTTAAGTCTGTATATTTGGGTTGTTGTCTTGATGTGTTTTTCCTAAAAAAAGAAAAATACGAATTAGTTTGAAAATGCTGTGTAAACTCCACCAACCATAGGTAAACTATTGTGAAAGTTATTCAGAAGATTTGCATATGTTGCTAAAGAACATTTTTATTGCTAATTAAAATTTCAGTCTTTGAAACCGTATAAGATAATGAACCCATTGATCTTGTAATATGCAAATATGATGTGATCTGTGGAACATTCTGTCATCTTTACATAAACTGCGTATGTGATTGTAAGCGCATTTTTAGCTTAAACATATGTCAAAAATGCAGTGCAAATTGCAAATCGTTTAGCACTTTGGATTTAAACAATATTTGATAATGGAATAGATATGAGCCAGAAGCTACATTTGTTTTGTTCTGTTGTTATTATAACTCCAATACTTTTCATGTGTACATAAGCTTTGGAGGCAGAGGGAGTGTGTGTATGTCCTGATCCCCATCGGAAAGTTGATCGCGGTCATTGAATTCTTCATAAAAAGTTGAAAAATTGTGATAAATAGTTGATAAATTGTGATCGATGTAAGAAACTTCAGGCAGGAAGGTTTTTTTTCCCCCTTGAAAACTAAATTCTACAGAAGGAAGCAATGCAAAGTAAAAAAGTCCTGTTAGTGGCGATACCCATGGTGTAGGGTACCACATGGCTGTGTGAAATGTTATTAAGAGAACATCTGTGCCTCTTGAAATCTCCCCCAAATGAATGTGTACAGCTAAGTATGGCAACTTGATTTAAGTGTTTAAAAAAAATCTCAAAGAAAAGAGAAATAAATACGTCTGGAAACAGAATGGGAAAAGATAGCTTTGCCCCGTCATGATAGGTTTCTTCTACTAGTGAAAGATTAAAGCTTGAAGTATGTGAATAGCTGAGAACAGCACAGAGAAAGGTTGATTGCTTCCCCTCCAACAGTTCCAATTGATTGAAAAAAGCCTAATTTAAAGTTCTGTTTGTTCTATGTCTTAAACCATCAGAATTCTCTTTTAGGACCGGAGGAATGCTCCGGAGGAAAAAGAATCCAAGGATAAAAAGTCATTGCAAGCCAACAATTGTTCCTAATCCTCACAAAATGCTGGAGAAATTAAATTTATTCTTTATTGCTCAAAGTGTTACCTAGGTCACTGGGCGATGGGAAAATTGGACTGGAAGTCGAGTAGGCGCAAGCTTTGTTTTGTGTCTAGATGCTTAACCTTAGACACGACAAGGCGTCTTAGAGTGTGGTGGGAACTTGGTTCAGAGCGTTAACACCAAGACTTTTATTACCCGGGATTTATAATAGGCTGTGCTGTCAGGAGATGAAAATGTTGTGTTTACATTGCAGTGTTAAATGATCATTTAATTAACACCTAAGGAAAAAAAAAACTTGTGAAATTCTTAGCAGCTTTTATTGTTGGTTTCCTGGGAGGTTTTAATATCCAAGTTTCATTGAGATTTCCTTTTGTAAGTAGAGACACAAAAGACATTATAAACTTTTTAAGGAAGACAAACAGTTTAACCTTGACCCTTTTTTGCCCTAAAATATTAATTTAAATTACATTTTAAATCTGGCATGCTCGTTTAAAAGGTGTCTAGACTAATATATTAAAAATGCGTCTTAATGAAACATTGTATTTTTGTGTTAACATTTAACATTTAAATATTTTTAAATTTCCATTCTACCCTCTCTACTGTAAAACATTGGAAAATGCCAATTAGTTTATCATAAGAAGTTTAAAAATGTTTAGCATACTAATTGTACATATTTTTATGTCTTTTAAGCCACCACTGTGGTTACACTGTTTTAAGAATCAGGGTCAAAATATGTAATCACAGGTAAGCAAATTATACGGGGAAAAAGTCACCTTATTATTATAATATCATCATGATTTTCTAATTGGAGTTAGTTACTATCATGGTAAAAATAGTGGTAAAAAAAGTTTACATACAGACAGTGGGATGAATGACACCATTAATATTAAATTCAGATGTACTTCATTAATTACGAGAAGTAATTAGATGCTGTCAAATATCTTAATTTATTCTTGATCTTTTATAAAAAAAACCAGTTACCTAAAAGGAATGGTCTTGAGGCAAATTGATAACATTTGGAAAATGTGATAAGTACAGCCATGGGTAATTGTTCACTTGGTAACACTGTGTTTTGCTGAACATATTATTAGAAATTACATCTGTTAACTCCTTTCATTTTATCTGGATATGCAGTTTCATAGTCAAGTATATGAACATTTAAAAAATATTTACTATGGCTTTGCTGTTAAAGTAAAATCTTTTTTTGCAGAAATAAGCATGCTGTTATACGGTAATTTTTCAGAGGACACTATTTTTGTTCATACCGAAACTAAAAATGTTTATGCCCTTTTTTAAAAGTTTAAATTCAAATGCCTCAGGGTAAAGCCTACACTCTGTATTATTCATTGTAAAAGAGTGCAAGGAAGAAATGTTATTAAAATCTCTTAATAGAAATCCCTGCTTGGAACCAAGAGTTATATTTTCATTCACAAATTGCTGCTGAATATAGTATAGGCACTTTCCACAATGTTACATGCTCTCCTTCTATCAAAGTTTAGCTTTTCTCCAAAACTGTCCTTGTTGTTGTTGTTGTTTTTAATCCACTGATCTTTTTCTTCCCAAAGCTGCTTCTCTATCCAGTGTCTAATAATAAAAACTGACAAATAGGAATATTGCTTTAAATTTTATTCCCTTCATATAAGAATCCATTTTCAGATTGAGGTAGTTGCAAAACTCAGAACGCTCAGAAGTTAAAAATTATGAAAGGGATAGAAGTAACATATTTTGGTTATTTAACATTTTGGAATAGCTAGGATATTCTAAGTTATATAGTTTATTATACTAATAGCTATTCTAAGCCTACCAGGTATTGTGTGTGTGTGTGGTGACTGTGTGTGTGTGTGTGTGTGTGTGTGTGCGCGCGCGCGCACGCGTGCACACGCTTATGTATCTGGGGAGTGAGGACACTGAAAGCTAGAGAAACCTAAAAATTTTTTGAATGTATTTTGAACATTCAAAGCATTTTGAGTTTGAGGAATACAAATTTAGGGTAATTATAGGAAATTACACTTAACATAGATAACTATGTTGCTTTTATGCTAAAATAGTCAATGAGGGGCGCCTGGGTGGCTCAGACGGTTAAGCATCTGACTTCTGCTCAGCTCATGATCTCATAGTTCATAAGTTGGAGCCTAGCATCAAGCTTTATGCTGTTAAGCCTAGAGCCTGCTTCACAGCCTCTGTCCCCCTCTGTCTGCCACTCCTCCGCTCTCTCTGTCTCTCACCCTTGCCTGCTCTCTCACAAAATAAATAAATTAATTAATTTTTAAAAAGTTAATGATACACTCTTATACTGAGAAACTCCGTGTTAAGTTTTATACATTAGTTATTTGGAATCCCTGACTAGTAAATAAAAAGAAAGATTCTGGAATTTATTGTCAGAAAAGTCTCTGAGTTTTCCTCTTAACAAATAGGAATAACTGTTCTAAATACAAACAATTATGCTGTAACTAATATATTTGATAGTTATTCTATTGAAACTGTTGCATATGAGGAGACTTGGGGATAAGATATCTAGAAATACTCTGTATCCTCCTCTGCAGGGATTAGGTGAGTTAAAATTAATTTCCCGGGGCGCCTGAGTGGCTTAGTTGGTTAAGCGTCTGACTTAGGCTCAGGTCATGATTTCAAGGTTCATGGGTTTGAGTCCCACGTTGGGATCTGTGCTGGTAGCTTGGAGCCGGGAGCCTGCTTTGGATTCTGTGTCTGCTTCTTTCTCTGACCCTCTCCCGCTCATGCTCTGTCTCTCTTGCTTTCTCAAAAATGAATAAACATTAAAGAAAATTTAAAAAAATAAAATTAACTTCCCTTTTGCAGAAAACTCTCTTGCTTGCCTTTCAAAACCAATCATAATTTGGGGCGCCTGGGTGGCTTAGTCGGTTAAGCGTCTGACTTTCGCTTAGGTCATGATCTCACAGTTCATGGGTTCGAGCCCCGCGTCGGGCTCTGTGCTGACTGCCAGCTCAGAGCCTGGAGCCTGTTTCAGTCTGTGACTCCCTCTCTCTCTGACCCTCCCCTGCTCATGCTGTCTCTCTCGCTTTCCTAGAAATAAATTAAAAAAAAAAAACAATCATAATTTAGTTCTATATTACTTCTTTAACTTTATTATTGCTACTACAGCATATATACTATATCCCACACAAGCAGATTTTACTGTTACTCCCCAGAAATTCTCAGTACATTTCTGGCCTCCTTTCTTGCCTCCAATTTATAGTAGCATAGTTTACCTTCTCACATAATAAGTCTAACTTCCTCTATTAAACCCTTCACAACTGCTTCAGTTAGTTATGTCCAAATGGTCATTCATTGTAAGATGGTGGTTATAAGTACAGACTGTTGATTTACTCTGTAGGAGTGAATCACTTAATGTGTAGCCTTGAGAATGTCTTTTGGCTACCTGCCCTGAGCCTCAGTTTCCCCTTGTGTAGAAAACAAGGATGGTCATGGAAATGATGTATACAGCAAATTATTCACTAAATAAACCAGGCTTAGTATGATGCTTGACATACAGTATATGCTGCATATTTTATGTGTTTTTTAATTTTTGCTTTTATTATTAAAACAACCGAGGCACCTAGGTGGCTCAGTCGGTTAAGCATCCGACTTCGGCTCAGGTCATGATCTCGCAGTTCATGGGTTCAAGCCCCATGTTGGGCACTGTGCTGACAGCTAGCTCAGAGCCTGAAGCCTGTTTCAGATTCTGTATCTCCCTCTCTGTCTCTGATCCTCCCCTGCTCTCTCTCTCTCTCTTTCTCCTCTCTCTCTCTCTTTCTCTCAGAAATAAATAAAACATTATTTTCTGTGTCCTACAACATGCCATTACATATTATTCATTAATCATAATGTGTGTTAACTTTGCAAAAAACCTCTGTCTCATTATTTGTCTTTGTTTTACATACAGCATCCAGCCTAGTGCAGGTCGCTTCATCAGTACTTTCCAACTGAATGCTTGATGGAAATTAAGCCTGAAAAAGACTAGCAGTAGCTTGCATCTGGAATGAAATATATTGTGCTATGAAGGAAACACTGGATCAGAAAGTTAGAAGCTATCCTAGTTTACATTCGTAGTTCTTTTGGTCACCGATAGTGGCAGGTACTGAACAAAGGTACTTGATCTCTTTTTGAAGATATTTCTTTGCTCATAAAAGTACATAGGAAGTCAGGCAAGAGAGTGACTACATCTGGTGTGTTCACCTGCTATCACTAGAACTTAGCACAGGTTTCCTGGTCGCTAGGGGATGCTCAGACATAATTGAGGGAAGGGAACGAGATCAAAATATATCACAAAATTGTAGCTTTTTTCCAGAAATTTATAAGGAACTCTTCACAGGACTTGCAAGAATTATAATGATGGAATTATTCACGGTAATAAACCAGGAATTAGATAATTATATTGTGAATGAGTGATATGAAGATTGTTCTCTCCCCCATTAGCAATTTAAAAAATAAAGGCAGTTTCTTTTCTAGATAAATACAGCCTGTTATATTTTGCATGGCTTTGGTATTATATGTGAATTGTTAGAAGGCTTAGGTTTAAAAAAAATGATTAAATGAGATTTGATGGTTATGCATTATTAAGTGGTTATCCTGATACTTGATAATCCCTCGGTAAGAGGGAAGTGGTATACAACTGAAGTAGTTTCAGTAATCACCCGTCTCTCAAACATCGCCAATGGTAGCATGAAGAGATGAGTTTAAGAATCAAACAAGGCAAATCAAAGGAGAAGAATGGCATTGGTTGATGCAGGTTATGTTCATATTTGTGTTATCATCTTTTGATTGTAACAGGTTTGAGAGTAGGGACCATAATTTTCTATAATTCTCCCTCGGGCATGCATCGTGCGCGCTGGACAATTAATTTCCTTGACCTTTTGAGGAGAATAAAATGTGCAGAACCTGAATACCCTGAAGGCAACTGAAATCTGGAGTTTTTTTTCCAAAGGCGAGCTCCCTTTCTGAGTTGGTGTGGTTTTCTTTCCCTGTCTTTAAGGGGAATGAATTCCACACCTAATTAATAGTTTCAAGGAAAGTTGTTAATCAGGTACTCCAAGTGACCACCCTGGATTCTTCTATTATTACACAGGAACGTGATGGAATGAGAAAGCAACATAGTTACATTTGATAAAAGGAAATACCTTTTTTCCTCTCCCCACCCACCATGTAATCCCTTGGAATTTACTTGAGGCGGGAAATTACTGCAGCAAATAGTGTGATTAAACAAGTGAAGTTATGAACAAGAGTAACACATGTAGTTATAATAATTACTTTAAAATTCACAACATATATCAATAATCATATTTCAGGGAAAGATTTTGCACCCAAGGATGTTTGGAAGGAATTTTTCTTTATTCTTATAGGGAAGCCCAACTATTCCCTGCCACTAACTGGGGACTGTTTTACTTTCTCTCAAACAGGGACTGTTCCCATTCAGGGGCGCCACCACCCTGCGTGGGGAGTGGGGTCTCTTCCTTCGAGGGGCTGTGAAACACCAAACAGTAGCCACCTTCCTACAGGCAGGTGTTTTCGCTTACTTTTTAACATGGTTAATTCACATACCTCTAGCCTAGGAAAAGTATGAAAACTATTTGACTAAGTCTAGTATATTATAGAAATGGATTAATTTTTATAATTATTAGCATGTTAACAACATGCCCTCTCTAGGTTGTATATTCCTTGAGGACTTGGGAATATTCATCAGATATCTTTCTATTGTCTTAGGATAGTAGGTGAAAGTCAGATAAAAACTTGAAGTAAATATCATAGAGGAACAAAACAGCACTATAAATATAATGGAATGTTTTTTAAATGGACAATCTTATTCTTCAACCCCTTCTTGTTCAGAAACTGTACACTAACTTAAAGACAGCAAAGAATCCAGATATTGGTTTATTTTATAAATTGGGTGGCCTGAAACTATTAAATTGCAGATAAATGTTATTTATTTACATATAAAAATGTTTATAAATATTTATTTATGTTTATTATAATATATAATGTGTAAATATTATGTTTACTTATAAATAAATGTTATGACCACATCATAAGTGTGATATTTGTTGGAAAGTACTTGCTTTCACTATATTCTCATAAAATGATTCAGGTTTAGATGTTTTGTGAGTAGAGTTCTTTTCCCCATTCTCAAACACTTGCTACTTTAGTGCCTTGTATTTATTTCTGTACTGGTTATTTTATGTGTATTATATCTCAAAACAGTGATTCCTAGTGTGTGCTCTCCCGTGATCCAAGAGGAAAGTAATCTGTGGTCAAATGTGTTGGGAAATAACGAAAGTCATATCCCCTGTGGTGACTGCAGTGTATACGCTTGTGTATTTATCTCTTAAGTCATCACACAATAAAGAAATCTGTTTGACTTGTAAAAATTTGTTTCTCAAAGTTATTTGACTATGAAGGCTCCCCCCTTCTGTACTTTCCCCATTTATACCAATTAGTCTTAATAACAAGAACAAACTTTAGCTCTTCCAAAGAATAACTCTTTTCGAAAGTAGTTTTTAAAAGTGCTTTATGTACAATTTGTGGGTGGTCAGTGGACTTGGAAATCAACATAAAGCTTCATTTGCTCGGTATTTCTTTCCAAAACCTCTCTCTCCAGGACTAAATGACAAAACAACTTAGATATGATGAGATAGAGACAGGAATCAAAGGAAAAAAGAGTTAATACTATTAAAAATCTCTTATGACCACTTTTTTTCATATATCTGATAGAATCTTATACTGATCTTTACTGAAAATTATGATCTCTTCTCTTAGTTCCCCTGGCATATTGCTTTGGCTGTCAATTTTTAAAAACATTTTTTAATGTTTATTTTTGAGAGAGAGAGAACACAAGAGGGGGAGGAGGGAAGGAGAGAGAGAGGGAGACACAGGATTTGAAGCAGGCTCCAGGCTCCAAGCTGTCAACACAGAGCCTGACATGGGGCTCCAACCCACAAGCGATGAGATCATGATCTGAGCTGAAATTGGACACGCAACCGACTGAGCTACCTAGGTGCCCTTGACGGCTAATTCTTAATTCAACATTGAGGGATATCAAAGAAAACATTAGGTGATGCCTAAACCAAAACTACTTCAAAAATTGATATTAAACAGGTTTAAGAAAATAATTTATTTCACATCTTAACCAGTGTTTATACTTTATTCTGTGGATTTTGTTAAAAGTATAAAATATAATACATTTTGTAATCATTCAGGTTCTCTCTGCATCAGTAAGCTGAGTGCCCTAACCCTCTCTTCCCACTTCTCCGTGTTCTTTTTAGGCTCCATCACCACTATCGTGTTATGTTTTACTTATTTATTTGGTTGTCGTTCTCTCCCAGTTAAAATACAAGTTTTCATAAAGGCAGAGAATACCAGGAAGTGCAAAAGAAGTATTGGTTGATGAATGAACGTAAGCTTTGCAACAGCCTGGCAGACTTTGAATCCTAGCTTCCAAGCTTCCTGACTATGTGACTTATCGCACATTACTTAGCCTCTCTAACTGAATATCCTCTTCTTTAAGATGGAGATAATTAGGACATCAATGTCAGAGAGTCCTTGACAGGATTAGAAGATGTAATGGATGTGCCACAGAGTTCAATGGATGTTAAATATTTTTCACAGATCAAAAACACTTCCTGAATTGGTTGAGCAAAAATTACCAAACATTTGCCATCGTCTGTTAAAATGCTGTGTTCTTGCTTTCTGGTTTCTGGCTGAGTCCCTCCACCCTCATTCAGTATTGGCATAGGAAGCCAAACCCCACAGAGACACAGTAGAAGCTACTTACTCTTTCCTTCTTTCTCTTCACATTTCAGGAGTTTTCCTTTTTCATAATTTTTTATCTCCCCAGTCCCCTCTGGAATGTTGAAATCCAACCTGGCTTTGCCACTAACCAGACACTGCTTTAGTTTCTCTCAAACAGGTACTGTTCCCATTCAGGGGTACCACCACCCTGCATGGGGAGTGGGGTCCCTTCCCTTGAGGGGCTGTGAAACACCAAATAGCATCCACCTTCCAACAGGCAGGTGTTTTCGCTTACTTTTTAACATGGTTAATTCACATACCTCTAGCCTGGGAAAAGTATGAAAAGTGTTTGACTAAGTCTAGTATATTATAGAAACTGTTTAATTTTTATGCCATAATTATTAGCATGTTAACAACATGCCCTCCCCAGGTCGTATATTCCTTGAGAGCTTGGGCATATTCATCTCTATTCAGCATAGAGTGGTATTCACATGTATGGACCCTCAAATATTCACCAGTAGTACAAAGGCTCCATGGAGCCATCTTTCATTTGAAGCCTTAACCTCTTAATATTTTTGCACTTGTTGTCCCTTGGTAGCGTTTATGTTTAAAGAGAGTAACAGTAAACTTGTCCAATCAATGTTTTTTATATCTTCTATCAATATAAGGTATGCACTTATATGCAGGTGGCTTTCTATGTGTAGGCCAATCGGTGTATTTTATAGTGTATGTCAATTATTTCCTAATATTTGTACACATTTGAGTGCGTGTGATTAAGTTTAACTTGCAAATAAAGTAAAACAAGTGTGCTACACAACTACTGCAAAGTTGAAATTGCTAGAAAGATAGAACCCAAACTGAGGCAGCTGGCTTAATGTCATCATTTTGTACCCTTACAGGAGGTGCTGCAGCCCAGCTTACATCGTTTAGTGTGCTTCCACAACTCTTTGCCATTCTAGAGCATGTACTTCTGACATTTTTATTAGGCTTTTGTGTTTGGTCACTGTATTAAATCCAGCAATTTATTCCTTTCCACTTAAATTGTCTTCGCCGTCCAAGGGGTGGAGAAGAATTCACAGCGCCTGAACATAAAAGGCCATTATCTTATCTTAGCAAATACAGCCCTAAAGAGACAGTGAATCATGACAGCCCAGCTGGGAAGCTGGGGAACAGGGAACTGCATCAGGGGGAGACAGCGCTGGGGAGTTAGCGACGAGGCCTGGGGCGTAGGGCGCTGCCAAGTGTAGCAGCAGCAGAACAGGTTTGCAGCCCTTTGCTGCTTCTGGCCCCACTGACCATTCCGCACACAGGCTTTGGACGTTTGCACCCAGGGAGTGTGCTCTGCCTATAATCTTGATTTAGTTGTAGCCTGTAGAAACCGCTCAGGAGACCGGACGATACCCATTGTTCTCTTTCTTGTCCAAATCAAAGCACCTTTTTTTTTTTTCTCCATTTTTCTTTTCGAATGGGCTAAACACAAACATTTGGTATGTATTGGTAGAGGCAGGCTATAAAGCACATAAGTAGAAACGTCTGTACCCCGCTGTAATACAGCCTTTGTTTCGCGAAGATGAATATTTTCTGACTGGAGGGGGCGTGGCGATAAGGATCGAAGGCTTGAGGTCAGCTGAGTAGCTCTGAGCTAGTTTCTTCACAGATCCAGTACCTGACCCCGGAGCTCTTCCGCGCGCATTGTTCATATCAGTAGTTGCTCATTTGATCTTCGGCAGTAGGAATGAAGCCCAAATTACAGATGAGAAAGCTTAGACCTAAAAGATGGTGTAATTTGCCCAAGTGGCAGGCTGGCATTTGAATACAAGTCAGTACTTTTACCACGCGTTATTTACTGGACTAGGGACAAGAGTTTCTTTTTAAAATTAGGCAAAAATACAGGGCGCCTGGGTGGCTCAGTCCGTGAAGCGTCCGCCTTCAGCTCAGGTCATGATCTCACCGTTTGTGGGTTCGAGCCCCGCGTCGGGCTCTGTGCTGACAGCTCAGAGCCTGGAGCCTGTTTCAGATTCTGTGTCTCCCTCTCTCTCCGACCCTCCTCTGTTCAAACTGTCTCTCACTCTCTCTCTCAGAAAGAAATAAAACATTAAAAAAAAAACTTTAAAAAATAGGCAAAAATACTACGAAGTACACAATCCTTAGAGTATATTTTAAATCCTTGCCTTGTTTATGCATGGCTAATGTGCATAGGTGTTTGTAGGGACCCATCTATCTTTCCCCCACCTTATCACCTATCCTAACTTGAAGCTTCATGTCACTCATTTCCTCTCCCTTTTCCCCACTGTCAGTTTCTGCTGATTCTTCCTCCTGAAGACCACATCCAGTCATCTTCTCCTTCCCCTGCCTTTAGCTTACTTCCTAAAGGAACTAAGATCTTCTGTTGTAGGATCCTCTGCCCAATGGCCAGAGGTAGCTTCTTTTTCCTTTTTTTGTAATATATTTTGAGAATGGGAGAGAGAGAGAGAGTGAGAGAGAGAGAGAGAGAATGTACCTGTGTGTACAAGCGAGTAAGGGAGGTGCAGAGAGAGAGAGGGAGAAAGAGAATCCCAAGCAGGCTCAGTACTGTCAGCTCAGAACCCAAGGCAGGGCTTGATCTCAAGAATCTTAAGATCATGACCTGAGCCAAAATCGGAAGTGGGACATTGAGCCGACCAAGTCACCCAGGCGCCCCCCAGAGGTATATTTTTAAGTACCTCTAGGATTATGTCATTTGCTTAGTTAGAAGTTATTTTCTATATTAGCATTATTGTTTATGTTTAACAAAACATTTTCCCATGTACTACATGCAAAGAAATTCTGATAAAATATATCACTGCCACAGTTTTATAGATGATATGGTCAACTGAATTATTGGCCCATGGTTTTAGGACTAGAAGAGAATAGGACTAATATTTTTCTAAAACTGTACTAACACCCAGCATCTGTAGTCTAAACTCCTGCCTTTCTTTAAGTGTCATCTTTGGTCCCAAGTGATCATTCTTTTTTTTTTTCTTTTTTTTAAATTTTTTAATGGTTTTATTTATTTCTAGGAGAGAGAGAGACAGCGTGAGCAGGGGAGGGTCAGAGAGAGAGGGAGTCACAGACCGAAACAGGCTTCAGGCTCTGAGCTGGCAGTCAGCACAGAGCCCGACGCGGGGCTCGAACCCACGAATCGCGAGATCATGACCTAAGCGAAAGTTGGACGCTTAACCGACTAAGCCACCCAGGCACCCCTGATCATTCTTATTTCCTACTGTTTTCTTATTCTACTATGTACTTGAAGTCTTAGTTAACTTGAAGAGTTACACAGGTAAGTTAGCTACTCGTGAGCCTCTGGACTTTTGCTTCAGATATTTCTTGGGCCTTCTTCACCAGGCAAACTTCTGTTTACTACACAAGATCCAGATCATGTCTCTTCCACCATGAAGGCCTACTTGATTTCATGGAAGAAAATGTTCAATGCCTCCAGCGAATGATGCTCTCCATTTAGAGGTCTCACACAGTGGCTAGCACAGATGATCCTTCTCTGGAATGTTTGTTCCCGAGCCTGTACTCTCTGACCAAATCCCTCCCATCTATTTTTTTTTTTTTTTGCTAGTAGTATGCCTTGTGTCTCAAAGAGAATGTTCTAGCAGGGCTCATATTTTATGTATGTCACTACCACCTTAGATCTTGGCCCATGGTTGGAATTTCTTTGTTGACTAAATGAGCTTCCTTTAAGACTGTACATAATGAGGGGCGCCTGGGTGGCTCAGTTGGTTAAGTGTCTGATTTTGGCCTAGGTCACGTTCTCACTCTTCCCAAACTCAAGCTCCTTGTGGGGCTCTGTGCTGACAAATTAGAGCCTGGAGCCTGTTTCAGATTCTGTGTCTCCCTTTCTCTGCCCCTCACCGACTCTCATGCTCTGTCTCTCTTTGTCAAAAATAAACATTCACCATATGTTTGCATGTATAGGAGGATTAGGAGGAACTTAATGGAGGACCATGGGGAAGGAGAAGGAAAAATAGTTGAGGAGAGGGAGGGAGGCAAAACACGAGAGACTCTTGAATGCTGAGAACCAACTGAGGGCTGATGGGAGTGGGGGAGAGGGGAAAGGGGGTGATGGGCATAGAGGAGGGCACTTGTGGGCATGAGCACTGAATGTTATATGGAAACCAACTTGACAATAAACTATTTAAGGGAAAAAAAAATAAACAAAAAAAAATAGACTGTACATAATGAACTCAGATGTGTCTTTCTTTTCTGGCTTTTCATGCAGGACTCCATCTGAGCCTGCCCTGTGCCCGTGGTCTTTCTCAGGCCTCCATTAGCTTTATGTGACAGCTGTTGTATAGCACAGTGAGTTTGTTCCTCCATCTCTCCTTCTAGAATTCAAGCTTCTGATGGCAGGTTCTAAGTCCTTTTCATTTTGGTGCTTCCCAAAGCACCGGCCATAGTATTGGGCTGATAGTAGGGCTCAGTAAATGGTTGCTAAATAGATCTAATAAGGACTATTCATTCTTTTCCTCCAAGCCAAATTTCTATCATTGAAGCAGAAAAAGAAATTAAGTTAAAAAAAAGAGTAAATCACTGCATGTGATTTTTAAATAGTTCGTATTTGGGAGAAAAAAAAACACGGCATGTTTATATGTCCAGGTAAACAAATCTTACCGTTCTTGTATTTCGTCATATTTATTATGGGAACATATTATGTTAATTTATTTTAGAATTTAAAAAATGGCATGTGAGTCAGCATCCTGTAGTAAAAAAGAAAAAAAAGCCAAGTTTCAGTGGCAGACAAGAAGGTGTTCAAGCTCTGGTGTTAGCAGTGTGTGTGCTGGGTGGGAACCCCCCTTCTGGTTTCCTTACCTATGAAGTGTGCTTGAAAATTAGAACATTTCATTTAAATTTTTGAAATGCCAGGATAATGATACTATACCCAGAATAAGTTTTTGTGTCTGTTGGCTTATGGTGAATGCCAGTGGAAAAAGCTCTTCGATATTAAGTCCTTGTTTTCTTTAATGTGTCAATAAGACATAAGCCATTTAAGAATAGATGATGGGTGGTCATGATTACAGCGGATTAGTTCTGTGCTCTTGGTTGCAAATAACTGACACCTGTCTGAACCTGGCTTCGAAAAGGGAAACTTATTATTTCACAGAGCAGGAATTGCAGAGGTAGGTCAAGCCATAGCTTTCAGTTTCTTTCTATTTCTTCATTTCTTCATCCTCAGTGTCAGCTTTTCCGTGGCTTTGCCCCTGGTCTCAAAATGGCCATCAGTGCTAACCAAGGCTTGATGCTTCCTTGTTCGTATTCAGTGGGAGAGAGAGAAAGAAAGAAGGGGTGGAGAAAAGGAAGAGAGAATGGGAAACTGAAAGGGGAAATGATCTCTCCCACTACCAAATGGGTTCTAAACCCCTTTCTTGAATCCATGAAATGACAGAGATGAAGTGCATAACTTAAGACCAAGAGTTGCTAAAGAAATGTCATACAGAGATGGATTTAAACTTAAGAGACTTTTCTGGACTTCTGGATGGATGGGTTACTGAATCAGATCGGGATTCTACTAGGAAAGATGAGGAGGTGCTGACTGATACAGGGAAGTAACCAATAGTGGCCACGAGAGTTAAGAACTTAAATTTTTATTTTTCATTTGAATTTACCATAGGAGTTAGAAAAGTTGCTGTTATAGCAACTTTTAGTTTAGGTGTGTAAAACTGAGCCTTTTAAAATTGTTGTTTTCTTTTATGCTTCATTTTCACACGTAAGGATAATAAAACCTACCTTTCATGTATTTGAGATGATTATAAATACAATCTGTGGAAAGGGCAGCATCAGGCCTGTGATACAGGCTGGCTTCAAGTTGCTGCTAGTGTTGTAGTTTCATGGTCAGAATTTCTTTATTTCATCTCTGTCTCATTTATATTCCAATTTCCATTTCCAAAGTTTTAGACTACAAATGTACACCGGTGCCTCATTACCACATCTAAGTTAATATACCCAAGAGAAAAACTCATAAAAATCTTTTTCTTAATATAACTGTTTACATTTCATAAAGCATATAATCATGCAATCTCACAAGACCCTCACAGAAACCCTGTGGCATAGAAATAATTTATGCCATTTAACAGATTTTTAAAATCTGCCTCCTCTTCTAAATGTGAGCTTCATGAGCACAGAGTCCTGTTCATGATTGTAGCCTCAACACTTCAGATAGTACATCAACATGGTGGACTGGTAGATGATTGATCAGTGTTTGTTGAAGGAAAGGAGAGGAGAGAGGGAAGGGTGGGGGAGTTATATGTGGTCTGCATAGGTTGAAGGACTCTCTTTGTTCATGACCTTGCACTGAAGATATAAACCCCCATTGTTAGTTGGCCAGCGAGACCTGCACGGCCTGCCCCTGGCTCATTGGCTTCATCCTGCTTTCTTCACTCCCCTGTCCTCTCTGTGTGTTCCAGCTGTACACTTTCACTGCTTTCACTTCCCAGGGCCTTTGCATATGCAGATTCCCAGGACTATAGCTCTACCTACTCTGCCGCCTTCTGCCTTCTTATTAATGGTCACTGTCCCATAGTATCCCTGTTTTATTCTGTTGAGATCCTTCATATGCCAGTTCAAACACTATTTCCTCTGGGAGACTTCTGTGATCCTGTAGGATCAATCATATACTCTTTATACAACCCCACAGTATAGGATAACTGGTTTTAACTATACATGGATTGTAGGATTATTTTATGAATGCTCTTTTTTCACTAGAGCTTTTTGAAAACAAGGGATGGATTTTTAATCTTCTTCTAAAGCTGGACCAGTATCTGGCATATCCTAAGTGCTCAGTAAATGTGTTGAATGAATGCCACCAAACACTATCTTGTCAGCCATCTTTCATGTTTCTCACTACATTATACTTACAGCTTGTAGAAGAGAGGTTCATGTTCTGTATTCCTTATTAATGTTCTTTATTTGTTCATAGGTCTTATATAGAACCTAAGTACTGGAAAATAAGAGAGTCTTCACGAACAGCTACTGTTTTTCCTGCCTGAAATGCATATCTGCATTTCCTTGTCTTATTTTAGGGCTCAGATTGGAGTTTACCTTCACTGGGCTTCACTTTCCTGCAACTAGAATGAATGTCCTTCATCTGGGTGGCCCCAGAACCTTGTTAATGTTGTCATCCCTCATTTGTTTTTCTCACTTGTCTCTCTGTTGACCTGAAAAATAGACTGGCTGTAGGCTTGAGATGTTTGCCCAGTGTTTAGCATAGTACTTACTTGGCTTGGGTAGGTGCCGGAGAGATTTTTTTCTAAATGATTGAATGCGTGTCTTACACTTCCAATATATTTTCCAGATATCTAAATCATTCCTGGAAAAGCATTCAGTAAGCAGTTGTAATTTAATTCGGTGTCTTCGGTGTGGCAAAAGCATCCTTCAAGGACTGCTGAAAATAATCTACTTTTTAGTGATCTTGTAATTGCAATGGGTGCTGGACAGGCATTCAAGTGACGGGCTGCAGAGCCTTGGGGGATAAAATCCAGCCTACCCTCTACTCATTATGCTGTGTCTCTGCCTGAGGCCTTCTTTAGAATTTTTTTTCACAGAGGTGCTGTATGTAACGGTATGGCCCAAGACATAGGAAGAACATGTTAGAATTTTCTATTGAAATCTCTATTTAAAATTTTGTCTCAATTCTGAAAACCCTGTGCTTTTGTCTACATTTAAAATATTCATAGTATATTGTGTATATACATAGCATATTAGTATAGTGCTACTAATTTATAAGTACATGAATAAGTTATAAATGGGGGGCGTGTGCTCAAAAAATTGTATCGATGGTGATCCATGAGCAAGATAATTATGGAGAACGTTGATCTCACTATTAATTCCAATGTCATGGTAGTTTCCAAGCTGATTTTCACCTTTTTTAAAATGTCATTTTCAGATCCCATAAGAAAGGTAAGAGTGAGCTTAGGTTAATGACATCCAGGATGTCCTGTGCCGTGGTGTGTGTTTGTGTATGTGCATGTGTGAGTCATATGTTTCCCAGATGCCCCCATGCATGTGCTGAAGAAGAGAATGAATGACCTGTCGTTAAGGTTTGTCTTTAGGTCTTGCTCACACCCATCTCAATGCCTCCCTTTCCAGGAAAGCACATACCCTAATTTCAAGAATCATTAGCTAGTTCCTCCTTCAAATGAGTAGTTTATGAGGAGTCTTCTCTTCCTCATTCATTGGCATATCTACAACTGCAGGTATAAAGCAGCTACTTCATTTCTTCTCTGCTTCCGGGAGATGGTACTAACGAATGGGTGGTAGAATCCTAGTCATAAAATGGACAGATATGCTTGGAGTCAGAACATCTGAACTGGAATCAGGGCCCAGTCACTTTCTAAATGGTGCGACTTGGGCAAAGTAATCAACTACTTTCAGCTTCAGTTTCTTTCTCTGTTAAGATGAAAATAATAATTAATTGAAAGACTTGCTACAAGAAAGAAATAAGGATATGTGAAAGTGGTTGGCACAGTCCCAAGTAGACAGTGTTTATAGGATTTCTTGAGTTTTTGACATGTTAACTGCTGGATCTTTTTTTCCTGTTTATTAGCAGTAATAAAATAACAGCTGTTTGAATGAGATCTAATGTGATGATTACTGATTAAAATAAAAGTTTGGTCCTTCTCTGCATTATACTTGTTAGCATGTGACTGTTTGGTTAGATGACTGGCTAATGGACTCATCTGTTTGTTGAAGAAACAACAACCTCCTAATCTTTTATTTTATTTTATTTTATTTTTGACTACTGTGATTGAGTAATGAAACAATGACAGACCTTCCATTAGCGTTTTGAGTGTCTTGGGTGATGCTGACTCATTTGGGTGCCACAAGACTCTGGAAGAGTGAACAAACCATTTCTGTCTGCAGTATCTAGCAAGGCGACATAAAAATCCCATTTTAAATGGATTTCTCTACTTTCCAGAAGCATGAAAGAGGCATTCTTATAAAAAGAATGACATTAGTTGAAATGGTTAAAACACATGTTTATCAGCTAAGAAAAACTTCATACATTGGTGGCATTAAACTAAGGAGAGATAATCTAAGAAATATAAATTGACCATTTTAAAGGTTCTGAAATGCTTAGGCTAAGGACTTCATTCAGGCTTTATTTGGTAGGGAGGGGTCACCTGAACAACGTAATGTTTTTGGGGAAGATTAGGATTGTGAATTGAAGTAGAGAGAGACTTGAAGCCCAAAGATGAGTCACAAAAATAATGACATGGTCCAAAGTCCCAATCCAGGGTGATAATTTAGAAAAAGAAAAGGACACATAAAGATGTATTTCCAGGGTGCCTGGGCGGCTCAGTTGGTTAAAAGTCTGACTCTTGGTTTTAGCTCAGGTTGTGAACTCACAGTTCATGAGTTTGAGCCCCACGTCAGGCTCTGCACTGAGAGTGCTGAGCCTGATTGGGATTTTTCTCTCTCTCGATCTCTCCCCCTCCCCTTCTCAAAAAATAAATAAATAACTTTTTTTTTTAAAGAAGTATTTACAGTGAAATTGCATGTAGAGCCATGATAGGTTTTAGGTGGAGAACAAGATTTTAAAATTTTAAACAAAGCTTATATAAACAAGAAAGAAAGCCAATTCCCTAACAATTTTGATTGAGGTACTAATGATTCTCCAGTGGAGTTCTTAACCTTTAGTTGTGTTAATTTTAAAACTAAAATGGCCAGTTATTTTACCAGCAAAACGTGTTTATTCAGGAAAAACAGAGACTTGCATTTCAGGACAAGGAAGCATGGAAAAACTAAGGAAGCATATGAAGCTTATTTTATGGAGAAGGAGGAGGGAGTTGGGAGGGATTGTTCTCAATGAAAGTCCTTTGGAGAAAAGCAGGCGCTCAGGGGATACAGTTCTCACTGGCTGAGTTGCAGGGTAGTCAGTTTCTTGTGGAAGATGCAGTGTATACCTTTCCTTGTTGGGCTGTAATTGATGATTCTTTCCTGTTGATTATTCTTCGGTTGAGGTTTGCAATTAATAATTCTTCCTGTAACTCATGTTGAAGGCTGCCACTTCCCGTGTGTCTACTTTAGTGTGTCTTTCCCTTATTAAATTTTCACAGTACCATGAACTAGAATCATGAATGGAAAGGCAGTACTCCTGCTGTCTCAGGGTTTGGAATCACTTCTTACCTTTATTCCTGACCCATATACCTGTTTCCTTTATTCTGCTGTTTGAAGAACTAGAAGCGTAGATGTATTATAATGGGGCCTTCCTTTTTCATAGTAGAATGAAAAGATATAACTCTCATGCTTAAAAAGACCTTAGAAATTGTGCCAAAAGAAACAGGTGACAGTGATGTTAGGTGACCTGCCAAGGTTGCCCAGCCTGTGGGGAAGGAACCCACAGCATAACTCATATGGGCCCAGGCTCCTAACTGCCTGTGCTGCCTAACCTATACCCGCCCTACGGCCCAAGAGCCTCTTTCTTACTTTTTAATACCATTTCATACTGTTTTCATTTGTTATTTAAAGTCATCTCCCTCAAATTCATGGAATTGTATTCATGGAATAATAATTATTATTTTTGTCTTTAAAAAGTACTCGTGTGTTAAGGGTACTGTGCTGGGTTCTGTATAACCAGATAAACACACCAAGCCTTAGGTCCACTGTGCCTGATGTTTCATACATTGAAATTTTTTTTAAAAATTTTTTATGTTTTATTTATTTCTGAGAGAGAGAGAGAGAGAGACAGCATGAGCAAGGGAGGGTCAGAGAGAGAGGGAGACACAGAATCTGAAACAGGCTCCAGGCTCTGAGCTGTCAGCACAGAGCCCGACGCGGGGCTCGAACCCACAAACCGTGAGATCATGACCCGAGCCAAAGTTGGACGCGTAACTGACTGAGCCACCCAGGTGCCCCTGAAGTTTTTTTTTTTTTTTTTAATTTTAATTTTTGAGAGAGAGAGCAAGTGCATGAGCCAGGGACGGGCAGAGAGAGAGGG
This sequence comes from Proteles cristata cristata, assembly GCA_017311185.1. NCBI lineage: Eukaryota > Metazoa > Chordata > Mammalia > Carnivora > Hyaenidae > Proteles > Proteles cristata. Next base: position 69,252 of record JAESUZ010002383.1, read on the forward strand.
AGACACAAAATCCAAATCCAGGCTTCAAACTGACAGCACTGAGCCTGATGAGGGGCTTGACCTCACAGACCACAAGATCATGACCTGAGCTGAAGTCAGATGCTTAACCAACTAAGCCACCCTGAAGCCCCATACATTGAGGTTTTTGTCCTGAGGCGACAGGGAAAAATGTTTTAAGTATAGATTTTCTCCCATAAATTCTCCATTATTACTTAGAAGGTTTTTGTTTTGTTTTTAATTCTGGTAGTTTGGCTCCAAGAAAGAGGGAAAGGAAATTCACATGTTGTTTGTCTTTTGCAAGAAGCTAAATATGTGGACTTTCAATTTATACATGTAACATTCTTTCAAGGAGCTGCTATCTGCCACCTTAGTTTACAGATGAGAATGCTTAAAATTGATCAGCCTCACTCTAAAAGGCAAAGCCGTGTTTGGAATTCCTGTCTCCAATAAAATAGGCCATCTCCTATTGAGACATGTCATCATAATAGAAACTGAAAGACATTTGGAGCAAAATAAGATATTGAAAAGGCTGAATGATATATGAGATTCAGTTGAAGAAATGTGAGATATTTAGAAGAAAGAGATACTTATCTAGTACTACCTCATCAATTTTTTTAACATTTATTAATTTTGGGGAGAGCACAAGCAGGGGAGGGCAGAAAGATGGGGGACAGAGGACCTGAAGCTGGTTCTGAGCTGACAGGCTGGCTGATAGCAGCAAGCCTGAAATGGAGCTTGAGCTCACAAACTGTGAGATTATGACTTGAGCCAAAGTCGGATGCTTCGCCGACTTTGCTTCGCCGACTTCGATCGAGCCACCCAGGTGCCCCTTCATCAAAAAAATTTTTAAAACCTCAGTGGTGTTATCCTCTCAGAGGAGAATCAAATGCTAGGTAGCTCAACCAAAGTAATTTGGTGTTGGAAGTGACCATTTGGTTCAAAAAGTCCCTACAGAGAGATTGACTGTCAACGATCCGTCACTACACTGTTGGAAAACTGCAGAAGATCTGTGTCTTCAGTGCTTTTAATTGTTTCTGTCACTTAAATCCTTTCTGTCATTTATTTATTTATTTATTTATTTATTTATTTATTTATTTTAAATATTTTATTTATTTCTAGGAGAGAGAGAGAGAGACAGCGTGAGCAGGGGAGGGTCAGAGAGAGAGGGAGTCACAGACTCTGAAACAGGCTCCAGGCTCTGAGCTGGTCAGCACAGAGCCCGACGCGGGGCTCGAACCCACGAACCGCGAGATCATGACCTAAGCGAAAGTCGGACGCTTAACCGACTAAGCCACCCAGGCGCCCCATCCTTTCTGTCATTTAAAACTGAGCGCACTTCAAAATGACCATATAAAACCTAGATTAACCAAGACTTCTCTGAAGGAAGGATGATAAGGACACCCCAACTCTGGAACCCCCCCCCAGGCTCCTCTCTGAAACGCTGTGTACACAACAATCTTAATTTGAAAACATCTGGGGAAAATAATTTCCAAATTGTGTTTCAATGGAAAAAATACTAATTTAACCTTAAGTTAGAAAAAGGTCAATTTGGGGGCGCCTGGGTGGCTTAGTCGGTTAAGCGTCCGACTTTCGCTTAGGTCATGATCTCGCGGTTCGTGGGTTCGAGCCCCGCGTCGGGCTCTGTGCTGACTGCCGGCTCAGAGCCTGGAGCCTGTTTCAGTCTGTGACTCCCTCTCTCTCTGAACCTGCCCTGCTCACGCTGTCTCTCTCTCTCTCCTAGAAATAAAAATAAATAAATAAATAAAACTAAAAAAAAAAAAGAAAAAGGTCAATTTGTGTGAGTGACTTTTCTTTTAAATTGAAGTGTAGTTAATATACAGGGTTACATTAGTTTCAGGTATGCAGCAGCCTGGTCTGACAATTCTGCACACTGTTCCGTGCTCATCACGGTGAGGGTAGTTACCAGAGGACAGCAATATTATGATATTGACTATATTCTCTATGCTGTACTTCTCATCTAAGTGACTCACTTATTTTATAATTGGACGTTTGTACCTCTTAATCAATCCCCTTTATCTCTTTTGCCCATTCCCTCACCTACCTCCCCTCTAGTAAGTCTTGATTTTTGTACATGACTTTTAGGGAAAAATCTTCACCCAGGATTGTATTTGAGCACAAGGCACATAAGCTGTCTTAACAGCGAGTCATCCCAATTCTGTGTATTGCCTGTTCAGTCGAAGTTTTCCCTGAAATCCCTCAAAAATTATTTGAGCTGCCTGAGAAGCTCTTTAACTCAATAAAGGGAAAAAGAACAAAATAAAATCTTACTCTCAGGATTTTAAGGAAGTATCTGCAGACATCCTTACTGTGCAGAGCAATCTTTTTCTTCTAAAAATCTGAAATCTGTATTCAGTTGAGAAGGCATAAGTGTAAGTAAATCTACTTAACTGTACAGGCGTGATTTTTCTTCACAAACCACTTTTGAAAAGAAAGTAATGGAGAATAAGGCAGGAGAGATATTATTAAATGGTGTTAGCAGAGTTAAATGCTTAAATTATCATTTCTTTGATGCAGAATTTGTAGCGGAGACTACATTTCACTTTATTTGTACGATGTTTCATGTCATACATGGAATCTATTCAATCCAAGAAAATGTCTGGAAAACAAAATTTCTTATTGTTGCCCACTGACCTTTTACATACTCTAGATATTCTAAATGGTAGCAAATCAAATATGCATTAATTACCTCTTGCAATGCTTATGAGAATAAACTGGTAATATGGTTCATATGGTTCATATTCTTTACCTTTGAACACAGACATGTTAGTTAACTTATTGCTTTATTACTCCACCTGCTTACAATACTGTCAAATGTTTAAAAAAAAAAAAAGGTGTGGAAGTGGAATGGTGCATAACAGAGAGTAAAAACCAAACCAAACCAGTGACCCAAACTGGAAAGAAGTTAAGAAAAGGTAATTTTTCAATTGCACCATAGTTACCACGGGATTATCTTTCTTTTTGTGCCTGTGGGTGATTTAATTTAGTAGTTTGAGAGAAAGTGTCTATTCCTGTGTTTAAAATTTCTAATTACAGCGACGGGTAAAGAGGTTTCCGAGTACAAGGGGTGTTTGTGGAGCCCTGGCGAGGCTGACAAGTGATTGATGTGTAAACAGCCCCTCCGTGCCCTCATATTCCTTTCTGTGATGCTGGACTCTAGGTCCTAAGTAAGCCACAGGAAGTTACCGCTACCCACCGTTTATTAAATACTCGGCTTCCTGGATGTAACCAACATGGTGCTTTAGCTGCCTAAACGCACCACTTTTGTTTTTACTACCACACCACCCTCCCCCCGAGTGCTGGACTATCTGTGAAATGAACAAATGGGGATGTTTCCTTCAAAATGTTTAGCTGAATTTAAACTCTGAAAAGGAAAACAAAGTGCAGATTTCATCAAATAGATTGAAACTACCTAAAAGTGAACGCAAAGGATAGCATTTCTAACTTGAAATCTTCTGCGCCTGACTTCCCGGTGTCAGTATGGAATTGCTCTTTCTCGTTTGCAGTACAGGTGATAGCTCAGCGTGTCCACACAGCGTTAGGTTACGTGCAGAGAAAGTTCCGTGGTGGCTCTTGGAAGTGGCTTACTGTGAATACATCTTGGTTTTCTGGAGTGCCAGTTTTTTCTCTCTTGGATCAAGACTTTCTTTTGCCACTTTATAATTTCTTAATTCATATGCATTCCTTAACTGTAATTTTTAGTCCTCATTTCTTTATTAAAAATCTTTATTATAGCCCACTTTGATAAGCTATTTTGAAATAGTTAATAAAAAGGATTAGTGCTATCATAAATTATGATACTCTAAATGTAATTCACATCTTAGTAATAAATTCTAAATTAAAGGATTTATCTGAAGTGAAACTTTGTATTTTCCCGATTTTTAAAGTTTGGAAGAAAATCTTCTGTTTGTAACCGTTCTACATTTCTAAATGTTCTAGTGACTGCCTCAGAGTTTGGAGGCAAAATGTTCTTAATATTTTTTCATTTTTCCTCTTCAACTTGAATGTCAAGAACTTGCATGTTTTAAATGAGCTATTTGCCAAAAGATGACGATTCATTCCAGATAAAAGAGAAACCAAGTACAGAAAAATCTGTGTTTGCTAACCAGCAAAATCTGGAAAATGGCATTTTTGAGATACCCGGGGCAAAATTGTCAGCCTAATAAATGTCAGTAGGGCTCACTGAAATGTAGGGTAGGGTGGCTGTGGTGGAACTAAAGTTGCTAGAGATTTTATGTATCGGTGTTGCAAAAAAAAAAATTATATTCCTGTGTAAATTCATGGCATTTTTCATTCCTTTGCCAGACTGAGAAGGAGAAATGGGAGGTAAAAATAGGAGGTCAACATGAATTGACTCCAAGTCAACTGTAATCCGTACCCTGTCTTCATAATGCATCTCTTAACAGCAACAAAATTATATCAGTATATTCCAAACCTTTGTAAGTTATTTAGAATTTGGAACATGTTTTCCCATAGAAACAATGTTGTAAACATTGGTTCAGTTCCCAGGCCAGTGCATACAGCCTATTTAATCCATATGTATCTAAGATACTGTACCAGTGTTTGCTTGCTTGCTGGGTCCTAAGAGGCACTGCAAGAAAGAGATCAGTGGGGGCGCCTGGGTGGCTTAGTTAGTTAAGCGTCCGACTTTTGCTTAGGTCATGATCTCACGGTTCGTGGGTTCGAGCCCTGCGTGTCGGGCTCTGTGCTGACTGCCAGCTCAGAGCCTGGAGCCTGTTTCAGAGTCTGTGTCTCTCTCTCTCTCTCTGACCCTCCCCTGCTCACGCTGTCTCTCTCTCTCTCTCCTAGAAATAAATAAATAAATAAAAATATTTAAAAAAAAAATGAAAGAGATCAGTGATGGGTACTTTCTCCCAGTTTTCTGGAAAGACAACGGTCCCATAGGAATTTTCAGAAGAAACGATTTGACATTTGTCCATTCCTTCTGTGCTTCCGAATCAGCTGTCCTGGAACTTTCCTGAGAACCTGTTGTGAAGGCAGGGCCCACTCTCTCACCTCCTCTTTGAAAGGAAAGCAATTAGATGGCACAGATTTACTCTTATGGCATTTGACCCCTCTATTGTTCTGGACTTTTAGATAAGGCTTATTAATCTTAACTTTCTAAATGACAATATTTTAATTAAAGTTATAAGATAAATTTAAAAAATTATTTACGAAGTATGATAAAAGGCAATTAAGATATGGCAGAAATATCTTTATGTTGCTGGATATCCAAGGTCTTAAGGCTTGTGATTTTTAATATTTTTTATTTAGTTCCCCTTCAAAATGCCTCGTTTGCATAACAGTTTTGTATTTTTTTACAGTAGCCCTCAGAGGGAGGCTGGTAGAGGCTTTGCTGGGGAGAGGCCGTGCTCCATCTGGCGAGTTGATAAATATTTTGTTTGCAAATTGGAGATTGTCATTTTTTGCATTTTTTTCAGTAATGTAAAATTGTTGTTCATAGTTGTAATTGTATATTTATTTCAGTGGCTGTATTTCTTTGTGTAGTGTGTGCCTTCTCTTCCACACGGTTATTCATAAGCAAGTACGAATTGGATTGCTTTCTTTGGTCTGTAGTAATTTCAGGTCTTGTTACTCGACCCCCACCCCACCCCACCCCCACCCCGATATATTCTCAGACCTACTGAGGCAGGCAAGTTAGACAACCCACCCACTGGTTGAATCATCATAGATATTCTTAAGAGATGTAGCTCTTTTGGAGTGCCTGGGTGGCTCAGTTTGTTAAGCGGCTGACTTTGGCTCAGGTCATGGTTTTGTGGTTCGTGGGTTGAAGCCCCATGTCAGGCTCTGTCCTGACAGCTCAGAGCCTGGAGCCTGCTTTAAATTCTGTGTCTCCCTCTCTCTGCCCTTCCCCCACTCATGGCCTGTCTTTCTCTGTGTCTCAAAAAATGAATAAAAACATTTAAAAAAAGAGATGTAGCTATTTATTAAAGGTAGGAACCTCTGCATTGCTCCAATCAGTAAGAATGTACATACTTATTTTTCAAGTTCTTGATATTTATCTATTAACAAGGGTAAAAACAAATTTCATTTTGAGTGTAGGAATAACTGTTCTATTTTTTAGTTCTGTTTAAAGGATGACCTATGTTTTTTGGACTATGAAAGAACAGAGTAGCATTCATGAGATTATAGACCTCATTTGAACATTTTATTGATTTCACTAAAATGAAAATTAATTTCTATTTTCTACAGTAACTTGATTTTCATAGTTTCTTAAATCTAGAAACAGAGAGACATATCAAATCAAATTGCATCTCTTTTAAACACATACATTTCCAATGCACTTGTAGGTTTTTAATTTTGTTTATTGTTCATTTTGCTTAAAAAAAATTGTTTTAAGATGTATAATGTGTTGGCTAAAAATGTAAACTTAGCAGGCCCAACAGGGGGAGCCAATTCCATATTCTATTAAGGTTGCTTGGCATTATTGCTGGTTACCCATTTGTCAAAGCCAAAATACTTTCTTTGCCTTGGGCATTTACAAGACCCCATAACAGATGCTCTTCATTAAAAATGATACAGTTTTTAAAAAAAATGATGCAATATTTTATACTAATTATCTATTTTATACTAATTATCTTTAATTAATAAATGTAATACTAGATTTATTAATCTGTTATAGTCATACCTAGCAAAGTCTGAATAAAGGTCATTATTTTCAAATATATGATATGATATGATATTAAAATATCATTGATTTTTTTCTACACAAAAATCAGTGTTGTAAAGAACATTTTAATGCTCGAAAAATTCCTTTGAATCTAGTATATTATGACTAGGTTAATAAAGATGGAAAATATTTTGTCTGCTTTTTATTTTATTTTTTTTTATTAATTTTTTAATGTTTTATTTATTTCTGAGAGACTGAGAGAGAGAGAGAGAGAGAGAGAGCAGAGGAGGGTCAGAGAGAGAGGGAGATACAGAATCCAAAACAGCCTCCAGACTCTGAGATAGCTGTCAGCACAGAGCCCGATGTGGGGCTCGCTCAAACCCATGAACTGTGAGATCATGACCTGAGCAGAAGTCAGAGGCTTAACTGACTGAGCCATCCAGGCTCCCCAGCTTTTTATACATCAAATGTATAAAGTAATTAAAATTACATTATGCTATTATATGGATTCTTTTTAAAAACTAACATACCTTGCTTTCTTTAAAATGAAGAATTTTGGGGGGTGCTTGTTGGGTAGCTGTTGGTTGGGCATCCAACTTGAGCTCAGGTCATCATCTCACAGTTCCTGGGTTTGAGCCCTCTGTCGGGCTCTGTGCTGACATGTGAGAGCTTGTAACCTCCTTCACATTCTGTCTACCTCTCTCTCTGTCCCTCCCCCACTTGTGCTCTGTATCTCTCTCATTCTCTCTCAGAAATAAATAAACATTTAAAAAGTTTAAAAAACTAAAGATTTTTGGACTACAGTCAGCCTCTGCAATGAATCATTTAAGGTGGTATTGAATTTCCATAATTGTTTGGTTCTGTGTTCTCTTCTCAAGGAAGAAAGTAGTTTTGCTTACTTGAATTAGGGTAGGGTATATTTTGTCATAAAACATTCTCAGAGATTATAAACATTTTCAGCCCAGTATTTACATTTATCTTGACAAAGTACATAGAATTGTACAAGGACACTGTTTTTACAATTCAGAATACTTGTTTTTAATTTTGTGTGAAACTGTAAATTTTGTAAACCTTCATTCACCAGTTATCTCCTTATCTTTAAATTCTAGATGATAACAAATTATAATTATATTTAGATTGTCTCAGATTTAGATAGAAGACAGACAGGTAGACGGACACACACATAAATACACAGCCTTTTGGTTCTCAAATACTAAAAAAACTTTGGCCTTTATTTCCTGTGCATTTGGTGGTGAACATAGTAGATATATGTTATATGCTAAATACCTAATTAATTGCTTATTTTAAATTTTAAGAGAAGTAAATCTCCTTATTGTTTGATTTCAGGAAAAGAGAAAATTTACATAAATTTGTCCCCTATAAAAATCTTACTTTTTTGGGGCACCTGGGTGGCTCAGTTGGTTGAGCGTCCAACTTCGGCTCAGGTCATGACCTCACGGTTCGTGGGTTAGAGCCCCGCGTCTGGCTCTGCTGACAGCTAGCTCAGAGTCTGGAGCCTGTTTCGGATTCTGTATCTCCCTCTCTCTCTGACCCTCGCTTGCTCATGCTGTCTCTCTGTCTCAGAAATAAATAAAACATTAAAACATTTAAAAATATAAAAATTTTAAAATCTTGTTTATTTTTTTTCTGTTTTTAAGCTTAGTCTTTGTGGCACCTCGAGCTTCACTAGGATATTGTTATGCCATTAGGAGCCTAAAATGCAATAGCACTTAGTAAATTTTCAGTTAAAAAAAGTTGAATCTGCCACAGGACTTTCTAATTAAAAGAGTGGTCTCCTTAGTCTGTCTTCTGTCAGTGTATAGAATAGATTTTGCCACATAGTAGATACTTTGTAAAAGGTGGGTAAATGAATGAGTCTAGAAGTGGGTGAGTACTTACTGGCTATGGGGCCTTAAAGTGTATATTTACCTGTTTCGAATGAGATGCTTACTGCTCTGTTGGCTCACAGAGTTTAATGGAGGAGCTTTAAACATTATAAATACTTTATAATTGTGAGATTATTATGAATAATGATAACTACGCTTTTATAACAGAATATCGACTATTTGGGATATGCCTTTGTTACAGTCTTTAGAAAGAGGTAAGCATATTGTGGTCTGTTTAAAGTTTCATTGTAAGAATGCCTCCTTTTTGGAGTGTCACAGTGAACTATGCTTGTAGGAACGGCCCTCTAGATTCATGTTTGCTAAAATGAGATCCCTCTTCTATCCAATTACCCTTTTGTTCTTCATACCTCGGGATGTCATTTTGCCCCAATGGCCAGGCCTTAATGAGGCATGCTAACTCCATTAGGTCCAGACTCCCTGCATTTAATTGAAGTGCTACATAGTTGAACTCTCATGCCATGCATTCTAATTCCCTAGTAGAGTTAAGGAAGAGAACTCTACTGAACCCATTCTCAAACAACATTTCTCTTAAATTGCTGAGTGTTTTGAGTAATGAGGTATTAACAAGGATGATGTATTTTCACTCGTAAATAAGAATTGAGATTTAAAAAATTGTTTAAAAAAGACCATTTTAGAATAATCCCGTCTCTCATGAGAAAAGTTGTCTTGACAACAGTACCATTTATAATTAGAAATGATGAATATTTTATTTCTCAAAGGAAATTCTCCCTAAGTATGCCAGATAGTGATTGGGCTAAATGCTTATCAGGCTCAATCATTTTTAATGCAAAAATACACCATTTATCAACTTTTTGACTCAGTGTTAAGAAGGGCTTTACCTTTTAGCTTAGGGAAAAGATTTTCATATACGTTTTCATATGAGGTGTCTGTGAGGTAAGAAAAGGAGATAGTGTTGACCTCATTTTATAGAAAGACTTCTTATCTAATAAGTGGCAAAAATAGAACTAGAGAAATGCAGATTAGTTCTTTCTTTTCATCATTTTGCCACAGGGTGCAGAAGCATAAGACACATTTTAGAATTGTGCTTCCACTCATATATATCCATTTTTTCATATCCTAGAATTTATGTCTTTTCCTTTTATGATATTGTATTCCAAAGTATATGAATGAAGACTTAGCTAAAATTAAAGTATCTGATACAAATGTCAGTCCATTTATTGAGTGTTCATGATTAAATAAATGACTATACACACTGGACAAGATTCAAATTTTATTTTATGCAGCCGTTTGTTATATCAGTCATCAAACATTCATCCGGTGTCTACTACCTGCAAGGCAGTGTGGACTATTCAAGGTAAATAAAACACAGACCACATGGGAGGGACAGAAGGACACATGTACAAAACAGTGGCCAACCTTCAGGGTTGAGATAGAAACTGCTGCATGATGTGAGAGCTTCCCCGTACTGCTAAAGGGTTCAGGAGGGCTACACAGAGGAGCCGGTACTTAGGTGGGTCATGAAAAAGGAGTTGTATTTGTAGAAAGATGTGAAGGTGGGGGCGTAACATCCACCAGAGGAAATGACACTTACAGTCGAATGTGATGAGGGACCAGGAGGAAAGAGCAAGTGATTGGGGAATAAGATGGAATATTAAGTGTTTCCTGACCCTAGAAGGTCTAGTGTTTCTAAAGCCAGCATTTACCATCCGGTAAGGTCTGTTACCTTACCATGAGTTCACTAGCTTACACATTTACACAATTGTTTGTATTGGATTACATGTGATATGGCACTTGCATGGTATGAATTCACACACTTCCATCATCTACATGACTATGTTAAAAGTCTGGTCACTTACTGCAATCTTATATCACAATTAAAGGTTAATATGAGACATATATATCATTCAAATATACATTTGAAAACTTCAATCGATATATCCTCATGATGAATTTAAAATGAAGCTAGACTTATAAGGGATATTTGAATTTTATACTGTGTAAGGCCTCCTTTTAATATAGATTCATTGTTTAGGTTCTGTTGACAAATATGTAGAATTTGATTCTAAGGTTTTCAGTGGCAGATTAGAGAGAGTTCCCTTATCTTATCAGGACCCTTAGAAGTGAGCCGTGTTGCTTACTATAAGTCATTGAAACAGGTGTAGTCGCTGTTTATATTTCCATCTGATTGATTAATTGACTTTCCCTGAACAGGGATTTATTAGCCTCTATTTCTCACTAAAGCACATTTCATCCTGGAGAAGCTCTGAGGTTTTAAATTTGATATGTAATTACAACTGTGGTATTTTTATTTTGAAGGCAGTGAAGAAAATAGAGTATATTTCATAGAAATGAAAGGAATCACAAGATCCCTTTTTTTTTCCTCCTACGTATCAAGCTGTATTAGTAGAAAATGCCAAGTTGTCTAACTGTGAACATGGTTTCCTCAAGGAGTCTGTAGTTCCTTGAAAGGACAGACATGCAAACAACCTGGAACAGCATTGATGCTAAGTCAGAGATATGGAACAGCATCAGTACTAAGTTAGAGATATGTTCGGTGTCTGTGTAGGCATATATGTGTGACTTGTCCTTTCTTAGTGGAGATCTTTTGGAAAAGTACTAAAGTGCAGATCTGAAGAGAAAGATTGTATGTTCTTGGAGCTGAGGACTGGGGAAGAGCTTTCCAGCTAGAGACAATGGCACAGATAAAGACATGGGCCTATAAACGGGAGTTAAGAGGCATGGTGAGGACAAATGGTCGCAGATGAACCTGGAAAGGGTAGTTTGAGGCACCTTCCAGGAGGTGCCACAGTGATTGGGTCTCCCCTAGGAGGCTGGGGAAAATATGGAAAATGTTCAGCAACGTTGTGACGTGCTGAAATCCGGAAACAAGAAAAGTGATAGTTAGGAGGGCAGGTTTCAGGGACTCGGGGCATCTGTTAGTTTCCCCTGCGAGGCTTCATCTGTGAGGGTAGAGGAAGGATCTTGTTCAACCTCCTGCTGCACAGGTTCCTACCACGGTGTGTTCCTCACTACTACTCAACGCATGCTTATTCATTGAACGAACGCCGCTATACTTCCCCCAATCCTTAATTAAAAGCCTACTTAGATTTTTAGAAAAAAAGATAATAATAAGAAGAAAATGGGATAAAGAACTGCAGATTGAAACAGTGATTTACAGGCACTGGAGGAACACTTCGAAGGACAACTCAGAGGTACTCGTTGGTGTGGGAGGAGAGAAGTTGTGGCAGACTGTGATATTGGCGCCTATGACACACCCCTCGCAGTATCCATGGCCACGTGGAGTCCCTTTGGTTACATCTGAGCTTGGTTCTGTGACTGACATTGGTTAATGAGACATTAGCAAGCGAGGTGCTAACAGAGGCTTGATCATGAACACTTGCATTTTGGGGACTGTCCTCATGCAAGGCTTGAAGTTAGAGGGTACTTTGGAGAGCAGCTCCCGTGCTAGGAGGAAGCCACAGAAGAGATGTAGAGAAAAAAACAAAACCCAGGGATGCATGGAGAAAAACCCAGATCCCCAGCCAACACCCCAACCTCACTCCTAGCCAGTGCCCTGTCTAGCCATCTGCAACTTCCAGCCATCCCAGCTCCCAGGCCCCTCCATATGAAGCATAGAAGCTGTCTGCTCAAACCACAGAATTTAAAGAGATAATGGCTGCTTGTCATTTTAAGTCCCTCACATTGGGGATGCTTTGTTATGTAGCAGTGTGTAACTCAAAGAGGAATCAAAAAGGATTATAAACACCTTCATTTAGCTAGGAACAGAAATATAAGAGGTATAGTCCCCTTGCTAGTACACCTGACTGAACTGAAAAGAATAAATATTTTTACTGCATTTCAAGCACACTGCAGGCACTTAAAAAACTGTTTTGGTGGAAACAACATTGAAAGAAAGCCAGACTTAGGATAATGGTGCACCATTTGATCACTGTTAAGAAAGAAAACGTTCCAGATGTCCTTCTTTTTCATTTTTGTTTCTGGTGATCATACAGATCCCCATGACCTAACATACTGTACAGTAACTGAAAGTGTAAATAAGCCTCACACAAACACACAGAGCCCAGAGAGGAAGGTAAATATTTGTGACTTTGAAATTAGCTAGATCTGAACACAAGGAAAAAAAGAATGAAGTTCTATGTCATGTGTTAAGAAATGGAAATTAATGAACAAGCTTCAATAAAATAGGATAAGCCAGACATATCCTTTATATTTCATTTAATCTAACATATGCACAATACCATGTATGGGAAGCCTAATCATGCACTCAGATTGTATACTTGGGTTAGAAAGTTTGAGGTTCCATTTAAATGGGACGCAAATGGTGTGTTTGGGGATTGGTCACTACCTCCTGATGAAAATGTACAATTGATGGGTCATAAATAAGTTGTGGTATCTATCGGGGATTACTTTCACGTGCTAGCAAAGCTATAATTTCCTCCTGCCAAATTTTACATAATTCTTACACAGCCATCGCTATTAAAATTTTATTTGGCCAAGAACCAAGCCCCTAAAATCTTAGTCATCATGGCAAAAAAAAAAAAAAAAAAGGAAGAAAGTATAAGAGTGGAATCAGATCAGTGGAAGAGGACTCGTTTTTTTGTTTATTTTTTATTTTTATTTTATTTTTACGTCAGAAACTTAAAAGCAGCAGGGGGCAGTAGAACATTTTGAGTGTGAAACTGAAAAGACTGGTCAGTGCAGAAAGACACTGGCATCTCTCAGGATGCATTTTTGTTTTATTTTTACTTTATTTCTTATGCAAAAAGACTCTCTTTGATCAGAGTCATTATTGTTCTCACAAGCTGGGATGTATAGTCATGTAACATCAGCGTTAATGGTAAAAGAAACTCACCCATTTAGAGAAATAGCCTTTGCTCTTTCCTCAACTAAATCAGCAAACAGAACTGGCTTGCTTGCACATATAATACCTTTTTAATTTGCTTTTTAATTCCCTTTTCCTCTTGTGTGCAACTGTGTTTGAAAATCCTGGTAACTGGGGGGAGGGGGCTCCATCAGGAAGCGTGAGCATTAGTTGCCAGATAATGAGTCCAGTGTTTAATTTCTCAGTACGTGTGCAGGTTTCTTTTCTCTACAGTTTATCTTTATCCCTGGACACTCTCTCTGGCCTCTCCTGCTTTGGCAAGTCATCCCAAACTGATCTCTGTTCGCAGAGACATCCTTTGCTCTCCTACCTCTGTGCCTTTCTCCTACTGAACCTTTCCCCAGGGTTTCCTCTCTTGCATATCCGTGACTCCAGCTATAGTCACTTTTTCAAAACTTATTTCAGATTCCAGATGTTTGGTGACCACTTCTGTTTTCCCCCCAACCTGCGAAGCATCTGCTCCCTCCCATCCACTAGGTCCTCCACTGGCTCCATGTGCTCAGTTTATAGTACTCTTCTACCTTATTTAGAAAAAATCCTCACTTGACTAAAATTCGTGTTTTCCTCATAGGACTCTCAGTTCTCTGAGTACAGATATTCACCTTCTGACACAGGTACAGAGCACCTACTATATTTCGCATTCTTCTTACACACTTGAGTAAGATTTGTTCAGTCAGTAAATACACTCTCCCCTATTGTGCATTTAGGTATTCAGGAAGGTTGGGGGGTGGGGAGGACAGTAAACTATCATTTATTAAGTACTTAATTACATACTATGGACTCCAATTTTCTGAGTCAGTTCTCTTTAAGTCCTTCTAGCAACTCTTTAAGGTAGGTAATATTATGTCCACTCAGATGAGGATATGTAGCTCACAGGCTGTAGCTTGTCCAAGATCACACAGATGGTGTGAGACAGAAGTGGCATTTCAGACCCACCCACTCTCCCCCCACTGCCTCCTAAGCCTGCGGTGTTTTCACTACACAGCAGACAGTTATTTATTATCTACTATGTGCCACACACTGCTTTATGCACTATTGATTCTACATTGAATAAAATACTGTCCCTGTCTGGGAAAGGCTCACATTCCAGCAGGGGAGAGATTAAAGTAATTATTATGATTCTGAGTGATAAGTGCTTGCAGCGTGCCCTGTGGGTACACGGCGAGGGGACCATTAGCTCTACCAGGTGAAGGATGAGCCTCGCACAGACCTGGAGGTCCGATGTGGGGGGTGATGGGGCCTTGGATGATTAGCAGTTCACCAAGTGGAGAAGGAAGAAAGGCTCCTAGGGCAGAGGGACATGTCTAAGGTCAAGGCACTGGAGGGCACAGCCTGACCATATCAGTTTGTGAGCTGAAAGTGGGCTTCACAGTTTTGGAAGTGGTGAGAAGAGGGTGGAAGGTCACCCCGTGCTCCAAGGGACCGGTGGAGAACCGACTGTGTCTCTTCACAGTGGAGAGGTTCATAGTCTGTGACTTAGGTATCAGAGTGGTGGTTTCTACCCGATCTGTAGGGTCAGCCATGAAATATATGAGAGGAAGCAATGTGGCAAAGAAAGCATGGGCTCTGAAATCTAGTAGAAACCCTGAATTCCAGCTCTGACTTTTTAAATTTTTATTATTTTTAAATTTTCATTTTAGAGAGAGAGTGCATGTGTGCACGTGCACAAGCCAAGGACGGGGGCAGTGGGAGAGAGAGAGGATCTTAAGCAGACTCCACACTCATTGCTGAGCCCCATGTGGGATCACAACTTGAGTGGAAATCAAGAGTCAGATGCTCAACCCACTGAGCCACCTAGGTACCTCTTAGTTCTGACATTTTTTAACTATGTATGTGATCTTGACAGGGAACCCAGCTTCTTTGACTTTCAATCACTGCCTCTGTAAAATGGGAATATTAACTCCATCAAGACTCATAGTGGGGATTGGAGAACAGATAGATGCACCATCCAGTAGATGGACAGTGGTGTAGGTAAACATGGGCCTCTGTTACAAGCTCCGCTTTTCTCCCTATCATTATACTTGCAGAAGTATTGGAAAAGCATTCTTAAGTTTCTAAGACTATATTTTTTATATTGATATATGAAGTTATTTCAAGGTGCTAATTATATACATACATACATGCATGCATACATATAAATATATATATTTATTTATACATAATTTAGTGAAATTCTGATACTGTAAGAGCAAGAAAGTTCACATATTTTTCATTTTCTTGCCTTTACTAGCATGAAATAAAAATGATTTCATCATTCTTCATTGAGTCTTATTTTGGAGAGTTTTGAGAATAAGTCTAATTTTCTGCCATTCTGAAGACATTTTAGGCCTCTAACAGCAGATTCAACATTACTATCCATTATTACCATTATAAATTCAAAATTATAAGTGAGATGATTTTTCTAGTTTATAGACCATTTTTCTTGGTTTTCAAGTATGGACAATTATCAATAGTCTGGTGCTTGTAACTGCAATAATGTTTGACAGAAGTGCTATTCGAAGTGTTTTTAAGTTAAAAGAACAAATAGTCTTATTACAGTGACGTTTTTCTTATGTATTTCACAAACAAGTGAAAGTTCTCAAATAAGACACCAGTTAAAGTGTGCAGGTTTTCAAGTAAGAATTCCCTAGGCTAGAAACTTCTCCACACACTGACATCTCTACTTCCTGTCTCTGGATAAAGGAGTGTCTTTCTGTTTATAACGAAGCTGTTTTTTCTTGATGCCCTCTGGATCCTTTCTCACCAATTATTTCTATTTCTCCTTTACCTTTAACTTACTGCTTATTGTGCATATTCTTCTGCCCATGAATATGGTCAAGATTCTAAAGTCCTTAGGGAAAGAAAAAGGGAGCAGTAAATAAAATCTCATTTTTTCTTAGAGTTTTTTGTTTGTTAAAACCTTATAGTCCTCCTCTCTGCAGCTAGACATCTTGGTGTAATTACTTATTTACTATATCGGCTACCTAATTTCTCATTAATTTTTTAATCCACTTTGAGAAACCTCTGGCCTGTGCTACATCACTGTTGCTCCCATTATACTAAAATCATTGGTAATCTTCCCGGTCTCCACTCACTGTAGCCAGTGGTCCAGTGTTAGCCTTTGTCTGTTACACTGGACATAATTTGACCCTCATCTTCCCCTGTGTGCATCAGTATTTTCTCAGATTTTCTTTTTTCTTTCTTTTTACTGCCATTGTAAGTAAATACTTTCTGGAGAAGCTCACCAGTTTTCACGTTTTATTTATTATTATTATTTTTATTTTTTAATGTTTTTATTTACTTCTAGTAGAGAGAGAGAGAGACAGTGTGAGCAGGGGAGGGTCAAAGAGAGAGGGAGTCACAGACTGAAACAGGCTCCAGGCTCTGAGCTGGCAGTCAGCACAGAGCCCGACGCGGGGCTCGAACCCACGAACCGCGAGATCATGACCTAAGCGAAAGTCGGACGCTTAACCGACTAAGCCACCCGGGCGCCCCTCAGTTTTCACATTTTAAACTACTACCACCAACTGAGAGTGCTAAAGCATAAATTTCTGTCCCAGAGCTTTGGGTTCATACATTGAGATAAAGCTGCCTGTCTCTTTCTCTGTGCTGATCATCTCCTCCTTCACCCCCATCAACAATTTGCTCAGTTATTTGCTCAGTTTTCTGTTACTTTCTTCTGCAGTCCGTCGGATGTTCATCCTCAAAGTCACTGAGGACACAAATCTGGGTGTGAGACTCAGACTATTCTCTCTGCCCCACAACCAATAAACCATCATCCCTGATAGCTTGATGCTGTATTATTTCTTGAACCTCTCTCCTCCTTTCCAGTCCTGTTTACTGTATTGCCTTGGATGACTGCACTGGTCGCAAAGGGTCTTGCTTGCTCAAGAGATGTTTTCCGTCAGTGAATTTGGCGCAATTGCTGCAGAGTACTGTGTCCCAAACCCACGTAACTCTCCTGAAAGCTCTTTCATGCTGTTTGGCCTCATTCTGTAACTGAATTTTCCAGTCAGTTTCCACCCACAAGTTTCAAAAGGAGGGGATATGTTTATTATCTATATTCATATAAACTATCACAATATAAGTAGCCCATAAATCCCTGTGAACTGAACTCATTATTTTATAGTAAGATAAATTTTTGCTTTTATTTAAATTCCAGTTAGTTAACACAGAGTGTAATATTATTTTCAGGTGTACAATTTAGTGGTTCAGCACTTCTGTACAACATCCAGTGCTCGTCACCGTGAGTGCCCTCCTCAATCCCCATCTCCTATTTAACCCATTCCCCCAACCTCCCCTCTGGTAACCATCAGTTTATCCTCTATAGTTAAAAGTCTGTTTCTTGGTTTGCCTCTCCCTTTCTTCCACCTATGCTTGTTTCCTTGGTTTCTTAAATTCCATGTATGAGTGAAATCGTGTGGTATTTTTCTTTCTTTGACTTATTTTGCTTAGCACAGTACTCTCTAGCTCCGTTCACATCATTGTAAATGGCAAGATTTCATTCTTTTTTATGGGTGAGTATTTTATATATATATATATATATATATATATATATATATATATATATATATATATATATATATATATCTGTATACCATGAGAGAACCTGAAGAGGCAAAGCAACCTTTTTGAAAAAGAAAAGTAAGACTGGAGGCGTTGCAATTCTGGACTTCAAGTTATGTTAGAAAGCTGTGGTGACCAAAACAGTACTGGCCCAGAGAGACAAAGAGAGAACCCAGAAGTGGACCCACAACTAGATGGCCAATTAACCTTTGACAAAGCAGGAAGGAATATCCAGTGGAAAAAAACACAGTCTCTTCAACAAATGGTATTGGGAAAATTGGACAACAGCATGCAAAAGATCGTGACTAGACCACTTTCTTACACTAAACACAAAAACAAATTCAAAATGGATTAAAGACCTACATGTTAGACAGAAAACCATTAAAGTCTAAGAGGAGAACATGGGCAGTAAGTTCTTTAACATTGGCCATAGCAACAACCTCTTACTAGATACGTTTCCTGAGACAAGGGCAACTAAAGCAAAAATAAACTATTGGGAATACATCAAAATACTAAAATAATTTTGACAGAAAGTGAACATGTAGGAAAAGTTGGGAAATTAGAAGACAGCTTTGAACTTGAAATTCTACATTCCATTTTCAAACCATGCTGTTATAACAAGATTATCCCTCAGATACTATGTTTACAAGTAAATATTTATAATAACTTTTTGAAAGTGTGATGAAATAATGTGGAATATCTTTCCATTGTATTCAGATGGTAGTATTATTAATTAAAAATGAGGTAATAATCTTAGTATGGGCTTTGGTGCATCATAGACAGACACTCTATCTATTGTATTTCAAATACAAGTTGGTATGAAAACTTATTTATATGTTCTTAATATTTTTATAGATTTTCTTTCACAAAGCTGTATTACAAACTGTATTGGCAGTGAATTGTACTAGTTTAGTTGAAAGGCTTTTGTTGTGTTTTACGATTATAATTGAGAATGGACTATTCTTTATAGAATACTTAGTAAATTATACTGGATATTGAGGCTTGATTGCTTGCAAAATTAATGTTTTTTTTTTTGCTTGAAATATACTCTGTTAAGTCACTATAAATGTGTAATTTACTCGAATTGGTGTTCAGATAAAAACATATTGAATTTCTCAGGGCTTTCAATATCGGTTCTATTTCTGTATGACTTTAGCTTTCTAATACAAGGAATGCAATTTGAATTGTTTACTGCTGTAAGCCACTGGTTATTTTCAGGCATAATGGAATAATGGTGTTTAGCTACAGTGTGGTATTTTCTAAAAACACATGAAATATTTCACGAATAAGATTATAAGCTAAAGAATTTAGTCTCATTTTATGACCATGACGGTTTAGGTGTGCAACATGAGAAGTTTGTATTTTCAGAACAGTTTCTCAGAGTGTTATTTTAAAGAAAATGAAACTCTTTCTTATAGGATCAGATTATTAGGTTTCCACTAACTGTGTTAAATGACTGGTTTTAAGTTACAGTATGGAAAATTTAGGTTACTCACTTATTTGGGCATGTTAATGTGAACCTAGAAGAGTTTAATAGTTATAATCGAAAACTGTCATGCATAGTTTGACTATAGTGTCGATAGTGTGACTTTGAATCATTCTTTAGTGAAATACTAAGGATTTTGTAATTTCCTCTTTCTCTGAATATCTTGGGGACATTGTTTCTTGCTCTCCTGTACTCTCTCCCCACTGCCCCCGCATATAGTTCGCTGTCTGGAAAATCTGAGCCAGAAGGTTGGAGGAAGGATGGCAGAGGAAGGGGGCAGCTTTGGGATGGCTGGGCCAGAGGTGAGGCTTTGGAACATTGTCTTCTTCTCTGAGGCAACTTCTTTCCGTCACAAAGAAAAGGAGGCTCAGAGAAACAATGTTTGATATGTCCCATCACAACTGAATTTTAGAAATGGCAAATTTGACTATGTAAATTCTTGTAATCTGTAAAATAAATGTGTCTCCGTGGTTGTGAACATTTGTTAAAAGTACAAAGAGAGAAGCAAAGTACTTCTATGAAAACATTCCTAAAGGTCCTAGGCGCACCTGGGTGGCTCATTTGGTTGAGCGTCCTACTTCAGCTCAGGCCATGATCTCGCTGTCTATGAGTTCAAGCCCCACGTTGGACTCTGTGCTGATAGCTCAGAGTCTGGAGTCTGCTTCAGATTCTGTGTCTCCCTCTCTCTCTGACCCTCCCCTGCTCACACTCTGTCGCACCCTCTCTCTCTCTCTGAAAAATAAATAAATATTAACAAAAAAAAGCAAATGAACCTAGAAGTATCTTCTGGAAAGAATGTTATAGTTTTAGTCATGTCAGTGGTTTATTAAATTGACACTTTCATAAAAATTCAATGAATGCCATTGTGATAAAAGAATAAATGTGAGAAATAACTTATTTTATATTACTAGATAAGCATTTCTTTTCATGATTACATCATATTATGAATTCCTCATTTAACAGTCAGTTTGTTTTATTTGTTTCATGTATACTTCATAACTTTATATTGAGAAGTTATAAACGTTATGTGGATATGTGTTATACCCTTTGAAAATAGAAATGCTTGCCTGTCAGAGAAATATAAATTATTTTAGATTATCATTTTCACTAACATTTGCCAAACATTTTCGTGAGTAATTTCCTGTCACAGAATCTTATAGAAATTATATGTTACAGTTTTATATAAAGTTAAAATATATATTAAGGGGAAAAATTATTATTTAGAGTAGAACTTATAATTGATATTTTCATCTCTCTTTAAATGACAAATTTATAACAGGTTTTTTTTTGGTTGTTTAGATAGCTATTATTCTGGTAGAAATCTTCATGAGTTTGTGTCTATAAGAAAGTGATTATAGGGGCGCCTGGGGGGCTTAGTCGGTTAAGCGTCCGACTTTCGCTTAGGTCATGATCTCGCGGTTCGTGGGTTCGAGCCCCGCGTCGGGCTCTGTGCTGACTGCCAGCTCAGAGCCTGGAGCCTGTTTCAGTCTGTGACTCCCTCTCTCTCTGACCCTCCCCTGCTCACGCTGTCTCTCTCTCTCTCTCTCTCCTAGAAATAAAAAAAAAAAAAAAGAAAGTGATAATGAATTTTGATGCTGAATTTTTAACACAGGGATCATTACTATTCAGCTATTTAAAATGTATTTTGTTAACATTAACCTTTAATCCAAGCTTTCTTTTTTTCTAAAAATGTTCTCTGACACAGAAGATTGACAAAAAAAAAAAGAAAGAAAGAGAGGGAGGGAGGGAGGAAGGAAGGAAAAAAGGAAGGAAGGAAGGAAGGAAGGGAGGGAGGGAGGGAGGGAGGGAGGAAGGAAGAAAAGAACTCTAACCCTAACCAAATATAAGGTCAAAGGTTTTGGATTGCCACAGCAGCTACGTGGCTTTTGGGTTGGAGGGATTTTCACTTAATAGTATTAAGTCAAGTGATTCCATGACAGTATTGCATTTTAGTGGCAATTGTATCCACAGGCCCCAAATATAACCATTGATGTTTTTTTGGTAATAGTTCATTACTGTGTCTTTGTTTGCTCTTAGTTGACAGAGTTGTATTTTGATCTAAACAGAAGGTACTGAATCTGATTGTAAAAAAATAATAATAAGCCTATGGTTTTGCTGTGGAAATTTTTTACCATATCTGCTAAACTATAAACATATACGTTAACTTGTGATGACCGATACTAATAAGCCCTGGCCCTTGTATGAGAAATAGCACTTAAGAAAATGAGAAGAAAAAAAGTTAATTATTCCACTGCATAAATAAGAACATTCTTGAGTTACAGGAAATAGTACAATAAATGATAATCAAATTTTATTCAATAGAAATTATTAAGTTATGCCACTTAACAGTTTGGATATTTTACATATACATATATGTATCTATATACATATATATACACACACAAACACACACATGTATATATATGTATATACATATATACAATACATATATTTTGCAATCATTTCTCTAAAGAATTCAAATTTAATTTACATACACACACATACACATACAAACTTGGTTAACACACTTTTTATATCCTTCTTATTTCAAGTTAATTTTAAATTTATTCTGTAGCCTGAAATGCTTTTATGCTTTTAACTCTTAAAAATGTGTATTTGACAATCTATGCATGATTGTGTTACAATTTGACATGATTAAGAGATTTTTCAGCTCTATAATTGGGATAGTATTTCTGGACTATTTGCAGGATTTTGTTTGTAAAATACGTTGATCTAGATAATCACATTCTCCTGTAGTCTCAGGGAAGATATTTGGCTTTTTGTACAAAGCAGCCTTCTGATTGCTTTCTGCCTCCTATTTTTTCTTTTTAAATTTCTCCATTCCACTGTGTGTCTTAGAGCCCATGCTTTTATAGCTATTTTTAGGGTCACGAAAGCAAATATTTCATGTGTTAGAACTACAAATAGAATGCTATTCTTGGTTCATAAATCTTAGATTATTTCTCAGTCCCAGGGCAAGTGAAGTTGAAAATTCAGTGATAAGCATATTTCTGCCAGCCCCAGGTCAGATATTCATACGGATACACAGGAAGACATAGTGGAAAGTATCTGTCTCTCGTGTCAGAAAACCCTGGATTTATATCTCAGCTCTCTTATTTATTGCTGTATTGTCTTGGACAACTTTCTGAGTCTTGATTTTCTCATCTGTAAAACGGAAATAAGAGTATCTGCCTCTCAGGATTAAGTGAGAAGTTAAGACGTGGTAAAAATTATACACACTAGGTGATGGTCAAGTACAAATAACCTTCCTTTTATTTGGAAAACAATATTTTACAGTTTTAGAGGTTAATATACAGTTGACCTTTGAACAACAGGGGTTTGAACTATGCGGACACCAACTCAATGTGGATTTTTCTCTATGAATACAGTACTGGAAATGTATTTTCTCTCCCTTTTGATTTTCTTA
The DNA here is from genome assembly GCA_017311185.1 of Proteles cristata cristata. NCBI lineage: Eukaryota > Metazoa > Chordata > Mammalia > Carnivora > Hyaenidae > Proteles > Proteles cristata. Next base: position 92,130 of record JAESUZ010002383.1, read on the forward strand.
GTAACAAATTTTCTTCCCCACTTTACTGTAAGAGTACAACATATAATACATATAACATACAAAATACGTGTTAATCAATTGTCTATGTTATTAATAAGGCTTCTAGCCAATAGTAGGATATTAGTAGTTAAGTTTTGGGGAAGTCAAGAGTTATATGTGGACTTTTGACTGTGTGAGGGATGGGTACCCCTGATTCCCCAGTGCTCTTCAAAGGTCAACTTTGACTACACATACACGTGTGTATCTATTGTATGTATATATACATACATACATACTATGTATGCACATACATACATAAATGTATGTACATATATACATATATATGTGTGTGTGTATATACATTTATAAATTTTATTTATATACATATATATACATTTATTCAATAAATTTTATTTATAAAATAAACATAGGTATATTTATGTATAGGTAGATATATATTGAGTTCCTACTTTTTGCCAGGCTCTGTTCTAGATTCTTGAGACACATGGTTTAACAAAACAAAGACGCCTGTCATTGTAGAGTTTGATATTTTAGACCCTGAATATTGCAACTTTCCTTTAGTGTCACTAATGCCAATATAGTTTTTGAAGCTTATTTATTTTGATAGAGAGTGAGAGTGAGGGAGGGCAGAGAGAGAGAGAAAGAGAGAGAGAATCCCGAAGCAGGCTCCGCACTCTCAGTGCAAAACCTGATGCAGGGCTCGAACTCATGAACCATGAGATTATGACCTGAGCCCAAGTTGGATGCTTAACCAACTGAGACACCCAGGCGCCCAACTAATGTTTATTTTTAGCCATTCCAGCAGCCTTGGCTGGCTGTTCTGTTGGTTCACACCATATGGATGTTCCCATAAACGAGTGGAAAGAAGAAAGTGTAGCACAGGATGAGATTTATTTCTCATATAAAAAGAGGTCTTATGAATTAATTCAGAAAAGATAAACAATGAAGATAGGTACTCAATAAAAGGTCATTTCAACACCAATGCATTTGTGTAGAAAATATGTCTCCAAGGCTATTCTTCATCAGTGTTTGTGAGAGCAAAAAACTGGAAAAAAAATATAAGTTTTCATCAATAATGGAGTAGTTCAGCAAATTATGCTCAACCCAAAGTATGCGGCACTGTATCAGTATTAAAAATGATGAATTAGAGCTATCAGCATTGACCTAGATGGATATCTGTGATACACTGTAAAGTGAATAAAGCAGATAGGGTTGTGATGGACTTATTATGACCACATTTTTGTATTAATATTTCTATATGTATGGTTATTTCAAATATGAACATAGAGAAAGATAGGGAAGAATGTATACAAAGTGTTACTATTTGTTACCTTAAGTGGGCGCTGTTGGTAGGGCTTGCTGGTGGCAGATGGGAAGTCATGGCACTTGAACCTCTCTGATTTCTATGAGTTGTTATAACTATTATATACGATGATGTAATAAAGAAATAGAAAATAGAAAAATTAGAATTTCATGCTATTAGAAATGGTTTATTTATGGTTTCATTGGTGTATCTTTTCAGTGTGGAGATTAGTACAGAATCGGCTGTAATGCTTTGCCTTATAGTAGGTATTTAGTAAGTATTTCAAACATTCATTAATTGAACTGTATTGAGAAGTCTATATCTAAGGGCTTTTAACACATATATGTTTGTATGTGTATCTCATCCTATATATAATTTTTATTTATTACTTATATGTTATATATTATTATATATCATATAATGATATTCATAATTACATTTTATATTATATATTGCTTATGATTACACATATATATTATAAATAATACTTTTAGGGCTATTGCATGCAAGATACTTTTCCTAGAAATGATTTTCCTAGTTTGGAGTTTTATTTTCTTGGTGTAGTGGGAGTGAGCCAAGCAAGGACAGCAATAGAGCCCATAATAAAGTCACCTCCCTCTCGCTTCCTCCTACACTCCAAAAATGTGAGCTGGGCAAGGCATAATGAACTTTATGCACTCATTCACTTGGTTATTCCAAGGTTTATTGCTTGCTAAGCTTTGTGGGGGAAACGAAGATTTATTCATGGATCTTTTACCTACAAGGGGTTTACAGTTCTGCAGGTTATAAACATGTCATCAATTCCTTCTCACTTAATTTTTTCTCTTCAGCATAGATTAAGGTTTTATTACATACTTATTATCAACTTTTACAGAAAAATCAAGACCCCTTAATTCCTAACCATTAAATACAAAGTTAGTGAAGGAGCTGAAGCAAAGGCATGATCTCGCTGAGGGATCAGCAGAAGATGTATAAAAAAACAGTAAGATACAAAAGACAGCTTGGGTATAGCATCAAAATGGCAGCTCTCTGGGGCGCCTGGGTGGCTTAGTCGGTTAAGCGTCCGACTTTCGCTTAGGTCGTGATCTCGCGATTCGTGGGTTCCAGCCCCGCGTCGGGCTCTGTGCTGAGCTCAGAGCCTGGAGTTTCAGTCTGTGACTCCCTCTCTGACCCTCCCCTGCTCACGCTGTCTCTCTCTCTCTCTCCTAGAAATAAATAAAACATTAAAAAAAAAATTAAAAAAAAAAAATGGCAGCTCTCATAGACACTATCCTTGTTGGGTCCTTGTATATTCAGGCTTCATATTGTAGTTTAATAAGCCTCACTTAGATTAGATTCATCTGCTAAAAAACTTCCATCAAATAGCACTTTCATTCTTTAAGCTCAGAATTCTAAGCAAAAAAAAGCATTCTAATAATAGACAGTGATTTCCAGGATTCCTCTCATTGTAAAAGTTTTGGCATTTAATACATTTGTATTTTTATATATTTATCTTGAAATATATAGTAATCAAAATATATATAGGATTGTATCATACAGAATGTTACATTAGTTTAGGTAGTTTCTATAAATTTTATTTTATATCAGTTATATATTTTAAATAACTATATTTACCATAATTTAATAAACATAATTTAATATTTAATACAATTATTTAAAATAACAAAATCTTGTTTTTGTCTATATTTATCTTATTATATGTATTTTGCAATAAATCTACTAACATCAGAACAAGGCCTATGATTTTTGTTTTTAATTTATGCATTAGTGACCATAGTTTTTGTGATTATTTTTGGTTAACATTGTTCTTTTATATTTCTGGCAAGACTTGCACTTTTTGTTATTGCTAGGAGTTTCTCCTATTTTTCTAATTCATTGTTTTTAGTTTCCTATTTTTCTAATTTATTTTTTTTAGTTCTGAGCAAGGAAAACAGACAACGTAAGTTTGCTGAATCATGTTTAAAATAACTGTTAATTAACCCAGAAGGAGGACCTGCAGTTTTCTCTTTTGTGTGAAGTGCATGCCCTTAATGGACGGAATGTGTGGAGTATTTTGACTGCTGGGGGCCTTGTTATTTATTTATTTGTTGTTTCCTGTTTGTTTTACTTACCAGTTCTCAGCCATTTTCTGGAGAATTAAAGGTATCAAGTGATGCCACAGATATATGCCATATTATAGGAGAGTTTTATTATCTCCTTGAGCTTTAAGGTGCTCTAATTTGTGAGGTTCTTTCCACATATCATACAGTATCTGTGATGACACCACAGAGTTAAATCTAATTTACCTACATTGAACAGGTACTTCATTGTTGAGTTCACATTCATAAAGAAAAAGAAAATATCAGAGAGCCTTCAATTTCATGTAGACTATTTCGGGTAACTTATTAAAGTAATGTTCAACTTGGGGCATCTGGGTGGCTCAGTCAGTTGAGCGTTTGACCTTCGCTCAGGTCATGATCTCATGGTTCGTGAGTTCAAGTCCTGCATCGGGCAATGTACGGACCTGCATTGGAGCCTGGAGCCTGCTTCGCATTCTGTGTCTCCTTTCTACCCCCCTCCCCTGCTTGCGCGTGCTCTCTCTTGCTGTCTCTATCTCCCAAAAACAAACATTTAAAAAATAAAATAATGTTCCACTTACAAGGACTTCTCTTGCCATTGGAAGGGACTGTGGGAAGTCGGAGTGCGTGAGTTGCAGTTTTTGTCAGATCTGAGTTTGAATCATTGCTTCTTTAGTAGGTGAGGGAGCATGAGTTCATTTAACCTCTCTAAGCCTCAGTTTCTACATCTGCCAGATGGGATATCAATACTTCAAGTTTGTGGTAGAAAGCAATACTTGTCAAATACATTTAGCCTGGGGCAAGGCCCTGGTGCTGTCAGTAGCTGGTGGTTTCACATTCAGTTACCACATACTGATACTGTTTGTAATGAATTACTACTGCACAGGGTAAAGTCTGACACTGGCTGCAGGAATGTATTTTTCAAACTCCTTCTCATTAGAAGATAAAAGAACAGAAATGGTGAGACAGTCCTAAAGAATGCGCATCTCCGTGTTGTGACTGATTCTCAACAAAAGGGGAAAGACATTTAAATAAGGGATTTCTCTTAGAGTTTTAGCTGTGTAGACAAGAAGCATTTTCCAAAATGTGGACATGTTATAATTTAATGATTCGTTCTTTGGGGAGATGGTCCGTTTTTTACGTATTCATCATGGCTCTAATCTGAGTAAGGATGAAAAGCATGTAGTGCTTGCCTTGTTCTTACATCAGAAGAATTTTTTCTTTTGTCCATTTTATGCTTGTTTCCAAAGGCTTAAAATGAAAGCTTTGTTTCTGCAATAATGGCTTAGTGTAGGCTTACATTGTTGATCCCCTTAGTGGATGCAATGTAATCCACTTTGGTAATGTGAATTTTTAAACAATCATCGGCCTTTGCCATTAACCCTTCTCTACTAATGATAATACTCCACAAAAACTACAAAGGAACTCGGGCCCAGCTTAACGTTAGACTTGGAGCACACTTAGCTGAATTTGCATTTCTTATTTTAGTAGCGGTGAATTGCTGAGCATATGTTGAACTTCATCAATACCAAATGTAGAATAGGTGATTGTGAAACTAATGTTCAAGTGCAAGCATTCAAATACAAACACGGGAAACAAGAAGAAAATAATGATGAAGCAAAAGTGCTTTCCAGTCCAAGATTCCCCTTGAAGCAGCTTCGGCTGCTGTTGCTCTCTGGAATATTTTTTAACGTGACCTGTTGCTTTGCTCAGTTCATTGTAGTGCAAATGTCTCAAATAAAGCTGTACATGAGTCATTTTTTTTTTCCTCCTCAGTTCAGGCTACTTGGATAATAGCGCACTTTGAACACAAGCATGGGAACCTATTGAATGTTTCCTGCATAAAGCCTTCAGAGCTTTGCTTAGCAGCTTGACATGTTTCTTTAGGAAAGAGAAATGGTAAATTAGCTGGGAGTAATTTTATTCCATGACATATTTTCAAACTAACTTTGAGAACACATTTCCACTTAGTGTTTGGATTCCACTTCGGGGACTTAGAAAAGGTTTCCTCCATTTGGTTAAGTAATATAGATGGTGGATGGCTAAATTAAGATGTTCCTTAGGGATTTGTAGATATTTAAAGTTTTACCTAAAGTGGAGAGGACTTCACTGCAATTCGTATTGAAGCTGTATTGAAATTGCAGTACTGTAAGCCTTCAGGGCTGTGGATTTAATAAACAAAAGATCTGTCACTGAGCTTGGGGCACAGTAGGGGGTAGATGTAATTATATACTTTAAAGGGGAAAAGACTGTTGTTATTATTTTACATTTATTGAGTGCCAACATTTTGCAATGTGCTGTACCTAACATAGAATTAGACATAGTCCTTGCCCATTGGTCTATCTATTTAAATTAGACACAATCTAAATATTTCTCTTAAGTGGTTCCTGTGTTTTCAAATTTGTTACACAGAGCATTGTATAAGTACAGAAATATTATTGTACTTGCAAATGTTATGTGAAACTATAAAAGCTTTCAAAGACAGGTGGTAGAATGAGATGTGATTATTAGACTATGAAATTACTCATGTTTTTCAGGTCCTTTCCTTTAACTATTATTATAGATCTGACTTGAAATGGGGAGCAGGAGAGGTATTAAATTCAGAAAATGATGGGTGCATACTTTCGATTTTTACCTTGGAAAAAAATGCAGTTTAACGATAAAAATGCCGCTTACATATTTAATTAGGTTTGGAATTATATTTACTTGTGTGGGTTTTAATTAATTCCAGTCTGAAATTCCATGGTGGTACTGCATTGTCTGGTATGGTGTGTTGCACCCGTTTGGCGCTCACTAAAAATTGTTGAAGGATAGAATTAAAATGGGTTTGCCAGTGGATTTCCACATCAGCCATCCTTTTCTCTGGACTTTCTTTTCTGATTGTAGAGGCTGAAGAGATAGGGCTATACTGGCTTTGGTCCAGTATACAAAACAAAAACAAACAAGTGAGAAAACCCCCACCTTCCTGGGAATACCTTCTAAGAGCCCTGGTTTGGCATGTCTTCTTTCTGATAAAGATGTTTTTCCATCTCTCAGCAAGGCCTGGATCTTAAAGAGCCATGAGAGTCTTCAGAGCTATCCGGATCCCTGCCAGTGATCAAAAGGCCCTTTCACAACAGATGCCTGGCTTCAAGGGGGCTGGCCACCGTATAGAGCAGTCAGCCTACTGCTCTGTTATATAGCCACACACATGTTCCTAGCACCTCTATTACAAGTCGAGCTGGTATTAGGGAAAATATACAGATGAACTAGGGAAGGATACACAAGTTGGTCTCTTTATGGATTTGCCCTGTGTGGGGGCCCATTGTACATGGTGGCCATGTCCTCAGCTCTGCGTGCTTGCTCCGTACCTGCTTTATCTCACACGGTGCATATCAATTCTCAACTGCAAGACTGTAGCTGTTCCCTCAGGAAACAGAAATGAGGATCCCTCATAATCACTGTGCAATCATTCAGCCCTGAGTTTGCATCTCTGGATTGCCATTTACTATCTTTGTAATTGAAATGAAGTCATTTAACTTTTCTAAGCCCTGGGCTCCTTACAGGTACAATGGGATATTAATAGTACTGAGCTCTAAGAATGCTTGTGAAAATTAATCTAGCTGTGGAAAGTGCTTTGAACATAACTATTGTTGTTACAGACACTCTGTTCATCTATCTTATATTGTCACGGTCAAGTATAAATATGAAAAATTCTATTGCATGTATCTTATTATTTTAATGTAAAATACAAGAATATTGATATTTGAAAGCACTTTTATAAGCATTATAATTCTGACCTGCCAGCAATGGAAGTGGAAAGCTTAAGAAATAGGGAGATGGGTCCCCTTTAGGCCACAGCATCCACAATGCCCACACTCTCATCCCTATGACACCTGTTCCTTTATACTGTGAGCCTGCCCTCTCCACTTGTCCTTACTGTTCTAGCTCCCTTCAGCCTGCCATCTGACAGGTTGCCATCTGACCCAACTGAGCCATGATACTTTTCCTCATAAGCCTTGACTTCTTACTGCCAGCACTGGTCTCACTTTATACTCTGGTGAGCATCTGATCTAATATCCTGAAAGATTTCTGTCATCTGCCTTGAACTTTCTTCTGTGCTCTACTAGCTCTTTTGTACTCCCTCACAGAGCTATTCTGTAACAACCAAAATCAGTGATAATGCTTTACCCTGTCTTTTTTTTTTTTTTTTAAGTTTATTTACTTATTTTGAGAGAGAGCACAAGCAGGGAAGAAACAGAGAGAGGGAGAGGGAGAATCCCAAGCAGGCTCCACATTGTCAGAACCGTACCTGACATGGGGCCCGGTCTCAAGGTTCATGAGATCCTGACCTGAGCTGAAATCAAGAGTCAGAGACTTAACCTATTCCTGGAGCCACTCAGGCACCACTTACCGTCTGTCTTCTGTCAGTTGCCTCTCCTATCTTTGCACACCCACACGTTTCTCCTTTTCCAGCTGGTCTCTCTCTGTGCCTGCAGGAGTCCCTTGGTCTACTGGTATTCCGTTCACTCATGACACCCATGCTCCTCTCTGTGTGTCTTGGCTGAGATTGTGTTCCCCAAATTCACTGTCACGTTCTCATTACAAAGCCTTTCGTCTCTGTACTCAACTTGCCTTTCATTACTCTCCTTGCTCCCTGCTCTTCATTCCTGTTTTTGTAAGTAAATGAAAGGATTTTCCTTTTATGTATTGAGCTTGCTTTCACTCTTCCCTCAACCCTCACCAATATGTAGGCCTTAAATGTCAAATATTACATTCATGTACATGATGTGTGGGTGTGTGTATATCCCTGTCCACTCTATATTTCAAGTTCTAGAACTTTTATCTCTGACAGCATGCTAACGCCCACCTGTCTATGTGTGAGGTAACTCCACCAAACCACTTAAAAGCCAAACTTGAAAGTCAAACCACCTTTCTTCCAAACTAGCTTCTTCTCGTCATTTTCCTGTTTTCTCTTGATGATCCCCAAATTCTCCTTAGAAGTCCATTCTCCAAACCACCGAGTCGTTTGATAGTCAATTAATTGCCAGGATTTTGCTGAGTTTTCCTTCACATTGTCCTTCATACATGCCATGTCCCCTGCTTTCCCTGTCACTCACCCATACTACTTCCTGCCTCTGCTGGTAGCCTGGAATTACTCCCTGGCCACTCCATTTCAAGTCTGGAAAATAGGAAGTAACAACATCCAAATGACTTTACCAGCCATTCAAAGTGTTGGCCTGCAGTGACTAACTTCTGACCCAGTAGCAAAGAGACCTCAACACATCCAGAATATCCCGACTCTGTGGTCCAGTTAGGCACCATATATGAGATAGCTTTCTGTGAGAATCCATGAGAAATACTCTATACCCACTCCCCACTGGATTGGAATTAGGAGGAAATATTCACAAAGCATAAGGAACATAAAGAGCATCCTCCTCAGTATAGGCCAACCAGATTCCAGCTTGTTCCCTGCTTTCCTCTCTCCCCCAAAGCTCTCCTTTATGATTTAGCCCTTTGTGAACAAAGGCCTATCATGTGCTTATTGTGTTATATGCATCCTTCTTTCTGCATTTTGAATCTAACCATTTCTTCACAACCTTTGTTTATGTCTCACTTCCACAGCATTCTTTTGAAATGAAATACTATAGTGTTAATTCAATAATGATACTGTTTCTTTAAGAGTCATCATGCATTATTCTCCTTAATCATTGTATTTTAAGTTTTAGCCCCAAAAAAACTCAAGGAAAAGAAAGTCGATGTCCAAGCCCCATTGCAATTCCCAGTAGTGTCTAGTGTAAGGCTTCTTTATAGTCTTTGATGATGAATTTTCGGGACTACACAGACTAATGGTATTGAACATTCTGGGCTCTTTATTACCCCTCATCAATATGATGTCACCTCCTAACCACCAGCTCTTAGGGACACTGTGTTTGTAAAGGGACCTTTTCCATCAGTGGATTAGATGGATAAGTACCATTTTAAAGTTGCTTCAGAGTTGGCAAGGTACATTCATAGAAATATTATCATTAGATCTTCATAAAATTTCTGTGATATAAATGCTTTTATCATTTCCATTTTGCAGATGAAAGCACAAAATATCATGTTTGAAAGTGCTACTATATATATGAGAGTGGGGGACTGGAGAGATTAAGCCAGGGATCTCCCACACAGACAGAGATACTAACCATTTAATTTTTTTCTGTAGAAGATTTCAGCTGGAAAAATATAATGTGACCTGGATTTCCAGTGTATTTTATCCATTTCGAGATTCTGATATCTTTCTTTCCAGGCAACAATACCCTATCCTTTGCAGTTCAATGTTGTTGAGGAGAGTCCTGTAGATGGAGAAGAGAATGGATTCTTTCTTAGGATAAAGACATTGGCATTTAAAAGGTTGAAAACAGAGACACTCGGGTGGCTCTGTTGATTAAGCATCTGACTTCAGCTCAGGTCATGATCTCATGGTTCGTGAGTTCAAGCCCTGTGTAGCACTCTGTGCTGACAGCTCAGAGTGAGGATCCTGCTTTGGATTCTGTGTCTCCGTCTCTCTCTACCCCACCCCTGCTTTGTTCTCTCTCTTTCTCTCTGTCTCTCAAAAATTAATAAACGTTAAAAAAATTTTAAAGGTTGGAAAATAAATACAATAGATAAATAAGTAACCAAAAAATGTAATGGTGAGCAATTGTGGAGGAAAAATGAAAAACAAGTCAAAGTCCAAGAGTAGGGACAATGGGACTTACTAAAAATATCTGGTTAGCCAGTCTTCATGGCACAAAGAAACCAATCTGGGGACTAAATCATGTGGCATTTGAGCTCTCGGGAGCAGAAGCCTTGGAGTCCCTGTCTAGGCACGACAGGTTGGGTTTCACTGTTTTCATGGTTCCAGTGCATGGAGGCAATTTGGATGGACTGGAATGTTGTGTTGGTGAGACGCTACATCCCTGACCAGGTCTTTTCCTGTTCTCCTTCCAATGGTGTTAAAGCGGAGGCAGTGATTATGGGAACAGTGATGTTTTTTAGAAACTCCTTAAAATAGTAGAAAGATGTAACTCAAGGGCGAAAAACTGCAAGTCCTCAGTAAATCCTGAAAATAGAATCACGGATTGAAAAGCAATTGGAAACCAGCCAGCCTTTTTCTCTCTCTCAATTCCTCTTCCATCTTCTTTCTTCCTCTGCCTCTCCTCTTTCTTTTCTCCCCTTCTCCCCTTTTTGAGCTCTTTTCCCTCCTACTTCCCTCACTTTTCTGCCCTTTACATCCTTTTCCCATTTTACCTTTTAAAGGTACAAAGAGAAGCACTGGTAAAAGATGGCTTTCTAACTGCCCTCAAATTCATCTTACTTCTGCTTAAAGGAACAGCTCAAATTCAACAAGAGTATTTCAGAACACAAACACATGCACACACACACACACACACAGAGACACACACACACACACACACACACACACACACACACACACACACAACCAAAAAACCCTTACAAGATAGCTAAGGTGGGATAGAGTTTTTAGAAAGGAAAGAAGAAAGAGGAGGAAAATAAAAATAAAAATAAATAAATAAAATGTCAGTTTGGACTTAGGAAATATCCTGAAAAGTAGCTGATATACCATCTATTTTCCCAAATTACTACATCAGATTACCAAAATAAAGCTTACCTACATCATTTGCCTTTATATAAGTATAACCAGATATTTTGACCCCAGTTTTATCAAAGTTTGTTATAAGCCCTAAGTAGACCATGTATAATGTTTTTTTTTTAAATTCTGCTCTAAGGATACCATTCATTTTCTAAATTCTTGTACCAGCTTACTAAAATGGAGCGTACCTGCATTATTTATTTTAAAATGTTGCCTTTATGTAAGATTTACAGATATTTTACCTTAAGTTTTATCAAAGTTTATTTTAAGAAATAACCCTAATAGAACATTTTCAGTTTTTGTGATTTTGACATAAAGCGTATTACTCCTTCCTTACATTAAGATCTCTTATTTAAACACTAAAACAGATTTCTCTTTGAAGTCAAAACTAGGAAGAAATTAGCTATTGATGAGCTAGGCTTTTCCCTTAATTTGACCATGACGTTGTACATACTGTGTGATCAGCAAATATTTACTTCATGATTAATTATGAAAGAATTTGTCTCTCTTAGCTTATAATTTGGCTACCAGGAAATCAGTGCTCAGTTTTCTATTAAATGGCAGTGGCTTTTCTTAGTTAAGTGTTCCTGCTCTATTCTTGCTCACTCTCATTTACTATTTTAATGTTCTTTTATGATTTTACTCTGTGCCCTTCAAAAATCTGTTTTGGAAGTAGCTGGTGTATAAATACCATGAAAAATAAACTGCGTATTCTGACATTTACAGTTGTAAGGATAGTTCTGTGTTAAGGATGATTCAGTCTGCAAGTAAAGTCATTGGATATCTATCTAAATGTATTTTGGAATAATTTTGACCACCCCACAACTCTTCTAAAGCCCTAGTGTTTCTTGTTTTATTGTTGTTGTTTTCCCCGTCAAAACATTTCTTTTTCTATCTAAAAATGTATGATGACTCAGATTGGCTAATTTTATCAAACTGATGCATTTAACTCTTTGGAATCCTCACCTACATTTTCTGAATTGTCCCAGCCCCAATGCAGATTGCTTTAACCCAGAAAGCACAACTGCCCATCTTGTTTATTTCCATCTTTGAGCTTTTGTTCTTTCTGCATCTCTTTGCATTTGCTTGCATGTTTTTTTCTTGGCTTTGTAACCATTGCACTTTGGTCTTGTCTTTCAAAACCTGGCTTAGGTCTAACCTCTTTTGGTTGGACTTACTTAATGAACTCCAAATGACTCCTAGTGCAAGTCCCCTTGGAATTTATCTACTCAGTTTTTACTCTATTAATTTGCCCTTATTTATATGACATGTTGAAAGCATTCTGAATCTCCCTCCCCCCCATTTTTTTAATTACAAGAATGAGTTCTGGCTCTCCAGCTAGAAAATGTACTAATTGTTTCTTAGACTGCATCTTCTTTTCCTTTTTATATTGTCCCCAAACCACATAATTCAATGTTCTATGGGATGAAGGAATGCCATTAAATGATGTTGACTCCTAGGCTCTCAGATGAAAACATGGAATATTGATTATGTTTGTCTTAACAAATATTTTATTAGGAATTAAAATGAGAATTGTTTCCAGAACATTTAAATGTAACTCATAGAGGTACAGCACGGTGTTGGATACTGTTATACAGTCAGCCATTTCAAACAACATTTTTCTAAGCCGGTTTCTTTGTTTCCCTCTATTATTCATATTCTTTCCAGATTGATGGAAGCACATGGATTTAATTACCAAGTATATGCTGAGGATATGCAGAACTATAGCTTTTCCCTGACTTTTCTAATGAAGCTAGTTCCTAACAGCAACATTGGCCAGATTATTTTATCGTATTATGACATTAAACATGGACCAGCAGAGGTCTGGCTAATTGGGAATGATACCTTTTCCTCTTGAACTGCTTATTTATTTTCCAGGAAACTAATTTAGTTCGGTTATAAAATGAAACCTCATAATTCAGTATAAATGAGTTTGGTCATATAATATCGATAGCCAGGCTGGGTGAAATCCTATAAATAAACAAAGATTCTGAAAAAAATTATATTTAAAAATGAATAAATGCAGCTTTATGGCTTTTGTTTACTAACCATACAGCTGTAAGGAGCATTTAATACTTGTTGCTGTTTTAATGAATTGACAAGCATTATTTGTATCTCGTGGGTTAATTGTACATAGGCAGAGACCATTGCTAAAGTGGTTTGAAATTAAAAACAGTTCTTTCATTTCACTGGAAAATAAGCAAAACTCTTATTGATGTTTAAGCGATAATTTTTTTAAATTTTGTAAGTCAGATTTGAATAATGTTTCAAATATAGTTTATCCTCATCTCCTATCAAATCTTTAAAGTTCTACCAAACCACACAACACTTGTCACTGACTCTTCACCCCACTCATTAGCCTTATCTAGAGTATCTGAATTATGGCCCTCTGACTTCTGTCAAGGCAGATCCTAGGTTTCTTGTCTCCTATATTGTGAAATTTTAAAATGAGTGATATTGCCCCAAAAGGTGTTTACATATTTGGACTTTAATCTTATGTAAGTCACATAATAATTTTATGAACAGTCTCAATGGCTACATGAAGCAGAATGTGTTTGGAACACATACTGCATCAAAGATTTGGAGCAGTGGGGAGCTAGGATGAAGGAATTTGCAATTCTGCAAGAGAGACGACCTACAGACTTGCCTGTGGTTGATAGTGATGATGATGCCTTAATGGATAAATGACTTGGAGCTGCTCTTTGAACTGAAAATAAGTGTTCCAGGAAGAGTGTATGTGGGCGGAGGAGGAAAAAAAAAAGAGAAAGACAGAAGGAAGACAGACGGAGACACATAGAAACATTGATCAGCTGATTCATAATGGTGTTACTAAACCAAATTATGGAAGTTGGAAACAGAGCAGAAATGGGATTAGGACATGCCCAGCCCCAAATATTTGCACCTGGACACATCCAGTAGACAGAACATAGCTTAGCATTCAGGCAAGAGATTGAAGCTAGAGCTTTTCATCCATCCATCCATCCATCCATTCATTCATTCATTCATTCACATAAATATTATTGGTGGTTAACTCTCACTCAATCATTGTAATAGGCAATATGTTAGGGAAGAGAATACAAAGACAAAAAGATATGGATTACTTAAGAAATGTGCAGTCTATTGGGGGACTGACATGTAAACAAGCATTATGTGTTCATTATTAAGAGATTTATAATAAACAGTTATGTGAAATAAGAGACCTAATTAAACCTATGATCTGTAATCATGATAAAATAATTATATGACTTAAATATAAATAACAAAATTATTTTGCATTGTAATTCAATAATGAGAATTGCTTTAATGGGAATATTTGCTAAATTCTGTTTATTTCATAGGCAGAGGAACAGCCTTCACAATTTTTACTGAGGATTGGTGGATGATATCAGAAGTCACTTCTAGCATACTGATAAAGCCTTGGGAGTAGATTCTAAGTATACCATTGAAGCATATATTTGGATTGAAAAGTGGATTTTGCTCAGACCTCTCAAAGTCATACTTTAACATCATCATAGAAAATACCTTCGTGGTTCCTCTAGTGGTGTGGGCCAACTTGTTAGTATATGGACAGAATGCTTTTTTCATTATAGTTAGTATATGGACAGAATTTTTTTTTCATGAGCAATCAGGATCATCAGATACTAATTATTTGCCTTCGAATAATGTGCTTATGGACATAAATAATTCCTAGATGACAATCTCATTTTTCATTGTATCCCATTCATATTGGGAAATGACATGGACCATCTTTCAGAGGGACAGGCATTATATACATAGTAATTATATAATCCCCCAAGATAGTTGTTTATGTTTGTTAACATATACTTATTAGCTATAATTTCTCACACTCAGTTTTGAGTTTTGATTTGGGAAGGGCATTTTCTTCCTTCTTGCAAAAAATTATGATGTGGGATAAAACTATAGAGTCTTAAGGATTAATTCATTCTAAAAGATAATCATTCAGAAGTTAGGATGTCAAATCATGACCTCATGGAGGTCGAAGAATCTTGCAGATCAGGTAGTCTAATTTTTGATAAGGAAACAGAAGTCATCAAGTATAGGTAAATTTATAAAGTTACAGGGCCATCCCCGTGCCTATATTAAATTTTGGTCTCCAGTGGCAGTTGTCTTTAAAGTAAGCTTATAAGAAAGTCAGAAAAAACAAACAAAAGCTCTATAGAGCCAGTAGTTGTTTAATTATTTCTCAGTGGCTTTTATGATACCAGGCATGTTTTATAATGTGTGATTTTCAGTAAAATTCCATATGGATTTCTAAACATTCACATAAGGAAAACCATTATAAAGGAAATTATGATGATATAGGGAAAAAACTGTCCTACTTGTAGACCAAAAAAAAATGTGTCAGAAGTTAGAACTTTATAGATATAAAGCTAATGAAATCTATTTTACAAACATTTTATAACTATTGCTGGGAAATGATACTTATGTCCAAAGCCACATTATGGATTTGCAAGACTTAATTAGTCAAACAATGTATAAGAATATTGACTTCATCTTGAAAAGGAGAAATGAAATGTTCTCTACTAAATTATTATAATTTAAAATTAATTTTGACAAACACACTGGTGTTTCTGATAGTAATTACAGCTAATTATAGCTAACATTTCTTGAGTACTTTGATGTCTGTACTAAGAGTTTTTCATGAGTTTGTCAAACATTATTTCTGATATCAATCTCTGGCATTAGATGTTTTTATAAGAGCTTGATGGAGCTGTAATCCACATGCCATATAATTCAGTTTTGAGAGTATATAGTCCATGTTTTTTTTTTTTTAAGGAAATTTTTTAAATTTTTTAAAAATGTTTTATTTATTTCTAGGAGAGAGAGAGACAGCATGAGCAGGGGAGGGTCAGAGAGAGAGGGAGTCGCAGACTCTGAAACAGGCTCCAGTCTCTGAACTGGCAGTCAGCACAGAGCCCGACGCGGGGCTCGAACCCACAAACCATGAGATCATGACCTAAGCGAAAGTCGGATGCTTAACCGACTAAGCCACCCAGGCGCCCCTAGTCCATGTTTTTAAATGTATTTTTAGAGCTCAGTCATCACCATCGCATAATTTTAGAACATTCTCATCATCTGCCAAAAGAAACCCAGTAACTCATTAGCAGTCATCCTCTCCTCCCTAACTCTGTGCTCCTGACAGTCACTTTTCTGTAACCATATATTCATTGATCCGGAACAATTTATATCAGTGGGATCACATATATAGGACTGGCTTCTTTAACTTACCCTGTGTTTTCAAAGTTTTTCCATGATGTAGTGTCTGTCAGTTACTACTTTTTAATTGAAAATTCATATTCTAGGGGAGCCTGGGTGGCTTAGTCGGTTAAGCGTCCGACTTTTGCTTAGGTCATGATCTTGCGGTTCACGGGTTCAGGCCCTGCGTCGGGCTCTGTGCTCACTGCCAGCTCAGAGCCTGGAGCCTGTTTCAGTCTGTGAATCCCTCTCTCTCTGACCCTCCCCTGCTCATTCTGTCTCTCTCTCTCTCCTAAAAATAAATACAACATTAAAAAAAATTTTTTTTTAATTTAAAAAAATAAAAATAAAGAAAAAGAAAATTCATATTCTATTATATGGATACACACATTTTGTTTGCCCTCTCATCTGTTAATGGGCATATGGGTGGTTTCTATTTTTTGGTTTCTTTGAACAAAGTCTATAATGAATATTTATGTACAAGTTTTGTGTGCCTTCTTGTTTTTTAATTGTCTTGCATATGTACCTGGAAGTATAGTTGCTGGTTTCTATGAAAGCCCTATGTTTAATATTTTGAAGAACTGCCAGACTGTTTTTCAGAGTAGCTGCATCATATTATCGTCCAACCAGCATCGTCTTCCTCATACAAGAAGGGTTCCAGTTTATTCACTTCCTTGCCAACACTTGTTATCCTCTTTCTTTTTGATTTTAGCCATCCTACTCAGTATAAAGTGGTAGCCATTGTGGATTTGATTTGTATTTCCCTAATGACGAGTGATATTGGGCTTCTTCTAATTATTGGTCATTTGTATATTTTCTTTGCAGAAATGTCTGTGCAGATCTCCCCACACCATTTTTCAATTGTGTTATTTGCCTTTTTATTATTGGGTTGTCCGGGTTATCTGTGTATTATGGATACAAGTCCCTTATCAGAGATATAATTTATAAATATTGTCTCCCATTCTGTGTGTTGTCTTTTCACATTGTATTGATGATATTTTTTAAGGATATGTGCTTTTGATATAGATGAAGTCTGACTTGTCTTTTTTTGGCTGTTGTTTTTTAATTGTCATATCTGAGACAATTAAATGATACCCACCTAATCCAAAGTCAAAAGGCTTACTCCTGTGTATCTGCTAAAATTTATAGTTTTAGCTCTTACATATAATTCTGTGGTCCATTTAAAGTTAGTGTTTCTTTATGGTGGGGGATTGGGTCCAATTTTATTTATTTGCAAAGGTTATACTTCACAACTTCATGGTCTTGGCACTCTTGCTGAAATCAATTGCTTATAAAGTTAGGGGTTTATTTTTGGACTTTCAGTTCTATTCAGTTGTGTGTGTGTGTGTGTGCATGTGTTTGTGTGTGTGTTTGTGTATACACACATACACATACTATCTGCCCTCATGCCAATACCACGTTGTTTTCATTTCTGTAACTTTGCACTCAGATTGAAATCAGGAAGTGTAAGTCATCCAACTTTCTTCTTCTTTTTCAAAATTGTTTTAGATACCCTTGGTCCCTTGTGTGTCCACATGAATTTTGGGTCACCTTGTCAAATTCTCCAGTAAAGGCATCTGGAATTTTAATCAGGACTGTGTTGAATATGTAGATTAGTTTGGGAAATATAATGTTAAGTCTGATCTGGACATGGAATATCTCTTCATTTATTCAGGTATTCTTTCTGTAGATGTTTTGCTATTTTTACTATACAAACCTTGAACTTCTCTCATTAAATTTATCCATCAGCATCATGTTCCTTGTAATGCTATTGCAAATGGAATTGCTTTCTTAACATAATTTTAGTTTGCTCACTGCAAATGTAGAAAAATATGATTGATTTTTGTTTATTAATCTTATATTCTGCAACTTTGCTGAATTAGTCTATCAGTTCTAATTGTGTGTATGTATATTTTATAGGATTTTCTATATGCCAGATAGTTTCCTCTATAAATAGAAGTTTCTTTACTTATTTCTTTTCCAAATGAATCTCCTTCATATTTTATTCCTTAACTAACTTCCTAGGAAAACCTCCAATACATTGTGAGAGCAGACATATTTGTTTTGTTCCTAGTTATTGGAGGCTGATGTTTTCCCAACTACTGTGGTCCTATGGCTGCTGGTTTCTAAGCCTACTGTGGGGCTGGGGACAGGAAAATAGTAATAGTGGTTAAAACACTACTAGTCTTGCTACTTTTATTAAAATATAACTTGTTTTTATTGAATCAATTCTCATTTTGTTGCAAGCCTTCGGTTAATTTTCAGAGTTCTGAAAAATTTGGCTTTGATAATTTTTGCCTTTGTGTTTCTTGCTTTTATGGAGTAGGAGATTTTCTGAGGTTCTAACTTTACCATTATAGAAGTGGCATGAGGTTTTTATTGGGACATATTTAGGGAAAGGGAAATTTTATTGTAAAGCAGGGTTTTACATAAGTATTCTTTATTAAAAGATGGGAAACAATATTTTCCCCAAAAATATTTCTTAAAAATATTTTCAGCATTAATTTATTTTTTGAGAGACAGAAAGAAACAGAGCACGAGTGAGGGAGGGACAGAGAGAGAGGGAGAATCTGAAGCAGGTTCCAAGCTCCCAGCTGACAGTGCAGAGCCCGACACAGGGCTCAGACTCACAAACTGTGAGATTATGACCTGAGCTGAAGTCAGACGCTTAACCAACTGAGCCACCCAGACGTCCCTAGAAATATTTCTTAAAAGGGCTCCTGGGTGGCTCAATCGGTTGAGCGTCCGACTTCGGCTCAGGTCATGATCTTGCAGTTTGTGGGTTGGAGCCCCATGTCGGGCTCTGTGCTGACAGCCAGCTCAGAGCCTGGAGCCTGTCTTCAGATTCTGTGTCTCCCTCTCTCTCTGACCCTCCCCTGCTCATGCTGTCTCTATCTCTAAAAAATAAATAAAACATTAAAATTTTTTAAAGATAAAAAATGTTTCTTAAAATATTTAGTCTAATTTTGTGAAAATGTCAGTTACTTAGGAGTATTTATCAGTTTCCATTTACAAAATGACTTTGTGACTTTTTAGAAATTATTATTTTATTCCACACAGAAAGAGTATTTAGAGGACAATATCCTTATTCTTATTAACTTAAAATGAAAGCTGTTAAGATATATATTAAGATATATATATATATATATATATTTCTTTTTTTCCCCACTTATAATGTACTGTTAAGTGGGAAAAAAGAAATTTTCAATGTATTGCTAATTGACTGAACTGAGGCACTTACTGTGTTTTATTTTGTGGACTAAGAACTTGGATTTCAGAAGCATAGAACTTTCTGGTTGTCAGCATATTCTATTTTTAAACAATCAAAATTTCTTTGGGTAGAATAAACCTGAAGATAAAATGCAGTTTCTTACTGCTAATCCAGAATATGCCCGACTCATTCCTTAAGCATCATTCTTAAACCATTGCATGATTCCATGCCTTTCACCTTTCTTTCTCTTCCTTTCCCTCCCTGGAGAACAGACTGGAACATGGTTCAGCCTGCTCTGCCTGTCACATTTCAGCAGCTGAGCAACTTACTTTGTTCTGAGTGAATCTGAACCATGAGTGTAGCCTGTTCTCATAATGTGTTCACTGACAGATGTTTCTCTGTAGTTTTCGGCTGCTACAGAAGACAAAGAGAAATGATGCTTTGGCCAGTTGAAGTTGCCAAGAAATTTATTTTTCAATACTTGGTTCAAGCTTTGAGCCACAGAGAGTTCCTTTGTTAATTTGTTTTGAGAAATAATACAGATCCAGTCTGCAGCACTGTATTGGTTTTCTATCTTGTGGATAGGTAATGATCATTTGGAGGAAAACATGAAGAATGGATTCAGAAGACAATTGATGAGGAACTAGTTAAAAATATTTTGTTAGTTGCATTTACTTCAGAATGTTGCTTAATAGATAATAATCTGCTCTAGAGATTGGTGCCTAATTGACCTAATTTAGTTGTAGTTTAAAAAATGTTACTCAGCTCTCCATTCCAAGTCATCATGATTGGCTTGATAAAAACATTATAGAACTCAGAAATTTATATATGTTTTTCCCCAATTGTCTATATTTTCAGCTTTTAATTTTCATTATCACTTCCTCCTAGGGAGAAAAACTTTATCAGCTATAATTCTCCCTTACTGGAGAAAATAACTACTAAGGTAAAAGATTTTGTTGCACTGGGTGCACCTGAGTGGCTCAGTCAGTTAAGCTCCTGCATCTTGATTTTGGCTCAGGTCACGAACTCACTGTTCATGAGATCAAGTCCTGTGTCAGGCTCTTCACTGACAGTACGAAGCCTGCTTGGGACTGTCTCTCCCTCTCTCTCTGTCCCTTCCCCATTCAGTATTTCTCTCTCTCTCTCTCTCTCTCTCTCTCTCTCTCTCTCTCTCTCTCTCACATGCACGTGTGCATGCTCAAAAATAAATGAATAAACATAAAAAAAAAAGATTTTGTTACATTGGATCGAGTTTTGGAGGGCTAAAAAACTTTGTAGTATCAAAGGCTTTTGTGTCTTCACTCCATCCAGTTACTGTTTCCTGGTGAGTTATGTTACCCCATTGAGTATGAATTATCTCTCTATAAAACTATCTTGAAAAAAAATCATGATTTCATTTAACTCAGACTTTTCTTGGATTTTTAATGTCATGCCACTTCTGCTAAGGTTGTTTTTGTTGTTGTTGTTTATTCACAAACATTCTTGAGTTAAAATAAAGTTATTATCATTTGCATGTGTGTGTGTGTGTGTGCATGTATGCGTACTTAAATTAGGAAGTTTTACTGCATCAAGTTGCTGAGTTCAATTAAAGTTTTATTTTGTGCAAAAGTTTCATAACGGTTATTGCAGTAAGTTTAAGAAACTAGCAAACCTATGTTTTGGATTTACCTCCTCCAGCTTGTTTTCCATTCATCTGGTTTTTACAGTGCTGTCAAAATATTGGTACCTTGAAAAGATTGTATAGGATATATATTAGCTTTTTAAAAAAATTCTTGTTAGATGGTAAAAAACAAAAAATGAGTGCTTAGGTTAGGGCAGTGGCAGTGAAAATGAAGAAGAAGGAATAGATGCAGAACATGAAATGGGAGGAAGGCTCACTGGATCTGTCTCCTTCCAGGAAAAGGACACAAATTCAGTCACTATCGATGGCCGTTGGCGTTTTACTCTGTGTGTCCAGAAGGATGCAGTTTTCACTAATAGAGAGAAGAGAATCATATTTGGGGTGGGAGATATTAGGTTTGGTTTTTTATCTTAACCCATTAATAATACTTAGACATTCATTTTGGGATATGTAGGAGAGGTTCCGAAAAATAAAAAGTGATTCTAAAAATGCAGAGAGAGGGCAAGGATGAAGGTACACAGTAGGCGCTGCTAACATAGAGGAAAATGTTACTTTCAAGTCATTAATTTGCATGGGAGTGTCAGCGGAATGAATAACAAAATTAAGGCTTTATTTTCAGGGACTACCTACATTCAGGGAAAGAAAAAGCAGAGAAATTGCCAGCGAGGGGGGAGAAAGTAACAGATCCAGGGGCAGTTCCAGAAAATAGAGTTAGAGTGGACAAATACTGGATAATTTCTATAGGATTTGGTGATAACTAGACAATCATACCTAGTTAAATTACATGAATGCTGAGTGTTCTAGTTTTAGCATTTAGGGATGATTAAATGTCTGTAATAACATTTGTAAGAGATTGGGGTTGGAATTATTTTGAGGAATTGCAGATTAATTAAAGCATTTATTGAGTGTCTGTTATGTATGAGATTGAATATATGAATGGTGATCCTATATTACTTAAGTTTAAAATGCATGTTCTGTATTATAAGTAGATGCGTATTAGTCTATACCCCGACAGTCATGAGACAAAACATTGAAATGTTTAATTGGGCAAGGATAAGATCCAACAAGGGAGAGCAACACACTAAGGAACTAGCACAGCAAAAAGTCAATCTCTCAGCCGAGAGAGCTGAAGAAAGGGAGCAGTGTTACCAAAAGCCAGCAGGGGTTGATACTGTGGAAGAGAGGAGATTTCCCCCAGAATGGTCTCAAGGCAAAGAATCAGCCAAGGATCTCCTACCAGTACCTCCCACTGGGTGGATGAAAGTGGAGAAAGGATGATTACAAAGCTTGGGTGATTCATCTCTAGAGTCAGAATGAAGGCACACAAACCAGGACAGAGCCTGGGGAATGGATTGAAGAGGCGGAGGGGGACAGAATCACCCATGTGCATGATCAGTGCCAGTACTCTTTACTTCTCTTAGTAGAAGTCAACTCAATATAAAGTAAAAATAAAATTGCATCATTTATTATTTAATGAATCTGTGAAGTGAAAATTATACAAGTGGATTATACTGTATAATTGGTTAATTTTTTGGATGATATATAGAAAAGGGTATTATAGTGGTCATCAGCTTTTCTTATGAAACAGAGTAAGTAAAGTAATAAACATGGGTTGAAATATTAGAGTATTTGCTGGGCTCTTCCTCATGCCCTCTAGAAGTTCTCAAGTTGGAGCACAAGGAAGACAAATAGCAAATTAAAATGCAATTCAGGAACCAAAGAATCAGCATTGGCTGGCCAAATTTCAAGTCAGAATAATAGTACAAATTCTTTGGATACAGATATTCCAGAGATGGACGATAAAACTCTCAAGGAACCTTTCCTTTCAAGTCAGTCTTGATTTGGACCTTTAGACTGAACTAGACCAGCAGATGGGAAAGTCAGAGAAACACTACTGTCATGGAACTACTGGTATGGATTTGAAGTAGAAGCTGTAAGGTTTTTGAGTGAAAAAAGACTCTAAGGCAAAAGGCTCCGCAGGAGTTTTATTGTATGCACCCTCGGGCGAGGTTCCGGGACTCAAGAAAGGGAGTCAGGGAAGTTGCGGCCTGGTTGGGTGGTGGTGGGGTTTTATAGACTGTTAGTGGGGGTTCAGATAACAGGGGCAGTCTCTTGACTGGAAAGTCCAGGATTGGAAGGTTTAAATTTCTGTTTCCCGCCAATGTAGTAACGGGCACCAATGTATTGGCGGGAAGTTCAGCCATCTTAAGAAGTGGCGGGAAGGTCAGCCATCTTAAGAAGGTCTGCCATTCTGTGGCGTCTCTGCCCCACCTCTCAGCCGGCCCAACAGAAGCAATAATAGTAATAGAATTTATAATAACTACCATTTATGGAGGACTCAGTCACTGCACGTAGACAGGTTGCTGCATGCTGTATCCTTTAGATCTATGATTTTAGGTCCAGTTGCCCATCAACCTGGAAAAGGAATGATATTATTTTTCCCATTTTGCATATTAGGAATCTGAGGCTTGGAACAGTTAAGGAACTTGTCCATAGTCATATAGTTAGTCGGGTTTTGGAGGGAAGTCCATCATCCATCATTTTGGGTGCTTGTGCTCTCCCTGATGTGCAGTACCTCCTTCTGCCTCCTTCAGGCCAGAGAGCTATTCCTTTCCTTCCTCACCCAGTTTACTCCTGCCCTATTTAGTGCCAGATCCTACTGTCAACTTAGCATCCCTTAAGTCACTGAGCCATTGTGGGCTATGCCATGCTGGAGCTGATATACTGTATCCTTATGTGCTTATAACCTTGAGAAACCCTGTTGCCTGTGATTCTAATTAGGCATTCATCCATGAAAGCCAGTATTGATTCATGTTCCATTATGTGTTAAGGACCAGCATGCAGGTTGCTTTAGACAGAGAATGTACCAAACAGACAATTTCCTGCTATCCTGTAGAGTGGCCAGAAGGTAAAAAGTAAACAAATATAATACAATGTCAAGGAGTGGTAGGTGTTACAAAGAAAACAGAGATGAAGATAAGGAATCAGTGAGGACACTCATTTAGGCAATGACCTTCTGAAGAAGTGATATTTGAGAAAAAAAGTATGTGAATACCAAGGAAAGGAGCATATGTGAAGTTGAATGAAAAGAAAGGCTAAAGGCCTTACTTGATGTAAGACATGCTTAATTTCTCTGCTCACATCCTTAAGGTAGGGACAGTAGTGTTTTGCGACACAGAAAACCTACTTCTGTAACTGACAGATGTAGAAAGAGATGAAAAACTGAGTTTCACTAATCAATATAGGTCGTTGATATATTTAGGACAGAGATCATGATGTTAAAATTCCACTGAGTTGCCCTGCAAGCATATAGGGTGGTGGTATATGACTTCCCATCCCACGGTGACATGCAGACACAACAGAGATTGCATGGGGGCCACACAGTTCCTCAGCATTAACAGTTTTTAGGCTGCCTCTGGAGCCCACACTTCCCTCTTTAATGAGCTTAAATTAGTTTCCCCTTTAAAATATTTAGGTGTGGATCTGTATATGTAAGCCAAAACTCAGTGGAGGAGTAGCTTATTCTTTCTTTTTTCTTTTTTATTCTTTTTCAAGTAGGCTCCATGCCCAATGTGGAGCTTGAACTCATGACTCAGAGATCCAGAGTCAGATGCATTACCAGCTGAGCCAGCCAGGCACCCCTGGTTTTCAAAGTGTGAAAAGAGCTGCCTGCTTTTGTTTAAACTTTCAGCTACTTGTTCCCCTTCTTCATTTTTGCTGTGGTAATCTAATCAACATCCACATCTTTTTTTATTTAAGTTTATTTATTTTAGGGATTGGGCAGAGAGGGAGAGAGAGGGAGCAAGAGCAGAGAGAGAATTCCAAGCAGGTTTCACACTGTCAACATAGAGCCCAAAGCAGAGCTCAAATTCACAAACTACGAAGTCATGACCTGAGCCAAAATCAAGATTTGAACGCTTAGCTGACCAAGCCACCAGGCACCATAACTTCCATGGCATCTTTCATTCAAAAGTGTTTGCACACCTGGGTGGCTGTCTGTTAAGCATCCGACTACAGCTCTGGTCATGGTCTCATGGTTCATTGCTTCGAGCCCTGCGTTGGGCTCTGTGCTGACAGTTCAGAGCCTAGAGCCTGGAACCTGCTTCGCACTCTGCCTCCCTCTCTCTTTGCCTCTCCCCCTCTTACTCTCTTTCTTTCACTCTTTCTCTTTGTCTCTCAAAAATGAATAAACATTTAAAAAATTGTAAAAAATATTACAAAAGTGTTCATACCATTTAGGACTTCGACATTATTTTCTTTAAAATTTCAATGCCTTACAAATTCTTCTTTGAAGTTACTTCCTGATAAAGTAATTTGAGAATTTTGCACATTTTTAAAAAAAGTTTCAGGGGTCTAGTTGCTTCACTGTTTCTCCTACAAGAACTTTCAAGGTGTTTTATTAGAGTTGTTTCAGTAAACGAAAGTCATGGAAAGTATGGTTATTATTTCTCTTTGTAACAAAGGGCAGGTTTTAGCCAAGAGTTTTAAGTAACAGTCACTAGGTCAGCTGCGTAGTTTGTCGAGTCCATGACTGAAACTGACACAGCTTGACATTTAGTTCAGTTGTCTTTTGGGAGCTCGGTGCTAAAAGGTAATGACAAGGCCACATAATGGAGCCGACACTGGAAGACTAGCCCTCTGTAGGTTGATATGTACCTGACTGGACAAGGAGCAGAGAGGCTAATATCAACAGGCAGCACATGGCTTCTGCTTTTTTTGCTCAACCAATCAAACATGGACCTTTTTGTCTTTGCTTCTTCTGGGTTAAAAAGAAATAACTGTAGAGGTACCAGTCAATTTATGTGTTAAAAGGAAAATAATTATGCCATGAAATACGCCTGATTTTGCAGTGGATCAAAAACCCCCAAGTTCAGAGCAATTGCTTAAAAGCTCCTTAATAAATTAATTGTAAATCCAAGGGAAAAGCAAGAAAATCTGCCACATGTCACTCAAGTGAAAAAAAGATGCTCATTTTGGATAAATTATTAGGTAACTTTTCAAGGACATCACTCCCAAGGTAGGGTTTTTTTAGTGTGTTTAAATGATTCATTTTCAGCCTCTCATACATTTTTAAATTTTGCTCATTCACATTGTCACAGCTTGACAGGGTTGCTCATAAGGGCTTTTCTTCCCTTGTGTTAAAATTACAAAGGAAGAAAGTACTTTAAAGTATCCATGACTGAGAGAGGCAGGTCCATCCAGTCTACAGTGGTCAATTTCACCTCAAAACCTTTTTTGGTCACAGTGACTCTATTTCTTATGGCAAAGATTACTTCTTCATTATTAAAACGAATGAAGCAGGTGCTGCAGTCTGTCCCTGAAAGACACAGAGCATGATGCTTTGATGATAGCTTTGGGGCAGGATATTCTCAGCATCACAGTCAGAAACATGGAGGGTCTACGTTAACATGATTTACGTATCTCCCTCCCATGGAGTCTCATGGTAAATAATAGAAATGGGCAAAGAGGCCTGTATCAAGGCAAATTCACTTTATTTCCTGACACACACAGTGAAGCTTATTTTGGGATAATGGCTACATATGTTCAGGAAAATTGGGCTCAGGAGTCCATGTTCTGAACATTTTCCAGAAAAAAAAAATGAATCTATTATTTGAAGGCATTAGAGAGGGGATGCCTTTATTATTTATACAATCCCTTTGTGTAAGAACAAATACCAACAGTCTATTGTTCCCTGGATCAATAAATGGACTATTGTGGCTAATTGAATATTTTGACAAAATGACATACATTAGACATTCCATGCAGGTTGCAAATGTTTACGGTGCTGAAAAGTTAATGGCCAATTCTTTCACGTGGTAATGCAGCTGAACCTGATTTAAGTTTTATTTTTGGGGGTTAGTGAGGTTTCTGAAAAGGCAGTTTTGAATTTTACAATTTCTCAGGAGTCTGCCTGCTCACTTATTCAAGAAACACTTGTTAAAAGGCATTGAAGAAAAAAAAAAGTTATTGTATGCCAGAAAGAATCTTAGTACCAGGGATGTGAATGGTAATTGAACACACTCACTACTTTCCGGCAGCTCAGAGGCAATATCAAGACAGGCATCAAACACAGATTTCAGAAGAAAAAAAGGATTCTCTCATTTGGGGGAGTTTTCAGAGAAATGTTTAGGAGAAGTCTTAGCAAATGAATTTGTATGTGGTTTTCATATGATCTCTGGAGCAAAGGGCATTCTAAGAAGGGATGAGTACAAAATTAAGGACAGGAAATGGCATTACCCTGTTCTGGGTACCACAATGGATTGGGTGTGGCTGGAGCATAGATTGTTTTGAAGGACTGACAAGGTCCGAACCTCTAGTCTCGAAATAGGCCAAGACATTATCCTGAAGTGGCTTGCCTGTATTCCCTGTCAGCACCATGGATATTGATCCTGATGGATCAAAGGCCCCAAAAGGCCCCAAGTCATTGAAAAACTTGGAAAGCAGTGTACAACTTGGAAAGCAGAGGTTCAGAAGCACCACTGTAGTTCTTATCATAGTGTGTATTGTCGTTATATGTCATTTGGGGACCCATCGCCCCATGTTGGATGTCTAACAGTTTGCCAAATGAATCTAGGAACTTTTATTTTTTAATTTTTTTTTCATTTTGAGAGAGAGAATGAGCATGAGCATGTGCAAGCAGGGAAGAGGCAGAAAGAGAGAGAGAGAATCCCAAATAGGCTCCCTGCTATCAGTGCAGAGCCTGACATGATCTCAGAATGTGAGATCATGACCTGAGCGGAAACTGAGAGTTGGACACTTGACCAACTGAGCTATCTACGCACCCCTAAGAATCTTGCTAATCATCCTCAGGTACTAGTAATTTGTTCAAACTTCATTGCTAATCCCCTTTTCTGTATTCTGGATAACTTGCCCACCAATCTTGCCTTCTACAAAACCACGTTTTCTTCTCTTTCCTGTTTCTCTATTAATCTAAGTTTGTCCCTTCATTGCTACCTTCTTTCCTTCATCTCCTTCCAATTTGGGAAGGATAGGGAGATATGACAACCAAACTCAAAGATTCTCTTGACATATTCAGTTGTCTGTTATAATTATTCATTCATCTATTATCTCTTTTAAACCAAAAGAGTATCTATCTTTCTCCGTAAGTATTTGTTGAAAATCTTCTAGTACTGTGCTTCTCTTAGGATGTTTAGGATGTAATAATGAACCAGACAACCAAAGATGTCTGGCCTCAGGGAGCTTATTTTCTGGCCAGAGGAGATAGATGATGAACAATAACAATGAGTAAATTGTATAATATATTAAAACATGATAAGTTATATGGGGGGGGGGAAAGAACAAGGATTCGGATGGTCAGTTTCAATTGCAAATGGAATGGCTGGATAAGCTTCTAAAAAAGTGTAAAATGAGGTGGCCTTGGTGGCTCAGTCAGTTAAGCATCCGACCCTTGGTTTCAGGTTTTGGCTCAGGTCATGATCTCACATTTTGTGAGTTTAAACCCTGCATTGGGCTCTGCACTGATGGTACAGAGCCTGCTTGGGAATCTCTCTCCTCTCTCTGTCCCTCCCCTGCCCATGCTGTTTCTTCTCTAAATAAATAAACAAACAAATACACTTTAAAAATAAGATAAATAAAATAAAATAATAGAGTGTGAAATGGACAATACTTCAAAGTCGAGAGGGGATTGTGATACAGACACCTGGATTTACATCTTTGTCTTCTTTAAGACCTCCAATGCATAGGCTATAAGGAATGGTCATTCATACTACCCCAAATGGTGGGGTTTCTGTTTTATAGATGGGTTTTCAAAGTGTATTGAATTGAAGAGCGAGGAAGGCATTGTCCTTATGTTCAAGAGCATAGAATTGAGCAAAGGGAAAGTAAAGCCATTGATTTCTCTTCAGTACCCACGGAGAATGTGTCCTCTGTTGGCTAAGACAGAATTGGATTAGGTATTAGACTAAGTCTGTGTTTGGACCTTACCTTCCTTTGCCCCCAGCAGATGGTGAATTAGTTGCTAAAGCTCCCTGCACAGCTCCACCTCTTGTTTTGTTTACAGTAACTTTGGTGTTTCATAAACACATTTTTCCTGTGCATTTTAATGACCTCGTTTTCAAAGAGAGTGAAAGAAAACATCCTTAAGGCGTTTGTTATTCCTTATTCAGCAGGAACATGGAGCAGGGCGAGACTGTGTGGATAGATCCACCTGCAGGTTAATCTAGCGGAACACTAGTGAGTGTGATTGTTCAACAGAAGCCATTCAGCAAGGGGCGGTGTTCAGGCATTCACTTTACACTAATCCTCCTGCTCTCTAAAGTTGTCTGAATTTGAAAAATAACAACATCAACAAAAATTTCGCCCCAGTAAGTAATCAACTCTTTATTGACAAGTAAAAGCCTTTTATAGAGAGGCTTTTTAAGAAAATTAATTCTGTTGCTTGCCCACACTAAATATCTGAAGCAGTTGTGGCTGTTTTGGGTGGAAGGTAGATTCTCTGGTTTGTGACTTTCATTCCAAATTGTAAAATCATTTATAAATTTGATTTCAGATTCTGTTTTAGTTAAAATGTCAAACAGGGTGTTATGTAATTTTTTTGTATAAAATTGCATTTTGTCCGGATGATTTTCTTCATTTGTCCTCATTTCAAAGTCAAAATCAAAGATACATTCGTAATATGTATGTATATCTGATATTAAGGTGGATAAGCCATAGAACATATTTTGTGTTCAGTGGAGTGAAATCGGTTTCTAGATTCTTTTTGTATAAACAGGTAGACTGGGACATGACCTTTAGAAATATGTACAATTTATGATTGCTAATGGTCAATCACATTTCTAGGAATTTAATGTTTTCCCTTCACTTTTCACCTACTGTGTCTTTAAATGATGTGAACATTTGTTTAATACAATATGTGAAACTTTATAATTAATACTGTGTATTGTGTACGAGCCTTTTTTGGCTAAAAGAAACATTAAAATAATGGAAATAAAGGTAAAATTTCCAGTATTGTTGACAATATAATCAATAATTCAATGCTAACGACAAAATGAAGAATGGTAGTGTTATCTCAGTCTTGAGTACAAGGAAAAATCAAGACCCACCCATATGTTTATTGGGTTGGCCCCTATCATCTTCCCTTCATACATTCTCTTCATAGCTTTAGATGTGAGCAGGGGTGGGAATAGGATTTGAACCACACAATACTAAGTCTGAGCTGTGTATCATAACGAAATTTCAACAGGGCTGGAACATTTAGCAGAAAGTCTAATTGATCTAGAATCTAGGACCAGTGCCTAAATTTGTGCTGCATTAAAATGAAAATATTGATTTGTCTTTTTTTCCTCCAAGCTTTAAAATAGGAATCTTATGGTTATTAGAATTAATCCTGTGATCCACTGATTCAGCAAATCTTCACTGAGTACTCCATGTTCTAGTCATGACTCCAGGTACTGGATAAAGAGGCAAGACCAACAGCCTAGCTGCAGGTATACCGGCCAATGATTAAAGGCTTAAGAATTTATTGTTAGGAAATCAGTCAGTTTTCTATTTCTGATCATAGATTTCATCATCAGAACCATAACACTTTTCCTCCAATTTTGCATTGACATTCAGTTAGTAATCTTTTTTATTTGTTTAGGACCTCATCTCTGCAAAGTATCTTTTTAATCACACTTGAAACCACAAAGAAAGAAACACACAGGCTTTTTGCCATCATAGCTTACAGTGTAGCAGGACAAGGTGTACAGATCTATAAAGACCCCCCTCTGATCAAGGTGACAGTAGTATAAACATTATAAAGAGAGAATAGGGGCACCTGGTGGCTCAGTAGGTTAAGCATCTTACTTGTGATATCGGTTCAAGTCATGATCTCACGGTTTGTGAATTTGAGCCCTGCATCAGGCTCCATGCTGAGAACACAGCACTGAGCCTGACTGGGATTCTCTCTCCCTCTCTCTCTCTGCCCTTCTCCCCTAAAAATAAATAAACATTTAAAAAAAAAAAAAAAAAAAGAGAGAGAGAATGACCTGCTGTGAAACTGGGGGAAGAAAGACTTGATTCCAATAGCAAGATTCCTAGAGAGATTTTCTTAAGTATTATCTACCTTTCTGTGATCTTCTGTATTTTGATGACATTTTCCCTTCCTGACTCTTGCATTGAAACACTGCTAGTGGACATTGCCTGGGCAGATGAGGGCTTAGATTTGTAGACTAGCCATCTGTTGCCACTGTTTGAAGCAGGGAGAATGGATATAGAGTCAACATTTCCTCTTTTCTTTCCCTTTACTGCCAAACTCCACACACATGGTTTGCATCCTTTGCTTGTTTCCCTCCTTTACACCCTGGAGACTTTTATTCCATGCACTCCTGTGAACTGTTTGCTTAACCGCCCCCCTTGACCTCCATCTAGCCAAATTTAAGAATGTTTAATCATAGTAATTCTGCTTAACCTCTGTGGGTTAAGAGGCACTACTGATAACCCGTGGCTTCCTATATCATTTTCCCTTTTAAGAGAGTATCTTTCACATTATCTTTTCCTGGCTTTTCTTTTGTTTAAACAGGAAAAGTGTTTTTCAGGGCACCTGGGTGGCTCAGTTGGTTAAGAGTACGACTCAGGCTCAGGTCATGGTCTCACGGTCCGTGGGTTTGAGCCCCACGTCGGGCTCTGTGCTGACAGCTGGCTTAGAGCCTGGAGCCTGTTTCCTATTGTGTGTCTCCCTCTCTCTCTGACCCTCCCCTGCTCACGCTGTCTCCCTCTGACTCTC
Source organism: Proteles cristata cristata (assembly GCA_017311185.1). Classification (NCBI taxonomy): domain Eukaryota; kingdom Metazoa; phylum Chordata; class Mammalia; order Carnivora; family Hyaenidae; genus Proteles; species Proteles cristata. Next base: position 123,880 of record JAESUZ010002383.1, read on the forward strand.
AAAAAACAAAAGAAAAGAAAACAAAATAAAAAACGTTTGAAAGCTGTTTTCCTTCTATAATATAATTCATTTTTTTGGAAGGAAAGAACCACACTTAAGTTTATTTCCTGTAATGCCTACTTTGCCAAGTAGGCAGATACTCTACGAATACACCCAGATCATTTTGTAGGGGGATTATATTGGTCGCACCCATCATCAGTTATTGCTTGAAGAATGTGTAAGGGATGTGACTAGTATTTTACTAATTCTTGTAAGAAATATCACTGTCTATTTTAAAAATCAAGTTAGATTTGGGGCACCTGGGTGGCTCAGTCATTTGAACATCTGACTTGATGTTAACTCAGGTCATGATCTCATGGTTCATAAGTTCGAACCCTGAAGCCCTGAGTCTGGCTCAGTGCTGACAGCTTGGAGTCTGCTTGGGATTCTCTCTATCCCTCCCTTTCTGCCCCTTCCTTGCTTGTGTGTATGCTTTATGAATGAATGAATGAATAGATAAATAAATAAATAAACTTAAAAACATAAATAAAATCAAGTTAGATTTTAAATCCACATCCCACTATGTAGATGGGAGGTCCAGTCTCAGTTGGGATGGAATTCCCTGGGATCCTATAACGATAGAGGCTATTGGTTAGTACCAGGAAATCATGACAGGGCCACTCTCTTTAATTCATCTTGGTCAGTGATGCGTTTCTTCCCCAGATCTCATGGGTCCCTGAAAACCTGTTGATCTTTGGCTCTGTGCCTTGATTAAGTTACACAAATTTTTGCCAATTCTGAGAGCTTGAGGGCCTAGACTCCTACTGTACACGTGGACTTTTTCCCTGCAAAGGTCTTGCCTCTCTCTATGGGTGCTTTAACAACCTTTGGCCCTTTCCTCACCTAGAATAAAGTCTCTTTTCTATGTGAGTGCTCTTGATCTTTAGCTTGATGGAGCCAGCTTCCTGGAAGGAGATCCCTAGAACAATGTCTGCAGACAAATTCTGCATTTGTCCCTGTAATCCAACATTTCTCAGCCTCAGCACTACTGACATCATGGATCAGATAATTCTTTGTTATGTGGGGCTGTCCCAGGAATTGCAGGGTCTTTAGCAGCATCTCTGGCCTCTACCAAATGTCAGTAGCAGCCCCCAGTTGTGACCATGGAAAATGTCTCCAGATATTGCCAATATACCCTGGGGGGACAGAATGCCTCCTGGTTATAAATCACTGTTTCTTTTTTTTTTTTTAAGTTTATTTTGAGAAAGAAAGAGAGAGAGCTCCAGCATGTGTGTGCAGGATGGAGAGGGGCAGACAGAGGGAGAGAGAGAATTCCGAGCAGGCTCTGTGCTGTTGGCACAGAACCTGATAATGGGGTTCCATCTCAGATCATGACCTGAGCCGAAATCAAAAGTTGGATGCTCATCTGACTGAGCCACCCAGGCACCCAATGAATCACTATAATTCAAGTTTATTGAGATATGAAACACTCTCAATAAAACTATATTGTGACAATTATATAGTTAGGAGATACTAATTCTCCTTTAGAGAAAAATATTAGAAAGAATTAATAGCCAAATTGGGGTGGGGAACAGGTAATGACAAGGTAGGTGAATAGCATGTATGTATCAAGAAGATGTTAGTTACACTTTACAGAACACTGGGAGACTACGTCCCAGAGCTGCTTATCTGTCCGGTAGAGGCAGCAGGTGTCAAGCCCAAGGTCATCCAACCTTAGGATCCACATACTTTTCCTGATTCCGTATCCTACCCAGCTCTGCCCTTCATTTTGCCAAATAGTTTAGGGACTACTTAATAAGACTTAATTCTTTGCTTTGTTTTGTAATACTGTATTTTATAGTGGGCACTAGGTGACAGGCATAAAAATACTTCAAAAAATAAGTCAAAATATGAAATGTCCATCAGTTCATTCAAATTTGAGTAGTAGGTCTGTCAGGGATTCGCAGGGCTATGATGTTGACAGAGTATCTGCCTAAGAAACCTGAGGCTTAGCTCAAAACCCAGATGTTTACTATTATCCTAGATTCTGGTTCTTTCAGGACAAAGAAGGGAGCTGGAATAGAAAGTGAGGGAATAGAAAATCTTCAGTGAGCCAAGACTGGAGTGGAGAGGACTTCAAAGGGGAAGAGTGGTATATAGAGATGGATCAGGTGACAAGTTCAAAGTGTGCACCATGGGATGTGTCTACAGCGCAAAGGATGGAGTGAGGGACATGGATCTGTAGACAGGGGTTCAGTGCAGGTGTCTTCTTACTCTGTACTAATGAGCTGTGTCTTTATTCTTTAAGCCACCGGGCAGCCATTGAAGTATTTTAAGCAATAGCGTTTCATGAACACATTTATGTCTAAGGGCAAAATACCCCCATGGGGAGCCTAGGTGGCTCAGTTGGTTAAGCATCCGACTCCTGATTTTGGCTCAGGTCATGATCTCATGGTCGTGAGATTGAGCCCTGAGACAGATTATCTGCACTGACAGCATGTAGCCTGCTTGGGATTCTCTCTCTCCCTCTTTCTTTCTGTCCCTCCCACCCTTCATATGCATGTGCTGACTCATGCCCTCTCTCTCAAAATAAATAAATAAACATTAAAAAAATTAAACATTGGATATAACCAGGCAACAAGTATCCATACCAAAACAGTGCCAGTGGTAACTATTCACTTATTTATTTACACTGGTCTTTTTTTTTTCCTAATTCCCAACATCTCAAATGTGAATGTGCATTTAAATTACCCATGCGAAATGCAGGTTCTGATACAGCAGTTTTGAATGAGGCCCATGCGTCTGCATTTCTTACACACACAGATATTGCCAGGGCTTCCGGTCCATGGAGAGTATTGTGGGTGACCAGGTTCTAAATGACAGCCACTGTGCTGGATACTGGAAGAATAAAGTACACTATTCACATAGTGTTGAATATGTGGCCCCCAGCGCCTGAAATGTGGGTGCTCTTACTCTGTCATTAGGATTCCATTTGTTTCTCTCTCCAGCTTTAAACTTCCTTTGTTGACTTTACTTTCAGGCTCTGTACAATGACCTTTCACAGTTCTGGGATCTCATCCTCCCAGGTTCAAGTTTGCTAGAAATACATTACCTGACTCTTTCCCAACAGTCTCAATGAAAGGTCTCCTGTCATTGGTTTGGCTCCAATTAAATCTTAGGTTGGCTTCTGAACAAGTCACTATGGCAAGAAGAATGTGATATTCCAATTAGTGTGGCCTGTTTGCCCAGGCCTACGATCAGCAGCAAAGTCTTCTCCGTCTGAAGTGCTAACACTGAAAATGGTGAAATTGTGCCATTCCCAAGAAGAGAACATGAATGCTGAACTGAAAAGGTGATTTGATTTCCATTATATAAACAGTGATTGGAGCTGTATCAGAGGTTTCCAAATATTCTTGATTTCTTAGGAATTTTTTCATAGTGCCCTTAGTCCAAAAGAAATACCTAACAGTTAATTTATTTGGTAGTGAGATCCTAACAATTTAACAAGGATTTATGTGGTAACAACTTAACGAAAGTTGTATTTACTAAGTAGTTAAGTCCAAACAACTAAATAAGATTTATGTCCTAGCCATTAAGTAGCTGCTTGATAAAGCAATGCACGTAAGTTGAAAGAAAAAAAATATTTTTGTTTCATTCTTAAAAAATCACATTCACTTCCTAAGGGGATATGTGCACCTGTTGGACTCTGGACAACATCTTGACCTCAGGTTAAGATTGGATGCTGCTAACCTCATTTCCTGTTCTCCACTGATTTTTGTGTAGTAATTTCCTTTTATTCTAATAGCAATCTTCAAACCCCAATGTTACAAAGATACAGTGGCTTTGAAAGGAATGTAGTGTGAGCACCATGTTCTCAGAACTGTGAACTACCTTAAGCTAATTGTTGGTGTTATTTCCAGCAGATGGCAAGTATCACTCTTTCCTCTAGAACTTAAAAAAAATACTGTAAGAGCCCCTGTGAATTCCCCCAAGTGCCTCAGTGCACAGTTTAGGAACCATGGTCTTAGAAATTGTATGTTTGAAGTTACTATTACGTATCTGTGGAGAGGTGGAGAGTCAAATGTTGACAGTATGGGTTGAATTTAGGTAAAAGGTCTGGGCTGGTGGACATCTCAGCCCAAAGACCACTGGGATCGTACCATGCATCTTTCTCTTCTCTTCAAGAGAAGAATGATGTGTGTCTACCCAGCCACCACACAGCTTCAGAGTGCACTATTTTACTCTTTGATGTTCTGGATCCTGAATCTAATTGATGTCCTCTACAGAGTAGGTCATCTCAGTATTTTCATTTTATGTTTACATTTGTATTTAAAGTAAGCTCCAATAGTAGTGATTTGTTTTTTGTCTTGTAAGCCCTGAATTGTTCAGCTCTTGGCATAAATAACAGAGGTGGACATCATCATGTATTTTTCATTCAGATTATAAACCCTCTGAAGTTTTAAACTCCATCCTATTAAACTTACCCATCTATAACACTGCTTAATTAATAAGGACTGAGTGGAGCACGCTTTTGATCTTCAATGATTTGTTTCCCTTTAAAATAGTTGATAAAACATTTTCTCATAGATTATGCCTTTTTCCTGACTTGTTTATTGTTTTAGTGGTGTACTCTTAATATTCTCCAACTTCATTTTTAAAATAACTCGTGTCGTCTGTAACCAGTAGATTCCCCATAGCATATGTACACTTTGTTTCCCTAGAGTCAATGATCTCCCTCGTTCACATATGAGATGTAATGGGTCATCAGCACATCATCATCACAGGGCTGCAGCTCATCTCTCACTTTACCATCTCATGACACTGCCACTCCTGCACATTGTGTAGAATAACCTCTTACAATCTCTTCCCATGGTCCAGAAAATAAAACTTATTGAGAATATTAAGTACGTCACATTTATGTGACTATTTGGCTTTTCAATTAAAAATCAAAACTACTAACAATTATTCAGTTATCAGATATACTGTGTTCAGTTTTTGTCTTCAAATATCCAAATTATTTCCACTTTTATTTATAAAAGCAAAGTGGTGTTAGATTGCTTATTTTCTCTTTCAAGTTCTCTTCTCAACGTCTTTTCATCCTGCGGATGAAATATTTGAGACGTTATTAGCACAACACTGGCAATTGGAATAGACTTTGAAACGTAACATCATTGTACATGTTTATTTTTGAGGTTTGAGGTAGTTTGTGCCTTAAGTGGCATACACAGTGCTTGGCTATGACATGCAGTCCTGATGTTATGATATTTTAGGACATGTGTTAGTAATGAGTGTCTGTGAGTACTTATCATGTCACATAATGGTGCTTTAACGAGGTGTTGAAAAATACTATTAGGCAGCTGAGGTTGTTTGTAATCAGGAATGTCAACAGCGTTCCGTGAATGATAAAGCAGTTTGTGGGTCGCTGATTGTCTTCCCGAAGGGCCCCTTCATAGACTGTCTTAGTTCTTGTCCCAGCATTTATTTGTGATTGATGTGTGACAGTAACAATCTTAGCTTCCATTTATGTTTTTTCCTCATGCAGATATTTGAATTTCTTTTATAGAAAGAGAATGCTGTTGCATCTGTTGCTTGTTGAATAAACTCTCATTTTATCCTGGCAAAATGTCAAAGCTGTATGCCTCTACGTATGTGATTTTTCTTTTGTACATCCATTTCTCTCTTAACGTTCTAGTGATTGATTGAAGGACTGTGTCATAGCAGCATTTTAGGTGTCACTTACTGAACTTGAAATCATCACCATAGTTCATCATATAACACTACTCATCATCTTTTGACCCTGTCACTCCTGCTGATTGTACAAAATAGAAGCTATTTCTCACCTTTTATATTTTCTTAATGTAACAGTTATGGTTCATATATTTTATCCCCATATTTTAACTGGCGTTTTTTATCATTTCTCTAATGTTTCTTATTAAGAGTTAAGATTTTTTTTAACCCAGGTTAACACAAATGAAAAAGTAGAACAGTTTGTTAATGCATGTTCAATATTGATCACCAAGCTAGATATTGGGATATATAAATTTGTTGAATTGGGTAAATAGTACTGTAGTAAAGGGAACATTAACTCCCAATTTACTGGTTCCCAAAGCATTTTGATTTTGTAGCACATGCTGAATGTTTTGCCTTTTCAGAAATATTTAATTCAGTAAACATGCTTAAAATAATGCAGACAAAATATTCTGTACTAATACCTTTATAAAATCCACAGGCATATAATCAGGATATGCTACGGGAATGTGGTGATGTGACAGAGAGAAGGATCCAGTGAGTCCTAGAGCACTGTCTAGGACATCTTGCCTTTGTTTAGAGCCTGTGTTTTGACTAAAGGTGACACAGTAGGAGAAATAAGTTTGTAAGATTCAGATGTGAGGTACATTTGGAGCAGCTGTAGAATTACGTGCTTTCTAGCAGAGAACACCACTTGGCAAGAGAAAACTTTAGGCCTTCCGGAAAATGAAAGTTTTAATTTTATAGAAAAAGATAACTTTATTTTAAAGCACGATGAAATTGTAGAATCGGCGCATACTCAGTTATTTTCTTTTGAACTCAAAGAAGATACTTTCAAAAGGAATCCTTGAAAAAAGCATGTATAATGACAGCGGCATGATGCTTCATTGTCATATAATAAATTTTTTACTATATCCAGACATTTTATGAAAAAATTCTTTCCAAGTTGCGTAATCACAGAGACAGAGGCCAGTGCAAATAATGCAGGCATTTAATAATTAAACAAACAAACAAAAAAGACAGCACTCTTACTTGGAGCAGACACATGCATCATGTACTGTGCTCTACACACAACAAATATTTTACACGAAATATTTTACAACCCGATCATCAACCTGTTTTTGCACTTGGAGAGCACAGGTAAAGACCTCATAACCTCTGGGTCCCGACTGCAGCTGCAGATAGTGTCTCTTTTAAGAGACAGTGCAGCTGGTTTCCTGATCTCCTTTATGCCAGACAAGGAAGTGACTTTCCTTAGAGAAGAGGATTACAGTCATATCCTTAAATGAGGAAACTAGAAACAGATTTCTCTTTAGAACTTGCAGTGGGGATTCTCAAGACACGTTGCACTGAACTTTAGCTTCTTCTAAACTCAAGTTACTAAGATTTTGGTAACACTGCACATTCAACTTTGGGAATAGACGAGGCCATGGAATAATACCCACTTTTCATAACTTGGAAGTAATCATGCTCCTTGCCTGGGATAAAATGGTTAGTTATTCTGAAACCAGAAGAAACTGCAGGAAAAATTGAGCACTACATTAGCAGTTACTCAAGTACTCTCTCCAGTGTTACTGTAATTTTGAAATGAATGTTTGCATTTGCCCTCAAATGAAATACCAGGCAGGCATTATTTTCTCACTTATATATATTGTTTAAAGTATCTTAAGCTAAATTAAGATGGAAAGGTAGTGTTTTACCTTCCTTTTCTGGAAAGGAAAAAACAATCAAATATGTATTAACTGCTTTCTATTGTTGTCCTTCTCTTTAGAAAGTAATTTGTGGTCAGTGGAGCCCAGCGGGGAAGCTCCCTTTCCTCCAGATGGCTGTGACATTTAAGAAAACCTTGGAGGATTAAGGGCACTCTAGCAAGCAGTCACTGAAAAGTCCTGACACAATTTGACAGTCCTAATCTGGGTCCTGCACTGATTGGATGACCAAGAGCACAAAATTCTCATCCAACTGTGCAATCACCATGTACGTTTTTAAGGGCACTAAGCATGTCCCGTGGTTTTGGTGACTGTTTTAAAAAATACACATATAAACCTTGGCATGTGCTGGGAAAGGCTCATGGAGGTACCTTGTACGGCTTTAAAAAAAAAGAAAAAAAAACTGGCGATATTTTTGCGTGAATGAGCACAGCATGCTATAAATGTCTTTACTCTTTATTAAGTAAGGTTTGCAAACAATCTAAATGGTTAAATAGTGGAGGAAACGATAGAAATTGATCTCAATGAGCAAAGCCCACCAAATCTAATTATATATTGTCACCGTCTACTGAAATATGATAACAGAATTAGTACAATTACTGTCAGAATTTCAAAGAAAAAAACTTTGAAAACAAACTGCACATGTGTGGTGTGTGTGAAAGACAGGGGCAGAGATAGAACAGCAGGATAAAGAAAGAATAGCATCTTATAGGTTCTTTCTTATTAAATTTTCCTCCTTTTGTCAATTATTGTTTAAAACAATTGAAAAAAATTTCTAATTTTTGAGTTGATTAAAGTTACCAAGTTTTGGTCCTGTGATTTTATTGCTTTGAAATCTTAATTACATCCACTGCAGCTTCCAAAATTGCCATGGCAACAGGTGTATAATCATTGACAGTGCACATAGCTTCAATGTGTAATGCATCTCTTCCGGTTGAATGAATATTAAATCATACTGCTTAACACCTCCCCCCCTAGTAAAAGAGATAAAGATTTGGCCATGGCCTGTAAATTGATCCTGCTTCTATAGATTCCTTTTACTACAAAGCCATTGAATGGGGTAATTTGTGCCTTTGAGGGTTTTCTGAATTTATTAGAGCCTGACATAAAGCTAGTTTTATTTCATTTAGTGAAAAAGAAAAGTGATGTGTTTAATTACTACTCATATTTCCTTTGTTCAAACTTTTTCTGAGAGAATAGATTGGTATTACTTGGTTGCAAGGTGTGTGTTCATGACCGATGACATCTCAAAGAAAAGGGCATTTTCTTAAGAACCTTGGGTGTTAGGAACCGCTGTTTGTAACAAATGCATGTGGTCTCTGTATGAAGCACTTACGAAATGAAACCTTTGAATTAAAACATATTACGTTTTTATTATGTGTGATATGTTCTGTATTATATAACTTAAACATAAAGCAGTCTTCTAATACAAGTCAGCTTTAAGGAGATAGTATAATCCATGATTTTTAAAAATGTTTTATTTATTTTGAGAGAGAGAGGGTGCGAGCAGGGGAGGGGCAGAAAGAGAGAGGGAGAGAGAGAATCCCAAGTAGGCTCCATGCTGTCAGTGCAGACATTGGGCTTCATCCCACGAACCGTGAGATCATGACCTGAGCTGAAATCCAAGAATCAGACACTCATTGACTGAGCCACCCGGGTGTCCCAATCCACGATTTTTTTAATGAAGTCTAAACTTCACATGGATTCTAATATTCCAGGTGGTCTTTTCAGACTGATTTCCACATGTAAACAGGAAAGAAGTAAATGATTATCAGATACTGTTCTTTATATACCTCTGATTGTTAGCAAACTGTTTTCTTCTTAAATATCTAATGAAGTAGATAACAGTTTAATTTTATTATTATTACTATTTTTTGTGTCCAAATTCATTCAATTCATAGGCCTTTGTATATATTAGACTGAGAAAAGTGAGACTTTTAAAGAGCTAGCATTGTAAGAAATCTACTTATGTCTAAGATACATAAATCAAGTACATATTTATAAATTACAGTGGCTGTAAATAATGTTAAATAGGAAGCCAGCTAAATGATCACAAAGCTCTATGGATTTTTTATTATTCAGTCTATGTTTTTTCATGGCCATTTTATTCTGGAATGCCTTTCAGTAAACTTGAGATCAGTAAATGAAACACAAGTAATTGATGTTAGAACAAAAAGCTACCGTAGGAAGATATATTTAAAACGTGGAGTGTAGACACTTGGGTTTCTAAAAGATGATTCTACAAAAGCATAGAGAAAGGTTATATGTGAACTCTTACTCTACTGTTCTCTTTTTATCTCAGCCAAACATCCCAGAACATAATACCATTTAAGTGTCAGTAATTTTAATACTACTGAGATGTGTACTAAAGTTGAAACTACCAGTGGGACAAGATCAGATCACCCGGTTATGTATTGGTGCTTTGTGAAAGGTAGCCTAACACACTAGATTCATAATACAGACTGACCACTAAAGAAGACGCAAATGCTTTATTCACACAAATGGGTTACCATTCCTGAAATAGCGTCCATTGCATTGAAAACCATTGAAAAGAACACGGAGAATATACTGAATTTCTCTAGACTGTTTTCTCTAGTATTTCTCTATATTTACTCTAGCTCATATTTAAACTTTTTTTTTTTAAAAGAAAGGATGAATACACACACTCTCAGTGTTTCTGTGGACTCCCCTTTAATGGATCCCTGCCAGTGTGAGCCATTGTTTCAGTTGCTTGTGGTTGCTCAGCTGTGGAAGGTTGCCTAGAAACGCTCCTTCTTCAGTGCAAAGCTCTTCAGCCACTTTCCATACCTCCTAGTCCAGGGCTTAAAGATTCAGGAAATCTAGCCACTGGTGTTTTCTTTTTGAAATCTCTTTAGCAAAGTAATGATCTTGTACGTGTAGGAAATAGCTTCCCAGTTTATGGGGCATGCCTATTTAAAACAAAAGCTTTCAAAAACTATTTTAAAAGTGTTGTTACAAGTTCACACAAATTGAAATTGTTCTTCTGAAGTGTAGTGGATACAAAGTTTTGTTAGACTAGCATTTTGTAATGTATAATATTGTTTCAAAATATTTAAACACCTACAGCAATCTCTCAGTCTGGAAATTTGACTCTGTTCCTATCAAGATTGCATCATACCCCCATTACCTCCTTAAGTTGAGAAAGACTGAAAATCAGAGACCTTGATTTGGAATTTTAATGCTCTTATTACACTGGAAAATAAGTACCAAGGAATAAAGTAAATGGTAACAGAACATGATCATTATTCACTTTTTTCCCTTGGTTAAATTTGAGTTGATCTTGAGACGATTTGGGTAACTTGGTGCAATGAATAAACAGTATTGACTTAACTGTTCTTAGTTGGCTTCATTAAGTCATTTTCTCTTTTAACATACAATTTTGACAACAAATTGAAAATTTAAAATATTTTTGATCTGGGATTTCCCACTATTTGTTAAAATTCCTAATTATGAAGTATAAAATGGGAATATTATAATATCATGCATAAGTTAAATATATGCTACTACATAACACCTGTATTCTATTACTAGCTTTAAAAAGAAAAGCAGCACTAGGCAGTTTTTAGTCTTTCTCTTTTGTTAAATGTAGTACGAAATTATTGGTTTGTGATATAGGACAAGAAAGGAGAGATGTCTCTGCAAAGTTTGAAAGACATACTATCATCAGATATGTATGACTTAAGTTTAAAATTTGTTAGGCTTTGGTAGCCTAAGTTTTTTTTTTTTTTCTTTTTCCAGCTTACCTTCAAATTCTATCTGGAAGTTTAATCATGCAGTGTTAATATTGCCAACAAAACACTTTTTGACAACCATTAGTCAATTACATAGATTAAATTAGTTATTAGACATTGAAATTTCTTTGTAATATTGTGTACATTCAAATTTATTTTAATACATTCCCCCAACTTATTTATTTAAGTAATTATTTCTAATGCATGGATTTTAGTTACTGTGTAGATGCATTTTTTAAGGTTATTCATAATGCTGATTTTTAGTTTTAAATGCCTATGTGATTGGTGGCTTATTGATTTGGACTTACTCATTATAGTGTTTCTGAATTTAAGAATTGAAATCATTGGTCAAGAAAATCAGGTATACTTCTTCATATTCTCTTTCATTCTATATCTTTTTAAGCTTCAGTATCCCTCAGGATAGATCATTGGATCTGCTTGTCAATGACTGATGAAATTTTTCAGTTAAGATAAGTTATATTTCAGGTATCATAAAATGATCAGATTACAATAGCATACGGGGAACAACATAGAAAAATAAAGCAGAGCCTACTGCTACCTGTTTAAGCATTCATCTACTCTGTTTTTAATTCAGAACAGTTAATTGTGGGCTACAGATTACTGTAGTGAATAGGAAACTGGTCTTCTCCTTGTCATTCATGTGGGAGTCTGATTTTCATGTGAATTTAAATTGGTAAGGTGGGGGGGATATCAATATAAGTTTATCATGATGATTTTGAAAAAAATTACCAAGGAAAAGATGAGATAAAGAGTTCAAGTACTTACTGGGTGTAAGACAATCGGTCTCCATTGTGCTTTACATATTTTTCCTCAATGCAAAGAATGGCCCTGTGATTTAGTTTTGTTACCATTTTGAAAACTGAGAAAATCCTGTTTATTGAGGTTAATCAAACTCAGTTTTCTCCCAGTCATTTCTAATTCCAGAGAATATTATTTTCCACTACATCTCTATCTTCCTCATTAGTATAGGAAAACATAAGCTATCTGATGGCAAAGAAAATAATCACCTTAAATAATCTGATATTTCCACGGAAACCAGGAAAAATGCTCTGGATCTTTGAGAGTGGTCTATGCCAAGCCCGTAGTAAGAGATGCAAAGATAAGTTAGGACATGGTCTCTGATCTCATGGAACTTCTGCCTATGAAAATTACAGCTGTAAAAAGTCTTAATAATCCACCATGACAATTGTGAAGGCAGGGTGTAACGTGCTATGGCAGTATGGATGGCTTCATTGAGGAGGGGACCTTTGAGTAGGTTCTGGAAGGATATGTTCACTGGGTAGTAGAAGCAAGAGGGAGATTTCAGGCTGGTGCAGAGACACAGATAGTTCCACTTGGTAACAGAGTGTGGTTTGGTAGGTCAGGAAAGGTTCTGGTTAAGTCTGTATGCTCAGTATCACAAAGCAAAGGGCCTAGCATGGCAGTGGCATGCTGAAGTTTTACGTGCCACCTTGTTGGATAAAGAGATCTAGAAAGCACTCATTCGTAATAGACTAAAAAGTTCAGATGCATTTGTTGGGAAGACTGCATTCATGGTAATTAAAAGGATATAGTTAAGGGAGAGACTTTTGAGTCAGTAATATCAGTAAGGATACTATTATCTTTCTTAGGCTTTAGGCGAGCAATACTAGGGCTTGAACCAAGTGCATGAGTGAGGGGTACTCAGAAATTTTGAATGAAAGTCATTTATATATTTTAAAAACGCCTTTGATTCTTTGCTTTTAATTCTTTTGGGTATATACCTAGGAGTGGAACTGCTGGACCACATGGTGATTTTATATTTAACTTTTTGACAAACCTCCAAACTCCTTGGCCTTTATAATGATGAGATGAGAGAGGGCTTTCTAAGCATAATAAATTCTACATGTTTCTGTCAAAACAAACAAACAAATAAATCTTAGGAAGCTAATATTTACCACACAAAGCACTCAGCTTCTTCTTTTTCTTTTCTCCCCATGCCCCTGCTAGTTTTTCGTGAATTAATGCCTTTGTGGAGGCAATAAGGAAAATGTCAGCTGTGACATTCCTGCCAGTTAGCTAACCTCCCCTTTAACAGACCTATAGAGACTTCAGGGAGGAAGTAGATGGATCATGATGGATGGAGAAGGCTTTCTAGAATGAAGAACCAAAATGAGATGACTCTTCCCCCAAGAATGCCACAGCACTTTACAAAGGGTGTAAAAATGTAGTTGGTGAGAAGAAAGAGTATTGGGTGATGGGCACTGTGGAGGAAACGTGTGGAGGAAGGGGAGTTCATTTTCTCTTGTAACTTTGGTCCTCTGATGGTAGATGCTCTTCCCCTACCTTCACTTCATCAGGCTCCACTATGAGATACACAGGAATAGGAAACCTTCCCAAATTCCTCTCTTGGCCTGTGCGATAAATCCTCCTACTAAAAAACGAACCAAAACAAACCACCACTACCACCACCACCACCACATCAAATACTAATTGAATGCCTTTTAGTTTTATTCCCTTTCCATAGAGAGCTGAACGGAGGATCCTTTGTACATTAATGAGAATTTTAGATGTGCCTGAAAGTAGGAGGGAAGGCATTTTACATTTGACCTTGATCTTCCCCTTGGAAATTTTAAGGGATTTCACCAACTCATTTTTGTCCCAGGCCAGTGCATCAGCCTCATGAGTTCAAGTGATGGATATAAGCCTCCCTTTTGACAAGTTAGTTTAAAAAAAAAAAAAAAGAGAGAGAAAAGAAGGGGAAAAAATGAAGGAGAGAAAAAAGGAGTACTTGAATGGCATTAACACATTTTTAAAATTAGTGTACCATCCATGAAAGTAGATCCCTGAATTCTGAAAGTTCTGTGACCTTGGTAGGTTGTTTAAACTCTCAGGACCTCAGGGCTCTCTTTTATAAGGTAAAAAAAGGTACTGATTGTATTCCTATCTTGTGAAATAGGCTTTTTGTACTCATGGTGAAGTTCTCAGTGTGAAAATGTGTTGTAAATTTTAATGTGATTAGCAAATGGTTTTCTTTTCTCAGTGAATCCTTAATGACAATAATTTTGACTTTTTGTCATCTACAGGGAACATAGTGCCTCCAAGTAGTAGATGAATTTAATAAATTTTTGAAAAAATTGTGTAAAGTGTAATGTGAAAAGTTAAAGCCAGGATTTATAGATTGATAAGTTAGATTGTTAATGTAATTTGCTAAACCCTGTGTATGATACATACTGTGTCCTTAGAAATAACCATAGTTGCAAGGGATGGTACCCTTTTTTAAAAAAAAGAATAAATGAAGACCTTTTATTGAGTGCTAACTACATGCTCGTTACTCTTCTAAACACATTGCATGTACGAACTGTAATTTTTATAGTCATGCTGGAGCTATCATCTTTATTTTACAAAGAAAATGAAAGTTAGAAAGTTTAAGGAACTGGCCAAACATTAGATAGTTCTTACTTACTATGTAAAAATGAATCTATATTATCATTTTGCCCATCAAAGGTCTCAATAATTGCTAATCATAGCATATTAACAAATGATACTTCACATATTTAATATTTGATATTTCATTTGCCTAAGGAGGCTTCTCTGTATTATTATATTATTTGTATAGTTATATATTATTATTTATTTTAATCTTCAACAGATTTTTTAATATAAAGACTCCTTAGGTGAGTGGTTTTCAAACAATATCCCAAGGATTCCCAAAAATTTCTTGGAGAACATCGTATCTTCATTCAGGTTCACTCAAGGTATATATGTTTTTATGTATTAGATTAGGTTTCATTTTTGGAGCCCATCCTTCTTTCCTTTCATTTTTTACTGCCATCAATCATTCATCCCTCCATTCATCTGTCTGTGCATTATATCCAGCCAGCCAATCTAGTCAACCAGCTAGCTAACCTACCAATGGACCATCTAATCAGCAAATATATACTGGACTCTCAAAATATACTAAGCACTGTATGTGGCTGGCAGTTGCATTCTTACAAAAGAAGGATCTAAATGATTTAAGTGTTCAAAAGCCACAGAAAATGAATTTAAAATACAATTTTGCTTAATAAAAAATCCAGATGAAATATTTTGAAAAAATATTTTTTACACTGTACATTATCCTTTTCATTAGAATCCAAGATAGGTTCTCTTTAGTGGGAGAGGTATAAGTTGTATCCAGTTTTGAGGAGTTACATATAGCCCTGGCTCTGGGAAAGGAGATGCGCTTTCCTGTACAGCACAAATGATTATTTCACCCTTTTAATTTTGTATGGCCTTCAGGGCAGAAAAGGTGAAGTTGTTATAAACATCAAGCCTTGATGGTTTGATTGACATGATCTGAGAATTTATCAATCTGAATTGACCTGTGGTAAGAAGGTCATTGTTTAAAATGAAAAAAAAAAAAAAAAAAAAGAGTTTCTGAGGATGGAAAAAAATTCAATAAATTATATTTCACCCTTAAATATCTAAAGTATTTAGTATTTAAGAAAATAAAGCTCAGATTGGAGAACAGAATATTTAAAATGTACCAGTACCTTAAAACGTTGGCCTCTCCTGATACCACACTGAAATGCAGTAATGAAGAGGCACCTTGGAGGCTCAGTCAGTTAAACCTCTGACATTGGCTCAGGTCATGATCTCACAATTCCTGGGTTTGAGCCCCACATAGGGCTCTGTGCTGACAGCTCAGAGACTGGACCCTGCTTTGGAGTCTGTGTCTCCTTCTCTCTCTGCCCCTCCCCCACTCATGCTCTGTCTCTCTCTCTCTCTTAAAATTAAACATTAAAAAAATAAAGAAAAAATGCAATATTTAATACAAAACAAAAATGCAGTAGTGAATTTTAAAGTAGGTAAGACCTTTAAAGATTCCACAACAGGAAAACTTCTTTGAGTAAGAAGTCTTAAATATCTGTTAATATTTTTTCTTACTAAGCTTATTCAGAAACTTTAAAGTCATCTTCTATCTTGACCCCAAATTTACCATCCATGATACATTTCTTGTTTTCTTTCTTGTCTCTCTTCCTGTTCAGTTGTGCTACACTACATTGAGAAAGAAATATTGAGTAGATGGCTGGTTTCTCCTGACTGAAAGTACTTTCTGAGGGACAGCCTAATTAGCATATGCTTCCCCTCCTCCTTCGCTCCCTGCCTCCTCTCTCACTAGATGGCGACCTCCCTGAGATAGGTTGAGAGAGCCTGAAACTACACTTGAGATTTTTAGACCAGAACAAAGAACATACTGATTCTGCACGAAGAGTTAAGCCATCTGAGTGAAGTTGGTTGTATTCACCTAACTTAAAACTTGTGATAGGGTTGGAGTCTGTGGTGGAGAATGGGTGAGGGCAGAGGGGAGAGGACCCTAATAAGAACATGTTACCCAATCTTTGGGAACTCAGTAAGGCTATTGGGTACTTGAGAAATGGCAGGCTCTGATTGACTGCTTTTAGGATTCTGAGGATTTAGGGGAGAAAATGATCAGCTTTTTTTTCATGGTTTAATTTTCTAAGGTACTTTTCAAATTGTCAGTATTTTGATATGAGTTATGTACATTTCAATATATTTGAATATTGGGAGAATGCTATGTTTTAATTCTTGTATTTTGTTTCCTAAACTTTGTATCTGTTTTCAATCCCCATAAATATGTATATTTTCTTAAGAAATACACATTTTAATATCTAAAACTGTATCTGAAATACATCTGCACAAACATATGATTTTCCTGAACTTTATCCTGAAGATTTCTTTCTTGTTTATTTTTTATAAATTAATTTATTTCAACCACAAACTTCTGTTATACGACTTAAATATTGACAGTGGTTTTTTTTTTCTTAAAATTACAATACTTCCTTTAAACATTCCTTTTCCAAGAGGACTGAAAATACTTGAAAGAGAGTTTTTAATGTTTAGAAATCACTTTGGGACTTGGTCTGTAGGTTAAGTACACCTTTAAATAGTGAAAAATAACAGCACTCTGGTCTATTGAACTGTGATATATGAATAAAAGCAATGAAATGAAAGCAAACCCTACAACTAGATTCTGCTTCAGATGTTTTATTAAAACTATGTGTTATTTAATGGGCAGTTTACAGTGAATCTCATGAAAACGTAAGTATAGAGTGAACAACGATGACTTTAAAATAAGAGAATACAAATATTTGTGATTTATGTCATTTTTAAATTCGAAACATGTGTATGATCCATAACTATACAGCAAAAAATAAAAAAAACATAATTAAGCCAGAATGCCATTATCAAAACAAAACAAAGATATATTCCATTAATCTGCAGTGATCTGCAGTAAACTATGCTAGTGTGTCTTGCTGTAATTATTTCTGCAGACAAGAAGAATAACTTGGAGAGAACTCACATGTATATTTGCCTAATTTTGTTTTGGTCCTTGGGTTTCACTTCTGTCCCATGGTAATATGTAAACGGAGGGCCACCTGTTTTCCACTGGGCTTTTAGCATGGGTAAAATTCTTAAGACACAGCCATGTACTCTTAATCAGAGTTCTTCTGGAAATATGGGGTAACTTAATGATAACTGTAATAGTAATAATAAATTGCAGTCAATAAAATGAATGGTCTTCCAGCAAGATTGTACCCCTCAAAAAAAAAAAAAAAAAGAAATTTTTGAATGGACATGCAAACATGTTTTGCAGAGTTAGAAAGTTTTATGAATCAAGTTTATGAATAAAGACATCAGTTCACTTCCACAAGGATCCAGAAAGAATATTTAAGCATAAATGTTGATAGATATCATTTAGGCAGTATGTATTTTCCTACAACAAAATATAGGAAAACATTATTCTAGAGTAGTGCTTTTAATGAGGTGGAAATGTTTCTGTCTTCCAAAAGATTGCTGTGAGTTGCAGAAAGTGGAGGAAAAACCATTTTTGCTTGACAAATTGCAAAAGTATTTTGAAGTAGTGTTCCTCAGTTTCTATTTTAAGTTGAGTAAGAGGGAAAGTTATTTTCTGGTATATGTGTCAAAAAAAATCAGATCAGAAAGGCCATCTTCAATTGATTTTTCAACTTGAAAGAAACAAGGAAGGGAGAGTTGGTTTTCGCTCTTGTCCATCAGGTTTTTATGCCTGTCAGCGTGTGTGCAAAGGATTTATCCTGAAAAGTGGACTTTACAGTGAGAGAAATACCAGGATGGAGCGTCTATGCCCCATGGAGTGTTTGCAAATGGAATAATGCATCAGCGAAGCCAGCTTTTTGCTTCCTGTCTGCCTGCACTTAGGCAAGTGTAAGCATCCGTTTTCAATAATGGTTCAAATAATTGAAAAAAATAAAGGGTCTGCATTTCAGGATAGTTGGACTATTCATCCATCCCCAGCACAGCAGCGGGGAAAAGAAAGCTTAACTGCTCAGTTTATCATTTTAGCAGTTACTTAAGAATAAGAAAGTTAAATAAAAAAATCTTAAGTCATACTACGTTGTATAACCTAAAAACCAGACAGCAACCATTTTATCACCGTTTACTTTCTAGTTTCCATTTCCTTAATTGGAATTTTTATGCTTAATACTTTAACTTCCATTTTGTGTAATTATATTTGAAATTGTTTCACATCAGACGCTTTCCCATTCTAAATGCTGTTTTGAGAAAAGCTTGAACTTCATTTTCTCTCGCGCATGTATGTAAATGAGCCAATGCAAGCAAATAGCTTCTGTGAAAAGCCAGGTGTCTTCAGCCATCTAATAACTTATTCCAGGTTATGAATTTTATAACCCCAATACTCTTCAGTTTAATTTTTAAGATAGGCTTTCAAGGGTGAATTGAGGTACTAGGAGGTCAGAAAATCAAACTGTTAGCTGCAATATAGTGTGAAGTTCCTCCTGGTTTACATGCTAATGTGGGAGAATTTCTGAGAGCTCTTCTCACGATTACACTCAGTTAAATCATTACTATGGCATGTTTCATCCACAGATATGTAGGAATTTCACATCCCCCCTACTAAATAGAACACATAAAGTAGGCCTTAGAATGAGTATATGCTCCTAATTTTACCTTTAGGTCCTCCATAATCTAGTGCCAATCTCTTTCTAGCTTCATACTGCTCAATTTACTAAACTTTCTGCTATTCTGCATGGTAACTCTCAAATTCTTTAAGAACCTGTTCTGCATAAGTAGGTACCAATAGAACAGACATTTGTATACCCTGTGAGTATTTAACTGCCAGATCTCAGTTCTCATTTTCCTCATATATACCCTATAATTTCCAATACCTCTATATTAATTACAAAGGATTCATGTACTAGTATGTACAATTTGGTGAATCTTAAACAATCTGATGGTATTTATGTAAGAAATGTGTAGAGGTGAGCAGGAAGTTTGGAGCTAGTATAATTCGTCAGCAGTGAGTTCAGTAACCAGGCCTTTTCTGCTTTTCTGCTGTTACCATGTTTGCTTTTGTCCTCATGATTGTTACCTAATGCTCACAGTGTGGCTGCTGCATCTCCAACTTCCCATCCATATTCCAGGCAAGGAAAATGGTGAAGTGGAAAGGGCTAAGAGTAAAGGGCTGTTCCAGCAGGTCATGTCTTCTTTTCTTTTTTTCTTTTCAGTAAAGTAGAAGCCTTCTCAGAAGCCCTACTCAGCAATCTTTGGCTCACATTTCATTGGCCAACACTGTGTCATGGCTATCCTCTACCTCTGGAAGATGGCTAAGGAGAAGGAAATTCTAGTGGGGATTGGATCACTGGATGAACAGTGCCTGACATGCTGCCTTTCACTCACATTCATCCCTCCACTTGGAAAATTCTTTATGCCATCCCTCATGTGCCTTTCATCCATATTGTAGGTACAGGCTTCCAGTCTTCTCCAGTTCTGACTGAGGGTCTGTGAAGTGCTCTTGATATATTCCTATGGAATATCACATTTTAGCCTTTATAATAAAAGGCAAAATAGCCGTAATTAGCTATGTGCAGCTGTGTCTTAATCTTGAGGTCAAAGACTGTATGAATCAGGACTTTCTCACCTGCAAGTGTCAAAAAATGATTTTAACAAGTGTATCCCATAATTCATTGGTTCATTAAACATGTATGGCCAAGAATTGCCTGGCTTCAGGCATGTCTGGAACCAGAAGTTCCTTTATTTCTTCCTCTCATTCTTTATTCTACTTTTCTGTTTTTGCTCCATTCTGAAACACTTTTTCAACACATTGTGTAAAATATAGTTGTTTGTGCCTCTTAATTTACCTGGTTTTTCATTACACCAGAGTTAGGGAGCCCCTCTAACTCCCCAGTCAATTTATCAAATGTTTCTGGAAGAATTACAACCAGTCTTGGTTGGCCACGTTACCACCCTGTGACCAGTCACTGTTGTTAAGATTGGCCTGGGGGCACCTGGGTGGCTTAGTCAGTTGAGCTTCCAACTTTGGCTCCAGTCATGGTTCGTGGGTTCGAGCCCCACATTGGACTCTGTGCTGACAGCCTAGAGCCTGGAGCCTGCTTCAGATTCTGTGTCTCTCTCTTTCTCTGCCTCTCCCCTGCTCATGCTCTGTCTCTGTCTGTCTCTCAGGAATAAATAAACATTAAAAAAAAAAAAAAAAAGATTGGCCAGTCCTTGGCCATGTGACCATTCTGGTGGCCTGGCAGTAGACAAGAATTGTAGTTGATGGTCCCCCATAGCCATACATAATGCTGTGCAGGCAGAATAATAGCTGTTATTCGTCCTATCTTTTTTCACTGCATGTGAGTGCATCTGAAGATGTAAGTTGGAGCCCAGCAGGTATTGGAAGAAGTGAATGAATAAACCAGAAGACCTGAGTTGACCTGTGAGCAACAGGAGATAACTGGGTAGCATTTCAGTGTTTTGTGAGCTCTATTTAGATGATGTAATGCCACTTTATATTTTGAATTCATATGACTTCCAAGTAGATAAGTTATTCAAGTTTTAAAAAAATACTTAAGGGGGATGCCTAGGTGGCTCAGTCCATTGAGCGCCCAACTCTTGATTTCGACTTAAGTCATGATCCCAGGGTCGTGGGATCGAGCCCAACACTGAGCATGGAGCCTGCTTAAGATTCACTGTCTGTCTCTCTTTCTCCCTCTGCCTCAATCCCCCACTCATGCTCTTTCTCTTTCTAAAGAAATTTTTTTAAAAAGTAAGAAAATGCAGCCCAAAATTGCATCCAAAAGTGTTACCTTTGCTCTTGCTCTTTCAGCAAATATTTATGAAACGCCTACTCTGTTCTAAGGCACAAATTGGAAGGTGCTTTATTTTTTTGGTGAAGGTGACTGAGATGTTTTTCTCTATACTTAATGAAAATCTTTTTTTAAAATATTTTTATTTATTTCTAGGAAAGAGAAGGAGAGAGAGACCGCGTGAGCAGGGGAGGGTCAGAGAGAGAGGGAGTCACAGACTGAAACAGGCTCCAAGCTCTGAGCTGGCAGTCAGCACAGAGCCCGACGCGGGGCTTGAACCCAGGAACCGCGAGATCATGACCCAAGCGAAAGTCGGACGCTTAACCGACTAAGCCACCCAGGCACCCGACTTAATGAAAATCTTAATTCTAGAAAAAATAACAAGTATTTATATAATTAGCAAGTAAAGAACCATTGGTCCCTTTAAAGCTTCTTATAAAGATGTTTAGTGTTGTGTTGGAACTCCAGTATAAAGAAATTAAAATGTTAGGAAAATTAATTCAGATATTTAGTCCCATTTATTTTAACCTGATTAAAAAGGCATTTGTAACATTTTTATATCTCCCATAAAACATCTTGCACCTAAGCATATAATGCCAAATAAAACAATCTTATATATGTACATATTTCTCCTTTATCCTTTTGACTGATTCTGAAGAGTTCTGACACGGAAGCCTTTAGCATTTATTTCTCCTTAATTTTTTTTCTTCTTTCCTTGAATAGCTCAGTTCATTCAAGACCTCTGATGGGTTCACTGTCATTGCTCCCTGTCTTTGCCGTCAGTGTTTGAAAGGAGGAAAGGAAGGGCTTGAAGCACCATGGCCTCTTTGTCATTCCCATACCTAGTCATTATCTCTCCAGAAATCAGGTTGATTCTGTCGGCCAGACTGCCTAAGGCTGGATCCATTCAGCTGGTTTCTGAGAGGATAATAAGGCCCAGGGCTTATTTCAGTGGGCCTGCCCTGGGCCAGCTTTCCTTTTAGTTGCCTTTTCAAGATTGATTGGTTTGCAAAGGAAGACAGATAATGCCATACTCTTTCTCACTTTCTCTCTTTCCACTTTTGAAAACTTGGTAGTTGTATATAATGGGAAGTCTTACTTGGCCAATTTTGTGTCTCTGCTTTATGTAATTCTTGAAACATGATTCTCGAAGCTGAGGAACTTTTAATGGGACTCCTTAGCTAAGCAGAAATCACTTCTATAATCCAGCTCTGTATCATTCATTTTTCTGATTTTTGAAACAGAGTGATAAGACAGAAAGAGAGAGAGTGGACAGGGGGCTGGTGGAGGGGAAGATGCAAGAGAATTTCTAAGACTAGTCATTTAACAGACTGACTCAGATTAAGTTGCCAGTAGTCTTCTGGGAAGAGAAATTTCTCAACAAAAATTTTGGCCTGTTTTTTTTAAGGTGATGGAAAATAATTACATGGTTGTAGTAAACCACAACAATCTCTCTATATTGTAATGCTCAAAATAGAAGCCACAAGAATGAGTCAATGAGCAGGTGCCATGGCAATTACTTATCTCTAGTCAAGTAAAAATCAATTCAAATAAATCCAAACAAAATTTGAATACCTACTCTGTGTTCTAGGCCATTATTGGGATCTGGAAAACTCTTTTTTTTTTTTTTTTATCTGTATGGTTGCGGGGGGGTAGGAAATGGCAGAGAGAGAGAGTGGGAGAGAGAGAATCCCAAGCAAATTCTATGCTGTCAGCGCCATGTGAACTCAGGAACAATGAGATCATGACCTCAGCCGAAATCAAGAGTCTAATGCTTAACTGCCTCTAGTTAAATAGTGATATAGGCACAAGGAAGAAAAGTAAATATTTTAGGGGAGTGGGCAATGTTTACAATTAGTACTCTTGTGAGCACTCATGACACAGATGTATCTCAGTGGTGGATGGAGTTTGTGCCTGGAAGCCGCAGCACTATGTGCAAAGTCAGGAATTTCAGCTTCAGACTCCAAGTATAACACTTCTGCTTCCAACATTGGAATCTTTGACTTGCCCATCAAAAGTTTCAGTCAGACTTGCCATGAGCATCTCAAACTTGGTGGAGTTGAAAGATAATTCCTTGTCTTTCCCCTCAAACCACTCTCTGTTCCCCGAATTCTTGACCTTGGTGGCTAGCTATGTGACTACAGGCATCTGTTTTAGAGTTGGACTGATCTAGATTCAATAATCAGTTTCATCCTATGTTAGCATTGTGATCTTGGACAACCAAACTTTCAAAGTCTTCATTTTCCTGCGAAAGGAATGAAGTTACAAGTCCCATGGGTAATTTTGGAGATTTGGAAGAGAAAACATATGGCTGGTAATAGATATTTATTATCCCAAACTTGCTGCCTCCTCAACATCCTATTAGTGACCAAGTCAGGAGGAAGTACTAGGTGTTCTCTACCAGAAATACCTTTCAAATGCCTTTCCTTTCAGCAAATTGCCACTAGTAGCAAAGACCATCCCCATCATTTGAGGGATGGCCTGGTTTCCTATCTTTTCTCCCTCTCTCTAGGTGGCTCACCTCTTAGAACTACCAGGTATGGTTAGATGGCTGTAGGCAGGCTGTAGAACCCCCAGGAGCACCACACCTATGGGGAACCTTGTAAAGGTCTGTCTACACACACACACACACACACACACACACACACACACACTCACATTCACATTCACATAGTCATGTATATACCATGCACACTGACATTGACATTCAAATGCACACACACGTACACACAGAAACTTAGAGATCACCCTGCCACACACACCCACTCATACTCATTCACTCACAACCACACACACATTTGTAAATGCATTATGAAGAACCATCAAATCATTGTGCTTTAATAGAATACTTAATTCGGTTACTGTAGTGAAGAAGGAATTCCTTTCTTTAATCCACATGTCATAAGGGCATTGCTCTTCTCTCTCACCTTTTCTTCACGAGCCTCCAGATTGTTCTGTGAGATGCCACCACCCCTCCAAGTCTTCTGTACCCATAGTCTCATAGTGGCCTATGCATCCTGCAGTCATAGCAGCCCTCCTCTACAGCCCATCATTGCCACTGTCCTGCCGCTTACCTTTGCTCGAAGAATCCCTTGAGATTACCGTTGTTACCCACCACTGTACCTGACTGAAAGGAAATGGGTAAAAAAAATTATTATCATGCACTAAATGAACAATGAATATTGTTTGGAAGCTGTTTTCATTATATGTGGATCCAGCCCCAAATACTGCTTCTTGTAAGAATTTCTTAATTTGCTTGGTGATTGCACAATTACTTACCTTAATTGTAAAGAAGAACTTGATAAAACATGCCTAATTACTTCTTACGTTTCATAATGACTATCCTTTTTAATACATTTTTTAGCAAAAGGAGAAATTCCAGTTCCCCTCATTCTGTTCTCTTGAGGGATTAGAGGGTCCTGGACGCATTTTCTTTTAGCCACTTTTAGAGTCATAATATCTGACATTTACCGGGCACTATTTATATGTACCACCTGCTATGCCAGATAGTTTTGAAGACTGATTTCACTTAGTCTTCAAACCAGTCCTGGGGATGGGTGATTTTTATTCCTATTCTACACATAGGGAAACAATATTGAGAGAAATTTACTTAATGTCAAATGGTGCGTAAACGGCAGACTAGACTTTAAATCTAAGTGCATCTGCTTTCAGAGTTAGTATACTTTTTATAATCATGATTACTAGACATTCTTTTTTGGCCTCATTAAATTTATAAAAATTAAAGTGAAGGAGCTCCTGGTGGCTCAGTTGTTTAAGTGGATGACTTTTTTGTTTTTAGTTTGTTAATTTATTTTGAGAAACAAAGAGTGGAAAAGGAGAAGAGAGAGAGAGAGAGAATCCCAAACAAGCTCTGCACTGACATGGGACTCGAACTCACAAACTGTGAGATCATGATCTGAGACAAAATCAAGAGTTAGATGCTTAACTGACTGAGCCACCCAGGCATCCATAAGTGGATGACCCTTGATCTCAGCTCAGGTCTTGATCTCAGGGACTTGAGTTCAGGTCTCACATTGGGCTCCATGCTGGACATGAAGCCTACGTAAAAAAAAAAAAAAAATTAAAATGGAAAAGGAACTCCAAGAGAAGAGGTGAAATAAAGTTTATATAACTATACTTTAAAGTTTTAAGGAAATCATGATTTTATATTACCTATAAAATAAAAAATATAGGGGCCTCTAGGTGGCTTAGTCAGTTAAGCGTCTGTGTTTGGCTCAAGTCATGATCTCATGGTTCATGGGTTCGAGCCCTGCGTCGGGCTCTGTGCTGACAGCTCAGAGCTTGGAGCCTGCTTCAGATTCTATGTCTCGCTCTCTCTCTGACCCTCCTGTGCTCATGCTCTCTCTCTCTCTCAGAAATAAATAAAAAAACATTTAAAAATAAAAAATAAAATAAAAAATATATGTACATGTATATATTGCTACTCTTCTAAAGCTAACATTGTTCTGTTTGTAAAGGTAAATGTACTTTGATAATTTTTATATTTTACTGTGTTCTATAGCATGGATCCTGCTAAATTTTGATTTTTACACTGGGAGAAATCCATATTTTCCAATTATATGCTTCTTGTTGGTATATTTAACCTTTTAATTTTGAAAGTTTTTTTTCTTGATTTTTTTTTTTTTTTTGAAAGAGCACGATCAAGGGAAGGGCAGAGAGAGGGAGAGAGAAAATGCCAGGCAGGCTTCGTGCAGTCAGCATGAACATGGGGCTTACACCCACCAACTTGAGCCTACAGTCATGACCTGAGATGAGACAAAGAGTTGGATGCTTAAGCAACTGAGCATAAACTACTCTCTCAATTTTATGTTACTTCTACAAAGTCTGGATAGGACAAAGCAAAGCATATACAAGGAGATGAATTAGCTGCTCACAGCTTCAATCCTCATAATCCCAAAATTAAAGGCAAGTAGACCCATGTTGAGTAAGATATACCCCTAAGAGTTCAAAAGATCCCTTAGATTATATCTCTTTCATTATGAAACACCAGTTTATTTCAAACATGTCTACAATGGGATAAACATCCTATAAACCTAATAGAGAGGGAAAGGTGCTGTTAAAGGCAACCATATATACATATATTGTGGGAGCATGCTTACATATACAAATATCATTTTCCTATTGCCTGATCCATTTCTTAAAAATAATAGGTGTGAGCTGCTAAATATCATTATATTTATATGTGAAGCAAAATTTGTCATTTCAAGTCACTTCTTTCAACTAACACATTTGTCTCTGTCCTCTCTCCCCATGGCATTTTAGAGTTGCTAGGGAATTTATAATCAAAATTAGTTTGGCAGCTTTCTAAAAGATAGAATTGAGTGTTCCTCACTGGAAGAAAATCATCAACTTATTCTGCCTCCATTATAACACTCAAGTAAACCGTGTTCTTGCCGGAATTACCCTGCTGTTGACTTGTATTAGATCAGCCTCTCTGTAGTTCAGTTGACAAGTATAATATGAAGCCACCATTTGGAATGCATAACTCATTAATGTGTGCAGTGTTTTATAAAGAGTCTATTCCGTTTCCTTTGAAGGAGAGTTTTAAAGAAACTGAAGTGTTTCTCTTTTCATATGTAAGTTCAGTGATGACTAGTATTAAAGTCTTGGTACCTCTCATTCTAAAGTTATATCTATCTTGTAATATAGGTAGTGTGTGTGTGTGTGTGTGTTTAATATGGGTATACGTGTTTGTGTTTAATAAAGTTAACTCCTACAGAACTCCTTAGGACTTCCCCTTGGCATTAATTCTCATTTGACAAAAATATACTGAATTCTTTTGATGTGCTAGGCTGGCTTCTAGATGCCACATATATAAAAATGACCAAGTGTGACCCATTTCCAGACCTTCCAGAGCCCAGAATCTACTGGGAGAAACTAATGATTGAACAGCAGTTATAATACTATGTAGTAAGTGTCCTCTGGAGTGACACTCAGAAGAAGCCTGAACCATTCCAGGCAAGGCTGTAAGAGAAGTAGGAGTTAGCTGGGACCATATGAGGCAAGAGGGGATTAGCTGGGGGAACCGTGAGCAGGGTCTAGAAGAAAGAAGCAGCAAATCCTTCATTTTGTTTTCTAGAAATTCTTGTATATGTGTAAGGCAATGTGTATAGCAATTAAACTTTGGTACTCTGAAGTAAACCATGTCATTTTGAATCTCGGTCCTGCCACTGATGGATGTGAGTCATTAGTGTCACTTCTCTGTTTCTCTCCTTCCCCATGTGTGTAAAGTGGATTTTAGAATTGTACCTACATTATGAAGCAAGGATTCTATATCATGATATATGTAGGGTGCTTAGAAGAATGGACAGAAGGTATATAGAGAGGAATTATATTAGTCTGCTAAGACTGAGTATCAAAGTGCCACAGGCTAGGGGTCTTACAAAACAGAAATGGATTGCCTCACAGTTCTGTAAGCTTGAAGTCCAAGATCAAATTGCCCACATTGTCCTTTCCCCTGTGAGGGAGAGGATCTGTTCTAACCTCTCTCCTTGGCTTGTAGATGGCCCATCTTCACTCTGTGTCTTTTCACATTGCCTTCCTTCTGTGCATTGTCTCTGTGTCCAAATTTCCCCTTTTTATAACATATTAGTGTCCACCGGAAGGGCCCTATCTTAACTAATTATCTCGGCAACAATCCTATTTCCACATAAAGTCACATTCTGAGATACCGAGGGTTAGATTTCAGCAGAAAAATCTGGGGGTGGGGTGGAGGCACAACTCAACCATAGCCATGCCCAATAAAAAAAGTGCTCATTTTTTATTGCACACTAAGTAAAGATTACATATTTTTTAAGCCGTGGTGGAACTCGGACATCCACAGTTCCAGCCACCCCACTTAGAAAGGAGCAGTAGAGGCGTGTGGCATGCACACCTCCACTCTCCGCCTCTCTGGCCTCTAAGCCACTTGAAGGTAAGTGGCCATCATGTACCCATTCACCGTAGGCACTCAAGTGCCTTCAGCAACTTTTATTTTGCTAACCTGCTTATCATTTCTTTGAAAATATTGTTTACTGAATAAAGAAACTGAAATTGTACTTTAATTTGCTGCTTTCAGTTTTACCTTAACTCTCCTGTGTTTGTGGACCTTTGATATAGACCGCCATTTCTCTGTTCATTGGCATTGAATTAGCCTCTTCAGGCAGTTCAGCCCTTTTCATTGCCTGAAACACAGTGGTGTCCCGCTGACCCTCCAACTGATAAACCAAATCTTTGGTTAACTGAGATCTCTTAACCCCTTTCTACCACTCCCTTCCTCCCCTACCTTCCACTTTTTCCCTCCCCCGCTTCCCTTTCCTCCTACTCTTCTTCCATTCTCTTTTCTTTAGTATCATCCCTCCTTTTCCTGTTCCTTCCATGGCCAGTAGGTAGAAAACATACTTCAGTTGTTTCTGTATTTGTGTGGATTAAGGCCTTCAAGAAATTGTTGTATGATTTCTTAGCTGACAATAGAAATTCAGAGTGTTTATTTGCTCAGTACATTGATCACTAACGTTCCAGTTACTAAGAATGGAGCAGTAATACATGGAGAAACATGAATTGTGATAGGGCTAGTGTGTAAGTATAGAAATGGATATTAAGCAATTAGTCACAAATAATGTGAGTTCCATATCTTTTAGCTTGAAGGCATGGACCGTTTTTACACTGCTCATCATGTTTTTTCCTGTTCAGATTTTAAGTGGCTTAATAGTAGTACACACATCCATCCGTTGCATAATTGTTGAAGGAAGACTGGCATCATCAGTCCTTTTGAGAAGTTTTGTCATTCAAGTTCTGTTGTCTCTCATTGTATATGATCGTAGAAAACATACAAAGAAGACTAATGAAAAACTAAAATATGCAGATTCTGAAACAATGAACATGTACAGCTTTGCCTACTTTTTTTTTTTTTAAACTGATTTTCTTTTTCCTGGAATATATAGGCCTTAAAAATATTTACACTTTGAAAATATTTTAAGATGATAATTCAGTTCATTTTGAAGCAAGGAGTATTTTACATAAATTACAACACTGCGGAGCAAGGATTGGTAGAACCAGGTTCTAGAATGAGTCTTACACTAACTCGCTATATGATTTATGACGAGCCACCTAATCAGACTTGGTCTTGACTTCCTTAGGAGTAAAATAAAAATACTGACTTCTGAGGTCCTCCAGGGGTCTTAAAATTTCAAGAATTTACACTTTTATATTTTGGATGGCCTGGTCATAACAACACCATGTACACTGTAACCATTGTAAAAGGGTCTAATTTTAGAGGTCAGTTTTATATTTTGTAGATTTCTGAGGAAAGCATGTGACAGTGGCAAGCATTACAAGGTCATACATGTTGTTTTTCATATTCAACATCACTGCCTCCAACTCTTAGGACTCAGGATCCCTTTAAACTCTTAGAACTTATTGGGGACCACAAAGAGCCTGTGGGTATGATTATGTGCGTATTGTATATAACATATGCATATGTTATATTCCAAGTTTAAATTTGGGGCGCCTGGGTGGCTCAGTTAGTTAAGCCTCTAACTCCTGATTTCAACTCAGGTCATAATCCCATGGTTTGTGAGTTCAAGCCCCACATTGGTCTCCTCACTGATGGTGCTTGGGATTCTCTCTGTCCCTCCCATGCTCTCCTTCTCTCTCTCTCTCTGTCTCTCAAAAGTAAAAAAAAAAAAAAAAAAATTAAAAATGTAAGATATTTATTTTATAAGTTTTTTTAAAAAGTAATGTACCCATTCATGTTAATATAAGCTATATTCATAAAAAGAATATACTCTTCAAAACAAAAAGAAATTAGTAAGAAAAACATTCCTTTCCCTTTTTACCAGTCTCTTTAAGTGCCTGGCTTTTAAGAAGAAACCTGGATTTTTCTGTCTACCTCTGTATCCAAACTGTTGTGTTCACACACAGCATGTAGCCTTCTGGAAGCTCAGTTGTATACTTGTGAGAGGCTGAGAAGGAAAAGGCCATGGCATCTTAGAATTTTTGTGAAGACAATTTGAACCTGGAGACCTGTTGAGAAGTATCTCACTGACCTCAAGGCTCCAGGAGTACTCTTTGAGAGCTATTATTCTGTAATTTTTTAACATGAGATAATCCTGTGGTGGAAAGTGTGATATCAAAATTTGGAGTTTCTATTTATTATTCAGTTACTCAGAATGTCAGTAGACTTTTTAAGCTGAAATAATAGGAAAGACCTCCCGCCTTTGCATTGTTTTTTCTCTGAAGTATATGAGGAGTGAGAAACTCTCCAAATAATTTTCTTCCATTTTGGCCAACTTAAGGGATTTTTTTTCTATTTACAGACTTGTGTTCTTCCCTTGACCATAAACTCCATAAAGAGAAAGAGTATTCAGTACTGTATCCTATGTATTTAACCTCTAAAAAGTATACATTAAATGACTGAATGAAGGAAAAAGGGTAAGAGGGAACAAATGAATATAATTTTTAAGATTATTATTTTGGTGGTGAGGTGGGGGCAGGCAGAGGGGAGAGAGAGGATCCCAAGCGAGCTACCTGCTTTCAGGACAGAGCTCGATGCTGGACTTGAACCCGTGAACCATAAGATCATGACATGAGCTGAAATCAAGAGTCAGACGCTTAACATTGAGCCACCCAGGTACCCCGGAACATATTCACATATCTTGCCAGGTCTTGGCTTGAAGCAGTTTTTAAAATGTCTAAATCATTCTCGAACGGAAAAAAATGATCAAATTTTAATTTACAGTAAATACATGAATAATTTATTGTCTCTCAGGTGCCATTTGAAGAAGCCCACTGAAAGTGAAATGTATCTATTAAGAAACTTAAAATGGAATTTAAAAAATCTCTAATGATGTAGAAGCATAGGTACTTGCCTGAAATGATGGAAATATTTACTTCTGTATATATGAAGTAAGAGGTATTATTAGTCTTGTACACTAATAACAATGAACCCTGTTCTCCCCTGCCACGCAGGCTTGTATTAACGGATCCATAAAAGGCAAATAAAGAGCTCTCATTTCACTTGAAATGAGCTCTCCTGGATTTGGGTGCTGGTGGCACATAGCAACCTGATTAGAAACTCCTTATTCAGCCTCTCTGGATTTATGTTTTTCCACGGAAGAACTTTCTAACCACGGCAGCACTTTAAAATGTGACAGCGGCTTGTAAGGGAGTGAGTTCCTCACTACAGAGGGGTTCAAGTCCAAGTAGGTAGAGAGACTTCCAGGATGTTGCTGACAGCATATAGGGATCCAGGCAAGTTTGGTTGCCAAGGTTAGAAGACACCATTTCTGCCCTTTAAAGACAATAGCCAACATTCTACATTAGAGAAGAGAGGAATCGGGAGCAGAAACTGATTCACTGCCACCAGGGCTCTTGACGTGAACCTTAGATGGAGAGCAAAGGAAAACAACGTGTCGGACCACTGAAATCAGTGTCCATAATTTTAAATGTCTTTTCCAAGCCTTGTACCTACCTTTAGTGAGGTAACACTGAAGCCTGTGTGTGTGCAAGGGCAAGAGGGGCCTGGAAAATCTCTGTGTCTTGTGCTCAAGTTTGCTGTGACCCTGAAAACTTCTCTACAAAATAAAGCCCGTTCAAAACCGGGAAAAAATTCACTACCAAAAAAAAAAAAAAGAGGAAGAGAAGAAGGAGAAGGAGAAGCAGAAGAGGAAGAAGAAGAAGAAGAAGATAAAAGAAAGAAAACTGCAAACTAATATCTCTCATCTACATAGATATAGAATTCCTTTTTAGAAGTTTAGTGAATATATATAGGAACAAGTGAAAAGGCTAATACATCACAGCCAAGTGGGGCTTTTCCTAGGAAGTTAAGGGCGCTTTAACATTTGAAAAATCAATCCCTACAATTATTAAGAGATTCTTTTTTAAATTGTTTTAATGTTTATTTATTTTTGAGAGAGACAGAGTGCAAGCAGGGGAGGGTCAGAGAGAGAGAGGGAGACACAGAATCCGAAGCAGGCTCCAGGCTCTAAGCTGTCAGCACAGAGACTGACGCAGGGCTCAAACTCACCCACCATGAGATCATGACCTGAGCTGAAGTCGGACGCTCAACCAACTGAGCCACCCAGGCGCCCCAAGAGATATTTTTTAAGAAGAGAAAAACATTTGATAAAATTTAGCACTCATTCATGATAAAAACCTTTCAGCAAACTAGAAAAGAAGGGATCTTATGCAAACTGATAAAGGACATCATTGGAAAACCTGTGGCTAACATCCTTCAATATTGTAAAATATTTTACCTCTAATTCTAGAGTGAAGCAAGTATGTCCACGCCCCCTACTCCTATTTGATATTATTTATATCCTAGCTGGTCCAGTACATCTAAAAAATAATCATGCAGCTAAGTAAAGAAGAAACAGAGCTAATGTTTTTGTAGATCAAGAAGAATTGTTGAGAAAAGCATTCAAACTAGATGGGTATATATATTAAGGTTCCAATATTCACATAGCTTCTACTCTTGGATATGTTTCCAAGAGAAATGAAATTTTTGTCCATACAAAAGTCTATATGCAAGTATTCAGAGAAGTTTTTTAATATTAGCCAAACAAGAGCTAAGAACTCAGTGTGCATCAGCTATTAGTGTGGTTAAACAAAGATGACACACTTTTGCAATGGAACACTACTACTCTGTGACAAAAAGGACCAAATTAGTGATACATATAACAACTCTTTAATCATAATACTAAGTGAAAGAACATAGATCCCACACTACAGTTTCATTTCTATGATATTGCAGAGGAGGGCAAATTATAATGACGGAAGTAGATTGGTGGTTGCCAGGGGTCAAGGGTCGGAGGAAGGACTGATTACAAATGGTCATGAGGGAGCCTTTCGGGGTTATGGAATAATTCTGCACAATGATAGGTTCAATGTTTAGACGACTGCATACATTTGTTAAAACTCTAAGCTATTTACTTAAAATTTGTTTATTTCTCATGAATTATACCTCTGGAGAGCTGACTAAAAATAATATTTAAAAATATATCTCCAAATGTATCTGAACAATTATATTGACAGAATGTCTCTAAGGATATTTTTCAGTAATTGGTTCAGAGTTGTTGGCTGATAAATGGATTAAAGTAAACCTAGAAGAGAGCTTAATATTGTTTTAGAAAGCAACTGTTGAAAGATGGTCCTGGAATACAGCCACATAAGGAGACCAGTAAATCCTAGCCAAAAGTTTAAATCTTCTGTTCGTTAATGAACTCAGGCCAAGAGGCAACGCTAAGTAGTTATCATGGTGGTGATGTTTCATAGGTGTGTACTTTATAGTTTTGAAAATGAGTTAGAATAGGTTACTATATGGCCTGTAAGATCTTAAGGCCTGAGGCATATTCTGGCCATAGGAGCAAGAAGGTCCATTCACAGGTATAAGGTAGGCCTCAACTAACACTCAAATGTGGTTTAGATTGCAACATCTTCCAGTCATCTGCTGGCCTGTCTGCTTTTGCTCCTCCTACTCTCTGAGCATCATTTTTTTGGACCCACATTCTGACTCTTTGAGAAGGATTTGATTGACTGAGAGAATCATTCTCTAAGATAGAGGATGCCTACAGAGAGTTTTTGTGCCAGATCAATGCATTGCCCAGGGTAAGGAGTCGTTTGGGGGACAGTAGGCCCTGGTCCAGACGCATACGACATATCATATGGCATATGCCAATCATGGCATCCTATCCATGCCCAGTTTTATCAGAAGTAACTGTAGCCCGACTGACATTTTAGAATACGTATCTTTTTGAGAGCAGTTTTACATCAGATCCTTAAAGCAGACGTTTCAGACTTTTTATTTTTTTAACAGGTGAGTCTTTTCAGGCCCTTGTCCAGTGAGTGGCTCTTTGTAGGCACTCAGTAAATATTTGTTGAATGAATTTAGGAAGAAATTGATGAATGGATTGAAGGGTGGATGAATGAATCACTGAGGTTCATAGATGTTATGTAACTTGTCCAAGGTCACAGAGCCTGGCACACATCAGTGGAAATGCAGTAGAGTACAGTGAGCAGTTAATCATACAGGCTTTGCAGTCAGATCTGGACGGTAACTTGCTAAGCCTCAACTCTTGTGTTGAGATAGAGAAAATGATTGCACTTACCCTTTAGGATCTTAAAAAGCATTAATTGAGAAAGTGTTTGCAAGGCCATCAGCACATGCCAGGCACACTTAGGAACCACTTAATTAAAATTCAGGATTCCTGGGCACCTGAGTGGCTCAGTCCTTAAGCAACTGACTTTGGCTAAGGTCATGATCTCATGGTTTGTGAGTTCGAGTCCCACATTGGATGAGCTCATGCCCCTCATGGGATGATCACGAGCCCTGCTTCCCACTTTGGGAGAACCCTGCCTCTCCCCTCACCCCTACCCCTCCTGGGATTCTCTCTCTTTCTGTGCCTTGCTTAACTTGTGTCTCTTCCCTCTCTCACCAAAAAAAAAAATGTTTTTTTTTGAGATCCCAGATTATAATTTTTATGATTCTTGTTATTACATCTTGCTTATGAAGTAAATGTTCTTTTTGTAGAGCAAGAGTGCAAATGAACAGTTTTCATCTTAGAAATAAAACCATATAATTTCTTTATGTTCCTTCTGCAAGTTTTGCTTATTACTGGGTATCTGTTTGTGTGTCCTTTTGTATGAACTTTTAGTCACAATTAGGTAACAGATTTTCCCAAGTTTAGTAAAATCGAATTTACCTGAAACTCTTATTGTTTCATTTCAGCTTCGTAAACATAGCCTAAATCCCGGAAGTAAAGAAGATAATTAACCAAAAAAGTATTTTCACTTCTCTCCACATAAATGCCATAAAGTATAAGATGTGTATGTAAATGTATCAAAGCTCACACATTTAACTCATAGGAGAATAAGTCGAGCTTTATTCAAAGCTTGTTGACTTTGAATAAAATTCTGTCAAGCTGAATTTTCTTATTTTTCCACACACAGCCAATTGAAACTAGCCAGTTAAAAAGAGGCAAAAAAAAGTGACAATAGAATTGATCATTTTTCACAGGCTATATTCTTCATTAACCTCAATAATATAACGTTTATGGCTTCATTTGATACGTAAATATTATTTATACCAAATCTGTTTCTTACATAAAGTGTTGTATTTGTGTTAAGCAACCTGGATCTTTATCAACCATCTCAAACATAAATAACTCAGAATACTTCATTAAACAACATTCCACGTTCTACAAATTGAATTAAATTTATTGAAATATAGATCATGAGTCTGAAGTGGAACATCTAGAAGCATGATGCACAGATTTAATTTTTCCATTTTTAAACAAAATATCAAAAATCTGTTCTTGAGTTCTCAGACACTGACTTGTTTAGAACAATTTACAAGTATCCTGCAGTCCAGTCTCTCCTTAACAGATATTGAGGTAGGTTAATGCCGGTAATAATCTGGAAATATAAAAATATAAATGTTTAAGAGGATAATCTGGGATTTATCGCCTATAAGGACCAAAATAATTGAGAGATAATAGCGTGTGTGAGTGAGCTACATCATGACCTCTCTTGTATGCACACGGTCCAAGTACTTTGTTCTAGTTGGAGGAACTGAAAGGTAGCATTTTTTGAAGTGAAGCATGTTAGATGAATGCACGGAAAATTTGATGGGGTTTTGTTATCGTTTTAGCTTCCCAACTTCCTGTATATTTTTCCTTTGAGGTGAAGAGTGAGTCTTGGCAGAAGTAGGATATGTCTTCTGTGGTCGCCACATGGTGGTTCTCTGAGTATTTCCAGATCTCTGCAGTGCAGGATAGAATTTCCCAGCTGCCTTTGGTGGGAGGAGTCCATTACTTACTACATCTGGCCAGTCAGACATGAGCAGCAGTGCTGGGACATTCTGAGCCAGGCCAGATCATCTCATGCTGGTGTAAGACTTAATAGAGCCCTTCTTGAACTTTTAAATTGTTGTTGTTTTTAAATTTTCTTTGAGAGAGAGTGAGAGCGAGAGAGAGAGAGAGACTCCACAGCAGGGCTTAATCTCATGACCATGAGATCATGACCTGAGCTGAAATCAACAGTCAGATGCTTAACTGCCTGAACCAGCCATGTGCCCCTTAAACTGTGTTTTTGTCTCAGGACACCTTTATACTATTACCATTTTTTGAGGATTGTAAAAAGGTTTGGTTTACGTTGGTTATATATATATGTTATGTATATATTACATCTATATTTACTTTATTAGAACTTCAAACAGAAAAATTTTAATGTATATTAAATAATTTTAAATAGCAAAATAAACTCATTACATCTTAAGGTCCTAGTGTGCATGTGCGTGCGTGTGTGTGTGTGTGTGTGTGTGTGTGTGTGTGTATTACCCTGGAATGAATATACATTATATATTACATTACAGTATGTTATATAGTTGTATTATATGATTATATATTGCATAATATATGTATATATATTATATTATGTCATATATATACATATGTATATGATTCTGGAAAAACCCCACTGTTTATTAATTAGGACATTAATTAGGAAGAGAACATGAGTGCGAAAGGGAAAATGAGGCCCAGCCCAAGAGTAAGCAGAGAGACGTGCAGACACGGGAAGGAATTGGCGTGTCATTGCTGGGTCCGAGGTATAGGACCCCATGTGCAAGGTCCAGAGAGAGGTCTCAGGAGCAAGTGTAGCCCCCAGCTGACACAGCAAGGAAATGAAGACCTCAGTCCTAGAACCACATGTAACTGAATTCTGCCGACATCCTGACTAAGCCTGGAAGTACATTCTCCCCTAGTGCCTCCAGAATGGAATTCAGCTCTGCTGACACCGTGATTTTGATCCTGAGAGACTTGAAGTTCACTGGATTTCAGACTTACATGCTGTAACATAATGAATTTATGTTGTTTTAAGCCACCACCATCACCCCTGAATCAAATAATGTTATTCCTCATAGTAACAGACTAGAAAGGAAAACCATATGCTCATCTCTATACTCACAGAAAAAGCATTTGACAAAATCCAACATCCCTCTGTGATAAAAAAAACCTTCACAAAGCTAAGAAACTGAGGGAACTTTCTCAGTCTGATGGAGTCTATAAAAAAACAAATAGAACATCACATCTGCTGGCAAATGACTGAATACAAAGATTTCTGAGATGTGAAACTAAAAAGCACAACCCTAAAAGACCAAATTGAAACATTGGACTTTATCAGATTTTAAGACTTCTGGTGTTTGAATGACACTGTTAAGAGAATGGAAATACAAGCCACAGACTAGGAGAAAATACAATACTTATACCTAATAATGAACTTGTATCCAGAATATAAAGAATTCACAGACTCAAAAAATAAGAAAACAAATGGCACAAAGGAAGGTAATGACTTGTGAACTAAAATTTAAACTGTACTTAGGTCATTAACAGAAAAATCAGGCTGAAAAGGGAGAAACGAATCCCCAGAAAGAGGAAGAGAATTAAAATTATTGTGGAGATATGAACAAAATGAAAGTGAAAAATACTAGCTAGGTCGCTATAGCCTGAACTTAAAGCATTTATTCTTGGAGCCCTTATCATTAAGGGTGTGTGTGTGTGTGTGTGTGTGTGTGTGTGTGTGTGTGTGGCAGGTAGCTATTAATATTTATCTTTCAAAAATAAAATAATCACAAGGGGCGCCTGGGTGGCTTAGTCGGTTAAGCGTCCGACTTTCGCTTGGGTCGTGATCTCGCGGTTCGTGGGTTCGAGCCCCGTGTCGGGCTCTGTGCTGACTGCCAGCTCAGAGCCTGGAGCCTGTTTCAGTCTGGGACTACCTCTCTCTCTGACCCTCCCCTGCTCACGCTCTCTCTCTCTCCTAGAAATAAATAAAACATTAAAAAAAAATACAGTAATCACATGAGGTCATTTCTGTGAGTCTAATTCATAATTGTAAGGTGCCATAAGAAGTATTATTATCCCTAATATATTATTTTAATTACTGTTGTGGGGTATTGTTCTCATCAATATATGACTGCAATTATTATTGTTAAAGATGAGTTGCCGTATCATCAAAATGAAACAATGTACAGACAAATAACCTTTTAATGCTATTATGACAAGAGTTTTGACCCTGCACATCGCCAGGAGCCCCTGGACTCCACATGATGATTCCTGTTCTAGGACTCTTTCCCTCTGACATGATCACTAGATCGCCCAGCTCCCTTCATTTAGGTGAACACAATATGCAGCACAGTCCTCAGCTAGTGAAAAATGGGGGGCAGAAAGAGAGTGAGAAATAAAGATTTTTTTTAATTACTGAGATTTTGAGAATGTTCCTGTTAGAGTGTAATCTAGCTCATTCTAACTGCTCTACTTTACAAAACAGAAGTGGGAAGGTCCAAACACCCACTTCTGTGAACCCTTAGTAGCAGAGATCAACACAAGCCTTATTTGCAGCATATTTGGTATCTATACCTGGCATTTTGAGTTGAGAACAGATGCTAAGGAGGAGGTGCAGGTAAGGGTTCATTCTACGAGGGTGGTGGCTGTTGAATCACCAAAGGATGATTGACAGTAAAACCAGTGCTCTCTGCAGCCTCATTCACTTCTCAGCGATCAGCAGCGGAGAATTTCTCACCATTTAATGGATGTCTGATTTGTTGTTTTGTTTGTTTGTTTTTAAAATAAGTTTGAGTATCTTTGTTCTTACTTCTTTATGAGTTTGGTTGTACAGTCTTCTGGTAAATTTCCTACCTGATTAAAATACCCAGAGTTCTATTCTTTGCATCTAAGAACATCAGCTAGCTTTGTACAATCAGATAAATGAGATTTTGCTCTGTAAGAAGTGAGAATTCAAAACTCTCCAGGGATCTCCAAACTTCTTTGATCATATTTTCTATCAGGAAAAAAATGTGAGCATATAACCCCAATATATCTCCCTGCCAGAAAGTTGGATCACTTTTATAAACCAGACAAATCTTCCTTGATCAGTATTCATTATTCTAAAATGTAACCTCACTATTCTAATGAAATACAAAGTCAGCTACTTGATAGAAATGCAGAATTTTCTAGGTAGGTAATGTTTGAGGAGGAAAGCTTCAATGCATCAAATAATTGGCACTATTGATCTAACCTCCACCAATAGGCATCTTTAAATATAAAATACTAACATGTTGTGACAAATGCTATCACGGAATTTTCCAGGCCAAAACTTTGCTGTGGATGATAGGAAAAATGATGCAGAGATGTAGGCTGTATTGTCTTTGATATCTTCTGACAGAAGGGTCCCAGGGCATGGACTGAGTTCCTAAAACCATTGAATAGTGATTTGAAAAGTCTTTTGAAAAATACATCACAAAGTTACTATGGCATTCCAGGCAAATTGAAGAATGAACTAGTTTAGGTTTTTGTCCTATTCTTCATGGAAAAGCAGTGCCTCTTTAACATTTTAAACTTACAGTTTATTAAATAGAGGTACAATTAAAGCTTAGCCTTGAAAACATTATCATATTATTTTTCAAAGTCATAATTGTTGAAGAGTTTGAAAAAGATTTGTTTTTATAATATATAAAGTGAATTACACTATTCCTAAGATACTTTCAAACGGTGCTTTTGTTTTTGTTATTTCACTGAAAATTACTGAAACCCATCACTTAATTATATGCTACAGAATTCTTAAAATAGTACCTAGTTAATTTCAAGTTAATTTTTTTCAAGTGAATTGAAACAAAAAACCCACATTCCCAGAATTCATAATCTCACTTAATTTTATTTCCAGCATTGCCCTTTTATCGTTCCCATAAATAATCCACTTAAGGTAGAAAATGCATTGTACCTCAGGGAGTTTCCAGACAAGTTGCTTTTTATCACAAATATCTGTTTGTTTCTAAAAACCAAAAAGGCGTTTTGTAAAAACCATTCAAGTTACTGGAGCCTTTGTTTTTTCTCTATAAATTAAGCCATGGAACTTGTTATAAAACCATACAGTGGTTCTCCAGGCTTTTCTTGTGGGAAATGAACTGGTGGCTTTATCAGATGCATCAGCCACAATGCACATAACCCATCTCAGGAGCCTCATGGTGTCCCTGATGCATGAAATGACTCTTTTCAACAATAGGCAAAGTATGTGAGATGGGCATGTAACAGGCAGAGAAGTATACACAAACAAAGACCACCAAGAGAATTACCAGTAATTTCACTACAAAAATGGTTTATTTAACTGTGGCAAGGATCGTATTTGGCATAGAAAGTACATTCTTTACAAAAGCTGACTGCATTGTTCAGCAGATAGATTGCTTTTATGGTTAATGGACTAATGCCTTAGACTGAAGCTGGGATTTTTAGGATGCAGATCATTTGTTGAAACCGTATTATTGAAAATATGAATACGTTAAAGTACCTGGTTAAAAATGTGTTTTGGCACGGTTTCTGATTTATCAACTGTAGTGTACTGATGATAGAATATTTGGGTAAATGATGACTTGGTTATCTTTCTGAATTGTAGGTTCTGATAATTCCTAAACTGACTCATGTTGTCAAGAGAGGTTTCTGAATGGAGTTATTTAAAAAAAGATAGACTCGGTAAAGATTTTTTGGCACCTCTATACTTCTTTTCTTTCCTTATTTGTTTTGAAGATACTTAGTTTCATGAAAACATGTTCAAAATAGGGATCCTAGACAGTACTAGTGTGCTGACCCCTAGAGGAAGAAACAGGGTACTAAATCAGAGGTTAGAAATGCAGGATTTTAAGGGGTTTAACTATCACCTGTCAGTTCCATGGAGACTATAGTAAGCCCCAGTTCTTCAGTGAAATAGATAGTAACCTACTGTCACCATGACATGTTTATA
This sequence comes from Proteles cristata cristata, assembly GCA_017311185.1. Classification (NCBI taxonomy): domain Eukaryota; kingdom Metazoa; phylum Chordata; class Mammalia; order Carnivora; family Hyaenidae; genus Proteles; species Proteles cristata. The sequence goes on from JAESUZ010002383.1 coordinate 164,983, forward strand.
TCTAATAATTAAGAGGCACGTATAAATACTTTCTTGCTCATACTATGTGAATTTCTTCTGACTTCGTCCAGTTTGAAGGTATATGGTGCAAATAGAAACGTGCTTAGATTTCTTTGCTTCTGGTCCCCTCAGTATCCTGATACTTGGGAGTGAGTCCTGAAGCAGTGGGAAGCCAGAAGAATGGGTGTGGTTGTCTTCTGACATTGGCATTATTACCTGCAGTTAGCGCATATCTTCGCATGTATAGGTATGCTCTTGAATCTTGGAAGTCTTTAAAACTTTGACTGTTTGATTTTTTAAATTGTATTTTCACCCTGTTGGTTGAGTTTGAGAAGCCACTCTGCCTTGTTTGGGGCTCCCCTGACTTTATCTCATAGATCTGGCAACACGTGCGTGTGTCCCTAGGAATGCAAAATGAATGACTAAGCTGTTGAGTTATGAGGCTTCCAGAGACCACAGTTCAGGCTTGCCTTTCATCATGCTGCTTCTTCACTCATGCTCTTTTTTCTGCAAAATCTTCCTATGTAAGAGGATGAAGCCATCATCATTTTTTAGACTCGGAAAGCTTACGCTCATTACTGACAATTCATGGCTTGTCGAGCTGAACCAAGATTAGCTATTTTGCCTCGAGAGCCACGTGCATCAACATTTGCTGTGTTGGTGACCACAAGGACAGTGAGCAGCGCTCTTTATTGGAACAGCCCGCAGGGCTGAATCAATCACATCCTGTTGTGCTTGGATCTGTAGGCAGATTGCCTTTGTGCAGCATAAGTTAATAAAAGATGGTTGGGGTGGTATTATTTTGTTATAATTATGATGACTTTTTCTCAGTTGTATTAGCATCAGCCTCAAAGTGCACAATAAAGGAATTTTTGGTGACAGTAGTAGAAGTGTGAGAGCTGCCCTCATTTGACTACTTCAAATGGCGTTCTGACAATCCTTGGATTAAAGTCAGGCAGGTATAAAGGGTTTTCAATATAAAAAAAATGGGAAAGGAATTTGAAAATATATGGCTAGTGAGGAAAATAAAGCTTCATAAAATTTTTTACAGCAGAAACCCTAGCATTTTGTGATTTTTAAAAAATTATCTCTCCATCTTTCCTTAGAAATGTGTATACAACTTGATCAAAGTTTCTCTTAAAATCTTTGAAATTCTGTGAGGGGGTCAAAACCCTGCCCAGAGTGTTTGTTGGATCACTATTTCAGAATAATGAGGTTTAACCCCCATAGCTGTGTTCATAGCATTATACCTCTCCAAAAAATCTACTAATCTTGCCTTTTCAAGATTAGCATTTTTAAAAGCACTATGTCCCTTTTAAATTGAAGACTGCTGTATACATATCCTGTTATTTTTCAAGCTATAAGACGACTTGGAGAGAATGATTCAAAGCTTCCTAAAGCACTGTAGCTTCTGCCTTTTTCATGCTTTTCAAGATTAAATTCATTCAAAGTCTACAAGAAGTGTATTACAGTTCCTCTAGACTGTCAGCATACTGCATTTCAATAATCAGCCAGAAGGCATTTTTATAAAAGCACCTTTCAAGATCTATTCTTGAAAAGACATTTGTGTACTCATTATGCAATCTTTCATTTGTCAGTAGCGAGTTCTGTAAATGAAGCACTAAGGTCTAATACTGTAGTAGCTCATGGTAGTAATGTTGGACAGAATAATTTATTTTTCTTTGTAGATCTTGATAGTTCATAGCCAGTCATGAAAAAATGTCAAGGCTTTGTTGGTGGTGGTGGTGGGTGGACTTTTTGGCGAGTAAACCATGATGGCTCAGAGACTCTCAGAGCAAAGTGTTGCTTTTTATATGTGTACCCATCTGTCCATCCTGAACATCTTTTACTCTAAGCAAAATGGAAATCTGTTTACTTTAGGTATATGACCATGTTGCCACTTTCATTATATAATTACAATTTCCCTAAATACTGTAAACATTTAACACTTATGAGTGGGTATTTTGCTAGATAACAAAGTTAGAAAGTTCTTTCTTTTTTTATTTTAGAGAGAGAGAGAAAGCAGGGGAGAGGGGCAGAGAGTGAGAGAGAGAGAAAGAGAGAGAGAGAGGGAGAGAGAGTATCTCAAGCAGGCTCCATGCTCAGCACGGAGCTTGATGCAGGGCTCAATCCCTCAACCCTTGGATCATGACTTGAACTGAAATCAACAGTTGGATGCTCAAGTGACTGAGCCACCCAGGCGCCCTACAAGGTTATTTCTGACCTGATAAGTAGACTTTTGTTGGCCCATTTCAGCATAAGGAGACACATGCAGAGATTTGGAGGAAGGGGAGAATATAGGTTTGGGAAAATGCAACATAGTTTAGATAGCTGCTTTGCCAGGTGCCTGTAGTGGGCAGTGTTTCTGAAGATAAAGGTGATTAAGGACCTGAACCAAAAGATTTTGGATTTTATCCTATAGGCATTGAGGCCCTTTCAGGGATTTTTTTTTTTTTTCTTTAGGAGATAAGTGATGTGATTTGATTTACCTGTTAGGCAAAGCATTCCAGCAACAGTATGGGGGTGAGCCATTATTTTACTTTCTTCCTTGATCAGTTTAATAACCATTGCATCATTAGATTGCAAATAAAAGTGTTTATATTAGGGGAACATGGGTGGCTCAGTCAGTTAAGCATCCGACTTTGGCCCAGGTCATGATCTCACAGTTCGTAGGTTCAAGCCCCGAGTTGGGCTCTGTGCTGACAGCTAGCTCAGAGCCTCGAGCCTGCTTCAGATTCTGTATCTCCCTCTCTCTCTGACCCTCCCCTGTTCATACTGTCTCTCTCTCTTAGAAATAAATTTTTTTTTAAAAAGTGTTTATATTACCTTTGTAGTGGCTACACTTTAGCTCTTAGCAGAGATCATTAAACTTTAAAATTTTAACCAGTTAACTGCTGTCATGTAGACCAAACTTTTAACTGTTGAGAATATGAATCCCATATAGTAAATTAAACCCTGACTTAAAAAAATGTTTAATGTTTATTTATATTCAAGACAGAGACAGAGGAGGAGCAGAGAGAGACAGAGACAGAATATGAAACAGGCTCCAGGCTCTGAGCTGTTAGCACAGAGCCCAGCATGGAGCTCGAACCAATGAACCATGAAATAATGACCTGAACCAAAGTCACATGCTTAACCAATTGAGCCACCAGACACCCCTAAACCCTACTTTATACCTTCATTAAAATTCAATTATAGAAGTTTTTAGAAGAAAACTAACAACAGAAACCCTGCACTCTTCCAAGTAATTTATTGTGTGATGCTGGAATTTTTGAAACAGCTTGGACAAGATTGTTTTGGTTTTTTAATGTCAAACATTATAATATAATTAATTAGTATAAGTAAAATAATATCTTTGAAAGATAAATCGTGAGGATAAACTAACTGTAATAAATATTAAAAAGTACTCCCAAACTACATTTTATTATCCTCACATCCATATGCATATCTTTGAAATAATTTGGCATAATGCATATAATAGCAAAAACAAAAGTAAATCACAGCTTTGTTTTTACCTTTAGATCTTTGACCTTGAATATAGTAGGTATTTAATAAATGTTTTATGTATGAATATATATATTTATCAAATACCATGTAGGCCTCCCTATGTACAAGATAATATTCCTAGCACTTTTTTAAAATGTTTATTTATTTATTTTGAGAGAAAGAGCCTGGGAGGGACAGAGCGAGCAGGAAAGAGAGAATCCTAAACTGGTTCTAAGCTGTTAACACATGCAGGGCTCGATCTCATGAACCATGAGATCATGACCTGATCAAAATCAGGAGTTGGACACTTAACCAAATGAGCCTCCCAGGTGCCACCCAGCACTTTTTAAAGTAAACTTATTTAATTAAAAGAATGAATAAAAATGAACACAACCTGCTAATCAAATAGATCATTATTGCTCAAACATGTTTCCTCATTCTTGAGAGATTAATCACCCTGTTGCCTCATATGCCATGTTTTCTATGGACTTATCAACTATTTATAAAGGTGTGTGAAGTGTTTTACGTTGGGTTCTTTTCACATACATATCATATTATGGTCATAACAATTCTGTGCCTGAGCATTGGTATTATCAGAGACATTAATAGTTTGTAAAAGAAAGAAGAGAAGGAACCTTTTTTTCTGAAACCTAATCATTTTAACTTTCTTGTTTTTAAATTTTATTTTATTATGGTAAGAACACAACAAGAAATCTACTCTAAATAAATTGTTAAGTATCCAGTACGGTATTCTATATACAGCAGATCTCTAGATGTTACTTGTCTTGCTCAATTGAAACTTTCTGCCTGGCTTTGCACCTCTTCAATTTCCCCTCCTGCTAGCTTCTGGCATGATTCTTCAAAGAACCATGATTCCTCTCTTTGATCATTTGAATTTTACTATTTTTGATAACTCAGGTAAGTGGAATCATGCAGTATTTGCCTTTCTGCGACTCACTTACTCATTTACTGTAATGTCCTTGAAGTTCATCCATGTTGCAAGTGTCAGGATTTCCGTGTTGTTTTTTTTTTTTCTTTTTTTATGAAGGCTGAGTAATGCTCCATTGTACGTATATACCATATTCTCGTTATCTATTCATCTGTCAACAGACATTCAGGTTGTTTCCATGTCTTGACTATTGTGAATAGGGATGAAGTTTATAAACATGGACGTGCTGATATCTCTTTGAGATCCTGATTTCAGTTCTTTTAAATAGATGTCTAGAGTAAGATTGCGGATCCTACAGTAGTTTTAGTTTTAATATTTGAGGAACTTACATACTGTGTTCCGCATCCACTGCACCATCTGCATTCTTAGCCGCAGTGTACAAGAGCCCACCAGAGTGGTGAAGCATGGTAACGAAGGAGAGCTAGTAGTCGAGGACCTAGGAAAGACTGGGAAAGCACCTGAGGAGGTGAGTATTTCAAGAAAAATCGGGTGATTTTGTAGGTTTTGTTTTGTTTTCTGCAGAGAGGTCAAAAGAGAGAAAGTGTCTTTGCATTGAGCTTGGCAGTAGTGGCTTTCCTTGTCCCAGCCAAGCATTCACAGTATGATCTCAAGTGAGTTCAAGAGTATGGGATGTAAAGAAGTAGAGACAGGGGGTACAAATGAGTCCAGAATTTGGGGGTTGAAAAAGGAAGACAGAATTAAGTCTTTGACAGTAACAGTGATTGTCAAAAGAGGTAGAGGTAACAGTATGGCCAGAATTGTGGAGGGGATGATTTGAATACTTTAACCTGGACTATGTTTTATTTTATTTTATTTTTTAATGTTTTATTTATTTTTAGGAGAGAGAGAGAGACAGCATGAGCAAGGGAGGGTCAGAGAGAGAGGGAGTCACAGACTGAAACGGGCTCCAGGCTCCGAGCTGGCAGTCAGCACAGAGCCCGACGCGGGGCTCGAACCCACGAACCGCAAGATCATGGCCTAAGCGAAAGTCGGACGCTTAACCGACTAAGGCACCCAGGCGCCCCAAACCTGGACTATGTTTTATATCTAGACTTTCTCATGGGACTTTATTCTCTAACTGCCATAGAATGTTCTCTGGTTTTCTCACCCAAGTGTGTACTGTTTTTTTTTTTTTTACTCCCCATTACCAAAAAATTAAAAATTAAAAGAAAAATCCCCCTTTCCAATATTAATAACATACTATCCATTTGTATATGATTCTAGGTTTTAGTTCTGTTTATACATATATTTCACCTGCTTGTTTGTGGACTCCTGTGTCAGTTATAAGTTGTAATTTCCAGAAATCCTGGAACCAGGTGTATTTATTTGTATAAAATCTGGGCTATATTTCAATTTATTTATGTTTAGCTCAGTAAATAATATCCAAAGTTTGGATAATGCAAAATCCTAATGGTATTATAGATTGATTTAGTTATATTTTAAATTAATTTGTAATTTTATGTATGGTGAATATATGCAGTCATCACTGAACATTAAATAAAGGATTAATTTTAGGATAATACAGATGTACTTTGTGCATATGAACAATCTTATAAAAAAAGTAGTGTAATGTTAAGCTGAATAATGAAAAATATTCAACATGGTAGAAAAAATTATAAGAAATTTATTCTCTGTGTCAAACATCTCACCATAATGGAGATGTTAAACTTTATTCATTTCATATTATGGCTGAATTGTAAAGGAACAGAAACAAATAACATAAGTCTTCAGTTTTAAACTATTTGATTTAAGAAAATATTCTGTTCAAGTTATGGAAGAATATTAATTGGATTAATATAACAATGAAGGTACTCACACTATAGCATTACATCTGGAAGTGGACAAGCTGGGCCTAAATCATGGCATTGGCAGTGGTGAGCTGGACAAATCTCTAAGCATTTTGACTCTCAGTTTCTGCATCTGTCAAATGGAGCTAATAATAATGCTTCCTACCTCATAGGTAGTCATGAGTGTTGATTAGATTAATATATGTTAAGTGATCAATACATAATTGAACATATTAAATACTCTGTAATTGTTTGCTAGCATCGTAATTCAATTGCATCAATACATAGCTCTTTTCAGTGTGCATGCATTATATGAACATCAATGACAATAGCAATTTGTCCTTACATAGTGCCATTCTCATAAAGTACCTCCAGCTTAGGTTTAATTTTTTTTAATGTTTTATTTATTTCTGAGAGAGAGAGACAGCATGAGCAGGGGAGGGTCAGAGAGAGAGGGAAACACAGAATCTGAAGCAGGCTCTGGGCTCTGAGCTAGCTGTCAGCAGAGCCCAACATGGGGCTTGAACCCACAAACCATGGAACCGTGAGATCATGACCTGAGCTGAAGACGGACGCTTAACCGACCAAGCCACCCAGACACCCCCAACTTAGGTTTAGATGACTGAATTGTTTTTCCAATAAAGTTAAATGGATGATAGATTTTTAAGGCTAGATTATATTCTATTTAAGACCTACAATGAAGTATGTCTCACATAGTATGTTCGCAGTTAACATGCATCAGTTGAGTCTAATCTCTCCCCTACTCTTCTTTTTAGGGGTTTAGCCAACCAGTGTTCTTTGAATACTTAACATGTATCCAGCATTATACTATGATCTTAAAGCTTAAGACAGACACAGTCGCCTTGAGGCAGCCTGTGTTCTGAAGAGCAAGAGCTATATCAAATAAGTACTACAAAGAAAAAGTTATAGTCATATTGGATTTCAAAAGAGGGTGTCTCTCCTGGTGTAAGTCACAGAAGCCATGCTTTAGTGAGCTGAGATAAAATAATGAAAATTTTAGATACTTGAGGAGGAAAAGTTCAATAGAGTGTTCCGTGTACATAGCAAGGTGTACTTGCTATGATGAATTGTTTGTCAAGTTTATTTATTTTGAGAGGGAAGGGGAGAGAGAGAGATTGTGTGTGTGTGTGTGTGTGTGTGTGTGTGTGTGTGTGTGTGTGTGTGTGTGTGCACAAATAGGGGAGGGCCAGAGAAAGAGGGAAAAAGAGAATTCCAAGAAGGCTCTGCCCTGTCAGCGCAGAGTCCCACATGGAGCTCGATCTCACAAATCATGAGATCATGACTTGAGCTGAAATCAAGAGTTGGACGCTTAACCATCTGAGCCACCCAGGAATCTTCAGAGTTCTTGCTAAGGATAGTAACTTGATGCAACCTAAGTCTTTCTTTTTGTGTTTTATTTTTCTTACTACTATGAAAGTAAAATTATTAGGCTTCTATTGTTAATGGGGGGTGATTCAGTTTAACATTCTGTGGTTTTGAACTGTATGAATTTGATTTCATGGGCATACCTATAAGTCCTATAAATTGTATTTGGATGATTACTCGGACCATTATGGGAAAAATTAATTGACTGGGAGACATGGATGTGGAGAAAGCATATAGGAGGCAATTTTGTAACACAGGAGAGAGATTATAGCAAATTGACCTAGAAGAATGGCTGGAGGAATGAAGAAAAAAAGTAAATAGATTTCACCATCTTTAGGAAGGAATTTGTAAGACTTGGTGATTGATGGGTAGAAAAAGAAATGTGTATACTATGGTTATTAGGTTTCTTGTTTGAGCTTATGAAATATGAAATATACCCAATATGGAAACCTGATCAGATGCAGGTTTGGAAGTGCAGAAGTTTGTAATTTTAGTATTAAACTTTATTTTCTCTTCAAATGAGGTCTGGACAGCTATGGAGTTAAGTAGAATGCTGAAATGAGTGTATGGTTCTGGAGTAAAGAAAAAAGCTCTGGACTGTCTATATAAATCTATGTCATAAACATAGAGGTACATATTGAAGACATGGAAGTGGATTGGGTCATGAAGAAGAAAAAGATATGGAACAGTAAAGAAGAGCACCTAGGAACACCTGGTGTCTGAAAAAAAAAAAAAAAGCCAGCATTAATGGTCAGTTAAAGAAGGAGGAACTAACACAAGAAACTAAAAAGAAGTGTATAGGAATGGCATGCCTTAGATTCTGTTGCAGAAAGAGAGTTTTGTAAAATGAAGGCATTGGCCCACTGGATAAAATACTGCTGATAAGTCAGGTAAAAAAAGGACTAAGAATTTTCTATTAAATCTAGTGAAGTGGGTCTTGAGGCCAAATTAACTGTAGTGAGAGCACCAGGTAAAGTAGTGAGAACAGAAGAAATATTGGAATATTGGAATGGGATATTTGATTTTGAAAGAAATGAGTGAATGTGACTTTCTGTAGGAAGATAAGGAATGGAGAAGTGTGTTACTGTTAAAAGATGGGAAGTAATATTTGCTCACTTATGGAAAAGGGCCAGTAGAGAGCCCCTAGGTGTAGAGGAGAAAATTCCATAGTAGACATCTCCAGGATTCTGGGAAGGTAAGAGGAAAGCAGAGCACAGAAGGGAAAGAAAAAAGAAGCTATGCAGAGACTGATAAATCCTGTCACAAGGTGGTGACCACAAATCTTGTATAGATGCTAACCAACTCTGAGATTGTTTAATGGGTGCTCAGCATCCAGGATGCATGTACAGAGAATATGGGGAGCTGGATTCATTTAGGGTGATGATTTTAGTGCATGAGCAACAAAAACCCAAAGGGACAGATGGTTTTAGATTATTAGTAGGAATATGGTAACAAGGATGAAGCATTGAATCCAAGTTGGATGGGTTTCATCTTAATCATTGTTATCTTCCTCCATCTTCATCTTCTGAATAAGGATGGAAGTCAGAAAGGCATGTAGAAAGGAAGAAAGTAGAAGACATGATTGGTAAAGGATGAATGATTCTCCCATCTCATCATGTCTCTGTCACCACAAGGACACTTTATTGAAGGAATGCTGTCTCTCCATTCATTTCTTGGGAAGATCTGCAATTAATCGTGTTGCTCAGAGCTGGACATTTGTCAAAGCAAATTTTGCTAGCAGACTAGAATATTGTACCTAAAAAGCAAGAGCCGATCTGGCTGATTCTTCTGTTACTAACTGCCTTCTGGCATTTTCCTTCTTCATTTGCTTGTGCTCCGTTTTTGTTTTTGTTTTTGTTTTTGTTTTTTTTAATTTTTAAATGTTTTTATTTCTGAGAGAGAGAGAGAGACAGTGTGAGCAGGGGAGGGTCAGAGAGAGAGGGAGACACAGAATCTGAAACTGGCTCCAGCCTCTGAGCTGGCTGTCAGCATGGAGACTGATGCAGGGCTTGAACCAACAAACAGCGAGATCATGGCCTGAGCCGAAGTTGGACGCTTAACTGACTGAGCCACCCAGGCACCCCTGCTTGCCCTCCTTTTGATTAAATGCTCTCATGCCTCTTTTTCTAGGAAAGAGGCAGAGATGGAGGGCAGTTCTCCTCGGCTAGAAAGGTCTTCCCTCTGGGTGCTGACTCTGACTTGCTCCATTCAACAGACCAGCATTTTCATCCATGCAGCTGGGTGGGTGGGTTTGCTTATACTCAGCTCTGTGATGTCTCTCTAGACATACTTGGGTGAGTAGTTCCAAGATCTGAATTTAGAGTGGAAGGTAAAAGATCCCTTTCAGCTTCAAGTCTAAACTTTGTTCTCCCATCTGATGTGATTTTGGATGGACTTGATGTCGGCATTTGATCCCTGTGGGACCTTGACCAAACTGCTTCATTTAAAAGTGAGATACCAATACCAGTCTCACAAGTTGGCAGTGAATATTGAACAAGTTGATAATGTAAATCATTTACCCAGTGCCTCAAGCATCACATTTAATATATATTAGTTTGTAAAAAATTAATGATGGTTTTATCAGTGGGTTCTTGAGGTGATTTAGAGGGCATCTAGATTTTTTTAAAGTAATTAAAAAATTTTTATTTTAAATTGTTTGTTTTACCCTTTTCACATTTGATCAGTGATCTTTGAATACATACCTCTCCTTTACTCCGGAAGGAAAGAGGCATACACTGGAATGTAGGGGCCACTCTGAGCTCTGACTGGAGTGGGATAGCTAACACCCTGGAGGTAACTGAGCAGATAGAAGGAAGAGACAGGAAGAACGGTCCTCAAGGATGGGCCTGGTGGATACACAGTGCTTCAAGTCACATAGCTGGGAAGGTGTGGATCCCAGAATTCAAATAAAAGACTCAGAAGGCTCCCAAGTCTTCATCTTCCCCCAGTGCTGTAACCAAGTTGTTCTCACTGCACCTGAGAACGTGGAGTCATGGTTTCTATTTAAGTTGGAAGTGAAAACCAGATTTAAATGATCAAATTATTAAATTCGATTTTTTCTAACTGGCTGTGTTTACTTAGTTGGAAGAAAGAGAAACTATTTAAAAACAATTGTAATTCTGTTTCATAGTTTCAAAAAAAAACAAAAAAAACCAAACTAGTGTTCAGGGAACCTGGGTGGCTCAGTGGGTTAAGCAACCGACTTTGGCTCAGGTCATGATCTCACGGTTCGTGGGTTCAAGCCCCACGTCGGGCTCTGGGCTGACAGCTAGCTCAGAGACTGGAGCCTGCTTCGGATTCTCTATCTTCCTCTCTCTCTGACCCTCCCCTGCTCACACTGTCTCTCTCTCTTTCTCTCAGAAATAAATAAAACATTAAACATTTTTTTCAAAAAAACTAGTGCTTAAACATTTCATATTTATTTATTGGTTTTTATTGCTATTATTGCCATAGCACATTTTTAAGTTACACGGTGTTTTTAAATTTTTTTAAATGTTTATTATTTTTAAGAGAATGCAAGAGACAGAGTGTAAGTGGAGGAAGCACACAGAGAGAGAGGGAGACACAGAATCCGAAGCAGGCTTCAGGCTTCAAGCTGTCAGCAGATAGCCCAACTCGGGGCTCAAACTCACCAACCATGAGATCATGACCTGACCTGAAGTCGGAAGCTTAACTGATTGAACCACCCAGGCTCCCCATAAGTCACTTATAGAGATTTTAAAATGAACATATACCTAATTTAAAAATATAAGAGGCATTTAACATTATTGTTATATAGAAAATAAGCTATTTATTTGTGTACAGTGAATATCTGCTTTTTTTTATTCAAGGAATTTAACATTATTGTCATACCAAAAATAACTATCTGTACAGTGAATAAAGTGGGATGCTAGCATACATGTTGACCAACTGATAGATATTTTACCTCTTTCATCACATACTTTCATCCCTCTTACCCTACACAATTCACCTTGAACTTCCAGGATAATTCAACACACAGGTATATACATTGCTAGGTTATAACATCAGAGAAAGTGGTAGTCTAGAACCCAGAGGCCAGAGGTTTAAGTGTGCCTCATCAGTCAGCAATAAAGACCACTTCTCATCTCAGATCCCCTGGGTTTTTTGTTTGTTTGTTTGTTTTTGTTTGCTTTTGTTTTGCTTTGTTTTTTTTTTTTTTTTTGGTTTGTTTTTAGATAAAATGAAGACAATAACATAGACCCATTTTCACAAAGTCACGATAACAAGAATCAAATGCCTGCATAAAAAGATGCTATGATGTTCTTTTACCTTTTAAATACAGATATAAGTGGGGAAAATGATAAGAGATCGTACCTTTTAAATTAAAACATAGTGAAGGATTTGATTTAGAGGTAACTCTTCTAGTTTTAAAACAACAAAATACTAAGATACCAAACAAAGTAATGCAAGTTAGAAGTACCTAGTTAGCTCTAAATCATAATAAATGTGAGATGATATTTCTCTTGCAAAAATATTCATTTGCATATGGGCACCTGGGTGGTTAAACATCTGACTCTTGATTTCAGCTCAGGTCATGATCTCATGGTTCATGGGATCAAGCCCCACATCGGGTTATGCTCCAACAGTGTGAAGCCTGTTTAGGATTCTCTCTCTCCTCTTTCTCTGCCCCTGCAACCCTTCCCCAATAAACATTTTAAAAATTCATTTTTATAGATTTCTCACATTTCTAAAGAGATTTATCTTAGTTAATCTCTTTATAATGCCTTTGGTCATTGTTCACACTAGATTCCATTTGGCTCTAAAATATGTTGTTTTGTAGGCATATGCATTTTAAAAATAGTTGAGCATGGTAAAAATGAAGGCTCATTATGTTCTATCTTTGAGGTTGAACAGTATACTTAGAAAATTGGAAAGAAACCATAGTAATTTAAACTATTGCTATTTCATACCATTTTTGCTTAAGTTGATTCAGGAAATGCAAGTAACTGCCATTTAATGAAAAATACACATAGATGGCCAGTCTATTAATCCAGGTATGTAATGGCGCAATAATGCTCCTATTTTGAGTTACCATGAATCTTTGCTTAGTCGCGTATATTAAAATGCCATTGGCAAAACTCACCAATTTCTAGGAGTTTCCACTGGAGACAGTGTTACAAGAGGCCATTGAACTTTACTTTTTTGAACCTTTGTTGGCCGGGCATTGGTTTCTGGATTGCTATTCTGTTCACATGATGAACTAATTGACCTAGCAGGACTCCCTATAGAATAGCAGCTTCTGCTTAGTTCATCAGGAGTACAATTTGTTGTTTCATTTCCTCTTCTAGTCCCATTGGGGAAATTGAATTGTGAAAAGACTACCTACTGGGAGCATTCAGTGCTCATGACTGAATAAGTAACTTTATTTATTTATTTATTTGATGCTATCTTAATTAGCAAAGAAGGAAGGACTTTATTAGGTTAGAATGTGCTGTAGTTTTGATACAGATGAATAAGTGCTGTTAGCAAAGCATGTGACACATATAGTCTTCTTAAAATCAGGGCCCTTTGCAGATACAAAGATTATACACATTTTTAATTTGCTATGCTAGAGCTGCTTGAGGTTTTAGTAATTGCTAGTCATCCAGTGCAGAGGTTAAAGACGAGTCAGTGATGTATTGACTGGTTTAAAAAATATTTTTTAAAGTACTCACATTTGTGAAGTTTGGGAGATAATTCTCTGGACCATACAGACTTTAAGTTTTAAGTTTTTCCCAATAAAGATGAATTGCTTGTCCATAGCGGTGTCCAGATGTGGACTTAAACAACTTGTCCCTAAGTTTTAAAACCTTCACTTTTTTCATTAAAGTGTGCACTCTTAGGCAACAACAAAAATCATAAGACCTACATATGATGATGAACAGAGTTGGATAATACCTTTATTTTACATATTCTTTAGAATTTAGATTTTTACTCTATTTTAGCAAACTCTTGAGTGTAGTCAGGAGATTTTCCGGGATTTAAATTTACTCTAAATAAAACCTGAGATGTTTTCTAGAATACCAGTGTCATAAGCTGCATATCTTGAGTAGAAGCAGAATGGAAGCAGAATGGTGTAGTGATGATAAACTCTGGCTCTGGAAAAACACAACCTTGACCCAAGTCTTTGCTGTGTCCCTCACTAGCTTTGTACCCTGGGCAAATGCCTCAATTTTCTGAATCTCATAGGTTAAGGTAATGAGGATAATGAGAATCAATACAAGAAAAGTACTTGGAAGAGTGCCTAACACACAAGGAATTGCTCAGTGGGGTTTAGCAGTAGTTATGTCTATTTCTTGATAATTTAGCACAAAGCCTGGTGCAAGTCAATAAAGAATTCATAAATTAATGAATAATGAGTGAATGGACAAGAGGAAGTGTTGTTCAGAAAGCTTAGAGTCTTTAGAAACCCACATCTCTCCGACACATTGAAACAAAATGGCACATTTCTGTATAGTTATAAAAGTATACCCAAATGTAGGGAAGGTTTTGAAGTCCTTAAAACCTACATTTAGGTAGTCGATTGCTATCCCAGAATCATTACTATAATTTGTAAAGAACTTAAAGTTAATTTGCACATTCTGTGAATCTGGATGACTGGAAATAGAATTTGTTGTTGTTGTTTTTTTAAGTTTATTTATTTTGAGAGAGGGTGAGAGACATACTGAAGGAGGGACAGAGAGAGAGGAAAGAATCCCAAGCAGGCTCCGTGCTGTCAGTGTAGACACCAGCACGGGGGTTGATCCCATGAACCATGAGATCATGACCTAAGCCGAGATCAAGAGTCAGACGACTAACCAACTGAGCCACCAAGGCATCCCTAGAAATGGAATTTAAAGAATGCACCACTAATAAAATACTGTGAAAATCTTGCAAGGATATTTCAAAAGTATACCTTACTACACCTATAAAAAGAGCTTATTTGTTATAATTCCCTAATGTCCGAAGTGAGGAGAGTGGGGAAAGATGCTTTATGGGGTGAGTTCCTTAAAATAAAAACAGGAACAACAAAAACCTAAGGCATGATCCTTTCTCCCAAGGAAGGTATAATCAATAGACATTTATGCCCATGATATTCTTTGTGTTTATCTATCTGTCTCTTTGGCATGCCTTCACTCCTTTATTAATTCATGGTTATTAACAGGAAAGAATTGATAACTGTTAGTACACAAATAGAAGATGGTATTGATGTGTTAAGTAGCATATGTTGGCCAAAATGAAACTTCCATGAAATATGAAAACTAACCAGTTTGGCAAGTTATTTCTGCCTTTAGCTAATTCTGAAAAATCAATCTCCTTTTTTTTTCTAAGAATATGTTATTGTTTAATCTCTCCAATGCAAAAAATATGCAGAAATAGTAAAATTATTCAGAAAGCATATTTCACATGAAATAAATTTATTATTTTGGCAAACATGGTAGCAGAAACAAATATTTTATTTGTTGCTCTCATGTTCTTACAGTTAGTGGGTCATGTAACTGGAATTGGACAATAGCATGTGATATGTGTCCCTTCTGGGTTGACTCAGTGCATGTGTGACAGTGTAGTCTCTTTCCCCTGCTATCAGGAAATTATATTCCTTTTAATAAATAGTCTCAGGTCAATTGGAGTTACTCAAGAAAATAACTGTACTTACTACTTATTTGAGATATACACAAAAATTAATTTCAGGTAGTTTCAAGATTGAAATGTAAAGCTAAGCAATAACATTTCTTGAAAATGTTATGGAACATTTTCAGAGTCTTTGACTTGGCACATGTTTAAAAAACAAAATACATAAAGAACAAACCTTTTGATTAAACTATCGAGAAGTTAGACTTTTATTAAAACTAAAAACTTATCTTTATCAGAGATACCATTTCATAAATGGGAACGAGAGAATTATATTTGTTATATATATAACCACTGAAAGATTTACATACAGATTATATATTTTTAAAACTCCTAAAATAAATAAGAGAAAGGAGATAGTCTGATAAAACAAAAGAGAAGAGGACAAAGGTTTAGCAGACACTTCAAAAATAAAATATACAAATGGCCAACTAACACATTAAAAAGTGTTCAGCATCATTATTCATCAGGGAATGACTAAATTAGATTTGAACCATAGTGAGATACCATCACTTACCCATTAATATGGCTATTCAAAATAACAAAAACAAAAATCAAACAGAAATGATAAAACCAAGTATTGGCAAGGACCATGGAAATACCGAAACTCTCAAAAATTGCCATTGGGGGCATCCATTGGTATTACCAATTTGGAACACTGGCTTGCAATATCCACTAGAACTAAATTTACTCATTCTCTCTGGTCTATCAGTTCTACGTCCAGGTATATGTGCAACAGAAATACGTAGTTTGTATTTCAGAAGATGTATCTCAGAATGTTCATAACAACAGTGTGTTTAAAACCTTCAGTGGAAATAGCCTGTCAGTCAACAATGGAACATGAAAAATAAATTAGAGAATATTTATCCATTGGGTTACTCTTCAGTAATTAAAGTAAACAAGTCATGGCTGCAAACCACAATATTGACTCTTATAAACATAATGCTGATCAAAAAATGTCAACCACAAAACAAAAGTTACAGACTATGTGATGGGGTTTGTTTTCTGTAAATTTATGTAAAGTCCAAAATAGAACTAATCTAAAATAAAAATCAAAATTGTGTTTTTCTTTAGGGAGATAAATTAGAAGAGTCTTGAGGGAGGGATGATTGGTAGTATTTTGTTTTCTTACTGTTGGTACATCTGTGTCTTCATTTTATAAATATGCATTGAACTGTCTTCTTATGACTTGTGGACTTTGATGTATCTATGTTATATTGCTACAAAACTCCACACTGAATCTCTAAGCAACTGATTTAGAAAGGAAACTTTGATAATCACACTAAAAACAGCTCCTCTCTTCTCAAATCAGCCAGTCTTACCACTGTTGAAGTCAGATCTTTGTGTGGTCTCAATTTGGTTCACATGTACACTGCTCATACTCCCAAGATGCCATGGTCTCTAAGCATACAGAATTACTTCCCCAGGATTTCAAAGGGATGCAGTGTATTACATGAACACTAGTAGCTTGTTTTGCACAAAGCACAGACTGTCAAACTGTCTTCCAAGTAGTAGAATTTAATTCCCCAAGCCCTTCTCTTTCCCTTTAATTTCTGTTTTAGGTTAGAGTTTTATCCGTAGGGAAAACAAATGAAGGGATACGTATGGAAGACAATGGACAGACATGCACACTTAGATATGGGAGCATAGGATCACCAGTCACTGTCATGTGGGTCCAAATACTTATTCTTCCGAGTTGTAAAGAACAAAACTGGACTAAAGATGTTCTGGAAATTTCTGCCACTTCTTAATTCTCTTCAGTTTTAACCAAATTGTATCTTCTGTTTCACTTGTTCCGCCATCTTCTCAACTATCCTAATTCAACATTGCCACTTAGCAGACGGTAGTGGAAGATGTGACTATAGAATCTCAACAGCTTAGGTTTAGACAAGCCAGCAGAACACCAGGACACTCAGCTGGCAGGAGGGTGAAAATATCTTCAGAGGGACAAGTGATATAATGTGAAATCTCTATTTGCTCACCATTTTTGTTTGAGTAGAGTCAGCAGGCAGTGGGTTTCAGCGCAGTAGGAGATGCCCCCTATTCTCCAGCTTCTGGTTGCATTCTGGACTTGGAAGTAGCTGTGGAAAACTATAAATTTCTCTGCAAAGTTCAAAGTTTCTATGTCTCCAGAGAAAAATTAGCATAATGAGGAGAGCAAACATCAAAGGTTAGACCTACTGCACTGTCAGAGGCCCATCTTGTGATCAAAAGCAAAAACAAAGCAAAGCACATTGATTGGTAGTGCTTATGATGGACTGGTCTTCCCAGGCAGATGCTAAGATGGGGCCACAGATTTATAAAAAAAAAAAAAAAAAAAAAAAAAAAAAGAGGAAAACTAGAGCACAGTGATGATCAGCAGTTCTTCATATCTCTACCTGCATTAAAATAGTACGTGATAAATATAAGCAAATTACAAAATTTTAAATAAAGCACAGTGAGTTTCCAGCTTGATGTTATTAATTTTATTTTACTAATTCCTTCAACAGAGCCAGGTTAAAGAGCTTTTTAACACCAGTGATTGGCTGGGGGGAGGGGGGCGGTGGGAGGATGCATGTAGTATCTATATGACACAGCGCCTTGCTCACAGGGTGTACAGTCATACAGTAGGAGAAAGAAGTTGTGTAGAGACAAATCCTTCCACTATAATGTAATGGAAAGAAATCTATAAAAAACATAATTAATCCAACAGGAAAACATATTCCCCGAATCCAACCTCATACCAATTGTTTTCAGACCTCCATTTTGTCTTTCTTTCTCTGTTTGAACCTTAGGGCTTTGCACATTCTGGTTTTTGGTCAAAGGTGGAAAGTGGGAGACCTCAGTGCCCTTCTCCCCTGTTTGTGCCCAGATATCAGCCTAAGCACTGTGTGGCCCCTCTTTGTCCCACAGGCTAAAATTTCAGTTTGCTGATCCTTGAGGTGCTCACCTTACCTCCCTTTTTTTTTTTTTTTTTTCATGATATTACCCTTGACTTTTACTCTCTCCTAGTCTTATGAGGTTATAAATTCCTTTGGGGGCAAGGCCATTCTTATTCCATTCAATGAGGAGACCCAGCTTCTGACTCTGGAATTTAATTTATATTTGTTGAGTAAATGAGTGAGGTTGGTCTAGGAAGCTGAGGGGACACGATGACTCAGTCCGCCTGATTGAACCAAAGAAAATGCAGGAAGAAATAGCTTGTGTCATTGTAGCTCACGGCACTGCTTGACGTGACTATTTTCTTACAGGATTTTTGTCCTACACAATACAGAGTGGAGAAAGAAAGTGTGCACTTCTGGGGTTTCTTAAATTGGGTCTGTGCCCATTGGAGAACCTGATAAAATGTATGGACTCTCTACCATCCCCATTTCCGGACTGCACTTGTGTACATACATGTTCATTTATAATTTCTGGGTCCCGTAGCTGGACCGCTAAAGCCCATCAGGACATCAGCTCAAAAAACCTGATGTTTGGGGGCCCTGTCTTCCTCATTTTTGTATGCCCAAACTCCCCTTCCACAGTCATGCATTCAGCCTCTCCATACCCTTTGTTAATTAACAATATTAGTAGGAAACACATAGGTATCGGCTTATTGTTTCATTTAATCGTGATACCCAACCTGTGAGATGGGAGTGCTGATCTTCCTCAGCGTGCAGAGGAGGGCACTGCTCTGGAGGTTAACACCGCAGACACTTCACAACCTGTGAGGGATGGAGCTGGAATTCAAAGCCAGGCAGCGTCCTGGCCCCTGTTCACATTCAGCGTTGCATACTCACTCTCTTGGTGCATTTAATCTTCTCAATTCTTACTAGGAAGTAAGTATGGTTATTCCCACTTTATAGTCGAAGAAACTTAGGCTCAACAAGTAAAATGAATTCTGTTTCGTCACTTATGTATTAGTGTGTGGTAGATCTTGAACATAACCCCAGAAGGATCTTGCTCCAAACTGTGACCTTTATAGTACATCAAACTTCAAAGCATCTGGGACATAGTTAACACTCATCTCTGAAAAGATAGGGATGAGGAAATGCAAATATAAGGTTGATTGAGCCAGTGTCTTTAAGGCAACTTGGTTTTAGTCTGTCGCCTTGAGACAAGAATTAGGAAACTCTATTATTCCATCTTGTAAGTTGTGCAGGAAGGTGAGGGAGTGGGGGTAGTCAGCTAAGAGGAGAGCGAGAGAAGACAAAGCGCTACCCTACTTCAAAATGAGGGTTATTAGAAGCCTTTATCGGTGACCTCTCATTTCATATTATTTTGGATGGGGGCCTAGAAAGATATTTTTGAACTTATTTTGACTCAGACTCAACTATTTTTCCCATGGTAAAATATGTATGTACACACACATATTTAACTCTTGCAAAGTAGTATTTCAGTTTTTAATTCCTTGGTTAATAAAAAATTCATAAGTGCCGGGCACCAGGGTGCTTCACTCGGTTGAGTGTCCCACTCTTGGTTTTGATTCAGGTTGTGATTTCATGGTTCATGAATTTGAACCCAGAATCAGGGCTTGGGATTGGGATTCTTTCTCACAATAAGTAAATAAACTTTAAAAAAATTCATGAAGGCGCATCTTATTGTTGTTTTTATGTTTGTTTGTTTTTCCTGAGAGAGAGAGAGAGAGAGATAGTGTGAGCAGGGGAGGGTCAGAGAGAGAGGGAGACACAGAATCTGAAGCAGGCTCCAGGCTCCGAGCTGTCAGCACAAAGCCTGACATGGGCCTCGAACCCATGAACTGTGAAATCATGACCTGAGCCAAAGTCTGACGCTTAACTGACTGAGCCACCCAGGTCTGTCTACATTAGATTTGTTCTATAGTGGAATAAAAATGGATTAATTATGTTATGTGATTAATTTATGCTCCTAACCCATTAAGTATAATTTAGTGTAAACATTTGTTAAAATAATAAGAAGAGAAAATATATTCACAGTACTGTATGTAAATTTATTGTAAAAGATCCATATAGAGGTGGGCCCATGCAGTTCAAACCTATGTTGTTGAAGGGTCAGCTGTATCCAAAATGATCTTAAGTGTTCATTGTGGTGTCTCCTACACCAGAATGTACCCCTGGGAGGGACAGAGACATTTTCTGGCTTAAGTCAATATTTTGTATGTATTGGGACTTGACAAGAACTATCTGTTGAAGTATTTTGAGTAAATGAATCTATATGTATAAAGCCAAATAATGATGTCAACATCCTGTATCTAATTTAGGAGCGTATTTTATTCCTTAGGCTGCTGCTCATTTTAATACTCTGCAGTTTTTGTATGTATTAGATAAAGTGGTCCAGAAAAGTTCTGAGTGATAGTGGAAACTGAGGCAAGCAATTAAAATGTATCATGGTAAATTTGCAAAATAGATAAAATATCCATGGTTAACTACAAAGCACTGTCATTTTATGGATGTATCTATGTAAGAAAATATTTTCCTCTACTATATTTTGCTAGAAATTTGATAATGCAGCATCTTACACTCACTCTTATTCAGGAAGTCTTGTTACACGTCGAAGGCAACAATTAGATCTACCATGGGAGATACGGAATATTTAGTTTCTGTTTCAGATGATGCTTTGACAAATGCTAGTGAAACCTTGCTGATGATTTCACTAACTCAAACCTGATGTTTTGTGTTGCACAGACGAAGACATCAAAGACTTTTTAAATACCAGTGAATTTCATAGGAGAAGTAATAGCACATTAGCTTTAAGAAGAACCCTTCTGGGGCGCCTGGGTGGCTTAGTCAGTTGAGCATCTGACTTCGGCTCAGGTCATGATCTCACGGTTCGTGGGTTCGAGCCCCGCGTCGTGTTCTGTGCTGACTGCCAGCTCAGAGCCTGAAGCCTATTTCAGAGTCTGTGTCTCCCTCTCTCTCTGACCCTCCCCTGCTCACGCTGTCTCTCTCTCTCTCTCTCTCTCCTAGAAATAAAATAAAAATATTTAAAAAAAAAAGAACCCTTCTAAGTTATCATTTGTTGAACTTTGTAATTTCTAATTAAAATGATGAAATTTAAATAATTAAATATTAATTTTTACAGTCACTTCGCATTTCTGGCCCAAGCAAATAAGAGGAAAAATATTCCACACGCACGCACACACAAATGACGTCAAATTCAAGGGGAGGGAAGGTATGAGAGAATGGTGTGTCGGGAACGTTTTGCTTCCCAGAACATCAACTGTGCTGATTCAGCCCCTAAGCAAAGCCATTAATTAATGGAATTTTCTTCCTAAAAATATTAGACTATATTACCGTTTGTTTTCATTAGATGCACGCCATGGTATTATGTCTATTTTCATAGTTCAGTAGCCTCCAGTAGATGGCACCATTGTGACTCCAAACGTAGTTCCTGTTGACCAGGACTTGTTAGGAAAACCCTTAAAATTTCAAAACATTTATATGTAGTGCAGCATAGTAACACTTGCAGGGTTGCCTGAAAAAAACAAATACTCCTACAATATCTAGAGAACAAGACAACTGTAGAAGCCGGTAAATGTCCCAAGAACTCCCACAATTTGTCTATCTCATGCTTTCATAGCTGAAGATTATTGTTATTTAAAATTTTAATTATTTCAGTTATTTTTTAGGAGGGATGGGAATGCACACACACATATTTGATTTTTCTCTCCTTTTACAGATTCCAAAATCCTTCACAAAAATTTCTGTTAGCTCCTCCCATTCTTGCATATTTTCCAAATATATTATAGCCTTGTGTAGAATAAGGATATGAGGATCACTAAAAGGAACAATTTTCTGTCTAGACAGCCCAACTTCTCTTCATTCTGGTTCATTTAACTTTGTCCTACCTTCTGCACATTAAATACCTAGAGTAAAGAAGGGTATTCTAGATCTGCAAATCTATAAATCTCTGAAAGTTACAAGATTTATATTTGGTTTTCTGTGCTTTCAGTATGCAGAGTAATATCCAATCAGATGTTACCAGCACTTAAAAATCAATACCCACATGTTGTATCTTAAAGATTTATGTGCAAGTTTTCTACTTAAAATTCAGTACACATTTTTTTTTGTCTAGTGACAGCAGTTTAGTGATTGGGAGGTTGTTTTGGTATTCCATAATGATACTTTTTATTTTATTTTATTTTATTTCATTTCATTATTTCATTTCATTTCATTTCATTTCTTTTAAGAAACATAGACTATAGAGAAAGAATGTATGGGGAGGGGCAGAGAGATTGAGAGAGAGAATCCCAAGCAGGTTCCACACTGTCAGCTGAGAGCCCCATGCAGGGCTAGAACTCATGAACCCTGAGATCTGACCTGAACTGAATTCAGGAGTCAGTTGCTTAACTTACTGAGCCACTCAGGCACCTGCCCGCCCCACCCCCTCCAGCCCCACCATAACAGTATTGTAAGCAATGATCTGATAACTCCTCCATGATTTTGATGCAGTAGGGCATAGTGGTCAGAAGTGAAATGAATACATATCAGTGATACATATCAGTGAGTTTTAGTATCTTCCTGGTTAGCTATTAACTTACTATTTGTAATTATTTACTTCCATTATTTACTTACTCTGTTATTAATTATGTTTGCTAAATGAACTTTGGCAAGTCACTCAGAGACACTGAAAATCCCCACGGGCTTCAGGATGCAGGTGACCTTGGTTGTTCTGTAGGCAGGGAAGTGGGACAGTGATTCCAGATCTAGACAGCAGTGGACATCAGCCCCAGCTCTTCTCCTTGCTGCCTGTATGACCTAAAGCAGTGAACTCTGAGACTGAGTTTTTCCATCTCCAAACTGGGGGAGATGGTATGTACCTGGCAGTGTGCCATTAAGGATAAGAATTAAACAAGATTGGTGTTGAGTGTGTATGTGTGGGTGTGTACAGTGTGCAAATATATACACACAGCACCTGTTCTAGAGTAGAAACTCAAAAATGGTGGTGCATTCCTATTCTGCTTGTACTGAGGTATTAAAAACAGGAGATTAATTATGGTATGTTTTATGACCTCATACATTTTTCTACATGTTAGAATAACTCCCAGATTTTAGAGATTTCCTGTGGCCTGTGTCTCTCCTTTCCTTTATTTGAGTCCTGGGAAACTTCAGTGCTTTAAAGTAACTCAATGTAACACATCGCTGTGGCTCGTGGAGGTTCAGTGCAGCTGTCTGTGTGAGTCCTTTGAATATAATAGGGCCACGCTAGGCACTTTGAACAGAAAATTCCAACAATAAACAAATACCACTTTCCTTAATATCCAAAACATTCCCTGCTCATCCTTTTTCGCAAGGTTCCCAGTTCATTCCTTCATCTCCCTAAATAATCATTGAAGACAAAAGTCCACTTCCCCCAATCCCCATATATACAATCCCCTGTATAGCAACAGGCTTTGCTTAGGGTTTCTCCCTGTATGCACTACAACTATGGATGCATGAGTGGCCAGAGTTCTGACTTGGCCCATAGAGTTAAGCCAAATTTGTAGTTTTCAGGGGCCTTTGGGAACCATGCTGTACTTGGAAGTTCTGATTATGTTTCTCTCTTGAAATGCTTCGTCTTTCATTCGTTAATTCCTTCAACAGATATTGATGAAAAACTTCATATGCCAGTTACTACACCAGGCACTATGGTCCTTCAGCTTTATTCAAAAATATTATCCATCAGTTGTTGAATACATGCGAGTGTCAAGTGTTCTACACACATTACCTAATTGCATCCTTGTAGAACTCTGTGAACTAGGGATTATTGGTTACAGACGTGAGAATTAAGAGCAGAGGATAAGAAATTTACCAAAAAAAAAAAAAAAAAAAAAGAAAAAGAAGAGGGAGAAAGAAGGAAAGAGGGAGGAATGGAAGCAAGGGAGAGAGAAAGAGGAAAGTAAGTTACAAGTAGTTAACTTGTAAGTGAGTAGCAGAACGCACCATTCCAAAGGAAGGTTCTCTGACACCAGAGTCCATGTTCTCACCCACTCTGCGTGCTGTGGTTGGAGACATCAAGAGAGGACTTCTGATGCTAGATAGTAAAAAAAAAAACCATATTAAATAATTTAACATGATATCCTATATACATAGATAGCAGCAAAGACATAAATGAAGTAAGTTTATTGAATATATAGTCTTACATGTGGTTGGGAAAGTTACAAGAGCTTTGGAAAGTAATTTTAGACCTCTTGCCCTTAGGATGAAGTAAGGATAAGGATAGTAGGGATCAACAAATGAATAAATGAATAAATGCAAAAGTACATACAATTTTTTTTTAAAGTTTGTTTAAATTTATTTATTTAAATTCAGGTTAGTTAACATACAGGGAAGTATTGGTTTCAGGGGTAGAACCCATTGATTCATCAATTCATCACTTACATATAACACCTAGTACTCATCTCAACAAGTGTCCTCCTCAATGCCCATCACCCATTTAGCCCCTCCCCTCCTCTTCCCCTCCAGCAATCCTCAGTTTATTCTCTGTACTGAAGAGTCTCATTTGGTTTGCCTCCCTCTCTGTTTCTATCTTATTTTATTTTTCCTTCCCTTCTCCTATGTTTATCTGTTTTGTCTCCTAAATTTCACATATGAGTGAAATCATACAATATTTGTCTTTCTCTGACTGACTTATTTCACTTAGCATCATACCCTCTGGTTTCATCCATGATGTTGCAAATGACAAGATTTCATTTCTTTCAATCGCCTAATAGCAATTCATTATATACATACACCATATCTTCATTATCTGTTTGGTAGTTGATGGACATCTGGGCACTTTCCATAATTTGGCTATTATTGATACCACTGCTGGTTGGTTTGTTTATTTATTTATTTATTTATTTATTTATTTATTTATTTATTTATTTATTTATTTATTTATTTTGAGAAAGAGAGCAGCAGAGGAGCAGAGAAAGAGGAAAAGAGAGAATCCCAAGCAGGCTCTGTGTTGACCTGAGCTGAAATCAGAAGTTGGAGACTTAACTGACTGAACCACCCAGGTGCCTCACAGACAAATTATTTTGAAGTTATGTTTGTAAACTGGTTTTGGAAGCTGTAACATAATGATAGTGCATCATATTTAATCACCAAAAATAAGTCCCGACATTTTCAGTCAAAGTTCTTGACTTGCACCAAGAGAGTATTAAGTAAGACTTGCAAAGTCACTGAATTGCCCAAGTTAACCGTGTGAACTTCAACGTTTTTCTGCCTGCCTGAATTCCATGCTTTAGATAAATACCTTAATGAAAATGTTGGCTTCTCACACTGTCCTGATAAATCTCAATTTGATGAACAAAGAAATTTGGGGCTAACTTTTCAGTTTAGTATAAAAAGCATACTGTTGTATCTGAATAAAGTTTTGATTTTTAATGTTTGTATTTAGAAATCCTAATGAGCATCATTGCAGAGCTGTGAATGATGCTGAAGAAAGCTGTGATAAGAGCTTCCTGGGATACTGACGGACTCGTTCTGGGGCACAAAGGAACCCATACCAGCCATTGTAAACCTGGGCTCTGACTCTGGCCTCTGTCCACACCTTTCCTCTGTTGACACCAGGTCACTAACACCACTCACCATAGATTTTTTTTTTTTTTTTTTACCACAGGCTTCTATCTAGTTGCTTCCCCATGAGATTTAGCAGGCAGTCATAAATCATAAAATAAAATAAAAGCCCAAGATTGACAATGTATAACCTCCTATAAAAACATTGGAAGCCATATATTTACCAGTATTACTGTCCAACTCCTGATTGTCTGATATACCACATTACATATTGTACTTTATTCCTTTGACTTGAAATCTTAAACTCCCAAGGCCTCAGTTTTCTCATTGGTAGAATGGAGGGAGTAAAAGTTTTACATTGTAGAATGTTTTTGAGGCCTAAGTGGAAGAATCCTGGTAAATTGTAGCATAGTTTCTATGTTATGGTAAATGCTCAATAAACAAATATTATTATTCTTGTTGGCGTTTTTATTGGGGCTATTTTATAATGAAGGCCTTGGCCACCTTATATCTATGCTTTGGACTACTTGATAAATTCTGAGTGCCAATAGCCTGGCCATATTAATACGTCTGTCTAATTGGGTAAATCTTAGATAAATTTACAGGGCAATGCAAATAGTGATTTATCCCTAATAAACCTAGAAAACCATAGATTTATGAATCATGTATTTCTTCTTCTTCCTCTCCATTCTGAGTTGAGGTTTGTTTGGATTTTTTTTTTTGGTTGAATTGTTTTTGTTTGTTTGTTTTCCCTGTGCTTCTTTTATACAAAACCAATACAGCAAAGTAGTTTAGGGCATAGATTCTAATGCCTGACTGTGTCAAAGCCCTGCTCTGCATTTACTAGCTGTGTGACCTTGCCCAAGTTACTAAACAGGACTGTGCTTTAGTTTTCTGGTCTGGAAAATAAAGAATATAATAGGACATATCTCTGAGGGCTGTGTTGAGCAAAAGTAATACCAGTGAATTCCTTTATACAAAGCATGCTTAGGGGGTGCCTGAGTGGCTCAATCAGTTAAGTGTCGGACTTTGGCTCAGGTCATGATCTCATAGTTTGTGGGTTCGAGCCCCGCGTCGTACTGTGTGCTGACAGCTAGCCCAGAGCCTGGAGCCTGTTTCAGGTTCTCTATCCCCCCTCTCTCTCTGACCCTCCCCTGCTCACGCTGTCTCTCTCTGTCTCAGAAATGAGTAAAACATATATATATATATATATATATATTTTAATTTATGAAGCATGGTTAGAATTATGCATGTGTTAACCATTATTAAAATTTTCTTCTTTATCTTTTAAGGGTGGTTTATTCCATTGCCTCTCTTTAAAAGTCCCTCCATAACACAGAACCAATTATCTTATTCCTAAATATATTCAGATATATCACAGTATTGATTATAATATATCAGAACTTTTATAAAGCCCATGTAAGTATGTACAAACTAGATTTTAAAAATATACTTGACCAGTAGACATGAAGGTTAATGAGTTTCTAGGCTAGAATAAGTATTAACATAAAGATATTTTTTAGCCCTAGGGAGAAGCAAAGATGGCTACTTTGTGGACAGAGACAAAAAGACAATAACACAGTATTGTTTGAGGCTGAGAATAAAGTCAGTCAAAGCGGAGAGCTGCTCAACAGGTGACAGTGTGGTGTTGGGTCAGATGTTCAAAAGAATCACCATTTGCTGTTAGGAAGAATGGCCAGATGCCAGGAGGGGCTTAGGGGATACATGTTGAATTCTGAAAGCCTGGGGGATGTCTTAGATTGGATTCCTCAGAGGCAGGCTCTGACAGAAAGATTCATGTGCAGTAATTTGTAGGAAGTGTTTCTGGGAGGGGAGAAGGAGCTGGGAACAGGATAGGTAAAATATCAAGCAAAGTTGGAATGAAGATAGCATTGGTTCAATCCCGCAGACAGATGCTCGGGACCTCATAGGTCTGATGAAGACTGGTGAGCTGCAGCAAAGAGTCAGTCTTTGGTTAAAGACCAGCTCTATTACCCACCCCAGAGCACACAGGAAAGCCTGTTTTTGCATTCGGAGAGCAGACTGCTGGAAATGAGTCTGTCGGTTGTGGAGAGTGAAAACATACTGAGAGCTGGCATAAAGAAAAATGGCAAAGGGAGCCTTCTGAGGTGACATGGCAGAGCATTGATAGCTTCTGGTGTTGAAGTGGTGGCAATTTATGTCTGAATGCATCGGGGCTAGGGGGGCTGGAAGGTATTAAGGACTCATTGTTATTCCATTTGCCTTTTTAAAAATTGACTGTGGTGACTTTTGTGATACTGTTTATATCCCTAGGGATAGCTCATTATGTATTCTTCCAATTTTTAAGGTATGTCATTCCCATGTGTTTGCCTTAGTTACTAAAAATGAGAATCCGAATGATCACTTAGATGTGTTGTATATTATCTAAAGTACTCACATACATATTTCCTTCTTGAACCTGTAACAACTCTGTGAATGAATAAAAACATGACATCCTTCTCTCATTTCCTGAGACAAAGTGCTTGTACTGTTAGATAACATCTGAGTCACAAATAAAACCCAGAAAAATGTCCTTCTCTGTCCAGCAGCTTAGCTAGGCTGAGAACTGAAGGAGAGCTTTAGACCGTTAGAAATGCTTAGTCACGATAATTTTGATCGTTATCAGTACATTAATGAGTATAGAATGGAAACTGTGTTTATTACATTTAAATACAGAGACTGTGATGATTGTGTCTCTACCAGTATTCTCTTGCCTAAAACGTTTGATGTTATTTATGTAACTCTGCAGGTATTGGGTACATTTTGCTTTCCCAGAAAGTTCAGTTCTGCTAGAGAAATCTGTGTATTTTGATTGTTGAAGATAGGAGAATGTTAAACAGGTTTTCGGTGAGTCCTTGGATGGTCCACTGCCATCATGCAATTGTCAAAAGCCATGTTTCAGGTGGAAACCAATCGCTCAGTTGCAATGTCAACACTTTTATTTAACAGTAATTTTCTCAACCAAAGAAGAGCAAAGTTAGGTTACAGATGTGTTTTGTACACTCCTTGCTCTATCTTAATTTTGTTTTATTCTTTTTCTCACTTCTTCTATATTGCCTAAATCTTAGGAATTTTCATAGTTTCAGCCAGTCTCTCCATTCCTATGGACTGAATTGTGGCCTTCCATTCCCCCTCCCCCATGCAAATATGGAAGTCCCAGCCCACAGTGGGACTGTATGGGGTCTTGGGGGGAGGGGCTAGGGTTAGATGTGGTTAGGAGGGTGGAGTCCTGAACATGAGAAGCACCCTTCTCCGTCTCCCACATCTGCAAGGCAGGATAGAGCTGTCACCAGAAACCAACCATCCTGACACCCTGATCTCGGACCTCTCAGCCTTTAGAAGTGTGAGAGAAAATTCTTCTGTTGTTTACGCCAGTCGGTCTTTGATATTTCATATGGTAGCCCAAACAGATTAAGACACCATTCTTGCTATTCTGGAACTAACCTGGAACAAGAGGGAATTAAGAGAAAATTTAATCAGCATTGCCTGCACTTGGCCCAGATATTAAAATGGAGATTACTTTCAGTCCCCTAAATTTGATGAAGAATCTGATAAATGCCATTATACTGAAATATTCATCAGACTTCTTCTGCCTTTTCCAGGGAGTCAGGCACAGCTTTCAATCCAAAAGATGTCTGAAAGTGACTTAGGTCTGATCATTACATGCCTCTCAGACTGCCCAGTCTTGCTGGTGGAACATTTGTAGTAACATTTAAAAATATCAACAT
This sequence comes from Proteles cristata cristata, assembly GCA_017311185.1. Taxonomy (NCBI): domain Eukaryota; kingdom Metazoa; phylum Chordata; class Mammalia; order Carnivora; family Hyaenidae; genus Proteles; species Proteles cristata. Next base: position 194,369 of record JAESUZ010002383.1, read on the forward strand.
TTTATTTTTCTTTTGCAGTGAAGAGAGCTGATTCATGATGAATTCCTCTGTCCCTCTCTTCACCATCTGTCTCCTCCTCAGTGTTGATTTCCTGTTGACATTAAAAGGAGCAACACATTTGAAGAAGTTAGGATGGAAGCTTTAAATGTAATGATTAACTTTTTTAAAAGCTTGGACCACATTTTCTTATAAAGTCATTAAAATTATTGTGAATCATTTATCTCATATAGTAGAACTTCTTTATGGTCCTGGAAACATCAGTATTCCCTGTACCCTCAAAAGCCCAAGAAAAATATCAGAAAGAGATTTATTTCCACAGTAGAATGAGAGGAGGGGGATCTGGTGAGAAGCTGATAAAAGAGTCTTATGATTCAGTAATATACGACCTATCAAATCCAGCTCTGATGTGGAGGCTCTCAACATTTTATATTCCCAGTGGAATGTTTCTGTTACCTTTCACCTTCTTCCTGTTCCCCATTTGACAGTAATTATGCATGTCCATGCAGGGTTATTTGGCACATCTATGTGTTGGTTTCACGTCCATTTTTGTTAGATTATTCATACGTAGAAATCAGCAAGAATTGCTTCAGACAATTCTGGATGACAATAATGGATACATGCATGGAATGCAATCACAATGTGTTTCTCATTCCCCTGGGCTGCGTCACAAGGAGATAGTCATATTTCAAAGATCATTTCTTGCTCATTTTTGATCCTCCTTGATCCTGCTTCATAACTCCTAATATATTTTTGAATTGTCCTCTTAGTGAGAAGGCCCAAGTTTATATATCAATATATCTGTATCACAAAAGGTCTCAAAGATTGGATGCTTTTTGTGTGTGAATTATAGATAATCTGTTAAGAAACCTTAAACTATTTTCTAATTTGTCCACCTGTTATTCAAGACGTCAACGTGAGATCAGAAATTAATCCAAACATGAATTAATGTGGTTTGGATGGATATTTATTTATTTATTTATTTATCTTAGTATTTTTATTTATTATTGAGAGAGAGAGAGAGTGAATAGGAGAGGGACAGAGACAGAGACGGAGACACAGAATCTGAAGCAGGCTCCAGGCTCTGAGCTGGTAGCATAGACCCTGACACAGAGCTCGAACTCATGAGCCCTGAGATCATGACCTGAGCCAAAGTTGCACGCTCAACCGATGGAGCCACCCAGGTGCCCCTAACATGAACAAAGCACTTCATCCATCTGCCTATTTTGGGAAAAACAAGACATGTTAAAGTGAAAATAAATGGATGAACTTCGTATCAGTGATACCTTTTTACTCTGTTGATACATGAGAATATTAGTTTTAACTATAGGAGATTGCCAACATTTGGCCATTTCAACCTACAGAAAACCCTGTCAGTTACAAATGATTTGATCTAATAATATAGTCTCGTATCATTTACAATATAATTGGTGTTTGTGATGTCATTGGGCTATTCGAATTTTGATATGCAACACTTTTGAATACAACCCGAGCTTCAAATTTTTACCTTCTGAAAAGTCCAATTTAGGAGAGCACATAATTGAAGGTGCTTAGCCATATGTGAGAAATTTGGTGAGAAAGATTGTTATTAAGAACAAGCCAATGAAAACTCTATTAAGTAAATAATACACTGAACAATCTAAATATTGATGAAATTCTTGCATTTGAAATTAGAAGTAATGAGTCCTAACTGCCTATTTCTATACATTGTTCCTGTTGATAAGGAAACTTTGAAGATTTCCTCACTTGTATTTTTCTTCCTCCGTAGATATAAAAGCATTTATTTTGTTTTATTATAAATAATATTCATACAAGTCATACTTAATACTTAGTTCTTCATTTCTTTTATCCATCTTGTGTGCTAGGTTCTCTTCTAAGCATAGAGTTGTTGGTGTGGCCAGATCAGATAGGGTTCCTGTTCTTAAGAAGTTTACATTCTAATGTGAGCAGCCGAATACATACATAAATAAGATGTGTTCAGTGTAATGAAAAGCAGAGGCCTGCAGGGGGTGGAAGGAGATCTTTCAGATGGACTGGTCAGGGCAGGCCTCTCTGAGGAGACATTTGCACAGGATCCTGAATCAGCTGGAACAAAACTGCAAGTGATGACTTCACCTCATAAGGGATCTGAGACAACAACAGAAACAGAAAGAAGCCAATGTCTATGCAGTGGGAGAAAGGTGTGAGCTGCAGATGGAGGTAGAAGGTTGGAGTGAAGTGGGTGTGCAGGATATTCAACGTCTCTCTGATTTTTTTCATCTGGAGTCTAGCAATTCTATTTAAAATGACTAGGGGAGGGGGGAGACACTTTAGATAATGTGTCTTTAACTTCTTCACCTTACTTTTGTTTCCTTTCCCTTAAATCTCTTGAGGCTTTCTAAGACATTATTATCCCATCTCCGCTACAGCTCTGCCATCTGGTTTACCCCATGTTCCTTTTGTGGCTCTCCTCTCCTACCTAGGAGTGACTCACAATTTGCATATAGTACAACCGAATTTTGAGAGTGTACCCAAAGTAAATTCACACATAGGCATAAAGGGAAACATCAAGATTGGGTAGGATCTTTATTTTGTTATATTTCCCCAAAACCAGTTTACTTGGGATGGAGGAGAGATATTTAAAATTTAGAAAAAGAGACATGGGGCAATGGAAAGATTATAACAAGTTACTCTTAGTGAACATATCACCATGCTCATTCTGTAATCTTTTTGTAGTGTTACCAAATATTTACCAAAGTGAATAACCTATAAAGTAGGTATCTTGTAATTTATTACTTTAGTGTAAGTAAAGAAGAATTTGGGAAATATAGTGTTTAAAATGTTTATACAGTTTTGTACTTTACAATTTAAATTGTAATTTAAATTTCCAGGTAGAGAAGAGAGCACTGTTTGATAATAAACAGTTAGGTGGTAGAATTGTCACTTGCCACAGAAGGTCTGCATTTGATTCTCACTGCTCATAATTTGACAGGAGACTTTCCTCTTAAATGTTTAGTGAGCATTTAATTATTTATTACAGTAAATATTCACTTATTGAATAGAGGAATGAAATGGAGAAGATAAAATGCAAATGCAGATGCTTAGTCATGATGGCATATCTATATTTACTTTTGTGAGTAAAGAAAGTTGCAAGTTTAATATGTATTTATTTACATCACTAACAAGTAATAAATATAGGTTCATTTAAATATTTTGAGTTTTAAATATAGCTTGCTATTGCATGGCCTTTCTTTCTTTTTTTTTTTTTTACGGATAGTTTATTTTCAAATTGGTTTCCATATAACACCCAGTGCTCATCCCCACAAGTGCCGTCCTCCATGCCCATCCCCCCCTCCCCCCACATTCATCAGTCCTCAGTTTGTTTCTCAGCATTCAAGAGTCTCTCATGGTTTGCCTCACTCCCTTTCCCCCACCATTTCCCCCCTTCTTCTCCCCCTTGTTCCTCCGTTAAGTTCCTCCTAATCCTCCTATACGTGCAAACATATGATATTTGTCCTTCTCTGCCTAACTTATTTCGCTCAGCATAACACCCTCAAGGTCCATCCATGTTGCTACACATGGCCAGATTTCATTCTTTCTCATTGCCGTGTAGTAGTCCATCGTATAGATAAACCACATCTTCTTGATCCATTCGTCCATTGATGGACACTTAGGCTCTTTCCATGTTTTAGCTGTTGTTGAGAGTGCTGCTATGAACATTGGGGTACATGTGCCCCTATGCATCAGCATTTCTGTATCCCTTGGGTAAATTCCTAGCAATGCTCTTGCTGGGTCATAGGGGAGTTCTACTGTTAATTTCCTGAGGAACCTCCACACTGTTTTCCAGAGGGGCTGCACCAGTTTGCATTCCCACCAGCAGTATAGGAGGGTGCCGGTTTCTCCACATCCTCGTGCATGGCCTTTCTTAAAGGAATGTCACCTTGGCTCAGGGCGGATGTCATACACTACTTGTATGGTTGAAGGATCTCTTGATAATATCTTCCTTTATTGGTTAAATTTTTTAGATTGATTTTTTTTAATGTTTTTTATTTATTTCTAGGAGAGAGAGAGAGAGAGAGACAGCGTAAGCAGGGGAGGGTCAGAGAGAGAGGGAGTCATAGACTGAAACAGGCTCCAGGCTCTGAGCTGGCAGTCAGCACAGAGCCCGACGTGGGGCTCGAACCCACAAACCATGAGATCATGACCTAAGCGAAAGTCGGACGCTTAACCGACTAAGCCACCCAGGCGCCCCTAGATTGATTTTTCAAGCAAAGTTAATATTTTGTGTTGTTTCATTAGAATTAGTAAGTTAAGTGTATAAATGAAACAATTCGTTCATTGTCAAATTACCTATAATTGGCATAGAAGTGAGGTGCATGAGACTCATGTTTTTATTGGCCTTCTTTTCTTTGACTACTGCCACTTCTCAGGAATGTTAGGTTGAATCAAGTGAGTGCAAGCCAGCCATAAAACACTTTTGTGTGCTTACCACTTTCAGAGCACCTTAGCTTCATGAAAATGACAGCGTCTCATTGTTCTCTGACAATTTTTGGTTCTGAATTAGATTACCCACCCATCATAATGTCTGTGGAATTCCATAATAAAATTCTAGTAGAGAAAGATTTTTTGAAAAACAATTTGAGAAAATAAGTCATGAAGTTAAAAGGATTTAAGAGGCCCCTGAAATTTGTCATAGCTTAAGAAATACCAACTGCATTATAGCATCTCCTAAAATAAAATTTATATAGACATTTTTTCATATACTATAGACACCTTGAAAACTTAAACTGTTATCCACATCAGTGTTGTAAATTGATATTTCTTAATCATCAGTGGCATGCTTTGTTCTCCTTGAATATCTGTATATTTTATTATTATAAATTCATACAGTGGATTTCAATATATAAAATACCCAAATAATTCAACTAACAAGGTTTAGATTTTCTAGCAATTTCCTACTTCAAATCTCATTTCATATTATTAAGTCAATAAAAATATTTAGTATTAACCAAAATATAGTAGTCTAATATGAGTCTATAGAAGTCGGTTTGTTTTTAAAGATTTTTATTTTATTTTTGAGCGGGAGGGGTGAGGCAGAGGGAGAGGAAGATAGACTCTCAAGCAGGCTTCACACTCTGTGCAGAGCCTCATGTGGGGCTTGATCCCAGGACACTGGGATCATGACCCAAGCGGAAATCAAGAGATGGATATTCAACCAACTGAGCCACCCAGTTGCCTCGAGAACTCACCTTTTTATTTGAATTTGTTTAATGTCGTATTTGTCACTAAAGAACATTTAAAGTCAATGTATTCCTCTCCTTTCTGGGCATTTATATACTTTCATAAATCATCCTAGAAGCACTGGCTAGGATGCTGTGATACACCCTCATGCTTTCAGAGGTTTGCCAGGTGATCATTGCCCTTTGTTTTCCACCTGCAGATATGGCTTAGTAATTATTTTCATAACCATCAGTCGTCACTTGTCCCAAATCCACAGTAACTCAAATTTTAAAATAGTAGCAAATGAGACTACGAACATTAGATTTGCAAGTCCAAATAAATAGTGTCTGTGTATTTCCCCTTGTTCACGTATTATTCTTGTTAAGTACTTCAGTTGATTGGATATGGGATGATTTGCCGTATGAAAATCTTTGTCTATTTTCCAAAGACTTGTGTTTGCTTATTTTCTCTGAATTTTCTGTATATTTTAAACATTGAAGGGTTTTTTTTTTAATTTTTTTATTTTTTTTACTTTTTTAATTGAGAGACAGAGAGAGACAGAGCATGAGCATGGGTGGGAAGGTCAGAGAGAAGGGGAGACATAGAATTGGAAGCAGGCTCCAGGCTCCAAGCTATCAGCACAGAGCCTGACACGGGGCTCTAACCCAGGAACCATGAGATCATGACCTGAGCCAAAGTTGAACGCTCAACCAACCAAGCGACCCAGACGCCCCCATGGAACACTTACAATAAACTTCAATGTTTAGGGGCGCCTGGGTGGCTCGGTCGGTTGAGTGTTCAACTTCGGCTCAGGTCATGATCTCACGGTTGCTGGGTTAGAGCCCCGCGTCAGGCTCTGTGCTGACAGCAAGCTCAGAGCCTGGACCCTCTTTCGGATTCTGTTTCTCCCTCTCTCTCTGGCCCTCCTCTGTTCATGCTCTCTCTCTCTCTCTCTCTCTCTCAGAAATAAATAAAAACATTAAAAAAATTTTTAAGTGTTCCATGAAGTTTTGTTTTAGTTCTAGTTATTTCTACATTGTTTCTGACATTTAGACTTTATGAACATAGGCAAACTTTATGTTTTTAATAGACAGATTTTTTATAAGTAATAATGTTTTATTTTTCCAAAAAGTTTTACACTCTGTTATATTTATTGTAATTTTGAAGGTTTTATGTTATTTCTTTGAGGTTTCTTTAATGTCAATTTTTTTAACCTGTAGCCCATTTGTTCTGAGCTTTTAACCACTTTTTAAATTTTATTATTATTATTATTATTATTATTATTATTATTTTAAGTACTTCCCGAGCTTCTGGTGACTTTTATTTATGTAAAAGTAATAGTCTTGGGTGGGGGATGGGCAGGTCTATAGATGTGTGTTTAGTGTATATCTGTTGTAGAGAGCAAAGTTTCCATTGCAAAATATATCAGTTAGATACAATTAAAACTTATCAGAAATTATTTTCTAAAGATATGTTTCCTAAATATTTCTGTTTATAAATCAATCTTAGAGAAAAAAAGGCCTCCTTCAATTTTAAATTTCTAGGAGATGCTTTAAAATGTCAAAAAAGATAATAAATGTTTTTAATGTTTATTTTTGAGAGGAAGAGAAAAAGAGAGCACACATATGCGCTCACACACACACAGAACAAAGGATCTGAAGCAGGCTCCACACTGACAGTAGAGATCCAAATGCAGGGCTCAAACTCAGGAACCGTGAGATCATTTCCTGAGACAAAGTTGGATGTTTAACTGACCGAGCCACCCAGGTGCCCCAAAAAGATAATAAATTTTATGCGGATACTTTATGATGGAAAATGGCTCTTTAGCTGAAAGCTTAAAGTATTACATAGAGAAAACTCAAGTTTGAGTCCACTTCCAATGACACTGAACTATTGTATTCCCCAGTTAGCTCCCACATTTTTTCATAATGGTTTCCTTTGCCTGCCATCCTCCCCCGCCCCCAACCAACACCATCCTTTGCATATCCATGTGGTTTTCAGGACTTTGCTGTAATAACTCTGACCCTTCAATTTGGGCTTTGATGTCACCTTTTGTGCACCTTCGGACACCTGCATTTTCCCCTGTCACACCAATGTGTGAAGGAGTGTTTTTTGCTCAGTGCTCCTTTCTAGGCTGTGAGCTTCCTGAGGGCAGGTATGCTGCCTGATAGGTCGCTGCATTGTCACTGCCGAGTGTCGTACCCAGCTTTGTCCCAGCTGACGGTGGCTCACCCACAGGGGTTCTGGATGAAGCAGCTGTGAGGCTGGAATGTGGAGGCAGTAGGGAAGGAAAAGATACCCCAGGACTGTTGATAGGTGAGCGGCGTTGAGAAAACTTCTGTGTAAGAAGCAGAAGAGGAGAAATTGTTAAGTGCTGTACGTGAACTCGGTTAACTAGGAAAAGGATGAACACAGACACCAGACCAGGGAATCAGATTCTTCAGAGAAAAAGGAAGGTGGTAGAAGAAAAAATAGTTGTCCAAAATAATCCTGTTTCCCTTGGTTTGGCGGTATGTTATCCAGTCAGAGATAACCTGAAGCGACTTTACTGTACATTACTGTGGTAACGGAAGGAACTCTGGAGTCTGACAGGTAGGCTGTTGGTATGCTGGTGATAAGGAGTGGATAGTGTAGCTTTAGATTTTGCAAATTTATTGAAGAGAAGAAGAAAAAGACGGAGAGCCTTAAACCCTAACTGAAGGAAAGGGAGCTGAGACTGATGCATAATAAAGATGATCTGGTGTTGAGCGATGGTAATAATGACAATTCCCAAACACATACTGGTAAATAGTATGGGGGCGGGGTAGGCTTACATCATTTATGTACATCTCAGGACTAACATCTGGGAAAGATTTCATTGTTATCCTGAAAGATGTCTGAGAGGGGACTTTATCTAGTATGCTGTCTCAGTGACTGAGAGGCAAGGAACTTGCCCAGGGGCCCCAGAACTAGTAAACTTTAGAGTGTTGGGATGGAATCCAGTTAGAGTCTTAAGCTCCAGCCTCTAATCTAAGCTTTCACTGAATTTCATGAGACATTTGTGCTATAGCTGTCCGTGTTTACTTTATCTCACTAGATCCTCAGGAAATGTGTAAGATAAGCAGAAAAGTGTTACTGTCTTCAACTGAAAGGCAAAGAGGCCGACTGAAAGGAAACAGAGGTGGCCAGGTCTCTGCAGCCTGCAAATAGTAGTGGTCTAGCCTCTAATAACATCACACTTTCCAGTAAATCATGGCACCCACCTCTGCAGAGGGTCCTTCTTTAGGAAAGTAGTACTCACATCAGTCTTTCTGTTATAAAACAGCAGGTATGTGTATGTGTCTGTTAGATAACCATTTTACCGTGTTCAAAAGTATTAACTTTAGAAAATAAAGCTGTCGGTTATTAAAAAAAAAAAACAGGTTTATTTGAGCGTAACAGAGAATTGTGACTCAAGACATGTAAGCTATGAGAAAGCCGCAAAGTCCAAGAAACAAAGGAGAGGAATATTACTTTATAGAGAACAGGAAGGAAGTTGGATTGTTGGAATGAAAGTCCAATGGAGAAAAAAAGCAAGAGCTGAAGGGAATGATGGATTCTCCTTGGCTGAGTTGCAGGCATTCTCGGTTTCTTGTAGGAGATGCAATGTACGTCTGTCTTTCCCTTTTGCCTGTAGTTGGTGATTCTTTCCTGTTGTTCATTGTGTTCGGTCTGTCATTGACATTGAATGGTATGTCTCCCCTTCTAGCTTTCCTTTCTTGCCTCCAAAGTTCACTTTAATGAGGTTTCCCTTTATTACTTGTAATAGAGGAAAAATTGCATTCTTCCTGGGTCTGCACATCCAGAGATGAAAAGGGTGTTCCATGAAGAGTTTATATCATTGTGGGTTGTAAAAGGAAAACATATGAGCTGGGTTTTTAAAATCTCTCTCCATGACGTACCGAGTACCTCATGAGTATCACAAGAATGGTATTTTGTGTCCTAACTTAGTTAATAATAACTTCGGGTCAGCATTATTACAGGAGCTAATGCCGTGTTCCAAGATCAGCAGTGCCTTTGAACAAATGCAGCAAAACTATTGCATAAGGAAAGCTATGAGTTTGCATTCTTCGTTTTAAGTGAAGCCTTGCAATAATGTCAGAAAGTAACAATAGTCTCTTAAAATTTACCAACCTTGGTTAGATAATGATCAGCCAGATTACTGCTTTTTCTCTCCAGGTCTTATTTTTTTCTCCCCTAACTAAATCTTCCTGAGAGTGTGTGTTTTCGACCACTCGTAGCCATGTTTCTATTTATGTCTAAGGCTTTGGATTTAAATTACTGACTTGAAGTAGTTAAAGAAGAGAGGGCAAGGAGGCAGGAGAAAGGAAGAAAAACCCATTTTGAATCCAGTCCATGATCCCTGCTGTGCTAATTGTCCTCACATTTATCCAGTGGACACCACCACCTGCAAAGTCAGTAATTTTATATCCACTTACACCAAAATGAAAATCGAGGCTAGAACAGTGAAGAGAGTTGTACAGAGTCTCCCAGGGAGAAAGGGAGGTAGATTTTTAAATTTTTTTTTAATGTTTATTTTACTTTTGAGACAGAGCTTGAGTGGGGGGAGGGGCAGAGAGAGAGGGCGACACAGAATCTGAAGCAGGCTCCAGGTTCTGAGCTAGCTGTCAGCATAGAGTCCGACGCGGGGCTCGAACCCACGGACCATGAGATCATGACCTGAGCCAAGGTCAGCCACCCAACCGACTGAGCCACCCAGGCGCCCCGAAAGGGAGGTAGATTTAAGCCCATATTTGACTCTTGATGCCATGCTTTTTATCTCTACCCCTAAAGGCCGTGACATTCAAATTCACTCTTGGGATGTATTTATAAAGTTTGTGAAATATAATCATGGTAGAAAGTAACTAATAACCTTGTGAAACACAGACACACACACACACACACACACACACACACACACACACCCCATACCTAATTGCCCACCTCTCCAGACAGAGATGGAACCCTGTCATCACACATAACCCCAGATGTCTTTTTTCCTATGACACTCTCGCCTACCGGAGAAAAATAATTTCTCCTAATTCATGGCAATAACTTGTTTTCCTCTTCCTTATGACCAGTTTTGAATTTTTTTAAATTATTACTTAACTAAGGACACTCCATGTGTCCAGGTGGGGAGAAAGGATATTCACTGGGAAGTTATACAATAATATGCTGTTCTCCCATTGAAGATCAAGAGTCTTAAAATTTGGACTCAGATGACCGTTTCTCAGCCCTTGAGTGCCCCTAAGTGGCCATGACAGAAAGTACAGCATTTTACAACTCCAGCCAGCAGCAGTGCCTTCTTATGGGTTCCTGTTCTCCCTTCTACAGTGTTCTGTATCCCTCCTTCCCCTCCCCCCCCCCCGCATTAAGCAGGGGCTCCTAGGATTTTATTTTGACTTCTCCTCCAGAAAGGCATTTTTGCAGTGTTAATTTTAAACGGGAAATCGCTGGCATGCTAACGTGGCCGTCTGTCCTGCTCCCCACTTAGGAGTCCATGAGAGCCCTGTCACTGCAAATGTCAAATCAGTCGGGGATTAGGCAGGGGCTGTGGCCCTAAACCTGCCGGTCAGCAAATATGCCTTGCTTTTCCTTCGTGTTCACGGAGCTTTGTGTGTTAGGAACAAGTCCATTTGCTGTGGTTTTGTTATGAGCTGTCAGGCCGTTTAATGCCACAGATGGATGTTTTGATTTGTATTCCCTTTTGAAGCTACTTCATGGGGATCAGGCTGGCTCTGAACACATGCAGTTTGTGGGCATTTACTCGGCAAGGGGAGGTACTTTTAGTAATGGAAAGGAAGTAATTTAATAGCACTTTTAAGACTTAGCCTTGGTGGGAATTCATTGGTTCCTTGGTTTCATAATCAAGGCAGAAATTCTTTTTTCGTGTGTCTCCATGGAGTCCATATGCAACTCTTATGTTTTGTAAAGGCGGAAAAAGTTCATTCTGCTTTAAGTTATTATCGTGTATTTTGAATGACGTAATCTTTCCTAATGGCAAATTTAGTTCATTCACATATTGAGCAAATATTGATGGAGGGACCTTGTATATGCCCAAGCTTTGGCATGAATAAGACAATACACTTCCTGTTTTCACAACACGTAATATTCTATAGAGGACGACCAAGAAGTGATCATTAAATAAATGAATATAAACGAGATAATTTCAGATACCTGTAAGAAATGTGAAGAAAACCAGAATTCTTTGGTTGGAGAATGAGTGGGAAGAGAGAAGAGCTATTTTCGACGAGAAGGCAGGAAAGCCTTTTCTCTGAGAGGTCGTTGGGGCTTCATTACCAGTGCAGAGCACAAACCACGAGTTGAACAGCTTCAGAGGCAGTGAGATCAGAAAATGCAAAATCACAGCAGCATAAATGTACTTTGATGCATCTGAGAACCAGAAGATGATTAATGAGTCAAGAGGAGCATAGTAAGAATGAAGGTGGGCGGGTGGGGGTGGGGGCGGGGGGAGGTACCTGCGTGGCTCGATTGGTTAAGCATCCAACTTCGGCTCAGGTCATGAGCTCACAGTTTGTAAGTTTGAGCCCCGTGTTGGGCTCTGTGCTGACAGCTCAGAGCTTGGAGCCTGCTTTGAATTCTGTGTCTCCCTCTCTCACTGCCTCTCCCCTACTCACACTCCATCTCTCTTTATCTCTCAAAAATAAATAAACATTAAATTAAGAGAAAAGAATAAAGCTGGGAAGAGAGAAGCAGCCAGATCTAACCTCTTTAGGCAGTGCTCGGATGGTATTCTGCAGTGTTCGTTACAGGGTGCTTATCCTAGAGGCCCCATAATCTACCTGGTTTTAAGTAAATGGTGATAACAAATTAGATTTTCATGTAGATCCTTCAAAAAAGCTATAATGAATAGGAAGGCTTGTGAGTTTTTTTAAATTTTTTTATTTAAAAAATTTTTAACATTTATTTATTTTGAGAGAAACAGAGAGTGAGACAGAGTGTGAATGAGGGAGGGGCTGAGAGAGAGAAGGAGACACAGGATCCGAAGCAGGCTGCAGGCTCCGAGCTGCCAGCACAGAGCCCGACGTGGGGCTCGAACCCACAAACAGCAAGATCATGACTGGAGCTGAAGTCAGACGCTCAACCGACTGAGCCACCCAGGCGTCCTTTGTGAGTTTTTTAAAAATCATATAGGACAGAAGATGCTGCTTATAATATATCACCGTGAAGTAGACATAAACCAATCCAACAAGTACAATATAAGAGTTTTACTTTCAGATTAACATACTTTTTCTCAAAGCCCTTTTCTGACCCTTTTGTCCCCACATTTTCCTTGACACGTACTGAGTTTTTGAGATTTAGATAGCACCTCACAAGCCAGGCTGCTGGAGGGTTGCTGCACCTGCTCAAGTGTGTGGTCTTGTCCCAGTACAAGTACTTGCTATCATGCCCTTGGCCTTTTCAAAGAATATCCTAGGCAGCCGCTGCTCTATTTGCTCTTGGATTTATGTAGAGATGTTTTTGAGGATTATGCATCCTCTCATCATGCGACCTGTCAGGGAGATATGTTATCTGCTCAAGCACCGGGGGAAAAAAAAAAAAATGTTTTTTCCTGGATAGTTGAAGTGCTTTTAATCTCAAAGACAGAGCATGTTTCCTCTTTGCCAGGGACCAAAACTAAGTCCACCTCTTAAAGCGATTTCTGTGAATGAACAGCACTTAACGTTTTTCCATAAGTTACTTACCTATTTATTCATCCTGTGGTATCAAACACTTTTCTGGAAACTACCTAGAATCCTTTCTCATCAGATACATAACAGAATATATAGACCCCATAGAACGTGCTCACAACCTGCAAGCCTATGTTCTCGTTAATTTCAAATTGCTAACAGGTACTTAGCACTTCCTTTTGCCCTGTTATTTCCTGAGTGCAGCAGGCGCTGGTGGATCCTTCCATTTCACCTCAGCCTGCACGTCCTTCTCTAGACCCCACACCACACCTAGGCTTCTGTGTCTGAAATGGACTGTTAACTACAAAAGATGGCAATAAATCAAAATGCAAGCACTTCCTCCTTGAAACATGTTGGGTTGGCAGCCTGCTCTCCTTATCCCAGGAATGTGCCTTTCCTCTTGTTTGTAACTTTTTTCTCAGACCTTGGAAAGATCTTGGAGAAGGGACTTCCCTCTAACACAGACCATATTCTCTTCAAGAGCATTTCTAAAACCATCTTCCTTGTGCTTTCAGAAGAAGAAATAATGCAAGGTCGAGACACAATTTTATTAATGCAAAAACCCAGATTTTATATGCCAAGCATGCAGAAGATTGTGTGTGTGTGTGTGTGTGTGTGTGTGTGTGTGTGTGTGTGTGTGTGGAGAAGGAGGTAGGAAGACCAGGAACACTAGATCCTTGGAGAGAGGTAGCATCCTGCCTCTATGTTTAAAGCAAATATTTGTTTTTTCCTGAGGCGGAGTGGCCAACCCAGAGCAGCCTGCCCGGCAGAAGCAGAAATGGAAGGACCAAACACATCTTTTATGGAAGTCAGATAAATTTCATGCTCTTTAACATCGCCTCTGACTGTAGGCCTTTCTCAGAGGTCTGGCTCCCTCCCCAGTGGGAACAAAGAAGGAAAAGTGATTAAAGTTCCCTCAGTAATAGACAGCAGGAGGCAATGGTCTTGGCGTCTTCTACAGAAGGAGAGAGAGTCCTTTAACAAGACTTGTGAGAGTTCTTTGAAGAAAAGAAGTTAAGACTCGCAGGGCTGGTAGAGGTCTGTCGTAACATTTGTTCATTTCCTCTACTTGCTTCGTATGGCTTCTTTGACTTCCTGCAATAGCGTCACCCTCTTCATTAAAATGTCTGCAATAAAAGAAAGAAAGTGAAGTTCAGCTCGCAGCTGAGCCAGGGGTCAGCGTGCTCTGCTGAGAGTCGGAGTGTTCAGAACTTGACTTTTATAAGGCAATCAAATGGATACTAATGATCACTAAATCCTGGGTCTGTGTGCGTGTAAGAAAGAGCCAGAGAGAATATGGAAGAATGAGTGAGTCCAGGAGAGTATTTGTTCTCTATGTTAGGTGGCCTAGGATTTAGGATGGCCAGATTTGCCTTTGACTTGATCCAGTGAACTGGCTAAACTGCCCCTCCACTCCCCGCTCCCCCCTCCCCCACACACACACCCAGGACCAAACCCCTGGACCTTTCCCTTCCTTTAAAGAAGAAAAAAGAAAAAAATAGGTTTGCAATCAGTATTCAGTCATTCTTATAACTAATAGGATTAGGGGCATTACAAAGGGATTTGAACAAGATAATTAGTTTACTGCTTAGTCGACAGTGGAGGAAGCAAAATCCTTCTGAGAAAAGGCAGACAAAATAGGTCAAAAATGTGTGGGAAATGGGGTAAGACCTCTCAACCAGGACTCTGATCAACTTGAACTTTATGAAAGGACTCCAGAGCCTTCATTCATTGCTGCAGACTGTTTGCCTTTTTTTATTTATTTATTTTTTTAACTTGGCCACCAGAGGTGTGAAGGAAAGTGACTTACTTAATTTTAGAGCTAATGGATGGTGTTCCTGGAGCCGGAGTATTCTGTTCCAAGGGCGTAAATGCAGCCTTTAAAGTACTTCTCACAACGTGACCGAAAGGGAATGTTTTGGAAAATATGAAGAGCTCTTATCAGGCATTTTGCAAGCTGGAAAGAATTACACAATTAAGAGAACTCTTTTAAAATTCCTGATTTTCTTGAATGGATTCATTACTTTTATTGGCCGTCCCCCGCCAAAAAAGTCTAGTAAACAGAAATGTGAGAGACATGTTCTATGCTTAATTGAAAGACTTGTTTACGTATCTGTGCTCTAACTTGGGCAGTTTTCGCTCTGGTAGAATATACTTAAGAAGAACCATTTTAATTTCTTAAAAATTACAAAAATTGTTTTTTTTTTCTTTTTATAGTCATGTTGCATTCTCCCATCTCCTCCCTCTCTTCTTAAAAAACCGTGTTAGCAACTGTATAATTACTGTCTATGAATTAAAGAATACTTCCAAAGGAATAGTAGAAAAACAATCCTGAGAGTATCTGTGTGTGTGGACACCATAAACTTTATTTAGTTTGTTTCAGAATCTTCCAGCAACCACTGGCCAAATCAAAGCCACCTTCATTGCCTGGCTTTGGCACAGCCTTGACTTATGGCTGGTAGAGGAAACAGTGGCTCCGTACAAGCGGGGCTTTTGTTATATACCGAGAGGCCAAGAAAGGCTAATTGACAAAAGAACCTATTGGGTGAGGGAAGCAGTTAAATACCAAAATGGCATGTTGTTAGCATGACATCATAATAAACTCAAATAAACAAGCCCAAATGTCTATTTTCATATTCCCAGAGTTTGACTTGTTTATATTCTTTTTTCCTGTTTAGACAGAAAACACTACGTTCTTTGCATGTCACAGGAAAACGTCATGTTATTTCCCCTCCAAATATATGAAGCTGGGTTTTTAAATTTTTTTTTAACTTTTTAAAATTTATTTTTGAGAGAGCATGAATGGGGGAGGGACAGAGAGAGAGAGGGAGGGAGACACAGAATCCAAAGCAGGTTCCAGGCTCTGAGCTGTCAGCACAGAGCCTGACGTGGTGCTTGAATCCATGAACTGTGAGATCATGATCTGAGCCAAAGTCGGATGCTTAGTTGACTGAGTCCCCAGGCGCCTCTAAAGTTTTTTGGTTTTTGTTTTGTTTTGTTTTTGTTTTGTTTAGTTTTGTTTTATTTTTGTCATCCTATGCTCAGTTTCTGGTTTAGTTTTAAGATGCAATTTGAAATTAATCTCTTAGGAAAAAAGAGAAGTACAAGACCATTTTGTATGGTTGAGACAGTTACTCTCTGAACAGGGATGCGCAGTCGGCTAATGGACTCTTAACCCCAACTTTCCTCTTCTGGCAGAAGGAGGACCTTTGTTAATTTATCTGTAATTTATCCGCCTCTTTCTCATTTACTCAAAGATGCTTCATACAGTGTGATGGATTTTCAGTGATTGGTACTCATCTTTAATTATTGTGAATGATGCACATGTTTGGAAGGTAAAGCTCCTTGAATAACTAACTCTGACTAAAAATCATTGTACTAATAGATGGTTTCAGATAGAGGTTTTCTTAAATTTCACCTAGGACCCACGACACCAAGTAACTACCTAAAATATAAAATGAATTAAAAGAGCTATTGATTATCTTGGCTATATAGCCGTGTTTTAGACTTGGAGAAGTATCAATATGAAGAAGAACAGTGTTCCTAAACTTCAGAGAAAGGTCATCTGGAGAAGGCAGATCTGACCTTGGAAAGAATGTGCACAGACGAGAATGCACACAGAGGGATGGAAGGAAGTGGAATGTAAATTGAGGGAAGGAAAAGCTCTTGCAGGAGCTGGGATTTGAGATCATTGGACTTCGCCATTAAAATGAGAAAAAAAAAAACTTGCAGTTAGGGATGGATGGGTGGGAGCCTCGGGAAAATCTTGAGCTTGGTGATGAGGAGAGAGACATGCTCAGTAACTGTTGGACTGGATCCTAGATGTATGGAATCTGGAGGAAAGAAGTGGAAGGTAGGATGGACTAATTAGAGCAGAAATCTTTCAGAGATGCTACTCTGTTTGGATTGGAGAACTACTTTCCAGCTTTGGAGAAAGGCATGACTGTGAGGTTCATGTTTAACAACAAGTAATATTAGACTTAGATATTAGTTGTATTAGAAGCTTTCATTTTGGGACTGAGGTGTAGAGACTTAAATTGGAGCTAGAAGGTCTATTTAGGAAACTAATATTATCGTCTAGGTGGAAAGTTGAAAGGCTTGATGGAGAGAAATGACTATAAAAATAGAAACAAGTTTACGGATGCATGGAACATCTTGAAATTATATAAATTCTAAAAATGGAGAACATATCACATACAGAGTTGTGTCTCCCACATAATTCCTTACCCTTGTAAAATGAACATGTTCTCATATTATTATTCTTGAAATTGTTCATTTTTATTATTATCTGATAGCATTGAAGTATAACTTACACATTCTGTCATCTGCTAGTAGATGTAACTTTTTTTTAAAAAAGTACCTTGAAAAACACATATACCCATAAAAATTTTGGCTGCATTGCTCATTATTTTTTTGGGCTAGGTTCCTGAGATCATTCATTCATTATTGCACTCATTAGTTATAAGTAGCACTGTGTGCAGCTTTTTGCTAGAGAATGGATTATAAATGTTCTCTGGAGTCTAAGACATCACAGTTTCTATTTGGTATGACAACCAAGAGGCCATGCATACCACAGATACTGACTGATCTCTGCATTCAAGGAACTATTCTGGACTCCACCTAGAGGAAAGATGAAAAACATATGGTCCTGGACTTGAAGGAGTTTACGGTTTAGTTTAGTGTGACAGTATCAATTCCACACCGAAATGAGGATGGCATGGAGAATAAATGCTTAGGGCTTTCGAGAACAGTGCTGAAAAACTGTAATTAAGTGAATGTGGTTCAAAGAACAAATGCCGTAAGATATTTTTTTTTTTTTATAGGAGAGAGAGAGAGAGAGAGACAGCGTGAGCAGGGGAGGGTCAGAGAGAGAGGGAGTCACAGACTGAAACAGGCTCCAGGCTCTGAGCTGGCAGTCAGCACAGAGCCCGACGCGGGGCTCGAACTCACGAACTGCGAGATCATGACCTGAGCGAAAGTCGGACGCTTAACCGACTAAGCCACCTGGGCGCCCCATTGCCGTAAGATTTTTGAGAAGTGGCTAAGCATCGTCGACTGGTTGTGTCAACCACTGGAGTGGTTGAGAGGGTCACTCTGAACTAGGTCTGAAAAAGAAAAATAAAGCTATGCTATCACTTAGTGTACGACAGGATGGAGGGAAGTTTACATGGAAGAACATGATTAAAATCTTAGAAAGGAGCCAAGGAATTTTTTATTTGAAGAATAATAAGAGAGGGTCACCTGCGTGGCTCAGTAGGCTAAGTGGCCGACTTCAGCTCAGGTCATGATCTCACAGTTCGTGGGTTTGAGCCCCGCGTCAGGCTCTCTGCTTACAACCAGAGCCTGGAGTCTACTTTGGGTTCTGTATCTCCCTTTCTCTCTGACCATCCCTTGCTCACACACTGTGTCTCTCTCTCTCAAAAATAAATACACATGAAAGGAAGGAAGGAAGGAAGGAAAGAAAGAGAGATAGAGGGAGGGAGGGAGGGAGGGAGGGAGGGAGGGAAGAGTGGAAAAAGAAGAAAGAATAATAAGAGATTGATCCTAACTTGATCAGAGAATTATACATGATGTACTCTTGACTAAATGTTAGTTTCTCCTTCAGAAATTCATATGTTGAAGCCCTAAACCAGTGCTATTGTATCAGGAGGCCGGGCCTTTGGAAGATAATTATGTTTAGGTGAGGTCATCAGGGCAGCACCCCATGATGATATTAGTACCCTTAAAAGAAGAGGAAGAAACACTCAAGCTCTCGTCTCTGACATGTGAGGAAGGATGTAGCAAGAAGCCAGTCATCTGCAAGCCAGGAAGAAAGCTTTCACTGTGAACTCAATCTCTGGACAACACGATTTGGATATCTCAGCCTCCAAAAGTGTGGGGAACAAATGCCTCTTTATTAAGCCACCTGGTGTATGGTATTTTGCTATAGCAGCCTAAGCAGACTAAGACATGAAATCATAGATATAAACAAATAGGTAAAAATGGGTTGTGGCATGCCTGGAAGATCAGGCTAAATGTAACATTTAGTCAGTGAAGAGTGTAGGGGTGCCTGGGTGGCCAGTTAAGTATCTGACTCTTGATTTCAGCTCAGGTCATGACCTCACAGTTGGTGACATCAAGCCCTGCATGGGGCTCTTCACTGACAGCATGGAGCCTACTTGGGACTCTCTCTCTCCCTCTCTTTCTGCCTCTTTCCTGCTCAGGCACACCCTTTCTGTCAAAAATAAAATAAATAAATATTTTAAAAAGTTGACCAGTATATAGATTTTGTACAGCGATCGGAAATTCGATTTGCTGGCCATTTGTAGGATAGCTAGGAAAAGAGGAAAAAGAGTAAGATACCCCAAAGTTGCCAAAAATAGTTGCGAGTTAATAAAGGTGTGGATTATAGAGTAAATTGAAGAGATGAATGCAAGACAGTCTGCTTGAATGAGTACATACATGAACATATTTCAAGTACCTGCTTTGTACCAGGCTGTTGGCCGTGCTTCTTACAAAATTTAACTTACTGAGTTCAACCTTGTCTTCTTTGTGTACTTAGAACCTTTTAACTCCTTTTAAACATTCAGATCATAAAAACCTGATGTTGTGAGACTCTATATTAGGAAAAACCATTTTCCAGGGTACAGGATCCAGTATTCACATCAACAAGATGATCTCCCTCCACAAAAGGTCTATTAGTCTCTCCAATGTCATACAACCTGTGAAACTATCGAAGTAAAAATTATGTGTTTGCTGGGCAGGCAGTACTTCAGCATATGTGTCTGACCTTCTTTCCTTCCATCATATTTCCATCCCTAGAGCCCTTCTATATGGAAAATCTGGAGTCCTTTCAGGTAAGGGCCAGCAGATGATGTTTTTGTTTTTGTTTTGAGTTTATGGAATTTCCTGGATTCGGGGATGCCCTGAGTCTCAAGACCACAGTGATATGAAATCTCTGAAAGCATCTACCTTGACACTGAGAGAGTGGCTTGCTCATTGGTATTACATTCCTTTTCTGAATATTCCATTTCTGATTTTATGGACATGAAACAACAGATCACATCAAGTCATTTGCTTAGATTGGGGGATCTGCAAACTATAGCTTATAAAACGAACCTGCCCTTTACCTGGTTTTATAAAGAAAACTTAATTGGCCTATAGCCACACCCATTTTATGTCTGGTCTATGGCTATGTCCTCATTAAGACCAGGAATGGAGTGTGGGGTAGTTGTAGCAGAGATCATGTGGCCTTCAAAGCCTAAGGTATTTACTATCTGGCCCTTCGTGAAAAAGTTTGCTGACCCTTGCTTTAGATATAAAATAATTGTGCTGCACTCTGTTGGCTGTGATCTATAGTATTTATATTCATGAAAAACTACTTTCTTTGTAAAAGTGGGCAAAGTCTAAAAACTAGGGAGAATGTGAGATACAAGCCACTGAATCACCAAGTTTACCAACAGGGATTAATGAGATGACACATGTAAAATATCGAGAAAATCGCCTAGAATGCAGTAAGCCCTTAAACCATGTTATTGTTTTTGTCTCATTCACTTAGTTATCTCATGAAGTTCTAAAACTTTCAATTCTCTAATGACTCCCAAATTGATATCTCTAGCCAGGATCTGATCTCTGAATCGTAGTCATGTCCCACCCTCCATCTCCATTTGGATATCTGAGAGGCAGAGTCTCCATCTTAACACGTGCAAAACTGACTTCCTCGTCCTGCCTCCATAAAGGGCTTCTCCTGTGAATTTTCTCTTCTCTTTAATGGCATCCTCTGTTTGCTCAAGTCAAAAAACCAGGGGTCATCCTTGATTTATCTCCTTATTAGTACAGACCCCGTATTCAATCCTAAGGCAGACTCTGTTAGCTCTGCCTCCAGAGCATAGCCAAAATCTTACTACTTTGTATCATCTCCACTGTCTGGTCAATGCTGCTTACAGCACTCACTAGGTTATCAGAATAACTTCGTAAAGGATCTTTCTGCTTCCACTTTACCTCTTTTTGTATGATTTTCCAAACAGCAACTAAGTTATTCTATTTAGAGCATAATTAGAGCACATCGCCTCCTCTGCTCATAACCTTGCAATGGCCTCCAAGCAGCCTATAGGTCCATTACTATGAGGCTGCCAGCCCCTGCCTTATCTTAGTCTCTCTCTGACTTGACAGCTGATCATCTGATTTCATTGGCTGCAGTCTCACCCTGCTCATTCTGATCAACAACAGTTGTCCCCTCATCATTATCGCACTATGTCAGTAATATGTCTACCTCAGGGCCTTTACACTGGCTATACTTTCTGTCTGTAATGTTTTCCCCTCAGTTAGTTACATGGCTTGCTATCTCCTTCATGCGGTTTGTAAATCTTTTTTTTTCCTTAAATTGTCAATGCCAACAAAACTATATCAAGTTTTGTTCCTTCAGTTCCTTGCTTCAGATTTAACTTCCTCGCTTTATTTTTCTCCATAGAGTTTATCATCTGACATACTACATTGTTTACTTATCTTACATTTTCTGTCTTATGTCACTAGAATGTTAACTCTTCATAGGTTAAGTCTTATTAATAGCTGTTTCCCCAGAAATAAAGCAGGGCTCTGTACACTAACACACAAAAAAAGTGCTTAATACATATTTGTTGGATAGCTTGTTATTTCTTTATCATTTTTAAGGTTACCATTTATTGAGTATTAACCATAGCAGGGCTAACTCAGGGCCAGTGCTGAGATATTATTTTTATCTTACAGATGAGGCTGCTAGAGGTTAAGTGACTTGTTCTAAGCCAGTGTATTAGTTCGCTAGCACTGCTGTAAAAAAGTATGGCAAACTAGGTGGCTTAACCAACATAAATTCACGCCTTGCAGTTCTGGAGCCTGAAAGTCCAAGGTCAAGGTGTGGGCAAGGCTGGTTCTTTCTGAGGGTTGTGACGACCAATCACTTCTATGCCTTTCACCTGGCTTCTGCAGTTCTCAATCATTGGCAGCCCTTGAATCTTAGAATAATCTCCCCGTCTCTGCCCTCACCTTCAGGTAGCATTCCACGGGGTCTATCTGACTTTGTGTCCAAATTTCTCCTTTTTGATAGGATACCAGTCACATTGGATTAGAACTCACTCTAATGACCTCCTTTTAATTTGATTACTTTTGTAAAGACACTGACTCCATATTAGGTCATATTCTGAAGTACTGGAAGTGAAGATTTCACCATGTGAACTTGAGGGGAACCCAGTTCAACCTGTAACAGTCGTGCATTTCATTAGCAGAGGGGCTTCGATTCAAACTCGGATTCCAAAGCTCACAATGTACTAATATCTGAATCCATATGTGTATTTAGCGATCTTTATTTAATGCCTACCTCATTCTGCAGACTCTGGGAGGAACTATAGATAAACAGAGGTTAGCCTCGGCCCTTGAGGAGCTTACTCCATAGCAGGAGAGTAAAGCATAAAGTGAAGAACTGTGGCTTAAAAACACCCAGAATGCAGTTCAGCTGCCATTTTTAATTGTGTAGAGTTTTCCGTCTATTAGGTTTATTTTGCCAAAGCCTTCTAATGAAATAGTTCCACCATTTAATTCAATTTTCAGTGGGATTGCCAGAAGTTCAATTAATTGATAAAAGTTCCAGCTATGAGATTTTGCTTTGGAAAGTAGTCTGCCATATCTTTATATACCATTAAATTCAATCATATGCTTGTCACCCTGGTAGAACATCTTGATACACTTGAAGAAACATAGTAGTGGAAATACACACACACACACACACACACACACACACACACACATATATTTGTCAGTACTACACTGTAAGGTTTCCAAATACAAATGTTAGCATGATTGAGTTATACCAATCCATCATTAGGTTGCATCTCCCTGGAGTTGAAACTACACCTGAACTTGGCAAGGATACATCATCCCAAGTCAGAGTGGGAACCATGTGTCAGTCTCCCGAAGAAGATATATAGTCTTGTGTACTCTTAGGATTGGAGATGCTTATGTTGCAGACTTTAAATCAATTTCTGAAACCTTTCTACAGATGTTGACTGCTGCAGGTCTGTAAAGAGCATAGAGTATTGTGAGCTGTAGCTGAGACACACAGCCTAAGAACAGGCTGAAATATGGGGGCAATAGAAAACAACACAAGAATAAAACAGGGACTGCACGAAATTTGTTGAAATGATGTCCCTGACACAACATTACCTCTGAAGTTGGAGTGGCCATTTTCTCAGATCGACGCAGAATCCTTGTGGTTTTTAAATTCTAGAATACTACCTTATTCTAGACCGTATTACTTTATGGGGACCGCATTACTTGATGGGGATTGCATTTGTTTGTAACGTGTGATATATACTGATAATTAGATATCTTTCATTTTTTAAATGTCCCACTAAAGTGTATTTAATCCTCCTCTAATACTGGGGAGTGGGGGAGGCATATTTTTAGCAGATTTCCTAGTGAAGGAATCAGAATGCCCAAAGTCAATCCTTTATGGGGCATTTTAACTTTTTTGAACATCTGAACACATATTTTCCCTTCAATTGAAATTGTACCCCACACCTGATCTGACTTTGCATTGATAAGACTTTTTATAAAATTTAAGTTTTATTTATTTTTGAGAGAGGGAGAGAGAGAGAGAGAGACAGAGTGCGAGCCTGGGAGGGGCAGAGAGAGGAAGACACAGAATCTGAAGCAGGCTCCAGGCTCTGAGCTGTCAGCACAGAGCCCGACGCAGGGTTTGAACTCATAAACCGGGAGATCATGACCTGAGCCGAAGTCAGATGCTTAACCGACTGAGCCACCCAGGTGCCTCCAATAACTTTTTGCTTAGAAGCACAGTAGCATTATTTGCAAATGGTTGAATCTTCCATATATTTAAAAAACCCTCTTCATAAACAGCAAACTTGAAATTAATAGACAATGTGATCTTAATATAGATTAACCCCTCAATAAAAACCTGGTGAAAATCTGGTGTCTGGTGTGTCAAAGTGGGGGAGGGGTGGCTGTGTCCTGGCCCAGGGTAGAGACTGTTCTCTTGTGAACTGAATTTTATATCATTCAGTGATGCCCTTTTTCCCTTACATCTTGTGCCCCGTGCACAGCTAACCATTTCCTTAAATCTTGCAAAGAGTTTTCAATCTTTTGTTTGAATTTGCCTCAGATGCACAATTTTAATGTAGTCAACAGTATGCATGTGTTGGCTTACTTCCTTCCAATATGTATTTGCTCCAAAATAATTGCTGAAGATCATTGCTGGTACCTGGATACCATGCTTCTCTCATCCAAACACACACTCACTCTCTCTCCCCACTTCTCTTTCTTTCTGCCCTTCTGTTTCTCTTTCTATTTCTCTGTCTCTTTCTTTATTTCTCCCTTTCCCCCACTCTTTTACTTATACACACGTGTGCACACACGTGCATACACACACACATACACACACACACACAAATTCCCCTTTCTGTCTCTCTGAGTTCAGGGCATTATAGCCTTTGAGATTTGCTTGGAAAAGTGTAACTTCCAAGCCGAAGAAAAGCTTTTTAAAAGCTGCTCACAAGTCACTCACTGATAATTCCCTTGTAGGTGATCAAACATTCCATACAACAGCCTAAAACTTTATTTTTAACCATATAGTTTCCATTCTACATGGATCATAAGGTACTTTGTTATATATTAAAAAAAAGGGTCGCCTGGGTGGCTTAGTCGGTTAAGCATCCGACTTTCGCTTAGGTCATGATCTCGCGGTTCCTGGGTTCGAGCCCCGCGTCGGGCTCTGTGCTGACTGCCAGCTCAGAGCCTGGAGCCTGTTTCAGTCTGTGACTCCCTCTCTCTCTGACCCTCCCCTGCTCACGCTGTCTCTCTCTCTCTCTCCTAGAAATAAATTAAAAAAAAAAAAAACAAAAAAAAAACATTTCCCATGTGATTAATATGTTCCAAGCATAACTGAGCCTAGGCAGAGAACCCAATTATATTAAAACATGATTTTAATAAAGTAAGAACATAATCACACTAATAACGATCAATTAGTAAACAATCAATCAAGGTATGCATACATTTTGTACAAAAGCAAAAGAAATGCACGTGTTATAATTGCCAGGGGTAGGAAAATGGTTGAAGAAAGGCAAACTGGGTTCAGGTGGGGTCTTAAAGAGCTGATGGTTTCTCTTCAATGCAGAAATGAGGTATGTCAGGAAGGGGCAGGTGGATAAGCAGTTTGTACAAAGTCACCAAGTCAGATGGGAGTGGGGGCAGATCGTGTTTAGGAATGGGGATCATTTACTGAAGGGCTTGGAAGGTGGGAGAGGTAAGAGTGTGAAACAGGAAAGGACAGAGTCACACCTTGCAGACTTTGAAAGCTCCATAGCATAGGAACGAGGGGACTGTGTGTGTGCTTTTAAAATCACTTGGTAGGAGATATGGATAGTGAACAAGAGAGAGCATAGACTAGAGGCATGTATTTCACTTGCTGTGTAAGATTGAACTTGAGAGCCAAGAAGAGAGAGTAGGAGGCTTTGCTGTATTGCCAGCTAACTCAGTGGAATTTTCCCTCCAGTTGAATAGAAGGCTGGATTTTTAAGTCTACTTAATCTTCTTCAAAAGAATGTTTAGACGTGTTATGGGTTGAGACTTTTTCAGATGAGAGAGACGGCAGAGGAAAATAAATGGAAGTAAAAATTTTGCTAATAACACATTGAAATAGAAAAAGGCAACTTCCTTGCTTCAGTAGTTTGGAAGTGACTAGAATAAGTCACAGGAATATGAATCTTAGAATTGAATGGAATTTTCTTTCTCATAGGTCACATCATGCCTGGGAAATCTCTACATTCTTTATAGCAATATATCAGGGAATGCAGTGACATTTTCAGTGTATACTGTTCACATTATTTGTGTGTGCACGCACACAGCTCTGGTGATTAGAAAGTCTTTTATTAAAAGATGAAGTATCGAGTAGGGCACAGAGGATTTGCTCTAGTCTTTTTAAAAGGGCTACTGAAATTTTGACTTGCATTTGCTGTGTGCAGACACAAACAGATTGGATTTTATTTCTTTCCACATGAGAGTAGCTGCTTTCTTGGAAAAGGCCTAAAATATTTCTTGAGGGTGGAACCTTGAAGACTAAAAGGTTCAAGAGATGAGTGCTTTAGGGGACAAGGCATGGAAATGATACATTTTCTCATAAAGTTTAAATGCATTTTGGCCCAAGCAGATGACATTTTGCTCAAGGCACTTGAGTGGATCATTCATTCATTCATCACAGTTTAATAGAACCTGTGATGAAGGGGAAGGAAAAGGAAGGGAGGGGAAAGGTTCATAGCGTCAAGTCATCAGTTATTAGGGGAGAACAGGAGAAAACAAACAAAAAAATAACCACTAAAAATGTAATTTGGAACCAGACCACAAGTAGCTTTAGAATCATGGTTAGCTAGTATTTATTGAACACTTACTATGTCCTAGGCAGTCGTAGGTGCCAGTGTTCCATCTTCCAGAAGTCATCCTGGACTATTTGAGGATAACTATGGCCTTGAAAGTAGATGAGGCAACCTCACAGGCTCTGCTGAGCATCATTATGCAGTGGTTTCCTTGGAGGAGAGAAACTAATTGGGAGGTTGAGGTGGAGTGCTCAGTGTGTGCAAAGAGACACCGGGAGACAAAGACATTCAAGGAAGAGGAAGGAGTCCGAAGTGGCAGACACAGGACTGAAGAGTGTGTTGGTTCAGCAGGGGCCATACCATAAAGGACACCAGAAATACTAGTTCATCATGTGCTGGAGGAGGCCTGTGTTGATGTGAAATAAAGGGTGTTATCCTTACAGCTGAGGAGGTGCTGGGCAAGGGTTATTACAGGGGGAGATGCACTTACCAACTCGGGAAGGGGAGGGAGGCTGGTGGGCGGGGAGGAGGGTAGGGAGAAGAAGGGAAGAGAAAGGGTATGGGAAGGGAAGGGAGAGTATAGGGAGAGAGGAGAGAAGCGGAAGGGATGGGGGAGGGTGGGAGGGGAGGGAAAGGAAGTGCTCCCAGAAGGCTTCCATTTTTTCAGCAAATTAGAAGCCAGACTCATTTTCCTGGATTTAGGAGGCGGAGAGCACAGAGTGGGAAACCTGAAGAGAATGAACCACGGCACCAGTTGCCCTTGTAGCAAAAGGAAAATGTACGAGGTCTAGGAAGGAGGACATTTTTATTCTCCTGTTTTCCCCAGAAGTTTTTGGTAGGAAAAACATCAATTCTACTTAATTGGTGTTTAAATGTGTCTTGTTGGTTTTAGGGCAGTTGTGATGACTTTTCAAATAGATAGAATTCCTTGTTCCCCAGGCTCCAGACTCAGACACGCCTATGTTAGAATCCTGGCGGAAGCTGGAACTTGGGAGACTTCATCAGCTATAAACAGAGGATACACTGATCATATCAGAATATTTTCTTTTTTTCTTTCTTTCTTCTTGTTTTGTAATAATATAACAGGGGACAGCCCAGGACAGTAGCACCGCAATAAATGCTTGCTATTCCCATTGTCATTTTTTACCAGTCTTTTAATAACATAGCGTTGGTTTTTTTTGTTTTGTTTTGTTGGGTTTTTTTGTTATTATTGTTGTTTTGTATTGCTTGTGGTTTTCTTTTCTGTGCGTGCACGTGCGCGCACGCGCGCGTGTGCGTGTGTAGAGCGAGGGCACGGACAGGGAAGAGAATCTTGAGCAGGCTCCACACTCAATGAGGAGCTCAATGCTGAGCTCAATCCCCTGATCCTGGGATTCTGACCTGAGCTGAAATCAAGAGTCAGGCACTCAACTAACAGAGCCACCCCGGAGCCCCAGTTTTTAAATTTCATTTTTAAGAGAAAAATTCTTTAAAGTCTTTCAGCTTGCTAATTACTCAATTTTGTCTCTCTGCCTTCTATAGCGTTTAAATATCACTTAATTGTTAGGTTCACCTCCTCCGTGAAACTTTTTCTGCTACTCCAGGGCTCCCTGTGCCTGTGTCTCCATAACATACCTTAGGTTTAATTATATTCCCTTTCTTTGCATTTCCAATAGCATCGGCCCCATTACTTGGACACAAAAATAAGTGTCCGGTCCTTGTCTTGTGCATCCAGAGGAGCTGCCCAATGGGCGACTCAGGAGGGCACTGGCCACACCCGTCAGCCCCAGTCGCTAACAGTCATGTCCCTTCCTTCCATCCTTCTCGCCCCTTTGCTGGCCATTAATGCAGAGCGGGTTCGCGCTGCACCCAAGCCTGTTATTAAATTATCTGCTATTAAAATGATAAATTGGTTTCTGCTTCAGTAATTCAATGTGCTTAAAGACTACTCTCTCCAGAATCTTGTTTTTATATTAATGTGGTACTTTAAAAGGAGATTTTTCTTACCTGAACATTAAATTCTCAAGAATTCACTGTTTGTATTTGTTATTAATTTGGACCCATGTCAAAAAATATGTTTTAAGGAATTTCTTAAAATTAAAAGTCTTCCCCCGCAAAAGAGCTCTAGGGATGCCCGTTACAGAACGTGTTAAAAAGGATCTACATCGGATCAGAAGACCGAAAGAGACATATGCCAAGTCTCCTCCTTTAGACATTGCTATTTTTTTTTCCTTGGAGGTATTGTTTTCATCCTGTAAACAGGCCCAGTTTTTGCTGTTATTCTGTTAGCAGAAGCACACTTCACTGCAGATGATTTATTAGGGTCTGTACTTCGTGCAGCCAAAAACATGTGTATGACCTTGTGGGTGTGTCCATGTGTATTTTTCCAGGACTAGGTCCATAGAATTTGCAAGACTTTCCAAGGGTTCTGAGTTCCCTTTCCTCTCATAAAATACAAGAATATCTGCCGTTGCAGAAGGGACTTTTTAGTTCCTCCAAATTGGGGTCAACACAAGTTCTACGACTTGCTAGTTTTGCAGCCTTGGACAAACAAAGGGACTGGCTAACCTTACTTTCCTTGAGAGTTCCCTAAGGATGTCATGAGTAGAGTAAAGGACACAAAGTATGCGAAGCCCTGGCCCATAGTGGATGCTCCATCAGTGCTGTGGAGACGTCTTTCTTCTTGTCTGAAAGTCAACAGCCATTGTAACGCTCCTCTTGTTCTGTTCGCCATCAGAGACAGACACCAGCTGCCAACTTTCTGCAAAACAACTGGCTGTGTGCTTAAGGAACTTAAGTAAACCCTCGACTCCTTAACTACGGGTTAATTCCTTTGACCCTTCTTCGTAGCCAGTTGTCAGACGGGAATGTTCTCAGTGGTTTGCCCACGCAAGGCGATATATCTCTGGAGGCAAGCATTGAAAGGGGGAGACTGGAATTGTGAACAACGGAGCTGAGCCATGAGCTTGGTCTCTCGTTTTCCTGTGGTTGCCCATAGCCCAGATGTAGCTCTGCAGTAAGGGGGTGATCAGTACAGTGTGATTCCCATCAGCCCTGGACACCACTGGCACCTAGAAATGGAGGAGGAAGTGTGAGGAAATGCTCTTTTTTTAAGGGATGGGTAGTAAAGAGGAAAGAGGAAAGCAGAAATTGCGGGGCAAGTTCGGAGAAAGGTTTTGAATTGTATCCAGGATTTCCAGCCAGTCTGGAGCCAAGAAAAGTAAAAACTCAGTTTGCAAGACTCACCATCCAAATACATCTTTCCTTACTATCAGAAGTGAATTAGGCTGCTTTTAAAAACAAGTTCTTTACAATTCCAAAATTGTAAATTGAGAACAGACAAAAGAAGTATACACTATTTTAAATGAATAGCTGCATCAAAAATGCCCCTCTGCATCATGTTTATCTGTCCAAATAGTTAACTAAATTTTAGATGCAAAATATTAGAATCCTAACTCCCAGACTGTATGTATGGAGGGTGTCAACAGGTATCTCCATCAAAATAAATGGTGTTCAGAAACTCCAGTACATACCCACCTCCTCTTTATTGTATTGAGAGGTGACTTAGATGGAAATATCTTACATGGTTTAGTTTTTGTTCTTTTTATTGTTAATATTTTTCTAGAACAAAGGCAGTAGAAAAGTTAGAGGCAGAACCTAGAAGCCCAGGGTATACGGGGACTATGAGCAGGACAGAAACAGAGGTGACCCTGATGAACACCTGCTCAGGGGAAGTGGCTTGCAGAAGGTAAAGATACTCTTTGGAAGGCCATCTTCTTTCCCCATTAGGCACGTGTTAGCCACAAGATTCTGACTTCCTACGACTGTTGATAAAAACCCCAGGGTATTGGCAACAACTTTCAAGCTCAGCAGTATTCAGTAATTGTCAGATGGGAAAGCAGCTCAGTCTCCGAGGAGCCGGGTGGTCAGTGAGGGATCTATGCATCCATCTGCTAAGCAAAGAAGAAGGGATAAGGCAGGTGCACCACTGCCCCCAGAGAAAGATCCAGAGGTGCTCAGTGGGTGCTACGTTGATCAGTTGTGAGCGTCATGAGTAAATTAAGAGTATTATAAAACTAAAGTAGCTGTATTTCAAAAGATTACATTTTGTAAAAGTGTGTTGAAGCTTCTCCATATTCTAACATTACTCTCATTTGAATCTCAATATCCTTTCTTGATTTGGTGAGAAAAAGATGGAGTTTATTGCTAAGAAATTCTCAGAGGAGGGTGCCAGGCCTGTGTTTCATTAGCCTCCCTTCCTCCCTCCCTCCCTCTCTCTCTCAGTCTTTTTCTCCCCTCACACACACATTCATGTGCCAAACAAAGAAAAAAATTCAAGAAACATTACTTCATAAAAGTAATAACTAATACTTATACTGAAGTTTTTCAGTCATTTCACTCACTAGATATTTGAGAAAGAAGAAAATTTTTAAAAGTAGTATTATAGGAATCTACAGATCTTTCTCAGTGGGAAGATACTAAGAATGGGTCTGAAGAAAGAGAAATCACTGGTCAAAAGGAAATGGAAATTTTATAGGCTGCGATTTTACCAAGCCTGTACCCACACGGGAGCATTCGGAGCCCAGGAAGTATATGGCACAATCTGTGTCAGTATACTTACCTGGCTCTCCAGCTATCCATTATCCTTCTGAGAGACTTAAGAAATCTACCCCTTTCCTAAGCTTTCGAAAATATTCAGTGATACCGTGTGCCAATAATGCACTGGTTTAACAGTACTAAATTTACTGGTTATGTATTTAAAAGTCTATACTTTTAGGTGATCCAGTGGCCATAGTTCTTTAAATATCACAGAGTAGGATTTTTAAGAATTACTTTCCCTTCAAGAGTAACAAGTGAAAAAATATTTCAGCCATTACTAAAAGGACTTTCAGTTTTGATTTGTGTATTGAATTGTGAAGACTCATTGATTTTCTTGAAAATTACTTCATTTGCTTTTACTTGTTATATTAGTTTCTGTGAAAATAGAGATAGTCTGTATGTATGCCCAGGGACTGAACGAACTCTAAGTAGGCACATTTGGAAACTTATTTTAGTTTTCATTTACTGGGAAACTTTGTCATAGGGAATTATTGAATATTTTCATTCAATCAGATTATTTGAAAAGTAGAGACAATGTGCAAGTTTTATTTCATGGCACTGTTTTCTAATATACAGAGAGACCACATGTTTTATTTTGAGTTGCTTAAAAAGAAGAAAATAGGACATCAATAATATTATGAACTAGACTGTTAAGGAATTAAAAATAACCAATAGTTAGAAACTAGGTGTATTATAGGGAAAACACAAGAGGTGTGGTAGCTAGAGTATTTAAGTTTAAAAATAAAACTATGGAGGAGCGCCTAGGTGACACAGTCTGTTGAGCATCTGACTCTTGATTTCAGGTCATGATCTCATGGTTTGTGAATTTGAGACCTCCATCTGAGTCCAGGCTGAGAGCGCACAGCCTGCTTGGGATTCTCTCTTTCCCCTCTCTTTCTGCCCCTCCCCTGCTAGCATGCTCTCCCACTCTCTCAAAAGAAATATGTAAACATTAAAAAAGATAAAACTATTGGGGTGCATGGGTGGTTCAGTCGGTTAAGTGTCTGACTTCAGCCCAGGTCATCATCTCACAGTTCGTGAGTTCAAGCCCCGCATCAGGCTCTGTGCTAACAACTCAGAGCCTGGAGCCTGCTTCAAATTCTGTCTCCCTCTCTCTCTGCCCCTCCCCTACTCACACTTTATCTCTCTCTCAGAAATAAATAAACATTAAAGAAATTAAAAAAAAATAAAGCTATGGAAGCTATTTAATTTATAACTGTTGCTAAACAAATTAAAAGAGTCTAGAGCCCACTGCCATGATTTATTTCAGGATTGACGGCTCTGTGCCTATTTTTTTTTTTAATTCTTGAAAACATGATTTGAAATGTCAAACCTGCCAAGAATATAGTCAATAACTGAGAACCTGTGGCCTTATTTTTATTTTTTTTTCAGTCATCAACATTGGTTTCCTGGATAGAGGAAAGATGCCTTTGATAAAGTCTGAACTTGATCAAAATACACTTGGGCAACAGAATCTTCTTAACCCCTAGCAGACCATGTAGAGAATCATGTCTCTTCCGTTTCTCCATACATAAAATTAAAACGATATCGCTTCCCCTCTTGAGTGATGCTACAAGAATGAACTTGGATCCCATCACAGCAAGCCATATATGTGCCCTGTGGTGCTGGGCTACATTTCATCGAATGGGACATTAAAAACAGAGCACCACAATTTCTCTTTAGATTGGATTTTTATATTTTAAACTGCATTTTAGATATTAACAGGTTTTTTTTTTTCATTCTATTCTACCTGAATTCTTATAGCACACCACTCTAATATCATAAAGAATAGACGAATACCACTGGAGCAGAAGCGACCCTAGACAAGACACAATTTCATGTTAGCCTATCTCCTGACCTATTGCCAGAGAACATGTAAGTCACTGTGATGGATAGCGGACTATGTCCTGTTTTCAAAGATGTAGTCTACAGACAGACTTCTACCTGTATTTCTGATGAAAGAAAGCTTTTCTCTAACTAGATTTACTGATTTTTATTAATTATCCAAATAATATGAATAAAATTTTTTTATTCTCTTCCAACTTTCATGAGTTTGTCTGCTGAGTCAAGATGTTATGAATAATGACAGTACAGTATTTGCTCATTAAGTGCATCTGGAACAACGATAGTGTAAACCTGATGTTTGATTTGGAATCACACTACTGATAACCTAGTGAAAGTTATGCTGCACGTTAGGCAAGGTATAACTTCACCAGTTACCGCGTCTGAATCCATATGTGTGGGAAAGTTAACTTGAGTAATACAATAAAAATAGAAAGAGAGACCTTGGTACTTGTCTCAGCATAATCTGTTTTAACAAAGAAAAGTGACAGTATTCAAATTCAGCCAAATCAAAAGAATAAGAACTTTAAAATATGCAGGTTTGTGGGTTTGTCTATAAGTACATACCTTTTATAAACTTCCATAACAGGACTTTATGATCATCAATATGAGGTTCGTTTGAAGCTCCCGCTGAGCATGTAGGTCACGGTGTCCTCACACACTTGGCCTTGGTCCTCTCTCACTGGCCATGGCCATGCTGCACCACCGTCACACATTCCTGCAGTCCTGTCCACTGTCAGCAGCTGTCACTCAGTCCCACTTTATGATACAACCCTTGTGACTCTGGGGAATCAATAAAAATCCCATGTTCCCCCCTCATTGTTAAGGTTATGATTACTTTGGAACTAGCCCACCGACTTAAAAATAATCTGAGTCTCTGCTAATGGTCCCCATGTCCTTGCTATTGCAGCTAAAACATATTACAAGTCAAAAAACATAAGTTGAGACTCATGACTGGTGTTTGAGTTTTGTTAACATGTATAAAATTTTCCACGATCTTGTAAAATGAAAACTATTCATACCTTATAGGTTAATTTCCTACTGATACACACATAAGTGACATGTATGTGTTGGCATGACTATATCAATGAGTATTTCTCACAGTTGTATACTGAGGCCAAGATCTGTACTCTGATGTGAGCCCTGAATCTGCTGGGGTTAATTTTCTATGTATAATAACCAAGTAGGGTTTATGCATATATCATTTTATGCAGTACCTTTATAGCAAATTGATTTAAGTGCCTTTTTGGAACAGTTGTGGGTGGAATTGATTTGGTGGCCAATAGATTGACTTACACAGCAAAATTGTGTCTGGGTATATTCTGGCATCTAAATATAGTTTTAAGCAAATGGAAGGGTTATTAGTGCTGGAGTGTAGTTCTCCATCAAGTTAAACTGACAAAGTGGAATGGACATTATTAAAAGAGATTCAGTGAAGGATGGTGGGCAAAACTAGCCATTGACAGCTAGAAAAGAAAAAAAAAAACTATTTGAGTTGCATTAGAAATTTTCAAGTAAATTTTGTCTCATTGAAATTGTATAATCTGACGCAAAGTAGAATTGATGAGATGTTCTAATTACAAAATCTGTGTCGTAAGATTAAAGAAACATCTTTACAAAGTGGACAGATGTATATGGTGCAGTAAGTATGCAGTTGCACTTTCTTTCATTGCGATCTCTCAACATGTTTTCAAACCCAGAACAATCCAGCCCGGGGCACTTTGGGTTTGACTTCCTAAGGGTAGGGGCTTTGTTTTGTTCACTGCTGTGTCCCCAGTACCTGTTAAATGTCCAGTCAGTTGCTTTAATTCCCAAGGCTCTGTTTCCTCATGTGGGTTGGAGATAACAGCGCCCACTTCTTCGTGTTGTGAATGTTAAGTGTGGGATGTGTGTAAAGCCACGGGATGATGTCTCGGAGCAGAAACACATTCCTACCAAGAAGCTAAGACGTACGTTGGGCAGTTGAAACCATTCAGCTCTGATTCTTTCC
This sequence comes from Proteles cristata cristata, assembly GCA_017311185.1. Taxonomy (NCBI): domain Eukaryota; kingdom Metazoa; phylum Chordata; class Mammalia; order Carnivora; family Hyaenidae; genus Proteles; species Proteles cristata. Next base: position 229,021 of record JAESUZ010002383.1, read on the forward strand.
TCTTCAGCACAAATTGCTGTTGTCTTGCTGTTTCTTTACCCTGTGCCTCCTGTCATTGTTTCCTCTTCTTCTCATCTCCCTTATACTGTCCCTGCCTCCTCTGTCCCCTCTTCTGCTCGGCCCTCTTCTTTTCTCCTTCTCTCCTACGTCCACAAAGTTCTCAGTCGTTTCTTTGCATTTTACTTCCATATGTTGTTCAATTCTGGCGACCCCAGGGCAGTTGCCTTTCTGTTCTGTCAAGATGTCATGTTTGGGGTCAGAAGGTTCTGCTGCTGGGGGTGAGGCCTTCCCACTGGTGGGGGGCGGTGAGCGAGGCCATCGAGAGCCCTGTGCTCACCTCCACTGGTTCCAGTTAGGAAACCCCACCCGGGGTAGCTCACTGAATTTAGAACTGGAGGTTGCTTTTCAGATTTTATATCTGTGGTTAATTCTCTTTTACGTATGGTTCAGAAATCATGGTATGAAAATGTGGCTTCGGATCTCCTCAAAATGTCTGCTGGCTGCATTATCAAGGGTGGTTTGTACATTAAGTGGAGACACTAGCCCAAGATTGCCTTTCAAAATTTATAAAATAGCTTTTTACATTCAGAGCACTGTGACATACTCAGATATGGGTTATGAACCTCTTATCCTTCTTTGTAATTCAGAAACTGTATATGATGAATTTAAATTTCCTGAATTTAAAATGCATCCTAAAATAGCTCAGTTGCTTACTGGGATTGTTTCAAGTATTTATTAATAATGACAGCAATATAATTCACAGATATTATGTTCAACTATAAAATAGATTATTCTGTTTTATCCCAAATTAAACTTTGATACAGATATAATTGATGTGCTAAAATTTTACCTAAATTTGAGTACATCTTCTAGAATCTTGTTTGTTGCTATGTATTTCTGCATTAAAATGATAATATGTAACCTTTACTGAATATTATTAGCACCTGTGAGGTCCTGTGTTAAATATTTCATTCAATCTTTTCAACAGCTTTATGAAATGTGTTTAAATATTAGTTTTAATTTAAAGATGAGGAAATTAAGGTTTAGAGAAGTTAAAAAGAAGAAAACCTGACACAAGGTCGTAGACCTAATAAATGGCACATCCAGGATAAAACTCTTAGTTGATTAAGGCAGAGACCAAGTCCTCCAGAAGTTCACCGTGAGGGGAGGGAACAGACACAAACATGCAGAATCGCACACAGCTGTGGCGGGTCTTGCGTTTATCAGGCACTTGCTTTGTGCGGAGCACTCCACTAAGCATTGTACAAGCTTTAGTTCAGTTCTTCTAAGCAATGACCTTGTGAGGTAGGTGGTTTTATTTTCCCCATGTTTCAGATGAAGTGGGTGAAGGGTTAGAGAGGGTAGAATGGCTTGCCCAGGTAAGAAAGCCAGTAAGCAGCAAAGCCTTGATGTGGGGCTAGATGCTCTGGTTTGAATGCTGTGGCTTTTAAACACCCACTCTGTCCTCTACATTCACAGGAAGGCATAGGATTGTTCTCACCTGATGTGTGTCACATGTAATTAACATTGAAATATACTAACTTTCATCCTTCATGACCATGCTTCTTTTCTATTTCCTTTAGAACTAGCTACCCTATAGGGAATTCTCTGGAAGAAGAGAAAACATTGATGGGAAACACTTCCCACCCTCTCTCCAATCTTGCATGAATTCTTGAGGGGTGACCTTTGCAATACTCCAACAATACCAAATTATTTCTTGAATACGTAGTATGACACTGGACTATGTATAAACTAGCCTTTCTCTTGAACTAATGCAAACATCTCTTTTCTATGAGACTTAGTTGTTGTTGTTTTTTCTTATCCTCACACAGCTTTTTGGATCTTCAAACCCATGAAAATAATTCTCTTCCATTAAATGTATTATTCAATCATATATTATAACAAAGAGAGTTTCATTAAGTAAACTATACTTTTTAACAAATTAGATATTTAAGCTGTGATGACTTTTATAGGTTGGCATAGTGATTTCCCACCCACATTTATATTTATTTGCTTCTCCAAGTTAAAATCTGGGCAAATACTCATTTATCATTACTCAGTAGTTTCCAAACTAGTTCATGGAGTACAGATTTATGATATTCCTGGTCAGACTCTAAGAGAGGTTAAACTGTGGAGGAAAATAAAATTACCAGTAATTAAATTTACAGGCAGGTTTGCCATCGGAGGCAAATTTATTGCTTCATAGCGAAAGATAGTTTAGACACTTTCACATAAAGTGAATCCATTTTTACATGATATAGGTATTATACATTGCTGTTTCAATTTATATAATTAAAATGATATCATTGCACTCTGAGGTTAATGGGATACTCAACTGGAAACCATACGTCGTGAGTAATAAAATAGCAGCATGGCAGTATTGGCTCTTTTGCTAAAAGCTGATGCGGTATTTCAGCACCGTTAGATTACATTCTGCCTTTTAAAAATCTGTAGAACAAAGTGAGAGGCAAAGGCATGATGACTTTAAAAAGCATATTCTTGAAAGTTGCCTTTATTTTTTAGGAATCCAGGATGGAATGAGAATCTATAATGAGTGCTAAGGATAAATGTATTTGACAATGATTTTCATTTTACCTCCTTTAAAATTTTTTTTTCTAGGAACTACTCCAGAGAATGCTTCAAGCAAGACCTAAAATTATCATTAGGAGTTATAATACAAGATTGTTTTAAATTGAAAGTTATTGAGGTATATTTAAGTCTGAAAAAAAAACCTTTTTAGGTCACAAGATTTAACATTTTTTACAAATCAAGGGCTGCTTCCAAAGTCTATACAAATTCCATGAGCGTGATCAAAAGAGATCATGTAAAGTAAAGGAAGTAAAGGGAGATAAAATTAGGGAAAAAGCAGTATAATTCAGTATGCAAACAAAACAAACAAGTTTTGAAGAAAGTGTAGTATATGAAAAGGTTCAAGATGGTCTAAAGCAATAGTTATACCCTGATGTTCATAACCCAATAATTGGGCTCCTGCTTTATTTAGAAATATTAAGCCAGGTACACCAGCATCATGAAAAAAGGATCCCAAGAGTATACAAACTATAGTATTCCCCAGCAAATTTTTAAATTGCCATACAAAGCTTATTGCATCTATCAACTGAGGAGTGGGCATACAAAATGTGGTATATCCATACAATGTAATATTATTTGGCAATAAAACAATGAAACGCAGGTTCATGCTACAACACAGGGAAAGGAAAAAGGAGTAACTGCTTAAGAATAAAGGGTTTGGGGACACCTGGCTGACTCAGTCAGAAGAACATGCAACTCTCCTCAGGGTTTTAAATTTGAGCCCCATGTTGGGTATAAAGGTTACTTAAGAATAAAATCTTTTAAAAAGTTTCTTTTGGAGTAATGAAAATGTTCTAAACTGGATTTAATCTAAGAAACACTGAATTGAAATTTAAATGAGTAGATCTTTTGATATATAAATTATTGATCAATCAAGATGCTGCAATCTATTGCAAAAATTTTCCTGGGGGTGTCATAAATTGTTGAGGTTTGATGTTTTCCAGTTTTACTTGTAAATTCCTGATTTGTAGGTGTTTTTTCAACTGACTTTTATCTTCCATTGAAATCTTTTTATTATTATCAGGAATCACTTTTCAGTTGAAATTTATGACTTTTTTCAAAGGAAGTCCTGATAGCTGACTCTCTTTATAGATCACAAGATTTTAAGTCAGAATTAAGTATATACACCCACACTGACTTTTTGTTGACAGATGTGCATTTAAGAACACCCTGGAGGGCAGAGAATACAACAAAACTTGCTGTTCTGAAGTGGTTAGATATTGTGCTCTAGTCGTTCTTGGACAAATTCCCGAAACCTTTATTTCAGTCTTATTTCATTTCCTCCTCATCTTGTTTTGCCTGCTAATAAGATTAGCTGAAACCTTTACCATCATCTTATTTGAATGTTCTGGAATCCCAACACAATCTCTTTCTTTCCTTTTAATTATTTGTTAAATGCAGCAAAATTCTTCCTCCTTATCATTCACCCCAATTGATGTCACCCTTAATATTCCTGTACCTAATGTCTTCCCATGCTCTCTCCTCTTTGGAAATAACTTCTCATTTCCTTTTGCCAAACTATGCGCATCACGTTTCCTAAAACCCAGCTCAATGTCCTCCTCTTTCAAAAAGCATTTCCTCATTTATATGCCACCCACTCTTGTTATACCTTCTTATTTAAATTTCACATGCAGGTTTTAGGAGTTTGTGTCTGCTCTTTATTCATGTATACACGCGTGGTCTTTCTCACCACATCTGAAGTTACTTTGATGAGAAAAATAGGAGAATATTTTTGATGCATGTCAGTAAATGAATAATGCAAGCCCTGATGCAAAGGCATGAGCTTATTTTCATAAATGATTATTCTATGGTTGGCACCCCTGTTTTGGCGACTAAATTATGAAACTCCCACAGTATCCCCCACTATTGAGAGAATTAAATGGTTTTTAAGCTCATCAGCTGAGACTAAGACTCTAGTTTAGGCTGAACAAAGACTTTCAATGACTGTTTTCTATTTAAAATCTGTGATACTTACACTAACACAATCATTCTATCTTTGCTACTACCTTTATCTTACCAATCTCAGTAAATATACATGAGTCACAAAAAATAATAGATTTTACCATACAATATTTTACCATATCTTTGGGAGTCAAGAAATAAGTACACCATCATGGTCTTAATTTACTACAGTAGAAGATGAGATATTCATATATCCTAAGAAAGACATTAAGTACCTCTTAAAGAAGTAATTTGCTTGAGAACTTAAATGTCAACAAGTAGAGTACTAGTTTGCTAATTAATTTTGTATAATATTTATTTCTGCTTTATTGACCACAGCCTGGCACTGTGTTAGGCACCGGGGATACAATGATGAATGCTTCCATATATGTTCTCAGGGTACTTTCAGGTCTCATGAGTTATGTCAACAAATTAGCTAGCAATTATAATCATGTATATCAGTATAAGTATGCCAGTTAAGTATAACATGTTACACGAGCACAATAAAAAGGGAGTCTATTCCAGTAGTAGGCTGAGAAAATTTTTAGAAGAGAGAATATTTAATTTGGCCTAAGAGAGATGAGTAAGAAGATTAACAAAGTGAAGGACAACATAATATTCCAGGCAGAGGGAAGTGCATGTACAAATTCTTGATGGGAAAAATATGTATGCATATTTGATTGGGTATGCATATATATTCCACGAATGCATGCCTAAACATAAGAAATGCGGTTTTTGTTGTTGTTTGTTTATTTGCTTTTTACTATGATCTACCATCCCAACAGTCCAAGCAATGCCAAAATGAAGTGTTTCCTCCTTTACTGTTTTGGGACTTCATGTATTTTCCTGATGATACTTTTGAGGGTTCAGTAGTGCAATGATTACCTTACCTGATGCTTTTCTTTCTGGAATCTGAGCTTCTGGAGATCAGACACCTGCTATTATTATCTTTTATTTCTGAGAACTAGTAGTGTACTCGGCACACTCTGCTTTCAATAAATCATTTCTGAAGTGAACTGAATTGAGCTAATGGAACTGCAGGAAAGTAACATATGAGGACTTTGATGTGCTAAGCCTGGGCAAAGCACTTCATACCTTCACATAGGCTACATCAGATTGCTCAGTCCTCACAGTAAGCCTGACACAGCAATGCTTGGTGGTTTTTCTAGAGTTACGAAAAATGAATCATGATTTAAAGGATCTCAGTACCTTGACTAAGATTACATGGTCACATGAATTTATGGAGGTGAAGGATTTTTACCCAGACCTGATTCAGGGTCAGTCCCAGTACACCACCTTCCAGGATCCTACTTCAGCCATCTAATGGTGTGTTCAGGCCACTGTGGGTTTACCTCTGTGCTTAGATGGGACAAAAATCCCCATAGGTTTTCTGAAAATATGGGTTACTAGCTCAGTGGTCCTTCTCATAAAAGGTGCAAAGAGAGGTATTTTTGTTGTTGTTGCAATATACTTTTAGAACCTGTCATTAGCTAATGGCTTTACCCCATTAGGTATGTGCTCCTGGAATGCACGTAATGGGAGTGCTTGTAGGTAACCAAATGGTGACTTAAATATCACTTGGAAAGATCAATGCTAATATGAAGCAATGTTATGAATACTGTTTTGAAGAGAAGAAATAGAATAAAAATTCTTACACTGTGAATTCTTTATTTGTTCAAAATCAGTATTCTGGTTGTGAGATTTTTATTATGTATATTTTACACTGATGGCCTCACTTATCCAACCATCTCTGTTCAAAGTACTGTGTATATTTTGGGGTTTAATGGTGCCTCTCATTTTTTATTTCCTCTTTGTATTCCCCATGGATGCATATAAATGAACATCATGCTTATAAACCAAACAAAAACTAGAAGACATTATTCATCAGAGATGTTCCATTGGGCTACTAACATGGAGTTCAAAGTTAATGGGCATAACAGTTACCTAGAAGACTTGCTAAAAATGCAGATTATTGAACATCTTCCCTAGAGAATCTGCCTAGTGTTTCTGGAGTGGAGTTCAGAGGGCTAGTTTTTAAGCAATCTCTTTAGAGAGTTCTTATGGGTGATCCTGAAACCACAGCTCCAGGATTGATGGAGCTATAATACCAGAGACCCAGACTTCTCCAGAAGCCTATGAGGCAAGACAGTAGTGGTTACATGTATGAGGTTTGGAGAACAACAGAGCCAAGTGCAAATAGTTCCAGCAGCTTACTTAACTGTATGACCACAGGGACATTTCATAACTCTTATAAACCATACTTCCCTGTCTCCAAATGAAAATAAAAGAGTATATCCTGATGTGATTATAGGAAAGAATTTAAATAAGTCAAAATGTGTTTTCTGGCAGTTAGTAATTGCCCAATAAATGTCAGCTATGAGTATTATCTTATTTCATCAATTCTAAACTCTACACTTTTCACACTTAACTTTCTATGGAGATTTACAATTATTGTCAGTAAGTTCTGTAAAAAAAAATAAATAAATAAAAAAAAACCCTTCTATTGACACTTATTATTAAGAGCAAGAAATTACTTTTGTCCAAGTATATTAGAGATCAGAAGAAGAATTGATATTTTTCTTATTACCATTATGTTCAATAAAGCTTTGGTTACTGAATATTAGAAGGTACTGCAGGTTCTCAGTAACAAAACAACTTTTAGCGCAGCAACAACCCCAAAAGACCATTTATGCATCTTGACAAACAATGATAAATGACTCTATTCTATACAGGATCATATTAAGACCTGGAAGTGAAAGGGCATATGTAAAAGAGACAGCCCTGCTTATTAAAAAGCAGCAGTCAAGGGACACCTGGGTGGCTTAGTCATTTAAGCATCTGACTCTTGGTTTCCACTCAGGTCACAATCTCAGAGTTTGTGGAATGGAGCCCCATAGTCAACTCTGCTCTGACAGCATGGGGCCTGCTTGGGATTCTCTCTCTCTCTCTCTCTCTCTCTCTCTCTCTCTGTCTGCCTGTCTCCTCCTCACTCTCTCTCTCTCAAAATAAATAAACCTTTTAAAAAAGATCCATCAGTCAAGTTGGAGGTTATAAACATACCATAAAAGAAAAATAGAGAACTATCAGAAGCAATAGTTAAAGAAGATTTTATGGTATCTATAAATGCATTTGAGGGGCACCTGAGTGGCTCAATTGGTTGAGCGTTCAACTCTTGATTTCAGCGCAGGTCATGATCTCAGGGTCATGGGATAGAGCCCCACATTGGGCTCCATGCTGAGCATGGACCCTGATAGGATTCTCTCTCTCTCCCTCTCTGCTCCTCCTGCCCCCATTCATCCATGTGCTCTGTCTCTGTAAAATTAAAAAAAAAATTAAAAAGGCATTTGAATGCATGAATGAGAGAGCAGAAGGGAGGGTGGGAGAATTCCACTGACCTTCCCACTTGCAAGTACCAAAATCTTGAGTATGCTTAGCATCGCTTCTTGGGGACAAAAACCTGAAAATTTGAAATGTGTCAATGCATATCATCATCAGAGAGAGTAGTCAGATACGCATGCACGGTTCATTTCTTACCGTGGCACAAGGACTCATTGATCTGTGTTTCACTCTCTGACCTCTTTATTGGGCTCTAGTCTCATGTGTCCATTGCTTTGTGAAACATTGCTCTGAATTCACCCCTCTTGCATTGCACTGCATACATTGCAGTGTATGTAAAAGCCCTCTCAGAAGTCCAATTTTATTTCCTGATTGCCCCTCATTGAGTCTATAATGTTAGATTCTGCTACTTAGCAGGGTTGCCCCTGCAGACCTATATATACACGCTGTCTCTTATTCCTATCCCTCCAGCAAGTTGCCATGTTCTGTAAGTTTTTTTTCAGAGCTTCTTTTTCTTTCCCTACCTCCTTTACACCTTTGGTTACTGAAGGCCTGTCATATGCCAGGAATTGTGTAGAAACAAAATGAACTAAAGTCCTTGCCTTCATGTATCATATTGTATAGCAGGAGATAATTATCTAAAAAAAGAATTAAAGGGAAATTTCTGAAATGTTAAACTAAAGGTATGTGCAAGATACCTAGAGAGCATAGAAGATGGAATGACTGACTCACCAGTAATGTTAGATTTTATAATTATGCAATGATTATATGATATTAATTATGTAAGTGGTAATTTGTATAAATAACAATATTGTAATTTGGACGAGGCAGATTGGCCCTAGGAGATATTTATACTAGCTCATTTTACAGATGAACAAATGGAAAAAGAAGCTATCACATAGCTAATAGGTGTCAGAGATCTTAGCACTAGGCTCAGCTGGGAGAGCGGAGAAAAACTATGTTGAGGGAGGTGCTGTTTGCTCTGGGCCTTGAACGATGCGTAACTCTCCATCTTTTGGTGATAGGAACTAGGTGCTTAAGACAGAAAAAAAGGTTGGGCAGAAGCTAAGAGATTTTGAAAAATTATTCTAGAAAATATGAATTGAGAACATGGAATTCGTGAATGAAGGTCTAAGGTTAAAATAGAGTGAGAAAAAGTATCAAGGGAGGCCCTGAATGAGACAATGTTGAGTTGAGTTTAAGAAACTCTAGGAGGCCAGTGTGGCTGGAGAAGGGGGTTGAGGGGAAAATAGAAAGAGTTGAGGAGAGCATGCCGACCAATCTAGTTTGGAGCCTGATTGCTTTGTGATGCTTTGTGCTTTCTCTTATAGTGAGATGGGGCATTAGTGAAATTTTGATCAGTGATGTGGCAAAATATGGTTACAGAAAGATAAGGAAAGAGGCATTTGAAAGGCTGTTAAGGTCATCCAGACAAGAGGGGATGGTGGCTTTGTTAGGGAAGCAGAGGTACAGGTAGGTCAGATTGTGGATCTATTTTGAAGTCAAGAGGATTTTCTGGTGGGTCGGATGGGTGTGTGGAAGAATATGGAATGACCATGAAGACTGAAACGTTTTTGGACTGAACAGGTATAAGGATGGTGTCTCCTTAACTGAGATGAGGAAGATTTCAGAAGGAGGTGGTTTGATACAATTTCAAATTTGGAAATAAAACTGTGGTGCCAGTGTGGAGAATGCATCGAAAAGGACCATAAATCAATTCACAGATGAGTTTGGAATCTCATTCATGTCTGAAACAGTGATGAATGACCTTGCAGTGGCTATGGCAGTGGAGAATGGAAGTAGGGGACTTGATTGGAAAAACTATGGAAGTAGTTTGGAGATTGAGTTGACTGTAGTAAAAGGGAGTAGATCCAAAATAGGAAACTCCAGGGTTTCCTGGCTGGTGACCCCAAGGGCCACTACACACCCCTGACTCTGGGGCCCTGAATCTTCCCAGTTGTGCAGATACCAATAATGCATAACCTTTGCATTGAAACCACTAATACCCACCCTCATTCATCGCTTTATGATTAAGGTTAACTTCAGAATCAGACAGCCTTTCCAGCTCTTCTCACATCCGTGTCCCCTCGGAAAGTGAGTGAGTTAAATAAACTAGGTTTTCAAATTCAAGATGTTAAAAAATTTAATTTTTATGAAAAATTTTGAATTATGATGTGTGGGCACTTGGCTATAACCTTTTTTGGGGATGGTATTTTCCCGTTTTATTGAAATATAACTGGCATACAATGTTGTATCGATTTAAGATGTACCGAGATAATAATGATACATGTGTTTATTGAAAAATGACTACCACAATAAATTTAGTTAACACCCATCACCTCACAGTGTTACAGAAGCTTCTCTTGGGATGAGAAGTTTTAAGATCTACTCTCTTAGCAACTTTCATCCACATGATATAGCATCATTACAAGAGTCATTACATACCCAGAACTTGTTAATCATAACTGGAAATTTTACCTTGTGACCATATTTATCCATCTCCTCCACTTCCACCTCCATCCTCTTTCTACCACCAATCTGTTCTTACTCTGTGTGAATTCTGAGTATTTTTTAGATTTCGCAGACTGGTGAGATCATAAAGTATTACAATATTTGTCTTTCTCTGACTTGACTTCACTTAGCATGATGCCCTCAATGCCCATCCATGCCGACACAGATGGCAGAATTCCCTTCTTTTTATGGCTGAATAAGATTCCATTGTACTTTTTCAGTTGTGTTCATTTCTCTATCCACATTGTCTTCTTATCCATTTAACCATCAAAGGACATTTTGATTGTTTTCATGGCTTGGCTATAGTAAATAATGCTACAGTAATCTTGGGAATGCAGATACCCAGGATTTGAGATGGTGATTTCCTTTCCTTTGGATACATATCCAGAAGTGGTATTGCTGGATCATACTGTGGTTGTACTTTGAATTTGAGGAGGGATGTCTATACTGTTTTCCCTAGTGGCTGTACCAATTTACATTGGCACCAAAAGTGCACCAAGGTTCCTTTTCTCCACATCCTCACCAAAACATTACCTCTTGTCTTTTTGGTGACAGCCATACTAGCAGGTGTGAGGTGATATCCCATTGTGGGTTTTTTTTAATTAACTAATTTTGAGAGAGAGTTCATGTGCGTGATTGGGGGAAGATCAGAGAGAGAGGGAGAGAATCCCAAGCAGGCTTCACACTGTCAGTGTGGCGCCTGACGCAGGGTTCAGACCGACAAACTATGAGATCATGACCTGAGCTGAAATCAAGAGTCAGAAGCTTAACTGACTGAGCCACCCAGGCGCCCCACATTGTGGGTTATATATTTGCATTTGATGTGCATAGTGATGTTGAGCACTTTCTCATGTGCCATTTGTGTGTCTTCTTTAGAAAAAAAGTCTATTTAATATATACATAAACATTCTCAACAAAATAGTAGCAAGCCATATCAAAGAATATACTTAAAAAATTATGATCCCATGATCAACTGGGATTTCTTCCTCATCTGCAGAGGTGATTTAATATTCACAAAAACATGATACATAACATCACTAAGATGCCTATTTTTAATCAGATTGTTTTTTGTTTGCATGTTTTTTGCTAGCAAGTTGTATGTGTCCTTTGCATATTTGGGGTATAATCCCCTCAATCAGGGTTTTTGATTTGCAAATATTTCCTTCCATTCTGTAGGTTGCCTTTCATTTTTTTGATGTTGAGTTTGCTGTGCATAAACCCTTTATAGTTTGATACAGCCTCATTTATTCATTTTTGCTTTTATTGCCCTTGTTTTTAGTGTCAAATAAAAAATAATAATTTCTAAGACTAATGTCAAAGAGCTTATCTCCTGTGTTTTCTTCCAAGGGTTCTATGGTTTCAGGTCATATGTCCAAGTCTTTAATCCATTTTGAGTTAATTTTGGGGGGTTATGATCAAACATAGGGGTTTAGTTTCATTCTTTTGTACGTGGGAAGAAACCATCTTTTCTCTATTGTATACTCTTGGCTCCCTTGTTTTAGATTAATTGGATATATATTTTTTATTTTGGGTTCTTTATTTTGTTACATTAGTATACGTGTCTGTTTTCATGTCATTGCTGTATTGTTTTGATTACTATAACTTAGTAATAGTGTTTGAAGTCAGGAAATGTGATATTTCCAGGTTTGCCCTTCTTTTTCAGGATTGCTTTGGCTATTCAGGGTCTTTTGGGGTTCCATACAAATTTTAGGATGGTTTATTCTACTTCTGTGAAAAATCGCATTAGGATTTTGTAGGAATTGCATTGAATCTATAGATTGCTCTGCATAGTAAGGACATTTTAACAATGTTTTTTTTTTTAAAAAAAGGGGGCATTTTAACAATATTAATTCTTCCAATTTACGATCATATGATATAATTCCATTTACTTCAGTTCAAAATACCACAAAACCAAACCAGTCTCTCTGTCTTCAATCCCAGCTCCCCAATTTCTTCAGTTGTCTTCTTAAAACACTTTTTGCACTTTTTGTATTTGTCATTTCCCTCATCAGAAAATTTGAATGGTTGCAAGTTCTCCCTGAGAGGAAAATCACCCTAACATGCATTGAAGACTTTACATTTGGACCTAAGCCAAACTCACAACTTTATTACTTAAATTCACCAAAAAGAATTTTCTAGTTAACTGGAGATCCACTCTCACTCTGCACCAACATTGCCCAATAGCAATTCTCTGCCCATTGTCCCTGCCTGCTCTGAAATTCAATTTCCAGATTAATCTTCCTAAAAATCAACTCCAATCAAGCCATTTTCCACCTCCAAAACACATTTTTACACTCTACTGCCTAGTGATATAATTGCAAACTCTTCCCGTGGCAGCCCCATCCTGCTAACTCAGTAGTTCTGACTCATTTTTCTCATTCCACACAGTTCACAGAACAATACACTCTCATCAGTAATATCTCACATTGCCTGTAATGCTCTTCAAGGAACAGAGTAGTACACTCAGGGGTGCATAGCCACCTCTGAATAGAATAATTTTAACATGCATATAACCAACACCTCCGTAGTGCTTACTACGTGTAAGCACTTTTTGAGCATTTCGAAAGTATCAACTCACTGAGTTCACCTACATTTGTATGAAGTAGCATTATCATCATTCCATTTTGCAGGTGAAGAAACTGAGGCACAGAAAGATAAGCAATTTTTCCCAGGACACATGGTTCATAAATGGCCGATAATCAATCTCAGACAGTCTAGGTCTGTAGTCTGTGCTCTTAATTTCTTTTAAATGCTGCCTCCTTGGATTCCTGCCAACCACCACCTACCATCGCTTCTCAAACCCTGGAGGCTGAGAATTACTGAGCTCCATCATTTTCATCAAGGTTCAGAAAACAATCCCATTTTTTTTTTTTTAGAGAGAGAGATAGAATGTGAGCAGGGGTGGGGCAGAGTAAGAGGGAGAATCTCAAGGAGGTTCCACAGTGTCAGTGCAGAGGCCGACGTGGGGCTCATAGAGCCCAACATGGGGCTCAAACTCACGAAACTGTGAGGCTATGACCTGAGCTGAAATCAAGAATTGGACGCTTAACTGAATGAGCTACCCTGGCGCCCCAAAAACAGTCTCATTCTAAAGTGGTTTGAGTTAATCAAAATGCCATTAACTGACTTCTTTCATCTTATAGATCACCTTTCTCAGTTACCACTAACGTTTTACTTACTACAAACCATCTATGTTGTCACCAAACTATGTGATATATTGTATCACATCTTTCTAACTAGATGTAAAAACTTCTGAAACCAAATGTATAATGGACACTGCGTATTGGTCTTCTGATTTCCCATTTTTATTAACACTACCTTTAATATAAGTTTAAAGTAACCTGTGTCTCTTCTTTCTCTCTTGGCTAATCCATATCCACGTATAATCTACTTCTGGGTTTTGGTTCTTCGTGAATCCCTGATACCACTCTTCATCTCTTCCACATTTTCTATCTATAGAGTGGGAGAGATGTTGCAGCTATTAACTGGCCCATAGTAAGCAAGTGCTTGACATTCTTACTACCCTCTTCCCCACTAGGATAGAAGTCTTATATCTATTCTTTCAACTTCCAGCTTTCAGTTTAATTTATCTAAGGTAGAGCCTCTGCCTCGTTCTTGTCTACCACCCTTCCCTCCCCACCATTGTGTGCTGAGATAAGAACTCACTTCTCAATAGGTACCAAAAGGTTTACTCATCACACTATTGATTTATCCTTCTGACCTCATCTTACTACATTACGTCTGTTGTACCTGTTAAGCAAATCAAACCAAAGGCTATTCTCATAAAAAGTTCGATGTTTTTCCAATTCCATTATTTTGCGTGTGCCATTTATTTCACTAGACATGCTATCTTCTCCTTCACCTTTACATCTTGATATGTTCACATTGTCTTTTTCTTACTGTGCTTTCTTGCTTTTTAGACTCAAAATAATTTGTTTAAATCTTTCAATTGGCCTTCTTTTGGCTACTTGCCTCATCTTCATTACTGGATTTGAAAATTCCTGAAGCCAGGAAATGGGCTTTCACCCAACTCAGTAGTTCCTGCAACATCAGGATATAGTATATAGTAGATATTAAATAAATATATGTTGGATTAAAATAACTGCTAACCTCCACCTGATTATATATAGAAAATATGAGTCATTATTCTAACACAATCTAATCCATCATTTTTCAAATGATATAAACCACAGGCTATGATAAGTTATGGAAAGTTTTTTAAATTCTAGGGCACATGAAGGACATATTGAGATTAAGCAGCCCCTTATATCATCTTTAGAATTCTTTAAATTTTGACTCAGTATTTATCTGTAATTCTTATACATTTATTTAAATAATTTGTCTTGGGGCACCTAGGTGGCTTAGTTGGTTATGCATCTGACTTCAGTTCAGGTCATGATCTCCAGATTCATGAGTTTGATCCTCATTTCAGCCTTGCTGCTCTCAGCACAGAGCCCACTTCATATCCTCTGTCCCCTTTACACTACTCATCCCATGCTTGCACCCTCTCAAAAAATAAATAAATTTTAAAAACCCAATTTTGTCTCATTTTTTAGCACTAATAGCTTACATTTCTGAAGCATAGCTTCCTTAGAGGAAATAAAGCTCATATTTGATAAGATATTATTTCTAAAAAATATTATTGCATACCACAGGTACTGAAAATATGTTGTTTCCTTCTTCTGTCGTTGATGAACATGGCCCACTTAATTGAAGGGGCCTGGGATCCAGAACTGAAATTGCCTGCCCTAGTGAACTGGGCAGTGACCTTGTAAAACAGTCTAGGAAGCAGTCTAGTTGGGGGGT
Organism: Proteles cristata cristata; assembly: GCA_017311185.1. NCBI lineage: Eukaryota > Metazoa > Chordata > Mammalia > Carnivora > Hyaenidae > Proteles > Proteles cristata. The sequence continues at coordinate 244,204 of JAESUZ010002383.1, forward strand.
GGGGGATGGAGGGCAGTCACACATAAACCACTGACCTAGGGTAATAAAGAGATTCTGAGACTGACATTTGATGGTTTCTCATTCTTTCATGAAAAGAAAAGATTGGTAAGCGTTAGCAGTATAAAACCCTTCCATGTCCCAGAATTCTGCCTAAGGTACTCCGAAGCTTCTAGTCAAATCCACTTTAGAAGGAATAATCTTCGACTGTAGGGCATTTCAGTTTCTTCAGTGATATCTCTATGAACCACCGAATATCATCCCTCTGACTTCTCTCCCACCTCACCCTCTCCCCACTGAGAACAAGATCTAAGAAAAACTGCCTAGACACTGAGCAGAGCTGAGACTGCAGGTGTTGAATGAAATGGCCCCAGCTGGCTGGCTGGGAAAACTGCAGAGCATGGAAAGCTGGCCGGATCTGAAGAAACCACCTCTGTCATTTTTATTCACCCACAGCTTCCACGGCAGTCTTTGTCTTTAGAGAAACAGAGAAACACAAGTGGTGAGAAAACGTAGAATTGACAGAGACACAGCAGTGAAAACACTACTACTGGTTTTCATGGGGCATTGCAGATTCAGATTTGCTTGGGTTCCATTGTATCTCCCTTTTCATTTCTTACTACTTTCTGATTTTACTTTGTCCACTGTCTCTCTTTACCTTCTCTTTGCTGGGTGGCTTTCTTGCAATATGGTTGCTAGCATTGAGGCTGTTAAATATACACAGTTAAACATTCTTAACCTGGTGTAAATAAGGGAAAGAAGTCCTTCTGAATCAATGACAAGCTGGAGAAATAAGCAATTTTGGAGGAAATGAAGTTTTATTACTCTTAGCGATATACTGAAACTATTAGAAGCAGTTAACGGAGCTCCATCACTTAGGAAATGGATGATTGCCTTAACTCCCACATAAGCACATATTGTAAATTTACTGTTAAAATAAAATGTGTGTTTTGCTTTTTTTAAAAGACCTTTACTCCTTAAATAGACTAACATTTATTTCTTTACAAATTGCTTAGCAAACATTTTTTTTATTTGAACATTGAGGATGTTGAGATATGAATGCAAATCTCAGTTGTTTAAAACTGGGTCCTAATGAGGCCAAGACCACACACTAAATCTATCTGCCAGTTATCTCTATTGCGTGGTCACAAGTATGTGAACAAAACACTCTGATCGTAAGATGCGTTAGGGGAGAGGATGTGGATGAATCCATCCAGTACACCTCCACATAATTGGAAAATGGCTCTGCTTTCATCAGCTGTGAATTGGTGGTTAGTAGCTTCATCTTTCTTAATGAACATCAGTTATCTTAGAATTTGAAAGATAATTTTAGCACCATCATTGTTAATTTAATAATCTATTTGATATTTCAACTTTCTGCTGTGCGGTAGTGTTACTTAAAATTAGATGAACATTTTCTGTTTTCAGTGTCATTTTTTGCATGTATATTTATATCCTACCTGGTAAGGCAAAGACTGTGTGAGCTCATAGAATTGCATCTGAACTCTGAGCAATAAATAGTGATCCATTTCATGAGATGAGTGATTTTTACAAACTTCTCATTCCTACTGAAAGAGTGCTCTTTCCCCCTTGATTAAAATGTATTTCTCAATTAAATTAAAATGCAAATATAGACAGTCTGTGTTTATGGTCTTAATAGAATTATTTTAAGAAGGTTTTAAATCAACCTGCTGTTAATATTTCACACAGGATCTTTTGGTTTTATTGTTGGGCCAGGACTGCCATGTTCCATTTTCAAGATTACTTAAGGCGTTGTGAAAACATAATCATATTGCCCAGGTTTTAACAGTTTTTGGCCACTCTTCTCTAGGATATTGAAATGGACTTCTTTCCTATATACTTTGTAAGCTATGCTAGTGATGTTGGAGACGTATCAAGTACTAAAGCTTTAGAACCCCTTGAAACTGAGTGATGAACAATTTACTATTTCATTTTCAAGAAATAGTTTATTACACAGAATTGAATCAACTCAAGTTTAAGAGAACCATATTTTATAATTTATTATGAAATTAAAGATCTGGAAAAGTACTTCAAGAAACCATTTATGTGAACATTTTAATGTATATTATAAGCATAAAATATTTGTATTAGAAATTATCTCTAATACTTTATAACTTGAGCTTTCTTTTTTTGTAATTTTTAGTGATCTCAGTGAAAACCAGATTCAGGCAATTCCAAGGAAGGCTTTCCGTGGGGCTGTTGACATTAAAAATCTGTAAGTATTTTTTTTTTCTAATTTATACCTTTCCCTTAAACATTATCTGTTTTCAGAGTTAAATATATATTGAATAATGCATCAGGAAAAAAGTGAAAGTCCTATTTATCTTCATGCTTGCTTAAGAGAGCTTCTAACAATAGGTTTGAAATTGCTCTCACAAGATATCTGGAGACATTCTCATGTAAAAGTTGTCTTCCATCTGAAGTTATTATCAAATTCATTCTTCAGAACTTTGTGATTAATCTTGTGAAATCTCAAGAAATGATTTGATTAAATGTTATTTACAGTGTATTTTCTTTAACTGTCAACATACTTCATTAAATCCCTTTTCTGTTGTTATCAGTGTTTATTGGAAATGCAGAATAGAAGCTATTTTTTCTGGAAAGAGTAGATAATATTTTCTTGTTAGATATATCTGCAGCCTGAAGCTATAGTTTTTTTTTTTTTTTTATCTCTTTTAGATCACTGTTTTCATTACATGCCAAAAGGGTGAGAAAGAGAAAATTATGTCTTTCCCTTTGTGTGAATATTTTTCTTACATATTTTCCTGTTGTGCCTTTATTAAAGAATATGTGTATGATCTTCTTTAAAAAGAAGGAGAAAAAAGCATCAGGAAGAAGGAAACTATACTTCCATATTTTCCCTTGAGAAATCTAGTGTTTTGTATAGAAGTGTTTTTTGCAAGTGCCCGTAGCTTTGAAGATACATATCAGACTGAAGATTTCACTGACAATCCCAATTTTGTGAATATATGTGTCTTTATAAATTTTAAAATACTACACAAGCCTTTGAAAATGATGGTTTTTGATTGGCTCCAAAAGTTAGGACATAAAATGTTGTCCTTAACTTTTACATTAGCTTGGAATGTAGTACGGGAAAAGCCCCTGTGTGCTGAGATTAACTATCAGGAATTCAATATTTCTTAGCTAGTGATAAACAGCACAGGCACTTTCAAGAATTAACTTATATTCAGCATTCTCCATGGTGGGTTACAACACTACTTTTCCAGTAGGGAAAGTGAGACAGATGTTTTCTGTCGTCAAAGAGGATGACTGTTTATAAAGCTACAAGTTTTGGCCTCTACATCTTCTCTTCAACATAAATCCTTTTTGTTTCAAATTTGTACTTTCTCAAGTACAGGTAAAGACAGAAAAATACAAACTTCTAGATATAAATGTATAGAACCATTGAAATTCTGGCCCTAGGTTTTCATGGGTGTTTACATGTGAAGGGGATTTTATTTGCTTTCTTTTTATCTTCTCTTGCTAGGGCTTTGGGAAATCTTCAGGGAGCGTCTGTGATGTAAGGGGTTCAAAACTACCTTTGTATACTGTGTATACTGTGTACTTTGTATACTGTGTCTGGTCCTATAAAGATCCCAATATAGCACCTACTCAGGTTGCCTATATGCTACTTAAAAGGATACTCATGACTACAGTTGGCCACCCTCTGGGAATACCACGGGCAATTTTACAATAGTATTATCCCTAAATCCTTAAAACAGGTGGCTTTTAATCTTCTTAGTAAAGATATTCAGGGAATCCAAGTGTATAAGTAACCTATCATCCATGTTTAAGGATACATTTGGGAATGGGATACCAGTCATCATGGGATTCCTTCTTATGTGCTCTTCATTTATCATGAAAGTCTGTGATTTTAAAAATTCAGACATAAAAAGAAAAGTGAAATGATAGCTGTTGTGCTTTGAAGAATGCAATATTTAATGGGATTTTGAAACTCTTGTACCCCCATGTGCATTATATGCATAATAACTGCCCCCAAATTTAAAGGCAGTTATTATGTAAACATGAGATGAGTTTAGAACGGGAGTCTTGGAATCCTGCTATTTTTTTGGATTTGTAGACATGACAAATTGGCAAACTCCACTGAGTCTTAGTTTTACTTTTGTAAAATGAATATGATAATTACTTGGATTTGTTATGGTTATTAGGGAAAGAAGGTATGTGAAAGACCTTTTGGTAAAGTGCTATAAAATAGATTGTATCATTTCATTCTGGAAGTATTCACTAATCACCTTCTAGAAATTGGCCTTTAAAAAGGTATAGCCAAAAGACAGGAAAGGAGGACATGAAGTAGCTTGCAGTATCTGGCATGGATAAGACATATTCGTGTCTATTATGGGTCCATTAGACATGGGGCTAATAAGTGGAAAAGGAAAATATAGCAGGAAGCACTAAATATACACAAGACCGCAATTTATAAACAAGATATGTGCTCTAGTTGCAAAGGAAAGAAAAAGATTAAAAATAATGCTTGAGGTCATCAGGGAAATCTGTAGGAAAGAGTTCCTGAAAGAAAATCTAAAGGTATCTTCATGGATGTTGATCTGTGTTATGAGTTGATAAGTAGCTGCAGATAAGGGTGGATTGAGGAAGTTAGGATTTATTCAAGAAGCTGTACGAAGTTAGAATTGATTTCCGCTATTCTCACTGCCTTGCATGGAACAGTGTCAAAGACCGTTAGAGCAACACTGAAACACCACAATGTACTTATAAGTTTATTTAATTAATCAGAATCATAGCTACAGTTAAAAGGCATGTTTCGGTAATTAAAACATAGTTCAAACAACATTGTTAAAAATAAATGTTCAGGTTCAGGGGGCTTTGTATGAAGATTAGTTTTATCATTAAAAGTTAAGAAAGATGCCTGGTATAATATGTTAGAGCTAAGGGTAAATTTTAGTTCATATTATTATTAAAGATAAATATCGATCATCAAGTAATGACTCAATAAAGGCTCCGAAATATTAATATTATTGATATTCAGTGTGGGAAGGAGAGGTACAGTACTTTGTCCTTTTAATCATTCCATTGTATGCATTTACAATTTGGACAGTCCTGCATGGTGAATGGATATTGTCTCAAGTTATTCAGAGAGTAAATGAGAAACAAGAAGGCTAGACAGAGGAATATATTCCTTAGCTGCATTAGGATCATAACAATAATATTTTGTATAGGGCTGTCTACATACCCAGTCTGATGCACTGTAACAGGTTTATTGGATTTACCACATTCAGGTCTTATTCAGAGCAAATTCCAGTTATCAGAAGATTTTCACTGGAAGCACTTACTTTAATCTTGCGGATTGGCTAAATATGCTCAAGGCGGCATCTTGACAATATGAAACTGATGCTGTGGAAATTTTGCAAATTAGCAGATCTTATTCCTCTTCCTTCAGGCAAGCCACACTAAAACTATTCTAGGCAGATGGACATTTATCTTGCTCTTAAACATCTCCAGGGAGGAATTCCCATAACTTTTTTGCTTATTGCTATTAATTTCTTAACTGGAATAAAACCTTGTAGATTTTATTTTGTTACTTCATTTTCTTCAGTGGGAACTTAAACCGCTTTGTTTTTCCTGACATTCTAGATGATGAGATCTGAGAATCACAAGATCATATTAAAATATCAACTAAATTATAGTGTTTATAATAGTCATTGGCAGTGCTTTCCCATAGACTTTACATCTATTTTTAAATTCTCCAGTATGAATTAAAGTATTGATACCATAGTATTACCAACTGATGTGCCACCAAAATGATGATCAATGTGTATATGACTTTTCTTTATAAATTTTATATATGTATTTAATATATTAAACACTGACGCAGGAAAGCCTTGTTGCCTCCTGATCAAACTTTGAGTGAAGACATTTTGTATTATTTAAATTATTTTGTTTAGCAGTATCTGTGAGGTATTTCCATTTAATTGAATAATTTAGGAGAATATTTAAATGAAACCCTCTTTTATCACTGAGGCTTGTAAGCTTATTCTCTAAGCAGGTACTTTATGGGTATAAAGATTTTCCAAGTCTCTTTGTTTTTATAATAAAACAGTCCTAGTTATAGTTATCCCAAGATTTAAAGAAAAACTGTACAAATATGTGAACTTAAAATTAAACTGATTGTTAGTTGCTCTTCATATCACAAATGTAAATTTCAGTATTAGTTTCTTTAGTGAATGTGACATGAACACTTAAAATAGTTAAATTCCGGGCTCCTGGGCAGCTCAAGTCGCTTGAGTGTCCAACTTCAACTCAGGTCATAATCTTGTGGTTCATGAGTCTGAGCTCAAACTCTCTGCTGTCAGCGTGGAGTCCCTTTCGGGTCCTCTGTCCCCCTCTCTCACTGCCCCTCTCCCTCTCTCTGTCTCAATAAATATTCTAAAAATTAGTTAAATTCAAGTATATATTCTTTTAGATACACTTGTAAAGTAAATCACGCTTGCTTATTCTTCTTTCATTTTGCAATACTCCCTCAAAATATACTCTATTCTACTCAGACTATAATGTTTATTGTTTATAAGTAAATATATGTCTTTCCCATTTGCTTGCATTATTCCAGTTCCCTTAACCCCACATCTCATACCCACCTTTTGCAGGAAAACTGCCTCTTGGTAAAAAACAGGCTAGGGAAAATATTTATATTTATCTTTTTTAACATACATTAATTTGTAGATAAGGATCAAGTTACAAGGTGATTTGGTTTTGTTTTCTTTGAGCAAGTCATCATATTATTTGGAAAACAGACATGCATGGCCATGGCTTTTTAGGGAACAAATCACCCAATGTGGGTTGCAATGATTATTAGCAATAAAAAGATTTGGCAAATGGGAAAGGTAGAGTTAATTTATATGTTGTTATATAGCTATTTATATTACTTAGAAATTTCATTTCTTTTCTAGAATTCTCTCATCTTTGATTTACTTTATTAATATATTAATACCCATAGAAGAAAATTCGCTTTCCATACTAGAAAGACCTCTGCATTTTACTTTATTTTTTACACTTCTTTAGTTTTAATCTTTTTAATATTTATTTATTTTTGAGAGGGTGGAGAGGTAGAGAGAGAGAAAGAGAGAGAAGAGACAAAATTCAAAGTAGGGGGTCAAACCCACAAACTGCAAGATCATGACATGAGCCAAAGTCGGATGCTTAACCAACTGAACCACCCAGGCGCCCCATGCACTTTTCTAGCTTTAAATAACTCTCAATTGGATACTTCATAACAATAAGGGAACCAGTGTTGTTCACATATTATAGAATTAATATGTAACAATTAGAAGAGTATATTATATATTTTACAATGCAAATTTAATACTTACTTCAGCTTTTTGTCATATAAGTTGTTACAATTTCAAAATGTCTGCTATAGTCAGCTAGTTTTCATGCTTAATTCAATACATTTCTTACCATATTATATATTTAGCTTATTACCATAAAAATAAGGGTGCCAGAGTGGCTCACTGGGCTGAACCTCTGACTTTTTATTTCATCTCAGGTCATGATATCATGGTTTTGGGGATCTCATGCCTGCTTGAGATTCTCTCTCTCCCTCTCTCTCTGCCCCTACCCTTTTACTCCTGTGTGCTTTCTCTCTCTCTCTCTCTCAAAATAAATAAACTTAAAAATAAAAAAATACAATTCAGTGATTATCAGATTTACATGGGATCTTTTAGTCTCCCAGCTTCTTGAGTGTTTTTAGTAAACCTGAGGCTGAAGATACTTTGAGAGGGATTTTGGTTTCTCACTCATGGAGCTTGCTGTCCTTCATGTTAGATTAAATGCCACAGGTCTTCAGTGTAATGTAGAACCTTCTGAACAAACATGTAGAGATGGCCCTTCATTTATATAGATAGAATATGAACTTCATTTCAATAAAAAAAGCTCCCCTTAACATCTGAATTGTTGTCTATAGACAGGGATAACCAGTGGTTGTCTGGGTACTTCCATGTAAAATACACTAGGAACTCAGCCAGGGTTACTAGCAACATGGGAACTGTCCGTGGTCCTGTAACTTGCCTGGTTTGGACTCACTCTAAAGGCATACTGAATTCTAATAATCCCCAACAACTGATCACATTTGCGTGATCAACAACCTCTCCAGCTTTTCATTTTGCTCTGTCTCCAGGTGCGCTAGTATTTTTTCTTCAACAATGTCATTTTCTTATATAAAAATGAATCTATATGACATATCTTCATAAAAACTTTCCAGAACAAAATACAACAAAACACAAGAGTATCTGATTGGGAATCCAAATCACATATGTATAAAATAAGAATTGACGTGATCTTTCTGTGGCTGCCGTGTTGTCCTAGAGATAGAACAGATCTTTAGTTTTCTTGCTTCCCCCACCCTGAACAGGCACACTTTGCTACCTCTGAACTATTACAGTAGTTTGCTAACTGGATTTTGATCTCCAGTCTATATTTTCATTAGATAACTTTAACACTGCAGACAGATTTGTTTTTATAAAGCATTGTCTTTTTTTTATCCCATCACTGCCTGGTTCAAAATCATTCAGCTTATTCAAAATAACAACACTTCGTTTGGGCCCTATGGCAAAGCCTTGGGAATATAGTAGAATATTGTCATAGTTCTACAGGTTCTGAAGAATATAGACTCTTTCCTGAAAGAGCAATGACTTTTATTCAAAGGCATAGTCTCTTTAGATGTTCTAACTAGATCTAGCATTCTGACATCCACCCAGGCTCTCAGCCCCCTCTCCTATCGAATCTACACACAAGCTCCTTGCTCAAGCCAGAATGACCTCTCTTGCAAATATTCAATGTGAATATTGTAGACCTTCTGCTCACAACTGCTCTTGATTGAGTCTTTTCCCTCCATATGGAAGGAAAGGACACTTATTTTTGGTCTTTTTGGATTCTACCTGTTTTTGGAGGCTCGGGTACTTCCTTCTTCACACATGATGACTTTGGCCCAGGGTAGTATATTCCTTCCATGACATTGTATAATACTCTTTCGTTGCTGGATTCCACCTTGAAATTTCCCCATCATAGATTTAACTAAAACTTAAATTTGCAGAATGAGTAGCTCTTTCCCTAGACACTTACTATGTGAGGAAAGGCTTCAGCAATACATAGATTTAAATTTGAATCAAGATTTCACCATGTTTGCTACCTACTTTGAATAAGTTATTGCACTTCTGTGAGCCTCATGTTTTTCATCTGTAAAATCAGAATGATGATAACATTTACCTTTTTAAGATATTGTGAGGAATAAGAGATGGCATCTCTACAGACCCTGCTAAGCATTCAATAAATGTAACTGATTGTTCTTGTCAGTTTCAGTTTCTACCCCCTCTTAGTAGTTTACAAGAGTTACTAGAACAGGCAACCTAGTTTTTCCTCCATTTTCTGATACCATTTCTCTTAGAGTTTATCCTTTTACATTTCCCCAATAAATTTGTAAGTGGATATAACTTTATACCATAGGTTATTTCAATAAAAACCAAGATTTTTTATTCCTGTGGGGGGAAAAAATGACAACATTTTGCTTGAAAGACTCCAAAGGGGTTAAACTCCCAAATCGCAAATTATTTTGCATTCCTCAGGATAGTCCTTATCTTGGTTGTTTTATTCACTAATACCTGGGTTAGTACTATTGCGCTTTTATGCTGAGGTGAATGGCATGGTTGCTGAAACTTCTGCCTACAGTGTTCATTTATATGGGTCAATTTATATTATTCTTATGTTCTCTATACATTACAACTTAAATCATGTACTACTTCTTAAAGAGTCATTATTGGCATAGGATTTGTATATTTAGGTGCTCATATTGACCTGAATTTTATCCACACGAGGGAAGAAATAAAACAGATTGTGCCCATATCCTGAACAGCAATTTTTTTCTTTTCCTCCCATTTGATGTATATGTTTTATCAGGTTTCTTTCCAAATGGCAAAATGTTGTTACTCCCTCCTACTGATTTTAATCACTTTGATATATTTTAAGTCAACTAAACTTTTGGAGTTTGCCACTCATAGTAATATGAATATGAACTAAACTATTTCTAGTACTGAAAAATCTCTGGAAAACCAGAGCATACTGATAATTTTGTTGAAATACTGAGAGACTCTGGCTTTAAAGTTATTAAAGACGTTTTATGTTCAGCATTGTTTCAGAGTTAAGTAAGTTTTATGAATTAGTAATAAGATTTTACTACTTGGACACTGTAGTGAAACGTGAAATTTTCTATGGATAAGAACAAAACCAACTGAAGTTAACGCAGGAATGTGAGTTTGATATATTTGATTCAAACAATATGCTATCCAAATTTTAATAACAGAAAACAAGAAATTCCTGAAAAAAAAACCCATAAAGGTAACAGAATGCAATATCTGTGGTTATATTTCAGGACGCCAAGTAAGCAAATATTCAATCTTTATCTTTTATATGCCTATTTCTAAAATTGGTATTTTGCAACATTATGTATTGCTTCTCATACCTAGGATTAATCCAAATCTGAAACTAGACAAAATTATTTTTAGTGTTAAGGAAAATCAGCTCAACTTTAGAAATTTTACATTTGTGGGGCACAGGTCACACCTCTAGATAAAGAGATTATTGTGCATTACCGAAGACTACATTTACCAGTAGCAGGAAAAGTTAAACCCAGCAGTCTAGTGTTATTTGAGAAGATCAGAATACCAGTGATTAGGAATGAAAAGATAACCATAGAATGTTAATGCTGAGAGAGACTTTAAAGGTTTCTATTCTTTTTAACATCATCATTTTTGTGAAATTAACAATAAAGCACTTGCTTCAGAACACACCCTTACAACTAGGACAATGAAGGATCAGATGGAGGTAGAATTTGGAATTCACACAGAAACAGAGGAGACTGGAGGTAGGAAATATGGGATTTAGACACAGAAGTCTGTGCTAAGATACGTCAGCCAAAGGTCTGAAAGATATCACCGATAATACTATCTGTATGTACCATTTTTCTCCCCAGAAAATGAAACAAATGATAGCTGGCTTCTTGGTGGTATGTGGCCGCTGTGCCAGGAAAGCATCCTGAAGCATCCTTAATGTACTATGGTGCCCTCATTATCCAAAGATCAACAAATTTACCCTATGTTTGACTGACTAATGGTAACATTACTTTCTGGAGAAGTGAAAAAAGCGCCTCTCCTCTTACTAATTCCTTAATTCAGAATTATTTCATTGCACTATTGGAAATCACATCTAAACAGAATCAGCCTGTCACTAAATGCATGACTGAGAACAGATCCTTTCCTGTTTACAGACAGCAGAAGTGCCCGTGCTTTGCAGGGTAGTAGAGAAGGAAATGAACTGGGTAAGAGGAAAAATTAGGTGCAGAAAAATAGCCCAGAAACACTGAAATAAACTGTGTTTTTGCATAGTTTTGACACTCTTTATCTTGAATCATATACAGACAAGTGGAAGTTAGTGCAGAGAGATTTTCGCATGAGCAGTCAAAGCAGGCACAACATTTTGTGTGAACAGGCCTTTGAAATTAACAAAGTCCACAAGTTGATGAAAAAATTTTGATTGTCCTTTCATACGAGTGACTTTAAAAAATGCCTTTGTTCTCAGAAGATAAAATGGCCTGAGACATGATGGCATTCAGAAAACTTTTAAGGAAAACTTTGGTCCGATGAGAGCCAGATATTCTTAATGCTTTAGCACCAAGAAAGACTTAAGTTTCTGTTACGAATCAGAAGAAGCTTGTAACCGTGAGCCATGTAGGAGAGGGGTGAAATTACCAAAGTTTCCAGCAGCATCTCAACTATAGGGAAAGTAATCTGTTCTTCAGTCCCTGTAGAACAAGATTTGCTTGAGTGCTTTCTGGCATGCAAGGGCTTCCCCTTTGTGTATAGTATGCATGATTTAAAAGAAGCAGTGTCAGCACTGATTTATACATTGACAGCTAAGGATAATAAGATATGGGCAAACATACAGCTCACCCTTTTACAGATTAACCTGGAGACTGCATTAGGCAAATTTGATAGCATTAAAAGATTTTGCCAATTTGTCTGGAAACAATTTCTCTTTTGTAGTGTGTCAAGGGTAACACTTCATGCCATTGTACTAATTTAAATGGCTTTGATAAATTGTTCAAGAGGTTAGAGAATAGTAGTGTAGATATATATTTAGCACTTTAAAATAAAAAGGCTGTTAACTTAATTGTTAAATGAATTTAATCTGTAAAAATCAGAAGTGCTCAAGAATGGAAGTGTTTTCTTGGAACCACAGCAGCATTATTACATCATGAAGCTTTAAAAGTCTTCTTAGAAAATAAGATTATACTTCTGCACTACTTCCTCATAACTAGAAATGCTTTAAGCTGTTACAGTAGCATGGATGGTACCTGTTATTTGGGGAAAGCTTTAGTTTATAAAAGCAATAAAAGCGTATCTTCTCTAGACATCGTCTTTTTTTATGTTGCATGTCCTAGATCGTACCATTTGCATGACATCAAGGTGGTCCTATGTCCCCCAGAGACCTTCTTAAAAATGAGATGTATATTTCATGAGATACTCTCTATGTACATAATTTCTAAAGTAAGGAATTTGAAGAGGCCCCACTGAAAGTCACTGGATTAAATCATTGCACCTTTATTCAGTATCCTTCTGAGAGAAACGGCTATTTTATAGGAATGTTTAAACAATTCTTTTTAAGAACACACCTCAGATGTAAATTAGCCCTTTTGGTGGATTTCGCATTTGAAACAAGGGCAGGATTCATTTGGATTAAGATCATCGTCTTATCCCTGTACATCTGCATTTCCGCCCAAGGCATGAAGAACTGACAACTCACCTGACTATTTCTTCAAACATTTTGTTTCTCTTCTCAAGTGGAGCAATAAAACACTTTTTCTTTACTGGAATAAGAGTATTACTAAGCATCAGGCTACTAGGTTACACAACATCCGCTTATTTGTAAAAAAAAAAAAAAAATTAATACAATGTAAGGATAGGACGAATAGGTTTCATACTTACTAGCTGTTTATTTCAACCAAATAAGTGCCTCAGCACAGACAAAGGAAATTTTAATTCCAAAAACAGCTGGCAGGAAAAAGCCAACCTAACCAAGTTTGGAGCAACTTTGTTTTGTTTGTTTGTGTGTTTTCATCTTTGAATTTTAACCAATCAGTGCTCAGACTACAAAAGAACATCCATTTGTTTGCATTTTGTATTATTTAGAGAAAGTGGGAAAGCTTTTAAACATTTTTGCCAACGATATATGTAGTGGGTTTTTTTTTTTTTAATTTTTATTTTATTTCTAGGAGAGAGGGAGAGAGACAGCGTGAGCGGGGGAGGGTCAGAGAGAGGGGGAGATACAGACTCTGAAACAGGCTCCAGGCTCTGAGCTGGCAGTCAGCACAGAGCCCGACGCGGGGCCCGAACCCATGAACAGTGAGATCGTGACCTAAGCGAAAAGCAAAAAAATCTATTTCTTAATACTTTAAAAACTTCTTTTCTGGAAACTTGGAAAGTTTCTTAACTGAAAAGTATGCCGTATTTCCAGTGCAGAGAATTCGCATACAATGATGAAAAATTGCAAATCATGGGAATAGTGAATCTTCACGTAAAACAAGACTAGCTTTCTAAAGTGTATTCATGGTTGAGAATAGCAGGGAGATGTGTGGGACCTATTTCTCTCTCCTGACTGGGAGTTCTCCCAAGGAAAACTGCTTTTAAAAGAAGGAAACCTAAAAGTAGTCCTGCTCTTTCTTGCCAAGGAGAGTGAAATTAACATGCAGCTGGGCTTCTCTGATAAATGGATTCTGTTAGGTCACTGAGGGGGTGCATGTGACATTAAGTGATTTACAGTCCTTTACCTTAATGAAATTGTTTCAGCAAGATGACGCTGAAAGCTCTTAATGGATAGCTTTTCTTGATGTAATGAAATTGCATTCCTATGGCATTTAATATAAGGTGCAGTTATTATTTACTGGAGCTTTCCAAGGGCTGCTATTTGCACAGACAGTTCAGAACAAAAAGAGATTTCAGTAGCGGCACCGAGGCCAGAATGGCTTGTGACATTCTTAAGCGGATGAGTGTATCTGTGAGAGAATTTCAGTTAGTGCAGCCAGAGCTCGTAGACCCTTCAGGAGTCTTCCTTTCACCCAGAACTGCTAGTCTTCAGCCTTTTACATATATTCTTCTAATCTATTTACAGGCAACTGGATTACAACCAAATCAGCTGTATTGAAGATGGAGCATTTAGGGCTCTCCGGGACCTGGAAGTGCTGTAAGTATTGCTTATTTCTCTTACTCTTTTGAACGGGAGCTTTGTGACTGGGGAGTGCTAACGTGGAAGCTTATCTGCTTGCTCACTTGAAACCTAGCGTCAAAATGGTCTCTCAGAAAGATACCTTAAATAACTCATGGGGAATACGTAAGAGTTGAAATGTGTGTGTGCATAGCCATGGGTATCATTTCTGCATATTTAGGCAAAAATGTCTATTTAAGGAGGACATCCAAATGTTCACAATACCGTCTTTGAAGTGTTTCTCCTTGTAACAAAATATTCTCATACACAGGATTGGTGAGACTCCCTAGAATTGCCAAATATTAAGATAAAATCAGTTGCATAGGAAAAAATCACAACAAAAGATAAATCTTAGTCGCTGATTAGTTGGAATATTATATAGTTGCCATGCAATAGAAAGACTGTTTCTTGTTTGAAAATGCCACTTTTAGCCAGATAGCATCATTTTTAAAAGGTGATTCTAGAAATCTACTTTTCTGAATCTAATAGGCTGTCCATTGGATCCATTTTAAAGTCTTCACTACTGACTTAGGAAAGCACAGCACAGGGACTTGAATTATAATTGGCATTCTCTCTCTTTCCTCACTGAAAAGGCATGGCTGACAAAATGCGCTAGCGGCAAGCAGGTAGTCTCTGCAGACCTTTGACAGGGTACAATAATTTTAATGAAATTATTATGATGAAAAATTATTTTAATGTAAACTAGAGTTACTCAAGCCGTTGAAACTGCCTGTGCATTTCTGGAAATGTTTTTCCAGTCAGAGACTCACAAGTCTAGGTTTTAAAATATATTTATACATTTCTCCCCCAAACAAAATATTTTTCTGTGCTGCAGTTCATCCCTGACTAAATTTATTCACAAATCCAAAATCAAATTAAATGTTGAAGAGGTTTGGGATTTTTAGTCCATGTGGTAAAAGTTATCCAGGACTCATGAAATCCTCTTGGAAGAAAAAAAAAAAAAAGATCCCATTACTTTATAAATTGAGTTTGAGGAACAGAATGGAATTCAGAAAAAAGGTTTGATGTCTCAAAAAAAAGCTTATTTAAGCAATATTTTTTTATGATTTTGATTTTAATTGCAAGTAGGTGCATAGAATTTAACTCTTTACTTAATGTAAGTAAATTTTTAGGGATGTAAGAGTTAGTTGACTGAGATAAATTGTGTTGTAAGAATATATACTGTTGTCAATCCACATGAGAAGTCAACCTTTCTTTCTGTTGATAACAGTCTCACTTTTCTATAGGAAGCATATTTAGAGTGCTTATCATCTACATTATAGTTATAAGATCACTGTTTGGGTTTCAGACCCATTACTATACGACACTCACTGCTGCTGTTTCAGAATAATACTAATTAGGAAACAACTATGATTTCATGATAGTAGTCTGATGTCAACACCATAGTCAATGTCATAAACTTGGTATATGAAGAGACTACCGTGGGTGTTACTCAATTGAATGGAGCTGATCAGACCAAGAATGTGTTACTAAGTCAGTGTTCTAACTAGGAATAGGAATGACACCAAACATTTTATGGAAAATTTGCTGAATATTCTGGATGGACTAAAATCCCATGAAGTACTTTGTTATTAATTAAAAGAGCTTAAATAATTCATGTATATAAACACAAACACGCACACACACACAATACCTATTCTGGTCCAAGCACTGTGCTAGGCATTGAAAACTCTTTATCCACAAATACAGTAACTATTCATTTGCTTATTTGTTATAAAGAATAATTGCTGTTTTTAGACAAGTAAGTTGGTGACAATACAGTCGCCTCATACGTCATATTTGTTATGTTAGCAAATATCTAAAAGGTGACTTTAGCAAGACTGTCTGGAAGCACACCAAAGAGTGAAAAATTTGTTCTGTGGTTAATGGAGTAAAAATCGAAATCCAAAGTGTTGGAAACTCTTTTGATGTCCTTAATATATAGGTTCCAAAGAGATCTATAATGGTTACAGTATGTTTGCTAAAAAAAGAAAAAGAAAAATAATTAAAATTAGTATGCGATACAAGAACATGTGAATTTCTTTCAAAATGATTTAAATATTTTATATTCAAGTTTGATAAAGTCCAGCAGACATTCTTTTAATATGTGTTAATTTTCTAATCCTCATAAGTCATAGAACCTTTAGAGAAATTATTCATTGAAAGATTTAATGGTAATTGGAGGAGGTACCCAAAAGACTGGGATTTATCAAGTACAAATCTCTTGTCGAGCAAATCGAAAGTTCTTCTATTATAAACATTTCCAGAAATAAAGTTGTCTGTTTTGCTTGTTTTTAGCATCTTTGACTCTTGACTCTTTACAATTTATCTTATTTTGTGGAGATAATGAAGTATTAACTATTTTGCAGATCACCTTAAATTTCAAACTCCCAATGTTTCAGATCATTTTAAAAATTTTAATTCCATGAACGATTTCTCAATGTCTGATTATACTGAGGCAACACAAGAGGGTGGAAGTAATCATCGTGGACCATTGACAAAAATTTGTTAAATTAAAATACATATTAGGGTAGAGAAAGTGAATGAAGTTCGAGAAGGAAAAGTCTAGGTAAATGAAAGCAAGGGGAGGCAGTTTATCACTTGTATGTTCGTGGCAACTTGGCAAATTGTGGAATTCTGATTGGTATGATTTAGAAATGTTTCTGTTTTTAATATGAAGATACCATCTCAAAAATAACATTGGAAACTAAATCTAGATCAATGTTTTCTGTTCTTTGGAGAGCATCTAGTTTTATATTGTTTGTTTTGTTTCTTTTCCATAAAGTGGGCATAATTTAATTTAAATTGAGACATAGTAGACTCTCTGGCAAATCCTGTGCTAGACACTAAGGGAATAAGAAAGAATAAATCAAGATCTAAGTCTGAGAGTAACTGTATGATTACCAAGACTAACATTTTGTATTTTTGCATCAAAATGTCCTTTGTACAAGAATATATTCATGTTACTAAGAGAAAATGTTGAGGTTGAACATAGAAATACAGTTTCGTATAGAAGAAAGTGGTCACAAATAAAGAAGTACAATAGATATGTTTGCATTGTTTCCAGGTAGGAGTTGATCGTGACCATAACAAATACATGCCATCATATGTAATTAGCACATGTTTATTATTAATTTTAAAATAATTTAATTGGTTCCACATGTCGCTGCATTATGAGGTATCAATGTCAGTATGGCTTTGCCACATCAGTACTAAATGAAAACACTAAGATAATCTATTTCTTCAGTTGCGTTTTCCAAAGTAACATTTGGAGAAAAGACTCCAAACTGATAGCCATCAGCTTCAGCATTCAATGAAAATTCTCTTTTGTGTTCATTCATTAGAAATTATAGATCAAAATTAATGCATGCCTACTGCATGTGATAAATTACTTTAAAAAATGTTATCCCTAAAGTCACATTTCAGGACATTATATACTCTGAAGATCTTAACCATATAAAATCAGCATAAATTTTGAGGGTGGGAAAAGGGGTCATTTGGAAGCAAATCCCTTTGAGAAGTGAAACCTTTTAGTTCAAACATCAGGATATATTTTAATGGCATTTGAAAAAAAAAAAAAACTCATTTCACATGAGTACAGAAAAATGCTACAGGCTTTTAGATAACATGAACCAACCAATTCAGTGCTTTATAGGTCCTTCTGAACGTGGATTTTTTTCCCCCTATGCAACTTAATTCAATCAGTTGGATTAGTTCTTATATTATTCAATACATTGCAAACTGGGTAGGAAAAGAAAGTGTGTATTCTAGATCTATAGCCTCTGTGCCCTACTTTACTGAGAAGTTTAAGTGAATCCCTGAACCCCTAAGCACCCAGAATCATACCATTAACAACTGCAGCCTCCAGCTGGCCAAAAGTAGCCTCACAAATGTATGCTGCCTTATTCCAAACCGATGCAGCCCACAGACCCTTTGAAATGTCCAAATGAGTTGCCAGTATTTACGCATTAGGAGAACAGATACAAAATTTTCTGTTTCTAGCTTCTCCTGAGAACATCAGAGTGTTTGGCAGCCTTCCATCACTGCAGAGAAGCGGTCCTTCGGAGCTGAGGTCTAGCTGCCACCACAGAGAGTGTCATCGCTCACATACCAGGATCTTGCCCTCTGCCTGCTCCTCTCCATCTCTCATCCCCATTGGTTTCTTTACACTCATCCTGCTTCTCTTACTTATGTTCTCTGCCTGGCCTCCACTGGCAAGAAAATTTGCGAAGTCTAATTCAAACCTTCTTCCTCCATAATGAGATTTCATCCATGGGCCATTGATCCTGACCTCCTGCCTCCATTATCAACTTGCCCACTTTACTCACCACATCATGGTGTCTTCTCCATACTAGAATCACTTTCCATATTCTCATTGCACAAACACAGCCTGGGGTAGCTGCCTTCTTGCTTTCTTGTCATAACCAGACTTCCCCAAAGGGAGAAAAACAATCTCTTCTTCATCTTATTAAGTCTAAGTTTTTGTGATTTGTGTACTGCATCTCCCCAGTTGGACCATATGCTATTTCAGGACAGGTTTTATGCCTGATTTATTTTATAATATTCCAGGTTGCCATAAAATTAAGAGCAACTTAGGAAATATTAGATGAATGAATGGGTAGTAATTCTAGTAGTAGTAGTAGTAGTAGTAGTAAGGAAGTAGTAGTAGTAGTAATAGAAAAGCCATAAAAAATACAACAATGCCTGAGTTAGGGGGAAGGTAGGAACAATTTTAACCAAGCAAGAATTATGCTTATTTCCCATGGCCATGCATCTTCCTGACTCCAGTGTCAAGAAACTCTGATCACTACCAGATGGCAGCATGCAAAGGACAGGATACGTGCCTAGACTTAGAAGTATTAGAATGTACAGGGCACCTGAGTGACCCAGTCAGTTAAGCGTCCGACTTCAGCTCAGGGCATGATCTCGTAGTTGGTGAGTTTGAGCCCCACATTGGGCTCTGTGCTGACAGCTCAGAGCCTGGAGGCTGCTTCAGAATATTTGTTTTCCTCTCTCTCTGCCCCTCTCCCACTCATGGTCTCTGTCTCTCAAAAATAAATAAATTTTATTTTTTTAAAAAGAAGTACTAGAATATATTAAGCTTTTCATAAACTGCCCCAGCCTGTCTCGTTATCCCTATCCAGTGCAAGTACCAAATATCGATATCATTCTTTCTACTCAAATTTCAACAGCAGCTGATGTCCACAGTAAAGAATAATTAGCAGCACTCTGTTCCAGGATCTGACAAAACCAATTCTGTGCTATTGCTATGAAATTTCATTTGGAGATTTCAAATATGTTCATTTACTCATGACACTGATTACACATAGTGCCCCTCTAAGGAAATGTAACTGACCAGTTTTACTGACTGTTGACCGTCTCATGTTATTTCCTTAACAAGGGTCATAAATACGCACACATGCATACCTATGGTGCATAAAGAAATATGTGAATAGTCACAGATATTATGGCTAAAGACATAAATCTGTAACAAATATTTAATAAAGCTGAATGTATAAGAATGTGTTAAAGTATAACATTTATTTATCCTCCTGTTTGTAACGTGGAACGTTCTTTGTGCCTTCTCTACTGGATCGTTGGCCTGCATAAACATAATTGCAAGAATTTTTCTCTGTATTATGATATAGAATGATCAGTAAATTTTCATCACCTAAAATTCCTAACTTTTTTTTTTTATTCTACAGCACTCTCAACAATAACAACATTACTAGACTTTCTGTGGCAAGTTTCAACCATATGCCTAAACTTAGGACTTTGTAAGTAGCCACAGTATATGTCAATTCCATCAATTAAGGGTTCCCCTTAAGTGCTGTTTTTAGTAAACAGAGGACAGGACCGCAACTTCATTATGAGGTAGACCAGGAAAACACTACTTAAAAAAAAAGTTCTAGATATGGTATTGGAATAAATGAACTATTTTTCTGAAAACGTGAAAGCTTTCCTTTAAGTGATATGCATTATGGGAAGTTGGGTGGGGGGGCTTTACTTTGAGCTATTGTGGAGGTCACATTTCATTAAGAAATGTAAGACTCCTTGATTGGCTGTCAGAAATGATAAATGGTAAATCTTTATGATTTTATTACTGTACAGCAAGCAGACCTAATAAAGCTAAACTGGCTCTCCAACATTCTTTGTAATGTAAAATTACAGCATAACCCTCCAGTGCTTCTATAATTAAGGTTGTGTCAGCATTTCTATTTAAAAATATCTTTTCAGGAGATGGACATTAAAATATTTTCGGTGAATAAGAACTTGTTCTCTAGTAAAGTATTTGCTCCAGCTATTATTTTTCTCTTGGAGAAAAAAGTAATCTTTAAAGCCCAGGGTGGGGATACTTAGTTAAAGCATTTTATGAGTTAGATCTCACTTGAATGGGGTTTAAGAATCACCTTGACCTTAAAAATACATTATATACAACAGGAGAGAAATGGTGGGAAACATAACAAAGCTTTGGACTTCTGAAAAAATACGTTTTTTTTAAGTAAGGAACATACATTTTGATTGGGTTTTCAAAATAGTTTTCATTTTACAATATGTTATATCTGGAAACATATCGATATGCCTTTATTTTTTTTCTCTTTAATGAAAAATCATTTGAGCTGTCAGCTTTTTAATGAATTAGATAATACCAATCTTAAAGTCCTTTTTTCCCCCTCACTAAAATGTAGCTCTGTGTATGATACAAAACATTATCACTTTCTTGGAATAGGATTTAACTAATTAAAGGAATTCTCAAAGTATGCAGATATAACATAAATTTTATTTCCTTGGTACTCTTCCATTGAGCCTAATTTGACCAAAATAATACCCCAGTTCACTCAGACTATATTTGATGAAATTATTTTCTCTTTCACTTTGGCTGATTTAAAAAAAAACAAACTGAACAAGCACTTAATCCTTGAGAAAATGAAGCCGCCAAGAATATAGAAATATCCACCATCCACATTTTTGGTAGAATGCCTTATTTTCCTCCTGAAACCCATTACAGTTTCTCCTGCTAATCCGGTTTTTCAAGTTTTATGCTCTTTTCTCATTTCAAATTTGTACCCACCTGATTGGATTATTCTAATGTGCTTGGTTTAGATGAAAATATTTAGAGAACAGAAAGGTAGAGTGTGCTAAGCGGCTTCCAAAGGGTGCCACTCTGACTTCCAAACAAACTGTACTGGAGGTCACCCGGTCTTCCCCAAATGGAGCTTTGCGTTCGGTGGCACGCCATCTAAGTTTTGATCCAAGACAGTCTGTTCCATAGCTCTAGGCTCAAGGAGAATGTAAAATGGTCTTCTAACTTGAAATTCCCTTGCTTTGGTTGTTTCATTATTCTATATTATCATTGCTACTTAAAAATTCCATTTTTATGGTCCAATTATCTTTCTGGACTGAGTTCCATGTTTCAATATCCATTACTGTTATTGGGTTAGAATTGAGCACATCAGCTAAAAAGGACTAAAATGGTATTACTATGTCATAGATGATTCTGGAAATGATGCTTTGATTTATAGCTTTGGATGTCCTTTTCTTTAGTTTGAGAAAACATAAAAGCCAATTTGAAGTCATTTACCTAATTTAGTGGATACATTTGTCTGATATTTTATTAATGGAAAAGTGCTATTTGCCACTTGGAATGGATCCATGCTCTGGTGTGGCTCCCTGCCAACATAGGGAGGGGGGCTCACTTAATTCCTTCACTCCTAGGCATTTATGTCTTTTCATTTCAGTTCCTGCTCTTTGAGGATAGGGTCCCAGGAGCCCAAAGTAGCTAATCCCTTTTTCTGCTATTAAACAAAAAGAAGGAAATCAGAATAGGGACATGAAAGAAGTGTTTTATATTGAATTATTATTCTATCTTGTTCAGCAAAAAACAAAAGTGACCTGCTAAAAAGATTTTGCAAGCAGTTTTTTACAGAAACTAACAACAGCAGGACTAACTGATAACTCATAACGAGAGCCACAACTTTTATTAGTATGGCCCCACCTCCCCCCCATCCCACCCCAAATGACAGTCAGTATGTTGAGACTGCAGAGCAATTTGCCTTGGACATACCTGTTTCTTTTTATCCTGTTGAGTGAGCATAGGAAAACCATTTTTTATGGTTGCGTTCAAGCTTCTGTATATTTGCTTAGCTTGACAGTAAATGAAGAGTAAGTTGATTCTCTTAATTTTTAGAAAAAACAATTAGGTTGGGACTTACAAAGCTTTATCTACTTACATGTTAAGAAATAAAGTTATGTATTATTATTATTAATGCATTTTTCCATTTTTGGAATAACTGTTTTCTTGCTTTAAACTCCCCTTCTTCTTATGTAGTCGCCTCCATTCGAACAACCTATATTGCGACTGTCACCTGGCCTGGCTCTCTGACTGGCTGCGTCAAAGGCCCCGGGTTGGTCTCTACACTCAGTGTATGGGTCCATCCCACCTGAGGGGTCATAATGTAGCTGAGGTTCAAAAACGAGAATTTGTCTGCAGTGGTAAGAGAGAAAAAACCTTTATGTTGTCGTATTGTTTTGTGCTTCTATGTAAGAGAGCTGTGGAGAAAGCATGCTTTAAAAGTTTCAGTGTTTTGCTCACTAACATGTGCAATTGAGCACTAATCACTTCAAGGAAATCCTCTGTCTCAGTGATATCGATAATATGTTCTAAGTCATTTGTGCATGATTGATCATTACAGATTACATGTACTTAATGTATGATGAAAGATTTTTCAATTTTCACTCCCAGGGAAACAGGAAATTCCTAGATTTTAAGTCTGTTTGCTACTTACTTTCCTGTTATGTAATAATTTAGATCTATTTTTATGGTAACAATTGGAAATATGATTCATCTTGCTGGGTAACTCAAGAAAGTATCTCAGCTGTAGTTGCAGAGGGACAAAGCACTTTCCGTGTATACTAGTTGTTCACTTCTCCTGGGAAGAGATAAATAATTAGTTTTAGTGATGAAAACGTAAAAACAAAAATTACTCATGGCTTATGTAAACTATCAACAAGTCATATTTACTGAATTCTTTCTTTATGTTCGATCACCAGCCTAAGTATTTCACATACACTTACCTCATTTCACTTGCCTTAGAACTACTGTAGTGAAATGTAACATTATCTTTATATCAGCGATTAAAATGTTGAGGAAAAAGATGCTAAGTAGCCTCATACAAGGTCATATAGTTGAATCCAAGGATCTCAAGCTGGGCAATCTGATTACCAATTCATACATATTTATATTTATGTTTATATTTACTTATATAATAATATGTTAATATTATATGATCCATATTAGCATATAATTTATCATATATATGTATATATATATGTCTGATTCTGCTTCAGAAGTGTCTGTTCAAGATACAGTAACATGAAATGTTACTAAATAATGTATGTTACTAAATATATATTATATATAAATATATATACTAAATATACTATACTTTATATATATAAATATATATATACTAAATATATATTATATTACTAAATATATACTATATATAAATAGTTACTAGATATATATTATATATAAATATATATATACTAAATATACTATACTTTATATGTATATAAATATATATATACTAAATATATATTATAACACATCACAAACAGTTCTTTAGAGGATTGAAGATATACCAGTACGGAATTCTCATTTATTGTTATCTTTAAGACCTTTTCGTGTACTTCTCCACACTTTTTATAACCCGAACAAAATTTTCTTATAATGTGATGGAATGTTCTTCTTAGGTCTGATTGCTTTTTAAACAATTAAATAATGAAATGACTAACAATTCATTACTAACCACTTTTTTTCTCTCTTCACTTTTCCCTTCCCGTTTTCTAGATGAGGAAGAAGGCAAGTTCACGTTTCTTTTTTAGACTGAGACTATTTTTGTAATGTTTGAGAGCTTGTTCAGAGGTCTTGGGTTAGTGACTGGCCTGCAGCTTCTTCCTGGCATTCTGATCACTCAGGCCCTCTCCCTGCAGATCAGAGAGGGTTTGTCCCACTCCAGTAAACCAAGTGTGTGCAGATCCTGTTCAGTACAGCACGGCCGCCATTCTGTCGTTCATCATTCCAACAGCAAAAATCTCATTTCAAAACAGTTTTATTTTAATGCTTTTTATTTATTTCTGAGAGAGAGAGAGAGAGACAGTGTGAAGAGGGGAGGTTCATAAAGAGAGGGAGACACAGAATCTGAAGCAGCCTCCAAGCTCTGAGCTGGCTGTCAGCACATAGCCCGACATGGGGCTCGAACCCACGAACCGCAAGATCATGACCTGAGCTGAAGTCGGACGCTTAACCGACTGAGCCACCCAGATGCCCCCAAAACAGTTTTGTTTCCAAACACTGAGTAGTAAAAAATATATACCCACAGGTAACTACTTAATACTAAATTTATAGGCTCTGAGAAGCCAAAAAAAGTACTGTCTAGATTAATAATTACAGAATGGCATGTTACAAACTATTATACTTCAAAGAAAGTACAGATTTTGAACCTACCAGGACATCAAGGTTAGAAAGATCTAATTATCCCTACATTCATTGGTACACAATTACTTATTTACAACCAACTGTTATGTCTGTTCTCCTTTCTTTTCTTGAGATTCAATACGTTATGCTACATACATTTAATAAAGACCAAATTCTAATGAAGCTGATTAGAAATGAAATATAGGTTAGTCTGAAACTGCTGCTTTTTTTGGAACTCAGAATAGTTTCGAATCTAATTCTAGTTTCCAGTCTGAATTCAGCCTTTCTTAACAATTATTTCAAGTGGGAAAAATTATCATTTTCATAATTAGTTTTAAGAATCCCATTTACTTTATCTGAGTGTTGACCCAGACCTATAAATGCATGCTTCCTAAAATGTATCTTAGAAATATAGGCCTATTTAATGCTCTGATATTTAGAGAAATACATTTCTGTTAAGTCACGTGCTTTGTTGTTTGAGAGGATCGTGTACATTTCACAGTGATGAATTTCAGGAGGGAAAATACTATTGCTGTTTGTTTCTTTTTCAGGTCACCAGTCGTTTATGGCTCCTTCCTGCAGTGTTTTGCACTGTCCAGCTGCTTGTACCTGTAGCAACAATATCGTAGACTGTCGTGGGAAAGGTCTCACTGAGATCCCCACGAATCTGCCAGAGACCATCACGGAAATGTATGTGCCCTGAAATCCCCTCTCATCTCTCCACCTCCACAGTGGCCCAAACCATGACTTTCTTTAGGGACTCTGGGTTTATCAAAGGCAAATATGATCCATTAACTTGGACAGATATTCCTTGCAGAATTGCACTGAACCTTCCTCTGTTAAGAAATTATCTTGTTGAAGTGGCTAGGATTTTTCGTTTTTTAGCATAGGTAGAATTTTTTAAAATGTACTTTCAGGATAAAGAGTTCTTTCCCTTTTCACCGGGTTGGTGTTAGTAGGCTATTTAGGAAAAAATAAATAAAAGTGGTTGTACATAGTCTGACTATTTGGATGTGGAGCTCCGCTCCTTTCCAGGTCCTAAAAAGAAGGCCAAACTGGGGTGATAAATCATAGGAACAACATAACTAGATGATCCTCAAGACCTCACGTTTTATGATGCAGCACCCCTGTTTTGTTTGAGCTACTGTATGATCCACCACAAAGTATAAAAAAGGATACAATTATAAAGTCAAAAGAATATAGATGTATATAAGATTTTTTACATTAGTGAGCATTTTTACCTATTTGAACCGATGGCTATCTCTATCAAAAGTTAGCTTGTCTTGACAAAGTATTTCATGGCTCTTTTGTATGTATCTGCTGCGTGCATTGTTCTTGCCAAATAGAAGTCACGTGGTTAAAACAAGGTCATGTAAGATGTCAAATGAACTGTTTTTCCCACCTTGGGAAGAACTCATCAGGGAAAATCTTTACCTCAATATCCATTAACTAAGACAGCAACTTCACAATCACTCAGTTCATCATCTTAGTGTTTTAGAGCCCAATTCTGAAGTTTAAATAAATCATTTTTAGCATTTTGGATTGAAATGATAAAATAAGGCTAACTCCGTATAAGTCTACATAGTAGGCACAAAAATTAAGTTATTTTCAAAAACTATGCAACTTTTGCCAGGTAACTGCTTGACTTTACTTTATATGAGACTAATTTTAATTCACAAGACCCACTAACATTATTTGAAATATCTAATCTGTGTTTAAAAGTATTATTAGAGCTTTGCAGTGTAAGGCATGATCATCTGTGAAGACTCTAGACTCTGTGGACGTTTGGCACAGACATGAAATAACGTATGCACATAATAATATTATTGTCATCAGAATTTTAGTTGATGGAAGCTATTTTGCCCATAGAAGGGATTTATAAGAATTTTTTAGCTGAACATTGAAAAAAATAATAATACATGGTTTTGGAAGAGGTGGGTGACATTGCACAAAAGAGAAATGTCTGGAATGAAGGACAGAGGTGGTGGTGAGTGTTATGTTGTTTTGTTTTGTTTTGTTAATTTCTGAGAGAGAGAGAGACAGTGTGAGCAGGGGATGGTCAGAGAGAGGGAGAAACAGAGTCTGCAGCAGGCTCCAGGCTCTGAGCTAGCTGTCAGCACAGAGCCTGATGCGGGGCTCGAACCCACAAACTGTAAGATCATGACCTGAGCCGAAGTCAGAAGCTTAACCGACTGAGCCACCCAGGCGCCCCGAGCGTTATGTTTTAAAGATTGTACATTTGAGCCTAATTAGAGTAATAGGTGCATGTTGAGGCATCATGGAAAATAGTGCCTGAGAAAAGACATCTCCATATAATTTTAAAGCCACAGATTAGTGAAGGACTTTTATCTTAATCAGGAGAGGTAATATAAGATGGACTAGATAGTAGAAGGACACAGTAAGTTTCCAAATAGAGAAATAATATATTCATCTACCCAGGCAAGAGCATTTATTAGGAAAACACTATTATAAAACACAGCATGAATTTTCCACATATCTTCCTTCAAGTGACTAGCAAATTTGACACAAAAGCTATGAAATGAGGTACAAATTAATACACGTTGTAAGAGAGGAACAAATGAAGTTCAAGGTATTTATGCAGACAGTGTAAAGTAAAGGTCAAGTTACAGTGGTTAATTAAAGGCAGAAAACTTTAGTTAGAAGCGAAGGTCCACCTACCATCGCTATTGTGAGACCACAGGCAGGTTATTGATCCTCTGCAAGACTGTCTCTTCACCAGAAACCAAGGGTTGTTGTTTATTTGAAGTGAAATAACACATATACTTAGTATATAGTAGTAATTCAATAAATGATACCTTGATCATTGAAGCCTTCTTGTAAGAGGTAACATCTGAGATAGGCCTTGAACGATGAGTATTGAAGGGAAATGCAAAAATGAGGACAGGGCTTTCAAAATGAACAGAACATCATCAGCGAAGGCGCTAAGAAGGGAAATGCAAAACATGACCAAACACGAGCTCAGTGTGGCATTTGGAACCCTAAAGAATGCAGGAAAATAATATTGGAAAGGTAGATTGGAGCCAACTAATCAAAGGCCTTGATAGTTTAAGGACCTAAGTCTTTATGTGGAATGCATTTGAAAACAGGAGTTTTAATCTGTATCTTCAAGAATTAATCTGACAGCTGTGTGCCAGTGGTTGGCAAAAGGCCAGAGTGCCAGGCCTAAGGCGTCTTAGGTGGCTATCATGTTGATGGAGGGGAGATGCCCTAAGAGCAAGAACCACATAGCTGTGTGAAGGATGATCTGGAAGCAGGTATGATAGTTACTATAGGAACAGAATTCATGGGTTTGGGCTTCTGGTGAGATGAGGGACTAATGGGGAAATATGAGCCAAAGATAATGCCAGAATTTCAAGTATGAGGGATGGGGAACTGGTGGTTTTATTATTGTATATAAGAAACTAAAGGGCAGGACAAAAGTCGGGAAGAAAGGTGGTGGTGAACAAAATTTGTAAAATCCTGAAGTACTGATGGGATTTTTAGAGGTACCAAAATAATACAGACTATAGTAACTTGGAGGAAGACAAGGACTTGAGGCAAAGATTTTGGAGTAATTAACATTACAAAATAAAAGTTGATGGTTAAATCCATGAAGTGGCCAATAGAAAGGAGGGGAAGAGAAGAGAAACCCAACAGAACTAAGTAAAAGCAGCAGAGGGACAGAATAGGTAAGAAAGGAAGGGGCTTAGTTTAGCTGAGAAAAGAGTTTTTTGAAAAAAGACAATTGTCACTATGAAAGACAGACCTGGATTGATTGGAAGATGCAGAAAGCTGCTATCATTAGGAAGTCAGAGACAATGTGTTTTAGGGAGAAATGAGTGTGAGAGGTAGAACAATCTCTGTAGGAGCACAATGATCCTGAACACATGAGCCAGTAGATCAAGTCCTGATTATTAGGAAAGACTGAAACACCATCCTGATTATTTTGAAAGACTTGACAAAAGACCAGTGAGTTGTAGATATAACAGATCGAAAGTAATGTGTGACATTTAAAGTGGCTTATCTCATGTTGTCTATTTTATTTGTTTTACAAAAGAGCGTTTCTTCTATTTTGTATGCTCTATAGCTTTTGTATTATCATGAAATTTAGTACTAAAAGTTATACTAAATAATATGTCCCATTGGGTTTACCTGTATTGAGGAGGTGGTGTATCAGATAAAGCTACAGTAAATTAAATTTATAAGTAGAGATGAAAACATATGTGAAGCTCTAGGTGAATTTCACTTCTCTGATTATTACATTATCAGCTTTATCAGTAGAGCATCTGGCAATAAATCATATTGATCTTCAACTCCAACAAAATACCCCATTACCATTCATTATAGTGGCATAACTTACTAGCTTGGTAACTCATTTCTTTTATTACTCTTTTATTTTTATTAGTATGAAGTACATCAGTATGATTCATAAAATGTGGAAGTAAAGCTGTACCACATCTTTTTTTTTTTCATTTTTATAGATTCCAGGTTTTTAATTCAAGGTGAATTGAAAATTATAACCTCCCTCCATACTTTTCAAATATTTTTTAATCTGTATTTTACCATAAATCATAAGTAGAATTTCTTTACTGCAAGTTATCAGACATTTCATTCAATGCCATTGAGTTGATTTCCTTCTGTGTGTGCTATGTCTTTATACCTGCACCTGTCTCGTAATAGAATTCTCACAAAAAGAAAGTATGTATGTGCTACACGAAGGAATGATCTACTGCTTGTTATTCTAGGTTGAAAAACTTGACTCATCCTTTTCTTTCTGCTGCATTGTGCGTACAACTATAATTTCACACTTCTAGTATTTGCTCAAGCAATTATTTATTAAGAGAGATGGGAATCATTCTTTCAAAGCTAGAAGGGGAATAATTTGTAGGAGGAAGAGTAGAAAGAGACTAACATCTATTTAACAGTGTTGGATGCCACACACACGTTATGCCATGTGATTTTTCTCATTGACTTTTGACAGGGGTGTTGATGCAAATTTAAATAAAATAGGAAAACTAATGCAGGGACATACGCTAGGTGAAAGTTGGTGGATTTCTCTAAGAAGCCTCGTCATCCTGATGATCTTATATGGTCCAGGATCTGTCATCCCATTTGTTGGGAATCTTATTCAATACATATATGTGTATAGTTGTTGTATCTTGTTTATAGATGTATATTTGTGTGTTCATTTAGACCTGTCTACCCTACTGAAATAGAAACTCTATGAAGTCAGAGGCAGGAAGTAGTTCTATTCTGATCACCACTGAATACCCAGCTACAAATCTGGTACGTGGCACATAATAGGCACTTAATAAGTAGAAAACAAATATTTAGTGAATAAATGCATAATGTAAGCATTTACAGCACATTTATCTCTAAAAGGAGGTATATTGAACAAGATTAAAAATAAAACCTGAAGAAGAAGCCCATTCTCTCCTTATAGAAAAAAAATGGTGCTTTTCAATATACAATAAGTAAGAGAAAAGTTAATGAATAAGATATCTAATGGCAAGAGCTAAAGTGGGGCTATAAATACTTAAAATTCATTTGCTGAATTTCTCTATACCCCATACTGGCTTGGAACCCACTCTCTACTTATGTCTGGGAGCTCCTTTTATCTCTGTTCTATGCCGACCCACTCAGAATCTACTAGTAGCCTCCTTCTTTAGATATATTAATTAATTCAACCATTGTATAGTTAAGTCTTAGACATTTTTCTCCAAGGCCATACTTTTTCTATAATAAACCTTATAGACATTTATCTCAAATCTTTCAAAAACTGACAACTTCATTTTGCTGTTCTGTTCGGTTTTGTTTTGTTTTAATAAGGCCAGAAATGTTAAGAAATTTGGTTTAAAAGTTTTTCCGTCATGAAGCGGCTATGCTGGCCTTAGTCTGAAACTTACTTGATTCTAGAGCTCATGTTCTTTCATCAATCCAGCTGCAAAAGAAAGATAAACATGGTGTGGGCTTATTGGGCTATCATAGAAGAGAGAATTGAAAAAAATCATAAGGAAAGGCTGACTGATACTCAGAAAAACAGAGCAAGGGAAGCTTTGAGAAACTTACCTACGAAGACAGCATAGAAGGAGCGTAAAGACAGGCATTAAGGTATCGGAATGTGTAAAAAACTTGAGAGCTGTTTCCTATTATTTTCTACTGCAATTATTATAGTGTGTGTCATCTCTTCTATTCTCTGTCGAATATTCTTATACATCCTGGATTTTATCTCACAGGACTTATCACAGTTTATTTTGGTATTTTGATTAATATCAAACTATCCTTAATAAACTGGAAGCTTTAAAAGGGCAGGACTATGTTTTCCTTACCATTTCTGTGCCAACACTTAGCATAGTGGAGATGGAGGAAAGAACCAACTTGGGGGCAAGTAGAAAAGGTCTAATGCACACTTTCTGAAGAGCCTCCAAGTGTCTATTCTTCATGGTAAACAAAACATGTGACAAGGGAATATGGACTAATAAAGACAGAGAGAGAAAAATAGAATGTGTACTAGTATAAGGTGAAGTAAGTTTAAAAGAAAGAAGCTCTTGGGGCACCTGGGTG
Source organism: Proteles cristata cristata (assembly GCA_017311185.1). Classification (NCBI taxonomy): domain Eukaryota; kingdom Metazoa; phylum Chordata; class Mammalia; order Carnivora; family Hyaenidae; genus Proteles; species Proteles cristata. Next base: position 275,549 of record JAESUZ010002383.1, read on the forward strand.
ATTCTGAGAGTTAAGTGGCCAACTTTGGCTCAGGTCATGATCTCATGAGTCGTGGGTTCGAGCCCTTCATCTGCCTTTGTGCTGACCGCTCAGAGCCTGGATTCTGTGTCTCCTTTCTCTGTCCCTCCCCGCCCCCCCCCCCCGCCTTGCACTCTATCTCTCTCTCTAAAATAAATAAAGAATATTAATTTTTAAAACAGAAAGATGATTTTACTGCCCCCCTCCCGAAATCTTACCAGCAATTCGCTGCTTTGGACTCTGCTGCTTAAAACCTGTATGTCTCTTCATACAAACGGAATGCCCAAGGCAAATCTTACATGATCTGGCCCATGGCAACAAAGTTATTAATAGGAATTTGATTCTCTATATATCAGTTTGATTCTCTATATATCAAATCCTCAGAATTAATTTCTTACATCACATTTGAGATATAAAATTTTGAATATGATATGATGGATTGCTATAGAGTAGGCATTTAGTTCTCTTCAATCTAGTTATAGATTTTCTGTGGCATATCACCTGTTCAAACCATTATGCAGAAGTACCATAAATCATGGAGAATAGTAAGAATATAGGCTGTGTAACAATTTAGTACATCTTGTTTATTCATGTCTGACTGCCTTCACTCTTGGTTGCCTCGTTTAAGGCTCTGAAGCTGGGATCCATACCATTCTTTCTTTTATTTGTTTCAGAGAAGAAGGTCAGGAAGAAGTTCAAATTATGGAAGGGGAAAAGATGGTAGCAAAGTTCTCAGGTCAGGTCTTCTGAGGTTGTTTCAGTGTTTTCTAAGATAGATTGGAAATTCTCAGAAGCTATAATACATTTTTTTTTTCGGATATGCTATTCAGATAGATGAAATGGAAAGGAAACTCATCGTTGCGTAAATTACAAGTCTGCTTTTACTCTGCCAGCAATAAAGAAGGTTCTTTCAAAGAGACTCACAATGATGGAGGTTAGATGTGAGGGGTCAGAGTACTTTGCTCCTTTTGTTTCCTCTGTGTCACTTGCATGCATAATTATAAAGTGAAAAAAGAGATGTCTCTTAAACGATGTATCTTATTACAACCTGAATTTATGATACTGAATATAACTTTTTTAAAGTTTAATTATTTTGAGGGAGAAAATGAGAATATTGGGAGAGGGGCAGAGAGAGAGGGAGAAAGAGAATCCCAGGTGGGCTCCACGCCATCAGAGCCCAACGCGGGCTTGAATTCACTCACAATGAGATCATGACCTCAGTCAGCCATTTAAACCACTGAACCACACGCACCCCCTGAATACAACTTTTAAAATGCATGTTTTCTTCCATTTCTGTTTAGACAAACATTCTTCCCATATGCATCTAACCCTTTTTTGCAGGCTATTTCTGCATTTGCCCCTTTCAAGTTTTTGAATTCTTAATTCTAATAAATTCACATTTGCCAAATTGAATCCACATACTATATGTCAAAGTCATCTGACTTTCAATAGATAGGGACACCAAAATCCCATCTGATTAATAACATGCTTTAAAATCACTCATTCTATTCTAGCTTCTTAAGAGACTTAGAGATATTCATGAAATCAAGTATGACTTTTTATTTATCATGCACTCAGTCTCAGCTAATAGCACAGCTATCATGTTGTGTTATTGGTTGGTTTTCTTTTCATATGCTAAAATTTTGAAAATAAATTTAAAAAGTGAATGCAGCATGCAATTTGACTAATTTTATATCAAATTACCTTGGCTCCACGATTTAGACACCATAGATTAAGATATCTAAAAGCAAATGATGCCATTTTTAATATAATTTGGTGTGAAAGAAAGGAATAGTCCACAGTCTGAGTTTGCCTTGCTAAATAAAAAGTAGGCTGATAATTTCAAAGTCAGTTTTCACTGTGAAAGTATTTAATTGTACTATGATGAAAGTATTAAAAAATTTAGAGATACATCCAACTTAAGGGTTATGAAGAGAAAATATGAAGAGCTAAAAAGGTAGTATAAAAATGAAAATTTGAGTTGATAGTTTTACTACAGCATTTGATAGCAACTAGAGAACTTTGTTAGCATTCTAAATATTTTTCTTGCCTCAGATCTACTCACAGAAATAAGCTAGCATATAGTATATGCCAGACTTCTGGCTTTGCACTTTATATTCTTATAACTTTATGCTTTGCAGGCTAATGAATAACACTCTCATATTCATGTCTAGTAGAAATAGTTATGACCTGATACTTTCAAAAAATCATTCTGTATCAGAGTTAAGGCCTTTTTATGATTAAAAAAAATTCCTTCAGACCTATTGAAACAGAATGTAGGAAGCTATATATTCTCCAAAGTTTAGCAAAAAACTTTTAATTCTTTTGTAATGTAGAAAATAATCTTTTTTAATCTTTTTATTTATTTCTAGGAGAGAGAGAGAGAGACAGCGTGAGCAGGAGAGGGTCAGAGAGAGAGGGAGATACAGACTCTGAAATAGGCTCCAGGCTCCGAGCTGGCAGTCAGCACAGAGCCCGACGCGGGGCTCGAACCCGCAAACCGCGAGATCATGACCTAAGCAAAGTCAGACGCTTAACTGACTAAGCCACCCAGACGCCCCTGTAGAAAATAATTCTACAGGCTTTTACCCAAACCTAATTTCAAATATGGAGTTATCACTCTACACGTCTCCTTTGATGTAGAGAATTAGCTGCATTTACGTATTTGGTTCTGAATTTCTTCCAATTGCAGAAATGTGGTATGTATCCCCCAAACCTCATGAAGAAATGAGCTTTACTTCTATCAAGTAATATAATTTTGTCTAGAAATGTCATTTAATAAACACTCTTAGGATCGAAAGAAAGCCATCATCAAAGTATATATAGATAAACCAATAATTTATATCTGATTATATGCTAACATAGTTACAATTAGAAAAACAAAATAGTGTGATTCTTTTCTGACAATATATTTTATGAGATTGGTAGTCAGAAAGTCATTTGCTATAAAAGAAGTTTGTGCAACTTTATTCATTCTTAATTTTAGTTTCCTTGTGCTTTTGGATTATGTTTTCTCCATTTTCATGTTATGATTCCATCCTGAATTAAGCACCCAGAAAAACACATCATAATTTAGCTTTCTACAAATGCAGAGAGCCAATTCATTATTCAGTGAGCAAAACAAAGATCTCTATCATGTTCTCTCAGAACAAACATCTCATATTTATTCTTAGTTATCAGTAGCCATGCTTAGTGTAATCCATACAGTAGTTTTGATAATTCCACAGCAAAACAGTGTAAGATAAATTATGTAAAATAAATGTATAAATTCAACTCTCCTTGCAGTCCCATAGACCATTCTTGAGTTCATTAATAATATTGGACTGCTTTCCTATTTATTTTAGCAGAATTTTCGATCTCATATGTGTTTCTTCAACAAACTTTAATTGCTATTGAGTGAAGTAGTGAAATAATTATCTTTAAAAAGCTACATACATCCATTATATGGACAGAATCAGTTTTTATTAATAATAAGCATTCAACGTAAGAAAATTATTACCTATTTCCCCCAACTTCTTTCTTTTCTTCTCCCAATTTTATTGAGGAATAATTGACAAATGCAATTGTATATGTCCAAAGTGTACAATGTGATGATTTGATAAACTCATCAAATCATTGTGGACTGATTGTCAAGATCAAGATAATTAACATATCCATCACCTCACATAGTTAATATAGCTAAGTGTACGCATGTGTGTGCGTGTGGTGAGAACACTTCAGGTCTACTCTCAATATTGTATGATTAACAATAGTCACCATGCTGTACATTAGATCCCCAGAACTTACTCTTTGTATAACTGGAAAATTGTAGCCTTTGACCGACATCTCCTCATTTCCCTGTTCCCACAGCCCCTAGTAACCACCATTCTATTCTCTGATTCAATGATATTGGAGGGTTTTTTTAATATTCCACATTCAAGTGATAGCATATAATAGGTGTCTTTGTCTGTCTGATTTATTGCACTTACATGCTTTCCAGGTTCATCTGTGTTGTTGCAAGTGACAGGATTTTCTTTTTATGGCTGAATAATGTGTATGTGTGTGTGACATACATATGTGTATATGTGAGTGTGTATCACATTTTCTTCATTCATCTGTCAAAGGACATTTAAGTTGTTCTCATATGTTGCCGCTTGGAATAAAGCAGCTGTGAATATCAGGGTACAGATATCTCTTCAAGATACTGATTTCATTTTCTTCAGATATATACCCAGGAGCGAGACTGCTAGATCATGTGGTAGTTCTATTTTTAATTTTTTGAGCAACTTCCATACTGTTTTCTAAAGGGGCTGCACCAATATACATTCCTATCAACAATACACAGCGGTTTTCTTTTCTGCACATGTTTGCCAACATTTGTTCTCTTGTCTTTTTGAAAATGACTGTTCTAAAAGGTGTGAGGGGAATATCTTTTCTTGGTTTGAGCTCCATTTCCTGATGACTAGTGATGATGAGCATCGTTCATGTACACTTTGGCCATTTGTGTGTCTTTTTTGGAGAAAATGTCCTTTTAAGCCCTTTGCCCATTTTTAAATTAGATTATTTGATTTTTTTTGTTACTGAGTTTTATTATTTCTCTGTACATATTGGATATTAGCCCCTTTTCAAATACATGATTTGCAAATAGTTTCTCCCATTCTGTTCGTTGCTCTTTCAATTTTTTTCTTACCTATTTTTATTTGTGTCTAATTTCAAAAAACATTATTTATATAACATACATGTTATATGTATGTATACACCTATTTTTTTTTGTTGAGATGTGTAATCATTTAAGCATACAAGTATAATGGCTTTTTTTTAACATTTTATTTATTTCTGAGAGACAGAGACAGACAGCGTGAGCAGAAGAGGGTTAGAGGGGGAGGGGGATACAGAATCTGAAGCAGTCTCCAGACTCTGAGCTAGCTGTCAGCACAGAGCCCAACGTGGGGCTTGAACCCACGAGCCATGAGATCATGACCTGAGCTGAAGTCGGATGCCCAACCGACTGAGCCACCCAGGTGCCCCTGTAATAGCTTTCTTAAGAGAAAAACATAGAAGACTGAATCAAATTTTTATAAAATTAGTTATGAAATGAGAATAAGTACAGTAAAATTATAAGTAAGTTGGCAAACAAAGAAATACTTAAATGACCAGCATTGAGATTAATAAGTGGTAAGGCAAGAAAGAAACCTCAATTGGTTTCTCTAAACAAATTCAAGGAGTCTGATGAGTGTTATTGCAACAGAGAAGGATATGTGGAAAATAGCTTTTTTTTCATATACTACATACTGAACAAATATTTGTGAGTACCTTCTGTGCATCACACATTATGGATGAAAGGACACATTTCCAACCTCCACGATGTTTACAGTGCAGGACATTGAAACCACGCAAAGAGAAACATTTAAGATTATATGATAAGTAATAAACTATATGCACACTAGAATAGAGAAAGGAATACCTTGGTGTGCCTAGGAGACTCAAAGAATCTTCAGGCATGAGGAGGAGTCTTGCAGAGAAATTGGAGGCTTTATTGACAGAGGAAAAAGCATGTGCAAAGTCCCAGAAAAGTTAGGTGTAGAATAACTCAGTTAGTCTCTGAGAAGTTAATGCCCTTTTTGATTGCTGGAAGCCTAATCTTAATGAATCACCTTGTCTGATAACAATTGTACATACACAGAAACATTTTGAGCAAGGTAGTACCATGATTAGAGATGTTAGTTAGAAAAATCACCCTAAGATGACGGTTTGGAGGGAAAGAATACAGTAAGAATGTGTTAGCAGAAGTCTGGAGGGCATGGTGAAGGCAGATGTAGCAGCAGATCATGATGGAAGGTGATTCTAAGGAGTGACCCTATGTGGTGGTTCATTTCCTAAAAATTTCTACAGAAAAGAAAATGAAGACCCATTAAAGGTAAAATAAGACCTATGTAGACTTTAACATAAAAATGAAGACAGCTGGTGCATAGTAAATGTATTCTTTATTCTCAGACAAATCATCATCACATGTTTTTTAGGAGAAAAGTTATAGATTTATGGTTCTGTAATTCTCTGGAAAGATTAAGTTAAAATTCCATATACTTCAAATACTACTCACTCGGGATCACATGGTTTCCTAAACTTGAGGAAGAAGATGATGGGTAACTTGGACAGTAAGTCAGTGCAGGGGATGGGGAAGAAGGCCAACTGCTATCTATCCATTGAGTAATACTGTTAAACAAATGATGTGTAAAGACCATTTGCATAATGTTTTCAAAACTAAAATTATTACCAAATGGGCGGCTTAGCTCAGCGCCTGGCTCAAAGTTAGTGTCCAAAAAGTTTCATAATTAATGAAAATTGAAGCAGCAGAACATTTAACTATTTTATTTCTTGAATTGCTAAAGAAAAATTATATATGAAAACTTAGTGATATTGACATTACAAATCTATACTCTGTCCCCCTGAAATCAGTGAACCATGTGCCTAAGCCCATATTTCCCTCTAAAGCTAAACCATGTGCATGTGGGTTTTGAGTGTATCTTTGCATTTGAACATGTATCTGCATGAATAGAAGCATGGAAATGTTAACTCTTATTTAGTCATTACTTGAAATATGAAGTCAGTAAGAACACACACCCTTGCACACACTCATTTGTGTCTTGCTTTAAATGCTTAAAGACCAAATAGAAAAAGAGTTACTCCTACTCTGAAAACATCAATTGAATTTACTCTTAGGGGCATGTACCCTAGATGACATCACAAAAACAATAAAATAAAATAAGATTAAGTAAGTGGACAATATTCAGGAACAAGTCATCTCAAGGCAGGGGTGGCTGATAATCAATTAGTTGGGACACAGTCCTAAGGCAGAAATCTTAGCTGTAGGCATAGAATGCCTCTCCAGAGGCAAATATTCACTCACCTCCCAAAGATACTTATTAAACTTCCAAAGTCCTAGAACTCCCCTTACATAACAGAAATTGTATTTCAGTCAAAAATGTCTTGGGTCATTTTATATAGAGACATATGAAGGATTTCAAGGCATACATTTACTGCTAAAGTTAGAAGTAGTATTCCAGAAATACAAAGTACTGACTTTGGAATTATTGTGTAATAGGCAAAAGAATCCCTAATGTCAAAGGAATATAGCTGCTTCCTCTTTTTCAAATTTTGAATTGATGTTACCAATGATGAGAATACTTGGCTACACTGAGCAGTCCAAGATTCAGAAGCGAGGGTCATTCCACAACCTCCCCCACACACCCCATTAAATCTATGTTCTCTTCTCTGGCAGCTGTTTTTGCCATTTACGTTAAAAGCAGATGGGGAAAATGCAAAGAACTGTCAGTTTTATTGCCATGTATAATCAACATCTGGGCTATATGTTACAGACACAATCATTCCAAACTCATTCTTTACTGGTGTTGTAAAACCTTTTTGAGTTCTTAAGACAGTTTCCAAACTTGAAAAAATGATATATTTTAATCATATGCATCATGGAAATGACAACATTATATGTTTTTTCAACCTCCATGTGAAGGATGTATGCATGTATGTGTTTAATACATAATGGCTGAGTGATCTGCAAATCTGTGCTGCTGATTTGTTTAAAATGTGTTTTGCAATCATATATGTTTATTTCCTATTAGAGATGAAATCATGTATCAGGATTTACTTCTTTATATAGTCTGTGTGTGTGAAACTAATGTGTCTTGTAGACATTTTATTATATAGTGCTGTTTATTATGTGTGTAATTATGTAGATACCTGTGTATATCCCCATATTTTTATCTTTTCAGTATTTTTATGCAAGAATAAAACATTTTTCTACATCTCATATTTTTACAAAAAATATAGGAGGTTTTATTTTCCTCGTTTTTTGGAAAGAGAAACTGAGAGAAGCAAATTAATATTTGCAGGAGGCACAGAGCTTATCAGTGGCTGGAAGGCTGATACTTTTAATCCCTGAACTATACATCTTTATCTTTATGTATATACATATATAAAACATAATGGAGAAAAAAATCTGAGCATAATAGAGGGAGCTCTTTTGGCTTTGGCATATGGATATCATTTTGTATGATTTGTCCTCATAATTTAATTTTTAAAATACTGAAAATAATTCCTGAGAATTGACCACTAGTGAACTGAATGTGTCATTTAAAATAAACTAATATTGTTTAATATCTCATAAATGGTTTCATTTATGAGAACTAGTTGGAAGTTTTGAATTCCTGGATTGTGCTGTGTTGTATATTCCACTGATGTAAGACCTGCTCATTAATGACCATTGTAGAGTATTTTATGACACACAGCTCAGTTATACCTGCACATCATTGCCAGGTTCTAAGGGCCTACGGGATTAGAACAGGGAGATTTCCTGATTATTTTCTGTTTTCTATACTCTTTAAAATAGGCACCTGAAAGTGGCATATATTGGTTGGAGTTCATTCCCTAGAAACTCTCTGAGTGTGAAGACATCCATGATTTATTAAAAAAAAAAAAAAGTAATGGGGCGCCTGAGTGGCTCAGTCAGTTAGCGTCTGACTTCAGCTGAGGTCATGATCTTACAGTCTGTGAATTCGAGCCCCGCATCAGGCTCTGCACTGTCAGCTCAGAGCCTGGAGCCTGCTTCAGATTCTATGTCTCCCTTTCTCCCTGCCCCTTCCCTACTCATGCTTTGTCTCTCTCTGTCTCAAAAATGAATAAACATTAAAAAAATAGTCACTAGAGAACAAGAAAAAAGATGTATGCGAGTGGGGAGAAAGGTTTTTATTGGTTAAACATACCATAGTTTCGAACTTTTTTATGGAGCAGTTATAAAATTGTCTCCATTTTCTTATCTCAATGAACTTTTCACTAATATTTCCTTGTGATTTTGATGAAGTGGTAACAGCAAATTGCTTTTATGTAAACTACACACACACACACACACACACACACACACACACTCACACGCACACATACACACAGAGTGATAAGATGTTTTGGAATTGTTCATATACATTCTGTGGAAAAAAAAGGTTTAGGCTACTTTTGCATGAAAAAAGCCTCCATATGGTATATGGTTGATAGAATTTTCTTCCTCCTTTACTCAGTTTTCTAAATATATTTTTACTTTGAAATTTAAAATATTGAATTTTCTTTTTATGAAGGACTGACATTTGGAAGGCTCTTAATTATGGTGGATTTTATCCAGAGCATGCAGATATATCTCGGCCATTACACTATCTGTTTTTTTAACCCTGGAATGTTTTTAATTAGATTCTTCATGGAACAACGGATTCAGATTTGCAATCTATAAAATTCAGCAGATTTTATGCTATTAAAATCAAAGATTACAGGATAGCAAAGATAGAAAATGTACATTTCATTTGCTTGTTTTTTTAACCTTCACCTGAATAATATATTTCTTCCTTATTTTTTATAATCTGGTTTAAATACCATCTCCACTTTTCTATAGAGTATGGACACTGTTTGAGATGCGTGTTGCTTATAGTTTTAAAAATATAATCTTAATTTCTTGTAATGAAGAGTAAGGTCCTAGAGATCTGAAAGTTTAAAGGAAGTACACATTACTTTATTGTTTGCCCACTAAAGAAGAGAAAATGGACATTTGAAACATTTTTAAATTTATTGGTTGACATCTGTCAGTGATAGAATAGTTTCTTGCTTGAGAATCTGTCTGTTTGAATGAAGGAGGCAATTATGTTTTGCCTTAATGGACTGCTGGCACAGTGCCCTAAAAACCAGTTAGCTGCTGAGTCGGTGTAAATAACCGTATAAGCTCTGTTTCAAATACTTTATTTTTTAAAAAAGTTGGAAGAAAATAGATAAATAAAGAAAAGGAAGCAAATCCATTCTACATGTCATTGTTCAGCTTTCTGTTGCATATGTTCTAAATGAAATGGTTTGCAATATGAAGGTTAACTCTGCTACACTGCAAAATGATTGATTCTGGCAACAGCACTATATTATGTTTGAATTACTAGTTTTGTGTATAAAATTTAACACTATTTTATCATGAATTCTTGTTTTATAACTTTTTGTACATGAATTTTATAAAAAATGTATATAGCCTCACTAATTATATATTTTTTGTTTGATTTAGTTGGAATACTTATCAATGAAATTAACTGCAGATTAGACACATCTAAATTTAGTCGTTATAAAAAATATATTTCAGTGCCATAGTAACAATTAGTGATCATTGTAAGTATTCTGGATTTAAGAGACTTTAAAATAATAAATGAATTTTAAAATTTCTAAGGAAGCTCTTCAGTTATAATAGATAATAGAATTAGCTTGGCCACATTTGTGAATTAATGTCATTGATATTTCCATGCTGAATATATCATTTTTTTAAACTTGTACTAAATAAGTTTAAACTGTAAATGTAATAGCAAATTAGATGCTTTATCATTAAACCTTCCATTATGCCCTTCCACAAGGGTATAAGGGTATAAACATGTTTGCTTCCAATCACCATTGAATTTCATTCATTTAGTATATTTTGCACAGGTAGAGTACAGAGGGTGAAAGAAAGAATTAATGAATGAATGACTACTGGTTTTCTTATTTTCAAGAACTTGAAATGATATTTAAGAAAAGTAGTCATATGAAATGGTTTTCCATTACTGTTTGCATTGAAAGAAATCTACCAGATGCTAAGAATTTTTATTTTTTCTCATCATAGATTTACATTATTTTGAGCTAATCTTTAACAAAATGAAATGATTCTTCATTGGCCTAGGTCAATGAAAGTCCTCTAGTCAATAGTCATGCATCTATAGCTTGCTTTCACTGTATTCTCATTGATTACATTTTAAACTTCTTAAAATCTAACTAAAAGAATGGATCACAGCAAAAAAAAATGTGTCTCTAAACCATCAATCTATAACATTCTGATCGATAGTGTAACAGTGAAATGATTTAAATGTCCTTTGTTATATTTAGAGATTTTGAAAAAAATACCCTTTCTCAAGACCTAGATAAATAATCCAGATGCCAAATCTATATTTTCTTTGTACGATTTATTTCTTGTCTTCTGGGGTAAATCTGCCCCTCAGGAGCCAACAAACCTGGTGGAGGAGGGAAATGTGAAAAATGACTAGAATACAGTGAGACAGAGCAGAGGTGCAGAGAAGAGAATGTCCTTGGGTATATAAAGAAAGATACAAGTAGCCATACCTGAGAAAATAAAGTAAGGCTTCAGGAGGAGGCCATGCTTCAGTTGTCTTAAAATAACTAAACCACATTATTAATAATTACGTAAAATTATTACTAACCTAAATGACTAATCTATTAGAATGGTTAAAGAACCATGGTCCATTTTGATAATTAAGTATTATAAAGACATTAAAAATAACATCTCCCAAATATCTAGTGATATTAGGACAACATGTATGGTATGATATTTGATACAAGGTATACAACTCAAAATTCTCTATACAGTAAGACTTCAGTGATATAAAATAAGTATGCATGCAAAAAAGTTAAAGTAAAACTCACTGATTTGAATGGTGTATTATAAGGAGTTTCAGATTTCTTCCTTATATATTTTGTAAATAAACTTGAATTTATCTTTAGTGTGAACATAATATTTTCTGTCTTTTGGAGGGAGAGAATCATAACTAATTTATAGAGAAATAATTACCTTCTGTGTGAGAGAGAAAGGGACAGTAACTTGGGGAATAGCTGGATTTAGAGGATTAGAAAGCAAATCCAGAGATGGAGAAAGAGAAGAGAACCAGAGGTATATAGTACCGCATCCAGGGAAGAAGTATTGTTAGTCTTATCAAATGCTACAGTGAGTTGAAGAGCAATGATGACTGTGGATACTCACTGCGTGTAGAGATAAGGTGGTCAGCGTGAACCCTGAGGTTATTGAAGAAAGCCTGGAACTAAAGAAGGGCTTTGGAATCAGAAAAGACCAAAATGTAGGCATTTCTACTTAACCTTCTGTGGATACTTTTTTTTTTTTTTTATAAATTTTTTTTAATGTTTTTATTTATTTCTAGGAGAGAGAGAGAGACAGCAGCGTGAGCAGGGGAGGGTCAGAGAGAGAAGGAGTCACAGACTGAAACAGGCTCCAGGCTCTGAGCTGGCAGTCAGCACAGAGCCCGACGCGGGGCTCGAACCCACGAACCGCAAGATCATGACCTAAGCGAAAGTCGGACGCTTAACCGACTAAGCCACACAGGCACCCCATGGGGATACTTTGTTTTGATTTGGTGTTCATTACATGTTGGTGATACATACAAACATACATCCTTATTCAACATTCAATTTTTTCCAACATTCAAAAAAATGAAACAATGTATAGTCAACATGTATATACACATGTATAGTCAACATATTTATATATAGTTCTTGTGTTTATATATAAATATGTATACCTAGCTATATTTTTATATAGGTATTTTTAATTCAGGCAGGGAAATGAAGCTCATGCTAGGTACTCTTTAACTGAGGGATTTAATATGAGGACTGAAATTAAGCAGTTGTGAAGGTGACACAGAGAATAGAAAGCTGCCTCCACATCCATGTCTACAAAGATCTAAGAAGAAAAGGATGTTATGCAAAGCCAGCTTGTGGCCCCAGCAGGAGCCTACATTAGAAAGGAGATGAGACCACTGCCAGGGGCATCCCCTGAGACAGAAGAAGGGAGAATATCCTGGCTTCTTGCCTCATCCTACCTTCAGTCTCCACCAGTGCCTTTCATTGGTCAAATTCCACAAAAGTCAGTTGGGAAGTGAACCTGGGATTATATGGTTCCCAAGAGTCAGCCTCTAGGATGCAGAGAGAAGAGGGGAAGGGATAGGAAATGTTTTTTACAATGTTCACATGGATAGAGGTGAAGCTGAGAGGCAGCACTTTTTGATGGACACAATATTTGGTGAAACACTTAAGGAAATGTATTTTTTTTATGTCATTCATAACTAAGTAGGTAAAATCGTGTCTTTCTGTGAAAACAGAACCATAGATTTATTTTCAACTCTGATTTTGGTGCATGATAAAACACTTCAGTTGTGGTTGAATGTACTTTGCTGCAGTCGTTTTCACATGAAATATTCAGAGTCCAGTCAGTCCTACCGAAAAGAACCTGTGGTACTTAATGGATTGGAATTTAAGATTGTACCTCTTAAGAAGCTGCAAACTTAATTTTCTGAGCATAACAGCCTTTTTTGAATCTATAATATGTTTTCTGTAGAGGAAATAAAAGGTTTATAAAATTTAATATTCAACAGCAATTTCCTTTGTAGAAGAGTTATAATTATCTCTAAAACATGTTATACATCTGTTCAGGGTTACTACGTATTTCTCTTACTGATATAAAGATTGTTATAATGTACTTCCAAGTACATTTCTTACAGGTGCTTTCTCTTTTATACAAAGTCCAGACTTAAATATTAATGGACCTGTAATGCCTTAAAATCAGGATATTTTTATTCACTTTATAATTGCCTTGTTTTTATTCACAATCTTGCTCCACATTTAGGGCACAGAACAATTAATTTGAGTACTTCTTTTTGAGGAAAAAAAAAAGAATCACTCACGAAAAGCATCAATGTTCCTTCTTGACATGAATCCTGGGCTTGAATTAAACATCCCTGAGACCTCATGTTTCCATTTAAAAATTGAATTTTTTCATTGCAGACGTTTGGAACAGAACTCAATCAAGGTCATCCCTCCTGGAGCTTTCTCACCATATAAAAAGCTTAGAAGAATGTGAGTGAATAATATTCTGTAATATATGTAATTTTTTAAATTATACAGGTCATGACCATGCAGACGTTCACTTAAGTATGAATATTTGGGTGTTTGACAGCTTAAATATTAAGTGATGTGACTACCCAATTGCTAGTTTTATAATACTGCAATGTTGAAAGCTAAACTATGTAATAGTTTAACGTTCTCTGTAATTTAACATACTGATTCACACCCACGTGAATGTATGTGATCAATATAGTATGCAGTCAAATCTTATATGTTCTATTTTCAAAAATAAGACATGGCATCTTTTATAATAATTTAAGAAAAGAGCCAATAATTGAGTTGAAAGTCTGATTTTTTTTTTTTAGTTTAAGATGCTTCAGATGTTTTATGTTGCAAATTATATACATGTATTAATAGGTGCAAAATCGACATGTAAAGGCAGTAAATAGCTTTCTCCTACAGTAAATCCTCACTGACATTCCATTAATTTAACCTAACCCTATTTCTAATCTTAGTGACCTGAGCAATAATCAGATCTCAGAACTAGCACCAGATGCTTTCCACGGACTACGCTCTCTGAATTCTCTGTAAGTATTGACCACATCGCCAAAGGAAAGCAGAGTATATAACTAACACTGGCTCCATCTTTTAAAAATTCGGATTTTAAAAAAATAACCCTTTAATTTTTTTGTTATGAATTATTAATTATATTCATTATTATCAATCTTAATGAATGTCATCATTTTTTGTGGAGGATTGCTACCCATTCCTAAAATCAGCCCATTTTTTAAAGGTATATATGTTTTAGGATTTGATAGTTTTCTATTTAGAAAACCAGGGTGAGAGCCTCTAAATTATTCTGTGTTTATATTATTATTATTATTATTATTTTTATTATTACTGACATCTTTTTGGTTCTGAAAAACAGGGGAAATGTGTTATTTTGGAACACTCTGGTCATTGTTATATTTATAAGCCATAAGCCAGTGGCCTCGATATGGAGGCAACATTAGTCCCCTTAGGATGCCGCTCAGTGAAGTCTTACGGAGAGAACAGGTGAAGATGCCCATTAAGAGGCCCCTCAACTCCCTGTCTTGTCTCCTTTAAGGCTTCCCTGAAGGATCCAGCTTTAATCTCTCCAAGAACAAATATAATAAAACTATGGCAGCTTTTTAGCATCAAAAGGATTTTCAGGCAGATAACTATATAAATTAAAGTGATTATGAAATAAATGGATAAAGGCTGTCATTCTTTCAAATTTTCAAAAAGTCTTCAGATGTCCACCAAGTCGGTCAACTTGATTTCTGTTTGTGACTTTAAAGTTTGAACATGGAGGCTGGCATGTATTTTCCTAAGACTTGAAGCTTAGAGAAGGGTTCTTATCGTTATCAATGACTGCAGAGCTCTTGAGAAGGCAATGGTGGCCAGCCGGAGGTCCATGATACACCTGTGTGAGTCCCAGATAAACACGTAGGGCTCATGCAGCACTCCACGCTCACTCATCTCCGGGGAGAATTAGACAGAAATGGACACCTGGGCACACGGAGACTCAGCTTGCTGCGCTAGTCTGCTCAGAAAACTAGTTTCCTTCGAAGAAAAAAATGGAATCTGTTTAGGTTTTTTTTGTTTGCTGTGGATGTTGCTTTAACCCGAGGAAGTCCAAGACCTGAGGAACAACTCTTGGCAGAAAATATAGAATGCAGACTGGTGTTGCTCTTAGACTGAGCTGCCAGATTCCAAAATAACACAGATTAATGTAAAACTCCGATAAATTTCTCAATCAGATGAATATACCATTCTGGATGTATGAAATGTCCAGAATATTGCCCAAGGTAAATAGGGACAACCTTCCAGCCACACAAAAGGACACAACAAAAGCCAAGTCATTGTACTAATCCCTGGCCCTTCAGGTATCAGGGATACCTCAAAGATGAGTAGTTGAATGTCAAAAGAGAGAAATGGCTAGGGGCGCCTGGGTGGCTCAGTCAGTTAAGCATCCGACTTTGGCTCAGGTCATGATCTCATGGTTCGTGGGTTCAAGCCCTGCATCGGGCTCTGTGCTGACAGCTACCTCAGAGCCTGGAGCCTGCTTCAGATTCTGTATCTCCCTCTCTCTGACCCTCCCCTGCTCACACACTCTCTCTCTCTCTTTCTCTGTCTCTCTCTCTCTCTCAAAAATAAATAAAACATTAAAAACAAAAAAAATTTTTAAAAAAAGAGAAATGGTTGGAGAGTTCTTATTACTATCTGCTGACAGTTTACTCTTAAGTTCTATTGTCTTAGTGTTAGTTGACACATTCTGGTTGTTAGAATTAAAATAAATGATAAAAAAGAAATAAGAAAATAAAAAATAAATAGAACATAATTTTATATATTATTCTTATTATGTTTATATAGTTATATAATTATAATAATATCAATATATATCAAGTTACATATATTTATTATAAGTTATGTTTAATAAGATACTGTATTTATTAACTACTATGACATATATTTTATTGTATTATAAATAATATATTTATACATATTATATATTTTACACTATTGATATAGTAACATAAATATTATATATTATACTTATTAATAAACACATGGTTACAACTGATGATTATATTATAAATCATTATATACTTACCCATACAAATATAATAGACTCATAGCAAATAGTAAAAGAAATAACACCTGTAAAGAAATGTGCTTGCTGAATTGAGATTTCAGTCTTCATGACCAGAACCCTCATGAACAGTTTCTTCAGAAAGCTGTAACAAAGCATGATATTTCCTTTTGGAACTGACTTTTAGTCAGGGATTTAAATCACTGGAGAATTCCTAGTTCAAAACCTAATCATACACAGAAGAGTGGGAACTGTTTTGCAGAAGTGCAGCACCACATACTACCCTATACTGTCAGAAAGCAGACGTTTTAGGGGCACCATGGGTGGCTCAGTTGGTTAAGCATCAACTCTTGATGTCAGCTCAGGTCTCCATCTCAGAGTTGTGAGTTCAAGTCCCATGTTGGGGCTACTTAAAAAAATAAAAAGCCGATGTTTTCTGGAGAGAATCAAACAACTATGCTATCTTAGAGAAAGTCCACATGCTTTAATTGGCATCATTTTCTTCATTGTGTTCACATTTTGAATGGACTTTCCAAAGATAAATTTATACCCCTCATAAAGTATACAACTGTCCAGACTCTCAGTAATCTATTTTTTCTTTTTTATTTCATCACAATCCTATTTTCCACAGAGTTGTGGGACCCTGTTGTGTTGTAGGCAGTATTCAAGGCTCTGGCAATACATGAGTGAACAAAGTACAGAAACTCCCTCCTCGTGTAGATGACCAATGATAAACTAGATACTGGTGAGAATATACAGTATATCTGATGATTAAGAGTGCTGTGAAGTAAGGCGGCATGGGTGTCTCAGTCAGTTAAGTGTCCAACTCTTGATCTCAGCTCAGGTCTTGGGCTCTGCACTGGGTATGAACCCTAGTTAAAAAAACAATGCTCTGAAGGAAAATAAAGAAAGCAGAAGTGATGAGGAATGTCAGTGGGGAGGAGAGCAGAAATTTTAAACAGGAAGGTCAGCAAAGGCCTCCCTAGAAGGTGATATTGGGCAAAGACCTGAAGACTCGAATTGTAGGAGTGAGCTGTGCAGATACATGGAGACAGAGCATTCAAGACTGGAAGAACAGCTCAACTCTAAGGCCCTGAGATGAGAGTTTGTGTTGATAACGGCAAGCTCTAGGACACAACTATAAGGGCAGAGTGACAAAACAGGTTGACAGATAACGGGTTTGCAGGAAAAGAATAGGGTTGAACATCGTAATGGTAATGTAATAGTGAACAAGAGCTTAAGTCTTTAGAAAGGAGTGCAGTGATGGGGGGTGTGGGTAACTGCAGAAGCCATGCAAATAGGCAACCCTCCCTTTTTCTAAACCCAGTTTTTACTTCTACAGGCTTCTCTTACATGTCTTTCTAGAACCATACTCAAGTACAAAGGCAGTTTAATTGAATCACTAAATTTGCTAAAGAAGAGAAAATAATTAAGGATGATATGATGGCAGATACCTCTAATGCATTTTATTAAATTAAAAAAACTATTTTAAATAGTTATTTAATTAGCTAAATGGTGTGTCTTAGGGAAAACTGAACCTGATTTATTGAATGTTTTTAAGTTCTCTCCTACTAAATAATTGCATTAGCATTTATTTATTTTTATTAACATTAACACTATTCTATTACATATTATTACGTTAGACTATTAATATATTTTATTATTAATGTAGTATATTACATATTAATGACAAAAGGGCATTCAAAATACATGTGTCTATTGAATGATTTTATACTCAGGGCTTTTCTTGCTATCATTGTGACAACAACAGTATTTCTATAATATTTAATAATAATTTCATGGGAATTCAACATATTAGTATATTAGGCATTGTCTGTACAGATTTTCTGTCGTTTTCCATTTACTGGTTGGACACATCATTTTATATGACAAAGTAAAGAAGTGCTGTAGTAACATAGCATGATGACTAAGAATATAGCCTTTAGGACACTAAGTTGCTTGTTTTCAAATGCCATCTCTAACACTTGACTGGGCATGTAGCTGAAGTAGTTACTAATTTCTTAGTGCTTCAGATATCTCATCTCTAAAATGGGGGTAAGGTTATTTCCCTCCTAGCTTCATCAAAGCACGGAGGAAACATTCCAGAAATAACAGGGCCTTGACAAACTCTTCTACTGAGTAGATCTGGATGTTTCTCAATTTTAATTATCCCAGAACATTTTTCTGCCCATGTTCCTCTTATTTTTTTTATTACCCCCTTGCAAATTATTATAGTTCTTATCCTAATTTCCCTTTTCACTAACTAGTTTCCAAATTCCAGAGATCTACAGAAGAAATATGGTTGTATCTTGATTTGATCGCTCTATTACCAATCTCTACAGTATTTTCTTAGATTGATGTTAACTTTCCTGACCAGTACCTTGGGTTTTTCTACTGGTTTTCAGTGCAAATGTAGCAACCTCTGCTCTCTTTAAAATTACCTTGTATGGGGATGCCTGGATGGCTCAGTCGGCTAAGCATCGCACTTCAGCTCAGGTCACCATCTCTTAGTTTCACTTCAGCTCAGGTCACCATCTCTTAGTTTGTGAATTAGAGCTCCGCGTAGGGCTCTGTGCTGCGAGCTCTGAGCCTGGAGCCTGCTTCAGATTCTGTGTCTTCCTCTTTCTCTGCCCCTCCCCAGCTCATGCTCTGTCTCTGTCTCTCAAAAAGTTAATAAACATTAAAAGATAAATAAATAAAATTGTCTACTATTTTAATTCTCAAATATACATTGTTTTTATTTATAAGTATAACTCTCTGACATTTATTTGAATAATAAAATCTGCCGATAGCACCTTTTCCATTATAGCTATCTTCTAGATTTCTGATTTGGACTTTTTTTTCTTTTTTAGTTTATTTATTAATTTTGAGACTGAGAGAGAGAGAGCATGCAGGGGAGGGACAGAGAGAGAATCCCAAGCAGGCTCTGCACTACCAGCACAGAGCCCGATGCAGGGCTTGAACTCACAAAGTGTGAGATCATGACCTGAGCCTAAATCAAGAGTCAGATGCTTAACCAACTGAGCCACCCAGGTGCCCTGGGACAATTTTTTTTTATTTCTCTTTAGTAGTAGTTTTGTCTTCTGCCAGATTTCGACAAAAGCAGGAGAATTCAAAGACTGGCCACCAGCTATTGATATTTCCTACTATCCTACTATTGAAACTCACTAGGGTGAAACTAGGCTTAGAATTCATCGCCTTCTGTCTGGTAGCAGGTACAAGAGCTACTTAAGGTTTCCTTACGATTTCTCTGTTGGTCCAATGGGCTATAAAATAATTCTTGACAGCATACTTGTATGCAGTATGTTGAATATAAGTTATGTATGAGAAAACTGGAGAGAAGCTACCCAATTTGTCACTGCTTGTATTTGAATGATATTATCCAGACCCCTCAGGTATTTCATTTTCTTTTCAGGTGAATTCATTTTCATCTTTCATTTTCTTTTAAAATTTTCTTCCCCACATAGGAATGCAGCACAAACTCTCACTGGCTTTCATGCACTTTATATCTTCATGTGATGACATGCATTTTCCCCCATTTTTATGGATTTTGGCCTTATTTTCTTGATTCTCATCCAACTTCTCTGTCCTGGTCTTTGGATTTTTTATTATTTTTAAGTCATTTTTCTTTACTACCATTTTGACCTCACCATGTATAAGAAAACTGTACCTGCTCTACTATTGCTACCTCTTTGTAGAGAAATCTCATCCCATCACATTTAGTATTTCTTTATGAAAATGTTTTATGATTGACAGACCACATCCCCAGTAATGCCTACATAGATTTCCTTCATCCTTTTGTGATTTCTTCCTATATTTATTTCCCTGCACAACCAAACTGTCTCATTAATAATAAACATCTGTTTTTTAACATGATCTTATTATTATTTGTAGGAATAAAAATAGTTTCACAATATAAATAAGGCACGCCTCCTGACTAGTCCTCCATTTGTGTTATTTGAGCCAACCTTTAAAGGAAAAATCCTGAATGAACAGCCTACTAAATTATTTGCCCTTTTATTCCTTTTTTTTCCGTTTTATTTTTTAAAATTTTATTCCTATATAGTTAACAATACAGAGTTATATTACCTTCAGGTGTAAAATGTAGAGTTTCAATAATTCCATACATTACTTGGTACTCATAATAAGTGTGTTCGTGATCCCCTTCACCTATTTCACCCATCCCCCCACCCACATCCTCTTTGGTCACCATCAGTTCACTCTTTGTAGTTTAGAATCTGTTCTTTGGTTTGTCTTTTTTTTTTTTTTAAGTTTATTTATTTTGAGAGAGAAAGAGAGAGGGGGACAGAGACTGAGAGAAACAGGAAGAAAGTGAGTGGGGGAGGGACGGCGGGGGTTTGAGAGACAGAGAGATAGAGAAAGAGAGAGAGGGAGAGAAAGAAAGAGAGAGAGAGAGAGAGAGGATCCCAAGCAGACTCTGCTCTCATACCTCAGAGCCTTATGGGGGGCTGGAACTCATAAACCATGAGATTATGACATGAGCTGAAATCAGAGTCAGACCTTAACCAACTGAGCCACCCAAGCTCCCTTGGTTTGTCTCATTTTTTAATTGTTCATTTGTTTTGTTTCATAAATTCCACACATAAGTAAAATCATATGGTATCTGTCTTTCTTTAACAGGTTTGTTTCATTTGGCAGTGCACTCCCTAGATTCATCCATGTTCTTGCAAATGGCAAGATTTCACTCTTTTTTATGGCTGAGTAATACTTCATTCTGTAATGAATGTATATAATATATATACATATATATACATATACATATATACCTATAATGAATGTATATATATATCCATCTCTTCTTTATCCATTTGTCTATTGATGGATACTTGGGCTGCTTCCATAGCTTGGCTACGTAAATAATGCTTCTATAAAGATAGGGGAGCATATATCTTTTTTTTTTTAATGCTTTATTTATTTCTAGGAGAGAGAGAGAGCGAGACCGCGTGAGCAGGGGAGGGTCAGAGAGAGAGGGAGTCACAGACTGAATTAGGCTCCAGGCTCTGAGCTGGTAGTCAGCACAGAGCCCGACGCGGGTCTCGAACCCACACACTGCGAGATCATGACCTAAGCGAAAGTCGGACGTTTAACCTACTAAGCCACCTAGGCGCCCCAGGGGAGCATATATCTTTTTGAATTAGTGTTTTTGTATTCTGTGAGTAAATACCCAGTAGTGGAATTACTAAATCATATGGTAGTTCTATTTTTAATTTTTTGAGGAAACTCCATACTGTTTTCCACAGTTTGTATTCCGAAAAACAGTGCATGAGGGTTCCTTTCCCTTCACATTCTCACCAGCACTTGTTTCTTGTTTTTAATATTAACCATTTTAACAGGTATGAAATGATATTTCATTGTGGTTTTGATTTGCATTTCCCTGGTGATGAATGATGTTGAGCATCTTTTCATGTGTCTAGTGGCAATCTGTGTGTATTCTTAGAGAAATGTCTGTTCATGTCTTCGGCCCATTTTAAAATTTGGATTATTTGTTTTTTTGTTGTTGAGTTGTATAAGTTCTTTAGCTATTTTGGATACTAACCATTTATTGGATAAGTTGTTTGCAAATATCTTCTCCCATTAAATAGGTTGCCTTTAGTTCTGTTGATTGTTTCCTTTGCTGTGAAGAAGCTTTTATTTTGATGTCCCAATAACTTGTATTTACTTTTGTTTCCCTTGCCTCAGAAGACATATCTAGAAAAATGTTGCTACAGCTAACATCAGAGAAATTCTTGCCTGTGCTCTCTTTTAGGAATGTTATGGTTTCAGATCTTATATTTAGGTCCGGTATCCATTTATAAGTTTATTTTTGTGTGTGGTGTAAGAAAGTGATCCAACTTCTTTCTTTCTTTCTTTCTTTCTTTCTTTCTTTCTTTCTTTCTTTCTTTCTTTCTTTCTTTCATTTCTTTCTCTGTCTCTGTCTGTCTCTATTTCCTTTTTTTTTTTTTTTCGCATGTAGCTGTCCAGTTTTCCCAACACCACTGGCTGAGAAGACTTTTTCCCAATGCATATTTTTGCCTCCTTTGTAAAAGATTAATGGACATATTAATAGTGGATTTCTTCCTGGGCTCTCTGTTCTATTGATCTATATGTCTAACTTTGTGCCAGATCCTTGCTATTTTGATTACTATAGCTTTGCAGCATATCTTGAAATCCAGGATAATGATATTCCCAGGTTGTTTTTGTTTTGTTTTGTTTTCAAGATTTCTTTGGCTATTCAGGTTCTTTTGTGGCTCCATATGAATTTTAGGATTATTTGTACTAGTCTGTGAAAATTGCTCTTGGGGTTTTTTGATACGGATTGTATTAAATCTGTAGATTGTTTTGAGTAACATGGGCATTTTAACAATATTTATTCTTCTAATCTGTAAGTATGGGATATCTTTTCATTTGCTTGTGTTGTGTTCAATTTCTTTCATAAAGTTTTTATCATTTTAAGAGTATAGGTTTTGCCTTCTCAGTTTAAGTTTATTCCTAGGTATTTTATTCTTTTTGCTGCAATTATAAACAGGATTATTTTCTTAATTTCTCTTTCTGCTAGTTGATTATTAATGTAGAGAAATGCAACAGATTTCTGTATGTTGAATTTGTATCCTGTGACCTTATGGAATTCATTTACCAGTTTTAGTAGGTTTTTTGGTAGAATCTTTAGAGTTTCCTATACATATGTCATCTGCACATAGTAAAAAAATTACTTTTTCTTTACCAATTTGGATGCTTTTTATTTCTTTTTCTTGTCTGACTGCTGTGGCTAGGACTTCCAGTACTATGCTGAATAAAAGTGGTGAGAGTGGACATCCATATCTTAGGTGAAGGGATCTCAGTTTTTCAGCACTGAGGATGATGTTAGCTGTGGGTTTTTCATAGATGGACTTTATTATGTAGAGGTATGTTCCCTCTAACTCTACTTTGTTGAGGGCTATTATCATGAACGGATGTTGTAATTTGTCAAATGCTTTTTCTGCATCTATTGAAATTATCATATGGTTTTTATCCTTTCTCCTATTGACGTGTTGTATCGTGTTGATTTGACTTGCAAATATTAGATCTCCTTTGCATCCCAAGAATAAATCCTACTTGATCATGGTAAATGATTTTTAATGTATTTTTTGATTCAGTTTGCTAATGCTTTGTTGAGGATTTTTTGCATCCATGTTTATCAGAGTTATTGGCCTTGTAATACTCTTTTTTTTGCAGTGTCCTTATCTGGTTTTGGTATCGAGGTGACGCTGGCTTCATAGAATGAATTTAGAAGCTTTCCTTCATCCTCTATTTTCTAGAATAGTTTTAGAAGAATACATATTAAATCTTCTTTAAATGTTTGTTAGAAGTCATCTGTGAAGCCATCTGGTTTTGGACTTCTGTTTGTTGGGAGTTTTTGTTTTGTTTTTGTTTTTGTTTTATTAATGATTCAATGTCATTGCTGCTAATTAGTCTATTCACATTTTCTATTTCTTAAATTCTACAGATGAGTGAAATCATATGGTATTTGTCTTTCTCTGACTAACTTACTTCAGTTAACATAATACATTCTAGCTCTATCCATATCATTGCAAATAGTGAGATTTCATTCTTTTTAATAGCTGAGTAATATTCCATTGTATATATACACCACATTTCTTTATCCATTCATCAGTTAGTTAACATTCATCAGTAATGCTACTGTTAATAATGCTGCTATAAACATCAGGGTGCATGTACCCCCTTGAGTCTGTATTTTTGTATCCTTTGAGTAAGTACCTGTTAGTGCAATTGCTGAATTATAGGGTAGTTCTATTTTTAACTTTTTGAGGAACCTCCATACTGTTCTCCAGAGTGGCTGCACCAGTTTGCATTCCCACCAGCAGTGCAAGATTGTTCCCCTTTCTCCGCACCTTATGTAGAATTTAAGAAACAGAACAGATGAGCGTATAGGAGGGAAAGGAAAAGAGAGACAAAAACAAACTATAAAAGACTCATAAAGATAGAGAGCAAACTGAAGGTTGGTGGAGGGAGGTGAGTGAGGGATGGGCTAGATCAGTGATGGATAGTAAGGAGGGCAGTTGTTAGGGCGCCTGGGTGGCTCAATCAGCTATGCATCCAACTTCAGCTCAGGTTATGATCTCATAGTTTGGGGGTTCAAGCTTTGTGTCAGGCTTTGTGCTCACAGTTCAGAGCCTGTAGCCTGCTTCAGATTCTGTGTCTTTCTCTCTCTCTGCACCTCCCCCACTCATGTTCTATCTCTTTGCCTCTCAAAAATACATTAAAAACATTTAAAAAAATTTTTTTTAATTTTTTTTAATGTTTTATTTATTTCTAGGAGAGAGAGAGAGAGACAGCGTGAGCAGGGGAGGGTCAGAGAGAGAGGGAGTCACAGACTCTGAAACAGGCTCCATGCTCTGAGCTGGCAGTCAGCACAGAGCCCGACGCGGGGCTCGAACCCATGAACCGTGAGATCATGACCTAAGCGAAAGTCGGACGCTTAACCGACTAAGCCACCCAGGCGCCCCAAACATTTAAACAAATTTTAATGGGAGTTGTTATGATGAGTGCTATGAGTTGTATGTAATTGATGAGCCACTGAATTGTACTCCTGAAACTAATATTGCTATTGCACTGTGTGTTAACTAACTAGAATTTAAATAAAAATTTGAAAAGAAAAAAAATTTTCTCTTTCTCCCTGATTCAGTTTTTAGAGGTTATATATTTCTAAGAATTTATCCATTTCTTCTAGGTTGTCCAGTTGTTCATATAGAATTTTTCATCATATTCCTTTGTATTTCTGTCAGTTTTCATTTCTCCTCTTTTCCTTCTGATTTTGTTTGAGTCCTCCTTTTTTATGAATCTGTTTATCAGTTTTGTTGGTCTCTTCAAAGAAGTTTATCAGTTTTGTTGGTCTCTGATTTCATTGATCTCTTCTATTGGTTATTCAGGTTCTATTTAATATATTTCTCCTCTGTTCTTTTCTTTCTTTTTTCTACTGGTTTGGAGTTTGTTTGCTTTTCTTTTTTAGCTCCTTTAGGTGTAAGTTTAGGTTATTCCTTTGAAGTTTTTCTTGCTTTTTGAGTAAGTCCTATGTTGCCATCAACCTCCCTCTTAGAATCGCTTTGCTCTATTCCAAAGATTTTGGACTGTTGTGCTTTCATTTTATTTTGTTTTCATGTATTTTTTAAATTTTGTCCTTGATTTCTTGGTTGACTTACTCATTATTTAGTAGCATGTTATTTTATCTCCATATATTTGTGTTCTTTCCAGATATTTCCCTTTTTTTTTTAAATTTTTATTGATTTGAGAGAGAGAGAGAGCATTAGTTGGGAGGTGAGGAGAGAGAGGATGAGAGAGAATCCCAATCCATGCTGACAGCACAGAGCCCAATGTGGGGCTTTGTCTTATGAATTGTGAGATCATGATCTGAGCTAAAATCAAGAGTCAGACACTTAACCAACTGAGTCAACCAGGTGCTTCCAGGTGCTAATAGTTCATTTCTAGTTTCATAACTTACTCCTTAATTTTTATATGGATGCCAACAATTTATACGCATCCTGTTTCCTTTTTATATTTCAGTGGGTTCAAAATATTAATCTCCTTCAGTATTCAAAACTGCTGTTTTGAGTTGCTCTTTGAAATACTTGGCTCACTTCCATTGTATTATTCAGGAGCAAGGACAAGTAATGAACATTCAACAAATAACAGTTGCATTCAGTTTAATTGGACACCAAGCTTAGAACCTAGTAAAGTTCCTGACACATAATAAGTATATGATCTCTCTTGTTAAATTCCATCAGGTGACTGATATTTCATTGAATGTCCTGAAGCAGTGCCACCTTAATCTGTTCATGTGTGTTCCCATAAGCCCTCTCTACTCTTATTCTTGACGTTAAAAAAATGAATTTATTCTTCCTTACCCTTTCTAAATTCCCTTACCCCTTTGACCCTAACAATACAGAATTCCGTTTTTTCTTAGATTTTAAAAAATTGTTTTTCTCTGATTGATTTACCTTTTTTAAAAGCATCTATATTGTGCACAAATGAAATTTTATGTTATATTACATAACTATACCACTAAGATCTACATGAGTAGAATGTCTCCTTGCACAGTATGGTGTCCAGGCATGTATATTTATTCCCTTGAGAACTTCTTATGTTGTAATACATCCCACCTCTCACTGACATCTTAAAAGGAAACAACAGCTTTTCTCTCACTATTTTTCATTTCTCTTGAATTGTTATTTTCATCCATTTCAAACCGAAATCATATACTGCTGCCAAACCTATTAATTATTTAGATTCTCATTTCAGCTTTTTCCTTTACATATGGTGACATCCTTTATGTCCTTTCCAAAAGAATATTTTTCTCATTTTCAGAAGAAATAAGATCCTTGTAGAGAATATAAAAATTAAAGAAAAAATCTATAGATGCAAATTAAAATCACCTCTGAATGACAAATTGTCTGCCATCCAGATATTTTTCTGCCTTTTTTTTCTTTCTATACATGTATGTATTTTTCTTTCTTTTTTTTTTTAAATGTTTTGTTTATTTCTGAGAGAGAGAAACAGTGTGAACAGGGGAGGGTCAGAAAGAGAGGGAGATACAGAATCTGAAGCAGGCTCCAGGCTCTGAGCTAGCTGTCAGCACAGAGACCGATGTGGGGCTTGAACCCACAAACCGTGTGATCATGACCTGAGCTGAAGTCGGACGCTTAACCGACTGAGCCACCCAGGCACTCCCATGTATGTATTTTTCTTAAAAAGCTAAGATCATACTGTAATATACTACGTTATTGTTTTGTTCAACTTTAATATTAACACTTTCATGTCATTAAATATTTCTCAAAATATGATTTTGGTGAACGTGAAATATGCATTTAACCAATACCTTTTTGGGGGGATTTGGAAATATTTTACTTATTTCTAGATTTCATTGTTATAAGTTATGCCATGATTAACATTTTGTACACAAAATACTGTGCTATGATTATTTTCTTTTTTTTTTTTAATTATTATTATTTTTTCCTAGCGGGGAGAGAGAGAGACCGAACAGGGGAGGGCCAGAGAGAGAGGGAGTCACAGACTGAAAGAGGCTCCAGGCTCTGAGCTGGCAGTCAGCACAGAGCCTGACGCGGGGCTCGAACCCACGAACCGTGAGATCATGACCTAAGCGAAAGTCGGACGCTTAACCGACTAAGCCACCCAGGCGCCCCGCTATGATTATTTTCTTAAGTCCCTAAAAGTAATACTAAGTAAAATTTTTTATTAATGTCTTTACAACTCTTGATATATCTTGCTAAATTGTACTCCTAAGGGATATAATATTATCTTTTCCCATTAATTATTGTGTTCCCCTAGTTTTGGGGGTAAAAGGTAGATAGGCATCATAGCAGACCTGTTGTTAATAGCTAGCATGATGAGTCAACCCCTTTCTCCCCATTTGTTGTTGAAATCCCCTCATTTCACCCATTTTTATCAGTTATTCTTTAATTTGTCTGCTGGCTAATTTATTTCTTGAGTTCACTCATCAAACAATGATCACTAATCAATCCAATGTTAGAATGTCACTACGTACCCAATTCAATGGCTGGTGCCAGGTGTACTGAAGGGACTAAACCATGGTTCTCACACTGGGTGGCTGCACATGGTGGCTGATCAGAGTCGGACACCATGAGGATACATTCCTGTTCATGTTTTTGGAGAAACATACATTTCGAAAAATTTTCTGTATTCACAGTAGTGATCACTTTCTTCCCATATCTTCCACTTCCCAAGCATAGACATCATGTAACAAAAACCTTACCTCTATGTATAGTCCTTTCACTTTTTACTAGTATGATAAGCCTAAAATTCCTTCCTTTAATGAGCAATCGATTCCACATTTAGTGTTCTCCTTTCTTAATTCCGTATGCAATACTGTGTGTGTGTGTTGAAAAACATGACAGTGGACATTTCTATGAAAAGACAATAAATTATGAAATGAGCTCACTCTTGTTAATGTTCTTTGTTTTTCGGTGTTTTCTGAACTATCATATGTATATATCTGATCTGTAATCAGGAGAAAACACATTTGCAAATTGAAGTTTGCTCACTAAACTATAGCCTAATTTATGATGTATAGAAGACTTACTACCCTTCTGTATGCCTGAATACATATATGTTGGGTCAATTTGTTATGCTGGACTGATGTCTGATTTTTTTCTTCATGTTTTTTCAGAGTCCTCTATGGAAATAAAATCACAGAACTCCCAAAAAGTTTATTTGAAGGACTGTTTTCCTTACAGCTACTGTAAGTATTTGATTGTTTCTGATCTGTTGAACCAAATGTTATATTTTAGTCAGCATACCATCTCATATTTTCATGGAGGCTTCAGAAAAACTCGACCCCAAATGACATAGCTTAATGAAACGGAAAAGATTAGTCTGGTTCAGCTAGCATTGATGGTGGTTATTTATTTGAAGGCACAGCACTTTGAAGTTGTCTCAAAACCTGTCTCTCCACCTTGTCAAAAATATATGCTTCCTGGCTACTCTGTCATTTAAAGCCTGTACAGTCCCTGCCCTTTGTGAATCTCTCTGTTTTGATTTGACAGCATTTGGGAAGGGGAGTGACATAGTGATATGTTTATCCACCTTTGTCCAAAGAGTGTGCAGGAGAAACAGTGCTGGAATACCACATCCTAGCCCAAGGGCAGTGAGCAGACCGGGACTCAGCAGTAGCACCCTAACTTGGTGTTTACTGAGAACATCATCTGTAAATCACTGGATTGCATCTGTTAGAGGCTGTTCTGCTTAGACAATAGCTACCATTCGTTTGTGTCAAAAGAATTTACTATACATGTGTGTATAAAATGCAACCTGAGCACAGGTGTTTAAATGAATGCTCCTATAAAAAGGAAATTGGAAGAAATGTGCTAATATTAAGATGGTTAGTGTCAGATTATCAAACTCTCTTCCAGTCACCGAACATACGTAGAGTTCCTCACTCAGGGCACACGCTGGCCTGCCTGCTGTGAATACAAAGATGGTGTGATGTCCTCTGCACTCTCAACTGGTTCACAGCCTGTTGACCTTAAAATTCTTAAGGGTAAAATGGTAACTTCTCGGTCAGTTGTATACATTTGTTGGTGTCGGGGTTTGTACCAAGTAAATCTTGTATAAATTTACTCCTAATCCCACAAGACATCCCAAACGTAGATCTTTTTCCTTACTTGGTAAATGTTAATTCATCCTTATGTCCTAGTCTTCAGGTTTTAAATTTTCATCATTTTCCAGAAACATATTTTATATCACAACACAGTTTTCACACACAACACACACAAATGAAGCAGATTGTTAACAAAATCATATTTACCCCTTATTGTGTATAGTGCTCTCTATTTTGCTACATTCTCCATCTCTCTGTATCTCTCTGTGTCTTTCATTTCAATCTCTTTAATACTGTACAACCCAATAAATTGATTTTATAAGAGACCAGTAAGTCACGATAAATACTGATTCTTGTGACCTAATGTCTTAATTTGGATTTCAAATTATTTTTAACCCTTGAGGTGGGCTCAGCAAATATACATTATAAGGATAGCTGTTGTTTTAGTCAGGTATTGCCTATATGTTAATTGCTTCTCTGCCATTCTTCTACATTCTCCTAGCACTATTCGCTCTACCATTTACTTGTGATCTCCTTTTATCACTGGCCTGCTTAGTACCAGCACTGAAAATAGTACCTTCTCTTTCCTTCCACACACACTTACCGGTCATTTTTGTAGCAAACAGGTTAATAAACTACAGGACCTGTATGTAGGTTAAATCTTACTTAAAAAGCTGTCTTTGGAGAGCCTAGCTGGCTCAGTCAGTTAAGCATTCGGCTTCAGCTCAGGTCATGATATCACAGTTCATAAGTTTGAGCCCTGTGTCGAGCTCTGTGCTGACAGCTCAGAGCCTGGGGCCTACTTCAGATTCTGTGTCTCCATCTTTCTCTGCCCCTCCCCTGCTCAGGCTCTGTCTCTCTCTCTCTCTCTCTGTAAAAAATAAAATAAACATGAAAAATAATTTTTAAGCTATCTTTGTCCCCCGGCCTAATATTTTATCTCTAGCTCAAGGCCTATCCTTAAGCTTGCCAGGACTAAACCAACATGATGGTCTCTTTATGGTAGCTGAGAACTTGGTTAAGCATCTTAGATTTGCTTGAACAGTTGAGGTACTGGAGGAAAGAAGTAAGCGGAAGGAACAGAAGAAAGTAGTGTCTATTTCTTCCTCCTAATTTTCAGCCCGCATAATTTAAAGCAAGTACAAAATGCTCAAAACAGCACCTTTTTCAGTTGTCTTCCAGACTCCCTACTTTGTCATTCTCCTTCCTTCTGCTCTCTGACTCCTTTGTTTGGCTGACAGATTGGGGAACACAGTCGGTGTGACCTGTGTTGTGGCAGAGTAAAGAGATGGGATTATCAGTCCACACATCAGACTAGTTCCTAAGCTTTTAAAAATATATATATTATGAGGACCACAGAGGCCAAAATGTCAGATCCTACAGGGGGGTAAAAAGAGGAGGAATGAGAATCACAATGAGGAAATCACAGCTTTGCATGTATGTGGAATACCTAAAAAGCAAGTATAACAGAAGTGCCTGGGTGGCTCAGCTGGTTAAACATCCAGCTCTTTAATTTTGGCTCAGGTCATGATCTCACAGTTCTTGGAACCGAGATCCATGTTGGGCTGTGTGCTGACAGCGTGGAGCCTGCTTGGGATTCTCTCTGTCTCTCTCTCTTAAAATAAATAAACATTAAAAATTTTCAAAAAATAGTGTAACAAATAAATCATATACAACAGAAATAAATATGCACTTAAGAAAATAGGAAAAAAAAAAAGATCCTAGGAAAAAAAAAAGTTCAGTGTGTTAGAGGTTGAGGAGGGGCAAACACAGGTGACGGTATTAAAGAGAGTGGCCAGGGTAGGCTGATTTGGAACAGACTCAAAGAGGCAGAGTAGTCAGACAGCAGGGAAAAGAGCATTCCAAGCAGACATCCCAACATAGAGACCTGTGTGGCTGGAGCTGAAGCAGCGGGGGGAAAGAAGTTGGAAGTCACAGAGGTCAGAAGGGGGTGCAAATGGTCCTATTGCACGTTAAGGCAATTTGTGAGGACTTTGGTTTTGCTAACAGCAATTTGAGAGTTGTTGCTTGGCATTGAGAGAATAGTGATCTTTGTTTCAGAGGGCTCACTCTGGCTTCTGCTTTGAAAGCAGACCGAACTTGGGGCACCTGGGTGGCTCAGTCGGTTAAGCGTCCAACTTCAGTTCAGGTCGTGATCTCACGGTTCGTGGGTTCAAGCCCCGCGTCGGGCTCTGTGCTGACAGCTAGCTCAGAGCCTGGAACCTGCTTCGGATCTGTGTCTCCCTCTCTCTCTGACCCTCCCCTGCTCATGCTCGCTTGCTCTCTCTCTCTCTCTCTCTCTCTCAGAAATAAATAAAACATTAAAAAACTTTTTTGAAAACAAACTGAACTTCTTCACAGAGCAGCCAGAGAGACTAATGTTTTATGACGGTTTTCTTATGGCATCCTCAGCAGCAGAAGTTGGGTCTGCTTTGTTACCTCTCCACCTTTCAGAGACTATGTTGCATAATTCTGTCGAATAAATGTATAAGTACCATGAAATTTATTAAACTACATGTCCTTCACTTATCTGGTATAACCCCAAATCTTCCACCTGTGGTACCTAAATTATTACACTTCAAATGTTAGTGTTGAGGTTCACAGAAGTGTATTCTTGATTTTTTGTATTTCTCAAGAAGGACAGAATCTTGAAGGTGGGTTAACAAGATGCTGCACTTTAATTCTGCAACTATTTGATCAAACAGATTATTGAATGCCAACAAGATAAACTGCCTTCGGGTAGATGCTTTTCAGGATCTGCACAACTTGAACCTTCTCTCCTTGTACGACAACAAGCTTCAGACCATTGCCAAGGGGACCTTTTCACCTCTCCGGGCCATTCAAACCATGTATGTATCTATGGCTTGGGCCAAATCTTATGACTGCTGTCTTTGCTATGGATTTGAGAGTTGTGTTCATTGCAACCCAAGTATAAAAGTGTTCTGTATGTGTTTCTGAAAGGCATTTGGCCCAGAACCCCTTTATTTGTGACTGCCATCTCAAGTGGCTGGCGGATTATCTCCACATCAATCCCATCGAGACCAGTGGCGCCCGCTGCACTAGCCCCCGGCGTCTGGCAAACAAAAGAATAGGACAAATCAAAAGCAAGAAATTCCGTTGTTCAGGTAATCTCTTACTTCATGTGACATTTCACCTGTGGTACCAAAAACAGTGGTTATGGAGCCACCTGACCTTCAGATGAATCACCAAACATTGGAGAATAGAGTTCTTTTTCTTCTCTGAATAAAGAACCAAATAAAGAGAGCTGTCCTTGCTATATGTAATATTTTTAACACTATATCCAGCATAACAAATAGGCTACCACCCAAGAAAAAAAGATGCCCGGATACTTCATGCTGGATTTTTAGAGTTTGAACTTAACGGGGGGCCTTTTAGCAAACTCAGAATACGTTTGAACTCTGTCAGGTTGTACGTTTGTTGGATTATTCCCCACTGAGAAACTTGAGGTAATCAATCTTGTTCTCGTTACTTCAGAAAGGGAGCTGAGACTTATTTAAGTGGTTTGCTCAGGCTCACAATTGGGGGGGAAAGATTTCCCTATCCCTTGTTTCTCGCACCAAATGTGTTTTCTTATTTTTCATCCTCTTGTTTTAAATAGGACTCTGAGAATATTTTTTTCTCCAAAAGGCCATCTTTTAGCATTTGGGGAATACTATATTTATTTATGAAAAGCTAAATATAGATACATTATATTACTATTAAATAAAAGACTTACTGCATTGACATTTACTGTTTGCTTTGGACTAATCTTTTCTGTTTTCTTACGATAAAACACATTCTGAATATTTGGGGTGGTATGTTATCTGACTGTTGCAGGGGTATTTCACATTCGGCAGTTAATTCATACTAAAAAGCTAATATCAAAACGAAGCCGTTTATTGTCCATGGTTCTAGATACATTTACTACTCACTGTACAATATTATACCTCAGCCACTGCTGTGGAATAGAATTCACTTAATTATCTATAGTACCTTTAGTCCATTCTTAATCTAATATAACTCCTATCTCTGCTTGCTGACATTCAGGCGCATCTTCTATTTTTTTTTTTCTCTTTTTTTATTTAGCTAAAGAACAGTATTTCATTCCAGGTAGGTCTTGCTCGGTAGTAGGACTAACCACAGACACCCTTTCCTCACCTTATAAAATATAGCTTCTGAAACTTTGATATGCATGCGTTTGAAAGTCCAGTGGGTACCCTGTAGATAGATTTACTTCTGCATAGTTCACTTGTAGCTGTTTCCTGAAAACCTGACCTTTGCATGCAGCTTCTGATGTTAAACTTATATTATTATTAAACCCCCATCTTTTTTTCTCTCTCTATCACTTTGGCACATTATCTAAAATTTCTCACAGTAGCTAAAATGTTTGAACCTATAGTCTTCCACTTAAATCATATTCTCTCCCTATTTAGTGTATCTGATCTTTCAACCTGTTTTTAAAATGTAGCTTACTGAGCTGGTTTTAAAGACAGAGACCTTTCTGGTGTCAAAGAACTAGTTCTACATGAAATCAGTTACAAACACACAGAATTCTCTTTCCAATCATGAGATTCACTTTTTTGATGTGACTCATTACACTAAAAATGAATGTCTTACTTTTGGCTTTATTTGGCTTACTGTTGCCTCATTTTTATACAAAAAAAGCAACTTCCTGCTTGCTTACATGCAACTATACATTGTTTGTGACGTAACAAAACTTAACAAACTTCTTGTATACCAGGAGTGACAATGTAACTCCATAAATAACAATATTGACATACATCCTGAAAGCATCGGGTGTTCATGGGCACGAAGTGCCTTGAATAATTTAGGCAGATGAATAAAATGTGTTTTAGAAAAGTAATTGAAATGTTTTACCACTACAATCTTAACACTGTCAAGGCTGATGATTCTGGAACTAGTTCTTTGAAATATGTTTCTTTACTTCTTTTTTCCTTGCCTGCCAACTGTGTAAAATGCCTCTTGACTTGTTTGTTTTAAGTCGTTATATAAAAATACGTGTTAGTAATTAATTGGCTACATTTACCATCTCCTGGAGATATTCTAGACTATTGTATATTTTAACAGCTACCAATAAGAAGATATTTTTATGGTGCTTGTGTGCAAAAACCATACTGATGTTTTGAAGAAGAGTTCTGGGTTTGGTCCTTATTTTAAGGAGATATGTGATATTTGCCATTATTGAATTATAATTTGAATAATTTTGTGCATTTAACAGATTTTGTTTTATTACTTATTTTGAGCTTGAGTGATCAGTAGTATTGTATATACTACTCTGACTACATAAGACGTAACATGTTGGAAAGAAGTTGATTGGCCTTCATTGGCAATCTTTAAAATTCATTATTTTTTCCTTACTGTTAAGCAGAAAGTCATCTGATAGCTATTACTTACCCGGAAAAAGCCATACTCTAAACACCATAACACCTATAGGATAAAACATTAATATGACTTAAATCCTCAAGTTATTCCAGCTAATATAATTGCAACCAAATTCTTCAATTGATTGCATTTAATTCTACTTTATTAATAATTTAGAAATTAATATTTCTGGTTCACCAATTAAAGACCCAAAGTCAGATTGTTTTCATAAATTCTGATACAGTTTTGCCTATTTATTGACGGCAGTCAAAATAAGCTTTCTTGGAAATACATTTTATATGTGATATCTTAGCTTCTTTTTCAATTTCTGATCATTCATTTTGCATTAAAGCCATAATAATCGAAGCCAGGACTCAGAAGATTTCTTGGAGCCTTTTCTTCTTTTTTTCATGAATTTCAACTAAAATATTAGCCTACCTAAACAGTCTCCATAAAGTAAACAATATTCTCATTGCATTGAATGCAGATTATTTTAAATGTAAGATGCCCAGAATACCTGTCATGTAGACCCTGTCCCCAGTACTTCTTCATTTCAGTTTTAAAACGAAAGCCTAAACTACATTACAAGGACTCCTCAATAGATGCCTTGGTATTCATTGCCAAATCTAATGAAACTATTGTATTCAGCTTTGCCATCTGATGAGATTCTCATTTCATTTCCACTAAGCTACATTATTTATAAGTTGGAAAAATCATTAGAAAGCATGCAAGCTGCAACCTAAGGATTAATCCAGATGGATTTGTCCGTAAAGGTCTCCATGATTCGTTTTTCACTTAAGTTTGCCTGTTGACCTGCCTACCGTCATTCTATATGGCATTCTAGATACTAGAGTGATAACTCAAAAGAACATCTATCTTGCAGAGAGTTCACCATTTAAAGGAACCAACAAGAACCTAACTTGCGCTGTGCATCTTGTATGCCATTGCTTTTCCCGTAAGACCACCCGGCTTCAAAAAATGACTACAAAAGCTTGCAAAGCATGACGATTGCTGTCATACTATGCCTTTTCCCCTCTAATTGCCATAGCAAGGGAAGAAGGAAGAGACCTTAGCTAGTTTTATGTCTGTGTTTATTAATCTTAACTGGGATTACTCTCTCTTTCCTTCTTGGTGATCTTTACTTTTGCAGGAATTCACCATTTTGGCTGTAAGTAAAAGTGTCTGATCTGAAACATAATGCCCTCCCTTTTCAATCCCGATGTACCTTCTTCTCGTCTCGGTCGTTTGCACCTTTTTTCCCCCCAAGAAGAAACCACAGATCTTTTGAGCTTCTCTGTTGTCCTTGTAGCTCACCTTCAACTTCTTCCTGGATGTTGTTCCCGAAAGCTGTTGTTTCCATTCTGCAGTTCTGAGGAACAATGGAGGCGCGCCTCAGTGTAGCCCCCTTCTTTGTGTTTCCAGGAAATCCGCGGTAGTAATACTCTTACTATGGTCATAAACATTCTGCGGGAAGAATGCATGTCATGTAAACAGTATTACGTTTCCAGAACGTCTGTAGCTTTTTTTCTCCTGCTTCCCTTCATCTTTCCTCTCGGTCTTACCCTTGGCCTAGTGGATGGTGTAGTGATTATGTAGCGAGATTTTCTGTTGTGCTTGATCTAACCATGTGGTTGCCAGGTATGAGTAAAACATGGTTCCGTCAAGCACCATGGAACGTCACGCAGCTTTCTACAGCATGACAAGCTGCTGAGGCTTAAATCAGGATTTACTGGTCTCTTTTTATAAAATCAAAATGAAAAAAGAGGGCTTTTTAGGCATTTCTGAAGATTATGTGAGAGGGAGAGAATAATAAAAGACCATAGAAAATTTAAAAACCTGAGTACATCTATTTGCCTTGAAAGCCCTAATTTAAAATGATATATAGGAATATGTTTATTACTGGATACATTATAAATTCTTGACTCAGAGAAAAAACACACTTTTTAACAATTAATAGCCATTGTATGATTAGCTGTCAAATAGGCTAGAATGGCTCATAACTGGATCAGCAGAAAGTACAGCTGTGAAAAGCTCATCTCTATTAATGTTTTCCTGTCCTGTGAATCTGGTTACTCTTTTTTCCAGCAAATTCCAAGCCCTTGTTTTTAACCCTCTCCTGACATCCATTGACCAAAAATTCCCTAAGTTGTCTCCCTGCTGCATAATCTATAGTTATCTTACTATTTTTCTTCCTACAAATTAACGAATATTCTAACCTTTAGACTAAGTATCTTCTTTTTTTTTTTTCTTTTGGCTTGAATCCTCAATAGGCACAGAAGATTATCGATCAAAATTAAGTGGGGACTGCTTTGCAGATTTGGCTTGTCCTGAGAAGTGCCGCTGTGAAGGGACCACTGTAGACTGTTCCAATCAGAAGCTCACCAAAATCCCAGACCACATTCCCCAGTACACTGCAGAGCTGTGAGTTCATCTCCTAACAAAATCCAGGCTGGGAGGGAGGGAAGGAATGCATCAAAGCCATGGGATTTTTGTCTTGCTCTTTTATTCTTGATAATTACATTGATTTTAATGAACACACATGGCCATATCTCCTCTCTGTACAAAGATAGATTAGAAGCTACCTGACTTCGTCTTTCTGGCCCAAGATACAACTCCAGAAATTAATTTACTTCTCAAAAATTCAGCTAGCTCTTAATAATGCTAATAGTAAGAGCATTCATTTGATGTTTGTTTCTTGGTTATTATTTATGCCCATACCCATTTCTAAAGATGTAATAGATTTCTAAGGCATATAGTCTTTCATAGCAACCAAATAGAGTACTTTAGGAGTCACCATTTTGAATCTCTGTAAATTATTAATTCAATCAGAAAGGCTTTATCTGCTTTATTACTTCACTGTCCTGAAGGTGGAAGGATTCAGTGATTATCAACTATTAAAGCAAAGAGGATAGGGTTTGTTTGTTTGTTTGTTTTGGTTTGGCTTTTTTTCTGAGAAATGGATAGCATAGCAGAAAAACCAAAAGGACAATGAGACTAGACTTATATTTACAACCCAAACTGGGGCCTAGCACATCCTAGGTGCTAAAATATGTTTGTTGAATCATCTATAGATCCTGTGCTATGTATGGTTTGCCTTTTGTGACTTTATTTATAAAACTAATGCTAGTGTTCTAAAAATTGAAGAAAAACCTGGTGACATCTCATTGTTTTGGGGACATCTTAGCAACGTTTATGTATAGCACCATCTGGTATTTGCCACTCACTTCTTTGCAAAGCTGGTTGTCCTTTTCTACATGCATAATCCTTTTGTCTTCAACTTGATTGTAGCTTCTTGATGACAGGGATTGTGTTTTGTAGTTTATCTCCCACTGTGCCTGTACTCAGGCCTGTTACTTAATGAATTCTAAGCAATTTGAGTAATTAAAAATAATGTAATGCTTTCAAAGGGATAACAGATACTACCCTGAGGCTATAGTGATACATTTTTTTTTATTCCTGTTAGTTTTTTAATCTGTTCCATAGCTCCTGGATTTTTGGAAGTGTATGGAGACCATGCAGTAAAAGGCCTCACCTCTATTTTTATGGTCATGTAGGGAGTTGTGTATATTTCCAATATTATTACAGACAGTAATTTTATCTTCCTACATGATAACAGCTTAAATAGACTTACTTGTCAATTAAGAATTGTAACACTAACATCTAATGTATTATTCAGCAAAGTTTTGTGCGTTTTAAGAAATTAAAAGCTTTTTAAATTATATATTTAAAAATAAGTCCTGGGAAGAAAATATTTTCAAATCATGTATCTATCTGATAGGGGACTTCTATCCAGAATATATAAAGAGCTATTACAACTCAACAATAAAAAGGTATATTACCCAATTAGAAAGTGCTCAAATTATTTGTGTGCACATTTCCCCAAAGAAGAAATACAAATGACCAAGAAGCACCTAAAAAAATGTTTTGTATCAACAAGCATTAGGGAACCATAAATCAAAACCACAGTTGAGGTAACACATCCTATAGAATGGCCATAAAAGCAAAAAAAGAAAATAATAGGTGAGAGAAATTGGACTCCTCATACATTTCTGGGTGAATATAAAATGACACAGCATCTTTGGAAAACAGTTTGGCTATTCCTCGAATTGCTAAATATAGTTTTACTATGTAACCCAGCAATTTCACACCAGTGTAAATATCCAAAGGATCGAAAACATATATCCATACAAAAACTTCCATGCCAATGTTAGTAGCAGCACTGTTCATGATAATCAAAATAAGTGGAAACAACCCAAATATCCATCAACTGATACAGGGATAAACAAAATTGATATGTCCATAGATTGGAATATTATTTGGCCATAAAAAAGAATGAAGTGCTGATGTATGCTAAACATAGATGGATTTTGTAAACATTATGCAAAGTGAAAAAAGCCACACTTTTTATGAGTTCATTTATATGAAACATCCAGAATAGGAAACTCCATAGAGACAGAAAGTAAATTAGTGATTGCCAAGGACTGAGGCAGGGAGGGATGCAAATTGAGAGTGACTTCTGATGGGTATGAGATTTTTCTTCTGGGTGATGGATATATTCTGGAATTAGGTAGCAAAAATAGTTGCACAAATTCGTGAATACACTAAAACCACTAAATTGTACACTGAAAAGAGTGAATTTTATGGCATACAAACTGCATATCAAAAAACTCATTAATAAAAAATATATGCAGCAAGTGATTAAGAAAAATGGTTTAAAAAGCTTTTTGGGAGAAAAATACTTTTGGGGAGGAAGGACAATAATGGAAAAAAGTTTGAGAAAGTTTATTCTATAAATTACTGAGAGCTGGTTTTGATTTTTGATCATTGGTTTTTCTTGCTATATGCTTCTCATTTTATTTTGATCTTCGAAATTTGAGTGAAATGGGGAAAAATTGGTACTTGCACAGACATTCCATGGCATGGATTCTATATTTTACTTTAGAATAATAATTAAGTGATCTTACAATTCTGTTATGAGAAATAAAACTTAATCCCTTCCTGACTGTTGGTAATGAAACTTTTGTTTCTTTTTTTCTGAGGCGTCTCAATAATAATGAATTCACAGTGTTGGAAGCTACAGGAATCTTCAAGAAACTTCCGCAGTTACGTAAAATGTAAGCCGTGCATAGCCACCTTTTAAAATTTCGGTGGTGTTTTGCTGTGTTTTCCACATCCCATTGCAATTTTATTCAGATTTCATTGGAAATTGGACACTATAAACGACTGGGAGAAATTTCCATACAGTGACTACCTGTGACATGAATATAGGGTAATTTCTGAGAGGAGTTTGAATAATCACCTCTTTTCCCACGTATTCAAGCTATGCCAACCATGTTTACTGTAACAGAGCCCCTGGCATCTTATTTTAATTCAGACAGCTGGTTTCTTATGTGGCCACCGCAGGAATTCAGCAATCTAAGCACATTAGCAATGGGTTCAGTAATGTTTTGTAACTTCCTTTACTGTTCCCTAAACCACACTGTTATATCTCTTCCCGCACATTCATGTCAACTATTTGACTTTTTGCTTCATTAAACTTTCATTAGAAGATAGTCAAAATTAATGATTGGTAAACTGGCTTGATAGCTCATCTGTGTTACTCCATATCCACAACTCATATTTTTAAATAAGTTTATAAACTCAGCAATTTCAGTAACACTCAGACAATATTCCCCACCCCTGAGGAGGAGGGAGGGAGGGACCAAGCAGAGGTCAAGTATGTAAGGCCAATGGAACAGCCTCCGTGTGAGAGGAAACATCAAAAGGAAATAGGGAGCATTGTTCTATTTCATGTGTGTATCGGTCACACAGTCTGGTCACAATGACTGTAAGTGGCAGAGTAGTCTGCTTCCTGTGCACCTGACTCCCATATTACACTGCATCCCAAAGAGTTTCTTATTATTTAATTTTTCCCCTTTTCACTGGCATTGAGTGCTCTTTCTTTTTATTTATACCTTTCAATTCACTACATATTTATTGAGCAATTTCTACATGCAGTGCTCTGGAATAAAATGATACCCCAAAACGATCCTTGTCCTGGGGAATTCCTGGTCCTGGAGTGACCAATGAATGAGAAAAGGAAAGATACAACCTGTAGGCAGGGATTACCTTAATTGAATGTTTTTATCTTCTGGGCAAGCATTGTAGTATTTTGTATTTTACAGGATACTGTCAGTTAAGTTGGTTGTTTTGACACATCATTACAATGAGAAGTTTAACTGGAAACAAACCCATATTCTGATACAGTTCTGATGCTAGCTAAGTGTTCACACATTTAACTCACCTTTCTTCTCTCTACCCAGTTGTCTTCTTTTAGTCATTAATTCATTCAACAGTCTTTGGGACATTTCTTTAAAAGTTCCTTTTTAAGTTTTGTGCTGAATATAAAGGTTTTACAGCTCAATACCTGACCTTAAGAATGTTAGACTGTTAGTGACCCTTGAATACTATTTTGACATTGATTGGGCTGGTATTTTGCACCATAGACATTCTCCCTCAATATTATCATTAGTTTGGTTCAATGGAATAGGAAGTATGGTGTCTTTTCAGAGCCTCAAGGGTACTGTGCAGTGAAAAGCTTGGAAATTATGGAAGACTTTGTTCAGTAGAAGAAAATGGTCAAACATGTTGTCTCATCATCCTCATTGTTAGAAAGAAATAGCTTAAAACCTTCATTTTAACATTTTTTTTAATTTAGAAACTTCAGCAACAATAAGATCACAGACATTGAAGAGGGAGCATTTGAAGGAGCATCAGGTGTAAATGAAATACTTCTCACCAGTAATCGTTTGGAAAATGTTCAGCATAAGATGTTCAAGGGATTAGAAAGCCTGAAAACTTTGTAAGTATTCTCACCTGCACTGTGATTCTTCTACCACAGCACTGTAGTTCTCTGGTCAGTATAAATCCGGGTGGGGGATGCTTAGACTCCTCACCTTACCATCTCCGTGTCTCTCTACATCTCTCTCACAAATGCACACATGCACACACGCACACACACACACACACATGTGCGTGCACGTATTTTTTGCATGCAACATTCCTTTCCTCGAATCCTCCTGACTTCAGTATGTTGCTTGCAAAAGATTGAGAATGTCTCCTGACTGCTGATTCCTCAGCAAAACATATTGCCCTTGTTCCAATGCTTGTACACATTTCTCCCCTCCCCTGGTTCTGCTTCAGAATGTTCATTCTATTGCCTTTTCCTCAAACACTTCCATCTAACACTCGCTTTTGGCCCCAGGGGTCTAGCTTCAGAATCCAATCCGAGCACTGTGGCACAGAATAGCTAACAGTTTATCTGGAAACCACCATTGTCTGCTCCTGTGAGGTCTTAGTGAAAAAGAGACTGACTTATGGTAGATCGTGTACCGTCTGTTTCAAAGTTACGTGCTAAGAGCTGTGTCTACTTGCTCAGGGGTAGGGAGGTTATGACAAAGAAATTCTTTATGCTTCCAAAAAACTGTTGGCCAAAGAGGACAGGGATTGGATTGAATAGCAAAAACAGCATTTTATGTTAATTTGGACTTTCTACAGTGTATCTATGTAGCTTTTATTCTCTCTGAAGTATATAATTATGTTTGACAAAAGTGGCAACCTAAAATTGGAAGACGTACAAATCAACACCCTGAAGCCTTTGGAAGACACAAAGGAAACTATTTGTCACCAAGAAGCCGCTGATGGGGATTGTAGTGGAGAGAGGTCCATGCTCTACTGTCTCTACTAAAGTGTCACTTTGCCCCTCAGAGCCACAGCCAGAAGGGCGGGTGGCCTAGCAGGTCCCTTGTCTGCTCTTCATCTGGCACAAAGGGAGAAGACCATTTCCCCAGCCCACGTGGGTGTGTTCAAAGCATCCTAAATTCAAGTCCTACTGAGAACCCTCTGCCCATGAGTGTAGAGATTTGCCCTTGAGCTTCCCATGGACAGAGTGGAACCTAGCATGCAGCAGGGCCAGCCTGCAGCCCTCCCACAGACTAACTTGAGCCCCTTCAAAATGTTATGCAGGTAGTCCTTTAGCCTTTTTATGGAGGAGATCCCAAGGAGGGGGTAGAGGAGAGCAGAGAAAATATGCCCCGGGCGGCTGCATCTGTCCCTGTCCCCACCCCCCTCCCCCAGGCTGCTTCAGGCAACTCTGCAGAACACGAATCCTACAACAAGCAA
Source organism: Proteles cristata cristata (assembly GCA_017311185.1). Lineage (NCBI taxonomy): Eukaryota > Metazoa > Chordata > Mammalia > Carnivora > Hyaenidae > Proteles > Proteles cristata. Next base: position 318,538 of record JAESUZ010002383.1, read on the forward strand.
AAACATCTTTCGTTGGAAAGTAGTTGAGAGACTACTTGTTACTAGAACCTTCTCCTTGAAGAGGCAGCGTGGGGGGTGAGTAGGGGAGGAGCAAGGGGTGAGGAGTCTGTATCCGGCCTACATTAGTCGGCCTGGGGCTGCCATAGCACGATGCCACAGACTAAAAGAAATTTGTGTTCTCACAGTGCTGGAGCCTAGAAGGCCAAGATCAAGGTGCTGAGAGGGATGGTTTCTTTAGAGATCTCTTCTTGGCTTGTAGCTGATGCCTTCTCACTCTATTCTTACATGTCCTTTCCTATGTGTGCAGAGAGAGAATGGTCTGGTGTCCCTTCCTCTTCATATAAGGACACCAGGCTTAACAGATTAGAGTCCCACCCTGGGGACCTCATTGAACCTTAATTACCTCCCTCAAGACCCTGTCTCCAGATATAGTCACACTGGGGGTCAGGACTCCAACGTATGAATTCTGGAGCACACAGTTGAGTTCATAACACCACTGTAAGCAGCTTATTAAAATGTTTTCTTCTGACCAGTGTTTCACAGAGCTCTGCCAGAGACAAGTCCTCTATATTCACTTTCTCCTTCATGATGTTTCTAGCGATGTTTCTGTGACCCTTATGTTTGGGCACAAACAGATGCCACTGGCTCTCTCGTTAACCCACTCCACCACACAAGAATGCTAGAGCATTTTTAGAGCCAAGCTCAAGAGTATTCAAAGGACAAAAGTAGGTTTGTCTGGGCATACGTATTTCTCTAAGTGGTATCTTTCAGTGTGGGACTATAAAGGTCTCAACAAGATACCTCCATTATCCCTAGACTTCTTAACTTTTTGAGACTAATAAACCTCTTAGTAATATGTGCACAGATTTCAGTGAGTCTTTGAATATTTGACATTGCAGCCAAAACATGGTACAGATGTGTGCTTATGGATTTTTCTGGTAACAGAGACCAAAACTTTTCCTTAGCTTCTCTCAGGGGTCCATGACTCCCTCAAGATTGAGACCAAATCCTCTTTATTACTTATGGCAAACAATAATGTGGATATAAATACTTCTCTGTTCTGTATTTGTTTCCCAATGTAAAATGATGCCTTGACAAGGAAGGCACTTTCTTTCTCCCTATCTGTGACTTAACAGAATACAAAAGTTGATATTTCTTACGTATTTCTTAGAACATTCTAGAATTTTAAAAGAACACTTTATTCACTTATTTCTGCCTCCCACCCCTGCTTTTTTTTTTTTTTTTTTTTTTTTTTTTACATACTGCAGTCTTCCAGTAGGGTGGTCAACACATGCCTACAAAAGTTAAATAAAATAACTTCAGCCATTCTGAATAAGACTCATGGCAACTCTTTGTTTTCATGGGCTTTTAAAGACATTTTTCATTCCTTCTCTAAGTTCCACAGATAAACAGTTCAGCAAAGAATTGAGAATGAAGCCAAAACTTCAGCAGTGACAAGGAAAAGACATTGCTGTTAATCCTATTAATGACAATAGCTAAACATTTGAAGAGGCCAGAATTCTTTCAAGAGAAGCTGATTTGGAGGTGCCTGGGTGGCTCAGTCAGTGCTTAAGCATCTGACTTCATTTTGGCTCAGGTCATGATCCCACAGTCCCTGAGTTCCAGCCCCGCATAGGGCTCTGCACTGACACTGTGGAGCCTGCATGGGATTCTCTCTCTCTCTCTGTCTCTCTGTTCTTCCACTACTTGTTATCTCTCTTTCTATCGAAATCAATAAATAAACTTTAAAAAAAGAGAGAAGCAGATTTACACTTCATTGTCACCAACTGGGATCTCTTAACTCTTGCCTCTTTTTAAGTTCCAAACTTTAAAATGATAAGAAAAGTTTCACAAAGAAAATAACATGTGGAAGGTTTGCAGGTGCTCAATCTAGTTTGGGATCCCCAGCCTATGCTGACATTGACTTGGCATCTAAGTCCTTGAGATGCTCTCAGTTTTCCATCTGCTGTGTGTGACTATTGATTCTTTTCTGTTTCCTTTCTGTTAAACCTCGGATGTAATGCTACCGTGAATAAACAAATCACAGGGCTTCAAGGGCTCAAAGAGCTGTAGGTGAAGTAGGACATTATGTAATCAGGCAAACATAATTATAACATCAGAGGAAGGCATTCAACCCTCATCGGATGGTGCCGTGAGTTCACGTGAGGCTCACCTGTGCTTTTTTATGGCTGAGTGGGATCACTGCAAACTAAGCATTTCTTGGTGTATATCCACAGCGATTCCTAATGACAAGAGATCATTCAGAAAACAGTAATGAATGCCACATATTTGCAAAGAGGGGTTATTTGGGTCCTCAGATGGACAAAACTGATTGCTTGATGCTTTCTCTCCATAACAATGTTCTCCTTTCCCTCAGGATGTTGAGAAGTAATCGCATAAGCTGTGTTGGCAATGACAGTTTCATAGGACTGAGTTCTGTGCGTTTGCTTTCTTTATATGATAATCAAATCACTACCATCGCACCAGGGGCATTTGATACTCTGCATTCTTTATCTACTCTGTAAGTATGATAGATCATCTTCATTTCTGTATTACTGAGCCAAAGTATTATATTTACTCCTTTAATTAATAGCATTTTAATACATTAATAGGCATTTTACAAAAATGGGATCAAGGGTTTAGGGTTCCACAAATTTGTATGTTAAATTTGTTAATTTTTCTAAAAATATTACTTACTCTCTCATATTAAAATTTAACATCATTATAATATTTTTCACTCAATTATCCTTTTATAATAATGTCATAGGACTTGATTTATAAATTTGAATCTTCTAACTTGATTGCACTGCAAATCCAGAAATGCTGCAGATTTTCACCAGTGTTCTCACACTGGAGTCTTCTCGGTGTAAATATCATAAAAACAGAACTGATAGGGTTATTGCCAACAAATTGTGCTCAAAAGGATCATTCACAGTGACAGGCACTATATTAGGATTGACCAGAGCAACACTGGAGACTGCTCACTAGAGGGCATTTATATGATATTAGGAAAATATTGAAGAAGCAGATTGAGCCTGTCCGAGAGGATATTCTATGTAGACAGTTAGAAAATAAAGAATATTTGTAAGTCCATAGACAGAACTCAGAAGGTGTTTTTAAAAAACACAGAAGCCCTCTGAACAATGTATTTTTGTTCTCTTATATGTCATTATCTAAAAAGCAGTGTTTGAAATGATAAATCTTATAACAGATTTGATTTCCTAGTGCTGGTGGCATCTAAATATACTAATCTAACTGAAAAAGTAGTTAGAAAGGAAAAAAACAAAACAGAAAACATGTCCAACATAAGAAATAATCTGAGGGAAGCATCCATCCATCAGTAAAGTACTTAATCCTCTTCCTACATGAAATGTGACACTTTACATCGAGTGACTAATTTGTGCATATTAAAGATGGCATGTTTATAAATAATAAGGTTGTCAATAGGTTTGTGCTGAAGTGGTGAGATGCCAAAAGTATTGAGATTTGTAGGAGTAAATTCATTTTTATAACTGGCATTTAATCAACTCAGCTGTCAGTTTAGATGGGAAACCTATTCTCTGGAGCAAATAAGAGATGGAAATCTTGAAATGACAAATTAATAAAATAGCTGTTGTCAGGTTAAACTCAATAATATAAGGTAATCAGCCTTCATCTTTATATTAAATTACTGCATTATCAGTGTAGGGGAGTTTGACAGCAAGTCAGATCTCTGACGAGTTTAAATTATCTCTAAGTGAGGTATCTATCAGGATCCGCAGCATAAACCGCAGATTGCTGCCTTCACTTATTTTCTGCATGAAATTATTTGAAGAATTCTTATTTGAAAGTGTTGTTATTTTTCAAGTTCCAAGCAAATATTTTAGCCAGAAAAAAAATGCATCCCATATGTTGTGTGTAATTGAGTATGAATGGGAGAAAGGAGTGAGGGGTGGATAATACAAAGAATAAGAAGGAATCATTCCAGCAGAAATCGTGCAGGAAAGATGGTGGCGTGGGGTTTTGAGAGGTAAGAAAATGACCTGCCACACTCATCCCTGCATTGTTTGCATGCGGCTCTTAGAAACCTGTTGGCCAATCCTTTTAACTGCAACTGCTACCTGGCTTGGCTGGGGGAATGGCTCAGAAAGAAAAGAATTGTAACTGGAAATCCTCGATGTCAAAAGCCTTATTTCCTCAAAGAAATCCCGATCCAAGATGTTGCCATTCAAGACTTCACATGTGATGATGGTAAGGAAATCCTGATGAATCTTTTGTTACCAGGCATTCATGTGGCTGGCCCAGCACTACAGGGCACAAGTATATTGTTCAGGCCACCGATATTTTGGGGGCATATTTTGCTTTTGTTTTGCTTTGTTTTAGAAACAGGGCACATACTTTCTCAGACTGTTTTCACCTCTGAGTCTACTCACTTTGTGTTTCTGAATGTTTTATTTATATTTTCCAGTTTTTTACTTGTGGTCAATACTGTTTATATAGCTTCATTTTAACCTTTTTAAAGGTTAAATTATTATTATTTAACCTTTTAAATTATTATTATTCTAAGACCTCTTTTTGTAACTGCCATTTACAAAGGAGAAAAACAGTTGACTTAAAAAATAGAAATTCTAGGAGGACCTGGGTGGCTCAGTCGGTTGAGCGTCCAACTTTGGCTTAGGTCATGATCTCAGTGGTAATGAGTTCAAGCCCCATCTCAGGCTCTGTGCTGACAGCTCAGAGCCTGGAGCGTGCTTCTTGTGTCTCCCTCTCTCTCTGCACCTCCCCCACTTGCACTCTGTCCTGTGAGATCTCTCTCTCAAAAAAAAAAAAAAAAAAAAAAGAGAGAGAGAGAGAAAGAAGAAAAAGAAATTCTAGTAAATCTGACAAGAGTAAGAGTTTTCACTTTTTAATGCTCTGTATATATCACCATATTTAATCCTAGCAATAGTCTCATAAGGTAGGTAGAGCAGGTTCTGTTAATACTACCAGCAAGTGGAGAGTCCCTTGAGCCTTATCTTTTAAAATGAGGGGACTTGGGGCACCTGGGTGGCTCAGTCGGTTAAGCGTCCGACTTCAGCTCAATTCATGATCTCACGGTTTGTGGGTTCCAGCACGACATCGGGTTCTGTGCTGACAGCTCAGAGCCTGGAACCTGCTTCGGATTCTGTGTCTACCTCTCTCTTTGCCCCCATCCTGCTTGTGCTCTGTCTCTCAAAAATAAATAAACATTTTTTTAAATGAAGGGCCTTTACATTTTCTGTTAAACATTTTAGTCTATCCCTCTATGTTTCTTCATGTCTACCCCCCTTATGACTTCTCCATAATTCAGTTTACATTTCTATATTCTAATTAAAAGTATCATTTGTGTAAATAACTCAACAAAGAAAATTACCGTTATGATTGTTTGGATAATATAAATTGCGAATTATTTTCAGGAATCCTGCCTTAGGCAATCTGAAAACTGTGCTGTATAAAACGTATGGTATCAATTTGTAAATACTCAGTGCCCTGTGTGTACTAAGTGATCACATGGCTCAAGACTCTTGTGTTTGTTATGCTGAAAGCATAACATCCCTTCTATCATTTTCAAAGCCACAAATCTGGGCTTTTCTGTATTTTCTTTGGCAATTTAGGAAATGATGACAATAGCTGTTCCCCACTCTCCCGCTGCCCCACGGAATGTACATGTTTGGATACAGTCGTCCGATGTAGCAACAAGGCCTTGAAGGTCTTGCCCAAAGGTATTCCAAGAGACGTCACCGAATTGTAAGTAGCACTTGTCTTTCTGTTTCCTTAACAATTAATATTTCAACAAGGGAAATGGAAACCAAACCAAATTTAGAGTCCTGTTCCCAAATTCCATTCTGTAGGCATTAAATAGTTTAATGTAAAACCCTAAATAGATAATATAAAAGGCAGCTTAGGGGCATCTGGGTAGCTAGGTGATTTAAGCTTCCAACTCTTCTTGATTCTGCCTCAGGTCATGATCTCACAGTTCGTGAGATTGAGCACTACATCTGTCTGAGCTAATAGCGGGGAGCCTGCTGGGGATTTTCTCTGCCCCTCCCCTGCACTCTCTCACTCTCTCTCATATATATAAGAATATATTCTTATATATATATTCTTATATATATTTATATATATATAAAACCAATTTAGATGCACTTGGAAAATTTTGGTTGTGCATGTTTCTCTTTTACTCCCTGCATGATTTCTCAGTGTCTATGTTGTGCTAAGGTACACTATTACACTCCAAGAGAGGGTGGTAAAATGTAAGATAACCCCAATACTTATTTGTCCCTATAGCCCTTTTCTCATGGACTATCTTGCAAGACTAATGTTCTATCAAACACACCTTGGGAAATGCTGTATTTTAGTTGATCTACAGTGTCTGGGATATTCCATATTCTATATGGCTAATTATTCCTTACCACTCTGTCCTCTGGGAGAATATCTTCTCACGTAGGATTCATAACTATCTAGAATATAAATGGAGCTAGTATAATCTTTATGTTAAAAAGAAGTATTGCCCTTTGGTCTTGAATTAGAATCCTTTTGATCATGAAGAGTATGAGGCCAATTATCACTGACATTTTCTTAACTGATTTATGACCACGTATCACATGGTCAGTATACACTTACATAGGTACTAAGCACCAGGCACACTTCCTTCGCTGCGTCATGTTATGTATGTGGAATGGAATACAAATAAGTGGCTTGAGTATTATGAAGCCTGTGTGCTCCATTCCACCCCATAATGTGTACACTTATGTGCCATAAACAAATGCTTGATGTGAATTCAATTGAGTCATTTTGCCTCTGTTTATTTTTTTATTTGGAACCTTGTATCAAAAATTATTTAAGTTTAAGGGTGGCTCAGTTGGTTGAGCGTCCAATTCCTGATTTTGGCTTAGATCATGATCCCAAGGTAATGGGATAGAACTCGGGTTAGTGTCCTACTAAGTGTGGAGCCTACTTGGATTCTCTGTCTCTCTGTCTCTCTTTCTCCCTCTCTCTCTCCCTCCTTTCTCTTCTGCCTCTCCACTACTCTCTCTTTCCTCTCCCCCCTTCCTCTTTCCCCTCCCCTACTTTTCCCTCAAAAAAAAAAAAAAGATTTAAGATCAAATGTAACTTGTGCAGATGTGCACCTGTAATTCATGCACATGAATACACACGTTCTAACTGAACAGCTTTGATTACCTTTTGGCAACATGAAACATAGGTAATGAGTTTTAAGGACATGCTACTTCAGTTACCAGAGAACTTATTTTCAAATCATGCACAGTTGTTCAAATCCTAATCTGGTCCTGAACTGAACATGTAGAGAAAAAAAAATGTGTGCTCTTAGCAAGTATAGGCAGAAGGTCCGTCTTAGATTTGAAATGCTGTGAAGTGTTCAGTTTCTCTCTTGCCACCAGTCACAGGTGTTAATTGACTATTAGCACCACTTAGTGCGTGTGTAAGTAAATATTTAATTCTTATCTTGGTAAGTATTATTTCAGAGGATTACTCTCCACCCAGTGTTGGAAGCTGTATGCCTTTAGAGTATTCTGTATCCACAGCATCGATTCTAGGAACATCGCAGCCAGGAACACAAGCCTCAGCATAACCAGATCATTCTTTAATGCAGAATCTCATCTTTGTCACTGGCCACACCGTAGTGCCTCTACTCAATGCCTGTCAAATAATTTTAAACTTATTATTTAATTTCATCATTAGACTTCACCTGAGAACCTGCTTGATTCATATCCCATCTCTGCCATCCATATGTTTCTTCTGTCAGACGGTTGAATTTTCAATCTGTTTCCTTACAAAGTATTAAAAAGTAATATTTTTCTAATGAAATATGTTCTGAGATGAGGAAAATATTAACTTGTCTCTTGAGAATTCTAGTTTTACCTCCCCAAGAGCTTATTCTTAGAATTATACCAAGTCAGCAAGATCCTTCTCTACAATCACATATATGTGTGTATTAGAAAACTTTCATTGCATGTTATATTAAATTATTAAAGAATTTGGCAAAAGTAAGTACGTATTATTGGACAGTTTTAAACAAGTGGTATCTATTATTTTTAATCAGTTCCATGTAATTTCCCTTTTAGATTGTTTTACATGTACACATCCATAGCACGCATTCTGAATCTTCTTAGCTTTCTCTTACGGAGTTTTCCAGAATTAAGGGAGAGTATTGAACTGTATGGGATTATGCTGCCCTCTAGTGGTACCAAGAAATACTTAGGTGGAGGACAGAAAGAGGAGTCCAAGAAGAAACGCAAGGTCAGAAAATTGGAGCCAGCATAAGTAAGAACTCATAACCTATGCCTGACTCTTAGTTACATATTTATTACATATTTGGATTACTTGTACCTTCTATATAACTTTTTATTTTGAAGTAGTTGGAATAGATTATTATCTGAGACAATATCTCAATGACTTCTACATCCAGCAAAAATACCAGCAACCTCAACCATGAATCTCAAGAGTTGCCACAGCAGTGGGGTAGGAGGTGCCCTCTGCCCAACATGCTACAATGGTTGGTAGGCACATCGATAGCCCAGTGGCCTCCTTTGCTGGAAGACATTTTTACCCTTCCTCATCTACATTCTGGGAAAATACAGCCTTGTTTGAGATGGAGTTTATTTTTCTTTTGGGGACATTATGGATACAACTCTACACATTCATTTATTTTTATGGCTTGCTAGTTAACCCAAAATCCATCTCTGTGCAGATTATTCTTCTGACTTTAGTCAGAAAGGGAAACTCCACACACGTGTGGTTATTTGATTGTTACTTTTACATATGGATGCTATATTTGTGTGCTTGATAAAGGTTGTGATTTTCTATGAAACCTTCTAAAATTACTATCACAAAGCAGATACACAGTGGTTAAAAACTATTTTCAAGATATTTTGAACTGAAATCTGATAACATCCAAATTCCCAAATATCTCCTTCAAACCATCCATTGTTATTTGCTAAGTATACGGACCCGTATAACACAGTGAAGAGTGGCCTTGGCCCTCGGTGGCAAGGTTCTGGCAGTGAATGCATTTCATGATATTGTCTCCGTGCACATACAGGCACACTGAAGGCCAACTATAAATATGATTGATTGAATGAACCTCTTCTTGATGGCAGTTGGACACATGACTCCCCTCATGACATAAACCTCAGAAAACTGCACTCACCAGTCTCTCCTTGGTTTTACAACTTATGCTAAGTGATCCACAAAATAATTCTACTAGATTGGACTACTGTGCTTTTTTTTCTTTTACTTCATTTAAATAAAAATCCCAGCTAGGAACTTGAGGTTTTAACACCAGAATTGCCCAGTGCTTTCTTGCCTCAGTTAAGAGTGAATTTTGTCAACTATTTCATATCACACCGCTGTTCCTTTAAAAAAAAGATAATATCATGTTCTCGTTTTTTAGGTATCTGGATGGGAACCAGTTTACACTGGTTCCGAAGGAGCTCTTTAACTACAAACATTTAACACTCATGTAAGTAATGTGTTGCATTTTTTTCAGCTTTGACTTCTTAACTCTGTTTCACGAAAGTGAGGGTAGCAAGGGGCAGAAGATTTAGTGAACCTTTCAGATAATATAAATCATTTACAGTAGGTTGCCTCCGTACTTGCTCATTGTGGTTCTAGATCACTAGCTACATCTTCATTGAATATCAATCAGGCAATGGTGCATCTTGGAGAAAGGGCCTTCGCTATTCAAAGTACAAATATGATTAAGTCTAAGTATTCAAGAACTCTAGAAATGCAGCAAATTCGGATACTTCGACTGATGATGAATGTGGACTATTTTATGACAAGCCAAGAAAAGAAAGAAAATAATGGCTTTATTTTTGACTTTGAGCAAAAGGTCATGGATAATAATAACATGCCTGAAAATGCATTATTAGGCTTCATTTTATTTTATACTACATTCTAAGTTAAGTTATGGGCTTCCAGTATTCAAATTCCAATATTCCAGTATTTAATTTTATAAAATTCATTTTACTTAGACAGCATTTAAGTAGACTTGACAAAGATGCTGATTTTCTGAGCATCAATTTCAGACATTTACTTTTTTTTTTCAGTTTGGCTTAATGTTCTTGTAAAATAACACCTCTCTCTTTCATTAATGTAAATGGATTTTTAAGTGGTAATATAAGACTATATTTAAATATACCAACATTTTGATCTAGTTATATGCATAATATTTTTAAGAAGATGTAATCTTACTGTATATAATGTCAGCCTTGTGGTAATTGGTAAAACTTATCAAAAAAATAATCAGCAATGGGAGGAAATGGAAATACTTTAGTTTAAGTCCTATATGATTTTAGAGTAAATATGGCTGGCTGAGGAGGCTGATCTTGTGTTCCTAGAATAAGGAGGTGTATTCCTAATTAGTGAATTCTAAAAACGTAAGTCACAGAAAATGTTACATTTCTCAAAATAAACTTGTTTCAAGGAAGGTTATGGCTGGTTAAAATACTGTGAATCATTTCCAGTTTCCCTTAAACATATAAGATAATCATTTTCTTAAAAAAATATGTAGGACTTTTAAATGACCTATGATTAAATTAAGGGAGAAAATGTCCTAAGATGTCTTGTTTTGCCTCTAGTCACTTATTTAGTAGCAGCAATTAAAAAAATATTAGGACTTTTAAATGACCTATGATTAAATTAAGGGAGAAAATGTCCTAAGATGTCTTGTTTTGCCTCTAGTCACTTATTTAGTAGCAGCAATAACTGATTACATACATTTTGTTGTACTAAATATACCTTTAAATTACTGCAATTTCCAGAGGATCACTTCAGGTGGATTGGGTCATTTGTGGGAAAGCATATGATTATTTAGGACCAGATTGGAAACATAAGATGAGAATTTGTAGATCCAGAAATGGATTTACCAGTGACTCATGATGCTTCCCTAGGCAGGTAGCTTCCACCAATATAGATTCACTTAACTTATTTTCTAAATTTAGGTGTGGTATTTTAGCAGCTAAGAAGAATAATAAAGCTCCTATATTATTCCTATTATTTCAGAATTTTATAGGTTCATTTTACTGATATTTTGGACATTTTAATTCAGGAATGGATAACCTTCATCTTTATATATTTTTCTTCAGAAAAAAGAAGCAGTGAATACACACACACAATGATCATAAATTGGGGCGCCTGGGTGGCTCAGGTGGACAAGTGTCCGATTCTTGATTTCGATTCAGGTCATGATCTCAGGGTCTATGAGATTGAAACCCCACTTTGGACTCTGCACTGACAACATGGTGCCTGCTCGGGATTCTTTCTCCCCCTCTCTCTCTGCCCCTTCCCACCCTTGTGCGCTCTCTCTTTCTCTCAAAACAAAAAAAATAAAATTTTTAAAAAATGATCAAAAATTATGAGCTATAAATTTTCACTTACTCATGAATCTTATTTTTATTTGTGCATTTAGGATTTTGTGTTAGGAAAAAAACAGTGAATATATACATATCACTGTTTGAGTATATGTATGGCTATATTCACTAATTTTTCCTTAATGCAAAATTGCCAAGGTATTTAATATATATCAATATGTCATTATTTATTATATGTTATTATATTACGTTATATATTATAATATAATTATAGGTACAATAAGTGTTATATATATCATATATAGTTACATATATTATTATATGTAATAAAAATAAGATCATATTAATTGAATATAAATCACAGCCATAGTACCAGTTACACTAGTATAAACATCCATATAGCACTGGTTAAAGAAATCCACCTCTCTCCCATTAACTTATTCATTAAACAGATATTTGCTGAGGACCTACTTTGTGCCAGTAATATTTTTGAAGGGCAAAGTTTTTAATTATGGTGTTCCAGAGGTCATTAGATGATTTCTTTTAGTTATCAGATTTGACTGTGTGTATCCAGGAGCATACATAACAGGGAAAATAAAGGATGTGCAACCAATGGAACGTTCAAGAACAAAGGTTTATTTGTCACACATAAGATGTGTCTGTTGTGAGTGGCCTCCACACGTCATGCGGCTGTGCTGGGATCGGGGCACCAGCACTGGCTGTGAAATATCACAAGTCTTACAGAGGAGTGAGCAGAGGGATATGGGGAAAGTGAGCTTACTCCAAAGCTTCTGTGTTTGATTGTTTAAGTTTATTTATTTATTTTGAGTGAGAGTGCAAGCAAGGGAGGGGCAGAGAGAAAGGAAGAGAGAGAATCCCCAGCAGGCTCTGCACTGTCAGCACGGAGCCCAATGTGGGGCTTGAACTCAGGGACCATGAGATCATGACCTGAGCTGAGATCAAGAGTCAGACGTTTAACCAGCTGAGCCACCCAGGCGCCTCTAAAACTTCTGTGTTGAAGTGAAACCAGGCACCAGTGCCCACACTTACTTCACTGGCCAAAGCAAAACATATCACCACTTCTAATTTCAACAGGCAGGGGCGTGAATAATTATGAATATTACACTGTCCCCCAGAGGGTTATCCAGGGTTTCTTTATTTTCATGTAAAAGCTGAGTGCTAACAGTGCAGCTGTGACTGAGCAAGAACTTTCTCTTTCTAAGAGTCACTAATATTTAACTTCTTCTGGTAACAGGAGACTCCATTTTTTTTTCTTTTTCTTTTGTAGAGACTTAAGTAACAACCGAATAAGCACACTTTCTAATCAGAGCTTCAGCAACATGACCCAGCTCCTCACCCTGTGAGTGTGAAAATGTGACACCGACTGTTTATCAATTCTGGATGACAGGCATTTTCTAGGCCCTGGGATGTTCCCTGTTACCAAGAGAGATAGAGTCCACCCTCAGGGAATATAAATATTGTTGGGAGAAACAGACAAATAAAACGTCAGTAAACAAACACAGATATTGTTAAAGTACTGGGCTCTATAAAAGGAACAAAGAATAATTTACACTTATGGTGGGGTTGGGAGAGATTGTTGAGACAGACCTCTGAGGAAAGTCACCTGAGGGAGGGAACAGGCTGGGGAAGGAAGCATCTAGACTGTATTTAGAAATAAATATGTTGTATTAGTGAAAACACAGACATTAAAGTATTATGCATCAATATTCTCAATTTATAAAATGCTAAAACAACGCTTTTCTTAACTGCTTTATTTTAAAATGACATTTGGCCATTTGGGGTTATCTGAGTAAAACAAATCGACTATGTATGCTTTCAGAATCCTTAGTTACAACCGTTTGAGATGTATTCCTCCTCGAACCTTCGATGGATTGAAGTCTCTCCGATTACTGTAAGCATCTTATGCGCAACAAAATATCTCTTATCTTGGGGATCTTGAGTTTTGGCTTGTGTGTTTAATGATTTAACTGCTCTTTTGATTCTTGGGTATTTTAAGATACATACATTAGGATTTACTGCAAATTTGAAAATAGGAAAAGTACTTCTTTTCCCATATCACTACTCAACACCTATTGTTTGGAGAACTCTACAATGTTGCTGTAGTCATTTATTTGACAATAGATAATATTAAGATGTATGTTTTATGTAGATCCAAATAATCTTGAAAGAAATATAGGAAATTTTAATTTCTTTAAAAATTGCATAATCAATGAGCACATTTTTACCAAAAAAAGTATTTTAAATATATGAAATGAAATATGATCCTCAATCACAATCCCCTCGCCCAGAATTAAACAGTTTTGTCTTGTCTTCTGGTCCTCTTTTATATGCATTTGTTTTTATATGCTGATATATGTATGCCCACAGCTTTATAACCTTTAAAAAAAACGTAAGTAAGATTTGTTCTTCTTCTGTCATTGGCTAATCTTATTTAACAATATACTTTAGACTACTTCTGTTCCATCATCTAAAAGTATCCCTCGACTATTCAACTGGCACAGAGTATTCCACAGGACGAAGGAACCATAACTTATTTAATCGTCCTCATGTGGTTTGATTCCAGACTTGCATTATCCCACACAGGGCTGGAGTGAGCATCCTGAACATTCATCTTCCTGTCAGCTGTACTGGGAGAATACCAAAAGTAACTGTCAAGTTGTGCCCCTAAAACAAGAATGTGTCAGTTTATGAATTTATTTTGCACCAACTCTGTTTTAAGAGAATACTTATTACAAAGCACCCTGGCAAATACTGAATAGTATTAATCCTGTCATTTTTTCTATGACAGACTGAGCACCTGTTTTAATAGAGGACCTGTTTCAAAGCACCCTGGCAAATACTGAATAATATTAATTCTAGGACAGATTGAATGTGATTTTCCCTTCCTGTTTTAATTTGAAATTCCAATAACTAGAGCACTTGTGCATATTTTACTTTTTTATTGAGCACTTGTGTTTCTTACTCCATGAGCCTGATCATGCATTTCCTATTTTCTATTGGGTGCTTTGTCTTTTCTTATTAACATATATGTCTGTATGTGTCTACGACTTGACTCTAAATTTACAGGTCTTTTTTTACTAAGGAATTAATCCTGTGTCTTGTATATGTTGCAGATATTTTCCATTCTGTTCCCTATATGTTATCTTTCATATTAATTATGGTTGTACTTTGCATCGTCAAAATGTATGATTTTTCCTTTATGGTTTTGGAGTTTCTACCTTCACAGTCTTTCCCATCCTACGTTCATACAAAGGAGCTTTCCTCTATTTTTTAATACAGTTTTAGTTTTATTTTCACATTTAACTTTTCTATCTAGGATTGATTTTATGCATGTGATGTGACATAAGAACTTTTCGTTTTCCCAAATAGATACCTAATTTTGTCAACACTATGCCTTGAATATTCAGGTCATATTTCCTGTACTGATTTGAAATGCTTAGTATAAACTAAACTCTCACATGTGTTAGATTTTTTCTGAACTCGCTGATATGTAAGAAGTTTAATACTGCTTTTTCTTGCTTTTAGTTCATTACATGGAAATGATATTTCTGTTGTGCCCGAAGGTGCTTTTAATGATCTTTCTGCGTTGTCACACCTGTGAGTACCTAGTTCATGAATGTGGGCTTAGGGTCAAACTCTCCCTGGCAGGTGCGTTCGGAACATACCATTCTCTGCCACCCTTTTTTTGTCATATCATGAGATATTATTGGTTCCACCTCTAAAGAAGATGTGAAGATTTCAATCTAGATACAGTGCCTTCTGCATGAGAGCCTTAATTTCTTCTTCTGGCCCTTAGTCTCCATTAACTAATGCAGTTGGACTCTCTTTACTTAGCTAGTGTCTTCTTACAAGCAGGGCTCTCCAGCTTCCTCGCTATGCATTTTCTCTTAACATTCTCTGATCTTAGAATACCAGTTCCCCTCCAATTTAGTTTGTCCAAATCGTATCATCCAGGTGACTTTCTAAATATCATGTCCTTCATGAAGCCTGTCTTGATTTGCTCTAACCAGACTCATGTATTTAGCATATACTACTGGCTATGGCACCATGCAAAAATAAATTAGAAATGGTTCAAGACTTTATAGTATGACAAGAGGAAACTGCCAAATTCTCACACTGGATGAAATGTTCCGTTTTTTCTTTTCTTTGTGCTTTGTCTCATAGGATCCTGTGCCTCCTTATTTTTGGAAGTACAATAAAGCAATATAAAGTATGTGATAAATGGGGTCCAAAAAAACTCTTCTGGGCTAATTTCCATGATTCTGCTATTTATAGTTGTAGTGTTAAGATCATGGCAAACCTGGAATGAAATTCCAGGAACAGATTTAGGATCTGAAACTTTCTTGTCAGGGTGGGTTTGGCGCCACCTGGTGGTATTTATGTTTCGCCTGAAACAGTAGAATCTGCTTCCCAGTTCCCCAGAAATTGCTGGCGTGGCTTTGCCCGCCTCTCCGAAACCCACCAAATGCCAAGAAGATATGTTTGAACAATTGAGAAAAGGAGAGGAGCCAATAGTCAATCTTGCTGTATCTGAATGTGTTTTATGGGGGCCCTATTCATCAATGTAGGTTTTTTTGTACATCAGTCTATCAGACTGTTTGGTGCCCACTGTTAATATCCCTTCCACTAACCCATCAGGTCCCAGGGGGAAGAACCTTCACTTTTTCATGTCTGAACTTGAACACCTACCTCAGAGTCAACATAGGGGCTACTTAGCTGCAAAATCCATGGATGTCATTTGCCTGAGACAGAGTGTGATGAATTCTTCTAGCTCACGGGTGTAGAGCTTGGTACTGTCTGGGAAAGTACACAACATTAAGAAGAAAGTATTCAGGGGTGCCTGGGCAGTTCAGTCGATTAAAGGTCCTGTTCTTGGTTTCGGCTCAGGTCATGATCTCACAGTTCGTGAATTCAAGCCCCGCACCTGACTCTGTGCTGACAGCATGGAGCCTGCTTGGAATTCTCTCTCTCTCTCTCTCTCTCTCTGCCCGTCCCTTGCTCATGCTCTCTCTCTCTCTCTCTCTCTCTAACTCTTTCTCTCTCTCTCTCTCAAAATAAATACATAACCTTTAAAAAACTTAGAAGAAAGCACCCATTATGCTAGCATTAGGGTGATTTATCAGAAAAGGCTTAGGGAAGGCACAAAGCTGAGCTTAGCATAACTTGTCCTTCTGTGAGCACTGACACCAACAATGGGAGCAGCTTGAATCTTGCTTGCCATGTGCCTTGTTCTGTCATGTATTTCTTTCATGCATTTCGCGTTGACTTTTCAGATCATAAAGAGCTCTGCTCCATTCACTTTTCCACTGTGTCCCTCACATAGTAAGGACGTAGTAAATGTCAGAAAAGGTGGCACCAGATGATTCAAAAACATAATTTGGCTCATTTTTAATGTAGAGGAAAAGTTTGAATCTGAGCATAACATTAACTGCACTCCAATTCTTGGTTAGAGTTGGGCATTAAAACTACTACAGTACAAAGGATCATGATTTTACAAGTATATTTTGGGCCTTTCTTCACGAAAGAATAAGTTGAATTGTACTTAGATTATAGACCTAGAAGCATTACCAATCACAAATTGATTATAAATCAAAATTATCTGTTTTAGAGAGGGAGACACAGAATCTGAAGCAGGCTCCAAGCTGTCAGCACAGAGCCCGACACGGGGCTCAAACCCACAAACTGTGAGGTCATGACCTGAGCCAAAGTCAGACGCTTAACCGACTGAGCCACCCAGGCCCCCTGAGAATAAAGGACTTTATACAGGGGTTGACACCTGGGGAAGGTTCAGATCCACTCTGGTGAACTGGCTCGATGCGTCTCTATTATTTCATGCCCTTTCTTAGCTCCGTGACTTTGCAATCTTTTCCGCCTCGTTGAATCTAACTGTGTAAAAGCTCATACTTTTTTTTTTTTTAATTTATTTATTTCTAGGAGAGAGATAGAGACAGCGTGAGCAGGGAGGGTCAGAGAGAGAGGGAGACACAGACTCTGAAATAGGCTCCAGGCAGTCAGCACAGAGCCTGGCGCGGGGCTCAAACCCATGAACCGCAAGATCATGACCTAAGCGAAAGTCGGACGCTTAACCGACTAAGTCACCCAGGCGCCCCAGCTCATAGTTTTAACCACAAGTCTCCCAGGAAAGTTATCTCCAAGGTGACTGTGCTCACAATCACCTTGTAAATAGTTCTACTGTAGCACTTCTAATGCAAATGATCTGCATGTTTGAGTCTATGTTAATCACCTCTGCAGAAGGAGTTCTTTGGGGTTAGAAGTAACATATTATTTATTTATGTTTGGGTCCTCCAAACCTGGAATAGTGATCGGATTCCCAGTAAATATTTGATGAATGAACTAAGTATTAATCTGCATGTCGGGTGAGCTTGCATCCCGTATAAACCTGTCTCTGCAAATACAAGAGTTTGTAAAGCCCAGTAAATTTTGAGGCTGGTGACAACGCCCTAAATCCCAGCTGCACGTCATTCAGGAAAACGGGAATCCCTGATGTTTCCATTTTCTTCTAAATTGTTATCAGGAAATCTGTAGGGATTTTCTACTGAGCATCACTCTGTGTTCTGTTCCTTTAGGAATTAACAATACATCCCTACTCGTGTGTGTGTGTGTGTGTGTGTGTGTGTGTGTGTGTGTGTGTGCGCTTTTGTGGTGTTGTTTTCCAGAGCAATTGGAGCCAACCCTCTTTACTGTGATTGTAACATGCAGTGGTTATCGGACTGGGTAAAGTCGGAATACAAAGAGCCTGGAATTGCTCGCTGTGCTGGGCCTGGAGAAATGGCAGACAAATTGTTACTCACAACTCCTTCCAAAAAATTTACATGTCAAGGTAGGATCTTTAACCATTTGTTCTTCTGCAAATAAAAATCCACTGCATGAATTTAAAAAGAAAAATGTTGCTGCTAGACTTCAAAGGTAGAGCTGAAAGGCCCCTAATAAATAATTCCTAATTCTACCCAGTGCTTGTACAGAAGCCAGCAAGTATATGAGGAGCCCTAGTAAAGAACTAGGCTTTGCAGATACGTTGCAGAAATAATTAAGTGGATATATCTAAGGTTTCTTTAAAATGTATGGAAAAATTAAGAGCTCATGATTTCTGGAAAGTTCTCTGATGGCCTCTAACACGTCAACTGTTTTGCTTTTGCCTTGTCCAAATGTGTGCCCTGCTCCTAGGGCTCCCAGGGCCCTGTGGTTTCCTGAGGCCAGGTAAGGACAAATGAGCCCTCCCAATTCCTCAGGCCAAACCTTCTGACTTGCCCCCTACGTCCATGTGGGTGTCTCTTGTTTGTTGGTATCCCATTTTTCCCTTTGTTTTACGTATTTGTGGATTTTAAATAGTGCCTTGGTAACAAATAGTTTTTTCCCTCTAATTACAAAAATAATATATGCCCCAAAGAGAAAATCTACACAAGACGAAAATGTAAACGATAAATATTCTATTTCTGCAAGAACTAAAATTAGGTACTTACCACAATACCTAAAGATAACCACTATGGAACTTTTTTATATTCAATCTGTTTTATGTGCAAAACTGAATCCTAAGTATTGTGGAGTATAGAGATGTGGATGGTACGGTGTTGCCTTCCAAGCCTCGCAATCCTAGCTGAAGAGATAAACTTTCAACACTTGAACATACTAGGTAGGAAAGCATCGAAGTAGGTAACCTAGAGTAGTGGCTCATGGCATGAATTTCACTTTTCAATACTTATATAACCTGAATTTAATGGATTAGCCCGCCAGTGCCTCAGTTTCCTTGTGCATAAGCAGAGATGATAATAATATATACCTCAAAACGTTTCGTGAAGATTAGATAAGTTACTATACGTGACATCAGAAAAAAAAAAAAAAAAAGTAAAGAAAATGTTGATGTCACAGAAACAGTGAATAGAATGGTAGATTCCAGGGGTTGGAGGGAAGGGAAAAATGGGGAGATGTAGGTTAAAGGGCACACACTGTGAGTGATAAGAATAGTAAGTTGCAAGGATCTAATGGCCAGCATGGTGAGTATAGTTAATAATATGGTATCTTATGACTGAAAGTTGCTGAGAATGGATCTTAAGCTTTCTTACCACACACAGGAAGATTAACTATATGAGGAAGTGGGTGTTCTAAATACCTTGATACTATTAATCATTCCACGGTGTATGTATATATCAAATCACTACATCACACCTTTTAAGTATATACAGTTATATTTGTTAATTATTCCTCAGTACATCTGGGGAAAAAGGTTAGTTAAATTAATATGTGTAAAACCCATTGCCTTATGCACAGTAAGCGCTCTATAGGTTAGCTGACAATTTTATTATCATAACATTTCTGAACACCAACAACACTATGATATAAGACAAACAGGGGCGCCTGGGTGGCTTAGTCGGTTAAGCGTCCGACTTTCGCTTAGGTCATGATCTCGCGGTTAGTGGGTTCGAGCCCCGCGTCAGGCTCTGTGTTGACTGCCAGCTCAGAGCCTGGAGCCTGTTTTAGTCTGTGATTCCCTCTGTCTCTGACCCTCCCCTGCTCATGCTGTCTCTCTCTCTCTCCTAGAAATAAATAAAACATTAAAAAAAAAAAAGACAATGTTTTGTTGATAAAAGAAGGAATTTCCAAAAGCTATATTCCCTCGAAGTATTTTTTTAAATGTTTATTTATTTTTGAGAGAGAGAGAGAAAGAGAGCATGTGAGAGTCGGGGATGGGCAGAGAGAGAGGGACAGAAGATCCAAAGCAGCCTCTGCACTGACAGCAGCAAGCCCGACATGGGGCTTGAACTCACATGCTTTGGGATCATGACCTGAGCCAAAGTCCAACACTCAACTAACTGAGCCACCCATATGCCCCTATATTGTTCTTTGTCCTTGAACTTCTCTTTTTCTCCTTAAGTTTCTATTTCCAATACCTCAGAGAGTTGTCTCATTTTTTGCTACAAATGTACGTATATAATTTGAATTTTTAAAATTTCCTGCCACCGAATATGTTTGAGTTTTTAAATTTTTCTTAAAATTGAATTGCTGTTAATACTCATATGAGCACCATTGCTTGGGACAGCAAAATTATTTATTAGCATGTTCATATTTTTATTAAAATTTGAAAGTAAAAGCGATTGGAAATACCTCTCTGGGATTATGTGCATTCATTACGAGAGGCTTTGCAGACAACCGGTGTTTTAAGTTATTCTTTTGTAACTGCAGGTGTTTCTTTGGGGCAATGCCCCCAGATTTCTAGTGTGCTGAGAGGTATATCATTGTTTTGTAAAATGAAGGTGATTGTCAAATCGGAGATAGGGAAGGAGAAACTGGCGTTAAAAACTTACTGTTAGACTGGAGCACCTGGGTGGCTTAGTCGGTTGAGCGTCTGATTCTCCATTTCAGCTCAGGTCATGATCCCAGGGTCAGGGGATCAGGTTCCACATTAGGTTCTATGCTGGGCATGGAGCTTGCTTAAGATTCTCTCTTCCTTTGCCCCTCCTCCACTCACACACACTCTCTCTCTAAAATAATAATAATAGTAATAACAATAATAAATTAAAAGAAAACAGCCATCATTAGGCAGATGAGTTTTCAAAAAATTATATGGGGAAGTTGAGAAATTGTAAGCTGATTTTATTACTTTACTCCATACAATGGAAACTTGTATGGAGTACAAGTTCTTCTTTCTGAACAATGCTGGTGCTTATGTATACTTCTCAAAGTTTAGAGTTCCCTGGAGATGGTTCCTTAAAAAATATATCATGATAATATAAATTTGAGACAAGGTACATACTTATATTCAGTTTTTTGAGCGTCATAGTTCACAATCATGTATTTAAATGTTCTCAGAAGTCTGACACATACTAACATACACACATACGTAAGCCTGTTTAACTGCAGATTTAGCTAACTGATATGACTGTTTTTTCATTAATGGCATCTTGTTTAGTTCTCAGACAGACATGAATGAAAATGTGTTTGAAAGAGAATTAGTCTGGATCAGTGATGCCTCATAAAACTTTCTGCAGTGATAACAATGTGCTTTATCTGCATGATCAAATATGGTAGTCACTGGCTGTGTGTGGTTGCGGAAATGTAGCTATTGCAACTGAGGAAGTGAATTTTTAATTTTATTTAATGTATTATTTATTTAGCTTTGAGAGAGAGAGTGCATGTGAGCAGGGCAGAGGGGGCAAAGGGAGAGAAAGAGGAGAATCTTAAGCAGGCTCTAACCTCATCATGAAGAGGGGCTCGATCCCACAACCCTGGGATCATGATCTGAGCCAAAATCAAGAATTGAATGCTCAACCAGCTGAGCCACCCTGGTGCACCAAATTGTATTTAATTTAAATTTAACCTGAAAGAGCCACGTGCAGCTACTGGCTGCCATGTTGGAAAACACGGTTGCCATGAAAGCTCAAAGGAAGAAATTGTATCAGAAGAGAATGGCTATGAAAAGTTGAGTGTAGGTGTATGGAAGCCAGTGGATTGGACAAGCTGACGAGTGTGAGGAAGGTGCTACAGGAGCAGAGCTGTGTTGTAGGAAAATGCTGGAACTGCGGTTTAGTTTAGTGTTCACTAAGTTCTCAAGTCAACAGTCTGCATGTGTTTGAAGGCACGCCCAGAGCAGGGTAGTAGACAGCATGGGTGTAGGGCGAATGACAAGAAGCGTAGACATTCAGAACTCCTCAAATATCATGTAATTGCAGTTAGCAGACTTGAAGATTAACTCAGTTTTTCTGTAACTTAATACACTTTTGGAATGATAGCACACGTTGCAATTCAGAATGCCCTTTGGCAGCATTTCTTGGCATTTGTCAAAATATTGTGGTTTCGTTGTCTGCAAGCGGAAGATTTATGACAGTTCAGACTGCATCTCTGCCATGACGATTGCTACTAATAATAAATAACAACAGCTCACATTGAGTGGTTTGCATTATGCTGAAGATTTTACCTAGATTCTTATCTCTTACAACCTTTATATCCTTCCTAAAATAAGTAGCATTCTTTCCCCATTTGGGAGATGCAAGTAATATAATTTAGAGGGATTAAATAATTTGTTGAAAATCACTCAGCTGCTAAAAGAAGGAGCCAGAATTTTTACTGTATTTTTAAATGTTTGTTTAGAGCACAAAGTGGGGGAGGGGCAGAAAGAGGCAACTCACAAACTGTGAGATCATGACCTGAGCCAAAGTCAGACCCTTAGCCAACTGGGCCACCCAGGCACCCCTTGATTTGTAAACAGTAATTTTAAATTACAACAGGAAGATGAATATCATTTAATTGAAGACATCTTTACACAGCTATATGTAAATATAGTTCAAATGTTTTCTCTGCTAGGATGGGGAAGGCTATTATTTTGAGTAATAAATTCAGTTAATACAAATTTTTCCTACAATTTTTTAGAGTATTTTTATGGTATGATCTCATAGTTTCCAAGTCAAAAAGAGAGAAATAAACTGGATGAAATAGATTATCAGAGAATATTTAATTAATATACAGATTACAGCATTTTTTTAATGGGAAGCAGATGGTCATGACTTTTCTTTAAAACCCAGATGTCTAGTCTTCATCTTTTAAATATCAGTGATGTTAGAATGATCCAGAAGTCTGCAGTAAAATAGAAATTCTCTCCCTGTGGAAGGCAGAATATTGTTAATTTCTAATATTCTCTTTCTTGGTCTTGGTTCAGAAATACTTAGCCATACAGTCAACTAACTTGTTCACTTTGATTTTGACAGACACTTATTAAGCACTTAAATGTGCCAAAGAGTGAACAGTTTAATGGAAATGAATGATATATCCTTTTTTTCATTCACCAAAAAGTCTATGAGTTCCTGTTATACACCAGGTACGGTTGCAAGGTATTAAGAATATAGTCATGTCATAAACATGACAGAGAAAAACCCTTGTCTTTATACAGTTTATATTCTAATGGTAGATACATTTAAATCTGTAAGTTCTTTTTTTTTTTTAAATATTTATTCAGTTTTTAGAGACAGAGAGAGACGAGCATGAATAGGGGAGGGGCAGAAACAGAGAGAGACCCAGCATCTGAAGCAGGCGCCAGGCTCTGAACTGTCAGCACAGAGCCCGATGCGGGGCTCAAACCCACAAACCACGAGATCATGACCTGAGCCAAAGTCAGGCGCTTAACCAACTGAGCAACTCAGGCACCCCTGTAATTTCAAAACAGTATGGAGGTTTGGTGATAGAAATATATATTCGAGATGCTAATAACATATATCCGAATCAAACAATCACGAGCTGTAACTGGCACCACCAGGTTCATCAGGGCTTGCTCCAAGAAATTCTTGCCATGTGTCAGGACGAACCTGAAAATGGAACACAACAGAGAGGAGGAGGGCCAGATGGCCAGGTGTCTGGTGGCCATGCGCTCAGATAAAGAAGCAGGAATATGGTCCTCAACATACTTCATTAGTTCATTTTTAAAAGTCAGATAAAGGGTCAGAAAGCCTGGGACCTGGGTGCCTGGGTGGCTTAGTCAGTTCAAAGTCCCACTTCAGTCAGGTCCATGGGTTTGAGCCCTGCGTCGGGCTGTGTGCTGACAGCTCAGAGCCTGGACTCTGCATCAGAGGCTGTGTGTGCGTCTCTCTGACCCTCCCCTCCTCACACTGTCTCTCTCTCTCTCAAAAATAAATAAACATCAAAAAAAAAAAAAAAAAAAGCCTGGGACCTTTCCATATCTCAAGCTAATCAACATTTCGCCACCACACTGATCTCTTCCACTAATTTCATGTGTTAAGATTTCCCTAGATTCTAACTGGGGCAAATTCCCCATCTCCCAGCTGTAACATTGTAATAGTGTCTTTTTTTTTTTTGCAAGATCAACATATTCAGTTTCAGGAGGTTCTTGACAAGCTGAAATCTTTTATTTTGTATCTCAAAATTACTGATTGACATTGCCCTTAGTCATTTAAATAAAGTGTGAAGGCAAGTAAATAATACAGCTCAGACTAGAAGTAATGAAAAATTCAGTAGATCAGTTTTGGAGTAATATTTAGAACTTGGTCACATACTTTATACATTTTCGTATTTAGTACTGCCAACACATAGTTATATATTAGTAATACATATAAATATTATATATATATAATAAATATATATAATATATATAAATATACATTACATATATTATATATATATAATAGTCTTAGCTTTTGCGAGATTATGATTTGCTCGCTGACCAAAGAAAATATTTCCAGGTTTGTTTATAGTTATTTACTTTTAACAAGTAACTTAAAAAAACCAAACAAGGATGGTTTTTAATTACTCTTTGAAAACTTAAAACACTGAGAAAATTTTAACTGACATTTATTTAATAGGTAATGAGAACCAACGATTCATATTCTCTTCTTAAATTTTGTATGTCCATATTCAATGTGATATGATCAGGTTCCATAAAGTAATTATCATTCTTTTCCATTTAACTGTGGCCCAAGAAGTTCATTTATTGGCCTGAGTTCACACATGTATGTAGCAAATGGTGAAGCCTCGTAATCCCAGAGGTATAATATGCAGCCTTTGTGTTTTTGTTAAATCATCTGTGTCACTCAGATTTATAAGATTTTTAACCGCCTAACATTCGTCGGCCATTCCCAACCCTGTAGTGAAAATACAGGGATTCCAGAAATTTCTGTCTTGCCAATTTCAATGACTTCTTTTTTTAATCATCTCTGTCTTTCATCTTAGACATTGGTAGCCACTCGTCCTTCTTGTACATTCTCTTTGCCTCTTTCTTCATTCTTTTGCTGACACCTTTTTCTTACATTCTGTAATGTTGAAATACATGGGGTTCTCTCCCTACCCCTGTTTAAATAATTGATTCCAATCCCAGAGCTTCAAATATCAGCCGTGACTTTTCTAAAGAACTTCAGATTCATATTGCCATTCACCTAGTGATTCCTCCCCCTTATAGGCTTGCAGAAACTTAAAACACATATTCTAAAACATGCATTTTCATTTCCCACATCCCTTTGCAGTGAGATATACATGTGTCTAGTACTTAACTGTAAATTTTTCAAGAAGCTTCGACATTTCACTTATCTTTGAACTCCCAAAACTTAGCTGCCTGGCACAAAGTAGATCCTCAATAAATATTTGATAAATGAATGAGGTAATTATGGAATGTTGTTAAAAACATGCATATGATATTAATGCTTAAGAGATGCAATAATGTAATAGCAGGTGGGGCTTAGAGTTTTGGGGTTTTAAATAAAACCTCCTTTAAGTTAATTATGCCCAACATCAAATAGCTCCTGCATTTTTCCTGAATTGTCTTTGCTGTACCTTTGACTTTATACAAGGGCGATGCTAGAGGATTCTCTTATTTGACTTACATTTCCAAGGGATGCCAGAATGAAGGCAGACTCTGAGATAGAGTTAGAAATTTGTGTTTGGAGCTTTTAGTAATAAATCAAAGTGAGGTGCAATTCTCAGTGGGTGGCGATATTGGTGTCAGGTGCACAGCTAGTGATTTCAGTCAAGTAAGCAAGTCTGCCTTCAAGCTTTAATGGATTTGAGGTCCGGCAGTTTGTGTTAAAGATTAAAGTAACTGGCAAAGACAAATTGTTAACCAAACTTTTGGCTCATTTTCCCTTTGAATTATTAAGCTAAATGCACTTGCAATCCATATAGCTGATGCCAGAGGGCTATCTTAAGTCCAGGCTAACACTTAAATCCACCTACTTAACCTAGACTGACCCCTTTCGTTTCAGTGACATCAGTAAACTCTATTCCTGATGCTAGTGGTTTGTTGTTTTTTAATTTTCCTCCTCTGTGGCACACATCTTAATGGAGCTCATGTGTTGGCAATACTTTAAAATTCTTTAGACCAGTTAACTTTAGGCAAGTGGAAGGATGGCAGATTGGTGAAGGTTTCAGCAAGCAAGCTCTAGTTCCTTGCCAAGCAGCAATGCAAGTTCTCTCCTTCTTAATATTAATAATGTTTCTGGTGGTTGTGTCAAATTTATAAATCACAGTTGCAGTCCTTAAACACATAAAACCATTAACTCTAGGTGTTGTTACCCAATAGATAATTATCTCTCAGTGTCCCCTGTCATTCCCTTAGGTTTTGATAATAATAGTCCCTACACTTTGCCCAAATTTCAGCAGCCGCTGGCATAGACATAAGGTACTCAGTGAACCTGGAATGAATGAATAAATAGCAGTCTCTAATTTGCCCTTGTCTATGCTAATTTTGGAGCAAACAAACATGGGGAGACTTCTGTTCTTTTTCTAAGTGAACCACTCATGTTCCTTTCAGCTACCTACCTACCTTCTTTGGAAGTTTAGGGAAGACTGCCAGAACTTCCTATGGCTTCTGTGCTTGCTCTCACTATATTTTATACTCAAAACTCATTATCATCTCATTTAATGCAACCCATTGAGATGACTCCCATTATCCTAATTCTGAACACTTACTAACAAATCTAGATTACTAACTTGGCTTGATGGACTTGAGATTCTGTGTCCAAGATTACTTGCATTATGATAAGAGACTTGTCTAATTCCTATCCCGGACATCTTCTTTCATCTGGAAATGATCAAGCGTGTAAAATTCTACATGTATTGGTTTGTTCCTAAAGAGTTATGCTCTTTTGCCATTTTGTTATGATTTTAGTTATCATCTCTTTTTAGCTCTGATATCATCTTCTTGTTATAGAAACAGATTAAAGATGTCTTTACCCTTGAAATAAGAGCTTTGTAGGAAAAGATCTCAGAGAAAGTATCCTGGGTGGAAAATGATTCACAGATTGAAGGCAAAGAAAAAATAAAAGATATACTTAGCCGAGGGCCAAAATATGAAAGGGAGATGAATGAGAGAAGAGAGCTGGATATAAGAGATACAATTCTGAAGGCTTAGAATACAGAAATGAGCAGATTTAGATAAACCAGGTGGATATAAAAATCACATTATAGGAATGATGCTTAATTGGGTGGAATCATAATCTAAATAAGAAAATAAATAATAAAGACAAAATAAATAAGAGAATTATATCATTTCAAGGTATTATTAATAAACTATTTGGAGGGGTTCCTGGGTGACTCTGTCAGTTAAGCGTCTGACTTCAACTCAGGTCATGATCTCACGGTTCATGAGTTTGAGCCCAACATTGGGCTCCTGGAGCCTGCTTTGGATGCTGTGTCTCCCTCTTTCTGCCCCTTTCCTGCTTGTGCTCTTTGTCTGTCTCTCTGTCTCTCTCTCTCTCAAAAATAAGCAAACATTAAAAAATATGTTTTTTAAAGAAACTATTTGGAATGGATACTACTCACAAACACGTTTTGAATTACTCTTCATCCAAACTCAGGAGCTAGGAATAAGAAATTGTCTTTGAGGAATTGACTTTATTTTTTTTAATTGTTTTAATGTTTTATTTATTTCTGAGAGAGAGAGAGAGAGAGCATGAGCAGGGGAGGGTCAGAGAGAGAGGGAGATCCAGGATCCGAAACAGGCTCTAGGCTCTGAGCTGGCTGTCAGCACAGAGCTCGACAAGGGGCTCAAACCCACAAACTGCGAGACCATGACCTGAGCCAAAGTCAGACGCTTAGCCAACTGAGTCACCCAGGCACCCTGAGGAATTGACTTTAAAAGAGGAGTTTGAGGGGTGCCTGGGTGGCTCAATGAAGCATCTGACTTCAGCTCAGATCATGATCTCACAGTTTGTGAGTTCGAGGCCCACATCGGCCTGCTTCAGATCCTCTGTCCCCCTGTCTCTGTCCCTCCACCATTTATGCACTGTCTCTCTCTATCTCTCAAAAACAAATAAAAACATTAAACTTTTTTTAAAAAGAAGGATTTGGAAAAAAAAGAGAAGCAGATAGTAGTCAACTTTACTGACCAGAAGGAGTTAGAACTAAGTATCTTAGAACTATAATCCTAATTATGATGCCACCGAAACAGTTTACGTGTTTAAGAAATATATCAAAAGAAGCCTGTGCACGTGGGAAATGTTGTTATTTTGATTCCTTTAGCTTTAGCTAAACTGTATATATATGAGGGGGCAGTGATCCCATGTGGTAAACCCGTAAGAAATTCCAGGTAATGAAATAGTTGAGTGAGATAGGAAACCAAATTTGGTCCTGGAAAAAGGTGGAGAAATTAGTGTTTATTGATGAGTTTATTAGGTATATAGTTCAGGGCTAGTTATTAAATACCTCTGGGCTCTCTGCAAAAGTGGACAGGGACTTCTCCAGCCTGGCAATGTGGGTATCTGCGTACTCTATTACATTCTCCAAAGTGTATTTACTTTTTTTCCCTGAAACAATCCTGGCTTCTTATCTAAATACTCAAACATGATTTTTGAAAAGCATCACATTCCACAGAATAAACGTACTGCAAACCCTTAACTCCTCTATTCATATGGCAGTCTTACAAGGTTGGAAACACAGAAATAGAACAAGTGACAGTTTTCCTCAAGGTCTGGGGAGGTGGCCCAAGGAGGATTTACGGTCCTCGTATTTGCTGATGCTCTATTTTGGTGGTGTCCATTCTTACTGTTCCCCCAACACCTTTTTTTTCCCCCAAGTTAGATTCTTCTTTCTTCTTCCCTAGCTAAGGGACCCACTACTTCCTTTTCTGTTGCTGGTTCCAAGCATGATGCGGTTAGCCAACACAAGGCTATTTATGGGGGGCGGGGTACCTTAATTTAACTTATTGCCTTAACCAACTGTCACCTTTCATTCCTCCAGTGCACTGACGAGCTAAATTTATTTGATAAACAAGTTGGGGCGGGGGTGAGAAATGAACAGTCTCTGAGCATCACTTTGGTATTAATCCCAGCAATTTCTCAGCTGTGACTTGCTATAAAGACTGCATTAGTTACTCTGGCTACCAAGAGAAAGTGAAGGAGACACGGGCAAGGCCTCCCTAGGGTCAGAGGAGTCACTAGGAGTAAATACCACCCCCCTCCATTAATAAAGTCCTTCCCAGAGCTGTTGTTCACTCCCAGATAGTTAGAAAAGAAACGAGAATCTCTTTGTAGAGATTTTTCAGGGTTTTTGTTCATAGGAAAACTGACTGGTACAGAATACTATCCTCTTTGGGATTTTATTCCTAAACCATTTTATGAGTATTTAATGGTATTTTCCAGGGTAAGGCAATACATAGATATGAAGAGGTGTTTTATTTTTTAAGTTCATTCATTTATTTATTTATTGAGAGAGAGAGAGAATGCACAAGCCAGGGAGGAGCGGGGGCGGGGGGGGGGGTGGTTAGAGGGAGAATCCCAGGCAGACTCCACACTGTCAGCACAGAATCCGACCGGGACTTGAACTCACAAACCATGAGATCATGCCCTGAGCCAAAAATCAAAAGTTGAACGCTTAGCTGACTAAGCCACCCAGGTACCCCTGAAGAGTTTTTAAGCCTACTATGAGAATCCACATTTTCTTTCTGTTTCTGTCAGTAGGCCAACAAATCACAAACATAACCTGCAGAAAAAATCTGATGCAAGATAGTTTATGTGAGCAGAAATCACACAATTTTGGGGTGGAGGTACCTCAGAAGGTTAGATCACTGATGGTGGGAAGAGGGCATGCTGTATCACCTCCTTAGATAATTGTGCTGGAAGGAATGTGCAATGAAATGTGCAGCTGGAATTATTGCTGCTTGTCCCAGTGAAGATAAAGAACTACAGAGAGGTGGTGATGACAGAAACATGATTCATGTTTACATTATAAAATATTTGCATTTTACAAATGTATGTATGAATAGGTCACTCTGATATAGTCCTCCGTTGCCAAAAGGCAATCTAATGAGCGCTCAAAAATATGGCAAAAAGTAACATCAGTGGATCATAATTTTATTAAAGACAGAAGTTTCCACATTGTTAGCCATTTATGGCATGAATATGTGCAACCAAAGGAGAATGATTGCAAATGAATCTGCCTTTAATCTAAACCTTTCATGGATCAGGAGATTTTTAAAATGTGGTTCCCAAAAAGTGAGATTGCAAGAGAAGATGATTTCAATGGTATTTTCTTCTTGGAGAGGAAGATACAGAAATCCCACCCACCACATGCCTGTGCTAATGTGATAGCATCCTGAACCAAAAGGATACAAGGGAAGATATGATAGAAATTACATTTTTTATTTCCATATGCATAAAAGTGATGGTGTTTCCTCTCTCCTGTGTGAAAATAACACTACTGATATAATATCAGGGAAGGTGCATACTTTTGTGTTTTATAAAGTTTATTTTATTTACTTATTTTGAGAGAAAGAAAGAATAGGAGAGAGGCAGAGAGAGGGAGAGAGAGAATCATGAAATCATGATCGAGGCGAAGTCAAGAGTCGGATGCCTAACTGACTGAGCTACCCAGGCACCCATATTGTATTTTTAATTGCACTGATTTATTTCTGTTTATTCATTAAACCTTCACACACATCCCCCAACAGACACACACACACACGCACACACACACTCACAGTTCTCTTTGGGACTGATGTTATGCATTTCCATGACAGCTGACTGAAGTTAAGGTGCAGGCAATGGCCATGGAATGCGTCCACAAAGACTAGTTAGCCAATGACGGGATTGACCTTGTGACATTTGCATCATTAACATCAAATCCTAACAACCTAAGCTCACAACCCATAGCCCCACTCTGAAGTTGGACAGTCTCCCCACAGCTCTCAATGAGATGGCCTCCTGTTGCATTCTTGAACAGTATATGACGATGCTGATTTCTGTTGTATTCATAGAAGATAAATACATATAGGTATGTGACCAATATTTTTATGCGAAATCTCCTTTTGTAGTTACAGAAGAGAAATACATATAGATATGTGACCAATATTTTTATACAAAATCTCCTATTAAATAAGTGAACTAAAAATACAAAGTATTAGTTTCTTATGTTTTTAAATTGATTTTCAGGTCCTGTGGATGTCAGTATTCTAGCTAAATGTAATCCCTGCTTGTCAAATCCATGTAAAAATGATGGCACCTGTAACAATGACCCAGTTGACTTTTATCGCTGCACCTGTCCATATGGGTTCAAGGTAAGGGGAAGCTTTTAATGGAGCCACGATCTGAAAACCTAGCTTTCTTTCATGGGTCCTCATTATTGTATTATGTTTTCTCTATATACTAAGATATGCTTGGTTTACACTTGACTTTACTTGGCCATTGCTTCTCCAGGGCCAAGACTGTGATGTCCCAATTCATGCATGCATCAGTAACCCCTGTAATCATGGAGGAACTTGCCACTTAAAGGAAGGAGAAAAAGATGGATTCTGGTAAGTCATTGGACTATAATATTCTGTCAGAAGCATTGGAGCAAGGATAAGCAAACATTCATTTTCCTTTTCAAACCACAGAGTGTTATTCTCTTAAAAATGCCAGAAATTTATTCATCAGAACAATATGCATTAGTTCTTCCCAGAGATATTGTAATATGAAAAAAAAAAGGAGACATTATAGTATTCTCAGCTCAGGATGCTATAAAATCAAGAATTTTTAAATATATGCACGTGCTGCCTTAGGATTCATACAGTCATATTAGGTCAAGACAAAGTAGTAGCTCCATTATGCTAATTAATAGCCAATAGGCTCCTACTTCAAGTTGCATATTCATCTGTTGTTTTGTGTATTGCTTTCACAGACAGTGTATAATGATAACATGTAGGTCCCACTGACACAGACAATTAATGATTCATTTCCAAGCCACAAAATGAGTAGACAAACATGCTGTGAACATTTTTAATCTGAAGTTATTTAATCATACAGTACAATTACTTCAGATGTACTTCATGAATTATGAAATAGAGTTCTTATAATGACAGTAATAATTTCACATAAGAATGTTAATCTGCTACATAGCTTGTTAGAAATACTACATTTTACAGTAAGTATTCTTCATTTCTGCATTCCGTTATGAAATGGTCTCTTTTACAGTAAGATTTTACTCAAAGATTATCCTGATACCTATTGAAAATAAATGTACAATATTTCATGTTACTGAAAAAAATTGTATTTGTTGAGACTTAAAGAGAACATTTACATTTTATAATGACAAGGAAGATTGTAATTTTATTTTCAGATTTCTTTTTTGCTTTGAGATATGAAAGACATTACTGCTAGGATAGAAAGTGTTGTAATTATTTTCATTTTTTTCATGTTTATTTATTTTTGAGAGAGAGAAAGAGACAGAGCGTGAGCAGGGAAGGGGCAGAGAGAGAGGGAGACCCAGAATCCAAAACAGGCTCTAAACTCTGAGGCGTCAGCACAGAGCCCGACATGGGGTTCCAACTCATGGACGGCAAGATCATGACCTAACCCAAGTGGGATGCTTAACCGACTGAGCCACCCAGGCACCCAAAAGTGTTATAATTTTTAAAGTCAGAACTGGGGCTTCTGGGTGACTCAGTGTTTTAACCATCTAACTTTAGCTCAGTTCATGATCTCATGGTTCATGGGTTTGAGTCCCCCGTTGTGCTCTGTGCTGACAGCTCAGAGCCGGGAGCCTGCTTTGGATTCCTCCCGGTCTCTCTGCCCGTCCACTGCTTGTGCTCTCTCTCTCTTAAAAATAAATAAACAGTAAGAAAAATTAAAGTCAGAACCAGTTTCTCCTCATTTATGAGCAGAGAAGCATGAATCATTCTATTACAGCACAACTTGTGATCAAGATATCTAGGGCTGTAAACCTTGCTTGTGTTTTAGACCTGCAAAAACATTGGACTTACTGACTTAAAGGACTATGGGGCCATTTGCCATCTTGACTCCAGCAGAGCTTTTCTTTTTCAAATTATTTCTAATTTGGAGAAAACTACCTTAAATTCATGCCTACTGCATGTCATTTAAAAGTACTTTAAATTTCTTAACAGTTAAAATCTCTGTAATTGATAAGTGTGTTTAGATTTTTTCAGTATTTAGACCACATGGTTTAAAAATGCAGCAAGAACATGGTGTGTTTTGTTTTTGTTTTGTTTTGTTTTGTTTTGTTTTTGGCCTTTTCTCCCCTGGTGTTCAGGTGTATTTGTGCTGATGGATTTGAAGGAGAAAATTGTGAAGTCAACGTTGATGATTGTGAAGATAACGATTGTGAAAATAACTCTACATGTGTTGATGGAATTAATAACTACACGTGTCTTTGCCCACCCGAGTACACAGGTAAGGAGCATAGAAAATGCTGTGCCGTCAGTAGTGTATCTCTTCGAAAGCCTCAGTGGCACTGTGTTGTATGCGTGTAGTAAGCCATTGCATTATTCCATAACTGGTAGGTGGTTTGAAAATTAGATGTAATGTGAATAACAGACAAAAATGGTTTCAGTCAACCAAATAAAAGATGCAGCAAGCCCAAAACACAGGCATCGACATAAAGTCATGCTATCCAGCAAAAGAAGTTACCATTCTGAAAATGGTTATAAAGCATTTTCCCACAGTTGTAAAGCATTTTCGTATAAAACACCTCTCCTGTGCAAACCAACCCACCAATACATATCTGAAAAGAGGCCCTTTTTTCGCAAACATAATTCAGCATTTGAGATTACTTGTGTCCACATGCATTTCTTCACTAGTGAGTGTTTTCCTGTAGTAACTCATGTCCTTCAAAATAAAACACAGTCAGGAAGATATTGAGTCCATTGGATAATCTCATGATCATCGCCTTTCTTCTGACATTTTGTATCTTAAGGTGATAAATTTCATAAGTCTCTCTGAACTAGTAAACTTCCCTTCACAAACCAATTTGCTATAAAGGCAATGTCAAGTTTAGGCAAACCCTGTTATGTCAATAGATCTGTTTCAGTGGTTTTATGTGGCTATGAATAAGGACTGAAATAGTTACAGTCTCGTATCCTGTTTAATAAACCACTAGTTTTGAAGTTGATAGAGAAAGGAGAACGTTACAAATTTGATTTGCAAGAAAAGATGGGGAAGTAGATTCTGCGACTCTGTTCAAAGTTACCATTTCCATTATGATGGGTATTTTTCATTAACTGTGTTTTTGCGTACAATTCAATACATAGTTAAGAATATCAGAGGGCAAAATAACTGGGTAGATGACTGAGGTTAACATCTCTAAACATGAAAAGATGAGAGCACATCCTTATGATTCACTTCCCCAGGGATTTGTCAGGGTAGCAGTGAAATGTAAGCTTTATGGAATACTCAAACTTTGCGTTTTGATAATTACTTTGCCTGATGGGCAAATGCTAAATAAAGTAAAAGCATTCTCTTTCACATCCCGGATTTGTTTGAGTGACTTTGAACCTGCCTTTTCCATGTTTTGTTTTGTTTTGTTATTTTTTTCACACCAGCGAAACATCTGATGTCATATAGAGTAATATACTAAGTTTCTGTAGGAGTTTGAACATATTGTATCATTAATTTTTCTATTACATACAAGCACCCTTTGGGTCCCTTAGTGACTAGTTTGAATTCTTTGATATTTTGCATTAATAAAGGATAGCAAATACATTCAACAGCTACCCATTCTAAAATGGTTGGGAAGTTTAGGTGCTATATAACTTTGACATTCACACTAATATTACTTGTGTCACACCTCAGAGAGTTGCCAACGGCCTTCATGCACAGATTCTGGGGCCCTGGGAGCTCCCCTGAGAATTTGAGTTTTATTGACTGAGCTACATTAAACTGGTACGAGAAGCCCAATGTTTGCACTAAAATCTGTTACCTAGTACCTTCTTAGTATAGAGTAGTTCTGTTTTCCTATTATTGTCCTAATCATTTTCTTAAGGGCTTAATTTTGGAAGCCTCTTGAAACTAACCTACACTCACCAAGACGAACTAGACCTAAGCATTTCAAGCGCACATTGATTAGCCAGTGTGCTCCTGAGCCCAGAGACCAAGAATTTATCTATATCCCTGGTGAAAACCTAGGCTTGAAAGCACTTTGTATTCAGGTTCTTACACACCTTTTTAATGATAATTTACAGAAGGTGACAGACGCTTCTCAGTTGGTTTGGAGAGGAGTCCACCTGCCTTGGCTTTACATTTGCTGTATCTTATTTCTCACCCATTTCTTTTGAGTCTCCACCTTACCTTCTCTCCCTTTATTTTCCAAGCTTCCTTCCTGAACCTTCTCTTCTTGATCATCTTTTCTCTATCCTAAGTAATCCAGTTCACTGCAACGTCCTCAAGAAGTATTATGAAGCCTCATTTCCCCTGTG
This sequence comes from Proteles cristata cristata, assembly GCA_017311185.1. Classification (NCBI taxonomy): domain Eukaryota; kingdom Metazoa; phylum Chordata; class Mammalia; order Carnivora; family Hyaenidae; genus Proteles; species Proteles cristata. The sequence goes on from JAESUZ010002383.1 coordinate 354,022, forward strand.
TCATATCTCTTTTTATGAAACACATCAAAAAACCCCAAAGTTTAGTAAAACCACTTTTTAGCCAAAGTGTGACATCTATAAAGTCCCTGATGTGGGAAGCTGCCATGACCATCTGTCCAGAGTCACAGTTCTCAACAAGAACTGAGACTCTTAGATGTTTTTAGTCATAGCTATTGCAATTATTGATTTGCCTTAATTGAGGAAAAGAATAATCAAAAATATTGAACTCAGTAGAAAGCTCACAGCGTACAAAACATGATATTACTACTGTCACTGGGCTGGTTCTTGTGGGCCACAAAGAGTTTGGCATCAGAGCAGATATCTAAACCAGGCACATTTGTAACTGACCCATTAGCTGTAGTATTTTTGTCCACATGTGAAATTAGCTCATTTACAAAATACGAAGCAACCATCTGCAGATTTTGAAATGAGTGGCACATAAGTGGCCTTCAATTATAGGAAGTATAAATTTGACCCTAGAGTTTCATATCGTGCTTCATCCAAGTTTGCAGTTAAGGGGGAATTTTTTTTTAATAATGTGACTCTACTGTTTTAGATTTAAGTTTGGAATCTGATTAATGAGGATGAGACCTGGGAAGAGAAACCGTGCTGTGCTCAGGGAATACAATCATGCTGCCATTCTTTAAAAATCACTCAAGTCACAAGTTGCTTTTCTGTTTGGAGATGTTTTACTCTGTGCCCCCAAAGGCAAACAATGAGAAAGTGAACTAGTTACTAGGAGCAAATAAAACTTCTTGGGGAAAGGTTGTAAATTATCACGGTGAAAGGTTTTACAGTTGGCATCTGTGTCAAGGCCCAGAAATGGACATCATGTTGCCAACAGAGGAAATTCAAAGATCCGAAAGCAGTCTGACAGGGGGCTCCCAACGTGATAGGCAGGCTATACGATAGAATGAACTGCTATTGGAAAATTAAGTTTATTTAAGCCCTTGTGACCAAAACATCACAGTAAATAGTGATTGATTTATTAGAGAAGAAAAGTCTCTGTTCTTTCCTGCTGCGGGGATTGACAACATAAATTTTAAGGGTCAATATTGTTTTTATTATCGAATCTTTGCAATACTTTCCCCACCTGGGTTATCAAGACTCTTCTTTTCTACCTAACTCAAGCCATGGTCTGTCCTTCCAGTTTCATAATATGACTGTTGCTTACTGGTATTTTTCAGACGAGATCAATTTTTGGAAATTTAAATTCACTGCGATTTTAAATTAAATTTTAAGCATTTTAAATGTAAATGCTAAGGATTCAGGAAGGAGGAGTCTGGAATTATTAATTTCAGCTTGCAAGCTTGTTTTTGTTTTGAATAATCCTTATATCCTTCGTAAAAAAGAGTGCATATCTTAGAGGTATATTTTCAAGGAATTCCTCAAATTATAAATTACAAATTATGTAAGCTCGAAATCTAGGAGAGTGAAAATTGTATCTATAGCATCCCTGCAGTGCTGAAAAACTTGACCCTCATTCTCAAGCTCTGGTACAAACTTAGTTATTGAATTGAAAAATATGTTTCCGCATGTTTCCTAAGACTCCGAAGCCTAGGTCAGCTATATCAACACTCTGCTTCTTAAGACTATTCTCATGGGACACAGATGACAAAGTTGATCACAATATACCACCGTGGTATTACTTAATGGGATGACATCAATTCAGGAAATGAAAGCTTCCATACAAATTGGGCATGTAAGGACTTAGAATATATTTTGTGGAAAATACTCAGACCGTTTTAGTTTTTCCATTTTGTACCATTATTTCTTCGTTTCCCAAACCTCCACTGCCCACACACAAACCATGAAGTGCCCATCTTAAAAAGTAAACTTGCTGGTTGTTAAATGAACTGGTTGAGATGCAGACCTCTCGCTGCCTGGGATGGCGTTGACCTTTCGCCTCATTTACTCCATGTTTGTGCGTGTGGCCCTGCTGTAGGTAAGAAATCTGAGCCTTGCTTTAGTCTGCTCTCACCCTCGGCGTCTCTGTTAATGCCGCGCATTGGCTTCGTGTGCTCTGCTGTTGTATCGCAATGTAAAAAGTCTTTTGTCTCTTCTGTCCTTGTCGCTGCCAGCTGCTAATCTGAATGAGGTGGAAAAAGGTTAGTTGCCTTTTAAGTCTATTATGATTTTCATTTTAGTTTCCCTTTTACTTTTAAAGCTACATAGATGTCATTGCGTGTACACGGTAAAAGGACGGTTGACAGAATTCGAAACCAATACCTCAGCTCAGTCATTCAGATCCTTGTCCTATGTATCATATGCCGAACACTATAAAAAGGGCATTTGAAGTGCACCTAACCAATTTCTAGAAGGCTCTAAAAGAAATTCTCTGAGTGGGAAGACGAGGTAGCTAAAAAGAAAGACGAATACTTTTTACTTCCTACTTGTCTGTATGCTTTTACCCTTTAAAGATGTCACCAACATGAATTATTTTTACAATGAAAACCATTGGTCCTTCAGTACCGTAGACAGAGTGTAGGTATAAAAGTGTTTAGATACTGGGAATTTTCCCAAGACATTAAGCTAACACCTCTAGTAATTTGAAACATGTAAAATACTGAAAGATGTTTGTATTTATTAAAACATTTTATGAAAGAAAACATTACAAAGCCCAAGAGATTGATTTTGAGAGTCACATTGTCAAACACATTATAAATTGTCATAAGTACTAGGCAGTATATTTAAAGCATAAAAAGAGTCATATCTAATCATGGACATCAGCATGGTTCAAATAGATCCCCCAAACCACCAGGGCCCAGGAAAGGAAGTCCTAGAGTAATTAGAGTGATAGGCATTTCTGGGAAATTATCATGAAATCTTTGTGAAATTTCATTTTAAAGATTCAGAATTATTACTAATAACATTGGATTTTTACTCATTCAGCTGATTGGACATTTTCAAGTGTCACATGCAGGCACAGTGTCCTACAAGGAGCACAATATGTGCTTGTCTTGACATTTCTGGTTGTATGCGAAGCATTTGCAGTAGGATGATAGGGCTAACATGGAATACATTATGTAGCAGTTCTCTTTGTCTCTGCTTGCTAAGGACTCCATTGTTTTTTCTGTTGCATTATTCAGGTTATATGCTGTGTTTAGTCACTTACTCTTACTATGTACAGAGTTAAGTTGAAAAACATGAAAAAAATGTCTTCATATTTTAGAATGTTAAAATATAGCCTATGTAGTTCTCTAAAGATTAATAAATCCAATAACATCTTTGATCAAATGTCATCTTTTCTTTTTAAAAGTACTAAACTAATTGGTGGTCTGGGGCAGGGATGTTTAAAGTTTGCTTCTATCTCAGAAAAACAATAGCAATTGTTCTGTTATAGGAATATGTCTATAAATAGTTATATATACTCTCAGAAAAAGCTTGGCAGTGTGATAGTGTTTTAAATCACCACGTGATTTCCTATGTTGACTAAATTTCATGCTTATGTTTATATAAGATGCCTTCTATTTCCAATAATCTGCTGCTAAGTGAATTTGCTTTGAAAAGCAGTCAAACTTTTCTCTATTCTGTAACACATAACTTCACAAGAAGTTAAATTTCAACTTCTTCATAGCAGAGAGTAACTTTCTTAAATAAAAAGAAGCTCCATAATTAGGTGACATATTGTTCATTAAAAAGAATGCTATAGATGTGAACAATAAAAATTTAAGCAATAACCTGTATAAGATGAGAAAACACACACCTTGTAAGTAGGGATCTAAATGCAAACCAGTGTGTAACTGACCCCAAGGCATGCACTGGGATTTGGGACAGGGAGGCTTCCTCTGGAATCATTTCCTTCTTATCTGCTGCTGTCTTCCAGGCTTGGAAAGATTTCCCACCACATAGTGACTCTGCCTAATTGTTTATGGTAAACAAGCTTTTCTTCTGCCATCTCTTCAGCTTTCTGTACATAATTGTCTTTCATGTGCATTTGAAAAGAATAAAGCTGTAGCCACAAAATTCAAATGAAGGCAAACTATTTACACATAAAAAAAAAGAAAGAAAAAAGAAATGACTTATCAATGCCTACAAACTACTTATTTTCCCAGATTATTATGCTAATAATAATTATTAGGCTAATAATTATTAGGCTAGTAAGGCAGGTGGGGTTCTGATGAATTTTTTGTAGCTAATGGGGAAAGTTCAGATTTTTTATCTTGGCACTAATATTGTCAGCTCTGGGACCTCTGTCACCTCTGGCAGTCTTTTTTTCCCCCCCTGGAAAACAGGGATAATAACATCTGTCCCACCTCACACTGGTGTCTGAGAATAAGATGGAAGAATGTATGAGATGACACCTTATAATGCTAACCATCTATACTCCAGAAACATCAGGGGCTGCCATTCCTAATGGTATGAGTCTTTAAGGGAATTTTGATAGAGAAATTCCTACCTAAAGTAGATTATAATCATAAAGGAAATTTCTCTCCCCATAATTTTCAATACTATCTTTCTTTGTTTTTTTTTCAACTCTTTCTCTGTATACATTATATGATTTGGTTAGTTTCTACATTACAAAATTTACATGTTTTAATATACTTCTATATTTTCTAATTTCCACAATTTGTTTATTATTTTCTTTTTATTTATTTATTTTGTAATATAGTTTATTGTTCAGTTAACTAACTTACAGTGTATACAACGTGCTCTTGGTTTGGGGGGTAGATTCCCATGATTCATTGCTTGCATACAATACTCAGTGCCCTCCAACAAGTGCCTATAAACAATGTTTATAGCAGTGCTTTCAACAAGAGCAAACTTATGGAAAGAGTCCAAATGTCCATCAATTGATGAATGATAAAATACTATCTTTCTTTAAATTATTAGTTTGTAATTCTATTTTCCATGCACATTTCTAATGGAAAGACTTTAGAAATAAGTCTTTGGTTCTCTTTACCCCCTTACTTGACCAGAAGTATAAGGAAATAGTGAATGCTGAAGAGCTCTTCGATTTGGCTGATTTTTTTTTTTTCTGAGAGAGAGAGACAACGTGAGCAAGGGAGGGTCAGAGAGAGAGGGAGTTACAGAATCTGAAACAGGCTCCAGGCTCTGAGCTGGCAGTCAGCACAGAGCCCGACGCGGGGACCGAACCCACGAACCGCGAGATCATGACCTAAGCGAAAGTCGGACGCTTAACTGACTAAGCCACCCAGGCGCCCCTTCTTTATTTATTTTTTTATTTTTTTTTATTTTTTGGCTGAGTTGTCTCTAATGTTTCTATTTTATTTTTTAACCGACTGAGTCACCCAGGGGCCCCTTGATTTGGCTGATTTTTGTTTTTTTGTTTGTTTTTGATTTTTTAGGTTTTGCTATATTTTTAAATTTTTATGATCTCTTAATAATAGTTACTTTCTGTTATTAATTCTGCCTCAAGATATTCAAGGTCTTTATGTCAAGATCAATATAGTTGCAATCATGTTTGCAGTCTGGTTTTTTTGTTTTTTGTTTTTGTTTGGTTTTGGGGGTTCTCTTATTTCATCTTATTTTATTTTTGATGTTTTTATTTATTATTTTTAATATATTTTATTGTCAAGTTGGCTGAAATACAGTGCACACAATGTGCTCTTGGTTTTAGAGGTAGATTCCCATAATTCTGCAGTCTAACTAGAGAGAATACTTTGGCAGCCTAATACGATTGTGTGGTTTGCCTTCACTTTCCGACCTTTCAAAGCCAGGTCCTACATACTTGCTCTTTAGTTAGTAGGCAAGGCCTATTGAGCCCAAAACAACAGTTAAACATAATCAAGCCTTATTCAATCTAATTTGGATTTATTTATCTTAAATATAAGAGCTAAATATTTCTTACATTTCAGTAGTTGTTGTAATTGACTACATTATTTGGCCTTGTTGTTCCAAAGAGGATGTACTGAAAAACATCTCATTTTTTTTTTATTTTTAGGGGGAGGTAAGTTTTTCATTTTAAATATTCAGACAGTGTTTATTGAGAAAATATCTTATGCTGAACACTGTGCTAAGCATCAAGTGTGACTTTTTTAAATGCATAAAACATCTACCAGGCAAACTCTTTGGCTTTCACTTTTCACTTCAAGTTCAAATTGGGTCAGTTATTTCACTGATACAAAGCCATCATCTCTCATATCCCAAGAAAGTGGGCAGCATAATATGGTTCCTTTACCAGTTGATAAATGAAGATAAACAACCTTTTTCTAAATGAAGACTAATCAGACTTTCCGGCCAACAAAACATTATGGAGAAACCCATTTCATATTATTTAGAACAAAAGTGAGAACATAAGATGATTTTCCTTGCTTGAAACATTTTATTATCCACATGTCTAGAGTATTTTCTTGAGCCTTCCTACTTTGAAGTATGATTAACTTTATCTCATGAGGTTACTCTGTGGCAACGTATCCCATCTGCTCATGGTCCATTTTGGACACCTTTTGCACCCAGAGGATGTTGATCAGTGTATTATATCTTTAAGAATTTGCAGCCCCTCAAGATCATTTCCTTACATCTCTGTACAAACTAGTGGATTTAATTAAGTTTAGAGAAATGGGAATGATCTGAGTACTTTATTGATCATATTTTAGAGGTCAATGAAATTTCTCATTGATAGGACAGATTGTAGTGTAGTGAGCACAGAGGAGAAAGCATCATATTATTAAAAAGGATCCTCAGGAAGAGTCGGCTCTTTAAAAAAATAAAGTAAGAAATAATAGCACACTTTTAGTGATGAAAAAAGTCAATTATTACCATTACCATTGATAAAGATACCGAATATTCAGCTGAGAGACTAGGCATCTGTTCTTGTTAATATGCTCTGGTGCCTGGGATTATAACCTTGAGCAGATGATGTAACAAATAGAGCTGGACCAGTTCCGCAGAAGAGGAGGAAACAGACATGCTTTTCCTGCAGGTGTAGTTCAGTTAACAGGTGCTACACCCACTACTCAGTTCATCCATCTCTTTGCTACCCTGAAAGACCTATAACAGGAGAGAGAATTTTTTAGTAGAAATAAAGAAAAATAGTAAATATACAATTTTATATAGGAATTTGATGGAATTTTAAAATTTTGGTAATGAGAAACATTCAGGTCCTTTTATCTTCCCTTTCTCAAGTATGTCAGGGAAGTACCGACACTCACACTCCTACCATTCCAGAGTTCATCCTCTCTGTTTCCAGTTGGAACCGTCATTATTTGGCAGATGAGATTATAAGGATACCAGAGAGTCAGCCAGGCTGTGTATCCAGTCCCACCTGCAAAGGCAGTCAGTCCCCCAGGCCGGGATCTCAGAACACAAATCTGCTACTGATTTTCCTTGTTTTCTGTTCTGCCTTACATTGTTCTTCACATCTCAGGTCTCCTTCATTAATGTGTTTAAAGTTTTGTGGGGGGGGGGGGGTTTCTTTGCCCTTGGGGTGCCTCCGTGCCTCAGTAGGTTAAGCCTCTGACTTCAGCTTAGGTCATAATCTTGCAGTTCCTGGGCTTCATCCCGCATTGGACTCTGCGCTGACAGCTCAGAGCCTGGAGCCTGTTTCAGATTCTGTTTCTGCCTCTCTCTCTCTCTCTCTGCCCCTCCCCCACTTGCACTCCATCTCTATCTCTCTCAAAAATAAACATTAAAAAAAATTAAAGTTTTTTCCCTTAAAAGTAATCAAATAAGTGCCATTTTTCACATTTTCCCTCAGCCTTCGAATATCTAGTTTGTGCCAGCCAATCTGCTAGTCAGTGGAATGGGAATGAGGAGGTATAAAAATATAAATACGGGTATCCTTTGCCTTCAAGGACCATACTTCTAAGAAATTAAATCTCATTTATTTCATCCAGTAAGTTCCTGTTTTTGATATTTTCCCTTGCTGCTCCAGTTCAAAGGAGATAAAATGATTACCATTTATTCAGGATTTTCCTGAGCCAAGCAAGAACTCAAAATGCAAATATTTGAAGAATGATGCCTTTGAGCCTCCCAAACTCTGTGTCCTGGGGATTCTGTCAGGAATTCACCAGATTTCCTCCCCTGTCACAAATATATTTGACAATGTCATAACAGATTAAGTTTAACACCAGAATTCTGGTTCAGTTATTCAGATTGCTGCCCTAAGTTCCTTTTCTATTATTATCAGTATTAATGATCCTTTTGAATTAAGAAAAACTCACTTGGTAACAATTTATACATAAGAACAAGGACAGCCTGCAGTATCAGCCCCAGAACTCTCCCCTGCTACACCCAGGATTCCCAGAATGGACTCTGAAATTGTTTTTTCTGTCTCAGAGAAAAAAGAAGCTAAATCTGATTACATTCGCAAAAAAACTAGCAACAGTTAAGTGTTCCAGCAATGTATGTACCCCTATCTAAAATTGTTTTTCTTGTAGACATCCTCAACCTGAATTTATAACTTATAATTTAACTTTAGGAAAAATTGAAATGAGATACTCATTCAATCAAATGTACTTTTTCCTAGAACTTTATTATATTAAAAATATAAATACTTTTTGAAGTTTATTTTGAGAGAGACAGAGAGAGTGCAAGCAGGAGAGGAGTAGAGAGAGAGGGAGAATCTCAAGCAGGCTCCATGCTGCCAGTACAGAGTCTGATGGTGGGGCTTGAGCCCACAAAACTGTGAGATCATGACCTGAGCTGAAATCAAGAGTTGGATTCTCAACCAACTGAGCCACCAGGTGCCCCTAAAACAGATGGGTATTTTAAAAAGAGTAAGTTGAAGTTGAAAATTTTCAGAAATCCTAATCCAGGGCCCAAATAAGCAACCTCCTTTCTGCTTAGCAGTTTTGAGGACTGAATAAGCCTACGTAACACATGCCATTGCCCAGATTTCTTGGCAGACAGACTTCAACTAATTGTCCACCCAGCAACTCTTCAAAAATGTCTTAGCTCACTTTACCAAGAGGAGAAATTTCTTCAGGGATAGTAATGAACTGGGACTATGTACTATAGGTTTTAATAAAAAAAATAAAAAATCATTTATCCAGATTCTAAGCCAGGGTTCTCTCCATATTTTTTTTAATTTAAAAAAAAAATTAGTCTATTTTTGAGTAATTTTGCACAAGCAGGGAAGGGGCAGAAAGAGAGGGAAAGAAACGATCCCAGGCAGGCTCTACACTGTCAGCACAGAGCCCGATGTCAGGTTTGATCCCACCAACCAGAAACGTGAGATCATGACCTAGGCCAAAATCAAGAGTGAGACACTTAACCAAATGAGCCACCCAGGCGCTCCTGGGATGCTGTCTATATTTTAATCACTAAATGAAACCCAAGGAATACTGGAAAGTTAGGAATCTTTTCTTCTTCTCTAATTTTTCCATATTGTAACTTCTCTAGAGAAAGGAATTTATCATGAATTATCATGCATGTCTTTGAATCATTTGGTGGGTCTAGCTCAAAATATTTCTTCTCAACATTTTATTAGGAAAATTATTAAATTAAAGCAGCTTTGTGTTTTGGTCAAGTAATAAATTCTCACTCCAGGGCACATGTAAACTAATCCTATTATTAGTGGTTGATTTCCTTCTACTACTATTCTTATTAATTTTAGGAGACATTAATGCTAACTCTCATGAACTATATAGTATCTTCATTATCCATTGATTTGCCAAAGAACCTCTATAGATAAAAATTTTCAACAATTTCAAAGTTAAACCAATATTTTTTATGAAAAAGCATGTTTAGGAAATTTGAACGTGTGGGGGATATGTAAATTATTATTAGTGACAAGATTCAACTCAGGTTTCCTTCACCTATCATGAGCTTTGATGTCTTTGACATAATTTAAATAAAAAACATTAAACTATTATTTTTAATTAATAATAATAAATATATTTGGTAGTTATTTTTAATTGTTGCTCTCATTCAAAGTTCAAGCCAGTCCCCCAGTTCGTTGTAAAATTGATGAAATAAGGCATCAGACTCACTTTTCTCCCTCTGTACAAAACACAGTAGTTTGGGATTTCCTTGGCCTTTGTTACCTTTAATACCCTAAAAGGAAGAGAATCTTCATTACCACCTGGGCAGCCTTTCCTGCACACCCTATTAACACCAGTTCCTCTTGGAGAGAGGCCCACGGATTTGGTCCAAATTCACCCAGACACAGTGCTTTGCAGAGAGACTTCCATCCCCCATGGCCAATGTGGAGACCACCTATTCTGCTTTGCTCTTCTGGACCTTGACTCTTCTGCAGTGCAGATGTCATAGTCACGGTTACGCCCTCTCCCGTGCATCACTTATTCCAGACTCTGTTAGGGAATATCAGAGACCTAAAAGAAAACTTTAGGCCAAGGAGAGGACAGCCACATGAAATGAAATAAGAACAAAAAAAGACATGAGTCAAAAAGAAAGAAGAGAAATAATGGCATAAATTGAAAATTTTATCCCCACTATAATCCTCTCATAATTTAGCATTTACCACCCATATTGGTTTGCGGGTGTTGCTCTAACAAAGTACCACAAAGTGGGTGGCTTAAGCAACAGAAATTAAGTGTCTTACAGTTCTGGAGGTTAGAAATCTGAAATGAAGGTATCTACAGGGTTCGTAGCTTTTGACCTTTCTGAGGGAAGAATCCATGGTGGGCTTCTCTCTTTGGCCTGTGGGCAGTCATCTTCTCCCAGTGTCTCTTCAGTCTTTCCTCTATGCCATAATTTCTTTCATATAAGAACATCAACCATAATGGATTAGGGCCCACCCTAATGACTTCATTTTAATTTGATTATCTCTGCAAGGACCCTATCTCCAAATAAAAGATCACATTCTGAACTAGTGGAGGACACTGACTTATCTTTTGTAGGGGACAGGAAAAGGGGGCACAAGTCAGCCCATAACACCACATCACTATATTTTAAACCCTTGATATTGCCCCAGAAACCCTGGTCATTTCAAGTGTTCTCCATGTCACTGCCAAGTACTTTCAAATATACATACCAGAAACCCAGTAGTCTGAGATGACTCCCTCTCTCTCCCCTACTCATGTCCGATCCATCACAAAGTTTCATAAATTCTACTTCCTAAACATCTCTGCAGGCCATCCATCTCATCTACTGCCACCTGAGTGCAAGTTGAATTATCCGTCATGTCCATTTTTATCTGCCTTTTTGTGGTCCATCCTTCACTGGAATCAGAATGTTCTTTTAAAAATACAGGTATCATCTGGCCATCTTTCCACTTAAAACCCTTCTGTGGTACCCACTGCACATTGTACCACGTGGCCCCTGCCAGCCTCTGTGACCTCCTCTGGTACCTTATTTTCCCAGGCTCACTCCCAGTCTTTCAGAGCTCATATTTTCCATGAATACAGCCTCCTGCACAGAGCCTCTCTGCTACTCTTCACTCCCTGCTTCACCCTCACCTCCCAGTGTCAGTTCTTCAGAAATATCTCCGCATGGTCAGTCCCCCTTCTAAAGCCCCATGACATCGTCCACTTACCTGTACCGCACAAGCAATCTTATAGTTACTCTCGAAATTATTGATTAACATTTCTCCTCTTCCTCTCATGTATAATCTCCATGAGAATAGGGATCGAATTGTGTTGTTGTAGGCTGTAGCATTAACACAGGTCCTTTTGTTTTTTAAATTTTTTAATGTTTATTTTTGAGAGACAGACAGAGCACAACCAGGAGAGGGCAGAGAGAGAAGGAGACACAGAATCCAAAGCAGGTTCCAGGCTCTGAGCTATCTGTACAGAGCCCGATGCGGGTCTGGAACTCATGAACCGTGATATCATAACCTGAGCCGAAGTTGGATGCTTAACCGACTAAGCCACCCAGGCACCCCTTAACACGGGTCTTTATACATAGTTGCCACTCACAGTGTATAGTGATATTAAACATCTGATTTATCATAATCATTAGAAAAGGCTATAGGGATATCCTCCATATGCTATCATGGAAGAAGTTTGTAGAATAGTTCTGAAACTACTTTAATAAATTTGGTAATAAGAAATATAAAGAAAAAACTAAGACGCCAGAAGTATAAATGAGGATAAAAGGAAGGGCCCCAGGTGTTCAAGAGGGAAGGAACCTTCAAATCAGCTACAAACATAGATCTAAAATGAAGCAGTGATCAAGGCCAACTGCAGGTACCCTTTTCCGGAACAGTCATCAAAGTGCATTGAGATTGCTGTCTCATTTCAATAAAATCACAAAACCACAACCTCAGAGGGCTCTGAGCACATAGTGACACTTTGTCTTTACCACCAAATGCAATATGTTTTGAGCAGCTAACTTGTTATCTGCCTTATCCATCTTTGTAGAAGCATTTTCCTTTTTGGTGTGTGTGAGATTTTTTTTAAGAGCCACAGTTGACCTTGCACAATTTCAATTCCAGAAGATCATTTTACCAATGAGGAATTGGGGCCCAGAACAATAAAATAGTTCACTTTCCTGCAAACCGGGCCACTGTTTTATACTGAATAAGTTGCAGAAGGCCATTCCAAGCAATAACTCAGCAACCCAGATGTCATCACATCCATTAAAAGACTTACTCTTCAGTATCTCTTTATGCTGGCTCACTCGCCACTCCAGAACATCCATTTTGATGATCTTGCTTCTGATGTCCCACTACAAGGTGACCATAACATTTATCATGCAAAGCAAGTCATCTGTGTGAGTGCATGGGGACGCTATTGATAATTTCCTTGAGACAACAGGTATCAACCTGGACTGCCCTACGCTGTACACCAGGCTGTGCGGTCACATCAAATTCTTCAGAAAAACCACATGTACAGGTGTTTAGTAAGTTGTGATTATATTTCCTCCCCAAGAGTGGGCTTTGTTTGAGGGGAGTGGGCCTCCCTCCTGCCTTGCTCTCCCACAGCTCATACAAGTAAAGCTATAGAACCTGGCCATTTCCAATCTCACTCTCCACCATACGTACCTGACAGACACAACCAGGAGGAAGTGACCCAGGAACTACATGTCACCTTCTTACAAAAAACACACCTGTTTTGGAGATACAGTGCGTTTTATTCACAAGTTATAGCACTTCATTCAGTAACCTCTGTTTTTCTAAAGAAATAATGATAGGCTACCTAGTTGACCACTCTCCATCTCTTCTCAAAAGGTAGATATCATATAGACATACACACACACACACTTACACGTACATATACATCTGTTTTTATATTCTCTCTCTCAGGGTGCCCAGGTGGTTCAGTTGGTTAAGCATCCGAATTTGGCTCAGGTCATGACCTCGTGGTTGGAGAGTTCAAGTCCCGTGTCAGGCCCTGTGTTAACAGTGTGGGGCCCAGAAACTGGTTTGGATTCTGTGCTTCCCTCTCCCTCTGCCCCTTCCCTGTTTGGACTCTGTCTTCTCTCCCTCAAAAATAAACATTACTTTTTAAAATTCTCTCTCTCTCTCTGTCTCTCTCTCTCTCTCACAGCTTAAAATTGAAAGCATAAGGCAATTTACTTTACTCATCTGAATAAAAGTGAAGTTACAAATGCCAGGCAACCATTTTGTTCCATGCTATTGCTTTGTCACTTGGGACTTTTAAGGGTACAGAGCTGAAAGCAAATAAAAAATAGGATATCCTGGGATTTAGTAGAGTGGGTTAGAGCTGAATTATGGAGTCAAGGTTTGTCTAAACCCCTGTATATTGAGGGATTCATGGGCACTGAAATTTAACGAGTATTCAACTACATTGACCTTAACCACCCCCAGTGAGCTGACATATCTTTCCTACTTCCGTGTTAAAAATATAAAGACTGGCTTACAGGATAACAGATTATAACACTAACTATGTGTAGCAGAATAAACAATATTTCCACCTTTCCTTATCACCTCATACTTTATCATCTCAGGAAGAAAGGTAGCCATTGATGATATTATCTCAGGCAGGACGTGGAACATCAAAAAAGCAAAAACAGTTACCTTATTTTCCATTATATTCCCCTGATTTTTTCACTGATTTGGTTCTAGCTCTGACTACACATGAAAGAAAGAAAGAAAGAAAGAAAGAAAGAAAGAAAGAAAGAAAGAAAGAAAGAAAGAAAGAAAGAAAGAAAAAGAAAAGAGAGAGAGAAAGGGAGAGGGAGGGAGGGAGGAAGGAAGGAAGAAAGAAAAGGAGAGAGAGAGAAAGAAAAAGAGAAAAGAAAGGGAAGGAAGGAAGGAAAGAGTAAGCGTAATGTTCACTCAATACTATAAAATTTAGGACAAATATTCAGTAGTAACTAAAAGTGTATGAGTGAACTAATGTTAGTGTTATTCTTCCTGGAAAACCAATGCAGCTTTCAAATGTCCAAATTTTCTTACTGTTGAGAAGTAGATCTAAACTTGTACATTTATCTGTGGAGCTTGTTACAATTCCCATATTACCTTGAGCTCTTGGGTTTCACCTCTGTGGGATGGTATTTAAACTTTAAAACCGCCTTCACTCAAATACAGCAGAATCCAATATAAGTTGAAAAAAATAAATAGCCCAATGAAAACATTTATTTTAATATGGCCAGAGAAAATTTAAAGTAATGCTTAAAGGAAAGTCATGAGTATTTATTATCAATGGGTAACTAATTATTAAGCAAAAATTAAACAGAAAATTATCTAAATGCTAAAGTGAAATTCACATTGAATATAAGTCAACAAGGTAGCACTCTTGTCTTAAAAAGTATGTATCTTTTCTCAATAGCTATTATTCTAGTGTGTCATAGCATCATACTTTATAGAAATAGGAAGGCAAATATGCCAAGAATAATGCTCTCGGTGATCTTAAACTCAAAGAAAGGAAAATGAGGTAAATATCATTAATATCCAGTGCGTCCAAAACCATACAGCCTTATGTCCTCTCCTTATTAAATGGTTATCAGGAACATTAGGCAACTCTATTTGTGCAGTGTTTAAAACTGTCTGCCACACAGTAATAAACACTGTACAAATGTTGATTAAGTCAATACGTAAATTCAAACTATAGATGTGCCATAAAATAGGCACAGGCATCATGGCATATGAAAATTGTAGATAGCTAACAAATGGGTGAAAAGATCCAGGAAAATCTCATAAAGAGGGGCTGTATAAAGGATGGAAAAACTGACAACAGAACTTATTAAAGTTACTGAAACAAAAGGAAACACTATTAACCCAGACATGGAGTTGAGATAAATTCATTAAATCATACACTGATGGAGGAGAGAAGAGTACAGGTTGAAAGATTTGGCTTTAGAAGTGAATTAGGCAGTAATGGAATATAACATTTGTTAGTATTGTAATATTTGGTGACACTTAAAGGAGGACAAATCATTTTTGTCTTAACCAGAATCAAATGTGTGGTTATGTATTGGTCATAAAGAACTATCCTACACAACTTTAGCAATGATTAATACTGCTGCTGTGCTATTCTTAGAACATAGATTCCTTACAAATTAAGGAACACTTCACATTGGCATAGCTTTTCACATTAAAAGTAGCATGTTTTGCCTTAAAGCTCCTAATTAGACAATGCACGGTCTGTTTAGCCAGCCATGTCTTAGAACCATCTCCTTTCTCATTCCTTCCACATCAAGTTTATAGAGAAACACCTGGTGGAGGATAAAGGGTCAACTCTAGTTTCTTCTCTTAGAGATCAATTTCTCTTTCTACATTCTGTCTCCAGCTCAGACTTTCTCTACTAGTTGAATGAATGGGAGCTGATTGAGGGCAGAGTCCATTACATCTGCCCTTGTGGCCTCAGCATCAAGCATGGCATCATACAGTAACTCCTCATGAACTGTAGTGTAGGTCACCTTGATTCGGTTGGTTAAGTTGGGTTGGATTGGATCAAAGTGAATAAGAAATCAAACATTTCCCCTTTTCTTATAATTTTTAAAACAATTTTTTATTTAGGTATTGAATGAAAAACAGAGTATTTTTATTTATTATACATCTTATATGGTCCCTCTGTATCATCAGTTACTATAACCTGCCTTGTCTATAGAGTACTATAAATACCCTGTGTCCAACCAGATAGGTTTGATTGGAAAATTCAAACTGATTTCCTCATGGTAGGCTGACAAATTATAATGAATAGATTCCATCAAGATGTATTACTTAAAATAATACTAATTGAAAGTGAAAACCTTTAAATAAACCCTGTTTAAAAAATAGCTCATCATGTATATGTTGTTAAAAACTTTTTGTATCGCAGACAACTTTCTTATAATGAAGAAATCTATGAGACTTTCAGTGTAATTAGTTCATTGTAAGAGACAGAAAAAAACTTATCATACACCAAATTGACATAATAGCTGAGTACATTTATATATTTGCATCACGGATACAGATTCTTGAAATGTAAATAATATGCCGCATTGAGTTGCTAGGCAACTCTTTCTACCAGTTAGCAAAGTTTTTCCTTAAAAGGACAGTCTTATAACAAAGGAATATGTTGAAACTCCTGGTTTTTAAACAATGCTGTTTAAATCCATACACCCTGAATGAATGAAGGTTCTAATAATTTCTTGAACATGAACAGCTGCTCGGATGTGTCCCTGTATTGGCTCACTTATTGTCTATAACACAATTAAAAAGGGATTTAGCAGTAAGGTTGAAAAGGAGATGGCTTTTAAATTTTGTTTCTTTCTAGTTATTTATTATCTCCCTCAATGATTGGGAAAGTCTCACTGAAAATCATTATTTGGCCTAATATGTCTGAAAATAAGATAGGACCATATTATTTATATCTGACAAAACTTCTTAAGAGATTCTCAGGCATGCAATTCAACATAAAGTGTCTAGAATCTGCATGGTTACGCTTTTGGCTCTCATTTATTGATAAAATTTATTCTTTATGAGCTGACACTCTATCCAGATTGAGTCTCCTTTTGTTTCTTTCTTAGTGGATGTAA
This sequence comes from Proteles cristata cristata, assembly GCA_017311185.1. Lineage (NCBI taxonomy): Eukaryota > Metazoa > Chordata > Mammalia > Carnivora > Hyaenidae > Proteles > Proteles cristata. The sequence continues at coordinate 370,813 of JAESUZ010002383.1, forward strand.
CTAAAGAGTAGTCTGTTGAACTATTGCAGTTAAGTCATAAGAGGGAAACAAAATTGTTTCCTTCCAGACTTTATGAGACCTTGGAGACTATGAAAATATGAGGATTATTTTTTCAAACATAAAACCACAGAATAGGTCAGACATAAAGGGGTACATACCAAATGAGTCTATCTATGTCACATTCAGAAAGAGGCACAACTCACGTTTGGCCCTGTTAGGACAGTGGTTACTTACCCTTGGGATCAGGTGTCTGGGACTCTGGTAAATGGTGTGTTTCTGGACGTGGACACTGGTTACATGAGTGGGTCCAGTATGTAAATATTCATTAGCTATTCATTTATCCTTGAGTATATGCTATACCATAATAAAATGTCCAAACTATTTTTTTAACATTTATTCATTTTTGAGAGACAGAGACAGAGTGTGAGTGGGGGAGAGGTGGAGAGAGACGAAGACACAGAATCCGAAGCAGACTTCAGGCTCTGAGCTGTCAGCACAGAGCCTGACCCAGGGCTCAAACTCACAATGGCAAGATCATGACCTGAGCCAAAGTCAGACACTTAACCGACTGAGCCACCCAGGTGCCCCTAAAAAGTCCAAATTAAAATAAATGAAACAACAGAAAATGAAAAGCATTCAGATTTCCTTTCCCTCCTTCCAACAGTGTATTCTAAAGGGGCTTGTATCAGTTACAAATCACAACAGTTGTGTTATCCCAAATCACGACCATGTAGCAGCATGCCAGCACTTCGGATCTTCTGCTTCCATATCTTGTGATTTATTTTCTCCCCAGTCACAAGCTGTGCTAACCTCTGAGGCCCCTGACAGCCTGCTGGCGGGAAGCCTGTTAAGCTTGGTCTGTGAACTAACACCGTTTGCCATGTTAACAGGCGAGTTGTGCGAGGAAAAGCTGGACTTCTGTGCCCAGGACCTGAACCCCTGCCAGCATGACTCCAAGTGCATCCTGATGCCAAAGGGATTCAAGTAAGTCAGAGGCTGCTTCGGGGCCCCCAGTGCAGGGGGCGGGGTGTTTCCTTAGGAACCTGTCTTCTTCACGTTCCTTTCAGGACCTTGCTTCACACCTTTGCTCAGGATGAGAGGGACATTCTCTCTACTGTCAGTGGGGTCTTTATAAATGTTTATATCCAGCATGGACTTTTTTTTTTTTTTAGTACACTATAGAAAATAAAAGAGAGTCTTTCTTTTCATTCCATGGCTCTTCCTGGGAAGTCACATATGAAATGAATTAGACTTTGACTATGTTTACGTAAATGTATTTGAAGGCCAATTAAGGGCCACTGGGGTGGCTCAGTCGGTTAAGTGCCTGACTCTCTTTTTTTTAATGTTTTTTATTTATTTCTGAGAGAGAGAGACAGCATGAGCAGGGGAGAGTCAGAGAGAGAGGGAGACACAGAATCTGAAGCAGGCTCCAGGCTCTGAGCTGTCAGCACAGAGCCCTATGTGGGGCTTGAATCCACAAACTGTGAGATCATGACCTGAGCCGAAGTCAGACGCTTAACCAACTGAGCCACCCAGGTGTGCCAGTGCCTGACTCTTGATTTCAGCTCAGGTCATAGTCTCACAGTTCGTGGGTTCAAGCCCTACATGGGGCTCCACGCTGATGGCACAGAGCCTGCTTCGGATTTTCTCTCTGCCCCTCCCCCACTCCCATTTTCTCTCTCTCTCTCTCCCCAAATGAATGAAACTTAAAAAAAAAAAGCAACTATTGAAGGACAAATAAATTTGTAATATCTACTAGGCACTTTATCATCTGAATGTAAGTTGGTGGAAAATAGGGAGCTTAATTTAATGTAACTGAAGTTTCTTTGCTCTGCAGCAATTCTTAAGTATCTAAGGCATGGAAGATGGAGTGAACCTCATATCCCAGGATGCCCCAGGACAGGTCCAATTTGTGCCTGTTGTCTCAGCCTAATTATGAATAGAGCCTCTTTCACCCTATGTTTGCCTTGCATGGGATGATAAAGCAGACAGTCACCGTAGAGGGCTCCCTAAGTGCACTCAGAACTTCTTTTTCCTCCTCAATCTTCCTGAAATATTTTGGTATCAACTTAAATTATTTCTTTGCTACAATCCTGAAATAGTTTAAGGATCTGTCAATAGCACGTTCTCTTCATAGAGCTGACAGTGGTTTAGAGATCATCTGGTCCAAATTCATCTTAAACATGTGGAAACCATGGCCCAGACAGGTTGGTGGCTGTCTAAAGATCTCAGGGTTATTCGTTGGCAGAGGTAGGAGCTAGGTCTTATATTTCCCAGATGGGTGATTTTGCTAATCTAGGTTACCTCGAAGAAGTTGTGTAGTTTATTAACATTACAGTTGGTTGGTTATAGAAGATAAGCTGGATTCTCAGGAATGAGACAACTGGGTTCAAGAGTTGAGCTGTGCTTATATCAGACAATCAACAAATAGAATAATTTGTTCTTTTACCCACTATTTATTGAGCACCTGCCATGGGACAGGGCATGTGATAATACTACCATCTTATGTTATATAGTGGTGGTTTTTAAGTTTATTTACTTACTTTGAGAGAGAGGGAGTGAGTATGCCAAAGGGGAGGGAGAGAAAGAGAGAGAATCCTAAGCGGGCTCTGCACTGTCAGCACAGAGCCCATGTGGGGTTTGAACTCATGAACCGTGAGATCATGACCTGAGCTGAAGTCAAGAGTCAGAGAGGTAACTGACTGAGCCGTCCAGATGCCCCCGTTATATCAGGTTTTATAGCTACTCACATTCACATGCTTTCTCTTTTCAGTGAAATAACTGAGGCTTAATTGCCATAGGATTCAAAGAATTAAAAATTACTCAGGTCGGGGACAATTTTATGAGAGAAGATGGGAGGGGAACTGGATTTCTAACACTCTGGTACTTGTCCACAGATTATCAGACACTCTAAGTTGAATAGGAGGTAGGGTCGGTACCTCCAATACCCCTGCCTTTCAAAACTCAACTTGAATGAAATGTTTATGGTCATTTTATTTAAAGAATATTTTTTACTTTTACTTTTAATGTTTTTAAAATTGTATTATCTTTTTATTTTAGAGAGAAAGAGAGTGCAAGCAGGGGAGAGGGGCAGAGGGAGAGAAAGAGCAAATCTTAAGGAGGTTCCACTCTCAATGCGAAGCCCAGTGTGGGGCTCAATCCTGCAACTCTGAGATCCATGACCTGAGACGAAATCAAGAGTCAGATGCCCAACCAACTGAGCCACCCACGCACCCCAAATAGAATTTTTTTTAATTTTTTAAAGCAGGCTCCATGCCCAACTTGGGGCTTGAACTCACAATCCTGAGATCAAGTGTTGCATGCTCTATCCAACTGAGCCACCCAGAAACCCCCAAAATTTTATCATATACAAACACAGTTTTAGTTTTAGCACCTTTTGATTCCATTTGACACCTTGTCGAAAAAGAAAAGAATATTTTTGAATTCTACTTGTCATTATATTTTAGTTTACAATCCTATGTAAAAACCGGAAGTCATTGAAGTCTTTATTGATACAAAATGCTTCTTGAATTTTGTTCACCTAAACACTGTACTTCAATTACTTGAACTCCTAATGTCTTTGATCTGCCCACAATTAAATTCAGCAAATTGAAAATCCACCACTTATATGACAAATCCTATCCTTTCTTAGAGAAATTCACCAGTAAAGCAAGTCCTTTTCCAGAATTGCTTATCTGCCACACAGATTTCACAGGGCTTTGTGCATTGTGACTATAAGACAAAGCGAGACTTCATGGAAACCATTAAAAACTGAGGGAGTTTGTCTTCAAAAAGACTGTTCCTTAGTTCAGTATCTTCGATGACTATTGATTAGATTGCACACTCAGAAGGGCTCTTCCTGCATCAGGGGTTAGCTGTTGTGGGAACCCATTGTTTTCAATAGTAATTTGTGAGCTTGTTTTATAGTGGTATGTAGTTTAGTAGAAAGCAGGTGAAGTCACAGTGTGTGCTGTCACTCCCATATTATAAATAATTGCACATGGTGACGAAGGGAGTTACAAAAAGAAAATGGGCTTTAAAACTAAAAGAGCATGAAGCTGCTAAAGAAAATCTCTATTGACAAATGTTGTTTGGACAAATTGTACTGTTACTTCAAATTCATTTTCTTATTACTAAGCTAACAGCTGGTTTTACTTTTCTTGCTTTATTATATACCTCATAAATCTCCTAAATTGCTTTGAGATATTTTTAGACCATCATATGCCATAAGCAGTATTTCCAAGCATGCATCTTCCTTAGTCAGCTTTTGGGCTTCTAAACAGGATAGTTTATAGTCCTTGCTTTCTTCCTCACTCCTGGCAGATAATAGAGTGGAGGGAATGTGATAGCTTTTATGGATAATACAAACCTTAAGGATTTCTTAATTAAATATTATCTTCTGTTTTGAAATTCGATCTCAGGAGCAAAAGAAAGACAAAAAAAATGTTGGTCATAATGCAATTCCAAGTTCTAATGGGCTTGAAAAATAGTATTTGTAGAGAAAAGAATATAAAATAACTCTTAGGCACTGGTGGTGAACGTATGGTTCTCTTATCTTTTACTTTGATTTCTTTTCTCAGATAAATAATTCAGAATGTTTCAAAGCCTTTCTTCTTTCTTTTAATGCCTGGCATTTCAGCGGCTCTGCTCACATTAACACTGATGGAAGCTCTCTTCTCAGACTTTGTCCATCTCTTTGAGAATGTATATGGCCACTTAGGATCTATTTAACTTCAGACTTGTTTGCTTTGCTTTGTTATGATTTAGCATTAAAACCACTGGCTCATGAGCAAGCATGCCTCCTCAGTGAGCTCATTTTATTTTCCTAATTCATACATGTAGAGCTGGAAGTCTGTTCTCCTTAGAGGGTCTATACCCCACTTATTTTAATTCATCAGCCCTCCAGTAACTCTTAAATCTTGATTTTGCATATTCAGAGAAAACCCTCAGTGTTGAGTAATGTCCACATTCACTTGGACATTTTTAATTATCTTCATTCATTTAAGTACTAACAGCTTTAAAATGGAAAACTGGAACATTAGTAAAGACTAAACCACAAAGACTTTTATAGAATTATTAAGACTTAATAGAATTATTTTTTAAATACTTACCATTTATTGATCATGCATTATATATGAAACACTATAGTAATTCTTTTACAGATAGTGTTTTTGTTTAAGCATAGTGTTTTTTATTTAAGCTTTTAACAGACCTGTTAGGTGGAAATTATTTTCTACTATGTATGTTATAGATGAAGACACAGACACTTAGGAAGCTTAAGTAAGTTAGTCAAGATTACATACACATATGCACGGCAAAGGAAACAACTCACAAAACTAATAGGCAACCAACGGAATGGGAAAAGATAGTTGCAAACGACATATCAGATAAAGGGTTGATAACCGGAATCTATAAGTAACTCCCCAAACTACACACCTGAAAAACAAACAACCCAGTAAAGAAATGGGCAGAAGATAGGAACAGACACTTCTCCAAAGAGGACATCCAGATGGCCAACAAACAGATGAAATGATGCTCAGCATCCCTACTTATCAGGGAAATACAAATCAAAACGACACTGAGATACCACCTCACACCAGTCAGAGTGGCTAAAATGAGCAAATCAGAGAACACAAGATGCTGGTGAGGATGTGGAGAAACGGGCACCCTCTTACACTGTTGGTGGGAATGTAAACTGGTACAGCCCCTCTGGAAAACAGTGTGGAGGTTCCTCAGAAAACTAACAATAGAACTCCCCTATGACCCAGCAATAGCACTGCTAGGAATTTACCCAAGGGATACAGAAATGCTGAGGCATAGGAGCACATGTACCCCAATGTTCATAGCAGCACTCTCCACAATAGCTAAAACATGGAAAGAGCCTAAGTGTCCATCAACGAATGAATGGATCAAGAAGATGTGGTTTATCTATACCATGGAATACTACATGGCAATGAGAAACAATGAAATCTGGCCATGTGTAGCAACATGGATGGACCTTGAGGGTGTTATGCTGATCGAAATAAGTCAGGCAGAGAAGGACAAATATCATATGTTTGCACGTATAGGAGGATTAGGAGGAACTTAACTGAGGAACCAGGGGGCCAAAAAGGGGGGAAATGGTGGGGGAAAGAGAGAGAGGCAAATCATGAGAGACCCTTGAATGCTCTGAGAACTGATGGATGTAGGGGGGAGGGGGGACGGGCATGGAGGAGGGCACTCGTGGGGATGAGCACTGGGTGTCATGTGGAAACTAATTTGACAATAAACTATTTGTTAAAAGAAAGAAAGAAAGAAAGAAAGAAATTGGCAAAAAAAAAAAAAAAAAAAGATTGCATACATATAATGACGAAGCCAGACTACAAACCCAGTTCTAACTGCAAAGTCCGAATTCTATAAAGCTAAATAAGCTGTAGTTTCCTGGTTTATTTGTTTTTTACAGTCAGTGAGCCCTCTCTTAACCCCAAAATAGAAATGCTCATGGAAGCGCAATGAGTGAAACTAACAAGTCACAACAGAAGAGCGTTGAGGGGGAGAGGGGAGGGAAACAGGAAGCTACCAGTAGCCTCCTTCGGTTCAGTGGTCCCTTATTGCTTCTCAAAGCACAGATGGAAAATGACTGCACGTGCCATGCTGCTTTCTCCACAGGCAACCATAAAGTATTCCGTCCTTCACTGGTGAGAAATCCGGACTCTCTTGTCAGATTGCTTGGGTTTAGTACCTGGCTGGGGCAGTTATGAGTCGAATACCCTTGGGTAAATCCCTTAACCAATTTGTCTGTGACTTTCCTCACCTGTCATGTGAGACAGTGGTGATACTGCTCTGTCACAGGGCCATGGAGAAAAATTCCATGAATCCACAAACGCGAAGTGGTTAGAACAGGGCATAGCACCAGGAAGTGCTCAGAGAATGCCACCAGTACGTGTGATGGTTCTTCATCAATGCAGTGAGACCCCTCCTTCCCCAGTGCCACCAGAGTGAACAAACAAGATGAGAGCTGTCCGTGGAATTGGCCCCTGGAATTTTTTTATCAGTTCCCCTGCCCTACTCTATTAGGCATGCCCACTTCTGCCATAATGATTATCTGGATTCACTAGGAATTAAAGTTTCCAATGCTGACATATTTTTTCCGTAAAATTTTATTTTATTCCAATACATCCATTCTCTTTCTTAATTTGCTTTTCATTTTATTTATTGATTGAGAGAGAGAGATTGAGAGAGAATGAGAGCACAAGGAGGTAGTCACAGAAAAAGAGACAGAGAATCCCAAGCAGGCTCCACATCATCAGTGCAGAGCCCAATACGGGGTTCCGTTCTCAATGAACTAGGAAATCATGACCTGAGCAAAAACCGAGAGTTGGACCCTTAACCAGCTAAACCACCGAGCTGCCCCAATACATCCATTCTCTACTAGGAAAAAAAATTTCAATTATTTTTAAGATATGTTTAATATTTTTGGTAAATTTTACAACATAGCACTTCCATTGTCTCAACTGTTCAAAGGAGTTAGAGCAAATGAAAATAGAGGACATTGTAGGCAAAAATAGTGGGGATGGAGGGAAGGAAGGAAAAGGGGATGGAGGGGGGAAGGAGGGAGAAGATGCGAGAGAAGATGGAGGAGAGGGGAGGGATGGAAGAAAGCAAACGAGAATGGGAGGGGGAGAGGAGGAAGGAGGGACACGTGTGCATTTGCATTCTCATTTGGATCGTGGATGATTACTAATTATACCATTGTGACAGATCGCACTGAGAAAGCACGGAATGACTGTGTTCTAGGCATCCATTAATTTGGGGGTTCTCTGAGCCCCCAAAACATAAGTTTTGGATATTTTGCTTTAGTTATAATGTATTTTCATAGAAGTATAGTTGACACACGCTGCTACCTTAGTTCTAGGTGTGTACTAAGTACGTTTTCTCAAGATAGCGCCCTTTTTTCCTAGATGAAATGCAGCTGTTTTGCTTACCTTGGCTCAGTTCAGTTTGAGACTGTTTACCTGCTTGTTCAAACAGATGTGACTGCACACCAGGATACATAGGCGAGCACTGCGACATTGACTTTGATGACTGCCAAGATAACAAGTGCAAAAACGGAGCCCATTGCACAGATGCTGTGAACGGCTATACGTGCATCTGTCCCGAAGGCTACAGGTAAAAGTAGACATAGAGATTTGGGGTAGAGTTAAGTCTTACAGAAGGACCGCAGTTCCCATGCAATTAAAAGCAATGTGTTCTTTCTGTGTTTCCTTAGTGGCTTGTTCTGTGAATTTTCTCCACCCATGGTCCTCCCGCGTACCAGTCCCTGTGATAATTTTGATTGTCAGAACGGTGCCCAGTGCATCATCAGGATAAATGAGCCAATATGCCAGTGTCTTCCCGGCTACCAGGGAGAGAAGTGTGAAAAGTTGGTTAGTGTGAATTTTGTAAACAAAGAGTCTTATCTTCAAATTCCTTCAGCCAAGGTCCGTCCTCAAACGAACATCACTCTGCAGGTAAGGCATCCCCCACCAGCAAGGGCTGATTCCATCCTAAGCCACATTTGGCTTCAAGTCATAAACATCTGGTAGTTCGTGAGTGATACTATTTCTTAAAAAAACAGGTTATCGACTGCATAACCCAGTGACAGAAAATGTTCTCTGTATGAAAATCTTAAGTGATTCTTCTCTATAGCATTTGTATTTTTCAAAACTAAATGAGAACCAGCTATTTTTATTCACTACTTGATCATGAATTACATAGAGCCCAACAAAATAAATGTTTGGTGCTCTGGTGAAGACATGTCTATTTATTTATTTTTATGACTCGGAGTTTAAGGCTCTGTGGCCTGCGAAGCAGTGTGTGTGTGTGTGTGTGTGTGTGTGTGTGCGTGTGCTATTCTTAGGAATCCTGTAGGTAAGGAGAACATCAGTGAGGCAACACATCTTGACAAAATATTCAGCTCGTGCTTTTTATTTCTCACTCGGAACCTTTAAGAAGCCACATGGAATTAACAAACTCCAATTTTAAGACTTTTCACCATGTCACTGTATCTCATTGAGCCGGTCATTCAGACCCGCAGGAAGGAGGTGAGACTAGATTAGGATCATGAATTCAGCATACGTGGGGCAAGTTGGGACTGCATGTTTATTTTATGTGGTAAGGAAAATATTTTAATATATTTTGAATTCAAATGACTTTAACCAATTAACATAGATGCCACTCCTTATTAAGTTTACCCTGACACTCCAGTGAGGGGCAAGGAGCTCTTAACAGCCATGAGGAATGGGACTCGGGAAAGCAGACACGCCTTCCTTAAAAAGCCCGTCTCCCTAACTTCCACCATTTGCCACACCAAATTGTTACAAGAAGAACCTAGTGGGGTTCAGGTATAAATCCTGATTTTTATTGACTTGGTCCTGTAAAAGCCCACAAAGGCCAGAAAGCAGGATAAAAAGAGATGTCCCACTGTCCATGCCATAACTGTGAAGAATTATTTTTTGCGTGGAATATAAAAATCAGTCTCACTCAGTGCAGTTACATTTCATATATGCCATAAAGACAACCTAGAACAGGAGCGAAAAGAACAGGTAAGTGAAAATCTCCAGCAGAGAACGTTTTAGGCACATCTAATGGTGTTTACTTAAGTGTCTGTTATTGTGAGGTTTTTTAATTCTTTATAAATCTATTTGCATCAAAGGAATCTAGGAATGGGCCACCTTTCAAGTCAATCATTTCAGCACACATTACTGTTTCCTCACAGCTATTAGGAAAAAAATAAGCTGTAGAAAACCCCTTCACTAAGCGATCTTTTTGATGAAGTACGTGTGGATGACAGTGCGTTCTAATGTCAGGGTTGCTTCCTACTAGATTGCCACAGACGAAGACAGCGGAATCCTCCTATATAAAGGTGACAAGGACCATATTGCCGTTGAGCTGTATCGGGGACGGGTTCGTGCCAGCTACGACACCGGCTCCCACCCGGCTTCTGCCATTTACAGGTGAGTGTCTCCCAGTTACTGTTAAAGGTGAAAACAGCTGTTCGGTGAAGGGCTGTTTCTCCTCTGTTGTTCTGTATTGGGTGAGGGGAGGGAGTAATTTGGCCACAGCAGGCTTAGGATCAGTGTCTTATTTAGGGGCCCGTCCATACTCAAGTTGGATAGTGAAGGAGAGATTCTTAAGGGGACTCTTTACAGAGACTGGGCGGGATAGTACAGTAACCTGCAGCCAGTAGCAAGGGCTACAGCTACTCCCCGTGTGCCTGAAGGGGTAAGTGGAGGCAGCACTCAGAAAAGAACTTGTAGCAAGGACTGCCTTGGAGCTGAGCTCATCAGTAAAAGAATGCAGTCGGTCTTTGGAGGAGGAACCAGGCTTTTAACTACCCAGCCACCCTTCTGCCCGACAGTCCCCTGCCTGTGCTCCCCTTTGGCCAGATCAAATCCCAGACCAGAGGAACCCTGATCACAGTAATGTAACTTGCACGTGAGCCTCCCAGACCCCAGAGCAGAGTGAATACAGGTAGAGAGTAGCTCTGAGAAAAACTGCAAGCTACCCAACACAGTGAGGAATTTAGCATTACCTTTTTTCACGCAGCATTTATTTATTGAGCACCTACTGTGTGCCAGGCACTGATCCAAGCTTTAAGGAACAACACCCTTGTTCTTAGGGAGACTACACATAGTAGTAAGCCAAGGGACACATATGATATGTGATTGGTAATGTTATTTATTTTGGAAATTCCCTAATAGTATAGTGATATTGGTGATATTTGGAGGATCTGAAAAGGGTGGTATTCATGAAGCATACATTTTGCTGGAAATGTGCTTTTTGCATAAGATTAACCTCTGTTGGATCTCAACACTGATTCACTATCGTAGAAATATCTGCAAACAATTAGAGCAAGGTCACAAAGTCATATGCAGTTAGGGTTTTTCAGACAGGTAACTTAAGTGAGCTAATCAGGCTGGCTGCAAGAGAAGACGATGTTCTCATCATTTTACTCTTGAAAAGATCGAACTGTTTAAAATTACATTATAATAACTTCTATGATAAATAGCTTGATGTTGTCAATGTAATAGAAGTGCCTGTGACAGGAGTGAGCTAGAAGCAAACCTTAGTCAAAAGAGGGCCAGACTAAGGGCACCTGGGTGGCTCAGTTGGGTAAGCATCTAACTTTGGCTTAGATCATGATCTTGCAGTTGGTGGGTTCGAGCCTCACGTCGGGATCTGTGCTGACAGCTCAGAGCCTGGAGCCTGCTTTGAATTCTGTGTCTCCCTCTCTCTCTGGCCCTCCCCTGCTCACACTGTATCTGTCTCTCTCTCTCAAAAAATAAATAAACATTAAATAAATAAATAAGAGGGCCAGACTTCATCTACCAGTTCTCCCTAAATGTTGCCATGGGAAAATGTGGGCCTCATTTTTACCAGAACTCCTGGGTTTTCAAGGAAAAGACATAAATCTGGATGTTTTAATGTAAATATTCCATCCTTTAAGTATAGATTCATATTTTTAAAAAATACTACATGTGGGGAACAAAAAGCACCTGTAAGCCAAATCCTGACTAAAACCTAGGGGCATTGAGTTGTAGATACTGGCCTTCATATTATTTTTTTAATGTTTATTTATTTATTTTGAGAGAGAGAGAGGGGGAATGAAAGCAGGAGAGATAGGGAGAGAGAGAATCCCAAGCAGGCTCTGCACTGTCAGCACAGGGCCTGATGCAGGGCTTGATATCACAAACTGTGACATCAAAACCTGAGCCAAAATCATGAGTCAGACGCTTAACCAACGGGGGCCCTGGCCTCTACATTATTGACATCGGTGTCGATATGCTTCAAAAGCCTTCACGCACTTGCTCGTCCTTTGTACCAGTTCCAGGAAAGTAGACGGCAATTGTAGCCACGAGTGGAATCCACTAGTCCTCTTAGTGGTCAGCTAACCCACTTGGGAATATTTAGAGCATGGAAATAAACACGTAATTATTGGTTTCAAAGGGGAATATGGATTTCATTTCCAAATGGTGATGAATTAATGCCAATATTTTAGATACTGCTAGGCCTTAAATTATGTATCCTCAATTTGTTTCAGCCCATAAAAAAGTTTCAGAATATCGATTTTGTGGTTCATTTTTGTCTTTTACTTTTCTCTTTTATTTTATGCAATGAAAGAGCACAGCCCTCTCAGAAACCATCATAAGGGTTATTGAAGTTGGTTTCTTAAGGCTAGCATTCACATAAAATATACGTAAAATACTTCTAGATAAGTTGTAGAAACCCATGTGATTATATCAAAATGAGAAATTACCATAAAGAGCTTATTTTGAGTTTATGTTCTTACCATGGTTGGCTGACAAACAATAAGCGTACCATATGATGTTTATAAAAAAGAATAATATCACATGATAAGCTTTCCATTATGAGCCACGAGTCCATTTCTCTGTTGGCAGACCATCTGATAGGGACATCTGTTGTAAGGTCCAGGGTTTTTCATTTAATTCTTGGTTTTTGATTTATGGCACAAAAATCAAGAAAAGTCATCACGTTATTTTTAAGTAAGAGAAAAGCAGCAATTACCTAGAATTCAGATGAGAGATGATGGACTGGTTGATTGATATGGAATGTATATGTATATATTATATATATATGAATATATTAATACTCCAGTATGGAATAGAAAAGGAATGATTCTGTGAAATAGAAACTACAGAGAACAGTTGAATTGTTTCAGCCCACTAGGAGATTTTAGTATTTGACAAGTAAAAGTACTGGTGCTAGGATGTGTTTTCAAATCTAGGCTTGGCCAATTACTAGTGCAGAAACTTGGAGCAGATACTTAATGTGTCTGTGCCTCAAACATCATAGTTGTAAATAATGATACAGCACATACCCCATAAAGTCTCTCTGAATATTAAATCCCAAAGTCAGGTCTGTCCTCACTTCTCACTCACATTGTCTTCATTCTCATCTACATGTAGCAATACAGAAAGATTTTTCTGGCATCTATTTCCAGAGTAGAGCAGGGATGTTGAAAGTGTATTCTCTATCCTTATCCATTAACACTAAAAGTACAAATTGTTTACAATTTCCATAGAGAGCAATTTGAAAATATCTACCCAGATTACAAATACATTTACTTTCTAACCTATGAAATCCCAGTTCTGGGAATTTATGCTACAGATATACCTGAAGATAAAGAAATGATATGGGCACAGGTACTGCACTGTCATTGGTTATAAAAACAAAAGTTAGGAAATAGCCCATTTCTAATCTATACAATGGGATATACAGTTTAAAAGGAAGGTGGAAAGGGAAGGAGGAAGTTTTCTATGTAGGATATAGAAAGATCTTCAAGGTACATTGCTCGTTTCAGAAGGAAAAGAAAAGGAAGACAGAACAGTGTCAAAGGTGCATAAATAAATACATATATTTTTAGATCCATGCATTTGCATAATGAAAAACAGAAATGGGACACCTGGGTGGCTCAGTCAGTTGAGCATCCAACTCTTGATTTTGACTCAGGTCATGATGCTAGCACTGTGGAATAGAACCCCACATCTGGCTCTGTGCTGAGCCAGGAGCCTGCTTGGGATTCTCTCTCTCTCTTTCTCTCTTCCCCTCCCCACCCCTTCCCTGTGCTCACACATGTGCACAACTCTCTGTCTCTCAAATAAATAATTTCATTAAAAAAAAAAAGGGGAGAGAGAAACTAGGATTAGAGAGCAATGAGTGGAATGGAAGCAAGATTTGTATATAAATACCATTTTACATCAGTTTGAAATTCGAACCATTTGAATGCCATTACCACTCAAAACTAACATTACATAGAGAAGAGCAGGTGCTCTAAAGATGGTCTGCCTGGATTCAAGCCCAAGCCCGAGCATTGCCATTTGTTAACAGTACGCCACAGCTAAATGGCATGAGCTCTCTGGGCCTCACTTGGCATGTGGGTATAGTAAATCAGAGTTCCATTTTGTAAGAATTTTATGATTTGATACATGAAAAAATATTCAGAACAACATTTACCAACTAGTGATCGCTTTTGGAGGTCATAAATTTAGAATGTCCAAAATGGAGCTTATTTTCTTTGCTTCACCCAAACCTGTGTCCCTGTCACATTCCTAATGTCATTGAGAGGCATCATGAACATAATGGAGTTACTCTTCATCTTTTTCTTTGCTTCACTTTCAACTTGAAATTTGTCCCAAGTCTTCCCTCTGCTCCTATTAATTTTCTGGCATTTATCCAAATGCTTCTGACCTTGCTCAGGCCCTACTAAAGTGTGACCTCTGATGAAAGGTACTCCTTCTCCATCATTATAGAGAAAGCCATCAATAACACTGTGGCCATCTGCTTTCCTATAAATTGCTTAGTAATTATTTTGTTTGGTTGAATTAAATGTTCAAACTTAGATGTGCTTCTACTTTACATAACATTATTAAAATACCCTAATGTTTTAAAAGGGAATAGTTTTACATATTCTTAACACCAGAAAATTTGTTGATTTTAATTACTTGATTTTATGTTTCAAAACATTTAATTTAGTAAAAATTTATTTTCCAAATCCTGCATTATTTAATGTGCTTTTGGAACATTGTGTGTGGGAATAATTTGTACATCAAGTACCTCTTTTCGGTTGCCTGGTTAATCTTCAACATTGATGGAAATGGATTTTGTTTATTTTAGTAAGTGAAATCTGATGAAATTAGGGGGAAATAATTATCCATCAGGCTTTTGTTTCTGTAAGATTTCTTTGGTTTAAAAAGCTTCATTTTAGATGTCAGTCATTGTCTTAAATGGATTGAAATGAGAACCATTATTTCGTGGAATTATGTCTAGAGAGAGCAGTTACATAGCTTGAAGTGTGTTTAAGAAAATTCATGATGCAGTTATTCCTTCTTCACAGAAGTAAAATGGCATGCATATTTTCTCATTTTATCTCTTATATCTGACAGAAGAGCGAGGTTTATGCAGACCTACATACCGCCCACAGGGCCAGCCATGCGGGCAGTGGTGTGGAACCATTGTTTTCAAATAGCACGCATCAGAATCACCTAAAAAGTGTGTCAGAAAACAAATCACTGGGCTACACCTCTAGTTTCTGATTCAGTTCCTGGATGAGCCCCCAAATGTTCATTGCTACAAGCTCCCAGGTGATGCACCGGCCCAGGGACCACAATTTGAGAACCACTTGTGTCAAAGGAATGTATTTGAACTGTGCTCTGAGAGCCAGTGGTATACCTCTCTTCCCATATCCACATTCTGTGACATCATGCCATATGTTGATGTAGAAATCTGCCATGTTGGGAATGTGTCCACCACAAAGTTGGTATGTGCATGAAATCCAGGCTCTTTTCCTTATTTCAGAGAACCAGTTGTTACACAGTGCCAGCAGCCAACTGTCTAAGGGACCTGATCTGCAGCAACAGAGGAACAGAAGCTACTTAACAAGTGGATGAATGTAGAATATCACACACATGCCTAATTTTTATAGTGCTTAGAGAATAGCATAGAAAGGTACTGGGTGATAATGCCGTGATTGAGTGAATGAATGAGTAAATGAATGCCTAAACATAGAGCTAACATCAGCAGTAGATCCTGAGATAGGGATGGACATTTTTCTAAAGCAGGCTGATAATTGTCCTTCATAGTGACTTTTCTTCATCTACATAGGCAGAAACTTAAAAAAAAATTAATAAAAATGGTACGCTTCTTTCTTTAGATTCAGATTAATGTTATTTTTCAAACCAGACAGCTTCTTTGGAAACATAATCAACTACTATTTAAAAATAAGGAAATCAAGGGTGCCTGGGTGGCTCAGTCAGTTGAGCATCTGACTCTTGGTTTCAGCTCAAGGCATGATCTCAGGGGCCTGGGATCAAGCCCAGGATCAGGCTCTGTGCTGAGCATGGAGCCTGCTTAAGATTCTCTGAATCTCTCTTTTTCTCTCTCTCTTTCTCTCTTTCTCTTTCTCTCTCTCTCTCTCAAAATAAAATAAAATAAAAATGAGGAAATCCGGTTTCCAGTTATGGAGTGAATAAGTCACGGGGGTAAAGGGCACAGCATGGGGGTATAGCCAGTGGTACTGTAATAATGCTGTATGGTGACATAGGGTGGCTACACTTGTAGGGAGCATAGCACAATGTATAGAGTTGTTGGATTACAATGTCGTACACCTAAAAGTAACATTGTGTCAACTGATTTTTAAAAATTAATTATTGTTTTTAATGAGGAGGTCAGATGAACCATCTTATGAAGGTACAGGATAGTATCATGCAGTTACCAGTTTCAGTATTTAGGGAACAGCACAACATCACCGGACTTTTCCCTACCAGTTGTTAGGTTTGGTTGGCTCTACAGCCTCTGGGTTATACAGTTTACACTCTTACATGAGGGGGGAAAAAAAAAGGAGAAGGAGAAGAATTTAGTCTCTTAGGGAAAATAGACAATAGACAGAATCTGCGAGGTCTCATTTCCAAGACAAACACTCAGCAGATCTTGACAATGCCATATGGGAAGGGAGCAATGTTTACCAGCTTTATAACTTTGAGCAAGTTACTTCACCCCTTTGTGCTTCGATTTCCTAGTTTAAACAATTGGACATCTATCTGTTTTTCATGCATTATTTGGAGAACTGGAAATAACAAATGTAAAATCCCTACTATGGTGCTAGGCAAAAGCAGGCTCACAGTCATCACTGATGCTGGTAGTTTATAGATATTCTTGATGCTCTGATATCCAGATAAGGAAGGATAAATGCAAATGTCATTTGCATTTATATGCATATGAGTGTGACTCATACTGTATGTTCAAATGTAAAAGTCCCTTTTTAATTTAGTGCATTTTTATTTAAATTAGATGATGTGCCTCAAAAGCACTTACTAAAATGTAAGTACATTTGGTCAATCAATTATTTTGTAAAACATCCCTTTGAAAACTTGTATCCATATGCATTAATACCTTTAATCTCCAGAGCACCTGGGTGGCTCAGTCAATTAGGCCTCTAACTTGGGCTCAGGTAATGGTCTCGCCATTCATGAGTTGGAGCCCCACATTGAGCTTTGTGCTCTCAGCAGCAGAGCTCTCCGCAGAAACTCTGTCCCCCTCTCTCTCTGTCCCTCCCTTGCTCTCACTCTCTGTCTCTATCTTTCTCAAAAATAAATAAGCATTAAAAAAAGAATAATATCTTTAATCCCCTTTGACCTCCTATTCCTTTTGATTTAAATACTTAGGCAGGAAAATATTTCATCACCAATCTCCACAGATGCAATATCCTCATACTAGAGGTAATCAAAATGAGATGACCAGTTGAATTTGTCTGGCTTCTGATTCCTGTTTCATTGCACAGAATATGCCAACAGATTCTTTAAATTTTTAAGGTGAAAAGCTAGAGCTCACATAAGCCAAGTGAACTGTTTATTAAACTACTGAAATACCTGAAGATTTATGGTTGGGATAGAAATATAAAAATGTCATCTTGAGGTGTCCTATATAAAGAAAAAGAAGGAAAGAAAGATGGGAGAGAGAAAAGGAGAGAAAGAAGAGAGGAAGGAAAGGAAAGGAAAGGAAGGAAGGAAGGAAGGAAGGAAGGAAGGAAGGAAGGAAGGAAGGAAGGAAAGGAAGGAAGGAAAGGAAGGAAGGTCAGAGCAAGTTAGAGCCTCTCTTCAAGCTCTGAGTTTTTAAACTCTTTTTCTGTAATAAAACCATAAGACATACTTGAGTAACTGCTTTGTTTTCATATATCGACTGAGAAATTCAAGAAAACAAAATCTCAGCTAATAGTTAAGTGTAGTAAAACTAAATGCATAATAATGGTAATAAATTCGATGTGTGTTCCCAGTGGAAAGTCTCAATGTTAAGTGATTCACTTGTGACTCTCATGAGTCATCAAATACACAGTTCCCTTGGGAGTAGTGAAAGAGAGCACATCAATACTTCTCGGAACCCAAAAGGATGTTGTGCATTGTGAGTGGATAGAGAATGACCGAGATAGACTGTAAAATCGATTATGGCTCAGTTGTATCTTGTAACAACTGGTGTGTTAGCCACTGCTTTTATTTTAAACCGTATAGACCCAAAGGATTTCTGGGCATCCCCTGGTTCATCTCCTGCTTCAAAGGACAGCATGAAACACCAAGTTAGAATATTCTTAGCTCTTAAATATTGTCTTCAGGCTCATCTACAAAATATCATCTTAAAGAGCAAAGAATCTAAAAATATTAATTTCCCAATACTTATCTATCAAAATACCATGATGAGGCCTCATTTAATTCCAGGGAAGTATAAATGGAATTAAGTTTAGTGATAACTTTTGAGAGGACAAATCTAATCAGTCTAAATTTCACATGTGATTGGGAAAATAGAATCCAAATCTATGTTTGAAATCTATATGCTTTGTATGTATTCTCAAAACCTGCCAACTCTTATTATAAGATTATTACTTTGGGGGCGAATGGGTGAGTCAGTTGATTACAAGTCCAACTGGCTCAGGTCATTGTCTCGTTCGTGGGTTCAAGCCCTACATCTGTCAGCACAGAGCCTGCTTCAGATCATCTGTCTCCTTCTCTTTCTGTCCCTCACCTGCTCTCACTCTCTCTCTTTCTCAAAAATACACAAACATTTTTAAAATATAAGATTATTACTTTTTTATATAATTCCATGATTCCTATTAAATGTATGAAACTGTGTAACCGTAATATAAGGTTATTTTTCATAGAACATTATTGAGATATTTGGGAGAAAATCACTTATTAAAGGCTCATTAGTGGTGAGAACACACACCATTTGTGTAGTACTAGGTTGTTTTCTTTTCATTCAGGTTTTTTATTGTAAAAGTGGTGCATAATAATTAAAAATGTGTACTCTAGAAACAGGGACCCTGGCTTCAAATCTGTTTTGCAGCTGACTTTGCCACCTTGAGTACCCTAAGTGCCCAGTTGTTAGGGTTGTTTTGGTTCTTAAAAGAGTTATTACATGTAAAGGTCTTAGAACAGCACCTCTCGTATAGTCTGTGCTAAGTAATTCTTTGGTATTATTTGCATTTCCCTGGTGAGGGAAATAAAAGAGAAAAATGACCTGAAGTCACGCTAATCCAATGTCACACATCTAAGGAGACCTAGGACAGACTGAACCAGATTTATCTCCCACCATTTCCTGTTAAATGTGGCTACCAAAAAATCCAAATTTTTAAGTAAAATGCAAGTTTTAGATGTTCTTCCCTAGGGCTGCTTGAAACCTCTTGATGATACCTGTAATCCAGTCAGTAGTGCTAAAAAACGATGGTATTGTTAACAAGTCTCCCTCACCTTTCACTTACTTAACATATATTTATTGAGCATCTACTCTTTATCAGAAATTCTACTGGGTACATTAAGGAATACAGAAATAAATAATACATGGCTCCTGCTTTCAAGTAGCTTACTCAGTTATAGTGCATCAAACACTATCATTAACGATGATGTGCCAGTATTGATTGTCTAAGACCGATGTGTGACCAGGAGCCCATTTTCCTGTACAAATGGGCCTTTTCTTTGCAAATGTAAAGCAAAAAAGGAGGTCTCATTTTAATACTTATGACTTCATCAAGGTCAATGCTCATAGAGCAGCCACATAAAACCATTTGCATGTTGTATATGATCACAACGGAAAAAGCAATTGGTCACCACTCTCTCTATGTATATCTTCATTCTAATATTTTACATAAAACTTTTAGTAACTTGAACAAGATATGGCCCCAAGCTATTAGGTTTCTGCTAGTCTTTAGCATTATTTTACAATTAACATCAAAAATAAAGCTAACTAATTTCTTCCTGAAGAAGATACTGAAACAATATTGGATTATTTGTACGATGATGGTGGTGGTAGTGATGGTGATACTGATATCTAACATTTACCTTTGCACCTTCTATATGCTGGATGTTTCACTCTGCATATATAAAAATATTATTTCGTATAGACCTCCAATTAATCATTAATCATCAGAGGGCAAAATATACACTAGCATTTACTGAAGAGAAGACTGAAGTGTATAAGACATTAAGTAACTTATCTAAGGTCAAACATTTCATAAATACAAGACCAGAATTCAAATTCAGATTCATCTGACTCCAAAATCTATGTGCTTAACCCTTAGCTAATATTACCATCTGGTATATTCCTTCAGAAGACAATCCTATTTAAGACCAGTAGCAGTTGGTATACAACTTTTTTAGTAAATGGTTTTCCTGTATATTGTTTCCTGTATTGATTTTAATGCTATCACGTGTTGGGATAATTAAATCTGAGGAGATAAAAACATTCACTGGCATATTTAATATTTATCACTCAGATTATGATATCTGAGACAGGCTATGAAGGACCTTTGTACATGTGAACTCTTGCAACCATTTAAACCAGAGAACTTTAAATGTTTTCACAGTTTGCAGAATGGTGTATATTGCGGTCAAACCACAAAACCTTTTTATTCTGTGTTGGCAAACAAAGGGAGAGGATTAGACACCTGTGATGAGAACCATACAGAAATGTCGACATATTTTTTCCATTGTTTTCCAGTCTTGGCCTATTTGCAAGTTAAAATATCAGTACCCAGAAACTGAAGCCATCAGCTTGTATAAGGAAGAATAGGTATTCACAGTTTCTCTATCATATGTGCCCATGTTTCCATGTTTGAGCATTTTTTTCAGTCTTCCTAGTTGATATCCCAATAAATTGGCTCTTTAATATTCACTACTTACTTTTGGCCCCAACTTCCATTATGCCATATTTTGCCCCCATGATGAGAGGTCAGTATATTCCTGATGCTGCCATGTATTGATTCCTGTTTTATTCATTGGCCCTGCGCTCCTCTTTGCTGTTAACCCTTGTATTAGATTTACAAGCCCACTTCACAGACGTATAGCACCTTTGTAGTAATTGCACTTCAGGTCATCTTGTTTTCAATTCCTATTTTTCATTTATCTCAGTTTCTTAATCTTTTTGTTTTTATCCAATTTGTGAACTTCCATGAGCCCTCTCAAATTCTGGAATGACTGTTAGACCTGGCCCTTAAAAGTCATAGAAAACCGAAGAAGCACTGTCCACACTAGATCCCCTAGCTATGGCTGTGTTAAGCATTCCATTGAATCTGTTACTCTCCACTGAGCATAGACTTCACAGTAATCTCATTTGATGGCCATCCCTATGAAAAATGCAAGGAAAGGAAGAGGTATTATCAGTTAATAAATTTCAACAATCACAATAATCTCACCAAGTCGGTTCTTCCTGTGTTTGTGTGTATGTTTGGGTAGTCTTACTGTCTAGCATTTAAAAGATCAAAGCCAGTCATAATCTGTAGAGGATATTTGGCACCAACGTAGGTTCTTTGTCTTAAATGCAATTTGGAGTAACAGTATCTCAGAAAAACACAACTTAAGTAGCATTTAAAAGCAAAAGAATAAATTATCCTTTATAATTTCTACATAGTGGAAGAATATGACTGGAGAGTGATTCAGTGTATCCATTTCCACTCTTCCCAATGGGAAGACAAGCTTATTTTGTATCCATTCCTAAAAAGTAGAAATTGTCTGTACTTCATCTTCTATCTTTAAATCAGCTACTGGTGTTTATCCTTATTACTGTTAGATAGGAGTATCTTTTCCTAAGGAGTGCTTATTGGACTTAGTATTTTAACTTCTTTCTGTTAATAAAAAGAAAGCTGAAGCATCAGTTAAGTTGATTTTTCTTTGTAGCGTGGAGACGATCAACGATGGAAATTTCCACATTGTGGAACTGCTTGCCCTGGATCAGAGTCTCTCCCTCTCCGTGGATGGAGGGAGCCCCAAAATCATCACCAACTTGTCAAAGCAGTCAACTCTGAATTTTGACTCTCCGCTCTATGTAGGAGGTAAGCTGTGTTTCAAATCCGGTGGATCTGTGATTCTCACTGCAGACTAATCCTGAAGTTGCTGATCTCCGGTATTATGGCCTTTGACAAATAGTGATCAATCATTGAAAGATGGACAGCTGCAAGGATAGAAAAGAGCGAGCCCTGGGTATGTGTTAGGAGACCTGTTTTGTGCCTGTACCAGCCTGTCAGTAACCACTGTTGTGGATGGACAGTTTCTTGTGGTTCTTATTATGATTACAAAGAGCCCTCTAGCAAAAACCATCAGAAAACGTTGGAGAAAAATTAGAGTTTTATTACTTAAGAAGAGCTGAAAATTACACAGAATACCTGAGGCCACACAGCAAGGTCTTAAGGAGAGAAAGAGAGAGACAGAAAAAGCACATGTGAGAACAACAACACATGATCCTGGGATGCTCCTTTTACTGGGGTCAAGGCCATGCTATAAAGAAAAAGACAAAAGGTTTTGTCAAATGGTACCATCTCAGATTGTCTATGCTATCAGTCACCAACTCATGTAGATAAGAAGATAATCATTAACAAAATTGAATGATGAATGAACAGATGAATTAAATGTATTGGGGTAACAGGAAGTACTGCTGAGCTCCGTTCTTAAGGGGAACGAACAAGAAAGAGTTGGGAGGGTAGATTAGGGATAGGAACGATAGAGTGAAGTTCCTGGACTGTTGTTTTTTTTTTAATGTTTTATTTATTTCTGAGAGAGAGCACGTGAGAGAGCATGAGCAGGGGAGGGTCAGAGAGAGAGGGAGACACAGAATGTGAAATAGGCTCCAGGCTCTGAGCTAGCTGTCAGCAAGAACCCAACGTGGGGCTCGAACCCACAAACTGTGAGATCATGACCTGAGCCGAAGGTGGATGCTTAACCAACTGAGCCACCCAGGCACCCCCTTGGACTGTTTTTTGAAACCAACAAGAAGGCAGATGAGGGGAGCGCCTGGGTGGCTTAGTCGGTTAAGCATCCGACTTTCGCTTAGGTCATGATCTCGCGGTTCATGGGTTCGAGCCCCACGTCGGGCTCTGTGCTGACTGCCAGCTCAGAGCCTGGAGCCTATTTCAGAGTCTGTATCTCCCTCTCTTCTGACCCTCCTGCTCACGCTATCCTCTCTCTCTCTCTATCTCTCTCTCTCTCTCTCTCTCTCTCTCTCTCTCTCTCTCTCTCTCCTAGAAATAAATAAAAATATTTAAAAAAAAAAAAAAAAGAAGAAGAAGGCAGATGAGGAAGATATGGGGAACAGAGGTGTGGGCAAAGTTCTGAAGGAGCCCAGAGGAGAGGACGCACAAAGACGAGAACTTTCCTTTGGGCGAGGGCGGGAGGGATTGGGGGTAAATGTAAGCTGGCAGTACAGAATTTCAGTTTTCAGGCAAAGGAGCTAGAAAGCATGTGATGTTGAATTGAGTTACATTGAATTAAATCACATTGGATGGAGGTGAATTGACTGATAAAATTAATTCATTTTACCAGTAAGTAAGCTAAAGCTTTCTAGCAGGTCAATGTAACTGATTTCCTCAGAAGGACAGGCATTTTCACAAGTTTGTATTATTTCCTGCCAAATAGTAACCTTGGGATTCCACATAATTATGTTAACACTTCCAAGACGTCCTTGAAAGTATTTTTCAAATTGTCCTGAAAGTTCAGAGCACTTGATTTTTTTTTTTTTTGTATTTTGCAGCAGAAGATCCTAACACTTTGAAAGAATTTTTGAATTTTTAGGAACCATTAAAAATCTTGGCTCAGTTCTGCACATATATATTGAGTATCTACCATATGCTGAGAACAAAGTTAATACCTGCATAAAGGTTACAAAGTAGAAATATCCCTTCTTTGCCCAGGGGAGTAGGGAAAATAGACATATCTTCAAGTAACTGTAGTGTATTGTAATACGATTGCATAGTAAGTCTGCTCAGCAAGTTTACTGATACAGTTGCTTCATGATAATCACAACTATGAGACTCATTTAAAAACAAAAGGCTTCCGTTGTCTTGCCTTCACTACGGTGAATGGCCACAACGTTGGGATGGGTAAACCAAGTCACAGAAGTACCTGTGGTTTGAGAGAAAAGAAGTTATACTCACTGAGTGCATGCTATGTGTCCCACACAATGCTTGTTTTATAGTCTTGGTCCTCAGAAGCTTTAGGAAGTAGGTATGATTTTGTGTTTCATAGTCCCTAAAGGACAGCCTTGAGGACTTTACAAAACTTGTCCAAGTTCACAAAGCTCTGAAGGAATAGAGACCTCATTTGAGTGCAGGTCTGGTCTGTCTGACCCCAAAGCCATCTATCTACACACCACTCACTTTTTAAAATCGAACAGAAAGGGAAGCCATCTGAGTTTTGTGGCTTTTTGTTTATTTCTGGGCCTGTCCTTCACTTGATTTATTGTGTTTTCTTCAGAAACCATTTCATTGAATCTTTTAAAACCCCTTTACAATGCAGTATGAGGGGGAAAAAGTACAAAACAGGAGCGCTTAGGTCAGAATATTTTTCAAAAAAGGGAAAAGAAAAAGTTCTGCATTCATTCCAAACTGAAAAGTGCCAATCTTTCTAAGGATAGAGCATCTGGAAGAATCCAGGTTGTAGCTCTGTCCATCCAGGCCTGAAGGAAAGCACTTGCAACCTAGACTCACTGCTGGAGAATACAGGGGTCCATCTTCTTCCAAATCAGAGCCCAGTCTCAAAGGGTAATTCAGATTTAAAAAATACAACGTAATCAGAAGACCACATCCCTGAGTTCTGTGTGGCAAAGGCAGAAGAGACAGTTAGCAAAAGAGAGTGAGGTCGCTCAGCTCATCTTTTTCTCCACGTCTGAAAATGTGAAGTTCCCAGGGACAGCCTGGAGGCGCTGTGGCCCGTGCCGTAGCCCACTTGCAGAAGTGTTCTCTAACAGAACAGGCAGGCAGCTCGACCTCCCAACCTTATCAACCACCCATGATGTAGGCTTTATGCAACACGAAACAACTGACTAATCTTTCTGAAGACCTATACGATAGTCTAACCAGAATGTGCAGTATCTAATAGAAGTGTTTTCTTGAGTTGAGATCTGCACACCCTTCCGTGAATCACACATCTGGTTCTCTTGCCACCATTGGAGAGAGGACTCCATTTTTGACCCTTGATTCCTTTATTGTCATTTTGAAATGTGTACAGCTTGCTAAGGTTAAAAATGGTCTACCATGTTATCTGTTGATTGGTAGATTGACTGAATTACAGCTATAGTCCATGGCATAGAAGAAAGGCTAAAAGCAAGAACCAAATACGAATCTACTTTTTTCAGAGAGTGTGTGTGAGCGGGGGTGAGGCAGAGAGAGAGAGAATCCCAAGCAGGCTCTGCACTGTCAGCACAGAGCTCGATGTAGGGCTCAAACTCACAAACTATGAGACCATGACCTGGCCCGAAATCAAGAGTCAGACATTAAACTGACTGAGCCACCCAGATGCCCCAACACGGGTCTACTTCTGTTGATCCATTAAGACCTGGTTCCCTGGTTAGAAACATGCCAAGCATGTGAAAAGGTTGACTCAGAGTAGCTTTGGTCTGTGATGTCCTGTTCAAAGTAATATGACGTATCATTGTCATTTATAAATGATTTTAATCATAGCTGGATCTTTGGGAATAAAGGAACACATTTCCTAATTGTTTCTTCCTGCTGTGGAACTTCACTAGTATTTAGTCTCCACATGTGCACGTAGATGTGTTGGACCTGTATCAAAATAAGCTATTAAAAATAGTTTGGAAGTTCTTTTTAAATGTGTGAAAAAAAAGACCATACGTGTGCGGTCTATGGATACGATTAAATTAAAAGAACTTCTCCCAGACCAAGGAATTTTCTTTAACTTGTGCTTTCCTGGAAATGGCACATTGTATGCTTTTGACCCTGCTCTGCGAAGCAACTCTGTTTCCAGGGCCAGACAGACATAGACTAAAACTCTGAAGTTACGGAATTTCAAAGCCAAGATAGCTAATTCAGTACCTGTCAAAGTGTGACCATGAGCACCTACCCCACAGGCACCCCGGCTGCATGTGAACATTTCGATCTCTGCCCCCCACCCCTTTCTACCACTCAGAATCTCAAGGTGGGGAGAGAATGCGGCCTGGGGCCGCCTCCTGACCATCTACGGGGGGGTGGCTCTTACGTATGACAGACTTGGAGGCAACTGCTCTGGTCGCTCCACTCATGTTCTAGATGAGTCGACTAAGCCTCAGAGAGGTCAGATATGATGGGCTCATGTGCACAAGGACCAACGACTTCCAGCCTAGTGATTCTGTACACATAGCTATCCGATTTCAGTACCTGCTAGAACTCAAACGGCCCCTCTGAGTAGAGAGGTTGTGCTGCCAGGAGGCAGCCCCCAGGGAGCGTGAGGGTCCTGGTGTTAGAACCAGCAAAGCGTCTGGAGAGAGTGGAGTCCTCCCCAGCCTGTACTCTCCAGACAGTAGCTCATCATCAGGCACAGGGAGGGTGTGACTGCCAGTTGGGGGAGGGTCAGCCGCTCTGAAGGCCTCTGGCTCCCTCCCCTTCCCCCACTGCAGTCTGGATGGCTGTCTCATGAAGGATCCCATCCAACAACTATTTCAGGGTCTGGCTTAGGCCATGGAAAGATTCCTCAGTGTTGCCAAATGAAAGGTACCAGATGACTGTCGCTGGTGGAACTTACATATGCAAAGTTTGCAAATTCTGTTTTTGGAAGAATTTCCTTTGTATGTCTGGTTTCTTGGCACCTGAAGGCTTCACTCTCAATTAGCAAGAAAATAAAAGTGATGTGAATGAGGTGCTGTCGTGATCGGAAGCCTGAGTGAGTTTTTCAGTCACTGACATCCACGACTGGGCTCAGGACGTTGCCAGTGCTGAGCTTAGAATTTGGCAGGCCTGGGGTGAAAGGTCACTGTGAACCCAGCTCTCACCCCTTAAGACTGGTTGGACTGAACCGGAACTCTAGAGATAGCAAGGTTCACTCATCAGCTGACCTGCAACCCAGTCCTTCACTGAGTGACACTGAGCTTGTCCCCCAACTCTCACTGTGCCTCCTGGAGCCCTCAGCTTCCAGAGTGTGTGTCCAGGTGGAAGACTTGGGTGGAGAAAAGGGGGGGCACTGATCTCCCCCCCCATCCCTGATCCTGCCTTAGCCTACAGTAGCTACACTTTGAGGTTTTATATATTTCTGCCTCTGGGCAAGGTTCGATTTGAAACAAATGTTAAAACTTAGAGACTGACCACCAATGAACTTGCATCTTTGTCTTAGTGGTGCATTAGAATTGCCTGGAGCATCTTCCAAAAAGAGAAATCAAAACAAGGAAACACCCTTCTCTTCTCCCTCCTGTCCTCTGCCCGGATACTGTGATCAAGTAGGTCCAGGCTGAGGTTCCAAGCATCAGTATTTCTTCAAAGACCTTGTGTGATTCTAACGTGCAGGCAGGTCGAGAAGCACACGGCTAGCTGTCCTAAAGAAGTGTCGCTCTGACTGCCACCCTGCAGGAAGAGCTGAAAGGGTCTGGGTGGCAAATGGCTGAGGAACCCCCAAGTTGCCGACCACTGACCCGACGTCCCTCCACAGGCATGCCCGGGAAGAACAATGTGGCTGCGGCCCTGCGCCAGGCCCCTGGCCAGAATGGCACCAGCTTCCACGGCTGCATCCGGAACCTGTACATCAACAGTGAGCTGCAGGACTTCCGCAAGGTGCCCATGCAAACCGGCATCCTGCCCGGCTGTGAGCCATGCCACAAGAAGGTGTGTGCCCACGGCACGTGCCAGCCCAGCAGCCAGTCGGGCTTCACCTGTGAGTGTGAGGAGGGATGGACCGGGCCCCTCTGTGACCAGAGGACCAATGACCCCTGTCTTGGAAATAAGTAAGTTCGGGCTGCCTGGTAGTTATGCACACATACCCCAACCCTGCAACTAAAACCCAGGACAGGAAGCATGGAGGGGGAGAGGAAGGAGGGAAGGGGAAGGGGGGAGAGGGAGCAAAGAAGGAAGTCAGCCCATTAGCACATCTTCGTATTCCTTCCGTCATCCTTTCTCCTTTCTTATGCCCTCGGCCTAATGCACGCGTGCTCGTCTCCGCTGCAGGTGTGTGCACGGCACCTGCCTGCCCATCAATGCATTCTCCTACAGCTGCAAGTGTCTGGAAGGCCACGGGGGCGTCCTCTGCGATGAAGAGGAGGACCTGTTTAACCCCTGCCAGGCCATCAAGTGCAAGCATGGGAAATGCAGGCTCTCGGGACTTGGGCAGCCCTACTGTGAATGCAGCAGTGGGTACACCGGGGACAGCTGTGACCGAGGTAAGCCACCCGCCCGGGCCCCAGCCTTCAAAGCAACAGGACCCCCATCTTTGAAAAGAGAGAAAGGGACACGCACACACAGATACACACGCGCGCGCACACACACACGGGAGTGATCCAAGGAGCACCAGTTCTGTGCCTGCCTTAGAGTTGCTGCTGGTGATTTATTTCCCAGTGGTGTGAGGGCACCGGATGTAAAGTGGCCTCCGCCTCCACAGCAGGATGTTACACAGCCTCCTGACGTCTTCTCTGATGTGCCATGAAAAATACTCCTCACCTTGTGTAGCAGCAGTTTACTTCCCTCACTTCTCCCCGTACCTGCTGTCTCCGTCCACATGTATTATTCATTCGTCTCTGGCCCAGAGAGGTGGGACCTCATCATCCTGCTCTAGTTTTAGGCCAGAGTCACCTCTGCCCTTAGAACCAGCTGATTCATCACAGTGCAGCAGGCAGGTGAGAGGGATGGAAACGCGCTGACATCTCGACCCGCTGCCCTGCTTTGCGTGCCCAGAACGTGCCTCGCCTGCAGCTGGCGGGCGCCTGGGCGTGCGAGTTAGAGGGACGGGACGAGAGGAACGTGCCCGTGGAAGCGTGGAGCAGATGTCTCTTTTTGAACCGGTTCATACTCGGCTAATTTATGGAGTCAGTGGAATGTTACTTGTATTAAGTAACGGATTGAATGATATGAAACCCCAGGTCTAATAAATTAAATTGCATACTCGCAGAAACTGCTCCCCGTGGTAAACAAAACCAGCTGTTCGTAGTGCAAAAACGGAAGATGCGTATTTTTGCAATAAAGGAAAAGATTTAGGAATCCAATTTTCCTGTCAGTCCAATAGTGTCGTATTTATAGGCCACGTATGTAGTATTCACTCTGCAGAAAACAAAGACCCCAGAAATAAACAAAAGAAAAGTATTTTGCAAAGAGCCTTTGCAAAGGCTGGGCCCGCAGCCCCGCGTACAGAACGGAAGCGTGACACCCACGACGGCAGATGCCCGTGGCAGACAAAGGCAGGACCTCCTGAACTGAGTGGCGGGTTCATGGTCACTTGGTGTGACTCACAGTGACTGCCCTGCAAATGCTTGTGCTTCTTGTTGTTTTGCAGAACTCTCGTGTCGAGGGGAGCGGATACGAGATTATTACCAAAAGCAGCAGGGCTACGCCGCGTGCCAGACGACCAAGAAGGTGTCCCGGCTGGAATGCAGAGGTGGGTGCGCGGGAGGGCAGTGCTGCGGACCCCTGAGGAGCAAGCGACGGAAATACTCTTTCGAATGCACGGACGGGTCTTCGTTTGTGGACGAGGTGGAAAAGGTGGTGAAGTGTGGCTGCAGCAGGTGCGCCTCCTAAACGCGTCCCCGGCAGCATGTGTCTTTGGGAAGCGTCGTCTCCTTCTTGACCATGTTGGACTAATGAATGCTTCATAGTGGAAATATTTGAAATATATTGTAAAATACAGAACAGACTTATTTTTATTATGAGAATAAAGACTTTCTCTTTTCCTGCATTTGGGAACAAAAAAAAAAAAAATGCTTGAACTGACGCTTCCCCGATGCTAGAGAAGTATGAAGAGAGAGATACCGGGAGGCATCGGAACGACAGTGGGAATCATTGCAACTCGAATTCATCTTTGCGACATGCTGAAGACAGACAGAAGCACAGGCAAAGGGAGAGCCGACCTACTGTGTGCTGCTGGGAAACTGCCCAGAGCATAAGGCCCAGGCGCCCTCCTGCACCTCATAGTGGCTCATGAGGACAGACCAAGCGTGCCCGTGGGAAGGTCAGGACGCAAGGAGGACGAATGAAATTCTAGAATTCACAGGACCAATGGTTGAGAAATACGTTGTGCAAAATCGTGTCCTGAAGACCTGGGTTCTAGTCTCGAGAGAGATGGGAGTGCTAAACTAAGTTTTATGTTCTTTGTAAACGTCAGCATGTTAGCAGAAGAAGCACACAAAAGTGTTTATCTACCGTTTTCCAGTATTAATTTTTTGTAATATAAATGATAAAGGAGATGATAAAGAAACAATAGATTATTGATAAATAAATTAGTAATAATATGAATTTTTGTTCCTATGAGTTCTAAACAGCCCTATACAGTATTCAGTTTCCATGAGAAATATTTATTGTATCGAAGTACATTGTACTTAACATTTTAGGCCATTCTTTTACTGTTTCTCGATGCTTTAATATATATTAATTTATAATTGTCCTGATATTTTTGTATATTTTTCAAACTTAAAAATCAGGATTTTGGGGGGGGGGGTTGGCAATAGTACTAACATAGGGTCTTATCTTGGGA
Organism: Proteles cristata cristata; assembly: GCA_017311185.1. NCBI lineage: Eukaryota > Metazoa > Chordata > Mammalia > Carnivora > Hyaenidae > Proteles > Proteles cristata. The sequence goes on from JAESUZ010002383.1 coordinate 401,259, forward strand.
TAAATATGTGTTGATCTGTTTGTTTACCTTGACATCTGACCACTGGTGTTACTGACCTACTGGCCTCATTCAGGACACCGGCAGAGAGGATGTAAAGTCTATGCGTGAGATGGTCATTGTACATAAAGATGTGGCCCTCCCCTCTGCAACATGTCCCCACAGAACAGAAATGGTGTATAGCAGTCAACACTAGAAAAGTAGGTATTTTACAAATTAATATTTCCTTGACATTTTTTGCCCTTTTATTGGGGGTGGGGTGGGAACAAAAAAGGCTGTAATGTCAAGAACTGTGATTTGATTTTCCCAAACAATAAAGCTCCTTTATTACCTTAATGTTCCCATGTTAACATGTTTGCTGCTAAATTACAATGTAGAATTGATAATGATTTATAGTGGACTGTGCTCTTCCCTTATTAAAATCCCAGGGTACCCTGTGAAGATGCAGATGTTTCTTTCCAAAACACTTTTTTTTACACAGAAAATTAGATGTACATGTATAATTCATTGTGCTTTGTCTTTCTCCAGACTAATATCAGTTATACTACTGATGGTTGTAAATTAAACAGATACTTACTTCACTAACAGCTTGGTGATTTTCTTAGAAATTGCAAAATATTTAGTGTCCACTCCTTAAGAATTTCTTAATCAAAATGGTACAAAGAAAACTTACGTTGTATTGTTGACAGAAATTGGTTTAAGATTAGCATATTGTAGAATCGGGGGACTTCGGAATGGCCAAGTGGAAGGAATGGATAGAAGAAAACATCCTTTGCTCTGAAAAAAAAAAAAAGCACATATTCAACTAATTCCTTCAAAAAAAAATTATAAGGTGAAGTCTAACTAAACCACAAATGGTATTTTATTTTTGTTCTTCTTTCCCCTCAATTAGAACCAGGTGGAGAACAATGAAAGACAGAGTGCCTTTCTCCAGAGGCACTGTGAGTGAGGGTTAGTGATATCGAGCTACACCCTCGAGAACAGGGAAACCATACGGCGGGCTACATGGGTTATTATTACTTAACCACCGCGCTAACAGGTCTTCATTTTCCTGGAAGAATATCGTGTGCATGCGCACACATGCATATACGCACACATACACACGAATGTCCAATCACTTATCCGTGTTTAAAATGTCTATATTTTAATGGTATAAATATTATATAGTCTTTGTAAAACATTTATTTATTCCCACTGATTGTTTTGTTTTGTTTTCAAGGACTGGGAATCATTCATTAAGTACAGAAACATCTACAAAGATAATAGGATTTAGATTTGTTTGTGGGTATGTGTTATCTAAATAGCTACTCTTTCTGAAGGCTTATTATATGCCAGGCACTATACCAAGGGCTTTATATGAAATATGTCATTTACCTCTCACTACAAATCAATAGGATTTGGGGATTTCCCGTTTTGCACAGGCATAAAGAGCTTGAAGGCAGAGGAGCTGAATTCCGCTTGGGTCTCTTAGACCACAATGGGTCCGTGCTCAAGAGATAAAGATGGTGCCTTCTATTAGGGCTTTTTAACCCCGGAACCTTATTTCCTGGCACAATTATTCTCCCTCCTCATCACGTCGATTTAAAGAGTCTGGATTAGAGGGGCGCCTGGGTGGCTCAGTCTGTGAAGCATCCCTCTCTTGATTTCAGCTCAGGTCCTGATCTCACAGTTCACATGGTGAGTCGGAGCCCCACATCGGGCTCTGCCTGACAGCACACAGCCTGCTTGGGACTTTTCCCTCGCTCTCTGCCCTTCCCTTGTTCATGCTCTACTTGTATCTCAAAATAAATAAATATAAGAAGTATTAAGTAGTCCAGATTAGATATGTTTGGTTTTTAGCTTTTGTTTTCTAAGAAGACAAGTGAAGTGTTAGTAGCTTTCAGACTATATTCTTTCTCCTCCCTGCCTATAAACGCACAAAACAGAATTACGATTGCCAGGGATTTGTGCGGAGCTAGTAGGTTTCTTAGGGGATCGTTTGCCCTATAATGAGACTGCATTCTGCACAGGAGCCCTTCTTTGAGAAAATTTAATAGCCAAATAATTACAGCAAATGAAACAAATTAAAGACACTCGTGTCATAAAAGGCCTCTAGCTTAAAAAGGATTCCTTTTAAATAAGAAACTATTCTAGAGCATTTCCAACAGACTTCAAAAAGTTCAAACAAACAAACGTAAAACATTTTCCACATTTCAGAGTCAACACTATTACCCAGAACAATGTACATTTGTAATCTGAAAAGATAGTGATCAGATATCCCAACAGTGTTTACTTTAAATTGTCACATAAGTTGAAGCACTATCAGGAAATGCCAGAAGCGGTTGACGTGTGTTCAAGTTCAGATGTGTTCCTTGAATAATAACCATCATAGTCTTTGGAATTTGTGCTCACCCTACCTTTCCTGAAATTATTTTGAAGCAATGACAGACTAACCTCAGTTTTAGAATTGTTCTAATCATCTTGTTTGGGGATGACTTGCTTTGTCAGCAAGCTCTTTCCAGAGAAATGACTTAAAGATTGTTGAAATTGATTCAGGACTTAGATCTGATCATTATGGAGCCGTCTACCCCATAGAGTGATCATTACTTCAAAACTCATGTTTGTAAAAGGATATAAGCCAATAAAAGTATATGAAGCTTTATATAAAGCTTTTTATAAAATAAAACTATATAAAATGCATAAACTATTTTCATTCTTAGTCCTCTCTATGTACTCAAAAGTCATTTAACAACACATTTCATTTCTTATCTCCTATCATGTGCAAAAAAGTATGCTAAACTTTAGATATATAATTCAGGCGAACTAGACATCACTACTAACATTTTAGAACACATGCTCTGTGCACTTGGAGTTGAGGTTAAAGTGAGTAACAAATAATCATACAAATGACCAAACTACCTACAATTTCAGATGGTGGTGAGTGCCATCAGGAAACTCAGGAGATACTAGAAAAAAGCATAGCAGAAGAATCCAGTCAAAAACTGAGTGGGAGGTCAGGGAATGATTCTTTGGAAGTGACATGTAAGCCAAGTCATGAAGGGTAAAGTAGAATCTAGGATGGAGAACTACAGAAATATGTGACGGGGTCAAGGGTGGGCGTTTGTGCAGAAAGAGCAGCCTGTCTGTAGGCCTGAGGAGGGAAGGAACTCTTAATGTGGTCAAGGAAACAAAAGACAGTTTGTGTGGCCAGAGCAAGATATATATTTCTCTTTCATGTATAACACAGCACTGGCCTTTTACTGCCTTCATTCATTCACTTTAAATAGTTCTGTATTTTTCTTTTGCACTTCTGTCTGCAGTAATCTTTCAAACTATCAATAGAAATGGATTTCCATTCTAAACAGCAAGCAGTAAGTTGTGCTTAATGCCATTCCCAAGCTTCCAAATGAAATACCTCTGAAGACACAGAAAATATGAATACTTAAAATAGCACTGGAAATTAAGAATAATATTTCTGGACTCTCCAGGAACTTTCATGAACTCAAAAACTGATGAGACTAGACTGAGAGAAACAACTGCTGGCCCACCTGAGCTTTGAGACTCATGTGCATTCCTTTCTCCATAGGCCAAGGCCAGAGACTCGGAAAATGAGTCAACTGCAAGACCCTCAAAACATAACTGTGCATTTAGGTGTCACTTTGTGAGGCTAATAGAGGGCAGTGCCCCCAACCAAGAAGGCAAAATCTCACTTCATCTGCTAGGATGAAGAAACCCAAACAACAAGAAATACTAGAGAAGACCAGTTGTGTTGTATTGAATATTGAGAGATGTAGTCTCTATAAATAAGTTACTGTATCTGGGAGTTGAGTCTGCAAGAGCCATGGTTGCAATGCGGGCTTAGAATGATATGGAAGGTGGGAAGAGGGGCACCTGAGTGGCTCAGTTGGTTAAGCGTCTTACTTGACTTTGGCTCAGGTCACGATCTCATGGTTCATGAGACTGAGCCCCACTTTGTGCTCTGCGCTGACAGCTTGGAACCTGCTTGAGATTCTTTCTCCCCCTCTCTCTGCCCCTCCACAACTCACACACATACAACACAACACATACACATACTCTTTCTCTCTCTCTCTCTCAAAATAAATAAATAAACATTAAAAACAAAGAGGGAACTTACCTTACCAATTCAGAAAAACAGAGGACCATTGCACTATACTGACTCACTATTAAGCTAATAAAATGGTGAAAATATACAGGTCATATTTGAGATTGAGGACTAAGAAGTTCAGAAATCTGTGGTGAGTGATAGAAGTCTATGAAGATTGTCTGAGTAGGAGGAATTGTTAAGACCTATATTGTAGGAATTTTAGTTGATAGCATAATATAAAATGAATTGATCAGATGGCTATATTCTTAAGAAAGGTAAGAGTCAAGAATGAAAAAGGGGAAAAAATGGGAAATAAATCAGAAAATACAGTACAGACTACACTGTCACAGCAGAAGAAGTAATTCATGATGACATTGGATAAGTTTGGCAAGGGAGAAAGGGAAGCCAAGTATAACTCCTTGTTTTGAGCTTGTCTGTTTGTTTCTTCCATTTCTAAAGCACATGAATTGCAATCTGGGTTTATTTGGAGCAGTGTTTGGGTGCTTGCATCAGGCTGGAAAGAGCTCAAGTATCAGAGTTGCCACTTGGGAAGTCCCATCTTTCTCTTTGTTGAGAACTGAGTAACAATGAAAACAGTACATTCATTAAGATGGTGGTTTTAATATCTTTAAGTATCTTAAATATGTTTAATCAACTCTGTCCATAGAATAAAATCCAAATTTTTTGCTATTGTATTCAAGATTCCTCATAACGGGCCTTCTCAAGCCCTCAGGACATTCTGTAGGTCCATGGTAGGACAGGATATTTTAAAACAAATTGTGGACTGAGATGTCTAAAACCATAGGTCTGAGGGGTGCCTGAGTGGCTTAGTTGGGTAAGCATCTAACTTTGGCTCAGGTCATGATCTCGTGGTCTGTGAGTTCGAGCCCCACATCAGGCTCTGTGCTGACAGCTCAGAGCCTGAAGCCTACTTCGGAGTCTGTATCCCCCTCTTTCTCTGCCCCTCCCCAACTCATGCTCTGTTTTCAAAAATAAATAAGCATTAACAATTTTTACGTACATACATACATACATAAAATAAAGCCATAGATATGAGATTTATCTACATGGAAATAGTAGTTGAAGCCAATAGATAAGTGAATTTAGACACAACACAATGAACTTGACCACAGGAGTAAGATGCAACTTTAGATAATGCTAATGTCTCTAGAATGCAGTGGCTCCAGAATGGTGATGAAAAAAGAGCAGTTTTAATAACAGAGTGATGAGGTAATAGTGGGATAACCAGGAGTTAGGAGTGGAATTGTGAGCTACTAGAATGCCCTCTCACTAAGCCTGATAGCAAAAGAAGAAGAAAGTCAGGAGGGCAACTGGAAGAGTCGGTGAGATTCTGAGGTTTGCATTTAACGGGACAATAAGTTTTGGTTTACCCCCTGTAGCCACAACTTAAGAAGCTGTGGAGTGTGGAGCAAGCCAATGCTTCAGGTAGGTCCTAGAGGGAATATTGAGGCCCAAGCTGGAAAAGCAAACTGGGACATCAATTCCATGAGCTAGCTAAACAATGGCAGGTAAAAAGTGAGGCCCAGAGACAGTAACGTTGAGGAAGCATGATGCCCACAAAAAAGAAACCACAAATCACTCAGTGTGAAGAGAGTACTTTGGTATTTGCAACAAATATTTTCCAAGTGAATTTCTCTGCCTCCCTCCTCATCCTCCCACAACGGGGAAAGAGAGAACACTTACAAATGCTAACTGAGTCCACAGATAATAAGAGTCCGCAGAGGGGAGGCATTGCCATCTTGCATTTGGAACTAGATTTGTCTTTGTGTCAGTGTGTGGGTGGCTGAATTTGGATTCTAAAGAAAATAAAAAAGCATATACACAACCAAGGAGTGGGAGAAACAGCCACAGAGACAGGCATCTGAAAAAACTTTCCGTCATTAATCTTCTTTCCCTTCTTGAAGTGGCTAGAATTATTTTCAGCTTGTTCACATAGATTGTGGCAGAGAGATTAAGTGACTTGCCCAAGGTCACACAATCCAGATCTGACTCCATCCATAATGCGATATTGATTTCACTGGAATTGATAGGCAAAGTCTGTGAATGGCCTCATGAGGTAATGCTAGAAGAATGAGTATTTCTCAAGGGGAGTTATTTTGAAAAATGCCTGTAAATAGCACTCACTTTCCCAATAACACTATAAAATCATCTTCATTATATCTCTCCTTGGGTAAAGGAAGATAAATAAGACTTTTAACTGCAATTTTCTTCCGGGAACTGAGACTGGTGACATGGAATGAGTTTTGTGTGGCTGCTTAAGTATTTTTGGTCATCGTTCTGGTCAGCTGTGCTCCAAGAGTGGTCTGACCGGGAGCAATTGAGTTCTGTTGCTAAAATAGTCACAAGGACAGGATCGAACATGCCCTAGTCCAGCTGTGTGAGTTGCAAAGTCACAGTCTTGAACTCATTCCAGGTCTCAAGGCATTCTTTGTGAGGAAGGAAAAAAAAAAAAAAAGACTTGGAAGAAAACTAGAGAGGAACTTCTCTTTGAATGAGCACATCTGATAACATCTCTGTCCACCATCTCAGAGACCCGCATTATCCCAGAAAGGAGAAAGATGCACATCGGTGAATTGCCTAATGTTGCAGTTACCTGATCCTACTTGGTTTCTGCTCACAATATTACCATTCAGTTACCTTGACCACCAGCTCTTACTTTCAATTACATCTTCACATTGATTTTTTCATTCCTATTATTCCTACATTTGCTACAATTCTTCTCTTCTGATACCTGTCAGCTCCTTTTTGGAGCTGTGAAATGAGCAGGAACACATTTCTGAATGTCACGCACAATACTCTGATTAGGAAATAGATCTCTCATCATTCGGGGGAAAAGAAAAAAAAACATGTTGGTCTCCTAGCTCTGAAAATGATGAAGTGGAGGTCACTGTATCTCTGTCTCCTCATTTAACCTTATTTTCCTTTTTTTTGCCCTTTCTTCTAAATGCTTCTGTAGTTTAGAATATTAACACAAGATTGTCCCAAGAGGAAAGATAGTCTGAGAACCAAGTTGGGAGAGTAACGATTGGCATCACAGCTGCAAGCGACATGCAGGACACTCACAAGCCACACACATGCCAAAAGCTGGAGGACCAGTCAGTTCACTTCACTCAGACCTGGGTCTATTCTTCTGAGCCCTGAGGCACACATGTGCACACTTATACACACTCATGCACACAGGCAAATACGCATGTGTGCACACAGACAGACTGCGTGATTTCCTAGAACAAAACTTTACCTATAAACTCACTAATTCCAAAGTCAGAATAAATTGAGGAAAACCCTGTGATATGTCATCATGCGAGCCATTAGCCACAGCTAAAGGACAGACATTCGCTGGTATTTTGGAGGGCCCAACTCACAGACCTGGTGACATGTCAGCTCCTGAGCTGAGGGAGACAAACAGGACTCCAGAAATCTCATTTTCCCTCATGTAGGAATACAGGTAAAAATTAAATGACTCAAGGAATCAGCTGAGATCAAATCTGAAGGAACACAGGCTGCAGCTTTGCATTCTCCCATTTTCTTTACTTGAATCCTTCTTTTTTAAAAGACTTTCAGACTTTTTTAAAAAGACTTTCAGACTTTTTTAATGATTATTCATTTTTGAGAGAGAGAGAGAGAATGTGAGCAGGGGTGGGGCAGAGAGAGAGGGAGACCCAGAATCTGAAGCAGGCTCCAGGCTCTGAGCTGTCAGCACAGAACCTAACACAGGGCTCCAACCCACAAACTATGAGATCATGACCTGAGCTGAAGTCAGAAGCTTAACTGACTGAGCCACCCAAGCGCCCCAACAAACCGCTTTATTTTTAAAAGTGGAATCGTCATACACAGGAGAGCAATTTCAGTAATGACTGTCATGACACAATATGGAACCCAACCAATGGGTCTGTGATAGGAACAATGACACATCTGGAAAGATATCCTTGACCTAAGAGCATCAGGGGCTTCCTTTCCTAAGCTCCTTTTCCTCACCTCAGCTTGGATCTTGTTCTCTCACATTGCAATTTAGGGGAAGTATGGATGCAACCCTTATCCTCAGAATATACTAGCAAGCCCTGGTCAATTTCATGTGGACACTATGACATATCTCTGCTGGAAATACTTCAGCCCCAAAAGCCTTATTCTGCCACCTACTGGGCCTTGTGTCAGGGGACAGCCCTCTGCTCCCAGCTCCCTTTGGAGTAGGCTAGCATAGGAGAAACATCTTTCCCCAGGCCCCACATTCTCTCCAAGGAAGTCTTGATGCAATGACTGGATGAAACGGGCCCTGAAATGGCTGACCCCCTCTCCCCAGTTTGGCACATGTGTCAAGGACCACTCCAGCTGCAGGACTCCCCAGGGGATCAGCCAAAACCTTCTTGAAGATTGCATCCCAATGCAACTTCTCCCCTTGCCCCAGCCTGCTTCCTTCCCTTCCTTTCCAATGGGTGGTCATTCTAAGAGCACTCATCATAAACATGATGCAAGCAATGCATGCAGTGTAAGCATCCCCAGGAACGCAGCCTACGTGACTCCTGTCTCCAGCAGGCAGTGTGCAGGAGGCTGCAGTGCAGCGATGAGTCGGCCCTTCAAGGTGCAGAAAGTGGCCACCTTCCACCTCAGGGAAATCAGGGAGGAAATAGGTAGATTTCTAAAATGAGGTTTGATGCCAGAGGGGCAGCCTGTTTGAATGAGCCAGTCATTACCACCTGAGCCCCCATGTGGACAGCCCCCAGCCATCCTTTCCCTTGGCCACAGGACTTACATCCCTCCATAAGGGATGCAGCCTTCTATCTTACAGACTCAGAACCCCAGGACTTTCTCTTTCACAGCCTTCTTTCAAGGTCCTGCAGTGTCCTCATTAAGTCTCTCAAATATAAAAAGAAATGATTACCACCTCCTCACTGGAGAATAGAGCTTCATCTTCCCAAAGGTCCTGACCTTGACAACCCAAAGACGTCCTATGACTCAGGCTGTTTCATTCTTCCAAGAGAAAGAAAGAAATTATCTGGTGTCTTAGCTCAGTCTGAAGTAGCAAAAGACCATAGACTGGGTAGCTTACAGAATTGAAATTTATTTCTCACAGTTATGGAGCACAGAAAGTCCAAGGTCAAGGTACCAGCTCATTCAGTTTCTGGTGAAACTCTTACTGACTGGCAGATGACCATCTTCTCTCTATATCCTCCCATGGCCTTTCTTCAGTGAAAGGCAGAGGAGCAGCCTTTCTTCATCTTCCCAAAACACTGTAACCATCATGATGACCCCACCCTTATGACCTAATCTAATACTAATTACTCTTCAACGGCCCTGCCTCCAAATACTATCACATTGGGGGTTAGGGATTCAACATATAAAGAGCTTAAACACTGGGCCCTCAGCCAATTCTAGTCAGGCCTTCAGATTATAGCAATCCACAGAACTAACAATCTAGCCCCTTCCCAAATTCTGTATAAAATAAACTGTGAAAAATGAAAATGATTACTGACTTTTTAAACTACTCAGTTCTGGGGTGATTTATTATACAACTGTTAACTAAAACACCATCCCTTTATGTAAATATCTGATTGGCCAGAGCAATAAGCATCCAACATCGTCCTGGTCTCTTGCTCTACTTGTGGCCAGTACAAATGATTATAGGCTGCACCAGGCCAGAAAGGATTTTATTCCTGTCTCAGCCCTGGTGAGGGATGTTTACATGGAATGTTTGTCTTCTCCAAAATTTATATTGAAGCCCTAACCCCCACCATGGTAAATGGCTTCCACCCTTGTAGAACTTACATTCTAGTGGGGAAGCCAACAAATGAAGTTAACCAAAAAATATCTGTATAATTAAAAATTGCAATAAGTTCTTTGAGGGATACTGGAATCGAAAACAATAATAGGAAAGAGTGTCTTTTATCTATGGAGATTAGAAAAGGTTTCAGTGGGGTGCCTGGGTGACTTAGTGGGTTAAGCATCCAACTATTGATTTCAGCTCAGGTCATGATCTTACAGTTCGTGAGATCAAGCCCTGCATTGGGCTCCATGATGACAGTGCAGAGAATGCTTGGAATTCTGTCTCTCCCTCTCTCTTGGTCCCTTCCCTCCTCACATGTGCTCACTCTCTCACTCTCTTTCTCTCTCCCCCCCTTCTCTTTCTCTCAAAAGAAATAAACTTAAAGAAAGGAAGGAAGGAACGAAGGAAGGAACGAAGGAAAGAAGGAAGGAAGGAAGGCAAGAAAGCAAGAAAGCAAGCAAGCAAGCAAGAAAGAAAGAAAGATGGAAGGAAGAAAGGAAGAAAGGAAGAAAGAATGAAAGAATGAACGAAAGAAAGAAAGAAAGAAAGAAAGAAAGAAAGAAAGAAAGAAAGAAAGAAAGAAAGAGAAATGGGTGGTTCAGTCAGTTAAGTGACAGACTTTGTTTGGCTCAGGTTGTGATCTTGGGGTTCATGGGTTTGAGGCCCCATGTCGGGCTCTGTGCTGACACCTTGGACAATGACCTACCCCAAGAAGGAAGAGCTTTCCAGGAAGTAGAATCAGCCTGAGAGCCCTGTAGAGAGAAAAGTGTGTCTGAGAAAAAGAAAGGGCCATGAGCCATACCTAAGGTACAGGTAGGGGACAAGTGCCACCAACTGGGATAGCAGAGGTGAGCCAGAGCTGGTTGGCCTGATCATTTTTGACTTTGTAAGGGGCCAAATTTGAAATTGTATTCAAAGTCAAATATGAAGAGTCATTGAATATTTTTCAAAAGAGCGATTGGTTATTAAGTGAAAGTATAATCATATATAATCATGGAGGACTTCTACTTTCTTCTTAATAATCCTGCCCTTTTTTTCCCTCCACCTAGTGAAGGAAGCCATGTCTCCTCCTCTTGGAACTAGTAGCATGTGATGAAGACTAGTATCATGTGATGATACATGTGACTTCATCACATGACACTTACTGCTCTTTCAGAATGAAATGGAGACAGTACCAGAACAAAGCTTACCTTTCATTCTGGGGAGAAAAGGGAGCCAAACCCAGGTCTCAGTAGAATGTTTCCCATTCCTCTAGAAAGACTCATGATCACCACCAACTATGAGAGACACCCAAAAGGTGAAGTTTATTTGTGATAACATAGTGAGGGATTTCCTCCTCCTTTCCTCTCCTAGCTCAGACCTTACCTGCTCCTGGAGTCAACACCAGCATAATTTGTTCAAAAAAGGTTAATATGCTAGAACAGAGTCTATAAATTTTTTTCTGCAAATAGCAAGATAGTAAATATTTTTTTTATTTTTTTTTAATGTTTTATTTATTTCTAGGAGAGAGACAGAGACAGCGTGAGCAGGGGAGGGTCAGAGAGAGAGGGAGTCACAGACTGAAACAGCCTCCAGGCTCTGAACTGGCAGTCAGCACAGAGCCCAAGACCATAATTTGCTGACTCCTATCCCTGATAGTTGGGATATATAATAAATAAGCTGTTGTTCTCTGTCTTGGAAGAAATAATAGTCACATTGAAAATATGACACATAATGAAATAAAATAATAGCCCCATAAAATAGTAAGTATATACCATAACTGCAATATGGTCAAAGAGCTGTAGACAATTAGAGAGAGAATTAGTTTCAAAGCAGTAGCATATACTTGCCACCAGGTCCTCTTCTCTGCTGTAGTCCTGAGGTAGCTTGGTGTTTGGTACAGAGATGATGCTTAATAAATATTAACTGAATAAGTAGAGGTGCTAATGAAAACATATCTCATGGAAGTTTACTGGGGATTAAATAAACATAAATGAATACTTAGACAAGGGCACCTGGGTGGCTCAGTCTGTTAAGTGTCTGACTTGATTTTGGCTTAGGTCATGATCTCACATTTTGTGAGTTTGAGCCCCGCATCAGGTCCCCCATGCTGAGTGTGGACCCTGTGTGGGATTCTCTCTCTGAGAGATGTCTCTGTCTCTCTGTCTCTCTTTCTCCTTCTAACTCTCCACCTCTCTCTCTCTCTCTCTCTCTCTCTCTCTCTCTCTTTCTCTCAAATTAAATAAATAAACATTTTTAAAAAAAATACTCCAAGGGTACCTGAGTGACTCAGTCTGAATTTGGCTCTGGTCATGATCTCATGGTTTATGAGTTTGAGCCCCCTGTTTGGCTCTGTGCTGACAGCTCAGAGCCTGGAGCCTGCTTCAGATTCTGTGTCTCCCTCTCTCTCTGCCCATCCCCACTCACACTCTGTGTCTATCTCTCTTAAAAATAAAATAAAATATTTTTTAAAAACATTTTGGGATAATAGCCATCAAGTAATTTTTAGTTTGGTAAGGGAGATAGGTATTTAGGAAATAAAGAGAAGCTTGCTGTAATAAGCATAGGGGAGGCAAAATTTAACCTTTACCCATCTTAGGTTTTCAGCTGAGGCTCCTTAATTAAAAGAAAAATTAACAAGAGAAAAACAAATTATTAATAGGTAGAGCACACATCATGCAAAAGAAACCTCAAGGAAATGTAACTCAAAGCAGTGGCTTAGAGCTTATATGGCATCTTCAACAGAGAACAATACATTTGTAGAGAAATGTATTTCTCTATAAGACAGCACGAAGCAGTGTTAGGCTCTCAAGGGCAGCAGACTGTGGGAAGGTAAATAAATGGGAGGAAAGGAAAAGAGTAAGGTGTGTTCACAGCTTCCTCTCACACTGTCAGTAGGCTGAGAGGAGTATCTCTAATAACAGAAGAATGCCTACCTTGCCTATAGGCAGAAAAGGAGAGGGTAGAGAGAGCTTTGCCTGCATGTGCTTCATCCTAATTGCCTTGAGTTCAAAATAATGTTTGTGTCAAAGCGGCATATTGTAAACTGGTGTATTCTGGTTCCTTTCATAAGTATAAGCAAAATACTTCACAGTAGCCAAAACTAGGGAGTGAGAGAGTCAACAGGGTCAAAGAGAGTTAAAAGAGGTTTCTTAGAGGAGGTGGCATTCAGTGTGGCATAAGTAATGGGGAAAAGAAGATAGAAGTCATTGTCCCATCTTGGCACTGAGATGAAGAGCTGTTGGCCTTGGGGCTGGAGCTGGGGGTGGGGTTGTGGGTGGGGTTGACAGTGAAGATAGAGGTCCTTTGCAAGGCAACTGCAAATGTCCATCTGGGGATGCCAAATGCCAAAAAGATGGGCAAGCCGCAGGCTGGGCTTCTAGGGCTAATTGGCAGCCATGTTTCCTAGAAAAACTAATTGATTAATAAGAGGATGTTTGTCTTTCTATTGACTTCATCCCACCCCAATCTGTTAATATTACGCCTGGTCACTGCTGCCAGGTTGAGACCTAGAAATGCAGTCTGAAGGAGTTGGTAAATATATTTAGTGCCTTTCTGAAAGGGTGGGAAATTGACATATTGAAGATGGACCTTAATTCAATCATGTTTCCAGCAACATGTCAGAAAATATATCTTTTAAATCTCTTTTGTCACAAAAGACCTAGTATGATAGGGAAATATACAGTTATCCTTTTATTTACTTTTTTTATTTTTGAGAGAAGAGAAAGAGAGAGCTGTCAGCACAGAGCCCAACACAAGGCTCGAACTCGCAAACTGTGTACTCATGACCTTAGCCGAGGTCAGATGCTTAACTGACTGAGCCACCCAGGAGCCCCTGCAATTATCTTTTTAAATTCATAGCCAAGTATGTAAGAAAGTAGAGAAATCAGGAAGCTTGGAGAAGCTATAACCACAGGCCTGCCTTAATGAGGGCTGAGTTTTCAACTTGGATTATCTCTCAGTAAATTAATTTAAATTGGTCATAAGTTGCTAGATTTCAGGAGACTTGGCAGAAACAAACATAAATACTCTCCACAGAATGAACCTCAGCAATTTAAACATTAGCTGAAAATCAAAATTATAGCTATAAAACACTAAACAAAGTAAGCCACTACCAGTAGGGTTAAAAGGAACAAGAATCAGAAAAATTAAATCCTTTTTAGCATTCATATATTTGAATTATCATATACACATATGGGAAAAGCATATCTAAAATACTGAGGAAATAGAAATTAAAATATGCACCAAGAATAAGACCATGTAAGTTTTAGGAAGAACTAAAGAAACATTAAAAAAAAAAAATCCTGTTGAAATAAAACAACAATATGAGTTAAACAACATGATAGATACATCTTAAAGTAAAATTAATGAACCTAAATATATTTGAAGAAATGATCAATATAAAGAGACAAAGAAAGATATATGAAGGGGTATTCTGATAAACAGATAATAGTGTGAGAAAGTCAGCATGTCTATTCATGTCTAGTATGTCTATTTAAGTTTTCAGGGAAAATAAAAAGAAGGAATTGAAAAGAGCAAATATTAAAAGAGATAATGGCCAAGAATTTCCAAGAGTGGATCAAAAATATGATCCTTTGAAACACAACAAATCCCAAAGAAGATAAATAAGTAGAAATTAACTTTCATGTTAATCAAATTGTAAAACACCAGATCCTAAACACAGCCAGACAGAGGAAAAAAGATTACCTACAAGTTATGCAATTATTCACAATTATTTACTGAAGACATTCTTCTCAATGACAATAATGGAACTTAGGCAACAGTGGCAATGAATTTTCTACTGGGTGGATAGTTCAATTCAATGTGAATAAAACAGAGGTAGGGTGGAACATGGAGGTAATTATAGAACCTAACTCCTAGGATTGCTATAAGAATTTAAAGAGTTAGATATGAAAAAGCACTTAGCACAGAGAAGTGATTTTATGTTTATAATTATCATAAGAAATGTTTATTATTATTCGTTATGGTTATATATTATATTTAAAAAGACACAGAGGTTGGAGATGAACAGATTTGGCTTCAAATGGAATCCCTGTTTCCCATTAACTGAATGATTTCATGTTTGTTATTTAGGCTCTCTGATCCTCTGTTACTCATTCAAAAACTAATACTCACAGCCTCTGTCATAGTATTGACGTGATGACTAACTAGGGTAGTGTAAGTGAAGCTCTCAGCACAGTACTCAATAATCACATTTCCTACCTCCACTTCCTTCTTTTTAGCTGTCATCTTGAAATGCTATTAATTTCTCTGAATTTAAGTTTCTTCATCTGAAAAAAATTAATAATAACGTCTACTTCATAAGAATCATTAATCTGTTCCATTTAGCCATTCAACACTCATTTGGTGGGCATGTCCTTTGTGCCAAGCACTGTGCTGAGTTCTGGAGATCCAGAGATGATGAGGTGAGTTGATAGCTGGCGTACTCGGGGTAGGCTGAAATGAAATAAGGCATGTAAGGTAACCAGTTCCATGCCTATCACACAGGAAGCTCACATTACCGGCTGAACCATCAGCCCTTCCTTTCCTTTGTCCCGTGTGTCAGACATTGTACCCACAATCAGTAGGTGAAATGATGAGCAAGACACAGGTCTCACACTCAGAACTTGGGAAACTTGCCATGTGGTTAAGAAGGCAGATCTGGATATAGCGAGCCAAGTTCAAGTTCTGGTTCTCCAGAATTTCTTAACTGTGTGCATTTATTAGTTTCGATGCCCAAACACCAAAGTTGAGACAGATACTTAAATGCAAGTAGTTAATTCTGGAGGTAATTCCATGAAGCATATGAGGGAAGAGGGAAGTCAGAGAAAGATTAAAGAAAGTTAATAAAGGACGTTTTATGAGGAGGTTACTGCTGTGGGCAGTTTAGAGTCACACTGTGACCACTCTGACTTTGGAGACCACCTCCTGGAACTGTGCCATGGATGGACAGAGAATACTGGGTAATTTATCCATGACCTCTCGCTTCTCGCTGACTGAGGTTGCTCTGGAACTGCTGAGCTGGCCAACCCTGCTCCCGTGACTAGATGTCTGTCTCAGACAGAGACTTCAGGAAAGTGGAACAGGAACTGCCTGGTAAGGTTAGGTGTGTGCATGGGTTGTTGACAGAACCCCGATGGTGATTTAATCTCACTAAGCCTATTTCCCCACTTCATAAATCTGAATGAGTAATTCCTCCTATTTTCTTTAATACTTGTAGCACCTAGCGCCTACCGAAATCCTTTGTCTTCTTTGCCCACAGAAAAGACTTGTGCCTGGCTACACGGGGTGTTCCCAGGCTCTCTGGATGGTAAGAGCATCCTTGTGACTAAGTTCTGACCAATGGAACATAGTGTAAGGGATGTGAGTCTGTTTCAGACCTGGGAATTATGGTATTGAGCATCTCTCTTCCGTGCTCTTCCATTCCCACATAGGCAACTAAAACACAAACGTGGCAGAGATCCAGCTCTAAGCAGATGAGAATGATGCCCTGAGAACCCCAGGTAGGAGGAAGTGGGTCTCTGAAAGTTCAGATACAGCACAGCTGATCCACTCATCTGGACCCCTTTCCTCAGGATTATTACAGGAGAGAAAAATAAGCTTCTGTGTTTTTATAAGCCAAGATATTCTAGGGTCTATGTGACAGTACCTTTCCTTATTCTCACCAGTGCGTTCCTTCATGAGGTTGTTTTAGATAATAACTGAGACAATCCATGTACATATGGTAGTTAGAACCATGCCTGGTACTTGGTAAAGTTCCAGTAAATAATTGCTATTATGATTATAGTTTGCTAAGATATGACCTTCCAGTATGATCTGAACAACTTAAACTCAGTGGGGGAGGATTGGCACCCTAAAGAAAATTTGAGGTGTTCCTATGAGAACTACAGGAACTACATTCTGTAAAGACCAAATCACCAATGTCTGTCACACATAATGATACTGACAATGTTGACCATTATTGAGGGCCTACTACATGCCAGGTCCTTCACAAGGAGCTTCATTGATGTTATTTTATTCACTCTAATAGCACTGTTATGGGTTAAGTATTCATCTCAAATTTTCCTGTTGAGAAACAAACACCATGGAAATAATGGAAATCATCTGGGAAAAAGAAAGAAAGGAAACCTTACCTCAATCAAGATTATCACTAAACTTTTAGATGTTTGGAAATGTAGCTGACTTTTAAGAGGATACAAAAAATGACAAATGGGCAGGGAGTTTCTGAGCCATCTGAGGATATGTTAGGTAACATGCAACATTTTAATTCCGTTTTGTCTGGTTCCTCCACAGCTCACTCTTAGGGGATTCTAATCATTAATCACCCAAAGACTTCATGTCTACACTCAGGCTGCCTTTTCTGGGAAAGTGATATGTCTTGAATTTTAAAGTCCCGGTAATAGGCCCCAAATGAGGCCAGAGTACCGATTTTCATCATTACCCACGCAATCAATGAATCTGTCCTACAGGACAGTAGCATTTTTCTCTCCTGGGTTATGACTCTCTATAAATATGCATGCAAACATAATAGGGCTTTATACGGAGAAAGTTTTGCAGAATCACTGCCTGGATTTTCATTAAGGAGATATCCTGGGAGCATGAAGGCAGCTCTCAACCCTATAGAGTGAATTCTCTGATATTCAGAACTCAGGAAGTATTTTCCCAGGAAAAAAGTATTCCCACCACAAGGATAAATCCCCAGCTAAGCCTCCCCTCTCCAGGGCAGCCATCAAGCATCCCCACCCCCACTCTCCTTCCTCTAATCCTTTCCCTCCTGGACTTGGACCAGCCCAGGACAAAGCAAGCAGCTGCCAAAGGAAGTGATCGCTCCAGGTTGCAGATTTCTCAGTTTCCAAGAGGAAAGAGAAAAAGAGAAAAGTCACAATCCCCATTTGAGAGAAATAAAGGGAGGCTGGGGGCCATGAGGACCTCATGGCAGTGGCCATAACAAGGACTTTTTCCTTGACCAAACTTTAGTCAGGCTCCGCTGAGTCCTCTTAACTAGCTCTTGTCCTGTGCCTGCACATCCCAGTCTTAGCAAAGAATCCTGCCAAATCAGTGTATCAAAAACACCCCCCATCTTTGGTAGCCAATTAAGCTGCTCATCTCAAACTCTTGAAATTCGTTTTACCACCTACAACACCTAACAGAATTCCTCCTAGTAATCTTCCATCCAACCCCTCATCCTGCCTCTTGGCTATAAATCCCCACTTGTTCTTGGATTCAGAGGTTGAGTTCAATCTCTCTCCCCATGGCAATAATAGAATAAAGTCTTCCTTGACATTTTTAACAAGTGTCCAGGAAATTTCTTTTCTTTCTTTCCTTCTTTCTTTCTTTCTTTCTTTCTTTCTTTCTTTCTTTCTTTCTTTCTTTCTTTCTTTCTTTCTTTCTTTCTTTCTTTCTTTCTTTTTCCCTCTTCCCTCCTTCCTTCTTTCCTTCCCTCCTTCCCTCCTTCCTTCCTTCCTTCCTTCCTTCCTTCCTTCCTTCCTTTCTTTCTTTCTTTCCTTCTTTTTTAAATGTTTATTTTTGAGGGAGAGACAGAGACAGAACACAAGTGGGGAAAGGAACAGAAAGAGAGGGAGACACAGAATCTGAAGCAGGCTCCAGGTTCTGAGCTGTTAGCACAGAGCCTCACGCAGGGCTCAAACTCAGGAACAGTGAGATCATGACCTGAGCTGAAGACGGACACTTAACCAACTGAGCCACGCAGGTACCCCTCTTTCTTTCTGTCTTTTTTTCTTTCTATTTTATTATTTTGTTATTATTTTTAATAATAAGTTTTAATACTCCTTAGCAAGTAGGATTGGAAAATCTCTGTTTTGTATGACTATAGTGGGCTGTGGATTTTGTGTAAACTATCTAGATATGTATCCTGGATGGACACTCCCATAGCCAGGTTTTTCAACAATTTGAAGGGATAACCTGAGTTTTCTTATTCTCTCTTATTGACCTTCTGTTACCCTCAGGCAAGTTGTCCAACCTGAACAGGTGTTATGTCTTTGTTAAATTAACATCTGTTAAGTGGAGTGCAAGGTGGCAAATGTTGAGTGGCATTCAACAAGAGCCACAATAGACATTCCCACAGAGAAGTACACAGCACGCTCCAAGGGGTCATGGGGAAGACCCTGGGAAGAGGGGAAGACTTGTCCACAAGGGTTGTTGGGGAAATCATGTGAGGAACATACTTCTCTTGTGACTCTCTAGGCTGTTGAATAGGGTATGAATTTGCCTGAGGGGCTAGTGTCCCTTTAAGGCCCCTGCAATCAGCTGGGTCAAACAAAATGGGTGCCAAGGCAGCAGCCATGGAGTAACTGACTAAACCCTCAGCACCAGCCTGGATTTCCTTATAGTTCCAGGTAGGTGAGAAGAGCTGCTCTCGCCAAGTCAGAGAGATCGTCCTGATGCTCAGTGAGGAAACCAAGTGAGGGTGCTTTGTGAAAGGCCAAGGTATAAAAGGGAAGTTGTGGTGTTTACTAAGGAAGAAGCACATATTTAAGGGATACTGAGACATTTGGGGAACTGCTGACTACATATTAAGTGAAAATGGCTACAAAATGGCATAGGCAGTATTATACTAATTTTGAATTAAACCACATGAAGGTAAAGGTAAGAAAGAAAAACAGTAAAATGTCAAAGGTGATACTTTCACTAAGGAGCCTATACCAGAGCACATCTTCTATATTTTATTCACTGAACATTGATACTTTTAGAATGAAAAATAAGGACGAATAGTATGGGGTTTGGAGTCTGGTTGCAAGTTCTGTTTGAGGAGCTACAGATACTTGGGCTGATAAGAGGGGACTGCATTTCAGAACCAGCCTTTCTTATCTCTCATCCCCCACAGCACTTCCTGTCCTTCCTCTCCTCCTTCTCTCCCCCAGCTCCCTCTTGCTCGTCCCCAAAGAGAAAGCAAATGTTTCTTTCTCTGGAGCAAAACTGTTTCCCTCCTACTCAGGCCTTTCCTCTGGCTCATCTTCTAAATCAGTCTGTTTCCTTTCCAAAATACAATGCCTTTCCACACATGAATCCTGTTGAATACACTTTTCTCCAGCCCGTTTTACAAGGGTATTAATCCATGCTCGTCCTACCACATTGCTATTTTTTTTTTGCATGTGAGTATTAAAAGGGTCATAATATATGAAAGCACTTTATAAACTGCAAAACACTATGGAAGTACAAATGAGCTATTCCTCATATTTCTTGGTTACTTTCATTGTAATACTTACAATATTGCACTAGTTAAATTAGAACTGAAAGTGTTCTTGTCTTTCTCCTGTTCCAGAGCACAAGTTCTGAGCACCAAGGGTATTGTCTTCCCTGTGATGTGCTCAAGGCCTGGCATGGGGGAGGTGTTCAAAATATTTGTTAAAGGTAGGAATCAACATATTTGATGAAAAATGGGAATTTAACCTGAGGATCATATCCTTGGTGAGAAATGGGGCTGTGGGGCAGGTTAGAAGCTACACAACCAGGGTTCAAATCCCAGCTCTGCCCATGCTGAACTGTGATCCTGGGCAAATTGCTCAAGCTCTCCACGCTGGTTTTCTCACTGGCAAACTAAAAATAAGGATATCAGCTACCATCCAGGTCATCGTGAGATTATTAATTTAAAACACCCGAAATGCTTAGAACACTTCTGGGAACCCGAGTAAGTCTTCATGAAATGGTTGTTTTTATTTCCTGGTTAGACTAAAGATTCTAAGACTTTCCCAGATCAGAGACAGAGAGGTTCAGAAATGTCCTCTGCCGTCTCCCTCCCATTCCTAGCCTAGAAGGTTTCCTCAGAAACCAAAATCAGTACTAATACGGAACACCCCAGCAGCTTCAACCACTTTCTACTTTCCATTGCTCTTATTAATGTACGTCATCTACTTAACCAAAGGATCAATGTAGTGGAGGTAAGTTTTACACTTGCTTCCTGTTTATATTGCCAAAAACATTTAGCTCAGTGCTTCTCACATTGTAGACTTTCAAGACTATGATAAATGGTTTGGGCGGGGGGGCGGGGGGGGGAGGAGGGGTGTTTGGGAGGCGGAGTGGGCCTGATGGGGCTGATTTGCAAACCCAAGAAAAGGTAGAAGTAGGTTAGGAATGTAGGTAGGAGATACTGAACGGGGACCCTTAAGTTGATGGAGGTCAGTAGATTTTAAACTGTGGCCAGGGAAGTGTGTGATACTGTGGTTCATAATAATAGACACTTAGCCTTCCTCCATTGTTCCTGGCACAGACATTCTAAAGCCCTTAGAATTTCTTAGGTGATAAGAATGACAAAGTATCTTTTGTTATGTTAATTAGGTGAGTTACGGACCCCACCTGAGAATGGAAGGCTGGTTGCCTGGGGAACCAACATTCTGTTGAACCAACTTTCAGTCCCACCCCCTGGCCTCCTAGGAGAGGACAGAGGCTTGAGACTGAATCAGTCACAAGCAGCTAATAACTTAATCAATCATGCCCCTGTGATGAAGCCTCCGTAAAAAACCAAAAGGACTGAGTTGAGGGGGCACACTCTGTGAGGGCATAGAAGTTTTCTGCCCATTTCCCATACCTTGTCCTATGCATATCTTCATCTAGCCAATTTATGCCTTTAATATCCTTTGTATTCGTGTGGTAGTATAGGGTACTTCCTCCCACAGCCTGCTCCCAACGCACATTGGAAATGGGGGTAGAATCCTTAAGGTAGCAAAGGTGGTGGAGGTTGAAGGAGGGAGAGGCCGACTTCCAGCCTACAGCTCCCACCCTTCCCACTTCAGTGAAGGCAACCTCAACCTCACTTTTCTTTTCTTCTTTCTCCCTTTATAGAGGCTTCATATGTCCGTAAGACTTTTCTGCTTTACCAAAATGGAAGAATGATCATTATCCCTTCATGCCTATTCACGTGCTGGCTCAATTATATAATGTGATACTTGGGATTCATTTCAAGTCCCCACTGCTGCCTGTATGGACTCGAGAATGTTGTAAGCATTTATTATAATGGTCTGGAATTAAGGGTGACAGTGTGTTTCCAAGGAGAAGCGTTTCTGATGAATTCACTGTAGACCTTTCATTACTGCCACAATGTAATTTTCAACAAAGTAAATGCAAATTTCTCATATAAGTATGAAATGAACACATGACAGACTGTTTAAGATGTTAGTTAATCAGGGAAACTTTAAGGTATTAAAGCCAGCACATTTTAAATTTTTGTTTATTTATTTATTTTTTAATTTTTAAAAATCTCTCTATCTGCAGTATAGTCAACACACAATATTATACTGGTCTCAGGTGCCCAACATAGTGAAACCAGCACATTTCAGGTGCCCCATATCCACATGTAGCTTGTAGCAATCATACTGGACAGTGCAGATAAGGAACATTTCCATCATTACAGATAATTCTTTTGGAGATCATTGCTTTAGATAATGGTGAGTTCTATAAAATAACAGGTTGGTAAAGAATAGAAGATATCTAGAACCTGGGCAGATTGAGAGAGTCCTGTGTGATTTCTTGAGGGAGCATGCAGCATTTGGGTTGAATGCCAGAGAGCTCTCTTAAAACATAATAAAGGGCTGTTTGGGCTGATGGTTTGTGTCAAAGCTCTTAATCAAGAAGAGCAGGAGACAGGAGGAATAGAAGATAGAAGGCTGGAGAGAGGGACTAAAGGAAAATTCTAAAAGTGTATGGAATTTGCTTGTGACTCTAACAGTAGGAGCCAAGTTTTTTTTTCCTTCTTCCTAGAAGGACCCACTTTGGTAAACCCAGCTGTCATGCTCATATGTCAGGGATCTACACTTTCATTTTATAGTAGCCTTGCATTTTGATGATAAAATCCTACTGCAAACATTGCACACAAGAATGGTAATTCTTTGATCATATGAAAGACTTGGAACCCAGGGCAGTAGTGGTTCTGGTAAGTGTGGGCCTTTGCTATTCTGAGAGATTTGGGATTATTATTCAGATATTTCTAGATTTTTCCTCTGGAGATCTGGCATAGGGATTTGAGGGCCTTGTCTTAGAGAAGAACTAGAGGGAGAGGTACTCTGACGTGAGTGGAGCTGCTCATTGGGCTCTAGACATAGGAATGGCCCCAGTGGAAATCTGTGAGATGGAACCTGGTTGAGAAACTTTCAGAGAAATGAAGTCCAAAAGGCAACTTAAAAGTTTTCTTCCTGTGTTGTGATTCCCTTACTTACTCCATTTTAAAGTTTTTAGTGATACCCAGTATCATCTCTATGTTAACACTGACTTTTGAGTACAGTGTGGGGTAAGGCAAACTAAGGAAGCCTAAAACACCAAGGGGAGAAGTAAGGATATGACCAGAGGTAATCAGGAAGAAATCTAGGACAAATAATCATCAAGAAAAGGTAATTCTCCCAGGATCACTTGAGAGAAGGCTAGCCTTCCTGCAAGATGGTTACTCCGAAGGCTCTATAGCTTGATGACACTTGGGTTACATAGTAATCATTACAGTAATTACCATAATGAATGGAATACCTCCTCTATCCCAGATGCCATATTCACATGCATTGTCTCATGTAGTCTCCACTTGAGTTACATAGTAATCATTACAGTAATTACCGTAACAAATGGGACACCTCCTGTATCCCAGATGCCACATTCGCATACATTGTCTCATTTAGTCTCCACAATAACCCCGGGGAGTTGATATCCCAATTCATAGTAAATGAAATTAGCCCCTATAACAAATAACCCCAAATCTCAGAAGCTTTCTGAAATAGAAGTTGATTTCTCTCTCAAGTAAAATGAAAGAGGGTGTTCTTCATGAGCAAGTTCTCCTCCAAAGCCAACAAGAACCCAGACTCCTCCTACCTTGTGGCTCTACTATGGTCAACATGACTGCAGTGATCATCTCCATCTCCCTGGGGGAAAGGAGGTGAGCATTGTCCCAGGGAGTGCTTTATGGGCTTGCCCTGGAAGCAATACCTGTAGCTTCTGATGACAGCCCATTGGCTAGAAGAGAGTACCATGGCCATACCTGACTTCGATTGGGCTGGGAAAGAAAGACTAGCTGTTTCTTAGAGGGAAAAAAATGACTAGGGGAAGTGGGTATCTAGTCTCTCCTATATCAGGCAATTGTTCTTGCACTTGATCTAGAAATGTCAGAGGAAAGGTTTAAAATGAATTTTTTTGCATTTTTAGAGTCCACATGACACTGCTTGTACAGATAAGTTTTAAATTGGGGGGCTGTTCGGTTTATCTTTACTGAGTTTTTGATTTATAAGCCTTTGTATCCAAACTGGACTTGAGATAGTTTGCCAAATTATATCTATAACAAAAAGTGAAAAGACAACATTAGCTTTGGAGCCAATAAATATGGTTTTGGAGGGTCTGCATGGCTCAGTCGGTTGGGCATCAGACTTCAGATCAGGTCATGATCTCGCGGTTCATGGGTTTGAGCCCTGCGTAGAGCTTTGTGCTGATGGCTCAGAGCCTAGAGCCTCCTTAGGATTATGTGTCTCCCTCTTTCTCTACCCGCCCCCCAGCTTGCACTTTGTCTCTTAAGAATTAAGAATTAAGTATTAAAAATAGAAATAAAAATAATAATAATCTGGCTTTCTTCATTGGTAAATCATAGAGAATAGTATTTGTTTTACTGGGCAATTATTGTAAATACATAATGGACAGAAAGCCCCCCCAAAATTGCCTGGTACATAGTACAAGCTCAATAAATAGTAGCTCTTCTGATGTAATTGCTCTACTTAGATAAATGAGAATAAGGTGAAATGAGGTTTAATTAATAGGAGACAGTCAAAATACTTAATACATGATTGTCTTAAAACTGAAAAAAGCTAAAGAGGTTGAACTTAAATTCTGAGAAACTCAGTAGCCAAGCCAGTGGGAAACATGATCAGAGCCCATGTACAGAACATGGAAACACATCACTTGTCTGGAACAAAAACAGAATTTCTTGACACTGAAGCTTGAGAGAAATTCCAAGATAGGGACAATGGTTTAGGAAGTGGGTCACATTCTCAGCGAAAGCCCTCAAATGAGTAACAAATGCTCTAGAACCATCTCTTATTGCCATAATTTTTCTCATGGGCACACTACCAAAACCAAATTTGGGGGGAAAATCCCCAAACACCCAATTCTATAATGAATAAATGGACTCCAAGTAATATTCTGATTCTTCTACTTGACCCAAAGACAACACTCAAACACCCACAACAATGAATCAACATGGCCTTTATGTCTTTGCTCCCCAAAGGAGGTACAAACACCCCAGAATGTATGCAGAAACAATCCAGAGGGCAAGAAGAGAAATTATTGCAACTTCCAGGTGCATTTATATTTATCCAATTCTATTCAGTTTCTATTTGTTTCACAACATATATATTTTTCTAGTACTCCATCCATATAACCTATTATACATGCATAAACCAATATTGGTCAAATGTGCTCAAAAATGTTTCTTTTTAACTTACATAATCAAAAAGCATGGGGACCTCTGTTTTAGTTGATTTTCCATAAATACTGAATTTCTTTCTTTGGTCTCAGTTCATCTTTTAATAAAAATTGCAAAGCAGACCACTAAGGCTATGTACTTTGACCAAAGCATGTAAGGTTTCCTTTTTTTTTTTTTTTTTTTTTTTTGAGTTTCCCCTGCTTTGGGGAGGCGCGTGATAAGTGGAAAAGACACCAATAATTGAGTAAAATACAGTGGTTATGTTCAAGTACCAGCACAGTCAAATATGGCTGAGTGTCCTTGAGCTAGAGGGAATAATGACCTCACAGAGTGGATGGATGGGGAGGATAGCATTTAGATTAATGAAGGCAGGTACCCTAAACTGGGTGCTTAATGCAGAGTGGGTGCTCAGAGTAGGTCTCATGCATCCTTTAAGCATTCTTGAGGACTCAGCTGCTTTGCCCCAGCCACTGGGCCTCTAGTTCACTCATCCCTGGGCCAGCTTCTCCTCAGAGAAATATTTGGTCAAATTTGGATAACATGATTCCCTTCAGGTGATCAACTCATCACGACATGAGGACTATGCTAAGATCTCCAAAGTCAGTATTTTGGAGACAAGAGTTCCTACCAGGTAAAAATTAAACACTGTGATAAGTTATATTCAATTCCCTTTCTCATCCTGGAGTGATGTTCCCAAATCTATTGTAAAGAAAGCTGGGTGAACAGAAGCTGTCTGAATACACCACTGCTCTAATATGTAGGGTGTGAAATTGTCATATGATGGCTGGTGGGTGGCCTCAGATGTCCAGATTCTTATTTTTAACCCTTGCCTCCAGCATACACCTGCTGTGTAACCTTCATTCACTCAATTAACCTCTCTGTGCCTCAGTTTCCCTCATCTGTAAATAGCACTTCCCATAGGGTTGCTCTGAGAGTAAAATGGCTACTTTTAGTAAAACAGCATGCTATTATGGAGTACTCAAAATAAATTCTTATTAAACATTCAACAAATATTAGCTTTTATGATCAGTGATTCTTTCTCATTCCCTATTAGAGTGTTTATGCCAAAAATGGATTTTTTGTTGTTGTTGTTTTGAGATAGTTGCTCTCTCCTCAGAAGGGAGATTCCAAACCCAACAGGAACATGTGAGAACGTCTTCATCCAAGGGTTTGGTGGCTATATTCGAGCCACCTCCCCTCAATGGTTTCCTCCTGGATCATGAACCTAAACCACTCTCCTGTTTTTCAGAATTTCTGGTCAACTAAGTTGCTGTACTGACCGCACAGACATCTGCTTCCTCTACTGCATTCGGCACTTCTAATCTTCATCCCTACCACATGTGTTGTTAAGGATGACATGAAGCAGGGGCCTCTTTCTCTGTCCAGTTCTCTCAACCACAGTCCCCACACCACACAGTCATGCTTTCTTCCTTTCCAAACCTCACCCCAAACTTTCCACTTTGCTTCAAGTAATGATGGTGGCTAAGCCCATTTGGACTCTGTGTATGTCTTCTGCTTCTTGACTCTTCGTGAAATTATGCTGAAAGCCTCTTTTACTTCATTCTTTGTAATTTTTCTTTTGCTTAGTTTGACAGTATTTAGAGCCAGTTATTTCAAAAAACTTCTAAGTAAGCCTTTGTCTTTTTCTATTGGAACCAGTATTTCAAAATATTTTTTAATACGAAATAAGAATTAAACTTAATGGCCAATTAAGTGTCTTTGTGCTGGCTTCATGGAGCCTTACATGTTGGAAATCCACTAGGCATTCGTTGCCAGGTCAAGGGCTGGACCACAGTGATTCAGTGAAGATGTTTCATCTTCTAGAACTCCTCGAATTCTGGCAGAATATCAGAATTCTGATACTGATATTGCTTTCTTTAATGCCCTAATAGTAGTTTCTAGATCAAAGCCTTCCCAGTCTGGATTCTCAAACCCCAATATTCTAATTAGATAATTAATAAAAAGTTAGAAGCTATGTGAGCTTGAGACCTGAGGTTCAAATCCAAGGTACTAGCTGCCTTTAGTTGAGGATAGAAACATCTATATCACAGGATCTGAGAAGGATTAATGACAGAATGAGTAAGGTGCCCAGAACCACAACTGGCATCTAAAACGGTGCTTAATAAAGCGTTATGATTATTTTCAATTCTTTAGGACAGTATGATTTATTTTCCTGCCATGAGTCTGTACTTTCTTCCTTTTTGAATGGGAATTTATGAGTTCAGTGTCCTGACACTGATTAGCTCATGCTGACCAAAAGCTATGATCAACAGTTATAGATGTCTGTACTTGAAAACAAATTATTTTGGGGTGTACAGTGGAGTGAATCTTTCACACAATGAAACCCACAGGTGAAAAAAATTAGACAAGTGAGCAATGACAAGTGGATGTAAGGAAAGGGCTGGCTGGGGTTTCGGAGTCTCTGACCACCAGCAAGCCTTTGAACTGCTCTCTGAGATTTGGAGTCATCATCTGAGAATGTTGATAATATATGGCGCCTTCCCCAGGGTTATTGTGATGGAGAACATTGAGATAATATATAAAGTTTCTAGCACTGGCCTAAGCCACAGCAGGCTCTCCACAAATGATCTTTTTTTTTTTTTTAGTTCTCCCTTTGTGGCAAAACGGTGGGAACCATTGTTGTATTCCTGTGTCCTCTCACTAACACACACATGCCTGGGAAGGAGTTTTCTTCCTGAGAATGACAGTATCATAGGTCATTAATAGCAAGTGATGAGGTTTGACTGCAGCCCTGAGTTCAGAAAATTCAGCGTCTGCTCTCGTAGACATAATTAATCTCACAGCTATGTCCTGATTTCCTAAATAGGAGGCCACTCTCAAAATCCCTCCTGAAAGTGTATTTCTTTTTGTTCTCCCACCTACATTTTTAACTTTTAAAATGGACTGTAGTCCAACTGATTTAGCTTGGCATCCTCCACTGGCCACCACCTCGCTTCTTATCCTGATGGGCTCCTTAAATCCTCGTGATGCTTTTTTGTATATGTCCATCAGCATATACCTTCTCCATTTCCTGTCTCTGAGAGAAGGGTGCTTCTGAGAGCTGGTGTTGGGGAAAGGGGGAGAGTGTGCCGGGGGAGAGGCTCAGAATTATCCTGGCTGAATTTGGTATTTGCTCCAATCTTTGATCTCAGATGCAGGAAAGTGTCAACCAGACCAAAGTCATTTTATATATAGGCTTGCATAAGTGAAGTGGAGGGACTTCATGGTTAATTGATTAAATAAAACGTTCCAATGAAGGTGTGAGATCAAAAGGCCGCTCTCTGGTTTTATATTTCTCTGGGGTCCCACAGACCACGTGGGTGACACAAATGACCTTGGGCGTGAGAGTGTTCAAAGGCTGATGTTTGTTTGTTTTATTCCAAAACGCGATTTGTGTTTCCCAGGGCTTCCTGGTGACAGGTTGTATTGTGGGCTCCCCATGGTCCCAGTCTGTGTCCAGAGGGGTCGTCAGCTGGAACAGCAACTGTGGGTAGGAGGGCATGACCCTGTCATGTTGCCACCAGTCCTCTTTCTGCCAAACCCAAAGGAAACAGACTCTATTATATTACTGGAAGGCAAAGACCACAGTCTTCCCTCTCTTTTTTTTTTTTTTCCCCCTTCTTATTTCCAGTAAGAGTCAAGGAAAGGTTCACAAAATGCACGGTCAGTCTCTGGCCCTGAGTCAAAAGGGAGACCAGAATACTTCCCATTTTCCCAGCTGCCCCGATAAGAGGGGCAAAAATCTGCGGGCAAACATTTGTATAAAGGTCCTCCAGTTGCAAGAAACTTAGCACAGAAGGAAGAGGCCGTGGGAGAGGACCTGCTGGCCAGTGGAGCATCACCTACTGTCTTTGGTGATGCTGAGGACAAGCCATGGGATCTCAGCCACCATGTATCAAATGGCTACTGTCTCCAGGCTCTAGCTCTGAGAGCGGCAGACCTCTGACAAGTCTCCACTGTCCTCCTTCAGATTGGACAGAACTGATGCTGGAATGTAAAGGTGGCTCCCTGAGGTCACCCAGTGGGAGCTAAGATCTGAATCCACGTTGGTCTGGCTCCAAGGTCCATGACCTCTCAGTCACTCTGTGCTGGGCTGAGTGTGCCCACACAAGATTCATATGTTAAAGTCCTAACCCCAGGACCTTAAAATGTGATATATTTGGGGATAAGGTCTTGAAAAAGGTAATTAAGTTCAAGTGAGGTCATTTGGATGGGCCTGGCCCTCATATGACTGGTGTCTTTATATAAAGGGGAAATTTAGAAGAAAGACCATGTGAAAGCCCAAGGAGAAGCTGGCCACCTAGAAGCCAGGGAGGCTCCAGAATAAAACAGTCCTGCTGACACTTTGATCTTGAACTTCCAGCCCCCTGTACAACTGTGAGGAAATAAATTTCTGTTGTTTAAGCTACCCAGCCTGTGGCACTTTGTTACAACAGCCCAGGCAGAATAACACACACTCCTAGGTTTGTCTGGTTTCCCACAGGAACAACCCAGAGAGACAGGTGTTAGAGACATGCCCTTCCTACTGGCTGTACGTAGGACACACACAATCAAAGTTATCAAGGAGTTGTTTATTTTAAGCTGTATATTTCCTACTGAAAAAACATTGGCTCTTACATGGGGAAGGTCAATCATAATATGGAACATAATGAGTGAGAGTTTTACATCCTCTGAGAAGCTTTCCATAACCCTCCACCTCCAGAATCATTGAGATGAATCTCTTTTTTGGTATTTGAAGACCCGGTGCACTCTTCCTTCTTAGAAATGGCTGCCTTCCTCTGGAATTACTAATTTAATTCTCTGAATCCTACACTTTAAATACCTTGAGATCCTGACTTTGTCTTATTAGACTCTGTGCTCTCAGGACCAAGCTAAATGCTTCATTCAGGATAATTGAGTGGATCAATGAAGACAGACAGATGCACTTGAATGAGGCCACAGTCTGCCATCATTACTGTCGCAGGTACCACCATCCTGCCAGTTAGCTCCCGATGAGATTCTTACAGCCAGGAACAGAAAGAGAAAGGAGGGACCCGTGTTTACAAATGAGAGAGCATGTGGCCTTTTGAGCTTGCTGCAAGAAATGCTGGTCTACATACTTGACTCACAGAATAGGAAAGAAGATGGTGCCAAAAGTATGCAGATGGAAAGGGGATTTGGGGGGAGGGGGTGGGAAGTAGGCAAGGCCCTACAAAGGGCACTGGTCCAAAGCGGGCAGGGCGTGGTGATAGGGGCTAAGCAGATCCCCACAGCCCCACAGGTCTGACTCCAAATCCTGTGCAGTGACCACCTTGCATCCCAGTGCATTGAGCGATTTTAGAGGCTTTTAAGGAGCTCTCCCATTTCTCTTCTCTTTCCTTCCCTTTTCTTGTTTTCCCTTGCCTTCTTTCTATCTTTGTCCCTCCCTTTCTCTCTTCCTTGAATTTTTGTCTTACTCATATTCCTTGGAGTTTAGAGAACACAGTGTTGAGAAAGCCAGACTTCTTCACTTGCGCTAAGATAAACCATGGGCAGGAGCTGTGTTGATGTCAAGCCCAGATCTCTATATAAGGGACAGGGGTCTCCTTATGGAGGACAGCTATGAAGAGTGCCCCCTTAAACTGTAAGTCCTGGGCTTGTTTTTTCAACAACTATAGCCTAATTAGTTCCACTTTACTAAAAACTAGAGTCATGGGGTTTGTCTTAAAAAAGGTGACCTTTTTCTTTTGTGTGAGTCCTAAAGTTCAGAGTTAAAAATTCTGAATCACTGTCTTAGGAAGGAATGGAGCTCTTAGCTAATCAAGGGCTATTGTTAGATTTATGGTCAGTAAATATATGGGTGGGATTATGACATGGCTTCTGAGACACTGTCCTTTCTCCTCTTCCCTCTGTCTCCCAAACCAGAACTTCACTCCACCATGACAGTCTGTGTTTTCTTTGTCTTTATAGATCCTTCTAAGGAAGAGAAGTCACAGGTTTGCATTTCTCCTGCTTGGCCCAACCCAGTGCAAGTGGGTCATTCTCCTTGGTTATGATAAAGGCAACTTGGAGATGATGTAGTATTGACAAATGGACACAAGTACCTCTCACCCATTTCTCCATCTCGCCACCCAATGAATGTCCACTGCACATTTATTTTGTTGTCTCTGTTGGGCACCAGGCTAAGCAACAGGGTGGACAAATGGGAGTAAAACTCAAAAGTTCCAGAACCCAAGTAGCAAACAAGCTAGTGGTGGAGACTTGAAATTCTAAACAACAATGCAAGGGCGCAACAGTAATGAAGTGTCAGGAATTTAAGTCTTGAGAAGCGCTCATGAATTCGTACCAAGTAAGTGACATAGATATGACAAGAAATAAACATCCCATTATAAGGTTGGGTTTGAAGCTGCTCCTTGAAGGTATATCTGTAGGGATGAGCAAAAGGGACTTTTTTTTTTTTCAGAAGTGATAATGGCAACCTAGGAAGTTAACACAGGTTAGCACAGATTAAGATTTGAGCTCTGGAGTCAAGGGTACAGGGGGTCCCATTATAGTTCCATGGCTTCCTTGCTGGGAGACTGTGAACAGATCAATTTTAACTCTTCAAATGTTAATTCCTTGGATATAATATGGGTAGATAATAATGCCTATCACATGTGGCTTCTGTGAGAATTAAAATAAAATATGTAACATGTTTAGCAAAGTACCTGACACAGAGTGAGCACTAAAAGCATGACTCCTACGACCACTCATTATTTTTGTTATTTTATCATTATCATTAATTATCTTTTAAAGTTTATTTACTTATTCTGAGAGAGAGAGAGAGAGAGAGCAGAGAGAGAATGAGAGAGAGGCAGAGAATCCCAAAAGGTTCCACAGAGCCTGACATGGGGCTCAAACTCATGAACTATGAGATCATGACTTGAGCTGAAATCAAGAGTCAGACACTTAACCAACTGAGCCACCCAGGCATCTCTATTTTAATAATAATATCATACTGAGTGACCTCAATATCAAAGCACTATGATGAATGAATATGAAAATTAATCATATATTTCTAACTCTTAAACTACTGTCTTAGTCTGCTCAAGCTGCTATTACAAAAACACCATAAACTGGATAGCTTAAATAGTAGACATTTATTTCTCAGAGTTCTAGAGCCTGGAAAGTCCAAGGTCAAGGTGCTGGGAGATCTGGTTCCTGGTGAGGACTTGTTTCTTGGCTTGTAGATAGCTGCCTTCTCACTGTGTACTCTCACGGGTTTTCTTCTGTGCATGCAAGTGGAGAGAGAGAGAGAGAGAGAGAGAGAGAGAGATCTGTTTTCTGTTTCTTCTAATGGCACTAACCCATCATGCAGACCCCATTTTCATGACCTCATCTAATCCTAATAACCTCCCAAAGACCCCATCTCCAAATACCATCCCATTGAGGGCTAAGGAATTTGGAGGAGACACAAACATTCAACTCATAATAGTTACTAAAACTAAAATATATATATATATATATATATATATATATATATATATATATAAAATCCACGCCTATACGGAATAATATAGTCAATGTACTGTAAATATACTGTAAATATAAACCTCAATATACTGTTCTCTATTAATCTTTTAGTATAAGTGTTAAATTTTCTAAAATTGAATACACAAAACATTTCCTATTTTCCAGTGTTTCCACTTCAGCCTTGTGTAGGAGGCAACAAATATGCACACACATTAGAGACCTATTTTCTTGGAAAATGCAGATTATTTGGCTATCAGGCTAGTGACACTGGCAAAGAAACAGCAAGTTGAGACACAGCAGAATTACCAAGTTAAAAAAAAAATTTGGCAAGCCAGCACTGCCCATACCAGCTTCTGTTTTGATCAGTGTCCTAGGATTATTGTTCACCTCTTTCCAAGCTATGTTTTTTATGGGAGAGGCCTTAAACCAAACAGTTTAACAAGTGGCTAAAAAGCTGAATTTTGAAATCTGTTAAGTCATTGGCTCTTCCCAACCTGGAGACAGGGAGGCAACTTTGCTGTCAAAAGCTCGCTGGAGAATTCCTGGGGGCGGATCTTACAGCTCACAGAGCTATTCATCATTTTAGTGAGCATCCTCAGAGGGGGGCCCTGGTGATTTACATGCTCCAGATAAATTATGATGCCTCTCATGATGTTATCATCATTTCAGCTCACGGATTCAAACACTTTCTGGGAGAGGACTTTTTTCACCCTTTCTTAAATGATGAACAACTCCCAGACAGATTATATTGTAGTTGTCAAGTAGAAAGATATAGGTATGTTTTCTTAAAGATAAACAACTCAGCCGCCACCACTAGCTGGCCTAGCAACAGGAAAACATTGTCCACCGAGAGTTCACTGTTTATCCCACCTGGAAAAGATCATCAAACTTGCGTGGTCTTTTATTCTTACTCCATCTCATGAGGAATTTTCTCCCATAGCTTTACTGGATTATTCCATCTCTAATGGGGGTGGACCTAAAGAAAGCAAAAATCTGCTCCTCTCTTCCAATAAATCCACAAGGTATCCATGTTCAGTTTTGACCTCATTTGACTTTGAATGGACTGGTCTGGGCACTCTACTCTGTCCACAAGCCAATTCATGGAACAGGTATTTTCTTCATCTCCAGCATATCTTGTAAGATTTATATGGCGTCTGTGGGTGGTATATTTCTCATAATCATCTGAAATTAGACCATATAGTCCTTTAAAACAAGTGTGGCAGGCAAAATAATGCCTAAAAAATGTTCACATCCTAATCCCTGGGTCCTGTGAATGTGTCATGGTGCATAGCAATGGATGGTTAAGATTGCAGATGGAGTTAAATTTGCTAATCAGCTGACCTTGAGATAGGAAGAGTCCTGGATTATCCAGGTGAGCCCACTGTAATCACGGGCGTCCTTAAAAGTGGAAGAGGGAGACAGGATTATCTGTTTAGAGTGAAGTGAGGTAAGAAAGATCTGACTGGCCACTCCTGGCTATATAGATGGGCAGGATGACCACAAGCCAAGGAGATTGGGCAGCCTCTAGAAGGTGGAAAAGGCAAGAAAATGGATTTTCCTTAAAGTCTTCAGGATGGAACACAGTGCTGCCTACACCTTGATTGTAACCCAGTGAGATGCATTTGGACTTCTGCGCACCCCCCCACCCCGAACTGTGTTGTGTTGTTTTTTTTAAGTCACTGTTCGCCCTAGTTTGTTAAAGCAGGAATAGGAGACTAAGGAAAGGAGATAACATTTTAATTGTCTTATACTTTCAACACCTAGCCCAGAGCTGGCACATGGCAGCTACCTAGTTAATGTTTGGTAAATGAAGGAATGGTGTCCAAATGTCACAAAGCAAACTCCCTTTCTCTGTGGGAGTCTCCACTCCCTCTGGGTTCTTAGGTCCTCTCTGTAGATGCTTCTAGTTCTCCTTTCCCTTGCCCAGCCATTGACCACCATTCGCTAAGCCCAGTGAGCCTGTCTGCCCCCTCCAACAGCTCAGCCATTGGCCAGATTCCTTAGATGACCCATCAATACTTTAAATGAAACTGTCAATGCTGTTCTCACTTTTGTAGCCTCATTCTTACTCTGCACTTCACATTTAGTGTTTCAACACCCTTAAGATGCTTGGAGTTTCCAAACACAACATTTGTATTATACTTCCATGACATATAGGTTGGCTTTTTTGGTGGGGGGCTGGGGGTGAAGAGGTATTTTGGTTTTGATTTTATTTTTGTGATATGTATATCCTTGCTCTCGTAGTTCCTTGATTTGGGTCACAAACTCATATTTGTCCTTCAAATCTTACAGTATATCCAGGAGACTTCTTTGACCTCTTAGATACAATTCAAATCTTCTTGAATAAGATTTGTTGTTGCCTCTACTTTGAAACTTCCTTACTGTGGTTGTTGATGACTTAGTCCTCACTCTAACTTTGCTTCCTCCTTTTCCTCCCCTTCATGATAGTGTCTACAACCTCATGTCCAGTAACAATATTTTCCACACAGCAGGCTTTCAATCCCTATGTAATGAGTTAATGAATAGTGGTATTTAGGGATCTAATCTTTGGAATTTTAAAGTAAGATATATTTACGTCTATATTAATAAAAGCAGATATATTTTTCACCTAGGACAGGAAAAAAAAATTCTGTTATAGTGCCCCGTAATGGTAAGACAAAAATTTAACTTTATTTTTTAATAGTATTATTTTTTCACAAATACAAATTACCTGGATATTATTAGAAAAATTTTTGTTTGAATGTTTTTAGTTTTAGTGAAGTTTGGGCTGAATTGCTTAGTATGTGGTATTCAATCCAGAGTAGATGCTTTCTGTGCTTGATGTTGTGTGTTCTTGTTTAGTAGAAAGGAAAGGAAAAGGAAAATCAAAAGGATTCCTAAAGCTAGGAAATTGTGCTTAATAGAATCAGTTAAAATTATTGGCATGTAAGATAACAGATTCTGAGAAAAACATCACCTCTAAGTTTTCTTCTATCTGTTGAAATCTCTTTGAAATAAGCACAGGTTGAGAGGAGGAGGTTAAGGTCAAGTTTATGTAAGTGAATTACCTGACTTGATGATAATTTTGGCTGTCGTCATGATTGATTTCTCTGTGTCATTCAGAATTAATCAAGAGAAAACTCAGGTAATCAGATCAGCTGAGCCTGTGTCTGGTTCGATGACCATATGTGCCATGGCTAAGGAGTTATTTTCTTCACAT
Organism: Proteles cristata cristata; assembly: GCA_017311185.1. NCBI lineage: Eukaryota > Metazoa > Chordata > Mammalia > Carnivora > Hyaenidae > Proteles > Proteles cristata. The sequence continues at coordinate 437,170 of JAESUZ010002383.1, forward strand.
GCCATGTCCACTGATCATCAACCAGAATGGGAATCACTGGGTTTTCCCCATGGAACTGTGTTAAAGGAGGGAGAGGAGACGGAGTGGTAGCTGCATTAGAGCATAAAGCAGTCAGCAACTATGCACTTTGCAAATGGTCGATATCACAGAGCCTGTTGTCAGGATATTGTGGGTCCATAATGTGAAGCTAGAGTTTATAAGGTGCCTCCTTAGTGCAATAGTCAGCTTGTCAGTCTCGTAGAGTTCATGACTGCATTACTTTCAGGGATGTAAACATTCCTATGGATTTAATTATTTTATAAGCATTTATTTTATTTAATTATTTTATGAGCATCTTTTCATTAAAAGAGAAGCATGCATGAATCACATATAAAGAAAGTGTTCTTGGTAATAACACTTAAAATGAATTCTGTATTAAAGGATGCCCTTGACAGACAGGCAGTATGGTTATCAGACTTACTCAGTAAAAATATAGGGTACTGAATTAAACTTGAATTTCAGATAAACCGCAAATTGTTTTAAATACAAGTATATCCCATATATCACATGAGGCCAACTTATGTTGAAAAACATGTGTTGTGTGCTGATATTTAAATTTAACTGGACTTTTGTATTTTTACCTGGTAAACGTCACAGTTACTCTCTGGAACATACTCTTTAGTACTTTTAACTGTAGTTTTAGCAGCAAGTATGTGAACCCAACTAATGTCCTTTTAATGACCATCTTTAGTTATCTTATTAGTGGAGTTATAATTTAAAGGGGAAGAAATACAGATGAAGTTTCACCTGTGTCCACTAAAAAGGTAGGAAGTATAGTTTGGAAAGAGGATGTGTGTAAGTAATGGTTCTGGGAAATGTGCTGGAAAAATTTATAACAGGCGTATAGTATTTGTATCTTTGGATTTCACTTGATAAATTAGATGGGATTACTGCCTTACATGGAGAAGAGAAATATACCTCTTGGATATTTTGGTAGCTAGGATGATAGAGTGAACTTGGGTGAGGAAGTGTGGGAGGCAAAGCAGCAGCCAGCAGCACAGGGTTGGAGTTCATCAGAATAGCAATTACCCAAGTGGGTCAAATTCCTTCCTTTTTTTCTTTTTAGGAAAATAGATTTTGATCATTGAAGTTTAAGAGGAAATCACCTGGTTCATCCAACATGATCTTCAAAATACAAACATGCAAGGGATTTATATCATTTTTAAACTCCCCATCTCCAGTGAATGGCTCCTCTCTAGATTATTTGGAGTAAAAACAGCTGGCTCTCATAATTTATATGGGATTTGAATTGATGAAAAGGAGACACTGCTCTTGTAAGCACTGCTTATTCACCTTCATACACAACACCTACCCTGGCCCCAGCTATCGGTCACTTCCCTACCTTTCACCATAGGCTGGCTCCATATGACTGCGAAGAGTCTAACCAAAGAGCCGGACACTTAGCCAGTCATCTGGATATTCTATTTATGGGAGTCCACATACCATTTTTAAAATAAAAGACAAAACATCTGTGCTATAATCAAGTGAGTTGTATCTTTTTCTCATTGAAAATACTTGACCTCATAAAGGCAAAGACATAAATTCACAGTACTTAATAACATTATCTTAGGAATTCCTTCCCTCTAAACTGATTAGTTCCTAAATGAAGATTTCTAAATAGCAGCGCTAGTGACACTTTAAACCAGAGAATTCTTTATTTGGGGGGTGGCCAGAGCATTGCTCACTATTTAGCACCATCTTGGAATCTACCCACTAGATGCCCGAAGGCCCTTTAACTCCTGGTCACGACAACCTGAAAGGCCTTCAGACGATGCCAAATTTCCCCTGGGGAGGACAGTTGAGAACCAGTAGCCTAAACTATCCAATATCAAGAGTTGTATCCATGCACCACCTAGCATGGGAGGCGTCAGTGAACGGGAAGTCTAGGGATAGTAGCAGAGACACAGGAATGGGAATGCGATGGGGCTGCGGAGGGTAGAGGGCAGGTGCAGTAAACGGTAAGAGCCCTAGCTATTTCATTCACTCATTCATTCATCATTTCTCATTCATGCATTCTTTCACTCAAACAAATATGTATTGAAAGCATACTAAGCAGAAAGAGAGCATCCTAGCTATTCTGAGGGCTGGGCATTCCAGGAAAGAAGCAAACATGGAGTTTCTGCTCTCATGGAGCATATACCCAAATGGAGTGTGGAGGACAATAAATAAGAAGAGAACGGATGGGCCTGGTGTTAACAAATGCAGTGATGGCGCTAGTGCAGGAAAGGATGGCCGTGCTCAGTCAGGGTCTGGTTGGGGAAACAGAAAACACAGCAGCAATTTTAACAGCGAGAATGTCACACGGAGAATGGATGACCAAGGGTGACTGGGGTGATGAAGGTGGAATGAGGACATGGAGGTCACACACAACAGCTGGCCCAATACGGACAGTAACAGCAAGCCAGCAAAAATGGGCCGGTGGCTCCACCTTAGCCGCCTTGCAACCTCCCTCCAGCACCCACTAAGGGTGGAGATCAGAAGGGAACCCAGTCCCAGCTTCACAAAGAAGAGCATGGGTGGGAGACTGAAGCTGACAGAGCCTCAGAACCAGGGTAGGGGGTTATTCTTTTCTACACGAGTTCTTTGGCGCCTACCCTGCCCTCCTCCAGACAATGTCTTTGTCACTTTTCTCTGTGTGTGGCTGTGCTTCGGAAGAATCATCCATTCTTCTATAAACTCCTTCAAGGCAGAGGCAGCCTATTTACCTATCTTCTATTATCACAAAATGTTGTTAAGTGAATGAATAAAGAATGAATGAATGAATGGAATGATGCCTTTAACATAATGCTATTGTCATTTTTCTGAATTATTTCACTTAATGCCAACCTCAAGTTTTAAACTGTTTAGTTTAAAATGAAGCACAAATTGGGGCGCCTGGGTGGCTTAGTCGGTTAAGCGTCCGACTTTCGCTTAGGTCATGATCTCGCGGTTCGTCGGGGTTCGAGCCCCGCGTCGGGCTCTGTGCTGACTGCCAGCTCAGAGCCTGGAGCCTGTTTCAGTCTGTGACTCCCTCTCTCTCTGACCCTCCCTGCTCACGCTGTCTCTCTCTCTCTCTCCTAGAAATAAATAAAAAACATTAAAAAATTTAAAATGAAGCACAAATGTCATGGAAATTAAGCAACTATAGCTGAAATATTACTTGCCCATACCTGGTTAGATTGGTGCATTAACAGCTTTTTAGCCTGTAGTGATGTGCGTGAGTGTGTGTGTGTGTGTGTGTGTGTGGCACGTGCATGCTGGGTGTGGGTCGATTCAATCTGATTCAGTAAATATTAGGTAGGCACCCACTAAGTGCAAATCTCTGTGTCAGATGCTACATGGGACCCAAAAGAATTAAACTCAGTCCCCAAATGACTCAGAATATTGATTTCTGTGTGTGCCATCTGGTACATATCACTATTTTTAAAAGGTCTTTTCCTTGATTTATTGAGGTCTTCTTGAAACCTATTATTTTCTGTTTTTAAAGATATTAACAATGCCCATCTGCCCCCACCTCACTTCCGCCTCCAGCTTCATCTCTTTTAAGAACAGAATAAGCTGATTTCCCCCCAGAAGTAACCTTTTGGTAGTAATTGTCTAAAGAGAGAAATTAACTCTTTCAGACTCCCAGGGCACCATTACTAAATGTTCTGTAAAGCTTTTTGCTAATTACCACTTGGAGAGAGACTTGACATCTGGAAAATAGTATCCAATGTGTATACGTTGGTTTCCTTCATTGTTATCCCAAAGAAGGGCATGACTTCATCACTCTCAAGAGAAAGAAGCCTCACAGATTCTTATTCATAGATAAGAATGGGATGGGGTTGTGGGCTGGGGGAATTCTAGTTTCCCAACATACTTCAGAAGTTTGGCCCCTGGCACCTTAGATATCCTAAGCATAGACCACACCACTGGGAAGTGCAAGGGGGAAGCTCAGGGGTTGGGGGCCATCCCCACTAGGCTGTTATGGGGGCCTTGGTTGTAAAACGTGATCTTCCCCAGCTAATCTCCAAAAATACCAACAATTTACGTCAGATGCTGTTACATTTAACAATGAATCTTGCCTCTTCTCTTTGAAGAAGCACTCTGTTGAACGTTAATACTTTCTCCCCCTATTGATTCAGCGTGGTTTGAAGATCCATGAATACCTTGTTCAATATTTGTGGTTTGAAATATTCCTTAGTCTCAGCTTTTAGGGATGAAATCCGGGGTTCTTTGGATTACTTCATTATGGATAGTCCCAAGATCTTCTCCACTTATATTATCACAGATCTGATCCATTTTATTTAAAAATTTTTAATGTTTGTTTTTGAGAGAGACCAAGTGCCAGTGGGGGAGACACAGGATCCAAAGCAGGCTCCAGGCTCTGAGCTGTCAGCACAGAGCCTGATACAGGGCTCGAACTCACTAACCTCGAGATCACGACCTGAGCCAAAGTCAGAGGCTTAACCGACTGATCCATTATAAATTCAGAATTTAGCCTCTGAAAGTTCTTAAAAATAACACGATATTGTTCATGTCTTTGTGAGATTCCTAACTGTAGCCCTATCTTATAACCAGGACATCACTGAAAGACTATTATGGATCATGCTGAAGGTTTGATACAGGTTGGAACAGTCTAGTGTTAAATAGAATCCCCAAACCCAAACAGTGCTAAAATTCAAACCCTGGGCCCCCAAGCAAATTTTTCTTAGATGGACCATTTTTACTTTGAGGTAAAAACTCTTCAGCAGAAAAACAATCTCCTTTGACATTTGTAAGAGATCTTAGGTGCATGAATCATGAAAATGCAAATGATCTATTATATGCCGTCGAAAACAATTTTTCAAAGCAGCTCGGCAGATGTATTATGTCATACGCATTCCCCTCCACTTATTATTTGGCTAAGATAAACATTCCCAGTCAATGCTGATTGCATTTAGCCTGATCATATTCTTTGTACATGTTTCAATGCTGATCCTATTTCCTGCTTTTAACCGTGCAAATACATGACAATAAAGAAAATAATTTTGTTAGCAATTGAATTACAAAATGTGTTCAGTTCTCCATTAATAAAACCCCTATCTTGTTCAACATCCTCAGTAAATAGCCTTTATATTTTTCCTCTCTTCAGTGTGCCAGCTGACAATAGAAAACATTAACTGGGTCTGAAGACCGCAAAGCAAAAGACATGGTTAGTCAGCGCCATCTAGTGGGTAATACAAAGTTTGACCAAAGTTTTTGGATCTTGCTTTTTCTCTAACATAAATAGAACGGCCCCTACTGGGTCGTATTATATACTCCCACGGCAGTAAAATAAGGACTTTCCTCATAGACTCGCATATGAAGAATTAAATTTGTACCTGCCTCACTGGTATCTAGTATGCAGCTGACCTGCCATCTTATTCCTGTGAACCTGCAGATCTCAAATTTCTCTTCAAAGGACAATAAAGAACTAGAGGAAAATTTTAGTGAACTACCAAAGATTTTTGTTTGTTTTGTTTTTTGCTTGTTTTTTTTTTTTTAATTCAAGCTTCTTTTTCTTATTATTAACCATATTTTGTTGTCTTTCCCGGTGTCTTCTTGGGTGGTGCCAAGACTCCTTCACTGCCATAACTTCTAGCTGACAGGTGATCCTTTCTTCTCAAGGAGGTTCATATATGTTGTTCATCTATGTTGGACTGGCTGCCTCTGCTATTGGTAACTGTTGTGTATAAATACCCCAAATGACCAATGTTGCCCCATAGACAAGGACGTTTCTATGCGCCTGTTCAGGAGGAAGAAGTTACAGAAGAGAAGACCTTCACTCTCAGCAACCTTAAAGATTTAAGGGTCAAAATTGTTCAGGGAGAATGGTGTGGGAAAGAAACACAGGGGAAATGGCAGATAAAATTAAATTTCTTTAAAACTTGCAGCCCATTAACAAATATTTGAGGCAGGCAGAGTTGAACATTTCTCCAGGAACCCCTACTGTCCTAATGTTAATGCTTTGCTAGAGGGAAAAGCAGCCTTGGCTTGACAATAGCAGTAATCTGTGAGTCTTTTTTTTTTTTTTTTTTGGAGTAGGAAAATCCCTTTGGAAACTTCCCTTTGACTTTACCCTCCCCCCCCAACTCCCAAGTACATAATCAGTCTTTCCTCACTATCCTGGGGTAGCTCTGCCTGCCCAGGGATCCTGTCCCCATGATTCCAAAAATCACCTTTTTGCACCCAACACTTCTCAAGAGTTATTTCTTGGCCCTCAGCTCCGGACCCCACCATCACTCAAAAACCCCATCAGTTACTACTCTCCTACTCTTTCTATCCACTACCAAGCATGTTCTGAGTGCAATGAAGTTTTATTACTCAGGAATAAATAATATATCAAAGTCAAATTAAAAATGGATTTTAAATTAAAAAAACATAAGTAGAGAAAATAAGTAGATAAAATGGCATTTTATATAATATTTTAAAATATTTTGATTCTTTTAAAATTTGAATATAACCCCTAGTATCACATACATTCCATTTAAATGTATTACTACACTATTCAAATCCCAACACTATTAAATCAGGTAAGAATATGTGGAGCAAACAGTGAAAGCAAAAATTGGCACTTATCTGATAATCTTCCCAGTGAAGACAATTAATCAAGAATGTTTCATTCTAGGGGTGCCCTGGGTGTCTCAGTTGGTTAAGCATCTGACTCTTGGTTTTGGCTCAGGTCATGATCTCACAGTTCGTGAGGTGAAGCCCTGCATCTGGCTCTGCACTGACAGTGTGGAGCCTGCTTGGGATTCACTCCCTCTCTCTGTCTCTATCCCCCTGTTTTTGCTCGCTCACTCGCTCTCTCTCTCTCTCTCTCTCAAAATAAATAAATTTAAAAAAAGAAAAGACTATTTCATTCTAACTGTATTTGGCCATAATCAGAAAGTCTATAGACATCATTGAGGAAGCTAACTTGGTCACTTACCCTCACTCTGCTCTTTGGAACTATTCAATATATTCCCCGTGTTGATCCCTTTATTTACACCAATGTGGGAGCTGGAGACCAAATTCAGACAGTGCCCTTGAACAGAGAAGAAGTATCTTAGAGATTCTAGGGTCAGGAGTTAGAGGTTGGGATCACAGATTAACTTTTTATAGAGCTTTGATACTGCTTTTCAAGGCTGCTCTGTTAGACAACTGGAATTTACTCCACAGCATGAAGAACTTTCGTGTATTTTTTTCCAGAAACCAGAACTGATAAGATATATTACTATAAAGATGGTCCCCAGCTTAAAATGGTTTGACTTAAAATTGGCCAATGAAGTTTTGGAGGTTAGCAAGTCTAAAATCTGCAGGGTAAGCTGGAGACCCAGGAGAGAGTTGATGTGGCAATTCTAGTTTGAAGCCTGTCTACTGCAGAATTTCCTTTTGCTTGGAGAAGATGGTTCATTTATTTTACTTGGGCCATCAACTGATCAGACAAAGCCCACCCACATCATAGAAAGCAATCTGCTTTATCCGAAGTCCACCAATGAATGTTAATCTCATTCAAAACACCTTACTGAAACATCCAGAATACTGTGTAACTGCATATTCAGGAATTGTGGCCCAGGCAACTTGATGCATAAAATGTCCTATCACATTAGGTAAAGTGTGCAGCAGGGACAAGGAAGGATATGGGAGAGTTTGGGAGCAGCTTTAAAACCTGCTTCTCACCCACCTCAATACAATGATTATATCAGAGGTTCTATGTAGCCTCTCTATTTGCTACTGACACTCGAGCAACATTGGATCTGCTGGATAATACGGCTCAAGTAGTGGGACAGCTTACACGGCAGCCTGGACCTGTTACAGAGACTTCTCTTGTTCTGGGTCACACTCAAACCTAGCAGCTTTTCAGGAAACCCGGTGAATGAGCCAGAGTAACACACCCAGATGATAAATTTGGTTCCACAGAATCCCAGTAGGCATTGTGCCTCTTTTTTGGTTATAGGAAGGGTCAGATGCAACAATATATCTTGACATGACCTACTTTACTGGACTTCTGGAAATTTCAGAGGTAGAGGCAAATGACTTAGCAATAAGTCTAGAGTAGTTGCTACTTTTTGTTCACTAGGTCCAATCAGTATATTGATTATCAGTGTAATAGACCAGTATGATATCTTAAGGGAGGGAAACGTCCTTGATCTGTGATCATGATCCTTGCAGATTAAATTATATCCTGATGTAGGACAGTGAAGGTGTATTGCTCGACTTGCCAAATGAAAGCAAACTATTTCTGGTGGGCCTTATGGACAAGTATGGAGAAAAGGGCATTTGTCAGATCAATAGCTGCATACTATTGATCCCTTATTGATTCAACACATAAATTTAAGGGAGATAAAATTCAACTCTTAATGACCCTCATGTTCATAAAGCATTCTTTCAGTGTAACCGTTGGCTAAATCCCTATAAAAATATTTTGCATAGTAACTCAATGGAGAATCACATTCTCCCTCATTCTGTTATTATGGTTTTTACAATAATTTAACAGGAAAACTCTTCACTATCAAGAGGTAGTTTCTGCTTCTCCCTCACACATGCTAACCCAGTACTTTTTAAGCTGTTAAGTACATTTCCTCATCTGGAGAACCTTAGTAAAATGCAGAGTCTGATTCTGGAAGCCTACAGTGGGACCTAAGGTTCTGTATCTAACAAGTTCCCAGATGATGATGGTGGTGGTGGTGGTTATGATGGTGATGATATGAGAACCACTCTATGAGAACCAGGACATACAGTTCCTTCCGTAAGCCATGGATCAAAAATTAATTCATTTGAAAAAAAAGAAACATAACAAAGAAACAAAATAATTGCCTCAGCAAAAGACTGCACCAAGTACTCTTAACTGTTGATGTTATATAGATGAAGTCATGTGAACGGGTTTTCCATTATAACCTGACATCATCACCATGGACACCTGTCAGCATTTACAGGGGGACAAAGTCAGGGCTTTTCCATTTCTCTGAGCCTTGTTGTCAATTACTTTCTGAAGGAGGACTCATTAACCCAAGAGCAGCAGAATGAGATTTAACTTCTGATAGATGTATAAGAAGCCCATTTCTTCCTTATCTGCCCCTAAACCTCAATTTAATAGGCTATAGTTGAACTAAATGTGATGGAACACTCTTTAAATAGTGTATTATTCTGATGGAGGTCTCAGAAAAAAACAAATTCTACAAGGTATTCCAAAATAAGTTATAAATGAATATAATCGTTTCTATAAAAATAGTATTTCTGGCTACCTCATGGCACCTCCTCCATGCAGACTACTGGAGTATTTTCTATGTAGTGCCTCAGAGAGGAGGATATCATCATAAAAGTACTGATAACAAGAATCAAATTCTTGACTTGGAAGTTTCAAGAGCCAAGTCCAAGGACCAGTCATTATTTGGAAGAGTTGGAAGAATTGTCTATTATTCAGAGTCAAGGTCTAGAGCTGAGTATGAAGACACCGTGTGCCCTGTCTTCTCCACTTTTCATCCTATCCCCAAGAGTAATGTCTCAGAACTAATGTCCCAGTACTTTCTAGGGAGTCCTGAATCTAACAGGGCACAGGATCAGAGGAAATTGGCAGATGGTGTGTCTAGGCAAAGGACTCAAAGACAGTCTGGCTGGTTTCTATGATCTCCAAAGTGTGGAAACTAACACATGAGTATCTCTCACTTAAGAAAAATTGGGGCGTCTGAGTGGCTTAGTAGGTTAAGCGTCTGACTTCAGCTCAAGTCATGATCTCATGATTCGTGAGTTCAAGCCAAGCCCTGCATCAGGCTCTGCACTGACAGCTCAGAGCCTGGAGCCTGCTTTGGAGTCTGTGTCTCCCCTCTCTCTCTCTGCCCCTTTCCAGCTCATGCTCTCTGTTTACCAAAACTGAATAAACATTAAGAAAAATAAGATAGGAAGAATAGAATATTTCCTGGGCATTTAAGAGAAGAGTGGAATTAATTACAAATGAGAACGGGGAATGAGAGAGATGCATAAGCAATCTACATGGATAGAGGATATACGATGGAGGAATAGAAAAGTCAGAGTACGGGGCGCCTGGGTGGCTTAGTCGGTTAAGCGTCCGACTTTCGCTTGGGTCATGATCTCACGGTTCGTGGGTTTGAGCCCCGCGTCGGGCTCTGTGCTGACTGCCAGCTCAGAGCCTGGAGCCTGTTTCAGTCTGTGACTCCCTCTCTCTCTCTGACCCTCCCCTGCTCACGCCGTCTCTCTCTCTCTCCTAGAAATAAATAAAACATTAAAAAAAATTTAACAACAACAACAAAAAAAAGTCAGAGTACTTCTCTGCAGATGGCAACACAGGCAGATGACAACAGGGGACCAGAGGCCTGATCTCTCCAAGCTTCATCTCTCCCTCTCCAAACACATTTCCAAGGAGAACAAGATTAAGTCTCTTCCACTGACAAAAAGGGAATTTGTAAAAGAAATTAAACTCAACTCGGAATCTTAAAGGAAGTTGTTAATTGCACTGGTTCTACTGGGGTTTATCATCAGTTTTCTCTTTACATTGATCTTCGAACATCTAACGGTATGTTCTACATACCACATGCACTTTGTAACCATTTGATACAATCCACGTATTTCCTTGGTTCTATGTTTGTACCACTAAGTGAGGCCACAGCTCTCTCATGGCATTCTCTAATATGATCACCACTAGCTACCTGTAGTTACTGAGGAAATGTGGCTAGTTTGAATTGAGATACACTGTAAATGTAATATACATACCTGATTTGGAAGACGTACTATGATACAAGAATATAAAATGTCACATTAACATTTTTTTAATTATTGCACATTGATAACAGTTTGGACGTATTTGTCCATTTTTATAGAAACAACATATTCATTGATATAAATATAACCTATTACATAAAATATAATATAAAATGAATAAAATATAAAATCATAAATATAAATTATTACATAAAATGTAATATATAAAGTAGAGTAATTAACTGAATTTCACTTTTTTTTTTTTTTTTACTTTTTAAAACTGCCTGCTAGGAAATTTAAAATTTCATATGTGACTCACATTGTATTTCTATTGTACAATGCTGACCTACAACCTCATTCATGTTGACCTTCCATTTCAACTGAGTAGCTGCTATCATTGCTTAATATTTTCCATATGGAAAAAAAAAACTACAGTTAAAATTAATTTTTCCATATGGGTACTGCAATGATTATACAATGACGATGTCTAACATCCCCTGACAGTGTGTAGTAGAAATTACATTAAAATAATGACTTATATCTCATTTCCTGATAATCGAGAATGATAAGTTGGTCTGCAATTTGTACAAAAAGGAACAGATTACAAAAAGTAATTAAGCTCCAGCCAACAATACTTCTGATATTTTCTTTAAAATGCTTGGTGACTAAATGAATATAGCTGAGATGCACTCCTAAGTGAAGTACAAATCAAAACGATGAGAAAATTATTCTGAGTTTTCAGTTTTGATTAGATTTATCTACTTCACAAAGTTATACACCATGCAGTGATATATTAAACATAAGATGATTTGGCAAGGTTTTGTTTAGAAAGGGATATTTTTTAAAGAATAAGGTAGCTGCACAGACAGTACATAATCAAGGACAGGAAGCATCTGAGATTTTATACCTGTAGTCCTGAAGTTGGCCATTTAGAAAGCAGCTGCGACTTCCATTGAAGAATGTATCCAGTTTCAGGGAAACTCTTAGAGATGGAGCAGAAGAATGCAATCTTCTGATTTCACTCTCCCCAAATTCTACAATTTATTGTCAAGTTACCACATTGGCCAAGCCCAAGTGTAATCTGGAGGGCCTAGGAGCCTTGTTGATGCTAGTCCATGGTGATCCATTTCCCAAAGTATATAGTAAGTGGAAAATGGTGGAGAGTACATCAGTGGGGGAATAGGGGAGATACATGGTACTCACTGCCTTTTTAGAATAATTTGCCATATTGCTAGTCATTAGGTCACCCATTCCCTCCCTCTGTGCTCTCTCCAAATAGAGAATTAAACCTTGAAACCAGAAGAGGATTCAGAGACAGAAGTCAGCCATTGGCGTTCTGTCTCTCTCACACAGCATGCTCTCTCTGAAGTACCTTGTTACTGTCTATACACTCCCTATGGCCTCAGTTACTGTTTATATGCTGATTACTATAAAGCCCATAATCCTTGCTTTTCTGTACTAGATGGTTATATCCAACTGTCTTCTGGTCACATTCACTGGGATGTCTCATAGCCTTCTCAAAGTAGTGTATTCAAGAAAGTATCCACCATTTATTGCATGATATCCAGACAAAGTCACAATGCTAGTGAACCTGTGTCTTAATTTTCTAAAATGAAGATACAAATTTATGAGAGGTTGATTTAATTATGATTAGGAGAGGCTCACCCAAGCAATTCTGGTTATTTTTAAAAATTGGAAAAATCCATGTCATTCTTCATGGTCTTATACTAACACCAAGACACAGCTTGAGAGTTCTGCAACACAGTGTTGTCTATGTAAACTTCAACTGGCTTTCACCTCAACAACTACACTGGCGAATACTTATCAAGTGTTTCCTGTGTGTTAGGAACTTCACTTGTGCTCTTGCTTACTAAGTCTTACGTGAACCTTATTATGATAAGAAAATTAAGGCTTACGGGGGTTAAATGACTTTGCACAAGGTCTTGTAGCTTCTAAGTGATGGAGTTGGGTTTCTAGCCTGGACGGTCTAACTTCAGAACATGTACACTTCACTTCTCTGCAATACTGAATACGAAAATTACTCTTCACTCCAGACAGAGGGACTAAAAGTGCACAAACTAGGTGCTGCTAAGCCTATCAGTGGGGGTGCTACGTGGGAGGGAGAGGGCAAGAAGATATTATAAGGCATGGAGAATCTGCAGAAGAGAGTTATGAGCTCGTAAGGTGAACATAGCTAAGAAAGAGGATATTTTCTTTCTTTCCTCTTCCTTCCTTCCTTCCTTCCTTCCTTCCTTTCTTTCTTTCTTTCTTTCTTTCTTTCTTTCTTTCTTTCTTTCTTAAAAAACGCTACTTAAGGGGCACCTAAGTGACTCCGTTGGTTAATCCTCTGGCTCTTATTTTTGGCTCAGGTCATGATCTCACAGTTGTGAGACAGAGCCTCGAGTGGGGCCTGCTTCAGATTTTCTATCAGCTGGTCCCTTGCCTGCTCTCTCTTTCTCTCAAAATGATTTTTTTAAAAAAAAAAAAGTGAAAACCACTACTCTCAAGCACGCATTGTGCTAATTGGAAACAGAAAAGGGATGGAGACCGTTTCAGTCACATGGGAAAGATAGGTATACATAATGAATTTTAAAAGTTTAGACTTGTGTGCAAATTTCACAGTACATTGGAGGAGTTAGATTGTTTCATTTATTCAAAGAGTATTTTCTGAGTCCTTGCAACACCGTGCTAGAAGGCAGAGAAATGAAGGGAAAAGGCATAATCACGGTCATAAAGGAAGTCACATCCTGTGGAAGAAGCTTCCACAGCAGTAGCTCGGGAAGCGAGAATAGAGCTACAAAGATAGGTAAGGATTATACTGCCTGGAGGGCTCAGACAATGACGACCGTATAATTAGCTATTAACCGAGCAAAAAGTTAAGGCTGTGGATGAAAACGGGAGAAGACGCTAGAAAGGAATGCAGTGGACACGTTTGAAGGGCTTTTTACTATGACAATCCAAATTGCTTTTGGTGGGATCACAGGGGAACATGTATTTTCCTGCAGCATCGGTTTTATTAAAATACTATGAAGTTTAAAAGCACACGCACTGTATTAAAACATGGATGTATCATGTAGTTGAATGCAATCGCATGTGAATCAATAAGCTACGGCAGGAAAAGAAATTCCACAGCTGGGCAGGCTGATAGACGTCTTTGGCTCTCTCCCCTGAAGGCCCTGCGGCTGGAGTTCAGGATCCTTAGCTCTCAGGCTCTAGGGTAGGTGCAAAAATATTATTAGTGTTCAAGAAACCTGTTAAGTGGTAAGTACAGGCACTAGGGAGAGATTGTGGTGCAGGGAACTGGGACTCTGTGCTCTCCTCCCCTCCCCGGACCTCTCTGCAGTCCGCAGAGACCCTCCATCGGGTGCCCCTTCGCCATCACACAGCGCCTCGTTGCCACGACCACCCAGCACCGCCAGGCGCCTCTGCAGCCTTCCTGTAAAGGCTTGGAGGACTCGGCGTGCGTCTGACGTCACTGCGCGGCGCTGCCGGATCCGGGGACCGCGCGAAGCCTCGTTGTCCGCAAACCCCGGGGCCGGTGACGGGAGAGGGCTGGCTGGCCGAGCGGGCGCAGGGCGGAAGTCCCAGGCGGCGCGGCGGCCGCCGTGCGCCTCGCCGCGGGACAGAGGCGCGGTAGGATCGGGTACCGGGAGCCGCCGGCCAGCGGCGCGGGGATCGCGCCGTGCCGCCCGCGCTGTCTGGGCTGCAGGCTTCCGGGCTGGCCTGTTGCTAGGGCCGCCGGACTCCGTTGCTAAGGACCTTGGAGCTGCAGCGCGCCGAGAGCGCACCCTTCCTTTCCTGGGATCAGACTTTGGCTGAGTAGCCCTCCTTGGTCGAAACGGAAACCCGGCCTTCTTGCCCCGCTCCCCCCTACCCCCCCGCCTCTTTAAAACAGCACAACACAACACAACTCTGTTTTCCTTGATTTTTTTTTTCCTACACGTCCTGATTTTCTAACTTTAACACCACCCTGTCCCTGAACTGGTCTTAAGTATTTGGAGAGGAAGAGGGTTAGAGAGGAAGAGGGTAGGAAAACGGAAAGCAATTTTTTTTTTAATATTTAAAGGTAATTTTTATTCAGCTTATGTGGGTATTACATGATACAATAAATTACTGTACTTTTTTCACAGAGGAGTTTTAATTCTATAAATTGTTTACTTTGAGGTAAAGATTTATTAAGTCATGCAAGTGTATGTAAGCTTTACTAGAGAATTTTTGATGACAAATCATATAATAAATTGTATTATTTCTATGATTTTTATTTTCATACAATGAAGAATTTAATTAGAAATCTGTTCATGGACTTTATTTCACTACTGAGGTTATTTTACCTACTGGAATGGAGATAAATATATGATTTTAATTTAATTCTCTGAGCTCTTGATGAAGAATGCTTTGTAACTTTTACATGACATATATCAGATCAAAATTTACTATTCCCATTCCATTTAGTAAAAGACCCCAAACCCTATGGTCCCTCCGTGCTATTCTGGCCATTGTATGCTATTTTTCTCTTCTCTTTTTCTTTCTTTCTTTCGGAAAGCAAATTTTAAGACCCTTAATATTGGCCCTTTGGATTTATGGTAAAAAGGGATTGAGATAGGTGGATGTTGGGCTCTGTTGCTGCACTCTGGAGTTTGAAGACGGATCATGGCATCTTTAGTGGGGTGCCTATCACACTTTTGGAACGTTCTGAACGACGGATGCGACAGTAGGAAAATACGTGGGCCTCTGTCCGCCGAGAATTTAGTGAGCCGTTTAGGGCAGTGGTCTCAAAGCATGGTCCAGGAAGAAAGTGCATATAGGGAAGGAAGTAGGCTATGTGAGCGGCCCAAAACCATGAAAACAGTACACTTAGCCAGCATTGACGCAGATGCCTATAGCCCCTTTCAGATGAGCCCCTGCACCTAAGGAAACCCCAGGGAAAATGAGGCTTCCGCTGTGGGGCCCTGGCTTGATTTTCTTGCTCTTTGGTATTATGACATAGTTTAGCTGTTTGGGTCAAGTGGATTCTAATGTCTGTTTAGAATATTTATATTGTTTTGCAAAAGAATGAGAAGTGACTGCAGTAATATTTGTAGCACAAAATAGCCCTTACCTTTCACTTCCTTCCACCATTATTACCCCTTTACACTCCCCTCCACATGTTATTTAATGAAAAAGAACTCAAAAGAGTTGTTGAGCATACGATGAATTAAGCCCTTTTCTTTTACAAACAACTCTTATTCCAGTTTTCTTGTCAGTGGTATGCTCCCAGAGGGATATCAATTTTAAAAATTGAGCAGACTTAATTTGTCTGTAAGGTATAGGTGGATACTTTTAATAATAAGTGAAAAATAATTGTTTTGGAAAGTCTCTTATATAGGGTGTTTTGAAAGTGAATGTAGAAATGTTTGCATCGTGTGTGTTTTGAAATTACTGCTGAAAATTACATAAGTATATTACACATGAAAACTGCCCTTTATGTGTAAAGCCTTTGGAAGCTCAATTTTCTGCCACGTTTAAAAGGTTGTCAAAATGAAGAGTTTCAGTGGCTCTTTGAACTTCAAAATATAATGCAGCACCTTCTTACTGGTACCTTTCAGGAACAACTTTTTCACATAAACGAAGATAGAAATTTAGTCGTTCCAACAAAAACTTCTATAGATTTGGCAGGTAGTGTTGAAAACTGCATTGTGGTTCGATGTGTCCAACTCTGCTCTTTGTATGTTAGTGGGTGGGACCTTTGTGATGCCTCTTTTTCAGCTATGACAGCTATTACAGTGTATGATCAAAAGAAATATTAATTTATTAGTCTTCATCAACATTAAGAGTAGTTTCTGTAATTATCCCCAATCACAGAGTTGAAAAAATAGACATAGACTGATTGATACATACATATATGCATGCATACATACAGAAACTTAGATCAGACAGTTCCCATTAGGAGAGTCTCAAAACAGAGACCTGGTATGATAGTAAGTACTTGTTGAGTATTCACTGAAGTACAGTGTGAGGTCGAAATATTTAAAGCCTGCCTTACCTTACTTTAGAATATTATCTGACAAAATTAATGAACTGTTAATTACCATAGTTCTGGAAAATGCCTTAGGAATGAATGTAAAGTGTGATCTTTTGAAGGAAGTCATCTGCTGGTAGTAAGATGAGGAAATTAGGTGAATGTATTCAATCAAGAAAATTGAAATTGAAAATTGTTCTGTTTATGAAATGATCTCACATTTAATTTATCTTTACAAGGCACTTGGATGTGGTCACATCATGTTTGAAATATCTTGGGTCTGATTTAACGTGGAGTTTTGTCCACAGTGGACACAGTGTCCACAGGGGACAAAACTTATAGTGTAGTTGAGGAGTAGTTTGTGTGTGTGTATATGTATATATATGTGTATACACACATATTTTAAACTTTGAGAGAGAGCATGCATACACACGTGTGTGTGGAAGGGGGAGGGACAGAGAGGGAGAAGGAGAGAGAGAATCCTAAGCAGGCTCTGAGCGCACAGTCTGATGTGGTGCTTGAACCCAAGAACCATGAAATTATGACCTGATCCAAAATCAGGAGTCCAACACTTAATTGACTGAACCACCCAGGCACCTGAGGGTAGTTATATATTTAATCTTAATTTTAAAGGCTTTGAGTGAGAAATGCTCTAGTGAAACAATTACTGGAATGCTAGGCAGTGAGGGAGTGGAGTAATCAAGTAGAAATAAGAAGGACATAGTGCAGAAATCAAGAGTGCCATGGACATACACATTTGAGAAACAGATCAGGAAAGGCCACATGGAATTTGGGATTGGAGCCACACTTAGAAATACTAGCAGGCAGTTGGGTATATGAATCTGGGTGTGTGTGGTGGAGGATTCCTTGGTAGAGATAGGAGTTTACAAATGATCTGTTTGATTAGGCAGAAAATCATCCTGGGAATTAGAGTCCTCCCAGTATCAGAAAAGAGGAAAGTGTGGAAGAAGTGACCAATCACTGGCTGGTTAAGCAGCTTGATATAATGCCTTCTTTACTCCTCAGTAACAGCGTTTATAGGCTTGTATTATCCTCCCCTTTTGATAGGTCTGGAAATCCAGGCTTGAGGAGATTGAATAGTCTACCTAAATTCAAAAACCTGAGGGGTGCCTGGGTGGCTTAGTCGGTCAAGTGTCCGACTTTCACTGAGGTCATGATCTCACGGTTCGTGGGTTCGAGCCCCGCATCGGGTTCTGTGCTGACTGCCAGCTCAGAGCCTGGAGCCTATTTCAGAGTCTGTATCTCCCTGTCTCTCTGACCCTCCCCTGCTCACACTGTTTCTCTCTCTCTCTCTCTCTCTCTCTCTCTCTCTCTCTCTCTCCTAGAAATAAATAAAATTAATTAATTAATTAAAAAAAAAAGAAACCTGGTAATTGGTAGAGATGAGGATGCAGACTAAGATCTGAGCCTAAAGCGGCTTCCGTCTCCTCACACCACATTGATCACATATGTAAGAAGTGAAGGAAAAGAAAATAGCAGTGATCTTAAGCCTTTTAGCCTGAGGGACCAGAAAATTGGTGGTACCTAGAATTAACAAGAGGTCTGTAACTTGAGTGTGATAACCTTAGTTTCGGTTATGTTCAGGTTAAGGAACTTGAGTACATTGAGTAGGAAAGGTCATTATAGCTTAAAAAGTAGGATTTGATAAACAGATGTTAGCATTTGGATCTTTGGAAATAGAGACCAGAGAAGATGTGCCAACCACTTACTCCTTTCAGAAATCCAGTCCATGTTTTCTGAATATAGCCAGCGGTTTGAGATTCTGAAGGCATATTTTGACAGTTTGAATGGGGGGGAGGGATGTTTACTTTATTTATCTTATTTTCTTACAGATTGTTTTTCATTTGCTGTTATCGATATTGAAGTTGATGTAATTTTGTCTTTTCTCATTGGTCTTTGGGGTATTTTGCTCCAGGCCATACCTTTTTGTGTGTGTGTCTTTTACTATATTATCTACTCTGCTTTGTTTTGGTCTTTATGTTGTTAATGAATCTCTCATTCCCCAAATTCTGAAGTCAAATTGCATTTGACCGCAGGCGTGAAGGGGAAGCAATGCAGAAATCAGAGAGCCACGGAGGCGTTCAGCTGAGGAACAGAGGGGCAGGTACAGAACATTGCTTTATAAATGCAGGGGTGAATCGGGTGAGTGACACATTCAGTTATACAGATGGAGAAGAGTGAGCTTTATGTCTTTCACCTGTTTTGTTGTTGATCTTTTCCTTCCAGGTAACTGTGATCCACGGACATCCCCCAGCATACAAATAAAACATAGGACTCCGGCTCAACAAAGCAAATCCTCATCCTCAACCGGTTCACCAGAATCCGCAAGAAAACTTCATCCTCGACCAAGTGATAAACTTAACCCTAAGACAATTAACCCGGTAGGTAAGAGAGAGTCAGGAATGCCTTGTAGGCAATTTTTTTGTTTTGTTTTGTTACATTGAGGCTAGTGATGAAGGGCACATGGTAATCAGCTGAAGAATGGACATGATGTTGTTGTGAGTGTGGAAAAGAGAAGGTGTCAGGTGGGGAATAACCACTTGTGTTTCCCCGTCCCATTCATGGAGGAGCGTTGTAGAGTGTAAAGTGAATTCCATATCAGCTTTATTTTTTATTTTCTTTAGTTCTGCTACTTCCTCATATCAGTGAATAAACTTGTGTTCAGTTGACGTGGGAAGAATCCCATGCTTCCATAGTTGCATAAACGTCTCTATTTTGCAATAATTTATAGATTTGCTCCTCCAGAAATCCTTTTGACTTCCGACAGCAGTTTAACCAGAGTTCACAAATATGAGATTTATGCACATGAAAGAGAATAATTGTTAAGTGTGTAGGTCACTGAATTATCCAGAAAGTGAGTACACCTGCACTATAACACCAGGCAGCGTCTGGCCCAACCTTGCATAGGGTACGATGATCCTGATCTCAGACTTTAAAGAGAACTATGAGAATGGCTGAGACGCTGACTCTGATGGCGGGTAAAACACAGCAAAGGATACGATGAGCTGGTCAAGGGCAGGAGATTTTCTGACTTTCCAAGTGAAAAATTGTGTAAACATATATGTTTCTTTGCTTCTCTCTGTGAACTGCACATTGTCAAAGAAGTGGAATTCCCAAAGAATGCCCTCCACTCTCCTTGCTCCTGCTTCTTTTTCCCATGTTTAATTCAGAGAATTCATGGTGACACTTCTGTCCTCTTCCTCTCTTTGAAGAAAGAACTTTGTAAAGTAGTAATATTTAGTGGCCCTAATCTTAAATTTTATTACAAATTAAGGAAACTTTTGGGAAATAATGACTTGGCCACATTAGACAAGACCATGTCGAAGATCTGTAAAAACTACCAACCTAGTCTAAGTCAGTTAGAAGTCAGGGGAGAGGTCACCACTGGGGAAAAGAGTAGTTAGGGATTAGGAAGAGGCATGGCAGAGGTCCCTAGGGTGCTGATAACACTCAGGGTTTCACACCTCAGCGTTGTTACCTGTTTTGGAGAATTCACTGGTTTATATACCTACAACGTATGCACTTTAATGTGTGTAAATTTTGAGTATTTCAGTAGAATCAAAAATTACATGTTTTAAAACTCAGTATAATGAAATATATTTAATAATGTTGATTATTTCATAGTGGAAATATACTGTGTGATGCTATTGTTAAAAACTGAAGGGACTATCGTTTCTTTTCATGGTAATGGAATTTTGGTAAAATTTGGTAAAGACTGATAAAATGAACTCATTGGTAGAAAAAAAATTGATAATGTGGTACTTGGAAGATAAAGCTGGGATTATCTCTAAAATGAGTTAAAACCAAAAGGAAAAGAATTGCTTAGAATTTCAATCAGAAATTTTGTCTTGGTGGTGGTTCCAAATCCCTTGGAAGTTTAGGGATTATTTTACATGATCTGTAGGTCCAAAAAGTAAAATCAGAGACTAATAGCTGGTAGAACTAAAAGTGTTTGTAACCTAATTTGTCTTAATTTTTCACCCCACTTCAAGAAACACTTTTCCGTTTCCTTATCTGATATCAACTACTTGAAAACAGTTTTTAAAACATATTTAGCTTGGGGTGCCTGGGTGCCTCAGTTGGTTAAGTGGCTGATGCCAGCTCAGGTCATGATCTCACGGTTCGTCAGTTCAAGCCCCGTGTCGGGCTCTGTGCTGACAGCTCAGAGCCTGGAGCCTGCTTCGGATTCTGTATCTCCCTTACTCTCTCTCTCTCTCTCAGAAATAAATAAAATGTAAAAAAAATTAAAATATTTTTCTTAGGAATTATAATTAAATGAATGAAACATTACTATTTCTCTGAATTATTATGCAGAATATGGATTGAACTTTGTAAATGAATCTCCTATTATAGTTTTTTAGAAAACAATGAAATAACTTTTAATTTTAATTTTATTTTTATTTTACTTTTTTCTTTTATAGTTTATTGTCAAGTTAGTTTCCATATAACACCCAGTGCTCATCCCAATGAGTGCCCTCCTTCCTGCCCAGCACCCCTTTTCCCCTCTCCCCCATCCCCATCAATCCTCAGTTTGTTCTCAGTATTTAAAAGTCTCTTATGGTTTGCCTCCCTCCTTCTCCTTAACTATTTTTTCCCCTTCCCTCCCCCATGGTCCTCTGTTATGTTTCTCCTGTTCCACATATGAGAGAAAACATATGGTATCTGTCCTTCTCTGCCTGACTTATTTCACTTAGCATAACACCCTCGAATTCCATCCATGTTGCTACAAATGGGAAGATTTCATTCTTTCTCATTGCCATGTAGTATTCCATTGTATAGATTAACCACATCTTCTTGATCCATTCGTCAGTTGATGGACATTTAGGCTCTTAACATGATTTGGCTATTGTTGAAAATGATGCTACGAACATTGGGGTACATGTGCCCCCTATGCATCAGCACTCCTGTATCCCTTGGATAAATTCCTAGCAGTGCTATTGCTGGGTCATAGGGGAGTTCTATTGTTAATTTATTGAGGAACCTCCACACTGTTTTCCAGAGGGGCTGCACCAGCTTACATTCCCACCACCAGTGTAGGAGGGTGCCCATTTCTCAACATCCTCACCAGCATCTATAATCTCCTGATTTGTTCATTTTAGCCGCTCTGACTGGTGTGAGGTGGTATCATTGCTGTAAGTGGAGTATTAAAGTCCCCTGCAATTAGCACATTCTTACCAATAAGATTGTTTCTGTTTGTGATTAATCGTTTTATGTATTTGGATGCTCTCGAATTCGGTGCATAGACATTTATAACTGTTAGCTCTTCCTAATGGATAGACCCTGTAATTATTATATAATGCCCTTCTTCATCTCTTGTTACTGCCTTAACTTTAAAGTCCAGTTTGTCCGATATAAGTATGGCTACTCCAGCTTTCTTCTGACTTTCAGTAGCATGATAGACGTTTTCCCATTTTCCCATCCCTTCACTTTCAATCTGAAGGTGTCCTCAGGTCTAAAATGAGTCTCTTGTAGACAACAAATAGATGGATCTTGTTTTTTTTAATCCATTCTGATACCCTATGTCTTTTGATTAGAGCATTTAGTCCACTTACATTCAGTGTTATTATTGAAAAATATGGGTTTATAGTCATTGTGTTCTCGGTAGGATTCATGCTTGTGGTGGTGTCTCTGGTACCTTGTGTTCCTTGCAACATTTCCCTCATAGAGTCCCCCTCAGGATTTCTTGTAGGATGGGTTTAGTGGTGATGAATTCCTTCAATTTCTGTTTGTTTGGGAAGACCTGTATCTCTCCTTCTATTCTGAATGACAGGCTTGCTGGAGAAAGGATTCTTGGCTGCATATTTTTTCTGTTCATCACATTGAAGATTTCCTGGCATTCCTTTCTGACCTGCCAAGTTTCATTAGATAGGTCTGCAACCACTCTCGTATGTCTCCCTTTGTATGTTAGGGCCCTTTTCTCCCTAATTCTTCCTTCAGAATTCTCTCTTTATCCTTATATTTTGTCAGTTTCACTATGATATGTCATGCAGAAAGTCGATTCAAGTGACATCTGAGGGGAGTTCTCTGTGCCTCTTGGATTTCAGTGTCTGTTTCCTTCCCCAGATTGGGGATGTTCTCAGCTATAATTTGTTCAAATACTCCTTCATTCCCTTTCTCTCTCCCTTATTATTCTGGAATCCCTATGACAGGGATATTATGCTGTTTGATTTCATCACTCAGTTCTCGAATTCTCCTTTTGTGCTCCTGGATCAATTTATCTCTCTTTTCCTTGGCTTTCTCTTTTTCTATAATTGTGCCTTCTAATTCACCTATTCTCCTCTCTGCCTCTTCAATCTGTGCAGTGGCTGCCTCTGTTTTTTACACAGCTCATTTACAGGATTTTTAAATTTATCACACTATTTTTAAAGTCCATAGTCTTTGTAGTAATAGCGTCTCTGGTGTCTTCCATGCCTTTCTCAAGCCCAACGTTTAATTTTATGGCTATTGTTCTAAATTCTTGGTCAGTTATGTTGCTTATATCTGTTTTGACCAATTCTTTAGCTGTCACTTGGAAATCTTCCTGGAATTACTTTAGAGGAGAGTTCTTCGGTTTCATCATTTTGGCTAGCTTTCTGTCTCTTGTAAGTTTTAAAAGCTTGTTATGCACTCTGCTCCTGTGAGTACTGCTGTATTAAAGGAGGCTCATAGACTGCCCAGGGCCTGTCTGTTCAGAAAGTGTTCTTTTAATGGTGTCCCTTGGTCTCTTTTGTTGTGACTTTGGTTATTTTATTGCCCTACTCGTAGTGATATTTAGAACTCTCTACCATGTGTACTTTTGCTTGTTTCTTGAGGTAGCTCTGGAAAGGAAAACAGACAAACAAACAGGGAACAAAAGCACTTAAACACACAAACAAGTCAAACAGACAAGCAAACCGAAAGGAAAAAAAACAAAACCAAAAACAACAAAAGACAGAGGACAGTCTAAAATCGTAAAATCAGAAATCCCAGTTACAAATAGAGAGCAGGGTGGAGGCAGTGCTGATGGAAGAGCATATACAAAGAGAAATGACGGGTGGGGAGAAAGAGAAATTGAACATTGACTAGGCAGAGAGACTAAAAGGCTTAAATTAGAGAAAAAGGAGAATATGGCAGGAGGTGAGGAGAAAAAATAAATGAAAATAATTGTTACCCAGAGAAACTATACAGTCTGATTATTTCAAAGAGAGAGAAAATAAGGTAATGATGGAGGTGTAGAACATGCATCAAGAGAATGGATTATATATACCTGTTTAAGCAAAGCTGTAACCAGAATACCCAGTTCAGAGGAGGGGAGAGACAAGAATGAGATAAGGGAGAATATATCTGAATAGCAAGAATTGATCTAGAGTTAATCACAGCAAAGCATCAGTGCTGATCTTGGGAGAGGGGCTGTCTGTTTCCCCAGCATCCATCCAACTTCCATAATAAAGCCACTCTCCAGCACGGATGGGCGTGGTTTGGTGTAGGCAGGTCTCGCCTCCACTGTGGTCCCTCCGACCACTCCCTGAGGCCCTGCCTTGGTGGTTGCGGGGAGAAAAATGGCGCCCCCCAGTCACCTCTCAAACCAGGCATTGCAAATCACTCTTTTGGGTCCAATCTCACTTTGCTGTGGGTGCAGCCAAAGTGGCCTGTGTTCTATTTCCCACACCCAGCCTCGTTTCCAGATCTTACTCTGTGCGCATTAGTGACATTGCCTGAAATGTAATCCTGCAAACTGGGCTGCTTCCTAGATGGGGATCAAGTAGGGGACTGGTTCCTCCTGATGCCAACTGCGACTGTGATCTGTTACATACCGTCTATCCCGGAGGGAATTTCTGAGACCGGGATACTCAGCCCAAAGAAAGCTCTGCAGTTAGAGATAGGATCTCTCTCCTAAAGCCCTGTGGTTAGAGATGTGACGATAGGATCCGTCTCCATCCCGGGCCAAGTTTTTTTGTTTTTTCCTCTTCTTCAGGGACTGTTCTAAGATTCCCCAGCCACTGTTTCTCTTCCCTTTGTCTCTCTGCAGAGGGGGCTCCCTCCCCTCTGTTCCGCCGGGTCTCAGCCCATTTTTATCTTTCCCAGTCGCAGTCACACACCTGTGAGGCTGTCTTCTTAGTGGACTCCATCTCTTTTCCTCCCAGACTCCTGCAGTTCAGAGTCCTTTGGCTTCAGCCCTTTTTTGTTTGAGAGATGCAGACAGGCAGGAAGTACGGAGATCCTTATTTCTTTTTTAAAAATTTTTAAATGTTTTTATTTATTTTTGAGACAGAGATAGAGACAGCATGAGCAGGGGAGGGTCAGAGAGTGGGAGAAACAGAATCCGAAGACAGGCTCCAGGCTCTGAGCTAGTTGTCAGCACAGAGCTTGACCTGGGACTCGAACCCACGAACCATGAGATCATGACCTGAGCCGAAGTCAAATGCTTTTCCAACTGAGCCACTTAGGCGCCCCATGGATCTCCTTATTTCTCCACCATCTTGCCCCTGTATCTGGAATAACTTTTGCTACTATTATAGTTTTAAACCTCAATGACATTTCATCTGTGTGTTTTAACTTCAAACATATGTGTTTTTTCCAGAGGAAAAAAGCTAATTCTAAACTTACATCCTTAAATGTATTTTTAAATTACTGCAAGTGATTTAAAAATATTTTTGCCTAGTTACATCTTTGAAAAAGATTAGTCAGTTTATGTTTTATAATTTAAACAACTATATTTTATTTGATTATGTTCAAAATAGTATGTGATAAAATATTAACTTTCTGTGCCTAAATTCTCTAAGTAGCAACTGTATTGAAATCATGTATACTGTACTATTTAACCATTGTGATTCATCATCTCTAAAATGGACTTTGGGAATAGATACAGAGTTAATTTATTCTTTTGTTTTTAACCTTTTTTTAAATGTTTATTTATTTTTGAGAGAGAGAGAGAGCAGAAGAGGAGCAGAGAGAGAGGGAGACAGAAGATCGTAAGTGGGCTCAGTGCTGAGAGTGTAGAGCCCCATGTAGGGCTTGAACCCATAAACCATGAGATCATGACCTGAGCCAAAGTCGGACGCTTAACCAACTGCGCAACCGAGACTTCCCCAGAGTTAATTTATTCTAAACATAATATGTAGACAAACTGAAAGTTGTGAAATTATATATCTAAGCAAACACATTCGAGCATGTTTATGAAAGCCTTGCTCTGTCTTCAACTCTACAACCCCCGCCTATCATAAGCCTTTGGTTTTTGTAGAAGTATAAAACCAGTTTGGAGAAATTACAGGGTCTCTGACCATCTAGACCATCCGCATTTGACCAGAGGGTAAGTAGGAGATGTGCTGGAGACTGAAGACAAATCTGTTTTCCCTGTACCCAACGCTTCTTCCCCATGTAGCCCTCACCTTGAAAGTCACAGTCATGGGGGGTAGAAAGATGTATTATCTTTATTATATTTAATTATGATGTTCCTATTTAATAGTATCTATCCATATTATATTTATCATGTATGTGATTCCAGCTTCCATCAAGCCTTCTGAAACAAGTTAGGAGTAAAAAAGAAATAGGGTGTGGTTGTGATTGTGGGTCCAGATTGTTTTCCTCAGGTGTGTTGCCAGGTAGAGGGATGCACTTGGTACCAGTGTCATGGGCAGAAGTCAGGATGTCCATTTGCCTCTGACCTCAGCGGGATTGAAACTGATCAGGTGTCACAAAGTGGAGGTGATAGTATATTTATTACATTCATGTCATTTTTTATTTCAGTTTGGTGAACAGTCCCGAGCCCCTTCTGCATTCGCAGCTATTTACTCTAAAGGAGGTATTCCTTGCAGGTAAATCAATACAGGTTATAACTGACCATGCTGTTTAAAATAATTGAGTAAAATCAATAACAGTATTTAGTTTAAATGTATTGAACATTTTATATGCCAGGAGTTTGAAATAAAGGTGACTTATTTACACTTTGGCTGTTGGACTGGTCTAGATCGTGGGGCATAGTTGAAGAAAATCATTTCAATTCCAAAATAGAATTACAAATAGATCTATAATGTAAGAACTGGATTGAACTAGTTTCTGAAATAAGCCAAGCATTCATAGGCTTGGGTAAGTTGCAGATAAACTGTCTGAAACTGAAAGCTTACAATTTAATGGAATTGTTTCATTATTTTTTGAAATATTTGAAAAATTTTTTTAATTATATTTATTGAAATTATATTTATTGATGAGTACATATGGTGCTTTTTGCTCAATTTTAATACAGTTTTTGCCACCTTTTGGGATAGACATCAGAACTGTTTTAAAGAAAACAATATAATTACTGATAGAGTGATACCATTTTAAGATTTCACTACCAAGAAACATTTCTTTCTTCTAAGTGTATCCAGTTATAGCCTGTTTTAGATGATGGGAAATGTTGTTTTCATTGTGGAAAGATTAACCACAACATTACTTCTGTTGTTTTCTAAAATTCAAGAAATGTAGTTTTTAATGGTATCTGCAGATTTGGAGGAATGAGCTCAAGAGGCATTCCTCATTATTTATGGTTATTATTTTTGTATTTTATTCTGAAGCAAAGTGGTATTTTCAGGTTCTTACACCCCACTCCCTACTCTAAACAATTGTGGTTGCTAAAATTGTAAAAATGTTACCAAGGCCTCTTGCTAAACGCTAAAGAAGGTGTCAAGAACTTGAGAACATTACAGAAGGTTGAAGACACATTTGAGGGTGATGAGTAACTTCACTGTCATGATTATGATGATGATTCCCTTGATGTAGTTACATTTGAAAACCTGTATCACATCTTACACTTTGTAACCATGTGCAGTTTATCACATGTTGGTTATGCCTCAGTAAGGGCTGGTAAGGAAAAAACATTAAAAAAGCCACAGCAGCAGCGGTGATGAGCTCAAGGGGCTACCATTTTGTAACCTGCGTGGCCTGTTTCACCTCCTGGCCTCTGTATCCTGTGGTTTAACAGAGCTGAAATCTGGCTTGTATTCAGACAGTTACGTTTAAAGAATCTATATCTGAAAAATAATGTTCCATATAAAACAACTTACTGTTTCTAATTATATTTATTTGCACATTGGTAGGTTATTTATTTTCTTATAATTATGACTGAAACATGTCAAATGTAGCATTTGTATTAAGACGCACAGCAGCATGCTTGAATTCCAAAACTGTAGGCTGAACACATGTGGAGTTTAGTTTCGCCACCAAACAATTTTGTTGAGAGGGTAGGAGTTTGTAGGATAATAGACTTTGCTGTATAAGATGCCTCCATAATAACATTGCCAGCCATGATATTCCTACGTGTTACAGAGTAGTTGTAATATGATCATGTTGTAAAAAGAGTATGAATGTGTTAGATAATTAGTGCTTAATATGTAATTACATTGTCCATGTTACATTTACGGGTGTTTATTATTTTAGATTGATCCATGGTTCGGTAAAACACACATTGCAGTGGGAATGTCCTCCTGAAAATCTTCCATTTGATCCTCTCCTTATTACTTTAGCTGAGGTAAGTGTAATTTCCATTTCTCCTGAGTGTTTATGGATAAACACTTTTAAAACTGTATTAAATGTTATTTCACGATGCATCAGTAAATCTTATTTTATTCTTTTGAAATAAGAGCCAAGCAAAAGTCATTAAACCACCAACACTCCCTTAGGAACTAATTATGGTCAGTATATGTTTATTAGAAACTGATTAATCAGCTTTATAAACAAGTTAGTCTACACAGGGGCTTGTAGATAAGTGGATGAAATATTCACACTTAATTCCAAAAAAGTACTTGGAATTATATTGAACGAGTCATATCAGGAGATATCACCAGTGGTTTAACTTTAATTACATTAGATCGCAATGGGTGGTTGATCTATTTCTGTACAGCCAGTCGTGGTTAATGTGAATGTGATATGTCTCTTAGGGAACTGATACTAACTACCTAAACGTCCCTTTGGAAAGTTCTCTGGGCTTTTGCCTACCTGGACATTTTAAGTAGAATGTCAGGGAGATCACTTTTATAGAGGATTTTTAAGAAAATTTCTGATAGATTCCTTTATATTATTTAATGTATCAGGAAGAGGTTGGTAGAGTATTAGCTTGAAGTGGGTCAGTGGTCTCTTCTGTGAAATTTATTCCCTAAGTTAGAGTCACGAGTTGGGAAATGAATTAACCAGTTGTCTTATGTTTAAATTATAGATACCTGTCTTTTGTAAGAGTTAAGGATCATTTTTGTTGGTCTTTGTTTTTCTTAATTTGTATCTCAACTTACAAAATCATTTTGGTTTAATAACTGTATGTTTTTATGGGTAGCCTATTTTGAAATGCAGTTTTGATCGAAGTCTTTTAAACTTGGTATAAAAAACTTAAAAACGTATCAATTTCCATTAGTTCTTTACAGTTTTTCCTTTTTTATATGGCAGCAAACCATTTTTTAGATGAATCACACAAGTATAATGACACCTTTGAAAACAAGCTCCAGTCAGGGGTGCCTCAGTGGCTCCGTTGGTTAAGCACCCCACTCTTGATTTCAGCTCAGGTCATGATCTCACAGTATGTGAGATCAGATCAAGCCCCGCATCTGGGTCTGGGCTGACCATGAGGAGCCTGCTTGGGATTTTCTCTTTCCCTTCTGCCCCTCCCCTGTGAGCCTGTGCACCTGCACACTAGTGCTCTCTCTCTCAAAAATAAACATTAAAAAAAAATTGCTCCAGCTAATCACAAGGTGAGGGGAGTGCTTTAATTTGTGGAGTCCCTAAAATGATTCTGTGTTTAGTTGAGATTACATAAAGTCAGTCCTTTAAGTAATCGTTTTCCAAACATCAGTGCCTTCATTTCTGTATTGGGTAGATTGTTAGCCTTTCCCTCTACCTATTTAATGATGGAGAAGTACTAACAGAGCCACCGCTATGGAAATCCACTTCTCCTCTTGACCTGATCTGTCATCTCTGAAATGACCAGGATAGGCACACTCATAGCATGATAGAAGCTGTGTTCCGAAGTGGTTTGGTCGTGCTTGGCAGTGTGGGAAGGGAAGTGTTTGGTCACTGTTGGGAAGCAGATAGTTTGGTCTAAAGGACGAATTGGTTCAAAATTTAATTTTTTAGGCATGACTTTGCAGCCAGTTATATTTATTCACAGATAATAATTAGTCAAACTGAGGGAGTATTGCTATTGCTTTTTTTGTATTATGGTCTTATGTATTATTTTGATGCAAAGTGATGGATTAAATCATAGAAAAGTACTATCTAATACTTTCTAATGCATTGAAGGTGAAAAACAGAAATGATACGGGGTTTTTTTTCATATTTTTATTTCACATTTCAATGTTAAAAATGACATTTAAAATCTTAACCGTGGTTTTTGGACATAGGAAAAGATGTTTTTTAAATATCTTAATATAAAATATTTAAATATGAAGGAAAAACAATATTTTATTTTATTTTATTATTATTATTTTTTAAGTTTTTATTATTTCTAGGAGAGAGAGAGACAGCGTGAGCAGGGGAGGGTCAGAGAGAGAGGGAGTCATAGACTGAAACAGGCTCCAGGCTCTGAGCTGGCAGTCAGCACAGAGCCCGACGCGGGGCTCGAACCCACGAACCGCGAGATCATGACCTAAGCGAAAGTCGGACGCTTAACCGACTAAGCCGCCCAGACGCCCCGAAAAAACAATATTTTAGAAACTCATTAAACAAGTTGTGAAATCACCGTAAAGGTAGGAGGTCCAGTAATTACGCATTCATAAAGTTGTGGTTATAAAAGATCAGTGTAGACTGATTTTCTGTGCTTTCAGATGGTATTTGGGAGTATACACAATGTTCTTAGTATCCTAAGTGAGGGTTTCTTTTTCTTTTTTTTATTTACCTTTCGTCTCTCTCCCTCCCTCCTTTTATTTTCTTCCTTCCTTTTCTTTTTTTAGATTTCTTTTATTTTTCCTTGCTTTCCTTTTACTTCTTCCTGTTCCTTTCATTTTTAAAATCTTTTTCTTCCTTCCTGTGGGTAGAAATTCTTCCTGTCCCACGCATGTCCTTTGTTCTGCAATTTCAGGGTTTAACTGAAATTGTAATTATTGAAATTGTAAATCACGAATAGGAAAACCATAATGAAACTTGATTTTCATTTAGACTAGTAAGAATTCAATTTTGTTGTTAGTATAACCAGGTGCTTAGTAAATCTGTTTTGTTTGTTTGTTTTGTCTTCGACAGGGTTTGAGGGAGACAAAGCATCCGTACACCTTTGTGTCAAAGGAGGGCTTTAGACAATTGCTTTTGGTCCCAGGAGCTCCAGAGAAAGCTGTGCCTTTGCTTCCGAGACTGGTTCCGGTGCTCAAGGCGGCTCTGGTACCCCCTATTCCTTTGGACTTTTTGTGGTACTTTAGAATATTTTATTTCTTTTTGTCTTCCAAATTATATGCAAATTCGCCCTTTACCTGTGATTTTGATGTGCATGCAAATTAGGCCCTGGTTGTTCAGGGACAGGTGATTACTTACCTGCAGACACCTGTGGAAGATACAGGCCAGGGAAGAAGGGCCATTTTGAGTAATCAGAGAAAGTAAGAAACCTCAGAGCAGTCTTGCCGCTTGCTGTGCTATGGCCAAGTTCATGTTTCAGCCAAGCCGGAAATGTGTTTGCTTTGCTTCTACACAGTCCAGCATTAAAGGATATTTTCGAGATTCGGGGTTTAGTGGCTTGTCTTCTGATTTTGAATGTTCAGTCTTAACTTTTTTCTCCACCTCCTCGCCCTTTCTTTTTACTTGTCTTTCCTCTTCCCTGTACCGCTGACCCCAAACCCCCCAGGCCCACCTGGATGATGACGTGTTTGCCAGAGGACTGAGTGCTCTCGTGCAGCTAAGTGTCGTCGTTGGCCCCTCCCTAAATGCCCATCTGAAACATCTGCTTACAAGTGTGAGTACGGGAAAGATGACAGAGTGGATGTGGATGTGTCTGTGCACTGTCTGCATCTCGTCGTGATCTGTGGCTTCCAGCTAGTCACTAACTGATTCAGCACTCCTAAAAAACTACCTAATTCTTATTTTTTAAAAATATTTATTGATTTGAGAGAGAGAGGAAGGGACAGAGAGAGAGAGAGAGAGAGAAAGTGCAAGCGGGGGAGGGGACAAGGATGAATGAACAGTACAGCGGTATTATGCCCGTGTTGACTAGCTGTGGATTATACGGGCAGCTCACCCACCCTCCTGTGTAATGGTGCATTGCCACACTCAAGATTTTCTATTTCTTTGTTTCTCCTTGTAAGTTTTTTAGTGAGTCCGTAAGTAGTGTTCAGGATGAGGTCTTTTCCCGTTATGTGTAGTTTAATCCTTAAACAGATACACACTGGGCTGCTGGACAGTTCAGGGGGTCCCCAAACCGTCTCGGGCTGTTAGAAGGACTCATGAAACTCAGAAAGCTGTTAAACGGTTTCAGTTCATCCCAGTGAAGGGCTACCGAGTAAAATCCGCAAAGGAAGGAGGTGCACAGAGCAGAGCCCAGGACGCACAAGTTGTGGTGGGTCCCGTTGTCCTCCCTCTCAGTGAAGCTGGGTGGACAGTACTCGCTTCTTCCAGCCGTGGCGTCCAGGCTTCCTATCAGGGTGCCGTCAAGCAAGCATGACTGGCTGCTTGCATGCTTGTTCTTCGTCTCCAGCCTCTTCAGAAGCTGAGCTGAGATCATGTGGCCTGAGGCCCCCACGTAAACAAAAGCTCTTATCTGGCAGGATCAGAACAGGGCTTAGAGGTTTCCATCCAGGAGCCAGGGACAAGGGCCTATCCTTTCGTTAGATGGAGTTAATCCTTTACTGTACACACTAATAAAAACATTAAAGTCCTTGCTGGAATAACCCACAACTAGCCTTTCTCTGTGTGCATCTTCTGTAGTTCAGAACTGAGACATGCTTTACATTCATAGTTTCCCTGTTTTGTTTTGTTTTTTCTTGGACCCATCCATTGGAGAGATCCTAGAACTGTGTGTTTAACGTTTTACTCTGCGGAGAGAATATACACCCCAGGAGCACCTGGTGAAGCCTATAGACAGTGGGGCTGGTAGTGAATCTATCAAGATTGCTGTGCTGTGGTCAGGAATGTTGGGAAATGAGTTCCCACCAGCACCAGGTGTTTGATGGAGAGAAGCACTGTGGGAATAGACCTAAACCATATCGGGCAAGCCTTAGGAGAGAAGGAGATTCCTTCTTCCTGTTTGCTTACAACCTTTAGGTCAGCAGGTTATACCTGACTAACCACAGGAATTTCACCCTAATATATAAAATGACTTACTGATTGATTGTTCCATCCAGAAATCCAACATTTTAACAAATCTGTTGCTCTCTGACCTTTTGTTTTGTGCCAAGTATTATGCGAGGCACCGGGACTATAATGCTGAACTTGTTTTCTTTTAACAAATAATAGTGATGTCTATTATATATAAATTTCAATGAGATGTTTTCTAAAAGAAGCCTTGGGATCTAAAACAAATTAAGTGGTGTTTGTGTACTTAACTATACAGTAAGGACTCAATGATTATATTTCTGGTTAGCATACACCTTAGTGAAGTTTTACTTAGGCCTGTGGTGAATATTGTTACTTTTTCAAATCATTCTCTCAATCTTATTTTAAAAGCTTTCCAAGAGACTAAGGGATAAGAAATTCAAGGAGCCGATCACCAGTGCATTACAGAAGCTAGAGCAGCACGGTGGAAGTGTAAGTAAAACCTGATTCCTTACATCATGTTTTCTTTTTGTTTGTTTTGGTTTTGTTTTCTACTTTTACACTATAAAACTGACTGTATAATGTGTATTTTTTCAGCCACAAGTCACCATGTGGAGTTAATATTTTCATTTGAGAGCTTGGAGTTTCCATCTTTTGTAGGTCACACAGTTTCTAAGCATTGGGATGTATTAGAAACTGTGTTATTAGCACAGGGCCGTATACTTCCTCTGCACTGACTATACAGCTCTCCACCTGGGGCACCTTCACGGGTTTTTTTTTCTTTATTTTGGGTGTTTTTGCTTAGACCATTGGAAAGTTCAGAAAACAGAAGGATTAACACAGAGAGCTCATTGACAAAAGTACTTTTTTTTCTTTCATGTGCCATTTTTCTGTCTAAAAAATTTACAATTTTCCCATCTTCAAAGATTGAGGTGAGATTTCCAGACGGCTGCAATATCATGTCTGGAAGTGCACACTGTCCGGAACGTGTATGTGCGCACGCGCGTGCACACACACACACACACACACACACACACACACACACACACACACACACGCAAGAATGGATCAAATTATTCTGACTTTCAAGAATGTGTAAGAATGTGGGGGACCCCTGGGGGGGCTCATTATTATATGTGTGGTGTCAAATAGCTAGCTTAATTGAATTTTCATCATTTAAAGAAGTGTTCACATAATCTAGTCCTGGAAATATTTCTGTAAAGCAGTGATCCTATCTTGTTTCGGAGATTATATTTAATCAGATTTTTTTTTTTTAAGTTTATTTATTTTGAGAGTTATGGGGGAGTAGAGAGAGAGAATCCCAAGTAGGCTCCACGCTGTCAGGGCAGCATGGCTCGAACTCCAGAAGCATGAACTGAACTGAGCTGAAATCAAGAGCCAGATGCTCAACCTACTGAGCCCCCCTACCCCGTGCCCCGACATTTAATCAGATCTTAATGATAGGTTTGCATGTGATTGTTTTAACATTGCAGAACTTAGTTTCATTGTAGGTACTTTCTAGAGGAATCAGAAATGTATGTATGTATGTATGTGATCATATACAATTTTAAAATGTGAGATATGTTAGTTTCAGCTTTGTCTAAATTACCCAGTTTGACCAATTGCAGTGACTTTTAAAATTGATTATATTCTTTCTGTGATGAATGCCTAGAATAAAGCTTAGGAGGAGCAAGTAAGTCCCTAGACTAGTAGGTACTGGATTCCGTTGCTGTGTTTGGAGGATTAGCATTCAGACACCTTGTTGAGAGGCATAGAACCATACCCTAGCCAATCCAGGGTCTCTCCTCAAGAGAAGGGAAATTTTTTTGCTTATAAATGCGCTTCTGAGAGTTGGAATGCAAAATAATTTGCCAGTTCCTCCTCTGTGAGATGCAAGTAAACAGATGCTAAATAGTGAAGGCTCAGTCTCCAATAGGAAACTCTTCGCAGGGGGTTTCACACATCCTGTGGAAAGGGCTGGCCCAGCACTTGAGGTTTCCTGAGGAGGCATGGGGAGGAGGGCATAGTTCAAGTAAATAAACTTTAGACGGAGCATACTAAGGTTTGGAGGACACAGAGGAGTGTAGATGAGCGCCCCCCCCAACACCCTGGAGTTGGGGGGAGGCTCCTCTTATTGCCACTCAGTGTTATTATTTTGAATCTTACTCATATGGAATAAAAAAGATTTTGAAGTTAAGTATTGTTTATCCCTTCAGAGCTTTTCCTCTTCTTGTTCTCTACTTCTAATGTCTTATATAATATTTTAATAATTTAATAATAATATTGGGTCAGAGATTTTCTGTTGGCGTACTGTTCAAAACTGATCAGACTTTCCACTGGCCTAATTACCCTTGTGCCTGCTTTCGGTACTTTGCAGTCTTCCCCGATAATAACAAATGCCCTTCTTTCCCTTCAAAAACTGAAATGTTAATATATATTTCTCTGTCTTTAAATAGGAGAGCTGAGTCTTTAAAAGACTCTTCTCGGTATTTCAGTTTCTCGTTTCTTGGGGCTCGTGGGTTCCACAGTGATGGGAACACTCAGCTTTGGGGCGGACAGGAAAGTGACTTACAGTCACAGTGTCATTTTCTTACAACTAATCAGTTGACTACCTGCCTTCAGTGGCAGCTGGTTCACTCTTACCTTGACTGAATTTTCTTCCTAAGTCAGAGGCACGTTTCTCTGGGAAAAGGTACGTACTTGCACACATCCCAGTCTTTATTGAACATGTGGGAAGTGATTACGTGTCACGTCCTCAGTGGAGTACTGTTTAGACATTATATCCATCTAATCATCCCTGAAGCCCTCAGCAGTAGAATTTGTTATGATCCCCCTTTAAAGATCTAAAAACTGAGGCTCAAAGAGAGAATGAGCCCCAGATTTGACAGTGAAGCGACTGGCAGAAGCTGGATTCACATGCTGGTGATCTGGGTCCTACGAAGTCTGCAGTTAGAAATTGTTTAAAACAACCAGAGACAACCTATAGTTTATTCAACTCATAAAAAGTGTTCCACTTCTCATTCCATCATTCTGTTCTCATTCCGTTTGGTTTGAGTTTCGGCACTTGTTTAGGCTTGCTCCAACAAATGTCATTAGTACCTGTCCGGGGGACCCTGCATGATACTAACGAAACGATGTTGTTTCCTGTTGACAGGGAAGCCTGATCATCATCAAATCCAAGATCCCAACATATTGCTCCATATGCTGTTGAAGAAACCTCATACCCTGGGGACACGTGTGGGACGTCGACCGTGGGTACCTGTGGCACCTTTTTGGATTCACTTAGGTGTATTCTTTTGTAAATCACAGCCACCATTCGAGATTTACTAGCTTCAGATGAGTATACGTAGTTCCACTGGATCATAGTAAAAGTTACTTATCAACAAAAAAGGATGGTCAATGATGGAAAGTTATTAAAAACAGTACTACAATAGTACAATTTTGTAGGGTCGGTTTTTCATATATTTACAGCCTGGTGCAAACAACCATTGTTGGGTTTATAGTAGATGCGTTTGTATTTATTTTCTAGTGCTTTTTATTTATAATATCCCTTTCACACTCAGTTTGTAGCTGTGCACTTATTTTTAGACATTTTGTCATGGGGGGGTTTATATTTATCAACTCTATGGAAATTTAAAGTATGGATAAACATTTGTGAATTCACTCTTAATTATTGTCTGTACATATGCATCTATGATGTAGAATCCTTGGAAAAAGTTCATACCAGAGTATTCTAGTTTAAGAAATTTTTTAGGGGCACCTGGGTGGCTCAGTTGGTTAAGTATCCGACTTTGGCTCAGGTCACGATCTCACAGTTCGTGGGTTCGAGCCCCACATCAGGCTCTGTGCTGACAGCCAGCTCAGAGCCTGAAGCCAGCTTCAGATTCTGTGTCTCCCTGTCTCTCTGACCCTCCCCTGCTCACGCTGTCTCTCTCTCTCTCCGAAGTAAATAAAACATTTAAAATAAATTAAAATTTTTTAATGTGTAAATCCTCTTGTAAGTATGTTGTTTACTACAACTTATTAAAACTACCTAAACTTTAGGTGTTGATTATATTTAAGTAAATGTTATTTTTGTATCCCATAGTCTGAAAATACTTAAGATAACTCATTTCATGAAGATATCCAGAAATTAAAATCTGAAAATACTTCTACATACTGTGATTTTGTTGTGCCTGCTTACATTTATTAATTAAAAAATGTTTTAAAACATACTTGACAGGCATAGTTCTCAGCGATGATGTTGTAGATGCCGACCCTGGATCATTCTACAAGAGAAAGGAATAAAGTGAGAAATAGAAAACAAGTGTAAGACTTTCCATCCTAAGCGCAAGAAGAAAGGCTGTGGGGACATGAGTAGCAACCACACCAAATTCAAAGCAGGTGTACTTTTGGAGGGCTGAAGATTAGGGCTCACTCATTTCTATAGGAGCAGCCATGCTCTGTCTCGGCAGCACTGGAGAACACCTTCTGTGCTCCTGCCCTCAGGTATAAGGAGTGACCCCTTTGCCATTCTCATTTCAGATTTTGCCATTCTCATTTCAGATACAGTCTCACAGCTGGAATGTGAAAGAACACAAGAAATTTTTTTTTTAATGTTTTTTATTTATTTCTAGGAGAGAGAGAGAGAGACAGCGTGAGCAGGGGAGGGTCAGAGAGGAGGACTAAAACAGGCTCCAGGCTCTGAGCTGGCAGTCAGCACAGAGCCCGACGCGGGGCTCGAACCCACGAACCGCGAGATCGTGACCTAAGCGAAAGTCGGACGCTTAACCGACTGAGCCACCCAGGCGCCCCTGAACACAAGTCATTTCTAAGGAGTCATAACTGCAGAAATGCCCATCGCCCCTCAGAGCTCTGGTGCCTCCTGGTGCCCCTGTCTGGGATACTGTTTCCTCAGGTCTCTGCAGCCCTCTCACATCTGCAGATCCTATGAGCTAAAATATCTACCAACCCACTGGTCTTGCTTCTACTCGTCTTCATGCACCTAGCCCCCCGCCCTGAGCCAAACATACACATGATGTGCCAGTGCCAAAAGAAGAACATAATATTTTTAATCTAGTACTTAAAAACATGTTGGAATAAATACCTGTAACATAGACAGTAGAGTTATAAACATTTTATTTGCTTTTATTTTTTTCTCTCTGAAATACAAAATGTGCACATTGAGTTTACACAAACACGCGATGGCGAATTTCAGTGTACATGTACTGTACTACTCGGAATGTCTACACTGGTGATAGCAGGGCAGCTTTCAACATCCTATCTCTACACCAGAATAGATACCTGATTTATTGTTGCAAGCACAGTTGCAAATCTCCCCTCACTGTAGCCTCTTGGTCTTTGTGATATTTCTGCAAAATAGGGAAGGTGTATATATCCTAAGTCATGTGGCAACTTTACAGTTTTGGCTTAAGATCATTAAAGAGAATCTGAATTGTTGAAGTTTTATGATGAGCTAAATCATAATACAGTCCAGATGAATTGCTTAGCATTTACTTTAATTTTTAACAAAGTTTTGGTATGGTGGTTGTTGATAAAATGGAATCACTGATGCTTTCACAGTGAACTCTGCTTGCTCTCTGTTCGCTGCAGGCTTTGGAGCAGTCCAGGTGTCTGTGTCCCTGATGGCATGTAATAGAAAGGTGTCTCAAAAGAGCCAAGGGAAAGGGGCTAGAATAGGCCCTCAATGCTGTTAGGGACTACTTGTTACTAAGCATTACCATGTACTAGAGGACAGATACCCTGACCCTTTGCATATGCCTGTAAACACCCTTGCTTTGTTCCACACCTTCGTGGACTTCTACTTAATGACAAGATAGAAAACAGTCAACCTGTAGGATTGAACAAATCCAAAATTACATATATCATTAGGCCTTGGCTATAATATGTACTATGAAAAATTAGGAAATGCTTATTAAATAAGCTTTATTAGGCATATGCTGACATCTGGTGATAAACTGATTTGTTTCATGTTATAAAAAAATGCCAGATAAATGAATATCTTTAACAGAAGGCAGCAAATCCATAGAAACTGGGCCTGTGTTTTTGTTTGTTTGTTTTTAATTATAGTAATCTTGTTTTGTTTACTTACTGTATAAATGGAATTACAGCATACAAATATGAAAATTAACTTCTGGAAATTAAATGCAGATGCCAGTATTTTAGAAAACCATTTAAAATCCTGGGGCAGAATACATACAGTAGAGTACCAAAAAACACTGATATTTTAAAATCACTGATCATGTGAAAGCTCAATAATCCCATGGCTAAAGAATCAGTAAAACTCTGTGCCAGATTCTGTTACTTTTGAGGAGTCACAGGGCATGAAATGACTTAGAACATCCCATGAACTCAGTGGCATTATGAAAAGGATGCAAATTTGTAACTGGAAAACTCAAATCTTTTGGGGATTGCTTTATATTAAAACAAAGCTTGTTTGCATAATATGCCTCAGTGTAAAGCTGAGCAATCTATGCTAAAAGTGGTAGCTCCAACGTTAAGTGTGGTAGAATAGTTCACATTTGTCTGTTTGATTGAGGATGCATTTGACACGTTAAATCACATTTTCAAAGAGCTGCATGGAGCGCATGATGTTTTCATCCTGTAAGGGAGAAACACAGTGGGATTAAATTCAGCATGTCTGCAAGGGAAAGTACACTGTTTTGCTTCTGCTACCACCCGCTGCCCGCTGAGTATGCCAAAAGGTCCAATACTAGGTGTTTGCACATACAAATATCATTCCAGCACATTTCCATATAGATAACTATGGACAGTCCCATTTTACAAATGTAAAGTCTGTAGGCTTTACATATTTCATTTGAATCTTACTTGGTGCTAATAGAGAATATTTTTCAAATTAGAATGCCAGAATGGAAACTAGAGGGATGCGGGGGGGGGGG
The DNA here is from genome assembly GCA_017311185.1 of Proteles cristata cristata. NCBI lineage: Eukaryota > Metazoa > Chordata > Mammalia > Carnivora > Hyaenidae > Proteles > Proteles cristata. The sequence continues at coordinate 476,956 of JAESUZ010002383.1, forward strand.
GGAGGGGGAGAGGAGGGGCATTCCAGGTAGCTCACAAGTTAAATCACAGACTTGTATGAGTAGAAGGAAGCAGAGATTGTGCGCCAGCTGAGAGCCAACTTCATTCAGGGTTGGAGGTGGGGCTTGGGAGACATGTTGGTAGTCATTCCACCTCTATTTCTGGGTCTGTTAGGGCTGAATCTGTATGGCCTTTAGGAGCCTTTAAAAATTAAAGATCTCATGCGACGCCTGGGTGGCACAGTTGGTTGAGGGTCTGACTCTTGATTTCGGCTCAGGTCATGGCCTCTCGTTTCCGCTCATGGGATCAAGTCCCACATCGACTTTGCGCTGGTGCTGTGGAGCCTGCTTGGGATTCTCCCTCTGCCTCCCTCTCTGTCCCTCTCCTCACTAGTGTGCTCTCTCTCTCTCTCAAATAAACATAAAAAAAAAAGTGAATGGTCTCTCCGAGAAGGAACTATTTGAGAGCAACCTTTGGAGAGTGTCTGTGTGCAATTTAGCACATTCCTTAGAAACTTAAGGGCACCGATTTTGGCACGAGAGGGGCACTTGGAGGTTGTTTGTGAATGGCACTCAGTGAACTTGTGCTGACTTCCACTGCTAGAAGCCGAGTCACTGCATCAGCAGGTTGAGTCCACCAAATTTATGCTCGCAAAGACCACCACATCCAAATATGGGTTGAGAAGCAAGCAGGCACCAAGAAAGGGAAAGTTATATCAATTTGAAAATAGAAAGCTAAAGTATCAACAAACCTCATCGTGTCTGTATTTATTTTAAAATATTGATTCTTAATTGTAGCTCTACCCATGCATCAAGTCAAATAATTTTAGATAAGGTAAAACCAGCCTCCCACCAGACAATGGAGAACCACTTGGATTTCTCCTCTGGATTTTCCGCTTTTTATTTTTTACAACTGAAGACCACTACTCAATCAGCCAAAAAGCCCATTTCAGGTGCCCATGTGTTAAAGCAATGCGTTTCTCTCAGAAGTCGAATGCAAACTCGGCCTGTGATATATAGTTTGATGTACTGGAATTATACATCTATGGAGATAATATGTTGTATGCTAAGTTTAGGGAAAGAGCAATTCAAATCTCACATAGGTTTTACCCTCCGTGATGAATACTCTAGAGGATTTAAGGAACAAAAATGCAACATGCTTGTAATAGTTCTTTCTTTAAGGGCTTTCTACGTAGCTCTGCTGGGGGTAGGTACTCTATAAATGTTAATGAATTGTATTATAAATAAATTGGCAATTGTTTTTAGAGTGGTAGCTTCTCTCAGCTGTGTATGAATGGTAAGCTTAGGTAAGCTTTTATATTTTGCTCAGTTCATGGTGGCTAGCTGACTCTACTTAGTCTGACTATTATGAAAGCAAAAGGGATAGTTTCTTTCCTACCACGAACTTACTTTTTGGCAACTTTCAATGAACTCATCTATGGTAACGACTCCATCCTTGTTTTTGTCCATTTTCTGTTTGGAAGAAAAGAACAAGAAACTTTATTCCCACTTACCCCTTGATACCCTCACACTTGAAGCTAATGAAAAATCCACTGCCTGTTTTATGGGGAGGAGCGGCTTCATTCTTAGTGATAAGAATCTTGTGGCCAACTGCTGTGAGGCTCTTCCCTTTTCAAAAGAATGTGATGGAGATCTAGAATTGCTGCCCTACATAAAATCTGGCCTTCTAGCTATGACAGAATTCAGGCAGTTTGCGGACACTTTGAGAGCCTCGATTTTCTCATGTGTAAATTGAGGCTAATGAGAATTTATAACTTTAAGGATTCTTGTGAGAATTATTGAAAACAAACCCATAAACAAACATGTGAAACATGGCAATTCCTTAGTGTTCTTTCCAGGACATAGTGACTGTTCAATAAGTATAGTTATCAACATTATAATTAATTCAAAACCAAAATTATTAAATTAGTATGATACTTAATATTCTATTATTTTGTTCCTTTCAGTAATAGGTTTTTTCCCCCTTTGCATGCTTTTGCAAGCATTAGGAAATTTACTCTTTTTTATGCCCTCTCTGATTTCTACTTGCATTCCTACCTGGAAAAATGTTTCGACGTGTTGCCTAGGAGCATCTTCCTTGAGGACAGGGTATGTACATTTACCCATCATATCATATATTGCTTTCATTATATCAAGCATTTCCTGAAAAGTAAAAGGCACCCTCATGAGACTGCATGCACTGTATGAAGAAACCAGTCTGACAGATTATTCTTACTCAATTTCAAAATCTTTTAAATTATTCATTACGTTTTGGTTGTCCCAAAGGAAAAGACAACAGTTTTGTGCCTTAAAAGCAGCAGGATCAGAATTTAAGAACTAATTTTGACATTGGTTTCAAAATGAAGTAAATTCCCACATATCCAAGATGATCAGGAAATGGATGTTCTGGTTGGTTTTGGTTTTTCGGTTTTTGTTTTTTTTCTTAAATATTTTTCTTTTTCTGGGGCGCCTGGGTGGCTTAGTCGGTTAAGCGTCCGACTTTTGCTTAGGTCATGATCTTGCGGTTCGTGGGTTCGAGCCCCGCGTCGGGCTCTGTGCTGACTGCCACCTCAGAGCCTGGAGCCTATTTCGGAGTCTGTATCTCCCTCTCTCTCTGACCCTCCCCTGTTCACGCTGTCTCTCTCTCTCTCTCTCCTAGAAATAAATAAAAAAATATTTTAAAAAAATATTTTTCTTTTTCTTCTTTTTCTTTTTTTCTTTTTTTTGGAGAAAGAGAGAGAGGGAGGGGCAGAAGGAGAGAGTATCTTAAGCAGGCTCCACCCCCAACATGGAGTCCAGAGGCAGGGCTCAGTCTTAGGACTGGGAGATCATGACCTGAGTGAAATCAAGAGTCAAACACTTAACCGACTGTACCACCCAGGTGCCCCAGAAATGTTCTGGTTTAATGTTTGGATTTCCATAGACTTTACATAGACTATTTTTGTTTTATTGAGTTATTATATATCTTATATGTTGGTTATCAATTTCCATTTATTGAGAATTAATGAACTCCATATCATAAGAATTATATTAAAACTAACTGCTAAATTTGAAAGATTATGAGGATTTTCATTGATTGTTTTTCCTATTATGGCTTTAAGTGAAAAAATAACACATATAGGTTAGTCAAGATATTATGACTCTGGGAAATCCCTTGTAACTTTATTAATTTTTTAATTCAAACAAAATCTAGTTTTTGACTTGCCATTGTCAATATTAGTAAAAATAATATCTAATTACTTGTTATGATTTATTGTTCCACATTCTTTGCCTTCATATTGAAATTCCCATATAAAAGTCTAGAGTAGATTAAGCTGATAATACAGATGTAAGTGTATGTTTACTTTTGAGAGCATCCAATTCTATTATTAATGATAAAGGAGTTTATTGTTTATAAATCATAGGTGAAACATTTTAAGATGTTTCGAATCTAGATAAGTAGCAAAAAGTTTGTCTGACTTCAGCAGAATTCATGAAATGTGTTATGTATAATACCAGCATGCATGTGTTAAACATCGAAAGGGAATGGGACGCCTGGTTGGCTTAGTCGGTTAAGCGTCCGACTTTCGCTTAGGTCATGATCTCATGGTTCGTGGGTTCGAGCCCCGCGTCGGGCTCTGTGCTGACTCCCAGCTCAGAGCCTGGAGCCTGTTTCAGTCTGTGACTCCCTCTCTCTCTGACCCTCCCCTGCTCATGCTGTCTCTCTCTCTCTCTCTCCTAGAAATAAATAAAACATTAAAAAAAAATAATAAATATAGAAAGGGATTGAAGGGCCAGAGGTACCTAATATTCCTGAGGCATCTCAGTACTGTTTACTGTATTACTGTACACCAGATACAAGAGGCACTATCTATTCAAGATATGCTCAATATACATAAACACTTAATATTCATGATGTCTTACTTCCATTCTGGCCCCATGTGTCTTCCGCTCAAAAAACACAAATTTAACCAGGCTAATTGTCACACTGTACTTGTGATCAGGTATATTTGTCCCTATGTCTCCAAATGAGCAAGGTCAGGTCATTGGCCCAAGGTACCTTTTGTGTAAGGGGCCCCATGCTCAAAAATCAACTTCAGGGAGGAAAGTGACACCGTGAGAAGGACGTATGCATATGGAGCACGCCCCGGTCCTGGTCCCAGGATTCAGTTGATATGGTCCTTCAACTCCATTTGGACCCCATCCAAAATTTGTTAATTTACCCCATTCCATCTCCCTTACTTCTCACTGTGTTTTAAATTGGTTTAGCAAACCAGTTGATATGAGCACCTTAATCTGGTCTGTGGGCCTTCTTTCTTGGATAGCTGGCCTGGAAGTGTTTAGGCTCCCCCTAGTCCACCAGGTCCTGTTCTACACAATACAGGCCATTGAACAGCCTATGTCATTTTACAATTGTCTCCAAATGGACCAAATTATATTGGGGGGAAGGGTCACAGGTTAAATATTCTAGCATGGTTTGAATATATTTTCTTCCTACCTGATTCTACCACAGTCTTTATCCAATTTACAGTATTTACTGGAATGTATTAGGAAACAGGTATAATCCTTAGGTATTTTATATCTATTTGGAAGATGCACCAAAAACTATTCCTCTTCATTGCCAGTGTTTGCTAGACTATTTCACCACCGCTGCATAAAATATTTTAGATTCCCTGAAAAAGCTATTTTCAAATTAATAATTTGAATTGTTTAACATTTTCAAGTTATAAAAATGGAGAGTTGTTTGGTGAGGCATTTCTTACCTCTTTAGTGATGTAGCCATCTTTATTTATGTCATACAAATTAAATGCCCAGTTGAGTTTCTCTTGTACTGTCCCCCGGAGCAAAATGGAAAGACCCTTGATGAAATCCTAGAAAGAAAAGTATGATTTGATATGACATTTCTAAAAAAAGAAATAAAACACAAAGGATGACACAAGTTCTCTTAAATGATGGAAGCAAGGTTATAACCCTTTGGCTTTTGAACAATTGTTTAGTAAGGTAATGTGTTTTTGGTCTTCTGTTTCTGTTTCTCAGAGTTCTTTGTGGGCATAAGCCACTTAATAGCTTCAACATTCTCATCTTTGAATTGGAGGCTGTGACTTAAATCACCTGTGGAACTGAAAATTGTATGAGGGCAGACACCCAGATTGTAAGATGCTTGCTCTAAGTTGCATTGGTTTTCTACAGCAATTGCACACCATTCTTTTACTGCAAAGAATCTAGTAACACTGTATCTTATTTAATACAAGCATGTACATAGCACACTTCCCATAACAAAGATCTGCTCACAAGAAATATGACCTGTCTTTAAGATATGGGCCAACTTACTTAGAAATGAAGTTATAATGTGGGCAGTGGTTAAGAGCATGGAGCTGGAAGCCAGATTTGCCTGAACTCAAATTCCAGTTATGTCACTTGAGAGCTTTGTGTCCTCTGACAATTTAACATTCTTTTGCATCAATTTTCATATCTGTAGGATGGAGATTATAGTGTCCACTTCTTAAAGTTTTGGTGAGGAGTATAATAGTTAAGCTATTTAGAACAATGTCTAGCAAGGGCATTGGTTTTGTTTGTCAAGCAAATAGAGCCCTTAACCAATATCATGGTGAGGCTAGTGTGATTGCATTGCAGACAAACCGGGTTGACTAGATAAGATTCCTATATATTTTTTGTCATGTGGAGCAAAGCTAACATTGCAGTGTGGCAATTCTGAACTCACACAGATTTGATAATCCATTTTTAGGTAGGCACAAAAGAGCAGAAGGGACATGCAGGGTGGCTTTCTGGGTGAATTTCCTTTTTTCTCTGCATTTCCATATCCCATCACTTTATAGCCGTTTTTTTGTCTTAGTTTCTTAATGTCAATTTTAATTTCTTTTAAGTGTAGGTACTACTCACATAGTTCAAAATTTAAAAATATGTAAGATGTTTGATTAAAAATATTTCTCCCATTCCTGGACCCCAGCCACCCTTTTTCTCTCTCCATAGGTGGGGTAGCATTAGTAGCTTCTTGAATTTACTTCCAAGGAGTTTTGTGCATATACAAGTGGAAAGCATACTTGTTTATATATATACCACCTCCCCTTACACATATAGTCTGACAGCCTGTTCTGTACTTTTTTTCCATCTAACAATCTTAGAAACAATTCCAGTCTTTTTCACATTCATAGTATGTATGAATGTACCATAGTTTATTTACTAGTCTCTCATTGCTGAGTACTTAAAGATTTCTACTCTTCTTAAAAGCAGTGTTACAAAGATTCACCTTATATATACACAATTCATACTTGAACAAATATATCTGTAGAATAAATGCTTAGATGTGGAATTTCTGTTTAAAGGATTTAAACATGTATAGATTTTAGAGTTACTTCCAAATTGCACCCCAAATTAGTTCTCAAACTCTATGAATAAGAGTATTTTTTATGAATAAGAATATTACAGCTTGCCAATACTATATGGTATCAGACTTTGATGGTTTTCAATTTTATAGAAAACTATTTCTCAGATTACTTACGTTCGTATCCTATTATAAATGCATTTGAATGTTTTTTTCAAATGTCTTGATTTATAGAAACTCTTCCTTCACATATTAGCAAAATTATCCCGTATCTGGGATGCGTCTTCATGTATTGTTTCCCAGGTTTGCCATTTCTTTTGGTTTTTCTCATTTTGATTTTTGCAAAGCAGGTATCTTTTTATTTTTCTATTCTAGAATCTGTCAGTCTTTTTAAAATTTTTTTTAATGTTTTATTTCTTTCGGAGAGAGAGAAAGAGACAGTGTGAGCAAGGGAGGGACACAGAGAGAGGGAGATACAGAATCCGAAACAGGCTTCAGGCTCTGAGCTGGCTGTCAGCAAGAGCCCAACACGGGGCTCAAACACACGAACCATGAGATCATGACCTGAGCTGAAGATGGAGGCTTAACCAACTGAGCCACCCAGGCACCCCATTTGTCAGTCTTTTATGTCTTGGTTTATGTCATATTGAAAGGCCTTTGTTTGCAGTTATAGGAAGATACCTTTTTCTATGTACTTTTTCTAAGTACTTCTAAAGTTTACTTGTTTATTTAAACCCTTATTCCTTTTGGAATTTATCCAGTGTTTTTAGATGGTTATCTGTTTTTCACAGTTACTGTTTGTTACTCACTGATATGAGATGCAAGAGTTATATCCTTGAATCTTTTATGTATTTGTTTATATTTCTGAAATTTCTATTTTATTTTATTAGTAAACTTGTTTATATATACACCTCTACTACATCAGTTCAATTAGGAAAGCATTTTAGTAATTTTAACAGCTGTTAGGGCAATTTTCTCCTAATCAATCTTCTTGTTGAGCTGCTTTTTGTATTTTTTGTTTTGTTTTGTTTTAAAATTCCACAAGATCTTTTGACTAACCTGTTGGAGCATTTGTAGGGTTTGAGGTAAATTTACTGATCAGCTTTGGCAGAATGGACAGATAGCTGCGTGTTGATAGGTCTTCCTAATTAAGACTTTGAAAGACCGTTCTCTTGTCTAAGTTGTTTCTGTCACTGAACGTTATCAGTGTTCTGCTGCTGCTATAACAGATTACCACAACTCTAGTGACTCAAAATAATACGTGTTTATGATCTTGCAGTTCCAGAGATCAGAAGTCTGAGTTGGGTTTCACTTGCCTGGGACCAAGATGGCGGAGCACATCTTGGGGATGTGGGAGGACAGTTTGTTCCCTTGCCTTTTTCAGCATGTAGAGGCCACCTGCATTGCTTGGCTTGTGGCCCCTCTCACCGTCTTTAGAGCACATCACTCTAGGCTCTGCTCCCTTTGTCGTACCTTTCCCTTCTTACCCTGATCTTCCTGTTCCCTCTTACAAGGGTCCTTAGACCCACTATTATTAGACCCACTGTATTAGACCCACTTAGATAATCCAGGATGATCTCTCCATCTCAAGATCCTTAATCACACCTGCAAAGCTCCTTCCACCATGTATGGTAACATATTCACAAGTCCCAAGAATTAGGATGTAGACATTTTTGATGGGCATACTATCTAGCATACTAAAGTCTGGTATGTTTTAGGCTTTTTTGTTTTTTCCAAATTGTTCTTTTATATTTCTTAGTCCTATTTATTTCTAGGTATTTTAATCCTTCAGTTGCTGTTATAAATGAGGTATTTTCTTCTATTGCATATTCTAAATTAGATTTGTTTGTACATATGAAAGCTATTGATTTCTGTATAATAATTATGTATGCTGCCAACTACCTTAGTGTTTCTTTTGTATATGATAGTTTTTCAATTGATTCTCCTGGGTTTTTCATGGGTACAATCATATTAGCTGCAAATGGAGTTAATTTTACCTCTTCTTTCTAATTTTTATATTTTTAATTACTTCCTTTTTTAACTGTATTGAGTAATATATCCAGAAAAATATTATATAATAACAACAATAATAGCCATCTTTATTTTGTTACTCAATTTAATAAGATTATTTCTAGTGTTTCTCCTTTAAGCATGTTACTGACTTTAATCATGCTAAGGAGGTATACAATTCTCATTTTATTAAAAAAATTTATCAAGAATAACCATTGACTTTCTTGCAAAACTGGAAAACCTGATCTTCAAATTCCTATGGAATTGCAAAGGGCCCCAAATAACCAAAACAATGTGGAAAAAGATAAAGTTACAGAGCTCAATATATATATATACATATATATATTTCCAACAAGGGTGCCAACACTAAGCTGTGGGGAAAGAGTAGTGTCTTCAACAAATGATGCTTTGTCAACCAGACACCATACTCTATTTCACAACTTTATTCAGGGTAAAATGTAAAGTGAGAAAATAAAAGAGAACTCAAGAGAAAGTCACAAAGAATTCCAATATTCAGTAGGCAGAGAGAAGAGAAGCTGTCAAGAGATCTTGAAAGTAAGCTAAATAACATTGCTAAGGAAGTATGAGAGCTTAAGTGAAGAATCCATTTCCCTGGGAAAGGATAGTTAATCATGATACTAAATTGCTGCTGGGAATGAAGACTATTCATTGTATCAGCAACATGGAGGTCATCAATGGCTGATGGGAGAACTTTCTGTTGGAATATATGTGTGTGTGTGTGTGTGTGTGTGTGTATCTGTAATATACAACACACTATAGTTAAGAGGTAATGTGCAATACACAACTTGCAAACTATAAGAGTTAGCTTTTTAGAAGGTACAACATAGTCACTGCCAAGCATGAGAAGGCAGGCTTATTGGAGAAAAGTTTCTGGACAGTTTCACAGTATTTATTATTTGTATTGACAGTTGATGGTTGTCAATACAAATCTTACCTGTTGCTTCAAATCACAAAGTAATAGTTATATGCCCTTAGTTGAAAATGGGGGTTGGATTCAAGGTCTTGGAAAACATGCTTAGAGCATTTATTCTTAAAATTTAGTTTGCCACAAAATCCCCTGGAGGGCTTGCTAAAACATAGATTGCTGGGCCCCACCCTCTGGATTTCTGATTTATTAAGTCTAGGGTGGTGGGCAAGAATATATATTTCTTAAAAAAAAATTTAAATGTTTTTATTCATTTTCGAGAGACAGAAAGAGACAGAGTGCTAGTGGAGGAGGGGCAGAGAGAGAGGGAGACACAGAATCTGAAGCAGGCACCAGGCTCTGAGCTGTCAGGACAGAGCTGGACACGGGGCTCGAACCCATGAATTGTGAGATCATGTTCTGAACTGAAGTAGGACGCTTAACTAACTAAGCCACTTAGGTACCCCTAAAATACATATTTCTAATAAACTCCAAGGGGATGCTAATACTGCTGGTCCAGGGAGGACATTTTGAGAACCACTGGCCTACAGAAATCAGTGGTATTGGCCCTATCACCAAGCAGAGCAGACGAGAGCAACAGTGAAAGCACTTTTAAAGTCACCTGTGGACTTCTGTTGTTTGTTTTCCTAGCAGGCCCCTAATTTCCATTTGGTGCTCCATCCAATTCTGTATAAGTACTCTTCACATCTGGCTCTAGTGATAGAGCTATGACCTGGACGAAGTCAGGAGGCACATATGATCCCTTTAGTTAAGGCAGTTTGCTCTGTGGGTGGCATGAAACTGAACCCAGCCAATATCTGCTCAACAGGAACCTGGAGCAGAGGAGCTGCTGGCATCTTCTTGTGAAGGCGAGAGAGCCCATCCTCAGTTGTAGCCATTCCTAAGTCTGGGCTTTTTGTTTCTTTGAGCCAAAAAAGTCACTATTTTATTTTTGCTAGTGTGTGATTTTCTATTATTTGTCAACAAAAATACCCTGATTCATAAGCCAATATCTGATTCACATCTTCCTCCTAAGTACTGTGTCTTCCTAAGCTACTTACATTAAAAGATGCCTGTGGACCTTGAGCACCTTCTACCATCTTGTAAGAGATATCAATAAAAGGTCATTTCAAAGAGGAACGATCCCTTATTTGTGGGAAAGGAAAAGGAGAAACTCAATGTGTCTTATTTTGGTTTTTGCTCTACGCTTTTCTGAATGGTAATTGAAATCTGCCAAGCAGGAGTCACAAGGCTTAAAAAAAAAAAACAACTCTCAGAGCACTTTGCATAATTATCTTTTATCTGTGAAAGACGGTTGCATCTGTTCCCTAAAGCACAAAAATGATTGGTACTCAATTCTGTTTTCCTTTCTCTTATGATCAAAGCAAAAGAAAGAAGAAGGGCCTAAAGATTTGACTTAATAATATCCCAGTCTTGTTCAGTAGTAAGCTTGTAGGTATCTATCCAATTTATGCATAGTGTGTTAGTTTTTTACTATGATGGGAGCATTAGTCTTCCTCCGTTGGAAGAGGTCATCAAAGGATGTGAACACCAGTTGACCCACAAGCTGACCCAGGCAATCCAAGGCTCTCACCCCTCCCCTGTCCTTATGATAGATGGTCTGTCCACCGTTTCTGGACAAGGAGCCATTTCAAGCATGTTGCCTTGAGAAGGTAAAGTCTTATTGAGACCATCTGGACTATATAGGTATATGTGCTGAATCCCATTAAGGCCTCCCTAAAAATTATTAAGATTCTGGTGAGCAGTACAGAGATGTACTTGTGTTTGCCCAAGGCAAGCCTCATGGGTAAGTTCCCTTGCATATCACACCTCCCACTTACCACTCTGGAGTGCCTGCCTCTTTCCTTAGTCTCTCCTTGCTCTCTGAGGACAGGGGGCCAGTTTGGAATTTTCACCAGAAGAACTACTGAGGTTGCAAACCAACATCCTGCCCCTCCCACCTGCTGCCCAAAGAGCATCATGGCTTATAATCATTGATCTGGGGATATTTGCAACAAACAGTCTTATTTATAGTTGGGAAAACAACATTAAGTGATGTACCACAGGTTAAAAATGTTAACTAGCCAGTCAGTGACAGATCCGGTATGGAAAATCAAACATGTCTTTGGTATATTTCTTATTTTATGCTTGCTTATATATTTTCATGAAATTTTTAAAGGTTGTTTATTTTCAATGGTATAACCTCTCTTGATTGGGGTTAAACTTCCACAGTAGTTGAGCTACTTTTTAAAATATTTAAAGGAACAAAATTTCAAGTATTACCTAAAGTTTGCATTTGTTTGGAGCTAATAAAAGGTATCAATATGCCTAAAAAAATTACAAGCACATTTTCCAAGATTTGTGGCCTGATTTTATCTCGTATAAGGGATAATATACTTACCTTATTTGATATACGATATTGTCTATTCAGGTAATTTAGTATCTTAAAAGGTGATGATGGACACATTAAATTAGTTAGAAGAAAGTTCTTTGGTTTGGTCTCATTAAAGGCTATTAAAAAATAATTTTTAACAAAAACAAATGAATATAAATATATAACAAATATATACATAAATATAATGACCGATTTGTGTAAAAAATTACAGAAAACTACTGAAGAAAACTGCAAATACCACATAATCCTATCACCTATTCAAAGTGAATATTTGCATATTTCAATGCATACCATAGCAGATATGGTTATACGGTGTGTATATAATTCTGTCTACTTCTCTTAAAATTACAAGGATTTTCCCACATCACTGAAAATTTATTGTGACATCATTTAAATAACTACATACTAGACAGAACCATATAAAATTGCTGATAATTTTTATCATATTTGTTAAAAATAGTAATTTTATATTGTTTAATCTAATAATACTATCATGGTGGCTTTTGAACACTTGGACCCCAAATCACAATAATTACATTTCAAATGGCAAACTAGTACACACACACACACACACACCAGAAAGTAATTATTTTCATTTCTCTTCTATTAATTTTATAAATGTTCATGTTATTAATCTCTAAATTAATTTTACTACCTACTAACGATTGCAATCTGGAGTTTGAAACACTGCCTTGTCATATGGATATATTTTAATTTACTTACCCATACTTCCTATTATTGGCTATGTAAATTAATATTTTCTCTATTATAAATGATGCTATGTAAACGTTGTTCTCTAGCCATTTCCCATCATTCTGACTTATTTCTTTAGGAAAGGAGTAAAAGTACTGGGTCCTGGGAACACTGAAATTTAATAGTAATAATGACTACAGTTTATTGATGTGTGTGGGGTCCTATGTTAGGAAATTTCTGTGCGTTATTTCATGTCAGCCTCTCATGTCAGCCTCATACAACCATAGGGAGTAGGTATTGTCTTTAAATTATAGGAAGAAACTCAGAGAAAACAAGCGACTGAGCCAAGGCATACAGCCAGTGAGCAGGGAGCTAAAAATCAAACCCAGACCTCTGACTCTATGCCCAGGCCTCATTTTGACTAGAACTGAAGTAATGGGCTCTGTTTATACAGAATAGTATGATATAAACATATGCCATATCTCTTTTCTTGTTATGATATGACATAATTGTGGGGTGATGTGAAATAATGACTCATACGGATTGCAATTCAACTGCTTTCTAATAACATTTGTAGAACATTTGGAGGTGCCAGGAATTCATAATTCTTGCTATAAAATTACTGCATAAATGAATTGGAAAATAGCCTTAGCTTTTTTTTTTTTAAGTGTCAGAATGCAAATATATAAGTGTGACTATGAACAGCTCTAAGATCAGCTCAGGAGCCCAAAAGCGACATGTCCAGGAACACTCAAACAGACAGAGTCAATTCTCAGAGACTGACCAGATGTCAACTGGGATCACCAATATTAGTTGGGCATTTTCTACATGTCACACAATTTTCAAAACTCTTTAAATCCATCGTTTAATCATACAACAATTTTGTGAGGTATCTTTTATGATTATTACCATTTTATGTTGAGGAAATTCAAGCACAGAGAGAATGAGGAACCTGCCCCAGGCATCACAGCTAGAAAGTGGTAGAATCTAGATTTGAACCCTGTGTCTGACTGACAAGTGTATGTTCTTTCAGATGAGAAGAGATTTCTGGAGCTTCCACAGAGTTTGGAGTGTTAAAGTTAGAGGTCAAAGTGATCAGAAACAAGAACTATCTTGTCACAATCAAGAGAAGCCTAAGGAGATATAGTGGCTAAATGTAATAAGGTATTCTACATAGGATGATGGTGGAACAAGTAAAGGTTATTAAGTAAAAACTACAGTATCTGAAGAAAGCATGGACATTAGTTAATAATGCATCAATATTAGTTAATTACTTGCAGCAAGGATACCTTTTTAATGTATGGCATTAATAATAGGGGAAACTGGGTGTGAGGTATATGAGAACTCTCTATACTATCTTTGCAATTTTTCTGTAAATGTAAACTGGCCTAAAATAAAAAAAGGTTATTTAAAGAATGATTTTTTAAGAGACTTGACCTCTAGTCTGTCAGATAAAGACATTTATTATATGCATTTCTTGCCTATCTTATAATCATCTTCTGTTACCCCAGGTTTCATTAAACATTATAGCCAGTGCTATGAGACGTTTAATGGATACACCCTTGGGGCCCACAGGGGGTGGTAAGCAAATTCATGAGGAGCTGGGTACCCCATGGCAAGCCTAGGCAAGACTAAAGGGAAGGAGCAGGCCAGAATGATGGGTGACATCAAAAACCAGGACACATTCAGCCTGGTCCCCTTCCCTGGGAATCAACAAAAAGGTATAGATGGTGCCCAGGTCAAAGGTATGGATGGACCATCATAAGGGGAACTGTCAAATTCTTTTTCTTTATTATTGTGCAATATTGATGTTTATTTTAATCCTTTACATCTTGGAACTTGCATTCTCCCAAGTGCCAGCAAGGTAGACACTATAAAATGAAGGTAAAGGTTTGTTGTTATTATCCAGGAACAAAGATTGTTGATAAAACCTGTTTATCCTCTGCCTTCTTATTCTTGTCCAAATGTGCTATCTCTGTGACAGTCATATGCTAATCTTAGCCGCTTCAGTACACACAAAGATAGTATTCACTGTCAATCATGTCATCTTTAAATATAAAGAAAAATACCATGTAATGTAGTCTGGCTTTGGGAGTAGGTTCCCATGATTCATCCCTTACATACGCCCAGTGCTCACCCCAACAAGTGCCCTTCTCAATGCCCATCACCCATTTTTCCTACCCCCCCCATCAACCCTCAGTTTGTTCTCTGTATTTAAGAATCTCTTATAGTTTGCCTTCATCTCTGTTTGTAACTTATTTTTCCTTCCCTTCCCCTATGGTCTCCTGTTAGGTTTCTCAAATTCCACATATGAGTGAAAACATATGTTATCTGTTTTTCTCTAACTGACTTATTTCACTTAGCATAAGACCCTCCATTGTTGCCAATGTCAAGATTTCATTATTTTGTGAAGAAATGGGCAGAAGACACGAACAGACACATTTCCAAAGAAGACATCCAGATAGCCAATAGACACATGAAAGGATGCTTAGCATCACTCTTCATCAGGGAAATACAAATCAAAACCACACTGAGAGACTACATCACACTGGTCAGAGTGGCTAAAACTAACAACTCAGGAAACAACAGATGTTAGGGAGGATATGGAGAAAGGGGAACCCTCTTGCACTGTTGGGAATGCAAACTGGTACAGCCACTCTGGAAAACGACGTGGAGATTTCTCAAAAAATTAAAAATAGAGTTACCCTATGACCCAGCAATGACACTACTAGGGATTTATCCAAAGGATACAGGAATGCTGATTCATAGGGGCATATGCACCCCAGTGTTTATAGAAGTGCCATCAACAATAGCCAAATTATGGGAAAAGCCCAAATGCCCATCAACTGATGAATGGATAAAGAAGATGTCATGTACACGCACACGTGCACGTGTGCACACACACACACACATACACACACTGGAATGCTAAAAAAGAACAGTTGGGTTCTATGAAAACAAGAGAGTATAAGCACCATGAAGACAAAAATTCATGTCTTTTTTTCATTATTATGTCCCCAGCACCCTGAAGACTGTAGTATATAGTAATGCTCAATAAATATTTGTTAAGTGAATAAATGAAATGAGAAAACTTACAAACCTACCTTTCCGTACTCTTCCAATGTATCCCTAAGATGAGCAATAGACAAGAACAGAATTATGTGTACAGGTTGTGCAAGCGTGTGGTGTGTGTTGAGAAATAGAAGAAGGATAAAACCTTAATAAATGTGGTAATATCAGAAATCTATACCTCTTGGTAACACTGCCTACATAATCCTCACTGACACTTGACATCTCAAAAGAACCGGAGAGGGGGCAAAATGTCAGAGAAGTAAGGAGCTCCGTACTTGCACTCGCGCCCATACATCACACGGAAAAGATCTGAAGCAATTGGAAACCTTATGAAACCTGAGAGATTGGGAGAAAAGGGATGCAGAATCCCCTGAGAAAGCCTTCTAACGTGAGTGCGAATTGGGGAAGATAAAATCGGGCTGGGATCGGAGACTCCAGGATTGGAGGCGATCCCCCTCTACCCTCTACGGGGAGTGAGAGGGGAAAAAGAGAGAGTCTGAAACAGTAAAACCTCCGCTCGGGGGGAAAAACCTCCGCTCGGGGCATAGAAAGACCGTACTTGCCAAATACCTGCACACCAGGTCCCCTTGCGCCAACTGGTCCTGGGGGGGCTGAGTGCACCGACTGCTGCTTTGTGCCGCTCCTGGCGGCTGGACTTCAGAGTAGCGGCACGCCTGCCGCCATTGTCCTCCCGGGCGGCTGGGGCCCCAGAAAGAGCTGCGGGGACACCGGGCGTCTGCGCTCCTGGCTGGCTGGAACTCGAGAGGGGAGGCAAAGAGCTAAAAACTGGGAAATGTGCCTGTGAGTTCGTGTTTCGGGTGACGAATCATAGAGGGACCCGGTTTTCCACACTCCAGAGGGCTCCGCACCCCCGGGAGCCAAGCCCCCGCGCATGCTCGCCAGCCCGACCCAGAGAAGGAAGCAGCGATTCTGACTCCGCCCCCAGAGCTCGGCAGGGGGCCTGGAATTGCCCGAGGGGGTTGCCTGGGAAGCTGTGTCTAAGGCAATTTCAGCGGGGTGCTCAGACTGGGATTTGGAGATTGGGACTGGCCTGGGTTGAAGAGTGCAACCAACTTCGGCTGCGCCCCCTGTATCGGGAGTTTACACGCCAAAAAAAACGAGGTGCAGCGCTTGGTTAAAGAAGGGACTGGAGCACCGTCACTCTCCTCCCCACAACCGCCAAGGCAGAGCTCCCGCATGAGGCATTAGATCACGCTCATCCCTGCCTGAGACCTGCCCTTCTCCTTCTTTTTTCCCCGTTTTTTTTCCTTTTTATTTTTTTTCCCTTTTCTTTCTCTTTCTTTTTTTCTTCTTCTTTCTCTTTACTCTCTTTTTTCCCCAGAACACTGACCTGATTAACTCTGGTCACCGGCTTGCTTAAACAATCACAAAGAGTCCATTCTGTAGATGTAAATTCTACACCTACCGACATTTTCATCTCTTTCTCTCAGGAGTACTTAGACTATATAATTTCCCTGGATAATACCAGCATCCTTCTTTCACCTATCCAACTATATTCTACCCTTTACCTCTTTGAAAAAGGCTTCTTATCCCTTCTGCCTGTTCATTCTATTTCCAATCTTGCCTCATCCCCGCCCTGTCTTCTCTCTCTTTCTCTATACTCTTCAACCAGCACTGCATACACACGGCTATTTAACTGTACCTGGGAAATACAGTTATATGCTTTAAAACGTTCTTTGTCCATCGGTTTTCTTCTTTTTCCTTTTCGTTTCTACTTTGTGACCCTTTTATGTATTTTATACTTCCTATTATTCACCCTCCCTCCTCCGTCTTTTCTCTTAACTTTTTCGTTTTCCCACTTGCTTTACATGTTAGTTGAATTAGCTTGTGCGTCTGTGTGCTCCTGCTGCCTGTGTGTTTGTCTGTCTGTTTTCTTTTCCAGGGATACCTCAAGAAACAAGCCAGAGTGCACAAGGTGGAGAGTCCCAAATATCACTACGAATAGGAAAATAAAATAACCAAGGTCCCAACAAGAGAGACCAAGAGATACCATTCAAAAAACACTCTCTGAAAGGACAGGCCCTGGACAGTCAAAGAGTCTTCTTGGATATAGCAGAGCTCATAGATACAGAGAGCATAACAGGTCTTTAAAACCAACAAGAGCCGGAAAGCGAACTAAAATGATGAAACGAAAGAGCTCTCCTGCAGAGAAACTCCAAGAAGAAATGAGAGCTCATGAACTGCTCAAAACAGATATCAGCAGCATAACTGAACAAGATTTTAGAATCATAATGGTAAAATTAATAGCTGGGCTTGAAAAAAACATAGGGGACATCAAAGAAACTATGGCTACAGACAGAATGGAAAATAAAAATAGGCATGAAGAATTAAAAAATGCGATAAATGAGATCCATAATAAATTAGAGGCCTCCAATGCACGGATTGAAGAGGCAGAAAGGAGAATAAGTGATTTAGAAGACACCGTTATAGAAAAACAAGAAGCTGACAAAAAAAGAGAAACTGATCCAGGAACAGGAAAGAAGAGTTCGAGAGCTCAGCGATACGGTGAAACGCAACAATATCCGTATCATAGGAATCCCAGAAGAGGAAGAGAGAGGGAAAGGTGCTGAAGGAGTCCTGGAACAAATTATAGCAGAGAACTTCCCCGACCTGGGGAAGGAAGTAATATGGAAATACAAGAGGCTCAGAGGACTCCCCTCAGACATAACTTGAATCGATCTTCTGCATGACATATCATAGTAAAAATGACAAAATACAAGGACAAAGAAGGAATTTTGAAAGCAGCTAGGGAGAAAAGGGCCCTCACATACAAAGGGAAGCCCATCAGAGTGGTGACAGACCTATCTACTGAAACTGGGCAGGACAGAAAAGAATGGCAGGAGATCTTCACTGTGATGAACAGTAAAAATATGTAGCCAAGAATCCTCTATCCAGCAAGCCTGTCATTCAGAATAGAAGGAGAGATAAAAACCTTTCCAAATAAACAGAAATTGAAAGAATTTGCCACCACTAAGCCAGCCCTACAAGAAATCCTGAGGGGGACGCTCTGAAGGAAAGGTTGCAAGGAACAAAGATTCCAGAGACACCACCACAAACATGAACCCTACAAAAGATACAAAGCCTCTAACCCCACATATTTCAATAATAACACTGAATGTAAATGGGCTGAATGCTCCAATCAAAAGACATAGGGTAGCAGAATGGATTAAAACACAAAATCTATCTATATGCTGTCTACAAGAAACTCATTTTAGATGGGAAGATACCTTCAGATTAAAAGTAAGGGGATGGAGAAATATATATCATGCTACAGGAAATCAAAAGAAAGCCGGAGTAGCGATATTTATATCAGACAAACTGGACTTTAAATTAAAGACAATCACAAGAGATGAAGAAGGGCACTACATAATAATTACAGGGTCCATCCATCAGGAAGAACTAACAAACATAAATGTCTACGCACCGAATATGGGAGCACCTAAATATCTAAAACAATTAATCACAAACAGAAACAAGCTTATAGATAAGAATGTGCTAATAGCAGAGGACTTTAATACTCCGCTTACACCAATGGATAGGTCAACCAGACAGAAAATCACTAAAGAAATAATGGACTTGAAAGACACGTTGGACCAGATGGATCTGACGGATATATTTAGAACTTTACATCCTGAGGCCAGGGAATTTACTTTCTTTTCAACTGCGCATGGCACATTCTCCAAGATAGGTCATATACTGGGACATAAAGCAGCCCTCAATAAATATAAAAGAATTGAGATCATACCATGCACACTGTCAGACCATTATGCTTTGAAACTTGAATCAATTACAGGAAGAAGTCTGGAAAACCTTCAAAAACATAGAGGTTAAAGAATACCCTACAAAAATGAATGGGCCAATCAGGCAATTAGAGATGAAATTTAAAAATATATGGAAACAAATTAAAATGAAAACAACAATCCAAAATCTATGGGATGCGGCAAAGGCAGTCCTAAGAAGAAAGTACATTGCTCTCCAGGCCTATTTCAAGAGATTAGAAAAAGCGCAAGTCCAAAATCTGATAGCTCACCTAAAGGAACTAGAGGCAGAGCAACAAGAATGCCCTAAGCCCAGTAGAAGAAGAGAAATAGTAATAATTAGAGCAGAAATAAACAACATAGAGATCAAAGAAACAATTGAACAGATCAATGAAACCAAGAGTTGGTTTTTTGAAAAAATAAACACAATTGACAAGCCTCTATCCAGACTTATCAAAAAGAAAAGAGAGAGCACCCAAATAGACAAAATTGTGAATGGAAATGGACTTATTACAACCAACCCCTTAGATACAAGCAATTATCAGGGAATACTATGAAAAATTATATGCCAACAAATTCGACTACTTAGAAGAAATGGACAAATTCCTAAACACACACTCATTACCAAAATTCACACAGGAAGAAATAGAAAACCTGAACATTCCCATAACAAGTGAAGAAATCGAATCAGTGATCAAAAATCTCCCAACAAATAAGAGCCCTGGACCTGATGGCTTCCCTGGGGAATTCTACCAGACATTTAAAACAGAATTAATCCCTATTCTTCTCAAGCTATTCCAAAAAATAGAAATCGAAGAAAAACTCCCGGATTCATTTTATGAAGCCAGCACCACTCTGATTCCCAACCCAGACAGAGATCCAGCAAAAAAAGAGAACTACAGGCCAATATCCTTGATGAATACGGATGCAAAATCCTCAACAAGATCCTTGCAAATCGAATCCAGCAGCACATAAAATGAATCATCGACCAAGATCAAGTGGAATTCATTCCTGGGTTACAAGGCTGGTTCAACATTCGCAAATCAATCAATGTGATCCATCACATCAATAAAAGAAAATATAAAAACCATATGATCCTGTCAATAGATGCAGAAAAAGCATTTGACAAAATACAGCATCCCTTCTTAATAAAGACTCTAGAGAAAGTCGGGATAGAATTAACCTACTTAAACGTCATCAAAGCCATCTATGAGAAGCCTTTAGCTAACATCATCCTCAACAGGGAAAAACTGAGAGCATTCTCCCTGAGATCAGGAACACGACAGGGATGCCTACTCTCACCACTGTTGTTTAAGATAGTGCTGGAAGTCCTAGCATCAGCCATCAGACAACAAAAGGAAATCAAAGGCTTTAGAATTGGCCAAGAGGAATTCAAACTTTCACTCTTCGCAGATGACATGATACTCTACATAGAAAACCCGACAGACTCCACCAGAAGCCTACTAGAACTGATCCAAGAATTCAGCCAAGTTGCAGGGTTAAAAATCAATGTACAGAAATCGGTTGCATTTTTATACACCAACAATGAAGCAACAGAAAGAGAAATCAAGAAGCTGATCTCATTCACCATTGCACAAAAAACCATAAAATACCTCGGAATAAACCTAACCAAGGATACAAGAGATCTGTATGATGAAAACTATAGAAGACTTATGAAGGAAATTGAAGAAGACACAAAGAAATGGAAAAAACATTCCATGTTCTTGGATACGAAGAATAAATAGAGTTAAGATGTCATTACTACCTATAGCACTCTACACATTCAATGCAATTCCAATCAAAATTGCACCAGCATACTTCTCATAACTAGAACAAACCATCTAAAAATGTGTATGGAACCACAAAACACCCTGAATAGCCAAAGTAAACCTGAAAAATAAAACCAAAACGGGATGTATCACCATCCCAGACTTTAGCCTCTACTACAAAGCCGTCATCATCAAGACAGTATGGTATTGGCACAAAAACAGACACATAGACCAATGGAACAGAATTGAGAACTCCAAAGTGGACCCGAAAGTATACAGCCAACTGATCTTTGACAAAGCAGGAAAGAATATCCAATGGAAAAAAGACAGCCTTTTAACAGATGGTGTTGGGAGAACTGGACAGCAACATGCAGAAGAATGAAACTAGATCATTTTCTCACACCATGCACAAAAATAAACTCAAAATGGATAAAGGACCTGAACGTGAGACAGGAAACTACCAACACACTAGAGGAGAAAGCAGGAAACAACCTCCTTGACCTCCACTGCAGCAACTTCTTACCTGACACATCCCCAAAAGCAAGGGAATCAAGAGCCAAAATGAACTCTTGGGACCTCATCAAGATTAAAAACTTCTGGGGGTGCCTGGGTGGCTTAGTCGGTTAAGCGTCGGACTTTTGCTTAGGTCATGATCTTGCAATTCGTGGGTTCAACCCCCGCGTCGGGCTCTGTGCTGACTGCCAGCTCAGAGCCTGGAGCCTATTTCAGAGTCTGTGTCTCCCTCTCTCTCTGACTCTCCCCTGCTCACGTTGTCTCTCTCCCTCTCTCTCTCTGACTCTCCCCTGCTCACGTTGTCTCTCTCTCTCTCTCTCTCTTTCTCCTATAAATAAGTAAAAAATATTTAAAAAAAAAATCTGCACAGCAATGGAAACAACCCACAAAACTAATAGGCAACCAACGGAATGGGAGAAGATAGTTGTAAATGACATATCAGATAAAGGGTTGATATCCAGAATCTACTAGGAACTCATCAAACTCCACACCTGAAAAACAAACAACCCAGGGAAGAAATGGGCAGAAGATATGAACAGACACATCTCCAAAGAGGACATCCAGATGGCCAACAGACACATGAAATGATGCACAGCATCCCTCCTCATCAGGGAAATACAAATCAAAACCACACTGAGATACCACCTCACGCCACTCAGAGCGGCTAAAGTGAGCAAATCAGAGGACTCTAGATGCTGGCGAGGGTGTGGAGAAACGGGTACCCTCCTACACTGGTGGTGGGAATGTAAACTGGTACAGCCCTTCTGGAAAACAGTGTGGAGGTTCCTCAGGAAACTAACAGTAGAACTCCCCTATGACCCCACAATAGCACTGCTAGGAATTTACCCAAGGGATACAGAAATGCTGATGCATAGGAGCAAATGTACCTCAATGTTCATAGCAGCACTCTCCACAATAGCTAAAACATGGAAAGAGCCTAAGTGGCCATCAACAGATGAATGGATCAAGAAGATGTGGTTTATCTATACCATGGAATACTACATGGCAATGAGAAACAATGAAATCTGGCCATGTGTAGCAACATGGATGGACCTTGAGGGTGTTATGCTGAGCGAAATAAGTCAGGCAGAGAAGGACAAATATCATATGTGTGCACGTATAGGAGGATTAGGAGGAACTTAACTGAGGAACCAGGGAGAGGAGAAGGGGTGAAATGGTGGGGGAAAGGGAGGGAGGCAAAGTATGAGATACTCTTGAATGCTGACAAAAACTGAGGACTGATGGATGTGGGGGGGAGGGGGGTTGGGTATAGAGGAGGACACTTGTGGGGATGAGCACTGGGTGTTAAGTGGAAACTAATTTGACAATAAAGTATTTGTAAAATAAAAAAAGAAAAGGGACCTAGCTATTTAATTTTGACAAAATGAATCATCCTAGAATGAAAGTTTTCCCATAACCATAAATGATACATTGGGGAAAAATATTTTTTCTCATCACTGTGAATGACAAAGATATTACTTTTTAAGTTTATAATGTCTACAGAAGGTGCCACTCACATTTTATTCGGTATGAATTGGATTGTCAGTGAATGGCATTTTCTCAAAGCTTTGAACTGTAGCTCTGATGTCAAATCATCAGTCACCTGTAGGAAGCTATTTCAGAATTGTTCCAAAGGAAACATATACTTTAATCCAGCCTCAATAATTCGAGTAAACTTGCTGTTTGGGACATGCTCAAAGGATTGTGTTGCCCTGATGGTGATAATGTTCAGTAGAAGATAACTGTTGACATGGTGGTAAAGACTCAGGGTTGATGGTATAGCCAACAACTGTGTCAGCAATCATTGATTTTTGTGAATTGGATGGATTGAATGGAAGTTGTTAAAATTGGTGATAATATTCAATAATCAGGTCATAGAATGCCATCTTAGATGTCATCCAGCAGACATCGTGGCCCAGTCCCTCATGGCAGTCTATCGTAATGGTTAATAATGAGGGTTGGAGAGCTATGACCCAGGGGTCAAATAGGCTCACCACCTGATTTTATAAATAATGCTTTATTGGAACACAGCTATGCCCATTTACACAGGATTTGTCTATGCCTGCTTTTGTGCTACAACAGCAGAATGGAATAGATACAATAGAGGTTGTATGGCCTGCAAAGCCAAAATACTTACTATTTGGCCCTGTACAGAGGGCCTGATCCCTGGTTAAAGCCATAGTTTTTTTTTAATAGTTTATTGTAAAGTTGGTTTCCATATAACACCCAGTGTTCATCCCCACAAGTGCCCTTCTCCATGCCCATC
The DNA here is from genome assembly GCA_017311185.1 of Proteles cristata cristata. Classification (NCBI taxonomy): domain Eukaryota; kingdom Metazoa; phylum Chordata; class Mammalia; order Carnivora; family Hyaenidae; genus Proteles; species Proteles cristata. The sequence goes on from JAESUZ010002383.1 coordinate 500,697, forward strand.
ATCCCCCTTCCCCTCTCCCACACCCCCATCAGCCCTCAGTTTGTTGTCAGCATTCAAGTCTCTCATGGTTTGCCGCCCTCCCTCTCCCTATTTTTTCCCTTCTTCTCCTGCATCGTCCTCCACTAACTTCCCCCTTATCCACCTATATGTGCAAACATATAGTATCTGTCTTCTCTGCCTGACTTATTTCACTCAGCATAACACCATCTAGTTCCATCCATGTTCCTACACATGGCCAGATTTCGTTCTTTCTCATTGCCATGCAGTATTCCATTGTATAGATAAACCACATCTTCTTGATCCATTCATCAGTTGATGGACACTTAGGCTCTTTCCATGTTTTGGCTATTGTTGAGAGTGTTGCTATGAACATTGGGACACATGTGCCCCTATACATCAGCATTCCTATACCCTTGGGTAAATTCCCAGCAATGTAAATCCGTAGTTTTTAGAGACTTGGACATATATGAGGTCCAACCCAGGCCCAGCCATTTAGGAACTGAATGAGTTTGGACAAGTCACTTAACCTCTCTAAGTTTGGGGTTCTTCATTTCTACCATGTGGTCAGTAATACTGGCCCTTTATTTTTCACCTGTAATTCATCTCATTCCTCCAGTTTTTTTATAAAGTAAAAAACAAAAATAATTATTGTAAAGACATAGGGAGGTGGTAAATTTTGGTGCCAAATTCATTTGGTGTGAAAACTTGAAGTGAACTGACATAAAACTATTTCTATTTCCAATTATCTACCTATCATCTATCAATCTATGTACCTATCACCTAATCTCTCTATATCGTATTAATCAGAGGACACTAACAGATATATCAATACTTCCAAATCTTGGTGGCTTAGCACCGTATAATCTCACTCGTCACTCACACACAGTGAAATACAAGTGGAGAGGGGGCTCTGTTTCATGCAGTCATTCTGAGAGCTGGGCTCCTTTCCCTTTGTTGCAAGGCCCACTGAAATGTGTGACCTCATAGTCCCCACAGATAGGAAAAGAGGAAGGATATGTGGTCATTTCCACCCATGTCCCATTGCTAAAATTTCAGTCATGGCTCCACCTAAGTGGAGGACCACCTGGGATTATGGCCTACTCATGTGAGCAGAAGCACATGGACATTGGTCATCTGTAACAGTCTGCCATCCTTATAATTTCTCATATTGTCGCTGCACAAGTATATCATATTTGATTATATCACCCCAGACCCTACTGCGGATGTTAAATAACATGGAATAGTATATGCATGGCATTAACTTTCTAAATCTGAAAGGCACTGAATGATAAAACTCAGCTGGCTCTGAAGATTTCAGATGACGTTCTGGAGATCTACATACCCCTGTCCACTAGGACAGCATAGTTGCTAAGAGATGCATCTGGGACCAGACTGCCTTGATTTTAAATCCTGGCTTTCCTACTTTCTATCTGTGTGGACTTGGGTAGGCTGCTTAACTTCTCTGTGAATCTCTTTCCTCATGTGCTAATAAAGGAGATGATAATATCAATGCCTCCAAAAATGAACTTGAGTTAGTGTATATAATGTGCTCAGCACAGTTGCCTGACTCATATGAGTTCAAATGAGTTCTAAACAAGAGTCAGTTATTATTACTGTATGCAACTATTATTATTAATGTTAATGCTATTTTTAAATACTATAGTAACTAACACACAGTGAGTACTTATTATATAATTAGCTGCAGAATGATTTTCCTAGCATCATGGAAAGAGCAATTGTTTAGCCTTTGATGGAATATGTTCAATGACATAAGATTATTGTTTAACAAGATGACCAATGTAATTATTAATTGGCTTTGTTAGAAAAATTTCCTGTCTAATAACTGCTATGGGTGACATCTCATAAATAATGAGCATGTATCTGCTGCTAGGCACTAAGCCAAGCCCTTTACTGACATTATTGCTTTTTCATGCTTATACTCCCCTATAAAGTAGCTTTGCTTGCTGATATTTTATGGTTATGAACACCAAGGCCTAGAGAGTTTATTTATTTATTTGTTTGTTTGTTTTGAGAGAGAACACAAGCAGAGAATGGGCAGAGAGAGGGAGGCAAAGAATCCCAAGCAGAATCCATGCTGTTGGCACAGAGCCCAATGAGGGGCTCAAACTCACAAACCTTGAGATCATGATCTGAGCCAAAACTGACAGTTGGATGCTTAACCAACTGAGCCACCCAGGTGCCCCAAGGCCCAGAGAGCTTAAACATTCAGGCTGGGGTCCCACAGTCACTTAATGGCAAAAAAGGGATTAGACACATTCACAGCTAGATCCAGATACTGTTCCCCTCCCAAGCCTTATTCACGCTGCCTTTTTGGGTTTAAGCAAATTCAGTAGAAAACTTATTTTCTCTTTATTACAGAATCAGAATGATGTCTGCTATACCTCCCAGAATGTCACTGCTACTAAAAATACATTCATTGCTGAATTATTTCTGTTGTCTAGAGACTGTCCAGGTAGCTGATCAATTAAGAAAAATAATTACAATAGCCTAGTGTTAAATTTGATTTTGGTTTAACAGTTATTAGTTCAGCCATTAGTTTGCTTTTAAAGGAAAAGACATATTACCAACTCGCTTATAATATATAGTCATTAGAACTAATTTCCCAAATTATAATCAACATTCATCACAATTACCAGCATTTTACATAAATATCATAATAGCAATGTTGTGCACGGTCCCATTTCATTAACACCAAACTAAATTTACATGTGAAATTGGAAACACCATGATATAGATAATTGATGGTACATTTCTGATACATAAGTAATTTTGAGTAATGAAATCGTTAGTATTTTTTGCCCTACTCATGTTTTGCAAACTAGCTATGAATGGTTTCATTAGGTGAGCTGGGATCATTGCCTTCTATATTATTGCTAAACTAAGGCTGCGCCAGTATTAATCTTGTTGGTGAAGCGCAGCAAATGCTAACACAAGATTATGCTGGGGTGATAGTAAACTGCCATCCATGAAAGAAATGTATGGGCCCTATTCATGACACTGTCACATGTCCTTGACATGTTCACGTACTACTGGCCTCTACTCTTCTCTTGGCTGTGATATTTCTTGGTTAAGTCACAATAGATGACATGTTGAGTTTCCTGGCTCAGAGTCTTTCTTTTCAGTGCACTCAGTTTAGCACGAGTACCTAGTACATGTGAGGAGGTACTTTGCTCTGCTGGGAACTCTGCCCCTGGGGCCATTAACTGCGTGCTATCTCCAGAGTCCGTGCTTTCTTCTTTCATCCTAACTCCACAAAGCCCCTGCTCCTGGATAGCTGACAATGCCCACATGGACTTTCTCCCTTCCAAACATGACAGATTTTGCTGAAGTCTGTAGAAGTCTACAAGTTTAATTTTAATATCTCTTGAAGTCATCTCTTCCTTATCTCCAATGCCTTAATTGTAGTTTGGGCTTACATCAGCTCCAGTCAGGATTCTTGGAAAACAGAGCTGTTAAGTGAACTTGTTTCTGGGAACATAGCTCTGCTCCCTTAACTTCACTGCTGAAAATTCCTCAAAGACTCCTAACCTCCCACAAGAGAATCCAGCCTCCTTAGCCTCCCGCCTCAGACAGCTCTGGAGCTGGCCTCTGCCTCCTCATCCAGTCTTCCTTTTTGGTCCTTTTCCTTTGTATTCTAACTTCCAGGTGATTTACAGTTGCTTTCCCCTCATTCCCAGGCCTCTGCCCCTGCCTTACTTCCCACTTCTTCTCATCCTGAGCCCATATTCTATTAACCAGCTTGTGCTTGTCCTTTACACCTAGTTCATCAAGTCCATGGGCAGGCTTCTTTAATACAGCCGTAGCAATACCTTTCCTTGTTGATTTCATTCCATCACCTGCTTTCCTTTAACATGGCACTCACTGAAATTTCTTCTCATATGTAAGATGCCACTCCCTCCACTCCCCAAAATGTACCACCCCCAGTTACCTTGTGTCCATTTTATTTTGCATCCAATTCCAGTGTAGGTGTGTGTGTGTGTGTGTGTGTGTGTGTAATTTTTCATTACCACCAAGCAATTCCTTGACACCAGCTGGGTGTTCTACTACTTAAGTCAATTCTGACCCTTTCTATCTTGAGATATAACCAGATCCCACAGGTTAAGGGCTCAATCCTACAAGATTGCCCTCCCACCACTTCAGATGCTAAGTGCAAGTCCAAGTGTCATCTATGCTTCTGACTGATGGTGTTTTGAAAAGATAAATAAAATTGACAAACTCATAGCTAGGTTAAGAAAAAAAAGAGAAAAGACTCAAATTAATACAAGAAATCAGAAATGAAAGGAGAAACATTACAACAAATGCCACAGAAATAAAAAGGATCGTAAGACACTATGAACAGTTCTATGTAAATAGACTGGATATCCAGAAAAAAATCGATAAGCTCCTAGAAACATACAACTTGCCAAGACTGAATCATAAAGAAATAGAAATTCTGAGCAGACCTATAACAAGGAGATTGAATCAGTAATCAAATAATCTCTTAACAAAGAAAAACCCAGAACCAGATGGCTTAGCTGTAAATTCTGCCAGACATTTAAAGAACTAACACCAATCCTTTCCAAACTTTCCAAAAAATTGAAGAGGAAGGAGTATTTCCAAACTCATTTATGTGGCCAGCAGTACTCTGGAACCAAAACTGGATAAAGATATCACAAGAAAAGAGAACTACAGGCCAATATTCCTGATAAATACACATGCAAAATCATCAACAAAATTCTAGCAAACTGAATCTAACAGCATATTAAAAAGACCATACAACATGTCCAAATAATATTTGTCCCTTAGATAGAAAGATGGTTCAACATATAAAAGTCAATTATGATGACATACCACACTAACAGAATAAAAAAGAAAATCACAGGATCATTTCAATAGATGCAGAAAAAGCATCTGACAAAATGAACATTCTTTGATCATAAGGAAAGTCTCAATGAACCAGGAAGAGAAGGAAAGCTTCTTCACATAATAAATAAATATATAACAAGCCCACAGCTAACATGATGCTCAATGATAAAAAACCTGCAAACTTTCCCCCTGACATCAAGAGCAAAGCAAAGATGCCCAATATTGCCACTTCTATTCAGTAGAGTACAGGAAGCCCTAGCCAGAGAAATTAGGCAAGAAAAAGAAATCAGATGACATGATATTATATAAAGAAAATCCTAAAGATTACACCAAAAAAACCCTTTAGAACTAATAAATTCAGTTGCAAGATACAAAATCACATACAAAAATAAATTATGTTTGTATACATCAACAATTTCTGAGGAGGAAATTAGGAACAATCTCATTTATAAAACATCAAAAAAATACAAAAGAATAGAATAAAATATGGAAAAGAATAGAAGACGCTTAATGTTGTGAAAATATTCATACTACCATAGCTACTACCATACTACCATTCATACTACCATACTACCAAAGCTATCTGCAGATTCAATGCAACCCTATCAAAATACCAAGTGGTATTTTTTACAGAAATAGAAATAAACAATTCATTTGGGACCAGAAAAGACCACAAATATCCAAATCAATACTAAGAAAGAAGAACAGGGCTGGAGGCATCACAATTTCTGATTTTGAAATATGTTACAGGGGAGCCTGTCAGTCAGTTAAACGTCCGACTTTGGCTCAGGTTATGATCTCATGGTTCGTGGGTTTGGGCCCTGTGTCTCTCTGCTGACAGCTAGCTCAGATCCTGGAGCCTGCTTCAGATTCTGTGTCTCCTTTTCTCTCAGACCCTCCCCTACTCACAGTCTCTCTCTCTCTCTCAGAAATAAATAAAACATTTTTTAAAAAGTATGTTACAAAGTTATAGTAATCAAAACAGTATGGTACTGGCATAGAAACAGACATATAGACCAAGGAACAGAATAGGAAGCTCATAAATACATCCATGGGTACACAGTCAACTGATCTCTGACAAAAGTGTCAAGAATACACAATGGGGAAAGGGAAAGGAGAGTCTCTTCAACAAATAGTGTTAGGAAAACTGAATATTCACACTGAAAAGAATGAAATTCCATCATTACCTAAACCCATAAACAATTGTCAATTCAAAATGGACTGAAGACTTCAAACTGAACCCATAAAACTCATAAAAGTAGTAAACACAGGGGAAAGACTTCATGAGACTGGTTTTGGCAATGATTTCATGAATATGGTTCTAAAAGCACAGGTAAAAAAAAGTATATAAACAAGGGATGACATCAAACTAAAATCTCCTGAACATTGAAGGAAATGATCAATGGAGTGTAAAAGCAACCTACAGAATGAAAGAAAATATTTGGAAGCCATGTAACTGATAAAAGATGATCTCTAAAATATATAAGAAATGCCTTCATCTCAATAGTAAACATCTAATAACCCAGTTAAAAAAAATGGGCTGTAGAATTGAACATACATTTCTCTGAAGATACACAGATGGGCCACCAGGTATGTGAAGGAATGCCCAACATCACCAATCATCAAGGAAACGCAAATAAAAACCACAATGAGATATCACCTCATACCTATTAGGATGGCTATTATCAAACAAATGAAAGAAAAGAAGTGCTGGTGAGGATGTGGAGAGATTGGAATGTTTGCACATTCTTGGTGGGAATGCACAACTGTGCAGCCACTTTATGGAAAACAGTATGGAGGCTCCTCAAAAAATTAAAAATAAAGATGCCATGTGATCCCACTGCTGGGCCTTTACCCAAAAATATTGAAATCAAGATCTTGAAGAGATACTAGGGTCCTATATTCATTGTAGTTCTATTCACAATAGCCAAGATGTGGAAGTAACAGACACATCCATAGATAAATGAATGGAAATGCATGGTTTATACATGCAATGGAATATATTACTTATCCTTAAAAAGAAAAAGTCTGCAAGATGCAACAACATAGATGAATCTGAGGTCATGCTGAGTGAAAGAAGCTATCACAGAAAGAGAAATACTGTATAATTTCACTTATATGAGGTATCTAAAAGAGTCAAATTCATAGAATGAAAGAGTTGAATGGTGGTTACCAGGGGCTAGGATGGGGCAAATGGGGAGTAGTTACTAACTGGCATAAAGATTCAGTTAAGCAAAATGAATAAGTTCTAGATGTCTGCTGTACAACATTGTACCTATAGTCAACAATAGTGTAATAAACACTTAAAAGTTTAAGAGGGTAGATCTCATGCTGTTTTACAATAATAATAATAATAACAACAACAACAACAACAACAATAATAAATAAAAGTCTCAGCAAGCAAAATAAAAGTTATTAAAACACCAAACTCAAAATTTCACAGTAAATTAGACCAAATTTCTTTCAGTGTGTCTAAAGTCAAATCATATGTATAGATGCAAAGTTTAGGGCTTACCTCAAAACTCACAGCTCCATTGTGGTCCGTATCGAATGCGTTAAACAGAAAATGCGCGTATGTTGTAGAATCTGAAATGTTGAAAAGGGAGTATCATTAAGGCAGCATTTCAATATCCTACAGAAGACTGGCTTAGCATGCCCAAGCCTCTTTATATTTGGAAAAACTTGCTCTATCTCCTCTACTCGTGCTTTCTTCCCGGCTGCCCATCTTCTCTGCGTAGAGGATTATGATTTGAGATTCACGGGAGTCAGCTCCCCACAACAGAGACCATTGGCGACACCCATTCTCTGTAGGTTTCTGGCCTGAAGTGCTCTGAACACGTGGGCGTCTTGGGTGTGTTCCTGGCACCAAGATGAGTAATGGTACCTGGTACTGTAGGTAGGTGAGAGGACGATGTGAGCCGCATCTGGAAATTGTTTAGTGTTTGGCAAGGGCTACTTTTGCATGTAAAATAATAAAAATGCTAATAGTGAGACACACATGAATTGGTATTTTTAGTCTTGTTATTGTGAATTTGTTCATCAGTTTTACAATTCAGATAAAGATAGGGACCTCTAAGGCAAGGTTGAGAAACTTGCCTAAAGTCACATAGTTGATTAAGGAATAAAGTGAGACATTAACTGAGTCCTTCTGATTGGAAAATCAAGCGAGCCACAGCCAGTGAAGTGGCCTGATGAACTTGGCAGTTTCTGTGACCACAATGGTAGTGTGTGGTCGTAAGGGACCCTGGGCCCAGAGTGGGATTCATGCCTCTGGGACAGCGCCCAGTCCCCAGCACCTCACAATGCTGCCTGATAACTCTGAAGTACTCAGAAAGTAACTCTTAAGTACTCTGAAATCCAACACTTCCACTTAGCTTGCTTCTAGTGGATTTGCCCTCTAGTTTTTCCTTCTTTCCCTTCTACTTTTTCTCCATTGTCTCCCTTCAGAGCTTACTGCTTTTCATGGTAAAATTATATTTTTTTTCTTACTGTTTTCTTTTCTTAGTGCAGTTTTCATTTTTCAGTGCTTCTGTGCTTGACCCTTGATCAAATTTACTTGATTGTTTTAAATGTTTCATCTCATGGTTTTAGCTTTTTCCCTTAACCTTTTTTATATTGAAAAAAAAGTGTAACCTTTAAGCTCATTGGCTCTAGCTTTTTATCTTCTGTTTAAAATCTCAACTCTTTCTATTTTATAACTTCTAACCTTTATTTTTACTGGGCTTGAACAAAACTTCAATTCACATTTTCCTTTATAAATTGTTTTTCTAAAAGCTATCAAGGAATTAAGTCACAGTAGCAGGAGAGAATCATCGTTTCCCCAGATAAAGGAGGTCAGAGATCATAGAAACTTCCCTCCCAGGTCTCAAGCCCCCATGGCCCACTTATGGATGGCTTTTCCTGAATGATTCACCCCAGTGGTAAATGCTATTGAAGCCCATATATTTCACAAGGTAGATTGTACACTCGCTCAGTGTCTCAAAATGATGATGGCATTTTCTTTTGTCTCTTACCTTTAAACACAATACAACAAACCACTTATTTTTAAACATATGAATTATTAACAGTTTTCTATGAACTAAACCAAGACCAAAGATTGGGTCTAAATATTATGCCTCATCATTGTATCTCGAGTGGATGTTCACATAGTATCGATGAGTTGAAGAAAGAAATCCTTTTGAATATGGGTTATAACCAAAGGTTTGGTTCTAATCAATTTAGTGCCATTGCTGGGAAGCTCCATTATAATGTTATCAAGAATTGGCAGCCTTTTATTTACAAATTTGTTTAGCTCTCAACAGTACTTTTATATAGACTTCTTAAACTATTTAGTGTCCTATGGTGTTATAAGTTGAAAGGTGGTGTTTTAAACTTATTTTCGGGGAGAAAAAAAGAGGTTCTGCATATTTTATAATGAGCTTCATTAAGCAGGTTTCCTGGTATCCTATTTAGACAATCAGAGTAAATGCCTTTACCTTAGCAAGCAGATGTCAACATGAATAATGGCTCAAGACAAACAATGTTGGCAATTATTTTTAAATTAAAAAAATTAGCTAACATGAACATACAATAATTAGCCATCTTCTTAAATGGGGTCACTCTAGCTTTAAAGCCTGATGCATGGGACACAGAATCTCAAGGTTTGCTCTGATGTGGTACAGAGGACTTCTTGTTCCCCTAAATGTATCTTGGCGATTTCCCCTGGATTTAAACCCGTTTTCCAGCCCAGATATGCTGTGCTGAGAGCAGTCATTACTACCGTAGTGAAGTCAGACTGCCTGGGTTTGAATTTCAGCTCTCCCAAATATTAACTGCATGGCTTTGGGAAAGTTGTTTAACCACTCTGGGACTCAGTTTCCTCATCTACAAGATAACAACATCAGTATGCACTTCATAGGGCCATCATAAAAAGATTAAATGTGATACCATATTCAAAGTGCTTAGACTAGTCCCAGGCATATATTAAATGTTCAATAAATATAATCTATTGTAATTATCCTTTCACAACCACCTTAAAGAAATATGAATAACTTTTTTTTACAGATACAGTACATTTTCACTTGAAAAAGTTCTTGTTTTCTTGTGAAATCTCCATTGTGTGTCTAGGTGACCGGCATTCTAATTTGATGCAACTTCACAGTGTATAAAGAGCAGTAGAAGTAAGTGTGTGATGAAGGGCATTGAAGCTTCTGATTGACGTTCTGAGCTTTGACTGGACAAGGAGAAGAATCTGAGGCCCTGGCAGCCTCTGGTGGGACACAGAGGTGGAGGAATGAAGGAAAGGGCCACTGTCCACAAACACTTCTAAGTCAGGCTTCATCTTATCTTATTGTTATTATTTAAGATTAAAAACATTGTTTTCTTTTAATTTACTTTAAGAAAGAGTGCACAAGCAGGGGAAGGCAGAGAGGAAGGGAGAGAGCATATCCCAAGCAAGCTCTGTGCTGTCAGTGAAGAGCCCCACACAGGGCTGGATCCCAGGAACCTTGAGTCGAGATTATGACCTAAGCTGAAATCAAGAGTCAGATGCTTAACTGACTGAGCCACTCGGTTGCTCCTTGTTCTTTTTGGGTAAATATTTACCAAGACAGTGACTAACTGGCATCCTGGATTCTAGATGTCAGTACAGTTTGGGGCTCAAAAGACATAACATTGATCTGTCTTCTCTCCACATGACCTGATGGGCTTTCCTTGGCCACATTTCCTTACACATGACAAAAAAGTTACTGAATTTGATATGTTGACATTGCTTTAGTTTCTTTACAATCTTACTGGTGAAGTTGAAAAGTGTGGAAATTTTATAGTTGGGGGTCAAAATTGAGGGTTGCTTGGGATAGGAAGGTATCTTGGGTTTAATGTAGTTGTTTATTTACATTTAACAAAGGTGGAAAATAGGAACAGGTATGTTTCATGGCTTAGCTAAGGTTACCTAGTTAGTTAATCCTAGAGTTGATAATGAAATCAGGACATTCCAACATCAATTCCAAGAAATAAAGGGTGCTGGAAAGAAAACTGAAGACTTCTTTGTTCCACATTTTATAGATATCATAAAAGTATTGTTCTACAATTTACAGAGGAACAACCCGAGGCCCAGAGAAATACACCATTAGAGTCATGTGCCTTGGTGGTGACTTAGTCTGTCCACAAACCCAGGATTCAACTTCATCGTCCAGTCACTTTGACCCAATTATTTCTAGACAACACGAATAATACCGACTAAGCCCTTGATTGAAAAAGCCATCAATGCACGTGCATTTCAGAGAACTTGAACAAATACAATCGGTTATCATGTTCCAGGCTGTGGATTGAAATCAATCTGGTTGATTTTTTCTTCCTACCACAAATCCCTACTCCCACCTGAATTCAAGCACAAGGTACAGAATTAGTTTAATGCATGTGAATAGGCAATTCATGCATGGTTACTGTGGTAAGGCAGGTTCATACACATGAATAGTAGTTTCTGTTTAATAAGACCTCTGTAAATCACCCTGAAAATTCTTAGAAATATTATCTTAGGACAAGAAGGATACGTAGTAAATGTTGTTATGGAAAAAAAAAACATCTTTATGTCCCTTGACCCCACCTGAGTGCCTCAAGAACCTTGCATACAGTGAGTGCTCAATAAATGTCTTCAGAGTGGAGCTAATTCATCTGTTCTTTAATAGCTATCAGGTGCCTAGTGTAGTAAGAGTAAGTGCAAAATCTCTACCACATGAGCAGGAGGAGCCCAGGAAACTGCACGTTTCACGAGCTTTTAAAATGCTCCGTGAGCTGAGAGAGTCCCAGAGCTTCCACTGTACATGAAGTTGAAAAGGTATTGCTATAACAAGTCCAGTAACGGCACCAACCAGCCATTCATTTTCTCTCAGCTCATTTTATAGTAGGCGCACTTTGTCCCCCATGAACAAGAGGCTTCCATTCAATCCAGTTGTGAATTCCACACCACCCAACAAGTTGTGCTTGGGAAGCCATCTGGCTAAGCGGTAGAGAATATTGGGAGACTGACACAATACAAGTTGCAGCAGGTTCTGTGCATAAGACAAAGTATTTTCCTAGAGGAAATGGTGAGACATTGTGACTTATGGATCCATCATAGTTAGTGCTCTTAATGAGAAACCTGTTGCTTTTACACCAAAATAAATGGCTCCACCAAAAAGTGAAGATGGCCACAGCATGAATTTGTCTGCCTTCAAAGATTATATTCTTACCTAGGACATTTCCCTTTTTCTAGCAGCACTGCAAGATACAATTTGCATTGTGATATTAACTTTTTAAATTGCAAGTCATCATTCTTCAAAATATGTCATTTCCTTCAGTAATGCCTGGTACTTTTAGATTTATCTATTCAATTAACATGAATAATCAAAGAATTTTTAAGAAAGCAAAAGTAATTTTTCCTCAAATCCCTTTAGATTTTGCGAGAAGAATCATTTGCAAAGGACTGTGCTCAAGTAGATGTTCTCCAATGCCAAAATGCTATTTTTCAAATGAAGATAAATTTTTAATGTGGACCTCTATCCTATTTGTAGCATGTAATAACTTTCATTTGAGATAATAAAAACAAAAGAATTCTATTTGTGCTTGGTGCTTTGATACTACTGTTTATCAATATGCTAACAGACACTTAGATTTAATGTAAACATGATTTTTTCTTCAAAACTTCCATGGTTTTAAAATAACTTAGAAGTATATGTTAATGAAATGATATTGTAAATTCTTTATTAATGCAGGCAATGGACCCATTGCTACCTGAGCATCAGGCCCCATGACTAGTAGCTGTCTGGGGGCTCTTAGTAATGAGAGGGGATAGGGGGCGTTGCCACCATGAGATATCCAATTCATGTAATAATGGGTCACCTTGCATTTTCTCAGAATTCTAATTTAATTCTTTTTAAGGGTCATCTTCAATGAAAATGCCAATATTGACAATTCATGCATGAAATTGTCTTTAACCCCCTAAAATATCTTAAACCAAAATGGATCTAAAACCAAAAGAGAATCTAATTTTTGTCTGAAAAGAGCTAATATTTAAGTCTTCTATACTTTCAAAATGCCTTTTGCAAGTATTCTTCCGGTGTACTGTGGTAGCCACTCTCTGAAGTGCATGTCCTTCCTTCCTTCCTTCCTTCCTTCCTTCCTTCCTTCCTTCCTTCCTTCCTTCCTTCCTTCCTTCTTTCCTTCCTTCATACATGTTTTCTTTCATTTGTACTGTATGTGTCAGTCACTGTTTCACCACCTGTGATACAGCAGCAAATAAAACACAAAACCCTTTGGTCCTTAGAAGAAGACATTCTAGTGGGAAAAAAGACAATAAACAATGACAAAAATAGGTAAAATATGTATTATTGGTTGCTCTTGAGTGCTAAATAGAAACATAAACTTAGCATGGAGAGAATTTAAGGGGTCGTGGTTTCTGATAGAGTGGCTAGGTAAAGACTTCTTGACAAGGTTGTATTTGCTATATTTTATTTTATTTTACTTTATTATTTTATTTTATTTTATTTTATTTTTTTTAGAGACAGAGAGAGAGAGAGACAGAGCATGAGCAGGAGAGGGGCAGAGAAAGAGGGAGACATAGAATCTCAAGCAGGCTCACAGAGCCCAACCTGGGGCTTGAAGTCATCTGTCGGGAGATCATGACCTGAGCTGAAGTCAGGCTCTTAACTGACTGAGCCACCCAGGTGCCCCAAGAAGGTTGCATTTGAATAAAAGCAAAGGTGGTGGGATATTGAGATAGAAAAATAATCCTGGGCAGAGAGACTAACAGGTTCAAAAACCCTGAGGCAGCAGCATGACTGGTGTGCCGGGGAGGGGGCGAGGAAGCCGGTGAGGCTGGAACACAGTGAGTCCTTTAAGGGATGAGGAGTGAAGGACAAGGCGAGCAGGAGACCAGGGATCACAACCTATAGAGCACTTTACTGGCTGCGGCTTAGGCTCTTATGGAATGGAAGGTTCTGGGTAGAGCAGTGACCAGAGCTGGCTTACACTGAACAAGATTATTCTGGATCATGTTAAGAAACCCCTCATTGGGAGAGAGGGGAAGAGTCAGAATCAGAGACTAGTTTAGACACTATTGCAGTTACGTTGACGTGAGATGACGGAGCTCCTTTTAGCGGGAAGCAATAGTGGATGGTGTCAAGGCAATGGATGAACTTCCCTGCACCTTGGTTTCCACCTCTATTAAAAAGGCAGAGTCCTATCTAGGGTGGTTGGGAGGTGGGGAGAGTGTATGCCAGGGCCAGGCACATGTTCGATGCTTCACAGGTGGTAACTACTTCAGCCCAGGTCAGATCACCTGGATAGCTTCCTTTGTATTTCCTCCCGGTCCATCAGCTGGTGTGCTTGTGCCTGAAGGTGCACAATCTTGTGCCTAATTTGGTGCCTAATCTTCACTGTACACCTCATGTCAACACTGCCCATCTGCTCCACTAAACTAGAACTCTCTTTTGGGCAGGTATCACACCCTATTCCTCTTACATTACCAGTATCTAACACAGAGCTGGGCACACAGTAGGCTGTGTGACAAGTTTGGCTAGGCCTCCCATTGAATGACAAAAGGAGAGCCTATAAGGTCCAATGGCAAGTAGTTTTCCGCACATCTCTAATGTATATGTTTTATCATTATGCTTTTCTTTTTTCTTTCCTAATTAAAATAATATTTAGAGGCGTGCATGGGTGATTCAGTCAGTTGAGCGTCCAACTCTTGATTTTGGCTCAGGTCATGATCTAGGGTCAAGCGATGGATTCCTGCAAAGGCTCTGCACTGAGTGTGGAGTCTTCTTGGGATTCTCCATCCCTCTCCCTTTTCCCCTTTCTCTCCTCCCCCCCCAATAATAATAATAACAACAATATTATTATTATTATTTAGAGTTATATTAATTTTCTCAGATGTAGGGGAGGGGTGATAGTAAGAGGTCCTAAAAGACAAACAGCAGAAAGAACACTAGGTAAAGTTACAGAAAAATCTAGATTCTAAGCCATATCTGCCATTTAGTGGATGCAAGACCCTGAGCCAACAATTTAACTGCTCTAAAGCCCAGATTTCACATCTGAAAATGGATGATAATTATATTTGTCCTAATTTTGCATGTGTAGAGAATGAAATGATACCTGTAATGCACATTAAAGACCTTTGCGGCATTTTTAGGACCAAGCTATCATAGTCCAAAAGTGCTTGTACATTTGACAGTCATAGTCTGAAGCACCCAGTAATACTACTGCCTGTATTCAATTGAAGAGTGAAATCCTGTATATTTGACAATTTGTAAGTAGCTCACTTTTATGATATATTGGAAATTATATTCAGTTGTATGCTGTGTATTAATTCTTTTACATAGTGATTAAAAATGTAGAATCACACCATAAAAGATTAAACTGTACTCAAGATTGCAAGCATAATTCTAATGGAGAGTATGTTAACAAGTCTACGTTTGCACTTACCTCCCTGTGGAAAGAACTGTGAGTAAATCTCTTTGAAGGTTTCTTCATTAACAACACCACTGGGACATTCCTAAAGAAAGTCATAGAGAAGCAATATGAGCTAAGTGTTCATAAAACTGATTTTTTGCACATTTTGAAACAGAACTCTCTTTGCTTTGCAGTGCAAAGCGGCACCAAGAAAGTTAACTACCCATCCATTTTTTTTTCCAGAGGGTAAAAGCACACAATAAATTTCTCTTTGTTTCAGTTCTCACAGAATGAAAAAAAAAATTAGAGATGTAAATATCTTTGCACATTAAAGAACACACTGCCACTTTTAAGAGCACATATGTTTATTATCAACAAGGTAAGACAAAATTATATTGTTCTTCATGCAGCAACGATATTGCAAGATGCTTATAACATGCTCATAGTTGGATTTTGGTGCTGTGTTCCTCTGGCAATTTGCTGGATCCTCATAATCTTTCGTTCAGGGAGAAAGTGGTGTGTTCCATTGGGCTCTGAGATGGTCCCATCAGGAATAGTTCCTAATTTCTGTTAACTGTTTGTTCGGGAGTGCATAATAACATGGATTGTACCAAGTGACCTTGAGTGAGACAGGACCTCAAGATTTGTTTCATTTCTAGAGAGGAGGGTCTGAAAAGAGGTCTGAATGTAAAGAATTTCCATTTTTGTTCCATTGGTGGAATTATTTAAGACTGATGGATACTGACATTGGGAACTCTATTAATGTCAGATCACTGATCTGATGGGACCAGATGGCAAGGCTACCCCTCCCAGAGTAGATTAGGCATTTTCTACAAAAAGAACTAAAATCTAAAATATTTGAAGTGGTCTGTGTCGGTGCTGAAAATGGGGACTAAGTAAAGATCTGAAACAAAGATGGCAAAACTTCTTCTACTGTCTGGAGTTCAAGAATAGTTTATCCAGGAATTTGAGGTGTACAGACCCCTTGAGTAATGAACACTGACAATCAGGTGACAATCTGACATCAAGTCACATGTGGGATGTTAACTGTACACTGAATATGGGGAAGTGAGAAGTTCTGTCCAATCTTTCTGAGTGGCTTCTCATGGACAGTCCCATCTTATCTGAGCTCCATTACTTTAGGACTCATGGTGCTTCCACACTGCCTGACTCTCCCCAGGATTCCCTAGGGAGCATCAGAAATATGCTAACTTCCTTGCCTTTAGACAGAAATATTCTGTGTACTTTAAATTTGACACTGTTCCTGGGATCCTCAAAAATCATCTGATGTGGTTTTAAAGCTTCTCTTCCCCCTTATAATCACTGTCCCCTCATTAATAAACTTGATTTATCAACTTGATCTTTCTTTATTCCAATGAGCCAGTTATAACTGTAATGTGCCTTGAGAAGTTTTCTGTTTTCCCTCATTCATTGTTTGGAAAGGTAGGACCTTTGATATATGAACACAATTTGAAATAATGGTTTCAATGTAAACTTATGTTTACAGAGCTTGTCAATGCATAGTTCTCCCATTTGAGCATCAAAATAAACCTATAACTTAGGTATCTATAGTCACTGAGGCATAACTGGAGGTTCTGTGGTCAAGTTCCCTTTTACTCAGCTAGTCAATAGGGGAGCTGGATTGTGGGCTTGAGACTTTCCAGATCACCACAAGATTTGGGATTACATGACCCTTGTAAAAATAATGACCCCAAGGACCTAAGTGGATTAGAGCAAAGAAAAGACAATAAAAAATGAATGTGAAGAAAAGCAAGTGAACTATTACAAGTTAATTTTATGTGTCAACTTGTCTGGGTCATGATGCCTGAGTATATGGTCAAACATTACTCTTGATATTTCTGTAAGGGAATTTTGGACAAGGTTTACAGTTAAATCAGCAAACTTGAAGCAAAGCAGATTGTCCTCCATAATCTGGGTGGGCTTCATAGAGTCAGCTGAAGGCCTAAATAGAAGACAGTTGGGATGCCTGGGTGGCTCAGCTGATTAGGCATCCAACTCTTGATTTCAGCTCAGGCCATGATCTCATGGATCATGAGTTTGAGACCTACATTGGGGTCTCTCTTCTCTCCTGTTCCTCTCCCACTCTCTCTCTTTTTCTCTCACTCTCTCAAAATAATACATACATACATAAACAAACTTAAAAAAAAGAAGAAGGAGAAGAAAGTCTAATCTCCCCTGAGCAAAAGGGAATCCTCCTGCACACTGCTTTCTGACCTGATTTGCAACTTTGCCTTTTCTTGACTCTACAGCAGATTGCCTTTGGACTCAAACTGCAACTTTGTCCTTCATCTCCAGCTTGTCTGCCCTCCCCCGTCAGATTTTGAACTGGCTAAACCTCCACAATCATGTGGGCCAATTACTTCAAATGAATCTCTTCCTGTTTTTAGACACATCCATTGCTTCAGCTTCTGTAGAGGACCCTGACTTTGATATAAATGAATGAACAATCAACAGCTACAACTACGAAAGGAAAAAGAAAGATGGTGTGTATCTAGCTAATCACTCAAAAGTTTTGATTAAACAACTCTTAGTTGGCAGCAACAGAACCAATTTTAAGAGTAAATAAACACTTTGCAGTCGGGCCCTTTGACACATGGCAATTGTCATTTGTTGGCTGTTTAACTCTGAGCAATCTGCTTTTGGGGTGATAAGAAGAGAGCAAATAGATGACTCTGCCACCAGGTGGCAAACTTGTGAAAGGTCCAGGGGAAACCTACCTGGGAGGTAAAATGACTCTTGTAAGAGATAAAGATGGAAAGTAAAGGGACATCTGCCCTTAGCAAACTTGTCATCTGCCTTTGATCACTAGAAGCGTTTAGTAGGTATATCTTATAACATGAAATGAAATTTAGAAATTGGCTGTCTCAGATGTGTTTGTCTTATGTTCTATCACGCAGATACATTAGACAAAACCCTCTCCACCATATGAAAGCTCTTGACCAAGTTTTTGGGTGGTCAGTCTCACCAGTGAATTTGTCTTTACCCATCTTGCACTCATTACATTAATTTACATCTTTAACCAATGCATATTGTATGCCGATTGTTCTCACACTTCTCAAGGAAGTAGAAGAAGCAGCAGCATAAACGAGTCAAAGGTCTTGCCCTCATGGGGCCTGCATCCAAGCAGAAGAAGAAAGTTCAAAAACAAGACAAAAGAGATAAAAGGAAATCCAGAGAGTAGGTATCTTGTATTTATTCTAATGAGTTCTTATGGAAAAGCAATGCATTTTACTGCCTTCAGGTGAGAATAAGTAACCAACTTCTATGGGACTTTAGTAATTTACAAAATGGTGCAAATGATGCAAATGATCTATTCTCTAACTTTTCCCTCATCTCTTTTGTGGAATGGTTTCTGCACAGAAGCAGTCTCTCCACCTCTCCATCAAGAATGAATTTGACCAGGCTGTGTGTACAGCTGAATGTACATGATCAACAATGCAACTATACTAGTAGGTTCACTCTTGCAGCAAGCAAGCCCCCAAATATATGACAAGTTTAAAAGAATGTGGTGTATTTCTTGGTCATCTCATCATCTAACTTGATGGTTCTCCCCAGAGTCTTTAAGGAACAGAGACTGATGAAAGCGCGACCATCTTCATGTGGCTTTTAAAATCTTTGTGATTTTCTCATCCAGAAGGAGAAAGAGATCATTGAGGAGTGTCTGTGGGAAGTGTGTATGGACTAGGTCTCGAAGTGCAAAGTGCTATATATAATTTCCACTCTCATTTTGTTAGAAATCATTTAGTATGCCTACCCCAAACAATGAGAGAAGTCTCACGTACCCAGGAGAAAGACAAGACCACAGATTTGGTGAATGGTTACCAGTGTCTGTCTTAGAAACTTATTTGAAAGATACTCCATGGGACATCTGGGTGGCTAAGTCAGTTAAGCATCTGACTCTTGATTTCACCTCTGGTCATGATCTTGTGGTTGGTGAGATTGAGCCCCGAATTGCGCTCTGCACTAACAGCATGTAGCCTCCCTGGGGTTCTCACTTTCTCTCCTCTGTCTCTGCTCCAGCTTCACACTCTCTCGCTCTCTCCCTCAAAATAAATAAACTTCAAAAAATGATTATTCTGTGAAAATGTGCTATCTTTAGAAAAAATAAGTAAATAAAAATTGCCCATAATTATACTGCTGTAAGGCTATTTTGGTCATTTATCTATACATATATTAATATGCCATATAAATAAAACTGGGATAATATAAGAATATAGTTTTCATCTTATTATTTTTTAACTTAACAAAACATCCAGAACTCTTTCCATGTCATTATTTTTAATGGATGCATAATTATGTATCCACTGGATTTATTATATTATTGGGTACTGAGGGGATTTCAGTATTGGGGGACTATGTAAGCTTAATGATGTAATTAGTATTCTAGAACATACATCTGCTTGCACCTATGGTTCTTTCTTTAGGACTAATCCAGAAGGAGAATCACGAGACCAAAAGGTTTAAACCATTTTAAACTTCTTCATATGCACAGTCATATTGCTTTCCAGAAAGACTGCACCAATATGTATCACCACCACTGGTTTTGGAGGAAGCTTCAAATCCAGATAGACTGCTGACCAGAATCACATGGGGATTTGACATGCACCAAATTCTGTAGACAGATAGCAGTAATTTGCTTCCCTCATGAATCTAATCATCACTCTGAAAATTGCCAGAGGACATAAAGGCATTTATACAGATCTCTCCAAGAGGTAAAGTGATGTGTGTGTTTTGTGCAGATGAGGATGCATTTTTTAAAAAATTTTAATGTTTATTCATTTTTTGAGAGACAGAAAGATAGAGCATGAGTGAGGGAGGGACAGAGAAAGAGGGAGACAAAGAATCCAAAGCAGGCTCCAGGCTCTGAGCTGTCAGCACAGAGCCAGACATGGGGCTTGAACCCATTAACAGCGAGATCATGACCTGAGCAAAAGTCAGACACTTAACTGACTGAGCCACCAGGCACCCAAGGAATTATTTTGTTAGGTGCATCATAAGTCCTTATATATTTACCTCATAAGAAAGCCTTCAGTATTCCCTTAAAAATTGTCAGAACTCTGGTGGAATTCTATAGAAATGGTTGCAGTGATATGCAAATCAGATGCATTTTCTTGATAATATTTGTGCCCCCACCCCCAGCCCTCCACTACCTGAAATCTCCTCTTCCTGTAAATCATCTTGCTCTGGTGTACATCATCTCCTCAGGTTCAGAGCTATTGTTAAACACTTAGAAGTATTTCTTCAGGAATCCAAAACCAAGAAGTATGGTGCAAAAATATCATGAGAAAAAAACTCTGTAACTAAAAGGCCTTGTGAAATAAATGGTTCCATGGAGACCCTTTTAGGATATCTACAATGCCACATTTTTTAAGCATCCATACAGTTCACCAATGCTCACAGCTACTTCTGTTGGTAAGAAGAGTAAACTTGGTGGTGGCTGTGAGGTGTTTCAGCTGAAAATCCCAAGTTACTCCCAACAGAATTGTCTTGGCATCCATATTTCGTCTGAAGACCATTCTTTCAGTTATTCTCCCTGACAAAGGAAGTAGACCAACACCTCTTTGGGAAGTGGCACATGCAGATTGTGGACAGGATTACACAAACAGAACACAAAGGCTGGACCCCGGACACTCAGATCAGAGAAAAGAAAGAGGAAAACTCACATCACTACCCAAATCAGGTGAGTCCCCATCCATTCATTCCTTTGGCATGAAGAGGTGGCAGGTAAGTTGGCACATTTTAGAGGAAGTTACCTTCTGAAGCAGTATGATTGTTAGTTACCACACTTAGCATGAGCTGTGTGCAAAGTCAAAAGCAGAGACCAGCAAGCATTGAGACACTTAGATGGATATGAGGTGACAGCTCATGAAATACACTGAAAGGGAACAGCTGAAGTGAACAAGGCAAGGAGAACAAGATTTCATGTGTGGTAGACTCCAGGGCGATTGATCGACAAGCTCTTCAATGAACATGTGGAAAGATTGCTTCTGAACATGTGGAAAGATTGCATTTGGCCCCTAATGGTTGGGTGGGACCACATGACATATTCTATCTGATGAATGGAAAGGAGAGGGGACACTGTGATATCATGATTTATAATAAGAAATATATATTTGGTGTTTGTCCCTATTTCTGGCACAAAACTACTAAAACCATTGGATTTTCCTAGGTTACCAGAGATAAAAGTGTCTCTTACTATGTTAATAAGGGGACTTTTGGACGCATCTGATAATGGGGATTGGTTGCCCTGGGAGCCAGAGGTTTGATTAGAAGGTTGGAACTTTCAGTCCCACACCTCTGGCATCTGGGAAAGATGGGTTAAAGATTGAGTATAATCACCAATGACCATTGATTTATTCAATCATGCCTGTGTAATGAAGCCTCCATAAAAACCCCAAAGGACAAAGTTCAGAGAACTGGGTTGGTGAGTATGTGGAGATTGGGGGAGAATGGGGTGCTTGGAGGTGGGATGGAAACTCTGTGCCCTTTTCCCAGACCCTACCCTATGCATGTCTTCTGCCTGGCTGTTGTAATTAAGTTGAATTGTCGAACACCTAGATGGTGTTGGAGAATTACCTGGTAGTGTGGGGAACTTTCCATAGGGGAATTCCTGGTTGATTTCTGATCACATCAGAGTTGTGATCAGGCCATTTTAGACACGTCATTTTTGGGCAGTGGCATATAATTGTGGATGCCAGACATGCCAGAACTCTCTATTCTTTCTGGTTGTCAACCATATGCAAGATGGTGGCTGTTCCATTAATAAAAGCCCTTGAGGGACACCAATGAGCAAAAAATATCCTTGCTGATCAGAGATGAACATGGAGTCTGAATGAGAAAAACCTCTTTTAACTTTTGCAGTCACTGAGATTCTGTTACTAAAGAATATTCCTACTGATACATGAGAAGAGGACAGAAAAGGCATTCTTCCCTTTCCCATAACAGCTAAATAGTTTTCTAAATAGTTTTATTGGTTACATGGCGAGGAGATATTTAAAATTCATCTGAGAATGTAAGTGTATATATTCGTTTATACCTAAGTGAACTTAATCATAAACTCTTAAGTTTTTCTTTTGAGTATGAATCCAACAGTTTGTTAATTATTTGCTATTTTACAAAGTTATAATTTAAACTACTTTCACATTACCACTCTGTTTACCACATAGACTCTATCCAATTATTATAGTTAAGATTCTGGTGGCTGCATTCCCCCCAAATCAGACAAAAAGTTTCCTTCCAGTGGATGCTTTAACAAGCGTAATTTTTGTCCAGTTGTGATCTACGCTACAGATATGTCATAACATTTGGGAAATACAAGTTTTTTTATTTTCCTAATTTTCAAGATGTGAGCATATCAATCTGAGTTATAGTGTAATTGTTTCATAGCCAAGACAACTGTTTATCCTTTGAGATTTTCTTTGAGATTTCCCACTAATTAGTTGACTAAGCTGCTGAAAGGCAACATCTCACCACCTTCAGTAGGAATCACTTTCACAGGACAGAGTGAACTCACTGATACAATAACTATGAAAGATAGAATGTTTCATTTTCAGAGACCTGCAATGGGAAGTCATGACTCTTTACATATTATTGTACTCTGCTTAACTCCTAATCCAAATGGGAAAGCATAGTTTCTTGTAAGTTAAATTCCACTCCAGCGGTGTCTAGGTGGCTCAGTCAGTTCAGCATCTGACTTCATCTCAGGTCATGATTTCATGGTTCATGGGTTCAAAACCTGTGTTGGCTCTGTACTGACAGCTTGGAGCCTGGAGCCTGCTTTGGATTCTATGTCTCCCTCTCTCTCTGCTCCTCCCCTGTTAACAGTGTGTCTGTCTGTCTGTCTGCCTCTCTTTCTCTATCTCTCAAAACTAAATAAACATTAAAAAAATTAAATTCCACTCCCCACTTCCCTCGTCTGGAATGGTGTTGCTCTGAAAAGTCACTCTCTTAGTAGTATGACCACTTAAACATGCCTGGCATTTCACAACTACAGGGGACATTTCAAAATTTTAATAGTGCTATGCCATGACTTGTACTGTTGATATTCCCAGGTACTATATGTGGACTTCTCTATTCCTCTTAGGCTTGGAGGCAGGATTGATCTTGATACAACCTAGCAATGTTTAGAAAAGAGAGTATTACAAATGCTTATCTGAAATGGATAAACACTCAACCAGCTCCTAGATTTTTTTTTTTTAAGAAGGCTCTATGCCCAAAGTGGGGCTTAAACTCATGACCCAAAGATCAAGAGTCCCATGCTCTACTGACTTAGCCAGCGAGGTGCCCCTCAACCAGCTCCTATCTTTTAAGAAATTAGAAAATCAATTTGCTCTGGGAGTTACCTTGAAAAACTTGAGTGCAAATTTTTGGAACCCCATCCACTCCCTCAAATTTTTTCCCCTGTAACTTGCCTGTTCTTCTCTATCCAATTTTGCTGAGGAACATTTTTAATGTCTGTGCTGTATTATTCAAAGTCATCACTTTCTCTTGTATACATCTTTCCCTAACCACCACTGCAGACAATTAAATGGTTATGGAGAATTTTTGAAATCAAAATCATGGTTCTGCCACCACACCCTCATCACTGCTTATCATAAACATGTTCACAGAAATTATGAAGAGACCACTATGGTCAGGAAAAAGCATTTCTTATTTCAACAAGGATTATAAAATCCTTACTATAGTCAACCATTGGGCTGCAAAAAGCTCACTTAAAATAATAAGTTGGCCCTTCAGGTGATAAAAGCTGATCACTAAGAACTAGAACTGGTTTTAAATTTCTGTTCTAATGTCATTTATTCTCTCCCAATCTAAGTTTCCTCACCTGTAAAATGACTTGTAAGAAATCCTGACATCACATTTAAAAAACAACTGAAAATTAAAATAGACAATGTATAAAAAAGAAAAACATTAGGATACCACCAACATGATGGGTTTATTTTCCTGCTTTCAAAAATTTCAGGAGAACTTTCTATATTTTCTGAATACACTCTTTTGGCTCAATATAAATTTCATATTGAAAAAAATAGCAGACAAGAACTTCTTTCTATAATATTGGAAAAGAGATGAATGCTGGGTGAGAGTCGAAATTCAATTCAGCTATTTGATTATGAGGATATGAGTACGTTCTGAGCCCAGGGATGTTCCAGGAATCCAGGGTGAAGCAGAAATCCCAGACACAAGTAAAATTTTCTCCACACCTTAAACTCTCTTCTCTAACTATAAGGAAAAGGTAAAAGACATGAGATTTACAGCCAAAACAAAACAAAACAAAACAACAACAAAACCAACCAAACAAAACAAAAATATCTCTAGTTCTAGTTCTGCTAACAAATATTTCATTGAAATGTCCCAGCCTCAAAATCTCAGCCAATGAAATGCAGAAAGTAATAGAATCCTATAGTGAGGAAATGATAACTCATTGACATTATGTATATAAAGATCCTAGCACTATTCTAGAAACTCTGCAAGTTTTGGTATCTTTTAACATTCTCTCTTCGAGTCATTTATGCTGATTTTGCAAAAATTAAGTTGCTCAGGTTTTGCAGGAAAAGGCTTTCTAGGATCAGGCCGAAGTCTTAAACCTTTATTAGAATGCATGCAGTTACTTGATTTAAGGATTTTGCAGAAAAGGATTGCCTCAATTATATGCAAAGAGAAGGTTCCTTTGGGCAAGACTCATTTTGTCAATTCTGACACAGTTACGTTCTTCAGGTACCCAAAATCATTTGGGGGGCAGGGAGACAACAGTGCATGGAGAGAAGTCCTGAGTATTCACTTTCTATTGCTGTATGAAAATTACCGGAAACTTAGTGACTTCAAACAACACATGGCTTTTACCTCAGTTCTGTGGGACAAGGGTCTGTCATGGCTCAGCTGCATCCTTTACTCAGGGTCTCTCACGCATGACTGGTTCTCCTCTGCACCTCACGGTGCTCCCCTCAGTTCATTCAGATTGTTGCCAGAATTCTGTTTCTTTTGGTTGTAGGACTGAGGTCCCCATTGTCTTGTGGGCTATTAGCTGGGTGCCTCACTTGGCTTCTTTCTCATGAGTTCTGATTTCCCTTATCTTTTAAAGGGGCTCATGTGAATAGATCAGATCCAGAAGGATGATCTCTGTTTCTTAAATTCAACTGATATGGGATTTTAATTACACCTGTAAAATCTCTTCAGGGCAATAACTTGATTAGTGTTTGCTTGAATAACCAGGAGATGGGAATCATGAGCCCGGCCATCTTTAGAGGTCTGCTGACCATAGTCTGCTTCTTCTCCATATGGTTTTGTAGCAGTTTCTGTTTAACAATCTTTTCTACAGGAAAATTCACTACTCGGAACCCTAGTTTAACCACACTGGAAAGGACTCTACCCTGTGCAGGCTGTGTTCAGCAGTGTATAGGACCCACAGTGATGCCAAATGGAATATTCTTTTTATGAATGTTGTGAATAACATTCCATCTGCTGAGGGGTGCCCTGCCCTTATTTATTTCTGCTCTGTATCACCAAGGTCATTATGTAGATTTTATGAATTGATTAGATTAGATCACTTTCAAATTGGCTTGATAACAGCCTAATGATATTGAGAAAAAAACACACAACTGAATAAAAAATGTCTACTTAAAATAACCGTGCAATGTTTCAGTTGGAAAGAATAAAAAACTAAGATGATGATATACATGTAGACACACAGATGTATATGTACAGTTGGTTGTATGAGGATGGATTTTGGAGCTTTGCAACATTCTTAGTCTCATTTTCCTCACCTACCAAATTGGCTAGATTCTGGCTGTTTGATGACTTCACAGTGCCTATCATCTCTTGACTTTTTATGTGAGATCATACATTTTCCTCATCGTGTAAACCATTTTTCTGTATTGGTTTGCAGTTACTTATGGTCAAAAACACCTAACATAAGTAATGACCCTGTTTTCAGTTTATTGTGGTCCCTCTACAGAATGGGAAAATGAAAATGTGTTCACTTTATTGTTTTTAGACAAATTTGGTAGAAGTTCTACTGGACAAGGAAGTGTAATCTAGAGATTGCACATACGTGTGTATAAGTGTGCATGTGGTGTTGATTAGATTTGTCTAATCTAGATTTTTAGAAGAACCTGTTTTAAGATGTTCAGTCTGAGGCAATACAGAGGTTGCAGAATGAACAAAAGTAGCCTTTAACGATCACCCCTGGTCTGCAGGATGCTGAGCCAAGGTATATAGGAGATGCGTGTTCTCATTAAGTTCTCATAACAAGTAAAAGAGGTAGACATTTTCTTACATGGTATGTAAGAAATGAGCTCACAGAGGTGTAAGAAACTTCCCTAAGCTTAGGCAGATATTCAGCCCTAGGACTGGGATTTGAACCCGAGTTTGATTATAAAGCCTTTGTATCTTACTAAGCTGCCTCTGTGAAAGGCAAGTGTAACAACAGACAAGAAAAATAAACTCATGGGGAACTTTGACCCGATATTTTTCGAACCTATTAATTCACACTCAAAAATGAAACATCATCGATCATTTATCCAACAAATATTCCCGGAGTGGCAAGCATGATCTCCACCCATTTGGAGCTTACAGTCTATAGGGAAGTAAGGCATTATTCAAATATTCACCCAAATAGATGTCAGGGCAAAACAGCATGAAATATCAAACTGCTTTTCATAAATTAATTGAAATGTCGCAGGTAAGGAGATATAGGATAGCTATTTCATTTGCTTTCCTGGGAAAGGTATAGCACACCGTCAATCCCAGCTCTAAACATATTTTATTATCTATTTCTTTACCTCTACTTTCTTGTTACCAATTCCAAGAAAGGAATTTTTTGTTCCTGTCTCGGGCATTTGCATCTCAGCAAGCTATAGGTTCCAGGAGCAGCCCCAAGTCTCTGAAGCGTGGCTAGAAGTCAGAGGAATATTTGTTCTGTTCAATTAAATTCTGTTTGCTACAAATATATAAGAAGTTTTATCCTTCTTTGCCCCTTGTGATTCTCCAGAGGATCTTCTCCAAAGGGGACAGTTAGAAACTAGGGTCACAGCCTGGGAGGGCTGTCCTGCCTTGACCTGCAATGCTTCTAGGCTCCCTGTTGTGGGCAGAGGGGCCCAGACGCAGACCTGGGACCTCGGTGCTCTCAGTCAGCTGCCCACAGTGCTTCAAAGGGGTGTCCGGAGCTCAGATGACGTGCCATTCAGAAGGCCGGTCGCAAACGTTCCGCGTGTTTTATTACAATATCGAAACACAAGGGGGCAGCAGTGTCCTCCATGATCGCTGGAAACCTGATTTCTAGTTCATACTCTCTCAGAGTTCTTTCCCTAAACTTGGTGCAAGTCTGAATAGATTTCTTTCCAGAAAGCTGTTTGCCCTTTATGAAAGGTGACTGTTAGCTCCTGTTCCCAAATTAGGTATGTAAAAACATTATTTCGGGGAAAGGGGCCCAGAAACTATTAATCTCCTCCATTCTGGATATTACAGTTGGAGTAAAATTACGAACTCTTTTCTGGAAGTTGAGCCACGCTTAATTTTAATCATCCGAGATCTGTAGGTTGTAGGTCTAAGGAGACAAATAAATAAGCAGGACAACAACAAAAATTCCTGAAACAACAAAAAAGTCTGAAATTCGAATAAATTTGCTGTTAAGTGCATTTAGGTTCTGAGGTCAGACTGCTTGTATTTGCTTGGCTATATTACTGAGGAAAGGTTTAAATCTTTACAACAGAGGGGGGATGGGCATGGAGGAGGACACTTGTGGGCATGAGCACTGAGTGTTATGTGGAAACTAATTTGACAATAAACTATTTGTAGAAAAATAATAATAATAAAAAAATTAAAAAAATCTTTACAACAGAAATAATAATAATGTCTATCTTGGGAGTATTATGAGTTTTAAATAAAGATAACCCATATGCAATGTTTAGTGTGATAGCTGGCTTTAATTCTGATGAGCATGATTTCTGTAAGGGTGGGGGTGAGCTCTACGAATCGGTTCAGATTTGTTCTTTTTTCCCTTAATGGAGAATATTGTATTTATCCTTATCAAATGCCTTCTATTTATTTACTCTCACAGGGTCTTTATAATCTTAAACCCATCTTATTTTTTCTTAATTACTTATTGTTCTAAACTGTAGCCTGTGGAATTTGATAGACCCTGGCTAAAATCCACTCATATCACTAGTTTGGGACTTTCCAAACTTTAGAAGAGGTTATTTAACTTCTGCAAGACTGAGTTTTCCCATCATGCATTTATTCATCAAATAGTTTTGAAAATACATGTCAGAGAGTGTATCAAGTGTTGGAGGTAAAACAGTCACCAAGACAGATTAAGCTCTCCGGAGTTTGGAATCCATCAGAGAAGGCACGCATAAATCAAGGAGCTGCACAGATAACCCTTTAGCCAGAGTAGTGATGAGGGCTCCAGAGGAAGTGTGGGAAACCAATCTAATCCAGGAAGGGTCACAGAGAAGACCTCCCTAAGGATGTCACACTTAAGTGACTTTAAGCAAAGACCTGGAGGGTGAGAGGGAGTTAGCAAGAGCTGGGGGAGAGGTCAATGGCATGTGCAAAACTTGGGGGAGACTTCAAGGACTGAAGAGATGGCAAATGTGCAGGGAATGATAGTCTCAGACCCAGGTAGTTAATCCCAGGCCTGCTAGATATGTTAAGAATCAAGGTCTTTACCATTCATGTAATAAAGGTAATATGCTGGGGCGCCAGAGTGGCTCAGTCGGTTAAGCCTCCGACTTTGGCTCAGATCATGATCTCACAGTTCGTGGGTTCGAGCCCCATGTCGGACTCTGTGCTGACAGCTCAGAGCCTGGAGCCTGCTTCAGATTCTGTGTCTCCCTCTCTCTCTCTGCCCCTCCCCCACTCACACTCTGTCTCTCGAAAATAAACATTTAAAAATTTTGAAAAAAAGAATAAATAAAGGTAATATACCTGTTTTATAGGGCCCTGGAGAGAAGTAAGTGATCCTTACACAAAGTCCCCAAGCAAAAGGGCATGTCACATTCTACACAATCAATATTACTCTGTTTTATTTTTGTCCTACCAGAGCTGAATTTCTAACTCTGGTGTAGTAATTATACAATGCATAATTCTTTAGCATCTACTCTGTACCAGGCTCTCTGCTATCAACTGAACAAACAGGAAAGAAAGACTAGATAATGGTCTTGCCCTGGTGGAGGCTTTCCACTGATCAGCTACTGTGTGTGTGACTTTACTTCACCTGACCAAGAGTTTCAACATAGTTGAGAATTTAAAGTCTCTTGGGGTGCCTGGGTGGCTCAGTCTGTTGAGTATCAGACTTCGGCTCTGGTCATGATCTCACAGTTCATGGGTTCAAGCCCCACGTTGGGCTCTGTGCTGACAGCTAGCTCAGAGCTTGGAGCCTGCTTTGGATTCTGTGTCTCCCTCTCTCTCTGACTCTCCCCTGCTCACATCTCTCTCTCTCTCTCAGAAATAAAATAAAAACATTAAAAAGAAATTAAATTAAGTCTCTTGCTCCCATTTCCCCACTGGAAAAAAAAAAAAGCAAACACACAGAATAAACTCACATTGCCATAGCTTACAACGTAAATAATTTAGGATTATTACTTTGTATGTAGGAGTTACTGCTGTATCTTTCTTTGCTCTTAATAATAATTAATAACAATAATGATGATAATTTCTACAATGCATACTTGGCTATGGTGATGCTGATTAGGATGGATCTCAATACTATTGTAAATGCTACTGAGGTCTTAATGATACTATTTTAGGAGCTAATATTCTTCTATTTTTTTAACTTTATCTCTTTATTTTGAAAGAGAGAGAGAGTGTATGAGCAAAGGGAGAGGGAGAGGGAGAGAATCCCAAGCAAGCTCCAGGCTGTCAATACAGAAACCAACCTGAGGGTCAAACTCACAAACTGTGAGATCATGACCTGAGCAGAAATCAAGAGTTGTATGCTTAACTCACTGAGCCACCCAGGCACCTGGGAGCTAGCATCCTTGTAGAGAGCTGGAAATCTAGCACCCTATTAGATGTAGCTGTATAGATACATTTACCCTGATAACTAAAGTAGTCTAACTCTTATTATCTTCAATATATTAAACACTACACATTCATTTATTTATTTAACATAGAACAATCTTGACTTTTCAAAAGTGTTCCAGACATAGAAATGAATCATCAAATCGTAAAAACGACCACTTTTACTCTTCATTTACATCTACAACCTTTTCATTTTTACAGCTCATCGATATTCAAGGCATTCATTTTGCAAATATGGGGAAGGCATTATTTCAATCAGTAAGAGATCCTCTTCAAGACTCATGTTATATAGGTTTGTGATAACAATTTCTCTTCTCTCTAGCGAGGCACAACACTACAGGCTTTACGTTCCTGCCACGTAATGAAGTAAAAACAATACATATTTTCTTTAATATCTTAACAGATATTTTCATTTTCTTGTTCACCAGCTGTTAACCTTACTGCTTCCCAGAGAGAGATTAGTGTTTGGATTTAAATTATGAGAGCTTTACCTCATGTCTTCCTGTTTCATCGCTGTTGTTGTTGTTTGTTGTTGTTGCTCTTTTCGTAGGGAGACGAGAAGTCTGAGGGTTTTGTTTTCTATATAACCTCTCAAAATTATCCAAACATTCTCGCTTTATCAAAACCTAACATACCTAGTAAGATAAGGAATATTTCCTCTGGTGGTTGCAATGCATGGTTGAAAAAGCACACTTTTCCCCACAGAGAATCGAAATAACTGTATTTTATCTATTTTTTTGAATTATACTTTCATTCTCACTATGAACAACTAACATTGTCCTTCTTTAAGAATTATTTCCTTGACTCCACCATCAGAAAAGTATTTGTCACATCTTTCCGTATTGTTTGATTTTTGCATTTTCCCATTTTATGCCTCCGCATCAGGCACTGTAAGCAATCTCATCCAGTCATCACTTCAGAATAAAATATGAACAAACTATTACTGTAGAACACAAATTAATCACCAAGAGTACATTTATTACTTGTATTATGATTCCTCCATTCTGTGACTATTATAATTTTGAATAAATGGAGGCATTATTATTTAAGATCAAATTTCAGGTAAAGAAATAGACTTTCTGTGGTGGGGGGCTGTGGGGGTAAGTGGGTTATGGGGAAAATATGGAAAGACGGGTTAGTGGTGTTTTTGACAAATTGAAGTTTGAAGTGTGTGATGGATATCTAGGCAAAGGTGGAGAGTCAATAATCAGGAATGAACCTGGAGCTCAGGAAAGGGGTCTAAGCTTCTGTCTATGGATTTGTGTGCCTTTACCAGATAGTACTAGAGATCTCTCAGAGAAAATATAGAGTGAGACATATCAGGGAGCACAATACACAGTCTTGGGGAACAGCAGTAATTAGAAGATGGGAGTAAGTGATCCAAAAAAGCGTAGTGAGAGAGGTACAAGGAGAAGCAACAGAGGCTAAGGCTAAATGTCCTTAGCCAATGGAACTAAGGACATTTAAAGAGCTCATGGCTTCTAATTTCAAACTAGGCAGAGAGTTTAATTAGGACCCAAGAGGTCATGAGAAAGAATGATTAAAAACATAAACTCTGGAACCAGAGTACATGGGCTTGAATCCAGGATTTACTACTCATACTAGCTGTGCTGTCTTGAGCAATTTTTTTAACTTCTCTGTGCCTCAGCTGCCTCATTTGTAAAATGGGGCTAATAATAATATACTTACCCCATAGAATTAATATAAAGACAATACTGGCCAATATTTGTAAAACCTTAGACCGGTCTTTGATTTGTACTTAAATATTTCATTCTGGGGTGGGCCAATGTAAATAGTATTGTGTTTTTAATTTCAAGTTCCACTTTTATTTAATGTGCAAATCTAATAAAATATGTATCCGTTCTAAATGAGAAAAATTGCAAAACTCTGATCAATGCAATCAAAGAATAACTAAATAAATGGAGAGACACTCCTAGTTCATGGACAGGGGAACTTGGTATTGCCAAAATGTCGATTCTTCCCAACTTCATCTATAAATCCAAAGAATCGTAGTCAAAATCCCAGCAAGTCATTTTATTGATAGCGACAAAATGATTCTAGAATTTATATGGAGAGCCAAAACACCCAGCATAACCAACAAAAAATGGAGAAGAATAAAGTTGGAGGGTCGATGCTACCTGACTTAATATAAAGCTACAGTAACCAAGACAGTGTGATATTGATGGAAGAACAGACAAATAGGCCACTAAAGCAGAAGAAAGAGCTCAGAATAGACCCACATAAATATAGTGAACTGATCTCTGACAAGGTGCAAAGGCAATACAATTGGAACAAAGATAGTCTCTTTAACAAATAGTGTTGGAACAACTGGACATTCATCTCCAAAAATAAAAAAAAAAAAAAGAAATATAGACACACACTTTACAACCTCCACGAAAACTAACTCAAAAATGATCATAGACCTAAATTTAAAGCCAAAACTGTCAAACTCGTACAGTTTTGCACTTTAAATTTATGACCGTGGGTATGGTGATATCTTTTTAGATATAACACCAAAGATGTGATCATAAAAGAAGTAATTGATAAGCTGGAATCATTAAAATTAAAAATGTCTGCTCTGCAGGAAGTAATATCAGCAGAGTTAGAAAGTAAACCATGGATCAGGGGAAAATATCTGCAAAAGACACATCTGAAGAAGTACCATTATATAAAATGTACAAAGAACCATTGAAATTCAACAGTAAGAAAATAACCTGGTTTAAAAAAATGAGTCAAAGACTGTAATGGGCATTTTACCAAAAATCTGATATTATATATATATACATATATATATATGCATATGAAATGATGCTCCAAATCATGTCACCAGGAAAATGCCAATTAAAATGGCAATGAGATACTGTTATTCACCTATTAGGATGGCCAAAACTTGGAGCGCTGACCATACCGAATTCTGGTGAGAATGTTAAACAAGAACTCTCATAAATTGCTGGCGGGAATGCAAAACCACACAACCACTGGGAAAGACAGTCTAGTAGTTTTTTACAAAACTAGATAAGCTCTGACCATACGATCCAGCAGTCATGCTCCTTGGTACTTACCCAAAGGATTTGAAAATTTATGTGTGTATAGTCAAAACTTGCACAAAATTGTTTACAGCAGCCTTATTCATAATTGCCAATACTTGGAAGCAACTAAGGTGTTTTTTGGTAGGTGAATGGACAAATAAATTGATACATCCAGACAATAAAATATTATTATTCAGAACTAAAAACAAAAACAAAAACAAAAACAAAAAACTACCAGGCCATGAAAAGACATGGAGGAAACTTAAATCCATGTTATTAAGTGAAAAAAGCCAATCTGAGAAGACTACATACCTTCTGACTCCAACTAGATGACATTCCAGAAAAGGTAAAACTATGGAAGCAGTAACAAATCAGTGATTGGCAGACATTAGGCTGGAGAGGGGTGAAAACATGGAGCACAAAGGACAGTGAAAACAGTCTGTATTGTATTTTAATGATGACGATGTCATTAAAATACATTTAACAAAACCCATAGAATGTACCAAACCCATAGAATGTACAACAGCAGAGTGAACCCTAAAATAGATGATGGACTTTGGGTAATTATGGTGTGTTCATGTAGGTCCATTTTCGGGAACAAATGCACTATTCATGTGAGGGATGCTCCTGACAAGGGAGACAGTTCATGTGTCAGGACAGAGGGTCTATGCAAATCATTGTACCTTTCTTTCAATTTTGTTATGGACGTATAATTGCTTTAAAAAATTTAGTCTTAAAAATACTTTGAATTAGGTTTTTACGACATGTGTTTCAAAACACCCTAATCTATATCAGGTTGTATATTTTCCCCAGTTTTTGGTTCTTTACAGGATTGCCTACAAAGAATAAATGTAATCTCCTGGTTCTCTTGTTGGTGTGTATTGATGCTTCAGGAGATAACAGTCAGATGAATGAAGGAGAGTTCATATTTTTCTTGGTTATTGTTTTAATCTCTGACCCCAGGCACAAGAAATGATATATTAGTCTATTTTATGAACTTCATTTTTACAGCCATAAGATTTGAGCTCTAGAGAATTATTTCAAAGACCAGCAGGAAGCTGAAATGATGTGGAAAAGAAAAAAAGCACACATATACAACAAATGAAACAAATTAATCTGCAAGAACATTTGAAATTTCAAGAAATATTAATTTCACAGTTGTTCTTATTTAGGTCAAATCTATTCAACAAATCTCTACTAAAGCCTTACCCTAAGCCAGGCACATAGAAAATGAATAGATGAACAACTTGAAATGACTTTTCATTGTGGCCTAATAATTATATAATATGTTGAATTTATTTGAGACACAGTATGTGGTAGAACACTGAAATGGAAACACTAGGTTAGGCATAGTGAAATATAGTGTGTCAATATGAGTAACTATTGAGGATAATGTAAAAATAAGATCTTGCAATGACTGTAATTTAAATACCTCTCAATGCTTTACATTACCTACTAATGAAAAGAGTCCATGTGTTATCATTTGAAAAGTACAAAGATCTATTACATTAACACCTTTTTGGAGCCCCTGTCTGTATGCCCAGCAATGGGCTACACACTGGGAATACATTGTGAAAAAGGCAGGTCTGGTTTCCAGCCCTTGTCCCTTAGTGCACATCGGGGGACCCTCTGAGGCATCATAAGATTACCCATGTCACTTTTTACATTTAGTAAGTGATAAAACTCACATTCAAACATGAGTGTTCTAAAACATTATGAAGGTCTCTCCCAAATGGCCTCATTATTTTTATTTTTCTCACCGCAAAATAGAATTCTTAATCTCTGTCCAGGTTGATGTCTAAATAACTGGTAATTATTTCCAGAATATAAGTTTGCTTGAGTTACAAGGCTCATCATGTTCGAGAGTGTCATTTTCAATCTGGGGAAATTGAGATAAGATGCGTCGAATGATCCACTCAAAAAAGAATAAAATTCTCTTTTCACTCTGAGCTCATGTTTGTTCCCTTGAACCATGCCATAAAAGACACACATTAATAAGGAACTATAATGAACCATGCCATAAAAGACACACATTAATAAGGAACTATAATGTTGCCAAGTTTAACACCCTCTTCCCTTCTTCCTCAAATATACAAGTCATAACTGGAAATACATTTTTTTATGTTTGTAGTTATTAGTTTACCTGAGTAGTCAAATTTAGGATGACTTGCTCTCTAAGATTAGAATTCTCATTCTAGAAGACCTTTGAACTGTAAAAGACAAATTCGTCCTTTCTTTTCTTTTTACCTTCCTTCTCTCTTTCATTTTTTTCCTACTTTCTTCCCTTCTTTCATTACACAATCATTTGTTCACAAAGTTATTTGGCATGTAGGGTGTTTGGCATATTCAAACATAAGTAAGCACACTTCCTGTTCTCAATGGCTCACAATCAAGTGAAGGGGAAAGATGTGTAAATGGATAATTACAAAACAGTGTGTTGTGAGTCTTATCATCCATTGTGGAACTGTTTTCTGGAGAGGGAGGTTTAGCGGCTGGCAGGCTGGGAACGATTTGTGGAGAGAAAATTCCTGAAGGTGAGTTACGGATTTATCACATTTTGAAATAAGAAACAGCATTCCAGGATGAAGAATTACCACTTGTAAAGGCAAATAATATTTTATGCTCGTTTCCCCTCCTCCTGCTCTACAGTATCTAAGAATATATAATTAGGAAAAGTTATGTTTGGTAGAGAGAAAACACCATTGGACTATTCTACTATCTGTTTCTCAACTGTAAGGCAGGGTTAAGAAATCATCCTAATCAACAAAAGAGTAAGATGGTGGAAGAGGTAGGGGTGCCTGGGTGGCTGAGTCCTTTGAGCATCCGACATTGACTCAGGTCATGATCTCGAGATTCGTGAGTTTGAACTCCACATGGGGCTCGCTGCTGTCAGAGCACAGCCAGCTTTGGATCCTCTGTCCCCCTCTCTCTGCCCCTCCCCTGCTTGCAATCTCTCTCTCCCCTCTCTCTCTCTTTCAAAAAACAAACAAACATTTAAAAAATGATGGTGGGGGCGCCTGGGTGGCTTAGTCGGTTAAGCGTCCGACTTTCGCTCGAGTCATGATCTCGCGGTTCGTGGGTTTGAGCCCCACATCCGGCTCTGTGCTGACTGCCAGCTCAGAGCCTGGAGCCTATTTCAGAGTCTGTATCTCCCTCTCTCTGACCCTCCCTGCTCACGCTGTCTCTCTCTCTCTCTCCTAGAAATAAATATTTAAAAAATAATAATAAATAAAAATAAAAATAAAAAATGATGGTGGAGGAAGTAGAAATAAAACAGAGAATGAACTAGGCTATTACTATGATTTCATGAAGTTGGAGATCAAGAACCAGTGGGTAGCTGTGTAAATGCACACTGCTTTCTCTATAGATTAATAACTAGCACTTTCCTTCTTTGCTTTTTTTGATATCACACTTTTCTGACCACTGCTGCCAATGTTGGAAATGGATTCATGATTCACTGGCTTCTCAAACAGCTATGTAAAAACCACTTAAAAGGGTGGTAATAGTGTTCTCAGATGGAGGGGCAATGCTATCCAAAAACAATTACCTGGGGACATCTCTGCTGATATATTTGGCAATTTATTCAGATCATTGGAAGTTTATTTGATAACACGTACAATTCTTAAGATACCCTGGTTCTATGTTGAGTGAGACAATTTCAGGGCACAGTGAGGGTAATACATTTTATTTATTTAATGTGATTTTTGGATGAATTTGGGGGGAAAAATGACAAGGCTTTGG
The DNA here is from genome assembly GCA_017311185.1 of Proteles cristata cristata. NCBI lineage: Eukaryota > Metazoa > Chordata > Mammalia > Carnivora > Hyaenidae > Proteles > Proteles cristata. The sequence goes on from JAESUZ010002383.1 coordinate 537,779, forward strand.
CTGATCTTTCAAAGAAAATAACAATAAAGAATAGAACGTAATTAGTAATTTTCAATTTTCTTCATTATATTTTTTATCTTTCCATCTTTCTGTAATGAACATGATTTCATTTTGTAGTTAGAAACAGATAAGAGTGTTATTATAAAAAGAATAAAATCATCACTGCATCCACAAATTTACCTCGGTAAGTTTCCATCATGTTCCCTTATGAAAGATAAAAAAAAAAACAAAAAAAAAAAACCTCTTTCTTGCTCGTATAGAACTTACACTATGGGATTCTAGTATGTGTGGTCATTGGCAATTTCTTGCGGGTGTTTTTTCAGCCTGGAGATAGAGTGGATGAGTTGCAAGAAAAGGGGTGATATGAGGAAGGACAAATATTGGACTAGAAGTCAGGGGGTATAGATTACAGTTCTTTTCTTTCCCTGTCTATTACATGGCCCTAAATAATTCTTTTACTATTGTAGCATCTGTTTTCTCAACCTAAGATGGGGCAAATAATACATCCCCATGGGCCAAGAGAATGCGGCTAAAAGGAGGTAAAAATATTTTGCAAGCTGCGAGATGGCATACACATGTAACTTGTTTTTAAGAACGATTATTCATGGTCATAAATAAGTACTGTTTAGAGACTCAACAGAAGGGGCCTTGTCTAGAGATATTCTTATTGTGCAATTGGCAAAGAGGTATTATGGAAATTATGTTAACATATGAGTGGGCAGGTTAGATATACGTAACTGGAAATGGTCTAACTGTAGTATCTATCCTTCCCCACATTTTGTATCTGGAAAGGCAGTTTTCATGTTTCATAATAACATTGACATCTATAAATTCCCTTTCAAATGCTTACCTCTCCCAAAAGACTTGCTATCAGCAATTTAATTTTTAGACAGTTTTACTCAGAGGACAATAGTTTATTTGAGGACTTTGGAGTTGTTGCCTGAGGTTATATAAGAGTATTAAATACTGTATTATATTTCTGATGCATCATGAAGATTTTCTTTTCTGCCTATAATTTAATTTTCATTTGAGAATTTTTCTTCTCCTCTTCTCATATTGATTTTATTTTGTAGCATCATTAAAGAAGTGTCAGGAAAAACCTTTTTGAAATGAAGGTAGATGGGGTGCCTGGTTGGCTTAGTTGGTTAAATGTCCAACTTCAGCTCAGGTCATGATCTCACAGTTCCATGAGTTCGAGCCTGCATCAGGCTCCATGCTGACAGCTCGGAGCCTGGAGCCTACTTTGGATTCTGTGTCCCCCTCTGTCTCTCCCCCCACCCCACCCCAGCTCACATCATCTCTTTCTCAAAAATAAATAAACATTAAAATTTTTTTTAAAAAATGAAGGAAGATAAGGGCATATCTATAGGTACAGACATTTTTATAGTGCACTTATATTTAATGTAGGACTACTATGTAAATATTAATTTGCTGCTGAAATTCTAATTCATGTTGAATCAGTAAGCACATTTTATTGAATTTTGAGCATTTTGGTCATTAATAGTTCAATGAATGTTAGCCATAATTCACCTTTAAGTTTAAATATTAAAACTGTTTAAAGTCATTTACTTTTGCTCACAGCATAATGTATTTTTAATGGAAATTCACATTTGGGATTTTTTTTCATTAAAAAGCAACTGTGATATAATTGTCTGAGTGTTTGATTATGGATTCTTACTTAAGAAGGTTTTAATATCTGGTTATATCTTAAAATGGGCTAGTCTGTAAAATGATGATTTTACTCCTTATTTATATAGATTTTACTACATGCTTCTTCCACAGTATTTTATTCTTATGTGAAACACTTTTTATTCAGTATTGTGATAGCTCATTTACATATACATACACACCCGTTACTAGGTTGTAAGCACTATGGGGAAAGGAAGTTTTCTCATATAACATGTCCATCGCTCTATTCCCACAGGTAGCAAAGTGGCTAACAAATAGCATACTAGTAAACATTTTGAACAAATGAATGAATGAATGAGCCATAAACTGCAAGAGACAAGCAAAAACATAGGCATTTAATACATAAAGATATAATCTCATGAAAATCCACGTGAAATGTTACGTTAAAAAAAAGACCCTGAAATACATGGAACAAAATATTTTAAAATATTGTTTAGAACATTCATGATTCAGCTGTTTTTATATGTAGTGAAGAGTGCCTTAGCCCCCAATCAGCAAACTAGTCTTTCCACCAAAAAGAGCAGAATTTAGCCTAATCTCTCACTGTAGTGAGTGGTGGAAGATGAGCAGAGAACCCAGAACTTGCCTCCTCTGAGGGAAACTCAGCTCTGAGGAAACAGATAGAGAAGGTCATCCAGCACAGTTGATCTTGTGGGAATGCCACATCTCATAGAGGACACTGAAGGAAAGCAAAGACTCCGAACAATGTAGTTATACTCTATGCTCAAAGAGAACTTTGCCATAAGCAAAGACTATGGATCTTCAGCAAACGTAATAAGGCTCCAATTAAAAAAAAAAAAAACTCACATGATTACCAAGAGGAAGAAGAGAGTTCCAGAAAATAATTTGTAAGTATTTTAGTGAATTCAGAGCAAATTTAAATGGAAACAAATATATTTTCTCAGCACACAAAATAAAGGATTTCTAGGGGTTTAAATTAAGAGTTGCATAGTGAGAAGGAAGAAGAAGTTGATAGGATCATTCCTTTATCATTGGGTAAAATAGTTTGATTCTATGAAGACTTCAGTTAATGAGTAAGGAGCCATACATTAAGGCTTCCTGCCACAGTGTGCATTTAGTCCTCAGAGATGCCCGAATTAACACCTTCCACATGTGTTATTAGAGTTTTGTGCTCAGACGAGGCTGACAGATCCTGTCTATTGCAATTGCAAAGCTATTGCTCAGAATGAAAAAAAGGAGGAAAAGAAATTTCCCTTCTTTCAACTCCCATCCTTCAAAACTGCTTTTATTTTTATTTAAAAAATTTTTTTTTGTATATTTTTGAGACAAAGAGACAGAGCACAAGTGGGGGAGGGGCAGAGAGAGAGGAACACAGAATCTGAAATAGCCTCCAGGCTCTGAGCTGTCAGCACAGAACCTGATGCGGGGCTCGAACCCACGAACTGCCAGATCGTGACCTGAGTGAAGTTGGATGCTTAACTGACTGAGCCACCCAGGCGTCCCCAATAAACGCTTTAAAATAGGCTATCTCTTCTGGTTAAAAATCTTTTGCTGGAACACTGCTACATCAGCTCAAGAATCACAGTGCGTAACAAATATGAATCAGGTTTTGTTACATTTGTACCATTTCTATAGTGTAAGAAGCCTCTAACAGATCTAGAGTTCATATATCTAAAATTTGTCTTAGATAACAAATAAAAGAGAAACAGGGAAACTAAATACCTTTACAGGCTCAAAAAAGAAAGATATTCCAGATAGAGTAAAGGCAGAACAAACTTTTTTAAGGTAATGTAGGACAACATCTTAACTCCAAAGGAGCACTAATCCTATGTATCAGATTGCAAAAAAGGGCCAGGAATGCCTCTTCCCGTTAACCCATGTCCTTGAAAAGTCCCTTTCACAACTGCTTAAAGCAAAAATAGTAACAACGTTTTTGAGTTTGTATCTTATATAAAAATGAAATGCTTGAAAACAACAAGGAAGCCAGGAGTGGAAAAATGAAAGTATAATACTATCATGTTTTTAAACTATATGTGAAAGAATAGTATCACTTGATGATAGACTATGATAAATTAAAGGCGTGTGCTGTAAACTTTAAAGCAGCCACTAAGCTATACAACCACTAACAAAATAAGAAAACTTGATAACTAATGGGATGGTTAATTTTATGTGTCAACTTGGCTAGGCCACCGTACCCAGATATTTGGTCAGTCAAACACTATTCTAGATGTTCCTCTGAAGGGTTTTTGTTGTTGTTGTTTTATTTTTTGAATGGGATTAACATTTAAATAAGTGGACTTTGAGTAAAGCAGATTGCCTCAGACAGTCCATTGAAGGCATTAAGAAAAAGTTTGACTGTCTCTGAGATTGAGGGGTTCTGTTAGCAAACCACCTTTGGACTTGAAATTAACTCTTCTCTGGATCTCCACCTTGCCAGCCTACCCTGCAGAATTTGGACTTGCTAGCCTCCACAGTGCTGTGAGCTAATTCCTTGAAATATTTGTCTCTCTGTCTCTCTGTTTCTGTCTGTCTGTCTCTCTATATACACACATACATATATACAGGTATACACACACACACACACACACACACACACACACACACTCTATTGGTTCTGTTTTTCTAAAGAACCCTGACTAATACAAGTAATAAGACAAAAAATGATATAAATTAAATAACAAAAAATTACTAAGTTAACACAAAACAATCATAAAAACAGAGACATCCTTATATCTTCTGTCAAAGGAGCATCAGTAATTATGCACAGTGTGGCTATGAAAATCAAGTCATAGAGATCTGTTAAAATGTTTAAAGCCCTTAGCACTAAATAATGAAGCAATTCTTAAAAATATTTTTTATCACTAACAGTAACTATGTCCAGTTTTGATTCTACTTTTAAAAATTTACTCATTTACTATGATTATGCTCAGTAGTGCAGTCTTTCTTTGAGTCATAGCCTTAGTATTCTTGACTCAGTGACTCAAGCCAGTGTGTCTAATTTCTCAAATTTGAGAAAAGTTTCTGATGCAGAGTAAACAAGAAAGATGGAAATGACTTAGAAATACACCCACCCCAGCTTTTAGGGCCCCAAATACATGTGGTTTGCAGTGAATATATAAAATGCATAAAACAGTTCCAGTGCGTAGTAGTAGATGGGAGTAATCTATGTTGTGTCATAGGTTGGTTTTCCAAATAGCAAACCTTTCAGTAAATAGCTATTTTAATAACATTTGTGTTCAAAGAACACAATACTTTTACAGATGCAAAATTCTGAAATGAACAAGTTCTATGTTTTCCATTTCTCATGACCAAGCTACAAGATGGCTTCCATTGCTCTAGTATGGAAGATACTTGCACGCCCTCCCGCCCTCACTGGCTCTGTTCTGTAATAATGTTTCCTTTTGCCAAGACTTACAATGAATATAAAAACTCCATTTTAGTGCCACAAACTGGAAAGGGCTCCCGTGTCGCTGGACTTTTCTAAGAGGATATTTTCTGGTTTTGCCTACATCTGTGTTCCACTCATTTGATGGAGGGAGGTAATAGGATTTTTCTATTTGCTATAGAAGCTATATCAGAAGAACACAGATGCAAGTTCAGAAAATATGGTTTAAAAGACCATAAAGGGAAAACAAAGTGATCTATTGGTTTCGAACCCTAAGGTCTTCCATCATAAGAGTCGCGCATGCCTGGGAACATCAAGTGGGGCCTTCAGAGAAGTCCAGTGCTGTGCCCTGGAGTCTACTGCAGCCACGTCTTCCGCGGTGTGGGAGAAAGCATTCTAATGTGGCCCTCACGCTTTCCCGCCCCTGTGTGTGCAAGCCATCTGTGAATCTGATGGACTTCACTCTGTGATAGGTAATGTTACATGGCACAGGTGACCAGTTAACTGTAAAACAGGGAGACTATCTGGGTGGGCCTGACCTAATCACATGAGTCCCTTTAAAAGCAGAGGGCTTTCTCTGGTTGATTGAAGAAAAATAAGCCAGAAATGGGAATTGGAAAAAGTTAGAATCACCACTTTTGGCTTAAAGACAAAGGGGCTCCAAGGCAAGGAATGTCATAGCCACAAGGAACTGAAATCTGCCAACAGCAAGGATTAGCCTAGAAGCGGATTTGCCCATACCATTTGTCTGATACCTGGAGTTCGGCTTTGTGATTCCCTTAGCAGAGAGCACAGACTGTTATGCTGGAGATACAACTGTCAGTAAGTAAGTGTTGTTTTTAGCCCCTAAACTTCTGGTAATTAGTTATGCGTTGTAGAAAATGAATGCACATGATTTGGATCTCACCCAAAGTGTTTTTATTATTTTATGTTCATTAATTCATTTGTTCACTTCACCCATTTCTGAATATATTCATTACGCACCAGACTAGTGCCAGGCTCTAAGCTTAATCAGGAGTTTCAAACTTACAAGGCAATTGCGTGACTCAAATCCTGAAAACTACCTTATTAGGAAACCGGAATGCGATATCATCTACTCTCTCCAAACATGAACACACATCATGTAGAAACTCTGCAGGTAGGGAAACCTGAAAACAATTCAATATGTAGTTTTGTGGCTCACTTAGAAAGTTCGGTGGGCCTAATGAAAAGCTGGAAGTATTGACCATTTGTAAAAGAAAGCAGTATTTCCCTGACGAGGAGGGATGCTGAGCATCGTTTCATGTGTCTGTTGGCCATCTGGATGTCCTCTTTGGAGAAGTATCTGTTCATATCTTCTGCCCATTTCTTCCCTGGGTTTTTTGTTTTTTGGGTGTGGAGTTTGGTGAGTTCCTTATAGATTCTGGATATTAACCCTCTATCTGATATGTCATTTGCAACTATCTTTTCCCATTCCATTGGTTGCCTATTAGTTTTGTGGGTTGTTTCCTCTGCTGTGCAGAAGCTTTTAATCTTGATGCTCAGCATCCCTCCTCATCAGGGAAATACAATCAAAACCACACTGAGATACCACCTCACGGCAGTCAGAGTGGCTAAAATGAGCAAATCAGAGAACTCTAGATGCTGGCAAAGATGTGGAGAAACAGGCACCCTCCTACACTGTTGGTGGGAATGTAAACTGGTGCAGCCCCTCTGGAAAACTGTGTGGAGGTTCCTCAGGAAACTAACAATAGAACTCCCCTATGACCCAGCAATAGCACTGCTAGGCATTAACCCAAGGGATACAGAAATGCTGATGCATAGGAGCACACGTACCCCAATGTTCATAGCAGCACTCTCCACAATAGCTAAAACATAGAAAGAGCCTAAATGGGGCGCCTGGGTGGCTTAGTCGGTTAAGCGTCCGACTTTCGCTTGGGTCATGATCTCGCGGTTCGTGGGTTCGAGCCCCGCGTCGGGCTCTGTGCTGACTCCCAGCTCAGAGCCTGGAGCCTGTTTCAGTCTGTGACTCCCTCTCTCTCTGACCCTCCCCTGCTCACGCTGTCTCTCTCTGTCTCCTAAAAATAAATAAAACATTAAAAAAAAAAAAAAAAAGAAAGAGCCTAAGTGTCCATCAACGACGAATGGATCAAGAAAATGTGGTTTATCTATACCATGGAATACTACATGGCAATGAGAAAGAATGAAATCTGGCCATGTGTGGCAACATGGATGGACCTTGAGGGTGTTATGCTGAGCGAAATAAGTCAGGCAGAGAAGGACAAATATCATATGTTTGCACGTATAGGAGGATTAGGAGGAACTTGACGGAGGAACAAGGGGGAGAAGAAGGGGGGAAATGGTGGGGGAGAGGGAGAGAGGCAAACCATGAGAGACTCTTGAATGCTGAAAAAAACTGAGGACTGATGGATGTGGGGGGAGGAGGGATGGGCATGGAGGAGGACACTTGTGGGGATGAGCACTGAGTGTTATGTGGAAACTAATTTGACAATAAACTGTAAATAATAATAATAATAATAAGCACGTCTTGTAGCAAATACAAAAAAAAAAAAAAGAAGGCAGTAGATGGCAGTATTTTGGTCTAATTATTTTGGCTGTTTTCACATACTTCCTGAAATTGCTTCTAACTTTTCCAGATACCTAATGATTATCATGCCTGGAAGTTCCAAACACAGTGTCCCAGACCAATTAATTAGTATTACTGTTTTTCTCCCCAGTGGTGGGGAAGCAAATAGGAGCCTGCCTAGGGATTGCTGTCAGATCATGCTTCCCAGCTGTGCTGATGTCCACTCCATCCGTTATGCAAATCACATGCCTTTGCGGGAAAGGATCTCCCTGGCCTATGCTGGGCTTTGCTTATTAGACTAAGGAGAGCAATTAACACACCTCAGCTCAATGTAAAGCTTTGCTCCTGAGAGACAGAAAAACTTTGGTGGCCCAAGGCCAGATATTTCACAGCATCTGCAGGTAGCTGAAGAGATAGGGTACAAACTGATTCCTGCACTTAACACATTGCTAGTCAGTTTGTACCCTGGCTCTTCTGGAAAATGTGGAATGTCCTCTCTTTCACTTTCTCTCCTTGCCAACTCTCTTCCTTCTTTTTCTCTTTTCCATTCTTTCTTTCCCTCTCTCTTCCTTTCTTTCCTTCCTTCCTCCCTTCCTTCCCACCCACCTGCCTCCCTCCCTCTCTCTTTTCCTTCCTTCCTTCCTCCCTCCCTTCTTTCCTTCCTCCCTCCCTCCCTTCCTTCCTTCCTTCCCTCCCTCCCTTCCTTCTCTCTTTCTTCTCCTTCTTTCTTCACCCCTAATTCTTCCTCCACACCTCCTTCCTTGACTACTTCTTCCTTCCCCCATCTCTTTCTTTAAAAAATTTTTAATGTTTATTTATTTTTGAAAGAGAGACAGAGAGACAGAGACAGAGCATGAGTGGGGGAGAGGCAGAGAGTGAGAGACACAGAATCTGAAGCAGGCTCCAGGCTCTGAGCTGTCAGCACAGCCTGATGTGGGGCTCGAACCCACAGACTGCGAGATCATGACCTGAGCCAAAGTCAGATGCTCAGCTGACTGAGCCACCCAGGCACCCCTTCTTTCTCATTGCTTTATTCACTTTTAATTATCTCAAATTCCAGTTATGTTCTTCTCCCTTCTTCACAAATAACTGATATTTTATGTTTTGTTATGTATCCTTCCAGACCACTAATTCAATACCACTTAACTTTATATATTCCTGTAGAAAATACAAAGTGTTGCAGGCAATAACAGTATTGGGAGTATGTAGACCGACATTTATGCTCTGCTGCTGGGTTGTACACTGCTACCATCTCTCTGGAAGCCACTCCACCTTACCATGTAAGATGTACAAGCCCTAAGAGCCAGCATATCTTTCTTCCTAGGGAGATGTTCTAGATACTGTCTTACTTAAGTGCACCAGGAAGGTTGTACGAGAATTTCCCAAGCAGCCTAAGTCATAAAGCAAAACCTGGAAACAACTCGCATGCGCGTGGAGACAAGTGCGCCTGCACGATGGCGGTCTGTTGATTTGACAGAATACGCTACAAGCAGTGAAGAGGAGTGCCGCTTTCACATGTGCATTCGTTTCCTCGGGCTCCTGTAATGAAGTGCCAAGAACTGGGTGGCTTCAAGTAAAATAAGTTCTGCTGTTGTTGAAGTCCAAAATCAACGGCTATGCCAGCTCAGAAAGTACAAGGGAGGAAACTGCAACATGTGTGTCTGAGCTTCTGGCAGCCTCGGACATTCCTTGGCTCGTAGCTGGTTCTCTTCTCCCTGTGTTGTCTTTCCTCCATGGACTGCTCCCTGTGCATGTAGCTGTCTCTGTGTCCAAAAGTTGCTTTTATATGAGAGCACTGGTCCTTATTTTAACATGACCCTATTTCTAAACAAAGTCACTTCTGCAGCACTTGAAGTTTGGACTCGATTAAATGAATTGGGAGGTGAGGGCACAATACAACTTGTAACAATGTGTGTGTATGGATGAATACTGCAAGTATAATATTAAGCAAGAAAGCGAAAATCACATAAGACTATAAACAACATGGGGCAGCTGGGGGGCTCAGTCGATGAAGCATCTGACCCTCGGTTTTGGCTCAAGTCCTCATCTCATGATTCGTGAGTTCCGCCCATGTGTTGGGCTCTGCGCTGACAGTGTGAAGCCTGCTTGGGGTTCTATCTCTACCTCTCTCTCTCTGCCCTTCCCCTGCTTTTGCTTTCAAAATAAATAAATAAACGTTATTTTAAAAAAGAATATAAATAACATGATTCTGTTTCCATAATGATTCAACCAGACATGTTGAGAAACCAGAAAGGAAATGGAGGGAATAGTCATCACACACCCCAGCACGTGTTTACCTCCAGCGTGAGGTGGGGGATGGGCCTGGAGAAGGGCCAGTCTAGGTGGTGCTTTCTTTCCTAAGCTGGATGCTGGGTAGAGGGGCATTTGTTCCATAACTACTATTCACTAAATTGTACACATGTTATAGTCATTCTTTGTAAGGCATGATATATTTCATAATAAAATAATGAGGGAAGAAAACAAATTGGCAAAGAATCTCAAATACAATATTTATTTTGTTTTGGTGATTTCTTCATAAATTAGCATAATGCACATATTCTGAAACTTGCTATTTGTAACTAAAGCTTTTGGATAATTTTTAAGGATGTGTACTGGTTAATCGATTTGTCTATATGGGGACTTTCCCAATGTCCTGATTTTTTCCAATCATGATTTTGAAGCATTTTTCTTTTATTATGATTTTTTTCATTTTATTTATTTTAGAGAGAGGGAGAGAGAGTGAATGAGTGAACATGACGGGGGGAGGTGCAAAGGGAGAGAGAGAGAAAGAGAAAAAGAGAATCTTAAGCACGCTCTATGCCCAGCAGGGTGCTTGATGCGGTGCTCAATCCCACAACCCTGGGGTCATGAATTGACCCAAAATCAAGAGCTGGACAGTCAACTGACAGCCACCCAGGTGCAACTAAGTATAAATGAAAAAATTTCTTTAAGTAGTAAGTTCTTCCTGAGGCCTGGCAATGACTTCTGTCAGTCATTTAAGCTAGCTTTTCTTTGATTCAGTTTCTTCTTTTGAAAATTATGTATATGAACTATATAACACTTCAGTAATTAGCTAATTGATATTGTAAACATATTAGATTCTGCTTCCCTCTATTTTGAGCAGAGAAAGGAAGGCCACAGTGTCTCTTTCATGAGTAGAGTTTTAAAAAAATAGGATTATCTTATTCAAAATATCTATGTTAGTGTTACCTGTGATCTATCCTGGGCCTTCTCATTTCTACAATTTCTCTTCTTTAATTACTCTCTCATGTGGTTATTGTCCCTTATATTATAATGGTTCCTTAAACTTTATTAGTTTAGACATCTCTTCTTACCTATAAATACAATTATCTACCAACTCAATAATTCCCCCTTCATGCATCATAATCATGCTATAAACAAGGTAAGGCATTGTCTTGTTCCCTAAGGTAATTATCTTTTCTCTGGCAAACATTCTTCCTCTTCCTCCCTTCCCTGCCTCAGTGACCACATGTTACAGTCAGAACCTGGGACTGAGCCTTGAATCCTTCCAACTCTGTTCCTCCCCTTTGTTCTATCTAAAAACCTACTTTTTTGTTTTTGTTTTTTTTTCTTCTTTCTTTTTTACTATATCTCTCTAACCTAATGGTTTTCAAAGCATGGTCCCTGGACCAGTAGCATCCACATCCCTGAAACTTGTTAGAGATGCAAATGCTCAGACTTCACAGTGGACATAGTCAAAAGCTCTGGAGGTGAGGCTGTGACTCGTGGTTCCATCATATCTCCCTCAGACATCTCCCTCAGAATCCACCTCTCCGCTTCTAGAGTTATCTCTCTCAGAATTGCAATTCCAAGGTATCATTCTCCTGCTTAAAACTGGATATTGGTTGCCCAAGGTCTTCTGGGTAGATTAAAAAAGCATGACTTCAAAACTACCTGGGATTTGGCTCTTGTCTCCTCTAGCTTCATCTTATGTTCACCTCCAATCTCCCAGCTTTCAGAACACAAGCTCATCCCACACTCTGGCAATAAGCACGGGTGTGTATTTCCTGAGTGTTCATGCTCTCATGGATCCCTGGGCTTTTCAGAAAGCAATCTTGTCTCCTTCCTCTTCCATAGCCACCCTACATCAGGTATGGATTTCTTTGGGCTCTCTGTCCCCTTGTGCCACACCAAAAATCACTGTATTTTTAAATTAACTCACTTGGTTTCTTGAAAGATGTAATTCTGCAATGTAAAAAGATAGTATTTTTGCAAATGGAATGAAGTTCAAGGCTTCTGGAAGGAAAATCAAGAAAAAATTCATGGTGGTTTCTTTTGGAGAAGGGACAAGGAAGCAGGGTTACATTGGGAGAAAGATCTATCACTTATACTCTTGAGTTGTTACCATGACCATGTTTTGTTTTTACTACCTAAAAATAAGTTTAAAAATTAAGATTGAGGAGGCAAGATGGCGGAGAAGTAAGGAGCTCCACACTTGCACTCGCGCCCATACATCACACAGAAAAGATCTGAAGCCATTGGAAACCATACAAAACCTGAGAGACTCAGAGAAAAAGGACGCAGAATCCACTGAGAAAGCCTTCTAACGTGAGTGCGAACCGGGGAAGGTAAAATCGGGCCGGGATCGGAGCCTCCAGGGTGGGAGGCGATCCCCCTCTACCCTCTACGGGGAGTGAGAGGGGAAAAGGAGAGAGTCCGAGACAGAAAAATCTCCGCTCGGTGCATAGAAAGCCCGTACTTGCCAGATACCTGCACACCAGGTCCCCTCGCGACAACTGGTCCTGGGGGAGGCTGAGCACACAAACTGCTTCTTTGTGCCGCTACTGGAGGTTGGTTTTTAAAGCGGTGGTGGAGTGCCTGCCGCCATTGTAGCTCCAGAGCGGCTGGGACCCCTGAAAGAGACGCGCAGACACCGGGCATCCGCGCTCCTGGCTGGCTAGAACTCGAGAGGGAAGGCAAAGAGCTAAAAACTGGGAAATTTGCCTGTGAGTTCGTGTTTCGGGTGATGAGCCATAGAGAGACTCGGTTTTCCTCACTCCAGCGGGCTCAGGCTACGCGGACCCGGCAGGCAAGCCCCCGCGCATGCGCACCAGCCCGACCCAGAGAAGGAAGCAGCGATCCTGACTCCGCCCCCAGAGCTCAGCAGGGAGCCTGGAATAGCCCGAGGGGGTTGTCTGGGAAGCTGTGTCTAAGGCAACTTCAGTGGGGCGCGGACTGGGATTAGGAGATTGGAACTGGCCTGGGTTGAAGAGTGCAACCAACTTCGGCTGCGTCCCCGGAACGGGGAGTTGACACGCCAAAAAGAAAAAGCGAGATGCAGTGCGGGGTTCAAGAAGGGACTGGAGCACCGTCACTCTCCTCCCCACAATCGCCAAGGCAGAACCCCCGCCTGAGGCATCGGATCACGCCAAGCCCATCCCTGCCTGAGAGGGCTACCTCAAGAAACAAGCTAGAGTACACAAGGTGAAGAGTCCCAAATATCACTACGAATAGGAAAATAAAATAACCAAGGTCCCAACAAGAGTGACCGAGGGATACCATTCAAAAAACAATCTCTGAAAGGATAGGCCCTGGAAAGTCAAAGAGTTTCTTGGATATAGCAGTGCTCATAGAAACAGAGAGCATAACAGGTCTTTAAAACCAACAAGAGCTGGAAAGCTAACTAAAATGACGAAACGAAAGAGCTCTCCTCCAAAGAAACTCAAAGAAGAAATGATAGCTAATGAACTGCTCAAAACAGATATCAGCAGCATAAGTGAACAAGATTTTAGAATAATAATGGTGAAATTAATAGCAGGGCTTGAAAAAAACATAGGGGACATCAAAGAAACTATGGCTACAGACAGAATGGAAAATAAAAATAGGCATGAAGAATTAAAAAATACGATAAATGAGATCCATAATAAATTAGAGGCCTCCAATGCACGGATTGAAGAGGCAGAAAGGAGAATAAGTGATTTAGAAGACACCATTATAGAAAAACAAGAAGCTGACAAAAAAAAGAGACAAACTGATCCAGGAACAGGAAAGAAGAATTCGAGAGCTCAGCGACACAGTCAAACGCAACAATATCCGTATCATAGGAATCCCAGAAGAGGAAGAGAGAGGGAAAGGTCCTGAAGGAGTCCTGGAACAAATTATAGCAGAAAACTTCCCCGACCTGGGGAAGGAAGTCAATGTGGAAATACAAGAGGCTCAGAGGACTCCTCTCAGACGTAACTTGAATCGATCTTCTGCACGACATATCATCATAAAAATGGCAAAATACAAGGACAAAGAGAATTTTGAAAGCAGCTAGGGAGAAAAGGGCCCTCACATACAAAGGGAAACCTATCAGAGTGGTGACAGACCTATCTACTGAAACGTGGCAGGCCAGAAAGGAATGGCAAGAGATCTTCAATGTAATGAACAGTAAAAATATGCAGCCAAGAATCCTCTATCCAGCAAGCCTGTCATTCAAAATAGAAGGAGAGATAAAAACCTTTCCAAACAAACAGAAATTGAAAGAATTTGTCACCACGAAGCCAGCCCTATAAGAAATCCTGAGGGGGATGCTCTGAAGGAAAGGTTGCAAGGAACAAAGATTCCAGAGACACCACCACAAACATGAACCCTACAAAAGATACAAAGCCTCTAACCCCACATATTTCAATAATAACACTGAATGTAAATGGGCTGAATGCTCCAATCAAAAGACATAGGGTAGCAGAATGGATTAAAACACAAAATCCATCTATATGCTGTCTACAAGAAACTCATTTTAGACGGGAAGATACCTTCAGATTAAAAGTAAGGGGATGGAGAAATATATATCATGCTACAGGAAATCAAAAGAAAGCCGGAGTAACGATACTTATATCAGACAAACTGGACTTTAAATTAAAGACAATCACAAGAGATGAAGAAGGGCACTACATAATAATTACAGGGTCCATCCATCAGGAAGAACTAACAATCATAAATGTCTACGCAACGAATATGGGAGCACCTAAATATATAAAACAATTAATCACAAACAAAAACAAGCTTATAGATAAGAATGTGCTAATAGCAGGGGACTTTAATACTCCGCTTACAGCAATGGATAGGTCAACCAGACAGAAAATCACGAAAGAAATAATGGACTTGAAAGATACATTGGACCAGATGGACCTGACGGATATATTTAGAACTTTACATCCTGAGGCCAGGGAATTTACTTTCTTCTCAAGTGCGCATGGCACATTCTCCAAGATAGGTCACATACTGGGACATAAAGCAGCCCTCAATAAATATAAAAGAATAGAGATCATAGCATGCACACTGTCAGATCATAATGCTTTGAAACTTGAAATCAATTACAGGAAGAAGTCTGGAAAACCTCCAGAAACATGGAGGTTAAGAACACCCTTCTAAAGAATGAATGGGCCAATCAGGCAACTAGAGATGAAATTTAAAAATATATGGAAACAAATGAAAATGAAAACACAACAATGATTGGATACGCAGGGATTAGTAAAAAAAAAAAAAAAAGGCAGTCCTAAGAGGGAAGTACATTGCTCTCCAGGCCTATTTCAAGAGATTAGAAAAAGCGCAAGTGCAAAATCTAACAGCTCACCTAAAAGAACTAGAGGCAGAGCAACAAGAACGCCCTAAACCCAGTAGAAGAAGAAAAATAGTAAAAATTAGAGCAGAATTAAACAACATAGAGACCAAAGAAACAATTGAACAGATCAATGAAACCAAGAGTTGGTTTTTTGAAAAGGTAAACAAAATTGACAAACCTCTAGCCAGACTTATCCAAAAGAAAAGAGAGAGCACACAAATAGACAAAATTATGAATGAAAATGGACTTATTACAACCAACCCCTCAGAAATACAAGCAATTATCAGGAATACTATGAAAAATTATATGCCAACAAATTGGACAACTTAGAAGAAATGGACAAATTCCTAAACACACACTCACTACCAAAATTCACACGGGAAGAAATAGAAAACCTGAGGAGACCCATAACGAGTGAAGAAATTGAATCAGTGACCAAAAATCTCCCAACAAATAAGAGCCCTGGACCTGATGGCTTCCCTGGGGAATTCTACCAGACATTTAAAACAGAATTAATCCCAATTCTTCTCAAGTTATTCCAAAAAATAGAAAGCGAAGGAAAACTCCCAGATTCATTTTATGAAGCCAGCATCACACTGATTCCCAAGCCAGACAGAGATCCAGCAAAAAAGAGAACTACAGTCCAATATCCTTGATGAATACGGATGCAAAAATTCTCAACAAGATCCTTGCAAATCGAATCCAGCAGCATATAAAAGGAATCATCCACCAAGATCAAGTGGGATTCATTCCTGGGTTACAGGGCTGGTTCAACATTCGCAAATCAATCAATGTGATACACCACATCAACAAAAGAAAAGATAAAAACCATATGATCCTGTCGATAGATGCAGAAAAAGCATTTGACAAAATACAACATCCCTTCTTAATAAAAACTCTAGAGAAAGTTGGGATAGAGGGACCCTACTTAAACATCATAAAAGCCATCTATGAGAAGCCTTCAGCTAACATCATCCTCAACGGGGAAAAACTCAGAGCTTTCCCCTGAGATCAGGAACACGACAGGGATGCCCACTCTCACCACTGCTGTTTAACATAGTGCTGGAAGTCCTAGCATCAGCCATCAGACACCAAAAGGAAATCAAAGGCATCAGAATTGGCAAAGAGGAATTCAAACTTTCACTCTTCGCAGATGACATGATACTCTACATAGAAAACCGGACAGACTCCACCAGAAGCCTACTAGAACTGATCCAAGAATTCAGCCAAGTTGCAGGGTACAAAATCAACGTGCAGAAATCGGTTGCATTTTTATACACCAACAATGAAGCAACAGAAAGAGAAATCAAGAAACTGATCCCATTCACCATTGCACAAAAAACCATAAAATACCTCGGAATAAACCTAACCAAGGATACAAGAGATCTGTATGATGAAAACTATAGAAAACTTATGAAGGAAATTGAAGAAGACACAAAGAAATGGAAAAACATTCCATGCTCATGGATAGGAAGAATAAATATAGTTAAGATGTCATTACTACCTAAGGCACTCTACACATTCAATGCAATTCCAATCAAATTGCACCAGCATACTTCTCAAAACTAGAACAAACTATCCAAAAATTTGTATGGAACCACAAAAGACCCCGAATAGCCAAAGTAATCCTGAAAAATAAAACCAAAACGGGAGGATCACCATCCCAGACTTTAGCCTCTACTACAAAGCTGTCATCATCAAGACAGTATGGTATTGGCACAAAAACAGACACATAGACCAATGGAACAGAATTGAGAACTCAGAAGTGGACCCAAAAGTATACAGCCAACTAATCTTTGACAAAGCAGGAAAAAATATCCGATGGAAAAAAAACAGCCTTTTTAACAGATGGTGTTGGGAGAACTGGACAGCAACATGCAGAAGAATGAAACTAGATCAATTTCTCACACCATACACAAAAACAAACTCAAAATGGATAAAAGACCTGAATGTGAGATGAAACCATCAAAACCCTAGAGGAGAAAACAGGAAATAACCTCTTTGACCTCCATCGCAGAAACTTCTTACTTGACACATCCCCAAAAGCAAGGGAATCAAGAGCAAAAATAAACTGTTGGGACCTCATCAAGATTAAAAGCTTCTGCACAGCCAAGGAAACAACCCAGAAAATTAATAGGCAACCAACCGAATGGGAAAAGATAGTTGCAAATGACATATCAGATAAAGGGTTGATATCCAGAATCTACAAGGAACTCACCAAACTACACTCCCGAAAAACAAACAACCCAGTGAAGAAATGGGCAGAAGATATGAACAGACACTTCTCCAAAGAGGACATCCAGATGGCCAACAGACACATGAAACGATGCTCAGCATCCCTCCTCATCAGGGAAATACAAATCAAAACCACACTGAGATACCACCTCACGCCAGTCAGAGTGGCTAAAATGAGCAAATCAGAGAACTCTAGATGCTGGCGAGGATGTGGAGAAACGGGCACCCTCCTACACTGTTGGTGGGAATGTAAACTGGTACAGCCCCTCTGGAAAACAGTGTGGAGGTTCCTAAGAAACTAACAATAGAACTCCCCTATGACCCAGCAATAGCACTGCTAGGAATTTACCCAAGGGATACAGAAATGTTGATGCATAGGAGCACATGTACCCCAATGTTCATAGCAGCACTCTCCACAATAGCTAAAACATGGAAAGAGCCTAAGTGTCCATCAACAGATGAATGGATCAAGAAGATGTGGTTTATCTATACCATGGAATACTACATGGCAATGAGAAACAATGAAATCTGGCCATGTGTAGCAACATGGATGGACCTTGAGGGTGTTATGCTGAGCGAAATAAGTCAGGCAGAGAAAGACAAATATCATATGTGTGCACGTATAGGAGGATTAGGAGGAGCTTAACAGAGGACCAAGGGGGAGAAGAAGGGCAGAAATTGTGGGGGAAAGGGGGGGAGAGGCAAACCATGAGAGACTCTTGAATGCTGACAAAAACTGAGGACTGGTGGATGTGGGGGAGGAGGGGTGGGCATGGAGGAGGGCACTTGTGGGGATGAGCACTGGGTGTTATGTGGAAACTAATTTGACAATAAACTATTTGTAAAAAAAAAACAAAAAACAATGATCTCTCAGAAAGTAAAAGTTTGTTTTTAAAAAAGGTCTATGATCGATTTCCTTGCTTCATACTACAGATTTTCTAATTTGCTATGAAATTAACATAAATGTATATAGCAAAAGCATGGTTAAAATAACATTGTTGGATTTCTTAACATTCTACAAAAAAACTGCTACCTATGAGCTTCAGATGCTCAACCATATTTTTATAAATAGAAAATCTGCTTCTCTCAGTGATGCTTAAGCTAATGTACACTGTGTATGCAATGTGTATTAATCCACAGAAAAGTACAATGTTGATTCTATGGGAAAAACAGGTTTATAGAGATAGTATTTAGCACAGAGCCAAAATAAGCATTCAATAAATATTAATTGAAAAAAAAAAATTAAAATACATTGGTTGCAGGGTACACGGATGTGTGTTTAGGAGGGAGACAAGGGTGTTACAGGGTAAGAAATTGCATAAAAGAACAAAGCAAGTATTTTTTTTAATGTTTACTTATTTTTGAGAGAGAGAGTGTGTGGGTTGGCAAGAGAAATGGACAGAGGATCTAAAGCAGGCTCTGTACTGACAGCAGACAGCTTGATGCAGGGCTCAAACTCACAAACTGTGAAGTCATGACATGAGCTGAAATTGGATGCTTAACCGACTATGCCACCCAGTCGCCCCCAAATGCAAGTCTTAAAATAAATAAGAATTAGGGTGAGGATAAAATGAATGTCTTCGTGACTACTAAAGTTTTCCCTCCAGTTTGAGAACTGTATGGGGTTCTTTTAAATGCATAGTTTTCTCTTGATTCTCTTCCTTGTTTTCAAATTATTTTTATTATTCCTTATTTAGATGTGTGTAACTGAACAGGTATAAGAAAATGGCAGCAAGATCTATTCTAAGAGCTTTATGTAATATGTAATACATTAATATTTTTTTTTAATTTTTTAAATGTTTATTTTTAAGAGAGAGAGAGACAGAATGTGAGTGAGAGAGGGGTAGAGAGAAAGAGACACAGAATCTGAAGCAGGCTCCAGGCTCCCAGCTGTCAGCACAGAACCTGATGTGGGGCTTAAACTCACAAACCGTGAGATCCTGACCTGAGCTGATGTCAGATGCTTAACCAACTGAGCCACCCAAGTGCCCCTGTAATATGTAATACATTAATCTTAATTAGGAAGTTGCAGGACAAGGATTTGAACCAAGGACTGTGGTTGTGGATGTTGGGCAATATTCTTACACAGTGATAAGACCAAACCAAATCAATACGCTAAACACAAAATTACAAAGCTAACTGAGTTCAAGCTAACGTTTACTTCATCTGATAAATCCTAATATTTTGCTTTCAGGAAATTACCCCACACAGTGTGAGTATGGAACAGAATTCCATTCTGTGTGGAACAAACTCACATCTTTATGAGTTTGCATGGCTCTGCCATGGCAGTGAGCTGTGTGCTAAGTTAGTTCTCTTCCACCTTTGGATGACTTGACATCTTCATTTGTAGAGTTGCCTTTATGACACTGGCCTTCAAGTAGACCAAGTTGTCATTTACTGGTGCTGTTAACCTTCTTCAAGTTCTTATTACCTCATATCTGTACTAACAGTATAAACTGGTACCAATAGCAACATTAATACAGACACAATCGTGAAGACCCTGAAATCACATGTCAGTTTTCACAAATAAGCCATCCAGTGATCCTCCAACATACGTCAATAAATTATGACTTGTGAGCCAAATACAGGCCCCCTTATTTTTGCAAGGTTCATGAGTGAAGAACAGTTTCCACCATTTTAAATGGTTGAAAAAAGAATATACAATAGAGATACATGAGGCCTGTGATGTCTAACATATTTACTATCTGGCTCTTTTATATAAAAAGTCTGCTGATTCCTGTCTTTATGTATTTTTTTAAAAAGCTTATCATGTGGAAAATATATTTTAGAAAGCTTCGGGACCCCCAGGGACACATTTTCAGAAAGCAGGGAGGAAAACACATTGCTACTTACTGGAAAATGTGGTCAGTTACTCATTGTTCAATATTTGTGAGATAAAAGCATAAATACACCATTGCCCAGGAGAAGCACAGCCATTCTTGGTACTGAGACCAGACAGAATTGCTCCCAGGATTGTCATGGAGAGGACACTACAGGATGTAATGATGTTCTCTCTGGTGTGTGACAGCAAGTTTTACGGAGCCCTTTTATACAGCAACCCTACATAAAGCCTGATGACATCATGCCAAACTCTGATTCAGTAAAGGCAATTGTCAAAGTACTTTGTGGGTCAGGTATTCAGCTTTTTATTGATCTGGTTCAATGTAAGACTAGATTGTAGATTCTGGAAGTGTGGAGAGACTGGATGCTCATGGGGCAAATCTCTCTTAATAGACTTTCTCTTGGATGAGCTGTTGAACACAGGAGTAAACACCCTGCCACACAATGGAAGGTCAGCTTGTCTATATTGCTAGGATAATTCAGACACATTTTATGTTATTCCTATAAAGAACACAGCATATTCCTGGGAGCATGGCAATGCAATGTTCTGGGGATAAGATTAAACATATAAATAAAACACTTAATGATGCCATGAAAGCAATAGATCTACAACTCCTCTATTCCTATATTGCAATAATGATGGAGGACACATCAGAGACCACGACCCAGCAGTGGCATCCATGTCAGTAAGTGCTGAGATGAACTCTCTGCCTCCATTTAGAGGCAACTTGATGTAGCTCTCTCAGGAGACCAATCATTTTATGTTTTAATTCTTGTGCTTTAAAATAATGTTATTATTCATTTAATTTATTTATAAGCACAATCACTTATATTTTATTTGTAACTATTTAGTCATCTGTCCTGTCATATTTCAGTTTGTTTTTAATTTTTTAATACTTATTTATTTTTGAGTGAGAAAGAGACAGAGTGCGAGTGGAGGAGGAGCACAAAGAGAGAGAGAGATTGCGAGAATCTGAAGCAGGCTCCAGACTCTGAGCTATCTTCACAGAGCCCAAAACAGGGCTCAAACCCATGGACTGTGAGATTATGACCTGAGCTGACGTTGGATGCGTAACTGACAGCCAGGTACCCCTGGTCTTGTCATATTTTATGCTAGTCTGGTCAATATGATGAAATTGAGCACGTATAGCTTGGAAAGTGTCCTGATAAACCCCACCTTGTTGTTTATTAAAGGAGTAGCTGTTAAAATATGGTGAATGGGTTGATATTTGTGCCATCATTGATTGAAGGTCAACTACACTCTCTATTCTGTCAAACAGGTTTGCATCCAGAGTTAATAAGGGTGAACTGGTTTTGCAAGGATTTCATACCACTATTTGTAGCCACTCACCCCCATCTCCACCACTGCACCCTATACTTTTTTTCTGGAAGCTCCATTCAACTTTGCTTTTAAAATCAGCTGTCAATGATCTACCCAGCATTAACTGTTTCCTGCCGAAGCAAAATTAGCTCTTTAGGGTCAGGAGCTGGCATTCGTCTTCCAGCAGCCATCCCAACAATGCACCGAAGCTGCATCCATTCCCTTCACACCTTCTATACTCAGGACACCTTGAGCAAAAGCAACTTATGTCTTTAGTATTATAGTCCTTCAGAGGTGGCAAGCCCTCGTTTATGTATTTAGTAACCTGACCCCTTCAGGGACAGTAATAGTCTATACTTTGCGATTCAGTGGGGATTGGGAACAACCCTGACAGAATGGAACCTGGGAATTTTGTTAGGAGAAGAAGACAAAGAACTGGAAAGTTCACATGTGACTTTGTGTCATTCAGCAGGTGAATGGACTGGTTAAAGGCTGTTAGGGCTGGGATGGAGAAACATCTGGGACCTTTAGAGAATACATTGTTGTTGTTGTTGTTGTTGTTGTTTGACTTGTTTAAATCCCTGCTGACAGGCCACAGCACAAGCTACAAAGTGCAAAGTTAACAATGGAGGAAATATTGCTCTGGAACTTCTCTGTCTAGATTTGGACCCCAGCTACTGATCTCTCTCTCCCTTTCTTTCTCCCTCCCTCTCTCTCTTTATCTCTCTCATGTTTTTTTTTTTTCTCCCTCACTTTCCATTCCTAAAATGAATGACCTGGTTATATATTTTCTGACTTTCTTGACCATCAATTGCATTATCAGGATGAGTTTCAATCACTGTCACTCTATTGGTCATAGTGCTCAGCATCTTGCTTTCTTAGATCAGGAATGTTTCAGTAACAAACTTACTCTCTTGCAATTTCATATGAAAATTTCCTTCATATTTGGGGTTGCCCCATGGAAGTGGCATGCAACTGCTTCTCATCTCAGGAGGATGCTTGGATCTACACTATTCCTTCTAACCTTCCTATTCCACAGCAGGTTGAAACCCTGTCCCAGTTCCTAAAATCCAGAGGCTATTGCCTCTTGGAGTGCTAGCAAGCATGCTGTTTAGGGCAGGAACTCAGAAGCTAAGTTGGAGAAATCTGATTTTTTAGCAGCTCTCCACTGGACATAAACTTATGTGAACTCTGTATGACTCACTCAGACCAAGTTGAACCCTGATGTCTGTGTTCAACTGCAGCACTCAAAAATATTTGCCCCTCTTTGGCCACTGGGGCCAATCTGCTTCTCTCTAGCTCCCAGCATGGACAGCTCATCACTTGAAACAGTTTTCTTCTTTGTTGTTGTCGTTGGCGAGTGAAGACTGCAAAAGCAAAGCATTGTTCAAGCTGAAAGTCATTTGGTGGAGAAAATGAGATACTTGGACCAGTCTCTTTGTCCTTTATTTTATTGTCCCCTCTGGCATCCGTTTATGGATCTGATTTGATTTCTATTTTCATTTTGAGTCTTTTCTCTGTGACCTCAGGTCAGAGACAATATCAAAAGCAATGTGGTTTTGGTGGGTTTATTTATCTGAGTCAATGGAAGAAGAGAATGCCAACGGAAATGGAAGGTGGGGTGAGGGGGAGGAGAGAGACCAACTGAAACTAAAACTATGTCTGTATGAAAAGGAAACATAACTACAGTTGGATCTGGAACTCTGACCATTTTCCTTACTAATCTTGATGCTGTTAACACTGTAAAAATCAGCTTCAATCTTTAACATGAGCACAGTTGTCACATTCCATTAATATTTTATCCCATATTCATGGTTGCCAAGATGAATAGAGAGGGTTGGAGGTGGGAGGGAGAATAGGGAGAGAATCAACAGCAGGGATAAACAAGAGAAATTGCCTCTTTCCATTGAATAGTGAGCTTTTACAGTTAGTATATGAGATAAATAGGTTTTCACAAAACTTACGGATTTTCCATTTGTAAAATTTCAAAACACATTCCATTTGAATTTCAACTGGAAACTTGGAATGCTTTCATTAAAGGCAGCTATGTGCTTGTTAAATGCCATTGCATTTGATTCTTTCAGGGATATGAAAAGTCAGCATGCTGGGACTGGAGCATCAGCAGAAAAGGCTGGTGCATATGAAATGTGTAAATGAAATGAACTCAACACATTGGGGGAATGCACCAAGTGGCTACTCACGGCTGGTGTTACTATTGATGCCACCAACCAACCCAGAAGACAGAACTTTCCCTTAATTTACACAAGAATAGTAAACCACAGATCATAAGTCTTCTCAAATATTGTGTATTCAAATTTTATCATTGCCAAAATATCCAGATGGAAAAGCAAATGATCTGGTGTACTTTGTTCAAAGATAATCAAAGCAATGATGCAGAACTTTCCTTCAGGTGAATTAAATTCTTAACAGAAACAAGTTTTTAATGAGCCCATTGACCCAGTGATACTTGGTCCAGTTCTCTTCCTTAGAGACTTCCTGTCCCATCATCACAGGAAAAAATAAAAAAAAAAATTAAATTGATATAATACACGCTTAGAAATTAGAAAAATGGGGCAGTTAAATATTTAACTGAGTCAGGTTTTGCTTATTAAGTATGATATCAAGCCATGGCTTCAGACTTTAGTGTGTATTTAGGATTGCCTTGAATGCATATTGAAAATGTGCATACCCAGCCTAAGTCAATTCTAATGATTCTGATTAAGTTGGTCCTGAGTATAACCCAGAAATTTCATTGTAATAGGAAATTTCCCAGGTGATTCTAATGGACCATTGGTGGTAGATTCTAATGGCGATCATGGACCATTCTTTGAGAAACAGTATCTTACAATGTATTCATAGTGTGTGTGTGTGTGTGTGTGTGTGTGTGTGTGTGTGTGTGTGTGTGTGTGTGTGTTTGTCATGGGGAGATATAGTGGAAGGACTTCAAGTTGGAAACTGGTTTGGGTTGTTTTGTGAGGGAACTTGGCTGACATGCTAAGGAGTTCATGTGTTTAAATAAGGAACTACTGTGATCAGATTTGTACTTTTAGACATATAACTCTGAGAGCAGGATGGTTTGGAGAGGGCTAAAGGAGGAGTCAAGGAAACAAGAAGTTTTGCAAGAGAGGAAATTCTGTACTACACGTTGTGCAGGTCATAATGATGAGTAAGACCTGTTTCCCTGAGGAAACTTGAGGTCTCTTTCTTCAAGTTGCTTATAACCTAGTAAAAGAAGATCCAATACATGAGACACAGGTGGATAAATGAAAGAGGTGGCTGGCTGAGTGCACAGATTGAAGATGGACACTTGCAGAATTTTGCAGAGCTCCCAAAATCAAAGAAGAGTAAGGTTCCAGACCAGGATAGATCCTGAAAGAAAGGTTGTTAAATTGGATCATAGTTTGATGGCACTGTGCCCTTTTCACTGGTGGGCCAAAAAGTAGGGTTGCAGAAGTGAAAAGAATAGGAAAGCATAGAGTATCCATTTCTTTTTGGAGATTTTGTTAATGAAAAAAAAAAAGTCAGAGCCAAAATAGTAGCTTAAAGACATTACAGGGCTTGGAAAAGGCTACTTTTTGTTTAGTTTTGCTTTAATTCTTTGAAAATTTTAATTTAATTGTTTTGATTAATTCTTATAAAATACTGGAATGTATTTGAAGGAAAATGGGAAAGAGAAGTTGAAAACTGCAGAAGTAATCATTGGTGGGGCAAAGAGAATGAGAGAAGAAATGTGACTGAGATGGGAGGAGAGGTGAAGAATCTGGACTCGAAAAGGAAGAGACCAGAAACTGAAGAGGACAGTTGAGTCCACATGGCCCTTCTGAGGTAGGCAGGAAGCAGCAGGAGAAAAAGACTAGCAATGATGAAGGAAGTGATTTAGACACTATAGGTTGTAGGTCAATGGCCATACTATACCTTCTTTCTCAATTTATGGAAGTCAAGTGTGTAAGTTTTGTTCCTGTGGCAATGTACTTAGGGAAGGTTGGGTCCTCTCCAAGTCCCAGAGGATGAAGCACGTTTGATTCAAACTCAGCATAGTTATCCCATTCCTCTCTGTTGGTGACCGAAGTTTGGCAAATGACAAAGTTTGGGCCAAATATACATTAGAGAGATCTCTACTGAAAATGCTTTGAATGCTTTGGGAATTGCTTTGCCCCATAATAAATAAATTTCCTTCCTCGAACTTGGTGGTATGAAGTCATGATGCTTGGAATGAGGGAGCCATCTTGTAACTATGAGGTAGAACATAAGGACAAAGAGTTAGATGCTCAGGATGAAGGAAAAGCATTCTGAGTCTAATAAGAACATTATCCAGTGTGCTACCTGAGGAACTGCTTACCTCCAATTTCCTATTTGGAGAGAGATTTGTATTCTTAATTGTTTAAGTAATAATAATTTGCATTTTTCTAATATTTACAGTTAAAATTATACTCTAGGAAAGTTTGTGTCCCTTTTTTCACTAAAGCAAAAGAAGAAGACATTGGCAGGGAGGGATAGAAGCACCTCTGGGATTTGGGTTTGGGATATGTGGAAAATATCAAGGGCTACGACAGAGGATACCAAGAATAGTAGCTAATGAAATAAATCCAAGGAAGGCAGCAGTAAAGCATACCCAAAATAAACAGGAACTTGGTGCAGCCAGAACGGCTTCCCAACATTTCCAGCTTCCCCATGAGAGGGCAGAAGAGGAGAAAATCTGGATTGAAGATGAGTTAAGGTGGGCATTGGAATGCAACACCAACTGAAAGTCAAGGGTATGGTGCCCATGGGGAGCAAGGTCAGCGTGAATATGTTTCGTGAAGAACTCAAATGAGTGTTAGGTAGTATTAGACTGTCACTTCCTATGACATGGTTTGCCCTCAGTTTCATTATTGCTAAAATGGTAATAAAAATGGTGCATAACTCCTAGGTTTTCGTCAGGACAAAATGAGATAACATGCATAATTGATTTTCTGTTTCATCTAACATTTATGCATCGGTAAATATATAGCAATAATTAGGCCCTGAGCTCCTGTCAGAACCAGGAAGGGGAGCACCAAAAA
Organism: Proteles cristata cristata; assembly: GCA_017311185.1. NCBI lineage: Eukaryota > Metazoa > Chordata > Mammalia > Carnivora > Hyaenidae > Proteles > Proteles cristata. Next base: position 564,386 of record JAESUZ010002383.1, read on the forward strand.
GCCCACCCACACACACATCAAAATAATGTCAAATAATGACTTCTGAGTGCGCTCCATATATTTTCTAACTAGCAAGATGTGTAAAAATTCCACTCATCATGGATACTAGTATGTTTTTCCAAAGTTGAATTAAGGGAAAAAGCAAAAAGATTTTCTGGCACAAAATAGCCTGTGTATCTTAACAAGACAAACTTCAAATAAATGAGCTGCTGCAGCACCACTGATTATTTGCCAACAATTTTTTTAGCCAGCACATGCTCTTTATTTGGCTGGGCCAGCAAGCTGCTGAAGGTGTCGTTGCTCATCCTGTCACTGGACGGGGTGGAAAGGCAAACACAGAGGAGCGAACTTGCCAAGTACCCAGCTAGCTGAACAGCTGTGGGTACAGGGAACTGCATAATTCTTGCTGCTTCAGATTCCTTCATTCTTTTCCACATAGTGTGTTTCTGGGGCAGGAGCCACAGCATTGGTACCACCTAAGACTTTGCTAAAAATGCAGACTTTTGGGCCCCACTGCAGGAGAACTGAAGCAGAATCTGCCTTTTAATAAGACTTTCTGTGTACACATTAATGTTCTAGAGGCACTGATCTTAAGGACTTGTCTGAAGCCATCTCGTGTGATAGGAAATGACTTACTGCTTCCCCAAAGGCCCTCTCACTTCCTTGTCATCCTTTCATGACATGGCATGTGGGTTCTCAGGTGAGGCCCAGCTTCAGAAAGTCCCTCACTGTTGTGTCCCATTGAAGCCAACCCTTAGTCCCCAGTGAGCACCGGTGATCTAACACTTTGATTGGACAGTAAGAAAGCCCAAGGAAATAAGATGAACTTGGGTGTTAGACAAGCTTGGGTTTATTCCATGTTCTGCTTCATGTTGGTTAACTGACCTGGGACAAATTAACTGAATTCTATGTTTGTGCCTCCCCTACCCCATTCACAAGCAAGGCTCTGCACCCCTACTTGTAACTGCTAACTCTTTCTTGAGGCCCATTACTGAGTGGAAGAGAGGAGGACACTAAGGGACATTATGGGAGAGCACCTAAAACACAATTGGCCCATCAGCTCTACTCACTGGAGCATCTGTGGTGGGAAATCAGAGACACGAGTTGTCTTTCTCAGTATTTAAGCAAAGAGGAGTTGTTGAATACCTGAGAAATAATTTCTGAGCTAGGGGCTCAGAGATGGGAAAAATTTAAAAACATTTAAAAAATTGTAAAAAGAAAAAATGGTTTGACTGGAAATATGAACCTCAATTCCTGACTGTTTTCCACTTTGGTATTCTTATCTCTACTGAAATTCACTTGCACTTTCTGCTTTTGAATTCCTTTAAAGTATCATTTACTCATTTGGTAATTGAACTCTCTTTCTCTCTGCCTATATTAGCTTATATTCCTTAAATCCATACAGTCCTGATCACACAATAAATTTTAAGTGAATGGTGGCTATAATTATTTTTATTATTACTACTGGATAACCAACATTATTATTATTATTGTAATACCTCCTACCCCAGCCTATCTTTTCATGCAAATTTAGTAGCTAATAATTAATCCTCAGTGCTGTAAGAAAACTAATACCTGAATCATGACAAAAATTTTAAAAAATACTGTCTTCATAGATGTGTACATATTCACTGATGGATTGCTGTTCAAAGAATTAACTGAAAAATTCATGTTGCCCACACTGCTGAGCATGAGTAGTAGCTGCCACATAAGAGCACATTGGGTATGTTAACTGCTGCACAAAGGAGGGAAGGGACTACCTCACACTTCAGGACTATAATGTTCCAAATTACTTCTCAGATTTCACAGGAGTCCTAACTGAAGTTAGAGAGGCCAACTCATGGGGCACTTGGGTGTCTCAGTCGGTTAAGTGTCTGACTTCATCTCGGGTCGTGATCTTATGGTTTGTGGGTTCGAGCCCTGCATCGGGCTATGTGCTGATAGCTCAGAGCCTGGAGACTGCTGCAGATTCTGTGTGTGTGTCTCTCTGCCCCTGTCCCACTCAAGCTCTGTCTCTGTCTCTCTCTCAAAAATAAATAAACATTATAAAAAAAGAAAAAAGAAGGTCAACTCAGTGACTTAGGTAACAAAAATAACAAGCGATAAAATGAAGAATTCTAGGTCACACTTGCTGCCATGGTCTCATGTAACATAGTTTGCAGACCCTTACTTCAGCTGGCAGACACCCCCAGAGACCTACTTGTCACACTAATCTGAATCCTTCTTGAGACACTGACTTCTTGTAAAACTCTTCATCAAAGAATTGTTCATTGAATGTGTACAATAATCAACATCGTCCAGTGGAAGATACTTATTATCAGTGCTAATGATAATAATCCCCAACATTTGGATGGCAAGGCTTACCAAGCTGCTTTTTAAAGTGTAGCATAAGGCCATTTCCTATGTTTTAGTACTGAGACGAAGGATGGTTGAGAGGGTAGAGACCTTTCCTACGGTTTGCAGCCCACCACTCCAACAAATACGGATACTTCTGTTTGCAAATCCATTTGGGGATGCTTTTAGCAACAAATCTTTAAGTAGAAGCAAGAACTTTCTCAAGATTCCACGTGATTGAAATTCCATAGGCTTCTTTCCTAAGAGGTGAGGCAAATGCTTTAGGGGAAACGTTCCCTTCTTCAGAGCTGTGACTGGTAAAAGGGTGAAGGGCACTGGGGACACTTCCAGGCAAATCAAGCCCTGCAAAAACAGATCCAGGTGATAAAAAGCCTCTCCAGATGCCATGGTATGAAATTTCCAGATCTCTGGGAGAGCCTGGCTGCCAAGTATAACTCAACATCATTATAATTTTCTAACGTATTGAGCTGGGGAATTATTTTCAAAGACTGACTAGGTCTTGGCTGAAGAGTGGAAGACCCTTCAGCGGGACTCTCATCTGGAGGACTTGGTAACTTTGTCCTTTTGCACCCAAGGAAGGGCAGATTTCTCTTTTGAAAATAAGTAGAGTTTTCTCTACTTGAAAGTTTTAAGCAAAACTGGAAGGACGGGGAGGTTGTAGAAACCATCTGGATTTTCCATGGGTTGGCACGGGCCTCCTAATAGGGACTCTAGAATGAATTTCATATTTTCTTAGGAAAGGGTCAGTTCTGGGGCTCCCCGAGACATTCGTTTCTTTTGGAAAGCAAATTTGCATTGGCCTTGGGACTTAGACACTGGATTGTCTAAATAATTCCATGCAGAAACAAAAATTCATGCTCATCAGATGTTCAGGCCAGTTTTCAAGAGAGTAGTAATTTAGAGGTATTCAAAGTAGTTTAAGGAGAGAAGAAAATAAGTCAATACTTTATTCCAAACATGAACCAATGCTATTAGGTCAGGAATATTTTCTGTTGGAAAAATAAGGTCGTCAAGGGTCAACCGTCACTAGGAGAGGAAGGAGGGTCTATAAAAAATGAAATTGTTTATATGAACCAGTCTGAATTTTAATACTTGTAATTCTGGAAAGACCATGGGGCCTGTGGATTAGCCCAAGCCTTATCTTTGTGGGAAGTATCTTTTACCTAAAACCAGATTTCAAATTCTACGTTTAGGACAAATTCCAAAACCTTTCTTATGAACATAAATGCCATGATATTCTGGCTTCAATATCCCCTAGCTGCTAATGAATCACTCTTCACCATGAGCCCCACACTTACCATAAATCCAACTGCATGCTGCCCCTGACCTGCCTTCCTGGTTATTTCAATGGCTGCAATTCCCCTTTCCTGTCCAGAGAATGCTCACTGCTCATTTTAGTCCCAAGTCAAATATCACCTTCCTCGGGTGCCCTTTTCATTCCCCTCATCCTGCATGGCGAGCCTAACTGGTTTTACCTTTGTGTTCTACCTTTACTATTACCTTATTGTGGTTTATCATAGTAGCTTGTTTTACCATCTGTCTCTCCCTCTTGATTACAAACTCTTTTAGGGTCATTTTAAAAATATTTATTTATTTTTGAGAGAGAAAGAGAAGGAGTGCACGTGTGCAAGATATATATAGAGAGAGAGTGGGAGAGAGGCAGAGAAAGAAGGATACAGAAAATCGAAAGCAGGCTCCTTGCTGTCAGCACAGAGACTGACATGCAGATCAAATCCACAAACCATGAGATTATGACCTGAGCCAAAGCTGGAAGCTTAACTGACTGAGATACCCACGAGCCTCAGGACCATTTTTTAATCTGCTTGGCTAATGTCCAAAATTTACTGAATGATTGGATGAGCACATCAGTATCAAAATGCAATTGCTGTGGAATTTAAAATCTAAAATAAAATTCTTACATTTGCTATATAATCAGATATTGTCTTTGAAAGTTATTCTTCCATCCAATGGCTCATGTGAGGGATGGTGCAAGGTGATGGGGAAAATTGGTAATAATTAAACTAAAAGCTGAGTCCCAGAATGGTTGATCATTTGAATTGTGAAAAAACAAAACAACAAAAAAAGAAACAAATGACTGTTTCCATGTACATGCATTAATGATGAGTTAACATTCACAGAATTAACTGAAAATTTATGATACTCTTACTGAGCACCATGGATTAGGCACAAGTTATATGGCTTCCTTGGTATAGGATGCTTATGAATATGATTTCTAATGGTCAAAATGCTGCATATGAGACATTACTTGTCCAGTTTTAGAGGTGGAGAATCCGAGGTTCTGAGGTGTTCAAATGATGTTTTGAATGTCAAATGGCTACGTAATGGTGAAATTACAAGGGGATTTCCTCAAAACTGGATTTCTTAATCAGTTCAGCCTGCTATAATAGAATACCATAGTCTGGGTGGCTTAAACAACAGAAACGTATTTCTCATATTTCTGGAGGCTGGGAAGTCAGATCAAGTTGCCAACAGATACTATATCTGGTGAGGGCCTGATTCTTGTTTTGTAGGCTGTCTTCTCATATCATCCCATGGTGAAGGGCAGAAAGAGTTAGCAAGCTCTCTCATGTCAGTTCTTAAATCCATTATGAGGACTCCACCCCCAAGATCTACTTACCTCCCAGAGACCTCACCTCCTAATATAATTACATTGGAATTAGGATTTCAACATATAAATGACAAAGGGGACACAAACACTCAATCCATAACATCCTAGTAATAGCAATGCCAGAAGACTAATCTGGTGCATTGGTAATAGTGGTAGTATCGAATTCCAAAACTTTTAACCCAATATGGAAGTCTATGAAACAAAAGTAGCACTAAGACTATTTTAGGAAATAAATTTGATGAAATTCCTGCCCTGAGTTACCAGAAGAAAGATAATCCTTTTCAGAAGCAGCCAGCTCTAGCTTTTAGTGTAGTTGTCAGTGGGTCGGCTCAACTCTCATGATATCGCCAATGCTTAGAGGCACAATTCTTGAAAGCTAAAGTCCTCTCGACCTAGGTTGCTGTCTAGTGAGAACATAGCTTCTCCGAGTGATAAGGGCTGTTTTTCAGGAGCACCCCAAGCACAGAGTCTGGGCAGAAGTTCTGCAATGAGGGAATTTGTTGCTGCTCCCATTTGAGAGAACTCTACTAGTTTCCTACCAGTTATAGCATCCATCCAATAGGTTGGAGTTAGTTCACTGATTGGAAAATTAAATCCAATCTACAACAGTTACAAAATGGGATTATTGCAACAATATGCATGACACTTTCATGAAAACTATGGTGCTAAATGACCCAGAATAATAAGAAGAAGGCAATCTCATAGCTTTGGGCTATTTACCATGTGCCAGGCACCGTCCTAATCTATATATGTCTATGTCTATATCTATATCTATCTATAATTTCACTTAAGATTCCACAAAAAATTACAATAGCAGGCATTAATTCTAATCTTATTTTAGAGTTGAGACAACAAAAGTACACTGTTAATAAGTGACACAGCTAGCCCTCAAACTACACTGCTGATTTATTCATTTATCGCTTTAAATTCCTTGAGGACAGTTTCAGTGGAATGCTAGGGATAAAGCTGTATTGTAGAGTGTTGAGAAACTAATCCCATGACATAATGTGGAGATAAGGAAAGAAGACCCATTTCTAAAAATTCTGATGAGAAGAGGAAAAGAGTAATATTATGGAAAAGTATACTTTGGAAAACTTTGAGCCAAGGTGGAACATCCTTTGGGACCAAGAAAGATATTTGTCTAAGTGGAAGAAGTGGATTGAGTAGCCAGTTTAAGATTAGAAAGAAAGTTATGACTGAAGAAAAACATCTTGGAATGAAGGATATTTGGGGGCTCAGATGCATGATTTATCTTTTATTTTTAAATTTTATTCTATTTATTTTTATTTTGAAAGAGGGGAGTGACAGGCAGACAGAGGGAGAGAATCTTAAGTGGGCTCTACACTTAGCATAGAGCCTGACATAGGGCTCCAACTCACAACCATGAGATCATGACTTGAGCCAAAATCAAGAGTTGAATCAGAAACTCTGACAGAACCACCTAGGTGCTCTGCATGATTTATCTCTAAGCAGGAGAAAAATCTTTCCTGTCAGGGACTGGAAGAAAGGAGCAAAAGAATTAATGGATGCTACCAGATATTTTTAGTAGAGAATTGAAAATTGTACGTTTTAACACTAGATGGTGACAATGTTCCAAGTGAAGTAGGAAACAAGGTATTCTTAAAGTGAGCAGGACAGATGCCTAATAGAGGGGCTAAAGAGAATTGTGAAGTTTTGATAGTCTGTGGTATACAATCTCCACTGATGGCTGCCATCAATTTCTTCTCCATTCATCAAGAGATGGAATTCATTTTCCTTTCCTTCAAGAATGGGCAGGGTGTGTGACTTGCTCTGGTCCTCAGGCTACACAAGAAATAATGTTATGGCAGTTCCTGGCTTAGCTTTTACAAGCACTTTTGGATTTCCATTTCTCTCTTGGAAGTCAGCTACCATTTTAAAAGAAGTTCACCTGCTCTGAAATTACCACACTGTGAGAAAATCCACTCTGGCTTATTATTTTGCCAGGTCTGCAATAATAAAATACCACAGACTTGGTAGCTTAAACAACAGAAATTTATTTCCTTAAAATTCTGGAGGCCAGAAAGTTCACGTTCAAGGTGTTGGTAGAGTTGGTTTCCTCTGAAGCCTCTCTCCCAGACTTGCAGATGGTGATTCTCTTGTTACTTCATCCGGTTGTTTTCTGGGCACACATGACCCTGGTTTCTCTTCCTCTCTCTCTTCATACAGGGATGGGATCCAATCATATTGGATTAAGTCCCCCTCATTTTAACTTAATCTCCTCTTTTAAGACCTTCTCTCTAAATGCAGTTACATTGTGATGTACTGAGGTTTGGAACTTCAAGTTTTTTGAGGTTGGGGGGGAGAGCGCAATTCAGCCCATAACACTAGTCATGCACGGAGGTCATTAGAGAGAGAGAGAAAAAAAAAATTTTTCAACCAGTTCCCAGTTATTCCTATCTTCCCAGCCAAGGAACAGATTTGTGAGTGAAGAAGCCATCTCAGAGATTCTAGCTTCCCAAACACCAGGTGCAGCAGAATTTCTGCTTGAGCCCTGTCCCATTTGAAAAATTATGAGAATCCACATTCCAAATCTCACAATAGAGCTCCTGAATGTTATTCTCTATGCTCCTCTGTTGTTTTAACCAGTGATTTTAGGATAGTGTGTTATACAACAATAGCAAACTAAAACAAGTACTGAAGCTAATTGGACTTGACCAAGAAAGAGTCACAGAACTGACAGACAACGTGGAGATCCATCAGATTTTATTCAGAGCTTTGTATTTTCACAAATAGAATCGCCCTTCACATAAGGTCATTGCTGTATATGGAGTAAAGCAGTGCCAATACTATCACTATTTTCCTGCTTCAGGCACTTCCTTTTATCTGGAATTCAGACACACACACACACACACACACACACATTTACATCTCTTGATGGAACTAAATTTGACAAGTGAAATGATTTTTTAAAAAATGCCTAGCTCATGAGATTATGCTACTATATATAAATGTAATAAATTAACCTGCTAATGTCATTGGCTTCTGATACTATTGTAGTATGTAATGTATAGGCAGAGCCCACTCTGTATGTCTGTTCCCTGTATTCACTTTAAATAGTTTGGGGAATAGAGGGAATTGGAAACTAATTTCCCCACACCTTTATAATAGGTCCTGTTCATCCTTTGGAAAGTTCACAAATCTGAAACTTTACACTACAGAAAGTCAAATGTTACCAGTTTAAGTAACTGTGTGAATAGATTGACCTTGTTGTATGTGACTGATTTTAAGTAACGTACAGAGAGAGGGGTCTAATATTAAAATAAAATCCGGATCATCTACATGGAAGGGTAGAAGACTTGATGAAACTGTCCTGTTTATCTATTTCTCTGCACTGTAATTGGAAATCCAAAACATTCCCCAAAGCTGAATCACTCATTCTCTCTCTTTTATTCCTTTTGTTTTCTAAGCGATGTGTTCCAGTTTCTTCTGTTTTGCTCTTTATTTTCTTATGCACCTTGTTCACTGAATTTTAATACATATACACAAGCATGCATACCTCTTTCCCACCTCACCACACCTATAAGATTTTTTGATACATGGGATGCTTGGGTGGCTCAGTCTGTTAAGCGTCCAACTTTGGTTCAGGTCATGATCTCGCAGTTTGTGTGTTTGAGCCCCACATCGGGCTCTGTGCTGACAGCTAAGAGGCTGGAGCCTGCTTCAGGTTCTGTGTCTCCCTCTCTCTCTGCCTCTCCCCTGCTCATGCTCTGTACCTCTTTCTTTCAAAAATAAAATAAACCTTAAAAAGTATTTTAAAGATCTTTGATGCATGAGTGCTGGACACAGGAATAAAGAATTATAATCAAGCATTTGGAAGAAAAGAGCACTCAGAAATAGGAGAAATGGGTTTTTCTAATGTCCAAACTTGCCAGACAGTAGGCAAAACCCTAAACAATGTAAATATCAGAAATTCCCCTCACTGTCTCTTTTATACTGTCTCTAGGTAGTTGTGCTGGTGATGGCAGGGGTGAGTGAAGATAAAATCAATAACAGGTTAGAGTATATATTCTAAAAATGTGTGAGAGTGCATCTTTAAAGCATTGTGAAATTTGTCTTTTCTGAGTTAAAGATGAGAGTCCATTCTTTCTTCATGGGGCCAGTCACAGAGATTCTAGGAGACAAACTAATCTCTGCCTCCTTTGGCTTCAGATCATAAAAATAAGAGGAGAGTCCTGGCCCTTGTAGCATTTTGGTTGTATTTTTTTATTGTAACTGGTATTGTATTCATTTTTCATTACAATTACATTGCATTACAATTCATTTTTGTTATTACCATGGTTACTGATGTTGTTTATCATCCTTAGCTAATATCAAGCTTGAACTACTGCAGTAGGTTTCAAGCTGGCCTAAGAGTCTCTGCTCTCATTCCTCTTCCTTGGCCCTGTCAGAGGGATGCTTCTAAAACATAAATCTGACATATCTTGTGCTTTTTCCCTTGGTGATCTCATCCAGTCTCATGGAGATAAGTATGATTTAGGTATCAAGGTCATCAATATTTCTTTCTCAGCCTGGATCTCTCCCCTTAAACTAAACACACACACACACACTTATGCTATTACTACCTATGGCATAAGTAGTCATGGATGTCTACAAGTCCTAAATCTGCAAACAAGGAAACAAGGTGGGGTTCCTGAACTTCCTCTCCAAATGTGGACCTTCTTCAATCTTTCTGAATGTTAACACATTCTTCTGATTGCTTAGACAAAAAGGCCAGAGTTATTTATGAATAGGAAGTGAGATACAGGGAGACTCAATGGCATCTACAAATAAGTAAATAGCAGAATAAGCATGGGAACCTAGGCACTCTGACTCCAGAGTCTACACTCCTTATCTCTGTGTTAGGATGCTGTACTACCTTATTAATCCCTTTTCATGTAATCTTGAACTTCATATGGTATCTGCATAACAAATATCCACCGTTCACCGCAGAGGTGGCTTGCTAAATCAAATTAGAACTGTAAATTCTGGCTCTACCTAGGTGACATATAAAAGAGCTGAAAATTCTATTTGTTTAGGGCCAAGGTTTTTAAAAATTATTTTCACTCTATTTTTTTTTTTTTTTTTAGATATTCTGTGTGTTCTTATTGGGATACTAGGCTGGGATTTTGAGATGGGAGCTCAGATGTGTCTTTTATAATTCTGTCTCAGCTACTAATTAGCTATATAACCTTGGGAAGTTTCTAAATTTCTGGATGTTATGATCACTCTACCAAAAAATGCTATGAATGTAGTAGAAGGTCCAAGCTCTACAGTAATAATATAAAAAAGGAAAAAAAAAACCTCAAGTTACAAGGTCTCTTCTCTCCTTGAGGGCAAGAATTACATCTGTTTGCTTACTATCTGTTTCTCAAATGTTTATTGCAATCCCACCTTCTGCAGAAACTCCATAAATTGGTGTGAATGACTGGTTGAATTCATGATTTGGTATGTAGTATGGATAAGGTGCCTAAGAATTCCAGAGGCAGTTCCATAATTGAGAGGCAGAAGATAGGCCTGAAGGTAAAGAAACAGATATTTTATCATTTCTTTGACTATCTCGTTGATTATTTGAGTTCAGAACAAATAACCATCACATAGACCATGTCTTCTGATTTGTCTCTACAAATCTTGGAGAAGGTGGGATTGGTTGTTCTCAAACGTATGTTAACAGAGATCTGATGTATAATTTACCTTCACCACAATACCCAAAGAATGTGGGCATGGAGAATTTTTGTTTCTGTTGGATGTATTCATGGAAAGGCTTCAGAACTCAGCATCAGTATCTATTACATATGAACATGGCCACTTGCAAATGATTTAGACTTCTCACCAATATTATGAGCAGATAATATTATTCCCATTTACAAATAAGGAAGGTGAGATTCAGAGAAGTTTCTCAGAGCAAAAATGACTAGTAAGTACAGAAGCTAGGACTGCAGTACAAGGATAGATGCCTCTCAATTCCCCCACCTTTTGCACTGACCTTTGGATCCTCCTTACATCTTCAGTACTAGTGATGAAAGAAAGAGGGCAGTGCAGGGTACTGCTGGAGACAGGCTCTCTTAAGTTTATCCAACTCTAGCAGCAAGTGCTATGATCAACTGAATAACATTCTAGTCACATAAACCACTAATTAATTAGGGAAAATTGGCAATTAACTGCGTGCTCCCATTCTGTTTTCGATAGATGTAGTCTAACAAATCAGTAGCATTTATTAATGATAATAGATAATACAAAATGGGTTCAATAATAGGTTTGCCTTCCATTAGGGAACTAATACGGGGTTTTACTTGGAGTTCCAGAAGAAACTAAGTAGGCATTACTAGCATTTGCTTCATTGTGCAGATTACATGGTGCCTTGATTCTGTTGATGACAAGAAATAAAATATTCAGTTGGTATGGTGCATTAAAATGTGTTTAATCTACTATTAGTTCCGTGAAAATTATATTTCCCACCTCACTTCCAATCACCATGGATAACAAGGGGACTATGAGTACTAAAATAATTACAGACCACAAGTTTTAGCAATAAACCCCAAAGAGACATAATCATATATTTTCCCATAATTTGCTTATTTAAATAATGTTTAATGTTTTTGTTTTCTCCTTTCTTTCTTTTTTCCTTTTCGCCACCCCCGCCCCCTCCCCAAGAACTCTGCATTGGACTACATTTCTGGTAAGAAGATCCAACTTGGATTCTAACTGAAGAAATTATGCTACTTATTTTCTGAGTGAAATATTTTTTGTTCTTCCTTTTTCTAGACATTTTAACAAATAATTTTTTATGATCTCTTTATGGGACAAGAAGGGCTACAATAATTTACAAAGCAAGCTAGACAAAATAACCAGATAGCTGCCTATAGATATAGTGATGTAAACAGGAACTATGGTCAGAGGACCTGGAAAATTTTTTTAAATAACAGGAAAAAGTGTCATTGACCCATTTATGCAAAGCCAATGTAATACATACATACATACATACATACATACATACACAAATTTTTAAAAAGGGGAGGGGATACTTGGCTTCTGAAAAGTTAAGGATAAAATATGATGCCAAATTGCAGTAACTCTCTTGACCTACAGAAGAATATTTTGGTGATTGATAGGTGATATATTAGAAATGAAAATAGAAATTAGGTTGTACATTGGACTACCTATAGTGGTTTAAAATTCACATTGGTCAAAATTGATTTTGTTTGTTTCCTTGTTGGCTTAGATGCTTAAAAAAGGGGGGAAAAAGTCCACTCAGCAGAAACATTTGGTAGGTGATATTTTAGCTCACCCTAAACATTTCTCTTTTTTACCCAAGAATCTTTAATAATAGAAGGAAGGAACTTAAGAGGACCATGAATTAATCTTCCTTTGCTGTTCCTCAGTGGTTTTAAAGGCACTCTTGTATTATTTATAGATTATAGTGTTTAAAGTTTTGTGCATGGTAAGTAGAGGTATTGATGGCAAAATAGAACTGAAAAAAACCCCCAAAACTATGTCTGAGTCCTGGTACAGTCACCAAATGGCTGGTCATTCCAGGACAGTCTTAGAAATAAATGTACTACCCCTTATTTCCTCTTCTACAAAATGTCAATATTTCTTTTGATTTGGCTTTACAATGATATGATCCAATGTATGTGAAAGCATTTTTTCTTTTTTAATAGCTCAGTGATGATTCTCAAAAATCTTTCAGGGTCCTGTCTGCCCCCTGCTAGTTCTGCAGCTTTGTGTTTCCACTCCTGAAGTTTGCCATAATTTATGAACTCTAATATATCTCTGTACATTCCTCTCACATGACATTTGGTACCACATAAATTGGTCACTTATGCAAAATAATTTATATGGGCGTTACTTAACCAGATTGGCTGAAATATTAACTCTTTTCTTGAATTCCTAGCCTCTTATCCTGCTCATTTACAATGAGGCAAATAAGCTCAAAAACACTGCTTTTAAAGGGCTTCTTAGGACTTTGCAGGCAAATTTTTGACTCATTTTTACTTCAGTAATTCCATTAGTAATGTTTATTTTGTAATTAGTTTGAAAAGTATTTGAAAATAGAACCATCATTGCCTTATTCTTTATATTTCCTTTTTCCTTTTTTTTTTTTCAGATAAGCAGAGCCAGAGAAACACCCTCATTTGAGGTGTTTAGTAATAGGTGGGGGGTCTTGCTGAGGACTGCAGGCTCTGGAATCCAAGAATGCGTGGAAGATAGCTGGTGGAGGACCCAGAGTCTAGACCCCCACACAGTGCCCACCAAAGAATGGAAAAGAACACAGGACAAAGAAACAAGAGGGAGACCAGAGATACCATAAAATGGCATGCAGGTCCTAAAAGAAGAATTAGCCACCACAAATTCCCTGAGGCTGAGATTTAGTCCCTTTATAGGGGGGCCCTTTATAGGGTACCCACAGCCATGCTCATGGTTAAGTCTAAGATGCTCTAGATCTTTCCAAGCACTTCTCTTTCTTCTCCTGTCAGTCAGTCTGGGTTTCTGCTGCTCATCAAAAAGCTCTAAAGATACAGATATTTCTCTATCCTTATTTTTACATCTCAGGCACCACAAGTTTTAGTCCATCACACATTAGCCAGGCTACAGTAATATCTTTCTTCCTTACTACTTTCTCCTTCATTGTTGAAGAATAATGACCAAACCCATTATCTGCCAAATAGAGTTTTTTAAAAATATAGGTCTATCACTCCCCTACATAAACCCTCAATGGCTTCCTACTACACAGAACGCAATCTAGCTGTGTGACCTGCTTCATGCCCAAGTCCATGTCCACCTGGGTGGTCTCATCTTACATATGCTTCTCCTTCAACCCCAGCCACAAATATGTCCACTACTTCCCTTGATATTATAAACTCTTTCTTGCATTAGGGCTTTTGTACTTGCTGTTTTCTTCAACTAGGGATACCTTTTCCCTTGCTCATGAAGAGTGGTTCTCTGTTTAGGTCTGGCATAAAAAGCCTTGACCTAAGAAAAACCTTCTGTATCAGTCAGGGTTCTATGGAGAAACAGAAGCAAGAGAGGAAAAAAGAGAAAGAGAAAGAGAGAGAGAGAGAGAGAGAGAGAGAGAGAGAGAGAAGGAGGTGGGGGGGAGGGAGGGAGAGAGAGATGGAGACAGCAAAGGAGAGAAGAGGAGAGGGGGGCAGAGGAGGTGGGGAGGCAGAGGGGAAAGACAGAGAGACAGAATGAGCAAATGACGTTAAGAAATTGGCACAGGATTGTGGGCAGTGGAAAATCTGAAATCTGTAGGGCTAACTGGCAAGCTAGAAATTCAGGCGTGATTCCTATGTTACAATATTGAAGCAGAATTCCTTCTTTTCTGGGAAACCTCAGTTTTCACCTTAAGGCATTAAACTGATTGGATTATGCAGACCAGGTTATGAAGGGTAATCTTTACCTAAAGTCAACTGAATGTAGACGTTAGTCACATCTACAAAATGCCTTCACAGCACCATCTAAACTTGTGTTGGTCTGAACAACTGGGCACCAAAGCCTAATCCAGTCAACAAATAGAAATGAACCATCACACCTTCTAGATCCTCTGTGCCCACATGAGTGTCTCTCACAGAATCCAGTCTTATATTTTCCCTTGAGTGTACCACAATTTGCACTTCGTTGTTTTTTTTTTCCTCTTTTCTTATTAATTTCTCACTTCCTACACTAGACTCCAGTGTTTACGAGTTGAGGACAATTCTCTTTTACTCAGTAATGTATATCCAGTACTAGCAAAGTATCTGGAGTGCAGTAAGTACTCAGTAAATGAGAGATGTTCCATATGTTTGTGGAAAGGATTAGCAACTAAGAAGAGCTTGAGATGACAAGTTGTGACTCAAACTCCTAAAATTCTGTGGGAGTTGAAATGTCACATATTAGGCATAACTCATTAGAATGTGCATAGATACAAAGCATTTCAGATCCTAGCTAATTTCCTTTGACACATTTCTTTGAATTTCCCTCCAATTAGGAATGAGTGGGTGGCTCATTAGGTTGAGTGTCTGGTCATGATCAGTCATGAGCATCCGGTCATGACCAAGTTTCAGCTCAGGTCATGATCCCAGGGTAGTGGGATCTAGCTCAGTGTCTGACTGTGCACTGAGTGTGGACCTGCTGAAGATTATTTCCTCCTCTGTCTCTCCCTCACTTGCTTTCTCTCTCTCTTTCTCTCTCTCTCTCTAATAAATAAAATGAAAAAAAAAAAGAATCTCCCTCCAATTAATTTAATCAACACAGATTTGAGAGTCTAACATACTCAATAGTCTAACATATTCAACTCAAACATAGCATTGAAAAGACTTCCAAAGTTTTTGTAACTTATTTTAATGATGACTTGAATGCACGCCAGGATCACTAGAATAATTGCCAGTTAGGCTTGTATTAATGAACACATTTAAGTGGGAATTGTAAAAGAAATAAAAAACAGAAAACTATCTGACTTTATGAGATAGGTTCACTGCCAGCCAATTGCAGTGATGAATGGTACCCCAGATTTGTTTTTACTGTTAGCCACAAACATCCAAAGTTGCACAGCAGGCTCTTTGAAGAGCACATGTTGAATTTGAAAATTATTTACTAGACTTCCAGTGATACATTTGTGTGAACAAGTTTGTTCTTCCAAAAAGAGTAAGAAAAAGTAACATCATTAAATGTTGATGCACACAGAAGCTTACCACCTCTCACTGCCTGGGATCTGTGCTGGGAAGATTGGGTTCCTTGCGTAACAAACTGTATCAGCAACTTCCTTGGATGAAATTGCTTTTGAATTTGTTATGGATTCAATGCTGATGTATGTACTGAGGAAGTAGAAAACCTCAAAGCATTCAGAAGACAGAGATGATTTATTGTTATTATTATTATTATTATTTTACAAATCTTGATCCTTCAAGGGACGTGGGAGTTTGAAGTATCTATCAGCTGAGACACTGCTCTCTAACTGAGCAATTTGTCTTAGGAGGATTAGCTGAATGAACTTCGGAAATCTTTAAGATATTCTCTAGAAAAATTCAGGGGAAGGAGGTTTTATTGACTTTGGCAGAGTACTAGCTGTTCCCCCAATTTTCTTTCTCCTTCTATATATACACACTGCCATCCAGCTAGAGACCACATGTGTAACTTCCCCTGGTGATCCATGTGATCAATGAGTCCAGAGGATGTAAGCGGAAGTGGTGCATATAACTTCTGTGTCATCCCTAAATTGAGACAAGTCACCTGCCCCTGGTTTATGGCTCTTTCACCTTCCCTCAGGACATGGACATGAAAGTGACCTAATTAACCCAATGCAGATGGGGACAGCAGTCAGGCAAAGGGGTAGTGTGAGGGAGTGTATGGGAAGAAACCCATGTCTCTGAATGCTCTGATGGAAGCTAACTGCCCCATCACACTGTACCAACTTGCCTGTGACTTGAAAGAAAAATAAAATTTTATCTTACTTATAGGACTGTTGAGTTTAAATGGACAAAAATACCAAAGATTTTAGAAATGCCTCTATGAATTTTTGCTTTATATAAGGGCTGCTTTTATGGAAGTTGTGTGGTTTTTTTTTTCAGTCATATTTTTTTTTTTTTTTTTTTTTTTACAAATAGTTTTAAAAATTATCTACAACTCTACATTGCATTTTGTGTTCAAAACATCACAAATTGTGTTATCCTTTATGATTTTCACAAAATCTCAGCAGGGAACTTATTACAAGAAATACTTTATCAGTTTCTCAAGAATTCAAAGGACAGAGTAAAACCAAACCAAAACAGAAGTGCACTGTTTCCGAATTTGTCCTCAGGTTGGAGTGTGGGGCAAAGACATGTTAAGAAAGAGCTTTCCAGACAGTAACATGATTCACAGGAGCAGAATGGTGACAATGTTATTAATGATGATAATGATGATAGGAAAAATAACAATGAAAGCCACATTTTGAGTGCCATCAAAAGACAGGTTCTGTGCTCTGTGCTTCACACCCGTGATCTTTGCAAAGCATCTGTGAGATGCTATTTCTTCAATTTTGCAGATTAGATCAGTGAAGCCCAGAGAGGCCAAGTATCTTGCCCAACATCAGCCAGAACTGGAATCCAATTACATTATCACATTTACTTCAAAAATGTGTGTACTTTTGTATAGAAACGAGTTATCATTGCATGACTGACACTGTTGCACTTAGAAAGGTCTACTTACGGGAAACCTGGGTGGCTCAGTCAGTTAGCTGTCTGACATCAGTTCAGGTCATGATCTCACTGTTCATGGGTTTGAGGCTTGCGTCAGGCTCTGTGCTGACAGTTTGGAGCCTGGAGCTTTCTTCATATTCTGTGTCTCCCTCTCTTTCTGCCCCTCTCCCACTCGTGCTCTGTCTCTCTGTCTCTGTCTCTGTCCCTGTCTCTCTCTCAAAAGTAAATAAATATTTAAAAACAGAAGAAGAAAAAAGGTCTACTTACAAGGTTGGTCTACTAGGCTGCTAGGGACACGATCACAAAATACCACAGACAGGTGGTTTAAACAACAAGAATTCATTTTCTCACAGGTCTGGAGCCTGGCAGTTCAAGATCAGGGTGCTCAGAGCTGGCTTCTCCTGAGACTTCTCTTCATTGGTCTGCAGCTGACCGTCTTCTCGCTGTGGCCTTTCCTCTGTCATCTGTATCCTTGGTGCCTCTTCTCCTTCCTATAAGAACTCCAGTCCTGTGAAACTAGTGCCTCATCCTTATGACCTCATGTAACTTGAATTTAAAGTCCTTGTCACCAAATACACTCACATTGGGGGTTAGGGTATAACATATACATTTTAGAGGAATATAATTCAGTCTATAACTGCTAGAATCTGGGAAATTCAAGTTTGGGACAGTTTCTGCCCTGATAAGAATTGCTCACTATAGCTAAATTGTGTGTGCAAACAATACTGTTTGCAACATCTGTTTTGCTTCCGGAGGTCTAAAATTTCAGTATATGTTAGACAGAGGGTGCCTGTTTGACCAGCCTCAATAAAAGCCTTGGAGACTGAGTGCCTAATGACTTTCCCTGGTAAACAGCATTTCACCTATGTTGTCACTACTGATTGCTAAGAAAATTGAACACATTCCGTGTGACTCAACTAGGAAAGCACTCTTGAAAGTTCACATCTGGTTTCCTCCAAGTATTATCCCATGTACTTGTTTCCTTTGTTGATTTTGTTTTGTATCCTTTTGCTATACAAATGTAGCATTAAATAGGACTATATACCAAATCTTGTGAGTCCTCCTAGCAATATTTGAGCTTGGGGGTGATCTTGGGAGCCTCTAACATAACGTTTCCACCTTCCATTCTCTAATTAGGAGGAAATTTTATTTTATTTTCTCCCAAAATACATATTTTTTATCCTCTCTTGAGGATGGATAGAGACATATAACCGAATTTTGACCTGTGGAATATGAGAAGAAGAAATGTCTGCCACTCCAAGATAGGCCTAACATGTTCCATGTATTCTCTGCTGTCATTTCTCTTGATCAAGGACCAGACATGGTGGGCCAAGTGGAGGGTGCTGAGGTCATAGCCATTTGTGGAGTCACTAGATGGAAGGAGTATCCTCAATGAACAGGGGAAGCAGAGCCCTCAACTTGAACACAACTTTTAATGATCCATCTAAGATTGGGAAATAAGAGAGAAGCAAACCTCTGCTGGATTAAGCCCTTGAAATAATGGGCTGTGTGTTATAGTAGTGAACCTACTCTAATATATATGGACACTTAATATCTTTTAATTTTTGAAATATGTTGCTAAGATGAGAGGGATTCTTGAGCTACAGGGGTTCTATTATTCACTTGATAGTATATTTGATAACATTATAAGACATGAGCATCTACTGGATGAAAGCTATGGACACACTTGTTTTTTTTTTTTTTGTTTTGGTTTGTTTTGTTTTTATAACTACGCTTTTTTCTTTTTTACAAATAGTTTATTGTCAAGTTGGTTTCCATATAACACCCAGTGCTCATCCCCACAAGTGCCTTCCTCCATGCCCATCATCCCCTTCCCCTCTCCCATCCCCATCAGCCCTCAGTTTGTTCTCAGCATTCAAGAGTCTCTCATGGTTTGCCTCTCTCCCCCTCCCCCACTGTTTCCCCCCTTCTTCTCCCCTGTGGTCCTCCGTTAAGTTCCTCCTAATGCTCCTATACGTGCAAACATATGGTATTTGTCCTTCTCAGACTGATTTATTTCACTCAGCATAACACCCTCAAGTTCTATCCATGTTGCTACACATGGCCAGATTTCATTCTTTCTCATTGCCATACAGTATTGCATTGTATAGATAAACCACATCTTCTTGATCCATTCATCCATTAATGGACACTTAGGCTCTTTCCATGTTTTGGCTATTGTTGAGAGTGCTGCTATGAACATTGGGGTACATGTGCTCCTATGCATCAGCATTCCTATATCCCTTGGGTAAATTCCTAGCAGTGCTATTGCTGGGTCATAGGGGAGTTCTATTGTTCATTTTTTGAGGAACCTTCACATTGTTTTCCAGAGGGGCTGTACCAGTTTACATTCCCACCAACAGTGTAGGAGGTGCCCATTTCTCCACATCCTCGCCAGCATCTAGAGTTCTCTGATTTGCTCATTTTAGCCACTCTGACTGGCATGAGGTGGCACTGGTTTTGATTTGTATTTCCCTGATGAGGAGGGATGCTGAGCATTGTTTCATGTGTCTGTTGGCCATCTGGATTGGACACACTTGTATTAGAAATAGTAATTCTTCATTACCATATGAGACCGCCCTTAACATTAAAAATTTTTTTTTAAATTTATTTATATTTGAGAGAGACAGAGACAGAGTGGGAGTGGAGGAGGGTCGGAGAGAGAGGGAGACACAGAATCTGAAGCAGGCTCCAGGCCCTGAGCTGTCAGCACAGAGACTGATGCAGGACTCGAACTCAAACCATGAGATCATGACCTGAGCAGAAGTTGGATGCTTAACCGACTGAGCCACCCAGGTGCCCTGAGACTGCCCTTAACATTTTTGAGGAGCACTTGATAAACCCAGTAAACGTGTCAAACTATTTTTATAGTTCTTTTACAAGAGAAGTCATGCTCTTTCATGACTTCTCATTAGATTTTTTCCCCAAGAACAAATCAATACCTCCTCAATCTTACTAAGTAGATGTGGAGGGAAATAAAGAAGATGAGAGAAGACAAAAATTTTATCTAAGATGGTGCACCCGGATGGGGTTGCTCAGTCGATTGAGCATCTGACTTTGGTTCAGGTCATGCTCTCATAGTTTGTGAGTTTAAGCCCTACATTGGGCTCTATTCTGACAGCCTGGAGCCTGCTTCAGATTCTGTCCCTTCTGTCTGCTCCTTCCCTGCTTGTGCTCTGTCTCTCTCTCTTGAATATAGAATAAAACATTAAAAATTTTTTAAAAATTATCTAGGATGAATCTCTGCACTTTTTGATTGAAGTCACTCATTCATAAACATTTATTGATTATATGTTATATACAAAGGGATAGTCTGAAGAGTGAAAGATATTGAGATAAAGAAAATATGGGGCGCCTCGGTGGCTCATTCGATTAAGTGTCAGACTTCGACTCATGACATGGTTTCACAGTTCTTGGGTTCGAGCCCTGCATCGGGCTCTGTGCTGACAGCTAGCTCAGAGCCTGAAGCCTCTTTTGGATTCTGTGTCTCCCTCTTTCTCTCTGACCCTCCCTTGTTCATGCTCTGTTTCTCTCTCTCAGAAGTAAATAAAAACATTTTAAAAATTTAAAAAAAGAAAAGAAAATACAGTATCCAGCCTCGGGGACCCTATAGAATAGGGTAGGGATCCTATGTCAGTGTAATGGTAGGGAGCACTTTCAGGAAGGTCTCCAAATCTACCCTACAGGATGTCAAATAAAGTTTCCCCACATATAAGGCTTTTGAACCACAAACTTGTGAGTTAAATTTGAGTCCTCAATTCCTCTCACCTTTTTAATACAAACTATCAAAAAGCCCAGTCAGCTTAGCTCCCACGTATGCCATATTTTGTCACCATCCTGGTGTAAGCAATACTTATTTCCTTATTCTCCTGAAACCTCTTTCTCAAGGGGCTCCCTGTTTTACTTTGGCTCCCTGCACTCCATTCTCCTTAGAGTAGCCTGTCAGGTTCATCTTTTAAAAATCGTTATTACATATTATATCTGACCCATTTAAAACCAGTAGTTTCTCAATATCTTTAAGAATAACAAAATAAATGAATATTTTAGGTTCCACACACTCTTGCCTCACTTCTGCCTCAGGATTTGTGGTTAATCTCTCTGCCTAGAATGTCCTTTATGTGGCTGTGTCCTTCTTGACATTCTAGACTCAATTAAACGCCATCTCTCCAGGGAAATCTTTAACCACCCCATCAAAAGAAGCTCTCTGTTATGCCTTTCTATATTTCCTCATAGTTCTGATCACACTAGGGGTTTTCTTAATTGTTTGTTTATTGTCTCCTTCCTCCCCTTCACCACCTCCCTCCAATTCCCACTGGAATGTAAGCTCCAAGAGAAATTACCCATCTTTTTAGTCAATGTATCCTAAATACCTAGTAGAGTGGTGGGCTCATATTCAGCGCTCACAGAATGAATTATGGAAAAACTTATGTTGATACAATATCTAAGCCAAGCTGTGAAGAAGGTATAAGAGTTTGTATCATGAAAGGTGAGGAAGTCATGAAAAATAGAATTCCCAGCAGGCAGAAAAATGCAGGTCAAGATGCTTCAGGAATCACATAAACTGCAGGCAGTTCTTTATGGCTGGGGCAGAGTGAGTAAGAGATAGTGAGAAAGGAGACCGGAAAAGTAAGAAGAGTATTTGGGTCACGATAGCACAGAGAGAATCTAACTCAGGTTAGACTTATAGGAGATACACAACAAATATATGTTGGATGAGTGCATAAGGCTCATTAGTCCATCTTCTACTGGTAATGGACAGACATTAATTGGTTTTGAGTAGGAATTAACATGACCTTATTTGTGCTTTATTTATTTATTTATTTATTTATTTATTTATTTATTTATTTTATTTCTAGGAGAGAGAGAGAGACAGCGTGAACAGGGGAGGGTCAGAGAGAGAGTGAGTCACAGACTGAAACAGGCTCCAGGCTCCGAGCTGGCAGTCAGCACAGAGCCCGACGCGGGGCTCGAACCCACGAACCGCGAGATCATGACCCAAGCGAAAGTCGGACGCTTAACCGACTAAGCCACCCAGGCGCCCCCTTATTTGTGCTTTAGAAAGAGCCTTCAGTGGCACTGTGGAGACCGGTTCAGAGGAAGGTAAGACTGGAGTCCAGGAGCCTGGGAGGTCATTACGGTAATGCAGGTGAGAGATGACAGAGAGACATGGGCTGTGTATAGGAAAAGGAAGGGATAGACTAGGAAATTGACTGAACTTGGAAATTAATTAAATTACAGGGTCTAAAGGAAGAATCCAGAAAGACATCTGAGTTTCTAGATATATGTAAAGGTAACAATTATTGAAAAAATACAAGTTTTCTCAATAAACAAGAGTTAAATTTCCTGCATATATAATTCATTTAATCAGTGTAAAAGCTATTTTATTTTATTTTATTTTATTAATTTTTTTAATGTTTTTATTTATTTCTAGGAGAGAGAAAGAGACAGGGGAGGGTCAGAGAGAGAGGGAGTCACAGACTGAAACAGGCTCCAGGCTCTGAGCTGGCAGTCAGCACAGAGCCCAACGAGGGGCTCAAACCCACGAACCGCAAGATCATGACCCAAGTGAAAGTCGGACGCTTAACCGACTAAGCCACCCAGGCGCCCCTGTAAAAGCTATTTTAAAAGTTAGGCATTATATGGATGATGCAAGCAGACTTTTATCAGTTATCAGGTTCTAGTACTTTCATATTAAAGTCAGGTACTGAATGATACAACAGGCCAGATTCTTGGAATTAGGAGTAGAGTACATACTAAGATGAATCAGGCTCAGGACATGGTTTTTAGGAAACTTATAGGTTAAACAGAAATAAGGTCCTTTGTCCACTTTTATTTCTCTCTCTTCTTTTTTTGGGGTAGAGTGGGGAGAGGTGCAGTTGTAGGTACTGGTGTGGTGAAGGCTTGGTACAGCCATTAAAATGATAAACCCCTCTTTGGACAGGGACAGGGTAGAAGGGCAGTGCAGAAACTGCTGCCTCCCCTATGGAAATTCCCAAGCAAACACAGATGAGGCTGAGAACCGGTGTGCTGACCCACTACACCATCTACCAGGTCAGCCTGAAAGTGTCCCTGAACAGGGACCTCCTGGCCAACATGGATAAAATGGTTCTTAAAAATAAATATTTGCAGTGCTCATTGTTAAGTAAAAATAATCGATCAGTAGGATATGTGTATTGCCAAACCTATTTGTGTCAAAAGAATCCTTATGCAAACACGAAATGCATGCACATAAAAATACATACAGGAATAAATAAGAAAGTTAA
The DNA here is from genome assembly GCA_017311185.1 of Proteles cristata cristata. Taxonomy (NCBI): domain Eukaryota; kingdom Metazoa; phylum Chordata; class Mammalia; order Carnivora; family Hyaenidae; genus Proteles; species Proteles cristata. Next base: position 587,788 of record JAESUZ010002383.1, read on the forward strand.
GCATACTTATCTCCAACAAGGTGGAATATGTAGACACTTACACATTTCAATTTACATGGTTTCGAAAGTTTAGAATGACCATCAGTTTAAAGTGAAAACAAACAAACAAACAAACAAAAATAAAGCAAGAAGTATCCAAATGCCACAGAATATATTTAATATAAGCTCTTGTATAAGGTAATATACTTCAAGATGACATCTCAGTATATTCATTGTGATTTTAGTTACTTTTGTACTTTGTGGAATAAGTAGGAAAGAGCTGAAGGGCTCCAATATCTATTGAGCACACTCTCAATGAAAGAAATTATGCAAAATATTTTCATCATCTTCTCATTTGCATGGGTATTAATAGCCTGAATCTTCGAAGGAGAATTTGATGTTGAGAGAAGCTAAACTACCTGCACAAGAGTTTGAATCCAGTAAAGCACTTGTACCATGCCAGTCTTTGGAAGTCAGAAGGGCAGCCATGTTTTATATGCCAAGACCTGTAAACAAACTTTTCAGAAAGCCCTGCTTCCTGGAAGTCTGACAGAAAATTCTCCTAAGACATAGAAAAATAAAATTTTAACTCTGTTCTTATACCTTGATTCTACACTACATGAGTAATTCTTTGCACTTAAGGAAGATCTTTTATCTGCGTCTTTCAAGAGCAGAACAAAACCAATTATTACCCACCCCCCTTCGTGATTGGAAGAGAAGATCTTAATCCCAAATTTGCTGACAGGGAGACAGAAACTGCCAGGGATGAAGTGATTTACTGAGGGTTACACAATCAGTCTGTGAAAGCCTCAAGAATACCTCCAAGGGCTCATGACAAAAGAGCAATTGCCTTATGCAATTAGCAGCTTATTTCTCTATCCTAAACACCATATCCCGCTCTTTTTCAAGCATGTGCTAACTTGTCCTGTCTCCCTTTCCACCCTAAGTGGGATTTAGTGCTTTTTATATAAAAGTACTTTGTAACAAATGTAGACCCCTATAATTTCAACTTCAGTTCTCTTTATCTATTTTTAAAGTTGCAATGAGTTCTCAAAGTCTTCAAGTGGTGTAGGGAAAAAACCCATCAAAAAACTTCTATCTACTGCTGGTTCCTTTGGCCACCTCATCAAACCTCTTGCAGAGATCAAGAAAAAGTTTGATGCCACTATTGGCAAAGCCCCCAAGGAGATGTCTGAATTTTAGGTACAACACTGAGGATGGGATTAACCATGATTGATATGTGACTTCAGATTTAATCAGCAGCTTCAGCTGCTGGCTCCTGGGGTTGCTGTTTCCTCAGGAACACTGCTGTGAGAGACATAGTCTGTGGTGACTCCTAGTAAGTCACATTCTTCTTCATCTCCTTGTCTTGAGGGCTGGCACATACAAAAGTGGTGGAATGAGATGTCCTGGCCATGACTGTTATATCATGTAACAGTATCTGCTTTAGCAGACTAGAGAGATTCTCTTGCTGGCGTTGAAGAAGTGAGTTGCCATGTTATGAGTCTACAAGAAGGGGCCATCAGCAAGGGATCACAGGCAGCCTCCAGGACATGACTGGAGTGTGGCTTCAGAATGACATCCAGCAAGAGAGTGGGGTTTCCAGAAACGTAATCACAGGGAAATGAATTTGGCCAACAACATGTGTGCTGGGAAGAGGATCCAAGGATCCAGAAACAAGTGTCACCTAATCAACATCTTGATTGCAGCTTTGTGAGATCCTAAACATAGGACCCAGTTAAGTTGCTTCTGGACTCCTCACCCTCAAAACTGTGAGATGATTAATGCATGTTTTTTTAAGCCAATATATGTGGTAATTTGTTACACACAATATAAAACTAATACAAACATCCTTCATTTTTAGGTTGAAAGGAAATAAGCATTTTTTAGGGAGAAAAATACATTAACAGGCATTAAAGTGATACCTGAAAGATATATTTGAATCTAATGGATGCATTGATCTATTACAATTTAAAGTAGTGAAAAAAGAGGAAAGGATTTGGGACAGGAAAGACCCAGGTGTTCAAAGCAGCAGGTCTAACTTCTTGTAACTCTTATCCTGTGCCTAAAAGAATAGGAAGAATATTCTGTAAATTAATAATTAGTGAAAGTAAATGTCAAAGAGGCATAATCATATCAAAACTTAATGTCCCAGAAGACCATTCATGATCACCTAAAACTGAACAGAAGTTATGCTTGACTTTGAAAGAGAACAGCAAATCAAGTTCATGAATCGTGTATCTAGATACTAGTATGACTGTGGGTCAGTGGTTATCAAATACGATAACGATAATACGACTTTCTGTTAGCGATATGGTAAATGGGATTTTTTTTAATTAACAAGTTTAGAAAAAAAAATATTGAGCATCTCCTCAGATTTAGTGGAATCAGAATAATCAGAGGCAAGACCTGTTACCTACCTGCACATACATCCCATCATGAGGTGGAAACCCATCAAGGACATCATAAGATTCCAATGTAGCTAGTCTAACCATTGTTATTTGACATTATAGGACTCGTCGCGATTAAGTCACATCACAGAAGCACCTCATGACTAGGATCTTATGTACCCAGTTCCTTGTTTCTGAATCTTGCCTGCACTACAATTACTTGGAGAGCTTTATAAATCCTGATGCTCAAGCTTTTTCCCAGAGCAATTATATCCAAATCACCAAGCATGGTACCAAACTATTTGTAATTTTTAAAGGTCCTGGCATGATTTCAACATTCAGTTAAGTTTGAGACTGCTGATATGTAGAGAATACCTTGTATCTTTCAGTATCCTTTCTACTACATAATTAGGTAGATTAAACCCCCAAAACACGGTGGGGGAGTATGTAGGCCAATCACGACCCCCCCACTTTGATGGACCACAAACTGAAGTTGACTGTTTGGAGACATACTATAATAACTCCTTTTTATTGGACTTCATTTTTATTATCTGAATTTCTCAAAAACAAATACAAAAGCAAGCCAAAATGAAACAGAACTCAGGCAATGTGCATATTGTTATCCCAATTTGTAGAGATAAGGGACACAGGTCACCGATTCAGATGGAGCTGCCTAAACAAGTAAGATGTGCACCTGAGTCTGAGTGACCCCAAAGCCTATGATAGCTTCACAGTGATTCTTAAAATATGGCCCCCAAACCAGCAGCATTTGCATCACCTGGGAAATTATGAAAAATACAAATTCTTCACCCCAATCTCAGACCTACTAAATCACACTCTTTGAGGCTGGAACCCAGCAATCTGTGTTTCAGCAAGCTTTCAGCTGATTGCATGCTAAAGGCTGAGAAACATTCCCCATTTCTATCAGCTGTTTACTTTTGGAGACTCACTCAGTTCAGCAGGTGATAAGTGAAATAAGAATGTGGGGGTGATTCTGTGGGTATGACAGAGTGACAGGCTGAGAAATTTTCTCTTACTATCTTTCCAGTCTCCCGTTCCCCATTTTTATGAACAGTCTATGTTGGAAATGAGGACATACTATCAGAGATGTGGTACAGGAAGAAGATTGGGAGACTCTGGCAATCTACTTAAAGGGATGATTTGCCATGGTGAACCTGTTTTATGTGAATGTGACTGTTTTAAGATGTTGGTGACTAGTTTATACTTTTAATAAAAATATAGGGAGATTAAAAAGTTTCATTAAAATAAACAACCCAATTTTTTCCATGGAAATGAATTTTTAATTTTAAGAGCTTGAGATAATTGGTGTTCATGAAACCAAGAGTAGCTGGTTTGCTTTCTCTGATGCTAAGCTAGTTCAGATTGCTGCCATCCTGTAAACCGTGACTGCCATTTCCTTGCTTTCATGCCTCTCTTGATATATTCCAGGGTATATTTATTAGAGTTGTACATTTGACTAAGACAAAATAACCAAAAATGTAAAGAACAACTGTGTTTGATTTATCAGAGACGTCAATTAATATTTTCTGAGCAAACCGTGGAGTCCTTTGTTATGTGTGTAAATAATCTTTGGGCACATTCACGTCTGATGGAAATTTCTCATGGACTAAATAGGGAGGGGCAGATAAATTAATAAAGAGAGAGGAGAAAAATAGGGAAGGAGGAAGGAAAGAGGAGAAGTGAAATAAAGGAGACAAGGATTGACACGGAGAAGAGACAAAGGAGGTAGGAGGGAGTAAACACAGGAAGAAGAAATAGAGCAGGGATCAGAAGCCTAGGGAATGGGGAAAGAAAAGGTGTTTGGAAAAGAAGGAGGAGAAGAGAAAAGGAAGAAAAGAGGAGAAGTAGGCAAAGACAAAAACAAAAGAGAGCAATAAAAATAAAATAAAAAAACAAAAACAGAAGAGTGCAGACATTAGAGCCTGGGCAATTTCTGTGAAGTGCAACTTGGAGAAGACCAACTCACAGAGATGCTGCCTCTGGAGGTTACTGATGGCAGTAATCATGACTTCAGTTTGCGACAAATGGGATGAAAGGCAGCCTGCCCCCAAATGGAGATACCTACAGTCACAGCAGTGGAGTGATAATGTAGCAGGGCTTCTGAGAGGTTGGATTAAGTTTTCCTTTATTTGACAACCCTTTGCAAGTCTTTGCAGCTGCTTTTTGTGTTTGCTCTCTCTGCAAACTGTGCAGATAGATGTAACTAATAATTCTCTAGCCTCATTTTCAAAGCCCCTTTCTCTTTATGCATGTTGATTTACATGTGTCATCTTGAGAGACTGCATATCAAGATTCCTTTTAATGAAGGTCCTGTCTGTGTGGAGCAAGCACCTACCTCCATTACATCCCTTGCCCACTCCCCTTCCCACTCAGTCTACCCTCACAAAGGCCTGGGTATTATCAGAGAACCAAGTTTCAGATTAGCAATGGGCAGAGAGAAATTTAGAATGCCCAGGCAAGAAGAGGCGTCTGGGTGGCTTACTTGGTTAAGCGTCCAAACCTCGGCTCAGGTCATGATCTCACGGTTCATGAGTTCGAGCCCCGCATGGAGCTCTGTGCTGACAGCCGAGAGCCTGGAGCTTATTTAGGATCTGTGTCTTCTTTCATTTCTGTCCCTCCCCCACTCTCACTCCGTCTCTATCTCTCTCTGTCTCTCTCTCAAAAATAAAAATAATTTAAAAAAAAGAATGGGGGCACCTGGGTGGCTCAGGTAGTTGAATGTCTGACTTTGGCTCAGGTCATGATCTTGCAGTTCATGGGTTCAAGCCCTGTGTCGGGCTCTATGCTGACAGCTAGCTCAGAGTCTGGAGTTTGTTTTAGATTCTGTGACTTCCTTTCTCTCTGACCCTCCCCTGCTCATGCTGTCTCTCTTTCTGTCTCTCAGAAATAAATTTTAAAACATTTTAAAGAATAAATATAAATTTTTTTTAAATGCCCAGGCAAGGAGAGTGGTGAAGAGCAGAAATAGGGTAGAGAGAGACCCCATGGAGTCAGAGACATGGTGGAAGTAATTGTGCAATATGGATGATGGCACCCTATAAAAATATCCTGAAAAGTCAACTAGTGTTACAAATTTCCTGAGTAAATTTTTGGATAGATACCATAGAAGAGATAGAGTTTCTCATCTGGTCTGCATGAGGTTGGACAGAGGTAGCAATTGAGGTGGCCAGATTCGAAGATGCTGGAATTAGCAGAACTCTTTGGATACTATAGAGTCTAGAGACCATGCAATGGTTCTGTCAGGGGGAAGATCTGAGGCGGCATCGATGCTATTTAATTTGGATCTTAAATGGTACCTGTAGCTATGGTTTATGTAATGTAAGAACATAATACATGTTGGCCTATGTATGTCACTTGATATACAACTATTTGATACTTTTGAACATGAAATGTTTTCATAAATAAATAGATTCATAAACTTATGATATGACTTCTCTCCCTATAGACGATGAGCTTGAGAACAGAAGAATATCTTTTCTGACTTTTGAATAACCTATAGCATCTATATTAATACTGAACACATACCAAGTAATCAACAAGAGCATGCCCTGATCAATTGTCCAGGCCACTGATTGTGTCTCACCTTCACCCTCTGGTATATACGAACTATCACTGCTTTTGAAGAAGATTCACTCAGGAAGGAGAATCAGGGGTGCACCTGGATAACAAAGAACTAGATGCAAAGACTGCCTACAGATACCTGTGCTCTAGAGTCATTGGTAGCATGGTTTTTTAGAAATTTATAGTGACTCTACTCAGGTGCTAGAAATGATGTTGCTTGGTGGGCCTTAATCTATAGTTAAGTTTCAAGTCAAACATGAGACTATAGTTCAATAATGTAGAGATAATATAAGCTTATTGAAATGGTGTAATTATAGCCAAAAAAAACACACAAAAAACCGAAAACGACTTAGAATTGAATTGAGTAGGAATGTCCACCCACAGTGTATGAGCATTCTTGTGCCCAAATGACTTGAAGTCCAAATGGATATTGACAGTATTCACATCTAAGAAAGATACATACAAAATGTGCATATGATAGGGCTCTCACAGAACCATATATTTGCTGAAAACAGTGTGAAGGTAAAGTCAAAAAGAAAGTTCTTACATTCTTAAATCCTCTGTAAAGAATCTGAAGCTCCTTCTTGGTAAATTTGCTCTGGGCTTCCAGAAGCTCCAGAGCCTCAGGCCGATGCCGGACGGTGGCCATCTCCAGTTCATCTTCTACGCTGTCTGTGGGGAGAACCAAAAAGATTCTGAAGAACAGTCATGGCTCACCAATATTTATACATAACAACACAGGAAAACAATGAAACATTTACTGGATGTCTGTGATTTTTCCATAGGAAGGATTCTCATATGGCTAATAGTAGTCTTTACATTTCCCATAATTTACACAATGAAGCTAAGACAATACCACATAATCTTTTTTCCCTGCAAACTCTAGTTATTACATATTACATGACTAGAATTTTTATACTACAGTTTGACAAGTGTACAAAGTCACAAAAAAACTTTAAAACCTGGAATTTGTGTTATATAACAAATACTGGTTATAAAATGGAACTTCATTTCAATGACAATCAGTTCCACCCTAGGTATCACACAGCTATGAAGTGGGACTCTGCAATACTCTCTGAGGATTCCACTGAAATCAAATATTTGGCCTGGGGCTACAAATAAAGTAGTCAGGTCAGGTGCTGACATGAGTAAAGTAACCAGCTCCTGAGTTGGCCAACATAAACCCAGTTTTCATGGGTGCACACTAGATGGACTGGACCAATGGGAACTTCTGGCCAGACCATATTCTGCAGTCAAGAGAGTCTAGAGCTAGAGATAAATTCTAAAATATTGAACTTTGCTTTCTGAGTTATATTTACACTATAATTTCTCAAAGATGCTCTATGTAAAAACAATTTCATGTCCATATAAATTTTGGAAATGCTGTAAATGTTAACATAGTTTTAGACCAAAACAGTGGAAATTAATTTTCCTGAGGACCTGCAATAAACAATTCTGTTTAACTCTGCTTAACTCAATTGACCCCAAAGGGTATTTTTTCCATAGAATCCTTTTTACCGCAAGTCACATCTGGTAACCTCTACATATTTGCCCTAGGGTTATATAGAACACTAGTTGGGAGGTGTTGGAATATTTTATTTTTTATTTTTATTATTATTTTTTTTAATGTTTTATTTATTTTTAGGAGAGAGAGAGAGACAGCGTGAGCAGGGAGGGTCAGAGAGGAGTCACAGGCTGAAACAGGCTCCAGGCTCTGAGCTGGCAGTCAACACAGAGCCCGACGCGGGGCTTGAACCCACGAACTGCGAGATCATGACCTAAGCGAAAGTCGGATGCTTAACCGACTAAGCCACCCAGGCGCCCCAAGGTGTTGGAATATTTTAGGGTTTGGGTGCTCAGGTTGTAAAGTATAACATCCTTGATTAAATTTAGCTTCTTTGCAGTGGGGGGTCTAAGAACTTCTTCTTGCCATAATCCAATCCATACCTCAACTAAAGAACTCACCAGGAACAGAAGATTCTAGGCCCAACCCTGACACCATGACTTGCTAGCGTCCATTATATTCCTTCCTGTTAGCTGCAGGTTTCCAACTCAGACTAAGTGAGGCTCAGGAGAAGAGCTGCTTTTCATTAGCTCCGCACCCAGGGCCCTAGTGTTCCAATTCCATGCCTCGTGTGTCAGTTGGAAATGTCACTGTCGCCAAAAGTCCCATCATTTTGATATTTAATGCTGCCTCTCGCCAACACTTGTACTTAATTCCTGCCCTGTCCCACTAAGTGAAGTGATGGGGCAGAGCTGTCACGTAGCAGGGAAAAGGAAGTTTCAGCAGGACTCTAATCTTGGGATGTCCTAATGACTTCTCTCGAGTTTACAAAAGACTAATTACTGTGATGAAACAGATACTTGGAATGGATGTGTTTGTCAAAATGATAAAGAGGGGGTTCTCTGATTTGCTTATTTTAGCCAATCTGACTGTAGAAACGGGCACCCTCCTACACTGTTGGTGGGAATGTAAACTGGTACAGCCCCTCTGGAAAACAGTGTGGAGGTTCCTCAGGAAACTAACAATAGAACTCCCCTATGACCCAGCAATAGCACTGCTAGGAATTTACCCAAGGGATACAGAAATGCTGATGCATAGGAGCACATGTACCCCAATGTTCATAGCAGCACTCTCCACAATAGCTAAAACATGGAAAGAGCCTAAGTGTCCATCAACAGATGAATGGATCAAGAAGATGTGGTTTATCTACACCATGGAATACTACATGGCAATGAGAAACAATGAAATCTGGCCATGTGTAGCAACATGGATGGACCTTGAGGGTGTTATGCTGAGTGAAATAAGTCAGGCAGAGAAGGACAAATATCATATGTTTTCACATACAGGAGGATTAGGAGGAACTTAACGGAGGACCAAGGGGGAGAAGAAGGGCGGAAATGGAGGCAAACCATGAGAGACTCTTGAATGCTGACAAAAACTGAGGACTGGTGGATGTGGGGGGGAGGAGGGGTGGGCATGGAGGAGGGCACTAGTGGGGATGAGCACTGGGTATTATGTGGAAACTAATTTGACAATAAACTATTTGTAAAAAAAAAAAATAAAAATAAATGAGAAAGAGGGGGTAAAGGCAGACATTTGTACTTTTCATATTATAATATATTATTTTGGAACAGTGAGGTGGTAAAGCTGTAGGATAGTGATGGATGGATAAGAATAATAAAAGGGACATGAAAAGATGGGAAGCCCAAGAATAAACTCGAGCTGACAAGCATAAAATTGATGAGAAAGTAATCGAGGGATGTGCAAAGGCCTGAAGGTAGTTGGGGAAATGGCAGCTAAGCATTAACAAATTGACCTCAGGTTGGGCTTTATGGGGAAAATCACAAAAGCCCAAATGGGGTTCCTTCAATTTTCTCCTTCATTCACTGGAACATTTGAGTGGAATGGGTTGATTCTACGCAATAGGTCCAGAACTTAGCAAGGAGGTGCTCCCTAAAACTTAAGATTGCTGTTGATCCAATGAATTAGACTGTGTTGCTGTTATTGTAGTTGCAGAATAAATAAATAAATACATACATAAATACATAAATAAATACGTAAATACATACATAAATAAATAAATAATAAAGTAATGTAATGTAGAAGTAAAAGCTGTGGAGCAGACCTAATATAAATAGATAATAGGAAGACTCTGCTGTCTTGAAAAATATCTTCACATAGGCTTTTTTATTGAGTCATTTACAATATAATTTATACAAATAATGATCTAACTCAAATATTACTGCCTCCTCCCAAGCCTTTCCAGATTGCTCCACCATGCAGAACTGGTAGCTCCCTAGGCAGACTTCTTACCCTCTACCTATTTCTCACGCAGCATGGAAAACATAACAGTATGACCTGTTCATGTCTGTCTTTTCCATCGTGAGTTCCTTGAAGACAGAGGCAAAGCCTTACAGGTCTGTATATCCTCTGGACCTAACAGAGTGAGGTGCCCCATAGTCACTCAAGAATTATATGGTGAATCAATGAATCGGTTAAAAAATGTTGCTGCTACTGAAGTTTCCATTCCCTGAGACCCCTTTTGAACCTTAGGGCCCTCCAAAAAAATCATTTCTCAAACTGAGGTTTGTGGACCATTAGTAGACCTTAAATCTCTTCTTTGGAATTATTGTGTTCACCACGCATTGCTCTGAGAAACACAGTATAGGCAAAAGCAGGGGGAATTTGAATCAGTTTTTCAGAGTAGTTGTTCGATCATAGCATAACCTTCTCTAGACCCACTGACCTTCCACTGGAAAGAAACAAAACAGTGCATTCACTCCTCAACCTCTGTAACCACACACAGATCTGAACCACATCATCTGGCTGTCACAGACTTGCTAATGCAGAGATGGAGACAAAAGACCCAAAGCTGGAGGGTCAGTGCAATTGAATTAAGTTTTTGATAGGATGAGCATCAAGTGCAGTTTTCAAAGCATCACACTTGAAGCATCTGCCCGAGGACTCTTGTTTTCCCAGCTGACTGGTGCCTTACTTCTTAATGACTCCTACCTGCCAAAGGGCTGTTTCTATTTCTAGGAGGTTGACAGGCTCTAAAAACATACCCGAAATCATCAGCAATCACCTGCATAAGTTAAAAAGCCACACCACCTCACCCAATCAAGACTGATTTCTGGAGGCGAACTCTGAAGAGCCCAGCACAATTCTGCATAGGATTGTGAAATCTGCGGAGCCTTCCAGCCTCCTCACAGTCCTGTGCAGACTCATGCTGTGCTCTCCACGAGTGCACATTAAGAACATGCATTTGGGAGGGTTTTAATACAGTGCTTAACGTTTATTGTGCCTTTTGTTTTATGCTCCGAGATGGGCTAGCTGCTCTATTGCTATACTTCAAGTCCTCACAATAACCTCATAATGAAGTATAATTGTCCATGTTTTTACACATATGATAGATACTCAGTCTTATAGAGGTGAAGAAATGAGTGACCAGATGTCACATAGGAGAAAGAAAGAGACAGGGTTTATGCCCAAGTCCACGATGTCAAACGTTATGTTCTTTCTACTTTATCACATTTTCTGTCAACACCAGTGGAAGTAACAATGATAAAAATAATCATTTTTTCTCCTCTCCTTTTCTGCACTGTCAAATGTCTCAGAAAAGTGGTCTAGGCCCACTGGGTCCATTTTATACCTCCTGTTTTCTCCTTAATCTCTTGCATCCTGACTTTGGCTCCATTATGGGTAGAATTGTGTCCCCTTAAAATTTGTATGTTGAAGCCTTAACCTCCAATATGGCTGTATGTAGAGATATGGCTTTTAAGGCAGTACTTAACATTAAATGAGGGCATAGGGACCCTGATCCAATACAACCTGTGTCTTTATAAGAAGAGAGAGAGCCACCAAGAACACACACACACAGAGGAAAGGCTGTGTGTAAGCACAGCAAGAAAGCAGCCATCCGCAAGCCAATGGGAGAGACATCAAGAGAAACCAACTTTGCAGGCATCTTGATTTTGGCTTCCAGCCTCTAGCAAAGTGAGAAAATGAATCTGTTGTTCAAGCCATCCAGTCAGTAGCATTTTGTTATGGTAGCCCTAGTAAATGGGTACATCCATTTCAAATGATATACAAATGGTGTATTTAAATGATACACAACACTAATTAAAGCAGGTCTTGTTACTCACAAAGTTTGCTCAGTGAGCACTGGACAGTCGGGAAGCCAATTAGATCATCTAATCTTTACAACACCTTCAAAAGAGGGGTCGTTTCATCCCCATTCTATAGGTGAGAAAACTATGGTTTGGAAGGTCTAGTCAAGGCCAAGGTCTGGTCAAGGCCAAAAGACTAGTTAGTAATGAGGCACACACATGTCTTTAGCACCTTAAAGTCAAACTTTTTAAGCATTCTGCTGAGATTGTCAATAAAAATCACGACTCTACAGAGAGCCTTTGCTCTAAACCTGACTGTGTATTATCTCATTTTAATACTGACAAAAATGCTGTGGGAGACCTATTATTGTCCATAATTTACAAGGAATAAACTGGGACTTACAGAGCTTAAGTAACATACTCAAGGTCACATAGCTAGAAAGGGACTGAGCTGGGATTTGATCCCTGGTTTTAGAGATGGCAGCCATTATATAATTTGGCCCAAAGTCCTAGGGGTAACAAAGATTTTAGCCTGCCACTGAACCCCTAGTGCCTCAGGAGACACATGTCCAAGTGCCTTCGAGAGATCACCACGGTGGCAGTTGACGCTGTGCTGATTTAGAACAAATACAATAGGTGTGGAAGGGATGCTACCTCAGAGCTGGAAAACCACCAAAAAGTCTGTTTGCTTTTACACATTTGGCTGCTCAGAAATGGAGGTTCAAGAAGGCTGGGGGTGGTTTGTCTGAGATTAAAACCAGAACCAGGTGGGATCTTGGCCACCTGAATCATCTTCAGGCCTCTGCCAACATTTAACTATGCAGGCATCTTGCTGAGTTGCTAATTCTGTGCCGCTTTTGCATTCTGAGACAAGCTGAATACAAACATCATTTTAATTCATGAATCCTCTAACAGATTTAATTTTAATCAGACAACTAATTCCCAAACCCAGACACCCTTGAGCTTCCCAGCTGTCTCTTTGTGTTATTTGTTTCTTAGATTTAACTCTCTCGGGGCCAAGGTTGTCTTATGTCTGAGTAAACAGTCCCCTCAGGTTGTGACACAGTTGGTCTAGAAGTCAGAACTTAAATCACCTGGGAACAACAGAGTTTTAAAAATAGTCCTCTTTCTCACAACTTCTTTTATAGTACAGTAGAAGATTAATACAGCCGACATACCCTTATGCAAACCTGACTCTATCTGAGACCAAACCATACCGTCCAGAACATAACTACAGAACATCTTGCTTTACAAACAAATGAGAGTGAGGTCTGCCTTTCTAAAACAGGTTTTTGTAAACAAGGGCTGTACAGCTGAAAACCATTTTCCATAAAACCATAAAACCACTTTATGAATAATGCCACTCCATTCAGAAATTTGGTTTAGAATCCAGGCTGGGCACACAGAGAGGAAACTTGTTTCATCAAAGCATGGACACTGGGAGGCCACGGCCTCATTCACCTAGCTCCTGCCAGATGAATGGCTACATGAGTCTACCAGTATCTAGTTAGGCACACTAAATATGCCCAATAAAAAAAAAGTGAAATCAATGAATAAGCCTCCCAAAACATGGCATATCTATAGATGTATCTATTGGAGGTCCATTTCTTAATACAACATGACCCTTCTTTACATACTTTATGCATTTTTCATTATAAAAGATCATACATAGCATGACTTTAAAATTCTATTTGAGCTGAAAATGATTTGTCTAGCCAAAGACTCAGCTGGTTTGACTTATATTGCTGTATCTCATTTATAAAAATAACTTTTGAGGCTTTATTTCTAATGTTCACCCTTTATTAAATTGAGTTAATAGTGACTTAATCAGTGTGGCAATGAAATCATGATGAGGATGATCGCCTCCTAATGATATGTTACATATGATTTATAGAAGCTTGGTTCAGTGGCAGTTATTGGAGGTCGGGTTGATGAATTTTCTCCAGGTATTAGATTTACACTAAACAGCGCTTGAGGATTCTTGACTATTATACATTGGAAACTAACTGTGAGAACTTCTAGAATAAGGAGAAGATGTTAGCTATTGTTTGGTTAATGTTCACATCTGACCCAGCAGGATAAAGATAAAGGTGTCCATGTGGAGATTTCAAAAGCTATTGTACATGGCACTGATGGAATTTCTTTCCTCTCTTTCTTCCTACTTTGAAAACTCGCACAGGCATTAATGGCTCCATGCCTCAGCTCCAACCTTCACAGTGCTCAAGGGGGTTGGCATTGAACTCAGTTGAGGAAACTGGTTTTCAGGTTAAGGAATTTGCTTAAGTCCGCAGAGCTGATAAGTGGGGGATGTGAGATCTGACACAAATCTGTCTTTCTATTTTCTGTTCAATCACTTGACTTCTCCTGATGGAGAGCTCAAACCTGGGAGAAGTGCTGTAAGCACCTGTTTAAACCTTGCCAACTTTAAATGTTTTATCTCAAGAAAAGGAAGGTCTGGGAGCCCTCTTGACTCTTGCTATGTTCATAACCACTCACCTATCCACCCACCCTGAGCTATTTTCAGTTGCACATGGAGGGTTGAGCAATTAACTCCAAGCTGATGGAACACAGCCCACGAGTAGAAAGCAATCAATCCATCCAAAACACTGTAGGAGTTCTAGCACATCCCAGACCACCCTGAACAGCTAGAATCCTCCCAATTTTTGTTAGTCAGACACATGTTTCTTTAATTCTGGCCCTGGAAAGATGCTGGGACCAAAAAAAAAAAACCCTTTATAATTAGTACTTTATCCTATTTAATATTTATATGAATATATATCACATAGGAAATGAAAAGTATTTAGAAAATGGCCAATTATTTTGAATGTCTTCTGTTAGAGGTGGTTGTGGGCAATGAGACTGAAATCTCCATTCCAGAACTTGAAGTACTCTCCAATGTCATGGCCAAATTCAAGCCCTTATAACTACTCAGAGGTAAATTGCTAGAGCTATTTTTCACAGCACTTATGAATGGGTTATCTCTACTTATTTATAAACATAAATAATAACTCTTCACACAAGCTTAGGTTTTAAAATAGAATTACCTAATTGGAATGCTTGTTATTAATGTTAGTCATATTGTTACTGCAGCAAGTCATGCATAGCTCCTTATCATAAGAGCTTTTATTTCCTAGATGGTATGGTCTTACTTGCTTTTTGATAAGTGAGCAATGTAAAAATCATATTACAAGTTATTATACACAGGAAGAAAATCTACAGTAGAAATGCTGGGGTTTGGGAAGAAGAAAACAAGGAATGTGACTGAACTTACACATAAAAATAGACCCAAAAGATTGATATTCTCGCCAGGAAAGTCAACAGTTAAGGAGGAATATGATCAAAGAGAAAATTTTTAAAAATAGTGAAACATGGAGAGAGATGAAGAAAGTCCACGATAACTCACCAAATTAAAAATACCCTAACAAAAAATTTTCTCTTCAAGTTTGACAGAGATTCTCTAGATGGTCTTTAAAACAAATAATAATAACACAGCACATTTTTTAGCATTTGCTCCGTGTAAGCACTTTACTTATATTAACTCATAAAATCCCCATCAGCACACTATGGAAACTAAATTATTTTCTGTAGATGAAGATAGTGGCACAGAGAGATGAAGTACCTTGCTCATGGTTACACAGCCATAGTATGAACTCTGCATAGTCTAGTTCCAGTATGCATGTAATTAACTATTGTGTTGTTCCGCCTGCCATGGAAAAGGAAGGAGAATGGTCCTCCACTTATCTGGAAATCATACACTCAAACTAGAATCAGAAAATTAGCAGCAAAAGGGTTCTAGGCAGAAAATAGTTACCTTAGAATTGAGGGGTTTTTTTTTTTAAAAAGTTTATTTATTTGAGAGGGGGGGATAAAAAGAGAGAGAGAGAGAGCATGATCTGGGGAGGGCCGGGTGGGGGTGGGGGGAGAAAATCCCAAGAAGTCTCCATGCTGACAGTGTGGAATCTGAGTGTGGGACCTTAGGACAGCATTTGTGAGATCGTGACCTGAGCAAGATCATGACCTGACCGAAATCAAGAGTCTGACAGTCAACCAACTGAGCCACCTGGTCACCCCAGCACTGAACATCGTTTTGAATCCAGCCCCTTAACTTTGTAAATTTATATTCAAATATAGAGTCTTAGCACCAGTGGTTGTAAGTCAAAGGCCACTGGGCACATTAGCTGCAGATCTAGCTAGGTCAAGACCCTGCTCTCCTTAACTCTCTGTATAGCAATTTGCTGCATGCCTGTCAGTGTCCTAACTCAATAAGAGTGTCCCCATGCCTCTTATACCCACAAGTTTAATATGCTTCTAACTCTACATTGGAAGCAGCTGGGGATAGGAAAGGGGGAGTGCAGACTAAAAGAAGCCCATGAGTCACAGTTATAATACCTAACATTTGGCAGCTGGCACTTTGTAGTAAACAAAATTATTTTCACTTTCATTATTATAGCTAAACTTCATGATTACCCTATGCACAAATAATGTCACTCTGATTTTATGGATGAGGAAATCAGTGTTGGAAGAAATGTTGCAAATTACGAAAGACATAGAAATTGAAAGCTATGACTGAGGACTTAAACCCAAGTTTAATGACTCTAAAGTCTAGAAGTGACAGCTGATTGCCTGAGAACAGAGGAGGAAACCTAAAGTTGGAAAGGCACATAAGCATGTTATAGTAAGTAATAATAAGAGTAAATCAGTCAAGGAGTGATTTCCTAATGACCAATTGAGATCTTGGTCATAGGAAGAGGCTATATTCCCTTTACTTTTTTTTCTTCACATATGCAGGTGATACATTTTTAAAATATTAATTTAAAACCTACAGTAAAAGAGTAAACATGGAGATTTTATGTATTCGTTTGTTTATTTATTTAGGTATAACTGATATGTAACATTATACTAGTTTTAGCTATAGAATCTAATGACTCAACATTTGCATATTTTGCAAAATGATCACCACAATAAGTCTCGTTAACATTCATTATTGGGTATGAACTAGACAGATATAAATTTTATTTACATAAAATATAATGTTCAGTTCAAAAGATGTTATTGGGTTGTGGGTTGCTTTAGTAAGTAGAGAGTAAATAGCTGGAATCTATTATGTAGGGAGTTAAAAAGAGTTTGGGTAAGTTTAGTAATAATAAATTCTTAGGAGGGATGTGTTGGGGCTAATATCAGGGATGCCAGTAACTTTTTGCCACAAAGCATTTATCTGTCATGGTCCTATTTAAAACAGAGCATCAGGAAAACTGAGCAGTGGTCTAGGTTATGTTATGTTCCTTGTAGGTTTAAGCTAGTTTCTTGGTTTAGAGAAAGGCCAATTGCTTAGTCCACATGGCATTTATGTGTGACTAAGATATGTTAGTAAAACTCTTTGTGCCTTACATCTGCCATATGTTCAATTGTATAAAGATGAGCATAAAATCTAACCTGATAGTATAGTATAGGGTGACCCTGAGCATTAGATGAGCTGGTATGTGTGACTGGCCACATAGTAAACAATCATAGTATTGTTGTTATTTGTAGTACTATGAGTATTAATGACAGAAACTTCTACTGCCACCCTTACAATAAAAAGAAAAGAGCCTGTGAGCACTCATTCTAACAAATTATTCAGTTCCTCCAATTTTCCCCCTATTTATCAATTCTGAAACTGGATGGTGTGTTTGACCTCTCCTAGCCTCAATTTAAAATCTACAAACTTGGAACAATATTCATATCAATTTCATAAGGTTGCTTTGAGATATTGTTTGAATTACTTACTGACATACAGCAATTAATAAAGGTAAGCAATTATGATCATTAATAATTATTGCACACTTACTAGTGAGGCATTGTTCTAGAATCTTCAGGAGTGAGGGGCCTGTTATTATACTTCCTGAGTTTGAATCCCTTTGCTGACTCTTGTTAGCTCTGTGACCTTGGGGAAAGAGCCTTAGCCTCTCTATGCCTCAATTTCTTCATCCATAAAGGAGGACAATAATAGGACTTACTGCAAAGAAGATTTGATTTACAATCAAGAGATTGAAATAAAATAATGTGTAGAAAGCATTTAAAACAGACCTTTTAGGTGATCTTGGGTGGTTCCGTTGATTAAGCATCTGACTTTGGTTCAGGTCATGATCTTGGGTTCCATGAGTTTGAGCCTTGTGTTGGGCTCTGTGCTGACAGCTCAGAGCCTGGAGCCTGCTTCGGCTTCTGTGTCTCCCTCTCTCTCTGCCTCTACCCCACTCACACTGTCTTTCTCAAAAATAAATAAACATCCAAAAAATTTAAAAATATGTAAATAAAATAGACTTTGTACACTCTTCCAGTTTGGTATGGACAAAGGAATAAGGACCAGTTTTGGAAATGGAATTTGAGACAATAGTCTATCTTTACTTCCTGTCATTTCTCCCCACATAGCTTATGACATCATATCTTGGACAATTTGCTATGCTCTGAGCAAAGCCTGCATTGTCAACTTTATTCCTCTAGCTTGAACCATCTCTTTCTACATGAATTTGCCTTTCTTCTCCTCTTCTCCCTTTATTTTCTTTAAGGCTCATTGCAATGTGGATGAGGCTTTCCAGAGCGGAGGCATTCTCAGATTTCCATGCAGCATGCATAGTTGTCTATTGTCAGCTCTAATTGCTTTATATATCATTGACCTGCTTGGACATCTGTCATTTTTTCTGTGATGTGACCATGTAGAGACAAGAGATCTGTCTCCATTACCTTGTTACTACTAATGCCTAGAATAGTTCTGGATATTAGAGACAATTTGTTCACTCATTCACTCAATTATTTATTGAGTGCCTTTTATGAGCCAGGTGCATTGTTCAAGGCACTATGAACACTGGAATGACCACCACCACCACCACCACCAACAACAACAACAACAACAAAATCCTTGCTCACATAGACCTTAAGTCTAATGGAAGAGTCACTAATTGGACATTCAAGTGGAGTTGTCAGCTGACTGGATGGATCTATAGGTCTGGAGTTGAGAATCACAATATGGGCTAAAGATGTAAATGTCAGAGTCATTACCATATAAATCATACAGAAAACCCTGAAACTCAGTGATATCACTAGGGAGTAAATATCAACCAAAAAAAGGTAACTCTATCTCCTACTGAATGAACAATAACTAAAGATTAAATATTATAATGCATATAAAAGACTTGCATAGCATAAGGTGCATCATAGGAATCTACATGCATGCGTTCTGTTATGATGATGATAATTTTGCCACTGACCCTTCTAACATCTGTTCACCTAAAGTGTTCATTAATTTTGCACTGTCACTGAGAGAAATTAAATGTGATTTTATAACTTCCAGGAAAACTCACTGGAGAATGCCTACCTTCAAGCAGATTCAGAGAACACTACAATGTACCATGGAATGAATTGCTTTTCTACCCAAGACTCAAACTCTTTGCTGAAAGGTGAATAAGTTCTCCTGCCTGTTTAACCACAGGACTTGTTTTTTTTTTTTTTTTTTTTTTTTTTTTTCTTTTCTGGGAGCATGGAAGCAAAGATGGACCAATGTTTCTGTAAAGTACTTCTGCCTATCACACTTGCTGCTCTATATCCCCTGGCAAAAGGCAATTTGAAAGTAAGAAAGTTAAACTTTAACCTGCAATCTAAGTGGACAGCATAGTGATTCTCTGTATTTTACAGACCTGGTGGAGTGTAAAATTGAGTCTGCTTGAAGTGTTAGGCTCTCATTTCACTTTTTAAAGGAAACTGGCAGAAACTGGCATTGACTGGACTCATGTTCAGCCCAAATATTACTTCTTAGGTCAACATTATTTGAAAATAGGTATTTATAACTCCTATTTGAAAGTGTATGAGTCACCAATCCTAAAATTATTAATAAAAGAAAAAATAGAGAAGACTTTTGTTTATCTAAACTTCTATGTGACTTTTTATGAGTAGTTATCACTCTACCCCTTTGGCCCAAATTAATAGTAAGAAAATAGAAAAAAACCCTGGCAAGCAAAAGACTTAATCATATAAGTAACCCGGAAAGAAAAGATACATCAGTTAAAAATAAAGCTTGTTTCAAGAATGGCTTTTGTTCTTCAGACACGGTAAGCCAACCTGTCTAAAATAAAATCATCATCTTAACCCACTTTTGTGACCTTCTCTGTCCTTCATCTTGCTTAATGCCCCCATTTTCCTTTTGGCAGAATCACTTTGCCTTTTTCCTGTCTGAACTCAATGGTACCAACTGTTTCCCAGTGTGTCCAATTGTATCTTCATCATGTGTCTCACATCGATCCTCTCCCTTTCACTACCAATTTTTAGTAATTTTTCCTTATTTGTGTACAGTAGACACATTGTGTCACGTAAGTTTCAGGTATACAACACAGTGATTTGACAAGTTCATATATTATGCTGTGTTCACCACAACTATAGCTACCATCTGCCACTATACAAAGCTATTACAGTATTGTTGACTATATTTCTTATGCTGTGCCCTTTATTCCTGTGACTTATCCTTTCCATAATTTCATATCTGGAAGCCTGTGTCTCTCACTCCCCTTAGCCCATTTGGCTGATCTTCCCCCACTCCACTTCTCAAAATAAGTGCACTCCTTAATCCCCATCACCTATTTCACCCATCTCCTCACCCCCTCCCCTCTGTTATACACCAGTATGTTCCCTATAGTTAAGAATCCATTTCTTGTTTTGCCTCCTTTCATTTTTTTTTGTACCCTATGGTTGTTTGTGTTTTTTTCTTAATTTCTACATAAGTATGAAATCATATGGCCTTTGTCTTTATCTGACTAACTTATTTCACTTAGCATTAATACTCTCTAGCTCCACCCAAGTTGTTGGAAATGGTAAGATTTCATTTTTATGGCTGAAAAATATTCCATTTTGTGTTTATCTATATCTATATATCTCTATCTCTATATCTGTCTTTTCTTGAAATGTCTATTTGTTTTTGAGAGAGAGAGAACACACAAATGGTGAAGGGGCAGAGAGGGGGAGACAGAATCTCCAGCAGGCTTCCAATGTGGGGCTCAAACTCATGAACCACAAGATCATGACCTGAGCCAAAATCAAGAGTCAGACACTTAACCAACTGAGCCATCCCGGTGCCCTTATCTATCTATCTATCTATCTATCTATCTATCTATCTATCTATCTATCTATATCTATATTTATATCTATATCTATACCTATATCTATATTATCTATATCTATAGTATATCTATATCTATCAATACCACATCTTCTTTACTCATTCATCTGTTGATGAACACTTGGGCTGCTTCCACAATTTGGCTATTATAGATAAGGCTTCTATAAACATTGGGTACATGTTTCCCTCTGAATTAGTATTTGTTTTAGATTCCATATGAGTTAAAATGTGTAATATTTGTCTTTCTTTATTTGACTTATTTCAGTTAGCATAATACCCTCTAGGTCTGTCCATGTTGTTGCAAATGACATGATCTCACTCTTTTTTATGACTGCATAATATTCATATGTATATATGAATATATATTTGAATATAGGATTTGAATCAAATGGGCTAGTTCCAGAGTTTCCACTTTTAACTTCTTAACACTAATACCTTTCTTATATTATCTCTCACAGCATTTACCTTCATTCATTGTACCTGAGTGATGTCTATACTTATTTGTTTATGTCAGTGCAATGTCATTCTTCAGAGGAAGTGATCTGTATGTTTTCCTGTTCCTAGAATTATTACTTTTCAAATAGTGCTCAACAAATGTACCATATTGACATGAAATGTGCTAAACCAGCTGTCCTGGGACTCCTGTCTCTGCCTCTTATACTGAGTCATTCATGGCTTAATGAAGATTCTTGGTAAATATATGATGGACCAGGAAAAGAATGCTCATCTTTCCAAATGTCACTAAATACCTATGTGACTTTGGATAAGCCATTTAATCTTTCCATATTTTAATTTGCTAAATGGAGAGTATACCCTTGTATTCTCCCAGGAGTTTAATGAGGATAAAATGAGATAATCAGGATAAAGAATTTTAGAAACCATTAAAGACCATAAAAAAGACAGAGACAGGTGTACCTGGGTGGCTCAGTCAGTTAAGCATCAAACTGCTTGGCTCAAGTCATGATCTCACAGCTCATGGGTTTTAACCCCAGGTCGGGCTCTGTGTTGACAGCTCAGAGCCTGGAACCTATTTCAGATTATGTGCATCTCTCTCTCTCTCTCTCTGCCCCCTTCCCAACTCATGCTCTGCCTCTCTTTCTCTCTCTCTCTCTCTAAAACAAACATTAAAAAAAAAGGAACAAATATTCAGATTAGTAAAACACATAGTTTACAGCGAGTAAATGGTAATGCCAACTGGTAAGAAATCTGGGTTACATGGAGTTTCCAACGTTTCCCATGTCCTACTTCTTATATGTAGTAAAGTGCCATGAAAGGAGGAAAGTTTATGCTAGCTTTGAAGCATCCACAGTTTGTCACAGCCAGGAATAAGACGTGCTATCTCACTGGCTCCTGCAATGCCAGATCTGGAAGGAAGCACACAGTCTGCTTCTCCTTTGTAGACAGTGAGACTAGGGTCCAGAGAGGGGAAAGAACTCATTCAAGGGGCTACCACCATTTCTCTGGGCAATGTGGGGTGCACAAGGCTTGACTTACGTTGAGTAGGTAAGTGGGGAAAAAATCCTCTAAAACCAATCAAAACATTGAACATAACTAGAGAACTGATAAAGTATAGACACTGGAGCTCAACTTCTGGGTCAATCTTTTAACCTGCCCCCACACTGGTAACATGATTCTCAGCCCTCATTTTTCTTTCTGTAAAATGGGAATAAAGGGAGTTTATCTCATAAGACTATTTTAGGACACAATGAGTTAAGCTGTGCAATGCACTTTGAACTGTACCATCCACATAGTAAATACTAGATCCTTGTTAAATAAATAAAAATAACATGTGAGTATTTGAACATAACATTTTTAGGGCTCATATGTATAACAAAATTAAGGGACCTTACTTTCTGCTGGCAATTTAAGTTTACAAAACTTCAAGACTTATACTTTTATTCCTCCCAAAATTTTCCCAACTATATGCCCAGTCAGAGCTTTTACCTAAAGTCACTAAAGAATTAGAATGAGGTTAATTAACTGTCAGAAAGTTAAACATTTTTAAAATTTTTTCAGGAAGTTACTGTTATATTTTTAATTGGCAGCATGTTAACAGTTTAAGTCACTTTTTGAAAACAAATCCTCCAACAGCCAAGTGCTGATGGTTTCTCTGCCAAGAGAGACATCTAAAACTTTCCATGATCATCAATATGCTACCAGGCAAAACAAAACACTGAAATGTTGTGCTGTATTTGATATAAGTGCAAGTGCAAGTTAGGAAATGATGTTTTGCAATTATGCAAGGTAATGTGCTGATTTTGGCTTCTGGGTTATGAGTAGTCTAGCCCCACAATTATTTTGTTGCATCCACTCTCCTGTGTTTGTTCAAATCAACAACAAAAGCCCCTGGAATGAAGTTTTCATTTAGTGAATCAGTTACTTTGATTGGATGGGGTTTCCCAGATTTACTGGGGAAATAGTATAAAACAAACTTAAATAAAAACATGTATATAAATATAAACACATAAAATCAAGTGCTTAATATTTTATCTTTTACATTAGTTCTTGATTATTGTCTACTAAGTAATCTTTTGATCACCATAATGTCTTTGAATAAATAGGGAAAATGACTACTTTATAAAAACAAAACCAGGGCATAGAGAGAAAAAGTGAATTACTCAGAGTTATCTGATAAGGAGATACAGAAATACAGTTAAAAACTTGACAGCTTTTTTTTTTTTTTTTTAAGAAAAAAGCATTTGTGCTCACCTAGAGTGTGGGAGCTAGGGATTTCTTGATACTAAACCATTCATGAAATAGCTAGTTGAATTCCTTAAACCTATAACTGTCTATTCAATATCAGCTTAAATTTATCAGTCAGTTGTCAGCCTATCATGGAATTGGGAACAAAACTCCCAAGAAGAGCAGCATGACTGACTCAGAATTTCTACTGATCCTGTAGATCACCGATCCCTGGATTCCAGGTATATAGAGTCTGGAGAATCTCCATTTGGCCTCTGGAGCCACTCTCTGTCCTTCTACATGCTGTTCTAGGTCCAGGAGACTGCCCTTTATGGATATTATCTCAACTCCTTACCCTTTGGCCACAGGTAAGCTCCAATAGGAAATCAAGGAGGAGGAAAAAGGAGATTATGATATTCACTCCTTGGGATCCCTTCTTGGTGGAGGGTGGGCTGTGGTGGCTGCTTTCCTCTTCCAAGGGCCAGAATCCCTATTGTGAAACCCTCTCTGCTAATTATAGCTGTAGTAATGGCTTTCAGTGCAGAAATGATAATTTCACTCCTACTAGACTTGGGTGCTTCACCAGCCTTTTTGGGTCATACTTGCACCTTTGCAAATAATCCCTTCACTAAATTCCCCTTGAAGGCCTTATTATAGTGTGCCTTGTGTTTCCTGCCTGGACCTTGACTGATACCAAATCACAGAATTTCAGTGTTGGAAAGTACTGGATTTGAGTCAAGTTTCTCATCTTAGATTTCTTTGATAGCTCTGTTATTTTGAGTAAACCCCTTTCTATAGATCTCGGTTTTCTCATATATAAAATAGGCTATACTCCTTGTAAGAGGCTATTGTCATTATTGTTTTTATAACAGGTTGACTACTTATATAAATATGATGAACTTTTGCTTAGACAGAAATTTCCCTTCACTCTCTCCTTGAATTTTTTTTAAGTAAGAGTTCTATTGATATGAAAGTCCTGTATCTTGCAGTCATTCAATAAGTGCATCTGTATCATTGGACTAAGGATTTTGGGTGTGGGTTTATTCCAACTTCTCAGTTATAGATTTTTCACAAGTCATTATAACCTTTTCAGGACACTGTTGCCTCGATTTTGAAATGGCAGTGTAGGCCCTAACTTCATGGATGCAGAGGATCAGACCTAATGTTTTCCCATCATTCCCTTCCTATTTGAAGATTTGTAATTCAGAGTAGGAAACCAAACTATAATTATGCACCTAAAGGGGCTTCCACAATCAATATCAGTGGTGGCTGGCATAGCTCAGCTTGATAAAGTGATGAAGACAGCAGGCTCTGGAGTCAGAATCCCAGCTCTGTTGATTAGAAAAATTATCTAACTTCTCTGTGCCTCAGTTTTATCAACCATTAGAAGAAAATAGTGCATCAGAGGGAAATAGTACATCTCCTTCAGAAGGTGACTGGGACTGTCAACTGAGTTAATACTTGTATATTCATACTCGTGATATTTCATGTACTAAGTACTTTGCATGAATTATCTTGTTTCATCCCACAACAACCCATTTCTCTGATTATCACAATGGTTTTTCTTCTTGTATGACAAATGAGCTATGCTCCTTTCATCCTTAGAGTCTTTGCTCTTGCTGGAGCCTCTTCCTTGGAACTTTCCAGACTCTCATGTTGTTGGCCTCCTCTTGTTTTTGGATTTCAAAAGTCACCTCATCACTGAAGCTTTCCCTGACCCAAGGTAGCTCTTCTATCTACATTCCATTTCCATCATTTTGCCACAGGTTTACTTATATTCTAATACACATCACCTTCTAAGATTGTCTTTGTTTTTGGGTTTATCATCTTTCTTTCTGTATAAGCTCCATGAAGGCAGTGAACTAATTATGTCTTAAGCCCCCAATGTAAAGACAGTCCCTAGAATTGTGCGGGCAAAACATGGTCTCTCAAAAAAAAAAAAAAAGTGAAATGAATGACCAAGGAAGGAAACTAAGGGACCAAATAATTTAATTAAATAACTCCAGCCATTTTTGTTAGTAGAAGGCACAACAAGAATTCATATGCATGCCAGGATGATGTTGAAGCCCACCCTGCGTCCATCTGGCTCTTTCAGGGATAATCCCTCTTTCAGGAAGGGATAATGAGGATCTGAACAAGAGCCCTAGCACAAGATAGAAGTACATTTAAAAGATATTTCACAGAAAAATTGGCCTGACTTTAGTGACTAGTAAGATGGTGGGTGGGGAGGATAGGTGGGAAAAAACACCCAACTGATTTTAATTTCAGCAAATGGACAGCTCCCAATGAATGATCTAAGAAAGTCGAGGAGGGGAACTGAGTGCAGGTGATCAGGCTACCAATATCTGGCTGGGGCTTTTTTCTGCATCCAGAGATGGGTGCTCAAACAACAGTGGACAATTTGGCTTGAAATTGGGCACAGGGGCCAAAACTTGACAGCTAATCCTTAACGCACAGCCCACGTGTCCCCAGCCTCAGTCCCTGTCCTATTTCTCATTGTTGCTGGGGAGTTGGTAGTGTCAGGAGGAAGACCTTTCAATTATGTCTGCTACTCCTTTGCAACCAGCAGTTGGATGCTCTGCTGGGGGCCACTGCATGGATCTGCCACCTGCTTTTCAGAGACATGTTTGCTGTTCCCCAAAATCTTTCCAAAGCACTTAGAAGTTGATACCTGCCTGACAATCTCAAACATCAAAGTCAAGATGTGTGTTTTCGCACCAAAAGCTTGGGGGTTATTTTTTTTGCCTTTTGTTAAAGATGCTTGATTTTCAAACATTTACTAAGGCCTATAATAATATTTTGTGTAGAAACTCTTTGCCAGGTGCTACTTCTTTTACTGTTTTCATTTGAGGAGCAAACAGCAGAACATATATTTCACATATTTGTGAAATACACATATAAAACGTGTATAGTTTCCAAACATTGGTGATATTAAATCCATGTAACAACAACAAAATAACCTCAAGAAATAATATGCAGGGTGTGGTTAAATATTTAAAAGGCCAACTCAAAAAATTTTTTTCTAATATACATCAGGAAGCTTACATTCACATAATTTAATGCTTTTCTCCAATAATTCCAAAACCCGGGAGAAAGATAATCTAAAAGGCATACACAGATGTATACACAGAGATGTTTATCTCAGTGCTATTTATGTTATGGGATAAAAAGGGAAAAGGGAAAAAATATAAATATCCAGAAGTCAGGGAATGTAGTCAAAGAGAGTATACAGTCACTTTACAATGTAATAATGTGCTGCCATTAAGAATGACATTTATGGTTTTAATAACAAGGTTAATATTTTGAAAGTGTGGAATGTAAGAGAAGGATAAAAATTTGGTATATATAGATGATATCATTAATGCACACACATCAGTGGAAAAAAGGTGTTACTTATTATTTGCAGTTACTTCAAGGAAGAGGAATATACTAAGATGAGGAATATGTTGTGTGTGTGTGTATCTTTTATCTTTTTTTATACTTTCTAAATTTACTGTCATGAACAGGAGTTACTTTTGTGAATCAACCACTCACCCTCCCAGCTGTGAAGAAGGAGGGGAAGAGGAGGAAGGCTGTCCTGTGGAGGAAGGAGCAGGTGCTATAGATCACTCTCAGCCCTGGGACTGAGGCCAATATGGCTGTAAGTTAAAAAGGAGGCTGATTTGGGCACAGTGAGGAAGAATGCTCTTCAAAGTTGGTAACCACCAAATGGTTGTCTCCCCAAAGAAGCAGTGTGGCTCCCGATGATGACAGAGGAGTCTGTCTGAGAACCAGGTGCGAGGTGATGTTACAAGTCTTCCTGAACTCTCTTCAAACTCTCAGGTTCTTTGAATAGAGATCCAAGGGCTCCATAACTCATCAGGCATTTAGGGGTCTTTCTGTAGGGATTTTTTTCTTTTGTTATTTAAATAATATTGATAAATCTCACCCTCTTGCCATGAGGAACGAAGGCCCTTTCTTACTTGCCTTCGTGGAAAAGAAAATGGAATTTAGAATGAGTATTGGCTCTTTGCTAACTACCTTTCAGCCCCTTAGCTTTGAAGGTGCATGGGATGTGATGGCGAATATTCCTTCAGCCACTGTGCAGCTCATTCAAGCCTAGAGCAAGCATTGTCAACTCAAACTTCACCATAGGGTTCTCTGTGGTCCAGCATGCAGACATTTGGTACCCATGCTTTTCCTCCTGGTGGCCTAGGGTCCTCTGCCACTCCAGGCACCTGACTCTAACTATCTGCCTTGTGTTCTCAGTCATCTTTCCAGTCCTGTGCCCAACTGCTTAGGGTCCGATCATGGATAGGGATCCACTATTACCACCCTTCTGATACAGCAGTGGAATTGTTCTCCTTTCAAAATAATCTACTTCCACATGGTGAAGTTTTCTTGTGACTGGTGGCTAGTGGGAAGAGGGTGACTAGTGGGGAAGGGAGGTATGTCTGCAGAACTTTGGGTCTTAATCCAAGTCTAGCAAGGGTTCAATATCACCCAGTTTTATGAAAACCCCGTTTATTTTATTTTATTTTTTTATGTTTATTTTTGAGATAGAGACAGAGACAGAGTGCGAGCAGGGGAGGTGCAGAGAGAGAGAGGGAGACACAGAATCTGAAGCAGGCTCCAGGCTCTGAGCTTTCAACACACAGCCCGAAGTGGGGCTCAAACTCATGAAGCATGAGATCATGACCTGATCATGATCAGGTCAACCAACTGAATGCCCAAGTGCCCCTGAAAACCCGTTTTTATAAAAATATCAGTTTTTAGAATTATTCTGCACATTTGTAAGTATATTTTATATTTATTCTTTTTTCCTTTCAAGAAACAAGTTGACTTCTCTTCATGCTTAGTTAAAACTTTCATTGCATCTTCCATGAACATCTGTTTGGGGGCAAGGCTTTACCAGTGACTGGTGCAGGAAGTGTTACCATCGCATGGCAATTTTGTTCTACCGAAGTGAATATTGGAATCCATTTTACAGTTATATTTTACCTACTATGTACAAATGACTATGTTTTCTGGGAATATCTGGTGAATCGGCAATTTTTATTCCAACTTGATACATGTAAAGCAATGATTCTAATAAACATTTGCTGACAAATAGTGGCAATAAAAATGTCTGTAGCCTCACTCTTGTGGAGTATTAGGACTTTGGCATTATTCTGGGATTATGGCCTTCTAGGTTGCTGACGACACATTATGGTTTTGTTTGTGAGATGGTGTGTGTAGTGTGTGCAATGAGGGGAAAACAACCAAAGCAATGGATCTCAACCATAATTTAAATGTACATAATTTAAATGTACATCAGATTGTCACTAATAAAAGTAATTTTGTCCTGCCCTTGTTGTCCACAGAATGTTCTAATAGAATAGGGTCTTTGTAAAGCTGTTTTATTTACTCCTGAGATATAGCAGTAAATAAAACAGCAGTATCTGTTTATAAATAAAATCTCAGATACTCCTATATCTCCCAGAACTGGAATAGGAACTGACATATAATACATTTATGTTGAATGAATAAGTGAATTAATTAAATCTTATTATTATGATATATTATGTTTAACCAACGCCAGTGAAATAAATTTTGTTGTCGTTGTTGTTGTTTTATCCTGGGACCTTTGACTGAATGTATTGGGTCATTTGAGGTGCTTTCTATATTTTCTCCATTTGTGTTGTGGAAACTAATGATGTTTTAGGGCATTTGCATTTTTTACATCACTAAGTCCATCAGTTCCTAGAAAATGCTGCGAGTCAGTGAAGATAGGGATTATAGCCCCACACCTAGAAAAAGTTTTAGCTTCTTCATACTGTATTTCCTCACTGTCAAAGAATACTACCTCTCTAACAGTTGTTTGATGTTTGAAAAAAAAAGTTGTGCATGAAAGAATGTTTGTAAACATAGGATATTTTTAAGTGTTTATTATAAATATATATGGCAACTTCACAAAGTAAATGAAGTGTTTCTTTTTGGCTACACCCTACTTTCTACTCCTTAAGAATGCCATGAATTGGAGAGAAAGAGAAGATGGAGAGAGTGAAAGTTAGTCTTCTGGGTCAACTCGGCCAGGCTAGGCACCTAGTTATTTACTCAAACATTAATCTCCATATTGCTGTCAAAGTATTTTGCAGACCTGCTTACTGTCTACAGTCAGTTGACTCTAAGTAAAGGAGGTTACCCTAGATAATGTGTGTGGGCTCACCCATTGCTAAACAGCCTTGGGCAAAAATTGAGGTTTCCTGAGGAAGAAGAAATTCTGTGTTGAGACTAAAGCATCAAATCATGTCCGAGTCTCCAGGCTGCCAGCCTCCCCTATGGATTTTGGACATGCCAGCCCATATTCTTTAAAATAAACCAATAAAAGTGAACCAATTCTTTAAAATAAACACTTTTAGGGGCACCTAAAACAGTCATGTGAAGCAATTCTTTAAAACAAATGCTTTTAGGAGGCACCTAGATGGCTCAGTAGGTAAGCATTCACTTCAGCTCAGGTCATAATCTCTCAATTCATGAGTTTGAGATCCGCGTCAGGCTCTGTGTTGACAGCTTGGAGCCTGGAGCCTCTTTCACATTCTGTGTGTGTGTGTCTCTCTCTGCCCCTTCCCCAGTTACTCGTGTATGTGTTTGTGTGTGTGTGTGTGTGTGTGTGTGTGTGTGCACGTGTGCGAGTGCTCTCTCTCTCAAAAATAAATAATAATTTTAATAAACACTTCTATATTCATTTTGTGTATATGTGTCTATGTATGTATATGTGTACATATATGTACATGTATGCATGCGTGTATGCGTGGTATATATTGTTACTGTTTTTTGTCAGAATCCTGACTGACACAGAGAGTGGACCAAAAAAAAACTTGTGTCTGTGTCAAGGGTTTCCACTGTGTTGTGGTTTTTCTAACTTAGTGATATTTTTGAAGTTTGGCGTTATCTCAATGACACACCAAATCCATACACGAGCACAGGAAGTCTACAAGGTAATGCAGGTTCGGGTGTGCTCTGTCAACAAGTCAGGTGATAGGAATCCCAAGAACTGAGTCGACTCCCACTTTCCGGTCAAACACAAATTTCCAAATGTTTTGAAGCCCAGGATCTTGTCACTAACACTGTGCTGCTGTCAGTCTTGCAGGGGGAAAGCGCCTCATGATTGCACAAAAGTCCCCCTGGGTGTTTGGGTAAACAAGAGTACATCAATAGACTTGGTTTTGCATAATATAACACATTGATTTTTTTTTTTCTCTCTTTAGAAGCAGAGACCTGCGGTGCATGCAGACCTACATGAAGGCAACAAACAGTTCGGAGGGGGAGAAAACAAACAAAAAAACTTGCTTTGAACAGCAGGAGACGACGTTTTGGCAGCTGAGCAGGGCAAGAGCTTCAGGAGTCGCTCTTTAATGCTGCGCTTGGTGCTGTTCTGGGCGTAGAGGAAACCTAGAACATAGGCGATCGGTTCTGTTAACACTGTGCAGAGGGAAACGGGCACGCCGCACGGCTTGTCACGGGAGGCTGGGCAGGCAGGGAAGGACACAGACATCCGCTCAGGCAATCACAGGTGGTGGGTTGGGACCCCAGAAGGAAAAAAAAAAATCCTTTTTTTCCCTCTGTTGTCATGTTTTAAGTTTTCTTTCCAATACTTTTCTGCTACATTGAAGTGTATGTTGCATTAGCAAGTGGGAATAGAATCTCAAGAGTATGTCTTCCCAGTAGTAAAAGGAAAATTTGCTGGCTTTTTTTTTTCTTTTTTTGGCCTTAGATTGGGAAAAGCACGGAAAGAGTTAACTGGATTGAAATTTCTACATGCAAACCGGTTAAGGGCCAGCGCGTGACAATTTTCTGTTTTCACCGCTCCCCACCTTTGATTACAGAGGAGATAGATGCTCTGCATAAATCATTCACACTGCAATCACGTGTTAGTACCTTTGCCTTCCCTGAAAGTGAGAAAATAGATGTCCTTGATACGCAGAGTCATTACCATAAGCTGACATGCCCAGAGACACAACAGTCCTTCACGTTTTTCACAAGGGAACACTAATGGATGGAATTACTCAAGCAGAGTAATTCCAAAAGAAGCAGAGTGTGTTCACAAAATGCTAACCCAGGAGCAGAAGGAACAGTGGCTGTGACTTTAGATGGTTGGGGGGGATAAAGGAAAATCTACAGCACTTGGGTGGTCAAGTTGGTAAATATTTGGAACAACTGTGGCTGTCAGGAGCCACAGCTGCCCAGCTCAGCATTAGCTTGCCCACTCTGAGCGCCCAGAGCCTGAATTTGCATGTTGATGCATATATATTGTCCCTCCTCCAAATTAGTTTAGATGGTGTTGAACATAAAGCAAAACAAGACAATTTAAATCTAGGTTAGACTGTCTTCCAATGGAATTATAGAGTTCTGACCACAAGTCTACTAATTTATTTTCCTTTGGGGATGTTCCACTCCATCATCAGTGGGCACTGGGTAAAAAACTGATAAATCTTTTGTGTGTGGGGGTGACAGTGAAGCAGTAGATACATAAATCATATCATTTCTCTTCTTACACGCCTTCTAAAGCCTTCACGTTATCATTCGGAGTAAATCACACTTCCTGCCATGGACCCCAGTCCCTTCACACACCAGCTCTGCCTCTCTCCTTGGTAGGATTTTCCACCACCCTCTTGCTCTTGACCATCAACTAACAGGTAGGTTGTTCTTCTTGCCTTTGTTGGAACTCACAAAACAATTCTTTCCTCTGCCCTTGACACTTATATGATGTGAAATGTTTACTTGATATCTCAAGCGCTAATTGATGGCCTTGCATGTAAGAGGAGATCAATAAATGTCTGACAAAAGAGTGAATAAATTTACTTTCAATACCAAAACAAGACCCAATTTCATTTCCTTGATTAGTATCTAAGTAAGTTTTTAAACTTATAAAATAAATCTTATTGACATAAAACAACTTTTTAGGTGGCTTCTTCCTTCTACATTTATACAGGGACACATCCACCTGAGTGCTGTCTCCTTTGTAAACTTCTCTGGGACATTAGGATTTTGCTTTATTTTAGCGTCCCAAGTAGGACATTTGGCTTCTCCTTTATGTGCCATTTCAAACCCCCCTTGCTATCATACGTGCAGTCCAGTGGCCCTTCACCAATTTTCAACTTCGATAGGCCCATGCAGCCTTTAAAACTCACTTTAAACACACTTGCTTCCAGTAAACTCTTCCTGTTATATCTTCAACCTTCCTGAAAGAAAGGACTTTTCCAACCTCTGTTCCATCTTCTCTGTTTTTCCTATGCTGGCCCTCTACTGTTCTGGGTATCACATCCTGTTATAGAGTGAGATCCTATTATGATAAGGAATTAGAAACAAAATGTTCTACCAATTATCAGCAGTAAGAGAGAGACTGTAGTTTTACCTCTTACCCAGCTCCTATATTTCAAGTTTGATTTCTTGATGTCCAGCCAAACTCCACAATCATCCCTGAAATTGGCACATGGCAAACACTCAAGAAATATTTGCCAGTTGCTTGATTTCCCTCCTTTCCCTTAGATTCTGATATCTGCCAAGATCACTCTGTGACTGCTGCTTGACCCTCAGGTCTGGGTGTAGGGAGAGAGCTTCCTGCTTTCCAAACATTCACAACTATGAATGGGCACTCCCTGACTCCATCCCAATGTGTGAATTAATGACATTCTTCCTTGGAATATCTTTTGAAATGCTCTTCGGGCTACAAGGTAGACGGGTTGCTGTTTCTAATCAGGAGTCAGACGTCCCAGACTATAGTACCTGTTTTACTATTTCCAGTTGAGTGACCTTGGACAGATTATTAAACTTCTTTGGGTTTCTGTATTTTCTTGGTGAAACAAAAGGATTTATACTAAAGGACCCTGTTTGTAAAAACACAGTTTAAAGATCCCTTTTTGAAGTATATTTAAATAGAAATTGTATATAGTTTGTAACTTATTTCTTTTCCCCTGGTAGATGGATAAATCAACTTTTATTTGATTACAGACTAGATGGATAAATCAACTTTTATTTGACTACAGACACTATTCAAACTCTTTAAGGTCTTTTCCTTTCAAAATAAATAGGAAAATGATTTATCATAAATGTTAAAAATTATATAAAATTTACCAAAATATGTGGAAAACAAATATTTTAATTTAATTTAATTTCCAGTAGAGTAAACATACAGTGTTATATTAATTTCAGGAGTACACTATAGTGATTCAACAATTCCATGTATCACCCAATGCTCATCACATGTGTACTCCTTAATCTACCTTGTTTTTATAGTGTTTTCTTCTCAATGAGAACATTAGCTTCTGTAAGTCAGGATGCAGACATCATAAAACTTCCTCTATTTCAACCCCTTCTCTGCTACAGATCATTCTGCTCTTTTTCCCTTAAAGTGTAATGGTTAAATGTTCAAGCACTATAGTAAAACAGCCTGGATTCAGATCTCAGTGTTTTATGGCATTGGATAAGGTTACTGAATCTCTCTGAATCTGTTTCCTCATCAACAGAATAGATTAGTATTAGTATCTACCTCATAAATTTGTTAGAATCTAATGATATAATATATAAAGCATTTAACACAGTGATAGTTCATAATATATTTTCAATAGATGTTAGATACTAATTTTTTTTTCAGTTCTTTGGTTACATAATATTCTCTCCTACCACAGGTCCTTTTCAGGTGCTATTACCTCTAACTGAACTTTTGTTTTACCTCCTTGTGGCTTTGAGATTTCATTTCAATAATTACTTTCTGAAAAACCTTACATGACACACAAAACTTGCATTATAAACAGCTCTGTTACATGCTTCTAGAGTTTCCTATATTTCTACTTCATGGCATTCTCATGAATACAATTAAAACAATTGATGGCACAGTTATATATTTGACAAATGTCTTCCTTACTGCAGTGTAAGACTGAAGATGTCTACTTCCACCATTAGAGAGTAAATGTTGCTGAATGTGTTATCCCACCATAAGCAGCCATAATACTAGTCAAGCCACATGAGGCAACTGTTTTATGTACTGCAAAACAAGCAATGTATAACTGTAGTGCAAGAGAGAAAAGAAATCCAAGAGTTGAGTTCCACAAAAGCCTTACCTCCCTCTTCCAAGTGGCATGCCCTCTCCATAGTTCAGAGAAGTGGAGATCATGCTTACTGAGATGAGATGGCAGACGTCATAATTTTGGACTCCCAAAGGGACTGGAATTTACAGGAGAGGGTATAGGAAAAGAGAGACCTTGGTATGTGGCAGAGGGGAGGATTTGTGTGAAGATTAAATGTGAGTCATTATGATGATTCATTTTATGTTCAACTTGGCTGAGCCAAGGGATGCCCCTATAGCTGGTAAAACATCATTTTTGAGTGTGTCTGTGAGGATGTTTCTGGAAGAAATTAGCATTTAACTGATAGACTGAGAGAAGAAAATCACCTTTACTAATGCTAGTGGTCATCATCCAATAAGATGAGGACTTGAACAGAACAAAAGGCAGAGGAAGGATGAATTTGTTCTCTGACTCCGTTGGAACGTCCCTCTTTCCCTGCCCCTAGACATTGGGGCCCCTGGTTCTCAGGCCTTTGGGTTTGGACTGGAACCAAACCACCCACTTTCCTGGGCCTCTAGCTTGCAGATGGCAGATTCAGGGACTTCTCAAACTCCATAACTGTGTGAGCCATTCTTTCATAGTAAATCTCTTTCTTTGTATATCTATCTATCTACTTATCTATCTATCTGCAATTGGTTCTGTTTCTCTGGAGAAGCCTGACTAATAGTCACGGATCGAGGGCTGAGTGGTGCATGCTCAGGATCAGGCGCCACACACTTAAGAGGCAGAAGTTGTTGAATGGCTGAGAATTGAATGGAAATACCGGAAGTCACGTCGTGCCAGGAGATGTTGAAGTTCTGACCTCATTTAAAAAAAAAGAAAAAGAAAAGAAAAGAAAGAAAGAAAAATAAAAAGTAAAAGAGAAAAAGGCAAGGAAGGCAGGAAGGAATAAAGCGCATTGCTGCATGAAGCACCACAGGCATTGACTGGAGAGCTCAGAGGCGATGTGTTTGCAATAGGGTCATTTCCCAGCATAAAGGCCACACCCCATGACTACATACAAAACTAAAATTGACCTATCCTAACAAATAATAGAACTAAGGTTGGCAAATCCAAAAGGAAGTGCTAGGAACTATGTGCCTTCCAGAAAATACTTGACACACTTTAAAGAACATGCATGACAAAATCCAAACTCCTTACAATATATTGTAATAATGTCCATCATGCTACCAAAAATGAACAAACATGTAAAGGAGCAGAAGAATGTGACTCATGATCAAGATTTTAAGAAAAACAATCAGTAGAAATAGACACTAGGATGACACAGATGTCAAAATTCATAGCAAATGACATTAACAAAAAAGATGGTCATAATAAGTAAACAGTTGAAAAATTTTGGCAGTGACATTAAAACTATGAAAAGGAACTAAAAGAAGATTCTAAATCTGAGAAGTAAAATATAAAAACTTCTTTAGATGGACTTCACATCAGATGGGGGACAATTGAAGAAGGATTTATGAGCTTGAATAAGATAAAAAGAGACAAATCATCCAATCTGAATAATAGAGAGGAAAAAGGATTAAAAAGTAAATTAGTTATTAGTAACTTGTAAGAAGATATCAAGTACTGTGACATGAAAAAAATCCAAAAACCAGAGGAAACAGGAGAAAGGAGTTTGAAAAAAAGTGGCTCAAATATTCCAAATTTAGTTAAAATGTACAGATCCAAGAAACTTATTGAACCACAATCAAGATAAATACAAGGTGAATCATGCATAGGCACACCATAGTCAAATGGGTAAAAAAAAAGAAAAGAAAAAACACTTTAAAAAACCTTTCAAACCTAGAAAAGGACATATTACATACAGAGGTAAAATAATATATGAGAATGTTTTCTTATCAGAAACAATAAAAGCCAGAAAACAATGTAATAAGTGCTGAGGGCATACAAGGACTTTCAACTGAGAATTCTATATTCAGTGAAAATAATTTTTTTAAAAGGACAGTGAAATAAAGGCATTTTCAGATAAACTAAAGAGGATAAAAATCATAGCTACCAGAACTGCATTATCAGAAGTACTGAAGGAATTTCTTCAGGCTTAAAGGAAATGACATGTTATGAAGATCTACAGGTAGAAGTAAGTAAAGAGCAAAATAAAGGGAAAAAACTGAAAATATGTGAATAAGTATAAAATATTGTCTTATTTCCTCTTATTTCCTTTGTTTAAAACACAAATAAGTATTGTGGAGTTAATTACATATGTTGATATAAAATTTCTGACAATAGCATGAGAGATAGGGGAAGGTAAATGAAATTTTTACTGATAGTACATTTTACACTGAGTGGTACAATATTAATGCTAAGTAGTCTGATGAAGTGAGGGAGACATATTACATCTCTAGATGCTAGGGAAACAAGCAAATAATAGTAAAAGGAAGTGCAGTTAAAAAGCCAATTGAGGAATTAAAATGGAATACCAAAAATATTCAGTTAACCCCAAAGAAGTCAGGAACAGAGGAACCAAAAAGCATAGAGATCAAAATATCACAGCGGAATATATTCAACCATATCATGAAATCAGAAACCAAGTCCGTCTTATCTACTATTATATCCTAATTACTTTGCATAATGCTTGTTATATAAAAAGTGTTTAATCAATATCTGCTGAAAGCATAAAGCAGACTATATATGTTATATGATGGTCTCAAACAGATTAGTTGCATGTCTATACTTAGCAGATGCACTTAAAATCTGCATGGTGTATTTCCTCACAGTGTGGGAAGTCTCTTCCCCACACTCTAAATGAACATCTGTGTATGAAGGGACTCTGCTAAGGACAATTCTGACCACATTCCCCAGTCGATAGCACTAAAAGTAAAATAAGGGTGAAGGTAGGTCATCCAGCAGAGAGCCTTAGTATTCAAGACATTTTGTCACCATAAACACTCTTTGATAGATTAAAAACCTTACATCACATAAATATTTATTCATTTATTTAAAAAGTATTTATCATGGCACTTATGTTATAAACATTTAAGTAATGCTTACTGTAGATCTGTGGATATATATCTGTGGATACAAGAAGAAGTCCCTGCTCTCCAGAGTCTAACCGTCTACATCAATTGTAACACCTCTTGCATTGCATGATTCATTTGTCAGTTTCTTTCACTAAATCTCAAGTGCACTGAAGAGAGAATTCTGTTCATTCATTAATTCATTTATTCAGAAATCATGTATTGAGTGCCTACAATGTGCCAGACACTGTTCTGGGTGCTGGGGATAATGTAGTGAATAAAACAGACAAAAATTCCCATATTTTTCATTCTACATTATGGTCAGGGAAAAATAATAAACAAAAATAAATAGCAAAATATAAAGTTTGTCAGATAGAAAGCAGAGAGTTCTGTTGGTGAATGGGGTGGGAGGTGGTTGCGAAAACCTAGTACTTTTCGATGTGGGGGCCAAGGAAGGGTTCAGTGGAGTGATAGTTGAGCAAATATATATAATGAGATGAGAACATTTCTTCCTCTGTTTTGATTACTAGCATTATCGGTAACTAGTAATGTATTACACATATTAGGCACTAATATATATTTGTTGAGTGATTAATTTTATTCATTAATTTATTCAATTAATACTTATAGGCACCTACAATGGACAGATTAATAGCTTGAATTAATTGCTTATATAAACCTCTGAGTCCCATGATCTATTCATAAATTCATTGCCTTAGAAATCAAAATTAAGTCAACTCCCTAATCCTTGCACTGAGAAATTAGACCCAACTGGAGTTCAAGCACTTCAAAAATCCTGAAACAAAGTAATACAGAAAGAATAAAAAGTAAGTGTGCAAATAAATAGGCCACTTCAAACTGTGATATAACCGAATGAAAACGCATTCATTATTCCCAGGGGGAAAGGTTTCATCTTACAAAGCTTGACATTACTGAAAATCAATCAGCCCAGTATCATGCTGGTTGCCCCGTATTGGTGACCCTCCAGATTTCAGGAGTGTGGTCATTTTTCACTGACTGCTTTTCCTGTTCCACAAAAAATACCACTACATGTAACTGTCAGGTTTCAGCGGTGAGTGATGGCCCATGAATTATGAATTCAACAAGTAATGATGATGGTAATTTCACAATGAGAATTATGCTTATCTTTCTTCTTTCTGTAACAAAAATGAATATTTTCTGTGGCTTTGCACCGGAATAAAGTTTCCTACTCCATAATTCATGGCCCTGTTCGGCTTCTATCTTGTGCTTTTGAGTGATGGACAATATTTTCCTTCCTAGATCCTTAGCCTGTGGATGTTGGCTGAAGAAAAATAGCTAACGGTGTTTCCATAGACACGGTGTCTTCCCAGGAATCAAGGGCTACGACCCTAGGAGTCCCAGTGGTACGGTGATCCCATCTGTGTCTCCCTCCTCTGAATCAGTGACAAGCCAATGTATGACCAGTGACTGGATGTTGAGGCTGGGGACTATATTCTTGACGAGCTGCAACTGTGAACTATTCTGCCAGTGTGCTTATTTTTTTAAATAAACTATTTTTAAATAAGTTATTTTTAAAGCAGCTCATGAATACACATGCACACAGTTCATTTTGTATGTGTCCAAGTTTATTCCTGAAAAAGCAGGGCCCAGATAATTTGGGGTTCATGCTCTGGTGATAAGTCTTACTGAAAATTGCTGCCATCCATACCGATTATTCCTGATCCCACAGTCAGCCCCGAATGTAATTGTTCATCTTTAAGAAGGGCAGCAGCAGGGTTAATGACTGAAAATAAGGAGGAAATATCTACATTTAATTTAAAACTTTATGACTTTTGGAAGCAGAGCACTGACCTTCTTAATGGACCTGTTTTGTTTTGTTTTTCCCCATGACTGTAACAGAGTTACTTTTATCTATCAGTTAATCCAGAAGAAGGATGCTAGAAGATGCCTGAACTTGCTGGAAATAACATACAGAATCTAAATGCAAATAGGGTAAATTTGACTCTATTTAGAGCTGCTACTTAAAGACACCTGTTTCTCATAAAATGAATGCCAATCAGTCAGCTTTTTGGGGTCTCTCCTGTGTCTCTCTGCTTCTGTTTTCCCGAGCTCTCTCTCTCTTTCTCTTCCTTAGCTTTGGTCACTTTCTTAACCTCTCTGTCTCCCTCTCACTCTCTATCTCTGTGCTTCTCTATCTCCAGGTTACTCTCTCTTCATCCTTCAATGTCTCTAATTGCATCTCCTTTATCTTTCTCTGCTCTATCTCTATCTGTCTCTCTGCTTCTGACTCAGTCTGTCTCCCAGTCAAGGCAGGGTCCCATTGAATCTTTACCTTTGTGTCAACTGCATGCCTCATGAAACATTTAGAGAAAGCTTTAGCTCAGTCAGGATAATTATTGTACATTATTGTTTGTCAAATATTGGTAAACAACTGGATGGTCAAGAGCTACAATGCTTTCTTTTCTTTTTAAGTTTATTTATTTTGAGAAAAAGAGAGAAAGCCGGGGAAGAACAGAGAGAAAAGAGAGAGAGAGAATCCCGAGCAAGCACAGCCTGATACTGGGCTCCATCTCACCACACATGAGATCATGACCCGAGTAAAGATCAAGAGTCAGGTGCTTAACTGACTGAGCCACGCATGTGCTCTGAGCTGTGGTGTTTCCTAAACCAGTAATAAGTGACTATGGCTGTCCACATGACTGCCCCACTCTCTTGTCAGAACTAGTCAGAGAATACTAGCAGGGAACAACAACATGGAAACGGTGTCAGTTTCCTTTGGGTTCCTTTAAAATTCATCACTGAAACCCAATTTTCCTTTGTTCCTCTGCACAAATTACCAAAACTGCTTATATGGTGAGATCTTTTGTGTGGGCATTGGGAAATGATCTGGAATTCTCTATAAGGAGGGTTTGCTCAGAACAGTGCCAATTTATGACAATGGTCCTAACATCCCATCTGTTAGCAACCCCTCTTCATGTCCAAAGTGCTCCAATTTAAGATGACAAATGATATTAGCAACAACCAGTGAGGTCTGTTCCTGTTGAATAATGTGCAGTTATTGACAAAATGGCCACTTCATTACACAGTAAACAATGTAAATATGCAACTTCGTTTTAAAAATCGTATTTTTAAAATAGCTATAATTAGCAGGAAAAATGAAACAGGGATCTAAAATGAAACTTTGTGTATACAATGCAATCTTATTGTAATATTGTATAGTATTTTTCAGCTTTCAGACAGAAGAAAATACTGTCATTTATGACAACATGGAGAAACCTTGAGGACATCAGGCTAAGTGAAACAAGCTTGTCACAGAAGGACAAATACTGCATGATTTCTGTCTATAAAATAGTCAGATTCAAAGCTGAAAGAAGAACGGTGGTTGCCAACAGCCAGGAGAAGGTGGAAACGGAGATTTTCGATAGCTATAAAGTTTCAGTTGTGCTAAAGGAGTAACTTCTGGAGACGTGCAGTGTGACACAGTGTCTCTGGTTACAATACGGCAGTGTGCGTTTAGTGATTTGCTAAGGGGTAGATCTCGTGTTAAGTATTCTTGCCAACATAAAAAATGTAAACAACTTGGGACAAATTAATTGTAACATTTGTAGTGGAAAGACTTACCGCTTTGGAATCTGAAAAAACTAGTTTGAATCTAAGCCCTGCCACTTTTGTTTCTGAGGCTTAGGATCAGTAACCTAACCTCACTGAGCCTCTTTGATCTCACCTGCATCATGAGAAGAATGATGCCAGGATTAACAATAAAACAGGAAAGTTCTCTAA
This sequence comes from Proteles cristata cristata, assembly GCA_017311185.1. Classification (NCBI taxonomy): domain Eukaryota; kingdom Metazoa; phylum Chordata; class Mammalia; order Carnivora; family Hyaenidae; genus Proteles; species Proteles cristata. Next base: position 628,979 of record JAESUZ010002383.1, read on the forward strand.
ATTTTACGTGATCTTGAAATCTTTGAACGTGATCTTGCCCTTAGCAAAGAAGGAGATAAGTGATATCTAAAATGCAGTGTTCTAACACAACAAGAAGGACTTGCTATGTGCCAAGCACTTTACAGGCATTGTATTATTTAACCTGCACAAGAACTCCACGTGGCAGATAATACAATAATACGATAGCCAAATGACAGCCAAGGGAGTGAACGGTAGGGAAGTGCGTGAAGATTTCAGTGGCAGGCCCAGGGTGTGAGCACACGTCCATCTGTCTGAATCTGAGTCCGACATTATGACCTCTTTACTACACTAATAATGGCTCTAATAAATCTTTGGACTACTTCACTTATTGGCCTAACTGTATAACCTTCAGCTATAGCATATCTGTTTTACTTTGTGGAACATTTTTTATTTCCTTCCCCGTGCCCTCAGTTAGGCTTCTTAAATCATCCCATCTTGAATATAGGACCGAAAACTTGGTGACCTATCTTCCTTTACTAGAAATGCTGCCTCTAATTCTATTTGCTGTAGGACATCTATCAAATTCCTTGTGGTATTAAAAAATAATAATGTAGTTGAAGAGAAAGCTGCACTAGGAGATCCAATTTCTTCATCTGAAAAATGGGGCTAACAATATGTGACACTAATCTCAAGGAAGTTAGGGGATGGATGAAGTAATTGGTTCTTCAAAAGCTTTCAAATTCTAGAAGAAAAAAACATATAATCCCTTATAACTTCCAATGTGAAACCTACTTTCCTATTCTTCTAGGTCACTGTATTTAATCTTCTTTCAAAACTGCATTTATTCCATAAAATAATTTGTTCATTCATCCAACCAATAGATATTTATTGAATATATTATAAGGCAGACCCTATGTTAGGCACTTGGAATGATAATCAGATATGATATGCATTAAAGCTCAGGTGTTTACAATTTTATGAAGACCAATTAATGAGTAGCCCTAGCTACTCATTAGAACCACCAGAGTGGCTTAAAAAATTAGCTATGCCTGATCGCTTCCGATCAAGTGAATCAGATAACTCAAATGGGGCATATGAAAGAGGCTATATGAAGAGGGGGGCAAAGATTGGGTTAATGCAGCTACAAGCCAAGGAAGGCTAGTGATTGCCATCAACCACCAGGAACTAAAAGATAGGCATGAAATAGATTCTTCCTCAGGAGCTCCAGGAGAAACCACATTTGCTACACCTTAATTTCAGATTTTGGTTTTCCTAAACTGTGAGAGAAGACATTTTTGTTATTTATTGTAATTTTTTTTGAGAGAGAAGTAGAGGGCATAAGTGAGAGAAGGGGAGAGAGAGAGAGAGAGAGAGAAGAGGGGCTCACCCAGGGCTTGTGTTTTACCTGAAGTGGGTCTCAAGCTCACCCAATGTGGGACTCAAACTCACGAACTATGAGATCATGACCTAAGCTGAAGTCAGAGGTTTAATGACTGAGCCACCCAGGCATCTTCATTATTTGTAGTAGTTAATTACAGAAGTCAAAAGAAACTAATACAGAAGTCAATTAACAAATCTTCAAGAATGTCAGAAAAAATCAAATGGTATCATGGCCACATGGTCGTTCTCTACTTTTGAGTAGAACACTTCTTTGGATATGGAGTTCTTCAAAATCTAAAACATGGTGCTGTCCTTATGATACCTTCTTGATAGTACTGAGATGTTTTTGCAGCTTTCCACTAAGCATATTTTTTCTAGGTGAATTAATTTATGACATGCCACGATTAAGTGGATTTCTCCCACTTGGAGATGACATGTTCTATATTCTGCAGTTAGGGTTATGGTGAATCTCTGTTGACGATAAGCATTCACAAAGAACTAAACTAGAAGTAAGGATCTCTGCTTCTTTATCTCAAGTTAATTAATCATATATCTATTGAATATCACATGACTTTCCATATCGCCAAGACCAGTAGCCAGACTCCTGACAATGGCCTCCAAAGTCCGCACAGTCCTCCCACCACAGTTTAACTGTCTTATCTTTTATTTCACTGTTCTCATTCTGAACTTACCACTGACTGGTCTCTGCTCCTGAAATATCTCATCTCAGATATCTTCAAGATCACTCCCTCACCTCCAAGTCTTTACTCCAATATAGCCAACACAGTGAGACCTCCTTGGCCATTTTATTGAAACCTGAACTGTCACCTAACCAATCCCTATTCCTCTCTCCTGCTTTACTTTACACCATAGAGCGGTTTAATACATGGGCTGATTTGTTTCCCCCCACAAATTCAGATGTTGAGGACATAACTCCAAGTATCTCAGAATGTGAATGTATTAGAGAGAGAGCCTTGAAAGAGAGAATTAAGTTAAAATGAGGTCATTAGGGTGGGCCCTAACCCAGTCTGACTGGTGTCCTTATAAGAAAAGGAAGAGACTTCAGGGATGCACTGAGCACAGAGGAAAGGCCATGTGAGGACATAGGGAGGAGGCATTCATCTGAAAGCCCAGGAGAGAGGCCTTGGGAGAAACCAAGCTGTTGTTGATACCTTGATCTTGAACTTCTAGCCTCCAGAGCTATGAGAAAATGAATTTCTGTGGCTTAAGGCACCCAGTCTTTGGTTATGGGCCCTAGATAACTATTACAGTTAATCATAAAAATCTATTGTCACATCTGGAAACACCACTGAAAATAAAACAGGGACATTATAATAACGATACCAGGACAATTGACATAAACGTTGACTTCCCATGTACAGCAGCACGTTTGTAGCCCTATCCACAGTGCCTGTCACTGTTAATATACAATGCATTTTAGTTATAAGTTTATTGCCTGCCTGTCTCCACTGGATAGTAAATTCCTTGACGGCATGGGTTTTCTGGTTTTACTGCTTTATTCCCACTACCTAAGTATATGGCATATAGTTACTCCTCAATTAAAAATAGGTTGAATAAATAAATGTAAACTGTAGTTGAGTGCCTGATGCTCACTGGTCTTTATGTCAGACTTTATATAAAAATCTGTACTGTGATAACCAATTATTTTGCACCTGCTACAAGCTAGGCTGAGTACTAGGCATCTTACATATGTTATCACTCATCCTTACAATGATTTTGTAAGCCAGGTATGATCCCTATTTTATACTCAAAAATGTAAATATATCAGAGATTTTAGGTCACTTCTCTATCCCTCAGCAAGTAGGTTAAGGATTTAAACTCAGGTCTGCATCTCCAAATGCAGAAAAGATGTTTGTACATTCTCAGCAGTTATTAAAGAACACAAATGCAGATTTCCAACTCAACAAGCCCACAGAAATGGTCAATATGCATTAGTCATAATATTGTACATGTCTCGATAGAAGTGATCTCCACAAATTTTTATCAATGTGGATTCAGAATAAGTCATGAGGAATTCAACAGTGTAAATGGAAAAATTCCCTAATACTTTGATCCTAAATTTTCTACCAGCACTACAGAAACATCAAGAACAACAAATCAATGTCCCTAAGATGGTTATGAGTAGCTCTTTCTGCTAATTTAAGTTTTAGTATAACTAATACTTTAGATTGACACACAATGTAACATATTGTCCTTGAAAACAGGCAGCTCTGTCTGCTGTTTAGGATTTTTATTTATTAGAAGCTGAGGCAAGAAAATATGATGTTAAATTGTATCACAGCAGCTGAGGGGCTATGTCCTGCTGAAGAAAATTAATTACATGCCAATTTAGTAGATGGTGTCTGATATCTTTTGGTACGTAACTATCTTGACCACATCAAAATATTGCCTTAGAGAATGCTTTGAGTTACATAAAGCGTCATCATATTTTGCATGCAAATTAAAAAGAAATCTCATATAAATATAGAGTCTCACACTGTGTGCAAATTTGAAAGTAATACAATACTCAAATTTTTGTAACATTTGTCAAGAATTTCATAACTTCAAAGCTGGCAGGCTAAATGAATGGTGAGCTATCCAGGATAAGGCAATATCCCTTAATGCTTGTAACAGAAGCCCTGGCCATTCTTTTTAGCCTTATGGGAACATCTAATTAAGACTTTAAATTGCTTGAGGTCCTCAAGAACATGTTCTTCAAATGAAATATAATCCCTCTGTAATTCACACTGACCAAATGTGAATCCGAAATATAGTAGGACAAAAATTTTAATCCTGAAAATCCTAGCATCACTTAACTCAATTCTACAAATGTCTGTTCATGCTTTAGTTTCACTAAATGTTCCTTGATGCCTTCTCTTCCCAGAGATCATAGAATTTTATTGACAAGGAGGTAGACTTTTGAGAGATAAAAGTAAAATAGTTTAGAAAAATCACTTTACTGCAGCGGCCCATCCTGTGCCTCTCTCTATCATTTAGAACTCCTGACACAGTATTGAATGTATCAGATTCTCTGAATCTTCCAGATCTCCATGGACTCTACACAGAACTGCTTAGTAATCTCAAACCATCATATTTAGAAATCTGCGATGGCCAAATATTATAAAGCCACATTATAAACACTGTTTTATATAAGCTCCATCCAAATCATTAATCAAGGAAGAAACTGAACTCAATAACGTTTTAGTTTGCTCAAGATCAGAAGCTTAAAAATGAATGGAATGTGTCTATGAACCTGGACTGTCTGAATATGAAGGCCTCATATTTACTATTTATGTTTCATTCATCATTGTCTCTCATGAGTCATGCATGAAGCCTAGCATTGGCTGTTCAATGCATATTTGTTAAATGAATGAATAGATGCTGGTTGCGTTCCAAGGGAGAAAGGGAAACTCCTTTTTTATGAATAAATCATGACTTTTCCAAGGTTTCCAAAAATAATTAGCATTTTCATAGGGACAATGTGAAATGCTAGATCCTGGCAAACCTGTCACTTGGAGACAAGGGCGTTTAGGAAGCTGAATCTTGAAACTTTGCAGAGACTGTTCTTACTTGGTGGCCCTCAGTGTTAGGCTGTTACTGATGAAAGTTAGGGGGTAAGCAAGGGGAGGTGCCTGGAAATCCACATTGTCAACAAACTTGAATAACTTCAGATAAGATCACTGATAAAACACACTCAGATCACTTCCAGGAACAGGCCAGAGTCACGAAATTGAGGTAAGATCCATAGAGAAAGAGTGTAATACTGTATTCTCAGGCTAAAATGTCATAGGAAACTTGTAAAAACAGCATTGTGGATAAGGAATTATGGATCCTATCTTATTCTTTGGATGATATAAGCCATTGAAATCAAGGTGACCTCAGGATCACATGTGCACAGAACCAAGCAGAAAGATTTGTCTGATAAATGTTTTTGTAGTCAAGACATATCTGAGATTCAGGTAGCCTTTGGGGAGGACAGTGAACTGATCAAATTTGAGCTTCAAGTTAATGATGATAGTAACGGATGCCTTTTTATTTATTCATTTTTTAAGCACTTAAACAAAAAACATTTAATGTTTATTTCTTTTTGAGAGGGACAGAGAGAGCGCAAGCAGGGAAGGGGTAGAGAGAAGGGGGGGCACAGATTCTGAAACAAGCTCCAGGCTCTTTGCTGTCAGCACAGAGGCCAACGTGAGGCTCCATCTCACAAACCCCGAGATCAGGACCTCAGCCGAAGTCAGATGCTACTGAGCCACCCAGGTGCCCCATTATTTTTTGACCACTTTAAAAAGCTCTATACAATTTGATCATCAGAAACAGTTGTGTGAGATAAGCTTGTTTGGTACTATCTCTTATAATTTACAAATGAGAAATTTCAGGAAGCTTTGAAAATGCACAGCTCAACTGTTGCCTGGCTGAGACTTTATTCCAGATCCTCTCAAACAGGGTTGCTCTTTTCCAGTATGTTCTTGCTACTTAAAATGTATTCAGAATCTCAGCATCATCTGGGAGCATGTTAGAAATGCAGAATCTTCCAACCCATCCTTGAGCTACTGAATCAGAATTTGCATTTTAATAAGATCCTCAGGTGATTTGTATGCACTTTATATCCTGAAAGACATCTTATACATTATGCTGTATTACTCATCTGGAATGCCTCTCCTTTGGGAATCTTATCTCGATTTGGAGGGTAAGTGAAGACACAATCCTAAGAATAAGCTGACGATCTATGAATCTACTCAAAACATAATCAGATTTAAATATTGGTGGCACCATTGATATTAACATAGTATAGGTTAATATTAAAGACTCAGAATACTGTTTTTAACATTTACCGTGAGGCTTTGGGAACATTTTTTTGACTCCTGAAGCTTCGGTTGCTCCTCTACAAAAGTGGGGAATAAGTATACTGACCTCATGAGGTTGTTGTGAACGTCACCATATGAAATGAGTCTTCAGAGCGGGTGCTTTAGGAGTACACAGTAATGCTCATTATTTTAAGCATGATACACAACAGAGATTCACTCTAGCTGTTCACCTTACCAAGAAAAATGTCCAAAGAGGTTCTCTTGGTTTTTCATTAAGTCAGTCCTTTGAACACTATGAAGAGAATCCCTTCATATTGACTCTGGTCTATGGAATTCTGCCAAGTAGCACAAGTTCATTGAGGGTTTCTAGTGAATTACCCCAGAGGGAACCCTTGACACATTTTCTATTCTTTTCATCCCAGGGATTTTTCATTTTTGTCCACATTCTAAGAAGCCAAAATTATTAGGTAATGGGGTAAAGTGAGTTCTTCCCTTTTGGGACCTGAACATCTGGCCCTTGTAGGATTTGGTAAATTTTTTTTTTTTTTTTTTTTTTTTGCAAATAGTTTATTGTCAAATTAGTTGCCACATAACACCCAGTGCTCATCCCCACAAGTGCCCTCCTCCATGCCCACCCCTCCTCCCCCCCACATCCACCAGTCCTCAGTTTTTGTCAGCATTCAAGAGTCTCACATGGTTTGCCTCTCCCCCTTTCCCCCACCATTTCTGCCCTTCTTCTCCCCCTTGGTCCTCTGTTAAGTTCCTCCTAATCCTCCTATACGTGCAAACATATGATATTTGTCTTTCTCTGCCTGACTTATTTCGCTCAGCATAACACCCTCAAGGTCCATCCATGTTGCTACACATGGCCAGATTTCATTGTTTCTCATTGCCATGTAGTATTCCATGGTATAGATAAACCACATCTTCTTGATCCATTCATCTGTTGATGGACACTTAGGCTCTTTCCATGTTTTAGCTATTGTTGAGAGTGCTGCTATGAACATTGGGGTACATGTGCTCCTATGCATCAACATTTCTGTATCCCTTGGGTAAATTCCTAGCAGTGCTATTGCTGGGTCATAGGGGAGTTCTATTGTTAGTTTCCTGAGGAACCTCCACACTGTTTTCCAGAGGGGCTGTACCAGTTTACATTCCCACCAACAGTGTAGGAGGGTGCCCGTTTCTCCACATCCTTGCCAGCATCTAGAGCTCTCTGATTGACTCATTTTAGCCACTCTGACTGGCGTGAGGTGGTATCTCAGTGTGGTTTTGATTTGTATTTCCCTGATGAGGAGGGATGCTGAGCATCGTCTCATGTGTCTGTTGGCCATCTGGATGTCCTCTTTGGAGAAGTGTCTGTTCATATCTTCTGCCCATTTCTTCACTGGGTTGTTTGTTTTTTCGGGCGTGTAGTTTGGTGAGTTCCTTGTAGATTCTGGATATCAACCTTTTATCTGATATGTCATTTGCAACTATCTTTTCCCATTCCGTTGGTTGCCTATTAATTTTCTGGGTTGTTTCCTTGGCTGTGCAGAAGCTTTTAATCTTGATGAGGTCCCAACAGTTTATTTTTGCTCTTGATTCCCTTGCTTTTGGGGATGTGTCAAGTAAGAAGTTGCTGCGGTGGAGGTCAAGGAGGTTGTTTCCTGCTTTCTCCTCTAGGGTGTTGATAGTTTCCTGTCTCACGTTCAGGTCCTTTATCCATTTTGAGTTTATTTTTGTGCATGGTGTGAGAAAATGATCTAGTTTCATTCTTCTGCATGTTGCTGTCCAATTCTCCCAACACCATCTGTTAAAAGGCTGTCTTTTTTCCATTGGATATTCTTTCCTGCTTTGTCAAAGATCAGTTGGCTGTATACTTTTGGGTCCACTTCTGAGTTCTCATTCTGTTCCATTGGTCTATGTGTCTGTTTTTGTGCCAATACCATACTGTCTTGATGATGACAGCTTTGTAGTAGAGCTAAAGTCTGGGATGGTGATCCCTCCCGTTTTGGTTTTATTTTTCAGGATTACTTTGGCTATTCGGGGTCTTTTGTGGTTCCATACAAATTTTTGGATAGTTTGTTCTAGTTTTGAGAAGTATGCTGGTGCAATTTTGATTGGAATTGCATTGAATGTGTAGAGTGCCTTAGGTAGTAATGACATCTTAACTATATTTATTCTTCCTATCCATGAGCATGGAATGTTTTCCACTTCTTTGTGTCTTCTTCAATTTCCTTCATAAGTTTTCTATAGTTTTCATCATACAGATCTCTTGTATCCTTGGTTAGGTTTATTCCGAGGTATTTTATGGTTTTTGTGCAATTGTGAATGGGATCAGTTTCTTGATTTCTCTTTCTGTTGCTTCATTGTTGGTGTATAAAAATGCAACCGATTTCTGTACGTTGATTTTGTACCCTGCAACTTGGCTGAATTCTTGGATCAGTTCTAGTAGGCTTCTGGTGGAGTCTGTCGGGTTTTCTTTGTAGAGTATCATGTCATCTGCGAAGAGTGAAAGTCTGACTTCCTCTTTGCCAATTCTGATGCCTTTGATTTCCTTTTGCTGTCTGATGGCTGATGCTAGGACTTCCAGCACTATGTTAAACAGCAGTGGTGAGAGTGGGCATCCCTGTCGTGTTCCTGATCTCAGGGGGAAAGCTCTGAGTTTTTCCCCGTTGAGGATGATGTTAGCTGAAGGCTTCTCATAGATGGCTTTGATGATGTTTAAATAGGTTCCTTCTATCCCAACTTTCTCGAGAGTCTTTATTAAGAAGGGATGCTGTATTTTGTCAAATGCTTTTTCTGCATCTATTGACAGGATTATATGGTTTTTATCTTTTCTTTTATTGATATGATGGATCACATTGATTGATTTGCAGAATGTTGAACCAGCCCTGTAACCCAGGAATGAATCCCACTTGATCTTGGTGGATGATTCTTTTGATATGCTGCTGGATTCGATTTGCAAGGATCTTGTTGAGAATTTTTGCATCGGTATTCATCAAGGATATTGTCCTGTAGTTCTCTTTTTTGCTGGATCTCTGTCTGGCTTGGGAATCAGAGTGATGCTGGCTTCATAAAATGAGTCGGGAGTTTTCCTTTGATTTCTATTTTTTGGAATAGCTTGAGAAGAATTGGGATTAATTCTGTTTTAAATGTCTGGTAGAATTCCCCAGGGAAGCCATCAGGTCCAGGGCTCTTATTTGTTGGGAGATTTTGATCACTGATTCAATTTCTTCACTCGTTCTGGGTCTGTTCAGGTTTTCTATTTCTTCCCGTGTGAATTTTGGTAGTGAGTGTGTGTTTAGGAATTTGTCCATTTCTTCTAAATTGTCCAATTTGTTGGCATATAATTTTTCATAGTATTCCCTGATAATTGCTTGTATTTCTGAGGGGTTGGTTGTAATAAGTCCATTTTCATTCATAATTTTGTCTATGTGGGTGCTCTCTCTTTTCTTTTGGATAAGTCTGGCTAGAGGTTTGTCAATTTTGTTTACTTTTTCAAAAAACCAACTCTTGGTTTCATTGATCTGTTCAATTGTTTCTTTGGTCTCTATGTTGTTTATTTCTGCTCTAATTTTTACTATTTCTCTTCTTCTACTGGGTTTAGGGCGTTCTTGTTGCTCTGCCTCTAGTTCCTTTAGGTGAGCTGTTAGATTTTGGACTTGTGCTTTTTCTAATCTGTTGAAATAGGCCTGGAGAGCAATGTACTTTCCTCTTAGGACTGCCTTTGCCGCATCCCATAGATTTTGAATTGTTGTGTTTTCATTTTCATTTGTTTCCATATATTTTTTAATTTCATCTCTAATTACCTGATTGGCCCATTCATTCTTTAGAAGGGTGTTCTTTAACCTCCATGTTTTTGGAAGTTTTCCAGACTTCTTCCTGTAATTGATTTCAAGTTTCAAAGCATTGTGATCTGACAGTGTGCATGGTATGATCTCTATTCTTTTATATTTCTTGAGGGCTGCTTTATGTCCCAGTATGTGATCTATCTTGCAGAATGTGCCATGTGCACTTGAGAAGAAAGTAAATTCCTTGGCCTCAGGATGTAAAGTTCTAAATATATCCGTCAGGTCCATCTGGTTCAATGTGTCTTTCAAGTCCATTATTTCTTTAGTGATTTTCTGTCTGGTTGACCTATCCATTGCTGTAAGCGGAGTATTAAAGTCCCCTGCTATTAGCACATTCTTATCTATAAGCTTGTTTCTGTTTGTGATTAATTGTTTTTAGATATTTAGGTGCTCCCATATTCGGTGCGTAGACATTTATGATTGTTAGTTCTTCCTGATGGATGGACCCTGTAATTATTATGTAGTGCCCTTCTTCATCTCTTGTGATTGTCTTTAATTTAAAGATTTCTTTATCAAAGAACATTGGTAGATGTTGCATAATGTCAGTTGTATGTACTGTGGGGAAAAGTAGGTATCATGTCTGTACAGATATTTCACTTTCTATATGAATAAAATTCAGTTCACTAAGAGGGCACATATATGAAAGAGAAGTACTCCCCCCAAGACTCTTTTTAAAAAAAAACATAAAAAATAAAATAAATAAAATAAAAACAGCTTTATTGAGATATAATTTACCATATTATTTACCCACTTACACAGGTCAGTGGTTTGGAATATGTTATATTATTCATCTTTTTTAAGTGTGGTAAAAATATATACATAAAATTAGCCACTTAAACCATTTTTAGGCATATGATTCTGTGGCATCAAATCCATTAAAAAATATATTTACAATGTTATGCAATCATCACCACTATCTACAGGACTCTTTTCACTGAGATATAGTCTATCTGATGATGGTTTATCACTAAAGAATCCATGCTTTATGTAAAGATGATTTTCAACACTTATTTTGTGAGCCCTGATGTAAAAGTGGGGAAGCACATTATCATCAGTTTTAGTGAAATTCCATCTCTGTGCTTCAGGGAAGGAATTCCCACTGAGTTGAAGAGGGTATTGATCTGAACACCAATCTATTCACTGCTTCTGTCAAAAACATCTCTTGGCCATCGGCAATATGCCTTGATGGTCTTGATTCAGTTTTGAAGGTGTTCCTCCATTAAACAGGCTCTGAGGTGGGGATTAGCATACAGGATGTATATCAAAGCATATGCTTAGGATGGATACCTGCTGAAGGGAAAGAAAAGATACGAGACTAACCAGAGGGAGAAGATGAGCTGCAATACACCAAGAAAGTCCTCAGCCATCCTCCAGGGAGCTGTGGATCTAGGAGATAGCTCTTCAGGGCTTAACTGAATTGAGGGGATGGGACTGAAACTTCATACTCCCTTATGGATCAGTCATTGGATATAGGCTGTCCCTTGGGCAAGGAAGTTTCTTTAGCCAAGGCAATCACCCAAAAGAGCTAAAAGCTGAGAGCCATCTTCCAGCCACATTCCCAGCAGGAAGAATTTGTCCTTCAGCCTTAAGGAAAGATCTGGGAAGTACATCCTAGTATCCAGCAAATTCCACGACTTGCTCAGCTCAGATCCATCTCTTCACACGGCTCTGGGAGCAGCTTCTACATATTTCTGAGGGAAACTTAGGAGTGGAAGTTTAATGAGCTAAATTATAGGCCCTCTCACTGCAGTTGCTCTCAGGGCTATCACTGATACTTGTCATTTCCCACCTCTACAACTGGTTCTGAATTCTTTTCCCCCTTAGCACATTAGTTACTCTCACTGGCTTTCCTGGTGACATGACACAGACTCTGTCATGTGAAAGGCCTGAGCCGCTGGTGGCTATGCCCTTCCCAGGCCAGGTGGCTGAACTTGTCCTGCTCCCATCAAAATTAGATAAAGGAGTTCAAAGAGGTACCCAAGTGGATCACCTGAATGTCATATTCCTCCCTGGTTTCAATGTATAAGAGCAGCTCTATCTCTTCCTCATGATTAGGACCAATTGCCCCTGCCAAGATGGTGACTCCTCTTCTTGCCAGCTGAATAGGTAGCAGCCATAGCTTTTAGTTCAATGGTATTATTGCTCTGTCCCCTGATGTAAGTGTTTATGGTCCCATTTAGGAGCTAGGATCTCTCAACCAGAAAGCCCAGAGTTCTGGAGATGAGAAGCACAAATATACTGTTGGGCCAATGCACAGCCTCCATCCTATCCACCATGGCTACTTCATTCATGTCCCACTGGGTCAGCACTGGGGCAGTTGATGACAGAGGATGGCCAAATTGCTTTGTCTATTTCGTTGTTTACTGCCTCTTCCACACTAGATGCTCTCTGTGAGTTTTATCATGAAAAACAAAGATCTCTTCCCTTGTTTCCTACCTCCATATGTCCATCCACATGACTCTACCTCAGAAGTCCTTGTTTCTGAGGAGAAGTCCTTCCAGTCTCACTCCTTCCAGCCCCCTTAATAACCCATTCACCATGATCTAGAGTCTGAATATATTTTGACCTCAAGGTCACCTCTTCTACACAAAGGTGCACCACTAGCAGCCCTATTCATTAGGAGGATTTTCCATCACCATTTTCTCTCAAGGTCACCCTGGGGAAGGCTATAGTACAACTACTGTGATTTTCAGTTTAAATATACCAAGTCAAGCCATGCACAAACCAAGATCAGAATTTTTCCTCTTCTATCAGTAGGTGATAGAAAATCCTATGTAGTCATAGACGTGAGCTGAGGGAAGGACACTGAGGGAAGGAGTCCAACCACAATAAATGACACGTCGCTCTGGACTTCCTTTCTCTGCAGTTTGCTTGTGCCCTCTGTTCCTATTCATGCTCAGTCTATGTACCAATTTTATTTTACTATGGACTATTATTGGGCCTTCTCATCCTTAGGAGTCTGACAGAATTCAGCTCATTACGGACACTTCTGGACATATGGTCACTTGATGTACCATCATGGTCAAGCACAAAGTCTCTACTAAACCCCACAGGCTATTTTTCAGAATGTATATAATTCTCACTGCAGATGGCATTGCCTTGTACCAGAAACCTAAAAGGTCAATATTGTAATTCTCCTACTGGGTTTGCCATAAACTCCATAAGGCATATCTTCCCACAGTTGATATTTCTAATACCATAGGGCCTACCTGGTCATATGGCTTATGACTGTACCTGCTCTGAGCACCAGTCCAAGCTGGCAGTCTTCCATATCATCTACTTTATGAATTAGAACAGTACACCCATATATGGAATATACTGCCTCCAGAACCAGAAGAAGCCTACCAAGAGTTGTGTTTTATGCTTTCTTCTTTGTGATGGGAGGTATATGATGCAATAATTTGTTCTTTACTTTTGAGGGGAAATCCTGGCATTCCCCAGAGTAGGAGTCCCTAAATATATTACTGATAATATGGGTTCCTAAATATCTATATGGCTTATCTCCCACTCTCTGAAGTATATGCATTTTACCAAAGTAAAGACTTACCCAATCTGATTAGCATGATATCATTGAAACGGTGAACCAAAGTAATATTCTGTGGCACATCCAGATAATTCTGACTATTTTTGACACAGGGCAGGAGAATTAACATGGCCTTAGGACAAAACCATAAATGGGTATTCTTGTCCTTTCCAGTCAATACAAGAAGTTTCTGATCTTCTTTTCCAATAGAGTTGAAAAAAGAAAGAAGTAGCCAAAGGAATGACTATATATCATGTACCTCAGGCCATGCAGATTTGTTCCACAAAGAAGTTGTAGTTGGAGCTACTAGTTGGTTAAATTTACAATGGCCACTGTCATCTTTCAGGATTGATCTGCTGTGTTCCAGTGCCACACTGATATGTTAGGTGTGACATGATTTGGACCACCATCTGGCATATCTAAGAGTGGTACTAATAGCTGCTATTACTCCCAGAATGTAATATTATTTCTGACTTTCTTTCTTGTCAGTGGGCATGGTGGAGAGAAACCATTTCAGGAGCTTCCATTTGACCTTCCCATTACTATATCTTTTACCTCATAGGCCAAGAATCCCATGTGGGAGTTGTGCCAACAACTAAATTATCTACTCCAATTATACATATCTACTGTATCTACTCCAATTATACATTTGGGACTGGAGAAACAATTATCAGATGGGTCCACAGATGCAGTGAATTCACTGTGAGCCGTAACTGATCTAGAACTCCACTTATTATAGAGTTTTCATATACCCCTATTATCAAATGGGGCCCATGATGGTGCTTTAGGTCTCCAGGTATCAGTATCAACCCTGGCTCTGTGCTTAACAGTCTTTGAAAATGTTGGTATTCCTCTTTTCTCAATGTAAAGTCACCAGAGTAAGTGACCACTCTCCCTTTGGGGGAGAATTAAGGGATTCATTTCTGAATACACTGAGATGCTTTGGGATCCTTCCTCCTGGGAACCTCCTTCAGTAGATGGGTTCCTGATCCAAAAAATGACTCATGCCCAGAAATTGGGCAAGGGATCATGAATTTTTATTGAAATGATGGCTCCTGATCATCCATCCATGATTCCTTTAGAGTAGACACTTATAGGCTGCCCAATTATTTTGTATCTAAGGACATGACTGAGTTCTATTAACTATCTCTACAACCCTGTGAGTCAGGCTCTCTTGGATGCCATTTGACCTTGCTGCCCATTACAATAATTGTCCCAATCTGGATTCTGACAGTAAAGCACTGCCAACATCCTCTACTGTTTTTGGATTCTTTTGATCTCTGATGATATCTGTGAACCCAGTTCTGTAATAGCACCTCCTATTGTAGGACCTGGGATACAGAATACAAGCACCACTGAGTCTCTTAATGATACACCAGTATTTCTTATTGCTTTGGTCAACAGTGTGTCCTTCTAGCCCTTTCATAGAACATAATCTTCATGTGGATTTTATACCCTTACTTAGTATGTCCAGTCTCATGTGCCCATTTCTCTGAGCCTTTTAATTCCTTATTCCACCATCTGCCACAGAAATTTTGTCATTTCTACTTCAATCAGTATAGACCATCACTTTTTCCAAGCTTCTAAGGCCATTCTAGCCGCATGTTTGTACCAATTCCTGGGGGCCTTTACCAAGGTGTTAAATCCTATATCTCAGGAGAGTATTCCCATGTCAGTAAACTCTTTTATCATGTGTATGTTCTGCCCTTCACAGTCCTACATCCTCAGAATCTAGTGCTTTCCGGGGTCCTGTTGGTACAAGTTGGCTAGGTCCTGCACTTCCTTCCCATGTCCTCAGCAGGGTATGTTTTGACTTAGCCCTAGTCATCGATAAAAATGGACAGAAAAGGAAGGGATGGAAGAAATGTATGTTGTCTTACAGGGAAAGGTCTCTGTGTTATCATCAGGTAAATGGGAAGAACAAGCCATTAATAGGGAGATTCAGACCACCTGTGCAGGTTCAGACTTTCAGGTGAATCTCAGAATTCAAAATATTTGGATATATCAAGCCAGGTGTCCCAAACCCATGTCTCAGTGTCCCATTTTTCCCCAACCAAGGTTTTAACCTTATAATATCTGACCAGCCTTGGCTGGGGATTGTAATACTTTCTAGAGCTCGATTACTCTTAAAATTAGATCCTGGGCCAGATCCTCAGCATTCTCACCTATTGAAGGAGACGAAAACCTCTCTGTATGCTACCAAGAAGGCCCTTTGAACTTCACACTTAAATTTTAACTACCAGTTAATGACTCTTATATTTTGGTCCTGTTTCCAGAGTGAAGTTTAGTTACAGCTACCAAATCCCACTGTCATTAAGGTTACCCTTATTTCTCAAAAGCTTAATACATTGCATGAGCTCTCACATTGTCTTCATCTCTGTATCATCCCAGTCCACCTCTGGTAAGAGTTTCAGTTGTGCTGCCACATTAAATTAAAGGCTATCTGTGCCTCCACCTACACCAGTGATGGGGTTACTGCCAGGCAGCTTGTGACCTGGACCCAAACTCCCATTCCAGTGACTGCTTTCTCCTATCTCTTCTGGTGCCAGCTATTATAAGTTGGATTCCCCAGAAGCAGACTTGAAAGATGTTAACGTGCAGGGCATTTATTAGGGCTTACTCCTAGGATCAACACTTACAAAAAAAGAGAGAAAGGAAGCAGAATTGGGCAAAGGGAGAATTTGAGCTGTGATCTAGTCCTAAATCAACCCCACAGAGACTTCTGAAACTGGGACATCCCTTCAGAATTGTCTCCCATTGGAACACGAGATGGAGCCTCTCTATTCCCACACTGATCAGTCTGCCTCTAGAAGGAGACATGACCTTGCGTGAGACATTTTTCTTCATTATCGGCATCCTCAATGAGGGCTGACAGCTGAGAACCACTTTCTGATTGCTCTCCCTGCAGCTGGGAGGTGTGGGGGACAGTGAACAAGTCTTTCATTTCTGGAGGGAGATCTGGGCAGTGGACATCACAGTACCCACCACAGAGGAAATGGTGAAAATGGAAACAAGACGAAATTGCAGTCACTGATAGATAATAACATATGTTGGCCACTCACGAGGAAGGAGGTTTTGAAATGAAAGATGAGATAAAATAGTTTCTTCATGGCATTACACTAAGTGAAACAAAAATGACAAACACTGTATGATTTCTCTTACATGTGGAATTTTATAAATAAACAAACCAAGCTCATAGATACTGAGAACAGATTGGTGGTGGCCAGAGGCAGGGGTAGAGTCATTTAAATAAAGTGAAAGTAAAAAAATAAATAAAAATAAAAAATAATAATTTCTTCATGATCATTTTATTTCCAAGGGCTTACCGTAAGGTATATACATCGCTGATATATTCACAATCATCAATAGCCCCAACCCATATGGATATATGAAAGATAAGATATATGGATTTAAAAAAAAAAAAAAAAAGACTGAATCATGGTGTAAACAGCTCAAAAATTAAAAAAAAAAATTTTGGTTCATTGCCAGGATTCAACAGCTTTCCTCACTTGTTGGAAAGCAAATCCCATTATATAGAATTTTATATATTTAAACACACACCTGAGGCACCTGGATGGCTAAGTTGGTTAAGCATCCCACTTAGGATCAGGTCATAATCTCGAGGTCTGTGAGTTCAAGCCCCACATCGGGCTCTACACTTGTGGTGCAGAGCCTGGCTGGGATTCTTTTTCTCCATCTCCCTCTCTGCCCCATCCCCACTTGCGTTCTCTGTCAGCTGTGCTGACAGCTCAGAACCTGGAGCCTACTTCCAATTCTGTGTCTCCTTCTCTCTCTGCCCCTCCTCTTCTTGTTCTCTGTTTTTCTCTCTCTCAAAAATAAACATTTAAAAAATTAAAAATAAGCTTCTGCAGAGCCAAGGAAACAACCCAGAAAATTAATAGGCAACCAACGGAATGGGAAAAGATAGTTGCAAATGACATATCAGATAAAGGGTTGATATCCAGAATCTACAAGGAACTCACCAAACTACACGCCCGAAAAACAAACAACCCAGTGAAGAAATGGGGAGAAGATATGAAAAGACACTTCTCCAAAGAGGACATCCAGATGGCCAACAGACACATGAAACGATGCTCAGCATCCCTCCTCATCAGGGAAATACAAATCAAAACCACACTGAGATACCACCTCATACCAGTCAGAGTGGCTAAAATGAGCAAATCAGAGAACTCTAGATGCTGGCGAGGATGTGGAGAAACGGGCACCCTCCTACACTGTTGGTGGGAATGTAAACGGGTGCAGCCCCTCTGGAAAACAGTGTGGAGGTTCCTCAGGAAACTAACAATAGAACTCCCCTAGGACCCAGCAATAGCACTGCTAGGAATTTACCCAAGGGATACAGAAATGCTGAGGCATAGGAGCACATGTACCCCAATGTTCATAGCAGCACTCTCCACAATAGCTAAAGCATGGAAAGAGCCTAAGTGTCCATCAACAGATGAATGGATCAAGAAGATGTGGTTTATCTATACCATGGAATACTACATGGCAATGAGAAACAATGAAATCTGGCCATGTGTAGCGACATGGATGGACCTTGAGGGTGTTATGCTGAGCGAAAATAGTCAGGTAGAGAAGGACAAATATCATATGTTTGCACGCATAGGAGGATTAGGAGGAACTTGACGGAGGACCAAGGGGGAGAAGAAGGGCGGAAATGGTGGGGGAAAGGGAGAGAGGCAAACCATGAGAGACTCTTGAATGCTGACAAAAACTGAGGACTGATGGATGTGGGGGGGAGGGGGGATGGCATGGAGGAGGACACTTGTGGGGATGAGCACTGAGTGTTATGTGGAAACTAATTTGACAATAAACTATTTGTAAAAAAAAAAAAAAAAAGAAAAAGAAATACAAACTTAAAATAATAAAATAAAACACACACACACACACACACACACACACCTGACTGTGGCAATAGGACATTACTAAGTACTTTCCAGAACCAAATGGAACCCAAGAATAGACTAGAAATCTGTTTGCCATTATCTCTCATGATTTGCAGCACCCAACTCTTCCACATTTGAGTGTGATAAATTCATCTGCTGAGCATCTGACAAACATCAGATGCAGTCTTCAGAGAGCACTCTCACCATAATGTCTGGATCTGTGTATGACTGAAATATCCAGAAGCAAATATATGTGCTTTTCCCCAAACCTTCTAATTGTGAGACATCAGTTTCTAATTTAATAAAATAGGAAATAAATGAAAATATTAAAAAGAAGTAAGAAAAGAAAAAAGAACCAAAGAATAAGGAAGTGACCTGGTGTAGCCCGGATTGATACTCAAGTGGTTGATATAAACAGATTACAAATGCTTTAATGAAAGGTTGCCAGCAACATCATCCATCTCATTGCAATGAGACAATTATCATTTTATTTTTAACACTGCATCTTATTTCTACTTTGTGATGAATATAATTTTGTAATCAATTTGTTATAATTTATCTAAATTGATGGATAGGGGTCTGACACCCCCATATGTGCGTATGTGTGTGTGTGTGTGTGTGTGTGTGTATACCCTCATATATACCCTATATATGTATATATGTATATATATATATATATATATACACATACCCTCAACCAGAACAGATATACTTTTACTTTGTTAAATGTTAAAGTTTCTCCATAGGACATGTATTTTCAATTGAAAAGATATAGATACTGTTGTTAAAATCAAGTTTAAAAACCACAACACTAAATTATCTGGAACCCTTTTTTGGGCTATAATTTATCTAATTATTCTGTCTGTTTTTATTATATTATCCCGTTTTATTATTTCTTTTTTATAATTTAAAAAAAATTTTTTTAATGTTTTTATTTATTTCTAGGTGAGAGAGAGAGAAACAGCGTCAGCAGGGGAGGGTCAGAGAGAGAGGGAGTCACAGACTGAAACAGGCTCCAGGCTCTGAGCTGGCAGTCAGCACAGAGCCCGATGCGGGGTCCGAACCCACGAATCGCGAGATCATGACCTAAGCGAAAGTCGGACGCTTAACCGACTAAGCCACCCAGGCGCCCCCTCTTTTTTATAATTATTTTTAAAATCTGAGTATAGTTGATACGCGATGTTACATTAGTCTCAGGTGTATAACATAGTGATTCAACAATTCTATACATTATGCTATGCTCACCACAAGTGTAGCTACCACCTGTCATCATACAAGACTATTGTAATACCATTGACTCTATGACTATATTCTCTATGCTGTACCTTTTATTCCTGTAACTTTTTCATTCCATAACTGGAAGCTTGTATCTGTCACTCCTATTCAACTATTTTGCCCAACCCCCCTTTCTCTTCCCTCTGGCAACCATCAGTTTGTTCTCTTTATCTATAGGCCTGATTATGCTTTTTGTTTGCTTATTCATTTGTTTTGGCTTTTATACTCCACATATAAGTAAAATCATATGTTATTTCTCTTTCTCTGTCTTATCTTATTTACCATAATACCCTCTAGGTCTATCCATGATGCTGCAAGTTTTACCATGCTTTATTATCTTCACTGTCATTATCATGCATGTTTGTCTATTTGTTTGTTGCATATCTTCCTGATTAAAATATAAACTCACTGAATACAGAGACCTTGTCTTTTCACCCTTGTATCCTCTTCACCTAGAACAATGCCAGGCACAAAGCACATACTTAGTAAATATTTGCTGAATAACTAAATGAATGACGCTTTTACTTATCCATCCACCCATCCATCTGTCCATCCATCCATCTATTTATCCATCATGTACCTATGCATCCATCATATGAGAAAGTGAGTTAGTTTTGTTATCTACTTGAAGGGCTGAATACGTTTTATATTTATGTGAAATAACATTCTGGAGGAGTCCTAAGATGAAAGTCCATATACCCAACAAAATGACGACAGAGAGAGTCATCTTCGACCTTCATTTCCCCAGTTCTGCCAGGGGGAATGACAGGAGGACAGCCAGCAAACAAAACAAGGAAAAGGACCTGGAGCAGGCACTGATAGGAACTTGTTTCATCAATCTCATTATGCTTTGTGCTGGCTTCTTATTTTAATAACCTCCTCCCCAATACTTTGCTAACCCAGCCTGAATCACTCCTTTGTACAACACAGTACATATGTGATGCCCAATAATATCTTCTTTGTTTTGCCTTCCCTCTACCCATAGAGTTTCATTTATTATCTAACCTCACGTACACATTTTCAGTAATCGTTTCATGTTTCCCCACGCACATTTTCTAAACAGCCAGCTGTGCAATTCAGACCATCCCTGGAGATTATTGACCAGGTTGGATTTGCATTTATGAGCACATAACTGAAGCTGACATGGCCTTTAGAAGAATTGATAGCTCTTGGAACAATTTGCCTTCACAGCATTTTACAAACAGCTTCATAATACATCTAAGGGCAAGGCAGGTTTTAATTAGTGTCACTAAGAGCTAAGTATTCCAAGGTGAAATAATTAAGTGGCTAGACCAATAGGAACAAAGGATGGAAGGTGACCTTGAAGTCTGTGCAGGTTTGAGATGGTAGAAGTTTCCACCTATCTCTAGGGTGGTGTTGGGGAGCCGTTGTTCTCTTTGCTGAGATGACTCTTCTGTTAGCACTGATCAGGAATTACTGCTGGCAAATTTGGTTGCTCTGCATGCAATAACATTTTGAAACACATTTTTGCCCACCCTCTCTTTTTATTTTCTCCTCTCATTTAATTTTGGTTGCTCTACTTTACAAGCAAAGCAGCTGCCTGTGGGGAGAAGAGGTGCACCATTCAGATTCATGGTTTACAGTTAGCTAAATGTAAGCCTGCCTAATCCTTTCATATCATTGGATTACTCTCACCAAGCAAAATTTCCCAGCTTTCATCATGAGAATGGGCTCCCTGCCAAGAAACCACTCATCCCAGCTCAGGTCCACCTGGTCTTTCCCAGATTGTCAACTCCTTCATCTTCGGCCATTAAAAGGGCTTTCAGACTGAATATTTGCACAACCGTTTCTGAAAGCCAAACACCAAATCTTTGTGCCAAAGAGTCACTAATCTCTATACAGGATTCTGATCTGAATTATTAGAAAAACAGAGAGAAAGAGAGCCTTTGATCATTAGGTCAGTTTTCCCTTACTATTATCTAATTAGATAAAAATCAATTTATGTAAAGTTTAAATAATAACTAAGGTCAGATCATATGCTTTATAAAACATGATATAACTATCAGTATTAGCTCTCTCTGCAGATAGCCATATTCGAAAGCTAGGTTAAGAAAGCCATCCTAAAATTCCTAACTGCTCCATAAATGCTACACCAATTAAAGTTTTAATGGATTTTTTTAAAATTCATGGTTATTTGTTGCCTAATTTCCTCCACAGGTTCAGAGAAGGGGACCTTCTTGGGTTTCAAAAGGAATGAGTTCTTTGTGACTGCAGAACAGAACAAGGGGCTTGATTCACACACTCCTGTCAATCATGTCTGAAATTCTGAGCATGTATAAACTCTTTCACAGAGCCATACAATAGCACCTTGCTATTCAATCACTGATTTCGATCCATCCTCAGCTAAACTTGAACAACTGTAAGCAAGCAATTGGCAGGGGTAAGTGTGGGGAAAGGGCCCCTTTCCAATTTAGATATCCTGACTCATGATATTTCAGGACCTAAGCATTTTACAAACGAAACACCCAGACATCCACTTTGACCACTAAATCCATTTAAACTATTATGAAAACAAAAGGTTCTTCTGTATCTTTTCTACTTTTTACTTTCAGGAGTCTGAGTGAATTCAGCATTCAAGATGTTGAATGTACACTAAAGAGCAAAATGCCGGTTAAGCTTCAATGATGTTATCTTATTGATTTACTTCAGACCAACAAGTCAAAAGTGGGAAGACAGAAAAATGCATTTTCTGTGGCCCAAGACCTCCTTTCCATATTCTCTGGCCCTTCCATTACTTTCCAGAGCCTCCACAGCCAAAGGAGGTGGAGGGCTAGGGAAAGGCACTGACTGGGAGGGAGGGACCTTGCCCAGACAGGATAACAATCAAAGTTAGACAGAGCTCTCTCACCTTTCACTACTCCCTTTCCTCCAGTCTTCTAGAAAACACAGGGGAGAGGGTCAGGAAGGCCTTCCAATCCACTCTCCAAGGATGGTACCTCTGGTTTATATAAAGTAATCTGCATGAACATGGAACTTTGAAGAGAAGAACTAGAAAATGCCTTGCCATATGGCTGATTGACAATATAACTTATTTTTAAATATAAGTTCCTTAAAGACAAGAGATTGTATATTTTATGAAGAGTAGAGGGTGATATCTAACATATGGTGATAAGAAACTAACTGGGACCCAGCTTCCATTCATAGAAGTCTGTTTGGCTTGAAACGCACTCACACTCCCAAGTTTCACTTTGCGTTTCTGGGTTCATCAAACCCTCAGATTCAATGTTGAAAGTCAAAGCGAAACCCCCCATGAAGAAAACCACACTGATTTCTACCTGCTTTAATGTCAATGTTTTGAGAAACTAACATTAAATCAGTCCACTTCACTCCACACTCACCTTTTCGTCCATGTACAAACCTTCAATGAAGTGTCAGGAGGTTTTTTGACTTTGACTTGCCTCAAAAATGCTTACCAGTGAGAGGGTTTTTAATTAAATCAAAGACTTCACATTGATTTTAAAATGTTTAAAGATCCCTGCAAGAATGTCTCATTTCGGGGCGCCTGGGTGGCTTAGTCGGTTAAGCGTCCGACTTCCGCTTAGGTCATGATCTCGCGGTTCGTGGGTTCGAGCCCCGCGTCGGGCTCTGTGCTGACTGCCAGCTCAGAGCCTGGAGCCTGTTTCAGTCTGTGACTCCCTCTCTCTCTGACCCTCCCCTGCTCACGCTGTCTCTCTCTCTCTCCTAGAAAAAAAAAAAAAAAAAAAAAAAGAATGTCTCATTTCAGTCAAGTATTTAAGGCTTGAGAGAAGAAGAATTAGGCATTTCTAAATTTCAACCTATTGTAGGTGCTTTGTAAAACCTTGAATCTCCCAAAACAAATGCCTAAAGTAACTATGCAAATTTACCATTAATATGCATACAATGACACTGTCAAAGAGAAGAAGAGAAACAGCTCAATGAGTGAGGGCAGAAGGAAAGAGAAAGGACATAGGTGGGGGAAAAAAAGATCCAAAAATTGATTTCTTTTTCACCCATTTCTGGAACAGGTAGAATTATACCTTTACTAGAATAGGTCTGATTGGTAATGCTCATCTGATTTGAAATACTCAAATTAGTCTTAGGGACAAATTGGTCTGCAGCTGAATTTATTTGGTTCCTTTTACCTGAGACCATCTTCATCATACTGGACAGAATTTCTGGGTACTTTTCTGTACATCCCTCTGAAAGTATAGGACAGAGTCCAGTTTGGTTTCTGTGAGGCCTTTGGGGAGCTGAAAGCTGAAGAACTGGGAAGGAAGCCAAGATCCTAATGCTGGGAATGTACAAACAGCAAAGCAGGAGTGGCCAAGTCAAGGACCTGTCACGGTCACAGAGCCGGAGCTGCTCAGGTGGGAACAGGTTGGCTGGGACGAAGTAGGAAGAAGTCAGGGGCAGTTCTAGAAGACTATCTAATGGGAACATTTGGAGGCTTCACAGCCTCTTTTAAAAAGGAAATGATAACCTTAGGCTTTAATTTTTGCTGTCTTCACTGATAAAATTCAAAGGGCCCCAAGTAGGAATGCCTCAGGGTGAAGATGAGGAGAAACAAGGCCCACTTACTCCTCTGCTACTCCAACTAGTGATGATTTTCTTGTGGGCACTGGCTTTTATCTCTCTTTCCTTAGGGCTTAGTCCAGTGCCTCGCATTTGATAGACATTAAATAAAAGTGCTCAACTCAATGACTAAGTGGACAGATGGTCATGGATAGACACTACTTGATACTTTCAACTTGGGCAGTCTTGGGATATTTGGAGGCTTTGTTCCCAGGTCAATTAAATATCATCAATTTCTAGGAAGCCCCATGAATGCTACCCTCCACTCAATTTGCCTTCTCTACAATGAAAATATCTGTTTTTTGTTTTGCTGGAAATACACAAGGAAGTATCTTATGGGCAACTAATCTTCCCGCCTTTTTGCCTGTGTAACAGTCTCTCTTTACCCCAAAAATATAGTATGTGTGTTTCCAAGCTGTAAAGAAACCGTTGAAAATTAAACCACAAAACAGCATTTTAATGAGAACATGATTACCTAACACCCCACTGTGGTTTCAGATGGCCTTATGCCAACTTTCCTAAATGCTACCAGAAGCTCAGAGTAAAAAAAAAAAAAAAAAAAAAAAAAAAAAAAGTGATTAGCATCCCTTAGTGAAGGTAGCTTTCTTGGATGGCTTCCAAAAAGATCTCTCTAGAAGGACGTAGGTTATTGGTGTCTGAAGTTCAACAAAACTTTCTTCCTGTTTTGAAAAATTTGAGAGAGAAAAGGGGGGGCCACCTTTGAATTGGTACATGATGTCCTGAATGAGGTGTTTTCAGCACTGAGCTCTGCTGTGAGCATCTGTACCCAGCACTGTCTACCTCATCAACTTGACTTCTGCGCACCCACTTGCTATTTCTGTAGCCTAGGTTACAAGACTGCAGGTGTTGATGCTGTGGAGTGAAAGCTCCACTGGCCCCTCAGAACAAAGCCCCAGGGAGCACTGTTCCTCCCTAGCTGGCAGCCTGCATTGTGCATGCCTGGCAGGGAGCACAGAGAACAGGATAGAGGTGCTGGGGCTCACGTTGGGGTCATTTCTTAGGGACATCCTTTTCTTGATCTCCAACTGGCCTAGTGCTTGAGCATTTGAGGCTGCGGTTTCATTTCTATGTTCGGTTTCCTGACTTAATACCTGAACCGCCTTTTGCAGTTATCTTTCTACCGGTTCAACGACAACCAGATGGCCCCATGTGGCCACAGGAGAAAGCGAATTACAGAGCTGGGAGACACTGTAGTGGAATCCCTTCATTCCACGGATGGAGAAATCAAGGCCTGAAAGAAGTTTAGAGATTCACCCAAAGTCACACAACCATTCAGCATCCTGATTTCCAGGCTATGGGTATTACTGCCCAAGTCATACTACCTGAAATTTCTTTCAGTAACATGGCAACTTAAACAACCTGATGGGCACAGAGTAGGCAGAATACATGCTACTGTCCTTCCTTGCACAGTATTTAGCACTGCACTAAGCTCCAAGAAGGATGAGTGGGAAAGTACCAAAGACTTTCGTCTTCAAGAAGTTACCATATTTGGGGGGCATCTGGGTGGCCCAGTTCATTAAGCATTTGACTTAAGCTCAGGTCATGATCTCACAGTTTGTGAGTTTGAGCCCCACGTTGGGCTCTGTACTGATATCTCAGAGCCTGAAGCCTTCTTCATGTTCTGTGTCTCCCTGTCTCTCTGCCCCTCCCCCGCTCACACTCTGTCTCTTTCTTTCTTTCAAAAATAAACATTTTAAAAAATTAAGAAGGGGTGCCTGGGTGGCCCAGTCGGTTGGGCATCTGACTTTGGCTCAGGATCGAGCCTGGCATTGGGCTCTGTGCTGACAGCTAGCTCAGAGCCTGGAGCCTATTTTGGATTCTGTGTCTCCCTCTCTCTCTGCCCCTCCCATGCTCATGATGTCTCTCTCTCTCAAAAATAAATAAAACATTAAAAATTTTTTTTAAAAATATAAGAAGTTACAATATTTTGAAAGCAACAACAGGTACACATTAGGCATACAAGGTATAAGAAGATGTTGTAAGTGTGAGTGTAATGAAAAATGAAACGCTCTTCCCTCTTTACTCCTTTTACCTGGTTAAGTTACTAGTTTTATCTTAGCTTTGAGCCTATCTCTTTTGGGAAGGCTTCCTGGGTTTAGTTCAGGTTGGACTGTAAGTACCTGTGCACTTGTCTTGGTCCCTGTGAGCTCTATGAGGACAGGTTCCTGGCCAGCCTTATACACAGCTGTATTCCCTGGAACATAGTTGGTGCTCAGTAAATGCCTGCAGATGGAAAGAGCTTCATGTCCATTGAGAACCTTTTATCCAGCAGCTGGGATTGAAAATGAGCTCTAAGTTTGGAAGGATTTGTATCAGTGAAGAAGGTAGTTCAGAAAGAGGTGAATAATACCCCTTCTCCCTAGAAAAATTACCACAATCTGTGCCACTAAAAGGTCTGTTCCCATGGATGGAACAATCACCTGTGATGAAGAGGATCAAGAAGATGCTACTGGGTAGACCAGTGAAGCAAGCCTCTGGGAGGCTAGGGCTACAAAGAAGACGATGGCAAACAGAAGAAAGATGTATCACCCTTTAAGAGGGAGGGAATTTAGGGGTGTCTAGGTGGCTCAGCTGGTTAAGCTTCCAACTTGGGTTCAGGTCATGATCTCAGGGTTGTGAGTTCAAGCCCTGCATCGGGCTCTATGCTGACAGCTTGGAGCCTGGATTCTTCTCTCTCTCTCTCTCTCTCTCTCTCTCTCTTTCTCTGCCTCACTCCTGCTCATGCTCTCTCTCTCTGTCTCAAAAATAAATAGATGTTAAAAACAATTTAACTCAATCAATCAATAAAAGAGAATTTAAAAATCCAAGCCACAAGAAAGCTGCACACAGCAAACCACTCACTCAGTTTTAGAATCTAATTTTGAGAAACATATTCCTACATTTGCAAAGAAATCTTTGGGATTTCCCTTTGATAGCTGGGCTTTTTTCACTCCTTCTCAAAATTAAAGTTTTGACTCTTCTTAACACCGGAAAAGAAGCTGAGTTTCACCTTGGGAAAATGCAAAATAGTCAGCTGCAGTGAAGAAAAAAATGAATTGCAATCTCAATCGCAGATTTCTTTGAAACACTGTGCAAAGGGAATTCTAAAAGGACCACTAACTTATTTCAGCCAGTAAACCACAGTGAACATTTAATGTGGTGACTCAGTGACCAAGGAAACTACTTCTCTTAAGAGAGCTATTGGTTATGACTCTGCTTATCCGGATGCCTTTACCAAACAAACAAATATCTTTCACTTGGGGGCACCTGGTAGGCATTTACAAAAAAGAAAGGAGTTCCGAGAAAAGAACTATAATTATCAACAGCAGCGAGGGCTCGGTTTCTGCTATCTTAAAGCTCATCCACAGGATTATCGAAATCAAGGAGCAAAATGATTTATCTGAGAAGGGGGTGTGAAGGAGGAACAGAGTCATAAAGGTCAATAGAATGGGGATATAAAGTATGCCCCTCCCCCATGTCCAAGACGGGGGTGTTAGCTTGGGGTAAAACATAGCAGACATCTAATGTCAACTCATACCATTTTCCAAAGACATTATTTTGGAGGAAAAGCCAGGAAAATGAGAGTCTGGAAGAAAGAGGGTGCATACTCTTAAGGACACCTAGCTGCTAGGCAGTCCTGGACTGTTTCCAGCAGCATTCAACTCCAACCTGGAAAAGACTTAGTAGAAAGGTATGACTTATTTCTAAATAAGAGTCCTAAATAGGCTCATGATAGTTCTGCTACTCCCCAGAGAAGGTCACCTGGAGATTATAGGTTTACAGACCTCAATAGTCCCATGGGCCAAGATGTCATTGCACACAAGGCAGCAAAGCCCCATATAGATGAGGATATATCATGTGATTATCCTCACCATAGGAGCCATCACTTTCTCTGGGCCCATTTGGAAGTTGGCTTGAACTGCTATGTGGCATATGAAACAACCGAAGTCCCAGTGATCTTTGGGATCCCTGTGACCAAAAGAAGAGTCTCTCCTAAAGAGAAGTCCACTCCTCAGGGACCACGTAGGCAATGTGGGGGTGGGCTGCTCCACCGGAAACAATCCTTTGTCATACACTGCAGCAGCCATAAGAAATGGTGGCTACCATCTTCCTGCTCACCACCAGCCTCTGGGGGAATCCAGTGAGGCACCCATCTACTAGGTAGTGCAGGAGAGAGCATGCAAACATCTGGCTTCACTGGCCTTACACTCCTTCACATAAAGAATGATGTGAGTTTCTCAACAGAGACTCTTAAAAATATGGAGAACAAACAGAGGGTTACGAGAGGGATGGTGGGAGAGGGGATGGCCTAAATGGATAGGGAATGGGCATTAAGGAATCTACTCCTAAAATCAATGTTGCAATATATGCAATGTATGCTAACTAATTTGGATGTAAATTAAAAAAAAAAAAAAAGAATGTTGTGAGTTTCTGATGCCCTTGTCCTCCTCCTTTCCCTGAATCCTTGACATGGGTTTCTATCAGCTTCTAAAGAGTAGTATCCTCAGCATAGGACTGGCACAGAGCAGGTGTGCCATAAATGTTGATGCTGATGGCTCAACTCATGGCAAGAGGTAGGTACCACTTTGCATTATATCCATTTTGATGAGGAAACTGGGACCCTAAAGACATTAGGTAACTTGCCAAAGTGCCCTTGGTTAGTGAACCTAGGTCTCTTAGCTCCAGACCCAAGCTTTAAGCTGATTCTGCTCTGGTTCCAAAGGTAGACTGGATACACAAAGAAATTGGGTGTGTCAGAAGCTTCTTGTGGAGTACTTCTCCTCCCTTGATTTCAGCCCCATCAGTCTCCTACTAACAAGCCAGTATCTATTTTATGTTTGCCAATTTCAGTTGTGGGTTCAAGGACACAACTGTTTGTCCCTCCTCAAGAGCTCGTCACACCCAGTGTTCCCTGGTTTCATTTGTACATTGGGGTTCCAACTGTCACTCCCCAGCCTGTATGTTGGTTTCACTTCCCTGGGCCCTAATTCATTCGTGTTTTTTTTTTTTTTTTAAATAGGGATCTATCTACCAGGGTGGGTGTGAGAAGTAAGAAAAGGGGTGTAAACATAAAGCCCACAGGGGCCTCACCATGATGCTGTTCATGCATTAGTGAGCACTTAACAAACAAAAAGAATTATAATGGAGTATTTTTGTCCTTTCATGGCAGTCTTGTGTCTCAATTCTGGCTGATATCAGAATCACCTGGACCATTTTTTAAAATACAAATGTCAAAGGCCCCACCTCAATCCTACCCAATCAGAAATCCCAAGGTTGAGGTCCAGGGATCTGAATTTTGCCTAATAGTAAGTTCCCTGGGATGCAGCGGGGTGGGGGAGGGGAGGACTGAGCTAGATGTTTACCTTTCCAGAAGGTTCCATAGTAGATTCCTTCTCAGGGTGGGAGGTAGGTTTAGAGGACCTAGAAGCTGTCTTCCAAATAACAACCCTCTTATTGGTAGCTCCCTCCTGCAAACTGTGTAGTAAGTGGTGTATAGAGAAATATTCCTTCCATCCCATTCCATGTTGGTTATCTCCTCATCTCTCTCTCTAGTAGCTCCAGAATGGGTAGGCTCTGGGCACCAGACAAAAACTACACTTCTTCCAGGGCTACCTTTCTTCTACCAAACAATATCACTTTTAACAACCACAAAGTTTCATGAATCACCATATGAAAGCTGGTCATGCTGTTAGTGTCTGTTAATGAAGAACATTCTTAAACGCACACACATCCAAAAACCAAACTAACAAAACTCTTAAATTCAAGACACTTTCAAATAAATTTTGGTATTTTATTAATCACAAAGCATCCGTATGCATCTCAAAAGTTGTGGTGCATTATTTATTCAGCCTGAAGTAAAATTTGGGACTTGAGACTATGTATACCCTTGACAATAACTTCCCTGGGGGTCCACTGCCCAAAGATTGGGAAACAGCATGTGCCACCCTGTCAGGGTCAAAGTCCAGTGGCCCATCCATCTGCACTCACTTGCTCCTGAATAGTAAACATCACTCAAAGAATTCAATTCTGGAATAGCAGTGTTTGAAATGAGCCACCAGTGAGTAACCAAAAGGCTAGAAACATGATCTAAGGTCAAAATGGAATGAGAAAATGAATCTAAGAATGAATTCTCCCTATAGCCTTCAGCCACACTCTGAGAACTAAAGTTGGACACCCAAAAGTAGACCAAAACACTCAGCAAAGCCATTATTGCAATGGAGTAAAGAGAGAGACAGAGATATAGAATCCAAAGCAGGCTCCAGGCTCTGAGCTGTCAGCACAGAGTTCGATGTCGGACTCGAACCCACGAACTGGGACAACATATCCTGAGCCAAAGTCAGACCCTTAACTGACTGAGCCACCCTGGTACCCCTACACCAAGTTCTTTTCAAGGTCCTGCTAAAGTCTATGTTTGTAGCTAAGGATCCCTGGAATTATTTTTTTTTTTTAATTTTTTTTAATGTTTTATTTATTTCTAGGAGAGAGATAGAGACAGCATGAGCAGGGGAGGGTCAGAGAGAGAGGGAATCACAGACTCTGAAACAGGCTCCAGGCTCTGAGCTGGCAGTCAGCACAGAGCCCGATGCGGGGCTCGAACCCACGAACCGCGAGATCATGACCCAAGCGAAAGTCGGACGCTTAACCGACTAGGCCACCCAGGCGCCCCTCCCTGGAATTATTTTAACTGCAGGTGTCCTGGGTAGGACATTCCAGCTATATGCCCAACCAGGAGGTGAATGCACACTGGTATTGTGGATTCCCTATAAGGTTCCATCTCTTCTGCAAAGCTTTCCCCAGGCACATTGGCTTGAAATGGCTCTTTCCTCTAACTACTGTGCCCCAACACAAAGAGTCTGATTCTGCATTGTAACGAGAGTGGGTGCCATCAGCTCCTTGTTTTCTGTAGAATTCATCTGAGACCATAAAAATTACAGACATCTGTATGTGAACTGTTAAGTCTCTTCAGACAGCTGCATCCTTTCCTTCTGCCTCTTCTCCTATACTTCTTAGCACAGTAGGCACCTCTAATTGGTGTGTAACAAACTGCATATCAATTTGCTTTGATCTGACATTGTGTCCTATTCCAGAAAATCCACTCCAGATCATACCCAGGCAGAGAATTTAGAAGCATAAGGGGAGGATCTTGAAATCTACCCTTATTTTTTTTGTCTGCCAAGTTTGGCTACCTCTGATGGTTATCTTTTGAAGACGTACAAACAGATGAAGTCACCCCAATTACATCAGTAACAGGATATCATTGGCTTCCCTGTGTTGCACAAAAGCCCACAAGCCAGACGCAGGTATTGGTAAGAAATCAACACCCAGACTTTGAAAAATAAAAGGAGAGCTTTGAGCCTTTCACTCCCCTCCCTGTGTTGCACAACAGTCCACAAGCCAGACGCAGGTATTGGTAAGAAATTAACACTCAGACTTTGAAAAATAAAAGGAGAGCCTCCTTTCCCAAATAGCCTCTCTCCCCGACCTCTTCATCATAACCTAGCTGAAATTCCAGTCACTCTGACCTCCTCCTTCTTCCTCAACCCATGTCAGTGAGTACCAGATGCTAGTTCCAAGATCTCTTCTATTTATCAGTCTTCCACTACCCCCCAGCTAGTTCAGACCTTTACAACCCCTTGCCCAAGCTACCCATATAGGTTTCTGCCTGTTCCCTCCAGCTCAGCTTTCTCCCTCCAACCCATTCTATACTCTACCTAATATTAGTAATTCTAAAACATAGGTTTGACCATATTATATCCCAACTCAGAATCTCCACAGCTTTCCTTTTATTTTACATAATACAGTTCAGATCTAGCCTTGCCTATAAAATATCTCTGCTCTAGCTTCAACATACCTTCCCAGATAGAACTCCAACTATATTCCAATCAAACTGGTTGATCCCTGTTGCTGGCTCCAAACTTTTATTTGTGCTTTCCTATTTTGCTCAGAATGTCCTCCTTCTGGCCCAATTCTCACCACGTCAAAATCCTACTCATTCTTCATATACCTCTGCCTGTGTGAAAGATCTCCTTGTTTCCTACTGTACCTTGTTTCTACTCTGCTTACATGCTCCACCCTGGTCTAGCTTGTATTCTAGTTATCTATGTTCCTATAATGATTCCCCATGCTGCACTTGTGCCTTGAGACTAAGGACTATATGTTATTCATGTACTCCAGTGCCTGGCAGCACTTCTGCACATTGCATGCATTCAAAATAGTTTACAAAAGGAAGGTGGAGGTGTGCGGTTAAGGAGAGGAGAAGGGAATGAAAAGATCTCAGAAGTAAAAGAGAAGGTGCTCAGAAGGGGCCAGGAAGAAGTGGAAGAGAATCCACTAAAGAAGGAGAAGGCAGGTCTTAAAGAGAAATGGAAAAAAATAAAATGCTGTGGGACAGATCCTGGGTAGTAGAGAGACTGTGTGTTCCAGATTTGGGGGGGAGAAGAACAAAGAACATTGGCCTGCACCATGAGTGGACTTAAACACTCAACCTTTATTTGATCCCAGTAGCATATAACATTTCCTTATCTCCCCACCTCTCACAGCAGGGTTGGGGTCTTCAGGTCAAACCCAGTCCTTGTGATTTATGAATAGAAACTCACCTTTGTCTTAAACTTCATCTAGACTTACTCAAAACATCTTATCTCTTCAATAGTTAACTTTTAATTAATGTTGTTCCTGTTTACAAAGCTGTCCGATAGATCACTTTGTATGTTAGTCATATCAATCCTGCAAGATAGTTAATAGAATTCCCTCATAGGTGTCTGGCACTTTAGAGGGTGCAAAGCTCCTCATCTTACCTGGTCACCTCATTTTGGTATTCACTCACATTTCTGTTACTGCCTTACTGCCAAGTCACACTTGGGGAAGCCCTTCTATTACAGTTTGTAGGACACAGCCTTCATGTCTTTGCACATATGGTTCTCTGGGTAGAATTCTTCTAGCTCTTCACAATCTTCACCTCTAGAAGCCAGGTCTCAGGGTGGGGGAAAACCAGGGTAGCAGCACCCAAAACACTCTCCAGATTCCTCTCTGGGGAGATGGAGATATCCGTCACCCAACAGGCATACCAGGCATTTTGTGGCTGCCTCGGCTTCTGTGGAGGTTCTGGAAGAAGACTCAGGCCCAGGGAGATTTTGGGACCCACAACACTGCCTCTGGCCAGTGGTGAAACAGACATTCATATATACGCATCTGTCCCTGGCAATACAGAGAAGGGAGAGCTGCGTAGTAAAGTCCACTTCCCTTGCGCTCAGGAAAAGAGAGGAGAACGGTTTATACTTAAAACAAAGTGGGACAGTGGCTGTAGGGGGAGAAACTCTGATTTTGTATTGGTTTATTTTTGCCAGTTTCTGATTCTTGTGGAGGCCTCACACATCCCTATTTTCAGCTGTTTCTTCTGCAGAATTTATTCAAAACAGCTCATTCTATTCACAGGGGACACAAGGCAAGAGGCCAGAGACTGCAAATGACAGGTCAGAAGATCCGCGCATTCTAAGTGGTTCTCTGTGACTCCAGGTGGGGATAAAGCAAAGATTTTCAAGGAAAAGCAGTGTATAGTTTGAAAAAAATATACCTAATTACGTATTTTTTCAGATTAGGATAACGAGTTTATTTTCACAAAACAAATGTCAGAAAATAAGTAAAGTTCAACAAAACTCTTGGCTGATAGAGAATAGGCAGAAGTATCTTGTGTATAATCATACTTTTGAGAAAGAGGCCAGAGATTGCTCATGGAACCTATCAGTAATGAGGGCCAATTAAATGTTTGTGTTTAGCATAATAGGGAAGAGGAGGCCTTGGTCCACCAGGAATCAGGGAGGTCTTCTCAGTGTCTAGGCCAGTCTTGTGACCCTCCACACCCAAACTCTTAAATAGAAGCCTAGAAAGAAATTCATGGCAATGCTGGAGTGGGCCTTTCCCTTACTAGAACTGAGGATGCAGGGCACAGAGCAGACATATGACAGAGAAGAGAGAAAGCAGGAGTTGCTGCGACATCAAAAATCCGGAAACACTAGAGAACTTGGGTTGGTGGGATGGTTGGTGATGATGATGATGATGATGATGATGATGATGTGTGTGTGTGTGTGTGTGTGTGTATGTGTGTGTGTAGCTGGGTGCAAGGGTGGGTGTGTTGGTGTGGGTGTGTGTGAGAAAGAGAAGTTGGGGAAGGGACTTTAGTTGAAGGGCAGAGTGTTGTTCTTTAATTCTTTATTTGTTTTTAAATGTTTATTTTTTTATTTTGAGAGAGAGAGAGAGAGAGAGCGCACACGCAGAGAGAAAGAAAGAGAATCCCAAGCAGGATCCATGCTATCAGTGCAGAGCTTGACAAGGGCTCAATCCCACAAACTGCAAGACTGTGACCCAAGCCAAAACCAAGAGTTGGACACTCAACAGACTGAGCCACCCAAGCACCACTGGTTCTTTTTTTGAAGGTGGCAAATGGCCAATTTATTGTAAAAATCTGAGCATATCCCATATGGTATGGCAATGAAAGACAGGAAAAAGCCCTCTCAAAAAAAAAACCCAACCACCAGGACCCTAACCCTGATGTGAAAATTTACTTGGCAGAGAACAAATCCTAGTCAGTATTGAGAAGCTTGATTGAAATCAATTTGGGAAGAGCTTAACAATGGAGCTGGAAGCCCTCCCATATATTATCAAAGATAAAGCTTTTAGCAATCTGGACTTGAATGGGGACCTGTTTGTGGAAAGGATTCATCCAAGTTGCTCCAAGTAGTTCAAAGTATTGCTGTAGGGGCGCCTGGGTGGCTTAGTTGGTTAAGCGTCCGACTTTCGCTTAGGTCATGATCTCGCGGTTCGTGGGTTCGGGCCCCGTGTCGGGCTCTGTGCTGACTGCCAGCTCAGAGCCTGGAGCCTGTTTCAGTCTGTGACTCCCTCTCTCTCTGACCCTCCCCTGCTTACGCTCTCTCTCTCTTTCTCTCTCTCTCCTAGAAATAAATAAAACATTAAAAAATTAAAAAAAAACACACACACACACACAAAGTATTGCTGTAGAGGTCATTATCTTCTGCCCCCAAACATGCAATAAAATATCAGCACATGAGCCAGTTTCCAAACCATAAAGGGACAACAGGGGCAGATGTGAGCTATTCAATACCTTCTCCCTCCGAGGGGCTGCCCCAACTTATCTCTCAAAGGCAGGCAGGACCATGGAGGGCAGCACTCAGCAAATTGGATCCCAGTCAACAAATGTACCCCAGAGGATAATTCCACAATTTGTTCATCACAGGAAAAAAGGAATAGAAAAACAAAGAAGAAACCCTGAAACACATCACCTTGGTATACTTAAATGACTCTGAAAATAGTTTCATTTCCTCTGTTTGAAAAGAAACTGCTCCAACACGAAGCCATCCCCGATACCAGGAAATGCCGTATATTTTTGATAGGAAAGAGTTGGAGGGCAACTGGATAATAAAGCAATGTTTTCTCCAGGTACCCCTCAGGACTTGCTAAAAAGAATCCCATTTAGGAGTGAATCTCCAGACAATTTTTTTAGGGATTCATTTTAACCTGGTTTCCCCTAATGTAATACCAAGCAAAGATGGGGTTAAATCTTGCTCTTTATTAGCCTGCTTCCAAAGCTGCTGCCTCCCACATTTTCTCTCCAGGCAAGTACATCTGAAAGTCTCAGGAGGCCTTAAAAAGTCTAGCACTAAATCTTTTGAGTCATTTAATCCCCAAATCTTCCATGTTTAGAGATAATTTCCTTTATGAAAAGAAACCCTAACCTGGTCCAATTCCCCTCTCAAATGTGCTAATGGAACAAAGAGGGCTCTCATTGGGCTCATCCTTGTGGCTGCAGAAATAAGTGTCTGGAAGTGTACGTTTTGGTTTAGCCTGGGGATGGTTTTAGCTGCAGTTATCTTTGGCTTCCTCTCATGGCATCCCATCCAGCCAAGTTCTAGTTAAACTAGACCCAAAGGATAGAAAATAGGGGAGACAGGTGCCTAGGGAAAAGGGCTGTCTAGTGCTCAGGTTCACTCAGCTGTGGACATGCTCCCTTTCTGAGGAATGGACTGCTCATCCCCGGGAGTGTTAAGAGGTGGGAGCATCCCATATGGTTGTAGAAGGAGCTCCTTGGAATGGAGACCAAATGGGTTCAAACGTCCCTTCTAAGCTTGAATCTGAGTCCTCACAACCACAGAAGAGGGCGTTCAAGGCATGTATGAGAAACTTAATTCCTTCTCTTTCCTTCTCCCATCACATATGTCTTCTGCCCCACAATTAGAAGTAAGAACATTTCACACTTTATTTAAGGCTCCACTTCCCTTTACCTCCCTTCTGAGGATAATGGGAGAGAAATCCATTTGCCTGGTTAATCAGAGCCCTCCACTGACAAGGCAAACTTTTTAGCAGTTGAGATGTGAGCCTATATTAATAACAGGCAATGTTTATCGAGCACTACAATGAGTCCCACACTGTGCTATAGAATTTACATGCATTATTGTATTTAATCCACCTAACAATCTGAAAAGCAAGGTGTTATTATTATCTGGATATTACAGCTAAGGAAACATCTTAGAGATATGCCCAGGTACCACTGTAATGTCCCTGAATGTAGAGCTGGAAGACACACGTAGTCAGCAGCTCAAAGCCCCATGCTCTAACCACTAAAGCTACTCTATTCAGCGAGCTAACCTTCTTTCTACTATTTTAAAGAGAAGAGAGAGGAATATTCCTCTTCTTGAAAGATGTTGTCCTACAAAGCTAAAAGAAATAACAGCCCAGTACTCCTGCATTGAGGTAACTGAGAAGGTTGAGAGCCTGAGGCTGGAGAAGAGGTTGAGAGAATATAATAGAGCCATTATGGGACTGAGTTAGTTGTCTTCAGGGTCCCAAATATTAACCTGAGTGCAGCTGGGAGCCAAAGGACCAACGCGGGAAATCCAAAGTGATTCATTTCAGTCTCAGAGTGATGGACAAATTATGGTACGGAACTATCCTAAAAGAATTCTGCAGCCAGTTCTGGCTGTTTCCATTGCTGCTTTTTATGTATCTCTTCCATCCAAGTCCTCCAAACCCCCAATCTTTCTTTTAATTCCTAGTATCAACATCTTAGACCAATGTAAACTGGAATCTCATTGAATTTTGTTTGTTTTGAATCAACACTTTATTTATTTACTTATTTACTTATTTATTGTTTATTTTTGAGAGAAAGAGAAAACAAGTTGGGGAGAGGCAGAGGGAGAGGGAGACAGAGGATCTGAAGTAGACTTTGCAATGAAAGTAGAGAGCCCAATGCAGGCTCCAACTCTCGAACTGCGAGATCATGACCTGAGCTGAATTCGGACACTTAGCCGACTGAGCCACTCATGAGCCCCTTGAATCAACATCTTAAAGTCAAGAGATTTCACATTAAAAATTGGAAGATATGGTGCAAATTCCTACATAGGACAATCAAGGGTAGTGGCTACCCCTTTTGGACAAGGCATGCCTCTCCAATTCTCCACAGTCCTCTCCATACCCTATGGCCTCATTTTATTTATAATATCTGCAGGTTTTTAGTGTTTGTTACTTGTGCCTTATTCCTACAAGTAGCTTCAAAGGCATAATCATGGCTCTGAATTTAGAAAATTGCTCTTGCACAAACATTGCGTGGATCCCTTACACACACACACACACACACACACACACAATTCCCACCCTGTCATTCTGCTAATAGAAAACTTGGTAGAATGACCTCGGCAAGATCACAAAGCTCATCTGTATGAGTGATCAGATCACTGCATTTCTGGCCATACCCTGGCTCTGCCATGGGATGCACGGTTCTCTTTAGAGAGCAGACTGTCCACAGGACTCTCTAGGCACTTCCTCTTGTTACAGAGCTGCCTGAGGTCACCACCAGTAAATTACTAGTTTAAGGAAAACAATGACAAGTCTTTTCCATGGAGAACAGAGTTTGCTCACTCAATTATTTCCTAAAGTCATGCCCTCTTTCCCAGCTTGACACCATAAGTTTTGAGGCAACAGCACTGAGTCTGTTGTTCTGCAGACACACAAAACTACACTGAACCTGCCACATGAGCACAGCAGACTTTGAGAGTGATGTGTTCTCTGCAGTGGAGCTAGTTAAGTAAAGGATCACTGCATTGTTAATTAAGTGGCTGTTTTGTTAAAATGACTTACCAGGGTGACGCTAAATTGTATTTGTTTACCAGACGAGCTTTTCTCTTTGTACAGGAAATTTTGTTGACTCATCTTGACTGCTACAAAGCTTCAATGGAAATCACTAATAATCTCATTTTAGTGAAGTCAGACCTTTTAGAAATTCAAGATACAGCTTAGACTTAAGATTAAAATGGTAGCCAGAAAACCAGTAATAATTTTCCTCAATTTGGTTTATTTCCCAAAGTCATTTCTCACTTGTAGTTGTAGAGACATAAGGTGTTGAGAAAGGAGGAGTGGGCCAGGTGCAGTGTGGGAGGGACCATTTCTTCTACCTAACAACCACCAGCTTGGAAATAGCTGACATTTGATAGCATTGTCTCTTTGAGATTTATAATCCTCTGGTAGAATTACATGCCCCTTGGGGAATAGCCTCCTTTTTTTTTTTTTTTAATCCGTTTGAGAAACATTAACTTTGTCCCTTCGAGTATTCCCTACTGCCATCAATGAAGTTTGTGTTTTTTCTTTTTCAGAAGCTAAAGTGGTCATTTTTCTTTTAGCAGACAGGGGAAGAGCCAGTGAGGGGATGGGATGAGGGTGTGGGGGTCTACCTGGTGCATTCAGAAGGCCTTTAATGCTGTTGCCTCCTACCATCCACCATCAGGAGGAGGTCTGTCCCTAAGTTTTCTGCCTGACTGACTTTGAACCTATTTGGGGACAGAGTACAGCCTTCTGCCATACACACAACATGCAAACACACTCACACACAAATCAGCCAGCTGCAGAACGAGCAACAGGAGGTGGCAGAATGCTTGCCACTGTGGCACTGGATTTGTAAGCATCCCCTCCAAACCATGGCCAAAGCTAGTTATTCCATGGGCTAAAGCCAGACTGAGAACTTGGGGATCCTGCCAAAGCCCAGACAGCCCCTAAGCCTAGCTCTGTTGCCAGAGCCACACAGGAAAGTCATTAATTCATTAAATAAAGCTTCAGTAAATGATTAGGGAGCCCATTATTTGTTCATCAATGGGCTAGCGCATGAGGATATCTGACCATTCACTTTAAGGAACACAGACTATTTAAGGAAGAGGAGAAAACACATATACTCATTTAAAAATTCAATAACATCACAAGAGATGCCACTCAAAGCAGTATGTAAGTAAATGCCAAATGACCTTTCAGAGAAGGGAGCTTTCAGAGGGTGAATAAGCAGCCATTAGAGAAAGAAGACATTGTGATGTAGTGAAGAGAGCCTGGACTTTGGAGCCAGACAAACTGGGTGCAGATCTTCGCCAAGTTCCTTGCCCCCTCTGGAAGTCAGTTTCCTTACTGGCAGAACAGAGGTGACATATTCCTTGCGGAGTGGACAAAGGGATTATGTGAGGTCAGGTGCACATCATCACAAACACTCAACACATGTTTGAGATTTTGTTCTGTTTTCTTTTTGAGAACATCATAGAGTAGTTGAAAAAGTAGTTTAGGTAGGTTTGGCTCAGGGTAAAATAAGAAGAGACCATTCCTTAGAGGAAACGAAGACTATTATGGAAAAAGTCGTCCTATCTAGTGAATACTATAGGAAGAGGAAAGGTATGAGAAGGGAGGCATTCTGTTTCCTTTTTCCACATGGACCTTTTTTCTGAATATGAAAACGTTTCATGTTGATTACAGAAAACTTGGGAAGCACAGAAAAATGCAAGGAAGAAGGTTAAAAATCAGATATAATTCTGCACCCAGTGAAAACTCCTTTAAACATTTTGGTTTTTCTTCCGATCTTTCTCTAGTACATATTTTAACATAACTGAGACCACACAAAATTATATACATAATTTTGAATCCTACTTTTTGCACCCTATGTTCTGTAAGCATTTTCTCATGTCACTAAAATTCTTCTTTTTAAAAATATTTTTACATTTATTTATTTTTGAGAGACAGAGAGAAACAGAGCACAAGTGAAGGAGGGGCAGAGCAAGAAGGAGACACAGAATCCATAGCAGGCTCCAGGCTCCGAACTCCAAGCAGTCAGCACAGAGTCCCATGTGCGAACTCACAAACCGTGAGATCATCACCTGAGCCGAAATAGGAAGCTTAACCGACTGAGCCCCTCAGGGGCCCCTAAAAATTTGTCTTCACAAACATCACTCGCAGTAGCCATATGGAATTTCACATATGAATAATTTCTCAACTGTTTCACTAATGGTGGACATTTAGGTCTGATCAGACACTACTGTTATAAATAATGCCTCCATGAATCCCTTTGTAGCAAAATTCTATTTCCTCAGGATAAGTTTCTAGGGGTGGAATTACTGTTCTAAGTTCCCCGCTGATTACAGACAAAGTGCTCTCCAGAAAGGATATTCAATCCACATCCCCACCAGCCACACGGGAGACACACCTAGTCTTATCTTAATATCCAAGTATTATCTTTGAAAAGAAAAAAATTTGCCTAATTTGACAGTCAGTGAATAACATTTCATTGTTCTCTTAATTATCTGCTTTCTTTTAGCAGATATACCTAAAAGGATCTAAAGGAGTCCACAGATAAAGGAAGAGCTTTCTTTTGTCTGCAATCAACAAACATGTATTGTGCAAATCATTTTACTCTGAATTTATCCTCGGTCCCCTTTTTGGGCGGGTTTGGAAGATTCCCCCTTTCATGTTTCCGTCATTATGAAGAGAAGAGTTTTTAGGTACCATGCAGCTGACATTCTGGGTCAAAATGTACTGATTCTGCCACTCCTGAGCTTCGTGAAAAGCAAGTCATGGAACCTGAAATTCTGGTCCTTCAATGTGGCATCCTGTGCTAGGATAGGATCCCAAGTTTTAGTCAATGACAAAATAAAAGTGCTTTTAAAAGTTTCTTTTAATTCTACATAATGTAATATTATGATTAATTTTATTTAGTCATTATTGTTTCTTAACTTGGAAGTTTCTGAGTCCCACCTCCTTATCCCAGCATCAGCTTTCAGTAGATGAAGACCCTCACCAACAAACATTACGGAAAGGGTGCAGACAAAAGAGAAAATTTATGCTCCGTAGAGGAAAAGTTCCCAGCCTCCAGAATATCTCTGGAACACCTCCAGACGGAAATGTTTTATCTGAAGTAAAGGGATTTGGTGATTAGGGTCCAGTCTGGATAAGTCCTCTTCTTAGGACCGTCCCGCGGGTGCGCTAAAGCTCACATCTTCATCCCCAGCGGTTACTGGCGCTGTCACCCGCCAGCGGTCGCGCCTGTTCTCGGCCCCGCCCTTCAAGCGTTCTCCTGCCACACCCAGGCTCCGCGCCGGCGGGAAGGCGCTCGAGGATGGAGAGCAGGGTCTCGGCGCCCACGGCAAACTCTAGCCTGTCGTGGGCTCTTTTAAATCCAGCCCCACCCCCACTCCACCCCGCAGTTCTTCAACCTAATTCTTTACCCCTGCGGACGCTTGTCCTCCACATTGAGTCGAGGAGGACGCTGGACCTGGTGTCAGAAGACACAATAATGACTAGATAAAATTAATCATAATATTACATTATGTAGAATTAAAAGAAACTTGGGTGCCCCGGTAGCCACTGAGGGTTGAGAGCCAGCAGTTACCATGCACAGGTTCTGTGTAAGACCAGTTTCAACCTGCTTTTTCTTAAAAGTACAAACTCGTAAACTTAGAGCGAAACCTCTCTCCGAACGGGCAGATCTCGGTGCAAGTCCGGCTTTGAATCCGGATCCAACCTTGTTATTTCATCTGCGCCACTCGGCTTTCTGTTTCCTCCGCGCTGGGGCCTTATCCTCTGGTTCACTGCCGTATTCCCGAGTGTCGGGAAAAGTGCGTCTTACGCACTGGCCCTCATAAATAATCTGTTGACTAAATACATCGCTGTAATGGTAACACCCACAGGGTATTGTGAATGAATGACTCCGTGCAAGTTTACCTTGTGATCTGTTACAAAAGTACTATTCGCTGAATTTCTCTAATAATAAAGCACACTTAACATAATTTTTAAAGTACTATTCACGAATTGGTTGCCGCGAAATACAAAGCTCCTTCTCCATTACAGTCTCTCTCCTTTATGCCAAAGAATCCTACCCTCTTCTGAAACTGTTTCCTGATTACGTGTACCTGACGCTGGTACTATTACCGTGGGTGTGCATGTATGGTTATGTTCTGTGTAGTTGTGCTCTGAAGAATCTTTACTTATTTTATTTTCCGAATGGACTGCGTCTGCTGAAAACGCAGGGAATGGAGTCAGATGCTGGACCCACTTCGAGCATTGCCGCCTACTGGCTGGGTTATTCTGGCATGTCACTTCCCTCCTCTGGGCCTCAGTGTCTCCATTTGTAGCATTCCCGGGTCTGGAATCCCATCCACGTGAGCAAGGATGGATGCCTCATACAGGAACGCGCGGGTCGCCAGTGCTTCCACCTCCCTTCAAGCGCATCCTGCTTTCCCAGGTTGGGGAACGTCTCTGGGATGCCCTCCACAGCTTAAGACTCACAAGGTGACTTCCAGCTAAGCAGCCGCTCGGGGTCTCCCCAGGCTTACCCCAATTAACCTCACTGGGACTGCCCGAAAGCTGGCTCCTCATCCCTCCCTTACTCCCCCTCCTCCCGTCTCCTCCCCGCCCCGCCCGCCCACGCTGCGCATGCGCTACCCGCCGAGCGTGTTTTTATAAAAGTCCGGCTTCGCCCAGAAACTTCAGTCTGTTGGCTGCGGCAGCAAGTAGCAAAGTGACTCAGACGACTTGGGTGCCCCGGTAACCACTGCGAGTGGAGACCGAGCAGTTACCATGGACGCGTTCCGTGTAAGTCCAGTTTCAACCTGCTTTTTCTTAAATGTACAAACTCGTAAACTTAGAGCGCAACCTCTCTCCCAAGGGGCAGAAGCGACCAGAACGTGGGAGGTGTCGGTACCCCCGAGGAGATGGAAAGGAGTTTTCGTGAGCATGGTTACACTGGGGGGGAGGGGGGGGGCGGTCAGGATTGGAATCTTTTTCTCTGTAAGTGGAGGAGAAAATACTGGAACGACCGTTTTGGTGGCTGCGTGTGTCTCCCCCTTGAGTCCTGCGGTGCGCGTAAGGCTTGCACGCTGTTTGCAAACATAAGAACATTCTGTGCACAAGTGCGGAGAAGGCGTGCGCACTGCCCCTGGACTCAGACCAAGGGTCTCCCTCAGGGGCGCGGGGGTTTATTTGGAGTGAATTACATGATCTGAATTTAGAGGTGGAAGGCGTGCGCCCGGGCCGCGTTCCCGGATCGAAACCGTGCCCCTGGTTAATTTAAGGCAGAGGCTCCTCGGGACCACTTTTGCGGTTGGGCGCGTGTTCGGTAAACTCTGCACAGTCCGCGGAGCTGTGTCAGTACCCCCGCACCGTGAGCAGAGGGCGGGAAAGGCGGGTGCACCCAAGATGCTGCTCGCCTGAGAGAGTTCTGAGAATTGGCCGCAGCAGGGAGGGGACCAGGAGCAGCCCCCGCGCCTAGGGATTGAGGGAGAGACCTCTCCGGCAATGGAAGCTCCTCGAGTGAACCCCAGGGTTCAGTAGTTTGGGATCGTACCGAGGGAGGAGAATTAAACAGTGGCTGCGGAGCAGCACCCCGAGGTGTCCGCGGCGGGGACTAAGAGTGGGGTTAAGGGCTTGGGAGGGCACCTGGGCTGCCGGTAGTTGCGGCGCAGACGGGGCAGGTGCAAGTGGGGAGACCGTTTGGCTCTCACCGATCCCAATTGCGCTGTTTAACCGTTGGTGGTTTCCTGGAGACTTTTGAGAACCCCTTACCAAGAAGGCTTTTCGTTTCCCCCCAGCGGCGCGCAATTCAAAGGCGCTGACAGAGGAGCCGCCCATTCTCTCCCCAGCACCCTGTGGGACTGAACTTGGCGTGCAGCCGGGCGGAACCTAGGGAGCTGTAGCTGCTGGGAGTGGGCGTGGGCGTGGTGGGCAGCCGCGGAGGTCCCGAGTTGGACCACCCGGCGCTCAGTGCGCCCTCCGCCTGGAGGCTTCCAGCTGCAGACCTCCGACCCCATTTACTGGGTCAGTGGCGGGGTGGGAAACGACCCGGGCAGTGAGGAAATGAAACTTGGGGCGAGGACCATGAGTGCAGACCCCGTGACCTTCCACTCCCAGGAAAATGCAGCACTCCCTAACGTCCCAAACGCGTCAAGAGATAAACATAGGAGGACAAAAAGGCCCAGTCCCCTAAGAAGCGCCAGCTGCAGGGGTGTGTGTGGCGGTATCTTT
Source organism: Proteles cristata cristata (assembly GCA_017311185.1). Taxonomy (NCBI): domain Eukaryota; kingdom Metazoa; phylum Chordata; class Mammalia; order Carnivora; family Hyaenidae; genus Proteles; species Proteles cristata. The sequence goes on from JAESUZ010002383.1 coordinate 673,551, forward strand.
TTCTAAAACCCCTGTTTAATACCCCAGGCTCCAAAGGCCCTTTGCCGAAGGCCAGTTTCTCCTTCCCCACTACATGTTGCTTGAAGTACAGAATGGCAGAATGGTTTGTGTTTAGACAAGCGTCGGGAAGGCAATGTTTTGTGCCTTGGGGGAAAGTCTTTGGGTCACCCCTTCCCACCCCCCATTGCTCCTTCCTCCTATCTTCCCTGTCCTGGCGAATCTTCATACCGAAAGTTAATCCCAGCTCTTCAGAACTGGAGGGTTGGCCCCCACTGCCCGCCTGCCCCCCCCACCCAACCCCTCGATGTCTAGGAGTGGCCTCTTTGTGTTTTGTTTTGTGTTTTTCCCTCCCAAGTTTTTTTTCTTCCCCCTAGAGGGCGGGGTAGGAGTTAGCAAAGATGTGACTTTGAAACCCTCTGAATCTCAGCGCCCTTTTGTTCTAAACAAAGAATTTTGTAATTGGTTCTACTAAAGAGGGATATAATGAAGCGGTTCTGGGGGAACATGGGGAGGAGGGTTGGAACAGTCTGTAATAATTCTCTTGTGTCATTCCCTCACTACTTCAGTGGGAGCAGAATGTCCTGAAGAGGCCTGGGCTGAGTTGGGTTTTATTAATTGCTTTTTAAATATCCCAGAGACCACTTTTTCAACTTGGAGATTGCCAACTGAACTTGAAAGTTAATGTCCATTCCTTTGCCTCTTTTGCAGATATACCCTTCAGAAAACTACACCGAAGATGACATTGGTTCAGGTGACTATGATTCTATGAAGGAACCCTGCTTCCGGGAGGAAAATGCCCACTTCAACCGTATCTTTCTGCCCACTGTGTACTCCATCATCTTCCTGACTGGCATAGTGGGCAATGGACTGGTCATCCTGGTCATGGGTTACCAGAAGAAACTGAGAAGCATGACAGACAAGTATAGATTGCACCTGTCTGTGGCAGACCTCCTCTTTGTCCTCACACTTCCATTCTGGGCAGTTGATGCCGTGGCAAACTGGTACTTTGGAAACTTCCTGTGCAAGGCAGTTCATGTCATCTACACAGTCAACCTCTACAGCAGTGTCCTCATCCTGGCCTTCATCAGTCTGGACCGGTACTTGGCTATTGTCCACGCCACCAACAGTCAGGGGCCAAGGAAGCTGTTGGCTGAAAAGGTGGTCTATGTTGGCGTCTGGATACCTGCCCTCCTGTTGACTATTCCTGATTTCATCTTTGCCAACGTCAAGGAGGCAGATGGGAGGTATATCTGTGACCGCTTCTATCCCAGTGACTCGTGGTTGGTGGTATTCCAGTTTCAGCACATCATGGTTGGCCTTATCCTGCCAGGTATTGTCATCCTATCCTGCTATTGCATTATCATCTCTAAGCTGTCCCACTCCAAGGGCTACCAGAAGCGCAAGGCCCTCAAGACCACAGTTATCCTCATTCTGGCTTTCTTTGCCTGCTGGCTGCCCTACTACATAGGGATCAGCATTGATTCCTTCATCCTCCTGGAAATCATCAAGCAAGGATGTGAGTTTGAGAGCACTGTGCACAAGTGGATTTCCATCACCGAGGCCCTAGCCTTTTTCCACTGTTGCCTGAACCCCATCCTCTATGCCTTCCTTGGAGCCAAATTTAAAACCTCTGCCCAGCATGCACTCACCTCTGTGAGCAGAGGGTCTAGCCTCAAAATCCTTTCCAAAGGAAAGCGCGGGGGACATTCTTCTGTTTCTACCGAGTCCGAGTCTTCAAGTTTTCACTCCAGCTAACATTGATCTTAAAGACTTGTATACATTAAAGAACTTTTTTTTTTTTACGTTACACATTTTTTCACATATAAAAGACTGACTGCTACTGTACAGTTTTTATTGACTGTTCGATTTTTTTCCTTGTGTTTTAGTTTTTATGAGGTTTAATTGACTTATTTATATAAATATTTTTTTGTTTCATGTTGATGAGTGTCTAGGCAGGACCTGTGGCCAAGTTCTTAGTTGCTGTATGTCTGGTTGTAGGACTGTAGAAAACGGAACTAAACATTCCAGTGTATAGTGAATCACTTAAGCTAGAAATGATCCTCAGCTGTTTGTACATAAATAATCTCTCCATTCCGATGGAACATTTTCTTTTTCCTGTTCTTAAATTGTTTGGTTACTATGTGATTTTGCTGTAGAAGATGGCACTTAATAACCAAAGCCTGAAGTGGTGTAGAAATGCTGGGGTTTTTTTTTAGTTTTCAGAAGTGGATTGATTTCAGCACCTACAATGTACAGTCTTGTATCAGGTTGTTAATAAAAAGTTCATGATAAACTTATTTGCTGTTATGTTCTGATTTCTGTTGACATTCCTTTGGCTGATAAAAGTCAGAAATATTAGTACATTTATGGCATGTCAGGTCTTATCCTAGTTGTAACATTTTACTTAACCCTTATCACAAATCTATGATAGGAACTCTGGCTCAATTAATAATAATAATAACATTATTATTATTAATAGAACTACAGTTGTCTTAAGTTTAAAGTTTATGTATTTACTTTGAGAGAGAGTGCAAGCAGGGGAGGGGCAGAGAGAGAGAGACAATCCCCAGGCTCTAGGCTATCAGCATAGAGCCCAAAGCAGGGCTCACACTCACAAACCTGTGAGATCATCTGAGCTGAAACCAAGAGTCGAACGCTTAACCGACTGAGCCACCCAAGTGCCCTGATAGAACATTTTGTAGAGCAGGGAACTGAGGCACAGAAATCCTTAGTGACTTGGTAGAAGGGATGTGGCAAGTAGCACGGCCAGTATTCCAAACCAGGAATCTGTCTTTGAAATCTGAAGTCTTAACCACTTTCAACTCCTGCTAGATGTTTAAGAAACATCCAGCCAGTTCCTGTTCCTATGAAAAGTAATCTTTCTGAAGGAAAAATGTGTAGAAGAGAAAAGATATGCATTACCATGTTTCAGGTTTTATTACAACTGACCCCTTGTATAATCCAGTTCTGTGCTATGCCAAGCATTGCAAGCTTTTCTCCTCTGCTCATCTCAGTCTAGATACCATCACTCCTTTTTCACACAAAGAAACAGATTCAGAGACTTTCCACAACTTGCACTTTCAAGGGGACAGACCAGGAGTTGATTCCATTCGTCCAGCCCTTGCTTTTCACCGTACCCACTATTGTCCCCCAGAGCACCTGGTCGTAAGTCACCTGAACTATTGTTGAAAATAAAGCCAAAGTCAATGTTTTCTTCATAAAATGAACCATGCCCAAAATACCCCTCTTGCAATATCTTCTATGCAAATCTCCACACTTAATCTATTGCAACACATAGCACCTGAAGGGATTAGCCAAGCAGATAAAAGTTAAATTGGTGCTTTCAGAGCTCAGAAGAAAGGTCCACTGAAGCAGCTCCTGATTGCCCATATTTTGCACATGCTTTTAGAGTCTTAAGTAACAACACCCACAGCTATTTACACTAGCATTGTGCAAACGCCAGGCTCTTGAGTAAATTTCAGCTCCAGTCTCCGCTTAAAGATAATTTCTAAACTATATAGCAGCCGTACCTATCTCATTTTGGGACACAAAACAGGGCACTTCAGGCATGCACTCAAAGATAATAACCAGGATATAATTAAGGCAATATTTGGTCTACTTTTCGTAATTGTTTCTGGCACAGAAAATCTATTTTGGAGGAAAAATTGCAATGTATTATCTTTCTGAGGCAAATCACATTTGTCGAAGGCAAATTATAGATCCTTTGAAGGGAAATAACTTAATTACTTAAAATAGAATCCAATTTGGCTGTACATTTCTCCTGCAGTATATGGATCTGGAATAATTCAGAGTGGTACTCCTATTCCACTTGAGAACACAATTAGATTTTATATAGGAAATTATCTTGAGGTTTCTTCGTTTTCCCTGGGAAGCCTAATTGGATCACCCTTCATTTAAGCATAGTTTTACATGTATTCTTTCAAAGGCTTAGTCTTAAAACCATGACCATTGTAAAAGACTTCACTTGAACTTTCTCTATAAATATTTATTCTTGAGACAATAGAAGAAATCCTTGGAAGGAATGCGTTTTTTCTCATCTTGGCTTGAAACCTAGTCACCCCAGATTCCTCTCCTTTACCCTGGAGTCACAACAAAAGGAACAGAGCTGAAACAAAATTCCCAGTGTCACCAGTCTTAATGGATATTTCATTCTCCCTTAGAACAAAGGTGGGATAACTCTTTTTAAAAAAGAAAAAAAAAAAAGGTTTGGCACTCTCCCAGTCCTGAAAGCCCCACCCCCCTATCATTCTCTGTCCCCACACTGCCATGTTCTGAGCCGCTCCAAAGCATGCCCTATGTCGTGGTGTGTTCGACAATGCTGGGAAACCCAGTCTGCTAGCCAGCCCTTGCATGAAGTAGCTGATTGTTCCCTCTCCTCATCCCTTATGAATGGGGCCCTTGAAGGTCAGTAATGTAGATCCAGTTGTATAATGGAAGCTAAAATATTTAAATTGTATGCATGCTGCCACTAATGGCATAAATATGACATCTGAGTTATTAATAACAGTAAGCCTGTAACTGGGGCAGAAAGAAGATGTTTTTATCTTGCAAAGCCTTTGTTTTCCTAAAATGCCACTTGGCAATTTACCTCCCCCTACTGTGGGCTTCCCAGCCTCCTTTTGTGGTTATGCCTATGTTAAAATAATAATTCTGGAGTACTCTTTTAGGAGGATAACCTACAGATTTTATTTTAACAATTTAACAAGCTTTACCTCTCCAAGCTTACTGTCGACAGTAAAGGCTCCACAAAGAGAAGTGAGTTGTCATTATTTCCATGTAATACTCACTTAAGAGGGGCATGGACCACTGTAGGCAAAATTTACATTACCTTAGAAAATAATCTAGGCATCCTCAAAACGTGCTATTTCATACTGGCATCAGAGGGCATCGTAGCCAGGCAACTTTGAGGAGGTCTTCACTTGGCTGTCAATGTAACTCAGCCAGTCGGTGCTAGAGATCCAGAAGTTAGCCAGAGGAATGACCTTTCCATGAGCACAGCCTACGAGAAATGTTGTTGAAATGAATCCTTTCAAAGCAGCAGCTCTCAGCTGGAGGGTGATTTTGCCCCCCTCCCAGGAAATATTTGGTAAACTCTGGGCACATTTTGAGTTATAATACTGGGATGGGTGGGCAGGTGGGTAGGTAAAGTGCTACTGGCATCGAGTGGGTAGGGGCCAGGGATACTGTGAAATATTTCTACAATTTCTACAATTTTTCAGCCTGAAGTGTCCAATAGTGCTCAAGACTGAGAATCCTTTTTCAGGATGAGATGATGATAATTATGAAAATAAGGATTTATCCACAAAGGTTAATCCCATGAAATTATCAATGGGCAGAGTTCCAAAGCCTCCCTTCAGCACCTCTATGGGGTCTCATTTCAGTGTGCTTTCATTCCCCCTTACTCCACACACACCATTCTCTTCCACCTTTACTTCAACATCACTTTGTTGGAGTGAACATGTCATTCTGTTTGTCCTCTTTTCGTGCTATGCTAGGAACACATCCTGCAAAGGGAAATAAATGAGAGAGGGTGACTGCTGCAGATTCTCCAGCTCGCACCCAATATCTGTCTCCCCAAAGACCGTAATGTTTACTCACTTAATCCTCACCACAGCCTGTGACTCAATTTGGAACACTTCCCACTTTTTTCCTTTTATTTAGAAAATAAACAAGGAGTGATGAGGTACCAGGCCATTGTTTCATTGTCTGCAAGTGACGTGGATTAATTTAAATCAACCCTATTAAGTCCAACAATTAAAATCTAAAAACTTCCGAAAATCCTTCTTTCAACTGAAAATGCAAACAGTTTGCAGGCTTGAGTGGAGGGTTCCATAGTGTTAAGAAGCCACAGAAGGGGGAAGAATTTTTCAAAATCAAACAAATAGAGGTGCCCAACCAAACCATAGCCAGGTGCCGGGTGTTTATCTGGTAGAGCCAGTCCGCGATTAAGTTGATTTACATATTACAGTTCAATTAACTAGAACCCAACTCATCAACACTCTTAATCAAAGGGAATTACTTCCTCCTATTTGATTCTGTCAGAAGGAAAGTAATATTTATTGAGAGCTAACTGAATTCCAGGTAAACTCATCCATGTGCTCCTCAGAAGAGCCCTACCAGTTAGATATTACTCTCCCCATTTTCCAGCAAAAACACCCTCAAGAAGTTAAACTACAAGAAAGGAGTTATGTCCTTTCTCCTATGCATACTATAAATGTCATTGAAGCAGAACCACCATGTTCTGGGGCATGTCCTCAAGTCCTCAATATATTCAATCCAAAATGCCTCCCTATCTTTTCTAGGTTAACTTCTGTGTGATAACAAAAACAGTCACCATACATCTTGAGGGCTTTCTACATGCCAAGGTACTTTGATTATTTGATCTTCACAACCACCCTATGCAGTAGGTATTATTATATAACTATTTACAGATGGAGAAACCAAGGCAAAATTTATGCAACATCACATATGTATGAGTGGTAAAGCTAGATTTGAACATGGGAAGTCTGACATCACAGTGTGCCTTCTTAATCACTACAGTAACTTAGTTATTTTCTATCATTTAGCCAGGAGAAAAAGCATGAGGTCAAAAATATACTCTATGATCTTCATTCCTCTTCAGGGTTCAATAACAGACACTTGTGTGATTGTACTTTGTAAAGCAACAAAGCAGACACTGATATTTTAGAAAAATTGTCACTGTTAGACACTGAAGTAAAATGGGGTTAAGTGCCTAGCACATAGTAGGAGCTCAATAAATATTTGTTAAATGAACAACCTGAACAACCATGAATTTATATTCATAATAGCACACCACACTGTAAACATTCTGATTAATACTTGCATGACTTGACCTCCTTCCCTCATTTTTTCAGGCATTCTTTTTTTTTTTTTTTTTTACAAATTAAGCATTTTTTTAAATTTATGTATTTATTTCGAGAGACAGAGAGAGAGAGTGTGTGTGTGCATGTGCAGGCAGGGGAGGGGTGGAGAGAGAGAGGGGGAAAGAGAAAATCCCAAGCAGTAGGGAGACAGAGAATCCCAAGCAGTCTCCCCACTGTCAAAGTAGAGCCCAATACAAAGTTCAGTCTCACCAACCGTGAGGCCATGACTTGAGCCAAAATTAAGACTTGGATGCTTAGGCAGCTGAACTACCCAGGAGCCCCTTTCATGCATTCTTTAATTGAATCATTTATTGAACAACACCCTAGGCCAAACAGGTATGGAAGCTGCTCACAGTATAATAGAAGATGTAATCCTTTCGTGTTCTAGATACACTTCAAAGTTAGCTAAAAGACCTTCAGACTTTCCAAACTGCCTTACATTTTAAGATCTCAAAGTTTCCACCCACCCACCCAATTTTTCTATTATTTAATAACCCCTCACTCCCAGTCTTGTTTCCACTGATTCCTTATTTTGGGAAGAGCACAGCCCTGCCCACCTCACAAACTGGTTGAGAAGCTCCCAATCCTGGTCTTCCTGTTTCACCAGTTTAATGGTGGCTCCCTGTTCATATCATGAGGATAAGAGCAGAAATTCTGCCAAATCATAGGATATCAGAAAGAGCCTTAAACACAATTTTTTGGCCATCTGTCCACAGGAGACAACTTGTTAGGCTCCAGGGATTGAAGAAGGAAATTAAGGAAGTTAAGACCATCATTTTGGGCCGCATCCTATTTCCTCTGGCAAGCCAACTCAGTCTCTATCAGTCCAAAGTGAGCTTTTTCATCATAAGTTCTTAGCACATGAAGTCTGTCGCATGTAAGCCAGCACAAATAAAAGGCTTTTGAAAAGTTAAAAGCAGCTATTCTCTGTCATTACCATTATTCTTGTTTCATTTTTAAAATAAAATTTGCTTCTTAACTACTTTAATGTCTTAAGTCCAGAGACCTTTGCAGTCTAACATAGTTAATTTATAGATTTCATTTGATTTGATGAAAAAATAATCAGATTTCATAAGGTTGTACCAATGTTAGTTAAAATTATATAATGTTAGTTCAGTTGTTAGAAGTGATATTTCTAGGGGTGCCTGGGTGACTCAGTCAGTTGGGCATCCAACTCTTGGTTTTGGCTCAGGTCATGATCTCATGGTTCTTGAGTTCAAGCCCTCTCTTGGGCTCTGCACTGGCAGTGTGGAGCCTGCTTTGGATTCTGTCTCCTTTTCTCTCTGCTCCTCCCCCACTTGCTCTCTGTATCTTTCTCAAAATATATTAAAAAATAAACTTAAAAAAAAAAAAAAGAACCGATATTTCTAAAGCCAAGATCAAGGGTGAGTTCCACTGGAGTCATCTCTAAGGTAATGATACACAAAGGTGCAAGAAAAATGTCTATCTTATTTATAGCTGTAACTCTAGTGTTACAGGAGTGGAAAGCTTTTTCTGTAAATGAGCAGGCAGTAAATACGTTAGCCTCAGCAGGCCATACAGTTTCTGTCAAAACTACCCAACTCTGCCATTGTAGCAGGAAAGCATCCAGAGACCATACACAAATGAATGAGTATAGCTGTGTTCCAATAAAACTTTATTTGTGGATGCTGAAATTTGAATTTCATATGCTTTTAAATATCATAAAATATTATTCTTCCTTTGATTTTTTTTCAACAATTTTATAAAAATGTAAAAGTCATTCTTTGCTCTCAGGCTATGAAAAACAGGTGGCAGGTCAAATCTGACCTGTGGGTTATAGTTTGCTGACCCCTAGTCTAAACAACACTTAAAATAGAGTAGAAATTCAATAAACATGAATGAATAAGTGAAACTCTAAATATAGGAAAGTTTACTCTTTAAGTTTAAGGAACCAAGAAGAAACCCAATGAACCAGTGACTTTGAACTATTTGCAAAAATATGACACCTACCACTTGTGAAGCCCTTTATCATTCACAAAATACTTTCATAGGTGGGACTTCACCATGGGTCTGCATGCTGCTTTGTGTCATATTGCTTGGCAAGGTCCTGCTGTCTCACTCGGTCTTTTATTTAGGAAAAAAAGGTCTGGGATAGCAGAGTTGTCTTTTTTTTTTTTTTAATGTTTTTTGATTTATTTCTATGAGAGAGAGAGACAGCATGAGCAGGGGAGGGTCAGAGAGAGAGGGAGTCACAGACTCTGAAACAGGCTCCAGGCTCTGAGCTGGCAGTCAGCACAGAGCCCGACGTGGGGCTCGAACCCACGAACCGCGAGATCATGACCTAAGCGAAAGTCGGACGCTTAACCGACTAAGCCACCCAGGCGCCCCCAGAGTTGTCTTTTTTATCAACTTTTGTCTTCTACTGCTCTCATTTTCCAGAGTGTGGGCGAAGGTGGCATCTCCTTTTATGACTCCCTGTAGTTAGAACAACGACAGTTCACCAATAAAACCTGTTGGGGTGCTGAGTAACGTTTCTCAGGGGTGAGCAGCACAGGCTGTGCTTCTCCAGAAAGGATAATTACCAGTCACAACTTTTGGCAGCGGCTCTCCAGTTAGTAAACAGAACAAAAGAAAAAGCCATAATCCACAGCATTGAACAGTGTTTCATAGCCATAAGCTGAGCCACAAAAGCCCCAGAAAAATCAATGGTGCAGAAAGCATTTTTGGAACTCACCCCAGCTTTTGGGGGAGTGTGGATACTTCTGCTCTTCCCATTTGGCATTCAGGTGCCTCATGGGAATGTCAGAATTAATCTCCAAGTGGCTGCCACTATTATGTCTCTTACTAAACATGTCCCCAAGTGAACTTCCTTACTTTATAGAACATTCTTCCCAAGATGAGAGGCTCAACTTCTGTCTCAGATGAGAAGACTCCAAGAGCTGAAGCAACTTTAAAGTACTTTTTGTTTTAAAGTGGGTTATCTGTTCTGTCTGCATGACAATACAAAAATGACTGGTCAGTCATCATGGTCCAGAGTGAAGGAAGACAAGCTATACTGGCTAAAGTGGCCTTGGGGGAAAACATCCATGGCTGAACCAAAATCCTATCAGTATGGACTGAAAAGAGAGAGAAAGAGAGAGAGAGAGACGTGATAAATAATAAATAAAATGAGAAAGGACACAAAGTGCCAGTTTATAAAAGAGGAAATAAAACTGATAAACAAAAATATGAAGAAATGTTCAACCTCACTAGCAACCAAATAAATAAAAATCAAAACAATAACATAATACTTTTCACCTATCACTCTAGCAAACATTTTCAGAGTAACAATGTCCCAAGTGTAAGGCTCTGTGAACCAGGCATCATAAAGTGCTATTGGTCAGGTGCAAATGGACCAGACTCTCCCAAAGTCACTGCCACGTGCTCCAGAGGTTATGATGCCTGTTCCCTTTGACAGAGAGAAATCATTTCTGGACACTTAATCTCAGGAAACAATCCTAAATATTAAAAAAATGTTTTGTGTACAAAGTTGAGTTTTGCATTTAGAATTTTTTAAAAAGGCAGGAGATTGAATAAATATCTGGTAGCAAAATGAGGATTAAGGAAGCTATGGTGAATCTACTCACTGGAATATAATGTAGCTTCTTAAATCATGTTTACACAGGCCACTGGAAAATGTTTATGATGTGTGAAATGAAAGAAGCAGGATACAAAATTGTGCATGCTGTCTGATTATAAATGGTTTTAAAAGTCTATGCACATTTTTAAAAAGAGAAATTAAAATGTTATTAGCAGTAGTTAAGTCATAGGCTTTTTGGTTGATTTTTACATCTTGGTTTCTCTGTATTTTCCAAACTTACTGTAATAAATAATGAAAAGATAATCAGCTTGTTTTAAAAGATATAGGGCAGGGGAAGAAGTGTATAAGCTCCTTCCTAGGCTATAAACACTCCAAGATAGGAACACAGTCTGTTCCCTTTTTTTTTGTTTAGTTTTAAATCAGCTCAGGGCCCAGGTAGGTGCTAAATAAATAATTGTTGACCTGAAATGAACTTGGCATTTGTAGTGTTAAACGAATTAAAGGAGAAGGCTAGTATACTGAGGTGGTTCTAAGCCATCAAGGTCGCCAGCCTACTTAAGCAAATCAAAATCTAAGCCTGTAGTAAATGCCTCAAGGTTACAAAATCAAAATGCTAAGGACAAGCAATCACAAATAGCCAACAGGCTTTAAGGTACAGCCAATCAAATAACTTCCCTTCTCTACTTCTGCATCTTTTCTATGTAAGTCTTTCTCCCAGCTCCTATCAAGGAGCATCCCTAGCCACTGCTGGTTTGATGCTACCCTATTCTGATCAATTTTTGCCCAAATAAAGTCTTAAAACTTTTTACCATGCCTCAGTTTCTCTCTTAATAGTTTTATAATTTTTTTAACAAATCAGACATGTACATTACCCTCAAGGTATTTAGATTCTAGTAGTAGAATTTATTAGTAGTAGAAATCTTAATATTATATTCCCGAGACTTGGACATAATCCAGTGTTCCTGAACTGACAGTCATGATCTCATGGAAGCATTCTAGAAAATTCCACAAATAGAGGAGAATGGTAGCCACAAGCCAGACTATGCTTCTGATGAGAGAAGTGGTTTCAAATCAATCCACAGTCATGGCACCATCTTTACAAGGCTGGCCAGTTAAGGCTCTCATAGAAGTGATATGCATCTGGGGTCTCTCAAAAGATTTCTCCCAGAGAGGTCAAGTCTTTCATAACCCACAGGAAAGTAAACATCTAGAAAACCTTAAAGGAAATCTCTAAAAGGGTTAGGCATTCATACATGACGGCAATACCGTGGGGCCTGAAATGGGAACAATGTATAAGTGGTCAACCCTAAATACTCCATTTTTGTATTGTATTAGAAAGGAAATGTCATGTTAGGGAAGAACTTCCTTCATTCTAATAAGTCCCCAAAATATAGCAGCACACAACAATGGTGGTTTACAGCATGTAACATAATGCAAGTTTCAGAGGTGGGAAATGCCAGCAGAAAAAGACCAATATTCACTTCTGTGGAGGGCATATCACAAGTCCATTACTTTTATTACTTGCAATAGACTCAGGAATCAGGCAGATAACAGGGACTAGAAAGGAAAAATTAACATTTTTCCTAGGGTTAATATGAAATTAATGTTTTAATAAGTAATAATCTCATAATTTGTATCATTCTGGGAAACAAACTGTCCTACCATGAATATAAATTCTCTTCAAAATATATGTGTTTTAGTGAGAAAGATACTATCTAATAAGATTTAGATTTAGAATCCAAAGGGTAAAGGAATTTCCATTGGTAATTTCAATCACATGGTTTTTAATGAGTTGTAACCTGTTTCTTTCTTATGATGTGTAATTTACTTAGTCAAGCATACAAGTCCATCCAGGAATTACCAAAGAAATTTAGCCTCATCCTCATTGTCTGATTTTTAGATATACCTATATAACTCTTTGGCTATAAATCAGACATTTGCCTTGTTTCATATGATTTTTATTTTTTATATTATTTTATTTGTATTTCCATCTGCATCCAACACAAAGTAAAACATCTTAAACCAAAGAGTTGCTTATTGGCATGTTTTTATGGGCCTCTGTTATAGGCTAAATTGTATCCCTCAAAATTCCTGTGTTGAAGCCCTAACTCCCAGTAACTCAGAATGTGACTATATTTGGAGATGGGGTCTTTACAGAGGTAACTGAGGCAGGGGCGACTGGGTGGCTAAGTCAGTTGAGCATCCAGCTTCGGCTCAAGTTATGATCTCACAATTCATGAGTTTGAGGCCCGCATTGGGCTCTCTGCAGTCAGCACAGAGACTGCTTGGGATTCTCTGTCTCCCTTGCTCTCTGCTCTCTGCTCCCCACTGGCTGGCTCTTTCTTTCTCTCTCTCTCTTAAAAATAAATAAACATTTTTAAAAAAGAAGTAACTGAGTTAAAATCAGGTCTCTGTGGGCCCTAATCCATGACTAGTGTCTTTATGAAGAAATTAAGACACAGATCCTTGCAGGAGGAAGGCCATGTAAAAGCACAGAAAGATGGCCATTTATAGCTAACAAGAGAGACCTCAGAAGAAATTTAATCCTGCTGACACCTTGACTTCAGACTTCCAGCCTCCAGAACTGTAAGAAAATTAATTTCTGTTGTTTGGCCACCCAGTCTGTGGCTCTCTGTTTTGGCAGCTCTGTGAAACCAATATAGCCTCTATCTAAAATGCTGTACGGTATGGTATGTCTTATTCTTGTCTCTTCATTAATATAAACAAAAAAGTGGTTCTTAAGATATACATTCAGGGGCGTCTGGGTGGCTTAGTCGGTTAAGCGTCCAACTTTTGCTTAGGTCATGATCTCGCGGTTCATGGGTTCGAGCCCCGCGTCGGGCTCTGTGCTGACTGCCAGCTCAGAGCCTGGAGCCTATTTCAGAGTCTGTGTCTCCCTCTCTCTCTGACCCTCCCCTGCTCATGCTGTTTCTCTCTCTCTCTCTCCTAGAAGTAAAATATATATATATATTAAAAAAAGATATACATTCAATCACTTAACAAATATTCATTGAGCATCTGCTCCGTGTCAAGTGTTGGGATATGACAGAAACAAACAAAATCTCGGGCCTCGTGGAGCTTACAGACTAGTAACAAGAATTATTTCTTCTGGAATTATTCTTCATTTCAGAAATGGGCATTGAGTTACTAAAAGTCTTCAGAGAGAATGAGCTAGGAAAGGAAAATTGAAAAAATCAAAATACACAAAATCCTAACATTTTAATCTTATTAAATTACTAGAAGCCTTCTATGTTGGCTGGATGTTTTGGGAAGCAGATGTTGAGAGACAGGAATGCAACAGATCTATTGGAGGGGATAGCCCAGGAAAGATCAAAGGGAAAGGGAGGGAATTGGGAAGAGAAAGCCTCAGACTGTGTGATCTTAGAAAGGAAGCGAGATTGGGTAGAGGGCCTCCGACCACACCACAACGCAGACTCAGCAAACCAGTTTGCCGACCCAGCTGACCAACCCAACTGGGAGTTCCAGGGGAAAGGTACCTAGAAGAGAAGCAGAAATGGGCAGAAATGGCCAGGTCCTGGCATTCCAACTTTGCTCAATCATTTGCTGGGGGCTGCCTGGGAAGACCCAGCATAGCAGCCTCTGCTAGGGAGCTAGGGTGTGGCCTAAAGCCACTCACAGCTGTAGGCTGTCAGCTAATCAGGCTCTAGGCAAGTTCTTCAAGGGAGTTCTGAGCAGCACCTCCATGGCTACTGAAGCCCTCAAAAGGCAAAACAGTAACCTGGTTTGCTAGAGAGGTTTTTTAAAAGTCAAGCAATTTCTTTACTCTTGAAATATAAGAATATCTTTTGGCAAGTGCTTTAATAACCCAATTAAAGTCTTTAAGGAAATGCATTTTTAATACCCAATATAACTTGCCAAATACTTACACAGTGGGAAGATTTAAATTTTTGTTAAGGTGTGATATAATCCTATAGGCAAAAGGGGCATTTGCCACTCCCCTGTCCCCAAAAAGTTGTGCTTTAGAATTCAACATTAGAATTTGGAATCTAAAGAAGTTAAATATTTGAATTATGGCTTTTATTCATTCCTTCATTCCATTACTACATGCTAGGTGCTGTGCTAGGTGCTGAGCACAGCAAGGCATACACAGGCCCTGCTCATTTGGACCTAGAGTAGGAGAGCTAAATAGTAAACAAATATCCAAGGCAAAAAGTGCATATTAATGAACTGAGCTTTGTGCTCTGAAAGAAACAAAGGAACCTGACCTAAACTGACTTAGACCTAGGTCAGGAAAAAATCCCTAAGACGTGTGGATTCTGCTGGCATCTTAACGATAAATATGTGCTTGGAAAGGGTTAAAGGTACAGGAAAAGACAGCATGAAGGACATATGCAAAGCCCCTGGAGCAGGAAGAAGTCAGCAAAACTAAGTGTGGCTAGATCTTCAAGGCCAGGGGGAGAGGTGGTGCCAGATGAGGCTAGGAAGTCAAGGCAGAGGTCAGATCCACCTGAACAAGCACATATCATAAGGCCCATCAAGGACTTTGATCTTTGCTCTAAGAGCAATGAAAAGTGTTTTAAAGCAGGAATAGATAACACATTCAGGTTTGTGTTTTGAAATAACTGACTACAATGTAGAGAAAAAATTAAAATAAGTCTGAATTGATTTGGACAGACTATTGAGCCAGAGAGTATGTATGTGGTCCAGTGAGAGATGATGGTCCTAGTCACAGATTACCATATTTTTAACCTCTCCAATGTGCATTCCAAAATGGACCCCTTGGGAAGGCACTATTCCACAGCATGAAATAGAAGACACTATCTTGTCCATCATTGAAATGAAAGTCATGGGCGCTGCAAAATAGACAGGTTTACTTGCCAAAATTTTAGTTTTCCACTGTCACTTCAAACCTAGCATGTCAAAAAAAAGTCCTCTACAAACTCTATTTTGGTCCAAACCACCTTTCCCTGTCTGCCATTCCATCCTATCTCCTTGTTATTTACTTGTGAAATCTGAATGCCATCAGTGGCACGTCCCTCTCCTTCATCCCTGTGTTGCTCAGTTACCTGGGCAGGACAGAATTATACTCAGATCTCCTGTCTCCTACTATGTCCTGTGTCCCTGCTCCAGGGACAGGGCCAGTTCCATGTCTGTCTACAAGAACTATAGTTTATAGGAACAAAGACAATTGAACTTTATTTTCTCATTGTATTTCACAAATGTGGTGAATAGGTTTAACGCTCTTCTCTTTCATGTAAATTTCCTGTGCTACTCCAGTTGGTTTGTCCCCACATTCTTAAATCCAACAGTCCACACTATGTAATTTACTTCTGAATCACTGTCTTGTTCTTTAGTTGGCTGCAATTTCCTGATCAGTGAAATGCGAGATTTAGGTGAGATTTATAACAAAATCAATCTTCAAACAAAATCTTCTGTGGACAAGAAGCATCTAAAACATAAAATTGTAATTGTTCTGATTATACAAGGGGTGGTAGGCCTGGAAAACCTTCCTTATGCCCCCCTCCCCAGCTTTCTAGCTATCCCTGAGGTACCTTATTTGAAGGATAAAAGAAGCTTACCTTAAAAATCACTAGGCTTGAGGCCTCTAAGGTCTCTTCCAGGTCTAAAATTCTATGGCCTATCATTTCTTAATCATGACCAATTGTCATTTGACCTTATACTTTCCACTTGATTCTCAATGCAACATAGGTTCGGTCTTTTTTTACATCCTGCCTGGAATATTGCAAACTGGTTTCCTTATACCTCCAGCATACTGGGTTGAATAGTGGCCCCCCAAAAAACTCATGGAGCCTCAGAGTATGATCTTACTTGAAAACAGGAGCCTCAGAATGTGATCTTACTTGAAAACAGGATCTTACTTGAAAACTAGACATAATTAGTTAAGGTAAGGCCATATTGGAATTAGCTAGGCCATAAATCTAATATGACTGCTGTCCTTATAAGAAAAGAAACACGAGGGGCACCTGTATGGCTCAGTTGGTTAAGCATATGAATCTTGATTTCAGCTCAAGTCATGATCTCATGGCTTAAGAGTTTGAGCCCCACGTCTGGCTCTGCGCTGTCAGTGTGGAGTCTACTTGGAGTTCTCTCTCTCTCTCTCTCTCTCTCTCTCTCTGCCTCTCCCCCACTCACTCTCTCTTGCTTTGTCTCAAAATAAGTAACTAAACATTAAAAGAAGGAGGAGGAGTGGGGGTGGGAAGAGAAGAGTCACAGGACACCAAGGGAGAGTCCCAGTGGGCAACAGAGGCAGGATTCAAGTGATGCTGTCACAAGCCACAGAACTCTAAGGACTGCTGGCAACCACCAGAAGCTGGAAGAGGCAAGGAAGCATCCTCCCCTAGAGACATGGCTCTGCGGACATCCTGGCTTCAGGCTTCTGACCTCTATGACTGTGAGAATGAATTTCTGTTGTTCTATGACCCTTGGTTTGCAGTTATTTGTTAGAGCAGCCCTAGGAAACTAAGGGTCTCTCTTCAGTCTCTTTCCAATTAAAATCCACTTTACGTATTTCTCCTATATAAACTTTCCTTCATCTCTGCTCTCATCATATCTCTCCCCTACTTATTTTATTTCAGAAGCATTTGATTTATTGAGCAATTGCTGTGGGAAAAGCACCGTGATAATGCTAGGTGTGTGGAGGTTCTGAACAGCACTAGTGTGGCCCCTGTGTCCAGAGAGCTTCCAGTTTATGGGAAAGACTGATGTGCAAAAATTGAGCCTCTGTCTAATATATAACTGTAAACTGTGATGTACTATAAATGAAAAGAATAAGTTGTGATGAAATACAATCAGAGAGGGGTGCCTAGGTGGCTCAGTTGGCCACTTCAGCATCCAACTTCAGCTCAGGTTATGATCTTGTGGTTCATGAGTCTGGATCCCACATCAGTCTCTGTGATGACAGGTCAGAGCCTAGAGCCTGTTTCAGATTCTGTGTCTCCCTCTCTCTCTGTCCCTCCCCTGCTCACACACTGTCTTTCTCTTTCTCTCTCTCTCTCTTTGTCCTTCTTTTTCTCTCTCAAAAATAAATAATAATAAAACATTCTGGGGCGCCTGGGTGGCTTAGTCGGTTAAGCATCCGACTTTCGCTTAGGTCATGATCTCGCGGTTTGTGGGTTCGAGCCCCGCGTCGGGCTCTGTGCTGACTGCCAGCTCAGAGCCTGGAGCCTGTTTCAGATTCTGGGTCTCCCTCTCTCTCTGACCCTCCCCTGCTCACACTGTCTCTATGTCTCAGAAATAAATAAAAAAAAAAAAAATTAAAAAAAAGAAGACATACAATCAGAGACCTGAGCAAGAGGGTTAAGCCAATACCTTCAGGATGAGTAGGAGCCAACCTGACAAAGAACTGAAGGAGAGAACTTTCCTGCATAGACAACATGTGAGCAAAGGTGTGAGGTGTGGAAGAGTTTGGACAGTTTGATGAACTAAAATGGAAAGAAGCTCACTGCAGCTGAAGATGGGTGAGCAAGGAGATGATGACACAGGATGAGGTTGGGGAAAAAAGCAGAAACCTGGTCATAGAGGGTCAAGTTCAGAACAAAGGACTTTATCTTAATAAAATGAGAAGGCTCTGAGAGGTTTCAAACAGGAATACGACATGATGTGCTGAGTTTTTAAAGCTATCTTTGGCTGCAGTCAGGAGAAGGGCTATAGGGGGCCAAAACCAAAATGAGGTGATCAGTTTGGAGGTAGCAACTATGAATGAATTTGGTTTGTGGATGGATCTGCAATATATATATATATATTGCATGTATATATATTGCATATATATATATATATGTATATATATATATATATATATATTTAGGTAGAATCAGTAGGACTTACTGATAAATTGGATTTGAAGAAAAATGAGGAATCAACAGATTTCTGGCTTAGGAAATTAGATAGATGAAGACACCACTTGCTGAGATGGGGAAGACTAGGTAGATTGGTTAGGGGTACAATGTAAGCTGCTATGCAAAATGGTTCCTGAGCATAGTGGCTGAAAGAATATGGAACAATTTCTCTCTCACATAATAAGCTATAGGTAGAGAGTCCACAGTTGGTAGGATAGCTAAGCTAAATGCAATGTTTTTATTTCTGGGTCTAAGTTAGCAGTTCTGCCTTCAGCTTTCCCAACTGCATGCTGGCCCACAAGAAAAGCACAGTTTTGGAGCCACCAACTGGAAATGGCACACCCCACCTTCCACTTCGGTTGACATTTCATTGGTAAGAGCCAGCCACATGACCACACCTAAATGAAATGCAGGCCATAATATAGAGCCTTTGGCTGTATGTTAAGCTAAAATTGGAAAGTTATTTTACTAAAGGAAAAAGAGTCAGAAGGATGGTGGTAGACATATGGGGGACTGATCAATATGGAAGCAGGAATGATGAATATGTAAGTATGTGGGGTGGGGGGTTCCTGTGGGAGTATCTGAGTGGAGATGTCAAGAATGTAGATGGAAATATGAACCTGAGGAACTCAAGGGATAGGATTAGGTCATAGATATGTACTGGGGAGTTAGTTACCTCCATGCAGATGGCATTTAAAGTTATAAGGCTAGATTAACTCAAGTACAGTAGAGAAGAGAGCCAAGGACTGGACCCTGAAGGCTTCCAATACTTAGAGGTTGGGTAGAGGAGGATGAGCTTGCAAAGGAGACTGAGGAGGCCAGTGAGGCATAAGGAAAGCCAAAAAATGTACGGTCTATGGAAGCTAAGAGTAGAGAGCATTTCTAGAAGGATGGCCCATTATATAACATCTTAACCAGAAGCTTGGTAAGATGAGGACAATGATAATGTTTCTCTACTACCTTTCCTACCTTCTACTTTCCTTCAGCTTTAGAATCTGCTTTTAGTCTATCTATCCAAATGTATTTCTCTCTACTTCCCATTCTAAAATCATGTCCATATTCTCAGAGTCTCCAAACATACCCACTGGTTCTCACCTTTGATCATACTCTTCCTTCAACCTGGATTGATATTTCTCCCCATTATCTAGTTACCCAAGTTAGCCTCATTCTCCAAGAGTCCTCACTCATGAAGCCATCTTTAGAGGCCACAGTTGAACAATAAACTATTTTCTCATTGCATTTCATGTGATATTTTTTTTCCTTCTAACTCCTAAGGATAGAGACCATAGTACATTTATTCCATATCCCCAACAAGCTAATGGATTAGCCAGGTACCCCAGCTAATGGGTACTCAATATTTATTGACTAAAATACAAATATAATACTCTCTGCATACAGTAATTGAGAATAGATTCTTGGCATGCTAGATGTGGTAGGACCTTTGGTATTACCTGATCCAACTTTTCAACTCACACATGAAAAATCTAAAATCAAAGAAGCATGAAAATGTTTTCTCTGTATTTAAAACAGAATGCAAGTTAATATTTAATCACTTCCTCATCGATGAGCACGACCGAAACACCATGCCACACTAATTGCACTTTTCACTAACATCCCTTTGCTTCAGTTCCTTCTATAATTCCCTATCCAGCATCTATTAAGCACCTGGTAAGTGTCAGCCTCTGTGATTATGAACAAGACGAAGTCTTGCCCTTGGGGACTCTGTAGATATAGAAGCTGAATCGATTTCTCCCTTCCTGATGTCCAGCTATCCAAGGAACAGTGAAGTATAGGCATAGACATAGTAAAGCCCCATCTTGACTGTTTCAGTTAACAAAAACAAGTTCACCTGCATGAGCTGAATTTTACTTATTTCACTACAATCCCTCCACTCATATGCTACAAACTGTGCTGAATTTTGTATAAACTATATTGGGTAAATAAATATATTTAATATTTGGAGGTATCAAGCCCTTCTCTAATTCAAAAAGCCCTCTATGCATCTTACTGAGATATGTCAGTCATCCATATGATGAGTTACACAATGTTTGTTGTGGACCAGAGATGTTGTTAAC
Organism: Proteles cristata cristata; assembly: GCA_017311185.1. Lineage (NCBI taxonomy): Eukaryota > Metazoa > Chordata > Mammalia > Carnivora > Hyaenidae > Proteles > Proteles cristata. Next base: position 693,889 of record JAESUZ010002383.1, read on the forward strand.
CAGCTTTTAACCTCTCAGCATTGGTTTTCAGCACTGCGGAAAGGCCACTGAAGGGTAGGATGGGAGAAAATTTATTTAACACTGAAAAGGTGCCAAGAAAGGGTCAAGGAATCTCGTTTCAGGGAAATCCTTATGAACATTTTATGAAGCTATTCTAACACTGGGTAGTGCCAGTTTGGGCTGACCTGGCTGTGTAGTTCACAGAACGTAGACAGGAGGCACTTTTACCCAGACCCCCAAAGCTGACCCAAGGTAGGCCAGCTCAAACCTTGCAAAAGGAACTGAGTTATAAAAACTCCTTGTGCTCCGTGATGTATGACACTGCATGACTAATTCCCCATGGAGTGGCTCCAGCAGGTAACAACTGCAGCAGAGAGTCTGCCAAGGAAGGGGCATCCTGAGATTCACCACTTTGCTACCTCATTATTAGTGAGGTGGAATGGACACTATCCAGCTTGGAAGCAGTTGGGATGTGGGTCTTGGTTGACGGCTCAAAGTTACACATTAGTCTTCATATCCACTAAGCCCTGTCCAGCAAACACAAATTCACTGGCAAAAAAAACCAAAAAAACAAAAAACAACCTCCAAATGGGTCAAAGATGCAAATGTTGAAAGAGTCATGCTGTGTATCTGGAAAGGATACAACAAGCTCACTGCTTCTTGTCTCAACACTGCCTTCAGGTTTTTGTGTGAGAGAATGTTGCTTGCATGTTTGTTTTCCTACTATTTTTAAAAAATTTGTGTTTTAGAATTTAAATTAGGCATTTGAACCTCTTACTTTCAAAATGAATTTAAATTCTGGCCAAGATGCTTATTCTGCAATAGTTGGGGGCAGCATATCATCTTTAGCCCCTAAAAGAAGTCTTCTAACTGCTCCATCTAAATAATAATAATTTTAATAATGATGACTATTATTATAACTATTATTATATAAAAATAGCTACCTACATTTTCTTTGTTCTTTCCCCATCCTTCTCCCTCATTTCCTTTCCTCCACTGACTCCATACAAGTGGCTAGAGTGCACATGCTAATGAGTTGCCCAGACACTTAAGGATCTTAATCCCAAATCATAAAGACCCTAAGAAGGACCTCAGCTGCCATCCATAAATTTTTATTTAAAAGCAAGATAAAAGTGGAATTAATTCAGCACAGAGCCAGCACAGTGAGGGGAAAAAAAAATTAAGTGTCAATTCAAAATACTTATGTGTGTCCCTACCCTTTCTCAGCTCATAACTTCCGCACATGCTTAATAGGTCATGTCACAGTTAATGCATCTTCCTTCTAAGAATGGCTTCATAAACCCCCCTTAAATCCAGTTATCACAGATGATTGGGGAATCGAAACACGGAGGCAACTCCCTACTTTCTCTAATTGGAATGGCTAATTCAGTCATAACAGCAGTTCCATCCAGATGCTCAGATTGGTTCAGAGTATGGAAATCTGTAGTGAGGGGATTTACTCATGATGCTGAACAAAGAAAGCCATCATTATCTGTGGTCAGAAAAAAGTATTCTAATTAGTGTTAATATCCTCCTGCTGAGCTTCCTGTCATCCACATTTTGATCCCTGTCCTTGGGCTTTTCATGATCTGATATCTTGGCTACTTGCAAACAAGGGTCAGGGCACCGATAGGAGAAAATGGGAAGCATTGGCTGGGTGTGCTGTCCAAAGCAAAAGAATTAGCTTAAAAATGCCACCTACATTGTCTTTCTGGATTAAGATCTTTATAAAAATTTGCTCAGCAAGTGTAAGTCTAGTGCAATCACTTTATAAACCCATAAAAACAAGACTAATTGAATAAAAGCATGAGAAGAATTCATAGAACATTGTCTTCAAACATTTGAATTGCCATTAAGGTTCATCTGCAATTGAATCTGAAACACTTGGGTACCCATGAAGGTCTGAGATTTCTCAACAATAAATTTAGACTCCAGGGGAGATTAGGCACAAGTCAGTGCCTAATAAATCCCTTCTGACGTGTCAATGACAGGCAGAGGTGCAGGTGGGCCTTCCTCTGGATTCCTTTCTTTTCACTCACCCCCTGAAGTCAATGCCCTGATGGGCCGATGTGAAAGCCAAATAAATGGCCCCAAAAACAGACTAAAGAAAAAAGAATGATGTGAAAGTGCCACATGGAAATGAGGAGTGAAAAAGAAAGATCCTAACAAACGATACATATGGAACTGGAAAGGGAACTGGCATACGCTGTCTTTGAAAGACAGAAATTTAACCGACCCAGCTGAATCCCTCCATAAGATGTTTTATGAGTACTGGGCACTCAGCCAGTCACATATTTCATGTCACATTGGTCTGAGCCAGGCTTGAAGAGAAGCAATGTTGGCAGTTATCTAGGAGGAGTAATCAAAGTGGCAAAAGGAAGTTTCTTTCCCACCTCCCTTTCCCTACTCCTAAAGTAAAAATAACTATAATCTGTGACAATGCTCAAAGTGTCTGAGGTGTCTAATGATGGGATTCAACACACAATACCCCAATATATGGCACCTGGGCACATTAAATATTTTAAGCTGAAGAACTGTGAGAAGACAGCAGACGCAGAAGGGTCACTCTGAACTCCACTTCCCCTTATCCCCTGAAGCAAGTCTTAAAACCTTCATATGAGGGGTGCCTGGGTGGCTCAGTGAGTTAAGCCTCTGACCTTGGCTCAGGTCATGATCTCATAGTTCATGAGTCTGAGCCTCATGTCTCTCTGCTGTCAATGCAGAGTCCGCTTTGGATCTTCTATCTCCCTCTCTCTGCCCCTCCACTACTCTCTCTGTCTCTGTCTCTCTCAAAACTAAATAAACATTAAAAAAAAAAAAAAAACTCATGTAAGAGGTGCCTTTCCTATCCCCAGGGCCACTGGGAAGAAGCCAAGAAGACAGGTCTTGCTAAGTGTCCCCCAGTTTTTTTCTCTTACCTCACACTCTAACCTACCATGTTCTGGTCACTGTCCACTCTTCATCTAACATAAAAATACTAACATAAAAATACTCAGGCTTAACTGTTTCTTTACATCTTCATTTCTTTATGAAGGTTCCATGTCATGTAAAATTTCTATTAAATAAATCTGTATGCTTTTCTCCTATTAATCTGTCTTTGCCCATTTAATTGTCACTTAGCTAGGGACCCTAAGAGGATGAAGGAAAACTTTTCCTCCCCTACGCTACACTACAAAGTAATCTATTCCTTGACTCTTCAGGAACCCTAGACTCTTTTCAACCCTAGAAGCAGAAGATGACAGACTTATTTATTTATTTATAATTTTTATTTATTTATTTATTTTTTACTAATAGTTTATTGTCAGGTTGGTTTCCATATAACACCCAGTGCTCATCCCCACAAGTGCCCCCCTCCATGCCCATCTCCCCTCTCCCCCCCCCCCATCAGTCCTTAGTTTGTTCTCAGCATTCAGGAGTCTTTCATGGTTTGCCTCTCTCCCTTCCCCCACCATTTCCCCTTCTTCTCCCCCATGGTCCTCCGTTAAGTTCCTCCTAATCCTCCTATACGTGCAAACATATCATATTTGTCCTTCTCTGCCTGACTTATTTCGCTCAGCATTACACCCACTATATTCAATAAATATTTGGACAGCCCGCAATGTGTCAAGAACTGCTCCTGACTATAGGAATTGAAAGATGAGGAAGAGAGACATGATATCCTCCTCTCCTCATGGAGCTTACATACTTGAAAAGGAGATAGTAAACAAATAAGCAGAACAATAAGGGAACAAGATAATTCTGCTTGTGGTAAGTGTTAGGAAAAAAGGAAAACAATACTATATTAGATAGTGTCTGGGCAAGCTAAGACTGGTTGGCATTTAATCAATAATCCATTTATCTCTCAGCAAATATATACTGGGTGCTTAAATCAATTAGATTTTATAGCATTACAAACCACCTTAAATTTAGTGGCTTGAAACAATCACCATTTCCTTAGTCATATTTCCTGGGTGACCTTTGGGGTTGGGCCCAGTTGGAAAATTCTTCAGGTCTCAGCTAGACTCACTCATGCATCCATGATCAGCTACTGATCATCAAGGTCACTATACTTCTAGAGGTTTGCTAGTTGTTAGCTGGGTTGATAAAAGTGAGTGGGCCTATATATTCTTTGCTTTTCAGCAGACCAGCCCAACCTTGTTCACATGAAGGCTCTGCAGCATTCAAGAAGGCAAGAAGTGGGGCACCTGGGTGGCTCAGTTGGTTAAGCGTCCAACTTCGGCCCAGGTCACGATTTCACAGTTCGTGGGTTCGAGCCCTGCATCCGGCTCTGCTGACAGCTAGCTCAGAGCCTAAAGCCTGCTTCAGATTCTATGTCTCCCTCTCTCTCTGACCCTCCCCTGCTCATGCTGTCTGTCTGTCTGTCTGTCTCTCTCTCTCTCAGAAATAAATAGAACATCTTAAAAAAAAAAAAAAAGGAGAGAAGTGTGCAAGGACCCTTAAAGTCTAGGTCAGGAACTGAGACCATATAGCTTCTGCCATACTGTATAGCCAAATCAAGTCTCAAGACCAGGAACTGCAAAGTCATATTGCAAAAGGCAAGAATAGAGGAAGAGGAAAGAGTACTTGATTTTTCTGTGGTCTAACACAAATGCTAGGGGTAAGCCTGGCAAATGAGAATACGGCAGTGAACAAAACAAGAATGACCCCTGGAGTCTTCTTGGAGCTTACAGTCTATTTATCCATGATCTGTGCTACTCAGGCAAATGCCTGCCTACAGCCCCATAGAGCCATAGATAGAGAATGGTTGTTTACCTGTGGGACCTGAATGTTGATTTCATTAATTGGCACTTGGCACCTGAGGCAGGGGATTCTGCCTGCCCAACATGGGACCTATTAACATGCCTTATTGTGAATAGAACTAATTACTAAAATTGGATTCTAACCAAGCCACTCTCAGTCATTTCTCTACAGAGTGCCAATCCTATTGAGCACAGGACACTCTCAGTTCTGTTGAAATCTTACTTTCTTTAAAGACAAAGTTATTTGCTCATTTGTTCATTGCCTCACACTCCCTATTGCATCTGGTGCCCCTGGACCAGAATTATTTGTCCAGAAGGTAACCTTCACCGCCGCACTTTTCTCCAGAGAAGCGGCTTCCAACAAACATGCGGCAAGCTGAAGGGCCAGGAGGCCCGGCCAAGGCCTGTTGGTCGTCCACCTTCCAGATGTCAGAGCCCAGAGACAGAAGGTGATTGTCTCAAATGGCCTCATCCTTTGGCTCTGCAGGGAAGCAACCATGTGGTAGACATGACAGGCCCCACTCTGCCAAGGCCATGTAGAGCTCGCCACAGGGCCGAAATTCAGAAGAGAGACTTGTCAAATTCTGGCAGAAAGACTAATAAGCAAAGCTCTTCAGGTACTTTGCCTCAGTTTGTCTTCCTGGAAAATAGGGCTGTTACCACTTTATTCCTATTTCCAGATTTTTCAGAATATATGTTCTTATGTGTCCACATTAGTGCTGTCAGTTACAAACTTTTATGGAGCATCATATTAAGTTACAAGAGTAATTAGGACCCAGTACCTGTCCTCAAGGTACTTGTTGGCCTGTAGAAGAGTACCATGAAACTTCTTAGGGTCAGGGTCAGAAATTATAAAATGGTTTTATTTAGTGTCACACAGAAAGAACAGACATAAAAAAAAAAAGTGCATTGCTAATTATGATGTTAATGCTTTCGTAACTTAAAAGGAAAGACCTTTTTTGGACTGTAGGTATTACTGTTTCCACTGTCGTCTTTTTATGCCAAAATTCTTCAGCAAGTGGAGTAAAAGCTTTGGAAAAGCCCAAGCATACAGAATTACTCCCTCAGAACCAGGAGACGAAGGGAAGATCTTACGCTAAGAAATGGAATTCTCACGGCTGAGTGAGATTTTATCCACCCCCTGTGGGAGTCAGGAAAGACAAAGGCAGGCTGGTTCTGTCCTTTCTGGCACCTCACCCTCCATTGCGCTTGGTCCCCACTTCTGCGCCCTTGTTTGGGCCATTCCCTCCACTTCCTCTCTGCATATCCAGACTCTAGCTCTACTATAAAACTCAGGAGGAAAAAAACCTATCCCATGGAGCCTTACTGATAGAACCCCATGAAGTCTAACCTGATCATCTTGCCTGATAGTGACAGCTCTCTGAAAGTTCCAGAGTTCCATCTAAAATTTGGGGCAGGGGTGAATGGGTGACTCAGTCAGTTGGGTATCCAAATCTTCATTTTGGCTCAGGTCATGATCTCATGGTTCATGTTTTCTAGCTCCACACCAGGCTCTGTGCTCCACAGCATGGAGCCGGCTTGGGATTCTCTCTCTCTGACCCTTCCTCTCTCTCTCTCTCTCTCTCTCTCTCTCTCAAAATAAATAAATAAATAAACTTTAAAAAAATTGTGTTAATGTTTTGTTTATTTTTGAGAGAGAGAGAGAGAGCAGGGGAGGGTCAGAGAGAGGGAGACACAGAATCTGAAATAGGTTCCAGGCTCTGAGCTGAGCTGTCAGCACAGAGCCCAATGCAGGGCTAGAACCCACGAACTGCGAGATCATGACCTGAGCTGAAGTCCTACGCTTAACCGACTGAGCCACCCAGGTGCCCCTAAATAAATAATAAAATAAAACAATAAAATAAAATAAAATAAAAAATAATTTGGGCAGCATTTTCCATTTGTTTTTCCCACAGTGTATAACACTATGCTAGAACCTTAATAGATTCTCAATAAATATTTGTTGCAAATGAAGGGGAGGGAAGAAGAGAGGAGAAATAAAAAGGAGAAAGATCAGAGGAAGAGAGGGAAATTGAGAGAGAATGAACTTTTGCAAGGATCCCTAGGAAAGAGCCAGCACCATCCCAAAAGAAGACCAGAAAAAGCAGACTCACTGACTGTCTTAGGGAACTACCAAATCCCATCTCTGGTGGCTTTGCCTTCCTGAATAAGCACATTTGAGATCTGGCCATGCAAGGAGGAGCTTCAGCCTGTCCCTTTTGTTCTGAAACGTGTGGTGACCCAGGGACTGGGGCCAATGGGAGATGACACTGACACAAAAGAATCCAGCTTCAACAGCTGCAAACTGAATGTCAACACTACAAGCCCTACATGTCCCCCAGTCTAATTCCAGACAGTACCCGGGCTTGTGAATTTCAAAATAATAAGGATGGGGTCCTTAATTGTAGCACAATTTCCTCTGGGTCATAAAACATGATGATTTCAGAAGGTCACCTCCTGAGCTAAAGCAAGGAAGGAGAAGGAGGGGACATTACAATGCAGAAGCTGAGAATCTCCCACACAGACCCATTTTATCCTCCTATCAGCTTTTTTGCACCTTTTTTTTTTTTTTTTTTTTTGAGTGATAACATGCCACAAAATAGCTGCTAGGCTCAGAGGAAGGGAGAAGTGGTAACCTCACCCAGGACATAAGAGAATTGTCATCCAATTGGCCTCAGGCCTTACTGAGCTGTTAATCATTAAATCAAGGCTTTTACCTCCTGCTGTCTTTAGGTTAAGTCTGTAAGCCCCCGATAGCTCTTCTCAGGTGTCAAAAGCATGTCTATACTCTTGTTTCCATATGATCTGCAAAAATCACAACCTGTTTTAGTAGAGAGGGTTGGTAGTGTTATTTGAATTTTTCAATGGGGAACTGAGAGGCTGTGTTTGAATGACTGGCCCAAGGTCATGAACAAGTTAGTAGGACCAGAACCATGATCCAGAACTTTCAGGACACTGTCCCTGAAGCACTGTGTCTTCCTTCATCACTCTCTCCCAATCTCCTGCTTCCCCATGTTCCCACAGCACATTGTGATAACCTCCTAGGCAAATAGTCAGTTTTCAGTCTGTCTCATAGGCCAGACTCTTCCTTCTCCATGTTTTATCCCCAGCTCATGAAACAGTGCCTGACTCATAAAAGGCATTCAGTAAATATGTGTTGAGCTAAACTGTACTGAACCTGAGATTTCCAACTCCAAATTCCTAACACTGGAATCCATTCCTCCTGACTAAAATTGTAATCCACTGGCTGTAAGAAGAGCTACATAACCATCACCTAGGAAAATAGTAACAAATATTAAAAGAAGACTAATCTCATGGTCCAGAGATAACTGCAAGTTACGCTTTGATTTTCTCTAGTTCTTCTTTCCATAAACACAGGTATTTTATAGATCAAAATGATAAATAATTTAACAAGAATTTTAAAGTTTTTTCCTCATTATTATATTTTTGGGGAAACCTTCATTTCTAATGGTTCTTTGAATTTTTACTCCAGTATTCTAATATTTTAACATTCAAACATACAAGTATCTGAAGTTATTTAGCCTTTCTTACTGTTGATTATTTAAATTGTTTATGACTTTTTAATAATTATTAATAAATGTAAGATGAACATAATTGTGAATAAATCTCTGTTCAAATTTATGACTATTTCTTTAGGATGCATTCTAGAAGTGAAATGATTTTTATTTTTTTTTCAAGTTTTTGGTTTTTTTTTTTTTTACAAATAGTTTATTGTGAAATGATTTTTAAAGTCTTTTATAAATTATTGTTAAACTGCTTTTCTGAAAGAGTATAACTTAAGGTTCCTTAAAGCGACATCAGGCAATTAGAAATAAAATGCTGAGAGAAAGTAGAATTCTCTACCAAAAAACAAATTGCTTTATGGATGGAGAAACCAAGACCCATGAATGCTTTGTTCCAAGTCATACTGATATTAGGTTAACATCTTTCAGAGAAAATCAGCAAAAAGGTTAAGGGAAACTGATATTCTTAAGGTATAGGTAGAGTTATAAAATATAAAGGAAATTGGCTTAAAATATGAACCATGCCCAGCTGGCTACGGGCAAAAAGCTCATTCAACAAAAATATCTACTCCTAGCTTTACATCCCACTAATGGCAATTGAGTCTTCCTCTGCCTCTGATTGACTCTCAAGGGAGTCTGTTATAGTCCTAGTATCCCCATTCTGACTCCAGGCCAAATTGTTAGTCAAGTAACTTTTTAAGTCAAGAAGCCTTAATTAAGCACCTACTATGTGCTAAACTTTGTAGTAGATACTGAGTAGTGAGTAAGAGAAATAAAGGAACTGCCCCCCAAGGAACATATATGCCAATGTCAAAAAACATACCATAAAACATAAGTAAATGAGGAAAGTTCAATGACTAATAAATGCCATAAATAAAATAAAACAGGGCAAGGTATATTAGTGTGTGTCTTCACTACATCCAGAGAGCTGCTGGATATTGAGTGGTCAAGGATGAGTCTTCTGAGGTAATACTTGAGTTAAGATCCAAATGGTAGGGCACCTGTGTGGCTCAGTCGGTTGAGCATCCAACTCTGGATTTTGGTTCAGGTCATGATCTCACTGTTCATGGGAACACCAGGTTCTGCACAGACAATGTGGACCCTGCTTAGTATTCTCTCTCTCTCTCAAAAACAAATGAATCAACTAAAAAAAAAAAAAAAAGACCCAAATGATGACAAGCATCAGCCATTGAAAGATTTGGAAGAAAGCATTTTAATCTAACAGCTCCAAACCAAGAGCAAACAACCTAGTCAAAGAACAAAGAACAGATAGAAAACCAACACAGATAGAACAGAAGGAGAGGAAGGCAGAAACTTTCTCATTGAGGGCCTTGAAGACTATAGTAGGGACCCTGGATTTCATTCTGTTTGCAATAGAAAGCTACTATAGGGCTTTAAGCCCAGGAGATGAATGCTGTGCTTTGTGCTTTCTGGCTATTGAGATCACTCATTGAGCATCTAGATATCTAGGACAGGCGGTCTGAGTATGGAGCCCCAGGGTCCCTGTAATGAGAGGTCTTATTGGGGAGGATAAGGGGGTAAAGAAGACTGCCATATGTCCCATTTAGGTAGGAGGAGAACCAAGACAGTATGGTCTTCCAGAAGCTCAGAGCAGAAAGTGTATGAAGAGGGAGAGTGTAACCAGCAGCATCCCACACAGCTGAGAAGATGGACTAGGTGAGAACATTGACTGCTAGCTTGGGCAAATGTGGATTATTAATGACCCTGGAGTTCATAGCAGCACTCTCAGCAATAGCTAAAACATGGAAAGAGCCTGAGTGTCCATCAACGGATGAATGGATCAAGAAGATGTGGTTTATCTATACAATGGAATACTACGTGGCAATAAGAATGAAATCTGGCCATGTGTAGCAACATGGATGGACCTTGAGGGTGTTATGCTGAGCGAAATAAGTCAGGCAGAGAAGGACAAATATCATATGTGTGCACGTATAGGAGGATTAGGAGGAACTTGACGGAGGAACAAGGGGGAGAAGAAGGGCGGAAATGGTGGGGGAAAGGGAGAGAGGCAAACCATGAGAGACTCTTAAATGCTGACAAAAACTGAGGACTGATGGATGTGGGGGGAGGAGGGATGGGCATGGAGGAGGACACTTGTGGGGATGAGCACTGGGTGTTATGTGGAAACTAATTTGACAATAAACTATTTGTAAAAAAAAAAATTTAAAAAAAATGACCCCGAGAGTGTTCAGTGAAGTGGTTGGTATGAAAGGCCTGAATAGAGTAGACTGCGGAGAGAAAGGGAAGTGGGAAAGTGAAAATGATAAGTAGAGCTGACTCTTCAAGGAGTTTTGCAGAGAACAGCAAGAAATGGGGTGTTAATTAGTGTGGAATGTGGGTCAAGGGAGGTTTTGTAGCACTGCTATCCAACAGAACTTTCTGCAATGATGGGAATATTCAGTATCTGTTATCGTGCACTTGAGAAGTGGCTGATAGAATTGAAATCCTGAATTTTAAATTGTATTTAATTTAAATTTAAATAGCTACGTTACAATGGCTACTGCTTGTGGCAACACAATTTATAGTTGCTCTTTTAAGGAATGATATTAAAACACATGTATGCTGATAGGAATCATTATAAACATGAACTCTAATGGGTATCTGAGTAACTCTGCATTTTGGGTACATTACTGCCACCACCGCCCCATGTCCTTAAATCTGTTGGTGTTTGACTCATAGTTTGTCTTTTACAATAAGAAAAAAATCTATCTCCTATGGTCAATTCTGTAAACCATTACAGTTCCAACTGACTTTAACTTCTATGTGCCTTAGTCTCTCCATTTGGGACAGAAGTTTCAAATGCAAAACTCAGTTCCCATTTTCTAAGGAAAAGGGAGATGAAGTCCTTGGTGGCTCTTATTAAAATGACAGTATGATAAGTGATTAAGAACATGGACTCTAGACACAGCAAGCCATAGAGCTTTAGCTCCCAGTTCTACTGTGTATTAGCTGTGTAACTTTAAGTGAATTACATGAATTTCTCAGAGTCTCAGTTCCTATATCTATAAAACAGGGATGATAAGAGTCTAGGGTGTGGTGAGAATCAAATGAGATCATTTGGGCACAATACATACCCAGCATATGGTAGGCATTCAATAAATGTTACCTATTACCATTACTAGCAGGCATTATAGAGGTCAGTCCTGTCCATGTCCCAGTCTATCCTGTCCCAGTCTTGTGCTGGTTTGAGGAAGTTAATCCCTCCGTGCATTTGTTTATCATCTCAAAAGTAGGTACAAAGCTTATATGACACCAGGATAGCTCAATTTCCTAAACCAGGGATCCAGGATAAGGAAAACTTTCAACATGTGGCTCCCTCCTGGAAGTTGGCGCAAGGTCAGGAGGGTTTGGGGGACTTTCCCAATAAACATTACCTATTACATGACTTGTTATTTTTCCCAGGCACTTATCTACCAGTGCTGCCCACTTAACCCAAGAGACTTACTGATAATTCCCAGCCCAGCTGCCAGGCCAGCAGTCATCTGTTTAGAACTTCAAATGAATGCCCTCAGACCCGCCTACTTTCTCCACATAATGCTGCAAGATAAGTCTCCCCTGGCTTCTGATAAATGCTTTGAAGAACATCTTGCCTGTTAACAAACAGCTTTTGATTGTGTCTGGGTTTGATCTTTATTTTGTCCTTTTTCATCAGACCCCTATAAATGGGTTCTTTCACACTCCTCAGATTAGCCTAAAGGAAACCCCATGAAACAATGGGTCCAATTCTCCCTGGGTGCAAGGAGTGGGCTGTGAAAAGACCACATAGGGCCTCCTTCAGGGCTATGAGCAGAAAGAGGGGTTGGTGATGCTGCCAGAAGTAGCAAAATGTGAATTAGGTTAGCTTCAAAAGCAGTGAGATAGGGTGGAAAGCAGAAACACGGCACATGGCTGTCTGGCACAGGAGGACAATTTCCACTCATTTCCAAAGAAAGCTTATTTCCCTCAGACACAGGCAGCTTCTTCCTAAGAAAGCCCAGGGTCACCACTAGTGTCCTGAACACCAGAGCAGACCTCTTCCTGGCATAACAGAAAACTGCCAGGGTGATTAGGAGGGCCGGAGAATATACTGCCCACAAAACCTGGTGTGTTTCTGAAATTATTCTGATGTGACATTATTTTTTCCTTTGAGGAAACTGGAGTTTCCCGACCTAGAGAGACTGAATTGTAGCCATTTCTCCCACATTAGCACCTAGTGCACAGATGGCCCATTAGAATCCCATCCTCTGGGCACCAACTGGCCCAGTGAAGAACACATGACTCATGCAGAACCAATCAGAGTTTTGTTGAGACAAAGAGAAAGGAAGGAAGGAAGGACGGACAGAAGGACGGAGGGACGGAAGGAAGGAAGGAAGGAAGGAAGGAAGGAAGGAAGGAAAGGAAAGGAGAGAGAATATCTAACTTTCCTTCAGAGGTCAAGTAGCCAGGGTCTATCTTTGGTGACATGGAGGGAGTTGGGAATGAAGAAAGACACCACCCTCAAAACTTACTTGGAGTCCCTAAATACAACTATGCCTGAATGACTTAACTTTTATTTATCCCTTCGGACTTGATGGCTGTGTCAGCCAATAAGGGTCTTTTTTTTTTTTTTTGCTTATGTTAATTTGAACTAGTGTTCTGACACTTGCAAATGAGAGGACAAAAAGCTAACATAACAACATTCAAGTCTCCCTAAAAATCTGTAGACAGAGATAGTCATTATGAAAGCAATATTTTAGGAATATTTGCTTGACAATGATTTTTAAGATAAATTAGAGTAAAGGAGCAAGTTAAGAGCCCGTTACCATAATCTAGGCATCAGGTTTTTTTATTTCAAGCAGTGGAAGTCAATTCTAAGTGATTAGATAGAAAGGAAGTTTTTGTAAAAGATATAGGAGACCCAGACTTACAACTTGGCCAAGCCATTCTAATCCATATGCAGATTGTCTCAATATCAAAGATGTTTTCTTATTCTTGAAAGTGGCCAAATCACTATTATTTCAATGGGTATTTTAGAAAACATTTGAGCAAAATGCTTTCTATAGACATATAAGTCATATTGAATATAATAAATAAGGTACAAGGGCCTTATTATTTTACTCACATACCATAAACATCATCTACATAAGGCAAAATGGAATTGTTAAGAGGACTGGAGAATCACCATTGAAGGTGAACTTTAGAAATAATGCCCATCTCATTGCAGAACTGGTATGATGTGATAACCACAACCTGCTGCCGCCAAGCATCAGGCATGTCAGTTTGCACAGCCATTTTTGTGTCACTTCTAGCAATATTTGGGCTTAGAACTCTAATTGGGACCAATCTCCACTGCTTCCAGCCCTGCTGTAACTTCTAAACCAGGAGCTCATATGGCCTTGGCTTGCACCACTGTTTCTGGTGTCTTTCCCTCACTAGTCGCTGAGTCAAAGCCTGATCCCAATATGACTGACTGGTGAACTATTGTGGACTCCATTGTATTTCACCCCCCAAATTCATATGTTGAAGTTTAACCCCAATGTGACTGTATATGGAGATAAGGCCTTTAAAGAGGTAACTGAGGTTAAATGGGGTCATAAGGTCCAAAATGACTGGTGTCCTCATAAGGAGAGAGAGATACCAGCAATGTGTGCACACAGAGAAAAACCCTGTGAAAACACAGTGAGAAGGCGTCTGTCCGCAAACCAAGAAGAAAGGCTCAGGAGAAACCAAACCTGTCAGCACCTTGATTGTGGAATTCCAGCCTCCAGAACTGTGCAAAAAATAAATTTCTGATGGTTAAGACCCCAAGTTTATTGTATTTGTTATAACGGCCCTAGCAAATGAATACAGTGCACTGATTCATATGTCTTTCACTAGATGCAAGGGAGTCTGGGAAGTAGATACTAAGTAGCACTAAAGATAAACTCAAGAGACCTCACAAATGAAGATGAGAGAGGATTTGGTGACTAGAGAGAAGCAAGGATGGCAGAGAGTGAGTCAAAGAGATCTCTCAGATTTAGAACTCAGTGGCTAGAAAATTGATAGAGACCCATAGAGATTGAAAAGTTATATAAAAAATTGACTCTGGGAGGAACTCACCCCTGCATATTTTGAAAATTTAGAAGTGGGAGTAGGAGGCAGGAAATGCAACTTTAGTGTGTGGAGGTAAAAGCTGAAGCTGTTAGAGAGAGAGAGAGAGAGAGAGAGAGAGAGAGAAGGAGGTCTACAATCTTTAGAGAAGCTCAGGTGGAGATGGAGGGAGGGGAAATATCAGCTAGTTCAGTTAGGATGGTCTAAGTTATGCTCTAGTAACAAACAACTCTAAAATCTTAAAAACAATTAAGATTTACTTCTTGCCCTGATACATGTCCACCAAGCTGGCTGGTGGCTTCACTCCCCATAATCTCTCAGGGACCCAGGCTGACAGAGGTTCCATCTGGACAAGTGCTTCAATGATTACAAACCATGTCAGAGAGAAGACAGTGTTGCAAATCAGGCACAGATTCTGAAAACTCCCTCATGGAAGCCACTTTCATTCCCCTTTTATGGGCCAAAATAAAACATATGTCCACATTCAATCTCAAGGGGATTGAAAAAGTAGGATACAACCATGTAGCCCAAGAGAACAGAAATGGAAATATTTGGTGAACAGCACTGATGACAACCACAGGAGATAACAAGAACAAGAACCAGTAGAAGAGAGAGGGACAGATCATTTGGACTCCAAATTTTAGAAAGAGATCCTGAATCAAGAAGATGTGGTTTATCTATACAATGGAATACTACATAGCAATGAGAAAGAATGAAATCTGGCCATTTGTAGTAACGTGGATGGAGCTTGAGGGTGTATGCTGAGCGAAATAAGTCAGGCAGAGAAGGACAGATACCATATGTTTGCACGTATAGGAGGATTAGGAGGAACTTAACGGAAGACCTTGGGGGATAAGAAGGGGAAAAATAGTTGGGGAGAGGGAGGGAGGCAAACCATGAGAGACTCTTGAATGCTGAGAATAAACTAAGGGCTGATGGGGGTGGGGAAGAGGAGAAGGGGGGTGATGGGCATGGAGGAGAGCAACTTGTTGGGATGAGCACTGGGTTTTATATGGGACTAACTTGACAATACTATTAAAAATATATATACTGTTTGAACATCAAAAAAAAAAAAAAAGAAATAGATCCTGAAACAGGGTGATATAGGATCAAAAAGGTCAATGCAAAATACAAGCGGGACTACTCGCTGCATTACTTGCTAGAAAAGTAGTATCGGACGTGAGTGTGTGTGTGTGTGTGTGTGTGTGTGCGCGCGCGCACGCCTTATGTGATTTTGTTTTGTTTTGTTTTTTACTGGCCTCCCTTCCCATTTAGGAGAAGTTTCCCTTTTGTGAGTAATCTTAGGAAAAGAGAGAGGCTGAAGACAGATCTTCCCTCTTGCTACCCTCAGGAATCAAGGTACAGACAAGGGGTCTGGGCAGGCTCATGACCTTTAAACCTTGACTAAGAAGAGGTGGCTAAAATCTTCGAATGGTAGTGGAATCCCGGCATAGTCCATCAGCCCCAGAAGTGATAGTGGCCACACAATTCCTGCTGAAACACCAGCTTCTCAGCCCTCAGGGCTGCTTTCTTTGCTGCCCACCTCCCAGTCCATACTTCTGGCCTTTTGTTGGTTCTATAAGCCCTGATATACTCCCAATAAGTTGATTAAGATAGCTAGAATTGGTCTCAGAGTCTTGGAACTGGGAGCATCCTCATTCCAGTCCAACCCAGGGGGAGGCCTGTAGGTGCAGTCAGAATTTAGGCAGCTTTTCTCACTGTTAGCCACAGCCCTGATGATGGTTTCATTGTCATTAGGACTTACGAAAACAGCATATAATGATTGTCAAAATCATTGATTCTAAAATAGCAAGATATGCAATGATAGCTGTAGAGGTGAAGGGAAAGTGACTTAGAATCGCTTGGGGAAAATTTTTGCCTATTTTTACATTGCTTTGGATCGGGAATGGAAATATACATAAAGGACTTCTGACATTTATTCAATGTCTGATCCCCTTTCTCTGCTGGGGAAATTCCCCATTGTGTGTCTTGGTGGCAAGTACAGCCTGTCTCCCACCATAAAGCTAAAAATGCCAGGTGCTCACTATCTTAACCCTGTTAGCCATGGCACAGGAACTCAGCTCAGTCCACTGGATACTCCTACCCAGGACTGTGGATCTGAAATGAGTGACAGAAAATGGATTTAGAATTCAGCAGCATCAGGCCTACAGGCATAGGGCTCTATTTCACTTGGCATAATGTCTTCAAGTTTCATCCATATTGTATCATGTGACAGGATTTCCTTCCTTTTAAAGGCAGAATAATATTCTGAAAAGTATTCTGTCCACATTTTGTTTATCCACTCACCTCTTAATGGACGTTTTTGGATTACTTCCATCTCTTAGTTATTATGAATAATGCTGCTCTGAACGCGGATGTGCAAATATCTCCCCAAGACCTTGCCTTCACTTTGTTTACATAAATATCCAGAAGTGGGTTGGTAGTTCATATAGTAGTTCTCATTTTTATTTTTTGAGAAAATTCCATCTTTCTTCCATTGTGTTCCCAACATTTTATCTATTATGGTTTAAACTCCTCAAAGTGGTTTTATATTTATAGGTTTGTCCGTACAATCCTATATGAAGTAGGTAGAATGTGGATTACTATCCTCATCTCAAAGAAGGAAAACATCTTTAATGTTTCCTTTTAATGAGAGCTGTTACTGATGATCATGTATTGTGCACACAAATGGTACAGAACTGGGGAAAAGATGTGGAATCGCTACCGGAGGTAACACAGCCTCCCCAAGACTCTGCCTTGCTTATGTCTATGTTTACTCACTTTTCACCCAAATTCTCCTCCTAGAAAATAAAATGTAGCTGCCTGAGGACTGACATAAACCTAATGGTTTTCAAGGAGGGCATGTGGGAATGATCTTTTATTTTGTTGTCACAATGACCACCTCCTGTCTCTTGGCATTTAGTGAGCAGGGCTAGGGATACTGAAATTTTTGCAGCATGGGATGTCTCACATAAAGAAAAATGGTCCATTCTAAAATGCCACTTGTACCTACTTTAAGAAACACAAGCTCAGGACAGATCAGTGTGCTGTCAAGGGAGAGGCTTAGGGGCTTCA
Organism: Proteles cristata cristata; assembly: GCA_017311185.1. Taxonomy (NCBI): domain Eukaryota; kingdom Metazoa; phylum Chordata; class Mammalia; order Carnivora; family Hyaenidae; genus Proteles; species Proteles cristata. Next base: position 711,296 of record JAESUZ010002383.1, read on the forward strand.
GCTTCAAAAGTTCTCCAAGCCACTACAAATAACTGTAGGTCTAATGACAATGCTATGCTTGCTACATAAATGCAGTTTGAGGCCAACTCCCCAGGCCACCCCTATTCTAACCAATCTCTACCTCGAAGCCCTTTTATAAAGAAATTCTAGAGATACCACTGAGCATGCTCAGCAAGAACATTGTTTTGACTGACAACCTGTGATTTCACCTTAAAATCAACAAAAATAAAATTTTTAAAGGAGCAGTTAAAAATAAGAACCACTTAACTTAAAACTATTTGCTGTTTGAACAGAAACACAAGAATCTCAGTTTCAAGTCTTCGCTTAGACTAGAGGGACCCCATTTCCTGCCAGGCTTCTCCTTGGCAAGGCACTTTTCAAAGAAAATACCTCTTCCCTGAAGATGTGTGTTTTACAAATAACACTAATTTTGAAGAGATAATAGAGCCTTTTTCTAAAATGTTTGCTTGTGAGCCTGGAGCTGGTATTTGCCCCATACTTCCTTCCCTCAATACTCTCTGCAAATGCCCAAAGTGATTCTTTACTGTGCCTCTAACCTGAATATTGATGGCACTCAGCATCCTGTAGCCTCTAATCTTGAACATATCTAACTCAAAAGAGGAAAGAAAGGAAAGAGGAGCAAGGTGGTTTCGTGCTCATTAGCATTTCCAATTTCCTCTTTCACCCTCCTCCTCCTCCCTCAAATCTGGCACAATGAACTAATTCTTTGTGATTGATCATGGCCTGTAGATAATAGGCTGTACTTTTTTCATATTCCCTTGTCTATCACACAAAGCAATCTAAAGTGCTGCCTACAAAGAAAGTGGGCATAAATCTGAAAAACTTAAATATCCATGTAGAGAGTGTCTGTGAAGTTACTTTTTTCTTCCTTTTCAAAAAAAGGGCGGGGGGTGGGGGGTGGAATCTGACTACTTCAGCCTTAGCCTTTCAAAATGCAGTCAGAAAAAAATGTGACTCATTTGGAAATGAGCACTCAGCCCGTTCCTATCACTCTGGAAGCTACAAACATTTTCATTGCACGTACACGGATGATCAATTTCTAAGCACATCTTTGTTTTTCCTAAATAGCTACATTATTTGTCTGATGTTGAAAATGGCATCTGTACTGTATGTAATTTCCATACTCACTTGGCACCATCAACTGCCTTTGATGACACTCAGGACTATTTCTTTTTTGTCTCTTCCTTCCCTCCAGCTGCAAGACCCAGATGTCAGGTTCAGGAATGCATTTTTCTGGCAGAGATATCTGCCTTCTTTCGGCAGTCCCTAAGTTGGTGGCTATTGTGGATCTGCCAGCAAAATAGCACAAGATCACACTAAAGACAGGATTCAGACGTTTTTGTAAAAAGGGAAAACAGAGTCCAAAACCAGGGGGGAAAACACATTTCTTGCGCCTCTAATTATAAGCCAGGCAAGTGGCAAGCCGTGCCTGAGCAAATTGCGGTTCTTTCCATTTATCTACTGCTCATCCATTTTCCCCTCTTGACAGTTTTTTATCTCCCCGGTCTGAATTTGAAATCAGCAGCTGGGTACGATGAAGGGTTTGCCTAAGTTAATCAAACCTAGGGTAGTGACAGGGTCAGGCCCTATGTAAAATATGTGAATAAGAAAAAGGAAAAATAGAAAGGAAGGGAGGAAGAAGGAAGGGAAGGTAGAGGGTAAGGTGAAGCAAGGACAGAGAACAGAGGACCACCCAGAACTACCATGCCCAAGGAGGCAATTTGTAACAGCATTTATGTCACCTGGGTATTAGGGCACCACAATTAGTTTTCTTTTTTAAGCAACCTTTGTAAATATGAATGGCGATCAAGCTACAACCTGCCCTCTATTATCCCAGCCTGGCTTACACTGAATCTAGCTTCAAAGACATCTTGAATGAGACAGAAACTCAAGAACCATAGCCCAAAGCACCACATACCAGTGGGGGCTGTGTTAGACCAGGAGGTAAAGAGACTCTTAAACCATAAGGGAGCCTTGTGGTGTCTAATTATTTTTTTCCTTTCTGAGCAGCTGCTCTGGGCTGAGCATTTGTGTTCAGGGCAGAGTTTGGAAGCTTCCCACGGTCAAGTTAGTCTACGAAGTGCCCACCAGCTGCCCCTTGCTCACTGCCTTGGACACTCCCAACATTTCAAAGCAGTCTGCTAAAACTTTGCCAGTGAGAGTCTGTCTCCCAGACCCAAATGCAGGTTGTTCAGTGCTTTTTAGAAGTATAAAGCAGTGTGGCATCTTAATGGAAATTGGCTTCCCAGAATTAACCCGTTACAGTCTGTGCCATGCTCTGCCCAGCTCTTCCATTTCACTGCATGGCCCATGTGGATCTGGATTGTGTCTCTGTTTAAGGAGGTCCACTCAACTGCAGGCTGGTTCTTCTGCTTCCCTCCACAGGCTAGCTCCCTGGATTGTGCCAGCTCCCAGAGCTCAAAGCAGTCTTAGTGCAGTGCAGATGTGAGCCTTTCTCCATCCTCCATTTCTGAATCCGGAGAATTCAGTGCTTGGGAATGTCAGCCAACTGGCATAAACCAACCCTGCAGATTCCCCTGGGAATATACACCCAGACACAGCTTCTCTGCCCACCTCACCCTCACTGATAACAATTCTAGGGTTATTTTGATTCAACATGGACCCAAAGGAAAAGAAAGCCAGTTATAAGGATTTTGAAGACTGGTCAAACACTCCAGAGCACAGAAAATGGAGCACATCTATATTAACTCTGCAGAGAAAAGTGAATATGGTGAATTTATTGAAAGCAGTTACCTTCATAGCACAGGGGATAAATAAGTGCATAAACTCTGCAGTAAGTTCTTTTTAAAATATCACAAATTTTTTTTTACAAATAGTTTATTGTCAAGTTGGTTTCCATATAACATGCAGTGCTCATCCCCACAAGTAAAAATATCACAAATTTTGAGAATGACTGGATTTTTCAGGCAATTTTCAGAGAAAGTATGACTTTACTCAAATTTGTGTTAATACTGCAACTCTGGATCATGGTCTCAGGCCAGATCAAACACCATCATCAAGGCCACACAAGGGCAGGATATCAAAGTTCTTTCCAACTAATGTGCTTCCCTAGTCTTCTCATGACCTGTCTCCTCTCCAGCATTTGGCACTTCCCCTGTTCATGGCTTCAGCCAGACTGGCCTTCCCTTTGTCTATTAATTACTGACTTCTGCTGAGATAACTTCAGAAATCTCCAATACTTCCCTCTGCTCTGTGACCACAAGCTTCTTGGAGGCTTCAGATGTCTCCCCAACAGGTGAAACGCACCTCAGCCTTATATCACAGCTTTTCACATAAACTTCATCTTGTACCCCTGGGTACCCACATCCTCCAGAAGACTTCCAAGCTGATTCTTCTCATTCACATGCTGTCTCCCAGTATGACCTGTTTAGTCCTCACTATGCATTTTAACACAAGCTTTTGCTTCCACAATGGTATCCCAGAGAGGCTGAAGAGTCTTACAGAGTGGTAGTGCCTCTTGCTCTGGTGTCCACACCCAGTCGGCTCCAGTGTAACGCAGCTGTGCCTGGCATCTGTGGAACAGGCCGACTAGAGGCCTCAGACAGGACTGTCCTGACTCAGCCCATACATCAGTGCCAACTGGTGAGTTGAGTCTCTCTGGCTTGGGATGTCTGGTTGACAGTACTTGAGGGCCTTCTTTAACTTGATGTTTAAGAGGCAACAAAATGAATGAGATGAGAAGGAAGAAGATGAATGACCTACACATAGGCTGTTTAAAAAACTACTCTCCTGGATAACTCCTTTATGTATATGTAATTAGAGAAAATTCCATTTATGGTCTTCTTGTCAGGAAGACTGTGAATACTTGAGAGAAATATTTTATTTGCTCCTTTGAGGTGGGGGTGAGACCCCTAAGGGCCTTCTCTGGCGGCAACAGATCTTGCCTGAACTGCCCTCCAAAGAGGGTCTTTGCTTTGTAGACTGAATGGGCACACAAACTGGGGACTGAACTGAGCTGTCAGATGGGAAAGGTGGAAGAGATGGAGAAAGGATTTGGAGCAAATAAACTTGTCTGGTGACCACATTTGCTATTGTTTGCTATGTAGTGTGCAATAGAAATGACTTCTTCTATTTTCTCTATGAAAATCTTCCATGGTCTCTTTAAAAATCACAAAACATGAATATGATCAATTTCTTTTTGGTGTAGAAATGGCAAAGGCACCCAGTCTGCCTACCAATGCTAAGTGCAAAGCCCAGGTTAAGAGATCAACGCCATATGCACCAAGCAGGAGTATGTCACAAAGGGATTGATTCAGTTTATCTGCTTCTTGCTTTTTATGCTAATCTTCTAGATGACTACAAGGCTCTCTGGGGTCTCTCTGTTTTTTTTTTTTTTTTATTATTTCTAGTGATTATAATGTAAGAACTTCCTCCTTTCACCAGCAAATTTTCTCTGCAATAGCTGCTGTTGCGGCTGCAGCTGGCAACTTCTTATAGTCAGCACATTTGTGTGTCCTACATAGTCCCATTGTTGGTTTAATTTGGGGGTGCCTACTCTGGGCTGTTGTGTCCAGTTTTGACCATTTGCCCCTGCAGATGGCTGTAAGATTTCCTTGTTCTCCAAGTAACCTCTCACCTTAAGACATGGTCACAAGGCCCTTACCTCACAGATCATACCTTGCTGCACACCTTGCTACATGCCACATGTCATCCATTCATTTACATTAAAAATGTTTATTGAGCACCTTCTTTGTGCCTGGAACTGTTTTAGTTCCTACTCTATGGGGCTTACAGTCTAATGAAAGAAAAACACCATTAACAAATAAACATAAATAGTATGAGCTAGACAGTTTCTCTTTGCTACTCCAGGTCAACTCTTTGCCCTTTTCTACTTTGCACCAAGAAGCTGACCTCTATCAATTGCATCACTTGAGCTTCCTTGACCTCTGGCTTCTGGTTGGGTTTGGATAATGTGGGGTACCAGCAGGAGCTGGGATGTCAAAACAAGAAAAACAGCATTTATTCTCCTGGCCCTCTCTCTACCAGGTGGTCACTTGTTCCTCTACTAAAGGCCGCTTCTAATAGAAGGCCTTTCTTCCATGGCAACAGCTCTCTCTGGATTACAGTATCAGCTTCCTTCCCTGGTCCCTTCAGGGTCACAAGCTTTCCTTAAAATAGCTTCCCACTATGACCAAAGCTTGGATGCTAAACTTTCCCTGGTTGGTTCTCTTAACTCTACCCACATCCACGGAAACAGTTCTTTCATTAAATTACCCTCAATGAATGTATCATCTGTTTCCTACAAGGATCCTTCTCATACAAATGTCAAATGATAAGACGTATAAAATGTATATATAACGCGGGTTAAGGGATTCAGAGCGAGAGGGAACAAGTGGAGGAGGGCTAATTAGTACGAAGTGGATGATAGTCAGGGAAGCCATGCCTGAAAAGATGATGTTTAAGCAGAGACACAAAGTAGGGAGTAAGGCATATGAATGTCAGGGGAAGAGCACTCCTGGCAGAGGGAACAACAAATGCAACACCTGAGGAAGGGTTTTCTTAGAGAGTTTAAAGGGCTGCAAGAGGTCAGGGGTGCCCGGAGTGCGGTGAAGATGAAGGCAGGGATAAGAAATGAGATCACAAGAGGTGGGAGAAAGCCAAATCAGTTACAGCATTTGTTACAGATTGAATGTTTGTGTCCCCTCCCCCCCCCACCTGCCAAATTCGTACGTTAAAATCCTAACCCCCATTGTGATGGTATCAGGAGATGGGGACTTTGGTGGATGATTAGGTGATGAGGGCGGGGCCCTCCTAAGTGGGAGTAGTGCTCTTAATAAAAGAGATCCCAAGAATCTCCCGTGCCCCTTCCACCATGTGAGAAGCTCAGTGTGCAATGCAGGAGAGGGCCCTCACCAGAACCTGACTGTGCTGGCACTCTGTCTCAGACTTCCAACAACCTCCAGAACTGTGAAAGATAAATTTCTGTTGTTTGCAAGCCACCTAGTCTATGGTATTTTCTTATCACTACTCAAACAGACTAAGACAGCCTTAGAGAACATGGAAAGGACTTTAGAATTTATTCTGAAAAAAATGGGAAGCCACTGGAGAGTTTGAGCAGAAAAATAACACAATCTTACTTTAATTTTAAGAGAGTCACTCTAATTGCTATGCGGAGAAGACACTGCAGAGGGGCAAAAATGAAAGCAGAGAAAACCATTAATGGACATTTTTTAATTGTCAAAGAAATGATTGCATCTTTGACTAAAAAATGAAGGCAGTAAGATGTCATAAGTTTGTTTTTGGAAATGTTAATTTGAGATGTTTGTTCTATATGCAAGTATAGATCACAAGTAGGCAATGGATTTTTAGCTCTGGAGTTTGGAGGAGAGGTCAGGACCAGAATTCTACTTTAAGGAATTATTTGTCTATATGCAGTATTTAAAGTCATGGACCTGGGTGACATAATCCTGTGAGTAAGTGTTGGTGCAGATGAAGAGGTCCAAGAGTAATAAGCACAGAGGCATACCATCATTTATAGTTCAGAGGATCCAGCAAAAGTAATTGAATAAAGTAGGAGGTGATTCAGAGAGTGATTACATGGGCTAAGTAAAGTGTTTCAAAAAAAGGAGTAACTGACTATGTTGACATCAGATAGGGCTGAGAATTGATCACTGGATTTAGCAATGTAGCACTCAAAGGTGACTCTGAAGAGAGCTCTTTTGCTAGGGCAGTGTAAATGAAACCAGGCTTAAATAGATTCAAGAGAAGGAACAGGGGAAAAGCAAATGGAGTCAAGGTGAAATATAACTCTTCTTTAAAATTTTATATACACAGCACTCTCAATAGCCAAAACATGGAAAGAGCCTAAGTGTCCATCAACTAACGAATGGATCAAGAAGATGTGGTTCATCTATACAATGGAATGCTACATGGCAAAGAGAAAGAATGAAATCTGGCCTTTTGTAGCAACATGGATGGAACTTGAGGGTGTTATGCTGAGTGAAGTAAGTCGGGCAGAGGACAGATACCATATGTTTGCACATATAGGTGGATTAGGAGGAACTTAACGGAGGACCAGGACTATGGGGTATAAGAAGGGGAAAAATAGTTTGAGAGAGGGAGGGAGAAAAAACCATGAGAGACTCTTGAATGCTGAGAACAAACTGAGGGAGGGCTGGTGGGGGCGGGGGAGAGGGGAAGAGGGGTGATGGGCATGGAGGAGGGCACTTGTTGGGATGAGCACTGGGTGTTATATGGAAACCAACTTGACAATAAACTATTTAAGAAAAAAAATTTACATCCAAGTTAGTTACCATATAGTGCAATAATGATTTCAGGAGTAGAATATAGTGATTCGTCCCCTACATATAACACCCAGTGCTCATCCCAACAAGTATCTTCCCCTCTTTTGAATATTTTGCTATAATAAGAAGCAGAAAACTGAGGAGGAGACATGGGGTCAAGGAAGGCTTTATTTTATTTTGACTTGTAAGCTGCTGGGAATGATCCAGTAGAGGGGGAAAAAATAATGTGGGAAAGAGACCAGTCATGCAGCAAAGAGGGGCTGACCTTAAATAGGAGCAAAGTCAGTTCATTCTGCATTACGAGGGGGAAGACAGGAAAGATGGACACAGAGATGGACAAGGAGTTATGGTGGTGGAGGTTTGTGGAAGTTCTCCTCTGAATTCCTCTATTTTCTCAGTAAAAAATAAGAAACAAAGTCATCAACTGAGAGTAAGAACGAGGGAAGAGGTGTTGATGGTTTAGGTGAGAGAAGGTGTAAAATAGACATCTAAAAGAACAAAGAGTATGTCAACCAGAAATGGATCACTGGGGAGCACTAAATGTCCCCTTAAAGTGTGCAGTCACACTGACCAGTGAACTTTAACTGACTATATAGCCTTCTGGTCTGAGCAATCCTCATATAAGGCTCCCTGTCCTGTCTTCAAATTGCCCTGACCCTTGGGAAGCACCCATCCCTCTGCTCTCCTCTCTTGGCATATTGAGAGGCCATTTTCCCAGCACCATGGCTTTGGAAAGGATGCATTTCATGCAGGGTGACACTGGGAACGCTGTCTCTGTGAAAAGAACTGTTGTTTAGAGTCTCTCTACTCTTCATTTTTCTCTCATTCAAAATGTGTTATCGGAAAGACCAGGATTAATGCCGTAACTGCTTTTACTCTCCTAGGCACCATGTTTGGTGCTTCAGGGATACAAAGACTAGCAGGGATCCTGCCAGCACTCAATGAATGTATAATCTGGTTGGGGAGCACAGATTTGTACACCAGCACCTATATACAATAGCCAAACCCACTTGACCATGAGCACTCACACAGTGGGAACTGCAGGTAACTAGATAGGGGTACATGATTCAGATCAGATACTAGAGAGGATCAGAAATTTGAGAGACCAGACCAGGGTTAGACATCAGGGGAAGCATCCACTGGAGCAATGGGACTTAGGCACAGATATTAGGCATGCAAATCGTTTTCGTGAGCTTTCCACCATGTGCGCTGGAATACGTTAATGAGCTCAATTTCCCTTAGCACTGAAGCTCTGCTCCAAGCCTTTGAACTGACACACCCTGTCAAAATATGTGGAAATTGGGTACCCTAGGTCCAGACCTCCCATGGAGAATCTGAAGGGAAGATAGAAGTACTCACATGTTGGTTGCCACCACCTCCCTCCCTCCCAGGCAACTGGGTGTAGGAAACTTTGCCCATACTTCTCAGCTCATTTCCTTTTCAAGATGTTTTTACTGTCTATGTTTGTTTTAATCAGAACGTATTCATATTTGGGGGTACAGGGACATCAATAAAGAAATATTTATTTTTCCTCCTCTCCCAGGAGAGTTCCTGGAAGTCTGGGATTTGCACATCATCTTTATTCTGTATGGCTACATTTGGGGCAGGAATTAGCTTATTTTGCCTATTTAAATTAATAAGCTGAAAGAGTTCCTCTCATGGCCATCGTGTGGTTGAATGACAGATCTATGCCTTTGCCTGATGCAGAGGCTCCATGGGAAACAACGGATTCTTGCTGAACTCTGATGGAAAGACAAGTGCCACAAACCATTTAAATTTTAGATTGTACCTGTCACTGACAATACCTTTCCATTGCTTCAGAGTGATAAGAAACTCACCTAACATCTGTCCTTTCAAGGATCCTAAACAAGGGTTGTTCATCTTGTAACCTTAAAAAGGTGGCAGAAACTGCATTATAACAAGCAATGAAAATATTGGTACAAAGTGCCCTGAGGTAAACGTTAGAGATTACTGAGAATAGCTTTAAGAAAATCATAGGGAAGAAGATAGTTAAGAAAAGTCCTTAACATTGATGCAGTTTGAGCTTAAAAGGCCAACTACAGGAATATTTAAAATTGGCAACCTCGAAGACAAAGAGCAATAGAAAAGACTGAAATAAACTTAAGCAAATTTAGACTACAGAGGGACTTATTTCCTGACTAATGTCAAGAGCTGATTGTCCTCTGCCACAAGTGGACAAACAGCACACACTTTGCTTAAATACCACCCTTTCTAATTGGTGTCCTTGGGCTGACATCTATTAATGGCTAGAGGTTACAAGTTTTTAGTAAAGAGCAAGCAAGAATTTTGCTTTGGCAACCCAAGGAGAGACATTCACACTAGCCATGTCAGATTGTCTATGTCTGTCACTCTGGCTCTATCAGAGTGGGAGGAAGAGGGTGGTTTCTTAGAGAAGGAGAGACCTGTGCTGGTTGAGAGAAGGTAAACACCACCAGCCTTAAAGCTCAGGCCTTGGCCACAAATGCTGTTTGCTCAGGCAGAACTAAGAGGCAGAATTGGAACAGAGGGGCTCTTTGGATGAGCTGGGAGTTCAGCCAGTGGGGCTTCTGCAGAAGGCTCTGCCTGGCCTGGGAGTACTGAATGGAAAAAATCATTTCTGAGCTAGCGAGAAGGGCTTACTGCTCCAGAGTGTTTGTCATTCATACATTCATTTGGCAATTCAACTTTGTAGTGTTATTTAACATCATTTATAGCGAGTATCTCCTCAACTAGATGGTAAATTCTTGAGGGCAAGTTTTTTAGGTTAAGCCCTTAATCTCTATGGCAACCTAGGAGATAAGTGCTATTACTGGCTCTATTTTGCATAGGAGGAAAGTGAGGCAGAGTGAGAGAGAGATGAGTAAGCAGCTAATCCAGATGACACAGTTAGAGAGAGGATTCTTACATTTTTATTGAATAAAAGAGTAAATCAATGAGAAGCAATGTGTACATTTTCAAAATACCCTTTCAGCTTTCTTTCTCAAGCAAGTTTAAGATGTCATTTGGAATTCACATTGGAAGTATGGAAGCAAACTGTTTGAAGGACACAACTCAAAGTGAGTGCACTGAGATAGCAAAACAATCAAAGGGTAATCTTTAATTATTTTGTTTCACTGTAAAATGCAAACCAATGAAGCCTGTTGTCTAAAGCAGGAGGTAACAGACAATGCAACGTCAAAGACAATTTCAGCAGTTATTTCTCTGGAAATCACAACTGTTTTTGTATCTGCCAACCAAGTGGAACTCCTCAAATGATTTATTGAAAGCCCGCAAAGTCCTGGCAAGGCATACAAGAGCCTGCCGAAGACACGGGTTGTCGTTTTCCAGGGCCTTACATTTGAAAAAGGGTTCACCATGAGAATTCAAGGGAAAACTGACCTGGCGAGGGCAGCAGGACAAGTGGTAGAGCATGCTTTCACACACCCTGCCAGTTTCACCAGGGAGCATAGCCCCTGGCCACTCTGTACAACAAGGAGGAAACAGGGTCACCAAAAAGTCTTTATGCACTGAAAGGCTAATACTGCTTTTAATAATATTTATAATTAAGGGTGCATCAGTGTTGACAATGGTCATTCAGTCAACAAGCATTTGGGAGAATCTACTATACACTGGGCTCAATGATAGTTATAGGTTTGCCATCATAGAGAGCTGTCCCTAGGGTCCAAAAAACTCAAAGATCTCTTTCCACTTCAGAAACCAAGCTCAAGTTGCATGTTGACTCAAGTAAGCATCAGGTAGAGGGCCAGCAGAGCTAACAAGTCATCTGATCAGCTCTTACCCAATCAGCAAGTTGCCTTCTTGCTTACCTTCTATCACCAAGGCAACAGGTGTAAGCCTGGAACTAGCTGCCAAAGCCGGTCCTGCCCCCAAGCTCCTCTGGCCCTTGGGTGACATATCCCTCATCTTACCCCTTGACTGCCTTGCTTCCCCCACAACTCTACCCACAGCTGTCCATGGTGTTGACGCACACACTAATCAAGGCTGCCTTTGAAGTTTCATTTTTAGTAGGTTTCTTATGTCTGCTGCATTACTGGGGAGTGGGTGCAGACATCTTACCCTAAGAATGAAGCCCTGCAAAAAAAGTTGCTATGAAGTGGGCTGGCTGTGGTGAAAGGAAAAATGGGGTTAGTATTTACCGAAACTGGTCAGGCTGAAGTGGAAATCCCCAAAGAGAAAGATGCAAAACACTCTACTGTTTCTAGTAGGGATGGAGAGATTTGTGGAACCAAAGTGCGAGTGGGGGCGGGAATACGGCACAAAGTCAGTGATATGGCAAGAGAAGATGGGCTGGGGGCTATTTCTTTGTAGATGAAAGATGAAAAATCTTCAAGCATGCAGAATGGTAGAGAAAATAATCTAAATAGTGCCCAGATTAAACAAATATTAACATTATGCCTTTTTGCTTCAACTCCTTTGTTTTAAGAACATGTTATTTCTAATAATATCTAATTGAAACACAGACCTAATTGAAGATCTAATTGAAGCCTCCTTTGTAGTCCTTCTGATCTTATGTTCCCTCCCTCCCCAAAATGCAGATAATTTTCAAAGAGAATGAGAACTACTAAGTCATCATATTGGGATTGTTTTTAACAGCCTTTCATTGATTTTTGCTTCACATTAAATATAAGAAAGCTTGGTTAGACAACTACCAGTTTGTTAGAAATGTGTGTAAGATAAAGCAAATTATATTTCTTATATACCTCACTGTGCTCAAATAAATCAGATCTGGTTCAGATTACATTTCTTAAAGAAAGTCACTCATTTTATAGCCTGAAAGAAATGGAGACTTAGCATATCTTCTCCTAAATATCCCCCTTTGGCCCTGGAAAAGAATCTGTCTGTCTGGGCCCCATTTCTGAAATTCACCTCTTTCCACATACATTTTTCACATGTGGCCTGTATCATTTCTGTAGCTAGCTAGCACATCTTCCTAAGAACATTTCTTCATGTGTGTAATATAAATCAATAGGGAATTGTCTCAACATTTTAGGTATATTAGCTCAGTGAATCTTCATAACAACTAGATGAGTTAGATACAGATATTATCCCCATTTTACAGATGAGAAAACTTACCTGCAAAATGTACTGGCCTTTGCATACTTCTGTGAAGGAATAATGTGGCTGTCATGAACGCTTGATTGCAGAGTAAACTGTAGCCCATGTCCAATTTTATGTTATTGCACTATGTAATTCCCAGGCCTTTAATATCCTAAGGCTTCAATCCATCCAGTCATTGTGCCAATGACTATGTATTGTAGCTACTCCCTTGACTTTTTTCAAATACAGAATTTTCATTTCCTCATAGAAAACTCACTAGAAGATGAATGTCTCATTGGACCCAAGCGGCCCATTTTACACATAGGAATATGTTAGCCATCCATCTTCTTGAGCCTAAGGAAGGTCTGGGACTCCAGAGAAGGTAAATCAGAGGTACTCAGCAACAGCAGGATACATGCCACAAACAAACAGATGCAGTGCGAGGAGAAAGATGGAGCCCCTTTAGCCACAGGGACTTTCTACCCTCTTTCTTTCTCTATACCTCTGACCATTCTTCCTTTTCCCCCTGCCTGGCCAAGGCAACCATCTTCAAGGCCCAGAGTAATCCTAACTCTTCCAGTGAAGCCCTCCTAGACAACTGCAGCCCACACTCTTTCCTCATCATGTTGGCCTTTAATATGATGCAATTGCTTTCTCTGTCTCTGTCTCTGTCTCTGTCTCTCTGTCTCTCTCTTTCTCTGATTGCCCAATGAACTTCCAAATGGCATAAATAGTACCTTATACTTATGTATATTTAATAGCAACCACTACAAAACTCATTGGGGTGCTGATTATTTCGTGCTTTAAGGACATGGAGGGGGGAGTGTGGAGGAGACTGAATGGAGACAGGGAGGTTATTATCATGGTGATTCTACCCAATCCTCCCCTAAAAGGCAGATGGTATTGCTTGGACATTGTGCAACTACACAGAAATCTTCCAAGGGGCACCTGGGTGTCTCAGTCAGTTAAGCATCCAGCTTTGGCTCAGGTCATGATCTCACAGTCTGTGGGTTTGGGGGCCACTTTGCATCAGACTGTATGCTGATGGTTGGAGCCTGGAGCCTGCTTCAGATTCTGGGTCTCCCTCTCTCTTTCTGCCCTTCCCCTGCTAGCACTCTGTCTCTCTCTGCCTGCCTTCCTCCTTCTCTCCCTCTTCCTCTCTCTCTCTCAAAAATAAATATTTAAAAACTTAAAAAAAAAAAAGAAAGAGGGGTGCCTGGGTGGCTCAGTTAGTTAAGCATCCGACTTCAACTCAGGTCATGATCACACAGTTCGTGGGTTTGAGCCCCGCATCAGGCTCTGTGCTGGTGGCTAGCTCAGAGCATGGAGTCTGCTTCAGATTCTTTATCTCCCTCTCTCTCTGACCCTCTCTGGCTCATGTTGTCTTTCTCTCTCTCTCAGAAATAATTAAACATTAATTTTTTTTAAATTTTGTTTAAAAAAAAAGAAAGAAAGAAATCTTCTTGCCATGGAAGGAGTAATATTCCCTCCTTCCACTGCAAGCAAAAAATAATATGGACATCTAATGGATCTTCAAATGTCTTACGTTGGTTCATAGAAGGCATAACAGGATCTATTATTAGATTGTATCTTATAAGAGGAATTAAACACAAGATAAAGGTAGCAGAGTGAGGAGGTTAAGAACATGGACTCTAGAACCAGATTGCCTTGGATCAAATCCTAGCTCTACTATTTATTAACTTGAGTGAGCTACTTAACCTCTCTAAGCCCCTGTTTCTTAATCTGGAAAACCAGGGTGATAATAATAGCACCTATCCCATAAGGCTTTATGAGTTTTATATGTGCTGATAGTGGTAAAGCACTTAGAACAGTGCCTTGTACAAAATAGCATTATACACATTTGATGCCTCTTTTCATGTTCCTACTCTAACATTTTATTTTCCACTAAAATAAGGCTTCCATTCAGGCTGTTTATCTTATTATAGCTTTACATGCCATGGATTGGGCCCAACAAATCTCCTCACTGTATGTAATAATTTTTTACAAAAGCAATCAGAAGAAATGCCTTTCAACCTGGCATAATGGAAAGAGTGTGGCAGACCCAAGTTCAAGTGCCAGTGCCACTCTCTAGCATTTCTGAATCTCAATATCTTTATTTGTACAGTGAAGTTAATACTTTCTTCATACAATTATAAAAATTGGCAATAATGCTGGATATAATAACCAGTTGGTGAACAGTAGGCACTCAATTAATGATAGCAACTTTCATCATTGTCAGTATCATGAACTGGGTTTCCCTCATGTTTCATAGAGTAATTTTACATACTGTTAAAACTTGTTTTTAAAAGATAGTTATATTCTTGAGACTTGTAAATTTTCTACAAAAGTTCACAGCTTCTATTATGAAAGCTAACATGGGCTCTGTAATTCTAACACTTCCTACCAGTTAAAAGAGCTGTGCTAGAGAAAACTAAAAAATAACTTTTAACCTCTTTATTGAGCCATTATTGACATATAAAAAGCTGTATATACCTAATGTATACAACCTGATTGTTGAGGGATAAGTATATACCTGTGAAACCATTACCACAATCTATGCCATAGATCATTACCTCCCAACATTTCCTCCTATTCCCTCCAGAAATAATTTTGCAACATGTTTATACATTTTTTGTTTATTTATTTTTTTTGAGAGACAGAGAGAGTATGAGTGTGGGAAGGGCAGAGAGGGAAAGAGAGAGAGAGAGAGAGAGAGAATCCCGAGCAGGCTCTGCATTGTCACCACAGAGCCTGACAGGGGACTTGAACTTACAAACTGTGAAAAATCAAGAGTCAAGCCAAAATCAAGAGTCACACATTTAACTGACTGAGCCACCTAGGCACCCTGCAACTTTTTTAGATTTTAAACAAATCCCCAGGTTTCATTACACTATGCACTGAAACATGTATTTAAAACTACTTTCAAAAAAGAAAGGGTTGGGGCACTTGGGTGGCTCAGTTGGTTAGGTACCCCACTTTGGCTCAGGTCATGATTTCACAGTTACTTCACTGGGCTCTGTGCTGACAGCTCAGAGCCTGCAGCATGCTTCAGATTCTGTATCTCCCTCTCTCTTTGTCCCTCCCCTGCTTGAGCTCTGTCTCCTTCTGTCTCTCAAAAGAAAATAAATGCAAAAAATATTTTTTAAAGAAAGATTTGGCTTCAGTAGTATCAAAAAAATGGATATCATACTATAGGCAGTGGCTGGCATCACTATTTTAAAAGAGAAACCAAGTACCAAAGGAACATAGTGAGAACTCGTTCAAGACGTAAGTTACCTACAGAAAATGTTGTGGTGAAAAAGTAATTACTCAAACTCCTTTTGAAATTGCAAGGGATTTGTTCCTTTGAAATAATTTTTAGAGTTTAAGAAGAACATTTTAGAAGCAAAGTTATGACTAGCCTTACCCTTATTCAGAAGACTCAGTAGAACCATGGCATGTTAGAGCTATGGGAAATTATCCTAAAGGTAATTTTAGGACAGTTGCTCCACTCTACAGATTAGGAACTCAGACCCAGAGAGGTGATAAAAGTAGCTCAGGATCAGTTGTTTATCACCTTTCCCACCACCAGTCACCTCCCTGGGCCAGAGTTTTTACATTTGCACTCACCTCACAAACTACTGCATTTCTTGACTGTAAACTTAGATAAATGTGAGAACTGATATACATATATACCTAAAGGGAGAGAATTTACATCTCTGTGTGTACATGAGGTTAGTAAGAAAAAAATAAAAGGGCAGAGGAATATTCTCTTCATATAATTGTTTTATCAATGACTTTGACTATTTCATCCATTTAAAAAATTTGTTATCTAAAAATTATCTAGTCAAAACCACATTTTTTGATGAGGCCTAAGAGGCTCTGACCACTCTAACCAGAAGGCACATATTGAATAGTTGTATTAGGTCAGGTGGGTTACAGGAAGAATGCCTAGAGCAGCGTTTTTAGTCAAACTGATCTACATGGTTATAATGTATGTTTATGGAAAGCCCCATTATTCACAGCGACACAAATAGAGCAAAACCTTCACAGATGTTGGGGTACAAATTCTGTCCTCACACAGACCTACACCATCCGTCTTGACACAGCTGGGCGCTCTGCCTCCCTGAGGAAACTAACCAGTACCCCACATAGGCAGCTCAAAAGTGGCTTTGAACAGGTGTTTCCACAGTTGCTTTTCAATTCCATTTTCTTGGACTTGGTAAAGGGCTATCAAAAACCAGAATTAGAGACACAATGCAAATCCAAAACCAGATTGTTTTCCCCACTGTCCTGGTGTGACTTCACTGGCTATTCCATCCTATACAGGGAAGCCACCCTTCTCCTTGGATTATTTGGGGAGGGGAGCTGTCAAAGTTAAAATTCTTTCATAGGATGGAGAAAGTGACTTGCTAAAATTCTTGTTATATTCCTGTTCACAGAGCATTCTAAGTCTTCTGGGAATAGGTAAGGGAAATTGAGATCATCTCTCCCAGGCATCACAGCTTCCTTGGTGTATTTTTCTTATGATAATTTTCTAAGTATGTAAGTGTGAGTTATTTTGAAACCTTAATTCCCTACATTTTCCCCTCCTATTAATTAACTTTATTGTTATTTCAGTGCTCATTAGCACCTCTACTAGACAATATAGGAAAGGAAATGAAACTCATTTATAATGAGACAATACCGAGAAAACATTTGCTCTAGTCAGTACTGGAAGAAAAAGAACCATAGAATGAAGTGACTTAAGAGATCATCACTTTGTAGTGAGTAAGATGCCTCTAGATATGACGTAGGCTACAAGGAAGAAAAAATCCTGACTTTGTTTAACAGCCAAAGATATATGATTATATAATAAGTCTATGGATAAATTGTTCAAAGGTTGTTGTGATGGCTCAGCAGTGTGGCCAAGGGCCTAGCCTCTTTCTGTCTCTAGGCCCCACCTTCCTCAGACTACTGGCTTTCCTTTCTCATGCCTGTTTACACATGGAAGAAAGATGGCTGTCACAATTACAGTTATCTCCTCCCCGTACAACTGCTTTCAAGGAAGGAAGCAGAAGGCAAAGAAGAGGTGTTCTTCCCATGTCTCTGACACTTTAACTAGGAAAATAACCCTTTTCAGAAACCCTACAGCAGACTGCCCCTTTGGTTATATGAGTCAGGACTAGCTGCAAGGGAGGCTGAGCAAAGTCCTGTTTCATTTTTCAGGCTCTATTCTATCTTGAGAAATAGGAAGAAAGGGGTGTTGAAGTTACTAGAGGGTTATCCAACCAATAGTATCTGCCACAAGCAAGAACTGTCTTAGATAACTGAGGCCTAGAGCACTTAGGAAACTTACATTTAACATTTGTTGGGCACCCAGTATATACTGGACACTCATACTAGATGGTGACCAAGCCAAAGCTAAAGGCTGGGTCAGCCTGACCTGCAACATAATGTATATGTATCAGATCGCTCTGTAGTCTGTTCAGTAGCAGAAGAGCGCACAGTGCACACTGGGGAGAGAAGCAAACAAGCTTTCTGTTAGAAATGACTAAAAAAATTATTATTATTTGATTCTTCTTAAATAATAGAGACAAAAACACTTTTCTAGTAGATATTAGCATTGATAAAAGATGCATCAGGGAAGAAATTTTGAAACTGGCTACTGGTAATATGATGGGATCTATGATGCCTGAATATTAAGTCAACAGTGATGCATCCTTATGATGGGGGGGGTGGACTGGATATAAATTTCTTCTATATCAGGTATCCATAAGAGATTGAGAATGTACTATCCAAAGGACTAAAAACTATAAATATAATCACACTCCACTATTTTAGACTCTTTTTATCATCCCCGATTTCATGAATGAAGAAGCTGAAGCTAAACAAGTTTCAGTGAGTTAGTATTAAGTCTCAAGGAGATTCAGTGACACAGCACACATCAGTGATCAATAAAATTTCTGCATGATATTAGGCAGCAGAGCTTAAGGCATACATCTAAATAGAGTATATAATTTATTTTTCTGAATTGTGTCAGCTCTAATTTCCCAGACAGTTCAAGCAAAGGCAGGATGTTAACCTGAATCACCTCTGGAATTCATCCCAAAGCTGAGACTATTCCCCGAATGACCTCGATAACTGTAGCTATGGTCCTATCCACTATGATCCTACAAATAACTTTACATGGAGACTTCTAATGACAACTGTAATGGTTTAACTAGTAGCTTACATATGGAAATGAGAATTTCAAAATTATACTCTCATCTGAATATAAACAACTCCAAATTACCAACACAAGTTTTGCCCTAAATAAATGGTCACAATAAGCCTATCCATCAAGGGCACTGACACAGGTCCCAAGGACTATGAATGTCCAAGAGAGGGGTGGCGATAGTGTCATCAGGCTACATCGTTGGGAACTACAGAGGACCAAGTCCAAGTCAGACCCGACTAGCACAGTGACATATGTGCTCAGATTTCAAGCAGTTTCCAAGATATCTTGGGACTATAAGAAACTATAGTAGCAAAGGCAAGAATGGCCTTCTCCACTATGGAAAGGCAGGGCTTGGAAGGAAGGAGGATTTCACTGTATTCCCTGTTCCCTAAGACATTGTTCTGGTTTTAACTAACCTCACTCCTTTGGAGAAAGACAGAGACCTCTTTGTTATATGCAGGGGAAACCCACATGAGATTTAGTATAGAGGCCCATTTTTACTAAGTATCTCACTGTGTAATTCTGTGCATATGAACAAGCCTCAGAAAAATATGAATTTATAACCATGTTCTTACCCTACTGTATACAAAATCTTTTGTTCCCTAATTCAGATTATGTGCTCTGAAGACATACTGAATGCTAGAGACAGAGGAGCCCTAGAGATGATCTACTTAGGCACTTTAGACTCTCTTAGTTCCTTTGACAGAACAGAAAAAGACATGCTAAAAGTTCTAAGAAAGGAGCCAAGCCAGAAATGCAATCCAGAGCTCCTAATTCCCAGTCCAAACTTGATTCTCTCATGGAAGAAATAAAATATTGCCTTCTATTCTGTGGCTCTATTTCCAATCACCTATCATGGGGAGATATGTCCCTTCCTGGAATCCAGAATGGATCCTACTGTGAAGAAACAGTTAAAAAAAATTTAATGTTTATTTGTTTTTGAGAGAGTGAGACAGAACATGAGCAGGGGAGGAGCAGAGAGAGAGACACATACAGAATCAAAGCAGGCTCCAGGCTCTGAGCTGTCAGGACAGAGCCTGACACAGCACTCTGACCCATGAACCATGAGATCATGACCTTAGCTGAAGTCTAATGCTTAACTGACTGAGCCACCCACACACCCTGTGAAGAAACAGTTTTAAAATAGCAATTGGTGGGGCGCCTGGGTGGCTTAGTCAGTTAAGCGTCCGACTTTCGCTTAGGTCATGATCTCGCGGTTCGCGGGTTCGGGCCCCGCGTCGGGTTCTGTGCTGACTGCCAGCTCAGAGCCTGGAGCCTGTTTCAGTCTGTGACTCCCTCTCTCTCTGACCCTCCCCTGCTCATGCTGTCTCTCTCGCTGCTAGAAATAAATAAAACATTAAAATAAATAAATAAAATAGCAAAATAAATAAAATAGCAATTGGTAAAGGTGAAATCATACTATACTTCAAGTATGTTATGGTATTTTGTGGGCTTAATAGGAAACCTAATTGTTACTATTTCTATGGAAAAAACTTTAGTGTTCTAAATAGTCTACTTGCACATGCAACCATGCAACTTCAGAATAAAGCCTCATAAATAGGCTAAGATTGTGAACCCTATGGCCCAGTTCTTGGAAATTTTTGTATCATCTCTATGGATTTATGGGCAGATTTTTCTCCCTGATAAAAAAAATATCATAAAGTTTCAAGGAGAAAAGACGTTTTCACCCACTTCTCTCCCTGTATGCTGAAGGCACTGTCTTGTGATGCCTGTGCAACCTCAGACACAAGGTAATACAGAGAGGTAAACGCTCCTGGATCTTCCATGACATCATCAAGCCGCTGAAGCAACAATGGAACTAGAATTCATGTACATAAATAATAAAAGCCTTTTGGTTAAGACACTACCAGTTGAGTTTTCTGTTCCTTGTGGCTAAACGCATTTCTAACATGCACTCACTCAGGCTAGCACAAGAAAGGGGTTTATTATAAGGATTCATATGGTTAATGGAGATATAGAATCTCATAACACTTCAGTAACAGGGACAGGCCTCACAGATCGTGAATTGAACAGTAGTTCTAAATCGAAGGCCAGAATCTTCACTTGCAATTTTAGAGAACTTCACTCAGGTGCTTGACTCTATGTATCTTTTCTCTACCTCATATCTTCTGCTTATATAAAACACACTCACTTAGGCCATTTCAAGTCTCTCTTAATTTAATGATCTTTTAGCTACAGCTCCCCCTAGAAATTCCCAATATATCTCTGCTGAAATCCTTCAGGGAGAAAATACAATTGACCAAGCACATCTTCTTGCCAACCCATATCACAAGTCACTGGCCAGTTTACAGATTATCTTTGGCACAAGTATCCTGTCTTGGTCCAATCAACTATGCTCTGAGCAACAAGGTTACATGATATAAAATTGAGCCATAGGGAGCTGCCCCTTCAACAAGACTTCATGGGACAGTGGGTTGGTAAGGCACAGGGACCCATAGGGTCAAGCACTGCAGCACTTGGGAGCAGAAAGTTGGAAATACCAATGCCCTGTGCTCTTATCCCTTATCTCTGTCCCTCTCCAACCAAATTAGTCTGGTTCTAAGACTTTTTGTCTGTTTGTTATTACTGTTTGTTATTCTTGTCTCATACAAATAAAAGACAAGTTGTCTCCAAGTAAACTTTGGTTGCTACTACTGGAAAAGAAAAAAAGCAAGGAGGGAAGGAAGGAAGGAGGGAAGGAAGGAAGGAGGGAAGGAAGGAGGGAAGGAAGAAAAAAGGGAGAGGGAGCGGGAGAGAGGAAGGGAGGGAGAAAGAAGAGTGGGAAGGAAGGAAGGATGGATGGAGAGAGAGAGGAAGGAAGGACAAAAGAACAGAGCAAGAGCAAGAGGCTATTGTCTTTGACAGGCACAGACAGGTGTTGATGAGGCATAGACAGGTGTTGATGACAAAGACTTGGCACATTAGCAAGAGAGGGAGACAGAAAGCAAAGCCATGAAGGAGGGAGGTCCAAACCACCTCCCAACTCAGCCCAGAGCCAATGAGAAACAGAGGTGGTTTCATGCAAGACAGAGGTTTTAATGGGTGACACAAACTAGACTAATCCAACAGGCTCCTGTGGTACAATCCTGCCCCAGTAGAAAGCATTCCATGGACTCAGATATACTGTGGGTCCTACCATTCTTCCCACAGGAGTGTTATCTCCTTTCCCTGACATCAACATTTATAATACATTTTTACCGCACATCTCATCAAATAGGCCTAAATTACTTCCATTCCAAAAAGGGCAAAAATACCCAACTTATCCCTGGGAATAAAACAGGCAATGGGGGGCGGGGGAGGGGGGAACAAAACCAAAAACCCAGCCCAATGTATCTAAAAGCACAAAGTGAAACTATGAAAATGGGATTTTACTCCATGACTACCAGAGGTTACTTCCAAGCATTTGCTTTGCAGAAAACCTTGGCTTTCACTCCTCTCTTGATTTTTTTTTTAAGCTGGTCTTTGAATACTACTCAGTAGGTAGTTGGCCCTTTTGATGTTTGGCACTGGTATAAAAAGGATGAGTTATTTAATTTTCTGCAAAGGCAACCAAGCCTGTTAGGTATGTAAAGAGGCAAGCCGTTCAGGCATATGTGGCTGTGCAGGAGTGAAAGCTTTTATTCTTTGAAGGTTCAGAGTTAACATGTCAACTGATTCCAAGGAATTGTGCATCAGACCCTGAAATGTAGAAACTAAGCTAGGCAGCTTGGAGTGCTAGGTTAAAACAATTATCGGGAAAATTAAGAGGAATTGAAGGACTGACTGCTCAGAGTGGAAAAACACTTTTTTTCTTTTTCATCTCCAATTATCTAAGTTGGCTGTCTTCTTCCCAAATAGAATGTTGGCAATCCAAAGGAAAATCAAAAAGGAGCTTAAGTTGCCTATGTCGACAAAAGAAAGACAAATTAGAAATCTTGGCTTGATTATACAGACAGGTTAGAATACAGGGGGATACCAGTGGGAAATTTTGTTTAGCCTGAATGGTCCAGATTGGTCACTTGTATGGAACTAAGTTGATGTGTTGTGATAGAAGTTTTTAATTTGTGTATAAACAAGACCCAAGAGGGAGCGGGAAACACTCAACAAATTTATCAGATGCCTATGTGAACGAGGCTGCATGCAAAATGTCAGGAATACAGAAACAAAACATAAACATCTAACCAAACTATTCCATGAAATAAATCCAAAAATTATAAACTGGAAATAAATTAAAATAGATGTCCATAGAGTTTCTGGGTTTGGAGGATGATTAAGCACTTTGAGTTTCATGAACTTTGTAAAGCCCCCAGACTACTTGAATCCAATCCAAGCTTCTTAGCATAGAACTAAAGACCTTCTACAATTTGGCCTCAAATATTTTTCTATTCTTATCCCCTACCAAACCTCTCCAGCTCCATACTATATACGTTAGGGTCAACTCAACAGTTTTTCAAATGTACTATAACTCCATCATTTCAGTTAAGCTATCCCCTCAGCCTGGAATCTTCCCCTCTTGTCCCCATTCTCCCTGCCACCACTCCTTCTGCTATACCACATATGACTGCTGAAGCCCATTTTTTTTTTAGCCTAATTAAATGCTAAAGCCTCCATGAAGAACAGCCTTTATCCCTCTTGGTCCAATTGCCATGCATTCTTCTGGGCTCCTATTACATTTTGTTTACGCCTCTTTTTTTGGTGGACACTGTTAATACCTGGCATTATATTCATAAATCTATCTACAGCTCCTACTAGACTGTTCTTTTTCTGAAGGAAGTCATGATCTTATTCATTTCCATAGTCCTGCTAGATTTACACAGAGTAGGTATTCAACACATATTCATTAATGCATGGACTGAGCTGAAGGATAAACAAGATGCATGAATATGTTCTCGATAAGTAAGCAAAGCCAACCAATAAAGTATGGATAGTCTATAAAAATGCATTTATTCTTTTTTTAGTATCTTTTGTTGCTTTCTATATCAGCACATTGCTTTTTCCATGGGCTTCCACTCCAGACTTCTGTAATTCTTGATATTTCTCCTTTTTAAAATTTATTTTTGTTCTGAGTTACTCTTCCTTTGTGTCTCTATCTCTACTAGTAAGTCAGGGCACTTTAGGAAAGCATGGGCCAGTATACACTGACAGAATTTTCTTATCAGAACATGCACCTGCCCAGACACGTCAAGGAAATGTATTTTTTGAAAGAGAATTCACAACACCATGAGAGGAGATTTCTTTAATGCAGAGCATTTATGCCAGCTATACAAGGAGAGGCATGTGAACAGACAAACCTCAATGAGGAGATTTCCATTTGAAATCAAAACTAATTAGATCTTTGCATTAATTTTGGCTAAATTTTCCAAAGACTAAAAGAGGAAAGCAAGGTCTAGGGAGAAGATTGTTTTATGTCAAGAACAACAAAAACTCAGGATAAAAGGAAGAGCAAGGAAAAAGGGCAACAGGGAAGGTATCCCTTACATAAACCAAGTTGGTTCTGGCTTCATGGACTTTAGAGGCTTCAAGGAAAAAGACGGTCAACATTATTAATGACAGCTCAGAGATAGAATATTTAAGCAATTGTTCAGTAAATATTTGTTGAGTATTTACTATGTGGCAGGACTGTTCATAGGACTGAGCAGGACAGTCATGGTCTCTGTTCTCAAGGAGCTTCTAGTCTAATGAGGAGGCCAGATCTTAAATAAACAATTGCACAATTAATGGTGAGAAGTGTTACTACGGAAAAGTATATAGTGCTCTGAGAATGTATCATGGGGGCACATAACCTCATCGGTAGGGTCAAGGAAGGCTGCTCTGTGGAGGCCCAGAAAGACACGTGGATATTTCCCATGTAAAAACGTGAAGAGACTTCATTTCAGGCAGAAAGATGTGAACATAGATACAATCAGGCCTGGAAGTCAAACTAGGAGAGTAGTCTTGAGGCACAAGAAAAATTGGATATGGATTTATGAATAGGTGGGACCCCATCTCTGACTGTCCTCAATAGCCAGGCTTCCCCTGTGATGTATTCTTATAGCACCCTGTCTCCAGAATTCACAGTTGTATGTGTACACAGGAGAGATTAATATCAATTTCTATTTCCAAATGTAAGATCCATGAGAGTGAGAATCATTTTATGTTTTATTCACTAATATAAGCCTAGTGCCTAGCACAGAACTTAGAACATCATATGCACTTAATAAATATTTGTGAAATGAGTGAATGACCAGGTGAATAAATGATTGGTATAGAGTAAAAATATGGCAAGGTGTTGGTTCTAGCATTAACTTTCTATTGATTGTGGATATTTCATTTAACCTCTTCAGGCCCCACTTTTCTCCATGATCAGAATTAAAATCAAAACCTTGAAACCCTTCTCCAATTCAACATTCAAATATGTCCTATTCCCATGGGTTTTGGTCTTCATTTCTTTTCTTGTTTTCATGGTTTCCACTGAGTAGTGTATGTTTTTCCCATTGCTTATTATTTGCCTGCTTACAAAGCCCAGCACTCCAGGTGTTGCCATTTAAAGTTAGAATTTGCATGGAGGAGGGCACTGGTTGGGATGAGCACTGGGTGTTATATGGAAACCAACTTGACAATAAACTATTTAAGAAAAAAAATAATAAAGTTAGAATTTGCAAGTTTATCAGGTCCTGGTCAATGCAGGCAAATTCTGAAGAGCTGGCCTTTCCTCTACCCAAAATTATGTGGGTTATCAAAAGACAAACATCAAAGTTGATTACTTTACCAAGAGGTTCCCAGCCAAGCAGCCTTTTGATTTGCTTTTACTACTTACACACTAAGATAAAGCTGGTTAAAAAACAAAATTCAAAAAGCTCTTTTCATTACATTTTTGGCTCTTCCAGTAAAACAAATTATCCAAAACTAATTAACCATCAGAGGGGTACAATTCTACAGCCTGCACTGAAACACATATACCCACAGAATAGATTTCCAGCAAGGTACATTTTTTTCCTGAAACATCTTAAAATTAACATAATTTTATTTCAGTAGTTTATTAACAAGTGGACTTTAAAATGCCTGTCTTGGGGCGCCTGGGTGGCTTAGTCGGTTAAGCGTCCGACTTTCGCTTAGGTCATGATCTCGCGGTTCGTGGGTTCGAGCCCCGCGTCGGGCTCTGTGCTGACTGCCAGCTCAGAGCCTGGAGCCTGTTCCAGTCTGTGACTCCCTCTCTCTCTGACCCTCCCCTGCTCACGCTGTCTCTCTCTCTCTCCTAGAAATAAACAAAATATTAAAAAATAAATAAATAAATAAATAAAATAAAATGCCTGTCTTAACAATGAATGTGTGTAACATATTATTTATTTTTGCATCTGAAAAATGTCTCAGTTAATAACCTAAGATATTCCTAGTAAGAAGAGTTAAAATACTGTTTTCACTGTACTGATCATAACAAAAGAAGAAAATATATTAAGTGTCTTTTGTACTAACCCAGTTTATAATAATATCAAAAATATAGATTTACAATATTTTAAATGTCCAATCAATTCTACCATTCTTTGGGCATATAAAGCTTTCTCAGCAGGTAACAAAATTATTTTGAAAATTATTTTGAAAATTATTTTGAACAAAATTATTTTGGTTTGGAGTCCTTTGAAAGTTTGTTCCTGCTTCTCTGAGTGCTTGCACCAGGGAAACTTACAGCATAAATCTACAACGATTTGCACCAAGAACATCTAACATATAACTGTGTCCCTGAAGAAGTACAAGCAAGCATAGTCTGGAGAGCCTGTCCAGAAAGCAGCGGGGAAAATATCAGATCTGATCTTCAAACCTGCTTCTTAATTATTCTGCTTCAAGCACTTGCTCCTTACATGAGTAAAGCCCTTTACTCTCTTATCTCTTAAATCATCTTATTTAACTTAGGGTGGTCATATTATAATATAGAAAGTAATGGCTACTCTTGCTTTTTGCAAAGACCAAAAACAAGCTTTGGGTGCATATTCTAATAATACAATATAAAATACAGTAAAAGAGAGTGCTCAGGTGGGATTTTATCAAATTTGTGAGAAGTGGTAACAATCTAAAACTTAATAACAATGTGCCAAAAAGGATGATGTCTTACCAAAAAAAAAAAGTGGCATCCATCCTAGCAGAATACATCTGTTTAGTCCACAGGCAGATCTGTGAAAGCTTGAGCAATACTCTTCTTGCCAAGAAAACTGGTTTTGCTGTCCAATAGTTTTCTCATAGAAAAGGACTGTTTTTATCAAGACAGTTTATATATATTGATATTTCACATGTAATGTATCTCTCCTTTGAGTATTAATTACAGATATGTCTTTTTAAATTTTTCATTGAGATATAATTTGCACACCACATAATTCACTCATTTAAAGTGTAAAATTCAATTGCTTTAGCGTATTCAGGTTCATGCATTCATATAAATGCAATCATGATATGTGGCCTTTTGAGCCTGGCTTCTTTTATATGTTTTTTGTTTTGTTTTTAAATTTTTTTTATAGTTTATTTATTTTTGAGACAGAGAGAGACAGAACATGAGCGGGGGAGGGGCAGAGAGAGAGGGAGACACAGAATCTGAAATAGGCTCCAGGCTCTGAGCTGCCAGCACAGAGCCTGATGTGGGGCTCAAACCCACCACTGCGAGATCATGACTTGAGCTGAAGTCAGACACTTAACCAACTTAGCTACCCGAGTGCCTCTTCTTTTATATGTTTTAAAGGGATCATCCACATTGCAGTAGGTATTAGTACTTTATTTATTTTAATTGAAAGATAACAATCCATTGTATGGATTTACCACATTTTATATTTCCACTCAACAGTTGATGGCATTTGGGTTGTTTTCACTTTGAGGATATTATGACAAACGCTGCTACAAACACCTGAATACAAGTTTTTGTGAGGACCTTTGTTTCATTTCCCTTGGATCTGTCTATAGCTAGAAGTGGAATCACTAGATTATATGGTAATTCTATGTTTAATCCATTTGAAAAACTGCCAGATTATTCACCAAAGAAACTGTGCCATTTTACATTCCCACCAGAAGTGCATGAAGGTTCCAATTTTTCTACATCTTCGTCAATACATGTTTTATCTGCCTTTTTGATTATAGCCATCCTAGTAAGTATGAAGTGGTACCTCAGTCATTTTGATATGGATTTCTCTAATAACTAATTATGTTGAACATTTTTTCATGTGCTTACTGACCATTTGTATCTCTTCTTTCAAGAAATATCTATTTAGGGGCGCCTGGGTGGCTTAGTCAGTTAAGCGTCCGACTTTCGCTTAGGTCATGATCTCGGGGTTCGTGGGTTCGAGCCCCGCGTCAGGCTCTGTGCTGACTGCCAGCTCAGAGCCTGGAGCGTGTTTCAGTCTGTGACTCCCTCTCTCTCTGACCCTCCCCTGTTCACGCTGTCTCTCTCTCTCCTAGAAATAAATAAAACATTAAAAATTTAAAAAAAAAAAGAAATATCTATTTAGATCCTTTTCCCATTTATTATTACATTACCTTTTTATTATTGAGTTGTAACAGACATACATATTTTTAAAGAACCTCAATAGGCAAAAATACAACTAACAATTTAATAAACACATATGGATTACCTGCTATGTACAGTTTAGGGCAGTGACCTAAGTGTGTAGAAAGTAAGGGAAAGATGCATCAAGATGCTTATAATTACTAATGGAGTGGGAAATGCCCACTAGTAGAGGAAAATCATATCAGATTAGAAAAATCAGAAAGGGCATCATGGAAAAGTTGGTGTTTGTAGTAAGTCTTTTAAAGCAAGGAGAGTTTTGGAAGACAGAGAGATAGGGAGGGACATTTCAGGCAAACAGAACAGCACAAGAAAGGGCAGAGGCGCACTGGCATTCCAGGCCTGATAAGGGAACAGCACATAGTTGTTGGGCTAGAGAGTGGAATAAGTAAAATGGTGGATGATGAGGCTGAGAGAGGTTAGATGAGAAGATACCTTGGAGAGTTAAATAACAGGTTGGTGGGTCTGTGTTCAAATCCCTAAATAAGTGGTTCTCAACCAGAAGCAATGTTGGCTCCCAGGGGATTTTTGGCAATGTCTTGAGACATTTTTGGTTGTTATAACTCATGGTACTATTAGTGGGTAGAGGTCAAAAGTACTTGCAAATGATCAGTAAGCACATAAAAAAAAAATGTTGAACATAATCCGTCATTAGGGATGTAAATCATAATGACCATGAGGTTCAAGGCACGTGGGTGTCTCAGGTAATGATCTTGTGGTTTGTGAGTTCTAGTCCCCAATCAGGCTCTGTGCTGACAGCTCAGAGCCTGGAGCCTGCTTTGAATTCTGTGTCTCCCTCTCTCTTTGCTCCTCCCCCACTCATGCTCTGTCTCTGTCTCTCTCTCTATCTCTCTAAACAATAAATAAACATTTTAAAAAATAACCTTAATGGGGCACCTGGTGGTTCAGATGGTTAAGCATTTGACTTCGGCTCAGGTCATGATTTCATAGTTCATGGATTCGGCCCCACCACCAGCTCTGTGCTGACAGCTCAGAGACTGGAGCCTGTTTCAGATTCTGTATGTGTCTCTCTCTCTGCCCTGTCCCTGCTCACACAGTCTGTCTC
This sequence comes from Proteles cristata cristata, assembly GCA_017311185.1. Lineage (NCBI taxonomy): Eukaryota > Metazoa > Chordata > Mammalia > Carnivora > Hyaenidae > Proteles > Proteles cristata. The sequence goes on from JAESUZ010002383.1 coordinate 740,362, forward strand.
AAAAATAAATAAACATTGAAAAAAATTTTTAAATGGCCATGAGGTACCACTTCATACTCACTATAATTAAAAAAAAAAAAAACAGATAAAACACATATTGACAACGATGTAGAGAAATGGGAACTTTCATACACTTCTGGTGATAAACATTCTGCAATATACTCCAGCCCACTATGGCAAATAATTACTGGTTCCAAATGTCAATAGTGCTGAGGTGAGTCCTATGATTATCCCAACTTATCACTTTGAGAGAATTTTCATGCTATAGCAGACGGGCTGATTCCAGGCAGAGCCCGGTGACTCTCCAATCCCTATTGAGTTAAGGAGATGGAACTGAAACTCTAGGGAGATGGAGATAGCTAGATTTCATAATACAGAATACAGAAAAGGAATGAATTGCACAGAGAGAGAATTCTAGAGATGTGCAGAGGGTCCCATTGAGAATTTAGCTGAGTACTGAAAACCATACACATGTGAGGAAGACCCCCAAGCTCCAGCCAGGGGAAAGAGCCACGTGAAAGGATAAGAAGGAACAATGTCTAGTATTCACATAGGGTAGAGAAGAGTGTCTGTTGCCACCAGCCAGATTGGAAAACCTCATGATTCACACTATTCCCACCCAACAAGATAAAATTCACAATGTCTGGCACCCAGTCAAAAATTATCACACATGTAAAGAGGCAGGAAAATATGACCCATAATGAGAAGGGGGAAAAATTAGTCAACTGAAAAACAGATGTTAGAATTAACAGACAATGATATTAAAACTAATATTATAACTGTATTCGATATTGCAAAAAGTTAAGTAGAGTTATGGAAGATATACATTAAAAAATAAAACTTCTGGAGATGAAAACTACAGTGTCTGAACATGAAAATATAATGGATGGTGTTAACAGCTGAGGAGACATAACAAAAGAAAAGATTAGTCGGGGTGCCTGGATGGCTCAGTTCTTTGAGTGGCCAACTTCAGCTCGGGTCATGATCGTGCTGTCTGTGAGTTTGAGCCCTGCATCAGGCTCTGTGCTGACAGCTCAGAGCCTGGAGCCTGCTTCAGATTCTGTGTCTCCTTCTCTTTATGCCCCTACCCCACTCACACTCTGCTTGTTCTCTCTCTCACAAATAAATAAACATTAAGGAAAAATTAAAGAAGGAAAGATTAGCCAACTTGGGGCACCTGTGAGACTCAGTCAGTTGAGTGATCAACTCTTGATTTTTGGCTCAGGTCATGATCCCAGGGTCATGGGATTAAGCCCCATGTCTGGCTCTGTGCTAAGTGTGGAGCCTGCTTAGGATTCTCTCTCTCTCCCTCCACCCTTCCCCCCCTCACTCTTGCTCTCTCTCTCAAAAAAAGGATTAATCAACTTAAAGACAGAGCAATAGAAAGTACACAAAATGAAATGCCAAGTGTAAAAGAATCTTGAATGGAAAAAATGGGAGGAAAGAGAACCAGTGAGCTCTGCAACAACTTCAAGGGGAATAATGTACAAGTAATTGGAGTACGTGAAATGGTTTAGAGGGATAGAAACAAAAAATTTGAAGAACTTATAGACAACATTTTTCCAAATTTGATGAAAAACTATAAAACCACATATCCAAGACACAACAAACCTCAAGCACAGGAAACAGAGAACTATACCAAAACACATGATAATCAAATTGCTCAAATCCAGGGAGGAAGAGACAAATCCTTAAAAAAAAAAAAAAATCAGACCAAAGAAAAGATACATTACAGACCGAGGAACAAAGATAATGATGACAGCATATTTTTCACTAGGAAACAATGCAAGTGAGAGGACAGTGGAGCAACATCTTTAATGAACTGAAAGAAAAAATTGTCAACCTAGCATTCTATACCCAAAGAAAATATTATTCTAAACCAAGGCAAAATAAATTTTTTCCAAACATAAAAACACTGAAAAAAAATTCATTACCAATTACTCATTAAGTGTTGTAGTGTTATCTTAAAGTAAACTTGCATTAGTTTTAAATGTATAGTGCATGGATAGAAAAGAATATACCATGGGATGGAGTGCAATAGAAAAATATACCGTACTAACAAAAAAAGTACACTATGCTAATGGTATATCCACAAGAAACATGGAGTAGCTATGTTACTTTCAGACAAAGTAGACTTCAGAACAAGGGAAATTTTCAGGAATTTTCGGGAATAATGATAAACGGGTCTATTCTCCAAAAAGATAAAACAATCCTTAACATGGATTCACCTAACAACAAAGCATCTTATACATAAGGCAAAAACTGGTAGAACTGCAAGAAGAAATAGACAAATATTACAGTTATAGACTTCAGCATCCATCTTTCAGTAACTGACAGATCCAATGGGCAGAAAAATCGGTAAGAATATAGTTGGACTAAAGAGTACCATCAACTGACTGGATCTAATTAACATTTACAGCATATTACATCCAACAATAGCAGAAAACACAGTCTTCTCAATTTACATGGAATATTCACCAAGATAGACCATATTCTGGGCCACAAGACGCCCCTTAACAAAAATTTTTAAATAGAAATCATATAAAGTATGTTCTCAGACCACAATGGAGTTAAACAAGAAATCCTGAAATCCTGGAAAATCCTAAATATTTGGAGACTAAACAATAAATTTCTGAAAAGACTAATCATACCACATGTTTGTGATGTGTAGAACTGGAACATACAATGCTGACGGGAATGTAAAATAATACAACTATCTTTGAAAATAGTTTGTTTCTTAAAAAATTAGACATAGACCTACCCCATAATCCAGCCATTCCACTCCTACATATTTACCCAAGAGAAATGAAAGAATATATCTATATAAAGAATTACACATGACTATTCATAGCAGCTTTATTTGTAATTGTCCAAAGCTGGAAATAAGTCAAATGTCCTTCAACAGGTATATGAATCAACAATTGCAAGTATATTCATGCAATAAAGACGAATGAACTATTGATGAATGCTACAATCTAGGAGAATCTCAAAATAATCTCTGAGTAAAAGAAACCAAACAAGAGTGCATATTGTATGGTTACTTCACATAACTTTCCAGAAAATGCAAACTAATTTATAGTGACAGAAAGCAAATGAGTAGTTGCCTGGGGGTATTGGAAGGAATAGACTGGGGACGGAAATCACATCAGGAAATTTTGGTGAGTAATGAATACAGAATATGTTCGTTATCTTGATTTGTGGCAGTGGTTACATGGGTGTACACATATGTCAAAATTTATTAAATTATATACTTATATATGGGCAGTTAACTGTATACCAATTACACCCTAAGAAAGCTATTTTTTAAATGTATATAATGCTGGGCACCTGAGTGGCTCAGTCAGTTAAACATCTGACTTTGGCTCAGGCCATAAGCCTGGAGCCTGCTTCACATTCTGTGTCTCCCCCTCTCTCTGCTCCTCTCCCACCTGTGTCCTGTCTCCCTCTCTCTCAAAAATAAAATAAAAACATTAAAAATTTTTTTAATGTATATAATGCCAAAAATCAGAAAAAACTAATTTATATAATGAATATTTCTTTTGCCCTGAACCAGATTAAGGCCCTTTCTAATCTAAGTGTCTTCTGCTGGTTAGTTTAGTCAGCTATCACAGACCACTGAAATTCTAAAAGCAGGAGTGATAAACTAACTTCATGCAGCCCATATCATTTTGTTTTATTCCATAAATTGTTCTTTCAGTAAATATGTGCTTGGTTGTGAGGGTAGCAAGGTGAGAGTATATGGAGAGAAAAAAAAACTCAAAATAAATAACGGTAGGTAAGGAACGTTATCATCTTATATAAAAGACATCACACTATATTTCTTTTTTTTAAATTTATTTCTAGGAGAGAGAGAGAGAGACAGCATGAGCAGGGGAGGGTCAGAGAGAGAGGGACTGACAGACTCTGAAACAGGCTCCAGGCTCTGAGCTGGCAGTCAGCACAAAGCCCGACGCGGGGCTCGAACCCACGAACCGCGAGATCATGACCTAAGCGAAAGTCGGACGCTTAACCGACTAAGCCACCCAGGCGCCCCCTACAAGAAAGTATTTTATATCTATCCTTTAACTGAGAAGCTCCTTGAAAACGTCAGCTCTTAAAGACAGAAATCACATTATTTATGAGTGTTTCATAGAGCACCCACGACATACTATTTAATGAAAGTTTAGGATGTTCCAACTAAGAAAAGCAAATGAGCACATATTACTCATTCCCTTAGACACAATCTGAATATCATGAGATTCACATTGTGTTAATATACTTTAGATCCTAGGCATGTGGACCTTTATTTGTTTTCATGGCAGATTTAAGTACCTTTGCAGACTTTCCCTAAAGATCTGTTGATGATCTCTTTAGTTATGTGATTCTCAATCAAAGGACAGTTTAACCAGTACTTAACTTGCTAGATATCATTAAAGCAACCATACATTACATTAACTGCATTACATACATACAACCCTATTCTACTACCTGAGAAGAGAGGAAGATCAATATATTTTGTAATTTTATAAATAGTAAGGTGGTGAAGATATTAAGTAAAGTAATGCTTCTAAACACTTCTAGTTTTGCAGATAAGACAAATAGCTTTTCTCCAGTGAGCGAGATTCTCCATTTCTCTCTTCCATGAGTTGGCTTTTCTTTCTTGGCACCTTTGATATAAGTGTCCATTGAGAGGTACAATTAGAGCATTGTAGACTCTGTCCAGGACTTTAAACACTTTGCACTCTGAACATGGATTTAATATATTGTCAGAACCTCTCATATGGACCTTAGCAGAATGCACTCTGCATCATTATTATTTTCAGTGTATAGATTCTTTTTCCCCAACAAAATTTGTGAGTTAACTGAAGACAGGGACTGTATGTACCTCTTTGAGTCTTGATATTAAACATATCTAACTTTTGGGGCACTTGGGCGGCTCAGTTGATTGAGCGTCAGACTCTTGGTTTTGGCTCAGGTCAAGATCTCATAGCTCATGGGTTCAAGCCCCATGTCGGGCTCTGAGCCTGAACCCTGTTTCAGATTCTGTGTTTGTCTCTCTCTGTCCCTCCTCTCCTCACACACACACACACACACACACACACACACTCTCTCTCTCTCTCTCTCTCTCTCTCATAACAAATAAACATTTTTTAAAATATCTAACTTCTAATACTATTACTTTTTCTTCTTCAGAAGCTAAATATAAAAAAGGATAGTAGAATATTAGCAAATTACATCATCTTCCATCGACGTGTATGAAACACTACTTTGAAGCTTAGTACTTTGCTAGACCTACAGAAAGTACTAGGATATGTCAAGTAAGCACAGAAGCCAAAAGAGATCAGATTGAAAAGGACCCCCTATGCAAGACCAAGGAAATTATTAATGGTCTTTAAGTAGGAGGAGTAAACGACGAAAGACAGTTTTAATAGGATTGGCCTGATGGAATTATACAAGATGGAAAAATTCAGGGCAAACTAGAAACAAAAAGACTAAACAGAATAGTTAAGGATTAATTATTAAGTTGAGCTGTGGATTTAAGGCATAAAGGAATGGCTGCAGCTCAGGGGAAAAGACAGACAACAGTGGGTGCAAGGCTTGATAATGGAACCACAACATCTATTAGATGAGTCCTGAGTATCTTTCCCTATCATTTTTATCCTTTACTTATATATGTCCCTTCTTCCAAAATAAAATTTCAGGGAGTTTACAAAACTTCATATAAGATAACATAATATTGGGGTGCCTGGGTGGCTTAGTCGGTTAAGCGTCCGGCTTTCGCTTAGGTCATGATCTCGCGGTTCATGGGTTCAAGCCCTGCGTCGGGCTCTGTGCTGACTGCCAGCTCAGAGCCTGGAGCCTGTTTCAGAGTCTGTGTCTCCCTCTCTCTCTCTGACCCACCCCTGATCACGCTGTCTATCTCTCTCTCTCCTAGAAATAAATAAAAATTAAAAAAAAAAAAAGATAACATAATATTTAAAATAAGTTGGTCACTAAATTAGAACAAAGGAATAATTATGGTTAGAAAATAAGGTAAGAAATAAGGAATAATTATGGTTAGAAAATAAGAGTAAGGCGGTTATACAAAATGCATGTTGTGAGAAGTACACAATATGACACTTGAATCATTATGTAAATAAGAGAAAACACATACCAATTTCTCAGGATAAGCCTAATAGTTTCTGATACCAAGAACAGACAGAAATTTCTTTCTAAGGTCTCCACACAGAAAGATATTGTGCTCTTTGGCAAACAATAACCGTCCTCAATAATATTCTTAGAGTAAATACATCCTGTAATGTAGGCAGTTGGTATAATGCCAGGGGTGAGGGGGAGTGAAAATTAGTGAGAATAATAGAAATGAGAGGCTCTAAAGCCACAGGATCTATTTTTAGTTGGTCTGGCTTAATTTGGAGATGGGTTTTTGTTTTTGTTTTCTTAAATACCTAGATGTCATGTTCCTCAAGATATGATCTATATATCAGCAATACAAACTGGGATACTTACTTTTAAAATGTAGATTCCTAGAACTCCCCTAAAATGTAATGAATCAGAATCTTTAGTAAGGGACTTCAGAAACTTAGGTTTCTTTTTAAAAAGTTTCCCAAGTAATTCTGGTGCACGCTGATGTCTGGGAAACTTTGACTAGAGTCAAGCTTTTCAGTCTATGAGTAGATTCATTATGGGGTGTGAAATGAATTCAGTGAGACATGATGAGCACTTTAAGAAATGAAATACAAAACAGATTAGAATAGACTACATCTAGAACAGACTAGATATATATCCCACAGGTTGCAAGGGCATAGAATTAGAGCATTCTTTTTTTTCCCTAATGTTTATTTATTTTTAAGAGAGAGAGTGCACAAGTACAAGTTAGGGAGGGCCAGAGACAGAATCCCAAGCAGGCTCCCTGCTCCCAGCACAGGGCCCAATATGGGGCTCAAACTCACCAGCCATGAGACCATGACCTGAGCTGAAATCAAGAGTCTGATATGTAACCAATTAAGCCACCCAGGTGCCCCTAGAGTATTCTTTAATTGTGAATATGTACATATTATTATTATATGAAATACATAAAATTTAACATAATAAATGAAACTTGTTTCTATGTGTGTACATATATATAGAGCATAGTAACTATGATATATACATGACATCATGACATATATAAATATATATCTTATCATCACTAAGTATTTTTTCCATGAAAACCACTAGCTAGAGGAATTCTTGAGACAACCTTCCCTTTAGCTTATTTTCTCCACTCAGTTCTTAAGCTCTGAGGAGCAATGATCTAAACTCATATTGGTAAGAAGAGCCAGGTAGGTGTCAGGTGTCCTAAACTGTCAGCCCTGCTGGGGCACAAGTAAGTAATATTAGTGAGAAGGTGAAAAGTTAGACAAGAACTGCAAACTAAGGGGCGCCTGGGTGGCTTAGTCGGTTAAGCATCCGACTTTCGCTCAGGTCATGATCTCGCAGTTTGTGGGTTCGAGCCCCGCGTTGGGCTCTGTGCTGACTGCCAGCTCAGAGCCTGGAGCCCCTGTTTCAGCCCTGTGACTCCCTCTCTCTCTGACCCTCCCTGCTCATGCTGTCTCTCTCTCCTAAAAATAAACAAAACATAAAAAAAAAAAAAAAAAAAAAAGAACTGCAAACTAAACAGAATGTCAGAGATCTCAATGAACTCCTTGAAAATGGACCCAAGAATCCCCTTTAAGACAATTTGGGGTCCATCTAACAAATAGGTAGAATGACCAGGTCTGGGTTTATCTTTAGATCTGAACAGTTCTGCCTGACCACTTTTTCTTTCTCTTCCTAAGTACAACCTTCCCTCTTACTCAGGAAAGATCTGATCTTTGTGAATCCATCTGTTCCCTGCCTTCTCAACCTAAGAAGTACCCATATTTCAAGGTCGAACTGAAGTTCCATCTTCTTGGTAAAAACTACCCACATCATAGTCTATTTATCTCTTACCACTCAGATAAATAGAAATTTATCTGAATTTCTACACTTATTTATTCATTATCACAACTTATCTTTCATGACTTCATGTGTTCACTCAAAACAAATATTTATTAAGCACCTATTATGTGTCAGGTTCTATAAGGGTAGAAAATTATTAAGGCTTAGAGTTCCCCACAGCACCCAATCAAATGACTAGCATGTCATACTACTTAACATTCATTGTTGACTAACTGGATACTGATATGCATTTTTGCTTCCTACTTATGATTTTTGTTTTCTCTTTCTTTTTTCCACTGAGTAATAATAGATGAACAGAAAGAACAGGCAAGTTTGGAGCAAACTGAGTGGCAGATAGCTGTGCTTATTTTCTCATACCTTTACATTACAAGGCTGCTCTTCTGTACTTATGACATCCTCAAATCATATTTAACCAAAGTAAAAACACTTATCAAGAATGTATCTGAATACATTCCAAGCACCACTTATCCTTAAAAAGCAAGTCAATTGAATACATAATGAACTCTTTCATTTGTTTCAGTTTGATCCACCTGCAATGCTTAAATGAATACATAATATACTCACATCTCCCTAGGAAGATCCTAAACCAAAAGCTAAGAATGACTTGCTTCTTTCTTTGTTAAACAAGCTGTATGAATGAAAATATTGCCTATACGCATTTTAAGCAATCAAAATATCTTCATTGGATGAAAAAAATTTTACTGAATTCCTGTGGTTTAATAATGTGGACTTCTGTGGTAAAATAGCTAGAAAGCTAGATCCATTAACCCTCTCAAAATAAAGCTTTTGAAGTACACAATAATGCATGTGAATTGCATAAATTTTGAAAACACAGGTAAGCACAAATAAAAAATTATTTAACAAATCACCTGTAACCCTACCATCTATGTATGAAAAAGCACCTGGAATATATCCTTCTAGGGGCACCTGGCTGGCTCAGTCAGTAGAGCATGAGATTCTTGATCTTGGGGTTATAAGTTCAAGCCCCATGTTGGGTATAGAGATTACTTAAAAATTAAATCTTAAACAAACAAACAAAAAGAATGTATCCTTCTAGGTCTGACTTACAAAGTCTTTAATTTATTAATCATTTATGTGAAATCTTTAGATTCACTAGTCCTATGGATAGTCATCTTTGTCATCCAGCCTTCGGCATAGTGGTGAAAGGAAATTAAGCATCTTTCTTAATGCAGCTATTAAAAATGGGGAAGAAAGCGTTAAGAAAAGGTAACTTTATCACCAGGACAAGATATGCTGTTATTGCCTTAATAACCAAATTACTCTGTGATATTACTTTCACTCAAGAATGTTATATGCTTAATAAGAAGTGCCAGGATGGGATGTGCTCGGCATTTTTACATTCATTTACTGCAATACCTCAGAGAATTATAGAATGCTCAATTGAAATGTAACTTTCCACCTAAGTAACAGCTCTGCAAAGAGTTAGGGAAACTCAAACCCTAGATTTTGTCCTGGAGATTTTAAAGTTTAATGTTATTATGACTATCTCACATGCCAAGGTAAACCCAAGAGCGCTCAGTTACACCCACGAGAATAGAGTAAAACTACAATCTCTCACTTACAGCCGACTTACAACAAAAACCCCACAGTTTTTAAACTCTTAAACTGCTGCTTTAAAAAAGACATAACTAATGTCAGTATTGGAAAGATGAAAGCAACTTGATCCCTGCATATTAATGTCAATATGTCAATGCGTATCCTACTGTGATGACAATATAAATATGGAAGAAGGTCAGGATAGCTAGGTATGGCATTAAGATCCAGACCAACCTAAATTTGATCAAAGACCAAAGATATAACTACTAATCTTAACCACATTCTGTTAAGTTGAATTACAATGGTACCCATAATTTATTTCTAGGTTCTCTAAGACATTCTGGCTAGTACTCTGGATTTTTACCTAACAGTTCAAGGATTGAGATATTTTAAGATTCTAAACCTATAATAGTATATTTGTAGATAATTATATGCTGTGGGATGTATAATGTGATTCCCTGATCTTTTGATAACACTGGAACTTGTTGAATGAGAGCCTGAGTGAAAGCAGTAATTCAAAATTTCCTTCCTTTGTGATTTTTTGGTCTAAATCTCAGCATTACTTTTTCATTGTTTGGGCCTTATTGTATTAAAAGCCAGGGCAAGCCTGATAAGAGCAAAGGAAAGGCTTAACACAGTTTGGAGAAGGCAGCATGGACTTCCTCCAGAATCAGCACAGGGACCCACCCTAGGGACCTGGAACCATGGGAATTTCCTACTGAAGGATGTACCAGTCTATAGCTTAATTTTTACCATAAGATTAATGGGACCTGGGGTATGGAACATTCTCCGACTCTGGGTGAAATCAAATACCACAAGTTAGAAGTTCAGGTGATTTTCTTTTTTTATGGATACTAGTATATTGTTAAGGAGACCCACAGGCTACACGAAGGGAAAAAAAAAGTTTCTGGTGCAACTCCCATGAACTGTGAAGAATTGAAATTATATGCTTGAAGACACAAGCAATGGCATAAAGCCTCAGAAGAAAAAAAACTTTAAAGCTACTTTTGAAAACCGATGAATATCACATATTATGCTCACAGGATACCCTATCCAAAAGGATTTACTTCTTTCAACCATCCTGCAACTCACAGCTGTGACTGTCACATTCTTGAGGTGAAGCTATGCTCCGTGTCCACTTAAGCCTGATCTGCCCATGAAAGCTGCCAGCCACAAATATGCAGCCACCGGTGCATCCTGCCTTCCCATCACAACTGTAAACACTGTGGATACTGCTTGATTTATTAAAGTGGTAAGTGATTCTACTAGAGCAGTGATTCTCAACAGGGGCTGGTTTTACCTCCCAGAAGATAGTCAGTAGTGTCTGGAAACATTTTTGATGGTCACCACTGGGGGTGGGGGGAGTGAGGGGGGTGTTGCTATTGGCATCCAGTGGGTAGAGGCCAGAGATGCTGCCTAACATCCTACAAGGCCTAGAAAAGCCCTCTACAGGCAAAACATTGTCCTGCCCAAAATGTCAATAGCACCTAGGTTCAGATTCTCTGAACTGGAGTTTTGTTTGTTTTTTTCGCAACTATTCTGTGCAGTTGGGTGCAGAAGTGGCTGTGTAAGGATGGGATAGAAATGTATTTTTTCCTCCCTAATTTCCACTCCGCCCCGACCTCAATACCCTCTTCTCTAACTTAGTATAACTGGTCACCATTTCACTTTCAGCTAAATCTATGGTTTCTTACCTCAAGACACAAAGGGTTACTTTTAGCACAAAACAAATGTTTCTCTCTTCCAGGAGCCAAATGGCCAGTGCTAACTTTTCAAGTGTCTTCAACTATTTTGATGAATTGAGGTTCTTTAGCTGGTGAAGAAAAAGAGCAGAGATAATGGTCTCTGCAGCTGTTGGGAGGTTTGTGTGTTGTGTATTTTTCTGTCTAGATTAGCTGCTCTGGCTACATTAATTCACGCACTTGACCAAGCAAAATGCCTCATTCTTAAAATAGGACAGTCAAAGAAACCAGATCAACCTGGAAGGAAACGTGAAACCGTGGGAAAGAAGATAAGGCTGACTACCCAATCCTCTCATTTTGAGAAGAATCAAAGTCTTGCAATGCCAAGGCCACCTGCTAAAGTCCAGGAAAAGAAACAATGGAAGAGGATAGAAACACTAATGAGGATGCAATGAGAGATCAAACTAGAAATGAAGGTTGGGGGGCCAGGGGAGGCCACATTCTTTTCCCGTAACTCCCTCATAACCATCCCCGGCAAACAGAAGCATTGCCTGCCTTCTTTTAACAGCACAAAAGGGTAACCCACATCCTCCCTTGGTTACACATCACAGAGCTGACTGCCTAACTCTCATCAAAAGGAAGATAGCTCTATTTCCAGGAATGTTCAACTCTGGAAGCAGAGTAGCATAAATGACTCGATACACCCTTATCTGCTATCACCCTTTGACACTGAGCACATGTATCCAGGTATCTCTGTTACAGAGAATATACTATGAGGAAAAGGCCACACCTTTAACAAAAACTATATACCCATATTTGAGAAGTGGACTTGAACTTATAATTAGGAAGAGTGACATAAAGGAGGATCCCTTGCTCAAAATGAGTTTTCCACTGTCAATCAAAATGCTTGAAAGTCCACCAGTAGACATTCATTCCTCTTTGCTGCTTATATTCCAGCTACATAAGAAGGTGTGGTTTTCTCCCACTTCAGAATTTCACTTCCTGCATTCATTCCCTTTGTCATGCTATATCCCTCACCCTCATCCCTGCTCTTGTCTTCTCTTTCTTTAAGATTAGTCTCAAATGTCATTTTTAGGGAACTTCCTTTTTGACTTCACCCTCACCCCTTTCTATGCTTCTGTAATAACCAGTTCATAGCAGCAGTAGCATATTTAAGGCATTTTCACATCTATTCACAGTTTCAGTGGATGGATGTCAAATGTTTAGGGATGTCAAATATTCACTTGAAGACTTTGCTAAAAATATAGATTCCCTTTGCTTTGTACAGAGAATTCAAATCACTGAGAGTGAAACAGGCCCAGCAGATTGCATTTGTAAGTAAAACCCTCTCTAGTGATTCTGATGCTGGTATCCACCAAAAACACTGGAGAACTCGGCCTTATCTGCACACAGAGCCCCTTGATGCTCAAGGCTAGAAGCCATCTCTAATTCATCTTTATACCTCCCACTCCAATCCAGGACCAATCCATACCATAAGGAAAGTGCACGCTTGAAAAAAGTTGGTCCTGAAATATCTCTGGTTGAAAAAACAAACAACAAATAAAGTCTTTGTGTGGAGCAATTGAGAGTATGAGACCAGGAAAAGAAATCAGAGGAAAGGAGTGACAGAAAAACTCTCACACCAAATTTCCAGTTGCTTCACATTTTGCCAAGAAACAAGTATCTCCCTTACTCTCAATATCACCTCTCATTACCGAGCTTCCCTCTGTCTACCGTGCCTGGCGTTACACCAGTCTACTACTTGTGGACTTTTATATCATCTTTATACTACATATCACACCCTTCTAGAATTGCAGTCAGAAAGAAGGTGTGCTTTCTGATAAATGCCCTTCTGCACTTTCTCATCATTCTTAATCGGTTGTGTCCAGCCTGAGCTAGGATGTTACAGAATTCAAACTGAAAGAAGGCAAAAAGAGGGTCTCATAATGTCATACTATTTTCAGGCAAATACACAGAAGAGTCTGCATTTGTAGAACTAATAATATCAGGAAAGGAATACAGATTCTGGTTTGTAAAGAAAAGTCTTGTGTGTGCTTTATTTGGTATCAATGTTAACCAGATTGGGAAAGAAAAAAGAAGTGTGTGAGCACATATGTGGGTGTGTGGTTAAAAATGAACTTGCTGAGAATTTTCTAGTTTCCTATTAGAGCAAAATGGGTTTTATTCCTTGTTCTGGCATCCATCATCCTGGTTCAGTGGGAGCTGAAAATATTCTTCACCCAGCCCTCAGGGTCAATGAGTTCTGTATTATTGGAATGTTATTTTGTTTTCAGGCTGTTTGATGTTAATGGTTTGATTACCTATATACTGATGTAGGAAGGAGTTACATCTTGGGAAGTCTTAAAAACATAAGTCAATAAATACTAAGAAATATATTCCTTTATGTCTCCAGCGTACACACACACACACACACACACACACACACACAAACACGCTACAAACCCTAACTTACCCCTCTCCTCACCACAAACCCCTTTCCAAACATTCTATCCAAAAAGCTATCCATTTATATATTTTAATAAACATTTTATTTTGGAATAATCTTAGATTTACAGAGAAGTTGCAAAGAAAGCAGAGTTCTCATATGCCCTTCATCAATTTCTCCTAATGGTAACATCTTATATAACCTTGGTCCATTTGTCTAAACCAGAGAATGACAAATGGCAGCAGCTTACTGGCCAAATCCTGCCTACTGCCTGTTTTTGTAGGGCCTACAAGCAAAGAAGAGTTTTCTTGTGTGTTTTAATGTTTTTTTATTTATTTTTGAGATAGCGCAAGCAGGGGAGGGGCAGAGAGGGACAGAGAGGATTTGAAGCAGGCTCTGCACTGACGGCAGCAAGCCATTTGTGGGGTTTGAACTCACTAACTGGGATATCATGACCTGAGCTAAAGTGTGATGCTAATTGGCAACTCCAGGTGCCCTGGAGTTTTTACATTTTTAAATAGTTGGAAAAAATCTAAAGAAAAATATTTCATGACATGGAGAGAATATGAAATTCAAAATTCAGTGTCCATAAATAAAATTTTATTGGAACACAGCCCATTCCTTTACATATTGTCTGTCGAGGCTTGACCAGTATTCTGGCACAATTGAGTAGCTGTGGCAAAGACCATAGAGCCTTTACTTTACCAGTATTTACTTCCTGGTATTTTACAGAAAAAGTTTGCAGACTACTTGCCTAAGCCAAGAAATTAGCATTATAATATTGCTATTAACTACAGACTTTATATCACTAGTGTTTCCACAAATGTGTCACGATGCAATCCGGGATACCACACTGCATTTAAGGAGCACTTTAATATGGTGAACCTCTATTCACCTACCAAGTGCATGGTCCTATGTTGGAAAATATTCCTGTCTAACAAATGACTTTCTGCTGGCCACTTGAACCGGGTTTGTTTTTGTTGTTTACATGTTTTACACAATAGCCAAACAATTTAATACATCTGGGCCGGGAAAGCTGTGAACTTGAAGATGGAGGAAGAGCTATATTTGTTCAAGTAGCCCACGCGCTAGCCAAAGCAGGCCACCAATTCAGGCGTTCAGAAGAAGAGGCTTCTAGTGCTCCCTCTTGTATGGAGGAGGCCTTCCCCTGGTCCCACGCGATCCCTGCCTCAGCTCCCTGTCCTTTGTTTCCTCCTCTCCCAGCCTGGCCTGTGAACAGCTCAGCTCTCCTTTTCACTGCGCTGCCGCGCCTTTCAATGGGCTCCGCAGGCATAGGCGGGCGGCGTCCGGTTGCCGGGCAACGGCCTGAAAGGCAGCACACGTTGCCGCCAGGGCCGAGACACATCCGCACCAGCCCGTCTGCGCCGCGAGCCTGTGGCCTGATTTCTTCCCCTCCATTGTTGTAGCTCACACAAAAGGCTACAACTCCAGTGTGGTCACGGGCCCTGCACTGAATTACGTGCCAGGCCATTCTTGGGACCAGAGTCTTTGTGGGCTGGGTAGCTCCCCTCCCGGTGCCAGAACTACCGGCCTGTCACACGCTGGCTGAAGCGCCTCGCAAGCGTGGGCGAGTTGTGCCCTTCCCCCCCCCACCCACCCCCACCCCCCCCACCCCCCCCGCTTCATCCACCCACCTACCGCCTTTGTTCTTTTCAGCTGGCGGCCAGGCCGAAGTTTGCCTTTTGGCTGGTATGAGATCACTCAGGCGGCGGTCTTGGGCATTCCTCCCCACTCGCTTCCTTCTCTCTTAAGCGCCGAATATAAAATCCCAGGCCTATTCAGTCATCTCTTCTTATCTCTTTCTGTATCATCCCCTGCTCCCCCATCCCTCTCTCTCTCAAATTTCTAAGGCTGCTGTTGCCATGGAACTCAAACAATTTAAGAGATGAAGGGAGCTTTTCTATGATGTCTGCCAAACTCCCCAAACTTCAGAGATTGAAGTCAGCGCAGAGCCCTTGGGATTCCCCAACGCTCCCCCTTCTTCCAGTACGAAGAAAGTTACATTCAATTCACCACCCTTTATACCCTGACTCACTGTTCAGCGGTGCGTTCTGATTTGGGGAAATTCGGTGGTGAATTGGGAAGAGAAACGTTAAGTCACACTCAGGAGCAATAGCATGTGAAAGCTGGAAGGGGTCTCTGTCCAAAGGAAAAACAAGCCAAGATATGAGTGTTTTTCCTTCTACAGTGCAGTAACGGACAAAGGGCGCTGCATCAGTTCAATATAAATTCTTACTTGCTGAGGGAGAAGTGCAAAAAGGTAACAGTTACCAGGTTTTTTTAAAATATTGTTATCAGTGTGAAATGACTTGTTCAGCAGTGTTCCCAAGTATGGGCTCCGGCCACAGCGCCATCCGCAGGCCAGGGGCAGAGCCACAGGCACTCCTCCCACAACTCCGCATTGTTGTTACTGCCCAGATCTGAATCCGGGTGTAACTTGTGCTTGCAGCCTCCTGCCACTCTTTTGTGTTTCTTTCATTATTCCGGCTCCCTCTCTCTGTAATAGGAGGCCATGAGCGAGATCCAAATATACAGTAATATATTTATTACAGAATTGCAGAACTCATATTACAGGGGTGGAAGGGAGAGAGCAAAAGCCTGTATGCCTTGAATCTATTTTAACTTTACCGTTGGCCAATGTCAAACTCCAGTTATAGCAAATTAATCAAGCAGGGGGTGATGTGCAAATATCTGTCAACCGATGTGGCACAAGCACTGAGCCATCAGAACAGACACCCTAGCAATGAGCATGGACCCTGCATCAGTAGCCTGCATGTGTGTGAACCAGCTGATGCTGACACCAACTGAGTTCACACCTCTGTGCTAGGCAGCAGATTGGAGTCCACAGAGACTTCCAAAAAGCAAAGCACTGTCTTTTCCTCAAGACAGTGAGGTTTACTTGGTTTTCAACAGAGTGAAGCTAGCATACATTAAATTATACCAAGTGACAGAGAACAGTAAGAGTAAACTATTTGTAGCTTGGAATTTTTCTCAGCGATAGTAATAGCTAAACTTTCACAACTCCTCTATGAAAATATTGGTACAAATATTATCCCCACTTCACATATGTGGAAACAAAGAATCATTAGGGACTTCTTCCAGCTTTTGTGTATATAAGCTAGGCAGAAAAAGAAGAGGAAGACACTTATTAATTGCCTACAGTGTTTCAGGGATGGTTCCAGGCAAGACAGGTCATGCATACAGGTAACTACACTTTAGAAACATGGACTTAGTAGCTGTATGTGGAGGACAAATAGGAGGGAGGAAATGCTGCAATCAAGGACACCCATTAAGAGAAGTTTGGAAGGGTCTAGGTCAAAGATTGTAGGAAGGAAACTAGGGTGATGGTCGTAAACTAGCTTCAGTTAACTGGAAAATTCAGAGGAGCAAATATAGGGTACATACATTATGAAGGAAAAGAGAATAGGGATGTCAGGGGTATGGGGGAATCTCTGGAAGAAGGGGCCCCAAGCCTCAACCACAGGCTAAAGACGGTAGTTGTGTAACAGGGCCTTCAAGACAAGCAGATGAAGAAAGGAAAGAAATGATGTAAGATGCACTTGGGAAAGAGCCTTAGCCACTGATATGAGAGAAAGGAGTAAAACGTGATGGAGGTTTCAAATTTGCAGAAGTTTGTTACAATAAATAGCTCTCAAGTGGGCTCCAAGAGTTACTTCAGTAACCCAAAGTGCCTAACTCACCCCAAAGTAGTTTACTGCCAGAAAATCTGAACCAATGAATAAATATTAAACTATTTTACATTATGTGAAACAGTGCTGGGCACATCATAGAGGCTAACTGAATACTTATTGATAGACTGCTTAAATAAATTGAGAGCCAAGATATGTATAAATCTTAAACTTTTCCTCAAATCAACGTGTCTTCAAATTTCCACCCTTCTGAATGTCTGGAGGCACCCAAGGTACAGAGGTGAAATAGCAAGGACCAGGAGACTTGGGCTCTACCTCTAGCTTGGATGTGACATCTTAAAGATCATTTAGATCCTCTGGACTTGGGTGTTCTTGCCTGTTACATTCTGAGACTGGACCAAATAATCTAAAGTATGAAAATCCTAACTTTACAAATATATATCCACCTAAGCATTTGAAGCAAAATAAATGAAGCATTTTGCACCAAGCAGAGCTTGACCATTTTCTCCAAAGGCAATAGAAATGCATCTCACTAAAATAGTAAAGGAGATAATCATAGCATTTCTAGGCTCTTTTCCTATAAGAATCCTGGAAATTTTCACATATTCAAAGGGACTTTCCCATCAGTTTTGATTCCCATGATTTCACACTCATGGAAATTTCCTCAGAGAAGCAGTTTCTTTGGCAACTTCATGCTCATGATCTTCTTAGTATCAATAGGAGCTACACAGACATGTCAGCAGGGGAATGGGCCTCTTCTGGGCAATGGGAAAAGAAGCTGTCTCCTTTTATTACCAAAAATAAATACAGAAGACACAAAAGATTTTTACTATACTTGTCACATACGGTGAAGTAAGTTGAAGATGAAACTAAAATCTCCACCATAAAACAAAAGGCTTTGTGTGTGTTTCAAAGGCATTTTATGTTGCATAACATGGAATTAGCTGTAGCTCCAGCCCTTTGAGCTTCGTGTAGACTATATATAATAAATATATTGTCTAAAATGAAAGTATGTTGAATTCTTTCTTAGACTTACACTCCCCGGAAAACAGAACACTGTTTAAAATAAGCTGAAAGGAAACATTTGGAGAGAGCTTGTCTATAAATGATGAAGTGCCTTAAACAGTAGACATTCCAGCAAGTTGCACCAGTGGTCAAACTCACCATGCTTTGTATTTGCTGCATTTCTAAAATCTAGACTTAGCTTTGATTCATTATTGTCTGCTTAGAGTCCCATGTTCTTTAGAGTATGTTCCATGGATCAGCGGCAACAGCATGACATGGGAGTAAGGCAGAGGTGCAGAATCGTGAATCCCGCTCAGACCTACTGAGCCAGAATCTGCATTTTAATAATGCCTCAGGTGTTTTAATGCACTTACCATTGGAGAAGCACTTCTCTCATCGACAGCCTCCATCCAGTAGACATAATGTTTAAAAGTGGTTTGAATATTTTGAACGGCAGTTTTCTTTCCTGGGGTTAAAAAAAAAAAAAAAACTATAGAAATTATTGGCTAACTCTGTCAAAAATAGGACTAGAACCTAGCTAGTGACAGAGAATAATAAATTATAGCATACTATCATAAGTATAAGAAAATGCCAGTGGAGAGCAACTATCAGTGAGGGTAGTTTGGGGGCTCCCCTATCCATATTCTCTTGACACAGCCTTCCCGTGACCAAACACACACTTTTGAAAGATGACTGAGGTTAAGAGTGCAATCTGGCCACAGAAAGGAGAAAAGCTCACTGACCCATGCTGGCCTCTGACCTTGACCTCATTAGCTAATCAAATGAGCTAACCAGCCATGGACATCAGAGAGCATTATATGTTGATTAAGTCAAAGCATAAGAAAAAACAGGAAAAGATCAGTTGAGATATTCTATCTTGATTACCCACATTTATTAACACAATATGGGGAGCCCATATACAAACTCTCTTCCATCTTCTAGTACCTCTTCCCCATAGTATTGCTGATCAGGGGCTTGAGGACAACAAAGGTTCTTCTCTTTCATAGCTCTCTAGTCTTTCCTTTCAAAGCACTTAAGACAAATTATAATTATACATTTATTTTTATATTTATTATTTTATAATTTCTACCACTGAATTCCAAGGGCAGAGATCTTCCTTTGGTCCACCCAATATTTACCAGGATCCCTGGTACTGGTTCAAGAAACATTTGTTGAGTGACTAAGTAAATAAACCAAACCTACTTAAACTACCTTGTAACATTCAATACATATTGAATATTCTAGTCTGCTAAGGGTTATATATACAGGTTTTCCCTGACTGGGGGTGCCTGAGTAGCTCAGTTGGTTAAGCATCAGACTCCTGATTTCAGCTGGGGTCATGATCTCAGGGTTCATGAAATTCAGCCACTTGTCAGAGTCTATGCTGTTAGAGAGCATCTCTCTCTCTCTCTCTCTCTCTCTCTCTCTCTCTCTCTCTCTCTCTCTTTCTCTCTCCCTCTCTCTCTCTCTGTCAAAAATAAACTTCAAAAATTCCTTGACTGCTAGAACCTGATATTTTAGTGGAAAAGATAGATTTATAATAACATTAATGGCTAATATTTCATTCAGTGTTCCAAGCATGTTACCCATATTAACACATTGATCCCAAAAACTCTAGGAGGTAGATGTTATGATTATCTCCATTCTGCAGATGTGGAAACTGAGGCTCAGAGAGGTTAAGTAATTTGTCCAAGGTCATACATCTAATTCAAGGTGCACCTATAAGCGAACACAGGCAGTCCAGTTCTTAGTCACATTCTTTATTTTATTTTAATTTTTTAACATTTATTTGTTTTTCAGAGAGAAGGGGAGACAGAGAGAGAAATAATGAGCAGAGGAGGGGCAGAGAAAGAGGGAGACATAGAATCCAAAGCAGGCTCCAGGCTCCAAGCTGTCAGCACAGAGCCCAACGCAGGGCCCAAACTCATGAACCATGGGATCATGACCTGCGCTGAAGTCAGACACTTAACCAACTGAGCTACCCAGGCGCCCCTAGTCACACTCTTTTAAAAAAAAATTGTTTATTTATTTTTGAGAGAGAGAGAGCTGGGGGGAGAAGGCAAAGACAGAGAATCCCAAGTAGGGCTCACACTTACCAACCATGAGATCATGACCTGAGCAGAAGCCAAGAGTCAGACACTCAACCGACTAAGCCACCCAGGTACCCCTTAGTCACATTCCTTTTTTAAAATATTTATTTATTTATTTAGAGATAAAACAAGTGCAAGCAGAGGGAGGGGACAATAGAGAGAGGGAGAGAGAGAGAGAAAGAGAGAGAGAGAAAGAGAGAGAGAGAGAGAGAGAGAGAGGATCCCAAGAAGGCTCTGCACTGTCAACACAGAGCCCAACGTGGGTCTTCATCTCACAAACCATGACACCATGACCTGAGCCGAAATCAAGAGTTGGCTACCCAACCAACTGAGCCATTCAGGCACCCTGTGGCCACATTCTTAATAAACTATTTGGAAACTGTATTTTACTAAGCTATGAGAAGTGATCAGAGAATATATACACAGAATTTAGGGAAGCAGAGGAAGGCCAACTAGTTCCAAATCCAGCCTGTGCCCTTCAGCAAGCTCTTTTGTGCTCTTCTGGTTTCCTTTGCAGTCTGGTGAAGAATTCCCTGGGAAGGTCTGTATGGTGGCACAGTGTGCAGCCTAGTGTTCCTGAGGGGCTGGAGTCGGCCGAGTCAGGCTCATCTTCCCTCAGCTTGCTCTTTTCCGCTTTGGTAGCAGCAGAAATCCCAGTCCAGTGAAAACACATATTAACCTACACTGTGAACTTGGTGAAGGAATCAAGCTGTGACTTCAGTGGTTTGATGAATTTAAAGGAAGTCTGAATGGGAGATCAATGACATTCAAATTCAGAACTTAGAGTACAACAGGATAGTCACTCACTCAGTGAGTGAGGGACAATACAAGTAACTGTTTTCCCTCTTGATCATCTCTCCGTCTTTATTCTCCCTTTCTCTCCACTCTGGGGACCTCAAGGACCAGTCTTGATGTACATTAGGGTCTTTCAAGTGGAATCACTTCCTTTAATTCCTGACAGGTTATGAGTGTGACCTCAGGTTCCTCTTCATGTGTTTCAAGCTGAGATACCATCACAACTCACATTTCCCTCCCAGGGCTTCACAAATTACTCCGATGTGCAGATTACATAAAAATATAACTCTCAGTTCCTCGAAGTAGTTTAACAGAACTTGGGACTTAGGGGAAATTATGCACTTTGGCGCAATTTTTAAATAACTTGATTAGATCAGTTAAGTTCTAAAAGGGAAAATGCCATTTAATTCAAGTCTCCTGTGAAGCAGCTATCTATAATTAGCTCCTTGGTCACTGACTCAATAAAGCAACTCAACTGTTGACTTCCAACTCAATATTAACAATCTCCATGATCCCATTGTTTTCAAAATATGGTATATCCAGGGGCTCTTGGGTGGCTCAGTCGGTTAACTTTGGCTCAAGTCATGATCTCATGGTTCGTGAGGTTGAGCCCCACATCAGCTCTGTGCTAACAGCTCAGAGCCTGGAACCTGCTTCAGATTCTGTGTCTCCTTCTCTCCTTGTCCCTTCCCGTCTCACACTCTGTCTCTCAAAAAGAAATAAACATTAAAAAATATTTTAAAAAATAAATAGGGTCACCTGGGCAGCTCAGTCAGTTAACTGTCTGACTTTGGCTGAGATCATAATCTCACAGTTCACAAGTTCAAGCCCCACATCATGCTCTGTGCTGACAGCTCAGAGCCTGGAGTCTGCTTCAGATTCTGTGTCTCCCTGTTTCTGCCCCTTTCCACTCATGCTCTGTCTTTCTCTAAAAAAAAAAAAAAAACATTAAAAAAAAATTTTTTTTAAATGTATAGCATTTCCATTTGTAGCCATATCAAATGGAACTGACAGCTAGAGTGGAGACCAGATAGTGGTGAGTGCACTGTCCTTACTGCTTAGCACCCTCCTTGAAATGGCCTAGATGAAAGGAGCCAATTAAGTTAGGGTACACTGAGTGGGAATGGGCTGGGGACACAATGGTAGTAAATGTTCTTATTAGAGATCATTCTGTTTCTTTCATTTTCTCTACATGGCCTATCAGCAGAACCTGAGAACTTTAAACTTGACACAAATAACTAACAATTTATCTGTGATTTTCCAACCATGTCTACTGTCTGTGTACATGAAATACTATTGTTCTGCTCCTCATTTCAGACAAGAATTACTTTTAATATGCCACTGCCTGAGATATAAAAACTGAACATAAAAACTCAATGACATTTGGTAAAAATATAAATGTAACCATACATTGTTTCATAATTAACCTTATGCACATGGTATGGCTTAATACTTAAATACTTGTGTGATGTCTTCCTATATTTAACATTTAACTAATGCTTGCTAATAAGAATAATCCTGTATCAACTATACTTCAATAAAAATAAAAAATGATAAAAATAAGTAAATAAAATCTACTGCATTAAAAAAAGAAAGAGAATCCCCAAAACTACCTTTTTATTACCTTCCTAACCAATAGAGCTGTCATCATGTTTCAACTCTTCAGCCCACTGAAGGCATAAATAAGAATATCTAGCAATTTTACTTCCATTGTAAAATACAAGTATCATTTACATCCGAAGAAAGTATGGATGGAAATAAGTACAGTCATTGGACTGACGTGGTATAGCACTAATACATCAAGTTTTCTGCTACTAGTTTTTCTAAATCTATTATCTTATTGATACAAAATATAATCGATAATTTCCTCTGCATGCTGCAACAATAGAAATCAGGTTAGAAGTCTGTTTCTTCCAAAGGTCTTCTGCACTGTCACTGTTCAAAACGTCTCTTTCAACAAAATGCCCACATCCGACGAGTTATGTTGAAATACTAAGTGATTTGTAATTCCTAATAATAACTTCCATTTTGTCAATCCCTTTCTGCCTTTTAGTATCTTTCAAAGCTTTAATGGTCCATATAATTAGTTATAGAGAATGGAAACTTTCTAGAAATATAATATACAATACTAGAAATAGAGATTTTGGTTAAAATCAAAGTAATGCACTTTAAAGACAAAAGGCTGAAATTTAAATTAGGGGAGCCTGGGTCTAAAACAAGAAGAGCTTCTGATAAAAAAGTGAGTTGAAGATGTGTGAAAGGACAGAGAACCACACCCCAGAGGCCAAGGTCAAGATTAATTCACTTTCTAACCAAGACAGATGAGAATCATTGCGCAGAAGCCTACGGAGATGAGAGCCATGCATCAAGCCCTGATGCCTATGGATCTCAAATGCTACGAATGGTCACTGAAAACTCATCAATTCCGTTTCAAAGGGGGCAGTCTTAATGAATAGGGTGCAGGGCTCATGCAATCACATAGTTCAGACTTGGGGGACTTACTGCACAAAGAGTAAATGGTGTCAGATTCTTGCTACAAACAACTACATGGGAAAAGAAAAAAATAAAACTGGATTTCATCATCATAAAGCATGTTGCTATTTTGTCATCTGGAAAGAAGTAACAACACAACTGCCAAGCTGCTACACTTGGATGATGCCCTGCTATCCTCAGGGAAAAGAGTTGTTGCATTGAAAGGTGTAGTGAGTTTCAGTCTGGATTCACTGCTTTCATATTTTAGGAAAGGTGAAAATCGTGAAGATATGAAGTAAGTGTGAGCATGCGTGTATGCACATGCACACATCCAACCTCACAGCTAAACATATACTGAAAATTCTTACTGCTAGACAAAGCAGATTAGCCATACTGTTCTAGGTGGTCAGAGTACAGAGGAAGAGTTCCTGCTTTCCTCACCCCATCCCTCATACAAGTGGGGGGCGGGGAGGGGGGCAGGGCAGAGGGGATGTCTTATAGCTATTATAATGCAGGAGGCACTTTAGAGGTTGATTAGCCTGGTCAGGTCCATTCTAGTACAGCATTTTAGTAGAGCACATTTGTTAAAATTTCTAGACTGATGCCTCAATGTCTGCTCTGCTCTGTAGACAATTTAAGATACCTACCAGAGATCAGAATCTCTTGATATTACATGTTATCCACAGATCAAAATATTTGGCCACATAATAGCTCTAGCTCCATCTAGCAGTTTCCATAATAGCTCAGCTCTGAACCATTATCTGTAATGCCAAGAACTCATATTATCCTGAAAGTGTAAAGAAATGGCCAAAATTCAGATTAGACAGAGACTGGCCTTTAGGTTTTTCTTTCTACCCCTTAGGGACTTTTATTGTATCTTTCTTATATCCTTTTAAACACACTTTTTTGAAATTACAATACTCCATAGCTCTACCGCACTTTCAAAATATAAGGAAGAGTTTCCTAGACACCTTTGCCAAACATGGAGAATCCATACAAGGAATAAGTAACAATTTACAGAGTACCGACTCAGTTTTGTTTCGTTCATGCTTTCTTTGACAATCTGTATTTAAGCCATGCAACGCTACCTTAGACTCAAAGAGCAATCTGAATTGTTGTTTTGCTTTGATAATGACAGTACAACTCACCCACGTTTGTCTTCCAAGATGACTTACACATTGGACTACCTAAGAATTACTAAGAGCCAGGATACCAAAACTCTAGTCCTGTTGCCCAACTCTCTGGCATCCCAACATAGTTTAGTGCCTTTTCCATACTAGATATTCTTTCCTCTCCTTGGTGAGGAGACATTCAAAAAGAAATTAAAAACAACACAGGGTTAGAGGGAAGCGCAGCTGCATGTGGCCGAAGGACTTTGGAAATGAAGAAAACTCTCTCTGTGAAGCAGAAAGACAGTAAAGAGCTTGCATGGTGTTTGGGTCCTAGAGAAGAGCATTTTTAAAATAACATTTTTGTATTTATGCTGTTACCATGCAATAAAGTTAATAGGGAAAAGACAAGTGAAAGGTAAATATGCCATATATTCCACATACTCCAATTCAATATTCCCACTGTAACTTGTTTGTCCTATATTTTATACACAGGAATTTAGGACAATATAACTCCTTCCTTTAAAAACAAGCAGTTTTCCCTTCTGGCCACCACACCGTAACACAATTGTAACCCTGGCGTGAGGGAAGGGCCCCATGGAGGCTGCAGCCTCCCCCTCACCACTCTGGGAGCTTCCTCCATGCACTGTGTGTGCTCTAGGAGTTTGCTTTGACTTTGCCTGTTTATAGAACCCAGGGAGGAAGAAACAAAGCAATTGTGAAGCTTGTTAAGAGGCAGTTCATATGATATTAAAGGTGACCTTGCCACTTCCAGTTCTATTTATTCCACTTCCTTCCAAACCGGAGTAAATCCTTCCTTTCAGGGCAAGAGCACCGCTCTGTGGATGCAGTCTGTGGGAACGGAGAAAAGTTCAAGCCCTCAGAGGTTATTCATTACCCAAGTCTGGAAATATAGTATTTCCCATTTGCTCACATGTTAGCTCTGTAAATCACTGCTGCTTGGCAGAGGGACAGAAGCTTTGTCTGATGAAAAGCAGTTTTTGTTTTTGTTTACTGATAAAAATAATCCATTCCAGTGAGGCTTAATTTTGTCACACTAGGGAGCTTTATAAGGAAACAAGGACAGCCCCTCACCAAAATTATAAATGCATATATATACACATACATGGATTTATACAGACATATATAGAATCCATACTATCTGGATTAGCATATACATATTTCTTCTTTTTTTTTAATGTAAGAACTTCCTTTGTGAACTTGGCCATTGCACAACCTGCAAATACTAATCACCCAAGCACCTAAGCCTTTCAGAGAGGTAACTATAGTTTACAATCTAGTGTCAGCTGGCCACGGTAGTGTTTGTGTTGTAGTTTGCTGCATTCTTCAGGAAGTAAAGGCATTTCCTAAAGGCCCACAAAAGCCAGCAGGTGTATTGCTAAGTATAATAGGACATGTAGGTTATACCAGGTGGTGATAGAAAATGCCTTAGCAAGACTTAAGCTTGACTATTTTGAATAGTAGTTCAGCTGCTCAGCTTATTAATTTCCGTACTGATAGTATCAAAGCATTTTCACCATCAACACGAATGGCATTTATGCTGCCTATTGAATCTGGGAACGTATAAATCAATGTGCATCATTAAAACTCTTTCAAAGTCCTTTCTTCCCCACTGAGAACATTTCATTTGTATTTTGCCCCTCAATTATCTGCTAATCCCTTCTCTTCATTTTGTTGACAAACGTGCTGTTTTTTAAGACCTACTGACTAAAACAGATGCTATTGGGATGGTCAAAGAACTGATAGCTGATCAGAAGTGCTTACTTTCCTTTGCAAAAGGTCTTCATCAGTTTTCCCCCCTGGTTAAAATTCTAATCTATTGCTCTTTGGCACTTGCAAGTTCATCCTATGTCTATGGAGAACATTAGAATTTGGCTTCAGGTGCACTTCTGTAGTATTCACTCACTCATTCCCTCATTCACCAACCATACCCAGCATGCTTTATAACTATGAGGGGATATAAATCTGAACAAGATTGGCTTTTTTCTTCAGTTGGTGCAAAATCTAATACAGAAAATAAAGTATATATATTCAGATCATTCTAATACAGTACAGAGGGTGAGACAGGCCATAGAAGATAACCAAATTGATCTGAGGGTACAAAGAGAGAATAAACCCTTCTGTCCAGGTGATGTGGAAAAATATCATTATCGCATCACGTAGGGAGGCTTACAAAACTGGGTCTGAAGATAAGAGACCTAAGAGATCAAGGAAAGGGATTCAGACACAGGGAAAGGCATGAGCAGTGGCAAGGAGGCAGAAGAAATGTAGAGGACCAATTCAGGGCACATGAAGCACCTGGTCCTATTTGGAGAAATATAGAATATCTGAAGAGGAGATAATGAAGGGAAGGGGACTGATCTTGGGTGGGAGGGACTGACTTACCTAAAACACTCAGGAAGATTTTTTTTTTTATAGACCGTGGTTTCTAGGTTTACAGGTGAGTGGACCACTACTATTTCTTTCCTAGCCTAATACATTTTCTGTTTATTAACCTATTTTGGGCACTTATTTCTTTACTGATTTTTCCCAATAATCCACAAAGTGCTGAGGAATATTTTCACACACAAGTATTTGCACATACCTATACCATTTCCTTAGAATATATTATATATTCCTATAATTGATGGACTGTAGAATATGGGTTGTTCTCCAGCTATGATGAACAAGGCAGAACTACGGGCACTCTACAGGCAGGAGGAGGAGCCCCCAACATTTGGTAGTCATCTAAAGTCTGTCACTTTGAGGGGTGCCTGGTGGCTCAGTTGGTTAAGCATCTGACTCTTGATTTCGATTCAAGTCTTGATTTCCCGGTTCGTGAGTTTGAGCCCCGCATCAGGCACCCTGTTGTCAGGGCAGAGCCCGTTTGGGATTCTCTCTCCCTCTCTCTCTCTGCCCCTCCTGTGCAGAGGCACTCTCTTTCCCTCTCAAAATAAATAAATAAAGTTTAAAAAAAATAAAAATAAATAAAATCTTTGTCAATTTGATAGGCCAAAACCAGTTATTGTATTGCTATTCTAATTTTCATTTCTTTGATTACTAATGAGGTGATACATTTTTATTAAATATTAGTGGCCATATAGCCAACATATAAAATCCTTTAAATTGGATTTTGTTAGTAAGAAGTGAACTAAAAAGAATGCATCAGATTCATTTTCATCTGCTTCCTGAAATGAGATTGTAAAACTATTGATCTTGAAACTACATTGCCAAGAAAATAAGGGAGGGTGGCCTGATTTTCCCATTGATTGCATCCACCCTCATCTTCTGTCTTCATCTGACTGGGAACAGCTGGCCTTTGAAAATTGGCCATGCAGTAATGCATTGTACCAGAAGCCCAGTTCTATGCCTTATCTTAGGCTCTTTGAACCCTGACCTCCTTTTCTTCCAGCTCTTTGAAGCCTCATTAAAATTTATTCTTCTCTGAAGGCATGTATCATATTTTGCTCCAAATAGGTACTTATCTTTGCCTTCTACTAGGTTATAACTTTCCTTGAGAGCCAGTTATTTTGTCATATTCATGTTATCTCCCACAATGCCTAAAATGCTGCCTCTGGTGTTTTTGAATGGAAATAAATGCAACAGTTTAAAAAGTATTTTTTTCCTTTTCTTGAAAACAGTTATCTTTTTGTTGTCCTTGGGATCTCTTATTCTTGGGAAGTCCCCCACATGAAAAGGATATCTCCAAAAAAGTAACCAAATTAAAGAGCACAATGAATTAAATAATGCCATTAATATATAAATGATATCTGAAAAGGATATTTTCTCATTTCTAGAAACTCTCCCCTTCATGGGCCAGCTATCATTGAATTATTAAGTTATTCTGTAGTCCAGTGGATGTAAGTGCACATTTTTTAAGATCCTTAGCTTTTAATTCACAAATAAATTCAAGTTTTTTTCTACATATTTAAGAAATGTTTACTCAAAACTCCAGATTGAAGTGGTTTCTAAACATAATTCCTGTTTTATTTCTCCACTGAAAATCTTCACTTCTGTTGAGCACTGGGTTTGTGAAATGGAACCTTAATAGCATACTTAGCGGAGGAATGGTTGCCAGCTGACTAGTTATTGATTTAATGTTCTATCATTTCCATGGTTCAATCATGCCTACCATGGTGAATCAGTTGGAGCATCTTCAATGAACCAATAAATGAGCAATTTCCCCCACCAAAGGAATATGTTTCCTGTGTGGCAAAGGCATACATAACTTAACTGCAAACAATGTGAGCCTCCAGTACAGCAGTGATTTACCTTGGATCGTCTAGCCTTCTGTTTTCAGTAATGGTTTATTCTTCTAATTGGCACTTGCCACACACCAGCTTTCTGTTTAAATGTTTGGGTATGTGATCTATCTTTGCTTGAGGTCAGGGACCATTTCTTAGACACTCTGTCATTTTCTATCACATATATTGAGTGGTCAATAAATATTTGTCAAATGATAGTCATATGTTAACGCAGAACAAGGCCAGAATCTGCTATATGCCTGTGGTTCTCAATCCTGGATACCCATTAGAATTACCTGGGGATCTTTTTCAAAAATTGTCAGGCCCCTAAGTGTCCATCAACAGATGAATGGATCAAGAAGATGTGGTTTATCTATATCATGGAATACTACATGGCAATGAGAAACAATGAAATCTGGCCATGTGTAGCAACATGGATGGACCTTGAGGGTGTTATGCTGAGCGAAATAAGTCAGGCAGAGAAGGACAAATATCATATGTTTGCACGTACAGGAGAATTAGGAGGAACTTGATGGAGGACCAAGGGGGAGAAGAAGGGCGGAAATGGTGGGGGAAAGGGAGAGAGGCAAACCATGAGAGACTCGTGAATGCTGACAAAAACTGAGGACCGATGGATGTGGGGGGAAGGGGGATGGGCATGGAGGAGGACACTTGTGGGCATGAGCACTGAGTGTTATGTGGAAACTAATTTGACAATAAACTATTTGTAAA
Organism: Proteles cristata cristata; assembly: GCA_017311185.1. Taxonomy (NCBI): domain Eukaryota; kingdom Metazoa; phylum Chordata; class Mammalia; order Carnivora; family Hyaenidae; genus Proteles; species Proteles cristata. Next base: position 770,124 of record JAESUZ010002383.1, read on the forward strand.
AAATAAAAAATAAAAAAAAATTGTCAGGCCCCATCCCAGAGCTGCAGATTTGTTTGGGTCTCAGGTAGGGTCTGAACATCCTACCCAGACCCTATGTTTAAAAGGCTTTGCGAGTTATAATGAACAGCTAAGAATAAGAATCACTGCCATGAGCCATTGTGATATAAAACGACAAGGCAAGCAAAAAGAAAAAAAAAAAAGGACAAGGCAGGCAAATCAGCAAATAGCCTAAGTAGCACCATTTTACTTTCTCTTTGAGCAGTGTTTCCCAAAGCATGATCTCCAGATTAGCAGTAGGGGCATCATCTAGCAAGTTGTTAGAAATGCAGATTCTTGGCCCCTCCCCAAACCTAGAGAATCAGAAAGTCTATAAGTGAGATCCAGCCCTTCAGATGAATCTGATGCCTGTTGAAGTATGGGAACTACCACAATAAAGAAATATGTTGAACTAAAAAAGAGTGCTGTGAATGTCTTAGAGAAAATGATTTCAAGTATATTCAACTCAAAACATATTTCAGTTTATGCTTCATAAAACAACTCTCTCTTCCACAGTTTTTCTTACTATTATCCTTGGGCACCTAAAAAGTAAATTTCAGCATATATAAAAAATAGTGTTAAACCAGACACTGGAGATGAGTACAATTGACATCCCCTACACAGAAATACTGGGCCCAGAGGAGGGAGCAACCACATTTTATGAGCTCCTGTCCCACTGATTGCTCTATGCTTTGTGGTGGCCCTTAACACTTGGGCAAGAGGTCTGTTACTCAACTTTGGTTTCAACTCATTGTAAAATCAAAGGCAGCAGAAACTCTAGACCACGGGCCCAACCTTCTAACCAGGTTTGCAGAACTTATGAAGAAGTCATGGTCAGAAGTTGGTGTTCCTTTGCTCCCTGACATGGGGTTGTGAATGTAGAATGTGAAAACCCTCATCCTGTCTTCCAAAATGTGCTTCCTCAAGTGCTCTGTAGTGGATCTGACTCAGCCTTGGAGGGTGAGGGGCAAGGGAGGCAGTGGCAGTTGGTGGTGGCAAGGGGGAAGTGACAAAGGGAAACTTGGGGGTTGGTGGCAACAGCAGAAGTGGTGACTGGCAGCACATGATGTGGTGAGGGACGATGCTGTGACTGTCACACCCCACCGTGACAGCCACACCTTTATCTGGGGTCCAGCAAAGGAACAGACCGATTGGGGCTGCTGGTTTAAAAATGAATAAAGTCAGTAATTGGTACCCATGAGTAGATTTCTCCAAGTGCAATCTCTGTGCCACCTGCATTGAAATCACCAGGGGCACTTGCTAAATCTGTATGCAGCTTCCTGGACCCCACCTCCAACCTACTGAGTCAGCATTTCTGCAAATAGGAGGTCCAGAAATCTGCACATTAAACAAATCACTCAGGTCCTTAAGTTCTAATTTTCCAAAACTGCCCAAACACTGATTTGAATGTTTTTAAATTATTTTTTAAAGTTTATTTATTTGCTTTAAGAAAGAGAATGAACACAGGAAGGGCAGAAGAGAGAGGGAGAGAGAGAATCTCAAGCAGGCTCTATGCCATTAGCACAGAGCCTCACACAGGACTTGATCTCATAAACTATGAGATCATGAACTGCGCCAAAATCCAGAGTCAGTGCTTAACCGACTTAGCCACCTAGGCACTCCTGATTTGAAGTTTGAAGTCATTTAATGTTCAACATTGATTATATGCAAGGAGCTGCAGGAGATACAGAAATACATCTTAAGGTATGGTCCCTCACAGAGAGGAATTAACCATAGTAATAGCAGTAGCAGTAGCAATGATAGATAAACAAATAAATATTAAATTGTAGCAAGGCTGAAAGAAGTAAGAAAGGTGGTAAGAAAAGTGTGTGTGGATTCAAATGAGAAAGATTAAAACTCAGGGTTCAGGAAAGGCATTGGGAAGGAGTTGCCATTTCAGATTTTTTAAAATGACTATTTCCTCCTAAAACAGGATTACATATGTAACAGTAACCCCTGTTATTTGCAGATGTATGAAGCCATTCCTGGGGAATGGGCAAGAGCAGGGTTCCAGGTAGGAGCAGCAGCAGATGCAGGGTTGTGTACTGACCAGTATTTCTGCCTCCTCTGGAATTTTCTCTTAAGAAGAATCCTCAAAACTTAACAGAGGACCAAGGGGGAGAAGAAGGGCGGAAATGGTGGGGGAAAGGGGGAGAGGCAAACCATGAGAGACTCTTGAATGCTGACAAAAACTGAGGACTGATGGATGTGGGGGGAGGAGGGATGGGCATGGAGGAGGACACTTGTGGGGATAAGCACTGGGTGTTATGTGGAAACTAATCTGACAATAAACTACTTGTAAAAAAAAAAAAAAGAATCCTTAAGGGCCCTGGAGTTAGGATGTTGGGTTGCCTTTCAAGCTAGCTGATGCTAACTTATATTTGTTGCGTCCAGTGATTTTTTGTTTTTTGTAATTTTGGCTGGTTCTGTAACATAAAGAAAACTAAAGTATCAAATACTGATAAAACATAATGCTTTAAGAGAAAGAGTATAGATGTCTGCAGTTCATTTTGAAATGCATCCAAAAAATAAGGCAGAAGGATCAAGGGATGGCTAGATGGATAGATAGGTGATAAACAAGCTTAATGAAATGGTAACAGTAGAATCTAGGTAATGGTGTTCCCTGCGAACATTCTTTGCTGTGTATTTGAAACTTTTCCTAACAAAATTGGGGGCAGAGGGGTCTGTTTCCATAGGTCATGTGACCTTGAGCAAATTTATACCTGTCTGGGCTTCACTTTGCTCAGCTCTCAAGAGCATCAAACTAGTCAACCTCCACGTTCCCTTCTGGTTCCCAAGTTCTCTCATTCCCTCGTCCTTTCTGACAGGAAACCCAAGAGTTACTACCCAACAGAGGCGGTCAGCTAACGCACCATGACTTAGCTCAGCTAATAAAGGTAGTTAATCTTCCTTTAGCGTGGCAGGATGACCTAACTCAGATGCAGACAAAGTTACACTGCCGTCTGTGGTTCTAGAGCAGGTGCCACACAAGTCAGACCTTGAAATTTGTTTTGAAACCGACCACCTGTTACTGTGATTGTGTGGCTGTTTTCCTGGCTTATGGGATTTTACTTCAGCTGTTGTTCTCAGGCGAGAGTTTATTTCCTCTAGGAATCACTCAGTCCACTTGCCCTAAACTTAGCATTTGTGTGTAGGGATCTTCCGGAGACTGATTCAACCATGGAGCACTGAATAGTCAGCCAAAAGATCTGAAGTCACCCACAGATTTCAGTGACAGATTTTAAAGGAGAAGTTAAGAATCCTCTTCCAAGTGTTTTGTTACAGATAATCATCTCTTTGAATTTGGCTTCAGGGAGAAGGAGCTGAAAGGATCAAATTTACAGTTGCTCCTGAGTGGGTTTTCCTCATGCTAATGGACAGCATTGTGCTGAGTCAGCACTTCTCTGGCACAGGTTGCTTCACTGAAAATTCTTGTGCCTGTAAAATTTTACTTCAAGTTAAAACTTGTCAGACAAGGATTCAGCTTTTCTCTGATAGTCTGAAGGGAATGATACAACTTTGGAACTAGAACGGACTTTAGTGATTAACTAGTAAAGCCCTTCATTTTAGAACTGAGGCAAGAGAAGCTCAGTGACATTATTATAAAGAGAGTTGCTCGAGGTCTTAAACCTTGTTAAGGACTGAGCTAGAAATCTACTTATATTGCAGAGTGTAGTTGAATAAAGGGAAAACAACAAAAAGAAGCTTAATAAGATAGGCTTATAAATATTAGGTTAATTTTCTTAAAAAAATAAAGTCATGATGCTTTAGTTTCCTACTGCTGCCTAACAAACCACAAGACTGAGTGGCTTCCACGAACAATATATTATTATTTGTCATGATTTTCTGAGAGAGAATAATATTTGGCTCCTCATGCAGGTGTAATCAGATGGTGGCTGGGGCTAGACATCTAAGAAGGCTTTTTTATTCACATGTCTGGTACCTGAGCTGGGCTGGCAAAGCTGGGGGCTGGTCAAAGGTCTCTTTCCATGTGGACAAGATGGACTTCTCACAACACGGTGGTTCCAGGGAGTCAGATCTCTCACATGGCAACTGCCCTTCCCTTTTTCAGTGGGCACTGCAAGGATTCTTATGCCCCAATTTCTGTTTCATTCTACAACTTCTGTTTCATTCTATTGCCTACATAGAATAAGCTTTCATTCTATTCCTTACATAGAATAAGGCTAGATACATGGGAGGAGAACTATAAAAGGGCATGAATATCAGGGGGCAGGGTTCATTAAGGATCATCTTTGGTGAGTACCTACTACACAGAATATCACCATTACTTTTTTTTTTTTTTGAGAGAGAGAGAGAGAAGCAGGGGAGGGTCAGAGAGAGAGGGGACAGAGGATCCGAAGCCAGCTCCGCATGAACAGCAGTGAGCCCAATGTGGGGCTCGAACCCAAAAACTGTGAGATCATGACTTGAGCTGAAGTTGGATGCTCAACAGACTGAGCCACTCAGGTGCCCCACCAACTACTTTTTTTTTTTAAATGTTTATTTATTTGTTTTGAGAAAGAGAGAGAGAGAGAGAGAGACTGCACACTATGGAGAGGGGCAAAGAGAGACAGAGAGAATCCCAATCTCAATCTCACAAACCATGAGATCATGACCTGAGCCAAAATCAAGAGTTGGATACTTAACCAAGAAAGCCACCCAGGTGCCTCACCACTATACTTTGAGATAATGTTTTAACGTTTTGCAAACAGAGCATGAAGTCATTTTAAAACCTATGGCTTATGCTAAAGCAAGACTGGAGGTCACATGAGATGGATGGAGGGACAATGGAGTTTGGAGCTAGAAAAGCCTGAATTCAACTCAAAGCACTATCACTTACAAACTGAGCCTTCAAGCAAGTGATTTAATTACTCTGCGTGTAAATTTTAACATGTATATTATTAGGATAATTTACTTCAAACTAGTATTGGTAAAAATTAGATACATAAGCTCTTCACACATAATAGTTGCTCAATACCTTTCAGTTCCTCTTATCCTCAACCATCTCTGGAATTCAGAAATTTAGCCAGGTCTTCACTAAACGCATGTTTGAGTATATCTGATGGACCCTGTTATGTGCTAGGAGGTGGGGATTCAAACATTAATAAGACATGTTCTCTTCCTTCAAGGAGCTCGTGCTCTGTGAGGGAGAAACAAGCATAAGCAATCATGCAACCTAGTGAGTGAGGTACTATAATGAAGGCAGACTAGATGTTAGATTGGGAGCACAAAGGAGAGAATGGTCCACCTACAGAGGTGGGGAAGGCAGGGAAGACTTCATACAGAAGGGAGCACTAAGGAGTATCATGAAAAACATGCTTGCCATACACAAGAAGTGCAGAGAGAAAAATCAGTGGAGCAGCAGCACTTGCAAAGGCACAGAAGCATAAAACTTCACTGAGTAGTGAAAGCAGCTCAGCAGCACTGAAGAAAGGAATGGTGGGAAATGAAGTCAGGTAGAAGCTTAATCAAAGGGACCTGAGCAAGAGATGATGAAGGCCTGAGGCAGAGCTGCAGTGGACATGAAGAGGAAGAAAGGGATTAGAAAGTGATCTAAGGAGTAAAATGAAAGGAGTGGTTGGCTATCCAGAGTGAGGAAGGAAGGAATCCAAAGATAATGTCTAGATTTCTGGCCAGAAAGAAACAGTGAATGGTATAGTTATTAGCTTACAGAGTGTAACCAGGAGGAAGAATGGGTGGCGTAGTAATGAAATTGATTTTGGATATAGTTAAGATATCTACAGGACATTCATAAGAGAATTGTCCCAACATACAGTTGAATTTATGAGTCTGGAGTTTGTGGGAGCTGGCTGGGCATGAGAGACTTGGGAGTTATCTGAGAGTTTAGAGAAGTTCTTTTAAAAGTTAATCTCTTCCAGGCTAGCCAGGTAAATAAATGATGTCTGAGGTTGTAATGATTGCTTTAACAGCTGTAGCTTTTGGCTTGAAAGACTTTATTTTTCTAAAATTTTCTTCTTAACTAGAAGATGTAAGCAAAGAAAATTAAATACAGCAGTTGGTAAAGGATTGCAAGAGTGTACCAAACAGGTAAAATACCTTTTATAAATGTTTTTTTGTTTGTTTCTTTTGTGAGAGAGAGAGATAGCAGGGGAGGAGCAGAGAGCGAGGGGGAGAGAATCCCAAGCAGGCTCCAAGCTGACAGCATGGGCTCAATCTCATAAACCGTGAGATCATGACCTAAGCTGAAATCAAGGCTCAGACGCTTAACCAACTGAGCCACCCAGGTGTCAAGCAGGTGAAATATGTTGACAATAATTCTCATGGTAGAAAAAATTTTTTTTAATTCTTGCATTGTAAATTAGCAATAACTACCAAACCTTAAGTGATGGTCTGCTTAGTTAATTCCATAATAATCACAACTAATCCATACTCCAAATACAGCCTGTGTCATGGAATTTGATTCTTCCTTGCTTATAAGAGTAATAAATAGAGACAGGGTCTAATAAATGTGATGGAATTATTGGGACCTTAGTTTAACTCTTCAGTAAAGGTTAGTATCATTTGTGCTTATTCTCCTCAAGACCCTATAAGAGCAGTATATTAGCAACAAGGGGCTATGAGTTCTAATTCTCATTCCTCTAATCTCTAGCATAATTGGTTCTCAAACTTTTGGGAGCTTCAGAATCTCCTAGAAAACTTGTTTCTTTTTTAAATCCAGATTTCAGAGCCCCACCTTCACTGATGCTCATTCAGTAGGTCTGGGATAGGCCTAGGTATCCCAGGTGACTCTGATAAAATTATACAACCATAAGCAAAGGGAATCATTTCTTAGGGCTCAGTTTCCTCATCTGTAAAATGGGAATGACACTTGCCTTGCCTACTTCTCGGGGCTTTTTTAAAGTCCAGCAGTATAGTGATGTATGTGAAAGGGCTTTGAACAGTATTGGGTTCTCCACACAGGTAAGATGATGGTATTTTCTAGGGCAACGCATCAGAAACATCTAAAGGCCTTGTTAAGACACAGGTTGCTGGACTTTAACAATTTAAGGCAATCACTAAGTTTCTGAATCAGTTTATGAGTACGTCTGGTATGGGGCCCAAGAATTTGCTTTTTTTTTTTCCTGAGGAGAAAGAGACAGTGTGAGCAGGGGAGGGTCAGGGAGAGAGGGAGACACAGAATCTGAAGCAGGCTCCAGGCTCTGAGCTGTCAGCACAGAGCCCGACACGGGGCTCAAACTCACAAGCCGTGAGATCATGACCTGAGCCAAAGTCAGACACTTCACCGACTGAGCCACCCAGGTGCCCCATATAATTCTCTAGGCACAGCTTTTCACTGTTCACAATCCCCAAAACTTTATTCATTTATCCAATAAATATTTTCTAAGCACTTTCAACGTGCCAGTGCCTTGTGCACTGAAAATAAAATCCTCCACAAAACAGACCCAAAAATGAATTAATAAAATTATTCCAGATAACAAGTGCTATTAAAAAGTATGAAACAGAGTAATGGGATAGACAGTGGCTGGGTTGTGGGTGGTTCTTCATACAGAGTGGTCTCTATATGAAATAATGAAATCAAGGAGTTAGCAGTACTAAGTGGGGATAAGAGCCCTCCGGGCAGAGGGAATGGAGAATGCAAAAGCTCAGGGGCTGGGATTAGCAAATGGGCATAGGGTGATATGAGAGGAGACTGGACAAGTGGGCAGGGTCAGTGCATATAGGATCCTGCAGGTGTTGGTAATGTAAATTATGAGTTAGGTCTGTTGTAGGGAATAGACCAGCCCTTACCTAATTTTAATGTGTATGCAAATCACCAGGAATCCCCTTAAATGCAGACTCTGACTCCATGGTCACAGGGCAGGGACAGGCAGTCTGAATTTCTACCAAGCTCGATGCTGCTGGGAGCCAGAGCACACCTTGAGTAGCAAAAGCATAGATGAAAACAGATTCTGTCATCCCTCAATCAGGGAAAAGTGCTATCTTCCCTAAAGATGGATAAAAATTAAAGAGAATGGTGAAAGATGGGGAACTGGGAAAAAAAAGATGTTGGGGAATTCCAGACACTAAAAATTATTATTCAGGAGGAACTATGGTCTTACTTCTAGAATACAGAAAAGACTAAAACATTGTCACCAAAATAAAGAATCTGAAATGTTTTTAAAAAAAATTCTCTTAGTAGTTTATTTAGAAACAGCTGGAATAGATTTCCAGAGTCACTCTGTTCATGATTTAACGCTGCTGCTTCCTCCTGGCCCCACCAGCTCTGCTTTCCCCCTGCTTACAAAAGTAAGGACTGTAGGAGTGCCTCGGTGGTTCAGTCAGTTAAGTGGCCCATCTCGCAGTTCATGGGTTCAAGCCCTACATTGGGCTCTGCACTGACAGATTAAAATTTAAGATTCTGCTTAAGATTCTCTCTCTGCCCCTGTCCTGCTCTCTCACTCACTCTCAAAATAAATAAACTTAAAAAAAGAAAAATGTAGGGGCGCCTGGGTGGCTTAGTCGGTTAAGCGTCCGACTTTCGCTTAGGTCATGATCTCGCAGTTCGTGGGTTCGAGCCCCGCGTCGGGCTCTGTGCTGACTGCCAGCTCAGAGCCTGGAGCCTGTTTCAGTCTGTGACTCCCTCTCTCTCTGACCCTCCCCTGCTCACACTGTCTCTCTCTCTCTCTCTCCTAAAAATAAATAAAAATATTAAAAAAAAAAAAAGGAAAAGAAAAATGTAATGACTGTTTCCACAACCTCTTTAACCTCCTATGGCTCCCTGTGGCTAGTGCCCACAGCCAGAGCTCAAAGCTGCCCGCCCCTCCCTCTCTTACACATTCACTCCAGCCCTGCTAACCAAAGTTGCTGGCCCTTCTCCCGGCATCCCCCAGGTAAGGGCCTGGAGCTTGGCTAGAGAGAGAGGAGAAACTGAGGACTAACAACCTGCAGGCAGAACAGGGTAGAAGCCCTTGGCCTCTATAGCACTGTCTGGAGTGCAAACTTGAAAATGCAACCAGGGCACCTGCGTGGTTCAGTCAGGTAAGTGACTGACTTTTGACATCTGCTCAGGTCATGATCTCATGGTTAATGAGTTGGAACCCCACCCCTCCCAATAGCATGGAGCTTACTTGGGATTCTCTCCCTCCCTCTCTGCCCCTCCCCCGTGAGCACTCTTTTCTGCTCTTTTTCCCTCTCTCTCACTCTCTCAAACTAAATAAACTTAAAAAAAAATAGAAGGAAGGAAGAAAAAAAATAAATACAGCCAGAATCTGCCTCCCCTCTTCCCTGCCCCTCCCCTTTCTGGGGGCAGGAATGGGAATGGAGTAGTTTTATGTTATAGACCATATGGCTTTCTCCTTTAAGGAAAAATCTTCCTAGAATGCTGCAGTTAAAAAAAAAAAAAAAACCTTAAAACCTTAAAAAGCCTTGCATAAACTTCTATACCTCCCACTAGATCCCTTGTTTGTTATCATAAGCACGTGTTTCCCCCAAATTTCCTGTTTTTTAGATGATTTGTGAATTGGAAATTTTGTCTGTGGAAGGAAAGCCACATTATTGAAGCTGTAAACAATAGAATGACTATGGCTTTAATCCTTTGAATAAGACTTTGTTTCCCATTGACTGAAAACTTCCTTAAGGAAGGAAAGCTAGGAACATTCAGGAAGGATTTGTATTTTATTTTATAGCAGCTTTGTGAAGGGGGAAAATCATTTGGAAACCTTGGATTCCCTTTCCTGGTTGATGGACATCAGAACACACAGCCAGCTGGGCTCTGGCTGTAGACGATGGCTCCCCGCCCACCAAAGACTTCCTGACCCCAGTGCCAGCTTTGTTTTGTCATTGTCACAATGACACCAACAGACGTTCATCCTGTGCCAGAGTTTCGTATATTCCTGAGACAGGCTAGGAACAGGTGCACCCACCATTTATCTCAATTTATTTACATGGGTCAAAAATATTTCCCTAAGATAGTCCATATACCTTATATTGTATACTCCATAAGTCACAAATAATCTGTTCATTAAAGAGATATAAGAATAACAACTGCAAAATTAGTCATCATCCATTGAACTTTTAAATTATTTTAAATCCCCTCCCCAAGAACTATATTTTCATTTACTTGATACACCAACAATCATTTTCTTTTAAAAACACAGTGGAGTTAGGCAAATCATCCTTACAATTTGAGAGGATCTGTGCAAAAGAGAAGACGGCCTTAAATCCCAAAACACTGATGTGGCTATTCCTGCTTTGTGTGGATTCTGTGCTAGAGGCATAAATTATGGAGCCCAGTGCACAGGCTGTTAGGCCCCACTGCAGAAGCCAAAAGGGCCTCTTGGACATCTGCCCCTTCAGAGATTCAGAGTGATATCATCCTCATTTATTAAACTCCCCTGAATGAAGAATACCACACAAACCATCAGCCCTCAGGGTTCTGTCTCAGGTATGTGTCTGGGGACATAATTTAGATATTCATCATCCTGAGAATTATATTTCAGGTAGCAAATCCTAATGATAGGTTTGCTCCATAAGTGACTTCCCAGAGACAGAAGGTACAGCTGAAGTGAGGCTCTGGTCTTTGTGTGCTGTAATTAGAGAGGGCAACACCTCTTCACCCACAGAGTCCTGTCTTTATGGCATTACCTGTGCCAGTGGGGACAGCCAGCCTCCCATTCTGTTAGAGACACACTGGGGAAAATTGATGGGGCCTTGGCTGAAAGACAGGATCCATTTCCAGCGTTTTGCAAAGTTGTGCCTGCTTTGTCTTAAGTCAGGGAAGGCCTCCAAGTCACTTTCAGTAGAAGATTTAAAAGGCTCTTTCTGTATTAGAGTTTTTAGTCTTCTGTTCAAATATGGACCATTGTGAGAGTCTGTTAATAAGTATGAAACATCTCTTCCCCCCAAAATGCACATATATGTAGACACACAAAATGCTGCAAACCATTTCAAGGAGGTCATGGACTCCTGGAGACCAGTAAACCTCAGATTAAAAACATGCAATCAAGGGACGCCTGGGGAGCTCAGTCGGTTAAGCATGCAACTTCTGCTCAGATCATGATCTCATGGTTTGTGGTTTGAGCCCTACATCAGGCTCTGTGCTGACTGCTCAGAACCTGGAGCCTGCTTCAGATTCTGTATCTCCCTCTCTCTACCCCTCCCCTGCTTATGCTCTGCCTCTCTCTTATTCTTAAAAATAAATAAATGTTAAAAAAATTCTAGGGGCGCCTGGGTGGCTTAGTCAGTTGAGCGTCTGACTTCAGCTCAGGTTATGATCTCAAAGTTTGTGCGTTTGAGCCCCGCGTTGGGCTCTGTGCTGATAGCTCAGAGCCTAGAGCCTGCTTCAGATTCTGTATCTCTGACCCTCCCTTGCTCATGCTGCCTCTCTCTCTCTCTTTCTCAGAAATAAATTTTAAAAAATTTTTTAATATTAAAAAAAACTTTTTTTTAAAAACATGTGATCAAAACTTAGGTATCTTTTAAAATTAGAGAAGTCGGTTTTATACCACACATCTCCAGAGAGTTTAAGGGATAAAGGTAAAAGGGAAGGGCCTAAAAGAGAGTACTTTTCTAAAAGAGATTGTGGCAGTTGCCTTTTTCCTGAGCAACCATTAAATAGTAGAGTCTGAAACACCAGCTTATACTCTAAGGCCAAATGGTATTTCATGGTTACAAAGGTTTCCAATATATACTGTCTATGTACTCATAGGTACCCTGATGGTTGCTTGGTTTGTACGAGGCGAAGAGCTCTGCCCATGGGACTTATTCTTCACAACAGCCACACAAGGTAAATATCACTATTCCATTCTATAGCTTAGGACACTGATTGAAAGAAGAAAGCAAGTTTCCCAAAATCACATAGTGATTATGCAGCAAAAATGGGGCTCTGACCCCAAAACTGTCCATCTCCAAAGGCCTTGCTCTGAATACAGCATGACAATCCAGACCTATTGAATTCTGGAATTAGCTTTTTTACTTCCCTCAGAGTTTTTGAGACAGTTATGGGGCAGAATAGGGGGCAGAAGGACTTTAAGACTATTTGAAGCACAAATCACACACCCTTGCAGTGAAACGCCTGCCTAGGAGAGACTGGAAGGCAGCAGTCTGGGAAAGTGGCCCTGAGAGCCTGTCTTAGGGCTGCAACTGCCTAAGAAGCACAGAGGATTCCCTGCACTGTAAGTCTAACTAGCATGGCTTTGGCTGCCTCCGGCTCCAGTTATCAGAAGCAACAAACATTCCTTCCCTCAGTCTGACAGGTGCCGAGAGGCTTTGTGCAGTGCTCCCACCAGGCTCTTGCGGTCTGGAGGAGGAGTAAAGAGCTCTGGCCCAGACCAGCCCTGCTTCTCTGCTCCCTCCTCCAGGTTGCTGCCTGCCTGTCACTCTGCTGCCCTCTGCGGAGGAGGCCCAGTGGGATGAGGAACTTGGGGAAACCAAGCAGGCGCTCTATCCTACCCTAAACTATGAAAGTAAAAACAGTCAAGGGTGCAGACTTTTCTAACGTTAAGCTTTTCTAAATATAAGTGGCAGCAGGGGACAGAGCCTAGAATTTAGTCAAATGAATGAAGCAATCAAAGCCTTAAAGGACTTTTTTTTTTAATGTTTATATTTTTTTGAGAGAAAGAGAGACATAGAGAGCAAGCGCAAGTGGGAGAGGGGCAGAGAGAGAGGGAGAATAAAGGACTTTCTTAACAAAAGATAACATATGTCAAAGAAACTCCACTTACCTCAGTCACTTTAGGATTAACACGATGAACTTGAGGCATTTTTTTATGGGAGGCAGTACATTATAGTGACTAAGCATGTGGCTCTGGAACTCAATACTGGGGTTCTGATGGTGACTCCACTTGCTGTTGGACTTTGTATGAGATAAGTTACTTCACCTCCCTGCACCTTGGTTTTCTTATCTGTGAAATGGAGATAATAGCTACCTCAAAAATTTGTTTTAAAGATTAGAAATCTTAATAAATATATTATAGCTAAAATAGTGCCTGACACATCATAAGCATTCAAAAAGTGTTCATTAGTGTTACAATTTGGCAATTTCACTGAAGCAGGGGCTATTTTGTCCACAAAGCTAAAAGGAGACTGTGAAGACCCAGAGAATAAGTTATATTTCCTTGCAGAGGCTGAGGGTGGTGAGATAAGCTGGTAAACTTGGCACAAGTCCTCAAAAAGAAGATCAGTGGAGTCCCAGTGGTCCAGTTAGGTATTGTTGCATTATACCACCTCAAAATGTAGTGGCTTGAAACAGAAGCAATTTATTATATTCCATGTTTCTATGGGTTGATCAGGCAGTTCTCATTTATAGAATGTTGGCTAGGGTCCTGAGTTGGCTGGAACAACCAAAATGGCCTGACTCACATCCCAGCTGGAAGTTCAGCTGGAGTTGTTAGCCAAGGTCTTTGATTTTCCTTGATGAGATCTGTACACATGGCTTCTAGGGCTCCCTCTCACTCTAGCAGCTGGTTCCAAGAAAGAACATTCCAAAACATTAAGGGAGAAGGTACAGATTTCTCAAGGCCCCGCCTTAGATTTTAGACTGCATCATTTCTGAGCCATCCTATTGGTCAAAATAGGTCATTGACCAGTCTAGATTCAAAGGGAATGACAACAAACTCTATTCTTAATGAGGGAGTAGTTAGCACATTACAAAAGAACATATGGGATGTGAGATATTGTTGCAGCCATCTTTAGAAACATGATCTATCACAGCTCCGGGAATAGTAAGAAATTACATGTTCATAACAGTGTTTGAATTGAGTGACTCAATAAGGAAGACTAATCTGAGTTTGGATCACTAAGTTACTAAAATGAAGAAGTAAATGGAATTAAATGTTTTGACATAGCATAACTTGTTTATATATGATTTACATAGGGTTATTCTTCATAATAAGGAAAACAGTTTCTTTGGGTCAAAGTCATATGCAGAAGCATAAATGAGAATAGATAAAGGACATTATGTTGGAGAAAATAATTTTCAGTAGAGAGCATTTCTAAAAGTAAAAGCTTTTTCTTAAATGGTAGACGGTAAAACTGCATACTCCCTAAATAGTGACAATGGTGAACTTACAGTGAAAAACCGAAAGGTATTATGTTAAAGTGAACAAAGTAGAAGATAATGAAAAGCATCTGAATAAACAGGGAAAGTCAGAGAGGAGGCCCAAAGAGTGTTATAATTCCTGTTACTGAAATTTTGATTTTTTTTCCCTATCTCCTGGTTCATATACAGTTCTTTTAAAAGTGTGATATACTTTACACTTACTTTGTGTTTTCCATTTCTATGTATTGGGGGAAGTGGGTCTATAAGTCTTCATAGAATTTCTGGATATGGCTATCGTCATGTATGTAATTACAAAGTAAGACTAGAGATAATCTAACTAAATGAATTATTTACCCTGACTTTCCAGTGCTCCACAATTGTAGAAAGTCTGGTCTTTGAGATAAGTTAGAGATGGATAATGTTAAAAAAGCAATAGAAAACCTTTGGTAGATTTTTCGATGTTGGGGAGAAGAGAAATAAGCAATAAGAAATGACACCAAGATTTGGGACATCGATGATAAATGAATGGCTGTTTCCTGGAGTGACTAAGAAGCTCAGCAGAAGGGAAAATGAACTGTGCATTGCAGGAGAAAACAAGTTTGTGACTAAGAGAATATTTTTAAAGCAAAGTAGCAGCTAACCAGTAGTTTTCTGAACACACTGATATCCCTGGCTTACTTCTATTTGGGAGAGGGGCCCAACTCATTCTCCTTTTATGAGACTATAACTTTTTATTATTCATTTTACTGTTTGTCATTTATTGAGTTGTTTCTACCCAGTGTGTTTACAACTCACATAAAATACTGAAGACAATCAAACATATTCTTAGAAACAAGGCTGGGAAATGCAACTCACCCAGTGAAAATGTCATTAGTATCTAGTAGCAGCTGCACACTACAAAACAACTGGAATCACCTCTGATAGAAGGCACATGGAAAACAAGGGAAGTGAGTATACAGATGTCTCAATGGAAAACTTTTTTTTAATAGATGGTGCTTCTGAATGGGCCATCACCGAAAGAGGGTAAGTTGTCTAAAAAAGAAACTAGATAATCAATCAAGAAAGGAATGCAGGGAAGAAAAAGGTAAAGTTCTCATGGGAACAGGATATAAAATTGATGACAATGGGGACTTTGCAGAAAATGAAGAGCAACATAACAATGTGTGTTATATATTATTTGCATAAACTCCAAAGAACCTGACACCTTCTAAATTTTCCACATCACGATCATAAACCAGGAAGTAAGGAGGATAAAAGGGTTTTAAGCAGCCAAAAAATCTTATTCAAGAGGGTCCCCAGGTCCTTACTCTACAAATAATTCCAAAACACTTGGCTACTATCTCTTTTTCTAAACCCAATCATTTAAAATGAGATTCAGGGGCGCCTGGGTGGCTTAGTCGGTTAAGCGTCCGACTTTCGCTTAGGTCATGATCTCGCGGTTCGCGGGTTCGGGCCCCGCGTCGGGCTCTGTGCTGACTGCCAGTTCAGAGCCTGGAGCCTGATTCAGTCTGTGTCTCCCTCTCTCTCTGACCCTCCCCTGCTCACGCTGTCTCTCTCTCTCTCCTAGAAATAAATAAAACCATTAAAAAATTAAAAAAAAAATAACTGTTAAAAAATTTAAAAAAATAAAATAAAATAAAATAAAATGAGATTCAGATTCAACATTTACATGTTATCTATTACACTCAGTTCACATTTGTTGAGCATTAACTATGCACCAAGCACTGTTTTAAATTTCATACAGATGGACTCATTTACACCTTAGAAACCTACAGATAAGGAGTAGGATTATCCTCATTTACAGAAGAGGAGATTGGAACACAAAGAGGCTTTTAAAAGTACCCAAAATCACACAGCGGTAAATGGTACTGTTGGGATATGGACCCAAGCTAGTCAAGTTCCTACATCCTTTAATATCTACACCAGCATTTCTCAAACTTGAGTGTGCATCAAAGTAATATAAAGAGCTTTTTTTTGTTTTTGTTTTTTTGAGAGAAAGAGAGCAAGAGTGCATGGGCAGGTGAGAGGGACAGTGGGAGAGGGAGAGAACCCCAAGCAAGCTCTGTGCTCAGCACAGGGTGGACCCTAGCTCTACTATTTTCCAAAATGACTTCTGCCCAGGGGAAAAGAGGAAGGCCAGCCCCACCCACCAGCACATCTACAATGGTCACAGCCCAGTCACAATGCACACAGCCCAGCGAACACCCATGGACTGCATGGTTCTGGTAACCAGGGAAAACTGTGCTTCTGAGCCCTGTAAGACATCTTCTATATAAGGCTACTACCTATAAGATGAGGACGTAACTGACCTTCCTATCACATAGAAACAAACCAAGAGTCAGACAAAATGAGGAGACAGAAATAGGTGCCAAATGAAAAAACAAGACAAAAACCTCAGAAAAAGAACTAAATGAGGGGTGTCTGGCTGGCTCAATCAGAAGAGCATATAATTCCTGATCTTGGGGTTATGAGTTTGAGCCCTGAATAGGATATAGAAATTACTTAGAATAAAAATAACACTTAAAAAAAAGAACTAAATGAAATAGAGATAAGCAATCTACCTGCTATAAAGGTCAAAATAATGATCACAAGGATGCTCAACAAAGTTGGGAGAAGAGTAGATGAATTCAATGAGAACTTCAACAAAGATATAGAAATTATAAAAAAAAAACAATAAGATCTAAAAAGTAAAACTGAAATGAAAAATACATTAGAGGGAATCAACAACAGATGAAAGGATGGAGAAGAACTGATCTAGGAGATGGGATAGCGAAAATCACTCACACTGAACAGAAAAGAGAATTTTTATTTTTATTTTTATTTTTTTACAAATAGTTTATTGTCAAATTAGTTTGCACATAACACCCAGTGCTCATCCCCATGAGTGCCCTCCTCCCTGCCCATCCCCCCTCCCCCCTACATCCATCAGTTCTGTTTTTGTCAGCATTCAAGAGTCTCTCATGGTTTGCCTCTCTCCCTTTCCCCCACCATTTCCCCCCTTCTTCTCCCCCTTGGTTCTCTGTTAAGTTCCTCTTAATCCTCCTATACGTGCAAACATATGATATTTGTCCTTCTCTGCCTGACTTATTTCGCTCAGCATAACACCCTCAAGGTCCATCCATGTTGCTACACATGGCCAGATTTCATTGTTTCTCATTGCCATGTAGTATTCCATGGTATAGATAAACCACATCTTCTTGATCCATTCGTCCGTGGATGGACACTTAGGCTCTTTCCATGTTTTGGCTATTGTTGAGAGTGCTGCTATGAACATTGGGGTACATGTGCTCCTATGTCTCAGCATTCCTATTATCCCTTGGGTAAATTCCTAGCAGTGCTATTGCTGGGTCATAGGGGAGTTCTATTGTTAATTTTTTGAGGAACCTCCACACTGTTTTCCAGAGGGGCTGTACCAGTTTACATTCCCACCAACAGTGTAAGAGGGTGCCCGTTTCTCCACATCCTCGCCGGCATCTCATGTTCTCTGATTTGCTCATTTTAGCCACTCTGACTGGCGTGAGGTGGTATCGCAGTGTCGTTTTGATTTGTATTTCCCTGATGAGGAGGGATGCTGAGCATCATTTCATATGTTTGTGGTTATCTGGATGTCCTCTTTGGAGAAGTGTCTGTTCATATCTTCTGCCCATTTCTTCACTGGGTTGTTTGTTTTTTGGGTGTGGAGTTTGGTGAGTTCCTTATAGACTCTGGATATCAATCCTTTATCTGATATGTCATTTGCAACTATCTTTTCCCATTCCGTTGGTTGCCTATTAGTTTTGTGGGTTGTTTCCTTTGCCCTGCAGAAGATTTTAATTGTTTATTTTTGCTCAGAAAAGAGAATTTTTAAAATGAAGGTCAGTTAAGAGCCCTCTGGGAAAATATCAAGCATAGTAACATTCACATTATAGGGGTTCCATAAAGAGAACAGAGAGAGAAAGGTGCAGAAAACTTATTTGAAGAAATAAAAGCTGAAAATTCCCCTAACCTAAGGAAGAAAACACCAAGATCCAGGAAGCACAGAAAATCCCAGACAAGAGGAACTCAAAGAGGCCACACCAAGACACATAATAACTAAAATGCTAAAAATTAAAGGGGCACCTGTTGGCTCAGTTGGTTAAGCATCTAACTCTTGATTTAAGCTCAGGTCATCTCATGGTTTGTGAGTTCAAGTCCCAGGGGAGGCTCCATGCTGACATTGCAAGACTGTTTGGGATTCTTTCTCTCTCCTCTTTCTCTGCCCTCTCTCTCTCAAAATAAATAAATATTGTTTTTAAATTAAAGATAAAGATAGAATTTTAAAAGCAGCATGAGATTAGCAACCAGTGGGGCACCTGGGTGGATTAGTCGGTTAAGTGTCCGACTTTCGCTTAGGTCATGATCTCACGGTTCGTGGGTTCGAGCCCCGCGTCGGGCTCTGTGCTGACTGCCAGCTCAGAGCCTGGAGCCTGTTTCAGTCTGTGACTCCCTCTCTCTGACCCTCCCCTGCTCACGCTGTCTCTGTCTCTGTCTCTCTCTCTCCTAGAAATAAATACAAATATTAAAAAAAAAAAAAAAAAGAGATTAGCAACCAGTTACCTATAGGAAAAACCCCATAAAGCTATCAGCTAATTTTTCAGAGCAACTTTGCAGGCCAGAAGGGAGCAGCAGGATATATTCTAAGTGCTGAAAGGAAAAAACAACAACAACCAAGAATACTCTATCTGACAAAGTTATTATTCAGAGTTGAGAGAGAAAAAATTTCCAAAAGAGTTCATTACCACTAAACTGGCCTTACAAGAAATGTTAAAGGGACTTATTTAAGTGCAAAAGAAAAAATCATAAACTAGAAATAAAAAATTATGAAAGAAAAATTTCACTGGTAAAAGCAAACATATAATAAAGATAATAGATCAATCATTTATACGACTATTATGAAGCTTCAAAGACAAAAGTAGTAAAAATCAACTACATCTAAAATAATTAACTAAGGAATACACAGAATAAAACAATGTAAAATGTGACATCAAAAACATAAATGTGGAAGAAGTAAGTAAAATTGTAGTGCTTTTAAAATGTGTTTGAACTTAAGCAACAATTAAATTAGACTCCTATATACATACGGTGTTATATGTAAACCACATGGTAACCACAAACCAAAAATCTGTAAAAAAATAAAGAGAAAGTATTCCAAGCACAACACTAAACAAATTCATTAAATCACCAAAGAAGAAGAAAGGAATGGAGAAGAACTACAAAAACAACTAGACATTTGACAAAACTGCTGTAAATATACACCTAGTGGGGCACCTGGGTGGCTCAGTCAGTTAAGCGTCCGACTTCGGCTCAGGTCATGATCTCACAGTCTATGGGTTCGAGCCCCATGTCGGGGTCTGTGCTGACAGTTTCAGATTCTGTCTCTCTCTCTCTCTCCCCCAACTCGCTCTGTCTCTGTCTCTCAAAACAAAATAAAGACATAAAAAAAAAAGAATTAAAAATAAATAAATAAATAAATAAGTATACATCTAACAATAACAACTTTACTTGGACTAAAGGGGAGTAAATAGTCCAATCAAAAGACAAGAATGACTAAATAGATAAAGAACAAGACTCATCTATATGCTGCCTGCAAGAGATTCACTTTAGATCTCAAGGCACATACAGGCTGAAAGTGAAGAAACAGAAACAGATATTCCATATAAATGTTAGTGAAGAAAAAAATGGGATAGCAATACCTGACATAAGACAAAATATACCTTAAACTTTTTTCTTTTTTTAGAGAGAGTACACGCATGAGTGATAGAGAAGAGCAGAAGGGGAGAGAGAGAGGGAGAGGGAGAAAGAGAGGAAGAGAGAGAGAAAATCTTAAGCACACTCTACACTCAGTGTGGAGCCTGATGCTGGGCTCAGTCCCATGGCCCTGGGATCATGGCCTGAGCCAAAATCAACAGTCAGGCAGTCAACCAACTGAGCCACCCAGGCACCCCCAGAAAAAATAGACTTTAAAACAAGACTATAACAAGAAACAAGTGTATCACATAATAAAGGGATCAATCCAATGTTTGTGAATATTTATGCACCCAACAAAGTACATCTAAATATAAAATAAATATTGACAGACCTAAAGGGAGAAATTGACAGCAATACAATAATAGTAGACTTTTAATTTGTTTTGCTTTTCTATCCTAATGTATTTTTTCTTCAAATTTTTATTTAAACCCTAGTTAACATATTGTGTAATATTGTTTTCAGGATTAAGAGATTAATCACTTACATATAACACCCAGTGCTCATCACAAGTACACTCCTTAATACCCAATACCCATTTAGCCCATTACCCACCCACTTCCCTCCAACAACCCTCAGTTCGTTCTCTGTTGGAAAGAGTTGCTTATGGTTTTTTTTTTTAATGTTTTATTTATTTCTAGGAGAGAGACAGACAGCGTGAGCAGGGGAGGGTCAGAGAGAGAGGGAGTCACAGACTGAAACTGGCTCCAGGCTCTGAGCTGGCAGTCAGCACAGAGCCCGACGCAGGGCTCGAACCCACGAACTGCGAGATCATGACCCAAGCGAAAGTCAGACACTTAACCAACTAAGCCACCCAGGTGCCCCAAGAGTTGCTTATGTTTTGTTTCCCTCTCTCTCTATTTCCACATTCCTGTATGTTCATCTGTTTTCTTAAATTCCACATGTAAGTGACATCATATGATATTTGTCTTTCTCTGACTTTTTTCACTTAGCATAATACACTACATTTCCATCCATGTCATTGCAGATGGCAAGTCTTCATTCCTTTGGATGGCTGAGTAATAGTCCATTTTATGTAAAACATATATAAAATTTATACTGTATCATTGTATATAAAATATATATTCGGGCTGCCTGGGTGGCTCCGTTGGTTAAGCATGTGAGTCTTGACTTTGACTCAGGTCATGATCTTGCAGTTCATGAGTTTGAGCCTGGAATCAGGCTCTGTGCTGACAGCTCAGAGCCTGGAGCCTGCTTTCAATTCTGTCTCCCTCTCTCTCTGCCCCTCCCCAACACATGCTGTCTCCCTCTTTCTCTTTCTCTCTCAAAAATAAACAAACATTAAAAAATAAAATAGGGTTGCCTGAGTGGCTCAGAAAGTTAAGCATCCAACTTTGGCTCAGGTCATGACCTCAAGGCTCATGGGTTCGAGCCCCACATCAAGCTCTGTGCTGACAGCTCAGAGTCTGGAGATTGCTTCAGATTCTGTGTACCTTTTTCTGCCCCTCCCCTGCTCATGCTCTGTCTCTCAAAAATAAATGTTAAAAAATAAAAAAATACATATTGGAACATATAATAGAATATTTTATACATACATATACATACACATATACATATATATGCATGTCACATCCTCCTTATCCATTCATCAATCAATGGCCATTTGGACTCTTTCCATAGTTTGGCTACCGTTGATAATTCTGATATAAACATCAGGGTGCATGTACCCCTTCAAATCTGTATTTTTTTATCCTATGGGTAAATACCTCATAGTGTGATTGCTGAAATGTAGGGTAGTTCTATTCTTAACTTTTTGGGGAATCTCCATACTGTTTTCCAGGGGGGCTGCACCAGTTTGTATTGCCATCAGCAGTGCAAAAGAGTTCCTCTTTCTCCACATCCTCACCAACATCTATCATTACCTGAGTTGTTAATGTTAGCCATTTTGACAGGTGTGAGGTGGTATCTTGGTTTTGATTTGTATTTCCTTGATGATGAGTGATGTTGAGCATCTTTTCAAGTGTCTGTTAGCCATCTGGATGTCTTCTTTGGAAAAATGTCTATTCATGTCGTCTGTCCATTTCTTAAATGAATTATTCGCTTTTGTGGGTTGAGTTTAATAAGTTCTATAAATTTTAGATACTAACCCTTTATCTGATATGTCATTTGCAAATATGTTTTCCAATTCCATTGGCTGCCTTTTAGTTTTGCTGATTGTTTCCTTCCCTATGCAGAATATTTTTATCTTGATGAAGTCCCAACAGTTCATTTTTGCTTTTGTTTCCCTTGCCCCCAAGACATGTCTAGTAAGAAGTTGCTCTGGCTGAGATCAAAGAGGTTGCTCCTGTGTTCTCCTCTACAGTTCTGATGATTTCTGTCTCACATTGAGGTCTTTCATCCACTTTGAATTTATCTTTGTGTATAATAGTAGGAGACTTTAATACCCCATTTATATCAATGGATAGATCATGCAAACAGAAAATCAACATGGAAACATTGGCTTTAAATGCACATTAGACCAGATGGACTTAACAGATATATATGGAACATTACATCTAAAAACAACAAATGACACATTCTTTGCTTTTTAAAAAAATTTTTTTTAGTGTTTATTCATTATTTTAGAGAGAGAGAGAGAGTGAGCACAAGTGGGGTAGGGGCAGAAAGAGGAAGACACAGAATCTGAAGCAGGCTCCAAGCTTTGAGCTGTCAGCACAGGGCCCAACACGGGGCTTAAACTCATGAACCGTGAGATCATGACCTGAGCCAAAGTCGGACACTTAACTGACTGATTCATCCAGATGTCCCAAGACACATTCTTTTCTTAAGCATTTTAAAATTTTTGTTTATTTTTGATAGAGAGAGGGGGGTGGGGGAGGTACAGAGAGAAAGGAAGACAAAGAATCTGAAGCAGGCTCCAGTCTCTGAGCTGTCACACAGAGCCCCATATGGGGCTTGAACTCATGGACCGTGAGATCATGACCTGAGCCAATGTCGGACACGTAATTGACTGAGCCACCCAAGAACCCCCATATTCTTTTCAAATGTACATGGAACATTCCCCAAGATCCCATGTTAGGCCACTAAATAAGTCTCAGTCCATTTAACAAGACTGAAATAATATCAAACATCCTTTCCAACCACAATGGTATGAAACTAGAAATCAGTTACAAGAAAAAAGCTAGAAAAAAAAACCCACAAACATGGAGAATACATAACATACTACTAAACAACCATGGCTCAATGAAGAAATCAAAGAGAAAATTTAAAAATACTTTGAGACAAATGAAAATGGAAACAAAATGGTCCAAAATCTTTGAGATAAGCAATAGCAATTCTAAGAAGGAAGTTTATAGCAATTCAGGTCCACCTCAAGAACCAAGAAAAATCTCAAATAAACAATCTAATCTTACAACTAAAGGAACTAGGAAAGTAAGAATAAGCAAAGCCCAAAGTTAGTAGAAGAAAGGAAATAATAAAGATGAGAGTGCAAATAAAACAAACAATAGAAAAGATGAATGAAACTAAGAGCTGTTCTTTGAAAAGATGAACAAAATTGGCAAACATTTAGCCAGACTCTCAAGAAATAAAAAGGAGAATTCAAATAAATCAAAGAAATTATATGAAAAATAACTTATAACTAACACCACAGAAATACAATTATAAAAGACTACTAGAAAATTATGCCAACAAATTGGATAGCTGAAAAGAAGTCAATTCCTAGAAACACACAATCTTCTAAGACTGAATTATAAAGAAATAAATCTGAACAAACTGATAATAATCAGTAATGAAATTGAATCAATACAAAAACTCCCAAAAGAGAGAAATCCAGGACCGGATGGCTTATCAAGTGAATCCTACCAAATATTTTAAAAGTTAATACCTATCCTTCTCAAACTCTTCCAAAAAAACAGAAGAGGAAGGAATACTTCCAAATTCATCCTATGAGGCTAGCATTACCGGACACCAAAACCAAACAAAGACACCCCAAAACAAGAAAATTACAAGCCAAATCCCTGATGAACACAGATGCAAAAGTCCTCAACAAATATTGGCAAGCCTAATTCAATAATATATTAAAAGATTATATACCATAATCAAGTAGGATCTTCTCTATGGATGCAAGGATGGTTCAACATTCACAAATCAATGTGGTACACCACATCAAAAAAATGAAGGATAAAAATAATATGATCATCTCAATAGATACAGAAAAAGCATTTGACAAAATTCAACATCTATCCATGATAAAACTTTTAATGAAGTGAGCAAAGAGGGAATATACCACAACATAATAAACATCATTTATGACAAACTCACAGCTAACATCATACTCATTGGTGAAAAGCTAAATACTTTTCTCAAAGATCAGAAGCAAGATGGGGCTCTTGAGTGGCTCAGTCAGTTAAGTATTCAACTCTTGATTTTCACTCAGGTCATGATCTCATGGTTTGGAACATGGAGATCAAGCCCTGTGAGGGGCTCTGTGCTGATAGTGTGGAATCTGCTCAGGATTCTCTCACTCCCTCTCTCTCTGCCCCTCTCCCACTCGCACACATTCTCTCTCTCAAAATAAATAAAAATTTTTCAAAAAAGAATCAAGGAAAGGTTGCCCATGGTCACCACTTTCATTCAATCACACAACAAAAAGAAATAGAAGGCATCCAAATTGGTAAGAAAGAAGTAAAACTTTCACTATTTGCAAATGACATATTATATATAGAAAACCCTAAAGATTCCACCAAAGAACTGTTAGAACTGATACATGGATTCAGTAAAGTTGCAGGGTACAAAATTAACATATAGAAATATGTTGTGATTCTATACACCAATAACAAACTAGCAGAAAGAGAAATTAAGAAAACCATCCCATTTATAATTACATCAAAAAGAATGAATACCTAGGAATAAATTTAACCAAGTAGATGAAAGACCTGTACTCTGAAAACTATAGAATAAAACAAATTGAAGATAACACAAATAAATGGAAAGATGCTCACAGATTGGAACAAGTGATATTGTTAAAATGTCCACACTATCCAAAGCAGTCTACAGATTCAATGCAATCCCTATCAATATACCAATAGCACTTTTCACAGAACTAGAATGAATAATCCTAAAACTTGTATAGTACCACAAAAGATGCCAAATAGCTGAAGCAACCTTGAGAAAAGTAAAGCTGAAAATATCACATTCCTAGATTTCAAACTATAATACAAAGCTATAGTAATCAAAGAGTATGGTACTGGTACAAAAACAGACACATGTATCAATGGAACAGAACAGAGATCCCAGGAATAAACCTACACTTATATGGTCAATTAATCTACAACAAAGGAGGCAACAATATACAATGGAGAAAAGACAATCTCTTTGATAAATGGTACTGGGAAAACTGGACAGCTACAGGAAAAAGAATGAAACTAGACTGCTGTATTATAACATAGGCAAAAATGAACTCAAAATGGATCAAAGATCTAAATGTGGGACCTGAAACCATAAAAATCCTAGAAGAAAACATAGGGTGCTTGGGTGGCTCAGTTGGTTAAGCGTCCAACTCTTGATTTCAGTTCAGGTCATGATCTCACAGTTCATGAGTTTGAGCCCTACATCAGGATCTGCCCTGACAGCATTGAGCCTGCTTGGAATTCTGTCTCCCTTTCTCTCTGCCCTTCCTCACTTCAAAAATAAACATTTTTTTAAAAAGAAAGAAAACATAGGCATTAATCTCTTTGACATCAGCCTTAACATTTTCTAGATATTTCTCCTCAGACAAGGGAAATGAAAGCAAAAATAAACTACTGGGACTACACCAAAATAAAAAGCTTTAAAACAGAAAAGGAAACTATCAGCAAAGCAAAAAGGCACCTTACTGAATAGGAGAAGATATTTGCAAATGACATATCTGATAAGGGGTTAATATCCAAAAATACGTAAAGAATTTATACAACCCAACACCCCCGCCCAAACTCTGATTAAAACAGACAGATCACCTGAACAGACATTTTTCCAAAGACATACAAATGACCAACAGACACATGAAAAGATGTTCAACACCACTAATCATCAGGGAAATGCAAATCAAAACCACAGTGAGGCATCATCTTACACCTGTCAGAATGGCTAGCATTGAAAAGACAAGAAATAAGTGTTGGCAAGGATGTGGACAAAAGGGAACCCTCATGCACTGGAACAAAGGGAATGTAAATTGGTGCAACCACTATAGAAGACAGTATGGAGGTTCCTCAAAATATCAAAAATAGAACTACTGTATGATCCAGTAATTCCACTTCATGGTATTGACACTAAGAAAATGAAAACTCTAATTTAAAGAGATATATGCACCTCTATGTTCATTGCAGAATTATTTACCGTAGCCAAGACATGGAAGCCACTGAAGTATCCATTAATAGATGAGTGGATAGAGATGTGGTATGCACACAATGGAATATTACTCAGGCATACAAAGAATGAAATTTTGCCATCTAGGACATATGTGGACCTAAAAGGCATTATACTAAGTGATATAAGTAAAGATAGAGGAAGACAAATTCAAGATATAATTTTACTTATATGTAGAATCTAAAAAAGAAAACAACATAGAGTCCTAAATACAGAAAACAAAGTAGTGGTTGCCAGGGGGAAGGGGATGAGGGAATGGGTGAAACAGGTAAAGGGGATTAAAAGGTACAAACTTCCAGTTATAAAATAAGTCATGGGGATATAAAGTACAGCATAGGGAATATAATCAATAATATTGTGGGACACCCAGGTGGCTCAGTTGGTTAAGTGTGGGACTTCTGATTTCGGCTCAGGTCATGATCTCACAATTCTTGGCAAAGAGCCCTGCATGGAGCTCTACGCTGCAGAGCCTGCTTGGGATTCTCTCTCGCCCTCTACCCCTTCCCCCGCACTCTTGTGGGCTCTCTCTCAGAATAAAAATAAATAAATGTAAATACGTATATATGTAAATTATATATGTAAATTTATACATTTATAAAACGTAATAAAATTATATGGTGATAGATGGTAACTTAAGTTAATGTGGTGAGCATTCCATAATGTATATAGATTGAATCACTATGTTGTACACTTAAAATATAATATTGTTTCATCTATACCTCAAATTTAAAAAAATTAAGAATTAAATAAGTATATGTAAAACACTGACAACAGGGCTTGGGACAAAGTAAGTGCCATCATATAAAGGTTTGTTATAATCACCTTTACAGTACTTTCATTTCTTCACTGTCACTCACTCTCATTCTGACCATAAACAGCGTTTAACTAAGAATAAACCAATGGCCTGTATGTTGCTAAATCCAACATATATATATATATTTTAGTCATCACTTTACTTGAAGTCTCTGCAGCAGGTGACAATCAATGTTAACACTCTCTTCTTGTAACACTGTCTTCCCTAGTCCAAGACTTCAGTTACCACCTACCTGCCTGTGTCTTACCCGTCTTTGTAGCCTAGACCTCTCTTCTATGCTCCAGACCCCACAAGACCAATGGTTACCTGGACATCTCCGCCTGTATGTCTCAAAAACATGTCATATGCACTATCTCCAAACCTGAGCCATAATCTTTCTCTCCCTACCCGCTTGTCTTGGAATATTACATTTTTTCAAGCCCCTCTTCACCTGGCTGACCCTCACACTTACTTTAGATTTTAGTTAAGCATCACTTCCTCAGGGAACCCGGTGATGAATACCCTCAAAAGAAACTTCCGTAGCACCTCTCTGCTTCACATCTACAGTTAGAAGGTAAGCTACGCAAGGGCAAGGATGCCATGTCTGTCTTCTCACTACTATAGTCCAGGACCCGAAAGAGGTAGCCTCCAGAGCACTTTGATTTGCATTCTTTAATGAGTATCAACTGTGCCAGTTGGTGCCAGGCTAAGACACTACCAACACAGTTAAAACTTAACAGAGTGCAAAGCTAGCAGGAGAGACAGTATTTAATCTAGCCCCCAAATTACTTTCAATTTCGATGAAAGGTTCATGGATCTTTTTTTTTTTTAAGCCTAACAAGGTTATTCGTCCTTTGAACAACCAACACTAAGCACATCCTGTAATGCCATGGATCCGGGTAACCGATGCAATTGTGTGGGGTCTTTACCACTGTGTTTACACTTTACTTATCGCTTGGGTACTGATACTCGATCCTACCTTAGCAAGGCAATTGCCTTTAACCCGCACTCCAGTGTCCCCAGTACACAGAGGGCAGTTTGCGAAGAGGTCTCTCATAACCTCAGGCAGTCACAATGCCGCTGGGAGTGTGAAGACGGGACAGTCCGAGGGAGGAAAAGCCGAGGCCTGCGCTTGGGTGGGTGTTTCAGTGAATAGTCTGCAGCTAACGCCGGGAGGGGTAAATAAGTCTGAGAAGAGAAGTTGACACAACTTGCAATTGGAACAAGAGTTAACAAAAACCAAGCACCCCCGCACGCCTTCTGGAGCCCTGGCGTTTGGAGCCGAACAGAGCCAATCCCGCGAGACTACAACAACTTCCCAGGGATTCCCTCAAACTCCAGGTAAACACCCGTGGGGGCGGGGCAATTGGAGACGGCGGCGCGGGTCGCTCGCCTTACAGCGTTTAGGAATCTCAGTTCTCGCGATCTTTCCGGACCCGACCCTCGCTGGGAGTCCGAGTCCCCGTACGTGTGCTGTGGCTGGTGTGCCGCGAGGGCGGAGACTGTGTGGAAGGGAGAAGCCCCTTTGGCCTGCCCTACGG
Organism: Proteles cristata cristata; assembly: GCA_017311185.1. Classification (NCBI taxonomy): domain Eukaryota; kingdom Metazoa; phylum Chordata; class Mammalia; order Carnivora; family Hyaenidae; genus Proteles; species Proteles cristata. The sequence goes on from JAESUZ010002383.1 coordinate 798,601, forward strand.
AAGCCTGCGAGGGAGGGTAGTGACCGCTGTCCGGTCCTATTGTCCCGATGCCCAGCGCCAGCGCAAGCCGCAGGAGTCAGGAGAAGCCGCGGGAGATCATGGACGCGGCGGAAGTGGGTGTTCTCCTTCCCCGGGATTGGGAGGACAGACCCCTGGGCCACACCGCGCTGAGGGAGGGAGTAGGGTGAGCGGGGCCCTGTTTCCAGCTCCCTGTAGGCACTTCGCGTGCGGGCCGCAGGCCTCGGGTCCGGGGTCCCAGGGCCCTCACTGGGCTTCCACGGCCCTTGTGCCAGCTTCGTAGCTAGACCTACTCCGCATCTCATTTCTCATTGGGGCGCTTGGAGGGCTGTTGTAACAGAAGCGTGTCCCGGGGTGGGGTGGACGTGGAGTAGCGACTGTCCCGGAAGTAGGAGCGGCTGGGGTCACACGTGCCTGAGTTAGGCACGTCCTTCACGGAATCTGCCCCTACACCTCGCCCCGTATTTTAATGTCCCCTAGTAATCGATTTTTCTTTTCAGCTCTCGTGTTCCTAATGTTTTTGCAAGTAATGACAGTACTTAGTAAAACGATCTGCTGATGTGTTTAATGACCATTTGCCATGTGACAGCTTTAAAGAACGCTTGCCACTTTTATTCACTTTCTCCCTTCTAGTGACCCAGTGCGGTAGGTAGGGAAGTTTGCAGAGCGAGCGTTTGCAATGAAGTGGCTCAAAATCATGTGGATAGTTCATAATACTTAAGTGATCCTTCAGTACTTTTCAAAAATGTAAGTTTAAAGCCATCCTACAATTTATGTGCATTGTAGGATAACTGGGCCTTAGTCCCTACCCAGCTCCTAATTTTTCTCTTGAGGTATTAGGAGTTTGTGATAAGCTACATAAGGAATAGGTCATCTTAACAATATTTGATGGAAAAAAAGTTGCTGAAATATGAACAGTATTGATAAGTGACCCTTTACTCACACCATGTAATCTGTAAATGCTGGCCTCATGCTATCTTGTGTGACTGTATCTCTGTTAGGGCTGGGTTATCTTTGTCTTTAGGTATATTTGTTGTTGTTCAGTACGCTCCTTCACATGGTTGGTTTATTTTGTTATAAACACAAACTCCAGTATCCACCAGATCCGAAGGAAAGGATTCCAGCAGATAGCCTTAGAGTGACAGAAGCTGTTTCATATACATTTTAAGCCGTGTAAAACCTAGGGAAATTTTGCGTATCCTTGATCTAATTATATAAACTGTGCTCTCTTGCAGATAGCATAGGTCTAGATATAAGGAAGGCGTTGTGGTAGTATAATGCCATTTTATAACTAAAAAGATCTTAAGGTACCATTTTAGAAGTAAAGTGAGATAAAGTGAAAGACCACTTGTTTTTTCTGTAAGTATAGTTTGTAGTTAATAGTCTGTACCCTATATCTCCCATTTGTTGTTGCTAACTTTAAAATTTTAACAAGAAATTAGATATTGTCAATTCCCAACTGCTTGCAACCCTGTATGCTGAAGGTAGTTTTTAGAAACAGGAAGCTGATGAATTTTTTTTGCTGTTTTACAAAGTTGTAGCTTATGTCCAACATCTCCAGTTTCTGAAAAATGAGGACATCTGGTGCTCAGAAAGGTTACCCCAAGACGTTAGTTCTCTTTGAACATCTCTTCCTGTAATAGGAAGTTAATAAAACTGTACTTCATCCTACTCCCTTCACAGAGGAAATTTATATCCCTGCTTTGAAGTCATTTAATCTCCTTTTTGAAGAAGGTAGTTAAGATGTGTTGTGCATGTGTATAAATTTTATCTGAGAGAGCTATTGTGTATGGTATATTCATCCAGGAGTGGTGATCTTCAAAACAAATCAACCAGAAACTTTTTCCGTATATAGGTAAATGGTACATTTCCACACTTTAAGACTACTGCCTCTCTAATTTATAAAATGGTCCTGAAAGTTAAAATGAATTCATTTGTATATTATGTTATTTGTATTTATGTGTGTATTATGCTATTAGTGTTTAAATAAAAAGTCATAATCCAAAAACATTTTTTGTAGGATTATGCTAAAGAAAGATATGGAGTATCTTCAATGATACAATCACAAGAAAAACCAGGTTAGTAGTTGTGTGATAATAAAGCCTTTTTTTTTTCTTCTTTCTAATTTATGAAGACTCTTCATAAAGTTTTAAGTAAGTTTGACATAACTCTGAAAAGGTTAAGTGAGTAAATAACCCTCTCAGACACCATAACCCTGTATAAGCATTGTTAGTTTGGGATTACTAATCTAGGAAGGGAAGAATGGTAAATTACATTTAAAAGACTCGGTAAAAATTTTAGCTAAGATTGAGTTGTGAACTAGGAGATAAAAGAAGAATGGTTAATGTTAACTACCTTCATTAAGTGCAACTTTTTTGCATGTTTTATAAAGCCACCTCCTTTTCTTTTCCCTCTTGTATTATTATATTTCTTTGAAATTGACTTGTCACATTCTGTTTCTCTCAGACCTGTAGGTTTTCTGTTTATAAGCATTTGCCTTCCTTTTGTTTATATTTTTGTGTAAGTGTATGCATGCAATTTCAGCAAATTTATCTTACTCTTAACTATTAACAATTCCCTTTCTTTTGGTAAACACCCTCAAATTATTTTTTTTAAGTACTTCTGATTTAGAAGCCTGCCTTTAAATTTAAGTTTTGAAAATAATAAACCTCCAGGTCAGTTTTATTGTTATTTTAGATTTGATTTATTGCAGCATCACAAAATCACTTTTACTTCCCAACTTTGTTGGCAAAGTAGGCATTAAAAGACTAGTTTGCTAAAAGTAAACCATTTCCAAAAGAAAAAATGGTGGAATAAAATAATTTAGTATAAAATGGAATATAAACAGTATAGTATAGGAGATGACATTCCCTTGCCCAGACGAGGAGGAGGGGTGATTCGAGACTTTTCCAAATCATGTATCTTCCTAAACTGGACTTTCTTGAGCTTTAACAACGAATCCTGCTGGAGTTTCAATCTCTAACATAAACTCCAATCACCTGTTGTCATAATTACTGTTCCCATTTGGCTGGCAAATTCAGACTACTGTCCTCCCCCTTATAATTTCTTCTCACAGGAGGGAAAAATAAGCTATATATGTCACCTGGTTACTGTAATATAACAGGAGACTTGTTTTATCTCTGCTAAAATCCTATTACCTAGTTCAACACAAAGTTTCCTTCCAATCTGCTTCCATTTTTCCAAATTCCTTCATTCTAATGCTAGTGACTTACAAGTGTGGAAGAGGTAGTAGATTTCAGGCTGAAACCCTGCTGCCCCTGATCATGGTCTCAGCCTGTCTTACTGGTGAGAGTGTGACATATCCTTCAAGTATGTATGGACATGTTGAAGGTTGGGAAACCCTGTGCTATTTAGTTGGAATGCCACATGAAACAAGGGATGTTACTCTTTGTTTTGGAATGTACTATTAGACTTACCCTAATCATGCTGTTTATTTAGAAGTTTATTCTTTTAGATTTATGTTACTCTGTTTCATTTGGTTTTGAGTTTTGACTTCCTAGTTAGTAAGTCATTTGCTTTGTCAATCTTGGCATTTTCAGAATTGCCTTTTAAAATTTTATGCTGCATTGTCTGTCTTTTCTCTGTCACACTTCTCTTTTGCCTGAGTTTACACATCAGATTTGGAAGTTGGTTTAATCCCTAAGGTCTGTTGGCAATATTTTGCAGAATTTTTCTTGTAATACCTCATTGCTTAAAAATTCCTCATTCTTGGGGCACCTGGGTGGCTCAGTCAGTTGGGCGGCCAAGTTAGGCTCAGGTCATGATCTCACAGTTCGTGGATTTGAGCCCCGTGTCGGGCCCTGTGCTGACAGCTAGCTCAGAGCCTGGAGCCTGTTTCAGATTCTGTGTCTCCCTCTCTCTCTGACCCTCCCCTGCTCATGCTGTCTCTCTCTCTCTCTCTCAGAAATAAATAAAACATTAAAAAAATTATTTTTAAATTCCTCATTCCTTATCTTTGTTTCTGGCAGTGAGAATTATGGTATACTCCTGTAACTTGAATTCTCTTTAAGCTGCATCTTTGCTTCAAGAGACAAATTATAAATACATTTAGCAAAGTAGGTAAAATAGATTAATAATTTGATTTCATTATAATATCCTCTCAAAGGTATTTTTAGTAATGTAGTAACTAGGTTTTGCTGAACATGATATTGACAAATTTGGTTATAGTTAGGGAATAAAAGTCTTGAGAGTAGAGATCTTTTATTACTCTTGTTATGATATCATGGCTGTTACTGTGTTTTTATAATTAATACTGAAATTTTTAATATTCAGATTACTGCATATTTAGAATAAAAATATTTCTGGATCATGATTGCCTAATATCACTATCTTAACATAATAGTTGTTTTATCACAGTTTTCCTGTTTGGGAGAGTCTGGATGGGTGTAGTATTTTGTTATTAGTCTTGGAGAACTCACTTAACAATCAGAAAGGGAATTTATTGGCTCACATAAGTATAGGAAACAAAAGTATAAGATAGCACACAACATAGTTGGATCTCGAGGCTCAAGCAGCATCTGCAGGGCTTTCTGTCTACACTTTTTGGCTCTGCTTCCTTTAGGTTACTGCCTTCATTCTCTTGTCCATCTATCTCAGGTACTGGGAAAGGTGGTGTCTACAGCCCAGGCCTATACTATCTCAGCTCAGCAACCTCAGAGAAGAGTGCTTCATTCCCATTTCTCTATAGTAAGTCCCACAGAAGGACTTTCATTAGCTTATTGAGTTACATGCCTTCCCTGCATCATTCTGTGTCCTGGTACTGTGACTGTCCAGACCTGGCAGAAATTCCTCTCCTATGTGTGTGTAGTTGACTTAATATACTATGGCAAGCAAGGGAAAATACCATGTCCAGTTAGACAAAGGCAGGTAAAGACCAGCTGTGTTTTTTTGAGCCATTGAAATATTTAAGAGATTTGTGTTTTGAAACTGTCTGACTCCAATGTAGACTGAGTTAAGGGATCAGAGGAATACCAGTTTTAAGGCTGTTGCTGTAGTTTAGACAAAAGTAATAGTTCTTTGGTTTGAAATGGGCAATGAAAGTAAAAGAGAATTGGATAGATTTTAGAGATGTATGTAGTATAGTTGATAAAACTTGAAACAGCAAATTTTATATGAAGAGTGACAGAAAAGAACATGTTACCAGAGACTGAAAATTATTTAAGATAATACCAAGTACTTATGCTAGCTGCCATACCAAAATAATTATGACTTTGTAAATTCTGAATTACAAAATTGTTTCACTTATCTGCTGCAGATCGAGTTTTGGTTCGGGTTAGCGACTTGACAATACACAAAGCTGATGAAGTTGTTTGGGTGCGTGCAAGGGTTCATACAAGTAGAGCTAAAGGTAAGATTAATTTGATGATATAGCCCTTTTGGTAAGGATTCTGAATTTTTCGTTTCGTAGATTCCTCACAGAGCAAAGTAAATCTTTCAAAACTAAACAAAACCATCTATTTTCTTTCTTAAATCACTATGAAGTTTTAGTCCATGGTTAATTAATTTAAGGTTCTTATAAGACATCCTTAAAAAAAAGTTGACCTTGAAGACTCAGATTAAGTCTGAGACTTTAAGGTACTTTTCTAGCATCAAAAGTTTGATCTTTTTTAAATTTTTATTCATTTTTGAGAAAGAGAGAGTGAGCAGACAAGGAGCAGAGAGAAAGGGAGACACAGAATTCAAAGCCGGCTGCTCCAGGCTCTGAGCTGTTAGCACAGAGCCCAATGTTGGGCTCAAACCAATGAACCATTAGATCATGACCTGAGCTGAAGTCGGACGTTTAACCAACTGAGCCACCCAGGGTGCCCCTAAAAGTTGAGTTTTTTTAAGTGAAGAGAATGTTTGAGAAGCTTTTCATTTGTTAATATTCTTACAGTTTAATGTTTAGATAGTAAGATAGATGATAGAGAAATAAGGCTAACAAATCAGGTTATCCAATACAGTGGCTGCTGGCTACACATAACTAAATTTAAATGCAATAGTTCAAGTCACTAGCTGCGTTTTGAGTGCTTAATAGCCACAATCGCTAGTGGCTCCCAAAATACAGCACAAATACAGAATATTTTTATCACTGAGAAAGTTCTATTGGACTGTACTGAGAATTTAGCATTAGTAATGAAGAAAGATTTGGGTAGTTTAGACAGCCCTCTTCCTTACAGAAAATTGTCCTAGCCTAGTGTTCAAAATTGTATAAAGATATTAAGGACACTTAACATTAGTTTATAATTTACACTTTTCACACACTTTTTTACATTTGATCATCCCTACAAATTTGTGAAGTAGGCAGAACAGACTTTGCTATTCTACTTTATAATTGAGGATACTGAGACGTCCAGTGAGAAAGCTGTTCACCCAGGTTCTCATGGTAATTGATAGAATATGAACAGAATGTGGTAATTTTCTAAGACTCTTAGTCTCCCTAGCGGAGCTGATTACTTCCATAATACCTAATACGTGCTATGTTACATTATTTCTTACAGTGTTTTTCAATGTTTATTATAGAATTAATGTGGTCCCATTGTTTTTAAAATTCTAACATTTTAGATTTATATCTTATTCTCAGAATCACTACTACTAAAAGTTTGTCTGTTTTTCCGGTATAGTCCCCCCAAACAGCCAAATACTGTTGGGCTTTGAGAAGAATATTGGTGGAGTTTTAATTTTTTTTTTTTTTTTTAATGTTGATTTGCCTTCCTGAAATTTCAGACCATTTATTCTACCAAAGATAATCACACTGTTTTGTATTCCTTCATTTAGTTGTCTTTTTCACATTAGACTGAGAGCCTTTGTTCTGTCCAAACTGGCCACTATGTCTCTTAAACCTAGTTATTTAGCAAATTAAAAGATAGAATGTATGCTACATGTACGTGTGAGTGAACCAAGAATACTTCCCTTTACACACATCCCCCAAATGGAGCAATTTTTATATCGATAAGGGTAACTCGTGAATTGAGGCACATCACGTATTTTTAAATCCATAAATTTATAATAACGCTAAGGCCAGGAAACAAAACCTAGTTGGTCACTGGTGAAACAAACTCATTATTTTGAAAACTGATTAAAGTATCATTTCTGTAGGGATTCTGTATCACTGGCTAACCAAATGGTGGATAGAGGAAAGATACTAGAGAAGTATTCCAGTAAATAAAATGAAAAAAAGCATGTTAGAGCTTCATCATCTTGCCCTTAGTAGATTGTCGAGCCATTTATCATCAGTGATTACTAATGATACAGTAGAGAGACATTCAGAAATAATTTTATATGTCTATTCATGAAAGAACCAAACACCACCCAATGCTAATGTCTTGCCCAAAAAATTGCACCTGAATTTTAGAGCCATTATGATCTAACTACCAATATATAGGAAAGACATAGGATAAATGAACATGTTACGTGACAGTGAGGATGCAGTCAGCAAAATCTAGACTATAGGAAACTATTGGGCAAAAATGACGTGATCTCTTCAACAAATCAAAAAGGGAGGGAGAAACATATGATTAAAATAGACTTAAGAGTTTTATCTCTTGGAGCGCCTGGATAACTCAGTTGGGTAAGCGCTCGACTTTGGTTCAGGTCATGATCTCACAGTTTGTGGACTTGAGCCCACGTCAGGCGCTGTGCTGACAGATCAGAGCCTGGAGCCTGCTTTGGATTCTGTGTCTCCCTCTCTTTCTCTACCCCTCCCCTGTTCGTGCTCTGTCTCTGTCTCTCAAAAATCAATAAATGTAAAAAAAAAAATTTTTTTTATGTTTCAACCAGTCACTTACTTGGATCCAAAGGTAAATGAACGAATTAATGACTGAGTAAGTAAAAACGGAGGATACTTGAGACTCTTGGAAATTTGAACATTAGCTGGATGTTTGATTTTAAAAAACTTTTTTTTGTTTGTTTTAGTTGTAATAATAGTACTATGGTAATGTTATTTTTTAAAAGATCTTATCTCTTAGGAATAATGTACTGAACTATGTACAAATGAAATAACAGGTAGAATTTGCTTCCCAGTAGTATAGAAGTCCAGGGATATGTGGATTGGGATAAAGCTGAAACAAGAATGGCCCTGAGTTAATAATTATTGAAGTACATGGAGGTTGTAGGTAGACATTGGTATCATTTACAAATTATGATCTTTTGTCCTTTTCTTTCAAATGTTTATCTCATTTCTTGTTTCTCTTTGCAATGATTAGTAGATTCTCCAGTACTACGGGGATTCCCTCAATGAAGAATTTTTCAAACAGCAGAGATTTAACTCCTGATGAGTTATTTCATGACTTTGGGTGTTGTACATAAAATGTCATTAGAAAACAATGCCAAAGTTTAAAGACTAGATTAAAAGAAATTTTCTTCTAGTCCAAACTTTCTGTTGCCAGGAATAGAAATTACATTTTATTAGACCTTTTTCAATCGGTTCTTTTCCCTCAAAATATAATTGTGTTGAGTGTATTTATACAGTGGTTCATATGCCATTCTCTCTGCTTTTGTGTTTGTTTGAAGTTTTCCATATAATAAAAAATTAAAATGCAGTTGATCCTCTTTATTCATGGAGTGTGTATTTGCAATTTCTGCTTGCTAAAATGTGTTTGTAACCCCCAAAATCAATACCTGCAGCACTTTCACTGTCATTCACAGACATGCCAGACATATGCATATGCAGAGAGGCAAAAACTTGAGTCATCCACCACACGTGTTCCCAGCTGAGGTCAAAAGTGAAGCTCAGCCTTCTTATAACAGCTCTCGTGAACAAGTGCCCTTTTCACAATCTATTTACGGCCATGTTCTTCACTGTTTTGTTCTCTTTATTGGTGATAATGGCTGTTCACAGTGGCCACCAAGCATAGTGCTAAAGTGTTTTCCAGTGCTCCTAAGTACAGGAAGGCTGTGCCTTATGAGAAAATATATGTGTTAGAGAAGATAAGTTTCATTCAAGCATAAGTTATAGAGCTGTTGGCCATGAGTTCAATGTTAATGATTCAACAGTATATATTAAATAGTATGTCTTTAAACAGAAACACACAACGTAATGTATTGATGGACTTATGAAAATATTGTGACTAGAGGCTCACGGGAACCTAACCTTATATTTTCCCTAGGGACAGTGGTTCAGTATTTGCAAATTCATTGTTCCTGGTGACTTTATAGAACATAACTACTGTAATTAACAACAATCAGTTCTTTGTAATTGTAATGATTTATAGTAGTGGATTTCTTAATGTTGAACCATACCATTTTTGGATTCTTGGAATAAACAGAAAATGGCAAAGTTGTGGGTCTTATTTTTTTTTTGCATAGTACTAGGTTAAGTTTCAGGGGTTGTTTTTCCCCTGGAATTTTGCATTAATCTGGTTTTCATAACTTTTTATTAGTAAATCCTATTGGGGTGCCTGGGTGGCTCAGTCGGTTAATTGTCCAACTTCGGCTCAGGTCACAATCTCACAGTTTGTGAGTTTGAGCCCCACATAAAGCTCTGTGCTGACAGCTCGGAGCCTGGAGCCTGCTTTGGATTGTGTCTCCATTTCTCTCTGCTCTTACCCCACTAATGCTCTGTCTCTCTCTCCTTCAAAAATAAATAAACATTTTTAAAAATTAAAAAAAAAAGAAAATCCTATTATTATGTTTTTAAGTATGTATATATGCATGTGTATGTATTTAAATTATAAATTACTTAAGAAATACATATTTTCACATGAGTTTTTCAGAGAATACAGAAATGATACTCCCTTTTTTCTTCTCTATACCCTATTCTCTGCTCCAGCCTTTGCTATTAATGCTTAATTGTTCATCGTGTTTATTTCTTCTTAATGCACATATGCACACATACATATATACAGATTTTTATTTCTTTTGTATATGTGGCTTTTAACCTGTCTTATTTTACATAGAAGACATATTTTACATGTCATTCTGCAGCATTTTTATTAACAGTATTTAACAAACAGTGTTTCTTGGAAATCTTTGCTTCATTCTATACATCTACATAAGGCAGTATTTCTCCATGACTAATATCTAGAAGTGAAATTGCTGGGTTGAAGGGTATACGTATGCATACTTAAAATTTTCTATACCAGATTACACCCAAAAAAGCTTTACTCGGTTATACTCCCCGAGTGTGTGATAGTACTACTTTTCCTAAATGTTGCCAGTTATGATTGTCAATGTTTTTTTATTTCTGCCAAAGTAGATTATCTGAAGAAATAAATAAAATCTTGTGTTTTGAATTTGCAAAACCCTGATTGCCTCTAGTGGCTTCCTCCTTTAATAGGAAAAATTGTCAGTAAATATGACTAACTTGGAAGCATTCAAGTACTATAACTCCAGGAGTAGCAACACATTAAAACTGGACTTGGAGAAACAACCCATGCTGGCAGTTTTAAATAAAGCAAAGCTCTGGAAAACCACAAATAAGGAAATGGAAGTGTCAAAGTCATAGTTCAGAAGTATGACAACTAGAATCCTGTTATGCAAAAAACCAAAAACCTATGGTTTATAATTAATATTTCTTAAATTAAGGGTAGTGTTTCATACATTTTAAGAAGTTAAATCAGATTTCTTACAGTATCACATCCCTAAAATCAAGTGGTTTGTATAGGAGCAAGAAGAAACTTTTAACCTTAATGATATGCTTAAAATTTGTGTCTTTCATTTGTAAAATCTTATGAGCTTAAGCCTGCATGTTGAAAGAGTAATTGAGGGGCGCCTGGGTGGCTTAGTCGGTTAAGCGTCTGACTTTTGATTAGGTCATGATCTCGCAGTTCGTGGGTTCGGGCCCTGCGTCGGGCTCTGTGCTGACTGCCAGCTCGGAGCCTGGAGCCTGTTTCAGTCTGTGACTCCCTCTCTCTCTGTCCCTCCCCTGCTCACGCTGTCTCTCTCTCTCTCTTCTAGAAATAAATAAAACATTTAAAAAAAAAAAACAGAGTAATTGAAATATCTGTGGCTCCTTTCAAATTTTAAATATACTACATTGAAGTCAGTTGGTACAGAATTATTCTTTCAGTATTATTCTTCCTAAATACTTGCTTGTACTTCCAAAATAGCTAGTATATTTTGGTAATTATGTAGTTTAGAACCTCAAGTTGTGTTCATGCAAGAATATTTCAGAAATAGCAAATGGAAAGTACTTTAAAATATTTAGGTCTTTGCTGTTTTATTCAGTAATAGATCAAAATAAATGATGAAGGAAATATTACTGTTGGGGATTAGGAAGTTAAGATACATTATCTAAATAATGAGTTCAGGGGCTTGGCAAGCTAAAAGACAGTAGGAAGAGATGAAAACCTAAGATTGCCTTACATCTTGGATAAACTAGTATTCCCACAATAGCACACTTTATTGGGAGGCTCAGTTGGTTAAGCCTCTGATTTAGACTGAGGTCATGATCTCACAGTGAATTCGAGCCCCGCCTTGGGCTCTGTGCTGACAGCATGGAGCTTGGAGCCTGCTTAGAAATCTGTCTCCCTCTCTCTGCCCTTACCCCACTCACACACACACTCTCTCTCTCTCTCTCTCTCTCTCTCTCTCTCTCTCTCTCTCTCTCAAAAATAAAGTAAAACATTAAAAAAAATTTTAACTTAAAAGCACACTTTATTACTGACCCATCACTGTAATAGAGATGATATTAGAACTAAAGAATGCACCTGGTGCTATAAGGGGTATCAAACTTTACATTTGTGTAAACTTAAAAAATAAACTGCCTCTTCTAATAACTTAAGAGTCAAATTGCAACACAAATTCTTAACTGTTACAGAGCTAAATATATCTAAAAGTAGTGCATTCATTCAGCTGTTTCAAGATCGTCTTTATATTCCTTTCTATTAACTTGTCTGAAGGGTTCCAAGAAGAAAGATGAATAATATTTAGCAGTTGGTTTACCTGCCCTATAAAGTTCCAATACTAACTTACATAAGATAGAACTGTTTGCTGAAGTGAGAAATCACATATTTGCTTCTTAGAATAAAAAGTAATATATGGGTGTAGTAAAAACTAAAATTCCAAAAGTGCAGAAAGACTAAAAGAAAAAAAGAACTCACAATTCTAACTTCTCCATCTCATTACAGTCTCTTCCCCCAGAAATAACCACTATTGTTTTCTTGTGTGTCCTTCCAGGGAAAAAGTGCATTTATGAGCATAGGTGTATTCTTTGTTTTTTATTTTTTAATTATACAAAAGGGATGGCAGTTCACATGCTGCTCCTTTTGTCCGTGTCTGTAAGACAGTGAATTGCAAAACATGGAACCTAAAGCATGCCCTGCAGTATATCACCAACCAGAGCCAAAGAAGGAACAATTTTGTTTACTAACTTGCAGGAACTTGGTCTCAAAAGTACTTGGTGGAAGTAGTCTGAGCAGACAGGTCTACTTATCAGAAAACCAGTACTGATTTTTTTTTTTTTTTTAGTCTTTTAAAAATCTTTTTGAGGGGACAGTCAAGGTTCTAGTATCTGAAGGTGCTTTGAACACTAAAAACCTGGAATCCATAGCATTAGAGTCAAATGTAGATCGTTCCACTAGCAGAGACTGCATAGATATGAAGTGAGTGATAATAGAGTTTCAGTGCTTTTATAGAAATAATACTGCTGTGAACACCTTTGTCACTATAAGTCTTTACATACTCAATTTCCTTAACATATATTCAAAGAAATACATTTTTTGAAGCCAAGAGACGTTTTTAAGCCTTTTCATGCCTACTGCTTGATGGTTCTCCAAAAGGATGTGCAAGTTTGCCTTGCCATGAGCAAATTATGAAGGAAAGGTTTTCATTTTATTCTCCCATGCATTAGATAATATTACATATTTTTAAATCTCTCCTAATTTGAGAGGTAAATTATGCATCATCTTTGCTTCCACTTGCATTACCTTCATTTCATTTTTTCCTCATATTTCCTTACTAACGATACAAAGAAATGATTAGTTTATTGCCCATTTACCTGTTGGAATCTCAATGTTCTTTACTCATAAATCTTTATGATCTTTATGTATTAAAGATGTTAATTCATATAAGTCATAATCAGTAAATAATTTTTCCCAGTATTTCCATTTTTTGTGTATAGATATTCTGTAATTTTTAAACTTAGGTTTCCCCTCCTCCTTTGTACAGTTTAATATTCAATTTCATTTTTTACTCAGTCTTTATTCATTTATTTCCTCAATTCCATCTGAAATTAAAATTTCCTTAATACGGTGTACTTTGAGTTTGTTCTTCTGCTTAATCTGGCTCTTTTTGTGCTGGGACATTTTTACTAGTAGATTTATATAATATGTTCATGATCCAGGTCTTATTCACATCCCCTGTCCATCTGTTTCCTTTTTTGAAAAATAAGAGGTGTAATTTTTAGAATTACATACAATAAACATATTAAACATTAAAAGAAGACTGTAAATAATCTTCGCTCATAACCATTCATTTCTTGATTTGTTTTCCTTAGCAGTCATGTCAAATGTCAGGGAGTGCATTTCCTTCTATACTTAGCCTGCTAGAACTCCCCAGGTTCTGCGTAGTATTTGTATTAAAGATTTCCTTTCATCCCTTACCTTTCTTCTATATCTACCTCTCTGTATTGTTCTCTTAAGAAGTATTTTCTCTCATTAGAAAAGTAGTACATGCTTATTGTAAAAAGTTCAGGAAAAAAACATAATATAGAATAACATAATTTCCTACAGTTTCATATCTGTTAGTAGCCACAGTCTGTTTTTTCCCTATACAATCAGTTTCACATTTTGGTGGTTTTTTCCCTACACAGTCAATTTTAATATACTTCTTAGACAAACAAAATTGGGCTTATACTTTATATGTTTTTATCACTTTCTTTACATGGTAGTCTATCGTGATTATCTGTCAAATAATTATTTTGTGTTCCCAGTGCCTGGCATGATTGTTACACATTATAATCCAGATACAAAATAGGAAATGGTAATCAATCCTCAAATAAGGAGCCAGTGGCTGTGGAACTGTAATAATAATTAACATTAAGTAATAACATTTATTCATTCTTAACATTAAATGGGTATGTCACAACTTTAAACATATTACTTATGTAGTCCTCAGTATTATAGGAGAAAGCTTGAGAAAACCATGAGTAATGTATTATTATTTTCTCCATTTTGCAGATGAAAAACTGAGGCATAAAGCAGTTTAATAATTTTCCTACAGGCCCCTTCATAGGAAGTGACAGGATACCATCCTAGGTCTTTTGATTTCCAAGCTTTTACTCTTTATCAGCCCTTATATTAAGTGTTACCACCTAGTGCTGACCCAGAGACATTTTCATGTGCTAACTCTTTGTTAAGTCCTGTAGAGTTCTATTCTCTCTCAAGGTCTTTTGTGTCACCTTGGAGTTCTTTGCAGCATGGCTTTATAGTACAGCTAGGACTGTGCTGCCTGTCTGCATTATTAGAGCAGCTAAAATACTTTTTAAATCACATTCCCTTCCATTTCACACTAATACTCTGCTCAGAGTTTCACAAACCTGTGGTTTCTGTAGTTCCTAGGATAATGCCATTTAGGTCCATCTGCAGATTTCTCTATGATAACAGTCTTCATCCATTCAGTATCTTAAAGTACTCTTGACTGTGTTTAGTATGTGTTACTTTCTTTTTAAGATTTTACTTCATGACTGGATCATACTCCAGAGGAAAGGGAAAATGAGGGCCTATTTAGTGGTTAAAAACATGTCAGTCGTATATTACTCAGAAGCCTATAGATTGTGTCTATGTTTGCACGTTATTTGCAACCTGTCTGGTTCTTTTTTTTTCTTTTTAGACGCATGATTGCTGTCTGATTTGCATTTCAAAATATGTTGAATATTGAAAGTAATAACTATAAGCCTGCGGTTTTTTTTTTTTTTGGCAAGAATCATTCTTAGTTTAAAAACTGAAATATTTTGATGTTTTATAAAATAACCTGATGAGAAAAGTGGTCTTGAAAACTTGTTTTATTGAAGACTTGTTTTATGAGGAAGTAATTTCCCAAAACTTGATCAGAGTCTTGAAGATTCTGCTTTGGAGAAAAGAGAGGTCACAAGGATAGTTGTTGAACCTATTAATGAACAATGTTTTTCAAAAAGTTAAGAATAAGGACTGGCTGTTCCTTATGAAAGGAGAGGGAATCACAAGGCCCAGAATAGGTAAAAATTAAACTGGTTATAGAGCATAAAGAGAACGATCTTTTATAGACAAAGTAAGTTATTTGCTGTGAAGAAAATGTGGAACTATTTATAAAGGATGAAGAATGAGGAAGATGATAAAGGAAAATAAGACATGGAAGAAACTAGCTTGTCCTACTTAATGCTTGGTAGGAAGTAAAATGGACCACCCCCACAGTATGCTTGCATTCTCTTTACTAAGCCCTTGATTAGCACTTCTGTGTCTGCACGGTTGAAGAACCTGTAGAGATTAGCAGAATGCCTTTGCCAGTAGAATACACACACTCATTGTATGAATGTTGAGTTGTCTGAAGTTACTTCAAATTTGTTTAATAATGCCATGATAAAGTAATTTTCTGATTTATATGATTTTTTTTTGAAATTAGTGATTCACCTATGTCCTCATAGCATGTTAAAAGCGTTTTTGTTACTCTAGTGGGAACTTGGGTTTCTTTAAAGCTTGTCAACAGAATGGGTATTTTGGCTGTGGAAGCCAGATATGTGTGTTCATAACTAATGAGTAGGGTAGATTTTGGCTCAATTTTTAAGTAGAGAAACATTTTTCTTCTTTGTAAAACCTGAAGTAGCATGTCCTTAATAAACTCATGTTCTTTCTGTCTTATTCAGGGAAGCAGTGTTTCTTAGTCCTACGTCAGCAGCAGTTTAACGTCCAGGCGCTCGTAGCGGTGGGAGACCATGCAAGCAAGCAGATGGTTAAATTTGCTGCCAAGTAAGTAAGCAATTATATCCTGTTGTCAGAATAAACAATGGTGGGAACCAAGACTCCCAGGGGTTTGGACCATTTTCATACATTAACATCAATGCTTCGTTTGTTTAAAAATGTAGTTATTTAAATTGTCAGTTCAGTATTGCTGAATACATTAAACTTACAAAAGAGAAAATATGGAGCACAGGCTTGAAATTCATTTGGAACTGCTGAAGCAGCACTCTCTACAGACAAGTCACATTTACTTTCAAGTAGAGTAACAAAAAGCCTGGCAGCCTCAACATAGCAAAGCAACTTTATTTTGTTGTGTTTGTTAAGCTTCATTTCCTCCCTCCCTCCCCCAGTTTGAAATTTGCATATTAAGCAACAAGTTTTCTAACTGAAAAATAAAAGCATATAAAATAAAAGAATGTAGTTTTGCAAATGATACCCCCCAACAAAGTAATGCAAATGCCGTAACATGTTACAGCTTTTAATTTTGACACCAAAAGGGTTAAAAAAAAAAAAAAAAGTAAAATGAATCCACTCCCCACCACCTCCCACCCCCAGGTCTTGCTGTCTGGCTCAGAGTTCCTGTAGAAATGCATTGTTTTGTTCAGTTTGCAAGAGGCAGGATATTGAGATCGTGTATGGGTTGTGCATGCTGTAGTTCTAAAGTAATAATAGCTGGTAATGTGTCTCCTTTTGTTTGTATATTTTTCTCAATTTAATCAAAATTCTATTTGCATGGTAATGATCAAAGAAGACTTGGAAAAGTGGGCAGTCTTTCTGTTTTCAGTGATAAGAGTATAGGCACAAATGGTATATTTTTCTATTGATTTTTATCTCTGTTCTTCAGATATAAACTTTCAAAGATGAGTGAATATAGATAAGAATTATCTGTAATTTTAGAACTAGAAAGAAATTAAAAAACAATCTAATTTAACATCCTAATTTATGCTTGGGCCCTCCCTGACTCCTCTGGCATGGTGTTTTACATGCAGTGAATGTTCAGCAACTGGTGTGGATTTAGAGATTTACTTACCAAATCTAGTTTTATATCAGTACAGTATCTGTACTCCTGTGATATAATACACAGCACTTTAAAAACTCCAATGCCAATAATTATATCAATTCACTTACTACTCAGTAAGTAGTATTTGTATTAACTGGTATGGTAGCCCCACCTTATCCTGTCTCCCAGTCCTGCTCCCTAGAAACTTCCATCTCTTCTGTCTGTATCTTCTGGTGATTAGGTTTGCTGTCTTCTTTTCATAGTCTATAAGGGTATATGCCTGTGGGGTACATTGTTAGCTAGCCTTTTAAGCTCAGAGTGTATTGTGTGAAGTGGAACATAAATAAGCTTAGTCCCTAGAAATAGGTTCTAGAAATTCTCATAAATGAGAATCTATGAATAGAGTCCCTGAAAACTGTAGACATATATGCCTAATTATATTTAGTATACTGGAAAATACTGGGAAAAGATCAACTTAAAATCAATAAATAACCTTCATGGCTTTTGTCTTTTACATATTAAATTGTTTCTGAAAACTAAACAATGGAGCTGATAATTTTATATAGAATACGTGTTTCCGTTAAATCGCTTTATAACCTTAGTGTAATATTCCCAAAGAAAATATTCTAGTCTAAAAATCTTTGAAAATCCCATTTACCCTTAGTATTCGCTAAGAGATGTTCTAATGACAAAAGGACAATGGATTCATTTGATGTCTTTAAAAGTAAACACATTCAAATAGTCCATGAATAGTTATTTCTTATTATATTGGATCTTCTCAAACTTCTTTCTGGGCCTTGATGAACAGCAGTTAACCATTTCAAAGGTCA
Source organism: Proteles cristata cristata (assembly GCA_017311185.1). Taxonomy (NCBI): domain Eukaryota; kingdom Metazoa; phylum Chordata; class Mammalia; order Carnivora; family Hyaenidae; genus Proteles; species Proteles cristata. Next base: position 816,321 of record JAESUZ010002383.1, read on the forward strand.
TCCAAAGCTTACTAGCTAGCAGAGCTACTGTGCCCTCATGATATGTAAACTAAGGAAAAACTTTAATCTAAATGTTATAGTGTAAGGGTGATCTTTCTTTTAGACAAGAATTTAGATAATTTAGTCTGGATTTCATAATCCCGAGGTGGATCACAATCAAGACCTAGATGTAATTCAGTTTAACAATTTGTGACTTGGTTTTTTTTTCCCTAAGTGAAGCACTGTATCTATTTTTAGTCTCCTGCCCCCTAAAAAACGGACTGTATTTAATTAGTAATGTGTGAGAGAAAATGGTTTCATAATAGAGCTGTTGCAAATTATAAAGCCTTTGGCTGGTTATATGCAAGTGAATGGAGCCAATTTTATACAATAGGCTTAACATGTAGTACTTAGGTTATAATTATTTAGCTTTTGGCACTACTCATATGTTAAGGTGTCTAGCCTGAGTAATTAAGAGTAAATGTGTTAATAACTTTTGCTACCATGTGAAAGAGGAAAATTCTCATGACTAAGACTCTGTGTGGTAAAAAATGATGAGATTTTTTTTTTTATTGAAGTGTAGTTGACCCACAATGTTACATTAGTTTCAGGTGTACAACATGGTGATTCAACAGCTCTATCCAAAATGCTCTGCTAACCACCACACTGTGCTTTTACTGTATCATTGATTATATTCCTGACGCTGTACCTTTCATCTCCATGACTTAACTCATTCCGTAACTGGAAGCCTGTATCTCCTTCTCCCCTTCACCATTTTTTACCCATCCTCCCATCCCCCCACCCACTCTGGCAGCTACCAGTTTGTTCTCTGTATTTATGGGTCTATTTCTGCTTCATTTGTTCATTTATTTGTTCACTTGTTTTGTTTTTTTTAAATTCCACATACAAGTACAATCATATGGTATTTGTCTTTATCTGACTTCTTTCACTTAGCATAATACCTCTGTAGGTCCATGCCTGTAAAAATGACAAATTTTTAATTTCTGTGATTGATTGATAATTTTTTTAGGAATATGATTTCATGCCCGATAGGTCAGGCAACTTTTTTTTTTTATGTGACTTTAGATTGTACTTCTCAGATAGTACAGAAATTCTGATCTTTCTTGGTAATAGAAGTCTAAGGCAGCATGTCATTTCCAATTTTTTTTAACGTTTACTTATTTTTGAGAGTAAGAAAAACAGAGCATGAGTCACAGAGTGGCAGAGAGAGGGAGACACAGAATCCAAAGCAGACTTCAGGCTCCAAGCTGTCAGCACAGAGCCTGACACTGGGCTCAAACCCACAAACCATGAGATCATGACCTGATCCGAAGTCGGACATTCAACTGACTGAGCCACCCCGAGCACCCCTAAGGCACATATCATTTCTGAGAGAAATCCAGAATGATCTTATATTCTGACAGAAAGCCAGTATGATCTTATATTCAAAAGTGCTGATTTTTAAAGAAGAAAGTCATGAACAGAAAAATTTTACTTTGAAAATTACCTACTCTTTTCATGATTAATAATAAATCAAGTGAAGTTGTAATACAAATTCTCAAGCACTTTCAGAGCTTTTTGAGGAAAATTATGTGTTGGTTTTATTCTTTATCCTTCAAAATCCCTTTCTTAAAAATTATGTTTACTGGCTAGGCTTACCACAGACTATTTTATTTAAAATGAGTATTCAAAAAACTAAAATAAAATGAGTATGTAGGGGCACCTGGGTGGCTCAGTCGGTTAAGTGTCCAACTTTGGCTCAGGTCATGGTCTCACAGCTCGTGAGTTTGATCCCCGTATCAGGCTCTGCGCTGACGGTGTGGAGCCTGCTTGGGATTCTCCCTTTGCCCATCCCCCATTTGTGCTCTCCCTGTATCTCTCAAAATAAGTAAATAAACTTTTTTTAAAAAATACAGATGAATGAAATGAGTATTCATTGGCTCCATTGTGAAAACATAAATTAAGGTAGCTCTCATGCATTTATCTTTGAGGTGTTTGGTTAGCTGGCACTTGTGTAAAACAGGAATCTAAGGTGTGGTTATTGTTAAATGATGATAAGAAGAATTACTCTATTTGGTAAATAATGATAAAAAGAATTACTCTATTTGACATTAACAAATAGTAAGAATTTTTATAACTTGCTGTGGTCTAATTATACTCATGTATTATTGTTATACCATACTGCAAAAACCCTAAGATCCCATGGACTTTCTGTCCAAAATTTTACTAAAGTTTTTTTGAGAGGACAAGGCACCTGAGTGGCTCATTTGGTTAAGCATCTGATTCTTGGTTTCAGCTCAGGTCACAATCTCACAGTTTGTGAGTTCGAGCCCTGCATTGGGCTCCGTGCTTACAGTGCAAACAAAGCCTGCTTGGGATTCTGTCTTTCCCTCTCTCTCTCAAAATAAATAAATAAACTTGAATAAAAATTATTTGAGAGTAAAGTCATCTTTATGTCTCTCCAAATGAGTTTTCCAAGGTATTTGGCTTTTGGAGCGGGGGACATCTTTTCATTGTTGTTATTTGTAATTTCTGCCACATTGAGTTGGAACAAAATAGTCCAATAATTTATTAAACTAGTTTTTATTGAGATCAAGCTCTTTTTGCTCTTTCCTAAAGTCTATACTTTCCAGAAGTTTATTTTCCAATGGTATTTTTATCTAAAATCTTTAATGGCTTCCTGTTTCCAACCATATGCAATGTTAATTATGCCTGTTGATTCCCTCACTACAATGTTACTTCCCACTACTTCCCCATATATACTCTTCATATTGGACAGATTCTCTGTGTCTGCGATGACCTCTCTTTATCATAAAGTTTTCCTTTTATTCATTAAATCTTCCTTCTTTGTCACTTAGCTTAAGCCCATGTCCTTCATGATCCTCATTGAACGGTTTCTCTTTCCATTTCTTTAAGGTCCATCGATATGCTCTTAGAAGACTGGAAGGTTTTTGTTGTTGTTGTTTTAATTTTAGTATACATTTTGCTGATTCCGTTGAAGTTGTATACGGGTATTTTTCCATATCATTTTAAAGACTAACTTATAGCAGAACTGCTGTGTGAGTTTAGGACTTTTCATATAGCATTTACTGTTATGTTTACAGTTGTGTTCATGCCAGCAGAAGCCAGATGATATTCATGTTCTGTACTAATGATGATTTCACTGTAGTTTTGAATAACAACACATACTGAGAACAAGTTGGGTTACTAGTGGTACTTGGTAGTTAGGAAGCATCCTGAACTTTTAAAAGCCTGTGCCATTTGTGGCGCCTGGGTGGCTCAGTTGTCCAGTTTCAGCTCAGGTCATAATCTCACAGGTCACTAGTTTGAGCCACATCGGGCTCTGTGCTGACAGCTCAGAGCCTGGAGCCTGCTTCAGATTCTATGACTTCCTCTCTCTCTGCCCCGCCCACCCCCCCACTCACACTCTGTCTCTCGAAAATAAATTTTAAAACTTTTTTTAGAAACGAAAAGAAAACAAAAGCCTATGCCATTCAAGCAGATTTATTGAATCCTAATTTTGTCTATATAGGAGCCTCGGATCACTAATAGTATAATAGCTCCCATTGCAAGGAAAAATGTTTCAGTTTCCAATTCTAATAGTTATCAAATTAGATACCCCTTTCACATGAACAAGATAGTTCCATAAAATTATCAACTGAAACTTTATTTAAATTGTCATTCTTGGATTGCTGTTTACAGAATTTTGGTTAATTATGGGGCCTAATTGTACTGAACCAACCTCACACTTAACATTTTATATAATCGTGACAGACAGTTTTAAATTACTGCTAATAAAGTAAAAGTATAGAAACAGATTAAATATAGAACTGGATCTGAGACTAAAGCTCTATACATAAAAACAAATGTCAGTAATTTAGTTTTAGCAGACTTTAATACTGTTACCTTAATTCTGTTATTTTTAATATTTGCTTTCATTTTGTTTTAAAGTTCAGTTTGATTTAAAGTTAAGAGCAGTATCTCATAGCCGCAAGGGTGACTTCCCTGGTCATTGAGGCAGTACATCCGTGTTGGGGTTACCTATACCTTTTCTATAAGTTGTACATCTTACTTCATATATACTTTTTTCATTTGTACCATTCTTTCAAACCCTATAATTTCGTACCCCCCTCCAAATAAACAAAAATAAAGTTAAGGGCTATATACTGTGTAAAACAGTATAGAGGCTCACCAAAAAATTAAAAATAGAACTACCCTAGAATCCAGCAATCACTTTGTTAGGTATTTACCCAAAAAATACAAAAATACTAATTCAAAGTATATATGTACCCCGATGTTTATAGCAGCATTATCTACAATAGCTAAGATATGGAAGCAGCCCAATTGTCCATCAACGGATGAATGGATAGAGAAGGCATGGTATATAGATATATACACAATGGAGTGTTAGCCATAAAAAAAGAATGAAATCTCACCATTTGCAATGACATGGATGGAACTAGAGCAAAATAAGTCAGAGAAAGACAAATACCATACAATTTTACTCATATATGGAATTTAAGAAATAAAATAAATAAAGGAGAAGAGGGGCAAACCAAGAAACAGACTTTTTTTTTTAAGGTAGGCCCAGTGCTCAACAGGGGGCTTGAACTCACAACCCTGAGATCAAGAGAACTGTTACCTGAGGAGGTAGGGAATGGGTCAAGTAGATGATAGGGATTAAGGAGTGGCACTTGTTGTGGTGAGCACTGGATGATGTAGGCAAGTGTTGAATTACTGTATTGTACACCTGAAACTAGTATTAAGCTGTTGGTTGACTAACTGGAATTTAAGTTAAAACTTAAGAAAAAAGTTAAAGGCTATAAGCATATAGCATTCATACTACTTTTATATTTGAAGGTATTTAACATGATAAAAGTGATTAAAGTGGGTGCCTGACATTGCTTATACTATGAAAGAGAGCCCATGTAGTTGAGAACCATTGGTCTGTGCCATGTAGAGTAGTGGCTTAATTTTTTTACCATGCATATTTTGAACTTGTTCTTGGGGTTTTGGTGCAGACAAATGAGTTCACAGAGTAATTTAAACCATTAAGTTTTGCAAAGGACTTATGGACAGCTGGTGTAATAGAAGGCCAGAGAGCCCAGAAACTTGGCCCCCCACTAACTAGCCACATGACTTCATATTGTTTTCTGTATGCTAGTCTTACTCCATTCTTTACAGCTAAGACCCTTCTTTAATAAACATCTTTATTTCCACATGCCTGGGAAATATAAAGGTCTGAGACTGAGTGTGGTAGTACTAATTCATTGATTGAAGTTCCTCGACATATAAACCAAGTTGTGCCTACCTCAGAATTGGAATCGAGATTTTTATTATCAAAATGTAGGTCATTATTTTTAAAACTACCAAAATATATGCTTTGGGGATGCTATTTTGATTTAACTGGTAAATATATGGTTTCTCATGTTTGGGAATTTCAAATTCTTTGCCTCAATGAATTGAATATTTAATTTACACCATTGATGCACTTTATGTTGGTGTATTATTACTTGGTGTAGTTACCTTATATGTCCTTTTTTTTTTTAACTAATCTTTTATTACACCTTTCCCAAGATTTAAAAATTATTAATTTGAATATGAGTGGTTATATAGATCTGTGGGGCACACCTCTCATTGAGTAACATAATACTAAGATTCAACAAATTATTTTTGACAACCAGAAAGCTAACAAATTTGTTGTAGTTTTGCTATAAACCTTTAATACTCAGATTTTTAGAAGTGTTAAAATTTTAATAGTGTTTGTTGCTATTAGAATATATAAATATGAAAAAAGAAATGTTTAAACTGGTGGGTTTTTTCCACCATTATTGATTTTGGGGGGGAAAGGAGAAGGGAGTAAGTAGAAATGGGAATAGTTTTGAAAAATGAGCTGATGACTACCTAAAATTATAATTATGGTCATCACCTAGCTCTCACCAACTCCCAGGTTTATCCCTACTACTATTAAGTAACAATCAGCATATATTAATATATAGGATTTCTTAACATATTTTAAGCCTTTAATGTGACAAGCTGGTTTGGTAAACACACTTTTTTTTTTTTAAGTTTATTTATTTTGAGAGGCAGCGCAAGCAGGGAAGGAACAGAGAGGAGGGGAGAGAGAGAGAACGAGAGAACCCCAAGCAGCCTCCATGCTGTCAGCAGCAGAGCCTGATGTGGGACTAGAACTCAAGAACCACAAAATCATCACCTGAGCTGAAATTAAGAGTCAAATGCTTAACCAACTAAGCCACGCAGGCTCCCCTAGTTTGGTAAAAGCACTCTGAGGGCCTTAAATATGTGGTGCCTAAAATAATGTGAAATAAAAGGTAAAAACCACTATTTATACAAAGGTTATTCTTGTTAACCTCTGTCATTATCTTGGATATACTGAATAGATTATATGAATAATGATGGAAATCTCTTCAGTGACCTCTGTTAACTGGTAGCATATATTTCTTAGATGAAGGGCCTGAAAAAAAGTCCCCCCACCCCACCCCAGTATACTCTCCTGGACTTTTATTGCATGTCAAATATTATTTTTAATATTTAAGAAACAAAATGCTTAAGAAACGATCTGTAATTAAAATTCAGTATGGTGACTGCCCTTTCCTTATCTTGCCAAGCTTTTCAGTTGTCAATCATGAACTTTTATATTCATTGGGATGCAGTACATCAGACTCTGAGGTACAGGGAAATAACAGCAATATTATTAATTAATAGTATTCTTTATAATAAAACAATAGGAGCAGTAATGATTAACTATTACTGTATTCTAAGTATGGAGCTGCAACATGCCATACTTGCACTTTGTCCCTGGATTTTCGCAGCAGCACTATGAGGTGTAGACACTTTTTCTTTATGTCTGTTCATTTTTACAGTTGAGGAAATGGAATTTTAAAGTACCAAGTGTTTTGACTAAGGTCTTTTGACTCTAGGGTTCATGCTTCTCCTATGTCATCCTGCTTCTCTGAGGTAGCCTAATGATACTAGTCCAAAGCTCACCGCAGTATAGCTCACTTAGAATACGACCTTAATGTCATTGAAATGTGTTGATGACTAGGAAATGCTTTCTGTTTCGAAGTATTGTGTTTTGCCTCAGCAGTATCTTTTCTATTTTTTTTAGGTTTCTTTATTTTGAGAGAGTTTGCGGGGGGGGGGGGGAGGGTAGAGAGAGAGTGGGAAAGAGAATCCCAAGCCAACTCTGTGCAGAGCCTAATCATGGGGCTCGAACTCAAACTGTGAGATCCTGACCTGAGCTGAAGTCAGATGCTTAACTGACTGAGCCACCCAGGTGCCCGTCAATAGTATCTTTTCTAGAGTGTGCAGTTTATTCTGGTATATTCTCAAGGAGTGGATACCTATTAGGGTGCCTAGGTGGCTTATTTGGTTAGGCATTTGGCTCTTGATTTTGACTCAAGTCATGATCTCACAATTGAAGAGTTTAAGCTGTGCATCAGGCTCTGCGCTGACATTGAAGAGCCTTCTTGGGATTCTGTCTCCTCTCTCTCTGCCCCTCTCCCACCTTTTCTTTTTCTCTCTCTCTCTCAAAATAAATAAACAACAAAAAAAAATTTTAATAAAAAATAAAAAGGAGTAAAAAAAAAAAATAAAAAAAATAAAAAATAAAAAAATAAAAAGGAGTAGATACCTATTTTGTTTCCTGAGGGTGACAGTGGCTTTTAGATACTGCCCCTGAGTTACTGAAAACCAAAACTGATGAAAAATAATTTTGGTTTTAAAATATGACTAATTATAATGTAATAAAAAATATTTTTATGTTGAGTCATAAGCTAATGCTAAAAATAGTTCCAAAGGAGCAATTAAAATTTTTTCTAGCCATTATTAATACTAATGAATACCTCTACCATAAAGCAGTAGCTGCCTTGCTAAGGAGTCACCTCCATTGTTAAAAAGCATGCTGTAAAAACAGTGCAGGGGAGGGTGGTGGTTAAAAACTAAAGAGTTCAATGTTTGCAAAGAGTTATTTTTCTTGAATAATTTTAATATGAAAATATTTGATAGCTATAGTTATAAACATGAAACCTAAAATTCACCAGGCATATTTAATAGCTGCATCTACTTTTGCTTAATTATTGGTCTTTTTTATCATCGAGCACTGCCACACAGTATATCTTACACATTCTTAGCACCTTACTCTTGTTATGAGAAGTAAAACACAGAGTCGCTCAACAAAGCAACTGTGATATACGCAATTGATGTGGAAAATAAAACCATAAATTTTGAATTTAGAATAAGAATTTATCTTTTACTGAGATTCTGCACATAGGAAGGAAATGAAAGAGTTTGGCTGGGTAACTGGTGCTATTCCTTGACACATCAGGCTCTCTGTTAGATACTTGTACAAACAAAAATCCTCTGGTAAAATTGCTCTGTTGTTAGTGGGGTAGAAGATATTGGGACATTTGCATGTGATTATAACTTTTTATAAAGTGGTGCTAATATTCAGTTCTGCTGTAATATAACAGCTTTCCTAAAAATCTCCATGCTATGCAAAATAATGCAAAAAAAACCCCTCAAGGTTTATGGGTTAATAGCACAAAGGTCAAAAACTTTATCAGTGACATAAGAAAAAAAGAACCTAATTTGTTAAAAATGTAGATAGAATAGTTTGGTACATATCAAATAGTTGACAAGTACATAAATAATACCATAATAAGTGTCACATTGTATTTTTTACTGAAGTATAGTTGATATACAATGTTAACATTAGTTTTGGGTATGCAGCATAGAAATTGGACACCTCTATACTATGCTCACCACAAGTGTAGCTGTTGTGTGTTACCATACAGTGCTGTCACAATACCATTGACTTTATACCCTGTGCTCTTTCATCCCTGTGACTTATTCATTCTGTAACTGGAAGCCTGTTCTCCCCATTCTTCTTCACCTATTTTACCCATCCCTCTACCTTCTCCCCTCTGGCAACCATCAGTTTGTTCTCTGTATTTATAGGTCTGATTTTGCTGCTTGTTCATTTGTTTTGTTTTTTAGATTCTGCATAGAAGAGAAGTCATATAGTATTTGATTTCTCTGTCTGACTTGTTATCAGCACTTTGTCTTACAAAAAAACTTGCTGTTCTTTGTGGAGTGGGTGTCAGAAAGTTGCAACTTATAAATCACTGTGAAGTGGTGGAAGGAAGGCTGTCTGAAACCTGAAAACAAGTTTTACCACCAAATGTGAATAGGTGTAGCTTATAACATAGATATTTGAGGTATATGTGTTTTGAGTTCACCTGAGTACAGTTGTCCATACTGACCTTGTTTTTCTCACCCATGAAATACGACATGGGCAAGCCCAGACTTATCATTATGCTCAAATTGATACCTAATATATCAGTTGTGTTGGAATTAATTCACATTTCAAAACAAGTGTTACAGCAAAACTGATGGTACTCTTTAAAGAGATAACTATGTTTGCCCAGTGAGTGGGTAAAAACATGGGTCTTCTCTGTTTAATGGCTGCTGATGTGTGGGGTGAGGAAAAGAAAGAAGTGGAAATTACTTTAAAGTTTCCAGTTTGAGACATATATGGAAGTGACGCCATCAATCTGGACTAAATTCCCAGGATGGGCTGAGACTAACCACAACCCACTCTCTGGAGCTGTGATGGGCTCACCTTCTCTGAAAGCACTTTGCCAGATAGAGTAGATACTGAACAGGTGTGGGGCTCTGTTCTACATGAAGAAAAGGAGATTGAGTTTGGATAGGCAGCTGGCAGTATCACCTAAGTTTGTCTTTGTTAAGTAAATTGGAGAGTAGTTCCAGCCTTTTGGGTTCATGAAGAGTCCAAAGACTGAAAAAGGTTGTTTTACTCAAAGCCATTTTGTTTCTCTGGCTGGTAGTATCCTGTCCCTCCCATTTTAAGTCCTCTCATTCTAAATGTTTTTAGGTGTCTGCTTGGAATAGCTTTGCCTTAAAATTCCTTTTCCTTCACTAGTTTCACTATTACTTCATTTCAAAAACGCACTTCTGTGACCACCGCTTGGATTTTGCTGCTCAGAACTTAGTTTTAAACTCCAGTGACCATTCTCTCTAACCATAATTTTTATCTTTTTACCTATCCCACACCTCTTAATCTTCTGTTGGACCTCATCAAGACTTCTGGTCTTTTTACCAGTCTTCCTTTTTTCTCCGACTTCTTCTGTCCTCACACAAGCCAGTTTCATTCCCAGAAATGCTCTCATTGCATCATTATCTACTGTCCCCCTTCTCTTTGTTTCTTTTGGCATACCCCATAGACTGCCAATCTCATAATCTAACACTGAAGTTAAGGAGCAGATTGTGTATCTGTGGCACAACAGTTGATTTTTATTCCTCAGCTGGGCCTAGTAGAATATATTCTACTTTATAATGAAAATAGAGGTTTGTAGGCTGCCTCTGTTTTCCTCGTTTCACTGAACTCTTCAGTATCTCATTTCTCTTTATCCCTTGGTTTCTAAGTATAATTTTTTAATTAGAAAAGAAAAATGTGGGAAACACTGTGAGTTCCATTGCTTAATACATTGTCAGCCTTGTATTATGCTTAAAAAACAGCACATGAACCACAAATAAATTCTGGTGAACTCTTATGTAAGTAAAGCAAAAATCCTTACTTAAAACATTCACTTTGGGAAGATAGCAGCTTAGTTAGTAAGTCAGCTAACCACCCATTTGCTAGAATCTTTGGTTTGGAAAATAGGATGGTTAGAAATACATCCATAAGAAGAAGCCCATTTCTGATCCTTGATTAATTTTCATTCTGTCCTTGGTCAGATCTTATATGTGAAATGCTTGCAATTATCTTTAGTATCAGAGGAGTGCCTAAGGACTGTTTGTTTATTCTCAAGGTGTTTCCATTTTGAATAGTGCTACCCTGAGAGACTAGACATTTAAAGCATGTGAACTACACAACAAAGTGGTAGAAATAATGGTATTTATATGTTAATTCCATGAGGCCCTATATTTAACTCTATTCCCTCTGGCCATATACCAGGTGGAAAAAAGCAAGGAGTCCACTATTAAAAATATCAAATTAGATAGTTCCAGCTGGGGTTTCCCAATCATTTAAAAGGCAAAATATGAGGTCACTTTTAATATCTTAAGTAGATAACTATCTTAGCATTTACTTTAGATATTAAATCTGAAGTGCTTATCTTTGCCTTACTAACTAGATTATACTACTGGCAGTTTCTAGCTTTTGAATATATTCCTTAAGAGCAACATTGGCACTTAATATGAGGTCAGTTGTTTTCCCCACTTAGCTTTCTTAGGAATATCCAATTCATCAATATACTAATCTGAAAAGTTGACTCGCTAATTGGATTTAAGTGCCACAGGACTCTTCAACACATTATTTTAATCAATTTGTTGGAAAGATCAATTTTCTCATGGTTGAATGCATATAAAAATGAAGCAACTAAATGAGTTACATAGGAAGGTTGGCACATCTCATTCCCTAGAGATCTTTAAGAAGAGGTTCTTAATTGTGTATCCAAAATGGTTTGTATTCCTTAAATGAAATTTGTCTGAAAGCAGGAAGATAGGATACCCATCCAGGCCTGTGTTTTTGGATCTCCATCTTATGGTGACTCTTCTAATACTTAGTGTTAGTAGCTGATGATTGAGTTGAAATAAGAAGTCATCCCTTTTTTTCTTATCAGATTATTTTTTATTTAGTACCATCTTAAAGTAATGAACAAAGTAGTCTTGTATTAGTTATGGTTGAATTTTGTAAAGACAAAATTTTTGTAATGGTTGCTCTAGAGGCCTTTTTGTATTGACTGCGATTAAGGACTACAGTGAATGTAAACACAGTGTTTAAAGTTTCAAGCCGAAGTTATAATGACCTCTGTAAAGGGCTACAGTTATTTTGAATAACAGAGTTAAAGTTAAAAATTAAATTTTGCTATTTGTGCCTATGTAACACCCCTCTTCCCACCCAGCCTAGAGATGTTTGGATTCTGGCAAAAAGGCTTTTTTCAGACAGCTGGCTGTATACATAGGTATTTTATTTTCTTTTTCTTCATATTAGTCATTGTGGTTAAGTGATTTATTCGTAGCCGGTGAGTCACAAGTATGCTTTTCATTCTTTGAGTCACCTAGCTGCATACAAGTTTGTGCATTTTCTTTCCTTTCTAAATCTTTCATCTAAAAATAGGTATTTTATTTAGTTGGTAAGTTGAAATTTCAGTTGCTGCACTAGCTTTTATAACTGTAAAATACCTAATAATATTCAGAAGAAATCTCACTGGTTTAGAAAACTTATTTAGCACCTCCTCTAGTCCAGGCAATCTGCAGGGTGTGGGTATACAATGACACATATATCACATAAGGAACTTAATTTGGGGAGAGGGCAAAAATAGATTAACAACTGCATACAGAGACATGCTGTAGGTGCTGTGGTGCGTGGATAAATACCTCATGTATCGTTGAGGCCCAGAGAGAGGTGGGCATGTGGGTACTCCTTGAGCATCATGTGGATAAGTTGGTGAATATAGACTAGGTCATTATACTGCTGTGGATTGAAACTCTGTTGTTTATTTATGGAGAGAGAAAGAGAGAGAGCGTGAGGGGTAGGGGCAGAGGGAGAGAGAGAGAATCTTAAGCAGGCACCACACCCAGCACAGAGTCCGGGGCTCAATTTCACAACCGTGAGATCATGACCTGAGCTGAAACCAAGAGTTAAATGCTTAACCAGCTGAGCCACCCAGGCGCCCCTGATTGCAGCTCTTTGAAAAGCTTCACATAGATGGCTTATACCTCTTTGTTGGATTGAGGTAATTCTCTATTGGAGAAGAAACAGAACTTTTATGTTTGGTTTTGTCTATCTAGTACAACATTTGTTTTGAAAACTTTAACAAAGATGTGCTTTAAAATTAGGTAGGTCTAAAATCTGTGAAAAGTTCTCAGTTTATAGGCTTAATTTCCAAGGTAAATATAACTAAGTAATAACATACTGCTTGGTACAAAGATTCTGTTGAACTTCTGTTGAGGCTGGCAGTAACAGCAGGACATCAAGATGCATTAGTGTTACAAGAAGATAGTACGATTCTTGGGCAGTATGAAAACTATTTGTGAAGGGCCTGTTGTTTCCAGAAGATTTCACATAAACTATAAAGGAATCTGGCAGCTTGTGAGCTTCGACACATGAGAATGTATTATTTCAGAGTGAGCTGATGATGTATTCTGGAGTATTCAGAATTTGGTGTAATTCATGAGTCTGTAACAGAACAGAATAGTCTAGTGCAGTAATCAGTACATGATCTTACTGCTATGTGATCTTAGGCTACTTGCTTGATTTCTTACAGAGTCTCAGTTTTCTTAGCTATAAAATGGTGGTAATACCTATCTTGTAGACCTTTGGTAAGCTTAAGTGAAGTGGTATATGTGTAAAGCACTTCACACAGGAACTGGAACATAAAAGGAAATTGGTCAGTGATGTGGGAATAATAATACTTGAGGTGTTTATGTATATATAAATCAGTTTTGTTTGAGCTGTAAAAATGAAACTCTTACTTCTTCAACATTAAAAAAAATACAGAGAAAAATGAACAAAACTACTGTAGAAGGACAACACAAAATTTATGAAGCATTGCACATTTTTTGCAAAGGAGAAAACTTTGTAGGAGTATAGACCAAGTAGTAAACCATGCTTATAGGAAGAAGAGGTTGGGTATATGGTGGGAAAGTCAAACTTTTAAATTTTAATGATTATTTAACATTTGAATTTGTAACAATAAATAAGTATATTCTTTTATAATAAAAAAGTGTTTGAACCAACATATTCAAAAGTGTTTCAAAAATAACTTTAAAACATGAGCAAACCCTGCCATTTCTTGTCCCTCCCTGATGAGGGGCCGTCGATGAGTGTAAGTTGGAGGTGATTCTTCTTTGTTCTCCAGGACAACTTGCTGGAATTAGCACCTCACACTGGGACCCAGCAACAAGAGGTGGACAAAGTACTTCTTGTCCAGATCCATTTCTCTACCGTTCATATGCACGATGGTGATCTCTTTAGCTAAAGCCATGTGCTGTTAAATTTTTTTTTTTTTCACCTGTGGACTGTACAGAAATAAAACTTTCACTGATGGACTATATAAATCACTTACTCCAGCAGCCCTTTTCAGTGTTTATGATTCTTGTTCTCTATCTCAGTGGTCTTCACAGTGTATTACCCATTGAGGGAAAGAAAATAATTAAGCTGCTATATTTCCCTTCCTTTCTTCCTTCTGTTGCCTAAAAAAGTAAGAAAGAGTTTGAGTTTATCTAATAGTTCATAGACAAACTCTGAGCCTGTCACTTGGATCACATCTCAGAAGGTTACATGTCGCATATAGTACGTGAGGTCCCTGAAGCAAGACTGCATGATTCCAATAACAAAAAGGAGGTAACACTGATGACCTAACTCAGGTTCACTTTGGCGTATTGTAACCAGTTGCACTTTATTGTGCTTCATTTTGCTTTAGAGGCATTATATTTATTTATATGTATTAAAATAATAAACTGACTCTAAGAAGAATAGGCGGCTTAAAAAACATTCAACCAAGGAGAGACCACAGACAGGATAAAATTTAAACATAAGCACAAATGAGAAAATGTTAACACTATCACTTGTACAAGTCTTAGAGTGAGATCCTTGTATCAGCCGCATTCTGCACCTTTTTTTTTTTAATGATAATATAATCAGATTGAGCAAGATGTCAGTGCTCCCCAATTAGGAGTTATCGGGAAGACTGTGTAAAGTATGGATTTGCATTCACTGTAGCTAATTATGAGCCTTACCCTGAATTTATGTTTGCCTGAGGGTAATAACTTATACTTAAGATTACATACATATAGGGGCGCCTGGGTGGCTTAGTCGGTTAAGCGTCCAACTTTCGCTCAGGTCATGGTCTCGCGGTTCGTGGGTTCGAGCCCCGCGTCGGGCTCTGTGCTGACTGCCAGCTCAGAGCCTGGAGCCTGTTTCAGTCTGTGACTCCCTCTCTCTCTGACCCTCCCCTGCTCACTCTCTCTCTCTCTCCTAGAGATAAATAAAAAAAAAAAAAAAACATTAAAAATTTTTAAAAAAATTAAAAAAAAAAAGATTACATACATATAATTTTAAGATAAATAAAGTATATACAAATTGGGGTACATACCCTCCAATTTTTTTACTGATAAGAGTACATCACATTACCAGAAATGTTTGGAGACAGCTACTTAACCAATAGCTGATATATTAATTATATCTGTCTGTATTAATCCTGTTTGTAAGGTTAATCTCTATCTGTATTAATTCCATAGTTGATATATTACTCCCTCCTTTTTGAAACATGTTGTTTCTTGCATCTCTAATGCCACTCTCTTTTATTTACTCTTTTTTGTCTCCTTTTTTCCCCTACCCAGAGTTCTGTCATGATCTTTGGCATTTCTGACAGGTAGTAAACAATAGGTATAAAAGCGGTAGCCCCTCTAAAAAACATGTGGCAAAACCAAGAAGTAATTCCAGATAAGTTTTTAAGATTGTATTAGGCAGTGCTGATTTTCAGATATGTTTATAGTCCCTACAACCTTTCCCTGAACAATCCCTTTGACCTGGAATTCAGTATTCACTTGAATGGGAGTGCCTGGGTGGCTCAGTTAATTAAGTGTCTGATTTTGGCTCAGGTCATGATCTCACAGTTTATGGATTTGAGCCCAGCGTCCGGCTCTGTGCTGACAGCTCGCAGCCTGGAACCTGCTTCAGATTATATGTCTCCTTTTCTCTCTGTCCCTCCCCCACTTGCGCTCTGTCTCTTTCTCTCTCAAAAATAAACATTAAAAAATAATTTTAATATTCACTTGAATGGATAACTTCCGTGTTTGATATTAAATCAGCCCTAATATTTCATAGTCAAATTTTGTATATTTTCTTTTAAATTTCTCTTTAAGTTTATTTATTTATTTTGAGAGAGAGCCCAAGTAGGGGAGAGGCAGAGAGATAGGTAGAGAGAGAATCCCAAGCAGTTTCCATGCTACCAGTGAGGAGCCTGACACAGGACTTGATCTCACAAACCGTGAGTTCATGACCTGAGCCAAAATCAAGAGTCAGACGCTCAACCAACCAAGCCATCCAGGTGCCCAGTAAATCGCTCTACAATGCATAATACACAGTGGAGATTTGCAATGTGTATTTAATAAATACAGATAAACTTTCACTTACTTCAGAGCCCTTTTTTAGGATCAGAGGAGAGCTTTGAACTCAAGCATATTTTTTTAATTTTACAAGTTTTTAAGCTTAAGGTTGTATTATTACTCAGCTGTTGAAAAAAAAAATGGTATAACAAATCACCTTAAACTTTGTAGCATGATAATACTACCCAAAGCCTCTACAGATTCAGTGCAATCCCTGTCAAAATCCCTATGACATTGTTTGCAGAAATAGAAAAATTCATCTGAAAATTCATGTGTAATCTTAGGCAGCCCTGAATAGCCAAAAACAGTTTTGAAAAACCTCCTGATTTTAAAACTTATTACAAGGGGTACCTGGGTGGCTCAGTTGGTTGAGTGTCTGACTTAAGCTCAGGTCATGATCTCACGGTTCATGGGTTTGAGCCCCGTGTCAGGCTCTGTGCTGACATATCAGAGCCTGGAGCCTGCTTCAGATTCTGTGTATCCCTCTCTCTTTGCCCCTTGCCCACTCACACTCTGTGTCTCTCCCTGTCTCAAAAATAAATAAACTTTTTTTAAAAAAATTTAAATAAATAAAATTTATTATAAAACTGCAGTAATCAAAAGTACGGAGTGCTAACATAAGGATAGACACATAAACCAGTGGAATAGAAGAGAAAACCCATAAACAAACCCAGGTATATATGGCCCACTGATTTTCAACAGGGGTACCAAGACTTCTTGATGGGGACACGACCATCTTTTCAACAAATGATAGTGAGAAAACTGGATATCCATATGCCAAAGACCTACTATACACCAGAAATAAAAATAACTCAAAATGATCCACTGCCTAAATGTAAGAGCTGAAACTAGAAAACTAAGAAGAAAGCATAGGCCAAAAGCTTTATGACATTGGATTTAGCAGTGATTACTTAGATACAATACCAAAAGAAAAGCTAGATTAATTAGACATTATCAAAATTAAAACATTTTGTGCATCAAAGGACACTATCAAGAGAGTGAAAAGAAAACCCAAAGTGGGGAAAAAATATTTGTAAATCATATATCTGATAAAGAATTAATATCCAGAATATATAAAACTCCAATAACCTATAACAACTCAGTTCCAAAATGGACAAGGAACTTGAATAGACATTTCTCAAAAGAAGATATACAAATGGCCACGAAGCACATGAAAAGATACCCAGCATCACTAGTCATCAGAGAAATGCAGATCAAAACCACAATGAGATATAACTTCATATCCATTGAGAAGACTGTTATCCAAAAAAAAAGGAAAATAATGCGTATTGGTGAGGATGTAGAGAAATTGGAACCCTCATGTACTCCTGGTGGGAATGTAAAATGGCACTACTGCTGTGGAAAACAATATGCTGGTTCCTCAAAAAGTTAAACATAAAATTATCATATGATCCAGCAATTCCACTTCTAGACAGATACCCAAAAGAATTGAAAGTAAGGAGTAAACAGATATTTGTATGCTTTTATTCATAGCAGCATTATTCACAATAACACAAGTGGAACACAACCTAAATGCCCATCAACACATGAATGTGTGAGTAAAATGTTTTATGTACATATAATGAAATATTCAGCCTTAAAAAAGAAAGAAGTTCTGTTACAATCCGTAATACAGGTAAATCTTGAAAACATTGTGTTGGGTGAAATAAGTCAGACACAAAAGGACAAAAATTATGGTTCCACATACCTGAGGTACCTAGAGTAGTTAAGTTCATAGAGACAGAAAGTAGAATAGAGGTTACCAGTAGCTGTGGTTAGAGGGAGGGGTGGTGTAAATGGGGTGTCAATTACTTAAATGAGTTCAGAGTTGTATGATAATAAAAAAGTTCTAGAAATGGATAATGGTGGTGGTTGCCACTGAATTTTTAATTCAGTGATTAAAATGGTGATTTTATGTATTGTATACTTTACCAACAGTAAAACATTTTTAGGGGCACTTGGGTGGCTCAGTCAGTTGAGTGTCCAACTCCACCTCAGGTCATGATCTCCTGGTTCACAAGTTCAAGCCCTGCATGGGGATCTCTGCTGTCAGCACAGAGCCCCCTTTGGATCCTCTGTCCCTTCTCTCTAGGGCCCTCCCCCACTTGCATGTTCTTGCTCGCTCTCAAAATGAACATTAAAAAAAAAAAAAACCTTTAAAAACTCAGCAGCATACAACAATAAACCTTGATTTCTTGCTCTTAAGTTGAGCTAAAAAAGTTCAGCTCATCTAGTCTTGTTTTGAAGCTGTGGTTTGTGTCCTGGTCTGCTCCTTGTGTTTCTCAGTTTCCTTGGACCAACAGCTACTTTAGGCATGATGTTATGGAGAAAAGCAAGAATGCTAAAGGGCAAATTGAGCTGCACAAGGTGCATTTCAAACCTTTACTGGCATCATATCTACTGACATCTTATTAATAAAGCAACTCATGGCCAAACCCAAAACCACAAGACAAAGAAGTACTTTCTGTCTACCTTGAAGCCATGGAAGAAATGTGGATGAATACTGTTACCATAGGGGAGCAAAGAATTGAGAACAAGAATTCAGTGCCCACAACAGACATAAGCTAAGAACTTGAAAAATGTTTTGGCAACATTGAAGAGTATGGCATTACTCATTGGTACATTATTTTAAGCTATGAAGCTTACATCCTTCAAGTACTGAAACTGTTCTAACAATCTTAACAGAATCTTTGAAGTTCTTTTTACACATTCTTCCTTTTTAAGGTTTTTTTTTTTGAGAGAGAGTTTGTGAGGGGGGAGGGGTAAAGAGAACGGGAGAGAGAACCCCTGGGAGAGAGAATCTGTCAGCACAGAGCCTGGTATGGGACTTGATCTTATGAACTGAGATCATCACCTGAGCTAAAATCAAGAATCAGAAGCCTAATTGACTGAGCTACTCACGCGCCCCCCTTTTTAAGTTTTTCTTTATGACAGAGCCATTACTATGAGCATCTATTACTATGCTAAGTTACAATGTAGTTCTTTGCCACTTTACTGTTTCTGTTTATTTTTTAATATATATTCTTCATCAGTCAACTCAACAATAGTTGTGTCTGCTTCTAATAGTTCTATGAGACTTTCTTTAGTTTGTTGTGTTTTAGATAATGTAGTTATGAAAATTTACAATCAAGATTGATACAACTACAGGTAATGAAAGTACCCCTGAAAGTTATTGGTGAGGCCCTAAGTAGTAAACTGTATGGCAGTCATATTAGAAAAATGGAATTTTATTCCTTCAGGTACCTGAATACTGTTTTTCTCTGAAGTTGCATATTTTATAATTGAGCTATCCATACATTATATCATTTGTTTAAAAAAAAACTTGACAGCCAACTCAGTATTTTTATAAAATACTTGATATAAACAATGATACTCTTTAAAATTTTATTTTCTAAAGACAGGTTAGAAGTAAACTATTAAATTGATTGTTGGCAGTTTCTAGTGGATGACGTGAGCAGGATAGCCTTATTAGGATATTTTTAATATCAAGGCTGTAAGTAATTTAACTTATTTGTAGAGTGATTAATTATAAGCAGAGTCAAAAGGGTGGTTGAAAAATAGAAGAAGTGCAAAACAGCACAGTAATAGCGAGTGTTGAGAGGTGATAATAATAAAAATAGCTGACTTAGCTCTTTGAAAGATGTGTTTAATTTACTTCATCCATTTCTTCTACAATCACATAGTTCCGAGGAGTTCCTCTGCTTTCCACTGTGGATTTTTTTCCTACCATATCCTCTAAAAACCCAAGGCTTTTAGTTGTCTGTTAGACACAATCCTCTTTCAAAAAGTACAGTGGCATACTAGTTTCAGAATGTAAAGCTGAAACCTTAATAGGGTCTCTTTACAATCGCAGTCAAACTATAGTAGATACACTATAAAGTTTTAAGCCATCTTAACATACAATATCAGTTAAAATCATATAAATTAGACTTTTTCTAAAAGTAGAATATCACCCTTTTTTTTTTTTAATTTTAAAAGGCAATCTTTTTTTTTTTTTTTTTAATGTTTTATTTATTTCTAGGAGAGAGAGAGAGACAGCGTGAGCAGGGGAGGGTCAGAGAGAGAGGGAGTCACAGACTGAAACAGGCTCCAGGCTCTGAGCTGGCAGTCAGCACAGAGCCCGACGCGGGGCTCGAACCCACGAACCGCGAGATCACGACCCAAGCGAAAGTCGGACGCTTAACCGACTAAGCCACCCAGGCACCCCCATAGAATATCACCCTTCTACTAGCAATAGCTTATTCAAGTATTCTTATCCCTCTTGCATTGACTCTAGTTATACACATACATACACCTAAAACCCTCCTATAACCCTTTACTAATGCTGACTAGTAAGTTCTGGTCTTATCCTTTTTTACAAATTTGACTCTGTTTTATTTTAATGTTTTTCTACTGAATTCATGTCTACAAATAAATAAGGTTAGATGGATATAGATATGGATGTAGATGTAGAGATATTAGAACTAAATTATCCAAGGTTGAAAAAAATCATGGAATGGTGTCACTGCTATCTAAATAAAGAGATTATTCTGTTAACAGTATATGGCTGCTAGGTATAATAAAGAGATAATACTGAGATTGGGAAGACAAAAAAAAAATAATAATTATCACCATCCTCTGTATCTGGCTAATTCTACCTTCATTCTAATTGGTTCAGTAGACTCATTTGTGGTATAAGTTTATCTTTGGCCCTAGTTTAAAAATTAGGTTGGGTTTTCAGAAGTCCCTTTTATAAGTTGTTTGGTATTGGGAATGATGTTTACAATGGTGGTTATTTTTTGTCTAGCTGTTCCAAGTATTTTATCACATAATATTGCCAAATTAAATAAAGTACTATAGGTAGACTTAGGTACAAGTTTCAGGTCCTGGATAGAAGAAGCCATCTGGTACTTTTGAGGAAGAAAGAAAATTTTGTTTTCTTTAATTGGACCGTTAGGTAGGGCAGAGTGTTTGATCACATCCCATCTTTTTTTCTGAAAGGATATTAGCTTAATGCTCAATCTTGAGAATAGATATGTTTAACCTGAGTTAGCTTGAAGAAGATTTTCTGATACTGGAAGGCCTCTTACTAAGGAGTCAAGGGGAGGACCCAAAAGTGCCAGGCTCATAACAGGAATGTGGGAGAGTAGAGCTCTCTCTCTTGGGGCAGGACAGATTACTCGATGAAGCATGATGTGATCAGTAAGGAAGAGAAAGCCTTCCCCATGGAAACATGTAAGATAAGCAACAGAACTCTCATAAAGCTTGAATCTTAGACTCAGGGATCAAGTTTACTCATGCAAACAGAAAAGGTGACTGGTAGATGGAAATAACACTGAAGAAAAATCCAATGACCCTAGATTGCCAGTGTTAGAAAACCCTTTAACAGTATGCCACAATAAATTCTGAGTTTCTTCAATACACAAGATTTTAGCAAGTAATTAGGTACTATTTCTATTGCAGGAGACTTATGAGAGTGCAAGAGATAGGTATGCTGTTGGTTTGTTTCAGTTGGTATCAGACATAATAGGATTCTAGTCAGTATTATAAGTGAAAGGAAAATGTTTCTTCCTTTCTTCACCACTTTTCTCTTATTAGTCTCATCATGATCCTTTTCCAACCCTGAGCAAACATTCATTGAAATGGATTGTGGTGTTCTCGTAGGTGAAATAAGGATTGTTGGATTTCTCGAATCGTGTCAAATGGCACTGCAACTATTAAGGACCTAATTCCTTATCAGAGTAAATAGAGTTTTCCTGTGAAAGTTAAATCTTCTCTCTCTTTTTTTTTCTTTTGTTTTGTTTAGATTCTTGACATTCATTTTACAAGATTCTGGGTTGGAACTTGAGCCATGAAAGGTTAATATAAAAGGTTCCTAGGGCTTATGACATAGCAGATAAACAGGGAGTCCGGAACAGATTTTCCTGATGCGTGTTTGCCCTTTCTGTTATGCCAGCTGTGTCAGGAACTCCACTTGCCCCCAGTTATCTTGCATTGTTCTTTCTTCCTTCTCTTTTCACCTTACTTCTGCAGCTCCAGTTACCACTCAAAGAGTTTTAGTTAGTAGTATTACATTGATAGTTTTGGCCAGTTGAGCTGCCATGATGCTCACATCACTCTCCAAGAACTGAAAGTTAAATCTTAATCCTTTTCCACAAATATATTATGATACATTCTGTCAACACAGTAATATACACAAAAAGAAAAACTGGTACATTTTGTACGAGAACCACCATTTTGGGTTATAACCTTTCTCCCTTGGTTATGTATTAGAGATCAAAAAATAATCAATTGGTGAGTTTAATAATCTACTTCATCTATTTTATATTTTGAAATTTGAGTGTCTTATATTCAGAATTCAAGTTTGTTATAAAACTACACAGGAGACTCATTTAATGTATATTGAGCTTCATACAGACATTCTTAAATAGAATTGCACAATCCTATAGGTTATCTGCCATAATTCTGATGACATTGTGTACTCAGAAACTATAGGCAATGAACGCTTAATTGCAGCAATTAACGTCTTTTTATTACCTTGAAATCTTTTCAGTTTACCTTCTGTTATTTAATTCCATTACATACCAGTAGTTGCATTAATTGAAGCCCATGCTTCTCCTTATAGGAAATGCTGATGTTTGTGAATTATAGGAAAGGAAATGTTCCTTAATAAATAATTGAAATACTTTTTTCTACTTTTCACAATTTAGTGCTAGTCCTGTTGCCATTTATGTTCAGAGTATTTTACGAATGGTAACTAAATTATGGCATCTAGAAAATCATCTCTTCAAGGAATCTCACAAAGAGTGCTACGTAATAGCTATTGTAAGTAGGTTAAATAGACTAGCTTTATCTCTAGTGGCTTACTATATTAAGGAGGAGTTTAATAGATTCGGCTTTACTGTTGAAACACCAAATGAATTCTGACATCTCTGATGAGATGATTAAAGTTGAGAATTTTTTCTTTTGACAGCATCAACAAAGAGAGCATCGTAGATGTAGAAGGTGTTGTGAGAAAAGTGAATCAAAAAATTGGAAGCTGTACACAGCAAGATGTAGAGTTACATGTTCAAAAGGTAACTTTTTTCAAAATATAAAATTGTGTACAGAAATAGATTTGAATGGTTCTTATAAACAGGTCTGTATGTTCTTAATTAGAGTTGATATAAAATATTGATATTTATAAATTGATTACTGAATCAGTTAGCTTTTGTTATATGACAAACCCCATCCCAGTATTTAGTGACTTAAAACAGCATTTATTTGCTCATGATTCTGTACTTCAGGCAGTTAGGGTCAGCCTGTTTGGGACAGCTCCTCTGTTCTGCATAACAACTGGGTCTACTGATATTTCTGGGACATCTCTCCGTATGGCCTCTGTTCATCCAGCAGACTAGCCCGGTCTTGTGGACATGGTGCCAGAAGGGTTCCCAGCAGCAAGAGGAGAAAGTCCTAGTGTGCAGGCTCTTTTCAAGCTTCTCCTTGTATCACATTTGCTAAATATGTCATTGATCAAAGCAAGTCACATGAAAAAACTTAGGTTTAATGGATGGAGAAGTGGATCCCACCTCTTGATGGGAAGAAAGGCAACATCTTTGAATAAAGGCATGTAATCGGGAGCCTGAGGAATTATTGGAGCCATTTTTGCCAGCTACCACATAGGGAAAAAATTATTTAAAAATATATAAAAATGCAAAAAATGTCTAAAAACGTATTATGCATTTTCTTTGCTGTGAACTTTCTTCTGGTAATAACTTTCTTCTGGTAATATACTTCTAATGGTTAATTATACTAACTCCTAATGATTATATTTCCTTATAGTCATCAGATTTCTGATACTTTATAGTATAGAGAGATCAAAAGAGGCAAAACTGTTGGTCTTACATTCCAGCAATAACTTCCTTTCATACAAGATTTATCTCACATCTGTCTTCTTCTTGGACAAAAAAACTAGAAGTGTTCAGTATCACTGACTTTTAAAATACTGTAAGTGAACTCAAACATATTTACTGCTTTTGAAATAACCTTTCAGTTTTGAACCTGCAGTTCTTAGGTCTAGGCCTAGATTGTATTTACAGTAGGCATCATTAAATTTTTCTTAAGGAATAATCCCTTACCACCCTCACCCCTGTATGTGTATTTGTGTGTGAGCATATGTAAGATAGAGCAGTCAGGAAGACTGACAGATGCAGAAAGATAGACTCCTACATACACACTAATTTAGGAGTACTAGGTTGTACTTAACTGGAGTCATCATGGGAACACTTCAAGACTTAGAAAACCTTATATTTATTACTGACCTAACTTGCCAGATGACTCTCTTCTCTTTGTGTAAGTTTCATTTCAAACCAAGCCCACTAAGAAGTTTGTACCCTAGTAAAGGCAAACCAACCTAAGGGTATACTGACCAAGTTAAAAAAAAAAAAAAAACCTATCTTCTAAGTAATACTTCTTTTTCAATACTTTAATTAAAAATTTAAGTGAATAGAGCAAGTAAATGTACTCCTAAAATATCCTAATTGCCTGGGGCGCCTAGGTGGACTCAGCTAGTTAGGCTTCTGACTCTTGATTTCAGCTTAGGTCATGATTTCAGTTTGTGGGATTGAGCCCTACCTCAGGCTCTGCACTGACACCACAGAGCCTCTTGGGATTCTCTCTCCCTCTGTCCCTCTCCCTCTCTGTCCCTCTCCTACTTATGTGCATGCATATGCTCACTCTCCCAAAATAAACTTTAAAAATTTAAATATTCAAATATCTAGCATTCAATACAATCTTAATAAATGCTAATGATAAATATAAAGCCTTAAGATCTTATAAAATTTGTCTTAATGGAAATAATTATAAAGTATCTCACAAAGTATAAAGTATTATATCCTGCTCCCTCTCTCTCTGACCCTCCCCTGTTCACGCTGTCTCTCTCTATCCTAGAAATAAAAAATAAAAATATTAAAAAAATAAAAATAAAAAAAGGGGCGCCTGGGTGGCTTAGTCAGTTAAGCGTCCGACTTTCGCTTGGGTCATGATCTCGCAGTTCGTGGGTTCGAGCCCCGCATCGGGCTCTGTGCTGACTGCCAGCTCAGAGCCTGGAGCCTGTTTTAGAGTCTGTGTCTCCCTCTCTCTCTGACCCTCCCCTGTTCACGCTGTCTCTCTCTATCCTAGAAATAAAAAAATAAAAATATATAAAAAAAAAAAAAACAAATATATCCTGAAAAGGATTTTATAATAAGCACTGACTCTTTCCTATCACGTATTTATTTTTTTCAGCCAACAGTTAGTGAGTACATAGTTTCTTCCAGCACTGTGAAGTTATGGGGAGTGCTCACAACCTAATGAAGTGAATTTCTACTAGTTATAAAAGTAGAAGGGGAAGCTGTTCCATTCTCCAACTTTGCATGGGAAATCAAGTTTCTATTAACTCATCAAAGGGAAACACTATGACTTAAGTATAGACATGGTGACAAATCTATTTTACTCTAAGGAAGACTGGAGCGTTCTGAAACTTTTTCTTGAAGAGTCTGAGCTGAGTGCTAACTGTGATCTACCAACTGGAAGAATATAATTTCCTTTCCTGAATTAACTAAATAAGATCTGTTTCCCTTTTGTGCTTTAACAGGCATAGTTGGGAATAACTAATAGGGTAACATTTTTAAAAGTAGCCAGAAACCCTGGCTCATTCTTTTGACCCAACTGGTTTTTAGCACTAAAATGTACAAGTAATATGAGTGAATTTAACACCATAAAGGAATACCTTCTGTGGTGGCTCTCAGCCCAGAAGAGCAGTAAGAAATGAGATATAGCTTGTTTGGTGAAAGATAGCAAGGAAGGGATATTTGGAAGAAGAATGAGAAATGGGAGGAGATGTACCTCAGAGTTGGGTTGACTTTGGTCCTAGTAGTAGAAATGGCCAAATGCTGTTAACAATGATAATAACACATTTGTTTAATGGCTCCCTCAAAAGAGCAGAGTATTTTCATATTCATGACTCCATTTGATTCTTCTCACAGATCTTTTTACAGAGTAGGATATGAAGCTCTGAGATTAAATGATTTGCCTAACAACAACTTTTATGTGACAAAGCAAGGCCTTAAGCTCAGGCACCTTGACCCCACTTAGTACTTATTTGTCACGTTGGTAGGCATATTAGAGTCTACAGAGTATTTATATATGTGTTACCTCATTTGTTCCAACAACTGAGGGAGGTTGGCAAGAAATACTATTATTCCCGTTTTATAGGTGGAAAAACATGTACATCTTTGTTTGATTTTAGCAAGGAGTTTCAGTTAACATCTATGCAAACATGGCTTCATATTTAAGTCAACTGTAGATTTTTTTTTTAAGTAAAGATAACAGGTTTTGTGTGCCTGATGGTATTTCTGGTAATCTCTCACTTTCAGATTTACGTGGTCAGTTTGGCTGAGCCCCGCCTGCCCTTGCAGCTGGATGATGCTGTTCGGCCTGAGGTGGAAGGAGAAGAGGTTAAATTGTGTTTTTGTATTTTTGAAACACTGTGCTTCCTCTGTATGTTTAGTTTATAAATCATTGAATGCTTGGTGTCCTACTTTTGTATGAAGATACCTGTGAATTGATTTGAACTTCATTTTTTATCTGAATTTACTCTTACATCAACAGTTCTCAGACTTCTTGATCTCAAGATCCCTTTACCTCCCTAAAAGTAATTGCCCGCACAAGCTTTTATATTCTTAGGCATATCTGTCAATATTTATAGTATTAGAAATTAACACAGGAAATTTTTAGTATTTATTTAGAGTAACAGTAATATCATGTGTTTATGTTTAGTAATCTCATATGAAAGACAAAAAATAACATTTTTTGAAAAATATTTCACAAAAAGTTTTGTGTCAGGAATGACACTGTCTTATATATCTACAAATCTTTGTAATATCTGCCTTAATAGGCAACAATTAAATTCTCTTACCTTCCTTTGTATTTATTCTGTTGTGATAGCATATTATCATGAAGCCTTGGAAAAACTCAGTACAGAGTGAAAATGTATCATTGTGAAAAATAGATTTGACTTCATGGACTCCCTCAAAGTGTCTTTGGGACACTCAGTGGTGCCCAGAACGTACTTTGAGACCCACTACTCCGTCAGCTTTTATCTGTCCCTTCAGTCTTTAACTAGCAGGTAAAATCCAGGAATCAATGAAGGTACAGGTGGTTAGCTCTTCTGATGTTCCAGGTAATAAGGCAAGACTTTGAGGCAGTGGTAGATGTAAAGAAAGCATTGACCTCTGTTCACTCACATTTCTTTTCTTTCCATCTCTCTTTTAACAATAACTTCTCTCTGGCCCTGCTTCTTGTTTCTCAGACCCCCGATTTGGGGGTATAATATTAACACATATAAGCACACCTGTTCTCACTTAAAAGTAAACATGGCTTCTTAAAGTGTTTTTGTGTTATTTAAAAATTTGTAAAATCTATTTTTTCATCCTTTTTTAGGAAGGGAGAGCTACTGTTAACCAGGATACAAGATTGGACAACAGAGTCATTGATCTTAGGGTATGCCTCATTTATTTATTAAGTGACATGATTGTGCCGAAATCAAGGAGAGGGAGGGATACTATACGTGTCTCAGGTTTATAGAACTAATTGCCTATGCATATGACAATACAGAAAACAATTTACCCTGCTGACCGACCTTTTCCCTAAAAAGAATTGCAGGCAACAAGGACCATGGAGCAGTGATTCACAGGATATTAACCTGCTTTGTTTTAAAATGACAAAGGAGGGGCGCCTGGGTGGCTTAGTCGGTTAAGCGTCCGACTTTCGCTTTGGTCATGATCTCAAGGTTCATGGGTTCGAGCCCCACGTCGGGCTCTGTGCTGACTGCCAGCTCAGAGCCTGGAGCCTGTTTCAGTCTGTGACTCCCTCTCTCTCTGACCCTCCCCTGCTCACGCTCTCTCTCTCTCTCTCTCCTAGAAATAAATAAAAAAATAAAATAAAATAAAATAAATTTAAAAAATAAATAAATAAAAATAAAATGACAAAGGAACATGAAGCCAATATATAAATGGGTTTGCTCCCAGGTGATAACCTATTTTAGACAAGTTAGTAAGTGAAAACATAACCATTAATATCACTACAGAATTATGAAAGAAATTATATGCACATTTTAGAATGACCAGGTAGAGATTAGTAATTAATGCCTCGATCCTTTGGATTTACTTTGAGCATAGAATTAATAATAAAGAAGTAGTTGGCCCTAGTGGTTATTTAGCAATCTCATACGTCTTCTATTTCCCTTTCTGCTTTGGTTGCAAGTGAAAGAGTTCAGTGGTTTCATCATTGTAGTAAAACCAGTGTCATCTCTCTTTCTTAATGTTTTGACCACATCTTCCTCCTTAAACATTCTACGTAAAGCTTAAATTCTTTGTCACCTTAAGAATCCTTTCCAACTTTTCTGCAGTCATATGGGTCTACCTTTTTTATACACTCTTATGTTTCCCCTGAGTATTTGCTTTTTTTGGTCCCTCTTCCTTTTCTCCATTTTATTTATTTTTTTAACAATAAATAGCTTAGGTTTATAGAACTGTTTATTTATTTTTGAGACAGAGAGAGAGCACAAGCTGGGGAGAGGCAGAAAGAGAGGGAGACACAGAATCTGAAACAGGCTACAGGCTCTAAGAGCCCAGATGCAGGGCTCAAACCCACAGACCGCGAGATCATGACCTGAACTGAAGTCAGACGCTTAACCGACTGAGCCACCCAGGTGCCCCTCCTTTTCCATTTTAAATTATAGTCTCTATAGAAAGGCTATAACAATACTCAAAAGTCCTCTTTATGCTGCCTAGAAACCTCAGGTTTTTCATAATTTTGCCCACAATAGTTAAACATCATATTCTATTTGCCCATGCTAGTTATTCACACAAGTTATTGGTTGTGCCTGTAGAATTTGGTCCTAGGAGTATTTTTCTTGGGCATTTTTTTTTTTAATTTAAATTCATTGCTGCCATTGTAAAGTAGGGATTTGCACATTAAGTGTAAATGGCTTTCCTTAAAACGTTGGGGGTGAATCTGGCAATACTGTGGCATGGCAACATTAGTTAGCACTTTAGATGGAGAATTATGTCCTTTACTATGCTCTGCACTACTCAGAAAGTGTCATTCATTTATTCCATTTAGGTGATTTGTCTGGCCTTTGTAAGCATTCACATTATTAACCCCTACTTTGACTTTACATGTTGGGAGGTATTGTGTACTTGAAATCTTTTGAGCATCTTAGTTTATGTCTAAAGTACTCTCTGATCTCTTATAGACTCTCAGCAAAGTCAAGAGTTGGAGACATTGGAGACTTAAAGGACAAAATTGCCATTTTTCCATATATGAAAAATAGAGTCTTACACTAATTTTCCTATGACCTAACTTTTCTCTCATAGAATGAATTGTTTCCTCTGTGAACTTTCCGGACAGGTGACCTGATTAGAAAATACTCCATCTCAGTTAATGTGTCGAATTGATTTCATTAAATTTTATTATTGTCTTTTAGACATCAACTAGTCAGGCAGTCTTCCATCTCCAGTCTGGTATCTGCCATCTTTTCCGAGAAACTTTAATTAACAAGGGTTTTGTGGAGATCCAAACTCCTAAAATTATCTCAGGTATGCTTTAAGAGATTTTAATTTTTAAAAATAAATTTGCTTTCCCCCAAGCTGCTTAATATTTTTTTTTAATTTGAGAATCCAGACTGTCCCTTAAGGTTTATTGCTATGAGACTTTTATATTTTGAAGACTGTGCTATATGGCAGCAGTCACATACCACTGACACCAACAATACAACATCTCCTTTCAGAAGTCCTTATGTGGTAGTGATTATGAAATGAGGCACTAGTACATGAAACAAGATTGTTCTTATGTAAGTTGCACTAGAAATTGGCTTACGTTCTGTAGGTTTCTTTCTAAATTGGGATTGCAATTTTGTTTTGTATAAACCGCATTGTAAGACTACTAAATACTACTAGTTAAAAAATCACATTAATTCTCATTCTTACATGGGGACCTTATTTTAATCATTTTACTTTTTTTAGACTTACTTAAATAACACTAAAAAATATGTTATGAATGGCATTTAGTTATAAATCAAGAATTGAACGTTGCAATTCTTGATACTTAGAAAAATCATTAACAGTATCTCTTCCTTTTTAAAAAAATTTTTTGTCATGCTACAGTGTCTAATAGATTTGAAATTGATATAGAAAGGAAGTATATATATCCGAAGAAGTAAAGTGAAGGGATAGCCAAATCTGATCTAAATACGAACTGCTTAGAATCAGGTATAAGACATATATAGACTATGGTTTCTCTGCAATTTTTGATTTTCCATTTCTTTTTTTTTTTTAGTGAAGTACTTAAACCAAAAGTATATAAACTCTTTTTACCAGAAATTCGCATTGATCTGTTTGCAGTTGTTTATAATAATATAAATACTTATATTTCAGCTGCCAGTGAAGGAGGAGCCAATGTATTTACTGTGTCATATTTTAAAAATAATGCATACCTGGCCCAGTCCCCACAGCTGTACAAGCAAATGTGTATTTGTGCAGATTTTGAGAAGGTTTTCTGTATTGGACCAGGTAAGGTATTGGTGGTTATAGTTTTCTCAAAATTTATTAAGTGTACCATAGGTATGGTCTTAGGAACACATTTTACATGCAAACATTTTATTGTTGTTTTTTAATGTTTATTTCATTTTTGAGAGAGAGTACTCAGAAGCAGGGGATGGGGCGAGAGGGGACAGAGGATCTGAAGTGGGCTTTGCACAGATGGCAGTGAGCTTGATGCGGACCCAGACCCATGAACCATCAGATAATGACCTAAACCAAAGTTGGATGTGCAACCAACTGAGCCACCCAGATGCCTCTACATATAGACATTCTGAAAGCTTAAATCCTTTTATATGTTGGCTATGTAAACACTAGACTTAAAACTTGGGAAACCTAGGTGGCTTAATGGGATGAGCATCTGACTCTTGATTTCAGCTCAGGTCATGATCTCGTAGTTTCTGAGTTAAGCTCCCAGGTGGGGCTTCACAATGACAGCCTGACAGCCAGCGGGAACCCACTTGGGATTCTTTCTCTCTCTGTCTTGTTCTGCCTCTCCCCCATGATCACTTGTGATGAGCTCTCTCACACTCCCTCTCTCTATCCCACTCTCTCAAAAGAGATAAACTTTAAAACAAAATGAGGGGTGGGGGCAGGTTGGAAACCACTTGATTTTAGGTAAAAATGACAGTGTGCTTAGGTAGAAATTTCTCCCCAAAAATTGTATGCTCGGTAGTTCCTTAAGTAGTTGAACATCGTTTATGTGAATAGATGCATAAGCATTTGATATCCCTAGAGAAGATAGCTAAAGGAAATGTTTGCCTTGAGAATATCTCACTTTAAAAATGCATGCTTTGATAATGTATGCCCTCTGAAATATACCTGAGTATATTATTTTTTATTATTTCAGTGTAATTAAAACAGAATTAGTTCCTATATTGACTCTCTTTTCTTTCCTTTTTTTCTCAAAAGTTCAGCTTTTTTTTTGAGAGAGAGAGAGAGACAGCATGCGCAAGCAGGGTAGGGGCAGAGCAAGAGGGAGACACAGAATACAAAGCAGGCTCCAGGCTCTCAGCTGTGAGCACAGAGCCCAGTGCAGGGCTCAAACTCACAAGCTGTGAGATCGTGATATGAGCTGAAGTCGGATGCCCCACCAACTGAGCCACCCAGGTGCCCCTGGACTCTCCTTTCAACTCTCCATAAACACCAAAGAACAAGTAGTTGCAATCTTTCAAATAACATATTTTATTTTCCTTGATAGCCCCTTACTACTGTTGTAAGCTTACAAATGAACCTCTGTATACTTTGCTACCAATTTTATTTCAGAGCTATTCTGTTTTACTATTACTGTCTGTACTGTTCTTAATATTGAGAATATGTTAAAGTCCATTAGAAATTATTAACAAGAAATTTCTGATACTTACTACATTATGTTACCATGGTTTTTAAGAAATATTGGCTAAAAGTTAAGCATGATCACATAGTCATGTGGCAGATTATTTAATGAAGCTGATTATAAGCAAAAACCAGCTTTGCTTCATTCTGCAAAACTTACCAAGTTATTTTACATATGTAAGTTTTTTGATAAATAAAAATTAAATGCCTGCTGTTAGAGAATCTGGCAAGAGCATTAATTGTGTTAATTTTCTGAATTTATTAACTAATTTGTTGAATGCCTGCTGCATACATAGGCTTATGCTAGATAACATGTACATAAAAGTCAACCAGCACTTCTCAAATGTTAATGTGCGCATGAATCACTTGAGAATCTTGTTAAAATACAGTTTCTGACCATTAGGTCTGGAGGGAGGCTTGAGATCCTGCAGTTCTCACAAGCTCCCAGGTACTGCTGATACTGCTGATTTGCAGACCCAGTTTTGAGTGACAAGGGAATAAACATTGTCCCTGCTCCCCAGACAGAAGAAGACATGCATACATATTGCAGTCTCAGGGAATAATCAACGGACTTTCACAGTGAATACTCAGATTGTACTGTGTACAATCAGCAGATTGGTGTTAATTATGTAGCATAGATAGTGTAAAAAGAGGGAAAAGATGGAATTTGCTAGAGTTACCATAAAAGAGAATGCAAACTGAAGTGGGCTTTAAGGACAGACTACATTTTCTAGTTAGCGGAAGCAGAATGAGTAAAGAGCATGGGAGAAAATAAAGATAAGGCTTGTGTTAAGAAGAAATAGAAAATAAAGAGTAACATTAAATTATGAAAATATATAGGTTTTAGGGTTTTTTTGTCATTTTATATTTTATTATAGTCACCATTTGGGAACCATTGATGATCAGTAAGTAGTTAATTAGTTAATTACTGAGCAAGGATGTGTTATAGGAATATTAATCTTAAAATGATGTGAAAGATGGAGCAGAGCTAGAGTCAGGAAGACGGGGAAAGGAGGACAGTACAGTGAGAACAATAAGAGCTGGACTGAGGTAAAGGCTGGAATATATATAATGTTACTGCATTTGTACAAATTTCATTTAGTTTGAGTCAGGTTTTAATAAAATTGAGAACTCACTATTGAACCTATTTTTAATTATTGAGAAGGCACTTCAGGATCTTGCATTCCCTCAGGATTCTCATGAGCCTCATTTATTAATTTACATTTGTTACAGCTTTTATTACGTGACTCTTAAGAGTTAGTAATGAACTTGCTGTCCAAGAGAATGCAGAAACAGATGGCTTATCAAAAGTCTTTCCAAAACTCTGTAATGATAATAAAAATAAGACCGTTTGAGTACTAGTAAATAAATTTTTGTTTAAATTCCAATTTTTCCAAAATTTTAAACACCATTTACTAGTTGTTTTATTGATGTTACAGTATTCAGAGCTGAAGACTCAAATACCCACAGGCATCTAACTGAATTTGTTGGTTTGGACATTGAAATGGCTTTTAATTACCATTACCATGAAGTTGTGGAAGAAATTGCTGACACCTTAGTACAAATATTCAAAGGACTCCAAGAAAGGTAAAAACAAATATTTTATATCCCTAGATGGACTTAATGTCTAATCAGTTTGAGTTCTTCAAAATAAAGCAATTCTTGAATTGAAACGTGGAAAACTAAGTTTATATTGAACATATATGAGGGGGGAGCACTTGCCACTTAGATGATCAATAGTTAATTAGTGAAGGAATGTGCACTTCAAAATAGTACTTCTGGATCCAAGACAGTTTGGACTTCACCTAGTTAACCTTATGTTGGTGGGGAAGTTTACCAGATTGTGAACCAACCTAACTATATTTTTTCTTTCTGTTACATTTATGTTACATTCCCTTTATGTTTCCTTACGAGTATCTGAAAGAAATAGAACCTATATTACCTTTATAACAGTTTATTATTAAACTAGTAGTCATAGTAATAATAATATGGTGATAAGAATCTTAACAGAAAATTATTAAACATGTTGAAGAGGCTCAATTGAATTATGTAAAATGTTCACATTAGGTACGCCCTCTAAACTGGCAAATAGTTTCCCTCTTAAAGGTCATTGAAAGTTGTTTACTTGATGTTTCACACAGAGAAAATAGTTAGAAAACAAGTAGGAGGATCAAGAGTCTTTTTTTCCCTTCGTACTTGGGACAATACTTAAATATTAAGTAGGCCACAATAGAGTTATCTAATGCTTTGATAACTGACAAAGGACTGTATTTGAAACTTTTATTTGATGACTGCTGATTTAACTGTTAATTGTTGATGTATATAGATATGTTTCATTGATACTTAAAAAAGATTCAGAAATAGTATGAATCTTATTTATGTTCCATTGCAAGTCTAATGAGTAACTTCAGGGACATAGAAAGTAATCATCGATCTTATAAAAATCTTGTAGCATAAGCACCGATATTTTCCAGGGGTTCTCTGCATTGCATTGTTACTTTGATGACTAGCTAATTGTAGACAGCCTTTTTTTAAACCTTTGTTCTCTGAAACATTTCCATATAGTTTATTTAAAGCAGTTTTTATTCAGATAATCTATGAGACAACTAATCTTTCCTTATAAAATAAAATGCCCTTTGAACTACAGTGAAGCAGCAGAGTTGTTCTCATTTTCTTTTCACATTTATAACTCAAAGTTTCTGAAGCCTGTTTATTTGGGGTTTTAATAATCTTCTCTCTTTAATATTGGAATATGAAATTTCCACTTTGGTTCCTTTAGTAAGAGATCAAGCATAAATTGGGCCCTTGGGATTAATCAAATCTTTGTTTACAAATTACAGATTTGGCCACCATCATCACTGGACTTTTTCAAGTAGACTTAAGGTGGCAACCTAGAAAGAAAAGCCTTCTTCTTATATTCTCTAAGTCATTTAGGAATTTTAAGTTTCTGTGTCAGTTTTTGTTTTAATTTTTTTAATGTTTTATTTTTGAGACACAGCATGAGCAGGAGAGGGACCGAGAGAGAAGTTAACACAGAACCGAAAGCAGGCTCCAGGCTCTGAGCTATCAGCAGAGAGACTAACACAGGGCTCAAACTCCCAGACCGTGAGATCATGACCTGAGTTGAAGTCGGATGCTTAACCTACTGAGCCACCCAGGCACCTCTTCTGTGTCAGTTTGAGTTACCTGGTTTATGTCATGTCCCTCTCATGTTTATCCTTAGTCCTTTTTTCACATAGAAGAATAATCTACAAATGTATTTTAAAATATTGGTAGTTATATTTTTGTATTACCATTGATAGATGCAAATGGGGATTAATATCTAAACCAAAGAAAGGCGTTTTAAAAATCAATTATTGGGGGGCACCTGGGTGGCTCAGTTGGTTAAGCTTCCAACTTCAGCTCAGGTCATGATCTCACTGTTCATGAGTTTGAGCCCCACATCAGACTCTGTGCTGACAGCTCGGAGCCTGGAGCCTGAGTCCATTCCTGTGTTCCCTCTCTTTCTGCTTCTTCCCCGCTTGTGCTCTGTCTCTCTTAAAAATAAGTAAACATTAAAAAATAAATAAAAATCAATTATTGAGATCTTAGTCCTTCTTACATCGAGATTTGAATAAATGAGGGCGCATGGGTGGTTGTCAGTTAGGCATCCGACTTTAGCTCAGGTCATCATCTCATGGTTCACGAGTTCCAGCCCCACATCGAGCTCTGCTGACAGCCCAGAGCCTGTAGCCTGCTTCAGATTCTGTGTCTCCCTCTCTGTCTGCCCTTCCGCAGCTCATACTCTGTCTCTCTTTCTCTCAAAAATAAATAAAACATTAAAGAAAAGTTTTGAGGGGCGCCTGGGTGGCTTAGTCGGTTAAGCGTCCGACTTTCGCTTAGGTCATGATCTCGCGGTTCGTGGGTTCGAGCCCCGCGTCGGCTCTGTGCTGACTGCCAGCTCAGAGCCTGGAGCCTGTTTCAGTCTGTGACTCCCTCTCTCTCTGACCCTCCCCTGCTCACGCTGTCTCTCTCTCTCTCCTAGAAATAAATAGAACATTAAAAAAAAAAAAGAAAAGTTTTGAATAAATCAGTGTCTAAGCTATATTGTTCCCGTAAAAAGTCTTTAACACTAGTCAGGAAATATAAAGTTTTAATTTCTACTGTTTTCATGGAATAGAAACACACTTTTCAATTCTCTTAATTATGTAAAATCTCAAGACAAATACAAAGTAAAAACATTAGTCTGATGAACCCGCATGTACTCATCACCCAGTTTCATCCATTGTAACCATGTCCATTTTGTTTACTCATTTCTCCCACCCCCTAGTATTTTGAAACAAATCCCAGGTATCATTTCATCCATAAATAGCAAAAATAAGATAAAGATTTTTTAATTAAAAAATAGCTTTTTAAATCTTACTAAAATATGATTTTCCACAATTCAGTACAGTAAATACTTGTCTTATGCCTGCTGTTTAAAGGCTAAACACTATACTGTAGTGATTATTAAAATGGGAACTTAGCACTCACAGACTTACAGTATAATAGGGATGGGGAAGATAAGTATTCATTAATTTGGTCTCCCTTGATGTAACAAGTGTTGTTAAAGGATTAAAAAGTTATTTTCAGTGCCTCATGAAATGGGTATTTTGTATTACTAAGAGTGTTAGCTGGTGTAAGTTATAAAGTTTTTAATCCTTTAATGTCACTGGGGTAACAAAACAAGATGAGACTGAGAAAGGTATTAAAATATTTTGAGTATTTAAATTTCATCTTTTAACGTAAAGAATTTCTTGATGACACTGTTTCCTAGTGCTTCACTGATTCAAAGAGTGATTTTATATGACATAAATAGATCCTTAACACCTACCTAAAAGTCCCCAACGCAATTTTTGTATTGAGGCTAATGGTACACAAAACAACTTTGCTCTAAAAGCAATTCCTTTTCAGTTATAACCTCTGAATTTTAAAAAATGTTATCAGTGGAACACATAGAACTAGTAATATGTGCAGTAGACTCTTGGGTCTCCGTCAGCCGGCCATTAGGGAATGGTCTTCCCGGACAGCTAGAAGCTTCTGTGCGGCTGGGTGGTTCAGCTGGAGAAGGCACTTGGCTGACAGTGGAGCTGCTATCCCCACTGAACTGACTCATTGCCCTTTCCTCATCATTGCACATATAATGACTCCTGTGAAATATTAAAAATGTTTCTTTTTTAAAAAAAAAAAAAAAAAACGTGTATCAAGTGTGTAGAAGAATAAAGCTGTATGCTGCTTATTTTACCAGTATTAGTAAAAAATTTTTCTAAAATATTATTTTTATGTATTGCCACAGTGACCTCTTGTGGAGAAAACACTTCATATATTTTTTTACTAACTACATCATTGTACAAATAGGTTTCAAACTGAAATTCAGACAGTGAATAAACAATTCCCGTGTGAGCCATTCAAATTTTTGGAGCCAACTTTAAGACTGGAGTATTGTGAAGCTTTGGCTATGCTTAGGGAAGCTGGAGTCGAAATGGGAGATGAAGAAGATCTGAGGTTTGACTTTGTGATTTTTTTTTAAACTTTAGGAATTAGGTTTAAGATATGAAAGAATGAGTATATTAATGAATGATTTTTTTTCACACAGGTAATAAACTTTAGTTTTATTAACTTTGGTTATAGAACATGTTGCTGTTTTGTTTAATGTGTGATCTGAAATAAAATGTTGTGTGATGTGGTTTGCCTGAGTTTTGATAGTTTTGTATATACAGACCATTTTTTGACCCTACCCCTCCCCCCTGTATATGAAGAACTTAGGGGCTTCTGCCTGTGATTTTGTCCTCTAATATGTTAGCTCTCTTTTTAAGTCAGTGTGTTAGAGAGGGTAGACAGCAAACTAAATCCATCCCCACACAGGATTAGGGCATAAAATTAAGATCTCCAAAAGTTATAAAAATATCTGTTCAAAGTTCTTAAATTAAAATATTTAAGCCCTCACAATAATTCATATGGATATAGGAGTGCAAAGGGTTGTTATTGTCTTTCTTGGTGCTTTTTAAAGCATATGTTGCTCAAAACTTTATTTTTTATTTTGCTAGATTACATTTTAAAGGAAACTATAAATTCTACAATTATTTTAAGCTGAGCAATATTTTCTTAAGTATTTTGGCAGTTGCTTTTACATAAGATAGAAGCTAAAGTAACAGCGTCTTAGGTATAAAAATTTAATTGGTTTATATAACATTATTAAATTTTAAAGACTTGGAAATACTGATTTTTGTTTTATAAACCTTTGATAAAGAGTAACAGGGACACCTAGGTAGTTCATTCGGTTGAGTGTCCAACCTTGATTTCAGCTCAGGTCATGGTCTTGAAGTCATGAGTTTGAGCCCCATGTCACTCTGCATTGAACATGTAGTCTGTTTAGGATTCTCTCTTTCCTTTCTGTCTCCCCCCTTCCTGCTTGCAGACTCTCTCTTTCTCGATGAATAAATAAAGAGTAACAAAAAAGAGACCATCTGAAAGTAGAACTATTTAATGGCAAGAATAACCCATGTTGCTATAGTGAACTTTTATTATATATAATTGTAGAAAAATTATCCATGTAATTTCTGAGTCTATGATTGCTAAATCTATTTATCATGTTATTTAAATATTTTTGAGTAACACCTACTGTTAAGTCACTGGAATTACCTTTTTAAAAAGGAGCAGGATAGACAACTATATATTTTGTCCAAATTTTTTGTCCTTTGAGAACCTCAAATAGAAGTGCCTTATTAACTTAAAACTGTAAATTGCTGTTTGATCTTCAGATATCTAATTTTATGGAGTTGTTTGTTTGTTTGTTTCAGTACACCAAATGAAAAACTGTTGGGTCGTTTGGTGAAGGAAAAGGTAGGACACTTGTACATGCGGGATTTTTCTAAATCTGAAACATATTCTGGTACTAAAGAACAGTTGCAGGGGGCAACATTCTTCCGGAATGTTAGGATTCCAGAATAAATTTTAAACACCAAGGAGGCTGGTTTTAAACGCCAATTTAAAAACCAAGGAAGCTGATTTTTTTTTTTTTTAATTATTGGGAAAATAAAAAATATTCAGACAGGCTTTACTCGGTCAGGTTAATTAGCTCAATATTTGATTTTTGTAGTAAGTTTTACTGAGGTATCCCTAAAAGTGATACCTGCATCAGATAATCAGATTGGTCAGAAAGGACCTCAAGATGATTTGAAATTATTTAGAAATGGCCTTCTCTGAGTACCTTCGCGGACTGATG
This sequence comes from Proteles cristata cristata, assembly GCA_017311185.1. NCBI lineage: Eukaryota > Metazoa > Chordata > Mammalia > Carnivora > Hyaenidae > Proteles > Proteles cristata. The sequence goes on from JAESUZ010002383.1 coordinate 855,633, forward strand.
GGACTTGAAGATGATTGAGTTTTCTTTTCTACCTCTGCTGCTTTCCTATCTCATTGTTTAAAACCTGAAAAAAGGTAAAAGCTGAATTTAGTGTGATCTTTCAAGAAATTCAGACTTGTGTATGAATGAAGACGGTCCTTGAGCCCCTCCTGGTGGTTGCACTCAAAACTGACAGGGGAGCTCACCTCTTTCTGAAACTACAGTGTTGAGTTGATACCTTTAATGCTGTTTCAGCAGAGCCGGTTCCGGTTTGTCAGCTCATTTGATGTTCTCTCTATGCTTGAGTTGTAGCAAAAATGGTTAGCATCAAAACTGTTGAAATGTGAGTTTTTTCATTAAATCTAAATCGTATAGAACTATTCTTTCTAACAAAAATGTCATAACTTCATGCTAATGTTACTTATTTAATTCAATTATAGTTTTCATTAAAAGAATATTAGCAGATAATTTTGAGATATGTATACAAAAATGTAAATTATTGGAAAAATAATCAAGGTTTTCTTGAAGATGAAAATTGTAAAAGATGCCAGCTTTTCCTAATATAATTTATAGATTTAATATAGTTTCTGTAAAACCCAAAGAGATTTAGAATAATTTAACAAAAGTTAAATTGTATCTGAAATTAGATTACCAAAAGAAAGAAATGAAAATCAAAGAGGTTTATTGCAGCATAATTTTAAGTGGGAAGAAATTAGAAAGAGATTACCTATCCAAAAAAAAGAAGAAGAAAACAATATTTGAACTATCACTGAACAGTAAATGGCCGCCAAAAATTATTAGAGGAATTTATAACATAGTGGCAAAATACTATAGGATACAGATGTTCCTTGAAAGAAACAGGGTATTTATTGTATATACAGTGTCATTATGGTAATTTTGAAAACAAAATTTATTCTTAAAAAGACAGTTATCAAAATGTTAGCCTTCTTTTTACCTTGGTTAAAAATTTTTTAATTTATTTTAATCATTTTTTTATAGTATGATACAGATTTTTATATTCTTGATAAATATCCATTGGCTGTAAGACCGTTCTATACCATGCCTGACCCAAGAAATCCTGTAAGTAGTTTTATTTTAAACAATTGGGGAAGGGGGAAATTTTATTGTGAGCTTATTAAATTGTACAGTGGGAATAATGGTTTTCATCAGTAATATGCAATTTTGATGGCCCGCTATATGTATGACTACTAGTTTCTGTCAATTGAGGTCAAAATGATACTGTGGAATTTGTGTATTCTAGAAAATTAGTCTCAAAACCTACATTAAAAATCATTTTCATGGTTCATTTTTTAAAGATTTATGAGGAAGAAATGCCATATAAATAATAAATAGCATCATTAGGTTTGCAGACTATAGTACATATTATCATTGACTTTGAACTAAAAAACAGCATTCTGTCCTGGGAGTTCATTTAATTTGTGTTATCTTTTGGCCTTTTACTGTTTTTCCATTACAGTGCTTTCCAAACTTCAGTGTGCATCAGAATCACTTGGGGGCCTTTTTAAAACACTAATGACTGGGCCCCATCGCCAGACTTTCTGATTAGTTGGTCTTGGAGGAGCTTAATAATTTGCATTTCTAACGGGTTCTGGGTAATACTGAGGCTACTAGTCCAGGAATCATACTTTGAGAACCACTGGTTTATTTAAAGACAGGGAAAGTAAGTTAAAACATAATAAGGGAATAGGTTAAGCTATGGTAAACTGATTTTCAATTTACTTTTGTTAACATTTTATTTTTTAATGTTTTATTTATTTCTAGGAGAGAGACAGAGAGAGAGAGAGAGCGCGAGCAGGGGAGGGCCAGAGAGAGAGGGAGTCATAGACTGAAACAGGCTCCAGACTCTGAGCTGGCAGTCAGCACAGAGCCCGACGCGGGGCTCGAACCCACGAACCGCTAGGTCATGACCTAAGCGAAAGTCGGACGCTTAACTGACTAAGCCATCCAGGCGCCCCAACATTTTTAAGAATCTAAATTTAAAAGACTACACCTGTTGATAATTTGAAGTTCCAAAACTGACTCAAAATTATCATACTTAAAAACATTTCAGATGATAAAGTGAAATGAGAATCAGCACTACTTCTTACAAGTTAGATATAGTGCTCTGATTTGTTATTGGAAGGTATTGGAAAAGGGGAGTATATCTGATAGAGGGAAGGAAGAAGTTATTATTCAGCTCTCACTAGTTTAATCTTGTTTTAGAGAAACAAATTGTGTTCATTGGAGCAGATTGCGTCATTAATTGTATGGGAAAATGGCCTTGCTCTTTGAGCAACAGAATTTTTTTCCTCATATGAGTAATGGAAATAGAATGATAGCCATTAGAAAAGTAGTGTTTTCTTTTGTTTGCTTTTCCCTACAGAAGCAGTCCAACTCTTATGATATGTTCATGAGGGGAGAAGAAATACTGTCAGGAGCTCAGAGAATACATGATCCTCAGCTGCTAACGGAGAGAGCCTTACATCATGGAATTGGTAAACAACTTAAATATATTTGGGAGAGTAATGTATATTGTGAAAGCAACACATTTTAAACCTTTTAAAGACTTCTCAGAAACATAGTCATTTGTTTTCATCTTCATTGAATAATAATTATTGCTTTGTACCTTTTTTTTGAGTTACTAAATAAAATGATAAATTATGTTTGGCTTTTGAATTTCTTTTTGTTTTTTTCCTAGATTTGGAGAAAATTAAGGCATACATTGATTCCTTCCGCTTTGGAGCCCCTCCTCATGCCGGTGGAGGCATTGGTAATATTATTTTAATATTTTGACAATATAGGGGCGCCTGGGTGGCTTAGTCGGTTAAGCTTCCGACTTTCGCTTAGGTCATGATCTCGCGGTTCGCGGGTTTGAGCCCTGCGTCGGGCTCTGTGCTGACTGCCAGCTCAGAGCCTGGAGCCTGTTTCAATCTGTGATTCCCTCTCTCTCTGACCCTCCCCTGCTCACGCTGTCTCTCTCTCTCTCTCTCTCCTAAGAAATAAATAAAACATTAAAAAAAAAAAAAGTAATATTTTGACAATATATTTCCAACCCAGATTTCATTTGGCAGAGTGTTTGTTCAGTTCTAACTAAATTTCTTCAGCATTAGACTCTTAAGTATTTTTATATATTGTTATTACTTACAAATAGATCCATAAGTGCTAAATATAGTACAGATATGAATTATAACAAATTTTGTGAGTTATGACTAAAGGAAAATTTAACTTCCCAGGAACCAAATGAACAGCTAATTTGTGTGTTCTACATTATTGTAGTAAATTTCTAGTCATTTTTTTTCTGATGAGTTTAGAAGCAACATGTCTTTTATTTTTTAATTTTTTTCAAATGTTTATTCTTGAGAGAGAGACAGAGACAAAGTGTAAGTGGGGGAGGGCCAGAGAGAGAGGGAGACACAGACTCCAAGCTCTGAGCTGTCAACACCGATCCCAATGTGGGGCTTGAACCCACGAGCTGTGAGATTATGGCCTGAGTCGAAGTTGGGTGCTTAACCAACTGAGCCAGCCAGGTGCCCCACAAAATGTATTTTAAATTGAGTACCCTATTTTTTCTCTGCATCTATGAGTTCACTCACAATAGCCCGAATTAAAGCTCTTCCTCAAGTTAGCTCAGATTGTTGCTAAATTTTTTGTTGTAATGTAATAATATTTCATTGACTTTTAGGACCACTTCTAGAGTAAATGTAAGAGACCACTCTGTAACTTACAAAGGGTAAGGGGTACCTGGCTGGCTCAGTCACAGGAGCATGCAACTCTTGATTTCAGGGTTGTGAGTTCAAGTCCAACACTGGGTGTACAGATTACTTTTTAAAAAATAAAGAAATCAGGGCACCTGGATGGCTCAGTCAGTTAAGTGTTTGACTCTTGACTTTGGTTCAGGTCACGATCTCATGGTTCTTGAATTTGAGCCCCATGTCAGGCTCTGCACTGACAGATTCTCTTGGGATTCTCTCGCCCTCTCTCTCTGCCCCTTCTCCCATGAGCACACACTCGCTCTCTCTCTCTCTCTCTCTCTCTCTCAAAATCAATAAACTTTTAAAAAAACAAATCTTTTAAAAATAAATGAATAAATTAAAATTTAGCTAAATTTTTGGATGTCCCTATCAGAGACCTTTTTTAATGTTTGTTTATTTATTTTGAGAGAGAGAGAGAGGGAGGGAGGGAGAATCCCAAGCAGGCTCCATGCTGTCAGCACAGAGACCAACCCAGGGCTCCATCTCAAGTACTGTAAGATCATGAGCCGAAATCAAGTCAGATCTCAACCAACTGAGCTACCCAGGCACCCCCCAGAAGACCCTATCAGAGACTCTTAAAAGAATTCTGAATGTATAGTTTCCTTGAAATTTTTGTTTGATGTTTGTTTTGGGCTGTGGGAGGTTGGTGAATAAGTAATATAGTACTTTAAAATGTTTCAAATTAAAAGGGTATAGAAGAGTATGTATTCACCGCCCTATAGGAAACTATTGTTTCTAGTTTTCTTTTTACCTTTGAAGAGATCATCTTTGCATATGCAAAAATAGACACTTTTAAAAATATTTTTTTGCACAGATTATAGCATACTATATAAATCATTCAGTACCTTGCATTTGTCACTTACTGTATTTTTCTCATTTGTTCCTTATCAGTACTTAAAGACATTTAAAGTATTTTTTTAATGCTACATAGAATCAACCCTTTGAAAGGGTACATCATAATTTTGTTAACCAGCTTCTTATTGATGGACATGTAGGTTGATACTAGTCTTTTGTTATTACAGTGCTGCATTGGATATAGAGTTTAGTTTTGTCCGTTTGTTTGATTTATATATTTTTGAGAGAAAGAGAGACAGAGTGTGAGCAGGGGAGGGGCAGAGAAAGAGGGAGACACAGAATTTGAAGCAGGCTCCAGGCTCTGTGTTGTCAGGACAGAGCCCAACACGGGGCTCAAATTCATAAACCATGAGATGTTTAACCAACTGAGCCACCCATGCACCCCTAGAATTTAAGTTTTAATGGGAAATTCACAACTGTTTTCTCTCAAAGTATGTAGTAATGTGCATTTTGTTTAATTCACATATTTTTGTGACTGACAGTGGAAGTCAAACACTTGTTTTTTGGTAATTAATGATTGAAGGTAAAGTGGGATATAGTGGGGGTTATTAGATTAGTATTAGATTACTTTAATACAAAGTTCAAATTTACTTCTGCAGATTTTTTGGTAAGGGATAGCAATAAAAAAATTAATTCTCAGAGGTGCCTCGTGGCTCAGTTGGTTTACTCTCTGACTCTTGATTTCAGTTCAAGTCATGACGTCATCAAGCTCTGCACTGACAGCATGGAGCTTGTTTGGGATTCTCTCCTCTCTCTTTGCCTCCCTCCCACTTGCTCGTGTGCTCTCTTTTCTCTTTCAAAAATAAGTAAACATTTGAAAAAATGTTAATTATCTTATTTATATATGTTTTAGAAGTTAAATACATTCTTGGGGCACCTGGGTGGCTCAGTTGAAAGAGCCTGCGACTCTAGACCTTGGGGTCATGAGTTCCAGCCCCACATTGAGTATAGAGATTACCTAAATAAAAACTTTTTTTAAAAAAGTTAAATACCTTCCTTTAAAATTAAAAATTATGGCTATATAAATACATTCTTTGCCTTTTTTCTATAATCCATGTCTTCTACAACTTTGGTGAAATAACTAAATTACACAGACAAAGTTTCATTTGCTAGTTCTCAGTTTCTTAGGTGGTACTCGGTCTTAATTCTTGACAGCAATACAGTATTTAAGTCACATTTCAAAATCGGTCTTTTCTGTACTCAGAACATTTACAATAATGTATCCTAGAGTCTTTTATACTAGGAACCACCATGTTACACAGCTATTGAATTATAGTAAATTTCTGGTACTTCCATTAATAAACTTCTGTGAACAAGTTTATGGCCCTCATCTTATACTGATGGCCTGGGCTACATAATTAAGATTCTGGTCTCATTTAAAAACAATATAGGCTTATAAAATGGCTTTTTTATGTTTGTTTAAATCATAAGTTTTGGATATTTACAAGATTTTTGTACTTAGCAGAATCCACACAACTTAAGGATATCTCATTTAGTCCTTCCCGCATACAGCATCATTTCTGTGTCAGACCCAAAACCGTTCATTTTAAATAAACTCAAAATAAAGGAAGTATTTTGTTGATCAATGATACTATGTTGGCAGTTTCATCAAGTAAGACACTGAAAGGTTTTCAGAAAAGGAATTAATGTTTTTTTTTTCCTAGGATTGGAACGAGTCACTATGCTTTTCTTGGGATTGCATAATGTTCGCCAGACCTCAATGTTCCCCCGTGATCCCAAACGACTCACTCCTTGAAGAAAGCCATGCAGTTTTTATTCTTTCCAGTAACCTGCTATTGATCAGGCTTTCCCTTACCTACTTAAAATATACAGTGGAGTAAATGTCTTATGTAAAGTGCCACAGTTACTTTGGATTAATTCAGTATAGGTTACTTTAAAGGAGATTTTTATAACTTTGGACATGCTTCAGTAGGAAATGGTTGAACATTTTAATGAAAAATTCATATGGTTATGTTAAAAATTCATATTGCATTATTACAATAAATGTTAACAATTTTAAACAGTCAGATTGTGTAAGGTATTTTTTTTCTTTTCTATATTACAGTGGCTATATTAATGTCTTAAATTTTCAGTATTTGAGCTTATTTTTTTAAATTCTGACATTGACAAAAGAACAGTTTTAGGGAACTATCTGAGATTTTAATGAATGTATAATTGACATATCATGGAAAGTTAAGCAGAAAGTATCAAATCTTTAAAGTTGTGCCCAAAAATCATGTAAAGCAGGTGAACTGGTTAGAAAATATTCAAAATAATGCTATATTAAATTGTTAACTTCTAAATTGAATTTCAATAAAATTTTAAAGCTGGTTACATTTGTCTTTGTGTAATTTCATGGCAGTCTGAATTTGTAATTGGTTCTTAGTATTTATAATTTGGGAAGAGAAAAAGTATACAACTGTTTTCTATAAATGCCTAAAAACAAATGAATGCTGATATATTCACAACATGTATTCGTATCAAGATACAAGTTCAGATGGATATAAGAGGATAGCATTCTTAAAACTGAAAGCTTGGGCTCCTTAATAGCCTATTTCATATAGATTAAAAAATATTGCAGAATATTCCATTTCTTTTTTTTTTTTTTTTTTTTTTTTACATTTTTTTTTTTTGTGAGAGAGAAAGAGCATGAGCAGGGTAGGGGCACAAGGAGAGAGAGAATTGCAAGCAGTCTCTGTGCCATCAGCACAGAGCCTGACATGCAGCTCGGTTGCCAACATCAAGAGTCAGACGCTTAACTGAGCCATCCAGGCACCCCTCAAAAATAAATAAACTTTTAAGAATGTAAGTTAAAATTCTTGTTACTCTTCCTTCCTATTGTTTCTTCAGCGGTTTTTTGTTTTTTTGATGTTTAGAGAGAGATACAGAGTGTGAGTGATGGAAGGGCAGAGAGCGAGGGAGACCGAATCCGAAGCTGGCTGCAGGCTCTGGGCTGTCAGCTCAGAGCCCAACAAGGGGTTTGAGCTCACAAACATGACCTGAGCTGAAGCCAAACACTTAACCAACTGAGCCACCCACGCACCCCCAGCCAGCTGTTTTTTCCATAACTCCATGTACATTGGATTCAGATTTCACTTACAGAGTTCTTTTTTTCTGTGCATTACTTTCATCTTTCTTGGCCAATTCCTCTTTCAATAATCTGTCTTTGTAAAATGTCACATGAGTTCATTAGGTGGAGACAAGGAGCAAACACAACTACATACTTCGTTGTCTATATGAACTGAATAATGTATGCAGTGACCAATCACTGACAGACTTTGCAAGAAGTGATATGATCGGTCACTGACCATGATGAATATCTGTTATTTGTGGAGTGATATGTGGACTGGAAAGCTAGCAGTAAAGTTTGTATTTTATGCAGTTACTCACCATGATAACTGGAATTACCATGTTAATATACCATGATAACTGGAATTTGAACCAATTGTTAGAAGTCAGGTCTAATTTAACCAAACAGTGGTACCTGAAAGCTGTATGTATCAGAACCATGCCAAGCTAGGACTACATATATATATTCATTGTTATTTAAATCTCTTTATGTAAGCTGGGCATTCTCTATTTTCCCCTTCTCTCACTCTCTTCCCTTCTCCTCTCATGCTCTATGCCCTGGGAGGCCAGCTTCTCTGGGCTGCATCAACCAGGTACCCTTCTCAAAGGCTTCTAGTTGGGTTTGCCCTTCGGAAGTCACCAAAGGGAGATTAGAAGGAAGGAGAAGAGAAAGGGCAGGATATTTATTTTCCTTCTCTGCTGGGCCACATTTTGGCCATGGGTGCTTTCCAATCCTGAAGGCCACAGCTTGCACTGAGCAGATCACGGTGCCTTCTGTACAGCCACAGCTTCTCAAGTTCCAGTTAGTGCTCTCTCTTTACCCCTTCAGGCCCAGAGGCCACAATAACTTCCTATAGTTGCTGATTCCAGGATGCATCACCATCCCTTCCTGTTTTCTTTAAACTTCCCAAACCTTTGCTTGTGACCATGTCACAAAGCTGTCTTCCAGCATACCACTCCTGAGTGTGCCATGTTTCCCACCAGCACCTAACCTAGATGCCATGTCACACTGTGTATGGAAGATTATAGGTACATATCCAAATATATGCATGCACTGACAGAGGTCTGAAAAGATATAAATGGTAACGTTTTTAACCTTTTACCTTTTCCCTATCTGCTTTTAAAATATAAAAAAATATACCTACCTATATAAAAATGTATACCTACCCAATGGGTAAGGCCCCTGGGTTGCTCAGTTGGTTGAGCATCCAACTTCAGCTCAGGTTGTGATCTCAAGTTTCGTTGAGTACGAGCCCCACATTGGGCTCACTATTGTCAGTGCAAAGCCCACTTCAGATCCTCTGTTCCCCTCTCTCTGCCCCTCCCCCACTTGCACTCTCAGAAAAATAAACATTTTAAAAAAGCAAGTAGGGGGCACCTGGGTGGCTCAGTCAATTAAGTATCCAACTCTTGGTTTCAGCTCAGATCATGATTTCACCATTCCTGAGTTCAATTCCTGCACTGGGCTCTGCACTGACAGTACGGAGCCTGCTTGAATTTCTCTCTCTCCCTCTCTCTTTGCTCCTCCCCTGCTCATACTCTCTCTCTCTCTCTCTCTCTCTCTCTCTCTCTCTCTCTCTTTCTCTTTCTCTCTCTCGGTCTTAAATAAACTTTTAAAAATCTATATATATATTGATGGATTTTTTTCAGCTTCAGAGTAGTTACCCAGTTTTCTTTTTTTTTTTTTTCTTTTTTTAATGTTGTATTTATTTCTGAGAGAGTGAGAGAGAGACAGCATGAGCAGAGGAGGGTCAGAGAGAGAGGGAGATCTAGAATCTGAAGCAGGCTCCAGGCTCTGAGCTAGCTGTCAGCACAGAGCGCGACGTGGGGCTCAAATCCACAAACCATGAGATCATGACCCGAGCCGAAGTCAGACGCTTAACTGACTGAGCCACCCAGGCGCCCCAGTTATCCAGTTTTCTAATTTAGTCAACTCTGTAGAAATAGTTTTCAAATTAACCCCTGACACACCTTAGAGATACTGTGCATCAGTTCCAGGCCACCACAATAAAGTAAATATCTCAATAAAGCGAGTCAAATGGATCATTTTGGCTTTTCAGTGCATATTAATGTTTACACTATACTGTAGCCTGTTAGGTGTACAACAGTGTTACATCTAAAACAATGTGCATCCCTTCATTTAAAAGTACTTTGCTGGCCTTATGAGTGCAATGATTGTGGAAAGCCCTTTATCTGAAAAAATAGCCTCAATGTACATGTAAACTTTCACCCAGGTGAACAACTTTTTAAGTGTCATAAATGTGGGAAATCTTTTAAGTGGAAAGCAACATTCGTTCAACACCAGAGAATTCAGCCAGGAGAAAGGCCTTATGAGTGCAGTGAATGTGGGAAATCTTTTGTCATACTGCCCTTAGTTATCGTTGTAGAGTTCAGGCTGGACAAAGGCCTTAGGAGTGCTGTGAATGTGGGAAATCTTTCAGCCAAAGCTCCAGGCTCATTCAACAACAGAAGGTACACAGTAGATCAAGTCCTTATGAGTGAGATTATGAAATGAATGTTTATGTTCACTAAAATTCATGTGTTGAATTCCTATCCTCTAACACAATAGGATTATCAGGTGAGGTCTTTGGAAGGTAATTTGAGTTAGAATAGGTCACAAGTGTGAAGCCCTCATGAATGGAATTATTGTCCTCAGAAGAGTTATGAGAGAACTTGCCTCCTCTATAGATCATATGAAGACCCCTTGAGAAGATCATCTATAAATCAAGAAGCTGGTCCTCACCAGACATAGAACCAGACCCCTTAGGGACTGTTATGTCAGATACCCACCTCCAGAAATAAATTTCTGTTGTTTACAAGCTATCTAGTACATGATAAGTTGTTAGTGCGTCCTGAGGTAAGACAAATGTAAAGAACATGAGTAATCCGGGGCACCTGGGTGGCTTAGTTGGTTAAGCGTCCAACTTTCGCTTAGGTCATGATCTCGCGGTTCGTGGGTTTGAGCCCCGTGTCGGGCTCTGTGCTGACTGCCAGCTCAGAGCCTGGAGCCTGTTTCAGTCTGTGTCTCCCTCTCTCTCTGACCCTCCCCTGCTCACACTGTCTCTCTCTCTCTCTCCTAGAAATAAATAAAAATATTTTTTTAAAAATAGAGTGTAATCACGCGAGGAGAGAAGAATTTTGTGAGGCAGCTATCTCCTTTATTTAACTTCGTTCACCTGAATGTCAACATTTGCAGCTATTTGGGAAAAATTCAGAAGCTGCATTACAATTTCTGATGTGTCTGGAGTCATTACTACCTTGAAGTCATTGCCAGTTTCTGTATCATAAGTCATTTCACCTTTGCCACCTGGCAGGTCCCAATAACGTTCATCAGTCACCACCCAACATGCTTAAGGATGCTGACCTCTGTGCTTTTTCATTTGCTGATCTAAGTTATGGGTCACTGGAACTCCTCATTCCCTTCTAAGTAAGGGTGTGAATATGACCCAGTGTTAACCCACAATACCTGATCCGTGTTCTGGGTGCTGTCTTGCAGAAAAAGACTAAATCTCTTAGGGTCATTGTTGGTCTCATGATGTTTGTGATAAATCTTTGCAGCTTCCGAGTCACCAACACAGGAATTGCATGCCACTGGTTTATGCATTAAGTGCCTTTTTTGTTTAATTACCTCTAATCCTAGGTGTTGTATTTACTCTAAGAGGTGGTTCAAAAGAAGGATTGGGCTCTGCCAACACAGCACAAAGGGGTGAACAGATTTCATTGCATCCCAAACTTACTCTGTCTCAAAAAGGATAATTGCAAGTAAATAATATATATATGTATATATTCACTCTCCAGCTTGGCCCTTAATTTACATTATGACCCAAGACCTTTGTTATGGGCTGAATTGTGTACCCAAAATTCATATATTGATTTTGTGATCCCTGCCCTGCCCCATACTTCACAATGTAACTATAGTTAGATACAGCATATTTAAAGAGGTACTGAAGTTAAAATGAGGTTATCAGTATGGACTCTTACACAGCGTGACGGGTGCCTTTATAAGGAGAGGAGATAAAGATACAGGCACAGAAGAATGACCTTGTGAAGACAAGGAAATCCCCATCTACAAGCCAAGGAGAGAAGCCTGAGAAGACATTAACCCTGCTGCCACCCTATGTCAGGTTTCTAGACTGCAGTTTTGTGGGGAAATAAATTTCTGTTGTCTAATCAAAAAAAAAAAAGCACTTTGTTGCTAAAAAGTGCTAACTAACCATCATCCCAGGTTTCAGCCAGTCGTAAACTTTCTGCCTGCTCTTGTCTCCATGTTGATGCCTGCTGACTGATCAGGGTGGTGGTTGCTAAAGGTTGGGGTGGCTGTGGCAACTTCCTAAAATAAGACAACAATGAATGTTGCTCCAACAATTGACTCCTTCATGAACAATTTCTCTGTAGCATGCAATACTGTTTGATAATACTTTACTCAACGATAGAACTTCGTTCAAAATTGGAGTCAATCCTCTCAAACCCTGTCACTGCTTTACCAACTACATTAATATAATATTCTAAGTCCTTTTTGCTATTTCAACAACCTTCACCAGGAGTAGATTCCATCTCAAGAAACTACATCCATAAGAAGGAACTCTTCATCCATTAAATTTTTATCTTAAGATAGAAGCAATTCTGCAGCTAATGACATAGATTTCCCCACCCCACCCCCCATCAGATTAACTTTGTTGATCTAACTGAACCATTAGCCAGTGTTGCTTATGATATATTGGAAAGAAAAAAAAAGCAGCAATTTAGTCATTTTCAGGCTCCACTTCTAATTCTAGTTCTCCTGCTATCTCCTTCAGTGAAGTTTGAACCTCTCAAAGTCGTCCATGAGCATTGAAATCAATTTCTTCCAAAGTCCTGTTTGTGATGATATTTTGACCACTCCCGTGAATAATGAATGTTGTTAATGGAACTGGGAATGATGAGTCCTTTTCATGTTTTCAGTTGTCTTTGCCCAGATCCATCAGAGGAATCAGTATCCATGGGAGCCAAAGTCTTATGAAAGGTATTTCTTAAACAATAAGACTTTGAAAGTCAGAATTACTCCTGATCCATGGTTTGTAGAATGGATGTTGTGTTAGCAGGCATGAAAACATTTATCTCATTGCACATCTCCATCAGCACTCTTGGATGACCAGGTGTGTTGTCACTGAGCAGTAATGATTTTAAAGCGTTCTTTTATCTGAGCAGTTGGTCTCAAACAGTAGCCTTAAAAGTCAGTAAACTGTGTTGTAAATAGACATGTTCTCATCCAGGCTTTGTTGTTTATAGGCCACAGAAAAAGTAGGTTGAGCATAATGTTTAAGGGCCCTAGGATATTCAGAATGGTAACTGAGCATTGGCTTTAACCTCATGTCACCAGCTGCATTAGCTGCTAACAAAGAGAGTCGGCCTGTCCTTTCAAGCTTTGGAGCCAGGCATTGACTTCTCTCTAGCTATGAAAGTTCTAAATGGCGTCTACTTTCAATAGAAGACTGTTTTGTCTACATTGAAAATCTGTTTAGTGTAGTCAACTTTAGTAGTTACCTTAGGTTGATGTCCTTCATAAGTTGCTGCAGCTTCTACATCAGTACTCACTGCTTCCCCTTGCACTTTTATGTTACACAGATGGCTTCTTTCCTTATACCTCATGAGCCAACTTCTGATACTTCCAATTTTTCTTTTGCAGCTTCCTTATCTCTCTCAGAATTGAAGAGAGCTAGGGGCAGGCACCTGGGTGGCTCAGTTGTTAAGCATCTGACTGACTGCAGCTCAGGTCATAATCTCACGGTTCATGGGTTCAAGCCCCATATTGGGCTCACTCCAGTCAGCACAAAGCCTGCTTCAGATCCTCTATCCCCTCTCTCTCTCTGCCCCTCGTCACCCCCGCTCTCAAAAATAAATGTACATTAGGGGGAAAAAAAGAATTAAAGAGAGGCAGAAACTTGCCCTGGTTTAAGCCTTGGTTAAGAAAGCATTGTGGTTGCTTTGCTCTATCCAGACCACTGAAACTTTATCCATATCAGCAATAAGGCTGTTTCAGTTGCTTATCATTTAGGTATTGTTCATTGGAGTAGCACTTTTAATTTCTTTCAAGAACTTTTCCTTCACGTTAACAACTTGACATTCTTTGGCACAAGAGGCCCAACTTTCAGCCTGTCTCAGCTTTTAACATGCCGTCCTCACTAAGCTTAATCATTCCTAGCATTGGATTTAGAGTGAGAGATGTGTGACTCTTCCTTTCACTTGAACACTTGGATGCCATTGTAGGGTTATTAATTGGCCTAATTTCAATATTGTTGTGTTTCAAGGAATGGGGAGGCCCAAGGAGAGGGAGAGAGATGGGGGAATGGTTGGTAGATGGAACAGTCAGAACACACACATTTGCTGATGAAGTTCGCCATGTTACGGACATGGTTTGTGGTGCCACTAAACAATTACAATTATAACATCGAAGATCACTGATCACAGGTCACCACCACAAATATAACAATAATGAGAAAGGTTGAAATAGTGTGAGAATTACTAAAATGTGACACAGAGACATGAAGTGAGCAAATGCTGTTGAAAAAAAACGGCACCAATAGACTTCCTTAACTCAGGGCTGCCTTCAATTAGTAAATAATGTAGTATATGTGAAGCACAATAACACAAAGCACAATAAAATGATGGTATGCCTGTACTCTACTCTTTAACATATACAGGCAGCATATCTTTGTATCAGTGCTCTTTAAACAAGTAACTCAAAACATGCTTTATGCAGTAACACACTCCTGCATCTGGGTTGTCACTGGATCCAGTTTGGGACAGTTAACATTTCCTTTTTGCAGGAAAACTATTAACATGCACACACAGCTCTTTTGCTGTTCTAACTGGGTATTAGTCAAGGCCTCCACAAATCTAACTTAATATTTCCTTCAGGACCAGACCTAACTGAATTTCCCAGAAGCACTAAAATACTAATTTCAAAATTCTTTTGTTTTCTTTTTGCCATAACAAGGCAAGGAGACATGGTGAGGCTAAATATATTTACTAAATGGATTTTGAAAATGCGCATGTGACTTTATCATTTAAAATACTAAAGGTTCTGGTTTTTTGTGGGAGTTTTTGGTTTTTATTTTAAAGTGATAGGAAAGAAAATCATTTCTTGAATGTTTTTATTTTTTATTTCTTTTTAATGTTTATTTCATAGAGAGAGACACAGACACAGCACGAGCAGAAGAGGGGCAGAGAGAGAGGGAGACACAGAATCTGAAGCAAGCTCCAGGCTCCGAGCTGTCAGCACAGAGCCCAATATGGGGCTCGAACTCACAAACTGTGAGATCATGACCTGGCTGAAATTGGATGCCCAACCAACTGAGCCAGCCAGGTTCCCCTTTTGAATGTTTTTAAAGAAACCTATCATTGAAGAGTATCCTAAAAGATCTCTTCACTGGGACTCCTTCCTTTTGCCCTGACAGTTACTCCAGCAATACTTGCAGAAGGCACTGTGCTATATTCATAACTATGGATTAATGAGAGGTTTCCTCCATAACATTTTTGTGATTGCCCCACTTTTTATAAGACATTCAAAAAGTGTAATAATACTAGTGATAGTAATAATAATATCCTAGTTTACTTTTATTTTCCAAGTCCAGAATATATGGAACTAATAACTTTTTTTGGGGGGGGACTAATAACTCTTAACAGACTACTTAACAGAATACTGTTCTGGCCCATATACATGGAATGCCATCATGTGTGAGCAGTGCTTACAGCAGGAGAAGGCTCTTCACTAGGTCCAGTCTGTGGTTCAAGCAGCAGAATCTATGGTTCTAATGGTATCAGTGGTGGGGAAACCTGCCAAGGAGATTTTATAGGAGGTCTCAATAGGAGGTCTCAATAAGCTATAATCCCCATAGCTTTCCAGAGCAATGCTATGCCATCTGCTGCAGAAAACCATACACCACCATTCAGTAAATAGCCCCTGGCTTGTTACAGGGCCCTGGTGGAGCTAGAGCACCTGGCTATGGGACATCAATTGACATGTGGCTAGACCTTCCTATTATGTTCTAGATTCTGTCAGATCCATCAAATTATAAGGGTCAAAAGCAATCCATCATTAGATAATGGTTGGCACATCTGGGATTGGGCATGAATTGAAAAAAGTCCAAGTAAGTTAGATAATCAGGACTCCCAAAGTCCCTTGTCATCACTACTGTTGTTTCATTGCTCCTCAGCTCAAACTTATGACCACATATATGGGGTAGAGGGGGAAAGAAGATTCTTAAGACCAGTTGGCAGAGGAGGAAAAGGAGCATCTTGGTTAATGGTTGGGCTGCCTTGGCAAGTGACTACTGTTGTACACTACTACCGCTCAAGGGTGGACTTGAAAGATTTGAGATCCTCCCAGTGGAGAGTGCCTCTGACTATCTGTTTTGTCTAGAAAGAGAAGTGGTCCTAGGTAAAGCTATGCATTCATTTACAGGCAAAGGAAATGGCTACACTGATTAGTCGTAGGCCTGGAAAGAGGAAGATTGGAAATTGGGAATAAGGAGACTTATAGAAAAGGCATATGCTGTTGAGAACAAACTGAGGACTGATGGGTATAGAGGGGAGGGGAAAGGGGTGATAGGCATGGAGGAGGGCACTTGTGGGGATGAGCACTGGGTGTTATATGGAAACCAACTTGACAATAAACTATTTTTTTTAAAAGGCATATGCATAAAATGTAAAGATCTTAATATCACAAGTTAATGCCCACCAGAGAAAAACCACCATGGAAGAGGCATTGGTACACAGAGTGACTGGACCAATTGATGTCAGCCAGCCTGTGTCATCAGCCACTACATGACTACATGGCTACAAGAGTAGCCAGGTGACAGAGATAGCGTATGTTGGCCCAGTGTGAGTTTCCACACATCAAATCTGATCTAATTACTCTCACTGCTAAATGTCATATCTGTCAGTGACAGAAATCAGTGCTGAGCCCCAGTATGACACCATCTCTTGAGGAAACCAATTATTCACTTTTCACCATGTTGAAATGGTGAACTTCCACCCTAGAAATGGCAGCAATTCACCTTGACTTGACTCAACACATACTTAAGATATGGCTTCCCTTCCCTTCCTTTCCCTTCCTTTCTCTCTCTTCCCCTCCCCTTTATTTCCTTTTCCTTTCCTTTTCATAAAGCATCATCTAGTAGCAGTATCCAGCAGCTTACAAATTTTGATCTACCAACATGGAATCCCATATTACAACTCATACTAAGAGTCCCACTTTATAGCACAGCAGTAGGCACAATACCATGGGGTCTACTGATTGAGTTCAACTCCGGGTTAAAAGTTTATGTGTGATCTTGGGGCACCTGGGTGGCTCAGTTGGTTAAGTGTCCAACTTCAGCTCAGGTCATGATTTCACAGTTCTTGGGTTCAAGCCCCGCATCGACTCTGTGCTGACAGCTCAGAGCCTGGAGCCTGTTTCAGATTCTGTTTATTCAGATTCTCTCTCTCTCTCTGACCTTCCCCTGCTCATGCTGCCTCTCTCTCTCTCTCTCTCTCTCAGAAATAAATAAAACATTTTAAATAATAATAATAAATAAATTTATGTGTGATCTTGCAGACCTGGCCATAGGTAATTACAAAGGCTTTACCTGGAAAGTCTCATAGGGTAAAAGTGCCCTCCCCACACCAAATTGGTACATAGCGAATGAATCACAACCTTGGAAGTGAGATGCAGTCAAGGACTCAGACCCCTTTGGCTGGTCATACTCTTCATATATTTACATTCTTAAACTTCATTCTTAGGTTTTTTCCATCTGAAGCCTTGGACAGAAGTCTTCTTCAGGTCTGTTGAGACCTCCTTATAGAAGAGGGGAGGGGGAAAACTTGAAGACATTTTTTTCCCACACCGCCTCAGTACAACTCTCCACCTCAGTGTCAATAAAACCATGATAGCCTTTTGTTCAAGGCTCCCTCAACAGTGAGATGACACCCGCATCTTCACTGATCCACCTGACCCTTCACCACTCATCAGTTCGTGGGAGAAATGCAACAGAAAATTCTTTGCTTTCTCCATTTTTAGCATCTTGCTAAAAGCAGTGAAGGATTTAAGGCTTTCATTTTGGGCTTGTTGCTCAAATCAGCTATTCAGGCATATGACAGTTCAGCCCCATACACCTACATGTATCCACCACCTAGTCCAATCTTGGACTGAAAAGCCCACTGTCCATCTCTCCTGATGCCAAATTATTAGGGAACAAATTTCTGACATCATATAATCTCTTTTGTAAATAGTCCAGTATGTATCTTTAAGATAGGCATATATGTGTGTATTTATTTTTTAATGAAGTTCTTTCATTTTATAATCTTTTAAAAATATTTTTCCATCAAAATCTTGGAGCTGAAGATTTAGGTCATTCAAAGTCTGGGTGTTCACCATTTAACCTACTAAGCAAAGCCCATACTCATTTTACATCAGCTTACTCTGGGGCACCTGGGTGGCTCAGTTGGTTAGACATCCGACTTTGGCTTGGGTCATGATCTCATGGTCTGTGAGTTTGAGCCCCATGTTGGGCTCTGTGCTGACAGCTCAGAGCCTGAAGCCTGCTTCATATTCTGTGTCTCCCTCTCTCTCTGCCCCTCCCCTGCTCATGCTCTGTATCTCTCTTTCAAAATAAAATACTTAAAAAATTAATAAAAAAGTAAAAAATATATAAATCAGCTTAATCATACTGTTTGTTAGAAAAAAATACAACTTCATTTTTCAATTTAGATATGTTAATACTTGTTTCAAGAAATAGTCTAAAAACCACTGGGAGACAAAATACGGAATATAATTTATAAAACTGATGATTAAAAGCAGTCAAATCAATATTAAAATAACACAGATAAAATGTGACTAACATACCCATTTTTATAAAAGCTATAAAAACAATAGTAAATTTGTATGTAGTTTCTCATTCTTTTAATTTATAACAATATAATGTAAGGTATAGTTTAAATAAATTATGAAATGAGAAGTATGATCAGAGTTTTAAATATTTTTTCAGTAACTCTCTGTGTGTATAATTCTGGTTTTTAGCTTTGGGGAAAAATTAAATAAGTATGACATAAAATAAGGTAAAAGCTGCCATCATTCACACTGCACTCAGTGCTACTTTTGATAGACAAAATGATCAAACTTCTCATATATAAGTAACTAAAGAGAAAGGCAAATGACTAAAAAGGCATTTCATCAAGTACCGCTAAAACCTCATTGGTCAGTAACTAGCATAAATTTTTTGTATTTTATTAGTAAGAGGTAGGATATATTACGTATTTTTAAATAAATTTTTAATGTTTATTTTTGAGAGAAAGAAAGAGAGAGAGAGCACATGCTCCAGTTGGGGAGGGACAGAGAAAGAGGGAGACACAGAATCCGAAGCAGGCTCCAGGCTCTGAGCTGTCAGTACAGAGCCCAAAGCGGGGGGTTGAACCCATGAACCGTGAGATCATGACCTGAGCTGAAGTTGGATGCTTAACCGACTGAGCCACCCAGGTGCCCCTGGATATATTACATTATTTTATAAGACGGGGATTGACGATGTTTGGAAGAAAATTTATGTTTGATATTTTCATAATGTTTGATAAATATCTTATTGAACATCACACACCAGCTAAAATAAATCACAAAAATTTAATCTGCTAGTTTTATTCATAGTAAGTTGAAGTGTTGGTAATCCAGTAAAATGTTACAGTTAGATTTAAAAGAATTAGCATCATTAATCTGTTCTGCTACAGCTGTTTGAAGGAAAGTTCCTTCCAAGCCAAAGATACGTCTCGGGAAAAATAGCCCTTTTTTATTGAAATATAGTTGACATACAATGTTATATTAGTTTCAAGTGTACAACATAGTGATTCAACAATTGTATACATTACTCAGTGCTCACCACCATTAAGTATAGTCATCATTTGTCACCATCTGTTATTACCATCTTGTTGACTATATTTCCTATGTTGTACTCTCATCTCCATGAATTATTTATAACTGGTAGTTTGTATCTCTTGATCCCCTTCACCTGTTTCACCCATCCCCCTACCTCCTTCCCCACTGACAATCATCAGTTCTTTGTTATTTATTATTCTATTTCTGTTTGTTCATTTATTTTGGTTTTTAGATTGCACATTTAAGTGAAACGATCTGGTATTTGTCTTTACCTGACTTATTTCACTTCACATAATACCCTCTGGGTCTATTCATGTTGTCACAAATGGCAAGATCTCATTCTTTTTTATTACTCAATAATATTCCAATAGCTGGTATCTTTTAGAGATTCATTCTGAAATATCTACGTCTGAAATGATACTATACCTAGGATTTGCAAAATTATAAAAAGTGTGGTGAGAACCATACTTTACCTCTGTGGTCTTCTTCCCAAAACCCATAGTGACAGTTTAACCATACCAAAAGTATCAGACAAATCCCAATTGAGGGATGTTTTGCAAAATATCTGAGCAGTATAACTCAAAACTATCAATGTCATCAAAACCGAGGAAAGTTTAGGCACCTGGGTGGCTCAGTCAGTTAAGCGTCTGACTTCATGATCTCAAAGTTTGTGAGTTCAAGCCCCATGTTGGGCTCTATGATGAGAGCTCAGAGCCTGGAGCCTGCTTCAGATTCTGTGTCTCTCTCTATCTCTGTTCCTCCCCCATGTGCTCTCTCTCTCTCTCTCTCTCTCAAAAATAAATAAAGACTAAAAATATAAAAAAAAAACAAGGAGAGTTTAAGAAATTGTCACAGATGAAAGGAGACTAAGGAGACATGATAACTCCATGTAATGTGGTATTCTGAATGGAATCCCAGAAGAGAAAAAGGACATTAGAGGGAAACTAGCAAAATCCAAATAAAGTATGGAGTTTAGTTACTAGTACTGTGCCAAAGTTGGTTCTTTAATTGTGATAAATGTATTAAAGTAAGATGTTACCAACAGGGAAAAAATGGGCATGGAATATATAAGAACCTGTTACTATATTTTGCAATTTTTAGTAAATCTGAGACCATTCTAAAATGGAATTTTTAAAAATACAGTAGTAATAATGGAGAAGGAGAAGCAGAGAGGTGTGTGGTTAGACCAGGAATTGCTACATGTTGATGGATATTGCAGCTTATAGTGGAAGTTCATTATACTATTCTGTCTACACTTGTGTCTGTTTAAAATTCTCTTTTACAAGAAGGCAAAAATAGATATGTATATTGTATTGGGGGTCCACAAAAGCATCCTCCGTTTTGATAATTTGCTAGGAAGGCTCATAGGGCTCAGCATATGACTATACTCACAGCTACCATTTATTACAGCAAAAGGATAGAAAATAAAATCAGTAAAGAGAAAAGGGACATGGAGCAGTCCAAAGGAGACCAAACACAAGCACCCCAGAGTCATCTTCCTGTGGAGTCATAGAGAATGTGTTTAATTCTGCCCCAGCATCAAATGGTAACAGTGCATGTTATACTGTCTACCAGGGAAGCTCATTAAAGAAGCTCAGAGTTTTTACTGGGAGCTGGTCACACAGGCACCCTCTACCTAGCACATGTCAAGATTCCAGATTCTTAGAACAAATTCAGCATAAACCAAATTGTTTGTACAGACATTTTAGGCACAGTGAGTCATCCTTATCATTTAGGGAAAGTGTCTTATCAGTGTAGGAAACTTCTACTAGTCAAGTTCCCAAATGCTAGCCTTAGGCCAACTTTGCAAGCATGCCTTTCTTAGTATAGCAGTCTTAGGCCTAAGTACACATACATGGGCATACAACTCTCTGAGATATAGCACAGAGATGTTTTATAACCCATACCCTCTTCCAGCTATGGAAGGTATCCCCACAACCCTCACCTGGAGACTTGAACTACCATTCCGGATCAAAGGTGCATGTCTGAGGGAAGAAGGGAGCATCTGTGAGGTGTGGAGGGCTGAGAAGAGGAAATACCAATTCTCTCAGTGAGCCTAGCTCCAAATTAGCCTGGAGCTCTGCACTTCTTCCGTGCTTTTTTTCCTTCTGTACATAAGACTAAAGTTTTGAGAAACTAACGCTGAGGATAGAAGAGAAAGAGAAGGGCAGAAAGAAAAAATGGGAAAGAAAGATGAGAACTTTGGAGAGAAAGAGACAGATCTAGGTCAGCAAACTGGTCCTAGTTGTCTCCTGAATCCATTCTTAGTGCATGAGGGTTATAATTGTCCCATAGAACACTGAATCTGTGGCTCCTAAAATGTTTACAAGTGGTGATGTCCAGAATCTGGAGCTTGTGAAAGTTGAGGGATACAGGGTCACAATGGTTTCCAACCCCTTCAAATGAGATAATACATACAATCTCTGATCCACTGCAGTACATCAGCAATGAGTAGTTTTGTTAAACCTTGTATGTGAAGAATGTATGTGTGTGCATGTGGGGGGTTGGAGTTAAAGTAATCACTATAACTTCTGTCACCCTGTTTGGCACTAAAAACATTTTCCAAGCATGGAAACCTCATAAAGGAAATGGTCCAGGCTTCTCTTAATCTCTTAGATAGGCCCAAGAGTCCCAGTTGGTGATACACAAGGTAGAAGTCATCAGCACCCAGAAGCCATGATGATGAGGGATAGAAGCAGAAAAATGTTCACCTTTAGTCTAGAAGGCTGACTTATATAGCCTGTATAGTTCTGATAAGGATCAAATACTTGCTGGTTGCTACATTTTTTAAGGGCTTCATGACTGCCTATGTATACCACTGATAGTTAATATCAAGCTGAATGATAAGCCCAGAGAAATCTTGCAAAAGCAGTTTTACAAATAGAAATTCGAAGAAAACGGTTATAATCTAATACTCCCTGCATGTCCCCTCCCCCTTGAACACTATATAACCACCAGCTTTCATACAGCAAAGGTGCAGGTGTTTCTACCCACAGGTCCTGTTCCCTGCTACTTAAATAAAATTGCTAAGTTGCACTGCAAAATCTTTCAAGAATTCCATCTGGATGGGGCTTGCTCAACAATCCCACAACAGGAGTGAAGAGGGTTGCCCAACAGAGCTTTAGGAGAAATGAAGGCTCTTGGACCAGACCATTTCAGGAACTCACTGAAGAAGAGGCACCAACAAAGAAGGCTAACCAAGAACGGCCAAAGAGATGGAAGAAAAGCAAGTGGAAGGAAGTTGGGTAAAAATGGCCAAAGAGGGAGTGGGAGTAAAGAAAATCAGGAGGAGGCTAACCAACAGCTCGTTTAAGAGGAATTAATCAACAGTGTCAAACATTCCCTAATTTTCCCCGGGCACTAACCACAGTAACTCTGCCAAACTCCCTCCCTGGTACTACTTCTGTATCTCTTTGGGCTCTTGAACAGTTTTTATTTCCTCCAATTACACGGCTCAAGCAGGTCTGAATCTTACTCATTCTTCTTTTCCATAGAGCCTTGTGTCTACTGCTCAATTAATATCAGTAAAATGATCTGAAGAACATTTGAAAAACCAGCGGAACACAGATCCCATCCGTAAACCTGTTCCCGAAACCAAATTGCCGGGGACAAGACCACACTACGCAGGCGCAAAGGCAGAACCCGCTGGCTTCCTCCAGGTCTTCGCATTTGGCGCGAAATCCGGGCTCCGTGGGCGGGGCTAAGAGAGAAGCCACGCTCATTGGACAGGTTTGGCGCGAAATCCGCAAGTTCCTGAGCCACCATTGGTTCCGGCCATCCCGGTGGAGCGAGGGGGCGGGCAGTAGCGGCGGCGGCGCGCGCAAAGTGGTAGCGTCTGTGGTGAAGCGTCTGTTGGCGGTAGAGCGTGGCGGCGGCGGCCCCTCAGCACTAAGCAGCCATGGACCTCGCGGCGGCAGCGGAGCCGGGTGCCGGCAGCCAGCACCTGGAAGTCCGCGATGAGGTGGCCGAGAAGTGCCAGAAACTGTTCCTGGATTTCTTGGAGGAGTAAGTCGGAGGGCGCCCCTTCCTCGCGGAACTTCCCCGAGCTGCCCCTCCCCGCTTCCGGAGCCCGGGAGCCAGCCGACTCGCGGCTCCCGGGGCCGGGCTGGGCCCTGGGGCCGGCGCGTGGTTGGGGGGAACCGAGGGGTCGCGCGCCTTGCAGAGCGTCCTACTCCCCCCTCGGAGCTTAGCCAGGTCGCCGCAAGGAGTAAAATCCATCTCGAGCCCTTCCTCAGACTCTGCCAGTGCCCTGGGTCTGCGCAGCGCTTTGGTCCCATCCTTGCGTCCTCACAACCTGTAAGGCTGGTGATCTCGTCGCCCCTGGTTACCTGTGCGGAAACGGAGGCTTGGGGAGCATAAGTAGTAGCAAGACCAAGTGGGGGTCCCTGCAGAGTCCTGATGGCGCCAGACAGCCAGGCCCCTGGTGTTGGGCCCGGCCTGCCCTTGGAGCCTATGGAGATGAAGACAGTAGAGTGAACCCTGAGGGTAGGCAGATGCTCAGGTGAGCCCTGATCTGCTTG
This sequence comes from Proteles cristata cristata, assembly GCA_017311185.1. Classification (NCBI taxonomy): domain Eukaryota; kingdom Metazoa; phylum Chordata; class Mammalia; order Carnivora; family Hyaenidae; genus Proteles; species Proteles cristata. The sequence goes on from JAESUZ010002383.1 coordinate 879,689, forward strand.
AAAGCGTCTGAGCATATTCCCCTCCCCTTTCCTTCCGCTGTACCCCCGCAATACGCACTCCCCCACCCTCTTAAGTGGCCTTCTAGGTTCCTGGCCTCTCACAACCTCCCACTGCCGCCAGTTACTTTTCTTAGTGCAGATGTGTAACTTCTTTCCCTAAGAGGATGGACTTTGGAATGTTATGAAAAATTTTTTAATTGTAAAATATACATAAAACTTACCACTTAACCTTTTTTACGTGTAGAGTTCAATGTCATTAAAGTACGTATATGCACCTTGTGAAGCAACTGCCCCCACCATCCAACAACAGAACTCTGGTCTTCTGAGACTGAAACTGCAGCCGCCAAACAGCAAACCCCCATTACCCCGACCCTACCCCAGCCCGGGGCAGCCACTTTCTACTTACCATGACTTCCACTCTTGTAGTTACCTCGTGTACTGGAGTCATACAGTATTTGGCCATTTGTGACCAACTTATTTCACCTACCATAATAACGTCTTCAGGGTTATGTACAAGTTCATCCACATGTACAGCATGTGTCAGAATTTCTTTTTAAGGCTGAATAATACTTCACTGTATGCAGATACCACTTTTTGTCCATTCATCCACCCATAGACATTTGGGTTGTTGCCACACTTTTTTTATTGTGAATAATTCTGCCGTCTTTCAAAATTCTGATACATTTAAAACCAGAATTTATATTCCCTGTCTTTGGCATTGTTATTCTCCGCCTGACAGCTGTTCGTCTTTCAAAGGGCACCTAAAGACTCACACCTCCTTTGTGAAACTCTGTAAACCTTTGAGGCAGCACCCAATCCTGTCTTCCTTTATGCTCCTAAGGTACCATTTTCCATTATCTCTGGTAATGTAACTTACTGTATCTTTACCTGTCATCCACTTTGTCTTGGATGTAAATCCCATTCTTAACCCCACCTAGCCACCACACCACATTACAAAGGTCCTCAATTAATGTTTCATTTTAATAAAGAATATGATTGCCTTTGACTACATTGCAATTTACCATACAGCTAGATGCTGGGGATAATGATGAATAAGATAAATAACTGTTAGGATTGGGGGATGTTAACCCCCCCTCAAAATTCCAAGTTTGATTTGCCCTTGTTAATGGAATAAAGTCCCAAATTCTCTACAGCCCCTCTTCCCAGTTTCATCTTCCACAGCCAACCTGTCATCATCTGTATTCCTCTGCCTTTTCTGACATTGCCACTTACTTGCAAACATCTATAGCCAGTCTATAGCCAAATCACCACTGGAGTTTTTTTGGTGTATGTGTTTGTTTTGTTTTCTTTCAAATTCTAAACATCTTTCAAGGCTGAATTCCATTGTCATCTTTTATTTACTTGTTTGTTTATTTTTAACATTTATTTATTTATGAGAGAGCAAGAGACAAAGAGTGTGAGCAGATGAGGGAGGGGCAGAGAGAGAGGGAGACACAGAATCCAAAGTAGACCCCAGGTTCTGAACCATCAGCACAGAACCCAGTGTGGGTCTCAAACCCACAAACCATGAGATCATGACCTGAGCCGAAGTCAAACGCTTAACCAACTGAGTCACCCAGGTGCCTCTCCAATGTCATCTTTTAAATGCTTGAAGCCTTTCTGGATGTTCCTGTTGGGCAGAATTATTTATAGTCTCACAGCACATTTTTTGTATCTCCTTTTTTCCCTTTATTTTATTGTTAGAGGAACACTTAACATGAGATCTACCCTCAAATTTTTAACTGTGCAGTTTCATTTACTGTAAGTACAATGTTATACAGTAGATATCTTAAAGCGTATTCAGTCTCACTTGACTGATAGTCATTCACTTGACTATTGCTTAGTAACTACATTTTCCCCCCTTGCTCTGGCTTCTGGCAACCATCATTCCACTATTTAATTAATTAATTAAAGTAAGCCCTGTACCCAACCTGGAGCTTGAACTCCCCATCCTGAGATCATGAGTCATATGCTCTACCAACTGAGCCAGCCAGCCGCCCTCGTTCCAGTTTGATTCTAAGAATTTTACTATTTAGTTACCTTATGTAAGTAGAAGAATGCCATATTTATCTTTCTATGATTGGCTTATTTCATTTTGTGTAATGTCCCCAGGGTTCATCTATGTTGACACATAGCACAACTTACTTTTTAAGACTGAGTAGTTGTATGTGGATACTTTTTCTTTACTAATTTGTCATGGCCATTTCGATTGTCTTCCTACCTCTTTAGTAGGAGGGTTTCCTATGATCATGTCAGTCCTAGGGCAGGAACAACACTGCCATTTTTATCTTTAAGTACTTCTGGTGTAATGTTTTGCAGATAGATGTTCAGTACATACCTAACAGCTAGAGTATGCTGTATTTGAAGAAGGAATTGATTTCTGGTTCAAAATGAATCTCCATTGATGTTAAAAGAACAAAAGCAAAAATGATGGTGGTAATCCTTTATTTTGTGTGTATGTGTTTCTGTTTTTCTGAGAACTTGGGCAATGAAGCACCTCATTTCTTTATTTATTTTTATTCATGTTCTTAAAGCAACAACCAGCCTATCAGTTTTCCCTACAGAAATTAAATTTTTGATTTCAAACTGCATTTCTTCATATAATATTTTCCAATCTTAATTATATGTAACAATAATAAAAATAGTTGGCATTTTTTATTAGAAAATATTAAATGGAGAAATGCAGTTTAAAACTTGAAGGCCTAGTTTTTCTGTGTTCTGGGCTCTATGTGAAGCATTTTACAGGCTTTCTGTCATTTAAACTTAATAGTAATCTTATGAGATAAAACGGTGTCCTGATGTTTTTCTTTTCAAAAAGGTGGGGTATAAGTAACTTGCCCCAAGTTATGCAGTTAAATAAGCCTGTCTGACCCTAAAGCTGATGATCTTTTTAACCAATGCACTGACTTTTCAGGCATTTAGATTTTTTTTTACTGCCTAATTCTTTAGTTTAATCGGACTTGTCTATATCTGCAGGTTCCAGAACAGTGACGGAGAAATTAAGTACTTGCAGTTAGCAGAGGAGCTCATTCGTCCCGAGAGAAACACATTGGTTGTGAGTTTTGTGGACCTGGAGCAATTTAACCAACAGCTTTCTACCACCATTCAAGAGGAGTTCTATAGGTATGTTATATTAATCTTCTTTACTTTAATTTTTTTTTTTTTAATGTTTTATTTATTTCTAGGAGAGACAGAGAGAGACAGCGTGAGCAGGGGAGGGTCAGAGAGAGAGGGAGACACAGAATTCGAAACAGGCTCCAGGCTCTGAGCTGGCAGTCAGCACAGAGCCTGACGCGGGGCTCGAACCCACGAACAGCGAGATCATGACCTAAGCGAAAGTCGGACGCTTAACCGACTAAGCCACCCAGGCGCCCCTACTTTAATTTTTTTTTAACATTTATTTATTTTTGAGAGAGATGGACTATGAATGGGGGAGGGGCAGAGAGAGATTGAGGGAGACACGGAATCCAGAGCAGGCTCCAGGCTCTGAGCTGTCATCCTGAAGCTGGGGCTCAATCCCATGAACCTCAAGATTATGACCTGAGCTGAAGTTGGAGACTTGACTAAATGAGCCACTCAGGTGCCCCTTAATCTTCTTTACTTTAAGTAGGCATGGACCCTGTGAAGCCAGCTCTTAGACTGGACGTACTCATTTGTGAGGCATAAGGAGAGGCCCTTTGATACAGCTGGTGGTCACTTTAGTACTGCTCTGAACAAATTTAGGCCTTTTGTGGAGCTGAATATTTTACACATCGAAATGTTGAAAGCCTTTGCCTTCTATGTAGTTTTCCTAAGTTTTCAGAGGATCACCTTTACCTTCTATCAGGTATTCAGTGCTCTTACTGTGTCATTCATTTGATCCTTTCCCTTTCTTCTAGGAAGTAGGCATTTTGAGAAAGTGTGTGGATCCTGTTCTTGATCAGAAGTGTCTTTAAATGACATTGTTATTCTTAAAGGTTAATTTTCTTCTGATTATAAAAATAATGTGTGTATTGTAGGAAATTTAGAAAGTAGAGATAAGTAGAGGGAATACATATGCAATCCCAGCATGTGTAGATAACCGTTATTAGCAGGTCTGCAAATGTGGAATTTCCTAAGGATCTGGCACATTTTGTTGTATTTCTAGGTATATGTAACTTTTTTTTTTTTTAGTAAATTTTTTTTTTTAATTTTTTAATGTGTTTTTTGTTTGTTTTTTTTATTTCTGAGAGAGACAGTGTAAGTAGGGGAGGGTCAGAGAGAGAGGGAGACACAGAATCTGAAGCAGGCTCCAGGCTCTGAGCTGTCAGCACAGAGCCCGATGTGGGGCTTGAACCCATGAACAGCGAGATCATGACCTGAGCCGAAGTCAGACGCTTAACCAACTGAGCCACCCAGGCGCCCATAGGTATATGTAACTTTTGAGATCATACTGTAGATACAGTCTCCTGCATTTTCACGTAACAGGATAACATACTTTTTCATGTCATGTAAAATCCTTTCAAAACATTTTTTAAATGTTTATTTTTGAGAGAAAGAGAGAGCACAAGCAGGGTAGGGGCAGAGAGAGGGGAGGACGGAGGATCCAAAGCAGGCTCTGTGCTGACAGCACAGAGAGCAGGGCTTGAATTCACAAAACTGTGAGATCATAACCCGAGGAAGTTGGATGCTCAACCAACTGAGCCACCCAGGCACCCCTTGAAAACATTTTAATAGCTGAGTGGGATTTCTTTCTAGCAGAAACTAGACATTAATAATTTAGGCTTTCATTTTATTTTTAATAACTGTATAAACTAAGAAACATCTTTTTACATAAATCTTTGTCAGTATTTGGATTAAATAAACGTGAATCTGTAAATAAAATCAGGTTAAAATAAATATTGGGGACGGCTGTGAAAGAAAACTAAGACCCAGGAATAAGGAGAGACAGCCCCATTCCTTCACATGGTGGGCTGGGAGGGAGACGGAATACTTGTTTCACTGTTTCTAGTCATATCTGATCGTTAAGAATGGTTGGGGGTGATAAGTAGCAGAGTTTATTGTGAGAATATACAGCAGAAAAGGTTGTATCGACAAGTGAGAGGGAGGTAGGAAGTCGGGACTGGTGGTAGAAACATCTGTACTCATACTTCATACATAGGGTAGGCAGCTGTTCTGAAGGGAGCTCATTTTTCAGGGATTCCTACATGGCTCATTTGGTTAAACATGCAACTCTTTTTTTTTTTTTTTTTATGTTTGTTTATTTTTGAGAGTGAGCACAAGCAGGGGAGAGGCAGAGAGAGGAAAAGAACGGATTTTAAGTGAACTCTGTGCTGACAGCAGAGAGCCTGACATGGGGCTCAAGTACGCGGTTCATGACGTGAGACAAAGTGGGCCCCATAACTGACTGAGCCACCCAGATGCCCTGAAGCATCCAATTATTGATCTTGGCTCAGGTCATTATCTCATGGTTTGCAAGATCAAGCCCAATATTGGGTTCTGTGCTGACAATGTGGAGCCTGCTTGGAATTCTCTTTGCCCTTCCTTTGCTTGCACACATATGTGTGTGTACTGTCTCTCAAATAAATAAACATTAAAAAAAAAAAGTGGCATATTTTTTCAGAGGACTTCCAGATTCCACTGTTTAAACAAATCAAGCTGCAACAGCTACTGGGAGCCTACCTCAAGAGGACATACACACTTCAGTCTAACCAGACAAGTGGATTGTTAGTGCCAATATGCTCTCACAGCCATACACAAATTTCTCCTTTCATCCATTTATCAATCAAGAATTAAACTTAGAAAAATATACTAGGCCTTGACAGCAAATGAGAAGCTGTGTTGTAGATTGTAAACCAGCTAGATCATTTAGGTATAGTCATCTTGGACAGAGGAGTAGCCTGCACTGTGGGTGCTAAGTGATTATTTAAAGATAGTGAATATTTGGGTATAACATTTTATCTTTGGTGTTTCTGGTGTCTTAGATCTATTTGTTGTGATGGGAGAGGATTGGAAGACACTCATAAACCTAGACTAGATAATAGAAGTATACTACATAGCTAAATTTTAACGCTTGGTTGTAACCAGATGAAATTGCTTAGTCTTAGCTGTTTGCAAGCATGAAAGGTAAAGGGGGCCTTGGTAGGCACTCTTAAAGATGTCATGTGATTTTTGTTTGTTTGCTTTACAGAGTTTACCCTTACCTATGTCGGGCCTTGAAAACGTTTGTCAAAGACCGAAAAGAGATTCCTCTTGCCAAGGATTTTTATGTTGCATTCCAAGACCTACCTACTAGACACAAGTAAGAGACCCTTCTTTGAAAGGAAAGGAATTCACCAAACAGTATAGGCATCACTTAATGGTTAGACAAGTAGAGAGGTGGTAGACTTCTATTTATAAAGTTAGGCTCAGTTATCTAAAAAGTTTGGTTTTGGAGAAATCATTTTTCTAGGGAGACGAAATGGAAGTAAGTTACAGCAGCTTCTGAGGATTGTCATATTTCCTGACACCTTTTAGGGGACATCTGGGGGGAAATCAATCAAGTGAGAAAAAATGACAACTGAAAATAGTCAGAAGTTCATGAATCTTTGGAAATTTTTGTCAGAGCTTAAATGGCATAACTTTAAAAACATCTTTTTTCTTTAGCATTTATTTAAAGAATAAATACAGTGGAAGAAATCAAAGTGATATTTTGAAAACTTAAATGGCTGAAATTGTAAAGTGACCAAGTTATTTAATATAAAATGAGTGTGAGGCAAAGGAAAGGTTTATGAACTGATTATGCTCTTTCCTATGATTACTCTGAGTAATTACTGTGCTTATTTAGAAGTTGTAGGTATGCAAAAAATATATTTGCATATAAAATGGGATCATCTTGTTTTATAATTGTAATTTCATTTCTCTGGTGTCCTTTAGTTTTCATATTTGTATATTTTGCTGTGAATACATAAACATTGTGTAATTTAGGAATGGGCACATTGACTGAATCATTCTTGGAGAAGAATCCACAAAGAATTTCGTCTCTCCCTTTGTTTATTTATTTTATTTGGTTGTTTTTTTTTAACGTATTTATCATTGTATATCTTGCCATTAAAATGGAAACATTTCTTAGGTTGGAAATGAGTATTTACTAATGATACATCTGTCTTTAAACAGAATTCGAGAACTCACCTCATCCCGAATTGGTTTGCTCACTCGCATCAGTGGGCAAGTGGTACGGACTCACCCAGTTCACCCAGAGCTTGTGAGTGGAACATTCTTGTGCTTGGACTGTCAGACAGTGATCAAGGATGTAGAACAGCAGTTCAAATACACACAGCCGAACATCTGCCGAAATCCAGTTTGTGCCAACAGAAGGAGATTCTTGCTGGATACAAATAAATCAAGATTTGTTGATTTTCAAAAGGTATTTATTAACTTCTGTTTGTTTCAGATTCAGTCTATGCTAATAATTCACATCTAGGCATTTGCAGTTGTTACAAGCTTATTTAGGCAATGTTAAACTCAGTTTTTATATGTGTGGAGGATAATTATATGTATGCTGATTTCAATTATCAATATATAAATGAGTTTTAAGCTTTAATAGCTTGGACTGGAAGCTCCTTCAGACTATGACAAAATGCATTTGTGAGAGAATAAATAGTAAACATGATGATTATGATGATGATGAACTAGTGTTAAGAAAACTTTGAAGTGGAAACTTGTTGAATACATCAACTCAAGTTGATGGTTAAGAGGGGGGTAGGTATGAATAAAAGGACAGGTGAAATGGACATGTTTTTTGATAGCAATGAGAATTAGCATGATTGATAATTCTCTAGGCCAAATTGGAGATCATTTGAAGGATGATTTGGTGTGAGGCATGTATGTAGGTACTCGGAGCCTTAAAATCTCAGGTTGGGTAGTTCGGACCTTTCTTGATAAACAAAGGGAATATATGTGAACCTTTCTTTTTTAAAGGTAGATTAATGGGACATTGGTGTGTGGCATATAACCAGAAACTAATAATGAGGTAGTTGTAATTACCCGGACAAGAGTTAGATGATGGCAATAAGAATGCGGTTGCAGGGGGAGCGTGTCTCAGATCCCTACAGGACTTAGTAACTGTGATAGGCAAAGGAAAAGAAAACGTGCAGCAGCTCAAGCATGAGGGAATGAGTACCAGACTAAAATAATTAATACTAACTTCAGATTTTTGTCCTTATTTAGTGTCTTAGCATCAGTCTGTTACTTAGTTTATATGAAGCACATACTCTACCAACAACTTTGGGTAAGAGGTGCATTGTGTTTGAAAAAGAACATAACAACCAAATATAAAGTATAAATCTAGATTGGGTCTTGGTTTGAAAAAACAAAAAACAGTTGTAATAAAGGACATTATTCACAAATGAGAAAATTTAACGATGGTCTAGATAATAGCAGATTTTATGGAATTAAATATTATTTAATTCCCTTGATGTGGTAAAGATATTGTGGTTACATAGGATATCTTTACTCTTAGGAGATGAATGCTAAAATAGTTAAAGGTTGAGGTGCCTGGCTGGGTGGCTTAGTCAGTTAGGTGATGGACTCTTGATTTCTGCTCAGGTCATGATCTCAGGCTTGTGAGATCGATGGAGCCCTGTGTCATGCTCTGAGCTGAGCCTGCGCGTTCTCTCTCTCTCTCTCTCTCTCTCTCTCTCTCTCTCTCTCGTTTTCCCTAAAAAAAAAAAAAAAAAACTTAAAAAGAGGTAGTGTTGAGGTGGAATGTATAGAGTATGTGAAATTTTTAACAATCTTATAGGGGCGCCTGGGTGACTCAGTCAGTTGAGTGTCCGACTTCAGCCCAGGTCATGATCTCACAGTTCGTGGGTTCGAGCCCCGCATCGGGCTCTGTGCTGACAGCTAGCTCAGAGCCTGGAGCCTGTTTCGGATTCTGTATCTCCCTCTCTCTTTGACCCTCCCCTGCTCATGCTGTCTCTCTCCCTCTCTCTCTCCCAGAAATAAATAAAAACATTTTTAAAAATTTAAATCTTTTTATAATGTTTATTTACTTAAGAAGGAGGGGGGAGGTGTCTGGGTGGCTTAGTTGGTTAAGCGTCCAACTTTCACTTAGGTCATGATCTTGCGGTTCGTGGGTTCGAGCCCCACGTCAGGCTCTGTGCTGACTGCCAGCTCAGAGCCTGGAGCCTGTTTCAGACTCTGTTACTCCCTCTCTCTCTCTGACCCTCCCCTGCTCACACTGTCTCTCTCTCTCCTAGATATAAATAAAACATTAAAAAAAAATTTCTTTTTTAAAAAAAGAAGGAGAGAGAGAGAGAGCATGAGCAGGGCAGGGGAGGGAGACATAGAATCCAAAGTGGGCTCCAGGCTCTGAGCTGTCAGCACAAAGCCTGAGGTAGGGCTCAACCCCACAAGCTGTGAGATCATGACTTGAGCTGACATTGGACACGCAACTGACTAAGCCTCCCAGGTGCCCTGAGTATGTGAAACTTTTACTAAAATTTCCCTGAAAATTTGGAGGAATATGGAACAGAGCAGATACTTAACTACATACTCAGAACAAGGAGGGGAAAAACTTTTTTAGAGTATTTTAAAAAAATGTTTTTAATGTTTAATTTTGAGCAAGAGAGCACATGTGCGCACAAGCAGTAGAGGGTGGAGAGAGAGGGAGACACCAAATTACAAGCAGGCTTCACACTCTGAGCTGTCTGTGCAGAGCCCAGCCTGAGGCTCAAACCCACAAACTGAAATCATGACCGGAGCCAAAGTCTGATGCTCAACCAAGTGAGCCGCGTAGGCACTCAGAAAATTGTTTTAAAATTTTTTTGTTAGTTTATTTATTTGTTGAGAGAGAAGAAAGAGCAGGGGAGGATCAGAGAAGAGGGAGACAGAATCCCAAGCAGGCTCCGTGATCAGTGCACAGAGCCTAATGTGGGACTTGAACTCAGAAACTGTGAGATCATGACCTGAGCTGAAATCAAGAGCCAGATGCTTATCCACTGAACCACCCAGGTGCGTCTCCAGAAAAATTTTTTTTAATGAGAGTAAAAGTGAAGTTTTTATTTCTTAATTTTTTATTGTTTAAAGTCTAGTGTATTTAACATACAGCGTTATATTAGTTTGAGGTGTACAAGAAGTGATTCAGCAGTTCCACATATTATTCATATTTCTCATCCCACTCATCATGATAAGTGTACGAAAAATGAAGTTTTTGAGGGCACTTGGGTGGCTCAATTGGTTAAGTATCTGACTTTGGCTCAGGTCATGATCTCGAGGTTCGTGAGTTCAAACCCTGCGTCAGGCTCTGTGCTGACAGCTCAGAGCCTACCTGGAGTCTGCTTCGGATTGGAGTTTTAGGGTAGAGAATTTTAGGATGAATTTTGGCAAATGCCAAAAGTCTGCAAATGGTGAGAGTTTGGAATACGTCAATATTTGTGGCATTAATTTAGATTATTTGGCATTTGAAAGATAATCTCTTCTCATTCTTGGCCATTTATTTATCTTTGTTAATAGGTTCGTATTCAAGAGACTCAAGCTGAGCTTCCTCGAGGGAGTATCCCCCGAAGTTTAGAAGTGATCTTGAGAGCTGAAGCTGTGGAATCGGCTCAAGCTGGTGACAAGTGTGACTTCACAGGAACACTGATTGTTGTGCCTGATGTCTCTAAGCTTAGCATACCAGGTTACTAATCTTCAGCTCACATTTAACAAATTCTCATTACCTAAACTGCAGAACATTTAGCTTCTCAAATCTTTCTTGTCTTATTTTTGGCTACCAATCAGAGGGTGAGCAAGAAAGGAAGTATGATAAGAATAGAGCCAAACTGATTTTGCTGCAAAAAGTACTGCTCTGAAAAATTTCAAAGCCTAAATATTTGGATTTATAGGTTTTGTTTTTAAGCAGTTTTGATATTCACCCCTTTTGGTGTTTGAGCTATGAAACAAGCTATTGTTTATTCTTTCAGGAGCACGTGCAGAAACTAATTCCCGTGTAAGTGGTGTTGATGGATATGAGACAGAAGGCATTCGAGGACTCCGAGCTCTTGGTGTCAGGGACCTTTCATACAGGCTGGTCTTTCTTGCCTGCTGTGTTGCACCTACCAACCCAAGGGTGAGTCTTAGAATGGCAAAGATTTAGAAAGAACTCCCTTGGGGCTGCCACAGTATAGGCTTCTGAAGCTACTGAGTTATCTAGTCAGTGTTAAAGGGGAGCAGGGTGCACAGATTCTTTAGTTTTATTTATTTGTTTGTTTGCTTATTATGTTTATTTCTCTTGAGTGGGAGCACACGCATGCATGCACACACACGAGTGGGAGAGGGCCAGAGAGAGAAAATCCTAAGCAGGCCCTGCACAGCCAGTGTGGAGCCTGACTCTGGGCTTAAACTCATGAACTGTGAAATCATATGACCTGTCCCAAAATCAAGAGTCAGACACTTAACCCACTGACCCATCAAGGCACCCCTCAATTCTTTATTTTTATTTTTATTTTTATTTTTTATTTTATTTTTTTATTTCTAGAGAGAGAGAGAGAGACAGCGTGAGCAGGGGAGGGTCAGAGAGAGAGGGAGTCACAGACTGAAACAGGCTTCAGGCTCTGAACTGGCAGTCAGCACAGAGCCCGACGTGGGGCTCGAACCCACGAACCGCGAGATCATGACCTAAGCGAAAGTCGGACGCTTAACCAACTAAGCCACCCAGGCGCCCCTCAATTCTTTAGTTTTAAAATCAGATTTTTTCATGTCTTTCTGACCTTGAGGAAAAGTCTTTTTGTTTTCATGTTTAAGAGCTCACTGCTTTAAGAGCGTTGATACAAATTATCTGTGGTATAATTTTGCTTTTTAATTACCACAGTTCCTCCGTCATGCTCCTGGAGAAAGTACAAATAGATATAGTAATCTGAAAAGTAAAGTAACTAGTTCTTTCTGTGGATTCCTGGTATTACAGTTCTGTAGAACTTGATTCTGTGTCCTAAGTTGGAAAACAGTGAGAGAGTTTGGAAAATAATACAGCATTGCAAGAGGGGTGAATATAATACTCTATTACTTCATTTTCATCTTCATATCAGTGATTAACACTTTATTATGGCTTAGCTTTTAAGCATTCAGATTCATTAAGATAACAATATAAAACAATGGTAGCTTTTTTGTTTTAATTCACTGGACAACTGAAACTCTTCGGTCTCTTGATTAACATTAGGCCTTACTGGTTTGGGGATTTTTTTTTTTTTAATATTTTTATTTCTAGGAGAGAGAGAGAGATAGTGTGAGCAGGGGAGAGTCAGAGAGAGAGGGAGTCACAGACTGAAACAGGCTCCAGGCTCTGAGCTCGCAGTCAGCACAGAGCCCGATGCGGGGCTCAAACCCACGAACTGCGAGATCATGACCTAAGCGAAATCGGACGCTTAACCGACTAAGCCACCCAGGTGCCCCTGGGGATTTTTTTTTCTGAAAACGTTTATAGTCAACTGAATTTGGCCTTCTAGGCTGTTTTTTTTGTTGTTTGTAGTGAAGCTTTTTTACTTTACTTGACTGTTCCCATGCAAGTATTTTTTTCTTCTCCACCCTCAGTTTGGAGGAAAAGAGCTCCGAGATGAGGAACAGACGGCTGAGAGCATTAAGAACCAAATGACAGTGAAGGAGTGGGAGAAAGTGTTTGAAATGAGTCAGGATAAAAATCTGTACCACAATCTCTGTACCAGCCTGTTCCCTACTATTCATGGTAAGACTGCCTTCCATTTGTCTCATAAGCTTGAAATCAAGATGGTGATTAAAAACCAGCAATAATGTATGTTTGACTCTACTGAAATTTAAAATTTTTTTTAGAAAACAGCAATAAGTGATTTTTATAACACATAGATCAAAAGGGTTTTTGGTAGACTTACAAGGGGTATTAAAAAGTCATCTACAAAAGGACAATGATTCCACTTAAAATGAGGTGCCTAGAATAGGCAAGTTCATAGAAACACAAAGAAAGAGGTTACCTGTGGAGGGAGGGGAATGGGGAGTTAGTGCTTCATGGATAAAGTTTCTGTTGGGGATGATGACCAGTTCTAGAAATGGACAAGGGAGGTGGTTATAAAACACAGTGAGTACTTCTTTCCACTGAATTAATATACTTAAAAATTATTGGAATGGTAAATTTTGTGTTAAATATGTTTTAGCCTGATTTTTAAAAAAAGAATAAAGGGTCATTTAGGCTTCTTTTTCTGGCTTTAGGACAGAATTGCACTGAGGTATATTCCAAAATGCTAGATTAATATCCTATTTCTTTGTTTTTTTAATTTTCAAGGAGATTTCATGATGTTTCTTGGTAACATGTACAATGTCTGTACCTTTGGTGGTTTCTTCCCTTGTGTTTTCTTGGCCGTTGGTTGCTAATTGCTTGCCATCATTTAATCTCCTTTGTATGTTGGAGAATATGACTAAATTTTTAAGCCTCGTGCTTTACCCTTGTTTTTTCCATCCTTTCATACTGAATTGGAGTTATGGCAAGAATTGATAAAAGATTATGGGTATTTCTTTTACGTATATATTTTTAACTATTTAAAAGTAACTTATTTTTTCCATCTAAATTTGTGCCCAATAAAATTGATATCCTCTATGTTAATAATCCTCTATGGATTTTAGAGTGTCCTCCATTAATTGAATACATGTCAGAATTTCTGTCTAGCTCCACTTCCCCCCTGAAATTAATCTATTTTTGCATTACAAATTACCCCAAAATTTAGTGGCCTCAAATAACAAACAGTGTCTCTTATAGTCTATGGGTCAGTTGGATGGTTCTGGCTGAATGTTTCTGGCTCAGTCTTTCATGAGGATTGCAGCTAAGACATCAGCTGGGGCTGCAGTTCTCTGAAAACTTGATTAAAGGATCCACTTAGAAGGACTTGCCTATTAGACTAGTTGTTAACTGGAAACTACACTTCCTTGCCAGATCAATCTCTTCCATGGGACTGTTTGTTCTTACCATGCAGCAGCTAGCTTCTTCCAGAGCGTGCATCCAAGAGGGCAAAACGGGGAAGAAGCAAGATGCTTCTCAAGGAGTGCCTGAACAGCTTAGTCAGTTGAACATCTGACTTCAGCTCAGGTCATGATCTTGCGCAGATCGTGAGTTCAAGCCCCACATCAGGCTCTGTGCTGACAGCTCAGAGCCTGGAGCCTGCACTGGATTGTTTGTCTCCCTCTCTCTGCCCGTCCTCTGCTTGCTCTCTCTCTCTCTCTCTCTCTCTCTCTCTCTCTCTCTCCCTCTCTCTCCCCCTCTCTCTGTCTCTCTCTCTCTCTTTCTCTCTCTTTCTCTCTCTCAAACAAATAAACATTTAAAACAATAAAATGCTTCTTGGGACCTGTTATCAGAAGTTACACACCTTTACTTCACTATGTGCTGCTTTTTAGAAACAAGTTATATTAAGTCCAGCCTCCTAACGAGAAGAGAAGTAAGCTCCATTATCAAATGAGAAACATCAAAGAATTTGTGGACTATTCAGAAACCACAACACCTCCAACACATTTGTTTCATAGATCATAAGTCAGAGAAATTTTGTTTGTAGAATGGATTTTTTTTCTGCCTTTAAAGGGTGGTTTGTGTAAATTGTGCCCAGCACTTTGTTGATAGAATTCACAAAAAGTTCTAATAATTAGCACAGGAAAAAAACGGGTCTTTAACAGCACTTTTCTGAAATCCAGGTTTTTTACTGTACATTTCCTTCTTATATTGGAGTCATAAACAGCTTGTAGAAGTGGCCATAAATCACATTCAGCATTTTATCTCATCCATATGAGATAGTTCGGTTAGCATGTATTTATATTCAGCACTGTTCACTGTTGGTGATACAAAAGAAGTAAATCATGGACTATTTCCTCAAACTCTTGACAGAACAGCAAGACCTGCCATTAGAAAGACCTAGCAAGTGCAGTATGCTGTGGTGGACATAGTTTATTTATGGAGAGAGTTATTGAGAAGTACACATCAGGAAAGGCTTTGTGTAGGAAGTAGGACTTGCAAACAAGGAAGGGCTCTTAGGATGATGGTAGCCATCAGCACCTGTGACACCTGTGGTACAGAGATATTGGGACAGTGGTTAGGTGGCTTTGAATTCATAAAGCAAAAACCAAGATTAGAAGCCAGGTGTTGTACTTCATCTTCTGCTTTACTTAAGCTCTTTCTGCTCTTTTGGTTGGTAAACATGTCTTGTGGTTTATGAAATTGTTTAGTCTCATGTTGGAAAATGCCTTGTGTTTTTGTTTTAGGTAATGATGAAGTAAAACGGGGTGTCCTGCTGATGCTTTTTGGTGGTGTTCCAAAGACAACAGGGGAAGGAACCTCTCTTCGAGGGGACATAAATGTTTGTATTGTTGGTGACCCAAGTACAGCTAAGAGCCAGTTTCTCAAGTAAGTGTTGCCTCAGGTAGTACACTGGAAAAAACTGTGCATAGTTCCAGGCTCTCTGTGCTAAAAGATGCAGTCATCCTGCCTTTAGTAAAGCAGAAGTATAATTTACGACTGTTGTATATATAACTTGCTTAGATTTCATCACCTTAATTTGTTTAACAGAATGTGACTTTTTTTTTTTTTTTACAACTTTTTAGAATAGGGAAAAATTGCCTATAAACTTAATCCTATTTAGAATACTTTTAATTCTAAGTCTTTGGATACATAAATATGTATTTTCATGGTTATAAATGACAGCATACATGTTTTTAACTTACTGTAAATATTTTTCTGTTTCTTTATTTTCACAGTTGTCTTTTGTTGGTGTACTTCAACTTAGAAAATTATTTTCCTAGTCTTCATTTATTTTAACGATTATAGATATCGATACCATGAACATCATGATTTCTAGTAATTTTTTATATTGTTTTGTTTCCTTTGGGAAAATCCCTAGACCTGGGATTGCTGAGACTAAGAACACAAACATCTTTAAGGTTCTTAAATAGGACACACTTTCCAATAGCAGTGCAATAAAGATAGACACATTATGCTGACCATATCAGCATGTGTACTGCTTTAGCAATTTTTGCTTATTTTTAGAAGCTATAGCAAATACTTGCTTACTTTCAAACTTTTAAGAAACTGAGAGGTCAAAATAATACAAAACCAGTTTTGAAATACCTGCTGTGTTCATGGTGCTGTGTATGTATATGCATTCTCTTATTCTAGCAGCACCCAGACAGGCATGTATTATCCTCTTTTTTCAGGGAGGCAAACAGAACTCTGGAACTTAGTAAATTACCCAACTTCTCATAGCTAACAGGTGACTTCTGACCCATGAGTATTAGAACTTCTATGTATCTGCCTGCAAAGCATGTGCTCTTCATACTATATCAAGCTGCTTTTCCTTTATTTCAGTAATTTGTTCTAGAACAGAGACCATTTTAAAGTTTGAAATTTTATAACTATTATTTTCTTCATGTGTATCAAGGACTAAGCTCTAGATTTGAAAATAATAGTCTTATGTGTGTTAAAGAGATTCTTTTCATTTACTCTGCTCCCACCTCCTACCTCCTCTCCACCACCATAAAAAGATGTGCTACAATGTTGCTGCTGGTAACAGAATTGTATTATATGTGATTATCTTAGAAATAGCCTTTATATCTAGAGGGTTTTTTAGATCTTTATTGCAATATAATTTCCATATCATAAAATTTACCCCTTTAAAGTGTACAATTCAGTGGTTTTAGTATATTCACAGAGTTGTAGGACCATTACTAAACTAAGTTTACAACATTTTCATTACCCGGAAAGAAATCTCGTACCCACTAGCAGTCAGTCTTCATTCTCCTCCCTAGGCATAGGCAACCACTAATCTGCTTTATTGTCTCTTTCTGGACATTTCCTATAAATGGAATCATATACTATGTGATTCATTGTGACTGGCTACTTCTGCTTAGTATAGTGTTCTCAAGGTTCAGCCATGTTGGAGCATGCCAGTACTTCATTTCCTTTTATTGCCTAGTATTCTGTCATATGTATGTACCACATTTAATTATCAGTTAATGGACATTTGGTTTGTTTCTATTTTGGCTCTTATAAGCAATGCTGCTGTATATAAGTTTTCACCTTTTTTATTGCAAAATATCCATCACATTTACCATTTTAAAATATTTTTACGTGTATATATTTCAGTGGCATTAGGTACATTCGAGTTGTGCTAGCATCACTACCATCCATCTTCAGAACTCTTTCATCTCCCAAACTGAAAATCTGTTTGCATTAAACGGTAACTCCACATTTACCCATGTCTCAGCCCTTAGCAACCCACCATTCTTTTTTTTTTTTTTTTAAGTTTATTTATTTATTTTGAGAGAGAAAGAAAGAGAGGGCATGCATATGTGGATGCAAGTGGGGGAGGGGCAGAGAGAAAAGGGGAGAGAAGCCTAGCAGGCTCCTCAATGTCCGCGCAGAGCCTAACGCAGGACTCAAACCCACAAACCATGAAACCATGACCTGAGCTGAAATTGAGTCGGATACTCAACCAACTGAGCCACTCAGGGACCCCACCATTTTACTTTCTGTCTCTAGATTTGATTATTCTAGGTTTGTCATATACGTGGACTCATACGGTACATTGTCGTTTTGTGACTGGCTTATTTCACTTAGCATAATATTCAGGAGTCATCCATGTTGTAGAATGTCTTAGAATTTCCTTCCTTTTTAAGACTGGATAATAATAATTTACTGTATAGTATCACCTTTTGTTTCCACCTTTGGGCTATCGTGAATACATGAACATTGATGTGCAACTGTTTGTTCAGGTCCCTGCTTATAATTCTTTGGGATAATTTTAGTTCTAAATTTTAAGGTCCTTGATCCATTTTGAGTTAATTTTTGTACATATTGTGAGACAAGGGTCCAACTTTATTCTTTTGCATGTGGGTATCCAGCTATTTGAATGCCAAAACTATTCTTTTGCCTTATTGAATTGCTTTGGGCACCCTTGTTGAAAATCAGTTGACTGTAAATATGAGGGTTTACTTCTAGACTTATATTTCATAATCTCTAGGTCCGTCTTTAGGCCAATCCCACACTATCTTGATTACTATAGTTTTGTAGTAAGTTTTAAAATCAGGAAGTGTGGGGTGCCTGGGTGGCTTAGTCACTTAGGGGTCCAACTTCACCTCAGGTTATGATCTCATGGGTTCGTGAGTTCTGTGCTGTCAGTACAAAGCTTGCTTCACATCCTCTTTCCCCCTCTCTCTACCCCTCCCCCACTCACATGCATATTCTCTCTCTCTCTCTCTCCCTTTCTCCTTCTCTCCCTCTCCCTCCCTCCCTCCTCTCAAAAATAAAAGTAAAGGGCCGCCTGGGTGGCTCAGTCGGTTAAGCCTCCGACTTTGGCTTAGGTCATGATCTCACAGTTCGTGGGTTCGAGCCCCATGTCGGGCTCTGTGCTGACAGCTCACAACCTGGAGCCTGCTTTAGATTCTGTGTCTCCCTCTCTCTGACCCTCCCCTGCTCACACTGTGTCTCTCTCTCTTTCAGAAATAAACAAATAAATAAATAAAAGTAAAACTAAACATCAGAAAAATAATAAAATCCAGAAGCATGAGGGTACCTGGCTCTGTCAGTCATTTGAGTTTCCAAGTCTTAATTTTGACTCAGGTCATGATACCAGAGTCGTGTGATCGAGCCCCACATTGAGGCTGAGCTTCATGCTCAACGTAGAGCCTGTTTGGGATTCTCTCTTTCCCTCTTCCTTGCTCCAATGCATATGCACTCTCTCTCAAAAATAAATAAATAATAATAAAAATCAGGAAGTGTGAGTCCTCCAACTAACTGTTCTTCTTCCAGATTGTTTTGGCTCTTCTGGGTACCGTGAATTTTAGGATCAGCTTTGTGAGTTTCTAAAAAGAAGTCAGTTGTGCTAGTAATAGAGATTGTATTAAACTGTAGATCAATTTGAGGTATATTGTCATTTTAACAATATTAAGTCTCTTGATCCATGAACATGGGACATCTTTCCATTTATTTGGGTTTTAATTTTTTTCAGCAGTGTTTTGTAGTTTTCATGGTATAAGCTTGTGCTTTTGTTATGTTTGTTCATGAGTATTTTATTCTTTTTGATGCTATTGTAAATGGAAAACTTTTCTTATTTTCATTTTTAGGTTGTTCATTGAATGTGTGTAGAAATAAAATAGACTCTTGATCTCTTGCAACCTTGCAAGAACTCATTTTAGTAGAACTGTTTTAGTAGATTCCATAGGCTTTTTTATCTGCAAGGTCATGTTATCAGCAAATAGTGATAGTTGTTCAAATTTTAAGTCTAGGTGCCCTTTATTCTCAGTTGCCCTGGCTAGACCTTTCAGTATAACATTGTATAGACACGGCAAGAGTGAACATTTGTGTCTTGTTCCAGATGCTAAGGAGAAAGCATTCACCTTTGACTATGTACGCTGTTAGCTGTGGGTTTTCATAGATGCCCTTTTTAAGTTGTGGGAAATTCTCTTCTATTTCTAGTTTGTTGAGATTCTATCATGAAAGGGTATTGGATTTTGTTACATGCTTTTTCTGCATCTGTCAAGATGATTCTTTATTCTATTGATAAGGCATATTATTGACTTTTAGATATTAAATCAACCTTGCATTTTTAGAATAAGTCTCATCTAGTTTTGTCATTTTTTGTTTTTTAAGTGCAAGGCCTTTGAATAGATTGTTGCCAAAATGTTTACTGTTTATTATTAAAGACTTATTTTAAAATGGTGTTTTTGGGGGCACCTTGGGAGCTCAGTCGGTTAAGCATCCAACTTTGGCTCAGGTCATGATCTCACAGTTCATGGATTCAAGCCCCGTGTGAGGCTCTGTGCTGACAGCTCAGAGCCTGGAGCCTGTTTCAGATTCTGTGTCTGCCTCTCCCCTGCTCACACTCTCTCTCTGTCTCACTCTCAAAATAAATAAAGATTAAAAGTAATAATAATAATAAATTAATCAAATGGTGTTTTTGTCACGTATGAACTTCATTTTCCAATTTGATAGGAATAGATTTAAATTGATTGAAAAGTCCAAAGGAGATAAGCCTTTCTGTTTAGCCTGTGACATGTATATGAATTGCTTGTGTTTAATGAGTCTCTCAAATGTTTTTTAAGAAGTTTAACTTCTTGGGGGACCTGGGAGGCTCAGTCGGTTAAGTGTCCAACTTCGGCTCAGGTCAGATCTCACGGTTCATGGGTTCGAGCCCCGCATCAGGCTCTATGCTGACAGCTTGAAGCCTGGAGCCTGTTTCGGATTCTGTTTGTGTCTCTCTCTCTGCCCCTCCCCCACTCGTGCTCTCTCTCTCTCTCTCTCTGTCTCAAAAATAAATGAAAGAAAGAAAGATGAGAAAGAAGTTTAACTTTTTGATTGACATAAACCCTGTCAACTGACATTTCTAAAAAGGATGCTTTGTAGTCATGCATTAATGAGTATGATAATCTTGAACAGGCACGTGGAGGAGTTCAGCCCCAGAGCTGTCTACACCAGTGGCAAAGCATCCAGTGCTGCTGGCTTAACAGCAGCTGTTGTGAGAGATGAGGAATCTCATGAATTTGTCATTGAAGCTGGAGCTTTGATGCTGGCTGATAATGTAAGAACATTTTATATTTTCTGGATATAAAAAAATCACAATAACCCATACCCTATGATTAAAGGCCTGTAAGCTTCTGTTTAAAAGATGGCCTTTAAAAAAAAGCCATTTTTAGGGGTGCCTGGGTGGCTCAGTTGGTTGAGCATCTGACTCTTGATTTCAACTTAGATCATTATCTCACAGTTTGTGGGATCAAGCACTGTGTCTGGCTCTGAGCTGACTGTGGAGCCTGCTTGGGATCCTCTCCCTCACTGCACCTCTCCCCACACATGGGCTCTCTTAAAATAAACTTTTAAAAAGTCATTTTTAGTAAATCAGTTTTATTAATCTATATTTCATTGAGATTGTCCTCATTAATCACTTTTTGAGCTTCTCTAGAACGTATTGCCTGACCTTAGCATGTGTGTTTGCTGTGATTAGTAATTCCCAGCATTATTTTTTCCTTTCTAGACAATGACACCTCTATGAGTATGTCTGTTGCCTTTTGCATGTATTTGACATAGGTCTGTTAGATCTGTGAAGGCATATAAGGTGTAGATACACATTTGTAAATGCAACTTTACCCTTTACTTCCTCAGCCTAAAATCAATGCTGAGGTTACCCAGAATATTTGACATAGAAATTTATACAAGATTTTGATGTTAAATAAAAATGGAATGACTAACTGTAAGTGGGGTTTTTTTTTTTTTTTTAAGTTTATTTATTGGTGGGGGGAAAGAGAACATGAGTGGGGGAGGGGCAGAGAGGGAGACTCCTAACAGTATGGAGCCCAATGTGGGGCTACAACTTAAAAAACCCAGAGGTCATGACCTAAGCCAAAATCACAACTCAGACAGTCAACCAGCTGAGCTTCCCAGGCACCCCAGTAACTATGTTTTTAATCTTATTCATGGTTTAAAATGGGTCAAAGCATATGTATCCTTCTAGCTCTGGAATCTGTTGAATTATCCTACTCGAGAAGAGGAAATTAAGATTGCTTACTTAACCTGGGTACCTGGGTGGCTCATTCTCTTGAACGCCTGACTCTTTGACTCAGGTCAGGGTATCAAGCCCCGCATCAGGCTCTGTGCTGAGCATGGAGTCTGCTTAAGATTCTCTCTCTCTCCCTCTGCCCCTTTCCCTGCTCATGCATGTTCTCTCTCTCAAATGAAAAATTAAAAAATTTTTTAAGGTTGTTTACTTACCTATCTGAGTTGTCTACAGAATGAAAAGCTCTCTGTGGTAGCAAACTTGAATTTATACTTGTCATTTGACATCTTAAAGGCAGTTTCTTATACTAGATTTGTTTGGTTACAAGGGTGTATGTTGTATTGATGAATTTGATAAGATGGATGTGCGGGATCAAGTTGCTATTCATGAAGCTATGGAACAGCAGACCATTTCCATCACTAAAGCAGGAGTGAAGGTATGTGTGTCCGCCTGTCCTGCTGCATCATGCCTTAGTCTTAAATATTAGTTTGGCTCTGGAGATGTTCACTTGAATAAAATGCCTTATTCAACATGAAATGCTGATCATTGAAATGGGACACATAGCTCTGAAGATTATTAATCCAAATTACAGGCACTTTTTTAAGGGTACTTTGAAAATGTTTTGCTATGACAGAAAGTAGAGGAAGTACTGTTGAAATGTTTAGCATTTTACTTCTCAAAATTTCCACAAACCTTCTATATTCTTTGACAATGCGTGCTTCCAGTTGTAACAAAAATAATCAAAGTCAATATATTATTTAAATGAAAATAATAATTATAATATTGTAACCAACATTAGAAACCAAACTTTTTAAATAAAAGTAATGCATCCAGGTAGGCAAGGAAAATTAAAGTGCCATAGTAAAATACAAATTAAAAGGCAAAATTTTCCCCTGCAACTCTTATCACCAGTAAATATTCAGTATCTATTGAAGTTACAGCTTTCAGGAATTTTTCATACATATGTAAGCATAATACAGTTTACTGCCTTGCTCATTTAACTTCATGATTTTATTTTGGCAATCTTTCTGTGCCAAAATGGCATATGTATATTAGATCCATTTTAGTATTTTTATTACCACATGGTTTTCAAGTCTCTGTTCCTAATTTTGGCTCATTAGAGCCATAGAGCAACATTTGGTCACTTTCAGCCTTTGATTACGAGCCATATTGTAATCAACATCCTTGAACACCCATCTTCCTGTACCTAGCTGCAAGATAAATTCCTAATAAGAAATTACTAGCTTTAAAGTGTATATATGTCATACCACCACCTTATATGGGAGTGCCTGTTTGCTGTACAGTATTAGACTTTAATTTTGATGATTCGGTAGATGAAAAATGATGCCTTAGTATTTTGGTTTGCATTATTTTATTATGAATAAGATTGAGCATTTGTCCTCTGTTGGCCATTCCAAATGTCTTTTTAAACCTCTGACAATGATTTCTTTTGTGGTCAGGCTACTCTGAATGCCAGGACATCCATTTTGGCAGCAGCGAACCCAATCAGCGGACACTATGACAGATCAAAATCATTGAAACAAAATATAAATTTGTCAGCTCCCATCATGTCCCGATTTGATCTCTTCTTTATACTTGTGGATGAGTGTAATGAGGTAACTGTGTGAAGTGTCACTGTGGGCTTCCTTTGTTATTTCCAGTTTGAGTAATTGAAGGAGACAAGGCTACAGGATGTACTCCTGAACAGCTGGTGCATTTGTTTGCACTGACTTTCATTTCCCTCAGAATGGTACAGGATTGGGCAAAAGGTTTATTGAGCAAATCAAAATGAAGTCCTTTGAATGGCTAGTTCCACTTAATTATATTGAGGAATATGGAGTTTTTGTCATTTTCATTACATTGTTTTTTAATTCTCAAGAAAAGGAAAAATATTACAACTAACTCCCAGCCATACTCTTTTTTATTAGAATTTTCTGGGGGTGCCTAGGTGGCTCTGTTGGTTGCTTGTCCGATTTCGGCTCAGGTCATGATCTCACAGTTCGTGGGTTCAAGCCCTGTGTCGGGCTCTGTGCTGACAGCTAGCTCAGAGCCTGGAGCCTACTTCTCATTCTGTGTCTCCCTCTCTCTCTGAGCCTCCCCTGCTCAAACTGTCTGTCTGTCTCTCTCTCTCTCTCTCAGAAATAAATAAAACATTTAAAAAAAATAGAATTTTCTGCTGGGTGTCGGGGTGGCTCAGTTGGTTAAACGTCCTCTATTTTTTGGCTCAGGTCATGACTCATGATTCTGAGTTCAAGCCCCACATCAGGCTCTTTGCTGAGCTTGGAGCCTGCTTGGGAGTCTCTCTCCCTCTGTCTGTAACCCAGTCTTCCCCCTTCCCCATCTCCACCTTCACTCATAGCTTGGAGTGTATGATTTTCATATATTTTTGTTTGTACATAGTTCATTAAGATAGTTTTTAAGCTTTTTAATTGGAAATAATTTCAAGCTTAGGAAAGTTGCAAGAAATAGAATTGTGCATGTAACACCCATGTAATCTTTATGCACTTATTAACATTTTTTAAATATCTCTTTGGCTTTTTTTCTGCCATATGAGAGTAAATTCCATATTTTTAGTATCATTTTTTTTTCAATGTTAATAACGATTCTGTGATGATTATTGTCATCTATTCATAAGCAGCAGTATAATATCGTGGCTAAGAGCATGGACTCTGAAGCTCAACTGTTCAAATCACGGCTCCATTACTTAACTATGATATCAGACAAGCCACTTTACTTCTCTGGGTCTCAATTTACTTATATATACCAGGCACTCTAGAAACTTAATTCTGCTGTTGTTATTAAAGTCTGTCAATTCCTTCAAGAATATTCTTACAGTAGGGCAAAGTATGCATTAAACTTCTAATATTTGGAATGAAACTGTACCATATTTTGCTCAGAAACTTGGTACCCATTAATACATCTTTCAGTGGCATATCAGAGCTTGTTTTTAGCTATAAATTATTAATGCCAGAGATAATCTGAAGTGGATACTGTTGTGACTGATCATAGTGATTTTCTTCTTTTGAATCAGGTTACAGATTATGCTATTGCCAGACGTATAGTAGACTTGCATTCAAGAATTGAAGATTCAATTGATCGTGTCTATTCCCTTGATGATATCAGGAGGTATCTTCTCTTTGCAAGGCAGTTTAAACCCAAGGTAACTAACTATTCCTTTTGTACTGGAGTAAGGCATTTAAAAGGGCATAAATGGTTTCTGTGGAAATTAACCTATACTTGTTTTTTTTTTCTTTTTGAGGATTTTGAGAAAACATTGTTTTGAGAACAATGTTTCTTCAGAGAGTTAAGAGGAAATTTTCTGAAAATCTGAATAATATTCTTTTACTTGTTAAGTACTAATAAAAGGATTTTTTTATGGTGGGGTTCACCTGAGTGGCTCAGTCGGTTAAGTGTCCAACTTTTAATCTTGGCTCAGGTGTTGATCTCAGGTTATGAGTTCAAGCCCTGCATTGGGCTTCACGGTGGGCATGGAGCCTACTTAAAAGGGGGGGGGGGTGTAGATTTTTATGGGTGTAGAATTTTGAATAACCAAATAAAATAGGACATACTTTTATTTCAGCCAGTATTCCTAGGAATCTTTTTTTTTATGTTTCTATTTTATTTTTGAGAGAGGGAGAGAGAGGGAGACCGAGTGTGAGCAGGGGAGGGGCAGAGAGAGAGGGAGACACAGGACCTGAAGCAGATTCCAGTCTCTGAGCTGTCAGCACAGAGCCCAACGCGGGACTTGAACTTATGAACCGCAAGATCCTGCATTTAACCAATTCAGCCACCTAGGTGCCCCATTATTCCTAAGTATCTTGAAATTGTATGAGCTTAAGTCAGTAGTCTACTAAATGCTCTTGAATCTTTGAGGAAAAGTTTGGATTCCTATAGGTCATTGTGATTAACATGGATTAATATTTTACAGTAATTGATGAAGTTCCTTGAGATGAATTTGTACTAGATCCAGGACATTCATTTTGAAGTAAACTTTCGAAATTTGTTTTGTTTGACATTTTCCTAAAGTAGACTACAAAAAGAAAATTTTTTTCTGGTTGGGTTTACACTATTTTCTGGCTCATTTTGGAAGTTTATCTGTCACTTCACTGATATCCATAATATTGGGATTGATTCTCACTGTCCTGAAAGAGAAGCTTAATGAGGCATTTAAAACCAAGGGTTATTGAATACACATGTATAAAGAGGGTTTTCTTCTCTATGACTGTGTACTTATCCCTCTGTGACCTTGACATGCTTCCTTAATAGGCTGAATTCCTTACTCTGAAAAACTGAGTATTCTTGTAGTATTCTTACTTTGTTGTTGTTATTCAGCAAATAATGTTTACTGAAATAGCTGGTATGTGTTTGTGTAGATCTCTCTTTATCCCAAAGACAGCAGAATTAACTGGGTTC
This sequence comes from Proteles cristata cristata, assembly GCA_017311185.1. Lineage (NCBI taxonomy): Eukaryota > Metazoa > Chordata > Mammalia > Carnivora > Hyaenidae > Proteles > Proteles cristata. The sequence goes on from JAESUZ010002383.1 coordinate 905,563, forward strand.
AGGAAGCGCCTGAGCGTTAATTTGTTTCATGAGCTTTGGCATCTTGGGTTTCAAAGACATTACATCCTTTTCCACTGCTTCAGCTTGCTATGTATCTTTTAGAAAAGGCATTTGCTGAAATACTAACCCTCCTGCCTTCCTGTTCATAAAATTAGTTACAAAATTCACAGGTGTCCTTACTTTCTTTTGAAAGGCATTTCAGTATTGTCATTGACTTCAAAGTTTTGACCCTCTCAGTTCCCCAAAGTGTCTTTACCTGGAAGAAAACTTATATTTCATGCAGCTCCCATCAAGTAGAAAAGCTCTGACTTCCGTGATGTTCTGAAACAGATTTCTAAGGAGTCAGAGGACTTTATTGTGGAACAGTATAAACGTCTCCGCCAGAGGGATGGCTCTGGAGTAACCAAGTCTTCATGGAGGATTACAGTACGACAGCTTGAGAGCATGATCCGTCTCTCTGAAGCAATGGCTCGAATGCACTGCTGTGATGAGGTATCAAAGTCACTTTAACATAATGGGAGGAAAGAGAAGTTGAATGGGAGTTTATAAGCATGTTTTTATCTCTGGCACACTGTTGAATGCTCATAGAATACACAGTGCTGGAGTGTCTCCCTTAAAGAAGGTTACTGTGAAGTATTTATTGAATATATTTTGATTAACATAATGAAATAATCATGTCCTCGGTTATAAAGTACATATAGAGGGAAGTTACCGTTAATAGGTAGATGGTCCTCCTGAAGTATTGTCAGAAAGTCAGTAGTAGCCTAAAGCTACATCATTTCATCACAAGAAGGGGGAGTACAATGCAATGTTATTTTGAGAGAGACCACATTTACATAACTTTTATTAAGTACATTGTAATTTTTTATTTTATTATTGTTCTTTACTTTATAAATTAAACTATCATAGGTATATATGTATAGGGAAAATATTATATGTAAGGTTAAGTACCATCTGTGGTTTATGCATCCACTGGGGGTCTTGGAACATAATCCCTGAGAATAAGGGAGATACTGTGTACCACATTTTGTTTATCCATTGATCCATCAGTGGACATTTGGGTTGCTTCCCCCTCTTGGGTATTGTGAATAATGCTGCAGTGACCTGGGTGTTTTCTGTGTTTTGAATATCAATCTCTTATGAGATATATAATACACAAGATACGTTCTCCCATTCTGTAGGTTGCCTTTTTACTCTGTTGACTGTTTCCCTTGATGCTCAGAAGTTTTTGAATGGAATATTGTTTCATTTGTCAGTTTACCTATTTGTTGCTATGCTTTTGACACTATTATCAAATCTAATGTCCTGTGGCTCTTTTCCTCTGTTTTCTTACATGTTTTATAGTTTTAGGTCTTCAGTCTGTTTTAAGTTAATTTTGTATGTGATGTCAGGCAGGGGTCTAACTTCATTCTTTAAGATATCCAGTTTCCCCAGTAATATTTGTTTGAAGAGACTCCATTCCCCACAGAGTGGGCTTGGCATGCTTGTCAAAGATTATTAGATCATACATGTGAGGGTTTAATGATTACTTTAAAGATATAAGGATTACTTTATATAAGTGAAGTCCTAGAATATGTTCCCCCTTGCATCTAGTTCTTTCATATAGAATTAACACTATAAAATATCATCTGGATTTTATGTAATAATAGTTTGTCCGTTTTTGTTGCTAGTAATATTTTGTCAGTAAATCACAATGATACACCCATTCTTCTGTTAATGCACATTTGGATAGTTTCCAGTTTGGGTTCTTTTGATACATGTCTTTTGGTCTGTATGGTTTATATATGTGTGTATGCATTTCTGCTGAGTATACACCTAGAAGTAGAATTGTTGGGTCAGAGGTCATACATATGTTCAGATCAGAAAAGATTGCCAAAATGGTTTTCCTTATTGGTCGTGTCAATTTATATTCCCACCAAACTTACTCCTACTTCTGGTGAACTTACGGTGTTCCCTCATATTTTATATGTGTGTGAGAGAGAGTGTGTGTGTGTGAGAAATACTAAAATGCCACTCTGATTTGGTAAGGAGAGAAACTGTTTGGTATCTTGAGAATACTGACTCTGATTTACTTCATCTTAATTGGTTTAGGTCCAGCCTAAACATGTGAAGGAAGCTTTCAGGTTACTGAATAAGTCAATCATCCGTGTAGAAACACCTGATGTCAACCTAGATCAAGAAGAAGAGGCCCAGATGGAGGTAGATGAGGGCCCAGATGGCATCAATGGTGAGATACTTGTTCATTTACTGTTCTGTAGTTAAGAACTGAAATGGTCTCTGAGAGGGGCGCCTGGGTGGCTTAGTCGGTTAAGCGTCTGACTTTCACTTAGGTCATGATCTCGCGGTTAGTGGGTTCGAGCCCCGTGTCGAGCTCTGTGCTGACTGCCAGCTCAGAGCCTGGAGCCTGTTTCAGCCTGTGACTCCCTCTCTCTCTGACCCTCCCCTGCTCACGCTCTCTCTCTCTCCTAGAAATAAATTTAAAAAAAAACATTTAAAAAAAAATGATCTCTGAGATGTTATGATAAAAAGTGCACTTACTTATTGATGGTTTTGAAGTCTATATAGTAGCAAAAGGGAAAAAATGGATATTGAATTATACTAACTGTTTACAAGGTAAAGTACAGTTAGTTGATATAAAATATCTATGCGTGAAAGACTAAAAGAAAACACACCAAAATGGTGACAGTGGACGTAATTCCCTGGCCTGATTTATTGTTATTTTGAAGTAAAAACATGTTCTTGAGTACATTAAGACAGACAAATATTGGGGCACCTGGGTGGCTCAGTAGGCTAAGCATCTGACTTTTAATTCTGGCTCAAGTTATGATCTCATGGTTTGTGAGTTTGAGCCCCACATCAGGCTCTGCACTGACGTGCAGAGACTGCTTGGGATTCTTCTCTCTCTCTCTCTGTTCTCCCATTTGTGCATGTACGCGTTCTTTTTCTGTCTCTCAAAATAAATAAACTTAAAAAAAACGCAAATACCAGATTTTCACGTTTTTGTGTATAATATTGCAGATGAACTTGAAAATTTTTTTTTAATGTTTACTTATTGTTGAGAGAGAGGGGGCGAGTTGGGGAAGGACAGAGAGAAAGACACAAAATCCAAAGCAGGCTCCAGGCTGTGTGAGCTGTCTGCACAGACCCTGGCATGAGGCTCAAGCTCATGACCTGAGCTGTAGTCAGATGCTTAACTGACTGAGCCACCCAGGTGCCCTGCCCCCTACCCTATTTTTTTATTTTTTTTCAGTGTTTGTTTATTTTTGAGAGAGTGTGGGTGGGGGAGAGACAGAGAGAGGGGAAGACACAGAATTCAAAGTAGCAAATGAACTTTTAGATCATGGAATCTGCCATCCCATTCCTTCCAAATTGTTTCTGTCTTCACTAATCGCATTTACAGATTTGCTTCTAATTTATTTGTAAAATGACTAAATACTGAGTATAACTATATGTTTGTTTAGAAGTTAGTATTAAAATAGAAGTATACCTATGAACAATTGATGGGGGAGTGTTGGAGGAGGCACAGAAACAAGATTCAGATGGTTGATAATTTCACTTAGGTCATGTTGACAGCCCTGCTCCTGTGAATGGAATCAATGGCCACAATGAAGAAATAAACCAAGATTTTGTTCCTAAAGCCTCCTTAAGGCTCGGCTTCTCCGAGTACTGCCGAATCTCTAACCTTATTGTGCTTCACCTCAGAAAGATGGAGGAAGGTAAGGCTTTCCTAGTATGCTCATATGCTTAGTCATTCATATAAGTTGTTTTTTCATAAGCCACTTTTGACTGCTAAAGATTCTGTTTTGTCAGAAGAGATGATAAATTGTTATACAAGCTCATTTTGCTAAAGAAAATTTTTGGGATATCAGTATATCTGACAGTCTGGACATTTACCCACAGTTGATTGTCAGACAAAGGTCATTCTTTTAATGACCTTTAATTTTAATATTTTTGAGAATCAGAAATTGGGATCTGATAATACATAAGGAAGCACTTAAATGTTCTTACAGATGCAGAATCACTGTTCCTTACAATGGCTTTATTTCAAATGGATGACTCTAGGTTATTTGTATTTCATAGGCAAGTAATTGAACTGAAAAGACCTATTTTCAGGTCTATTCTATACCTAGAGAGTAAAATGAAGTAAAATCCTCATTTATATAAAGTATGATATCTGGACACTAGTATACTTTCTACCTTAACTGCTTTATGGTGCTAATTTAGTATGCTTATAGTTGGCATAAAAATGATGAAATCAAGGAGTTGAACTTAAATTTTTTGGTTAGTGATCAGGTAATTCTTACTTAAAAGTCCAAAAATGCTGGCTTCCAGACATACTTTGTCATCACGATGCCCTGCCTGTGGTGGAGGAAGAGTAAAGCTTACCAAAGACTTCTTTGCCCCTTTTCCCTTGGGAACTATGAACAGTGGGAGAGAGGAGAGAAGGCAGTAAAGAGGCCACTAGGAAAGACAGGTTTTAGCCCCACCCTTTTCTCACATAAAAACATTTGGGAGCTCACATATTGTGTTCACATTGTATTTCATTTTTCTTTTTCTCATGCAACTAAATTTTAAACATGACAAACCATTGATGGAACAAAGATATGGTTGGCACCCAAACCCTGTCTGCATTTCACACATAAATTCTGCTAGATCTTCTTTTCCTTAGGAAAAAAAAAAAAAATACTATTCACCCAGTAAGTTCTGAATTCTCAGTCTTCAGGTGGACAGCTGTTCTTTAGTCCAGCACAGAGAGCACAACTTTAAGCCAAGAAGGTCACTTACCAAGAACATTTAGACCAACCACTGAAGTTTAAGTATACCCATAATAAAACTTTTGAAGATATTGTCAATAAAGCTGGGATCTTCCTATTTTTCATTTTGTATTTTATTAGTAGTACCTAGCATCAAGACTAAGAGTTTTCCTTTATTAATACTTTGCTTCTATGATAGTTACATTATCATCCAGGTTCCAGCTTTTCTTGTGAATTTGGAGTTCGGCTTTGGACTCTGACAAAGTAGACAATGATTCAGTATATTCCGGACCTTGCTGGAATAAATTGGTAGTTTTTTATTTTGAGTGAACGCCCATGGATTTCACTTCCTCGTTCAGCTGCATAAAATCCTTATTCCAAAGAGGAAAAGTTAGGTTTAAGAAGTTTTGCTTGCCATTGCTAATTTATGCTTTCAGTTACTGTTGGCAAACATTCCTATAGGTGATGAAGGATAGAAGGTGAAGGAAACCGCTTCATACTTTGAAATCTTAATAGCTTCAAGAAACTTGTTTCTTATAATCTTGATTTTATTAGTTTTTTTTCCTCAGGATAAAGTGAGGCATACTTTAATACAAGTAATATGACAGGTTATTTCAGGCTTACTGTGGAACATTGCAAACCTTATTTTAGCTTTCTGACAGGTGGATGGTTATCTAATCTGTACACTATCTTGTGTATGCAAACCCCAAGGATTGGCAGTATAGTTTGCTAGAAGGAAAATTTAATCCTTTTGAAATGTGTTTTTTGTTGCAGAAGAGGATGAGTCGGCATTAAAGAGGAGTGAGCTTGTTAACTGGTACTTGAAGGAAATCGAATCGGAAATAGATTCTGAAGAGGAACTTATAAATAAAAAGAGAATTATAGAGAAAGTCATTCATCGACTCACCCACTATGTATGTACCCAAGTACTCTTGCTTGGTAATGAGGGAGGGAGTCCATGCCTCATACCTGCAGGTTCATAGATGTTCATTTATTTTGAATCATTGGGATCTGTTTAGAATTATGAGTTGTTGGGGGGCCAAGGTGTCTCAGTTAAATGCCCAACTTTGGCTTAGGTCATGATGTCATGATTTGTGGGTTCGAGCCCTGTGTTGGGCTCTGTGCTGACAGCTCAGAGCCTGGAGCCTCCTTCAGGTTCTGTGTCCCCCTTTCTCTCTGCTGCTCCCATGCTCACAGTCTATCCCTCTCTTTCAAAAATTAAAAAGATAAAAATTAACATTAAAAAACAAAAAAGAACTAGGAGCTGTAAGGAAGAATTGACAGCAGTTAATTGACTTCTTTCCTCTGCTGGAACCAGCAGAACCTAAGTTAAATCTGGGAAGGTAGGCTTAGGGTCTTACTATCAGACTATTTTTAATTTTTATTTTTTACTCCCTTTACCATAAAGCTGCCAACATTCTGACCTCCGTTGCCTGTTTTCTATATTTCCTCTTCCCCATATCCTTACCTCCCCCATCACCCAGCTTACAGTCTATGGTCTGTCTCAGTGATCACTCTTTTCTCACAGTTTAAACTGTAATCTCTCTGTTATACTTGACTGGGGAAACCCCAGCCTTTGTTAAGCCTAATTGTTTTCACTGTGCCATATCCAAGCAGTTAAAAGTATCTGGAGAAAGGTGTACAACCACGTGCCATGTACTACTTTAAATTCATGCCACTAATCTCAAGTGGACCCTTCTTCGCTGTATCCTCCGTGGCACTGCCCAGTGCTGTGACTCCTCTCACTCTCTTATTACAGGATCATTACAGTCATACCTCCTCCCTCCTCACATCAGTTGGGGTGTTCTCTGTATTTGGCCTGTTGTTCTGTCACTATTGACTGCTCCTTCTGAATCACTGTATTCTCCTGGATCTTCTCCTCTCTCATTGATTATTTCCTCTTAGTCTTTTTCTGAGTCATGTCACTTTTTAAATGGAGTGCTGTGCTCAATCTTCAGACCTCTTTTGTACTTACATTGATTACCTGAGTGATCTCATTTGGTTCTATGAATTTAAATCCATCTGATGTCTCCCAGATTCAGCTCTCACCTCTCCTCTAAACTCCAGATGTCGGTAGCCAGCTGCCTACTTGTGAACTATAGGCATCTCATGCTTAATGTGTGTGAAACAGTTCTTTCCCCCCACCCCCACCCCTGCAGTGTTCCCATGTAGTTAGTTGTTCTAAGCCAAACATGCTAGAATCAGCCATGATTCCAATTTTCCCGCATAGCCTCTCCTTTTAGCAGCAAATCCTATGGGCCCTGCCTTCAGTATATACATTCTGTGTTCTCTTCTAACCACCTTCACATCTACTCAGGCTACTGTGCCTGGACTGTCACAGGAGCCTCCTAACTGTTCCCCTTTGTACTGGCTCTCTGTCCAGCAGCCAGACAGATCTTTTAACAAATCAAAATGTATTTGTGCCCTACCTTCCAGTTCTTTCTTCATGTTTACAATAAAGTCCGTCTCTATAACGTGACCTACAGAATCTATACAGCCAAACCCCTGCATGTCTCTTCACCTTCTTGCATAGGACTCTCTTCATGTTGCTACTCAGTGATACTGGCCTTGCTACTATTCCAGAGATCCACGGAACATGAAGGCCTTTGCACTTGTCCTTTGTCTCTTTACCTAGATTCCCTTTCATTCTGGTGTCTGCTCAAATGTTATCTTCTCAAAGAGGTGGTTCTTGCCTAACCTGTCAAAATAAGACCCTCCTGGAGAGCCCGGGTGGCTCATTTTGTTAAGTATCTGACTTTGGCTCAAGTCATGATCTCAGTTCATGGGTTCGAGCTTTATGTCAGACTCTGCACTGTCAGGGCTTCAGATCCTCTGCCTCCCTCTGTCTCCCTGCCCCTCTCTCTTTCTCAAAAATAAACATTTTTTAAAAATAATAAGAGGGATGCCTGGGTGGCTCAGTCGGTTGAGCATCCGACTTCGGCCCAGGTCATAATCTCACAGTTTGTGGGTTTGAGCCGCGTATTAGCTCTGTGCTAAGAGCTTGGAGCCTGAAGCCTGTTTCAGATTCTGTGTGTGTCTCTCTCCCTGCCCCTTCTCTGCTTATGCTCTGTCTCTCAAAAATAAGTGTTAAAAAATATTAATAAGAGCTTCCTTGCTATCACTCCCTAACCCTGCTTTATGTTACTTCATAGTACTTAATCATTACCTGGCACTGGGTTTTCAGTTTGACTCATTAGCATATAAGTACCAGGACAGGGACTTTGTTTTGTTGATCACTGTACCCCCAAGACCTATAGTGGTACCTGGCACATAGAGAGGTCAAATATTTGATGACTGATTGAATTTTTATGCTTAAGTGGCAGATACAGTTGCCCCGTAGCTCACTTTAGAGTATTCACTCTATAAATATTACAAATGTCACATATCAGGGTTGTCATCTGAAAAATCCTTGTGTGAGTAGATGAGTGTATGATTAGGTGGTATAATATGAAAATCTGAATTGGGGGGTACACATTCAGTTGTCTTTCTAGTGCTGGAGCAGCAGACCAGCCCTTCCCTTCCTAGTGCCTCCTGGGATCAGTGTAAGATAAATTGACCCACACCACAAGTCTACTTTGGGACACTTGGTACAATCAGCTGATCTCAACTGGACCTACCTTTTTAAGTTTGACACCACCTGAGCTAGCTAGCTCACTATGAAGACTAGAGAAATTACGCTGTGCTGATCAAGTGTTCTTCCTGTGAGGGTGTATTAGTACATAAAGCGAGCTCTTGAAGGTGTCCAGCCCCTCTTAATGGCAGTAGTGCTCATACTATAGGACATTTCTACCTTCTTAAGATTGAATACTATTTTCTGAGTTCTATATGGGCTCAGCTAGGAGTTACCCTCATTTGTGGGTATTTTAGGTTGACTTACAGGTACATTTAAGCTATGTGGCATGTTCTACTTTTTTTTTTATTAGCTCAGAGTGAAAATTTTTCCAGGTTAATTATCTTTAGATTCTACTTCTAACTGAATTATAAAAGGATGGTATATGAAAGAGTTCAGTGGCTAGTAATTAAAAACTTGTACTAAGTGAAATTAAAACACATATCAGAGTGATACACAGAACGATAAGCATATTTATCAGGATTTTACACAATTGCATAACCTTAAAATTCATGTATTGTGTTTTGTGTTTTTTTAAGTCATTTACAAGATGTAGTGTGCCAGGAAACTTTATTAAAATCACAATGTTGAGCTTACTACCTGTGTATTTTGTAATTTTTCAAAAAAGGTTTATGTTATAAAAAATCTGTATCCTAATGGGAAAGGGATGTAGCAAAGCTTGGTAAAGATTTTAAGGTATAGTCCTTTCTCTGAGAGTTTCTGAAGGAGAAATGGAAGAAAATGCTAGTTGCAAATATAAGGATCAAATTCTGTGGGTGGGGGCATTGTTACACTACTGCTGGAGACCTCAGGACATATGTTTGTGTTTCACAGGATCATGTTCTTATTGAGCTCACCCAGGCTGGATTGAAAGGCTCCACAGAAGGAAGTGAGAGCTATGAAGAGGATCCCTACTTGGTAGTTAACCCTAATTACTTGCTTGAAGATTGAGATATTGAAAGTAACCAGGAAAACTGGCCTCTCCCTTCTGTCCTGAAGTCTGGAGGTAGCTCTACTAGCAAGAGAACTGTTTCTGGGAGCGAGGCTTCAAGAACATATATTTGGAGGAATAAGAAGCTAGTGGTCCTGTGTGTCACTCGTGTAATACGCTTTTATATCAACACAAGCTTTAGCACATTGTTTAGTGTGCTTGTTGTTTAACTGAAGTTGGAAATGCTGTGTGGTTTCTGTAACAGACCTTGTTTTCATGTATAGAAAAAAGTTTGTTATTTTTATGGTATATAGTATCTTACTGGAGAAATAACTTTTTACAATTGCCAACTACTGCTTTTCTTCATCAAAATAAAATAATGTGTTCTGCAATTTTCTATTGGATTTATTTCCACCCTACTTTTTTTTTTTTTTTAATGTTTTATTTATTTCTTGGGGGGAGAGAGAGAGAGAGACAGCGTGAGTAGGGGAGGGTCAGAGAGAGAGGGAGTCACAGACTGAAACAGGCTCCAGGCTTTGAGCTGGCAGCCAGCACAGAGCCCGACACGGGGCCCGAACCCACGAACCGTGAGATCATGACCTAAGCAAAAGTCAGACGCTCAACCGATTAAGCCACCCAGGCGCCCCATATTTCCACCCTACTCTCATTATTGCTTTCATCTACATTTGACCCTTGAACAATATGGAGGTTGGGGATACCAGTTCCCTCATGTAGTCAAAAATCTGTATATAACTTTTGGCTTCCCCGAAATTTAATAGCCTACCTTTTTCTTAATTTTTTCAGTATTTCTAGGCTATAAGATTTGTCTACAAGTTTTCTGAAATTGTTACAGATCTCTGGAAAATTTTCCAATAAATATACATGGAATCCATGTATAAATATACCCACACAGGTCAAACCTGAGTCATGTGGAGCACAGCTATGCTTGTAAACATGAGTCTTTACCAACTTGCTTAATGTGGGGCAGGTGGGTGGAAGTGTATGGCATTATAAGTTATAAGCCTCTAGGATTAGGTTCCTATGAGGAGTCTTTATTAGAATTCATACAAAGACTAAGGGGTTTTGTAAATCACCTTCCAAGATTAATTGCAGTTGTTTTGTTTATAAACTTTTTTCGTCATCAGTATATTCATGATGTAGCAGTTCCTGTTGCATCTTTTAACAACAGTTGGCATTTTGGGGCCTTTAGGGTCAGTTAGGAAATGTTTATATGTTGTATGAGTTCGCTAATCACTGTTCGATGACTTGAAAACAACAGGGTGAAGAGGACTGGAAATGAATAGAAAAGTTGCACAGTTAGCAGAAGCAGACTATAAACTTCTTTGTCAAAAGTATGCTCCTAATTAATGAGGGTAGAAGAAGCTATTGGGAAGAAGAGATGTCAAGGTACAGGATCTCAAGCTCCCTGTTGAGGCAGTTAGGAGATGCAGGTGTAAGGCACAAATAGGTAGGACATTCCGCAATAGGCAATAGGAAGAATATCCAGTGAAAACCCAGGAAACAGCAAGAAGGAGACTCTGTACGGCCTTCCAACATGATAAAATGGGATGGAGAGGATCAGAAAGAATCAAACAGTCTGACAGAAATTTGAACTTTAATTTTATCAAATATTTGCTCAAAGGGAAATTCAAAGCCTTGGAAAGAGGAGTTATTTTTTAGTGAATCTTCCCTCCTCAATTTTGCCATATGAGTAGGCGCTCCAGAGCAAGGTAAGGGAGGGCCTTACTACAAATGAAGTCCTAGTTTCTGCATATCTGAATATATATGCTTATACTTCCACACATTCCACATGCCCTTTTCTTCTGCATGTTACTTGTTAAGGAGGTGAAGTGGCTAATGGATGATGGAGCATGTATAAGATCCTTATAAAGAAAATAAGTGTTTAGTAAGTGGATAGATGTAACATGTTTCTGTATGGGAAGACTTGAATGTTGTCATTTGTTAGCTTATCTATAAACAATGTATTTTCCACAAAATTCCAACTGATGTCCATCAAAAAGGAAATGACTACATACATTGTGGGACAACTATTTTGTAGGATATACAAACAAAACTAAACCTATATGTTTGAAATGGAAATATCTACAGGACACATGGGGATGAAAATGTGCAAATATAGCTATAGGAAAACCTAAATATATAAAGCCAGTATTAACACCCCTGAAGGGAGAAATCGATAACACTTACAATAATGGTAGGAGACTTAAGTACCCACTGTGATCAATGAATAGATAGTCCAGACAAAACATCAATAAGGAAACACTGACTTTATTATATTTTTTAAGTATATTATTTTGAGAAAGAGTATGAGCAGAAGAGGAACAGAGAGAGGGGGAGATAGAATCCCAAGCAACTCACTGCATTATCAACATGGAGCCCAATCTCAAATCATGAGATCATGACCTGAGCCAAAATTAAGAGTCAGATACTTTGTGAACTGAGCCACCCAGGCACCCCAGGAAGCAATGACTTTAAATAACAGGCCAGGTGGACTTCACAAGCATATACAGGACATTCCATCCAAAAGTAAAAGAACACACATTCTTAAGCACACAGGGAACATCCCCCAGGGTAGGTCATATGTTACACCACAAAATAAGTCTTTATAAATTTAAGATTGAAGGGGCGCCTGGGTGGCTTAGTCGGTTAAGCGTCCGACTTTCGCTTAGGTCATGATCTCGCGGTTCGTGGGTTCGAGCCCCGCGTCGGGCTCTGTGCTGACTGCCAGCTCAGAGCCTGGAGCCTGTTTCAGAATCTGTGTCTCCCTCTCTCTCTGACCCTCCCCTGTTCACGCTGTTTCTCTCTATCCTAGAAGTAAAATAAAAATATTAAAAAAAATAAATAAATAAATAAATAAATAAATAAATAAATTTAAGATTGAAATAAGCGTCTTTTCTGACCATAATACAGTGTGAAACTAGAAATCAATTACAAAAGAAAACTGAGAAATCAGCAAGTATGTGGAGATTAACCATGCTACCAAACAACTAGCTTCAAAGAAGAAATCACAAATTCTAAAATATCTTGAGACAAATGACAAGAGTACAACATACACAAATTTATGGGATACAGCAAAAGCAGTTTTGGGGTGTGTGTGTGTGTGTGTGTGTGTGTGTGTGTGTGTGTGTGTGTGTTAATGTTTATTTTTGAGCAAGAGAGAGAGCATGAGCAAGGGAGGGGGGCAGAGAGAGGGAGACAGAGATCCCAAGCAGGCCCTGCAGTGTCAGTTCAGACCCAGAACCAAAAACAGGAATCTGATGTTTAACCAACTAAGCCGCCCAAGCACCCCAGCAAAAGCAGTTCTTAGAGGGAATTTTTTTTAAGCTTTATTTATATAAGCTCCAATGTGGGGCTTGAACTCCTGACCCCAAAATAAAAAGTCGCCCATGCTTCCAGCTCAGCCACCCAAGTGCCTAAGAGAACTTTAAAGGGATAAATAGCTACATTAAGAAACAAAGGTCTCCAAGAACCTAACTTTAGGGTTCCTGAGTGGCTCAAGATTTAGGTGGCTCTGGATCTGGGCCCAGGTCATGATCTCACAGTTAATGAGTTTGAGCCCCACATCAGGCTCCATGCTGACAGTGTGGAGCCTGCTGGGGATTCTTTCTCTCTCTCTTTTTCTCAAAAAACAAAAACATAAAAACCTAACTTTACATCTCAAAGAACTAGAAAAGAACAAATGTTAGTAGAAGGAAGAAAATAACAGAGGACATAAAATAAAGAGTAAAATGACAATAGAAAAAAGCTCAAAGAAACAACTGTTTTTTTGAAAAGAGAAAAACAATGACAAACCTTTAACTAGACTCACCAAGAAAAAAAAGGACTCCAAATTCAAAGGAAAGAGGAGACGTTACAACAAATCACACAGAAATACAAAGGATCATAGGAGACTACTGTGAGCAATTGTACACAAATAGAACAACCTAGAAGAAATAATTTCTAGAAATACACAACTTACCAAGACTAAGTCATAAGGAAAAAGAAAATCTGAACAGACCAATTACTAGTAAGGAGTTCGAATCAATAATCAAAAGCTTCCCAACAAACAAAAGTCCAAGATTAGATGGCTTCAGTGGTGAATTCTACCAAACATTTAAAGATTAATACTAATCCTCTAACTCTTTCAAAAAATAGAAGAGAAGGGAACACTTATACACTTGTGTTATAAGGCCAGCATTAACCTAATACCAATATCAGACAAGGTCACCAAAAGAAAAAGTTATAGGCCAATGTCTCTTATGAACATTGATGTAAAAATCCTTAATATTAGTACACCAAATTCAATAATACATTAAAAGGATCATACACCATGATCAACGGGGATTTGTTCCAGGGATGCAAGAATGGTTCAAAATCTGCAAATCAATCAATGTGATATACCACATTAACAAAATGAAAGACAAAAATCATATGACCAACTCAGTAGATATAGAAAAAATAAACCATTTGACAAAATTCAACATCCATTTATGATTAAAAACTCAACAAAAGTGGATACAAAGGGAATATACCTCAACATAGTAAAGACCATATACAACAAGTTCACAGATAGCATCATACTCAAATGGTGAAAAGCTGGAAGCTTTTCCTCTAATGTCAAGAACAAAACTAGAATGTCCACTTTCACCACTTTTATTCAATAATGGTATTAGAAGTTTTGGCCAGAGCAATTAGGCAAGAAAAAGAAACAAAAGGCATTCAAATCAGAAAGGAAAGTATAAAACTGTCACTATTTGTAGATGATATGATATCATATATAGAAAACTCTAAAGACTCCACCAAAAAACTTTTGGAAGGAATCCACAAATTCAGCAAACTTGCAGGATACAAAATCAATATGCAAAAATATGTTGCATTTCTATAGACTAATAATGAACTATCGGAAAGAGAAATTAAGAAAACAGTCTACTTACAATTGTATCAAATGCAATACCTAGATTAAAATACCTAGGGAATAAATTTAACCAAGGATGTGAAAGACCTGTACACTGAGAACCACAAGACATTGATGAAGAAGATGCAAATAAATGGGAAGATATTCCATGCTCGTGAACTGAAAGAATTAACACTGTGAAAATGTCCATATTACCCAAAGCAATCTATGGATTTAATGTAATCCTTACCAAAAATTCCAATGGCATTTTTCATAGAAATAGAACAAACAATTCTAAAATGTGTACACAATCACAAAAGGCCCTAAATAGCCAAAGCAATCTTGAGAAAAACAAAGCCCAAGGTATCACACTCCTGATTTCATACTATATTATAAAGCTGTAGCAATCAAAATAGTATGGCATCAGCATAAAAACAGATGCATAGATCAATGGAACAAAATAGTCCAGAAATAAACCACATGTATATGGTATAACATAAACAGCTAACTATCCCCTCTAAGCAGAAAAATGGAAAATCAACAGGTAGATAATATTTTTATTTTTCAAAGTGTCAAAAATGTGAAGTTTTATAACAGGTATTAGCAAAACAGAGATTTAGACACACGTCTAACTTTACATAGGATTTAAATTTGATGAAGCCTATTTTTTGGGATACTATCTGGATTTCAAACAAAATTCTAAACGGTGGTATAACACGGAGTCAAGAACTTAATTTCCAAGACTCTGTCTTAAAGAAGTGGTCGTACATGTAGACAAAGATGCATTTACAACACATTACAATTAAGAGTAAACCAGTACTGGGGCGCCTGGGTGGCTTAGTCGGTTAAGCGTCCGACTTTCGCTTAGGTCATGATCTCACGGTTCGTGGGTTTGAGCCCCGCGTCGGGCTCTGTGCTGACTGCCAGCTCAGAGCCTGGAGCCTGTTTCAGAATCTGTGATTCCCTCTCTCTCTGACCCTCCCCTGCTCATGCTGTCTCTCTCTCTCCTAGAAATAAATAAAACATTAAAAAAAAAAAAAAATTTAAAAAAAAGAAAAAGAGTAAACCAGTACTTAACATGCTAGAGGTTCAATTAGGGTACATCTTTATGGGGAGTACTATGCATCTGTTAAAAAGGAGTGGATCTATATATTGATATAGACGGAACTCCGAGAGCTGTTAAGTGGGGGAAAAAAAATCTAAGGAACAATACATAAGGTATAATCCCATATATGTTAAATTATATGTTTAAAATTTTACTCACTTACATATGTTGGCATTTGTGTATATGTAGCTTTCATTGAGTTGCATTATTCTAAACACACTGAAGAATGATATTTTTTAATTCTCACAGCTTATCTATTCACCATTGTTACCAAATGAGGAAACAGAGCAATTAAGTAACTTTCACAAGATTTAAGCCTGAATAACCATTCAGCTACATAAAGAAAGAAAACTGGAAAGAAACACAGTATTGAAAGTGCTTACCCACAGAAGGTGAGGGGAGTTGGGAAAGGGGAATTTGCAGGTTTTTCTTTTATGTTTTTATATTTGAATCTTTTACACAACGTGTACATCATTTACTTATATATTTTTAAGGGGGAAAAAGGTTAGGTGAGGGAGTCATTCTTTGTTCTGTTATGTAAATGAGTTCTTTGTGTGTAAACAAATTTTAAAATAATTTGTAATTAAGAAAACAACATGAACTTTTTCCTTCAGACACTTTCCAGGTTCATCTGTTTAAATTGTGTGAGATGTTTGAGGTCTTTGTGTTATCTCTTATGGTCTTTAAATTTTTGATATTACACTGGTAAGCCAGGTACTGATTTCATTATCATAGATAACCCAGTTAAATATTAAGTGTTAATAATCACTTAGCATTTTACAACCTGGCTGTTGTTATAAAGTATGGATTCCACGTACTTCCTAACAGGTTCTTGAAAATGGAACTGGCTTGGAATTCAGTCTTTATCGTCCTCCTAAGCTTTTCGTGCTGGGGGTTAGATTGGGAATCTGATAGAAAATTCATTTCAGCTGCTGGTCCTCTCACCAATGACTTGCTCTACAACCTGAGTGATCCACTGGGAAACCAGCGATCCGGTTTCGCAGCAGAGGACAGAAGCATTTATGTTTGTCACCAGCCACTGCCTGCTTTCCTGCCCGAGTTCTTTAATAGCGTTCGCGCCAGGAAGATCACCCATTACAAAGTATTTCTGCCATGGGCACAACTGCTCCCAACAGGAAGCTCCAAGAACCCAGACCACAGAACAGCGCAGTGCTACCGGCGACTCCTGGAGACCCTCCAGACTGCGCAGCTTCAGCCCCTGCTGGTTCTGCATCACCAGACCCTCCCTGCCCACATCGTCCAGAGAAGGGAAGTCTTTGCTGATCTCTTTGTGGACTATGCCGCGTTTGCCTTCCACTCCTTTGGGGACCTGGTTAAGATCTGGTTCACGTTTAGTGACCTGGAGGAGGTGATAAAAGAGTTTCCCCACCAGGAGTCAAGATCTTCACGTCTCCAGACCCTCGCGGAGGCCCATAGAAAAGCCTACGAGATGTACCATGAAAAATACGCTTCTCAAGGTAAGTACACACAACCCTGATGGCTGACCTACTTTTCCCCATCCTCCTTAAAGCAGGATTTGGCATTTCTTCCTCTTCAACACTCTTGTCTTTGGTATTCATTAGTGAGAAGTTAATAGTGTATGGAAGATTGCTCCATGGAGACAGGCAGGGGTGGCTTATATTGTATAGTCCCAGCGTTTCCTTTGAAAATGTCTTTTAAGCCCTCCTTCCCCAGTCTCGAGACTGTGCCCACACAGCGAGTCTTTCTGTCCTTCCCACAGCGAGTCTTTCTGTCCTTCCTACTCCAGTGCTGCCTCCTTGCCCCTCCAAGGCTTCGGGATCGCTAGTCTTCCCTCAGTCTCCCCCTTTTCTCATGCAAAGCAAGTCATGCATTCTGCCTGAAGCTTACATTCCAGCAGAGAAGACAAATACAAAGATAAAATAACGATACACTGATAGGTAGTGAGGAGAGGGTACTTGCAA
Organism: Proteles cristata cristata; assembly: GCA_017311185.1. Taxonomy (NCBI): domain Eukaryota; kingdom Metazoa; phylum Chordata; class Mammalia; order Carnivora; family Hyaenidae; genus Proteles; species Proteles cristata. The sequence continues at coordinate 922,800 of JAESUZ010002383.1, forward strand.
TTGTCCGCATTCCTGCTTCATAAGTAATTGAGGTTCTGATTCGGTAGGTTTGGGCAGGGTGAGTACATTGTGATTTTAATAAATTCCAAGTGAATCTGAAGTCTACCAATTTTAAGAACCAGTTCTGGATTATATATGCTTTCCGGTTTTTATTATATGTTCTCTGTATATTTGTATACACAGTATATAACGTATATGCATACCTGTATATTCTTTTTAAGCTTTAGATATTTTATGAATACATTCTCATTTTATTAAAAATCCATTGAAAAAGAGCATGGTTTTCAACGGTCTTCTACATTCCCATATGAATGGGTCATAGAGTTTTAAATACTACCATATGTATATATATATCTGTGTGTATATATATATAAAGTTTACCTTTTTCACATTATAATCTACATTGCAATGAACATTCCTATATATAAATCTTTGTCTACCTTCCATCCAATAAACTCTTTCTGATTCTTAGAATTGAAATCACTTGTTCGAAAAAAGTTCATTCTTCAAGACTTTAAAGCATGTTGCTAAATTATTTCCCATAAACAGTGTAATAGTGTATACCAACAGTTTTAAAATTGTTCTGACCCTACTCAGCCTGTCTTCAATGATATAATCATTTTGTCATTGGTAATGTGACAGCTGAAAACTATGATCTCCTTATATGCTTCACTGGCATGTATTTATTTGATTATAGAGAGATCAAACATTTTTTCTATGTTAAAAATGAATGCAGGGCAAGGGAAGAAAGAATGTGAGTGTGGAGGGAGCCAGTTCAGATAGGAGTGTCAGGAAGGCTGTCCTCAGGGAGGCAAAGAGGGGAGCAAGAAACTGGATGAGAGAAGATTCCAGGAGGAGGGAAAAGCCCCTGGCAAGGGGACAGCAAGAAGCCACAGTCAGTTTAGTGCCTTCAGTAGAACATAGGAGATGAGGAGAGGCTAAATTTAAAACTGCGTTTGTTGGAAAGCTTGTCTTGGGGCGAGTGAGCAAGTAAATATTTGTTGGCTATAATTCTACTGAAGAAGTACTGGGTAAATGAACTTTGAAAGAAGGCAAGATTGAACTTGGTTCATCTCAAACTAAGGAAAATCTATCTTGTTTTGAGGACAGACTACATAGAATTACTTTGATTATGAAAGTAGATATACATGTTTATTAAAATGTCTGTAGATTCCATTTTTAAGTTTTATCAGGTTACTAAAGACTTCCTTTTTTGAGCTCATATTTTTTCCTTTTCCTTTTCTGCTCATTCCTCCCATCCTTCATTTTGTGTTTCATCAATATCACTAGGTTATCTAACCCGATATAATGCAGGACACAAAGTAAATTATTTTTTCAGTCTCCTTCCTATTCCAAAAGGTGGTTTTCCTTCTTTCTCTCTTTCTTATTTTCCCCTCCTTTTTTAGTCCAATCCCATAGCCTACTGTTCCTTTTAAAATATATCACCTAGGGGCGCCTGGGTGGCTTAGTCGGTTAAGCATCCGACTTTCGCTTAGGTCATGATCTCGCGGTTCGTGGGTTTGAGCCCGTGCGTCGGGCTCTGTGCTGACTGCCAGCTCAGAGCCTGGAGCCTATTTCAGAGTCTGTATCTCCCTCTCTCTCTGACCCTCCCCTGCTCATGCTGTCTCTCTCTCTATCTCTCTCTCTCTCTCTCTCTCTCTCCTAGAAATAAATAAAAATATTAAAAAAAAATAAAATATATCACCTAATATACACAAAAAGGAATGATACGTGCCACAACACGAATGTACCTTGAAGACATTAAGCTAAGTGGAAGCAGCCAGTCAGAAAAGATCACATATTATATGATTTTATTTATATTAAATATCCAGAATAGGCATAGAGACACTATAGTAGATTAGCAATGTCTAGGGCTAGAAGACAGAACAGAAGTGACTGCTAATGGATAAGGAATTTCTTTTTGGTGATGAAAATGTTTTGGAATCAGGGGATATGGTTGTATAGCTTTGTGACTATACTAAAAACCACTGAATTGTATACTTTAAAGATTTTATTTTTAAGTAGTCTCTCTACCCAGCATGGGGCTGGCACTATCATCCTACTATTTCCTTTCTCCTTTCCCATCTCAGCCCTAAGCAACTGCTAATTAACTTTCTGTCTCTCTAGATTTCCCTTTTCTGACATTTCATATGAATGGAATAGTATAATATGTGATTTTTCGTGACTGCGAATTCTACTGGGATTTGTCTGATGTTTCTCTCACAGATAGGCTGAGATTATGAGTTTTAGGGAGGAAGATTGCAGAATAAAGAGTTATTTTCAAAGAGTTATTTCAACTGTTGATACTGACCTTGGTCACCTGTTTGAGGTTGTGTTTGTCAGGTATCTCCACTGTAATGTTATCAGTTTTTCCTTCTTTCCATACTGCACTCTTTGGAAAGAAGTCACTATACACAGCTCACACTTAATGACTGGGTGTTATACTCACTCTAATGGTTTTTAAACGTTCTTTTCTGAACTTAAGCAAGGACACAAAAGACTTGTGCACTGAAAACTTTAAAACATTGCTGAAAGAAAGTAAAAGAAACAAAAATAACTGGAAAGGCATCCTTTGTTCATGGATTGGAAAACTTAATATTGTTGAAATTTCAGTACTACCCAAAGCAGTCTACAGATTCATTGAAATCCCTATCAAATTCCTAGTGATAGTTTTTGCAAAAATAGAAAAATCCATCCTTAAATACGTATGGAGTCTCAAGGGACCCCAAAGAGCCAAAACATTCCTGAAAAAGAAGAGCAAAGTTGGAAGACTCCCACTTCCTGATTTCAAAACTTACTACAAAGCTGTAATAATTAAAATAATGTGGTAGTGGCTTAAAGATGGACATATACCAATGGAATAAAATAGAAAGCCCACAAATAAACCCTTACCTATATGGCCAAATAATTTTCTACAAGAGTGTAAAGACCTTTCAGTGGGGAAAAGGGTCTTTTCAACAAGTGTTCCTGGGAGAAGTGAATATCTGCACGCAAAAGAACAAAGTTAGACTCTTACCTTACTTTGTATACAAAGATTAACCCAATTTTTTTTCTAATAGTTTATTGTCAAATTAGTTTCCACATAACACTCAGTGCTCATCCCCACAAGTGTCCTACTCCATGCCCATCCCTCCTCCCCCCACATCCATCAGTCCTCAGTTTTTGTCAGCATTCAAGAGTCTCTCATGGTTTGCTTTCTCTCCCTTTCCCCCACCATTTCCCTCCTTCTTCTCCCCCTTGTTCCTCTGTTAAGTTCCTCCTAATCCTCCTATATGTGCAAACATATGGTATTTGTCCTTCTCTCCCTGACTTATTTCGCTCAGCATAACACCCTCAAGGACCATCCATGTTGCTACACATGGCCAGATTTCATTGCTTCTCATTGCCATGTAGTACTCCATGGTATAGATAAACCACATCTTCTTGATCCATTCATCTGTGGATGGACACTTCGGCTCTTTCCATGTTTTAGCTATTGTGGAGAGTGCTGCTATGAACATTGGGGTACATGTGCTCCTATGCATCAGCATTTCTGTATCCCTTGGGTAAATTCCTAGCAGTGCTATTGCTGGGTCATAGGAGAGTTCTATTGTTAGTTTCCTTAGGAACCTCCACACTGAGATTTACTCAGTTATTAAGGATGCTCAACCATTATGGAGAGCAAAAGAAAACCACAACAAGATATCATGCCACACCTGGGGCGCCTGGGTGGCTTAGTCGGTTAAGTGTCCGACTTTCGCTTGGGTCATGATCTCGTGGTTCGTGGGCTTGGGCCCCGCTTCGGGCTCTGTGCTGACTGCCAGCTCAGAGCCTGGAGCCTGTTTCAGTCTGTGACTCCCTCTCTCTCTGACCCTCCCCTGCTCACACTGTCTCTCTCTCTCTCCTAGAAATAAATTAAAAAAATAAAAATAAAAATAAAAGATATCATGCCACACCCATAAGAATAGTTATTATTATAAAAAGCAGAAAATGACTGGTGTTGGTGAAGATATAGAGAAACTGTAATCTTTATGCATTTCAGGCAGGAGTATGAAATGGCAGTTCCTCAAGAAATTAAACATAAAATTACTATATCATCTAGCACTTGGGTGTATGTACCCAAAAGAATCGAAAGCAGGGACTTGAACAGGTATCAAACTATATCTATGATCATTGCAGTGTTATTTACATAGCTGAAAGGTGGAAATAACCCAAAAGTCCATGGATGGATGAACAAAATGTGCTATTTACATACAATGGAATATTATTCAGCCTTAAAAAGAAATGAAAAATTTTTTTAATGTTTTATTTATTTCTAGGAGAGAGAGAGAGAGACAGTGTGAGCAGGGGAGGGTCAGAGAGAGAGGGAGTCACAGACTCTGAAACAGGCTCCAGGCTCTGAGCTGGCAGTCAGCACAGAGCCCGACGCGGGGCTTGAACCCACGAATCGCGAGATCATGACCTAAGCAAAAGTTGGACGCTTAACCGACTAAGCCACCCAGGCGCCCCAGAAAGAAATGAAATTCTGACACATGCTATAACATGGCTGAACCTTGAAGACATTATGCTAAGTGAAAGAAGCCAATCACAAAAGGACACATATTGTATGATTCCACCTATACGAAGGACCTACAGTAATGAAATTCACAGAGACAGGAAGTGTAATAGTAGTTACCAGGGGTAAGGAGGTCTGGAGAATGGGGAATTACTGTTCAGTGATTATAGAGTTTCACTTTAGGATGTTGAAAAGGTCCTATACAGGGATGGTGGTGATGGCTGCACAACAATGTGAAGGTACTTAATGCTACAGAAATGTACTCTTAAAATTTTTAATGGTAAATTTTATGTTGTATATACTTTACCAAAATTTTTGAAAAATTCTTTTCTAATCTTTCTATATCTGTTATTATAAACCTCTTGTTTATATGTTCAATGTGTTGCCAGTGGGGATGATTCAATAGAAGAGAGGGTTCTTGGCAGAGAGTTGGAGGTTGGGGAGAATGGGAACATTCCTCTCATGGGAAGAGTAAATTGCATACAACATCCCCTGCATGCACAACACTGAGACACAACCCAGGGTAACACCAATAATACCTGCCTGCCCAAGCAGTAGTAGTAGCTTGAAGCATGGATATTGGCAGTTCACTATTGGCCAGATTATTTTTATTGGAGCATTTGAGGCAAAAGAGGAGGAAGCAAAAGGAAAGAGGCTATTTTCTGTAAACAACCGCAACGGTTTTTAGTGGAATGACTTCCCTTTATGGTGGAAACAGGTGAGCTTATCCTTTAGTGAGGTCTAGCAATGCTTAGGAGGGACAGGAATTTACACAATGCTATGCAGTGATTTTTCTACATGGGCTTAAAACAGTTCAATCTCAACCCACAGCAAATACGTTTTGAGCTCTAGACATACAAACACCTATTTAATTATGTCCAACAAAAAAAATGCAAATAAATTATCCTAAAGCAGAGCAATTATCCCCCTTTCATTTCCATAGAAAACATGAACTGCAAGCTTAGAGTGAGAATCTGGTTTTGAGTAATCTGCCTTGGACAGTATGTTAAGAAGTACAGTTTATGTGTGCACTGGCAATAGTTTGGGAACCATGATGGGGACGTTTATGAGATGAAAATTTCTAGTACTTCAAGTACATTTGTTCACTCTAATTCTAAAAGTAGCTTTCAGAGTCCATTAGAAATGATTTGTGGGGTGCCTGGGTGGCTCAGTCAGTTAAGTTCCCAACTTTGGCTCAGGTCATGATCTCACCATTGTTAGATGATTTTTTTTAATTTTTTAAAAATTATTTCTGAGAGAGAGAGAGACAGTGTGAACAAGGGAGGATTAGAGAGAGAGGGAGACACAGAATCTGAAACAGGCTCCAGGCTCTGAGCTGGCAGTCAACACAGAGCCCAATGCAGGGCTCAAACCCACGAACCTGAGATCATTACCTGAGCTGAAGTCGGAGGCTCAACCAACTGAGCCACCTAGGCACCCCATGATCTCACCATTCTTGAGTTCAAACCCCATATCGGGCTCTGTGTTGACAGCTCAGCCCCTGGAGCCTGCTTCAGATTCTGTGTCTCCTTCTCAATCTACCCCTCCCCTACTCATACTCTCTCTCTCAAAAATTAATAAATATTTTTAAAAATTAAAAAAAAAGAAATGATCTGTAAGTTCATTCTATTTAGGGATTAACTGTACTCATTTCATTTCTTTGGTCTAGAGAGGATACTAGATTGTAAATTGTACATTTTAAGATGTTAAGCACAAGCTGGAAATTTATGTTTCATGTGTGCTGTTGTGATGATAGAATGAAGAATGGAAATCTGTGAAAGGTGAAATGGTTCTATTGGGGACAATCATTTAAGTAACTAGAAAATAGTGTTATCTTATCAGAATGAGGACTAAATGTCTCTAAGTGAAATTTCCCTGCTCAGAAGATTTCAAAGTTCTACTACGTTTATCAAAATAAGCCCCTTTAGGGGCACCTATCTGGCTCAGTTGGAAGAGCATTCGACTCTTGATCTCTGGGTCATGAGTTCAAGCCCCACGTTGGGCATAGAGATTACTAAAAAAAAAAGAAGAAGAAAAACACTTTTGTAGTTGTTAGTGGTGATCTCGTTGTCGGCACACAGCCTTAGAGTTGAACTGTCAAACTCTGGTTTTAGTCAGTGTTTGTTTAGTGTTTCCAACCCACAGGTCTGCTATGCACCTAGTGCTGAAGTTGCTATCTGTACTGATTAATGTTTTAAATTTTGCTCCTCAGCGAGCACACAATCCAATGGGAGATAAAGACTCAGGCACATGAAAGAGTCACATAGAAATACAAACGGCTGAGGAACCGCTCCGCAGCCGTGTTTCTCAAATGGTGGTCTGGGGACGAGGGTCAGGAGCACCTGGGAGCTTGTTAAAGTGCACTGTTGCAGGAACCTTCCTCAGTCTGCGGACAAGCACACCGGGGGTTTGGACGCACAAGCACAGTGCGGAGCACCACTGCAGGTAATCAAGTATCAATGCAAGTGGGTACACGCTGCAGGTGTTTATAGTTCCTTCCTTTTCCCCTCCGAGAATAGGAGGGGCTGAACTGACATTCAGGACAATGAAAAAGGACTGGGTCACAGCAGAAAGTGTTAATTAAACAGGAAGTGAGGAAGCAGTTCTCACCTCAGCATCTTCTACACTGTGGAGAGGCAGGGCACGGTAATTACTTTTCTTTTGTGTGCGTGTGTTTGTTGTTTCATTTTATTTTAAGAGAGAAGAGAAAGAGACTGGGGCGGGGTGTGTGTGTGGAAAAAGGCAGAGGAGGAGAGAGAGAGAGAGAGAGGGAGAGACAAGGACAGAGACAGAGAATCCCAAGCAGGCTCCATGTTCATTGTGGAGCCCAACATGGGGCTGGATCCCATGACCACAGGATCATGACCTGAAAGAAAATCAAGAAACTCTCAACCAACAGAGCCACCTGGGCGCTCCTGCTTTTATCTTTTAAAAGACTTACTAGTGTCCTGCACTTTTGAGACCCGATTTAGATGAAACATTCTCTAAAGGGACTTTTTTCGTTTTCTTTTTAAAGTCACCTTGTTATCTAAAATCTTTCAGCTAGGGTAAAGTCATGTAAGTGATTTCTTCAGAAATCATTTTTAAAGTCAGTGAACATGGAACAGGAAATGAGTGCCCAAGCAGCTACTGTGACCCCAGTGTCCCGCCTCACTCACCTGCAGCTGGTTTCTCTGTTTGGTTTTAGATGGAAAACTCTCTGTGGTCCTGCGAGCAGAACTAGCCTCGGAGCTCCTGATGGAACCGTCCACGTCTGTGCTTGCCAAGGTGATGACGGCAGCCCAAAATAGCATTCGCAACAGCTGAGGGAAGTTGTGATTTTCATTTTAGAACACAAGAGACATTTTCATCTGTTAGCCTCTTAGTTTTATTAGGTGCTTCTTCTGAAAGTTGTCCATTCTCTAGATTCATGTTTACCTTACAAATGAAATCTCATTTATTGCGCCCCAGCTTTTGCTTGGACTGGTGTCAGCTTTTGCCTATACACAGAAGTCAAACGCTTCTGTTTGCCCTGATTTTTAAATTTTATTAACAGCCCAAAATATAGCAAAACAGATACAAGGGCGTAAAGATTTTTTTCTTTTAAGTTTATTTTGAGAGAGAGAGAGAGAGAGAGAACAAGACCCTGGGAGGGGCAGAGAGAGAGAGAGAGAGAGAGAGAATCCCAAGCAAGCTCCACACTGTCAGCCCAGAACCCAATGCAGGGTTCAAACCCACAACCACGAGGCCACGACCTGAGCCACTATCAAAGTCCAGACACTTAATCAACTGAGCCACTCAGGTGCCCCTTGGTTTGTTTTTTTAAAAAAATAAATAACAAAACTCCCTAGAGTATCATCTTGTTTTCTGCCTCCTCTAAACATTACTTTCTAACTATAATTTTATTAACTATAATTTTAATAAGAAAAGTTAAAACATCTGAGAATTAAGCGGCTTTGGCCCGTGTAAACTTGGCAGCTGGGCAGTGTGGAAAGTCATCTGGAAAAATAGCTGATTTCTGTAGTTTTGTGGCATTTGATGGGGGTGCTGTATAGATACCACAGTCCCTTGTGACAGACACTGGTGTCTGCTATGATGGGGGCCCCACAGGTCAGGGTCCGGTTCTCAGATTTACCGTCTCAGGAACTTAAAATCCAGATATGATAAGATTCTGAAAAACCAGTTTCAAGGCTGACCATATGGCCAGAATGCCATCTAAATTAATTTACAAGGGCTGATAACCGCTATCACTTATGCACTCAGGAGACCAAAGTGCTGATCAGAAAAGTGCTTGTCAAGCAATAGCCTTTGGACTGGTCTCTTTGCCCCAATCCATGCCACGCAGTGCTTCTGAGTTTTCCATGAGCCCAGTTTTTATTGATTCCCTACTGGGAAACTACACTCAGTGCTCACTCTGAGATTTAAAGATGCATTGCACGGGGGTGCCAGGGTGGCTCAATTGGTTACACATTGGGTTCCTGTCATGATCTTGTGCCCCATGAGTTCAAGACCTGTGTCAGGCTCTCTGCTGTCAACACAAAGCCCGCTTTACATCCTCTGTCTTCCTCTTTGTCCCCCACCCTCAAAAATATTTAAATATTTTTTAAAAATGTGTCGCATGGGTGGTGGTGATGGTTGCACAACAGTGTGAATGCACCTAATGCCACTGAACTTGGTATATTTTATGTGTGTTTTGCCGCAGATGGGAGGAATTGGTGCAAATCCCTCAGGGCCTTACAGGTGTGGCTCACTCAGGCTGTATTGTTCTCTCTGGGGTCTCCCCTCCTGTTTTTCCCGGTGTGTATTTCTTCCTGGTGTCTTCTATGCACCATTCAGCGTGCTTCTTAGCCTAGATTTGCTGAAATCTCTTCTGACAAAATTCTACCCATTTACAACATACATATGCATACACGCTCCATCGGGAGGCCTCACTTTACAATACTCCCTTGCTCAACCTGATTTGCTCTCTCTCTCTCTATTTGGAACACATAGCCCTTTGTTTAGACCAGCACTTTCCAAGTCTTGTTGTGTACCAGAATCACCTGGAGAGCTAGTAAAGCATGCAGGCCAAGGCTTAATGTGAAGGAACTGCCCTGGGTCTTCATAGTTCCCAGGTGAGCCCCCGGTAAGTTTGAAGACCACTGGTGTAGACTTTGCTTATAGCACGTCTAACTTTCTGAATTTTTTTCATGTAATTGGTGCATTTACTAACACTCTGAATTAAGTTGTAAGTTTCAGCAGTTCTACTCTTTGAATCCTCCTCCACTGCAGTGACTTTCAAGGGTAGGAACTCAGCGACTCTGTTGTACAGAATTGACAAAAGTAAGAACTGATAGGGTGTGGTGGGAAGGGTTGGGTGGTACTCACCAAAGTGGAGCCAGCTGTAGGCTGCTTAGTATACACTGATGAGGACTCCATCCGTAAAGCCATAGGGAGCCAGTGAGTCAGTTATCGAAGGTCCACAGTGCACACAGTTGTCATCAGATGCCATTATCCAGGGTCTGTGTCCTGAGGGAACAGATGGATCTATGAAGGAGAGATAACAGGCGCTGATCTAGTCATGACAAGATACAATGACTTCTGAGAAAGGCAGAGATGGAATCACAGTAGTATCTTTAATGTGTTTAGACTGTGGATCTGAAGTTCTGTGCAGAGGGATATGTCTAGGACCAAGAGAGCTGTGCTCTCGAAAAATACTATGGGTCAAGTTAGGGTCAACTAGGGCAGACTTTAAAACTGTGACCTGACAGTAGCCTTTGACAATAGCCTACAATTAAACCCCCAAACCCCCTGTAGGTCTGCAGAGATCACCGCAGATCCTGTGGGTGTCTGAGTCCTCTACTATCTCCATCCCAGCAAAGTGGGACAGCTGTGTTTGGGTGGCGGGGTGCTGACCAGGGCAACACTAGCTTCTGACTCCCTTAGTGCTCACCTCTTTGGTGGAAATCCACCATTTCTGGCACCCAGTACTTGATTCACTCATTTAATCATATACATTTACTGAGCGCTTACTGTGTGCCAAGCACTTTGTGGAGTATGTGGTGATGTATTCCCAGCAAAATGCAGGCACTTCCCCTCCACACATTCTCACTGTGTCCCAGCTTGTCCTTTACCTGCTTTGCCCTTGGAAAATCTCACTTGGGAGTATCCATTTAGTAGTAGGGGGAGAAACAATAAAGGCTACTTCTGAACGGTACCTTGTCTTAAAATTGCTTATGTTCTAACCATCCGATTTACTTATTTCTAGGGCACCGTCGATTTCCTCTCTCTGGATTTGTTTTATGAATGCCAAGGCGAGGCAAGTTTGCCACAGAAGTTGAGCAAATTGCAGGTAATTTGAGCCATTTCCTATATTGATGAGTGGTGAAGGTTCCTGACAGCATAGTAGACATTTTTTTAATCTTTATTTTCTTTTGAGAGACAGTGTGCATGAGCCGGGGAGAGGCAGGAGAGAGAGAATCCCAAGGAGACTCTGTGCTGTGATCACAGAGCCAGATGTGGGGCTCAATTCCACAAACTGTGGAATTTGGATCTGAGCGGATACCAAAAGTCGGATACTTAACTGACTGAGCCCCAGCTCATTAGACATTTAATACTCTGGCTGATGTGTAAACTGAGCTCCCACCCACAGTCAGCAGACCTGCAGAGTTGCACTGGGGAGATCTCCAGTGAATGCATTGCTGGAGAACATTGGGTGGAAGGGGTCAGGCAGTCTTCCCTGGAAGGGATAATGGGGGTTGTCTTATTAAGGTAAATATTTACATGGATCTCTTGCGCAGAAATCTACTGAGAATTGAAATTCCAGTGTTCATTCTAAGACTTAAAAGGGCTTTTCATGGATGGTGGTCATGGTTGCACAGCAACATGAATGTACTTAATGCCACTGAACTGTACACTAAGAAGTGGTTATGATGACAAATTTTAGGTCTCACCACAAGTGGGAAAAAGAACTTTCATACCCAGTCGTGCTAAGTCAGATGCCAGCTATGGGAATCTTCTGTAACCTTGGGTCCTTTCTTCCTGTTCCCAGGATTATTTTCCTCAAGTCTAATGATTGTGACTATTTAGGGCAAGCATGTTGGATGTCACCTACCTATCTATTAGCTTTCTCTCCTCTGCTTGGTCACTGCTGAGCAACTTCTCATGGAAGACAATTGCCAGTTCCCCGGAGAACTGACTGTTATCCCATCTCCTAACAGGGTAGAATGGATTGTATACCCAGTGGCTTCTCTCTGGCCTTCCTGGGTCCTAGCAGTGTTTTCATACTTCCTCCTGAAGAGCTTCCCTCTCACAGGCCTCTCCAGGGACGCCTGGCCACCACCATCCACCCATGCCTTCCTCTTGCCTGGGCAGGTGTGGGTATAAAGCCACTCCCTCAGCTTTCAGCCCTGAACCTCCTGGCTTTGAACCCCAGCACCCCCACTATCAAGGGGTTCTAACCACCATTGTTAGAGGAATGATCTGTTTAAAGGCCAAGCTCATCAGTGTCAAACTATCAGTGCTGCAGCTAGGTGGGATCTTCATTTATTCAAGGCTAGAAGCTTGAAATGGAGTAATTAGCATCAGTCCCGTCCCAGGTCTGTGGGTTTCCTGCTGACCCTTGTAGGCACTGCTGTTTTATTATCTACAAATAATTTGATAATCAGAGACAGCAGATACATTTGCAAGATATTTGAGTAATAGCTGCTATGGCTATAGTGCCTGCTCTGTGCCCCACACTGTGTGGGGCACTTTACCCTCACGTATCCCTACCCCTCACAGCAGACCATTAAGAAACTAAAGAAACTTAACCAGGGTCAGACATGAGGTAGTGAGCGAGCTGTGATTGAATCAGGGCTTTCTCCTGACACCACCCTGCCTATCCAAAACAAAAATAATTCCAGCGTGTTGGGAACTTTATAATGAGGGTGGTATTTTTGAAAATCATGTATAATTTTAGTTGTGTTTCCAAAGATCTTCTTAACTGAACCCAAACTGGCTTGACCCAGAGACTGCGCTGATGGGCTTGCTAGCCAGATTTGTGGGCCGGAAGCAGCGCTTGAAGTAGTTTTCAAGGCCTGCCGACTAAGCCTGTCTTTTGTCTTAAGGAATTCAACCAGAGCTTGTTGCTCAGCTAAGGGGTTCAGACAACACCAACATTTTAAAACTGTCCGGGTTATGCAGATACGCATGCCTCAGAGAGGCCATCGACAGGGCTTGGCTTAATTTCTGCTTGAGGATGTGGTTTACAATGTTTGCCTTTTTACAGCAAAATGTTCCCAAGAAGCCTGTTTCCACGAGTGTCTGGATAAAGCTGTGAGCCCTCAGTGGACAGCTGGCCAGCCAAATAGTAAAACCCTCTTAGGACAAACTTGGCAACCATTTACTCTGCCCTATAGCATTTCTTTATTTTATTTCCTTAGGTAGGAATTAGGTTCCAGATGCTGCATTTAACAGCTCAGATGGAGTCCTAAAGATTCAGAATGACCACTTCCATCACCAGCTATGAGGAAAGAACTGAGTTGGAGAGGAGACTGTCCCTGTCTGGGGTTGTTGGTTATAGATGTGTAGCATGTCCCACACAGCACGCCCAGGACAGGAAGAACAGCTGTGTTCTCCCCAGGCGAGGGGCTAACTTGTGCCCCTAAGAAACCGAATCACACTGCCCACTGCCTCCTTCGGAGCATATCCTTCCTCCTCATCCAGGGTCCTCCTGCTCTCCTCCTGGAGGCTTGAAGTCATGGAGGGGCAGGTCCCACGCTGTCCCATTCCTGTTTCCCTCCATGCTCCCCCAGAGCACCTGCACATCCTTCTCCGAGCCTCAGGGACCCTCACTGCTGCTCTTCCCACCAGCACACAGGTGTTTTAGCGCGGAAGGCCATGCTCAGGCCCAGCATGTCGATGAAGAGCCACAGCACATCTAAATTCTGCAGGAGGCGCATGAGCAGTGTCCTCTGTCCTCCTACCAGGAAAGGCTCTGCTTACGCAGGAAACTCCCCACTGAGCTGAAGGCCCCTTCAGCTCTCCTGGCGTAGGATATCACAGACTGCCCCCACAGTGCACTGAACTTTCAGTAGAGAGAAAGCCCTCTGTTCCCTTAGCAGTTGGGCCAGCAAAGGGAAAGAATGTGGACTGTGTGAGCCTTGGGCATCTTAGGGTCTTAAAGCTGAAAGCACCTTATCTGAAAAGAAGGGCCGTTGTTGCAGGTGACTCTGAGAACATAAAGAATGTGCCTGCCTTCTTTGGAAGTAGTTGCTTTTGGTATCTCTCAGTGGCCTTTAACTCCTCAGAGGAGGAAACACTTGGTGTGGGGAAAATGACCAAACCCAATCTCCCCGCAAAAAAGGAAATTTAAAGTGAAGTGAAACAACATGTCAACCTACAGATGTTTCCTTTGACAGTGAAATGGCTTAGAAATGGGAGAAAACTCACACCTGTTCCATATTAATGAGGACTGCTTTATTTTTTTTTATTTTTTTATTTTTTTAAATTTTTTTTAATGCTTTATTTCTAGGAGAGAGAGAGACAGCGTGAGCAGGGGAGGGTCAGAGAGAGAGGGAGTCACAGACTGAAACAGGCTCCAGGCTCCGAGCTGGCAGTCAGCACAGAGCCCGACGCGGGGCTCGAACCCACGAACCGCGAGATCATGACCCAAGCGAAAGTCGGACGCTTAACCGACTAAGCCACCCAGGCGCCCCAGGACTGCTTTATTTTTAACTTTTTATTGTGGAACATGTCAAATATATCCAAAGGTCGAAGTAAAAGTATAGTGAAGCCATCCCCAATTTCAAAAGCTATTGGCTCATAGCTGATCCTGTTTCATCTACACCTTACCTTCCTCTTCTCAAGTCAGATTGTTTTGAAGCAAACCCCAGACATCCATAAATACTGTGATGGTGGCACCTGATTAAGCTTCTATAGACAAATGCCTTAACATGAGTAGATGGCCTTGTTTCTGGTCCCACCACAGTGCCTAGCTGGGCACTGTGATCCTTGCCTGTCTCTTTGGTGTGGGTTGATGGGGAGGGTGTGGCTGATGTTACTGAAAAGTGTAGATCATTCTCCCTCATAGTCTAGAGTCTGCTCCCTTTATGAATTGAGATGTCTGGAGGTCATTTGCCAAACCAGAGTGAGGTTTGTAACTTCTCATCTTGAAAATCCAATCTTGTTATCAAAAGACTTAGGCTAGGCAACGTCAATTCACTTGTTTGCCTTAATCTTTTTCAGACTTTGGAGCCAAATGTGAAAATTTTTATCTTCAACCTAAGATTCCAGGACTGCCCCTCCACCAGGAAGAACTTAGCCGGACTGCTCTTCAACCTTCTCGAGGGTCAGTGGACCGTTGCTGGAGAGTCTTTGAGTCACATTTGCTGCACTGGCTTGGGCAGTAGCAGTCCTGAAAGTCGGGGTTCTGATGAGAGGAAGGACCAGAGGAGGGCTGGTCTGGGACCCCACCCCAGATGCCTTTGTACTATCTGTCCCTTAGCTCTCACTGACACAAGAAAGAAGAGAGGTTCTGTATAAAGATGACCAGGATGCCTTGGTCTTGTGTAATAAAGACCATCAGACCTCAGGTATCAGGTGTAAGCATGGAATCTGCTCTGTGCCTGCATATCTCCTTCCATTACCCATCCCTCCAATATCTCACCTTTGCCCCCACTCTGCTTACCCTTGTTCATTTCCCCATTTTACCTCAGCTTGCATGAGACCCTGGTGGGCACTTCACCAAAGCCTTCAGGTATAAGCTCATGGACCATCTTCTCTGTGCCTCTTAGTTCAAATTCTTGAGAGTGAATCTGACTGGGGTGCATGGATGAGATCACTCCTGGTCCAGTCACGTCAAGGGAAAGGTGGATTCTGTTATGACATCAGGGGCTTAGGGTCTACTAGAGACTCTGTAGGAAGGGGCTGAGGGGCACGTTCCTGGGTGTCCTGATATTCATTCCAATAACCCTATAAGGCAGAGTATGGTATGGAGTATAGAAAATAGTGCCCTTTCTACTACCTGTAACCTCATGACACTCATCCACAGATACCACTTCATGACACTCATCCACAGATACCACTTAATAACCCTCACCCTAACTCACTTTTGATGACATAATGATCTCTGTTCTTAAGTTCCACCCCTTTCTAAATGGCTGAAATGGTCAATTTTGTGTTTAAGTGTAGTTTACTACAATTTTAAAAATTCCCTCCTTTTCCGATGTCTGAGTTCTTCTAAATCAGTTGTTCTCCATGTGTGGTCTCCAGACCAGCAACATCAGCCTCACCTGGGACCTTAGTAGATATTCAAATCCTTGAGCCCTGTGTCAGATGCACTGGATCAGAAACTGTGAGGTGGGCCCAGCAATTTGTGTTTCACAAGTTCTCTGCGTGACTCTGAAGCACATGGAAGTTTGAGAACCAATCTTCTAAATAGATGGAAATCACTTCTGATCTCAGTTCTTTAGTACATGGTATTTTCCAAGGAGCCTAGAACAATTGCTTGGAGTTTGAGTATGTTGTATGTATAAGGAAAATGATTGGTGGCAGTCATGCATATTGTTGGTTGGGCTTCAGGGAGAATTAAACTTTTTCTTCTTTTACAGCCATAAATAGAAACCAGGTGATCATCGTTGGGTTTGATCTTAACACTTTCCTGAGCTGTTCAAGTTCTGAGAAAAGGTAACGTTCGATATCCTGAACTATCAATAGCTAATATTTGCAGAATACCCTTTTGCATGTGTGATTTCATGGGACTGTTGCCATCTGCCTCTTACCAGTGATTTTATCATAACTGTTCTGTAGGCGAGAGAATAAGGCTCAGAGGATGGCAGGAAGAGCCTGTCTCCCACTGCATCTTACTTGGGGCCCATATGGTCCTGCATCCTCACTTGCACTGGTGACCTTTGCAGTTTGCCCAAGTGCACACAATGCGCAGAGCTGGGATTTGAACCCATTTTCTAATTTAACATCTTGGTGGAGGCAACGTGAGTTTGTGGAAGAGCAGGCTGGATTAAAGATAGTTCTGACCACCCCACTGAAGTTACATGTTCTGAGTAAGTGAAGTGAGTTCTCTGTACATGTTCTCTCATGTGATATGTGAAACATCTTCCCCTCAAGGAGATAGCACAGGTAGGAAATGGAGCTGTTGCATGGGGCAGAAGCCTAACTCAGTGGTGTTCTAAGAAAAGGGTTTTTTTTTTTACTTTGTTTTTTATTTCCTCAAATCATCTCTATACCCAATGTGGGGCTTGAACTCATGACCCTCCAATATAAACAGTCCCGTGCTCTATCATCTGAGCCAGCCAGGCACCCCCTAAGAAGAGAGGTTTTAATTTATGGTGGGATTGCAAATAATTTCTTACCGAATGGCTAAAATAGCAAAATTGGTAAATTGCACACTTAAAAAAAAATAAAGCAGGTTTTAGGTTACCGGCATAAGGACCCCCTCACAACACACATAATCCAATGTGCTTGTCAAGTGAGCACGGAAAATGATGGTGTGGAAACCAGCAGATGGTTGTTCCCTAGAATGCTCAGCCTTCCATGGGTATGTTACACGCGTGAGCTTCACGCACCGTGCATTGACAAAGGGCAAAGACTGAAAAGAATCATTTGTCTTCCCAGACTTTGAACTAGAGCTCTCCTTACCCTTCACCTCAGACTGCTAGGCGAGCTCTGTCCAGGGTCATTCACTCAGTTGCTACCATTTTCTTGTACTTCTCCTCTCCTAGCACTTGGGTATCTCAATCTGTTGTCCAGTCCTGCCAACTCACTTCATACCCTACAGGTTAAACCAACAGACCCCAAGTGGCTGCTACAGGTCAGGCTTTGTGCTGGGAGTATGAATGGTAGAAAGAGCAGATAGGTCAAAACTGCTCCCTGACCACACTTGGAGTCAGCTGAGGATTGCTACGCTATGTCTTTTCAGAAAATAGAACTCAAGAGGCCATAATAAAGGGTTACATTGAAAGTTCAGTAATTACAAAACCACAAGACACCATATGATACCAGCTCCAAGGTTCCCTCTCTAAACTTGGCCTAACAGAAAGGTTCAACACTGGCTGACATTAAGCTAACAGCCAGAGATCCTCACTCAAGGGGATGTTGGTGGAGAGCCCGCTGGGGGCCAGGGCAGGTGGAGGGGGATTCCGACAGGAATCTCAAAGATTTTCTCTTTGAGAATTTTAGACCTCAGAGGGGAAACAGAGTGGCCCACAAATGACTCTAATACCAGATTGTGGCAGAAGATGCAGCGTTGCTCCCCAGAAAGGGGAGAAAGAGCATTATCTGGGATGCTCTCAGGTGGCTGGGGGTAGGGAAGGGATAGCTGAAGTAGGGCTACCTGTAAGGTCTGGGCATAGAGACTGAGGCTATGCTAAATCTCCTGAGAGATACTCAGTACACACATACTGAGTATGCTTAATCTCCTCCCAAGTTAGGTAAACCTGAACTCTCAGCATTAAAGCTTTTAGAGCAAATTAAAGGGTGCCTGGCTAGCTCAGTCAGAAGAAGATGCAACTCTTGATCTTAAGGTCGTGAGTTCTAGCTCCATGTGGAGTGAAGAGATGATATATACATACATAAGCAAATTAATAAGCAAGCCTTTAGAGCAAATTGTATTTGCTGTTTGCTTTTTATCTTCAAGACTTTATTTCTTCCAAGGCAGGAGGACAAACAGGATCAGGAGAGTTGGGACAGAGTAGCTGAGGCTGTTCATTGAGTGGGTGTCACCTGTGTCCCTGGTTGTGCTCTAGAGACCTGTATATATTATGGATAATCCATAACTCTAGATCACTCCCCATCCCCACTGCTATTTTAGCAAATGTGAGTTAGATGATACTTCAGAAAACAGAAGGTACTTAGGTTTGGAAGGCCCATATTTTGTTCCTTCGGACAGAGGTCCTTCTGCAATGTCCTTGTCACTTCTACCAGTTCTGTGCTCTGGGCCAAACACCTACAAATGACATCCTCTCTCCACATGACGGCCATTGGACAGGAGATGCTCTTGTAATGCACCTCCTTCCCCCATCCCCTTGCGTTTTCTCCTCCAGACCAAACACACCCACCTTCACCAACCCTTGCTCAACATTGCCCTCTGCTGGTGTCACTGCCACATGCTCTCCATCCTGGCCTTGGAGATTGGTAAATCAGTTTAGGGTTTGATTTGAAACATTAGAAGAAAATGTTTTATTTAGAGAAGAAAGGAAGGAAATACAGAAGGAGAAAAATGGACTAGAATAGAAAATAGAGTGCATTCATGTACAGATAGTATTTTTACAGTATGTTTTATTTCAAATCTATATATTTGAATTTATATATATGAAATATTAAAAAATACATACATGTCTACACATCTACAAATACAGTGATGTGTGTTTAAAAGCACAGACTGTATTCTACAGTTTGTAAACTATGTGATCAAGGAGTTCTTATTTAAAAAAATAATAAGATGTGAGTTCATTTACATTAAAAAGGCTGGAGATGGATGATCTCAGTAGGTATAATTATCAGGAATCTAGGCTTCTATCTTAATGTTTTATCCTCCTTCACAAGGCTTCTATCTTAGCATCCAAGATGGATGCCTGAGCTCTTGCCATTATGTCCATAGTTTAGGCAGCTTGAAGAAGAAAGGTCATAGCCGGGGCTAATATTTAACTGGTGCACATCAGCAGAGCTATACCAGTAATTCACTTACTGAAATGCTTTCTTCCTTACCAGTTGGTAAACAGGTGCTGGTCTCCTGATGCCCAGAATATACTCATTTCTTTGAGTCTCAATTTCCTTCTCTACAGGATAAGGTTAAATAATTGAAGTACTTATCTCATAAATTTGTGAAAATTAATGGAGAGACCCACATTCTTATCACAGTGGCCAGCACAGAATAGCCACATAATGAATTAGAACCATCATTATTATTAGTTTTACAAACAGTAAGTAATAGGAAAAAAGCATGGCATCAGAACTAAAGACAGGATTTGGGGACACGTTAATAGAGGAAACAGGCTTGGCACAGTGTTTTGAGTCCTGCAGAAGCAATAATAAATTCCCTTAAGAAGGGGCAATAATAGTAATTTTCCCATCTACCAAGCACTTGTGTGGCTTTTGAGTCCGTGTTTCTAGAACGTTTACTGATGACACACACTGCCGCCATCCGTCAGTCTGGGGGTGCGGGTAACTCACAGTCATTACTCACCGAGGCCTTTCCGTCTGTCTTTCGGATCCCGCAGCGGGCCCTGCTCTCCGACGGACCGCGCGCCCCTGCAGATGGCCGCGCAGCCGGCCCCGCGGAGCGCCGCAGGCCCCGCGCCGCAGCCGGGCTCAGCCTACCGGAGAGTCTGGGCCGCGTTTGCCAGCCAGACCAAGGCCGAAAGGGACGCTTTCCTGCGGGGTGATTTCCCCGAAGGCTTCCTCTGGGGCGTCTCCACGGGAGCCTTTAACGTGGAAGGCGGCTGGGCTGAGGACGGAAGGGGGCCGAGCGTCTGGGACCACCTGCGTCGCCGGCGCGCAGTCCGCGGCACAGCCACGCCGGAGGTGGCCAGTGACAGCTACCGCAAGGTGGACACCGACGTGGCCCTGCTTCGCGGCCTCCGAGCTCAGGTCTACAAGTTCTCCATCTCTTGGTCCCGCATCTTCC
The DNA here is from genome assembly GCA_017311185.1 of Proteles cristata cristata. Lineage (NCBI taxonomy): Eukaryota > Metazoa > Chordata > Mammalia > Carnivora > Hyaenidae > Proteles > Proteles cristata. Next base: position 942,914 of record JAESUZ010002383.1, read on the forward strand.
CCACCGGGCTCGGGCCGAGGCCCAGCCGCCAGGGCGTCGCCTACTACAGCAGGCTCATCGACAGCCTGCTGGACGCGGGCATCAGGCCCATGGCCACGCTCTTCCACTGGGACCTGCCCCAGGCCCTGCAGGAACGCGGCGGGTGGCAGGAAGACAGTGTGGTGGACGCCTTCCTGGACTACGCGGCTTTCTGCTTCGCCACCTTCGGGGACCGCGTGAAGCTGTGGGTGACCTTCCACGAGCCGTGGGTGATGAGCTACGCGGGCTACGGCACGGGCCGACACGCGCCGGGCGTCTCCGACCCGGGAGTGGCGTCTTTCAAGGTACTGCTCATCCTTGCAGCGCCGACTCACTGGAGGAGAATTTGGCTGGGAGAAAGTAATTTTCCCTTCCAGTCAGTAGGGCTTTCCTATCTGTGCTCTAAAGGAAGCCACAGGGAGGGAAGGCACCGTAAATTCTTAACCACCTTATTTTGTCCAGACACTGTGCTGGCACTTTGGTAAGTTATTACATCCTTGGAACAGCGCTGGTAGATAGGGGCATTGGAGCTCAGAGAGGAGAAACTGTTTCCTGATGGCATCGCTACAGGGTCAGCAGTTTGAAGCCAGAATCTGAGCCCAAGTCTACTCGACTTTACAGCAAATTTTCTTTGTCAGCCAGGACTCTTAGGACTCTTAGTTGCATGGGACAGAAAAACCAACCCAGACCGACTTAGGCAGAGAGGGAGTCCATCAGGACTCTTCTCAGGAAACTGAGAAGTCTGGGTTTTAATATGCTTTAAAAAAACAAAAAGTTTATTTATTTTGAGAGAGGGAGAGAATGAGTTGGGGAATGGCAGAGAGAGAGAGAATCCCAGGCAGGCTCCAACCTGTCAGCACAGAGCCAGAGGCGGGGCTCATTCCCATGAACAGTGAAATCATGACCTAACCTGAAATCAAGAGTCAGAGGCTTAACTGAGCCACCCAGGCATTCCTGAGAAGTCTGGGTTTTAGCTGGTGAGAGTGGAGCTTGATCAGATAGATCCCAAACGATGCTACGAGTACTCAATTTCTGTTCTCACACCCCTGTTGTTTTCCAGTTGGGCTGCCTGGTGGCCAGATTGTAGCAGCTGTGCTCTCCTATTTCAAGGCCAGCAGGAAAGAAAGCTTGCCTTTCCTCTGGCATCCCCAGCAAATGTGTCCCTGTGCCTTGTGGTTGCTGCATGGGTTGTGTGCCCATCCCTGAACCATTCACTAAGTCTAGGCAGTCAGTGCACTAACTGGTCTGGGTCCAGGTCCCAGCTCTACCCCTCTACATACTGGCTGGCTGAGAGGTGGGGAGGTGAAAAGGGATACAGGGTTTGGCTTTCCAATGGGTAGGGAGGGTATCATTTCCACAAGGGGATGTATATACTGGAGACAAAATTTTAAATATGGGCCCTTTGCATCATTTCTTTTTTCACTAAAATCTCCAGAAAACCCACAAGCTTTCCCTGGCATCCATATTCAGGATGGACATGTTAGCCTGACCTTCTCCTGCGACACTTGGGTTCTGTTCTGAAATAGGAGTCTATGCTTTGCCCCATGCTAGATGTTAAGGAGGATGCATGGCCCATATCCTCAAGATTTAATACTTTTTGTAGATGATAGAAATACAGATAAGAAAATTAGAGAACAATCCAAAATGTCCACAATCAAAATGAGCTAGAATCAATGACTTGATGAAATGCCAAAAATTACAACACTGAAATCAAAGCTTCCACTCTGCTCTTGTTCAACAAGAACATAAACACTGAGAGAGAACACTTGTCAGCTTAGAAGGTTTGAACCGTTCTCTTTATCTCCTTATTGTAAAACTCATCCCAGCCTCTTCTCCTTAGGCTTCTTATCCCTCCAACTGTGGCTCCTGGAAAGTACACTTCACCTTTGTCCTTCAATTCTTGCTTTGTGATTATTAGTTAAAACAGCATAATACCGTCAGGGGAAGATTGCAAAGAAAATGTGTCACTCGTCATTCTGTCCAGTCCTGGCTTCCTTGCATTCAGTGTACTCACAGAGCACACTCCATTCAGGGCTTTTTTTTTTAATTTTTTAATTTATTTCTAGGAGAGAGAGAGAGATAGCGTGAGCAGGGGAGGGTCAGAGAGAGAGGGGGAGATACAGACTCTGAAATTGGCTCCAGGCTCTGAGCTGGCAGTGAGCACAGAGCCCGACGCGGGGCTCGAACCCACGAACCGCGAGATCATGACCTAAGCGAAAGTCGGATGCTTAACCGACTAAGCCACCCAAGCGCCCCATTCAGGGCATTTTTTAAAGTAGACTTCATTTTTTTAAATATTTGTTTATTTTGAGGGAGAGGGAGGGAAGGAGGTGGGGGAGGTGCAAAGAGAATCCCAAGCAGACTCCACACTGACAGCGCTGATGCAGGGCTCGAACTCAGGAACCGTATGATCATGACCAGAGCCAAAATTAAGAGTCAGACGTTTAACTGACTGAGCCAGCCAGGCCCTTAAGTAGACCTTATTTTTTACAGTAGTTTTAAGCTCACAGCAAAATTGAACAGAAGTCACATGGATTTTCCATATACCCTCTGCTCCCACATGTGCACAGCTTCCTGTGTTATCAGCATCCCCCACCAGCACGGTCCACTCGTTACGATCGCCGAGCCTACCTAGTGCCCATTTCTTACCTGACATGTCATTAACACTTTTCCATGCTCCTACATGGCCACGGTGACTGGTTCTGCTAGTCGTCTAATATTCCACCGAGCCCCCCTGCCTGATGCTCACTCGGTTAGAAGGCACACATTTCCCACCTTTTGGAAAGAAGTACAGTTTGCCATTGGAGTTATTGACCCAGTTAAGGATTAACATTTAGAATGTGAGAAGCAATGAGAAGTTTCACTTCCTAGGTCATATTCTCATGTGAAAGTCTTCAAGAGTAAGCATCATTATCTTCAGATGATAAAAATGAAAAAGGAAAGGATGATAAGCAATAGCAAGCTCCCTCCTACACTCCAAGTTTCTGCTTGGTGCTCTGTACACATGACCTTACTTAGTCTTCCTAAATGAGTCCATAATTCCTGCTTCTTGCAGACAAGGACACTGAATGAGAAGATTGTTTGAGTCTGCTAAGCAAGTGAGTGACAAAGTCAAGATTTCAGTCTAGGTTTGTTATATTCCAGACACCCTGATTTTACCCGTTTTCCCATGGCACTCTGCCAAGGAAAGCTGTTGACTTTTGTAAGACCTTGAGTTAAGTTCACAAAGAGATTCCTGGTCATGGGTTTTCTTCCTAGATTGCATTAAGTGGAGAGAGCAGGGAGGTTAGAAAGAATTGTCCTATCCCTTGTATGTCAACTAAAATGATCCCCCCAAACTGATGAATTAGTCAATAAGCACTTTTTAAGAACAAAGTCAGAATAGCATCATGGGTGACTGTACAGGCCTAGCATCAGACTTCTTACATTCTATACCTCTCTGGATCTTGTTTCCTTCATCTGTATAGTGGTAATAATAATTATTCTGTCACACAAGATTGTTGGGAGGAGTTTCTGAGAGAATTCATTAATAGCTTTTACTGTGAAATATGGTTATTGATGCTATTGCTATTGACCTGTTGACGGTGATGTTGACTTGTTAACATTGTTATTGATGTACTGACTTTGTCTGCATTGTTGATATTGCTGGTACTGGTGTGGATGATGTTGATGTCACCATTTTCCATGTGGTTGATCTATTGACATTGTTAACATCAGTCTTAACTGCTTGTTGATATTGTTGACTTGTTGATCTTGGTATAACTTGCTGATGATTTTATGATGTTGTTGACATTGCTGTTGTTACTGATGTGGACATTTTCAGTGTTGCTATTTTATTAACATTGGTAACATTATTGACATTGGTATTAGCTTGTTGATGTTGTAGACTTGTTACTGGCTTGTGGTGGTTATTGGCTTTGCTACTGGTTGTTATTAAGCACTATATTTCCTTCTCTTTTTCCTCACAAGGTGGCTCACTTGGTCCTCAAGGCTCATGCCAGAGTTTGGCACCACTATAATAGCCACTATCGTCCACAGCAGCAGGGAAGTGTGGGCATTGTGTTGAACTCAGACTGGGCAGAACCTCTGTCCCCAGAGAGGCCTGAGGACCTCAGTGCCTCTGAACGCTTCTTGCACTTCATGCTGGGCTGGTTTGCACACCCCATCTTTGTGGATGGAGACTACCCTGCTACCCTGAAGGCCCAGATCCAACAGATGAACCAGCAGTGCTCCAGTCCTGTGGCCCAGCTTCCTGAGTTCACTGAGGCAGAAAAGCAACTCCTAAAAGGCTCTGCTGATTTTCTGGGTCTGTCTCATTACACTTCCCGCCTTATCAGTGAGGCCCAGCAAGACACCTGCATCCCCAGCTATGATACCATTGGAGGCTTCTCCCAACATGTGGACCCTGCATGGCCCCGGACCTCATCCTCTTGGATTTATGTGGTGCCCTGGGGTATAAGGAGGCTGTTGCAGTTTGTATCTTTGGAATACACAAGAGGAAAAGTTCCGATCTACCTGGCTGGGAATGGCATGCCCATAGGGGAGACTGAAGATCTCTTCGAGGATTCCTTGAGAGTAGACTACTTCAATAAATATATCAATGAGGTCCTCAAAGGTAAGAACAGTGGATATGCTGGTGATTGGAAGGTGGGTGGTACTTCTCCAAGTCTTCAGATTTGTGTTTAATGAGACAGAGTCTCCTAAGAAAACAAAGCCTAAAAGTAGTATTAGTAGTAATAGCATGAGCCCTTCACAGCAGCCTCCTAGATGTTACCACCAGAAGCCTCAAGTGTTTGTTTCTATGTTCTTATTTCCTATAATGCTGCCTCCTACATTCTGCCCATCTGAGTCCTATCCATTGATCAAAGACTCATCATCTTTTAACACATTCATTTAAGAAATATTTAGTTAGAGCCTATTATGTGCCACACATTGCACAAGACAGTAAGGGTAAAATATTGAACAAATATCATCTTTTCCCATAGACACTCAGTCTACAGAGGGACATAGACAGAAAATTGTAATAAAAGATGACAGTGGCATTATAGGATGGGACTCCAACCCATTAAATCTTCCCCTGTTGTTCTGGCCACATTCATCTCCATCTCCTTTAGTCAGCTATAAAATCTATATTCCACATCATTCACTTTGATCCAGTTAGTTCATATCAACAGCACCAGTCTTACCTGACACAGTTTCAAATGTCTTTTTAAATTTTTTAAAAGATATTTTTAAGGTTTATTTTTGAGGGAGAGAGAGAGAGAAAGAGCAAGGGAGAGGCAGAGAGAGGGAGACATAGAATCCAAAGCAGATGCTGGGTTCCAGGCTGTCAGCACAGAGCCCGATGTGGGGCTCAAACTCACAAGCTGTGAGATCATGACCTGACATGACCTGACTGAGTTGCCCGAGCACCCTTAAATTTTTTAAAAATTTTAATTCCAGTAGAGTTAGCATACATTGTTATATTGGTTTCAGGTGTACATAGGTGTATATAGTAATCTTATAATTCTATACATTGCTTAGTGCACATTATGATAAATGTACTTATAATCTCCTTCACCTACTTAACCCATCCGCCTACCCCTCCTCTCCAGTAACTGTCAGTTTGTTCTCTATGGTTAAGAGTCAGCTTCTTGGTTTATCTCTTTTATTCTTTGTTCATTTGTTTTGTTTCTTCCACATATGAATGGAATCATATCATGTCTTTCTCTGACTTACTTCACTTACCATTATATCATCTAGATCCATCCATGTTGTTGCAGATGACAAGATTTCATTCTTTTTTATGGCTGAGTAATATTCTATTTCTATTCTATTCATATTCTATGTAAATACCACACCTTCTTTATCTATTCATCTATTGACGGACACTTGGGCTGCTTGCATAATTTGGCTATTGTAACTAATGCTGCAATAAACAGAGTTCATGTATCTTTTCAAATTAGTATTTTTATATTCTTTGTAAATACCCAGTAGTGGAATTACTAGATCATATGGTAATTCTATTTTCAATTTTTTTTTTTTTTTTAATTTCTAGAGAGAGAGAGACAGTGTGAGCAGGGGAGGGTCAGAGAGAGAGGGAGTCACAGACTGAAACAGGCTCCAGGCTCTGAGCTGGCAGTCAGCACAGAGCCCGACGCGGGGCTCGAACCCACGAACCGCGAGATCATGACCCAAGCGAAAGTCAGACGCTTAACCGACTAAGCCACCCAGGTGCCCCATATTTTCAATTTTTTTTGAGGAATATCCGTCCTGTTTTCCACAGTGACTGCACTAAGTTACATTCCGACCAACAGTGCATGAGGGCTTCTTTTTCTCCACATCCTGACCAACACTTACTGTTTCTTGTGGTTTTGATTTTAGCTATTCTGACAGGCATGAGGTGATATCTCATTGTAGTTTTGATTTATATTTCCCTGATGATTAGTAGTGTTGAACACCTTTTCATGTATCCATTGGCCATCTGGATGTCGTCTTTGGAGAAATGTCTGCTTGTGTCTTTGGTTCATTTTTTAGTTGGTTTGTTTTTTAGGTGTTGAGTTGTATCAGTTCTTTATATATTTTGGATATTAATCCTTTATAGGATATGTTATTTTCAAATATATTCTCCCATTCCAGGGGTTATCTTTTAGTTTTGTTGATTGTTTCCTTTATTGTGAAGAAGCACTTTATTTTTATGTAGTCCTGATAGTTTATTTTTGCTTTTGTTTCCCTTGGCTCAGGACACCTATCTAGAAAGATGTTGATATGTCTGATGTCAGAGAAGTTACTGCCTGTGCTTTCTTGGATTTTTATGGTTTCAGGTCTCTCATTTAGGTCTTTAATCCATTTTGAGGGGTTTTTTTGTTTGTTTGTTTATGGTGTAGAAAATTGGTCCACTTTCATTCTTCGGCATGTAGTCGTTCAATTTTCTCAACACTGTTTGTTGAAGGAACTGTCTTTTTCCCATGTCTTTTTATTCCAAGTAAAAAGGAATGGCAAATAGTTTTCATCTCATATATGAGCACTAATCAAGTGATGCATAACTAGTCAGCTGCCTAGAGGGCTCTTCTGAGAAGATTTCAAGGCCGTGTGTAGATTCAAATACAAAGAGTTGGTTAGCCATACCTACCATGGCCACTGCAGTAGAGTGGAGACACACAACCAGTGTTCATGAGGCCAGACACCTTCTCTTAGACTTTGCTTGTGTTCAGCATCAGGGTTACAATCCTGTAATCTTCACAATCTTGGAGTCCCATTAGGATGTTATCTCAAGTAATCTTTGCAACAGCCTTGTCAGAAAATAGGAGCAGAGATTTTCCTCATGGGACCATTGTGAAAACTGATGCTCTGAGAGATTACATGGTGTGCCCAAAAAGCCAGTGATGGAAACTATAGACCTTTCTATCGCTGGCTCAGCAATACCTACTAACCTATGCAGCTTCTATTTATCTTTCTCTCTAGAGACTTTTACAGCCTGGGACATAGTAGGTGTTTACTAAATTATTTGTTGAATGAATAAATTAATTATATAAATTAAATGAATTGCCTGCCTCTTCCACGGTCAGTGTTAAGAAGCTGTGTAATCTGATAAAAATAGGGCTCAAATCTTTGCTGGTTGCCAGTTGGAGCTCAAAGTCATTGCTTTACTTTGACAGTGGTTTTTGGTTGAGTCACTAGATGCTGTTTTAATTCTCTCACAGTTCTGCAGGCCAGAAGTCCAAAATGGAGATGCCAGTAGGGGCCACTCTGCCTCCAAAGTCTCCAGAGGAGACTCTCTCCTTGTCTCTTCCAGCATCTGGTGGCTCCAGGCATTTCTTGACTGGTGGCTGCATTGCCCTAATCTCTGCCTCGATCTTCATGGGGACCTTCTCTATTTCTCTTTTAAGGATGCGTGGACTCCCAGTTAATGCAGGATGATCTCATCTTTTTTTTTTTTTTTAATGTTTTATTTATTTCTAGGAGGGAGAGAGAGAGACAGCATGAGCAGGGGAGGACCAGAGAGAGAGAGAGTCACAGACTGAAACAGGCTCCAGGCTCTGAGCTGGCAGTCAACACAGAGCCCGACGCAGGGCTCGAACCCACGAACCACGAGATCATGACCTGAGCGAAAGTCGGACGCTTAACCGACTAAGCCACCCAGGCGCCCCATGGGATGGATGATCTCATCTTAATATCCTTAACTTAATTACATCTACAAAGACCCTTTTTCCAAATAAGATTACATTAACTGGTTAAGATTTGGACATATCTTTTTGGAGACCACCATTCAACTCACTGTACCAGGGAATACCTTACTGTAGGCATTATTTCTCTTTAAGATGGGATGTGTGATCATTTTATGTCAATATTGCTAGATATGAGGAAAAACAAAAGTATATCTTAAAAATTAAATGATTTATGCATTCTACTAAAAAACAACAACCAAGGAGTCTTGATAGTAGCAGATGGGACACATTCTCGTATTCATTTTGTGGCAGGGACACTCTTCTGGATGGAGATTTATGACCATGTATGTGGCCTGATGATTTGTGGGCATCTTGTGGATTTTCTTTTATTCATTCTAAGGGAAAAGGGTTAACATTTTTGGGGTAACTTAAATCCCCTCCAAAATGTGTGCATCAAAAGGAAAACCTTTAAATAGCAACATTAGTAACAGAGCCTTTATTTTTTTTTTAATTTTATTTTTACTTTTTGTTTTTTGAGAGAGGGAGAGAAAACATGAGTGCAAGCAGGGGAGGGGCAGAAGGAGGGAAAGAATCCAAAGCAGGCTCCATCCTCAGCACAGAGCCCGAAGGTAGGGGGCAGGAGGCTCCATCTTATGACCAACTGTGAGATCATGACCTGAGCCAAAATCAAGAGTCAGACACTTAACCAACTGAGTCACCCAGGTGCCCCACAAAGACTTTAAAATAATCCCAAGTTTTGTTTTTCTCCATAGCTATCAAGGAGGACTTGGTGGATGTTCGATCTTACATTGCTCGTGCCCTCATGGATGGCTTTGAAGGCCCCTCTGGTTACAGCCAGAAGTTTGGACTGTATCATGTCAACTTCAATGACAGCAGCAAGCCAAGGACTCCCAGGAAATCTGCCTACTTTTTCACCAGCATCATTGAAAAGAATGGTTTCCTCCCCAAGGCAGTAAAGAGACTGCCACCACCCAGTATAGCCAACTTTCCGCGTAAAATCAGAGCCTTCACTTTTCCATCTGATGTGCCCTCCAAGGCTAAAGTAGTTTGGGAAAAGTTCTCCAACCAACCCAAGTTTGAAAGAGATTTGTTCTACCACGGTACTTTCAGAGACGACTTTCTGTGGGGCGTATCCTCATCAGCCTATCAGATTGAAGGAGCTTGGAATGCTGATGGCAAAGGCCCCAGCATCTGGGATAACTTCACCCACACGCCAGGGAGCAATGTGAAAGGCAATGCCACTGGAGACGTTGCCTGTGACAGCTATAACCAGCTGGATGCTGATCTCAATATGCTTCGAGCTTTGAAGGTGAAGGCCTATCGCTTCTCTATCTCCTGGTCGCGGATTTTCCCAACAGGGAGAAACAGTTCCATCAACAGATACGGTGTTGATTATTACAACAGGCTGATCAATGGCTTGGTGGCAAGCAACATCTCTCCCATGGTGACGCTGTTCCACTGGGACCTGCCCCAGGCCCTCCAGGATATTGGAGGCTGGGAAAATCCTTCCTTGACTGAGTTGTTTAACAGCTATGCGGACTTCTGTTTCCAGACCTTTGGGGACAGAGTCAAGTTCTGGATGACCTTTAATGAACCCACATACCAGGCATGGTTGGGTTATGGCTCAGGAGATTTTCCTCCAAAGGTGAAGGACCCAGGCTGGGCACCTTACAGAATTGGCCACGCAATCATCAAAGCTCATGCCAGAGTGTATCACACTTATGATGAGAAATACAGACAGGAACAGAAGGGGGTCGTCTCTTTGAGTCTCAGTGCACACTGGGCAGAACCCAAGTCCCCTGAGATCCCAAGGGATGTGGAGGCAGCTGACCGAATGCTGCAGTTCTCACTGGGCTGGTTTGCCCACCCCATTTTCCGAAACGGAGACTATCCCGATGCCATGAAGTGGAAAGTGGGGAACAGGAGTGAGCTTCAACACTTAGCCACCTCCCGCCTGCCAAGCTTCACTGAGGAAGAGAAGAGATACATCCGGGCTACAGCTGACGTGTTCTGCCTCAACACCTACTCCTCCAGAATTGTGCAGCACAAAACACCCAGGTTAAACCCACCATCCTATGAAGACGACCAGGAGACAACCGAGGAGGAGGACCCTTCGTGGCCTGACACAGCAATAAACAGAGCTGCACCCTGGGGGACACGAAGACTGCTCAATTGGATCAAGGAAGAGTACAGTGACATCCCCATTTACATCACTGAAAATGGAGTGGGGCTGACAAATCCGAAAGTGGAAGATACCGATAGGATATTTTACTACAAAACCTACATCAATGAAGCTTTGAAAGGTATGTGAGAATTCATGTCCCCTTTACAGAATCTTCCACCATCCATATGTCATGTGCCTGAGATGGTATGGCAAAGTGGATTACAAACCATCAACAAGTCTCTCTTTGGCCGTAACTGCATAAGTATTTTCCTGTCTGGGGTTACATATCCCTTTGGAAATCTGAAAAAAGCCATGGTCATCTCCCCAGATGTACACACACAAAGTCCCCATACGAGTATTTTCATGAGTCCATCCATGCATTATTAAGCAACTACTATGTAACAAGTTCTATTTTCAGTGCAGCGAACAAAGAGATAACTTTCTGTTAACATGGTGCTTATGTTATATTCTGGTGAGTTCCATGCACCCCAGAGCAAGAAACTCTTCTCTAAAACACATTTCTATGTGTAACTTCTAAAGTGGGCTGAGACTCCTGATTTCAAGCCTGTCCCTTTACCCCAACAGAAGAATCTGATTTACAAAGATCAGTCATTAATACTTGGTATGAGGGCATCAGTGCTGGCAAAAAAGACAAGGTGCTCTGTCCATCTGGGCATACACGGCTCATGTGTACAAGTTAATGGTTTCAATTGCTGTCATAAGTGACGTGCCAGTACTAGTCTAGGGCCCTTGAGGACCTCACCCTCCTGGTGTAAAGCTCTTCTCTGCTTACTTTGGAATGTTTCCAGCCTACCGACTCGATGGTGTAGACCTTCGAGGGTATTCTGCATGGTCTCTGATGGACAACTTTGAGTGGCTGAATGGCTACACAGTCAAGTTTGGACTGTACCATGTTGATTTCAATAACACGAACAGGCCTCGCACAGCAAGAGCCTCTGCCAGGTACTACACAGAGGTCATCACCAACAACGGCATGCCACTCTCCAGGGAAGACGAGTTTGTCTATGGCCAGTTTCCCAATGGCTTCATCTGGAGTGCGGCTTCCGCTGCATATCAGGTGAGAAATCCGGGGCAGTTCAGTGACCTCTATTGCAGACCTACTATGTGCCAGGCTGTGGGCTCGGTGCTAGAAGGGCAGACAAGAGCAGGGGATTGTCACAGACCTGGAGGGGGAAAGTATGGGTGCCGTGCAAAGAATCTGGGAGGTCCTCTCCCTGGACAGCCCAGCTTCTTCACATCCCCAAATTCAGGCAGACCCATGGCTGCTCGGACTATGCTGAGATGGACGTTGGCGGGCAAAATGGAGCAGGGGGACCTGGGCACAAACACTTAGGCAGAGACCCAGAAACTGGAAGATTGCCTGCTGGAATGTGTTTGTTTCTTACCTTGTCTCTTCTGAGCAGGCAGTTTGCTCAAAATGGCTGTCATGCAGGCCTGGGCTTGTTTTGATGTCCTGACAACATCATACTATAACCTTACTCATGCCCAAATAAGCTCGATAATCCAGAAAATAGGAAGGTTTTCCTTCTTTGTAGAAAAAGATAAAAAGCAAAGAGTCATGTGCCCAGGCAGCCTGTGGGGGTCCCTGCTTTACGTCTTCTGCCTCCATTCATTTTCTTCAAAGCAGGAGTGGAGGCTCTGTGTGTTCCCTGTGGACCCTGGGCAGGGTTGCTGTGAGCTGACCTGACTTTGGGTGTGCCCAGCCCTTGGGTTTCTTCTAGGCAGCCATAGCTCCTAAAGGTGTTTTTGAGAGGGTCAGGGTTGGCTCCTCCTGGATGACTGTACTGTACCAGGTGACAGTGAAGTCCCAGACTAAATTCTGCCATGTCCAGATATTTATTAACTACATGTGCAAACACAAAACCTCTTCATGTATCCTATTCTGTGGACTGGAGGAAACCCCAGTTCTTGGTCTTCGGTGCTCTGGCCAATACTTTACATGGAGGAAATACTTGAGGACATGCCAGGGTTTCAGAGACCGTGTTCTGTGACTCTTCCTGAAGGTAGAGTCGTTGGTAGCCAGGTTTCATCAGTTTGGCCTGACTGACATTTGCATGCATAAGTCCTTGTTGGGGGGCTGTCCTGTGCACCATAGGATGTTAAGCAGCATCCCTGACCTCTACCCACTAGAGGTCAGCAGATTCTTCCCCAAGTTGTAACAACTAAAAATGCCTGTAGACATTTGCTAAATGTCTCTTCAGGATCAAAATACTCCCTGGGTGAGAACTACTATGCACAGGCTTATAGCTGGACACAGGAAGGGTTAGGAATTTATTCTAGGGCACAAGTGACAGACCGTGTAGGATTCTTAAACCCCGCCCATGCAAGAGAAAAGGAGTGTCCTTGAAAAGCTTTTAGCCAACCCACATCTTGAATAGACCGTCAGCAGGCACAATTGTCACCATTTGGAACATTATGTAGTCTAATTTGCAAAGGGTCAAGTATGGATCAAGAATTGATGAGAGGGCTTATACTGTGGACTTCCTGATTAGATACTACCTGATTGTGCATTATTTTTAAAACCTTTTATTGGGAAATCCTTTTTGAACACAGAAAAGTTGCAGAAATAATAGAGGTCTCCTGTATATCCTTTTCCCATATTCCTCAACTGTTAAAAGTTTACTATTTGCCGTATTTTCTGTGTGTGTGTGTGTGCGCACGCGCGCGTACACACACACACACACATACATAAATAGTATATATATGAAACTGATTTTGTCACTTGAATAAGAAAGTATTTACCAGGTTTATCTAACATAAAATTAAGTATTTTTTAGTTATAAATAATAATTACTTTGTGGGGAGCTACTTGGAGACTAGAAATAGCCTGTTCCTTGTCAAATTTCACCCGCTGATTTTAGCAACTGTTGATAATTTGTACCTGAATCCGTTATTAGCTGTGATAGCTGACAAATGGTGATTTTCTAATTTCATGATTCCTCTTATATTTATCAGGTGGCATTCAACAGAAAGGTCAAGCTTGGACTTTTCTCCTATTTATTCATACTATATAAGTATGCATTAGCAGTATAGCCTCAGGGAGTCTTATTTTATTCAATGAATTCTACTATTATTATGTATTTAGATGTTCACATTTTCCACATGTTGCCACGGGGAGTGCCTTTTAGCCAGATCCTGTGTCCTTTCCACATGGCCCGAGCACTTCCTTAGTTCTCTCTGGTACAGGGTGTTTCAGGCTCATCTTGTACCTTTTCTGCCCCAGCCCTGTAATCATCCCTTTCTCTAATGAGCCCTGGTTTCTCTTGATGGGGGCAAAATTTAGAAACCAAGATCTAGGTGCTGGATGTGCTCACTGCTACTGGGGAGTCATCATTCTTCACCCTCACTAGACAGAACTAGGAAATACACGTGTGTATACGCACAAACACACGTGCACTTGTTTATTTCTATATCTACCCCATCTCTATGTAGGTTAAATTTTTTTTAATGTTTATTGATTTTTGAGAGAGAGAGAGTGAGAGTGTATGTGTGAGCAGGGGAGAGGTAAAGAGAGAGGGAGATAAAGAATCCAAAGCAGGGTCCAGGCTCCGAGCTGTCAGTACAGAGCCCGATGTGGAACTCAGACTCATGAACCACAAGATCATGACCTGAGCTGAAGTTGGGCACTTAACTCACTGAGCCACCCAGCCTCCCTACCCTCATCTCTGTGTAGATTTTAAAACCATGAGTTCATACTTATACCTCCAAATCCAATTCACAGGGTCGATGCTAGCCCTCTCGTTGCCCATATTTGTGTCTCTTTTCTCCAGTGGTGAAAAATCTAGCTCCTAATAGCCTCAACATGTTTACTTAGTTCCTCGATCCCCCTGCATTAACTGATCTCTTGCACTGGTGCCTTCCTGCTCGTGCTGAGCCCACTTGCATGGGGCTGTGCGGGCCACGCTGGGGCATATGTTGTTGGTCAGGATGCCAGCACTGCCTTACCTCCATCCAGTCACATGGGGTATGTGCAGTAGTGCTTTAAAGTAAATTACAGGGACACCTGGGCAGCTCAGATGTTTAAGCATCCAACTTCAGCTCAGGTCATGATCTCATGGTTCATGAGTTGGAGCCCTGTGTTGAGCTCTGTGTTGACAGCTTGGAGCCTGGAGCCTGCTTGGATTCTCCGTCTCCCTCTCTCTCTCTTTGCCCCTTGTGCTCTCTCTCTCTCATAAATAAATAAACATTTTTAAAAAAGTAAATTACAGAACTTGGAACTGTCATACTACCCAAGCCTGTAAGTAGGCATTTGCCTAGTGGCTCATGGTCACTTTTCCTATAAGGTAGGTGGGAGGAGAGAAAGGAGGCACAGGGCCCAGGCCCTGATGACAAATTCTGCCTCCACAGCTGGCATCACTGTTTGACTGTGATTGGGGCTAGAGGCATGTGGAATTGTTCAGTGAGACTTTCAGTGAGCAGCTACCATATACCAGACATGGCTACATTAAGTGTTGGGATGCCAAGATCAAAGTCACAATCGCTGAGTCTTGTGGGAAGCCCATCAGCACTCCCGTAACTGCGAGATGCAGCATGATACTGCCAGGGTGGACACAGAGTGTGTGCAGAAAGGCTTAGGAGTTCACAGATCAGAGGGTGGCCAGGGGAGGTGACGCTGACTTGGGTCCTGACTTGCAGCTCACCCACTGACAGGAAGGAACTTGTGAGGGCTTGACTGCATGATGTAATTTGACCATGTCTTGTCATCTTGAGATCGAAGGTGCATGGAGAGCAGATGGCAAAGGACTGAGTATCTGGGACACATTTTCTCACACACCACTGAAGGTTGGAAATGATGACACTGGAGATGTGGCCTGTGACAGTTATCACAAGATTGCTGAGGACGTGGTCGCCCTGCAGAACCTGGCTGTCTCCCACTATCGCTTCTCCATCTCCTGGTCTCGCATCCTCCCGGATGGAACCACAAAGTATATCAACGAAGCAGGCCTCAACTACTACGTGCGGCTCATTGACGCGCTGCTGGCTGCCAACATCAAGCCCCAGGTGAGGTTGGGCCCCCACTGGGGGGTCGGTCAAGTCCACATGGGGCAGCCACCTGGGCCAGGGAGCTCTTGGTTGTGTAAACAAAATGCTGTTTTCAGGTTCAGTTTTTGAACATAAATTCACATGATGCAGAATTTAAAAAGCATTAAGAGTCCACAGTGAGACTTTGCTTCAGTCTCTGACCCTGAGCCAGCCAGTTCCCCTCCCTGTAAGCAGCCAAGTTTGCGAGGTTCTCATGTCTGTCTTCTGCAGAGGCCGCCGGCCAGGAGATGTTTACATATGTGCATGTGTGTTCCTCGTCCCTCTTTTTCCCTGATGGTCACATATATGCAGTTTGATGCTTGCTTTTATTCAACAATATTTTTGTTTTTGTTTTTGTTTTTTTAATATTTGTTTATTTATTATGAGAGAGAAAGAGCAGGGATGTGAAAGACAGGGAGAAAGAGAATCCCAAGCAGTCTCCCCACTGTCAGGGCAGAGCCCAGCACAGGGCTCAATGCCACAAACTGTGAGATCATGACCTGCACTGAAGTCAAGAGTCAGATGCTCAATCGACTCAGCCACCGAATCAATCCCCTCCTTTTTTTTTTTAAAGTAGGCTTCATACCCAGTGGGGATCCCAACATTGGGGTGAGCTCATGACCTTGAGATCAAGACATGAGCTAGGATCAAGAGTGGCATGCTTAATGGACTGAGCCCTTAACAGTATTTACACATATTTTCACAACCATATGTAGCTTCCCTGTTTATTTTTCTTAAAGTTTTGTGAAATTGTTTGTACCTTACTTCTTGAATTACTTTCCTGTTAACACTCTTCCCTGTGATGTTTCCAGTCTTTTGCCATCTTAACCAATGGTGCAATGAGTAACCACAGGCGTACATAATTGTGGGTGTAAGTTTATCATCTGTAGGCTGTGGTCCTAGAAGCAGAATTGCTGGGCAAAAGGGCGTGTGTTTTGCAGCCAGGAGTTATTTTTTCTTAATGTTTTTATTTATAATTTTTGAGGGAGAGAATGAGTCGAGCAAGCAGGGAGGGGCAGAGAGAAAAGGGGAATGAGGATCTGAAGCAGGCTCTGCACTGACAGCAAAATCCCAATGCAGGGCTAGAACTCACAAACCATGAGATCATGACCTGAGCTAGGTCGGACCGCCCAACCAACTGAGGCCCCAGGCACCCTGAGAGGAGTTATTATGAGTAATAATACAGAAGCTCACTTGTGCACTTACTTTGTTGTCACCAAAATTTTAAAACTTTCCTTGGGAGCCTAAGAATGCATCTCTTCTTGACCTGGGCCGTGTGTGATAAGCGCTGGAGGGCGCTCTTCCGTGAAGCTCTGCGGTTCTCTGCTGTGCTGGCTGGGATTATATACCACGGCCAGAACATAATCTCCGCATGACCACTTTTCTCCCCTCCAAATAAAGTGCTATCTGGACTTTTCCCTTCATATCAGTAATATTGCAGGAGCTAACCAGCCACCTAACACTTATTACCAGGAATGTTGAGAGAGAGAACGGCCAGGTGGCTGCCCTGAGCGGACAAGGAGCTTGATCACACACAACTCAGAACAACATCAGAGAATGTTTAACTCAGGCTCAACCGATCATGTAACCCTTGAAGGCATGGAGGCACTGAAGAAAGAAAAGGTGCTAGGGCAGGGAAAGCTTCAGGGAGGTGTGGAGCCTGAAGAGAGGAGCACGTGGCTGGATGGGTGGGCAGGGGAAGGGCATGCCATGCAAAGGGAGAGACTGGGTCTGGGCTAAAGATGGTTGGTGGCCCAGTGCAGACTGAGGAGAGTGGGGATCTGGCTTAGCCAGGACAGGGTGTGTGAGGGCATCAAGGGGAAGTCCAGGGGACAACCAAGGTCACAAGGACATGGCCAGGTGACCCATCTCCAGCAAAGTGTTCCCCCCTCCCCAGGAAGAGCCTCCAGACCCAGCGGATAAAGTTCCCGGGGGTGTCCCTTCATAAGGGAAAGGCTTCCACTCTCCTCCTGGAGCCTCAGAGCCTCACTTAGTACAGTCTATCCAGGAGGGTTCTGAAGCAGCAGCGTCTCTGATTCCTGACTGCAACCAGAGCAACACTGAAGAGGGGCCACGGTGGAGGCCACGTAGGCCTCACAACAATTCCATGACAAGTAGGTCTTCCTGCCTGAGCCTAGGTCACAAAGCTGGTAGGTGGCAGAGCCAGCACTCAAACCCAGGCTTCTCCGAACCAGGTATGAGTCTCACAGTCTCAGCACAGCCACCCTCCCCCTCCCACCAAAGAACCCGTGAGCTGTTTCGTCTCCTCATTCATTCTCAGCTTTGGTAGCATTTGTGCTGGTGCACACGGCATCCGTGATTTCCCATGAAAGTAGGTTGATGGAGCTGCCTTGCTTCTGCACAGGTGACCATTTACCACTGGGACCTACCCCAGGCACTCCAGGATGTTGGAGGCTGGGAGAATGACACCATTGTGCAGCGCTTTAAAGAGTATGCAGATGTGCTCTTCCGGAGGCTGGGAGACAAGGTGAAGTTTTGGATCACTCTGAATGAGCCCTTTGTCATCGCTAACCAGGGCTATGGCTACGGGACATCAGCTCCAGGTAAAGGTCCCAGGCCCAGCTTGTCAGCTCTCTGGGGTGTAGTGTTCTCAGTGCCACCATGACTTGAAACCCAGGTGGCCCAGGAAGAGGAGGCCATGAAAGCGCGTGGCGGGGCCTCACAATCCCTGCCTCTTGCTCAAGGCTGCCTGACAGGCAGCAGGTTTCCCCTTCTGACACAACTTTTAAAAGCTAAATAAGGATTTTGCATCTCCGTACTCTCCAACTAGCTTCATTTCTTTGTACTTTTTTTGACCTGCCTCAGATGGGAAGCTCGTCCAGATGAGGGACGTGGTCTAAGCGGTTTAGGGAAGGCCGAGTCCTCAGACTGTACAGGTCCTCAGTGTGCTTTCTGCAGCTTCAAAATCCAAAAGTTTCCAAGAATTGATTTGGATGATCTGAGCTCATCCTGACGTGAACCAATACGAGGCTGCTCATGGACATTATCCCACTAGTGTCAACATTTCTGCTGCAGACACGTTCGGGTCCTTGGTTACAGAGCGCTTTCCTGGGCCTCACTGGGGTGATGTGTAAGCACGTTACATGCAACTTACTACTTTTTTAAGACACACAAACCTTTTACTTCCAAACCACATGGACCCTAAGGGTTTTGAATAAGAGATTGTGGACCTGCCCTGGTCCCTTTTGAACCATCTAATTTACCTTTTCTCTAGTTGTGAGCTCAAGAGAATAAATTTCTCTTTTTTTCCAAGGAAATTTGATTTCCAAGGAAATCCAGGAATTTGATTTCCAAGGAAATCCAAGGAAATTTCCAAGGAATCGCATGTCAAAGCCAAAAAGTACCACAAACTGTTACCACACTTATCTCCCCTTGATCCTTGGTCACTGCTTTGGTTTACCCTTCTTTCAACTTCCTTCAACACATGAGAGGTGGCCTTTCTCATGACATTCGCTCTCAAGGAATCTGTCACCTGCTTCCATCAGCTACATTCTCCAGCCTTACTTCCACCTGCTGTGCCAGGATGTCAACTCCCAGGGCACATACTCTGCTGGGAACTTTGCCTGGGACATAGGAGCCGCTCACTGGGGGAGACAAACAGAAACCAACATTTACCAAGTGTCTTCTCACCAGACAAAGTGCTGTTTGGTGCTTCACATATGAGATCTCATTTCTTTCTCACAAGAACTCTCTTTTGCTCCAAGGAGGAGCCTGAAAGATTGAATTACCCAGTTAAACAGCCAGTGAGTAAGAAGTGAAGCCAGGATTTGAATTTCCTTCCTCCTAACACCCAAACCTACACTCCCCCAAACACAGAGGCCACCTATAGGCAGAGAGTAATATTTTTTTTTTAATGTTTTATTTATTTGAGAGAGAGAAAGAGAGCGTGAGCAGGGGAGGGTCAGAGAGAGAGGGAGACACAGAATCTGAAACAGACGCCAGGCTCTGAGCTAGCTGTCCACACAGAGCCCGACGCGGGGCTCGAACTCATGAACCGCGAGATCATGACCTGAGCCGAAGTCAGATGCTTAACTGACTGAGCCACCCAGGAGCCCGCAGAGAGTGATATTCTTGGCCATGTTCATTCCTCACTGACATCCATGTGTTGTGTTTCCAGGAATCTCCTTTAGGCCTGGCACTGCCCCCTACATTGTTGGCCACAACCTAATAAAGGCTCACGCTGAGGCCTGGCATCTCTACAACGATGTGTACCGTGCCAGCCAAGGTGGCGTGATTTCCATCACCATCAACAGCGACTGGGCTGAGCCCAGGGACCCCTCCAACCAGGAGGATGTGGAGGCAGCCAGGAGATACGTCCAGGTGTGTTTGTCCTCTGCTCATCTGTTTTCCCTCCTGTCATGAGCGAATGGAAATATAATTAGATTACAAAACAAAGATTTAGGTTGAAGCCCCTGTTTTGCTATTACCTTATTTTGTGAACTTGGGAAAATCACTTAACCATTTTTGTACCTTAGTTTTCTCACATATGGAGTGGAGATGACCTATCTATATCACAGGTTTGCTGTGATCAAAGTTCTTTGGGGTGGAGTTTTCTTTTAAGTCTTAAAAATGATTTGTACATGTACCCCTTGCTGCATGCAACCCTGGCTTGAAGGTAACCAACAGAAACCATCTCCTCAATCTCTGGTTTGACTGTAGTAGGGGATAGAGGTGGGCTGCAGTGTCACGCTTCACCTCTAGGTGTCACCATCTATCTAATTTTGTTTACTTGGCCTAAGACTTCTGGAGTCGGGTGTGAAACTCCTTAGTGCCCCTAATTTTCCAATTCTATGATTTTAAATGAGGACGTGCGCCTTGGGTCATGGGATTTTGCCCCTAGGAAGTAGAGTCACTAGTAAGCAGGGGCCAGCAAAGTGGGCCATGCTTATTTCAGTGTGAGCCCCTGGCATGAGAGAAAAGAATGGCCTTTGTCAGGGTACAGCTTTCCCCTGGCTCCTGCTAGTTTCTCTGATGCAGTTAGAAAGCACCCTCTCTCATGTTTCAGCATCAGAAAAGAAAGGCAAGTGTCTATCTCCACACTGTTCACCACTTTTTGGCTCTGTGGAGAGGCTGCAGACTTCAGCATTCCGAGGGGACAACATGGGTCTTGGTTTGCCAGACTTTTCACAAGAGAACTTGGTAACAGCAATCAAATTAATGAATGCAAATATGAGCTTAATATTCTCATTTTTAAAAAAATGTTTATTTTTGAGAGGCAGATTGTGAGTGGGGGAGGGGCAGAGAGAGAGGGCGACACAGAATCTGAAGCAGGTTCTGGGCTCTGAGCTGTCAGCACAGAGCCTGACGCGGGGCTCAAACCCACAAACTGTGAGATCATGACCCGAGCTGAAGCCGACCGCCCAATCGACTGAGCCACCCAAGTGCCCCTTGGCACATTTGTTACTGAGAATAACAAATATTCTCATTTGTTAGCCAGCCAGAGAAAAGGTCTTGGAACAAAATAAATGCATCCTTCATTTTAGATTCACAGAACTGGTAAATTAGAGCAGTCATTTTTCTGAAATCAAACCCCCAAACCTCAGGAAATGTTAGGCTCTAATCTCTTAGACTGAGCCACTTGTTGGTGAACTGGGATAGTGCAGCCCAGAACCTGTGATCCACATGTGCCCCAGTAAAATCAGCTTCCACAGGAAGTCACGGTTGGTTACCTAGAGTGAGCAAAGCCTCTTTTGCCAGGGTGTGTGTGTTCCAAAGCCTCCTGAGAACTGAAGGCTGCCCTCACCACATTTCAGCATCAGCCAGCAGGTGGGGGTGGGGAATGGGGAGAGACCCAAGAAGCCTCTCAGGACCCCAGCACCATAGCATTTGTGTGCCCGTATCCTCCCTGAGGGTAAGGATGACCTAGACCCCATTCAAGAAAATCGGTTGAAAAGGTCCCCCAAAGTTCAATAGACTGTGAATCCAAAGCCCATGAAGAATCACCCTTTGTCTTGGAAAGCCAGGAAAGCCTTGCATTTCAGCCCTCCCCAGAAAGTTCTGGTTCTTAGGCAGGATGATAAGGAAGGACTGGGTTTGTGGTAAGAGGACACCCACAGCCTAAAGGTGTCTGTGTCTCCCAGTCTCCTGCGGGCAGGCAGCAGCTATTGGGTCCTGAGGCAGTGCTCCGTGAGGCGCATTGCTCTTGGGGCTGCAGGGGTTGAGAATGTAGCTGCGTCCCCAAAGGGGCTGTAGCAGGTGAGGAGGCCTGTGGGCATTGAAGCTGGAACGTGCAAGCAGCCAGAGGAGATGCGGGTTGAAGACTGGCAGCTGGGGAGGAAGGAGGGTGGTTGTGAGGTCAGTGGCTTGTGGGCGGGAAGCTGCTGTCTCCTGGTGTGCACCCGTTAACACCTAGGACGTCACCCCCAACCCCACCTGCAGTTCATGGGAGGCTGGTTTGCACATCCTATTTTCAAGAATGGTGATTACAACGAGGTGATGAAGACACGGATCCGTGACCGGAGCTTGGCCTCAGGCCTCAACAAGTCTCGGTAGGTTCTGGTGCCCACATGCTCGGCCAGGGAGGGGTCGGGAGAAGTCTGGTCTGCGATGCTGAACTGAGGTTTCAGGTGGGTAGCTCAGTGGTATGAGTGTGGCTGTTGGGGTTGGAGAACTACTGTATCTCTACGCTTCCCTGATTGCTGGGGAGACCAAACACGATCATATATGTGAAGCTTTCAGCCAAGGACAAGGCTTTGCTGTGTGTTTGACAAAAGGTAGATGTGATCATTTTTATTCAGCAGAACAGCCAGGAAATCTGTCTCAAAGGCTCCCACTTCTTAGCTATCCTTTCCCTCCAAGGACGAATTCCCGTTTACCAGATCATCACCTTCCTGGTGAATCTGAGCAGCAGTGGGTGACGGCCAGGCATGGGCTTTTTGTCATTTTTTCAGTAGGGGGCAGTGGTTGCACCACTGCTGCCCTATTCTGGCCACTCCTCTGCCTGTCAAGGGAGTAATAGCAACATCAACACCTAACATTTATCCTTCTTCTGTTGGCGCTCTTAGTCCTATTTAGGAAGGAATAAACTGAGGCACAAAGATCATGGGAAGATTACCCAGCTACTGAAGTGATGGAGTTGGGATTTGAAACCAAGGTCCACCCTCTGGGTTTGAGAGTCATCTGGCTGGGATTAGAGGCATGTGAGGAGGGGGACAGAGTGACCTTATTTTATGGGAATATAGCGTCAAACCCCAAGGGAACTTGTGTGACTGTGAGCAGGGGAGGTTACAAGCAATTCGAGAGGCATGAATCCTTCACATAGCCTGTTAGTCTTTCCCTCATGTAGCCCAGCAGTGCAGGTGACACTGCTCAGTGCCCATCCCGACAACACGCTGCTGCCCTGGTGGGGGCAAGTCCTGCTGAGTGGGCTGTGCCTAAACGTCTGAACAGACAACTCTGGTCTCCCAACAAGCAGGCCAGCCCTCCAGTCCATCGACACAGCTCCGCTGGGCACTCCTGTGTGTCCGGGTCAGGGTCAGGCCCAGCAAGGTCCACGTGAGGAGAGGCTTGCAAGTCTGGCTCCTCTGGCTGCCAACATGCCAGCTGGGGTGACAGTGACCGGACCACTCCAAGGAGTTCTCTTCCCTAATTTCTTCACGTAGAGAAAACTCAGAAGAGGTTAGGATGCGCTGAGTAGAACAAGGAGACTTCGTGGACAGGGGGCAACATTAGTTAAGCTGGGCCTCAACAATGAATAGTGTGTGGGAGGGCAAAGGGCATTCCATCCAAGGCGAAGGGTGTGAGCACTGGCCTAAAGGGAATGATTGAGGTAACTGCACCCGAGAGCTGGGGACCCAGCCCCAGTGGCAGTGGCGGCGGGGGCAAGGCCACAGAACAAAGGGCCTAGAGGCTGGGCCAGGGCTCAGCCCTGATGCCACAAACCCTAAGGAGTCACCGCTGGCTCCTGGGCAAGAGAATGAGAGGTGTGAGGGGTCTGGGCTTTAGTTTTCTCCCCGTGTTGCAGAAACCCCAGGGAGGGAAGGTTTTGACCCACTAGGTTAACAAGGTAGCAGAAATCTTAGTCAGGATGCAGGTGTCAGGTGCCTAAGCAGGGTCATCTTTAAGCTACTATCCTAAATTAGCAGCCCCAGGGGTCCCCTGTCAGGGCACATAAGTAATCAGGTTTGGCTGAGAGGAACCTGTGGGTGCTACACCCAAATGCGTGTTAGTCACATCTTGTAAAAAGTCTCTAAGTACTTAGAATACATGTGGAAAATGCTCCACCAGATGTTTAAAAAAAAAAAATCATGTAAGCATAAAAGTCCAAAATCTCCAAAGTTCAATAAATTTTAAAAAACGTTTCCCCTTAATAAGTATGGACTTTGGAGAAAAGAGGCATGCCTAAACATCCCATAACAAAAATAACAGAGAAACTCAGGGCAGATTTTGAAAACACAAATTATAAAAGATACTATGGCCTTGAGAACATCAAGGATTAGTCTCAAGGGATGTATCTCAGACCGGTTTTTGATTTCAAAGATGGTAAATATCTTAGATGGTATTTTATCTCAGATGGTAAATATTACAAGTTGCATGTTAATTTCAGAAGATCTTTGCTGACAGTAGAAGGCCTCATGCGGGGCTTGAACTCATGAACTGTGAGATCATGAAAAGTCGGATGCTCGACTGATTGAGCCACCCACGCGCCCTGGTCCTGTGTAGTTCCATTTGGTCGACAGGAAGAGGAGGGTCTTGCAGGTTGATGGTCTGCGGGGAGGAGCCCTGGGTGCTTTCAGCAGCAGCTGGAAGGACCTCTCCTTGCTCCTGGCAGCTGCCCCCCTCATCACCACCAGGCCTGTATAGTTCAGAGCACTCCCCCAACCCTGCCCCAGGATGTTCTCTTCCCAAAGTATGACCCTCAAGCCCCACACTCTTTTTTTTTTTTTAATTTTTTTAAATGTTTTATTTATTTCTAGGAGAGAGAGAGACAGCGTGAGCAGGGGAGGGTCAGAGAGAGAGGGAGTCACAGACTGAAACAGGCTCCAGGCTCTGAGCTGGCAGTCAGCACACAGCCCGACGCGGGGCTCGAAACCAAGAACCGCGAGATTATGACCTAAGTGAAAGTCGGACGCTTAACCGACTAAGCCACCCAGGCGCCCCTCAAGCCCCACACTCCTAATGTCTCCTCCCCTGCACCCTCCCCCCCCCTCCCCCCGGCTCCCAGGCTCCCAGAGTTCACAGAGAGTGAGAAGCAGAGGATCAATGGCACCTATGACTTTTTTGGATTCAATCACTACACCACCGTCCTGGCCTACAACCTTAACCACGCCTCTTGGATCTCTTCCTACGACGCAGACAGGTAAGTCTGCCAACAGGGCACACGGAACTGTCTTTGGAGAAGACACAGGTGCCCCTTTGCCCAGCTCTTACTTCACTTCACAGCCTCAGAGAGCCGCCTGCTGATGCCGTACATACATCCTGGGGTTTAAAGAGGAATCCACCCCCGAGACACCCAATCAAAGCTGTCAGTGTGCTACTTACACCAGCAGCACCTCCAGGCTGCTTCCCATGGACAGACGTGCTTGGAGTTTCTTTCAAACGTCTTTGAGATTTCATGATTTTTCTTCCCTTCGTTTGCTTCTTTTGACAAGTTTGTTTCACTTAGCAGGTGTATTTAAGTCAAAATAATAGTAAGGTGGAGGGTTTTTTCCCCATTTTTTGTGATAAAGGTCAAAAGGTTATTTTTGCCTTATACACTCACCGTGGAAACATTAGAGAGCAAGAATAGGAGAAGTGTATGCATATGTGTAGGGAGTATACTACCTCTTTTTCTCTTAATATAAATATGTAAATATATATATTATATAAACTATGTGTAATATAAACATATAGTTTAGTAGTATTAACATACAAAAATATATTACCAAAAACCAGGACTATATGTATATATACTGTTTTTTTTTTAAAAGATTTTAAGTAATCTCCACCCAACATGGGGCTTGAACCCATAACCCTGAGATCAAGAGCTGCACATTCTACCAAGTGAGCCAGCCACGTGCCCCTATTTTTTTTTTTTAAATATTTTTTATTTCTAGGAGAGAGAGAGAGACAGTGTGAGCAGGGGAGGGTCAGAGAGAGAGGGAGTCAGACTGAAACAGGCTCCAGGCTCTAAGCCGGCAGTCAGCACAGAGCCCGATGCGGGGCTCGAACCCACGAACCACGAGATCATGACCTGAGCAAAAGTCGGACGTTTAACTGACTAAGCCGCCCAGGCGCCCCTTATTCTTTTTATAATAAGCATGTTTCCAATCAGCTGTGAATCCGTCCAGGTTCTTAGAAAACAAACACCTACAGCCCCACTGCATCCTGCATCCCCCAGTCACTTGCTGAGGGGGCTGAGAAAACTCCCCTGCTGGTCCCTGTCCAAGCACCCGTTGGACTCTTGCTGTCCCATCGGTCCTTACACTCGGCCCAAGGTGAAATGTCCCAGGTCTGGTCTGGCTGAGCAAGATAAATTTACTG
This sequence comes from Proteles cristata cristata, assembly GCA_017311185.1. Taxonomy (NCBI): domain Eukaryota; kingdom Metazoa; phylum Chordata; class Mammalia; order Carnivora; family Hyaenidae; genus Proteles; species Proteles cristata. The sequence goes on from JAESUZ010002383.1 coordinate 968,789, forward strand.
ATTAAGACTACTTTTTTTTTTTTTCCTGAAGGATTTGGGACATGAAGATCTAGATAACTGGTCCTTACTTGAAATTATCACTCTGGAGACGTTCAAGTTTCTGTTTCCCCCAGTGAGTGCTTCTTTAGCACAACCTGTTGCCCTCACCTGGTCCATCACTGAAGAGCAGTGGGGTCTTGGGCATCCGAAGCAGGTCCCAGCCTACCTGCTCCCTGTGGTCATGTCACACACAAGGTGTGCTTGTGGTGTTGAGTACACGGTAGTTGACTCAGGGGAGCCCATTCTCTCTCCTGACACAGCACTCATCCCACTGGAGATTGTGATCACGGAATCCCAGAGCCCTTTCACAACCGGTGTGAAGTACAGTCTGTTAGCGCCCTCCAGGGGGTCCAGTCCATGAGCAGAGACCATTCTCTGAACATGTGGAAAGAGAGCCGACGTGGCCTGTCAAAGCTACACAGGCATGGAGCAGTACGACTAGGAGGCTAGGAGGCAATTGACTCTTCTGTGTTTAGTTAGGATTCTCAAGTCTAGACTAAAGCTAAGGCTTTTCCTAGTATAAATCCTGTTCTGTGTTTTGTGCAAAAGGCCTCTTGGGCTGAATCTCTTCGTGTTTGAACCTACAGGGGAGTTGCCTCCATCACAGATCGCTCTTGGCCAGACTCTGGCTCCTTCTGGCTGAAGATCACACCTTTTGGCTTTAGGAGGATATTGAACTGGATAAAGGAGGAGTACAACAACCCTCCAATTTACGTAACAGAGAATGGAGTGTCCCAACGTGGAGAAACTGACCTCAACGACACTCTCAGGATCTCTTACCTCCGCAGTTACATCAATGAGGCGCTCAAAGGTAGGACAGGCCTATCCCTTCCTCCATGTGCACCTGTCACCACTGGAAACACCCTGCTAACATCTGCAGGGAGGGGAGTACTGCACTCCCGAGACCCTGTCTTGATGAAGAGGCAGCTTCTCACTCCACATGGATTTAAACTTCTCTCTGAGGCTACACTCCAAGTCTTCCTTTCTGGACTGAGGCTCAGCAAGCAACCTGTTGCCTGATACAGTGAGGCCTGAATGCCGGGCCAGGGTCATTCCTGAGCAGCAGTGCTCTGATGAGGGCAGGGGCTAGGAGGAGCAGGTTGGGGTGGGGGGTGGGGGGGTGGATGGTAGGGCAGGGTGTCTTTTGTTGCCAAGGGAGAAGTTTGAGACCCTCAGCTCAGCAGAACCACCTGGGATGGGACTAGGACAAGGGACTATTTAACCCTGAGTCAAAGAGACTTAGCACTGCAGCAGTGGAAAGAAACGGTTAGACAGTCCTATTCCAGTGAAAATGTTTTCCAAGGGCCACTTACTTTCTTTAGGAAGGAGTATGAACATTCTAAGGCAGTGCCCAAGACCGGTATCCCTGCATGCAGAGACGGGATTGTAGAGGATTCAGCGGGACTAATGTAGTCTACCCATGTCCCCGACTCCCCTCAGGGACGGGCCTTTCTAGCAACAGCTGATGGCTCTGTACGTCCATCCACAGAAGACCCTGCCTGCACCTGCAAGCGGGGACTGTGGGCGAGCCGCAGGCAGGCATGGCTTCCGTAGGCCGGGCGGGATAGTGTCCTCTGAGACACAGGGAAGGAAGCTCACGCTGTGGCCTCTGCATTTGAGCAGCCGTGCAGGATAAGGTGGACCTTCGAGGATACACGGTTTGGAGTGTGATGGACAATTTTGAGTGGGCCACAGGCTTCGCAGAGAGGTTTGGTCTGCATTTTGTGAACTACACGGACCCTTCTCTGCCAAGGATCCCAAAAGCATCAGCCAAGCTCTTCGCCTCTATAGTCCGGTGCAACGGCTTCCCTGACCCTGCCACAGGGCCGCACCCTTGTCTCCAGCCAGAAGGTGAGATGTGGCTCGGGGAGGGACAAAAGACAGAGGGTTAGTGGGGCTTTTTGATCTATTTTCTTCTAGTTTATTGCCCTCCTCTCTGCCTTACCATTCCCCTCATTCATTCGACCAGTTTTTTTTTTTTTTTTTTTTTTAAATGCTCCAGACACTCTTAGGATGGAACAAAGAATCTTAGGGTTGATGTTACATAGAAACTAGGGCCTGGTCTGGGAAGAGCAGGTCTAGATTCTTGTCCCAGCCCTACTGCTAACTGTGTTGTGATCTCAGGCAAGAAACTAGGCACATGCCACCAGGCTGACATGAGGATCTAATACAATGACTGCAAACTGTGCCTGGCTCGATGTAAGGAGCCCAATATTTGATGACTAAAAGAGCAGTAAATTACTACAGAGAAGAAAGAGATAAGTATCCACTTTAATTGTTGACAGATTTTTTAAAAAATACAACTACTTCATTCAGAGGTTCAGTAACAGTGAAAGGGACGCACCCCATCACCCAGCAATGCACTCACTCTGGGTACCTGTGTGACTTCTCTATTCCAAGGATCTAGCTTGGGCTTCACATAGGCTAACACTGATCTGAAGACATCACATGTCCTTTGTCGTCCTCTCCTAGATGCTGGACCTACCGTCAGTCCCGTGCAAGAGGAGGAAGTTCACTTCCTGGGGTTAGCATTAGGTGTGACGGAAGCCCAGACAGCTTTGTATGTACTCTTTTCTCTTACGATTCTTGGCATCTGCTGTGTGATATTTCTGTCATACAAGTACTGTAAGCGCCCCAAGCAAGGGAAAACACCACCAGGCCAACAGGAATTGAACACTGTTTCTGCATTCTGACCTACAAGTTCCCACCTGCCCCAGTTCTGCAAAACAAATCGAGTTTATATGCCTTCACTACCCACAAATCTCCTTTAGATCTTCTCTTCTGCCCATAGCAGACTTCTTCATGAAGGCTTTCTGCACTGTTGGAAGCTACTTTAATCTTGAAGGCTCTCCAGTCTCTAATTAAAATGGAAATATCTGTATCTTGTCCCAGTTATCAGGAATTCATTAGGACATTGAAGACTCTGCACCTGGCTCCTGTCCAGAGGTGCAGGCACTGAACTCATGTGGTGGGTCTGTGAGCCACTTAATTTCAGTGGGCTGTTTTAAGGTTCAGAGACTTTAAAGGTAGAAATATGAGTAAAAACCATATAAATCCTTTAAACAAGAAATCAACTCCACTGTGTGAATGGACTGCAATGTCATCTCCTGCCCTATCTTCAAACTCCCTCTCAGCCTCATATCTTGTGTTAATCAGAAAAGAAAATGGTACTGTGAACTGTGCCCTAGGTCCCATAGTTGCTTGTCTTTGAGAGGGTAGGTTCCACAGAATCTACACAGCCACACAAGCCCTTTGGGGCTTCTAAGCTTTCCTACCAGACCAAGGCTTTCTGCTTACATTATATATTCCATTGGCAGAGAGACCCTAACATACAAAAAAAGATGACCTCTGAATGATTTATTCCCATCATATCTACCTTTTTTTGTCCTTTCTGTCTCTCCCCTGTCCAGGATGACTTCTAAGGACCCAAGTATGGCCTTCAAGGTTCTGTCCTCGGTTCACTCAGCCTGTTTCCTTTCTTCTTCTCTCAATCTGTGGTAATTCTGAACCTCATGTACGTCCTTGACTAGCCCATCTTCCTTTGTACCTTTGCAAATAGCATTCTTTTCCCTAGGATGCCCCTTCTCCTGAAATGCCTTCAAGTCTGAGCTCAAATAATGCACTTTCCCCTCAGCACAGCTTCCTGAATCCCCCAGGCAAACACTATTCTTCTCATTGGCTTCTAAATACCCTACTACAGCTAGTCCATGTTATACTGGAAGTGCATATTTCTCTACTATCAGCTTCTTGAGGATAAAGGACCATGTCTCACTGTCTGTAGCAAGCACATTTTAGAGACAGGGCATAGAAAGCACGTCTGCTCCTTTTGTGTGTTTATTCACAAAACACACCCAGAGTAGTGGTGGGAGTAGAAGATGTGGTCTTTATCAACTCCCATCAATACACTAATGATAACAAGACAATCTCAGTGTAGAATACTTAAGAACCTATTTGGCCCAACACATTCTTTCTAGATATCTTGGAGAATGTTATTTAAAAATAAAGTACTTTTCAACTAGAGTTTAAAAGACTGATCATGGCATGCACCTGGGTGGCTCAGTTGGATAAGCGTCCAACTTCGGCTCAGGTCATGATCTCACGGTTTGTGAGTTCAAGCCCTGCATCAGGCTCTGTGCTAACAGCTTGCAGCCTGGAGCCTGTTTCAGATTCTATGTCTCATTCTCTCTCTGCCCCTCCCCTGCTTGTGCTTTCTCTCAAAAATAAATGTAGAAGAAAATTTTATTTGTTGTTGTTATTTTTTAATTTATTTCTGAGAGAGAGACAGCATGAACAGGGGAGGGTCAGAGAGAGAGGGAGACACAGAATCTGAAGCAGGTTCCAGGCTCTGAGCTAGCTGTCAGCACAGTGCCCGACACAGGGCTTGAACCCATGAATGGTGAGATCATGACCTGAGCTGAAGTCGGATGCTTAACCGACTGAGCCACCCAGTGCTCCTGCAGAAGAAAATTTTAAAGAGTGAACATGATCGGGGGCGCCTGGGTGGCTTAGTCGGTTAAGCGTCCGACTTTCGCTTGGGTCATGATCTCACGGTTCGTGGGTTCGAGCCCCGCGTCGGGCTCTGTGCTGACTGCCAGCTCAGAGCCTGGAGCCTGTTTCAGTCTGTGACTCCCTCTCTCTCTGACCCTCCCCTGCTCACGCTCTCTCTCTCTCCTAAAAATAAATAAAACATAAAAAAAAAAAAAAGTGAACATGATCAAAGAGCCTGGCTGGCTCAGTTGGTAGAGCATGCAGTTTTTGATCTCAGGGTCATGAGTTGAACCTCACAGGTGGCCTGGAGTCTACTTAAAATAAATGGGTGATCATACTTGAAATTTTGTTTCTTGCAGGCATTCTTTACCTGAATGTGCCATATCTGTATAATATTCCTATCCAATGTTTCACTGCCAGTGGCCCCAACCTGACAATTTGTGGTTACACAAGCATTTTTCTCCATCAACAGACTGGAAAAGTATCAGATGAGGGTAAGGATGGTTCTAAAAGTGATATTAAAAACACTTATTAGGCAGAAAGACTCAGTATTACAAATCTCAAATTCAGTGTACCTTTTTGGGGACAAAAAAATCTATAAAGAGCCAGAATAAACTGGGCAGAAAAGGAATATTAAAACATTATAAAGTTAGTTTCAAAAAACAGCTTGGGTAATGGAGAGAGAAAAGAAAGATCAACAAAAGAAGAGAGTTATACATAAACCAACTACATATGGGCATAAAGTAAGTACATGGCAAATGTGGTCTACCAAACTGGGAACTGGGAGTAGTTGATAAATGGTGGTGGGTCAAGTGGTTAGTTAGCTCTTGAGGACGGCAGCCACAGGGAAGCGAGGAGAATACTACGACAGCTGGGTGAATTTTTTTTTTTTATGTTTTTTTAAATTTATTTCTAGGAGAGAGAGACAGCGTGAGCAGGGGAGGGTCAGAGAGAGAGGGAGTCACAGACTGAAACAGGCTCCAGGCTCTGAGCTGGCAGTCAGCACAGAGCCCGACGCGGGGCTCGAACCCACGAACCGCGAGATTGTGACCCAAGCGAAAGTCGGACGCTCAACCGACTAAGCCACCCAGGTGCCCCACCGGGTGAATTTTTTAAAATTAATTTTTAGGGGCACCTGGATGGCTCAGTCGGTTAAATGTCCGACTTCGGCTCAGGTCATGATCTCACAGTTTGTCGGTTCGAGCCCCACACTGGGCTATGTGCTGTTAGCTCAAAGCCTGGAGCCTACTTCAGATTCTGTATCTCTCTGACAGTTCCCTGCTCACACTGTATCTCTATCAGAAATAAAATATTTTAAAAATTTTTAAAAATTAATAAATTTTTAAAGAAAGGCATTTAAGCAAGACTTGGGGCCCAGAGGCCATCAACAAAAACACCGATAAATTTGATCACATTAATATTGCGGCAAAAACTTACTATTAACATATTCATCAAGAGATAAATGGGGAAAAACTACAGCATATGCTAGACAAAGGGCTAATTTTCTTTATATACATGGAATTCTTATAAACCAACAGAGATGAAAAAACTGCAAACACAGGCAGTTCTCAGAAAATAAACTGAAATGACCAATATTAAAAGATGTTCAACTTCATATGTGAACACAATCATATAAAATGTATATAATTTTTCACCTACCACTGATAAAGATGAAAAAGTGTCACAGTGTTGGTAAGAACATGGGGAAATTGACATTCTCAGTCACTGCTGGTGGTTCAATTCAAAGAGCCTTTATTTTATTTATTTTTTTAATTTTTTTTTTTTTATTTCTAGGAGAGAGAGAGAGAGACAGCGTGAGCAGGGGAGGGTCAGAGAGAGAGGGAGTCACAGACTCTGAAACAGGCTCCAGGCTCTGAGCTGGCAGTCAGCACAGAGCCCGACGCGGGGCTCGAACCCACGAACCGTGAGATCATGACCTAAGCGAAAGTCGGACGCTTAACCGACTAAGCCACCCAGGCGCCCCTCAAAGAGCCTTTAGAGGAAGCAAGCTGGGAGCATCACTTATAATTCAAAACTGCAAACACTACATGACTCAGTTACCCAAACATACCCTACAGATATATATTCACAGCTAAGAAGATCGATCCTGTCACAAAGATGCTCACTATAGCAAGATTTCTCAGAGAAAAACAAAACCCTGTAATAACCAATGTATGCCACGAGAAAAAGGAGGGTAAGTTGGGGTATATTTACCAAGTAAACTGCTATGCAGACAATAATCAGAATGAGGTAGTTGTGTGTTGACAGGGAAAGATCTTCAAGACTGTGTAAGTAAAAGAGCAGGATGCAGAGTAGTGTATATAATATGATTGTATTTACAAAATAAAGATCACATTATTTGCTTCTGTATGCATACGGTTTTCCTGTAGGTTACAAAACGTGACTTGAGGTTATCTGTGGAGAACAGGATTAGGGGTAAGATGCAAGGGAAGAGACTTCATTTTCATTTTACAGCCTTCTATATACTGTTTTGAATTTTTTACCAAATATACTTTTAAAAATTTTAAACTGAGGAGGGATTCTCCTACTCAAAGATTGTGAACCATTCTTTTTTGTGTGTTTCTCTGAGGTCTGTATTGAACTTTTTTTCAAGGCAAGCTGACCTGAGGTACTCTAATGTTCTACAAGAATATTTCTAACAGTTATTAGCAAGGTCACACCCATTTGAAAGAGTTTGGTTTCTTAATACCACGTACTGCTATATATTTTTTTTAAGATTACAAACCTTTACTCCAATGGGATGCCTAGTGGAAATTTTTTTTTTTCAAATTCACTTTTTAAATTATGCAAGTGATAGGATCATTGCAGAAAACAAGGAAAACCTATTAGGGTGCAAAAAAAATTAAAAGCACATAAAACACTCTTATTACTGTTAACGTTTGGTTATTTTCTTTACATTATATTAATACATGTACTGTCTATATGGAAAACGGCTTACAAAGCTGAGATCACACTGTACCCACAATTCTGCTGTCTTCTCCTAACACATAACAGGTATTCAATAACTATACAAAGGTTAAACTGAAATGATAACTACCATTTATCCTTATCAAAAGTTAATTATTTCTGTGCAAGTTATTTAGTTGGTATAAGACCTAATGAGTATGTCTGTACCTAAACTTTGTCTACATTTATGATCATCCCTTAGAAAAACTGATCAAAGAGCTTGAAGCAAATATTTAAGGTTGCTAATGTGTTCCAGAAAGGGTATAACCAGTCTTCATTCTTCCGAACATCACAGCCTGGCTGTTTCCTTGCCAACACTATTACCATTTTTACAAATCACTGTATTTTATAGATAAAAAACAATTTCCTCTGAGAATATTTCTTCTTCCCATTACAAAATTAAGTCAGTCTGTATGTTCACTTAAAAGCACTATCTTTCAATCTAAAAATGGAAAGTTAAATGAAGAACTGTCAAGCTCTTTTTCAAATATCTTCAACACCAAAAACCTAGTGTGGACGTATCATGTAAGTTAGGTTAAGAATCTCTTTAAGATTCTGGGGCACCTGAGTTTGCTGGATTGAGCCCCATGTGGGAGACTCTAGGATGACAGCAAGGATCAGGTTTGGTATCCTCTTTCTTCCTCTCTCTGCCCCTACCCCATTCATGCTAATTCTCTCTCAAAATAAACTTAAAAAAAAAAAATGAGGAAAAGGCATATCTTTATTCCATACTTCTTGTCCTAGAGAGGTACCTTAGGTCTGTGAAATCTGACTATCCAAAGCAAAACTTGAGGATAAAGGTGAGAGACGACTCGTTGTAATTTAAGACCTGTTCGGCATCTGATGAGAACATGGATGGTAACATCAGGCAAACAAAATGATGCCTCACTGGCAGGATGGACACTAACACGGCATCAGTGTGTATCAGAAAATTTCTTCTTTCACTGATAATTAAAGTAGGGTGGTCACAGCTACCTTCCTGGACTTAGCTCCAGAGCAGTACTGGGGGGAAAAAAATCACACACATGACCTCAAGAGATCCCTATGCGACAAAAAGATGCTAAGATAACAAAACTTAAAGCAAAACTAAGATCATTTCAATTTTTGGAAAAGATTTTTTATTCAGTGTTTAAGATTAAAAACTACAAGATTTTGCTTGCAGCTGATGAGCAAAAAGAGAAAAGTTAAATTATCATCTGATTGGCTAGTTAAAATGCTCTGACTCAGAGTCAAATTACTCAGTGACATACCAGTTACTTGGTGTCGACTTCAGAGTTCTGGAGCAAAATAGCTCTAAACAAAACGCATCATCTGAGAGCACAGGGCTAAATAGGTATATGAAATACTGAGTAAGAAAGCTGATAAAGGGAGGCTGTGGCAGATCTTTTGATTGTTTTAGGCTTCTAGCACTTGGTTACCATAGCAAGGACTAGAGCGGCCAGGCCAGTTATTTCATCTCCTGACTTGTCTGAGGAGTTAAACAACTTTAACCCACTAAGCAGGAATAGAGAGACACTTTATAGACCAGCTGGAAAATGAAAAAGCAGTCCCACTTCTCCAGTAGAGTTTTAGTTGAATTAAATCATGAGAGAAACAATGATTATTGCACATACTGTACTTGTCACACTACATCTGTTGAGTAGAATTTCCATTCCAAGTGTTGTTTTCATCTTCACCATCATCTTGAGTCCTCAATCTATAGATCTTCCCCTCCTTTTTAAAATCTTCTCCCCGTTTCTCCAGCACTCTTTTCCTGACTGGTTCCCTGATGTGAGAGAAAAGAGAAGGTGAAATGAAAGTGAAAACAACAGTAATATAAAGCTGTTTCCTTTAAACTTCCATTAGTACAGGCAGCTGTATTTTAAGGAAAGTCCATGGGAGATAAAAAAAAATTTTTTTAAAGAACAAAAATAAAAGCGCACACAACAAACTATGCTATGTAATGGTAATTCAGGATTAAATGGTTTCACCCACTGCTCAGTAAGAGTTCTGACTCTTACTAACAAGACCTACTTTGAATGTTGTTCCCAGTCTAAAGAATTTCCCTGTATCCCCATTTGAGTGATATACTAAATTTACAAATGGTCTTCCTAATAGTTACAACAAAAACTAAGATAAAGGCTGAATCAATCCAATCACAATATTTACATACATAAATATGTAAGGATTTATACATACATAAATACTAAGGATTCTCCTTACTGATGGCAGACAGAGGCAAAGATTTTTGTTACTCATCACATAGGACTGATGTATCTGCTATAATGTCTAATGGCTTATTAGTGTTTAAGAGCAAGAGATAGGTATTATAATAAATGATGCTATTACCTATAGAAAAAGCTATGAGGTTACTTATATACATAAATATTTCCTGTTAACCTGTTTCAAATATGGAGAATCTTTAACAGAGATATAAGCTAAAATCATTAGAATTACTATTCTAACCCTGGTCATCTGCAATAAAAGGTCTGTTGGTTAAGGGACTAGTCAAAAATAATTCTCTGAAGAAGGCACTGTTTTCAAGTGAATATCCAGTTTCCTCAGTTTGGTTTTTCTATGAATGACCCAGAGAAGACAGGGAGTATATCAAAAAACCACCAGGGTTTAAAATTATCTGAAGCACCATCATATCTCTAATGTTTGAGGAGCACCAGAGTGGCTCAGTCAAGTAAGTGTCTGACTCCTGATTCCGGCTCCAGTCATTATCTCATGGTTGAGACACTGAAGCCTGCATCGGGCTCCGTGCTGGGTATGGAATGTGTTTTAGATTCTCTCTCTGCCCCTTCCTGGCTCATGCTCTCTCTAAAAAGAAAAGAAAAAAAATGTCTGCAAGATGACTATGAAAAATTAAATGAAATATCTTGTTAGATAAAACATGGTTAGCAAGAAAGATAGGACTATTCAGACCTGGGGGGAAATATCTGCCTTTATAGTTACAGGAAAAGAAGGGAACAAATGAAATACGAAAACCAGCAGAGGTAGAATTGATTTCTGTGGAGTAGGCTTTATAAACACAGCTGAGAAATTCAGGTACTGGGCTTTCCACAAAAGATGACAGAGTAAAACTTCAGAACATTTAAATTTTTTCTCTAACTAGAAAGATAGCAGATTATCCATAACAAAAATGTTCACTGTGAATAAAGTGCTGGGCATTACTAACACATTTTGCAAACGGGGCAAACATAAACAGATACCTTTTTTCTGAGTTGCTAGATGATGCAAGGTTTGAGGGTTCTGATGCCGCCACTCTCACAGAAGTCTGTGCAGGAGGGTTACTAAATAAGAAGTTGCTAATCAATCTCCAGATGGCAAGGAATGGGTAAAGGACTGTACCCAACAATGTCCAAAAGTCTCCACTGGAAGAATGTACCATGGATGTAGTTGGTCTTCCTGCCTAAAAATTAATAAATCAATCTCAATAAAGGCTACATGAGCACCATCACATCACACTCAAGGTTCTAGATCAATCTTTATCTGGAAAAGGAAAGTCCTACTGATTTTAGTTTACTATAAAAAAGGTAAAATTACTATCTTGTTGTTTTTCAGCTGTATATTTTATATAAACCAGTGGTAACTCCACGAGCTCTGTTTTTTAAGGGACTAATCACTACACTGAAAGTAGAAAGTTTTTGAACCAATTATTTTTATGAGAACTAACAACTGTGGTAAGAAGTCTTCCTTGATGATTAAAAAACAGGAAATGGCTTCAACAAAAATCTCAGTGAATACAATGAATCCTATTACTAGAAGGCTGTTTTAGGAGTGGGCCTCTAGTTCAGAACCAGGAAAACTATCCTAATCAAAATATAGAAGACCCAGGTTCTCATACTGTCTCTGGCACATAGAGGATGCCTTGGCAAAGTCATTTAAACGTTCTGAGTCTTGGGGTGCCTGGGTGGCTCCAGGAGGTTGGGCATCTGACTCTTGATTTTGGCTCAGGTCGTGATCTCACAGTTAATGGGCTAGAGCCCCACCTCCAGCTCTGTGCTGACAGCACAGAGCCTGCTTGGGATTCTCTCCCTGCCTTTGTCTCTTTCCCCCTTCCTTGCTCTCTGAAACATTTTTAAAAATAAAAAAAAGAACTTTCTTAGCCTCTTGGCTTCATCAGAGATTAAAACTCTATTACGAGGATCATATGGAATTTATTGTTTAAAAATTAATGTTATTTTTATGTTAAAATAAATTTGGGGGGGGATGTCTGGGTGGCTCAGTCGGTTAAACTTCCAACTTCGGCTCAGGTCATGATCTCAGGGTTCAGGAATTCGAGCCCCGTGTCAGGCTCTGTGCGGACAGCTCAGAGCCTAGAGCCTGCTTCAGATTCTGTGTCTCCCCATCTCTCTGTCTCTCCTCTGCTCATGCTCTCTCTCAATAATAAACGTTAAAAAAATTTTTTTAATAAAATCTTTTTTAAAAAACCTTGGTAAACAGTCGAATCATACGTAAATAAAAGACACTAAACCTGGGACCCCTGGATGGCTCAGTCAAGAGTGTGTGACTCTTAATCTTGGAGTCATGAGTTTGGGCTCTATATTGGGTGCAGAGATTACTAAATAAATAAATTTTTATAAAGTGCCACTAAATCTATGCATTAGACAGACACTCTGCATTTGTTTTCTTATTCTATTGGTCATTTATATACATGAAAATGGAAGAAGAAAAAAGTTGAAAATTAAAATATTTAGTGCCTCACTAGTACTACCTTTCCCCCACTCACACTGTTTCCCTTTCTCAAAAAGAAAAAGTGCACAGGTTAACAGAACAAAAAATCACCTCAAATTTTTGGATAATTTGAATTTAATTACCCATAGTCCACCTTTCACGTTCCTTTCTGCTAATTATAAGAAATGATCAAGAGTAGAACAAACAGGATTTAAAGATAGAAAAAATATATATGTATATACGTACTGGCAACAGTACCACTGAAGCACTTGGGGCAAGTTCCAAATCCAGTAATTTCTTTTTATAATCTTCTTTGGTGAATTCCCTCCTGGGAAACATGGTTGCTAGTGAAAAATTACCGTAAGTGTTGCCGACAGTCTGTAACATAACAGTAAGTTTTAAAACCTTACAATGGTGCCCTTTTAAGATATTACATAGCCATATGCATTAAAAAAACACCTAAATAAAGTGAATAAAAATGGACAATTATAAATCTCTTTTAAATATTGCTGCAGTTTGCCATTAGTGTTCACTACTTCGGCAAACTTTATAGGTATTCCCTATTAAAAATTTGCAATAGTACAGAACTTTCCTCATATATAGAACATTAGGGAGTTTCACCTCTTCCTTGTCTCAAAAAGTAAATGGTCCGTAGACCGTCCATGCTTACACATACATTCCCAGGTCCAGTCCAGGACCACTATGCTGGGCAGCACTGTAATCACCTTCATAATTCTAAGTCACCTGTACCTATAAAATCTAAGACAAGTGTTTCTCTCTCCCTAGAAGATTCCAAAAAAGAGACTAAAACTTTTGTTTTTGTAATTTTTTTTTTTTACTAGAGGTCATATAAATACCTCTCACTGTTGTCACTCTAATATGAGGTCATGCAAAAATACAAAATTAGGTTACTGTACTGAAATAAAATTCTAATGGGGCTGCTGTAAAGATTTTTTCTCAGGTTGCTTCCTCTTCACTTACCTGTGGCAGAGGTGGTTAAGACTCAGACTAGGAGTGAGCACTCCCTTTTGGGAGGCCCCCGTGAGGCTCCAAGGTAGAAGAATAAAAGAACTACTGGGAGTTGCTTCTATTGCAAGCTTAAGGAAAAAGACTTCTTAAAAATGTTTTTATACTGCACGGCCCAGCTCACCAGGAAAGGAAGGCAGACAGCTTTTAGGTATCCTCTCAGGATCCGTAAGTGAGACAGCAGACTAAATGGGGAAAGGATCTAGAGGAAAGATCTGAATCCTAATTTCGACCTTAATAAGATACATGAGACAAACAGTAGGACATCTGATGCCTAGAATCCATTTTGAATAAGGGCTCAATCAGAGAATAAAAACTACAGTTGAACCTTGAACAACATGAGTTTGAAGGAACTGTGTAGGCCCACCTATTCAAGGATTTTTAAATGTAAAAATTCCTGTAACTGTATGTTTTCTTCCTTATGATCTTAACATTTTTCTCTAGCTAACTTTATTGTTAAGAAAATAGTATAGAATACATATGATACAAAATATGGGGCACCAGGGTGGCTCGGTCACTTGAGCATCCAACTCTTGATTTTGGCTCAGGTCATGATCCCAGGGTTGTGGGATAAAGCCCCGCATGGCTCTGCACTAAGCGTGGAGTCTGCTTAAGGTTCTCTCTCTCCCTCGACCCTTTACCTCTGCTCACGTGCTCTCACTCTTTAAACAAAACAAAACAAAACAACAAAACAACAACAAAGTATGTGTTAGTCAACTGCTATTGGTAAGGCTTCCTACAGTAGGCTAGGAGTAGTTCAGTTTTCGCAGACTAGAAAGTTATATGTGAATTTGTGCAGGGAATTGGCACCGTGTAATATACTATTAAAGGGTCAATTTAAAATTACTCATATCTCATTTTCTAAGAAATAAAATTTCACACCCATTCAGATTGTAAGGTCACATTTGGGCAGTAAATTCCTGAAGAAGATAATTGTTGCTAAATAAAGATTACTGATTTTTAGGCTTGGCCACGGTGGGAAAATGGCCAGCCCCAAAGCAACCTGTAGACAATGTGGAGAGGAAGAAAAACTGTATCTTTTTACAGGGAACAACTCCCAAATACTAGACCTTTGGATAATCATTTGCTTTTTATTCCTCCAACTGAGTGTTCAAAGCAGTGAGAGAAGTTTCCAAAGCCTACTGTATCAAGCAAATCCCTACTTCTGTGCAACAAACAGATGTGCTTTTCCTATATGGCACTAATACAAGATGGAAACCACCCCTCCACCCCCACATTCCTTCCCCACAGAGGGGCTTGGTGCTTCTCTCCTGAGGATAAACCATGACTTACTCACACTCTACAAATTAGACTTGGAGATTTCCCCTCCTATATTTTAATAATGTAATTATTCATAATGTAATTCATCTACCTTTACTACAGCTCAAGATAAGACACAAGTTTACCTGGGCAGCAAACTGCCTTGCTTCTTCTAGAGGAGCATCAGAAGGGAACTGATTTGTAAAGGAAGAACCATCAGGAAGACGAAACTGAATTCTTGCGATAGTGCTATGAAAATATAAAATTAAAATCAGTATCTTTACCTCACCTTATTCTCAAACAAGATGATTAAAAGGAAACGAAGATGTACAAAATGAAAACGGGATTTTTCCCCTCTATGTCAGACCTCTTCATTTATACTTTTTAGTTAACAGCTTTACCAAGATACCATTCACATGAAATTTACCCTTTTAAAACATACAATTAATTTAGTGGTTTTTATTATAGTCATAGTTGGGCAACCATCACTACTATTTAATTCTAAAACATTCTCATCACCCCAAAAAGAAACTAAACCTATCAGCAATTACTTCCTACTCCTTCACTTAGCCCCTTGGCGAGCAGCACTGAGCTGCTTTCTGTCTCCAGGAATTTGCCTATTTCAGGCAGTTCCTATAATGGAATAGAACGTG
Organism: Proteles cristata cristata; assembly: GCA_017311185.1. Taxonomy (NCBI): domain Eukaryota; kingdom Metazoa; phylum Chordata; class Mammalia; order Carnivora; family Hyaenidae; genus Proteles; species Proteles cristata. Next base: position 983,881 of record JAESUZ010002383.1, read on the forward strand.
TGACTTTTGGTAACTGGCTTTCATGTAGCATTATTTTCTCAAGGTTCACCCATGTAGCATGTGTCAGCCCTTCAATCCTTTTAACTGCTGAGTATTATTTATAATACTACAGCAGTGTAGCAGGGTTCCAAAGTGTCCACATACTCAAAAGATGTGCTGTTGTTTCTTTAAATTTAGGCATCCAGGGGTGCCTAGGGGGCTCAGTTGGTTAAGCGTCTGACTTTGGCTCAGGTCATGATCTCACGGCTGGTGAGTTCAAGCCACATGTCAGGCTCTGTGCTGACAGCTCAGAACCTGGAGGCTGCTTTGGATTCTCTGTCTCCCTCTCTCTCTGCCCCTCCCCCATTCCCCATTTGTTTTCTCTCTCTGAAATAAACATTAAAAAATTTTTAAATAAATTTAGGCATGCTGGAGGGCACAAAACAGTATCACATTGTGGTTTTAATCTGAATTTCCTAAGGACTAATAATGTTGAGCATCTTTTTATATGGCTTATTGACCATCTGTACATCTCAAGAGAAATGTCTATTCAAATCCTTTTCTCATATTTAAACTGAGTGGTTTGCTTTTCATTGTTGAGTTATTAGAGACTTTTTTCTTTGTATTCTAGATCAAGTCTTTTATCAGATACATGGACTGCAAATATTTTCTCCAATTCTGGGGGTTCTTTTCACCTTCTTGATGATGTCCCTTGAAACATGAAATTTTACATTCTGATAAAGTACAACTTAACATATTGCTTTTTTTTTGCTGCTAGCTAGTGCTTTTTGGTGTCATGTTTAAAAATCATGGCTTTCTCCAAGATCACAAGATTTTCTCCTTTTTTCCTAAGAGTTTATACCTATGACTTTTTAGAATATTTATTTATTTTTGAGAGGAGGGAGGGGCAGAGAGAGAATCCCAAACAGGCTCTGCAGTATCAGCATAGAGCCTGATATGGGGCTTAATCCCACAAACCATGAGATCACGACCTGAGCCAAAATCAAGAGTTAGACGTTTCATCAAGCTACTCAGATGCCCCTATACTTACAACTTTTATATCTGAGATAGATGATCCATTTTGAATTAATTTTTTTCTGAGTTAATTTTTTTTTTAATATTTATTTTTGAGAGAGTAAGCAAGTAGAGGAGGGGTAGAGATAAAGAGGGACAGAGGATCCAAAGCAGACTCTGCACTGACAGCAGAGAGCCCAATGCAGGGTTCAAACTCACGAAACATGAGATCATGACCTGAGCTGAAGTTGGACACTTAACTAGCCACCAAGGGGCTCCTCTAATTTTTTTTAATGTTTTATTTTTTCTGAGGGAGAGAGAGACAGCATGAGCAGAGGAGGGTCAGAGAGAAAGGGAGACACAGAATCTGAAGCAGGCTCCAGGCTCTGAGCTGGTTGTCAGCACAGAGCCCAAAGTGGGGCTCGAATCCACAAACCATGAGGTCGTGACCTGAGCCAAAGTCAGACAATCGACTGAGCCACTCAGGCGCCCCCTAAATTAATTTTTAATATGGTGTGAGGTAAGGGTCCCAATTCATTCTTTTGGATGTGTCCAAGCACCATTTATTAAAGAGTCTATTCTTGGGGCCCCTGGATGACTCAGTCAGTTAAGTGTCCGAGTTCAGCTCAGGTAATGATCTCACGGTTCATGGGTTCGAGCCCCGCGTCAGGATCTGTGCTGACAGCTAGCTCAGCGCCTGGAGCTTGTTTCAGATTCTGTGTCTCCCTCTCTCTCTGACCCTCCCCCACTCATGTTCTGTCTCTCTCTGTCTGAAAAATAAAGTATTAAAAAAAAATTTTTTTTTTAAAATAAAGAGTCTATTCTTTCCCCACTGAATGATCCTGAGACCATTTTAAAAAAATCACTTGACCATAAACGCATGGGTTTACTTTGCGGGACTCAATTCTAATACAGTGATCCATACATCTATCCTTATGCCAATATTACACTGTCTAGTTACTGTAGCTTTGTTTTATAATTAAAAAACCTGCATCTTTCTTCTTTTTCCAGATTATTTTGGCTTTCTGGGTCCCTTGTATTTCCATATAAATTTTAGGGATCAGGTTCCTGCAAAAGGTCTTGGCAAAAAAAAAAAAAAATCACCTGGAATTTTTATAGGGATTATTTTGAATCTACATAACAGTTTCGGGAGTACTGCCATTTGTTTTTTCCCTTTTTCTATTCACTCTTTAAGCTCCTTTTGTACTGCCATCTTAACAATATTAAGTCCTCTGATCTATGTCTCTCCATGTAGTTAGTTCTGCTCTAATTCTTTCAAAAATGTTTTCTGGTTTTCAGTGTATAGTAAGTCTTACTTATACTTCCATTACATATATTCTTAAGTATTTTATTACTTTTACTTTAATTTTTTAAAATGTTTATTTATTTTTGAGAGACAGAATGCAAGTAGGGGAGGAGCAGAGAGAGACAGAGATACAGAATCTAAAGCAGGCTCCAGGCTCTGGGCTGTAAGCACAGAGCCCAATGCGGGTCTCAAACTTGGGAACGGTGAAATCATGGCCTGAGCCGAAGTCGGGATACTTAACCAACTAAGTAAACCAGGTGGCCTTATTTATTTTTTAATGTTTATTTCTTTATATTTCAGAGAGAGAGCACAAGCAGGGGAGGAGCAGAGAGAGAGGGAGACACAGAATCCAAAGCAGGCTCCAGGCTCTGAGATGTCAGCACAGAGCCTGACATGGGGCTTGAACCTACAACTGTGAGATCATGACCTGAGCTGAAGTTGTATGCTTAACTGACTAAACAACTTAAGAGCCCATGCATTTTATTACATTTAGAAAACAATTTTTTAAAAAGTAGGTTTTCTGATTACAAAGGTAATGCTTATTAATTTTCCAATATAGAAAATACAAAAATGAAAATAAATATTAACCAAAATCTAGGATGCACTGGAAATCTGTATTTTTGTCTTACAACATATTTTTGTTTTGGGAACTGCCTTATCCCTGTTACCTGTCATTCATTCTGGTATGATAATCAGTAACATTTCCCCCACCTCCTTACCACAGAAGTGGACATGTCAACTTTCCCAACCAGAGGACCAATAGAGACACAGGGATTGATCTGAAGGTGGCCACATCAGCCAAAGAGGGCCAATCAGAATTCTCCTCAGTGGATAATATGGGCTTTTTGAAAAAAAGAGTCATTGCTTTCTGGGATCAGAAGTCGAGATCCTGAAGGTGCCAAGAGGCCCTGGGTTCTCCTGACACTGTCATAAAAGTTTCTCTGAGAATGAAGCTAAAATAGAAAAAAAACAAGAGACAGGGCACCTGAGTGGCTCAGTCGGTTAAGCATCTGACTTCAGCTCAGGTCATGATCTCGCAGTTCATGAGTTCAAGCCCCGCCTTGGGCTCTGTGCTGACAGCTCAGAGCCTGGAGCCTGCTTCAGATTCTGTGTCTCCCTCTCTGTCCTGCCTATGCTTGTGCTCTTTCTTGGTCTCTCAAGAAAAAAATGAATGTTCAAAATAAATAAATAAATAAATAAAAAACAGAAGAAACCAAGAGATTAAAAAGAGAGAGAAAATATCTTTTAAATCCCTGGATCTAGCTATGCCTAATCAAATCCATCAATGGAAATCTCAATTGCAGAGCCAATGGATTCCTTCTTTTGCTTTATCCTATTGGACCTGAGATTCTCAAAACTAAAGAATCCTAATATATATAAGATAACCACCGTAATTATTTCAACGTATGTGCTTTATTTTTTGAAAATAGATTTCTTAAGCCTTCTTTTAGGTTTTTTTTCTACTGTACTCATTTATTTTGACAGGGAGACTGAATGAGAGGGGGAGAGGCAGAGAGAGAGGAAAGGAGAGAATTCCAAGCAGACTCCATGCTGTCAGCACAGAGCCCGACACAGGGTTCAATCTCATAAACCATGAGATCATGATCTGAACCCAAACCAAGAGCCAGAGGCTTAACTGACTATGCCACCCAGTCACTCCGAGACTTCTTTTAGAAGTGACTTATTTAGTACTATTACACTGTACATTTACATTCAATGACAAATACCAATGGTGACTACAATACTGGTTAATATATCCTTCTGGAACTACTTATTACAGCCACAGCACACATCATTGTTAAAAAGCAGCCCACAGTTGCTGTCCTCAGTAGCCACATACACACAGATAAATTAGCAGGAAATAAAGTACCTTCTTTCTCTTGTGGAAGACTCCCTTTTGATTTCCATTTCTGCTTGTTTGGCCAACAAAGCAGCAGCTTTAGCAGCTTCTGCTTCTTCTTTTGTCTTTGCAAAACGAGCAGCTCTCTCTGCGCGGTCCTTTAAAACAAGTGTCAGACATTACTTATCTTTCACTGTTAAGAGTGATGTATTCATGGGGCACCTGGGTGGCTCAGTTGGTTAAGCGTCTGACTTCGGCTCAGGTCATGATTTCACGGCTCACGGGTTCGAGCCCTACGTCGGGCTCTGTGCTAACAGCTAGCTCAGAGCCTGGAGCCTATTTCGGATTCTGTATCTCCCTCTCTCTCTGACCCTCCCCTTCTCTCTCTCTCCCTCAGAAATAAAACATTAAAAAAAAAAAAGGGTAATGTATTCACACATTTCTATTTTTAATTTAAAAATATTTTTAATGGTTATTTATTTTTGAGAGAAACAGAGTGTGCGCTGGGGGCGGAGGGTGGGGAGGAGAGAGAGAGGGAGACAGCACAGAGCCCGACACAGGGCTCAAATCCATGAACCGCAAGATAATGACCTAAGCCAAAGTTGGACACTTAACTGAGCCACCAAGGCGTCCCTCTATTTTAAGTAGGCTCCATGCCCAGCATGAAGTCCAAAGTGGGGCTTGAACTCATGACCCTGAGACCAAGAGTCAGACATTAACTGACTGAGCCCCCAGTCATATTTCTAAATGCAAGGAACAAACACAAAGATGTATGAGATTCCTTAAAGCCATCTGTAAACTTTATCACTCTGGATCTGGTATTTTTTATTTTTATTAACTGTCAGGGATCAGAGTTGTTTATTAAACAAACAAGATTTGATTTTGTTCACTAACACCAGAGCTTGGAAAAAGGTCAGGCACACATTATATAATCAGTAAATATTTGCTAAATAAACAAATGAACAATATTAAGGTAGATATGCCTTTCATTTGAGTTACAAATGCTTAATTTTACAAGCATTTGTGGGCTGTCTGGTGGTTCAGTTGGTTAAGCATCCAACTTCAGCTCAGGTCATGATCTCAGGGTCTATGGATTCGAGCCCCAAGTCGAGCTCTGTGCTGATAGCAAGAGCCTGGAGCCTGCTTCAGATTCGGTATCTTCCTCTCTCTGCCCCTCCCCTGTTCGCACTCTCTCTCACTCTCAAAAACAAATAAACATTTAAAAAAAAAAAAAAGCAGTTACTGCAAAACCATCTTGGCCTCCTACTTGATATGTCTAAGTCTTCTGAAGGTCCCAAAAATGGAATGGCTGTGACTACAGGAGACTGCTAGGTAACCAGTTCTAAGCTTCTTTTCTAGGGAGTTGTATTTTTCTTAAAAAAATTTTTTTAAATGTTTTATTAATTTTGAGAGGGAGACAGAGAGACAGAGAGCAGGCAGGGGAGGGGCAGAGAGAGAGGGTGACACAGAACTGGAAGCAGGCTTCAGGCTCTGAGCTGGCTGCACAGAGCCCAACGCAGCCTTGAACTCACAGACCACAAGATCATGAGCTGAGCCAGTCAGTCACTTAACCAACTGAGCCACCCAGGTGCCCAGGAATTGTTTTTCTTAAAAAGGCAGACTGACACATGCAGTGCCAATACCTACTACCTACTTGGACCTGATTCTCCTACAAGTGGATCTTGAGAGCCTGTCTAGAGGTTCCAGCAGGGGATTGAAGCTGCCCCTGACCTAAGAACGGTCCTCCTCTATCAGGGAAGGTCATCTTCTTCAAGGGCACAGCTTTGGGAGGGATGCCCATGGAATGGTGAAGAAGGGGACACCCACCTAACCAGCTAGATCAGCCAAATCAACCCTAGTAATCCACAGGGTGACAGATGTTGCAGCCAGATCGCCCTCATATCCCTATGGAATCTTTGAAAACTACCTTGCACAGTGGATAAAATTAATAACATAACATGCAGAAAAATTACTTTGAAAAAAATCATCTCAATTTTAATTTCTTTTTATTCAGTTTATTTTAATTTCAGTATAATTAACATAGTTATATTACTTGCAGGTGTACAATACAGTGATTCAACAACTCCATAACCACTCAGTGCTCATCCAACAGGTGCACTCCTGAATCCCCATCACCTCTTTTACCCACCCCCCACCCACCTCTGCTGTGGTAACTATCAACTTGTCTCTATATTAAGAGTCTGCTTCTTGATTTCTTTTTTTTCCCCCTTTGCTTGCTTTGTTTCTTAAATTCCACGAGCGAAATCATATGGTATATGTCTTTCTGACTTATTCCACTTAGCACTGTTACTCTCTAGCTCCAAGTTGTCACCAAGAGCAAGATTTCGTTAATTTTATGGCTAAATAATATTCCACTGTATACACATATCACATCTTCTTTATCCAATCCCAATTTTAATCATAACTGTATTATAAGGAAGCTGAAGATGGAAATCTCTGAGTCACTAAAATCTACTATTTTTGTGTGCACAGTCTGGTAGTAAACCAAAAACCACTATCACAAATGTGCTAGAGTCAAGCATTAAGAAGAAACTTACTACTCACCAATGCAATCTGCTGTTTTATACGCTCTCGAGCTGCCCTATCTTCTGCCTTTTCTCTGTTTCTTTCCTCTAACATTCTTTTTGTTAATTCTTCCTCTTGCTTTCTTTTATAATCCAACATTTCTTTTCCAGTTTTTCTCCTCTCAATTTCCTTCTTAATTTCTCTCTGCATTAAAAAGGAAGTTTTATGAGCCCAAAAGACAATTCAATAATCTGGCTTAGGTATTATTTTATACACAGGGAAAGCTGGTTGTGGGACACAGCTAGAGGAATAAAATAATTTCATAAAATATAAGGATCTAGAAGAATTTGTTAACACTATGGGTTAATGGTCAAGTGTCTGTTTTGACATTTACAAGATCTGACATTTGTAAGATTTATAAATCTTAGCCAGTGGTTCTGTTAGGGTTATAAAATGTAATTTGTAATGTAATTTGAAAAGAAACAGAATTACAGGTCTCTGGTTTGTAAAGTGAACTATGTTACTCTCAAAGGACACCAAGGTAGTTCTTTATTTGGCATAAAGAAACTGATAACCTTCTAATATTAGACCGTCAAAGAGATGCAGTTTAGGTGCACATGATGGGAAAACTGAATGGTGTACCAGAATGCAACAACACCAAAGGGAAAATTCAGCCAAGTATCTACATATTTCTTTTCCATAAAAAGGAACTAAGAATTTGATCTGCATCAACGTCAAACAATTTTAGTTCAAGTGCATCTATTCTTAGTGTAAAAGACTCACTGAAGAGGGAAAAAAGATGGTCCAACTTATCCCCGAGCAATTTGCAACGAAAACACAAAAAAAGTATACACTGTGATTCTACTACAGAAGTCAGGTAATTCCCTTCACTGTGCTACAACACTAAACTTTAACCAGATACCATTCTAGGTCTGTCAAACTGAGCAGGGAGTCAAACATTCCCTCACCTAATGGAAGAGTAGAACAATGCTAGGTACATGAACTTTACCTGTTCCTCCTCTTTCCTTTTCTCTTCTCTCCTTTCTTCAAGCTTTTTAGTGAGTCTGTATGTAAAAAGTTTTTAAAAAATACATTAACAGAGATTCACCATATTAAAATTATATACATTTGGGAAATTAATTTAATTAAAACTGGGGAAATATAGTAAAAAACAAAGACGACCTTGAAGGCAAAGCAACAAGTCATCTCCCTGGTCTCTGGCCCCAAGAGAAATCTATAAACAGTCAGTAGGAGCCAGCCTATCAGACTTAATCTTTAGTACCTCTTTCCCCAGATATATCTGATACAAATCTGAAAATATACATACATGTCTTCAAATAAGTACATAAATCAATGATTACTTACAAATGCTTTTTCTCCCTTACATAGAAGTAAAGAGCAATATAGCACAAAATTGTTAAAAGTAAAAGCAAAAAACCAAAGGCTAGCAGTTATAAAAACTAGTAATACCAAAATTGATTCCCAAATGTAATAAGTTTATAAGTAAAAACTAACAATTATGAAAGCAGGCAATAGTAATGGTTGCACAACCTAGTGATTACACTATAATCCACTGAATTATACACTTTAAATTTTGTGGTATGTAAATTACCTCAATTTTAACAAATTAATGGTACTTTCTCAGAGTGATTTTAATTACAAAGGTATAACCATTTGTTAAAGGTCAGTTGAACCACCTGTGCCAGAAATCAAGGGAGTGCTCAAAGAATGATGGGGACATACAATAAAGGACAGAAAACCAAGAATGAAGAGGATGTCACTACCCAAATCTAGGGCAATGTGTGCACCAAAAAGAATCATAAGAGAAATGAACTGTAAAAAAACTGTGGGGAAAAAAAAAAAAGAAAGAAAAAGATCCATAAAATGCCTTACTGCTGAGGGGAGTTATAAACGGGTATAACCACTTTGGAGAACTACTTGGCATGTACCTATGACCCTTTCCCCACTCCTACAAATACACCCAAAAGATATGTCCACTGAGACATATACAAGAATGTTCAAATAGCAGCCCTGTTCATAACAGGTCCCCAAATGAAAACAATTCAAAATCCATCAACAGAACGGCAACGAGAATGTACCATTACTGCCACATGCAGCAGCTCAGAAGAGCCTGAGCAAAGGAGAGCAATGAGAGAACATGGTGATTCTATTATGAAATTTACAAACAGACAAAACTCATCTATGGTATTAGATTCAGGACAGTGTTTATTTGGGGGAGGGAAATAGTCATTGAGAAAGGGTATTAGGCCCTAGTGCATATAGTACACTCTTCGGTAACTAACCAGTAAGTCTACTGAAAAAAAAAGTGGGGGATAGAAAGCAAGAGGTGGTGGACCAAAGCACTTGTCTAAAGAAAAAATCCTAGTTAAGAAATGTATCAGGTAAAAAATTAGAAAGTATGAAATTAGAAAAACAAATCACCATTTTCAGTTACCAATGAAATAACTGATTCAAGCAAAAATCAACAGATGCCAAAATCACTAGTTGAAAGTTTCTGAGGAACAGCATACTCAATGTTTCAAAGAATCACCCTACAGATACTTCTTAATTAGGGAAAAGGATATCTTTATAATTAAGAAATCCAAGAGACATCATCTTAACAGTTAAATTTAATATCACCAAATACATACCTCTGATATCAGGTGCCTCCTGATGTAATAAGAAAGACAAAACACTACCTAGGTAATGTTCTCAAACTTAGAATGATGAAACAGGACTGACTAGAAGGACATTCTAGAAATAGCTAGCCTAGAATCTTTTAAAGAATGTCCAAGTTTCACAAAAACAGACACACAGACCAATGGAATAAAACAGAGAACCCAGAATGGGTTCCATCCACCCATGGATAGAACTGGAGGGTATTTTGTTAAGTGAAATAAATCAGAGAAAGAAAGATACCATATGTTTCCACTCATATGAAGATCTTGAGAAACTCAACAGAAGACCATGGGGGAGGGAAAGGGGGAAACAGAAGTTACAAACAGAGAAGGGAGGCAAATCATAAGAGACTCTTAAACACAGACAACAAACTGAGGGTTGATGGGGGGTGGGGGAAAGGGAAAGTGGGTGATGGGCACTGAGGAGAGCACTTGTTGGGATGAGCTCTGGGTGTTGTAGGGAAACCAATCTAACAATAAATTATATTTAAGGGGAAAAAAAAGAACATCCAAGTAATGAAAAATAAAAATACAAACAAAACAGAAGAAATACTTTGAACTAAAAGAGACTAAACTAAATTCAATGAAAGATCCTTGAATGGATCCTATATCAGGGAAAAACGTTGTAAAGGACATTATTAAAATAACTGGGCAAATTTAAATGTGATTGTTTATCAGAATCTTACTGTATAAATTCACAATTTGGGTGTGACAATGGTATTATACCCGAAATATATTTAATTACACAGAAGTTGCAGAATTTTCTTCTAAGAAACACAGATGTTATTTTGTTCTAAACGAGTTGAAAAGCTCACTGCATCTTAAAGACAAATTGATTGTTTCATCACTCCTGCACTGAGGAATCTACTGCTACATGATGTTTGTTGGCCTGAGGAATGGGGAAGGGGGCAAGTCAGTGACTACAGACCCTCAGGCCCCCTCCTAGGCTACAGTCCCTACTCAGAGTCTGTAAAACCCCAGCTGGTGTTTTTATTCGTAGGAGACACATACTCAAGTATTTAGGGTAAAATGAAATGGTGCCTGCAACTTTCAAATGAATCAGAAAAAAAGTCATTATACTATTGTTTTAACTTTTTGAGGCTTAAAATCGTTACCAACAGTTACTGTTTTTTAAAAAGTCAAGTTTACTTCCTTAAGAAGATGGTTTGAGACACTTTTTTTCTTAATATGTACATGACAGAATGAGAGTTTGAGTTGACATCAATTTGGTATAGTCACCTTCCTCCCTACAAAATTACTTTTTCTTGAAGTCAGATAAGAAAAAAAGCACAAGATCTAGTGGGAAGTACTACTTAGCTTTCCAGAAACTTGGTTTCAGAAAATACATACAGCTTCAAAGGAAAATGAGAATCCTATACTGCCAAATTTTAAGGCTGAGTTTTTAATTTGTAGGACCTAGATTTTAAAATAGCAAAGTGAGGGGCGCCTGGGTGGCTTAGTCGGTTAAGCATCCGACTTTCGCTTAGGTCATGATCTCGTGGTTCGTGGGTTCGAGCCCCGCGTTGGGCTCTGTGCTGACTGCCAGCTCAGAGCCCAGAGCCTGTTTCAGAGTCTGTGACTCCCTCTCTCTCTGACCCTCCCCTGCTCACGCTGTCTCTCTCTCTCTCTCTCTCCTAGAAATAAAAAAAACATTAAAAAAAATTTAAAAAAATAGCAAAGTGAGACCAAAAAACACATATATTTTGGTTTATTGAGCTAGGTATTACAAAATTCTATGAAAATTAGATTACACCACAGGTATTTAATGTGTACAATTTTCCTGGGTTGTGAAAAGGCACCACAGTTCAGTTCTGTGAGACAGGGAAACTAGCAGCACATTAGAGTTTCAGAGTCCAATAACCTGCAGAGCATGGGTGAGTCAAAGTCATAGAAGCACTAGCGAGTCTATGACAAGGGATGGTGGGGATGAAGGCAGCCTGAAGGGTATAAGTAATGAGCTAAGAGGTCATTTGGGATAGGAGTACTATATGCTATTGTTTTTAGTTGTTGTCTTGGTCAACGAATCAGATTCCATAAAAGAAACAAAATTCCTAACTGGATATAACTCAGAAGAATAGAATACAGGACCACAGTGCATGAATCAGTCTGTATTAGGGACTAGGCTTTATTGGTTAGCTGATCTGATATAAATTAATCTCAGCAATAATTTGAAGTGCATATGTGATTTTAATTACATGACCTGGATTTTTCAAAAGCTATTTCAACAGAGCAGTCACTTCCCAATGAAAACTGTTTCATTAGTAAGTATGCTAACATTTTGTCCAATTTCAACATTTAGTATCCTTTTTTAAGAAAAAAATTTTAATGTTTATTCATTTTTGAGAGACAAAGAGCATAAACTGAGGAGGGACAAAGAGAGAGAGAAAGAGAGACACAGAATCCAAAGCAGGCTCCAGGCTCTGAGTTGTCAGCACAGAACCCTGATGCAGGGCTCAAACTCACCGACTACAAGATCATGATCTGAGGTGAAGTCAGATGCTTAACCAAATGACCCACCCAGGTACCCCTAGTATTCTTTTTTTTAAAGGCCCAAACCCATATACATTTCATATAATGGTCCTAACAGCATATAGTTTAAAATCACATAAATGTATGTATCTCCAAGAGTGCCTTGAAGTTTTTGGTTTTTTTTTTTGTAGGATCTCAACTTGTAGACCCATTCTGTCCTCATATGCTAATTGTAGTGCTCAATGAAGGCAGTTTGGCAACCTCAAAGCAAAAAAAAACAACAAAACCCTAATTCCCCTTTCAAAGATATTAATATAAACAGTTTGTTGTAGGTCTTAAAACTATTTTTATCTGACTCATTATACTATAAACAACACATAGACACCAGTATATATACATATAGTAACTGTTTTTTAGTTAGAGATGGCGTGTTATATCCTGTTTGCAGGATATAAACCATGCAGGCAGACATGGGCAGACACTCTCATACATAAGAATGGAAGCTATTAAGAAACAACAGAGACTTCCCTTACCTGCTACAATTAAATAGCGCCTACCCTAAAATTAAGGGCTATCTGCTGAGTTTTTTCTCATTCCCCAGAAGTATCTAAATCCTTTTCTCATTTTTTACTGTCACATCACCCCAAGGTGGTGCAAGGAAAGATGCAAAGTGGCAGACGTGGTGTTAGCAAAACAGAAAGAAACAAAGATGAGCCATTAGGAACTTTGGCTCCCTGCAGCTGTTCTTTGAGCCTTCTACCTACCACTTCTCCCTACTAGGACCAGATCTATCCTTTTCAACTCAAGATCTTGACCCTGCCCGGACTCCTACAAAGAACCATCAGAATCTAGGTTTTGCTGAAATGAAGCTGTGATTCTTAGTCATTAGTGAACCCAAATACCTAATGTCAGTAATCATTTTGAAACTTGTTTTCCCATAGCATCTATGTGAACAAGAAACTGTCAAGTCAAAGGAATTTTCTTAACTTCTGTATAACACTAAATGGTTTTAGGTCAGGTTTAAAAAATATTCCTGCTTTATCTACTTACCATTAATTCACGTAACTTAAGACTCATAGTATATAGGACTCTAATTTGGTACTTTCTGTATTATTAAAAACACAAAACTACAAGCCACAAAAAGTCAGAAATCTGTATCTGATTATTAGACCAACAAAGAACACATGATGTTTAATACACATGCACTTATGCAGAATGCAGGCTCAATACAGTCATAAAAACAGCTCAAGTTCTTCCCATCTGGAACTTACTATCCTATGATACAGAGAGATCAAAGCAGAAGTGACAAATGGAAACATACATGTACCAAAAACCAGTAAAAAAGATTCTTAGGCTGATCAGACCAAAAGCTGACTAATGAGTTAAGAGATACTCAACTTTACTTCTAGGATACAGTCTTTATGGATACAATTATGTTGGTAAGGTAAAAAAAAAAAAATTTCAACTCAGGATTCTGAAACTTCATTTGTAAAATTTTGCTTTTATTCAAATTAATGAAATAACTGAAAACCACTGTCTTTTCAAAATACTATTTGCAAAAATAAAAGCAAACCTTTCCACTCTGACAGTGAGGTCCTCCGGAGGTCTCTGATTTGAACATCCACCAGGCTCCTGAGATGAACTGGCATGGCCTGAACTCTCTCCTCCTTAATTATTTAATAAAAAGAAATAAGAAAAATACTGCATTTAATGGTGATTTTTAAAAAGTATAAACTTTTGGGTTACATTTGTTAATAATCTTCTTAAACACTGCAAATTTTCCCTAAGAATTGGAGAAGATAAGAAATGAATGATTGGGGCGCCTGGGCTGCTTAGTCGGTTAAGCATCCGACTTTCGCTTAGGTCATGATCTCGTGGTTCGTGGGTTTGAGCCCCGCGTCAGGCTCTGTGCTGACTGCCAGCTCAGAGCATGGAGCCTGTTTCAGAGTCTGTGACTCCTTCTCTCTCTGACCCTCCCCTGCTCACGCTGTCTCTCTCTCTATCTCTCCTAGAGATAAATAAAACATTAAATTAAAAAAAAAAAAGAAATGAGTGATTACTGGGGCACCTGCCTGGCTCAGTTAGTAGAGCATGAAACTTTTTTTTTTTTTTACCATTTAGTTATATTTGAGATAGAGAGAAAAACAGACAGCATGAGTGGGAGAGGGACAGAGAGAGAGGGAGACACAGAATGTGAAGCAGACTCAGGCTCTGGACTGTTAGCAGAGAGCCTGATGCAGGGCTCCAACTCAAGCTGTGAGATCATGACCTGAGCTGAAGTCAGACACTCAACCAAGCCACCCTGGTGCCCCTAGAGCATGCAACTCTTGATCTCAGGGTCATGAATTCAAGCCCCACATTGGGTGCTGAGTTTACTTAAAAAAAAAAAAAAAGTGCCTGAATGGCTCATTTGGTTAAATGTCCAACTCTTGATTTCGCCTTAGGTCATGATCTCACAGTTCACTGGTTCAAGCCCCATGTCAAGCTCTGTGCAGAAAGTACACCCTGCTTCGAATTCTCTCTCTCCCACTCTCTCTGCCTTTCCCTTGCTCTCTCTCTCTCTCTAAATAAACATTAAAAAAAAGAAACAAAGAAATGAGAGATTACTAATTCTGACATTTGGGTCCAAATATAATAGTATACAAGTGGGAAACAAGGCAGTTGAGGGCCACCAAGGTCAGGGTCAGAGGCAAAACATAAAGAAGCATTAATCTGGCAGGAAGGGATAAAACAAAAATAGAGGAGTAAAGCATGACTGACCACAGGTGGGCTTCACTCTAGAGGATCGTTGTTCAGTGTCTATGCTGTCCAATACAGTAGCCACAGTCACATGTGAAACTCTAGAGGCAAAAGTTTGATTCTGGGTATTGCTCTAGACTTATATTGGCCCAAGGGATCTGCTTCTACAGACCAGAGCGATTCCTTAGAGAAGCTGTTTGTTTCTATGCTAGTACTATATAGTTAAGTATAGTTTTTTGACTTTATGATGTGTGGAAGTGACACCATTCTAGAAACTATACTTACAATTTTGATCTCTTCCTGGACTAGAGATATGCACTAAGATACTTTCTTATTACACGGGGCAACAGTAGCTTCCAATCAACCACAAGATCACATGGACAACTAATACACTTCTATCATTCTGTACCCATACAAACCATTCTGTTCTTACTTTCACTACAGTATGCAATAAATTACATGAGAGAGTCAACATTTCAGTATAAAATAGGCTTTGTGCTAGATGATTGTGCCCAACTGTAGGCTACTTTAAGTGTTCTGAGCATGTTTAAAGTAGGCTAGACTAAGCTATGATGTTCAGTAGTTTAGATGTATTAAATACATTCTGACTTCCAATTATTTTCAACTTACAAAGGGTTTATTAGGCTGCAACCCCACTATAAATCAAGGAAGATCTGTATTCTTTGAAAGAATTTTAAGAATGGAATTTTCTCTTGGGATATTGTAGAGAATAGCTATGGTCTAGTATCTTCTTTTAGAACCTCTGCCATTTCCTTCCTTAAAACTTGCCACCAACTTGATTCTTGTTTACATTTTTGATCTCTGAAAGAGCAAGGACTATGGAGCAACAAAATCTGGATTCAAATTCAGTTCTATGACTTTACTAAGTTAATTAATCTGGGTCTTATCTGTAAAATCAGGATAGTAACCTCATGGAATTGTTATGTTAAAGTAAAATGCTTATTACTAAGATGGCACAAAGTAATAAGTACTTAGCTATTATAGCAATGGTGGAGATATGAGAATTACTAAGTAGAACTGATGATGCACATCTACCCATACCTCTTACATTCAGTGGTATCACCTAGGTAGCCTGAAAACAGCCATGGTAGGAGTCTTTTTATCTTGGAAATTAGCCAATACTACAAATAAGGGTTCAATGCCTACCCAAGAGCCTTTTCTTAAATATTTAACAGCACATTACTGAACCCAACCCTTGGATAAGAAGTGATAAACACTAGCATCCACTGTGTGTTCAGTAGGAAATTAATTACTTTTTAATTTTTTTAAAAATTTATTTTTGAGAGAGAGAGTGAGGAAGAGGTGGGGAGCAGAGAGAGGGAGACAGAACCAGGCAGGTTCCACACCATCAGTGCAGAGCCCACTGGTGGGCTCGAACTCACAAACTGTGAGATCATGACCTGAACTGAAAACAGGAGTCAGAAGCGTAACTGACTAAGCCACCCAGATGCCTTAATCACCTTTCTTTGGTAAATGAAATGAATGTCAAGGACAAAAAATTTAACAGAATTTGTGAAGGTAACTTGTAGACAGCTGAAAAAAAGAAAGGTGCTGTACAACAATATGGTTAGGTGGATATGTGACTAAAAACGAAAAATGAATAGGTGTTATATAGAGTAAGATTTCAATGGTATGCCGGAGTTGTCTTCAGCATTTTTTTTTTTTTAATGTTTATTTATGTATCTTGAGGTTGGGGAGGGGTGGAGAGAGGGAGGGAGAGAATCCTAAGCAGGCCCCAAAATGTCAGCACAGAGCCTGATGCAGGGCTCCATCTTACACTGCACATGATCTGAGCTGATCACAAGGGTTAGACGCTTAACCAACTAAGCCACTGAGGCACCTGTCTTTGGTATTTTATAAATGACTTAAAAGTATAGAACGTACATTCATGACTTTAAGCATGAACAGATTATATTAGCAGCCATATTTAACTGGTAACTAACAAATGAAAAGTTCTGGATTTTAAAAAAACACTATGCTAGGGGCGCCTGGGTGGCTTAGTCGTTAAGCGTCCGACTTTTGCTTAGGTCATGATCTCGCGGTTCATGGGTTCAAGCCCCGCGTCGGGCTCTGTGCTGACTGCCAGCTCAGAGCCTGGAGCCTGTTTCAGTCTGTGACTCCCTTTCTCTCTGACCCTCCCCTGCTCATGCTTTCTCTCTCTCTCTCTCCTAGAAATAAATAAAACATTAAAAAAAAACAAAACAAAACCAAAAACATTATGCTGAAACAACTGATAAAAATCCAAAAATAATGAAATGTATTAGTAGTTCTAACTCAGGTTTAAAAAGCCAACTGGAAACTTGATGGAGGAACAAGGGGGAGAAGAAGGGGGAAATGGTGGGGGAAAGGGAGAGAGGCAAACCATGAGAGACTCTTGAATGCTGACAAAAACTGAGGACTGATGGATGTGGGGGGGAGGAGGGAATGGGCATGGAGGAGGGCATTTCTGGGGATGAGCACTGAGTGTTATGTGGAAACTAATTTGACAATAAACTATTTGTTAAATAAATAAATAAATAAATAGCCAACTGGAGGGGCGCCTGGATGGTTAGGTCGGTTGAGGGTCTGACTTTAGCTCAGGTCATGATCTTGTAGTCTGTGAATTTGAGCCCCACATCAGGCTCTGTGCTGACAGCTCAGAGCCTGAAGCCTGCTTCAGATTCTGCGTTCCCCTCTCTCTCTGCCCCTCCCCCACTCATACTCTCTCTGTTCTCAAAAATTAGTAAACATTTAAAAAATAAAAATAAAAGAAGTAAAAAGCCAACTTGATAATTAGGCATAACACATTTCCTGATGAATATACACAGTATCACCTACGATGTAGTCTTGCCAAAAAAGAATATGCAATGAACCTAAATCTGATCAAGTCTGTAATTTTAACTACCAATTTAGAGGGATATTTACATAATACCACACAAATGCAGCACAATCCAGGCGGAAGGGAAGACTGCAGTGAAGTAAGAGGACCCGAGGCTGGTCTCGTCCCATAAATACGAAATAAATATCAAATCATCTAAATATACTAGAAATAGACCTCAAGATTGGCAGGAAAAGCTCCACAACTAAAAGTAGAAAAGAGGGCACACGGAAAACAGTAGGAAATGCAGAATCACAGTTTGAAAGAGAAACAAATGGTGGTTGCTGAGGTGGGGAGGGACCTGCTGTAGTGGAGAAGGGTGAGACACACAAGCATGCAGGCGAGCTCAAGGGGAAGACAAATCCCAATAACAACTGGCTTGGAAAGCAAGAGGGCCCAGATTTCATGAGTTCTAACCAGCAGGGCTTAGAGCCTAGAGGTTTAAAGGTCAGCATGCTTGGCTCTAGGAGAGCTTAGAGGACACCAAGGGTGCTCTTGGAGAAAAGGCAGAGCAAACAATCTGTGGACATACAGTGTGGAAACAGGAGATCTGAAGAATGCCTGGGGCACACAGTAGGGAGGTTAGCTGCTCATCTTGGAACATATCCCAAAGAAGCAGCATTGACAGAGACACACTTCTGTGAACAACTTGTTGGCACCATTTATTTCCCTCTCCTTCCCCTCAGCATAAACACTGCCATAGCAGCACCCTTGCTACCTAACTTGCTTATATCAAGCCCTGTCCTCCTGTGCTCTGGAAAAACCACATTCCCAGTGACATTTGCCTCAGTCCCAGTATGGCAGGGCCCCTACATCCAAATATCAGCCCAAATCCTCACTCACACTGCATCTTTCAACCCAGGAGTATTGTGAGGTCTCCATTCTGGTGGCAGTGGCAATGGGTATAATTTCATTAGCAGATCAGGCCACACCTAGTTAAAACTCACCACTTTCAGGCCAGGGACTAAACAATGCCCATAACAAAAAGAACATCTGTAGACAACTGGCCTAAAGGATGATATGGCCAGGACACAACAGCAGAGTGCAAATAGCACACAGTGGATATACTCCTCAAAATGGGCCCCGGGGAACAGGGGATGCTACACTGCAGGGCACTATGGGACCTCTTCTTCATTAGATCATTATCCTGAATATCCTGAAGAACAGGAAACGTAGCGAACTTTCCTGACAACACAGAAACAGGCACAGAGATTTAGACAAAAATGAGAAGACAGAAGAATTTGTCCCAAATGAAAGAACAGAAAAAGGCTACAGCTGGAGATCTAAGTGAAAGAGATAAAAGTAACATGGCTGATGAAGAATTTAAAGCAATGATCCTAGGGATACTCGGTGGACTTCAGAAAATCAAGAAAATCACTGACCACTAATATAGAGATAAGAAATAACAGCAGTGAATAAATGGTTCAATAAACAAAATGAGAAATACACATGATGGAATAATTAGTATGCTGGAAGAAGCAGAGGAACAAATTAATGACTCAGAAGACAAGAGTAATACAAAGTAATCAAAGTGAACAAAAGAAAAAAAAAAGAATTATGCAAAGTGAGAACAGACTCAGACTTAGGGAACTAAGTGACACCATCAAACATACTAACATTCATATAATACGGTTCCCAGAAGAAGAGAGAAAAAGGAGGCAGGAACTTTATTTGAATAAATAATATCTGAAAACTTCCCAAATCTGGGAAAGGAAACATATCCAGATCCAGGATGCACAGAGAACCCCCAATAAAATCAGTAAAAGCAGACCCACACCACGACATATTGTAATTAAAATGGCAAAATATAGGGGTGCCTGACTCTTAATTTCAGATCAGGACATGATCTCATGGTTCTAAGTTCAGGTCCCACATCAAGCTTCATGCTGACAATGTGTGAGCCTGCTTGGGATTCTCTCTCTCTCTGCCCCTCCCATGCTTGCGATCTCTCTCTCACTCTCTCTCAAACGAATAAACTTTGAAAAAATATTTTTTTAATTGGTAACTTTAAAAAAATGGAAAAATACAACAATACAGAAAAAATATTAAGGGGTATCTGGCTGGCTCAGTCAGTGGAATGTATGACTCTTGATCTCAGGGTTTTAAGTTCGAGTCCCATGATGGGTGTAGAGAATACTTAAAAATAAAATCTTAAGGGGCGCCTGAGTAGCTAAGTTGGTTGAGCACCCGACTCTTGATTTTTGGCTCAAGTCAAAATCTCAGGGTCATGAGATCAAGCCCTGTGCCCTGAGCATGGAGCCTGCTTAAGATCCTCTCTCTGCTCCTCCCCAATGTGCACTTTCTCAAAAAAAAAAAAAAAAAAGAGGAAAAGAAAAAATATCAAGAGCAGCAAGACAAAAGGCAGTTACACACAAGGAAAACACCATACGGTAATCAACAGTTTTTCACCAGAAACTTTCCAAACCAGAAAGGAATGACAAAATATATTCAAAGTGCTAAATAGGAAAAATCTGTAGTAAGGAATACTCTATAGAGCAGGGCTATCAGAACTTAAGGAAAGAAAAAGAGCTTCCCAGGCAAACAAAAACTAAAGGAGCTCATGACTACCACACCAGCCCTACAAGAAATATTAAAGGGGACTCTGAGTAGATAGGAAAGACCAAAAATGACAGTATGAAGGTAGGAAACATTAAAACAATAAAAACGAATAGTTCTGTAAAAAAAAAATCAATCAAGGAACTCACAAAATAAACGGATGTAAAATATGATACCATATACCTAAAAACATGGGTTGGAAAATTGGTTCAAACTTAAATGACCATCAACTTAATATAGGGTGCTATATACAGATATTATATAAAGACTTAATGGAAACCACAAATCAAAAACCTGTAAGAGATATCCAAAGAATAAAGAGAGAGAAATCCAAATATAATTGACCTGAGGTGCTTGGTCGGTTAAGTCACCGGCTCTTGATTTCCACTCAGGTCATGATCTCATGGTTCTTGAGTTCAAGCCCAGCATTGGGTTCTATAATGACAGCACACAGCTTGCTTAGGATCCTACGTATCTCTCTCTCTGCTCCTCCCCTGCTCACTCTCTCTCTCAAAATAAATAAACTTAAAACAAAAAAAAGACACAAGGTAGCAGAAAGAGGAACAAAACAAGACTCACCAATATGCTGCCACAAAAGACTCATTTCAGACCTAATTACACCTGCATTGAAAGTGAGGGGATGGAGAAACATTTATCATGCAAATGAATGTCAAAAGAAAGCTGTAGCAGCAATACTTACATCAGACAAAACAGACTTTAAAACAAAGACTGTAACAAGAGACAACGAAGGACACTATATGGTAATAAAGGGGACAATCCAACAAGATATTAAAATTGTAAATATTTATGTCCCCAACATGAGAGCACGTAAACATATAGTAAGTAATAAATATAAAGGAACTAATCGATAATAATACAATAGTAGGGAACTAACACCCCACTTGTATCAGTAGACAGATTATCTAAACAGAATATCAGCAAGGAAACAATGGCTTTGAATGACACACTGAACCAGATGGATTTAACATACACCAAGAACATTCCATTCCAAAGTACAAGGGCACACATTTAAACACACAGGAAACATTCTCCAGAAAGGATCACATTATTAGACCACAAAGCACGCCTCCACAAATTTAGAACGACTGAAGTCATACTACGCATCTTGTGTCACAACAACATGAAACTAGAAATCAACTATACGAAGAATTCTGGAAAGAACACAAATGAAGGTTAAATGAATGGGTTGACCAGGAAATAAGAAATAAAAAGTGTACGGAAACAAAAATGAAAATGCAACAGGTCAAAACGTTTGGGATGGAGCAAATGCAGTTCTAAGAGAGAAATTTATAGCAATAGAGGCCTAACTTAAGAAGAAAAATCTAAAATAAACCTCAACCTTACACATAAAAGAGCTAGAATAAGAATAAAGCCTAAAACCAGTAGGAGGAAGGAAATAATATGAGAGAAATAAATGAAATAGAAACTGAAAATACCAATAGAACACATAAATGAAATCAGGAGCTGGGTTCTTTGAAAAAACAAAAACAGAAACAATAAAACTGATTAAGTTCTAGCCAGACTTAACAAAAAAAGAGAAAGGATTAGGGAGTGCCTGAGTGCCTAGCCAGATAAGCACCAACTCCTGATTTCGGCTCAGGATATGATACCATGGAATTGAGCCTCGCATCAGGCTCTATGCTGACAGCATGGAACCTGCTTCAGATTCTCTCTCGAGGCTCTGTTACTGTCCCTCCCCTGCTCATGCTCTCTCACTTTTTCTTAAAATAAATAAATAAACATAAAAATAAGGGAGAAAGGACTCAAATAAAATCACAAAGTGAGAGAAGAGAAATAACCAACACCACAGAAATACAAACAATTTTAAGAGATTATAAAAAACCGAATGTCAAGAAACTGGACAACCTAGAAGAAATGAATAAATTCCCAGACACATACACAGACTGCTAAAACAGAAACAGGAAGAATTAGAAAGTTTAAACAGACTGATTACCATCAAAGAAACTGAATCAGTAATCAAAACATTCCCAAGAAGCAAAAGTCCAGAACCAGATGGCTTAACAGGCAAACTCTACCAAATTAGAGTTCATACTTACTCTTCTCAGACTATTCCAAAAACTAGAAAAGGAAGGAAAACTTCCAAATTCATTCTATGAGGCTAGCATTACCCTGATACCAAAACGAAACAAAGAGAACACAGAAAAAAGAGAACCGCAGGTCACTATCTCTGATGAAGACAGATATAGGCCACTATCTCTGATGAAGACAGATGCAAATATCCTCAACAAAATACCAGCAAACTGAATTCAACAACATACGAAACAAAACAAAACAAAACAAAAAGCCCCATACCATTCACCAGGGGGCACCTGGCTGGCTCAGGTGTCAGAGCATGTGACTCTTGATCTTGGAGTCATGAATTCAAGCCCCACATGGGGATAAAGTTTACTTTAAGAAAAAGAAAAGAAATCATTCACCATAATCAAGTGACATTTATTCATGGGTTGCAAAGGTGGTTCAATATTTGCAAATCAATCCATGTGATACACATCACTAAGTATAAGAACAACATGATCATTTCAATAGACAGAAAAAGCATGTGACAAAGTGTAACATCCATTCACAATAAAAACCTTCCACAAAGTAGGTCTAGAAGGAACATACCTCAATATAATAAAGGCCATACAGAAAAAACCCACAGCTAATATCATTCTCATTGGGGAAAAACTTTTTCTCCTAAGATCAGTAATAAAAGATATCACTATTACCATTTTTTCCCCTTAGTTTAAGAAAAAACCAACTTGTCAAGTTGGTTTACATGTAACACCCAGTGCTCATCCCAACAAGTGCCCTACTACCACTTTTGAGTATTGGAAGTCCTAGCCATAGCAATCAGACAACAAAAAGAAGTCAGAGGCATCCAAATCAGTAAGGAAGAAGAACAACTTTCACTATTTGCAAATGATATGATACTCTATAGAGAAAACCCAAAGCACTCCACCAAAACACTGCAAGAACTGATAAATTAATTCAGTAAAGTCTGAGGTAACAAAATCATTGTGCAGAAATCTGCTGCATTTCTGTGTACCAATAATGAAGCAGCGGAAAGAGAAATTAAGAACACAATCCGACTGACAACTACACAAAAACTAACAAGACACCTATGAATAAACTTACACAAAGATGTAAAAGATCAGTACTCTGAAAACTATAAAACTCTGATGAAAGAAACTAAAAAAGACACAAAGAAATGGAAAGACATTCCATTCTCGTGGGTTGGTAGAACAAAAACTGTTAAAATATCTACACTACCCAAAGCAACTGACATATTTAATGCAGTCCCTATCAAAATATCAACAGCATTTTCCACAGAACCTGTGAAACAATCTTAAAATTTGTATGCAGGAGTGCCTGGGTGGCTTAGTCGGTTAAGCGTCCGACTTCGCTTAGGTCACGATCTCGCGGTTCGTGGGTTCGAGCCCCGCGTCGGGCTCTGTGCTGACTGCCAGCTCAGAGCCTGGAGCCTGTTTCAGAGTCTGTGACTCCCTCACTCTCTGACCCTCCCCTGCTCGCGCTGTCTCTCTCTCTCTCTCTCCTAGAAATAAATAAAACATTAAAAATTAAAAAAAAAATTTGTATGCAAACACAAAAGATCCTGAATAGCCAAAACAATCTTGAAAAAGAAAAAGCTGGAGGCATCACAATTCTGGATTTCAGTATTACAAAGCTGTAGTAGTCAAAACAGTATGGTACTGGAACAAAAACCGACACGCAGATGAATGAAACCCTATAGAAAACCCAGAAATAAACCCATAATTTTATGGTTGATTAATCTTCAACAAAGTAGGAAAGCATATCCAATAGGAAAAAACCAGTCTCTTCAACAAAACTCAGAAAACTGTACAGTTAATATGCAAAAGAATGAAACCAGACCATTTTATTATAGCATACACAAAAATAAACTCAAAATGGATTAAAGACCCAAATACGAGACCTGAGACCATAAAAAGCCTGGAAAAAAGCATAGGCAGTAGTTTCTCTGACATCAGCTGTAACAACATCCTTCTAGATGTGTGTCCTGAGGCCAGGGAAACAAAAGCAAAAGTAAACTGTTGGGACTACATTCTAAATAAAACGCTTCTGCACAGCCAAGTAAACAATCAGCAAAATTAAACAATCTCCAAAGTGGGATGAGAGACTTGCATATAACATATCTGATATAGATGATAAAGGACTAGTAACCAAAATATATAAAGAACTCATAAAACTCAACACCCCAAAAATGAATAATCCACTTAAAAAATGGGCAGAACATATGAACAAACATTTCTGCAAAGAAGTTATTCAGATGGCCAACAGATAACATGAAAAGATGCTCATCATGCATCATCAGGAAAATGCAAATCAAAACTACAATGAGGTATCAGTCAGAATGGCCAAAATAAAAAAGAAATAAGTGTTGGCAGGATGTGGAGAAAGGGAAACCCTCTTGCACTGTTGGTGGGAATGCAAACTGGTGCACCACTGTGGAAAACAGTTGAAAGTTCCTCAATAAGTTAAAAACAGAGGCACCTGGGTGGCTCAGTTGGGTGTCCAACTCTTGGTTTCAGCTCAGGTCATGATCTCAAGGTTCATGAGTTTGAGCCCTCTGCACGATCAGTGCAGAGCCTGTTTGGAATTCTCTTTCTCTCTCTCAAAATAAAGAAATATCATTAAAAAAAAAAAAAGTTAAAAATAGAACTATCCTAGGGTTCAACAAATGTACTCCTGGGTATTTACTCAAAGAACACAAAAACACTAATTCAAAGAGATAACATGCATCAAGAAACAGACTCTTAATTACAGAGAACAAACTAATGGTTACCAAAGGGGAGGTGGGTTGAAGGATGGATAAAATAGATCATAGGGATGAAGGAATGCATTTGTGAAGAACACCAGGTGATTAAAATAAAAACTTAAAAAAGAGTGGCACCTAGATGGCTCAGCTGGTTAAGCATCTGACTCCTGATTTCAGCTCTAGTCATGATTTTGTGGTGGTGGGATCAAACTGGGTGTGAAGCCTGCTTGGGATTCTCTCTCTTTCTTCCTCTGGCCCTGCCCCACTCACATTTTCTCTCAAAAAAAATTTTTTTTAAAGAATACAGCAAAATCCAGACTGTGGGAAGCTATAGGAAAAAAAAGGAGAGTGGGAATCTATTTATGAAATGGGGGGAAAAAAAGGACTCAATAATCAGTAATAATACACTGGACTCCAAACAAACTAAAAACAGTATAATGTAAATAATGCCTAGATAATCAATGGTAAAAAAAAAAAAAAAAAAAAGAATTACTGTAAAAGAATTTCATAAGAGAAAATGATATTGTAGTTATTTTTTTTAAGTTTTTATCTTTTAAATACTTATTTTAAAATGAAATGATATAGTGCCTAAGATTTGTTCTAAACAATAAACAAAAAGGAGAAGAGGAGTAGGGGGCACAGATGAGACAATTTTGGCCATGAGTTAGTAATAGCTGAGACAAGGAGTGGGTTCATGGAATTTCTTACTCTATTTTCTCGAGACTTTTGTATGAAGACTGAAACTTTCCACAATGAAGTTAAAAAAAAAAAGCTACAAAGAACTGATATTAGAGCTGCTATACTCAGACCTCAGGTAAGACAGAGTTTACAGTCTGAGGAGTAAATTAAATGCATACTAAAACAAAAGAATCAACACTCTTTACAGGACTATAATGGAATCCTGAGTGTCTACAACAATGTACAACATACAATCCAAAATTTCTTGACACACAGTCTAACAGGAAAATGTGACTCATTCTCAGGGGAAGAGACAATCAACAAAGGCCAACCCTGAGATGATCTAGCTACTAGCATTATCAGACAAAGACTCAAAAGCAGCCATTATAACTCAATGAGGTAAAGGAAAATGAAATGAATTCAAAGATAAGTTGAATAAACTGTTGGTAAAGAGTACTGAGGGACTGAGTAAAATTTCTGTAACTTTCTTTGAGTCAAACTGTTTCGAAATAAAAAGCTAGAAGAAGAAAAGATGGAAGTAAGAGTAAGAAACTCTAGAATCATTTTACCTGCAAAATGGTACAGCCACTTTGGAAGACAGCTTGGTGGCTTACAAAAGTAAACATAAGTCTTAGCACACACTCAAGCAATCACAACCTTGGTATTTACCCAAAGGAAGTAAAAAAAAAAAAACATGCTCACACAGAAACCTACACAGAGATGCTTACAGAAGCTTTATTCATAACTGCTAAAACTTTCAAGAAACCAAGATATCCTTCAGTAGGCGAATGGATTAATAAACTGCGGTACATCTAGATGATGGAATATTATTCAGCTCTAAAAAGAAATGAGCTATCAAGTGATGAAAAGACATGAAGGAAGCTTAAATGTATATTACTCAGTGAAGAAAGCCAATCTAAAAAGACTACTATATGACATTCTGGTAAAAGCAAAACTTTTACCAGAAGACAGTAGGAGACAGTAAAAAGGTTAGTGAAGATGAAAAGGTGGAACACAGGAAACATTTAGTGGAGTAAAAATGCTTTCTGCCCCACTGATACTATAATGATGGATACACATCATTATACATTTGTACAAACTCATGGAATGTACAACACCAAGAGAAAACTGTAATGTAAACTATGGACTTTGGCTGATTATGATGTGTCAAATGTGGGTTCATTAGTTCTAAAAAATGAACCACTTTGGTGAGGGATATAGATAGTGGGGCAGGAGGTATACACAAAATCTGTACCTTCCTCTTAATTTTGTTGTAAACCTAAGACCACTCTAAAAAAATCAATTAAAAAATGGTTAACTTAAAGAAAAGAGTATAAACATATTACCCAATTTTATATAAAATAAAAATTCACTAGGGGCATCTGTCTGGTTCAGTCGTAGAGCATGTGACTCTTGATCTTGAGGTTCTATGTTTAAGCCCCAGAATGGGTGTAGAAATTACTTAAAAATAAAAATATAATAATGAAAATAAAATAGAATAAAAATTCACTCGATGGGCACAACAGCAGAAAGAGATGATGAAGCAGATAGTCCGTGAACTTATAGATCAGCAAGATTATCCAATCTAAAGAAAAGAGAGAAAAAGAAAAAAAGAAACCCCTGGGATATTATCAAGAAGTCTAACACACATGTAATTATTTCCAGGAAGATGAGAGAAAAAGAGAAAAATATTTGAATAATGACTCCGAATTCCCCAAATTTAGTTTAAGTCATAAATTTACAGATTTAAGCTCATCAAAACCCAAGCAGAATAAATACAAAGAAAAACACATCCAGGCATATTATAGTCAAACTGATGAAAATCAAAGAGAAAAACGTGAAGGTAGAGAGAAAAGCAATACATTGCATACATGGGGAAACAGTGCTAACAGATACTTCTCATCAGAAAACTATGGAGACCAGAAGACCTTTAAAGTGTTGAAAAAAATAACTGTAAACCCCAAATTTTGTGTCTAGCAAAAAGCAGACAGTTTCATTTTTCAGACAGGAAGAGAAACGTTTTGCCAAAAGACCTGTAAAACAGGAAATGCTAAGGGAAATTTTTCAGACTGAAAGAAAAGGATACCAAGGAAAACATCTTCAAAAGGGAATGAAGAATTTAGCAATGATAAATATCTGGGTGCTAACTGGGCTACATTCACTATAGCATCCCTTAGTTCTGTAGGCATCCAGAATTTGGGGGATCTATAGAAGTAAAACCTCAAAATGCAGCTAGTGAGAGAGAACCTGGTAGCTATTCTTCAAATATTCAAAACCTGTTATGTTTAACTTCATAAGTAGCACTAAAGTTAATGCGAAATTACAGGACATCACATTTCATCTCAATATAAAGAAAATTTTTTTCTAAAAACTAGGGCTTTGACAATAAGCATCTGTGCAAGGAAATGAACTTCCTGTCACTAAATATCAAATAGAAGCTATGTGGGATGCGAGAGCAGGATCATCTCTTAGGATATTAATCTGCTAACTCATCTAACCCTATGTTGCCTAATACAAGCTATATTATAACAAAAACCTCTGAACAGAATCCCTTTTACATAGTATAAAATTTCTCTTTTGCCTTTTTCCATCAACCTCAACTATAGTCACATACCTTATTCCCACAAGCTCTATTTTACAATTATCTTTTAATTCTAATTTCTAAAAATGCAAATACTACTGTTTAAATGTATACAGTATCTTACAGGTTATAAAAGCAATTCCAAATATATTAGTTCATTTGAACCTTTCAAAATACTCTGGCTGAAAAGATATTTGTAAAACTGTTAAGATTACAGAAACAGAAAAAAGTAAAAAAAAAAAAAAATGCCACTACATGACCAACACCTGTATTTAAGACAACCCTTAAATTTTAAGTTAAATGAATGTGACAGGGAAGAAACACAGTATTTTTATTTTTAAGGATATTAATCCCTGGCCTTTAAAACAAAGTGAAGGAATACTTCTACACTATCCAAAAGGATACACTAAATATTACCTGTTGCAGCATCTGACTTTGTATCAGAAGTGGGTGGTATCCCACAGGGCTCCACATTTCTGGACTGAGAGTTTTCAGAAGTGTTGTTAGGTTCCAATGACACGGATGGAGTAGAGACTGAGCTTTCTGATGGGCTGCCATTTGTCACTGATGTTTCACCTTTTAATGAGTGCATCTAGGGAGAAACCACGTTGGAATTTAATGAACAGATAAAAATCTGAACCTACCATGGCAGATAAGACCAAAATATGAGTAAGTCAACTATCTCTATAAAAGGGAAAAGTACTAAATTTTCTAAGTAGATGGATCTAGATTGTATAATCCTAAACATGGCATAATCACACTGTGGAATTCAACTACAATGTGAGAATAACATAAAAAGGTTTTTAAAGCACACTGTTGATTTTCCTTCTATTAGAATTCAAGGAAAAAAGTTTCAAGCTATATTAGCCATTTGCACAAATTGACTAAGTTCCTTAAAATGTGTCAAGCAGTTCAGTTTGGGACCTTAATGTTCAATCTCTCTTTTGCAATAAAATAATAGTGAAAAGAGAAGGCAGAGTAAGAAGTCACTCATTAGGTATAGGTACCTATAACTTCACAATGCGATTTTCAAAACCATTCCGGGAAAACAGGATTTTCTACCTTTTAAGTTTAAATGGCAAGGCAGGTTCCTGAATATACAGAGCAGCTCCAAAAATATTCCAATGTCAAGTTTCTGACAAATTTTCCCAGGTTTATACAGAGAAATTCTCTTCCTTCTCACCTGCCGGACTTTGTGAATTCTGGTAACAAGTTCATCTGCAGAAACACTTCCTGCGATTACTTCCAAGGGAATTCCACTGTCTCCAATAAAGAAACTGGATGGAACACACACTACAGGATCTGTACAATTTAATTAAGTCTAATGATTTGTGAAAAAGCAAGGGGATAATTTTATGAAATGCTGATAACAAAGCAAGATAAATCTTTGTGAATTTCAGTGTAATCAGCTAATACGTTTACCAAATAATTTCAACTACCATATCATTACGCTTGTCATGCATATGATAGGTAAAATGATTTATTTGTACTGCATATCTGAAACATCCATTACATTTCACCCATTGTAACTTTTATGTCTATCTTCCTTCTTGAAAACTATTTCTAACATTCCAACCAAACTGCTCCATATTGCTTTCCAGATATTGACAATAAAAACTCCCTATGATTCCCTACAGTGTAGTAACTCAAAGGATACTCAGTAGTATCAGGTTCCCCAAAATAAGAATGCATGGTTCCTAAACAGAAATGAGTAATTTCTAAATGTCATGCATTAGCCAAAAACAAAGGTAAATCCTCAAGCAAAATATTTATCAAACCAATTCTTCATTGAAAGGATACAGATTTGTGAAAATTGTAAGCAGGCTTCACTGTAAAACAAAATCAAACAGAAAATCACTAGATGCGTTCAAGTATTTCCACCCAAATATTCAGTTATTTTTATAGACATTTACTCTACCAATTAAAAGCATTTCTCTGAAATTACTAGTACCTTTCATAGTTGTCAGCTGGAAGGAGAAAAGTACAATTCTTACAGACCTCTTCCAGTTTGTTTTATAATTTTCAGATTAAAAAGCCACTTAATTCTTGCAACACATA
The DNA here is from genome assembly GCA_017311185.1 of Proteles cristata cristata. Lineage (NCBI taxonomy): Eukaryota > Metazoa > Chordata > Mammalia > Carnivora > Hyaenidae > Proteles > Proteles cristata. The sequence continues at coordinate 1,014,002 of JAESUZ010002383.1, forward strand.
AAGTGGCGGCTGGATCTGATAGCTAAACATCAAGTTAGTATCTGCTACGTTACTATATTCAGATATACTTGCTGCTGAGAAAGCATCTTAACTTGTAACAAGAAGATACTAATGCTTATGATTTACTTCTGCAAATGATAATACAATACTTTGTAAAAACAAAACATTCAAAACTACCTAAATATCTACCAGTAAAAACTAATTATGCAATCATAAAAAAGGTACAGAAAGTATGTCAAATGCTACCTCTTTTGTAAAAAAAGAAGAGGTAAATAAACAAAAATGTAAAAAAGGGGGGGTGGGGGAATTGTGTTTTCTTAATTTGGTTACTCCAGGGAAGGAAACTGGGTGGTGAGGGACAGGGATAGAAGAAACTTTACATTATGATACAAGGAAGAGATACTGATCAATGCAGATGAATAATACCGAGAATCAAATTAATGTTTCTAATTTATACTCATTTTCTGAACATAAAGCATGATTATCACAAAAACATTTGAAAATATAATAAAAAGGATAAAGAAAGCTACCTTCATAAAGAAATGCACGCTAAAGTGTTACTAGAACATTAGATAATTTCATTATTATTGTACAATAAATAAAATATACCATTCATAATTTAAGACACATTAGATTCTATTAGCAGGCAGTCTCTAATGAAACAAAAATCAACCATCACTATACACAGGCATCCTTGCATCTGCTTTTAGAAATTTGTTTAAAAATTTTTTTTGAGGGGGGAGAGGTAGGGGGTGATGGGCATGGAGGAAGGCACTTGTGTGGATGAGCACTGGTTGTTCTATGGAAACCAACTTGACAATAAACTATTAAAAAATTTTTTTTGTTTTTAAAAGTACTAGATATATCAGTCTGTTTATAACCTCAAGAATTTTGATATTCTCATTTCTTCCACATTTCTAATATCCCTACTTTCTCCTACAATTACTGGTGGTGCTACTGGAAGATAACGGACAACATAAATAACAGAATATATGTTAAAATGGTAAGATTCTTTTTTTAAAAATATTATAGTTCGATAAATATATAGTTGAATAATTGCAACTGTGAGGCAAACCACTATGATTACAACACTTTTAATATTGAAAAAATTTAGTAAAAAAATTACAAACTTACAAGTAAATTTCTAAATATTTTAATCTTGGCAGTAATTTTCAAACATCATTTATTCTAACATTATCAATATCAAAAGAAAAGGAATACCACTTTGTAGCTGCTAACGAATTAATGTTTCTAGGCACTGATCATTGATGCCTGCTGCTACCATCACTAAGTGAGACAACAGGTCATTATGTGCCTTCATGATGGAAGAATGAAAGCCATAATACCACTTATGAAGTAGTTTTGATAGGAAAAAAAAAACTAGCTTGAATCCAATTGCTGATTTAAAGGAAACAGACAACAGAGGAATGAACTAGATGAGACTAACAGGGACGCAGTCAACAAAATCTATATGGCAGGAAACTGAAGAATGAAAGACCTAATTTCTCCAAAAAATAAATTGCAAAGAAAAAACCAGAAAGAAAAAGGGTGAGGGGGAAACCTATGGACTAAAAGAGACTTGAGAAAGATCAACATATCACAATATGGATCCCACTCCTGATGGATCCTAAGCCAAACAAACTATAAGAATTAAGAATACAACTATGGCAGACAGGAGACCACTGAAAATGTGAGAAACAGCTGGATATTTGCTATTAAGAAACTATTACTAATTTGTTTTTGAAGTATTACAGTTATGTTAAAATATTTAGCTTTTCACATATTAAATTTGTGTTAACATCAAAAACTTATTTTTTAGAGACATTAAAATATAGATTAAGTGACGACTGAGATTTGCTTCAAAATTATAGGGGATGAGTGGAAATGAGTGGGTGTGCAAATAAAACAAGACCAACTAGAAGTTAATCACCAAGGTAGCTGACAAGTATATGGGAATTCACTGCACTATTCACTTACTTTTGTATGTCTGAAATTTTCTACAATAAAAAAAATACATTTTTAAAGGCAGGAGATGGAATGGATAAACAAATAAAAAGACCTGTGGATATTAGGTACTGTGAGAGACCTAAAAAGTACTTATTACTATTGAATTAAACAGCTTCACTCCCAAAAATAGGACCCAAAACAATGGTCAATCATTCAGAGATAATCAGTATATAATTTACAGTTACTTCCATGGTCTTACAAGCTGAGAACCACAATTCTTTTGCATTCCTGGTGCACATCACATAGCTGCTTGGTAAACCAGGAGAACTTCAAAGTTCTCAAAAGTTTTTCAGCAAGATACTATGATGTATTTGGAAACTGGTAGTCAGAATTTAAGTTGCCAATATGCCTTAGAGAAATATCAACATTCTTATAGTCTAAGAGTAACACCATAAATCATAACAAAAGACAATAGTTATAATGCTTAAAAAATTAACACATAAGCAAACCTTTTGGTATCGATTTTAATAGCGACAAAACTGTCCGAAGATGCTTCTGTCACTTTCTCATCTTCCCAGCTTGCAGCCATCTGTGTTGACTGCTCATCATCACCTGTAACACATTTCAAGGATACTTACAAGGCCAATATCTGCTGATTCTTTTCCTTCAGAATATGGAATTTCAAATAAAATATAATTCCACAAATACTATTTTCTACCAAATTTGAAAACTACAATTTTCCCATAAAATGAAAAGCATGACTATGGATGGCAATATTAACATAAAAGTAATAAAAAACAGCTCAGGCTGCTAAGAAAAACAATAAAGACATAATGAGGACACCTGGGGGGCTCAGCCGGTTTAACATCCGACTTTGGCTCAGGTCATGATCTCACTGTTTCTGAGTTCGAGCCCCACGTCAGGCTCAGCGCCTGGAGCCTTCTTCAGATTCTGTCTCCCTGTCTCTCTGACCCTGCCCCACTCATGCTGTTTCTCTCTCTCTCAAAAATAAATAAACATTTAAAAAATTAAATAAAAAAGACACAATGAAAAAGAATGACACTATCTAGATTTACAAAGTACTATTTTCTAAAAGAAGACATTCAAATTATGATGCAAACAGCATCACAATAATTGGAAGTCACAGTAGAAATGTACAGGGGCTATTCTGGCTTTTGTACATGTGATTTTTTAAGAGACACAGTGTATATGTGTGGGTAAGGGGCAGGGAAGGTGCAGAAGGAAGGGGAGGGAGAAAGAGAATGAATCTTAAGTGAGATTCACACTCAGCATGGGGCCTTACACAGGGCTCTTGATCCCATACCCCTGGGATCATGACCTGAGCCAAAATCAAGAGTTAAGATGCTTTAACCAAATAAGCCACTCAGGTGTCCCTGTACATGTGGTTTTAGAAAATAAAAGGACAAAATTCTTTCTTCATGTAGACTTTTCTGTCAAGCTCAAGGTCCCCCAACATTACTCTCCAAATTTCTCTAAGGTAGATAGACGCAGGTGCAATTCTGTATGCATTTTGGGACTTGCCTTTTATTTTAGGTATTGTAATTATAAATGTTATGCTGACCCAAAACAAATCTACAGAATTCAGCACAGTGGCTACGTGGGTGGAGGTGCTACTGATTGGGAAATAACATGAAGGAGCCTTCTGAGGGTGCTGGAAATATATCTTATCGGAATGAGAGTTACAAGTGTGTTAGTATTTAAAAATGCACTGACAAAATGTTTGATAAGTTATACCTGTCAAGAGATTGTGTCCATTTTAGACCTGTACTATCTAGATTTTGACATAACCACTTAGTAGTGGGCAGAGGAAAACTTACCTAAGTCAGATGAAATCTTTCTGAGATTAAGCAAAGTGTTTTCTCAAGCACTTTGAGGTAAACAACCTCTGCCAATTTACAGATTTAAAAAGTTCTCTGGCCACATTTTTTTTTGTTTTACAAAAATGAGATAATTCTCTATTCTTCTATAAACTATTTTCTTCCCATGTGCAGCCTTTCCCCAATTTAATCCACCCTCTGCATTCCTCACCTCAAGTTATCTCTTTAAAGTAACTCCATCCCTTCAGTTTTTAGGCCAAAACTTTACTTAACCTTGACTTCAGGTGACTCTATCTCCAAAATATATCCAGAACGTAACTATTTCTTACCACTTTCACTGCTACCACCCTGATTCAAGCTATACATATCACCTAGATGATTACAACAGCCTCCTAACTGATCTGCCTGTTCAATCTCTTTTTTTTTTTTTCCACCCAAATCAATACAACTTTTACTGCACAAATCAGTGAAATATCACAAATAAGTGAAAAAATCATCTGGTATCTTTCTATTTCTGAAGTTGGATAACTAGATCTTATTCATCAGTTTGTTGAACTGTTCCTTTTTCAGAAATGTAGATACCCTCCAAAAAACTTTCCAATTTCCTTGTTTTGTAACTGTTGTGGCTTGCTGAATCAAAGCAGCTGAGTTTGATACAAGTTCAATGTCATTTCCACTAACTCTTCTTTCTGGACTTGAGATACTGAACAAGCAATGCCCAGCCTCAATGAAACCCTACAGACATATTTTTCACCAAAGAAATCCCAGATTTCCAGAGGAAAACCATTCTCTTGAAAAATGACATTGATGGAGAAGTGAGTGTACACAGAACTCGTAACGCAAGCCCTGTGTAGCCTCCTTCATCATGTTCTTTTGGTTTTGTTGTTGTTGTTGTTGTTGTTTCTTTTTTAAAGTAATCTCTATGCCCAACATGGGGTCTGAACTCATGACCCCAGGTCAACAGTCACATGCTCTACCGCCTGAGGCAGCCAGGTACCACCCTGCTCCCCACCATGTTCTATAAATGACTACAGATAGTGCAAATGGTAGCCAGTTCTTTTCTATTTCCCCACCATTTGTCAACTCGGACCCTCTTCTTTTTCTTTCCAAAGAGACGGAGTTCTACACTAATGTGACAGAAGTCCTTTCGCAGGGTTCCTCTGGGGCCTTTCACAATAACTGTGCATCCTTTCAGAGGAGATGTCAACATTTTCTGGAATTTCGACAGTCTGCTGACTGCAGTAGATGTGTCAAAGCTGCTCAGTCTCTTAACACAGAAACTTTTGTTAAAAATTTCATATCACATCAATCCTCTGCTCAAAATCCTATAATGGCTCCTACTTTCCCTCCAAGTAAAAAAAGTCCCTGCAAATGGCCTCTTGCCTCGTTACCTACGTGACCTCATTTGTCTTCACTTTCTTCCTATCCTGCTAATATGAAAAACATTCTCACTTTAAGGTTTTTGTACTAGTTGTTCCCTCTGCCAGGATATTTACTTCCCTCAGATATTTACATGGTTAACGCTCAACCCTCTTTTGTCTTTGTTCAAATATCATCTTCTCAATAAAGCCTTCCCTACTCATACTTTAAAATAATAGCCTTGGGGCATCTGGATGGCTCAGCTGATTAAGTGTCCAACTCTTGATATGGCTCAGGTCATGACCTCTCAGTCATGAGATGAAGGCCCACATCCGGTCCTGCACTGAATGTGAAGCCTGCTTGGGATATTCCTTTTCTTCTCTCTCTGTCTCTCTCTCTCTCTCGACTCATACTCTCACAAAAATGTGAGCACTTGGGTGGTTCAGTTGGTTAAGTGTCCGACTTCGGCTCAGATCATGATCTCATGGTCTGTGGGTTCAAGCCCTTCATTGGACCCTGTGCTGACAGCTTGGAGCCTACTTCAGATTCTGTGTCTCCCTCTCTCTGAGCCTGCCCTGCTTGAGCTCCGTCTCTCTCCCTCAAAAATAAATAAACGTTAAAAAAAATAATAATAATAAAAAAGAATAAAATGGCAGCTTTTAGGAGTACCTGGCTGGCTTAGCTGGTGGAGTACGTGACTCTTCTTGATTTCATGGTCATTAGTTCAAGCCCCAAAATGGGCATAGAGCCTACTTTAAAAAAAAAAAAAAAAAAAAGGATAGTCCTAGCCCATAAAGGCTCCTGGCTGGCTCAGTCAATAGAGCATACAACTCTTGATCTTAGGATCATGAGTTCAAGCCCCACAATGGGCCTAGAGTTTACTTAACAATAAAAATAAATAAAATAAAATAAAATAAAATAAAATAAAATAAAATAAAATAAAATAAAATAAAATAAAATGACAGCCTTACAGACATTCCTAAAGCTCCCTAATTTCCTTGTTTCTTTTCCCCTGTAATCCTTATCACCTTCTAATAAACTATGTGTTTTACTTACTATGTTTACTGTCTTTCCCTCAACTAGAATGCAGGCTCCAAGAGGGCAAGGATTCTTTTCCTTTTATTTACTAACATAATTCAAATGCCTACAATACAACTTGGCATATGTTAAGTTCTTGGGATATAGCAGCCCCTCAGTAAGTACTTTGTGGAATGAACAGCTAAATTTCTGGTACAGGAAGTATTTTGGTATAATAATTGACTAATGCTGCACATCTGAGTATAATCTATGCGAAATGGGATCCAGAAATAGGAGTTATGAGAAATCTGGCCATGGAAAAGTAAACAGGGATTAAAATGCATCTACAAACTAGGACCAAAAAGAATGCCATTAACAGTTTTCCAGATGTTGAGGAAGCAAATTGGGAAAATTATTTGCAGTGACACAGTTCTGAGCACATCTTCAAACACAATAGGGTAAGGAAATGTAAAATTCCAAGCAAATGACAAAATTATCAACCTAGAAAACAGCTATATGGCAACATTCTTACTACAAACCTGTCTTAGAGAAGGCTGTGAGACATGGGAGATCCTTTTCATTCATTCTTTGTTTCATATGTTCACTATTTTATTCCACACTTACTGTCCTAGGCTTTGGACTATAATCTAAGTATGAAACAAATGAAACATTGTCTCCCCTCAACGGAGCTTAAAAATCTAACAGTATAAAAAATGTACTTGTTGGCACTCCTGGATGGCTGAGTCAGTTAAGTATGCCACTCTTGGTTTCGATTCAGGTCATGATCTCACAGTTTTCGTGAGTTTGAGCCTTGCATCAGGTTCTGTGCCGACAGTGTGGAGCCTGCTTGGGATTCTGTTTCCCTCTCTCTCTACCCTTCCCCACTCATTCTGTTTCTGTCTCTCTCAAAATAAACTTTAAAAAATTTTTTTAAAATGTGCTTCTTTAGTAAACAATTGTAATTACAGTAATAAATACTGAGAAAAAAAGAACAGATCTAGGGGAAAAAATAGTAAGACCCTTTTAGATTGGTGAGCGAAGCCTTCTCTGGGGCAACATTTAAACTAAGACCTAAAGGATGAAAAAACTAAGCCATACAAAGAGCCAGAAGAGTTCACTAAGCAGGATTTTATATGTAGGAAAAGGCCTGTGCGACTGAGAATGTCATGAACAAAAGGGAAAGCCAGACAAGAGGAGACTAAAGCACTGAGAGTCAAAGGTGACTCCCACAATTAGGGTTTATCCACCTGGATGTAAAAGTGGTGTCATTTACTAAAATGTAGAACACTGTGGGGGAGAAAAGCAGGTTCAGGCAGTAAATACACTTTTAAGCCTAAGAATCCTGTGAGGCATCTAAGTGGGGATATCAAGTGCATAGCTACAAGTATGGATCTGCTGGCTACTTCTGAGGTTGGTACTTTTCACTATGTTGTACCATGTAGGTAGGGTCCAAATATCACACCCCACTAGCAACATCTGTCCATAATTCAACCTAGTGGGAACAACTGCTGCTTAACCAACAGAGATGTAGGGATGAATGGAATTACTTAACTCACTGAGACCTATATTAACTCCAGGGAGCAAGATTATTAATTGCCAACTTCAGTATCTTTAGTTTCTTATTAATCAGTATATAAACCATGCTCTGGAGTTAGATCGGCCTAAAATATTAGTAGAAAACGCTGTGTCCATGGTAGTATTCAGCAGTATCCAAAATAAAGGCACTTCAAAAGAACAATACAGGGGTGCCTGGCTGGCTCAGTTGGTAGAGCATGGAGCTCTTGATCTTGGGGCTGTGAGTTTGAGCCCCACACTGGGTGCAGAGATTACTAAAAATAAAAAATTAAAAAAAAATACAATCTCAGAGGGGCGCCTGGGTGGCTTAGTCGGTTAAGCATCCGACTTTCGCTTAGGTCATGATCTCACGGTTCGTGGGTTCGAGCCCCGCGTCGGGCTCTGTGCTGACTGCCAGCTCAGAGCCTGGAGCCTGTTTCAGTCTGTGACTCCCTCTTTCTGACCCTCCCCTGCTCATGCTGTCTCTCTTTCTTTCCTAGAAATAAATAAAACATTAAAAAAAAAAATACAATCTCAGAGTTGCAGACCTTAGTACAGCCAGGAATTCCAACCCAGAAAACATCAACTAGTCAAAATCTAAAAGCTTTTGTGCTCTATTTTAATAAAAAAGGCAGTAAATAGTGTCTGTCATGAAAATTTTAGCCCACCCACAACTCTAGTCTGTGAACTGAGACTGCTTCAGGATCCTTGTCAGAATATTCTACCTTCCCTAGGAATAGAATCAAAATCTTTTTCAGTTTTATGACTTTCAATTTGCATAGTCATAATACTTTGAAAATACTTGCTCTTGTCTGAACTAGTAGTAATCTCTCCAGTCTCCATCCCATAATTTTCTTTAATTCATCCATGAAAATTTCTCTAAATATCAACAACCCGCCTAAAGTGCTTCCTACTTAAAGGGTTCCAGGAACTGAAATATACCCTTAAGACCACTTCTTCCAGCCATAAAGATATCTTTTTAGTTTTCTACTGAGTTCATTTACTGCTGTTGAAGTCTCCCATTTAAGAAAATCATGGGCTCTGGCTATATCCTTCAATGTTATGAACAAAGCTCTAGGCAACATGTTAAGTGTTGGAGATTCATGACCCCTGTCTCCGTATTCCTGGAGTGAAACTAATTCTACCTTGTGTTGGAGATTAACTTTCTAAAACTCTAGAAAGGGCAACAGTATTCTGAACAAGTCAAGGGGCAACCTCCTTTGACAGGCTAACGGTCTTACGCACACATTCAACATTCATCAGAGTCGCTGATATCCTAAAAGGATATAATACATGCTCATCAGTCAAAAGTTAATTGAAGAATGTATATTTACACACAAAGCTCTAAAGATCTTTAACTTTATTTTACTACTGTGATAATTAACACTACTGTTCCCATATGTTTGTTAGTTATATCTAGCATTTATTTCAAATTAACTGATTAGCCCAAAAGTGCCTCCTAGGAACATTTAGACATCTTCAATTGTGTTTTTTGTTTTTAAACAATGACTTGTTTTTTTGTTTTTAAACAATGACTACCATGATCCTAGGTTTCCTAGCCAATTTCAATAATACATGAAGTGTACTGTTGCTCAGTTTTTCTCAAGAAATAAAAAAATATTTTGGGGCGCCCAGATGGCTCAGTCGGTTAAGTGACCAACTGCAGCTCAGGTCATGATCCCACGGTCTTGGAGTCAGAGCCCACTTAGGATTCTGTGTAGGATTCTCTGTCCGCCCCACCTCCCCCATCCTCCCCTGCTCCCTCTCTCAAAATAAAGTAATAAAATTTAAAAAAACAAGACTTTTTTTGAAGCTGCTAAAAAATGTGTCAGGACAAGATAGAAATACTTTTTGTGATCCTGCTACATGTCACTTAACCACTGTGGACATAAATTTCCTCATCTACAAAATAGGTATAACAACTGAGATACCACCTCAAACCAGTCAGAGCGGCTAAAATGAGCAAATCAGAGGACTCTAGATGCTGGCGAGGATGTGGAGAAACGGGCACCCTGCTACACTGTTGGTGGGAATGCAAACTGGTGCAGCCCCTCTGGAAAACAGTGTGGAGGTTCCTCAGGAAACTAACAATAGAACTCCCCTATGACCCAGCAATAGCACTGCTGGGAATTTACCCAAGGGATACAGGAGTGCTGATGCATAGGGGCACATGTACCCCGATGTTCATAGCAGCACTCTCCACAATAGTCAAAAACCTGGAAAGAGCCTAAGTGTCCATCAACGGAGGGACGAATGGATCAAGAAGATATGGTTTATCTATACAATGTAATACTACATGGCAATGAGAAAGAATGAAATCTGGCCATGTGTAGCAACATGGATGGACCTTGAGGGTGTTATACTGAGCGAAATAAGTCAGGCAGAGAAGGACAGATACCATATGTTTGCACGTATAGAAGGATTGGGAGGAACTTAACTAAGGACCGTGCGGGAGAAGTACGAGAAAAATAGTGGGGGAGAGGGAGGGAGGCAAACCATGAGAGACTCTTGAAGCTGAGAAAAAACTGAGGGCAGATGTGGTGGGGGGAGGGGGCTGATGGGCATGGAGGAGGGCCCTTGTGTGGATGAGCACTGGGTGTTATATGGAAACCAACATGACAATAAACTATTTAAAATAAAAAAAATAAAAAAGAAAATGCTATCAATAGAATTTCATTTTAAAAGTAAAAAAAAAAAATAAAATGGGTATAACAAAACCCTATCCTACTTAACAGAAAAATCAACTGAGTTTTTACGTGAAAAACACAACTTAAATGTCATAAAACTATTAATGTACTCTTTTTTTTTTAAAGTTTAGTTAGGGGCACCTGCGGGGCTCAGTTGGTTAAGTGTCCGGCTTCAGCTCAGGTCATGATCTCATGGTTCATGGGTTCGGCGGCGACAGCTCAGAGCCCAGAGCCTGCTTCAGATTCTGTATCTCCCTTTCTCTCTGCACTCCCCCAACTCATGCTCTCTCTCCTTCAAAAATAAACATTTAAACAAATAAAATAAAAAGGTTATTTATTTTGAGAGAGAGCGAGAGCGCACGAGCATGAGCAGGGAAGGAGCAGAGAGGGAGGGAGGGAGAGGGGACGGGAGAGGAGAGGGGAGAGAGAGAGAGAGACAGTCCCGAGCTGTCAGTGCAGACCCTGACTTGGGGCTGGATCCCACCAACCGTGAGATCACCACCTGAGCCCAAATCAAGAGTCCGAGGCTTAAGTGACTGGCCACCCAGGGGCCCCAAAACTATTACTGTACTCTTAATTTAATTTTTCTTTTTCATTTAATTTTTCTTTCCTTTTTAATTCACTTTTCCTTACAAGATCACAGCAGTTATTTTGTCTAACTCTAAAACAGCAAGAGGATCTAAACTAAGCAAGCTCTTCTAATTAACACCACTAACCTAAAAATTGGGCATAATTTAAAACAGCTATAAATTTCAAATTTAATGTTAAACGAAATTCATGTTTTAGCCTGTGTTCTTTATTGCACTGAATAAAGTTATAGAGCTATTATCTAGTCTCAGGTCACAAGCTAATAATCTGAGTACACCGTTATTACACAAATAGTTGAAATAATACACCTAAAATTAATAGTCACAACCACTAATTTGGTTCATGTAATGAGAATCAGCAAAACCATAAAGGCACAGGTTTACTGTAAACCTAGATTTCTGTAATAAAATACGGAGCAAAATAACCCAGAGTAACACAGCATAAATAAGGTAGCTCACGTTTTCAAAACCGTGGATGTTAGACGAAACAAGGGCTGAACATCTACTTCTTCTTAACAAATGGTACAAAAAAATCAACTTGCAACAAAGCAAATGTTCCACATTAAACTCTCTTCCCCTATTATCATTAAAAAAAAAATCCAACCTATATAAAGCTCAAAAGTTTGCCTCTCAGGAACGTACGACCGCCAGCAACCGAGAACATCAGGTGGCTCCTCTTTGTTGCTTCCCGATGACACAGCTTTCTTCCTGAGTCCACAACTAATTACCAACCCAAATGCCTGTCGAAAGGCCTGCCTCTAGCCCCGCCTAAACACTGAGGAACTACACGAGCGCCGAAGCACCCCGAAGTGGGTCCTAGGTGACAGAGAGAGGTCCCGGGGTGCCCGAGAGGGAGGTGTTGGGGTCTGTCTGCGCCAACTCCTCAGGGGGCGCAGCGAGGGCGGGCTGCAGGGGCCTGCCGGACGCGTCCCCGAGACCCGCGCAGAGCTGTGGGCGGGGCTCAGCGCGCTTGGGGGGCGAGGCGGGGACCGTGCCTCCGGCCGGGGTGCTGCGAAAAGCCGGGGCCGGGGGCCTCGCCAGGCCCGGCGTGCCCCAAACGGAAGGGGGAGGCGCTGTGAAGCCAGGCACGGCAGCCCGGGCCTGCCGGCGCACGGAGGAAAGGCTGGGGAACCCTAGCATTGGAGGTAGGCCGGAGGGGTGTCCGGCCACAACTCGGGTCCCCGCCCCCTTTCACCTGCCACGAATACCACGAAGACCGCTCCGCTCCTCTTGGCCGACGCGATGGCGGCCGGAATGGCGCCCTGGAACCACAACATTGCTCTCCACGGACCCAGGCGCTTGTTCGGTGTGCTGTCGCCGCGGTCCGGGAGCTGGCCCCGCCCTCTCTTTCGTCTGGCCCCGCGGCCCCCGCAGCCCCAGCGGCTCCGTCCCCCGCCTCCGCGCAGGCACGCTAGCCCGTCAGCGGTCCCCTGGGACGCGCGCAGGCGCGCGGACCAGGCGCACCCTGCGCCACGTGACGCCACACGTCGCCGTCGGCACGGCGTCCCAGTGCCTTGTCTCGTTGGCAAGTAGATGTGCGCGCGCGGCCTCTAGGCCTCAGACCCTGCAATTCCGGAAGTGGGAAGAGCGGGTGGAAAAGATGACTAACGGTTACGGCGCGTCGGCAGGACCCACAATAGGCATGATGGGAATTGTAGTCTTCATTGGCTTGTTTTTCTTCATAATGGGAAAATGTAACTGTGGTTTCCGGGGCACAGCTAAAGGGGACAGCAGTGAGCCTTTTTACAACCTGTAAAAAGGGGTGGAGAGGAAGTGGTGCTTAGTGTCGTGGAGTTGCTATCCCCCACCTCACTGAGACCTTAAATATGGAGGAAGTCGTCCCTGCCCTGAGTGGAACCCTAATTGTGGACGATTCGTGGTTATTGTGTGATACGGAAAGGTGTTTTTCTGTAAGGAACTAAGGGGGCTTTGTAGAGATTTACTGCAAGGCCCTGACTTCTGCTGAACTTATCAGCCCAACCCTAAAGAGACAGGGTAAAAACCCCAGCAGTCACCTTCTGTAATGCCATACAGCCCATGTACCTGAGGGGAGGTATTGGTAGAAGGCAGGAGTCCGGCAATTTTTTAGTCGTTGGCCACAGATCGTTCCAAGACCTCAGAACACTGGCTATGCTATTGCCACAGCTGCTTTCTAACGTCACTGAAAAGCACAGAATAACATAATGGTTCATTTTCCAGCTACTTTCCATGGTATACAAAGGGGGAGGATAGATCATGCTTTTGTTTACAGTTTTATGTGAGAATGTTCTATAGTCAGGATAATGGCATTTTCTGGTTGTTTGCCATTAAACTGAAAACTGGCTCAGTCTGTGGAGCATGTGATTCTTGATTTGTGTGTGGTGACTTTGAGCCCGACCTTCTGTGTAGAGATCACTTAAAAAATGAAATCTTTAAAGAAATCAAGAAAAATTGATCCATATTTAATACTTTCTAGAGTTGCACAATCTCTGATAACTATTAGCTAAAGGCTTATATGGTTTTTTTAAAGTTGCATATATTGTATTATACATTCTCAATCAATTGAGTTTTTCCCCTCAACAATTGACAGTCTTTGCAGGATTAAGGTGGTACATCTGAAAATACCTCTTTCCTATAAATATTTTACCTGAAAATAGTTAACATTGCATTCCAATTTGTATTTACTCTTTTCCAATCAGGCCTCTCATATAGTGTTATTTTAAACTGAAACATGATGCTGGTAACAGACCTTTGCTGCTTATATAGATCACCATTTCTCAAGAATTAGAGTTGATCTTTAACAATAACTTTAAATGAGTTTCTTAAGATTCATTCAACCTCTGGGCACCTGGGTGGCTCAGTTGCTTGAGTGGCCAACTTTGGCTCAGGTCATGATCTCAGTTTGTGGGTTCAAACCCTTCATCGGGCTTACTGCTGTCTGAGGAGCTCACTTTGAATCCTCTGTTCCCCTTTCTCTCTGCCCCTTCCCCATGTGCGCATGTGCATTCTCTCTCGAAAATAAATTTTAAAAAAACATTAAAAAATTTAATCAATGAAAATTCTTTCAGTAGAGAGATGTCTTTATTTCTAATGTTAGGATTAAACAATGTAAGAATGATTCATAGCCTTTATCAAGTGTTTATTGCTCATCTACTATGAGCTAGGCATACATACCTGACACTGATACAGTGAGACAATCAGATAAGAGCCCTACCTTTGTGACTGCACAATTTAAAGAGGAAGACAGACACTGAACATGTGATTATGAGTGAGGATGGATGTCACAAAAGGGGGAAATCTAAGTGCTTCAGAAGTATGCGATGATGTGCCCAAACATGAATAGTGGGATTAAGAAAAGCCCTTCCTGAAGAAATAACATGTCAGGAAATATCTAACCAGGTGAATGAGAAGGCAAATCAAGGTAGAAGAAACATTAGTGTGAATGCTCTGAAGCAAAGGAGAGCAGTACACTTCAACTGAAATGTCCAGTGTGGCTAGAACATAGAAAGGGGACTATGGTGCAGATAAGGCTGGAAAGATAGCTAGAATTAGATCATACAAAGATGTGGAAATCACACTAAAGATTGCAGACATTTTCCTAAAAATTGTAGAAAGCCATTGAAGAATTTTAAACAAGAATTTAAGACTTGTTACATATAAGACTTGCATTTTTTTTTTAAATTAACATTTATTTTTGAGAGACAGAGACAGAGTGTGAGCAGGGGAGGAGCAGAGAGAGATGGAGACATAGAATCTGAAGCAGGCCCTAGGCTCTGAGCTTTCAGCACAGAGCCCAATGGGGGCCTCGAATTCACCAACCATGAAATCATGACCTCAGATGAAGTCATTTGCTTAACTGACTGAGCCCCAGGTCAGTCTTGTATTTCAATTTTTTAAAAACCTTAGAGCACAATTGAGGGAAAGGGGCAGAGGGGGAGAGAGAAAGAATCTTAAGCAAGCTCCATGCTCAACATGGAGCCCGACTTGGAGCTTAATCCCATGATCCTGAGATCATGACTTGAGCCAAAATCGAGACTCGGGCACTCAACCAACTGAGCTACCCAAGCACTCCAAGACGTGTTTTTAACTTGCAAATATGCTGCAGTTTACATGGATTGGATTGCAGGTGGGTGGGTGAATGTGAAGAGACTGGTTAAGAAGCTACTGTCTATGTATAAGGGAGATGGAGACATGAATATTTTTGGTATTTTGGAAGTAGACACATAGGTTTTGTTGATTTATTAGATATGAAATTTGAAGAAGGAGGAGTCAAGAAGAGATCTTGGGTTCCTGTCTTGAGAAATTGTATTCAAGGTGGTAATGAAATAGGGAACATTGAAGGAATAGCAAGTTGGTGGGGAGGAGTGCATGAAGATGTGAGTTCAGAATTGGACGTGTTTTCTGGAGTGCAGGAGACCCAAAGTGGAAATGTTAAGTAGGCATATAGGTATTAGGTTTGGAGCTCAGAACACAATTCTTCAACCTAGAGGTAGGAATTCTCTACATACAGGGATAATTGAGGCTCTGGAGTATGCTATTGCTTATGGAGTATGTGAAGTGAGATTAGAGAAGAGTATATGACTCAAGTCTTAATCTCCACCATCTACAGGGTTGTATAGAAAAGTATAAACCAGTAAAGGAAGCTCAGGAAAAATGGTAGTGGAGGGAGACTGTCTGGAGGAAAAGGGAGAATATGATACCAAAGAAACCAAGCATAGGGTTTTTAAAAAAAATTTTAACGTTTATTTATATTTGAGAGACAGAGTGTGAGCAAGGGAGGGGCAGAGAGGGGGAGACACAGAATCCCAAGCAGGCTCCAGGCTCTGAGCTTTCAGCCTAGAAGCCGATATGGGGCTCGAACCCACAAACCATGGTTCATGACCTGAGCTGAAGTCTGATGCTTAACTGACTGAGCCACCCAGGCGCCCCTAAGCATAGAGTTTTAAGAAAGGAGTGAGAAGCAGCTGTGTTGAATCCTGCTGTTGGGTCAATTTATATAAGATTAATTTTTATAATGTTTATTTACTTTAGAGAGACAGAGATGGAGTATGAGTGTTGGGGGGGGGTGGGGGAAGAGAGACAGGGAAACACACAATCTGAAGCAGGCTCCGCACTCTGAGCTGTCAGGACAGAGTGGATATGGGGCTCAAACTCACAAACCAAGATCATTACTTGACCCAAAGTCAGACGCATAACTGACTGAGCCACCCAGGCACCCCAGGATTTAAAAATGTCTATTGTTTTTAGCAACAGAGAGATGATTATCAGCTTAGCAAGAGGGGCTTTGGTTGGGTTCTGTGTGGAAGTCAGATAGCAATGGGATGAAGAGTAAATGGGGAGAAAAAGGGTGTCTGAAGTGCGAAGGGAAAAAAACAAAGTGATACAGTGATATGGAATGGGGAAGAACAGTCTTTTAAAAGACTGGAGAAACTTGTGGGGCGCCTGGGTGGCTTAGTCGGTTAAGCGTCCGACTTTCGCTTAGGTCATGATCTCGCAGTTCGTAGGTTCGAGCCCCGCGTCGGGCTCTGTGCTGACTGCCAGCTCAGAGCCTGGAGCCTGTTTCAGTCTATGACTCCCTCTCTCTCTGACCCTCCCCTGCTCATGCTGTCTCTCTCTCTCTCTCCTAGAAATAAATAAAACATTAAAAAAATTTTTTTTAAATAAAAGATTGGAGAGACTTGTACACAATTGCAAACTAATGGAAAAGAGCTATGAATACACAGGAAAGATCCCTATGGAGAAGGGAGGGAATATGAGTTATATGGCAAATACTGCTAGTAGCCCACTTGACAATCATTTACCACGCTCCCCCCATTATTCCTTGCTGGGAAACCACCAGCTACTTGTTTTTGCAACCTCCCTTTCCTTGCAGTCAGTAGGTCCTTGTGGGAAGGAAGAGGGGCACTTCTAGGAGGAGTTCTCCTAATAAAAAGAGACACATGGAAGAAAGGACAACCCTCCTTAGCTGTTTGTGGTTGTGTGCATATGATGCCAGGTACTGCCGCAACTGTCTTGTGGCCACGAGGAATGACATTTCCCAATGACAATGACAAAATGGAATATGGAAAGCACTGTGTCTATGATGACATGTCATGAGATTAATAGCTGTCTTCATTGGTGAGGCTACTGGAAGTCAAATGTTGCTTATTTGTAATCACCACCACTCTAAACAAACTGGAAAGAGATCCAGAGGACTGGTGGAGAAAAGAGACACCCTTTCCATTTTAATAGGAAGTGGAGAAGAAAAATAACTTTAGACATAAATCCATTGGTAAGTTTCAGGACAGTAAGTTTGAGGACATTTTCATCTAAAGTCTGAACTCTTCCCTCTGAAGGAGGTCATTGGCTGAGAATGATGAGGTAAAGAAACTGGTACCTTGAGGCTGAGGGCAAGATTTTAAATAATACTGATGAGCATGGGAGGGCAAGGAGTAGGGAAACACAGTGTGGCAGGCAATGCTAAGGGTTAGGTGAAAGTGATGAACCTAAATTTGACCAGTTGTGTGATTTTCTCCAGTGGTCACTCAGTCCCTGGGGCACAGGCACTGAGGATGTGGAGATGTGGATTTATCCAGGGCTCTGTACACTAGAGAGTGCAAGAAAGAACAAGGGAACAAGAGAATTTAAGAGATTAGCAAGAATGAGCCATGCGCATAGAATATGGAATTTACAAGTGAATACAGAAAGGAGACATGGATACAAAACGAAACCAAACCAGTGGAGGGGAGGCAAGAGCCTGGAGAGCGAGCACTGACAGGAGATTGGTCGATACTAAGGGGTTTTAAAATGTTAAATTTTCTAGGGGGGGAAAGCAGTCAGGAATTATGGAAATTTCCTGATTTCTTTGAGATTTTTGAGATTTGAAGTCCAGTATTACCAAATTCAGTTAGGTTAGTCAGAACATACCTCTTCCTGAATTGACGCACTCTTCTTTTTCTGTCACTTTGGGTGAAACCAAGTCTCCCCCACTTCACTCTGTATGCAACAAGCTACAGCAGTCTTTCAATTCTGTTATCTTCAGTCCTTTTAATTCCAGTTAGTGGCTACTCTGGTGGCTCACCTGGAGCCCTGCTTCAAAATCAAGACACTCAACTTCCCCAGCTGCAGGGAGTGTTGGTGCTGAAGGCTGGAAGCTGTGCCCTCCTCTGAGAGCTGCGTTCAACTGAAGAGATGAAGGCCTGGGTGTCCCCTGCCTCATTTTGGCCTCTGAGGGGCCTCCCGTCTCTAGCCCTCCCACTAGGATCACCCTATGCTTTTGTTACAACTGCATTTTACCAATGTAGTTCACTTCCTAATAAACTTCCTGCAAACAGATCTTCCCTCAGTCTGTTTCTATGAACCCAAATGAGACAGAATCCTCATTACCTGAAAGATTCACACAATTTTCCCAACTACTTATTCTGCCTTCTTTCTGGTCCATCCATACAATGATGTCATATCCATCTTTCCCCAAGATTATTCTTATTTTTTTAATGTTTCATTCATTTTTGAGAGACAGTGTGAGCAGGGGAGCAGCAGAGAGAGGGAGGGAGACACAGAATCCAAAGCAGGCTCCAGGCTCTGAGCTGTCAGCACAGAGCCCGATGTAGGGCTCAAACCCATGAACACTGAGTTTGGAACCTTCTTGGGGTTCTGTCTCTCCCCTTTGCCCCTCTCCCCTGCCCACACACATGCGCTCTCTCTCTCTCTCTCTCCCCCTGTCTCTCAAATAAAAATAAATAGATAGATAGACAGACAGATAGATAAATGACCATAACATATTGGTTTGGACAAAACCAAAGAGCCATGTATAGGGCAATGCAGAGAGAAAGGGAGGGACAGGAATGGTCTCCTGGAATAAGTAGCATCAATCCTCTTCTTAAAAAAATTCTTTTTAGTGTTTTATTTATTTCTGAGAGAGACAGACAGACAGCGTGAGCAGGGGAGGGTCAGAGAAAGAGGGAGACGCAGAATCTGAAACAGGCTCCAGGCTCTGAGCTGTCAGCACACAGCCCGACATGGGGCCCGAACCCACGAACCATGAGATCATGACCTGAGCTGAAGTAGGACACTTAACCGACTGAGCCACCCAGGCGCCCCATCAATCCTATTTTTTTGCATGAACTTGATTAATGTTAGAAAGTTAAATTCCATTTTACACTCAGACCCTTAAAGAGAAGCTTGCTTATTGATGTGCATCAAGCAAACTATGAAGTATAATTATACAGTATTAATAGTCATATCCTGTCATTTCCTTCCCACTGTCACCCTGGTGTTTAGACATAAAAGACTTCCAGCAAGCTGGACTTCAAGGATCTATGGACTTTTTTGATATACAAAGAATGACTTCATTGCAATGAGGGCTTTTTTGAGGGATCTTTGATATCAGGTTTGTTACCAGGTCTAGAGGCACTGAAGAGGAAGGTCAGATTTTATTTGGTGCGTCTATGACTACTGGTAGAACCCCATCATAACAGTTTGAACTCCATGCTTGAGCCCACTGTGAATTCACAAGTCTGGCTTCTTGTCATAAAAAATAAGAGAGGCCCAAATGGGGAACAATTCCATTTGGCTGACCATAAATTCTTTGGCCTTCCAACTCAAAATCTCTGAGTTCTCCTCTGTGACCATCACTAGGGGCTGCTTCAGATTTGTTCAACAGAACTGCTGCAGCTGCTTACCCAGGACGGGACCCGTAACCCTCTTTGAGGCTGGACAGTGTGGGATCTTCAAATGTTTTGGTCCTGCACTTGAGCTAGAGCCCATGAATTGTATCTGGTCTCCTGATGCTCTTATTGACCCTCCACAAGGTTTTAGAAATTTTAGGTGTGTGCTAGTTTGTTACAGCCCCTCGTACTTCTAACCTTTCCTTTTAATTTATTCTCAGGCAGTATCAAGTATTTGAGTTTGCCAACCCCGCTGTACATGCTCATTTGGCATCAGATAGGCATAAGTGTGCAAACAATACTGGCTGGTGTTTCACCGGCCTGCTCAGTACAAGCATCCATCTAACAAACCAGGTAAAGTGGCACATCTAGAGGAAGACAGTTGTTTCTCATGGTCATTTTCTCCTGTGAATATCTTATATATAGTTATTGAAATGTCTGGGTTTATGTCTTCTTTCCTCCAGAAGATAAAAAGCAGCAACTCTATTTAACCTTCTTTTACCCCCACATGCCTTATGACTTTTGTGAATTGAATGGGTTGTTGGTGTTATGAGGCCAAAAGTTCCCCACCACAAAGTGGGGATTTGCACAGGTAAAAACCCATCACAAATGGAATTCTTAACTGTGGTCACTCAGATATATTCCAAAATTCAATGATTCAGTGCCAGCCCTTTACCACTGCTTGAAAAAGAAGTCAAAGTGCAATTCTTACTGCAGCCGGACTGGTAATATCACCTAGAAATATAAAATCCATGCTTAGAGGCACCTGGGTGGCTCAGTTGGTTAAGCATCTGACTTTGGCTCAGGTCACGATCTCATGATTCATGGGTTCGAGCCCCGCGTTGGGCTCTGTGCTCTCAGCTAGCTCGGAGCCTGGAGCCTGCTTCAGATTCTGTGTCTCCCTCTTTCTCTGACCCTCCCTTGCTTATGCTCTCTCTCTCTCTCTCTCCCTCTCCCTCTTTCTCTCTCTCAGAAATAAATAAAATATTTTTTTAAAAGCTTTTTTTTTCTCAATTTTTTTTTTAATGTTTTATTTATTTTTAGGAGAGAGAGAGAGAGAGAGACAGCGTGAGCAGGGGAGGGTCAGAGAGAGAGGGAGTCACAGGCTGAAACAGGCTCCAGGCTCTGAGCTGGCAGTCAGCACAGAGCCCGACGCTGGGCTCGAACCCATGAACCGCAAGATCATGACCCAAGTGAAAGTCGGACGCTTAACCGACTAAGCCACCCAGGCGCCCCTAAAATATTTTTAAAAATTTTTAAATAAAAACAAAAATAAAATCCCTGCTTAAAAAAAATTTTTTGTTGTTGTTTCATAGAAACTTGCACCTGTTACCACCAGAGGGGGCTGTATGACTTACATATTGCAAAGCCATTTATATTAAAAAAATGTAAAGGGAAAATAATATTCTCTATTTTTGATTTTTCTTCACTCAAAACAATCAAATCTTCATGAGTAAGATGGGATGGCATTCTTCTCTAGGTTTTCATAGAGATCCACGTGAAAACAGACAAAAAATGGCAGTAACTCATTAGCAAGGCTTATGGCAGTAACTTAGGTAGTTAAGCCCATGAACTGTGGAATCAGGCTTTCCTGGTTCATTTATACATCCAGCACTTACTATGTGACCTTGGGCAAAGTTCTTCACATTTTCACACTTCAGTTGCTTCACTAGTAAGCTGGGATAAAAATAAAAATGGTCTTTTAGGGCTATTGTCATAAAATAGGGACTTTTATAAGTGCTGAGCAAGTGCTTGGTACATAGTAATTAAATGCTTTACACATGTTAGCTATTACTTCTGACCGCCAAAACTATAGTTAAGAAAAATAAATGTGTGCCTTTCAGGATTCAAAGGATTTGACTCAGCCAGATCATTTCTTCATTTAATTACTGGACAAATACTTATTGAGAAAGGCCCTGGTAGGATCTGAGAATCTATTAGTAAACAAAAGCAGTAGTCATTTTTCCTGCTTTTAAAATTACATAGTAATGGATAGTAAAACATTAAGCAACTAATTGGCCAATTACTCATATAATTACCATTGCTTTGAAAAGAAAGTACAGGATATTATTAGAGTAAATGCTGTCAGAAATGACTTAATCTGGAGGCCTGAAACTGGGAACTCTAGAGGAAGAGCAGGCTACCTGAAGGAAGTGATATTTGAGGTAAGATCTGAAGTGTGAGCACAAGTTAACCAGAAGGTGGAGGTAAGGTGGCAAGAATCCATGTTCCAGGCAGAGGGTAAGTTACACGTGGAAAAAAAAGTCCTCAAATTTCAGTGGCTTAACACAAGAAAGGCTTATTTTTCATTCACTTCATAGACTCTGCCAGTCAGAGGTGTAGAGGGGAGTTGATGCATTGGGCTGGGCCCCATACAGTCAGGAACCCTGAATCTTCCCATCCATTAGCTGTTCCTTTTCTTGACACCCTGACAATCTCCATTAGATCCTCGACATGCAGCCAAGAAGCAACTTTCAATGCCTACAGATTCCTGGAGATCTCTGTTAAAAACGCAGACTAGGGGCGCCTGGGTGGCTTAGTCGGTTAAGCGTCTGACTTTCGCTTAGGTCATGATCTCGCGGTTCGTGGGTTCGAGCCCCGCGTCGGGCTCTGTGCTGACTGCCAGCTCAGAGCCTGGAGCCTGTTTCAGTCTGTGACTCCCTCTCTCTCTGACCCTCCCCTGCTCACGCTGTCTCTCTCTCTCCTAGAAATTAAAAAAAACAAAAAACAAAAAACACAGACTCTGAGGTGCCTGGGTGGCTCAGTCAGTTAAGCGTTCGACTTCGGCTCAGGACATGACCTCACAGTTCATGAGTTTGAGTCCTGCGTCGGGCTCTGCGCTGGCAGCTCAGAGCCTGGAGTCTGCTTCAGATTCTGTGTCTCCCTCTCTCTAGCCCTCCCCCCCCACTTGTGCTCTGTCTATCAAAACTGAATAAACATTAAAAAAACATTTTTTTGAAAAACACAGATTCAGATTCAAGTAGGTCTGAGGTTGGGCCTGAGATTCTGCATCTGTATCAAGCCCTCTGGTGATACTGATAACAGCTAGCTTCTGGCCTCTCCTCTCTGATTAACAAGGACAGAGAGAATCTCTCAGAAGGGTGTAGGGGCCAGGCATGCATTTCTGCTCACATTTAGTTGGCTAAAACTTAAACACATGGCCATCCAGGTGCAGAAGGCTAGAAAACATCATCTGGCAATGTACTGGTGAAGACCACCTCCTCACAGTTTGCTGAAAAACTAATCAATCTCTGCCATAGATGGGGAAGAACACCACTTTCTGACAGAAGATCGTTATTGTATAGAATTCTGGCAACAAGAAAAAAAAAAAAAAGAATTCTGGCAACAAGAGAACATGGCATGTTTAAGGAGTGTGATCCAGTGTGACCAGAACCTAAGAATGGAGAGGGCCAGTTTCAGGTAAGTCTAGAGGGGTAGGTAGGCAAGGGTCATAGCATAGACCTAGGAGGTGATATTAAGGATTTTGGACAGTGGAAAGATCACATGATCCAATTTGTATTTTAAAACTTCACCCTGGCTGCAGAATGGAGAGTAGATGGTGAGGGGAATGAGGGAGGGTATGTGGAGGGAACACTCAGAACTTTCGCAGTTGTCCTGGTATGAAATGGCAGGGGACTTTAGACACTGCATGGCTCTGCTATGCTACCAAAGATAGATGACATGCTGACTATTCTGCCCCATTATCTACATGTTTTTGAGCTTATACTCTTGAATCATAAAATCCATACATTTTTTAAAAAGTAAACTCTATACCCAGTGTGCGGTCCAAACTCATGACCCCCAAATCCAGAGTCACATGCTCTCCTGACTGAGCCAGTGAGGCACCCCTGTCCAATCCAAACTTGATTTTCACTGTATTTATAGTGTTGCTAATCGACATTTATTGAGTCTACTGCACAGAAAAGTCTACTAGATATTAATGATAAATGAGGCTTTATCCCACTTTTCTAGGACGGTGTTGTCTGATAGAATTTTCTGCAACAGAGGAAGCCACTAACCACATGTGGCTACTGAGCATTTGAAATGTGGCTACTGCAACTGTGAAACTGAATTTATATTTAATTTAAATTAAATGTAATTCATTTACTAGCTACATGTGTCTAGTAGCTACCATTCTGGATAACAGAACTTCAGGAGTTAGAGTAAAACGAGAGGATAACCAGTACATGATCAAAACCAAATAAGTCACACAGTACAGTATAAACTGTGTTACAGATAATTAAGGGATACAGAGTTTAGGGCACAGTCTGTGGAGTTCTAAAACTGA
Source organism: Proteles cristata cristata (assembly GCA_017311185.1). NCBI lineage: Eukaryota > Metazoa > Chordata > Mammalia > Carnivora > Hyaenidae > Proteles > Proteles cristata. Next base: position 1,037,903 of record JAESUZ010002383.1, read on the forward strand.
TGAAATGACATATTGGCTTGTTGTTTAATCTCTCCAAGCTTCACTAAAATGTATCTAGTCATACTGACCTCCGTGGATTATTTTAAGAATGAAATGAGATCATGTATGTGGTACACACACACACACACACACACACACACACACACACACTACAACTACAAGAAATTCTCTGCAGTGCCTGCTTCCTCTCCTTGTTCTTTTCCCGATCTTATTCTCCTGGGTGTGAATGTGGCTGGTGGAGCCTTAGATCACAAGCCCTATCACAGCCATGGTCTTCTTAGCAAAAGGGAAGCTGAGAGTTGAATGATCCTGGCCACTCTTTTGGGAAAGAAGGGCTTGTAATGCAGAAATTTCCCCAAATATAGAAAGGGTATTTAAATGGTGTCCAAATTTGGGGTGCCTGGGTGGCTCAGTCAGTTGAGCGTCTGACCTGATTTTGGCTCAGGTCATGATCCCAGGGTTGTGGGATTGAGCCCGAGTGCGGCTGCACACTGAGCATGGAGCCTGCTTGAGATTTGTGCTCTCTCTCTCTCCTTCTGCACCTCTCCCCCTTTCTTTCTCTCTAAAATAAAAGGTATCCAAATCTGACAGATATCCTCCACCAAGAATGATGTTTTGATGGTTGAGGAACATAGGATAACGTAGACCATGATTGAAGAGGAGTTAACTCATGGATATCTGTACAACTGTGATATTGTGGGGGCCAAACTATAAAATGAGTACTTTGTTGGTTTTGGTCCACATTAGTTGAAGAGCTGATTTCTTCTGCTTACATGTAGGGTTAATGATGTGTCAGAGCTGTGTGATTCTCAAGTATTTATGAGTTTTCTCATTCCTCTCAGGATGAGAGGCAAGTCTCAGCTCTAGCCATGTGTTTTGAGTTATTTCTCTGAAAACAGGAATTCCTCAATGCTTTGCTACTCCAGGTAGTGGTCTGAGAACCAACAGAATCAATGACTTGGAAGCTTATTAGAAATGTGGGACTCTCAAGCCCTACCCCAGATCTACTGAATTAGGATTTACATTTTAAAAGATTACCCAGAGGCAAGAGAAATTACTCAGGGGATTTATATGCACACTTTATTCAATTTCCTCTTGTGACCAACAGTGTTACCACGGTCCCTGTCATTAAGGAGCTACACTCAGTGCCAGGAGAGCCAGAGCACGGTATGTGAACCATCCTTCCACTCAGGCTCCCTGCTATCTCCTGACGTCACTTAGTAGGCGAGCTCCAGACGAGCAAAATTACCAGGTCTGGAGGCTAGGATTCTTCGGATCCTCTCTTTGTCATTAAGTAGTCAACAAATATTTGTTGAGCAACTAGTAAGTGCTTGGGAATACAGACACAAGTAAGATAGATGGAATTTATATTCTAGTGGTAGAAAAAAAAAAAAGACCTAAGAGTGATATTCAGAAAGCTGGAAGTGATACAGAAGATTGTGATTGGGTGGCTAGTGAAGACCGTTCGGCTTGGGACACTTAGATAAAGGAGCTGGCTTGGCAGAGTTCAGGGGAAGAGCATCCCGGGTAGAGGGGACAGGAAGTATCGATATCCTGGGCGGTGTAAGATCAGACACTAGGCAGGGCCGGATCACGGAGAGTTTTGTAAACCAAGATAAGCATTTGCTATTTAATAATAGAAAGCCATGAAGGGATTTGGGCAGGGGAATTATCTTTTAGATCATTCTGGCTATGTGAGCACATGGGAGCAAGAGTGGAGGCTAAGAGACTGGTGAGGAAGGCCATTCCAGCAATCCAAACACTGGACGACGATAGCTTGGATCGGGTAGAGGGAGTAGTGGTGAGGAAGAGGTCAGCTTCAGGATTTGCTTTGAATGCAGAGTCAATGGGAGTTTTTACTGTGTATTTGTGTCTGTGGTAAATTGTTTCCAAAGATGGCTGCAGCCACATCTTTCATCCTATACGCCTTTTTGCCACCTGTCTCTCAAGGAGTGAGGTTTATTTCCTCTGCTGTGAGCTGGATCCAGGACTTTGTTTTACAGGTAGAATGCAAAAGAAATGACATTCTGGGCTTCCAAGGTGAGGTTTTAGGGGAACTTTATTCAGCTATTTAAAAAAAGAGAAGGAAATCCTGCCATTTGTAACATGGATGAACCTTGAGTGTATTATGCTAAATAAAGAAGTAAGTCAGGGAAAGGCAAATACTGTAGGATCTCACTTATATGTAGAATCTAAAACACCCTCTACTTATAGAAACAGGGCACCGCGGGGTAGGGGCAATGGGTGAAGGTGGTTGAAGACTATAAACTTATAAACTTCTCATCATAAGATGAATAAGTTCTGGAGATCTAATGTACAGCATGGTGACAATAAATATGTGATAACAACAGCAGGCTATGCTGTTGGAGAAGCTGCATGGACAGAGCTTCCTTGGAGGATAACACTTCGAGGAGAGAGTATTCATGTAGAAAACTGAGGCATCGTAGCAGGGGGTCAGCCCCGGGACCCTAGATGTGAATGAGGCCATTTTGGAACTTCTAGCTCAGCCCATCCTGAGCTGAGGGAAGCTAATTTCAGGTAGAGAGAAGCCAAACCATCCTTTTGGAGGCCTACCCAAATTCCTGACCCATGGGATTGTTGCCTGAAAGCAGTCAATTCTAGGGGCACCAGGGTGGCTCAGTTGGGTAAGTGTCTGACTTTCGCTCAGTTCATGATCTCAGTTCCTGGGTTTGAGCCCCGTGTCTGGCTCTGGGCTAACAACTTGGAGTCTGGAGCTTTGGATTCTGTGTCTCCCTCTCTCTGCCCTTCACCCACTTTCTCTCTCAAAAATAAACATTAAAAAAAATAAAAAACCACTCAATTCTGTGTGGTGTGTTAAACAGCAAGAGATACCTGAAATAGTCCAGGCAATTTTGAGGGAAGATTACGTAGCTTATGGTTTTTCTTTCCCTCCATCCTTTCCTTCCTCCCTCCCTCCCTCTTTTCTTCCTTCCTTCCTTTTTTTTTTTAAACATTTACTTACTTCTGAGGGAGAGAGAGTGAGAATGAGCGAGCAAGTGAGCACGAGCAAGGGAGGGTTAAAGAGGGAGACAAAGGATTTGAAAGAGGCTCTGCACTGTGATTGCAGAGCCTGATGCGGGGCTTAAATTCACGAACTGTGAGATTATGACATGAACTCAAGAGTCAGCCACTTAACCAACTGAGCCACCCAGGCGCCCCAGTGGTTTATCTATTTCACTGCTTCCTCCTTCCCTTGCAAAGAATCAACTTATATCAATTTTCAGGTTTCTCATTTAGAAGTTCCTACTGTCTTTTTCTTATACGCTTTCAATATTCTTATGCTGGTAAAAATCAAACCAAAATGAATCCAAGTGTAGACACTCGGGGAAAAGAACTAATATGCAATATGCAGCGTGGGCATATGTAGGTACGGGGTAGGTTAAAGGGCAGCCACACCTGCCTGTTTCTAGGCTGGTAAAGGCCAATGGGCTTAAATGTGTGCATGTGAACCTCTGGTTTTCTTTTAGCGTCAATTCAAGGCTTCTAGAATTTCAAGCAACATGGGGCTAGCTTTGAATCATACCAGCATGTATAGAGCACCTTCAAGCTACTGCCACACTGGACACTAGCAGGAGATGGGAGTCTGTGCTCTCTGCTTCGGGGACTATATGTATCACATCTCATTATGTTTGGCAGGCATAGGCAGATAGGGGATCTGGCCACCTTCACCAAGGCCCTGAGGCTGGCCTCTCCTGAAGTCTTATATTTACATTTTTCCTGTTTATGAGGACACATGGAGAACCCAACTTTTGCTATCTCCTGAAGCAGCTGTGGATGTACTGGCTTTGATTTTTCTCAAGCCATTCTGGCACTGTGGGTTCTACTGAGACCCTGCGTTTCCACACTATTGAGAGGCCACAGATCCCTCCCTGGTGGGATCAGGAAAACAATGGTTCAGCCTGGGTGAGGATTTAGATGCCTATTTTGTTCTCAGCTCAGATGACAAGCTAATTATTGTTAATTACTGCTGGCATCATGGGAAACACACTTTGTGCTATAGATCCACAAACACATTCCCAATAGATCCATGTTCTTCATGCACCAAGGGCTTAAAACATTAAACCATATTCTTAGTTTTCTAATACATAAAGTAGTAGAAGTGGATAAAAAGTTACAGTGACCTCTATTATTCTCAAAGAAGGGACTGTTGGGGCTATTATTGGCATAGGTAAGAATAGCTCATTTTATTTTATTCATTTTTTTAAACATTTATTGATTTTTGAGAAATAGAGCTTAAAACGGGAAGGTGCAGAGAGAGAAGGAAACAGAACATGAAGCAGGCTCCACACTGACAGCACAGAGCCCAATGCGGGGCTCAAATTCACAAACCGGAAGATAATGACCTGAGCTGAAGTTGGACGTTTAACTGATTGGGCCACTCAGGCACTACAAGAATAGACCGTTTTATTTTTTACTATTATTTTTCATTTTTAAAAATATTTTTTTAATGTTTTATTTATTTCTGAGAGAGAGACACATAAAGCATGAGTAGAGGAGGGTCAGAGAGAGGGAGACACAGAATCTGAAACAGGCTCCAGGCTGTAAGCTAGCTGTCAGCACAGAGCCCGACGCAGGGCTCGAACCCATGAACTGTGAGATCATGACCTGAGCTGAAGTTGGACACTTAACGGACTGAGCCACCCAGGTGCCCCAAGAATAGCCTGTTTTAATAGCAAGAGTACCACCTGTCCCTCAATACAGACAGTGCTTTGGGAAAATGCACAGCCAACGCTGTGAATCATTTGAAGCTGTCTTCAGGAAGGTTAAAAGTCTGGGTCAACTCACAACTTACATGCTTCCTGTGTGCTACATCCTCCCACCATTTTTCTGTAGGTGAAGTCAGATTCTAGAGGATCAAAAAGAATAGAATAGAGTCTAGGGAATGTGTGCATATTTTTATAATAAGGGGGGGTTTGGCAATTTCATTACTATTCCCATGTGATTGTCAGGGAATTGCGGGGGTGGTGGTGGGGTGGGTGAGAGCTAACTTCACAATAGCCTTGCTCTGGTTTTTTCTCTGAGCAGGGTGAGCCAAGGGTTGAAAGCAAACACAGGTTTTAATGTACAGCATGGTACTACAGCTAATAATACTGTATGTATACTTGAAAGTGGCTAACAGAGTGAGTTTAAAAGTTCTGATCACACACAAAATTGGTTAACTATACGAGGTGATGACTATTAGCTAGTCATTTTGCAATATATACAAATATCAAATCATTATGTTGTACAGAAACTAATACAATGTTGTATGTCAGTTAGGTTATATTAATCTAATTCAATTAGATTAAAAACAATTTTAAACCCCCCCCAAAAAAACACTTAGGTTTACTAGCAGTTCTACTGCAGGAGTTAAATAGTGAACAAATAGATGGTATTTTTAAAAATCTCCATCCCCATGTAGGATTAACAATTCTTGCTGTACTGGCCCTAAGTGTGTATCCTATCCTTCTCTGACTCTCTGTAGTCAAAAAGAATAAAAATTTGACAGGCCTTGGAAGTGAGGGACTTTGACAGGGCTCACTCTCTTTTTCTCCTGTGTATGGCTTCTTAATCTGATATGGTTCAAAGGCAGCTCCAACTTCTCCCGGGAGTACAATATTCAACGTCAGGATGTATCGGCTTGTCGAGGGGCCTGGGGTGCCCTGAGACCAAGGAGGACTTTGCAGGAGCTTTATGGTGAGTGAACATCTGCACCAGAGTCTGGTAACACTTGTTGCTCCTGAGTTGCCCAGTAAACCTGTAGTCTGGGCCGGAAGCAAACTGAGCTCCAGCCAAGTTGCACTTGGCAGACATTCCCCCGACTTTTTGGGTTTCACAGCAGTTTGACTTTGCTTGGCTAGCAAACGAGAAAAGTTTTCTATAAAGCATTTGAGCTAAACTGGACAACTGGGTGCTTAATGTTAATTAAGCTAATTAAGTTAATTAGCTAAAACCACAAATTCTTTATCTATGCAAACGTAATGTTTGAGTCTTAGCTTTAGGTATATTCATACTAAAGACGGTCTTTCATTGACTGGTGTTAACTTTATGAGAGAACAAGATGACAGGAGTCACACCCACAGGCACTGCTCCCACAGAGAAAGCGATGCTTTGTAGGACTTCTGCAAAATGAACAGGTTACTGTCTACCATCTTCTGTCAATCTAAAACTGAAGTCTTCAAGACGGGTCAAGTCTTCAATACTGACACTCATTTAAAAAGGTCTTTTTAATTTACAAATGACAAAATGGGTCTGTATTTGTAAACATTTATTCTCTTGAACTGAAAAAGGCTTGCATCAGCACACATTGTACAGCCTTGCAAATTACACAGAAATTGAAAAAAAGGTTCCTTGTCCATAAGTGCAATGAATCTTTGATGTCCAGTGATCCGCTGCAAACAATGAAAACAAATTTTAAACCACTTAAGAAGTTTCCAGCACTCATCAAATGCATTTCCTTAGGTGACAAAAAATCCACAAGGAGGGGAATGCAAATAAGTGGCATTTAGTTATCAGAGGGACACTTAAAAAAAAAAAGTGGAAGTATTTTCCTGCCTAAAATGATTCCTATTCCCCTTTGAACCTAAGTGGTTTGATTCAGAAGTGTTAAGAACATAATTTGCTTTACACTTAATGTTCATACTACCTAAATGAATAAGGAAAGGACCCTATGACGGAGTTCTGTATTTTCTGGAAATTGTTTCTGTGCTTAGAGATACAGGGGAAGAGTAATATTCGATTTGTGGGCTGTCCTTAGTCACCCTCCAGCCCCCCAAAAAGACAATATATGGTTTTGACTTGGTTATTCCATTCCTGCATTCTTTTTCCCTCAAATTCTCTGTTGGGTCACATTGTGCTGGCTGCAAAAAAGAAATACAGGTTGCAACTTGTTGTAATCGTTTTGAAGAATAATTTGCTGTACAATAGAGCTCTGGATCTGATACAAGAATTCAGAAATATAAAACAAAATAACTATAAAAGTTAGGAGGCATTTGAACAGCATTTCCTCAGAAAAAGCTGCTAACTCTGTATCATTCCGATGTGGATTCCTACAGTCACTTGGAGTGAAATGTGTAATTTCCCCCCTTTGCTGGATCACTGGCCTGTCCTTCAAAAGCTATAACGCCATGACCACACATCCTAGGAGTCTCTATCATGTTAACAGAAGCTCCAAAAACCAAGCCAATTAAAGATAGGTGAGGACAGGGGAATCATAAAGGCGAAGGGTCCAAGGTGGCTCTGTTACTGAGAACTTGCCCTTTCCAGAATGTGAAAGTCATAGTGCTTCTTGCTCGTTCTCAGCTTAAACTTGTTAACCGAGTTAATTTGTTTCTTCAATGCATTCTGTGCTGCTGAAATGGAGGGGAATGTGGCTAAGACGGTATAAGTGGAGGCCAAGTCACTGGGTTTAGAGCGTTCAGGATTGACAGTGTTGTCCCCACTGCCACAGCAGAGGGGGTGACGACGTAGCTGGGGCTGGGATTGAGGGTCTCGGAGCCACCGGATCTTGGCACCAATTTTAAAGAGTTCCCCAAAAAGCTTCTCGGCTTCCGTGCGAGTTATTCCATCTGGTAGCTCAGTAATCTCCAAGACCTTCCCAACAACTAGAATGGAAAATGTGTAGAATTAATAATCCCTGTTACCAAAATGGTGGGCAGAGAGTACTGAAGACCCAAATATGACATAAGAAATGAACAGGACTTTGGAAAACAATTCAAACCCACAAAACTGTAATGCTTGCCATTTAAAAAACCATTCCTACCCACCTCTTAGGTAAGGGGTGTAGAACTAATGGTACTAAACTACCCATCTTGGTCTTCACTGAAAGCTATGCATAGAAAACACAGCATTGTAGAGTGGCTTCTCTAAGTTAGGTGTGTTATCCTGAGTAGTCTCCTGACCTCCGTGTCCCCACTGTGAAATAAAAATAACAGCACTTGTGTAACGACTCAAGGCTGTCGAGTACGTACTGAAAGCACTCTGCCACAGAAAGGCAGTTATTTGTTCATCAGACTATCTCTGCATGAGTGTTTAAGACTCTACTTCCTTTCTCCAAAAACACACAGGCAAAGGGTGTCATGCTATCTGTTCCTTTCACATATAACTTTTCCCTTTGGTCCCTTCATCCCTCCTAAATCCACCTGTAGCTCACTGCACTCTGAAATCTGAAATGAGACACTTACAAGAATATACTTAAGAGCCCTACATTACAGATGGCATAATTTCCTATAATATTCAGGGCTTTAGGAAGAGGAAACCCCATTTTTGTCTAAAGACTGCTATAGAATCACATCTAATTGCCACTCGGAGACACACCTGGCTCTCCTGCACCAAGGTCAGTGGATGCAGCTTTTTTAGCTTGTTTCCTTCCTCGGTTTCCATGCCTGTTGCCAGACTGACCCTGAAAACCCACAAACAGATGAGAAATAAGGTTAACAGTGCTAAAATAAAAAAAATAGGTCTGTAATGTTTAAACACTTAACCCCTAAACATACCCAGTCTGGGTTCTGTACTTCTGTCCCTCACTATGACTAGTCACTTGCTGTCTTTCATAAGCAAGGGTGCCCTAACACCCCAGCCACCAAGCCCCTTGGTTTGGGACAGCACTAGTGCACTGACCACTCAGCCAAACAGCACACCACCTGCTCCCTTGTCTGCTCTCTGTGTGGCCAGACCCAGGCTCAATGGGGGCCACATCGATAAGTCGGCCGGCTGTGGTACAGAGGACTCCCTGCGCAATGCCAGCAGGTGGGCCCAGGACCCCATGCTCCATGCAACAGAGCTATGACGTTCTGCCAACAAAGGCTAGCTGCCAGACAGCTGACATACCTGCTGGGTTGGAATGTGTCCGTGCAAAACAGCAGGAGGGTTGTACTGCAGAGGCTGGCCAAGCAATGGATATCTGGCATCTCCTGAAAGTCAATTAAAAAACCATTTTTACATTGTTCTCTGCTCAGTTATAAAAGCACTTCCCAAAGTAGACAGGGGACAGGAAGGAGGGAAGCTTCATTTACCTAAACCTAATTACCTTAACATTCCAGAATAACTGTAATACCCATTCTACCCACTTGAGATGCTAAAATCCATGCTTTCTATGATTAAAAATTAATATAATTTACATGTGAGGGGAAGGGAAAACATTAAGCCATCTCGCCAAAATCACTATATTTTTTTTTATTTTAAAGATTTTTTATTTTTAAAGTAATCTCTGAAGTCAATGCAGGGCTGGAACACACAACTCTGGTATTAAGAGTCACATGCTCTACTGACTGAGCCAGCCAGGCACCCCTCCCCATGTCACTATTAATTACAATAAATATATGCATGTATACATTTATATATGCTCATTACAAACTTTTTTTAAAGTTCATTTTTTTTTTTTAAATAATCTCTACACCCGTCATAACCTCATGACCCTGAGATCAAGAGTTGCATGCTCCTTTGACTGAGCCAGCCACGGGCCCACTACAAACATTTTTACAATGTTAACCAATGGGTATATTTACATTTTAGGTCTTGGGTCTGCTCTTGAACAGTCTTTAAAGGGTTTAATAAATGCTGATTGCAAAGACCTTGTCCTGGAGAATAATGTTTTCATTTGTTAATATTCTCATTTTATTTTAACCGTAAGTTCCCCAATTCAGCACATTCTGAGTTTGGAGGGGGTTATGCACAGGTGCCAGTAAAGCAAGGTGTGGCCTTCTCCCTACTCCAGTTCTTTTCTGACCAACAGTGTGAAGGAGCCAGGGCAGCATCCTGGCAGGATGTGCCCGTGACAGACTTGCTCCTTCCCCAGCACTATTCGAAGGGCAGATATGCCACGAAGGCTTAGTGCTGAGATCAGAGATGCAGTGCAAAGCATGAAGATGTATAAAGAACAGTTCCAAGAAAGTCAGAGTTAAGTTTAGGCTTATGGAGCAGTATTCTTTTCAAATATGGAGATGAGCTGTAGACAGCAATAATCAAAGACACCTGATAGGCCATGCTGTAAGCTCCTCTTGGGGCCTTCCTCCTAGACATGCACCCCAGTATTACTCTGTTGCCACACACTATTTCAATTTACTGTTCAGAAAAAAATTTTTTTAAATGTTTACTTATTTTTGAGATAAGAGAGAAAGAAAAAGAGATCACACAGGAGGGGCAGAGAGAGATGGAGATACAGAATCCGAAGCAGGCTCCAGGCTCTGGGCTTTCAGCACAGACCCCGATGTGGGGCTTGAACTCATGAATCAAGAGATCATGACCTGAGTTGAAGTGGGATGCTTGATCAACTGGGTCACCCAGGCGCCCCTTCAATTTACTTTTTATGCTTTATTTTTCTAGATTATTAAAGTATGTAGCTTTGTAGAAAATTTGGAAACACAATCACAAACGTGAAAATAAAAACCACTCTGGAAATTCCATCACTTCTAACATTTTTGGTGTGTATCTTTTCAGCCTTTGTTCTATGTATGTGTGCTCACACATACGTATGTGTGTATTTTATAAATCTTTTAAAAATTGAGACATAAATTATGTAAAACAAAATGCATTGTCTTTAGTGTCAGGTTTGATAAATTCCAACAATTGTAAAAGTCCATGTAATCAAAACCCAAAAAGACAACAAACATTTCCATCCCCTGAAAAGTGCCCTCGAGTTCTTTACCGTATCCCATCCATATGATTATCTCATTTCTAACATCACAGCTTAGTTGGCCTATAACTGGATTTAATTTAATTGGAATCATATAGTATGTCTTTGTGTTTGGCTTGTTTTTTGCTTAATATAATGACTCTGAAACTCATCCATGTTGCTGCAGGTCAGGTTGCCTTGTTCATTCAAATCGTTGAATAGTATTCCACTGTAAGGATCCATTACAATCTATATATCCAGTCTCTTGTTGGTGGACATTTGGGTCATGTCCAGTTTGGTTGATTATAATAAAATAAGGTTGTTATATAAGTTGCTGTACAAGTCTACACAGGTATGCTTTCATTTCTCTTGAGTAAATACCTAGGAGTGGAACTACTGCATTGCATGGTAAGTGATTAACTTTGTAGGAAACTCAAATCTTTTTTCCAAAATTTTACCCCTCCACACTGATGTGCGAGAATTCTAGTTGCTCTGTAACTTCACCTATATTCAGTGGTGTTAATCTTTTTGATTATAGCCACTCTAGTGCGGTCAAAGTGATATTTCATTCAGATTTTAATATTCCTTTTCCGTAATGAATAATGGATGATGTTGAGCACCTTTTCAAAGGCTTACTGGACATCTCCAGTAAGCCCCTGCCTCTCCTACATACTCCCACAAAATAAATATTTTAAAAAATTGAGGAACAGTCAACACACTGAAACATTAGTTTCAGGTGTACAACACAGTGACTGGACAAGTTGGATGTTATGCTATGCTCACCACCAGTGTACCTACCATCTGTCACCATAAAATGCCATTATACCACTGACTATATTCCCTATATTGTACTCCCCATCCCTGGGACTTATTCAGTCCATAACTTGAAGTCTGTATCTACCACTCCTCTTCAGGTAACGTGTTTTTTAAAATCACTCACTGTACTGTATTTCTTCTTTTAATGATTCTTTGAAACATGTTTTTTGGATGACTGCTTAGTATGCCCTGTATAGACACACGCTAATCCAACCTGTATGCATAGACATTCAGACTGTTTTGCATTTTTCCGCTACAGACCAAACTCTTCTGTGGATAAGTCATTGTGTGCATTATCCTTAGGAAAATTCCTGAAATAAAAAAAAAAAAAAAAAAAAAAATGGGGCGCCTGGGTGGCTTAGTCGGTTAAGCGTCTGACTTTTGCTTGGGTCATGATCTCGCGGTTCGTGGGTTCGAGCCCCGCGTCGGGCTCTGTGCTGACTGCCAGCTCAGAGCCTGGAGCCTGTTTCAGTCTGTGACTCCCTCTCTCTATGACCCTCCCCTGCTCACGCTGTCTCTCTTTCTCTCCTAGAAATAAATAAAACATTAAAAAAAAAAATTCCTGAAAACAAAATTAATGTTTTCCATATTATTTTATAATCATCCATTTGCTGTCTGTTCCTCCAACTAAACTGAGGGTTAGTGAGGAGGGGGACCTCATCTTACTCATCTGTCAGGGGCACAATAAGGCCTCAAAAACTGTTGAGTACATTTTGATATATACTACTGTCATACAGGTGTTAGAAATAAAGAACAAATTTATAGCATCGCATATACTACTATAGAGAAATGGAGTCCAAGGATCATAAGTTAAGGTCATTTTGACTCCATCCATCACATAATGAATTACTGAATGGAAGTAATTACTAAGCTAGGAATTATTAACTAGTGATGAAACATTAAGGTTACAAGACCATATGGTCTCCGGGTGGAGAACAAAAGGCAGTCCTGTGGAAAACTGAAAGCAGGACCACAGGATATCACAAAGTGACTGGGAAGGGAGGTCTTGTATTTTTAATTATATAAAAAAGTAAATTCCAGAAAAGTTAACATACAATGTTGTATTAGTTTCAGGTGTATAATACAGTGATCCGACAATTCCATACATCACCTGGGGGAAGGATGTCCTCCAAATCTCAGGCTGTGACTTAGTTTTTGTGCACTTACCCTGCCCTGGAACAAAAGGTCTAGAAAACTGAGGTATGATGGAAAGGGGTGGTCCGGAAGGACGGACAGTTTTCAGGGTGGTCAGCTGCGCTGGTGCTGGCGACTGAGCTGGTGAAATAATGGGACTACTGAGTTGAGGGCTATGCTGTAATCACATAAAAAAAAAAAAAAATCGATCAGCATTTTAGTCATATTTTTGCAAATTAATTTTTGATCAAAATGTTTTTTTCTGATTACAAATATGAACTTGTTATTAAAAAACTTAAAACATAAACTTTTAAAAAAATTATTTTTTATAATTTTCAACTCCTAAAGACAAATACCAGTAACAGACTGTTTCTACACCCGTACGTATGCATCCATATGTCTCTGTTTTATAAAGACGGAAACAGACTACACATCCTATTTCTGAATCTTGCTTTTGTACCTGGACAATCATACTGAAGATACTTTTCCATGAGAAAAAGAATACACACTTATCTGATTCTTTTTTTCATGTCAACTGTTTTAACATTTCCTTTGTGAACAATTCATCTCTAAAGAACAGTTACCAAAAATAACACAAAGAATTCTCAGATTTCCTGTATTTTTATATAAATCTCTCTCTGCATATTTTTTAATTCTTTATCTCTCTATATATATTGTTAGTCTTTTCCAAACTGTTTGAGAATGAGTTGTTCACTCATCCCAAAATAACCTTAGTGTATTTTTCCTAAAAACAGGGACATATTCTTACATAAACAGCCACAGTAGAATCATCAAATCTATATAAAAGTGATCCTACTCTGTAATATATGTAGTAGTGTTTTAAAAACTTGTAATAAAGAGGTTTCTAAGAAAAGTTCTTGGAAAAAAAAAGGAATTATCAAAATCAGGCAATTAACAGGACAGTAATATTATGTAATCTATAGTTTATTCAAATTTCACCAATTGTTGTACTAACATACTTTATAGCAAAAAAAAAAAAAAAAGAATAAAGATAAAAGAGAACATTTCCTCCTCTAGTCCAGAATCAAATGTTACATTTAGCTGTCACATCTCTTTCATCTTTTTAAATTAGGAACAGAGCCTCAGTCTTTATTCTCTTTCATGACTTTGACATTTTTGAAGATCAGTTTCTGAAGGTCATTTTGAAGATCAGTTATTTTGTAGAATGTCTCTCAATTTGGCTTTGCCTGCTGCTTCCTCATCCTCAAATTTACAATATATATTTGGGGAAGGAGTGCTGGTGAGGCGATGCTGTGTCCTTCTCAATGCATCACATAAGAGGGAGCCTGAGGTCCATGTGATAACACAGTATGGGTGATGTTTACTTCCATCACTTGGTTAAGGTGGTGTCTGCCAGGTCTCTTCATTGTTAAATTACTATTTTTTCTTTTCTAGTTATAGTATTAGGGAGACACTGTATTATGTGTAAACAGAATTTTACTACTTCCTCTCCCAGTTTGGATGCCTTTTGTATCTTTTTCTCACCTAACTGCTGCAGGTAGAACTCCCAGTACAATGTTGGTTGGAGAAGATACAGTATTAGCTGAAATTTACCTTTTAAAATCTACTGCGATTGAACTTTGGCCTAACATATATATTGGTCTATCCAAGAATATGTCCCACATGCACAAGAACAATGTGTACAATATTCACATGTGAACCTATGTGCAGGTGGAGTTCTCTTTATATGTCTGTTGGATCTAGCTACTTTGTTCTGTTTAAGTTCTCCATTTCTTTACTTAACTCTTCCCTGGTTGTTGTATCCATTATTGAGAGTGGGATATTAAAGTTTCCAGCAATTATTAGATGGTCTGCTATCAGGTAATTAATTATCAGATTATACAATCAGGTTTATAATTATTGTATCTTCTTGCTGTATTGAACTTTTGTATCTAGAAAATTTTTTGGGTCTAGTCTTATTTTACCTAATATTAACATAACTACTTACCCTTCTCTCTTTTGGTTGCTATTTTCATGGACTATCTTTTTGCAATCTGTCACTTTCAATTCATTTGTGTCTTTGGATCTAAAGCGAGTCTCTTAGATCTCTTAGTTAGATCAGGTGTTTTTATCCATTCTGCCAGTCTCTGTCTTTATAGTTAAAATAACTACTGATAAAGAGAGATTTGCCTTTGTCATTTTGCTGTTCTTTTACAGCTTCCTCCCACCCTCATTTCCTGCATTTTCTGTTTACTCAGTTTTTTGTAGTAAATGTTTAAATTTCTTTCTCATTTCCTTTTGTATGTATTCCCTAGCTTTTCCCCTTGTGTTTACCTTGGGCATTACATCTAACATCTTAAAGTTATAACATTCTACTTTGAATTTATATTGGCCTAACTTCAGTTATACGCAAAAACTCTGCTTCTTTGTATCTTTGTTCCCACCTCTTTTGGTTGCTGATGACATAAAAGTACATCTTTATATACTGTGTGCCCCCAAACATAAACTAGTAATTTTTTAAAAGTTATTTAAAAAGTTTATTTATTTTGGGGGGGGGGGATGGAGTGGGGGAGGGGCAGAGAGAGGGAGACACAGAATCTGAAGCAGGCTCCAGGCTCTGAGCTGTCAGCACAGAGCCCGATGCGGGCTTACGCATGGACTGTAAGATTATGACCTGAGCTGAAGTCATATGCTTACCTGGCTGAGCCACCCAAGTGCCCCATTAGTAACTCTTTTAAGTGCATTAGTTTCTTAAATTATTTAGAAAACAAAATTTGGAGTTACAAATCAAAGCTAGAACACTACCTTTTAGATAATGTTTATAAAAGAATATTTAAGTGCATTCGTCTCTCTAATCACATAGAAAGCAAAAAGTAGAGATATGGATCACTGGCACAATGCTACTAGCTTTTATATTTGCTTATGTATTTACGTTGAGAACTTTCTTTATATAGTTTTGTCTTACTATCTAGTATTCTTTCTACTTCACTCTGCAGTACTCTTGAGAATTTCTTGCAGGGCCCATCTCCAGTTTTGTTTACCTGGGAATTTTAATTTCTACCTCACTTTTATTTTGTTTTTGTAATGTATTTATTTATTTTGAGAAAGAGGTGAGAGAGCAAGCATGAGTGGGGGGAAGGGCAGAGAGACAGAGGGAGAGAATCCCAAGCGGGCTACATGCTGTCAGCACAGAGTCTAATGTGGGGCTCAGTGTCACTAACAGTGGGATCATGACCTGAGCGGAAATTGAGTTGGATGCATGTGACTGAGCTACCCAGACACCTCTACCTCACTTTTGAAAGGCAGTTTTTACGAGATACAGGATTTGTAGTTAACTTTTTTTTTTTCCTCTTAGCACTTTGAATATATCAGCCTGCTGTCTCTGGCCTCCCGTTTCTTCTTCTTTCTTTTTTTTGAAAGGAGAATCACCAAGGATTCTTTTTTTTTTTTTAATTTTAATTTTAATTTATTTCTAGGAGGGAGAGAGAGAGAGAGAGAGAGAGAGAGAGACAGACAGACAGACAGTGTGAGCAGGGGAGGGTCAGAGAGAGAGGGAGATATAGACTCTGAAATAGGCTCCAGGCTCTGAGCTGGCAGTCCGCACAGAGCCCAACGAGGGGCTTGAACCCACAAACCGCGAGATCATGACCTAAGCAAAAGTCGGACGCTTAACCGACTAAGCCACCCAGGCGCCCCTCTGGCCTCCCGTTTCTGATGAGAAATCTGTTGATAACCTTTTTGAGGATTCCTTATATGTGACGAGTTGTTTCTTTCCTGCTGCTCTGAATACTGTCTTTATCCTTTGCAATCAAATGCTGTACCCCTGAGCCAGACAGTCTTTATCCTTATTACAGTCTTTATCCTTTGAAAGACTGATTATACTGTGTCTCAGAGTAGGTATCTTGCAGTTCTTAACTACAGTTCATCACAATGCTTGATGTTTATATTCATGTATGCCAACTTTCATCAAACTTGGTAGGTTTTCAACCATTATTTATTCAAATATTCTCTTCCTTCTGTGACAACCACAGTGTGCGTGTCGGTCAACTGGATGGTGTCTCACAGGTCTCTTAGGCTTTGTTCACTTTTCTTCATTCTGTTTTGTCTGTTCCTCAGACTTGATAATTTCCACTGTCCTATCTTCAAATTCTTGGATTCTTTCTTCTGCCTGTTCACATCTGCCAGTGAATTCCTCCAGGGAACTTTTCATTTTAGTTATTATATTTTGAGCTCTAGAATGTCTGGCCTCTTCTAGGTTTTCCATCTCTTTATTGATATTTCCATTTTCTTGTCTTTTGCCACATCTTCCTGTAGTTCTTGATAGCCTGAAGACAGCTGTTTTAAGGCTTTTTTCTAGGGGATCTGTCATTGGGTCTTTTTCAAAGACTATGTTGATTTTCTTCCTCTGAATGAGCCACACTGCCCTGTTTCTCGGCTTGCCTTGTGACTCTTTGTTGAAAACTGGACATTTGAATCTAATAATGTGGTAACTGGAATCAGATTCTCCACCTCTCCCGGGGTTTGCTATATTCTGTTGTTGTTATGGTTTTTGTTTACTGACTGTTGTGAGCTGTCTCTGTGTCAAAGATAAGCCTGAGTTATAGCTTCAAGGACTTCTCAGGCTTCAGTCTGTGCCTTTTCCTGGGCATGTGCCCTATATATTCAGTTGCTTTTGAATGTCCTAATCCTTACTGTTTGGCACCCAAAAGGGATTCAAAGAGAAAAATGAAGGGAGGAAAAACAGGGTACCATCCCTTTAAGTCCCCCAGAAGTGCTGGGGATGGGGGATGGAGGGAGAGATTCACAGCAATGGGGGGAGTTGCAATGATGGCTACTGCCTCTTTGTCTGCACCTCTGTGATCAGAGGCAGAAACCCATGATTAGAACATACATGCCTTGTATATGGAGGACAGGGTCTTTTTTGCCTACCCTGGCTCCTGTGAACTGCTCCAGTAAAAACATGCACAACAGCCTGTTTGGGGTTGGGG
The DNA here is from genome assembly GCA_017311185.1 of Proteles cristata cristata. Classification (NCBI taxonomy): domain Eukaryota; kingdom Metazoa; phylum Chordata; class Mammalia; order Carnivora; family Hyaenidae; genus Proteles; species Proteles cristata. Next base: position 1,055,414 of record JAESUZ010002383.1, read on the forward strand.
GTTAGGATGGGTAGCTGCTACTGTGCTGACAGCTGAAACTGACTGAAATTAAGTTCAATGTATGACTCAAGCTTTTCCCTAGCAGTTGTAAGCCTTCAAAAGATTCTAGATCAACAAAACTATTATATCAGATTCTGCCAGTGTAATCATTTCTAGGTGGAGACATGGACTCCTGGTGCTTCTACTGTGCCAGTGTCCTAGAACCCTCTCTCCTCTAGTGATGATTCTTACTTGTTGGTTTCCCGGTGGTGATCCTGTAATTCCATCATTACTTTTATATTTACTAGTTCACATTTCACTGTAAAAAAAGTCACTTTTCCTCCCATTTATTCATTTATATCAGTATAACTCATGGATTTGTTCAACATTAAAAAAAATTTAAATTTGAGTACAGCTGATAGTTTGAGGTGTACAACACTGTGATGCAACTGCTCTATAGGTTATGCCATTCTCACCACAAGTATAGCTACCATGCTACCATATGATGCTATTACAATGTAACTGACTATATTCCTTATGCTGTGCCTTTCATCCCGTGACTTGTTCATTCCATAGCTGGAAGCCTGTATCTCTCACTCTCCTTCATCTATTTTGCCCATTTCCCTTCCCTCTGGCAACCATCAGTTGTTCTTTGTATTTACAGGTCTGATTCTGCTTTTTGTTTATTCATTTGTTTTGTTTTTTTGATTCCACATAGGAGTCAAATCATATGGTATTTGTCTTTCTCTGTCTGACTTATTTCACCTAGCATAATACCCTCTAGGTCCATCCATGTTGTTGGAAATGCTAAGATTTCAACCTTTTTTAATGGGTAATATTCCATTGTTTATATATACCACGTTTTCCTTATCCACTTAAATATTTTGAATTAGTGTCTTCATTTTCCTTGGATAAATACCCAGTACAATTATTGGATCACATGGTATTTCTTTTTTTAATATTTTGAGGAAAGTCCATACTGTTTTCCACAGTGGCTGCACCGTATGCATTGCACCAACAGTGCACGCACATGGATTCCTTTTCTTCACATTCTCACCAACACTTGAGAGTGATTTTAGCCATTCTGACAGGTGTAAGAGGATATCTCACTGTGGTTTTAATTTGCATTTCCTTGATGAGTGATGTTGAGCATCTTTTGATCTGTCTGTTGGCTATCTGTATGTCTTCTTTGGAAAAACGCCATTTAAAGTCTTCCACCCAATTTTTGTTTATTTTTTAATTTTTTTCCCATAGTTTATTGTCAAGTTCGTTTCCATAGAATACCCAGTGCTCATCCCAACAAGTGCCCTCCTTCATGCCCATCACCCCACTTATCTTCTTCCCCACCCCCATTAGCCCTCAGTTTAATTGGGTTATTTTTGTCACTAAATTATACTTCAAAGAGTTCTATGAGTTTGTAGTTCCACTGAGAATGAACAGTAGAGTTTATAACTGGTTATCTCTGCCCATACTGAATATTATGAGTCTTTCTAAATTTTCCAGAATACATAAATAAAAATATTTTTGTATTTTCATTTGATTAATGGCCATTGGGCATTTACAGTTTGTGAGCTAGCCTACAAATGACCTTTGCCTGTCTTATTCTGCTATGATTTAATCATGTACCTTGAAATATTTCAGTTCATCTTAAAATTTTTTTTAATGTTTATTTAGAGAGAGAGAGAGAATACACACGGGGAGCAGCAGACAGAGAGGGAGATAGAATCCCACAGACTGAGAGAGAGAGATGCGCGAGAGAGGCTGTGTGCACATGGGGGAGGAGCAGAGAGAGAGAGAGAGAGAGAGAGAGAGAGAGGGAGAAAGAATCTGTCCTGTCAGCATAGATACCAACCAGGGGCTCCATCTCAGAAACAGTAAGATCATGATCTGAGCAGAAATCAAGAGCCAGATGCTTAACCTGCTGAGCCACCCAGGTGACCCTAATCTATCCATTTTAAATTCCCCCATAAACCTTTTCATAATGTTCTTGACATGTCCTGATGATTTGCTTTATGATGCATTATTTCAGTGAGATTTCAAAATGGTGAGTTTTAAATTCTATTGCTTTTACATTTATTAACTGAATTTCTTCTATAATAAAGAGTGTTCTGCATAAATCTTCTGGTTACACTAATAGTTCAAATGGACAAGGTAGGAAAATGAATTATTTTTCTTTACCAAATTTTAGATCTAGTATATCTTATGATTTTTTTTTTTTTAATGTTTTTTTTTTCTAAGAGAGAGAGAGAGACAGCGTGAGCAGGGGAGGGTCAGAGAGAGAGAGCCACAGACTGAAACAGGCTCCAGGCTCTGAGCTGGCAGTCAGCACAGAGCCCGACGCGGGGCTCGAACCCACGAACCGCGAGATCATGACCTAAGCGAAAGTCGGACGCTTAACCGACTAAGCCACCCAGGCGCCCCTATCTTATGATTTTTTAAACTAAAACATTTTACAAACACAAAGGTTGAAAAATAATATTTCCATATTGAAAGTAACAGTGCGGATATAGAGAATGTTCAAATTTCTTTACTAATCTGAGAAGATTTCAAATTCAAAGTCAAGCCTTGTAAGGTCAATCTTTTGGGACTAAATTGCTGAAAGATTTTTATTTTCTTCATGTTTTGTAAATGTTTACTTATTTTTGAAAGAGCACAAATAGGGGAGGGGCAGAGACAGAGGAGGACAGAGGATCCAAAGCAGGCTCTTTGCTGACAGTAGAGAGCCTAATGCGGGGTTCAGACTCAGGAACCATGAAATCATGACCTGAGTTAAAGTCTGATATTCAACTGATTGAGCCACCCAGGTGCCCCTGAGTTGTTGTTTTTTTTTTTAAAGTTTATTTGAGGGGCCCCTGGGTGGCTCAGTCGGTTAAGCAACCGACTTTGGCTCATGTCATGATCTCAGTCAGTGGGTTTGAGCCCCACATCGGGCTCTGTGCTGACAGCTCAGAGCCTGGAGCCTGCTTCAGATTCTGTGTCTCCCTCTCTCTGTGACCCTCCCCTTCTCAAGCTGTCTCTATCTCTCAGAAATAAATACAAATGTAAAATAAATAAAACATTAAAAAAAGTTTATTTGAGAGAGTCTGTGTGCACACAGGCGAGTGAGCAGAGAATGGGTAGAGAGAGAGAATCCAAGGAGTGCAGAGCCCGACGTGAGGCTTGAATCCATAAACCTTGAGACCATGACCTGAGCCGAGACCATGACCTGAGCCGAAACCAAGAGTCAGATACTTAAACGACTGAGTCACCTAGATGCCCCAAACGTCGGAAGTTTTAAAATTACAATAAACAAAAGAAGCATCTTACCTGAACAATATTGTCTACATTGCTAAATTCCACACACTTCTGCCCTCTCTGGTGATCACAGTAATATTTGTTTTGTTTCCACTGTGGGGGTGAGTGGGCCCGAGACTGCGGATTGTTTGGTACATTGAGCTGCATCATCACCATTCCTCCACCAGGGGGCGGAGGTGGCACAGCTGGAAATCAGAGTTGGGACACTGCAGTAAGTATATTGTGCCAACTAGCTGGTAGCTTTAAACACTAAGAAAATGGCAATAATTTTACATGTCTGAGAAAAACTTTATTATTATATATACAAGTCATATTTAAGCCCCAGAACTTCATGCCATAACGTGTGTTTAAAAAGACATTAAAATGGGACTCTGTAGGCCTAAACATCTCAGTTATTCTAAAATAACAAGTCCACAGTTACTCAGGAAAGTCCAAATACCTACTACAGGACCTAAGAGAGGGTAGCATAATTGAGACATTATCTATAAAAGTAAATGATTGCTAAAATGGATTAATTTTAAAACTGGCATTATTTTAAATACACAGAGAAAAAAAAGTTTGGCATGTGGGAGTCAGAAAGCCCAAATTTCATATTCTGAAATGTCCTGACTCTGGGGAAATTAGTTAACTCTTTTACAGTATGTTCTTACCTGAGAAAGGCAGCTAGGAAGACCTCCTTGGCTAACTTTAAAAAGCTGTGGCCACATGTATGTATAAACACTGTTAATTATATAGTAGAGGTAAGTAGACTACTGTATACCTCCTTGTCTGACTTACTCCTCTTGTGTACCAGTCTGCAGCAGTGGTAGTATTAGGCAAACACCCCTTCAGGGTAAGGTAAGGCAGGATTCTTATGTTCCTAGGGCCACAGCTTGCATTATAGTAACCAAAATGGTCGTTTCCAGTTCCCTGGAAAGTGAGCCAACCTGACTGGCTAGGCAAACCAGAGAGGGCTGACGCTTAGGGATACCCCAAAGATCTCCTCAACCACAGCAGCCGATCTTGGGGATGCACACCATTATTTATCTGATAATCATTTATCGTTTCTCTGTTTCTCAGAGATTACATCTGTCAAAAAATCATTATAATAAAAGATGGTGTCATGACAAAGGACTGTTTAAGACACTATAGAAGCAGAGAAAAGAACAAATTTTGTTTTAGGTACTAGGGAAGACTTTATAGAAGAGGTGATTTTTGACTCAAACTTTAAGGATAAGCAAGATTTTTGGCAAAGAGATGGAAGAGGGGCATTCCAAACAGAGGGAGGAACTGATAGAAAAATATCCTTGGCATGAAAAAGCATGGTACATTTTGGAAGCACAGTTTTGTGTGACCTGAACATGTAAGTATAAATAGGAAGCTTATTTGCTAGGGAGTTTAGATGGAGAATCCATCCATGTACATTTCTGATTCAGGGGAATGACATAAAAAGAGACTTTTTGTTTCAGGAAAATATTTCTTGAACAGTGTGTGTGTACATGTGCATGTGTGCATGTTTATGTGTTGGGGAGGGGATAAGTTGGCTGTGGAGCAAACAAGAAATCAACAAAACACTTAAGAGATTGCAGCAAATACGATGTGAAAAGAACTGGTGGAGAATGGCAGCAGTGGGGAGGAAGGAAAGAAGGTATGAGACTTAAGGAAGTGGTAACAGCATGAATGTGAAAAGAGGGAATAGAGAGACTTGATTATGACTCTGAAAACTGTTCTGGTCCCTAGACAGAAGGTGGGTAAGGGATATAGGAGGAGGGAGAACTAGTAAATCTAAAGTGCCTTTGATACAACGGGGTAGGGGTGTCCAGTAGACAATGGCTACATGGCTCTCTTCTTAGCCAAAATAAGACGATGGAGTTGCTGGCAAAAGAGCAGTTGTTGAGGCCTAGAAGGTGGGTGGATTACCTAGGAAGAGCACAAGAGTAAGGAGATGATTCCAGAGAACACTAATATGTATGAGGTAGGGAAGGAAGGAGAATCTGAAGAAGGGAAACAGGGCTGCAGTGTTGTATTAGTAACACAAAAAAGGAAGAAGTGGACGAAAACCATTAACTCTGAGTTTACATGGCATCCTTGGGTATATCTCAGCACAGAGTTGAAAATCCTATTCTGGAAATGCCTCAGGAACTTAATTATTTCTCAATTGGACAAATCATTAGCTTTCTTTTTAAATTATAGTCATACCTGCACACTGGTGGCTTTGAAGCTGCTGGGAATTGCATGGTGAAGTAGTTCGAGGAAACTGTATTTGTTCTGATCCTGGATGTTGCAAGTAACCTACTGATGAGCTATGGGGGGAGAATTGAACAAAGACAAAAACACAGCACAGTGAGATGGAGATGGCTGTAAAGATTCTTTGAATGAAACGATCCTATAAATTTATTAAAAATTTTTTTTCCCCAAATTGGTTAGGGGTAAAGTAAAATCTACTTCTATTCTCTATGAGTCAGAAACAATTACTTTTTGGATAAAAAAAAATCTCTTTATGTTTATGACAGTTATACTGATTTTTTTTAAAGCCTAGAAAAAACCATTCCTAATTTCATTGCTCTTACTCTTTCACAATTTATTCTAAATATGACCTTTCTTTGTTCAAATAATTATTTAAAAAAGAAGAAAAATAACTCACTAACTTTTAAAAAATGAAAAAGTAATTTATATGGATCTCAACAAGCTATATTTTAAACAAGGGAACATGCTGTTTGATAATAATAAGACTCAGAAAAAAATGTTTTATTGCTCAAAATATGAACTAAGAATAAAGGAAATAGTAAAATATAATTCTAACATATTCTAACATAAATACTGACAAAAATAGAGGCTGTTGGTATAAAACCATTCAGTTATTGCTGCAATTCTCAAGTTAATTTTTGAGACTCAAACTAATATGGGATTTGTTACAATATGTTTTTAATCTTAATTTATATATAAAGCCTTATGAGTTACTAGTCTTTTTCAATCATTTAAACAAACTTTCCTTAGAGAGTATAATTTCTTTATCTAGTTTTAACAAGTTTTTGCATTAAAAATATGTTAGATCCAAATACTGAATTATAAAGACTATAGGGAGATGTGTAAACACCATGATGAGACAATCAGTAAAATCCAGACTATGGGACATTCAGAAAGACAAATGCGTAAGAACATAAGCAATATTTGTAGAGTAGTTAGAATTATAATTACCAACTAGATTATTTGATATAATTAAGAAGGTATCTATTAAAATTAACTTTATTTACTTTGAGAGAGAGAGTGTGTGTGTATGTGTGTGTGTGTGTGTGAGAGAGAGAGAGAGAGAGAGAGAGAGAGAGCAAGTGGGGGAGGGACAAAGAGGGAGAATCTCAAGCAGGCTCTATGTGGGGCTTGAACTCACGAACCATGAGATCACGACCTGAGCTGAAATCAAGAGTCAGATGTTTAAATGACTGAGCTGCTCAAGCACCTCCTCAAGACTTTTAATGTGAATTTGTATTATAGTTCTGTGGGTTTAAAAAAAAATCTTTTAGGGATTCCTATACTGAAATAGTCATGAATGAAACGGTAGGTTATCTGAATTTACTTCAAAATCACACGGGAAGAGGATGAAGTAGAGCTTTAGATGAAACAGATGAGTACTACAGAAGTTATGGATACATGAGGCTCAGTGCACTTTAGTTTACATTTATACACATTTAAAATTTTCTGTAATAAAAAGTTAAAAATGATTCCCTACTTTTCCAATTACTAAAAATTCATAATTTTTTTTTTTTTTTTTTTGGTGGCAGTAACTCATTGTGATTCAAAAAAAAGGGAAAAGGAAAGGGATATAGAGAGGATTTCACAAAAGGGGATTCTGGACCTTACGACAAAATGTAAAAATAGTACTTCCTGAAATTGATGTTAACTATGATTGGGATGCATTATATGAGTATCAGCTAAGCTGTGGAAGTAACACAGCTTAAAACATGGTTTGTAAATTTGCTGCTACTGGGAGAATAAAAGTTTCACTGAAAGGTGGAAAGATTTTTATATTCTGTTCAAATTGGGATAAATACCCTCTTGGGCTGTGCAGTACCCTTCACCCTGATCTTGTTCACTAAGCGACTTCTAATGGCTTACTCAAGTTCTGAGGCACATGAGTGACAGGAAGCCACACAGAACAGAGAAGAGAACATTCAGGTCACTGAGATGAGCAATACATCCCATACCACCAAGCTACAATTGCCATTCCAGTTAACCACTACAGTTTTAGTTTTACACAGTTAGTATAAATCAGTTTTCTAGTCTTAGATTATCCTTTAGGTAAATGAATTATAAAACCGAGTTCCAAGACTAACTATCCCCCAAAAGACATGAAGACACTTGAAGGGACACAGACTGGGCAATGGGTAGCTCTCTTAAATTTCTTAAATGCTCTATTTTCAATTACCATCTAATTTGTCTTTTACAAAGGCATAACTAGAACACGTTAAAAAAAAAGACAAGAAAAGAAAGGGAGTCAGTTTTTTAAATACCACTCTCACATTAAAAATACAAACAAATATTGGGGCGCCTGGGGTGGCTCAGTTGGTTAGGCGTCTGACTCTGGCTCAGGTCATGATCTCACCGTTTGTGAGTTCGAGCCCCATGTCAGGCTCTGTGCTGACAGCTCAGAGCCTGGGGCCTGCTTCATATTCTGTCTCTGTCTCTCTCTCTCAAAAATAAACAAACATTAAGAAAAAGAAAACAGAAAAAGGAAGGGACACCACCTTCTCTTTGTCCTCTTGAAAAAAAAAACCCACAAATATTTATGGGACACATGGGTGGCTCAGTTGGTAAAGTATCCAACTTTGGCTCAGGTCATCATCTCGGAGTCCATGAGTTCGAGTCCCACATTACGCTCTATGCTGACAGCTCAGAGCCTGGAGCTTGCTTTGGATTCTGTGTCTCCCTCTCTCTCTGCCCCTTCCCCACTTGTGCTTGCACACACTCTCTTTCTCAAAAATAAAAAAAATACTAAAAAATGCAAATATTTATATATCAAAAATGAAAAATCATTTTGTCATAGCTTCAAAAAATTTCTTCTTTGGAAAGCAAGGTATAAACAGAAAGGGGACTTTTAAAAGTAAAACACCAGGCCTAGTCCTTATAGAAGTTCATACTCTACCACTGAATAGGAAAATAAAACATCAATCCCATGAATGAATCCCATTTGGTCCCAAATTTCCTGAAAACTATGAATGCAAATTAAAACTAATAATATCAACTTCAAAGGTACTACAGTTCACTGCAATGAAAACTGGCCTTGCCACTTTCAGCCACTGCTTTGCTATACTTTTAAGGAGCTTCCGCTTTCCACTCGAGGTATAGCCAAGTCAACCTGCAGCAAAACTGGCTCTACATGATCAGTGGAGATTGATAAGTGACACAAGTGTCCAAAAAATTTCTTTTTTGGGGTTTTCTATAATTTTCATCTTATTCCTACAATGTTCGACGGTAGTCCCATAGAGATAGTATCTCCATGGAAAGAGGTAAAAATTTGTTTTTGCGTTCTTACTGTATTAATCAAAGCTATGGTGGAAAAAATGATAACACATTATGTATTTTTAAAATCTAAAACCTACTGTAGTCTACCAAAGTGTGAAGAATTTTTAAAAATGTCATAAAACCCTTTATAAATGGGTGAAACTGGCCCTTTACAGGGTTATTCCTCATGCTTTTGATTAGATCATGGTAATCTCTATGATACACTGTGAGTGGAAATTAATACTTGTTACTAAGACATACTCACTACATATTCTTGTAAATTCAAGTGATGTTACATTGCTATCTTTAAAAACTTTTTTTAAATGTTTATTTATTTTTGAAGGAGAGAGAGGGACAAAGCATGAGTGGGGGAAGAACAGAGAGAGAGGGAGACACAGGATCCAAAAGCAGGCTCCAGCTCTGAGCTGTCAGCACAGAGCCCGATGTGGGACTTGATCTCACAAACTGTGAGATCATGACCTGAGCCAAAGTTGGACACTTAACTGACTGAGACACCAGGTGCCCCTCTGTCTTTTTTATTTGAGAGAGAGAGAGAGAGAGAGAGAGAGAGAGAGAGAGAGAGAACGCATGAGCATATGCAAGAGTGGGGGAGGTGCAGAGGGAGAAAGGGAGAGAGACAATATTCAGCAGGCTCCACGCTCAGCGCACAGCCTGATGTGTTGCTTGATCCCATGACCCTGGGATCATGACCTGAGCAGAAATTAAGAGCCAGACATTTAAATGACTGAGCTACCCAGGCACCCACACTGCTATCTACTTTAATGGCTTTTGACATTTAATACTTGCCGCAGTGGAAAGAACCATGTATTTGGGTGTTAGAAGGTAGCACGAGTTTGAGTTCAAATTCCATTTACTTGTAGTATGTTTTTGAACTTCAGCTCTCTCATTAATAGATGTGTGATTAATACTTACCTTACCAAACTATGATAAAAGACCTGGCCAAATAATTAAAAACACAGTGCAATGAGAAAACGTACATTTTTATTAATGCTCCAAAAGACAAATTAAAATGAGATATGTCTCTTTTTATGAAACATGAAAACAACAAAAACAAGTCAGTACCTATAAGGACAAAATGAAGATTTTGTCAAAATGTACTAAGGACACTAAGAACAGATATGTCTTTTGACCTATTAATTTCCCTCTAAGGACTCTATGCCAAGAAAGAAATTCAAAATGCTCACTAAATGGTTGAATACACCGGAAAAAAAATGGATACGACCTATAAGTTCCTTTCAAAATATATGAAAAGAAAAAGAGGGAGAGGAAAACATGAATATGACAACAATAATCAACTTAGAGTTGTGGGAATATAGCTGATTCTTGACGATTTATATTATTTGCTTTTTTCCAAAACAGCACGTGTACATTTTATAAGTATAAAAAATAAGCACTAAAAATATCCTATGAAAACTGCCTGAAAAGTCTGACTTTTAAATGTTGTTTCAGAGATTTAATTTCAATGACTGATCTGAATCTCCTTCAGAACTCCTCAGCAGATGTCAGAGCCGGCCATCTGGAAGCAGTTATACTGATCCTGTGCAACATAAACCTTCAACTCATTTGAGGGTCAGGCACTCAGCTGAACTTGCTGTCTCTAGAAGAAAATGTTAACTTTCTGCCTTATAACCTTTCTGCAAGTCAAGGTGATTTCTAGCTTATGTACTTTTGTGATGACACCACCTATTTAGGACAATATATATAAAACTCTCAACTAATTAGAATCTGACCAAACTATATGCTCAATTAATAAAAACAAATGTCAAATAAAATACTACATAATATTTTAGGTTTTTTCCTTAAATGCAAATGGTCGATTTTCCTTGGCTTTCTGGTTACATGTTCGGATTTATACAAATACTTCTGTAGAGCTCACCTATTCCCAAATGTAAAATATTTCTAAAAATTCAACAGACTAAGAAGTAAAGCATATATTTAAAAGACAAAACAGAAATGGGATAAGACCATCTGAGATAAAATTGTTGCTTTCACTGAGCACTGAATCTAGCTTTGTGTTTCCTGGCAGCTAAGACAAAATGGTGAACCCAAAGGATTATACAACTCTGCCAGGATGATAAAAGAAGGAAGCATTTAAGCCTCTGGCAGGTGCTGGATTACAGACATATCATACCTATATTCTATGATGAATTTAAAGCATGGAGTTAATTATAGAAGAATCTAGTCTTCTGATATGAGGCACAGTTCATATTTTACTAAGAAACTAATGGCCTCGGGTGGAAAACTGGGTTATTTCCCATTAAATAAACAGTTAAGCTGCAAACGTACCTGCAGTCAGGGCTAACATTTTCCTTAAATATGAACTTTCAATTTTCTAAGTACTGGTATAAGAGGCAAAATCCACTATCACATTTCAGATAAAAGATACTTTGGCTTGAGTACTGTAAGGGCAGCTATTATCAAACACAATCAACCACTGGTGCTCTTGGGAGAATGACCGATTTTGAGAAGGATCATATTCTGACTGACCCACTAGCATGAACTAGCTATCATGAAGCAGCTGTGTTACTGGACCTGTTGGATACATCACTTTAGAAGCTCAGTGAAGTGATGAAAAACATCTGCCAAACAATAATTTTAGTTCTATTATATTGGTCTTAAGCTCTTCTTTCTGGTAATAATTTAGATATGTATTAAGTTTGCTCCTAGAGTGATACTATAATGTTGCCATTGATACCAAGAATGATGCTGATACACCTGGGGGATAACTAAAGAACATGCATCCTGTTCCCCAAATAGCTTCATAAAATCTTTTAAGTATAATTTCAAAAGATGGGATGGCAGAATAGCCTAATTTCTTATTTTTTAAAAACCACTCTATTTATTTTTTATTTTTTTATTTTTATATTTTTATTTATTTCTAGGAGAGAGAGAGAGAGAGAGACAGCGTGAGCAGGGGAGGGTCTGAGAGAGAGGGAGTGACAGACTCTGAAACAGGCTCCAGGCTCTGAGCTGGCAGTCAGCACAGAGCCCGACGTGGGGCTCGAACCCACGAACCGCGAGATCATGACCTAAGCGAAAGTCGGACGCTTAACCTACTAAGCCACCCAGGTGCCCCAAAACCACTCTCTTTTTAAGTAATCTTTATATCCAATGTGGGGCTCAAACTTATAGTTCCAAAACCAAGAGTGGCATGCTTTACTTCCTTTCTTCTAGTTGATTTAAAAAGCAACTATATGGGGGCGCCTGGGTGGCTCGGTAGGTTAAACATCTGACTTCAGCTCAGGTCATGATCTTGTGGTTTCTGAGTTCAAGTCCTACATCAGGCTGTGTGCAGACAACTCAGAGCCTGGAGCCTACTTTGGATTCTGTGTCTTCCTTTTTCTCTGCCCCTACTCTGCTCACACTCTATCTCAAAAATAAAAATAATAAAAACATTGAAAAAATAAATTTTAAAAAGCAACTATATAAAATAATATGTATATAATGTAATGGTGGGCCCATATAATATACAAATGTAATATATTTGCCAATAAAAGCACAAAGGAAATAGGTTGGAGGCAAAGCTGTATTGCCTACAGATGTTAAGGTACTAATTATAACAGGTACTTTTTTCTATATGATGGTAGAATTTAACTAGTATAAGTACTAAGTACATTTGGATTCCTTAAGATGTATATGGTAAATTCTAGAAAAATCACTAAAAATACCCAAAAAAGGAAAAAATACTGCAAAAATTAAACTGCCACATAGGAAATATTCACTTAATGTAAAAAAAAGGCAGAAAAAGTAGAAGTAAAGAAAAACAGAAAACACGTAAGAGACCAAAAGAACAAACAAACAAACAAAAAACCCCAAAGCAAAATGGTAGACATAAGCCAATTATATCGGTAACATTAAATGCGAAGGGATTAAACAATTCAATCAAAAGACACAGTTTAAGCAGAATGCTGATTCAAATATACACTGTCTTTAGGAGACATACTGGAAAAAAGGATGGGAAAAGATACATCATGCAAATAGTAACCATGAGAAAGTAAAAGTGACTATGTATTAATAAAAAATGTTTTGAGACCTAAAGCATTTCATAATGAAAAAGTTTAAGTCAGTAAAATATAACAGTTATAAACATATCAGCCCCTAATAAAGAAGCACAAAATATATGAAGCAAACATTAATAGAAATGAAGGTAGAAATAGACAATCCATAGTAATAGTTGAAGACTGTAACACCCACTTTGAATAATAGATAAAACAATAACATAGAAGATTAACAAGAAAATAGAAGACTGTGACAACACTATAAACCAACCAGACCTAAAAGACACCTATAGAACCCTCTAGGGGCACCTGGGTGGCTTAGTCAGTTAAGTGTCTGACTTCAGCTCAAGTCATGAGCCTGTTGTTTGTGGGTTCAAGCCCCGTGTTGTGCTCTGTGCTGACAGCTCAGAACCTGAAGCCTGCTTCAGATTCTGTGTCTCCCTTTCTTTCTGCCCCTCCCTGCTCACAATCTGTCTCTCAAAAATAAACACTGAAACTTAAAACAATAATAGAACACCCAATAATCTTAAAGTGAAAATTAACACAATCCTAAATTATCAATTGGTCAAAGAAGAAATCAAAAGGGTAACCATAAGATACATGACAGAGAAGACACAACATAGTAAAAGAGGCAACTAAGCAGTGTTTGAGGGAAACTCATAGCTGTAAATGCCTATTTCAAGAAAAGTATTCTCAAATAAGTATCCTACATTTCCATCTTAAGACATAGGTGTGGGAAAGGAAGAGCAAATCAAACCTAATGCAAGTGGAAGAAAGTAAATAATAAAGAATACAGTAAAAACAGATAAAATACAGAACAGAAAAACAGGAAAAAACTCAAACCGTAAATATGTTCACTGAAAAGACCAATAAAAACTGACACTTTTTGTCAGACTGACCAAGAAAATAAAAGAGAGAAAACTCAAATGATCAGAATCAGAAATAAATAAGGAAGATTCTACTGAATCTACGAAAATAAAAAGGATTAATAAAGGATACTATGAAAAGCTATACACCAACAGATTAGATCAAATTCCCAGAAACAGATAACTACCAAAATGGATCAAGGAGATATAATTCAAATAGACCTAAAAAAAATGGAAGGCAGCTATGCTCACCACTATACCATCAATGCTGCACTAGACCTGTAACAAATGGAGACCAAAGTAGTAATCAAAAAAAATCTTAAAAAAAAACACAAAAAACCCAAAAACCCCAAAAAATCTTACCCGCACAAAAGCTCCAGCACAGAACACTTCATCAATGAATTCTATCAAACATATAAAGAATTAATAACAGTTTTTCATAAAATCTTCCAAAAAATAGAGGAGACACTTCCCAACTCATTCTGTGAGACTAATAGTACCCCAATGCTAAAATCAGAAAAAGGTATCACAGGAAAACAACATACCAGTATTTCTTATGAATATAGATACGAAAATCCTTAATATACTAGTAAAGTGAACCCAGCAATCCATGAAAATAATTATACACCAGGACTCAGTAAAATCCATTAATGTAATATATTATCATTAAATAATAAAAACTATATAATAAAATCGGGGTGCCTGGGTGGCTTAGTCGTTGAGCATCCGACTTTCGCTTAGGTCATGATCTCACGGTTCGTGGGTTCGAGCCCCGCGTCGGGCTCTGTGCTGACTGCCAGCTCAGAGCCTTGAGCCTGTTTCAGTCTGTGACTCCCTCTCTCTCTGACCCTCCCCTGCTCACGCTGTCTCTCTCTCTCCTAGAAATAAATAAAACATTAAAAAAAAACTATATAATAAAACTAAGAATCACATGATCATCTCAATGGGTGCAGAAAATATATGACAAAATCTAATACTCTTCCATAATAAAAATATCCAACAGACTAGGAAGAGAAAAAAATTTTCTCAACTTCATTATCTGTGAAAAAAACCATAGCTAACATCATACTTAAGGTGGAAGACTGGGTGCTCTCCTGCTAAAATCATGAACAAGGATATCTGCACTCACTATTTGTACTGAACATTGTATTGAGGTTCTAGCCAGAGAAATGAGCCAAGAAAATAAAACAAAAGGTATCTAGACTGAAAAAGAAGCAAAACCGTATCTTCACAGATGACATGATCTTGAAAATCCTAAAAAATCCACTAAGGAAGGATATAACTAGTAAAATGAGTTTGACAATGCTGTAGGATATAACATAAATACAAAATACAAATATATAAAAAATTAATTATGCTTCTATACATTCCCAATGAACAATCTAAAAAAATTAAAACAATTTTATTTAAATATCATTAAAAGATAAAATACTTAGGTATAAATTTAATAAAAGACATATAAAATTAACTCTGAAAATTATAGAAACTGTTGAAAGAAATAAAATAATTGGAAAACATTCCATGTTCAAGGAATGGAAGACTTAACATAGTTAAGATGCCAATACTTCAAATTAATCTACAAATTCAACACAATTCCCATCAAAATTCCAATTGACTTCTTTGTGAACACTGACAAACTGATTGTAAAATTCATATAAAATTGCAAAGACCCAGAGAAGCCAAAACAATCTTGATAAAGATCAAAGTTGGAGGACTCACATATCCCAATTTCAAACTTCCATCAAAACAATGTGACACTGGCACAGGACAGACATATAGATTAACTGAGTAGCATTGAGAAATAAACTCAGACATTTATGATCGTGTGATTGATTGACTGAATGATTGATGTAGCATGTGCACGAGTTGGGGAGGGGCAGAGAGAGGGAGAGAAGAATCTCAAGCAGGCTCCATTCTTAGCACACAGCCTGGTGTGGGGCTTGATCTCATAATCTGGGCCTAAATCAAGAGTCAGAAGCTCAACCGATTAAGCCACCCAGAACCCGCTATGATCATCTGATTTTTGATAAGGGTGCCAAAACCATTCTATGGGAGAATAGTCTTTTCAACAAATGGTGCTGGGGCAACTTGATCACCATGTGCAAAAAGACTGTAGTTAGATCTGATCTCATACCGTATAAGACATTAACTAAAAGTGGATCAAAGATTTAAATGTCAGAGCTAAAACTATAAAAGTTTTAGAAGAAAATCCACACATGAATCTTTGTGATCTTAGAGCTGGTAATGAATTATTTGACATGACACCAAAAGCATGATCAACAAAATAAAAATAAGTTGAACTTCATCAAAATTAAAAACTTTTGTACTTGAACAATAAAGTGAACAGACAACTCACAAAATGGGAGAAAATATTTCCAAGTCACTGATGTATTAAGGGACTTGTATCAGAATACAGGAAGAACTCTTAAAATTCAATAATAAAACGACAAACAACAATTATATTGGGCAAAGGATCTGAATAGACACTTTCCAAGGAAGATATACAAATGGCTAATAAGCACATGAAAAGATACTCAATATCATCAGTCATCAGGGAAATCCAAATCCAAATCACAATGAGACATTACTAGAATGGCTATAATAAACAAAGTCAAATAATTAACAAGTGTTGGCAAGGATGCAGGGAAATTAAATCACTCATGCAATGCTTACAGGGATGTAAAATGGTGTGGCTTCTTTGGAAAAGTCTGACAGTTCCTCAAATGATTAAAACAGAGTCACCACAGGGCGCCTGGGTGGCTCAGTCAGTTAAGTGTCCGACTTCGGATCAGGTCATGATCTCAGTCTGTGGGTTCAAGCCCCATGTCGGGCTCTGTGCTGACAGCTCAGAGCCTGGAGCCTGCTTCAGATTCTCTGTCTCCCTCTGACCCTTCCTTGCTCACTGTCTCTCTCTCAAAATAAAATAAAGACATAAAAAACAACAACAACAACAAAAAAAACAGAGTCATCATATGATCCAGTATACTAACAGAAATGAAAACATATGCCTGCACAAAAACTTACTAACTAGGAGCATGTGGCCGGCACAGTTGGTAGAGCATGTGATTCTTGATCTTGGGGTTGTGAGTTTGAGCCCTTGGTTGGGTGGAGAGATTACTTAAAACAAACTTAAAAAAAAAAAAAGTACAAACTAATGTTTATAGCAGTACTGTGTGGAACCAACCCAAATGTCCATCAATTGACAAACGGATAAATACAATGTGGCAGATCTATGCAATGGAACATGAGTATTATTATTCAGCAGTAAAAGTAGCGAACTACTGATACATGCTAACATGGATGAGACTTAACATTATGCTGCATGAAAGCAGCTAGTCACAAAGACTACCCATGACTTCATTCATATGCAATAACAGGGAAATTTATAGAAGCAGAAAGTAAATTAGTGGCTGGGAGATGGTGATGGTGTCAGGGGATAACAGCTAAAGGGTATAGTTTCTTTCCTTGTTATTTTCCCCAGTCTATTCACATTAAAACATTTACATGTGGTAAAATACACAATTCACAATTCACCATTTTAACCATTTTTTAGTGTATAGTTCAGTACTATTAAGTACATTCACATTATTGTACAATTATTACCACAGTCCATCTTTAGAACTCTTTTCAACTTGCAAAACTGAAAGTGTACTCCATAAATACCAGCTCCCCACTTCTTTCCCCGCCCCTGGCAACCATCATTCTACTTTCTGTTTCTAGAAAAACATTCTACTTTCTGTTTATATGACTACTCTAGGTAACTCATACAAGTGGAATCATACAACACTTGTCCCTTTGTAACTGGCTTATTTTATACAGCATAATCTTTAAGATTCATCCATGATGTAGCATGTCTCAATTTCCCTCCTTTTAAGGGTGAGTAATATCTTAGAGTATGTACAACCCACATTTTGTTTATTCATTGATTTGTTAATGGACACTTGCTTTTTTTCCACCTCAGGGTTTCTTTCTGAGGAGATGAAAATGTTCTAAAATTTATTGTGGTGACAGTTGCATATTTGTGAATATACTGAAAAGTATACTTTGAGTAGGTGAATTGTACAGTATGTGAACTTTATCCCAATAATAGTGTTGCAAATAAGATAAATAAGAAATGGCAGAATGAGTAAGAATGGGGTATATATATAAAAGATATTCACAAAGTAGTTCTATCACATGAAGTTGCCCACAAGAGGGTTGATGACTTAAGCAATCAGATGGGAAATTCTAAACAAAAATGTTACGGTCATCATCTTCTCTTCATGATTTTGCAAACATCATGATTTATTTCAAACTGTTACTTTCTTGATGGGAGACAATGACTAAGTATATTCTTCTCAAGCAGTAATTAATTCATTTGAAAAGCAAGCTCCACATCTGGTACAGTTCTTAGGGGCTACAAAAGATGCTATCTTTGAAAATGTATGAACAGTTAGCAAGGTGTACTAGGAAGTCATCTGGTTTTCTCTCTTTTTCAACCATCTGATGTCTTATTGCCAATGGTATAGGAAATATGCCTGAACTTACTACTTAGTATGCATGGCTGTGTTCCCCAAAGATTAATCAACAGAATCCATTTGGGGACTGTAGTAGTCTGAGTATCACACATTTAATTCTTCTGAATTACAAAGACTGAAGCAGTTAACACAGAACAAACACTCTGAAACCCTTTGGTCCCAATGTCTGACTTAACATGTGTGCCAACTAAGCAAATTTCATTATAAATGTAAACCAAACTTAATTAGCCCAGCAGAAAATAGGAAATTGATAGTTTAACTATTGAAAAATTAGGGCACCTGGGTAGCTTAGTTGGTTAAGCATCAGACTTTGGCTCAGGTCATGATCTTATGGCTTGTGAGTCTGAACTCTCTGTCGGGCTCTGTGCTGAAAGCCCAGAGCCTGGAGCCTGCTTCTGATTCTGTCTCCTTCTCTCTCTGCCCTTCTTCTACCTCCAGTCTGTCTGTCAGTCTCTCATAAAAATAAACATTAAAAAATTTTTAAAAACTATTCAAAAGTTATTCCATATTTCCTTGGACTTAAAAAAAAACTTTTAAAACTGAAGTATAGTTGACAATGTTACATTAGTTTCAGATATACAACATAGTGATTCACCTTCTCTATATGTTATGCTACCTTGACCACAAGTGTAGCCATACACAAGTCACCATATAATGTTAAAATACCATTGACTATACTCTCTATGCTTCACATATTTTGGATCTTTTTTGTTAGATTTTCCTATTAAGAGCACTGTTATAAACTTCTCTTGCAGCAATTTTAATTTTGGGACTGGATTAAATATGTAGATATGATTATAGGATAAAAAAGTACAGCAGTTTTGTGTTTCACTAAATGTCATCAGACTGGTTTATAGAGAAGTGGGCTTTTCATATGCCTACCAACTAGCAATGTCTGGCTTTATGCAGAATGCTTTAACTCTTGTTTTATCCTCCATTTGCTGTTAAAGTTGCCGTAATTCTCATTTCTTAAGACTGTTGGTGAGTTAACATTTTCTTATGTGGTAATTTACCATTAGTTTCAGTCAACTGAGTGAACTATTTATCTCCATGAATTGTTTGTTGAGTTTCACTGTTCTCATTCTAGTACAGAAGTGATAACAGCATTTTATGTAATAAGCTTTTACCAGACATATCTGTTACATTTCCAAACTTCTTGCTGCTTTCCTTCTGGAATCTGTCTTACTGTAACTGCACTAGATCTTTACATTAAGAAACTTTCCAATATTCATCTACTCTTTGATAATATATTTCCTATCTTAAATCCTAAATCAGTGGGAAAAAAAAAACAGTTGGGAGAAAAGAATTTTCACAAACTCCTTTCTGCACCTATCCCCTACCAGAATCTAACTCATGTACTGTTTCTTCTATTTCCCATATGTGAACCCTCCGCACTCTTACCTACGACTAACGTACTTCACTTGGAATGCTGGCTCTCCCCTTCCTTAGGGACCATACAACTCTCCTTCTTCGTCCTGCAGAGGCGTCCCTTTCTACTGTCTTTTCCTTCAATATACAAATCCTTCTTTTTCCAATTAAGAAAAGGACATTCTTTCTTGACCTCCTTTCCCCTCCCATGTACTATTTCAATTCAAGCTTCCCTTTTATGAAAGCAATCCTCCTCAAAAGTTGTCTCGATTTCCTCTCCTCTCATTCTTTGGCTTTTATCTCCTGAAGTCTTCCCCCATAGTTAAGTCTCTCTTCACGTGTTTTTATTATGTTTTTTGGGGGTCTGAAATATATATATATATATATATATATAAACATATATATAAATATATATATATGGCCACAAATATGTTATACAGTTCAAAGAATTCTAAAATGAACCGCCATTTGAATAAAGACACAAAACATCAGTAAGATCTTAGAAGCTCCCATACATTCCCCTGCACACACCTCTAACCGTTGTATTGTTGTGCTCTGAATGGATACATAAGACATTTATCCATTCAATTTGGGTGGCTGCTGCAAACATTCATGTACAGGTCTCTAGTACACATCTGTTAAGGTTTTAAGGTAGAGTCTGGAACATTTTTTTCTGTAAAGAACCAGCTAGTATACATATTTAGGCTCTGTGGGATACATGGTCTCCATTGCTTATTCTTCTTTGATTTTTAAAATTATCCTTTACAAATTTAAAAACCATTCTTAGCTCGAACCATATTTGAGTTCTGGGACACTACTGGCTTCTTTTTTAAGGTATAAACCTAGTAGCAAAACTGCTCAACCACAGGTGCACATCTTTAACATCAAAGATGTTTAGTTTCTCTCCATGTTTGTTTTCTGCATAAAGATTTTACACTTATTTTGTTGGAATTATTTTCAGTCATTTACTTGCTTAAAAGCTTTAAGAAATTACTTTTATGCCTCTGTTAAATGCCCTGTGGTATATATTTTTCCTTAAAAATACTTATTTTTAAAAAATACTTATTTTTGAAGGAGAGAGAGACAGTGTGAGCAGGGGAGAAGCAGAAACAGAGAGAAAGAGAGGGAGACACAGAATCCAAAATGGGCTCCAACTCTGAGCTGTCAGCATAGAGCCCAATGCAGGGCTCGAACTCACAAACCACAAGATCATGACCAGAGTTGAAGTCGGTGGCTTAGTCAACTGAGCCACTCAGGCGCCCCCAAAATACTTATTTTTAAAGATGTTAGTTTTGCAGCTTTTCTCTTCATTTTAAATAAAACTGGTCTTTGCTCAAACTGTTAGAAAAGGAGACCAAAATCATTATTTACAGCTTTAAGGAGGTATAACTGATGGAAAATAAACTGTGCCTTATGGGTGTTATTTGAGGAGCTGTGACACATGTATATATCATGAAACCTTCACTAACCCAGAAGTTGCCTTATGCCCCATTTGTAGTTCCTTCCTTCTTCTCCATCAACTAACTCCCCCTTAGCTGTACCCTGCCCCAAACACTGATAATGCTTTCATGTAAAAGATTAGGCTGCATTTTCTACAGTTTCATATACATGGAATCATATGGTATATACCTTTATCTGGCTTTTCTCTACTCAGGGTTAATTATGAGATTCATCCATGTTGTATATGTCAATAGTTCATTCTTTTTATTGCTAAGTGATATGCCATTGATGAATGTAACACAAATTGTTTATCCATTCAGTTGTAGCTGGACATTTGGGTTGGTTCCACTTCTCAATTCTCTTGATTAAATACCTAGAAGTGGAATTGTTGGGTCACATAGTAGGTTTAACTTTTTAAACAAATTTTCCCAGGGTGTGTTTTTGTTTTAACTGGGGTTTGAGAATTCTTGTTATATTTTCTACGTGGTTTTTTCTAAGATACTCAATTTTATGAGCCAGTATACTGCTTGACTTTTTATTTTTATTCTTTTGTACAGGGGCCAGTTTCCATCAGACATTTTCTTTCTGTCTCAAAGACTTCAACAATTCTTGTGGTGCAGGTCACTTGTGATTCAGTTTTTATACATTTGAAATCATCTTCATTTCAGCTTTGTTTCTCAAGAATAAGTCTACTGGTATAACTCTAGATTATTTTTTTCACTACTTCAAATACAGATGTCGTGGTACTGTCTTCTGGCTTGTGTGGTTTCTAGCAAGCGGTCTGCTGCCATTCTTACCTTTGTTCCCCTTTATGTAATAAAGGCTGCTTTATGATCTTCTCTTTACCACTTTTTTTTAAAGAAGTTTTTTCCTTCATGTTCTTTTCCTTGGAGATCGTTGAACTATTTTTGGAACTGTGGGTTTATAATTTTCATCAGATTAAAAAAATTTTCAGCCATTACTTACTAAAAAATATTTTTTTCCTATCCTTTTCTCTCTTTTGAGGATGCCAATTACACATGTATTAGGCCCCTTTATGAGCACTGATGCTCTATTCATTTTTTCCCCCTCTCTGATTTTTGTATTAATATTGTTTTGCAACCAGTTTCAATTAGCTGATATTTCTCCTCATTACTAGCCTTAGTTTCCTACTTCTCTCCATATTTGGTAACTTTTGATTTGACAGCAGGCATTGTAACTTTAATCTTGCTGAGTGTTGGATATTCTTGTATTTTTTAACAATATTTGCCCTGAGTCACAGTTAAGTTACTCAGAAATCATTTAATTCTTTTGGGTCTTGCTTTTCTTTAGGTATGACCAGAGTAGCCTTTAATCTAGGGCTAATGTTCCCCCCACTACTGAGACACTGTCCTTTTAGATCTTCCACTCGACGTCTCATGTATAATAAGGTTTTGGCACTCTGGCTGGTAGGAATATAAACTATTCCCATCCTTGTATGAGCTCCAGGGATTGTCCTGCCTGCTCCTGGCCTTGGATGGATTTTGTACATAAAAACACTAGGCAGAAATCTATTAGACTCAAGAGGGTCCCTCTGTAGATCTCCACAGCCTTCTCTTGGGAGTCTCTTCTCTTCAGCACTCTGTCCTGTAAATTCTAGCCACCTTGGCTTCCTTGCACTCCTAACTCCATCTCTTTAATTGAGAGAGAGGCTCTGCTTAGGCCCATCCTCGAGTGGTGGCTAGGAAATTCTTGCTAGGCAGCAAGATGAGACTCATTTTATTTTCCTTCTCTCAGGATTTATTGTCCCTCACTGTCTAAAGAAATCTGGTTTTGTAGATATAAATATTTTAAGTTTATTTATTTTGGGAGAGAGTATGCGAGTGGGGGAGGGGAGAGACAGAGGAGACAGAACTCCCCCCAAGCAGGTTCCACACTGCCAGTGTGGAAGGGCTTGAACTCATAAACTGCAAGATCACGACCTGAGCTGAAACCAAGAATTGGATGTGTAAATGACTGAGCCACCCAGGCACCCCTACTTTTAAGTTTAAGGCAGGAGGATAAATCCAGTTCCTAGTAACCATCTCGGCTAGAAATGGAAGGCAGGAGGATGAAGATTTTTAAGATACTTTCATCAGTGTGCCTTATACTGTTCCCAAAACCAGTAAGTAAAATGCAAAGTCAGCACACTTCCAAGCCACAGAAATTATTCACAAAATAAAATACAAGGGATATGCCAGAGGGGTATTTCTAAGACAAGCCTCTTACACTTCCTAAACTTGGCCTATCTCAGGGGACTGTGTGTTATCTAGGTTACCTATGGCCTGAAGGAATACCAAATAAAATTGAAAGCCATTCCAAATGTTGGGCTATACAAAACATCACTGGGTTTTTAGAAACAATTTGGAAAAGCTTAAAACTTACATGGGGAAGAAAGCAGTGAAAATTTAACGATTCAAAAAGAAGGCAGGGAAGATTAAGAGATTTACTTTTCTTCTAAAATTTAAAAAATACATTTTTAATTTGAGTATCTCATTCATACAAGTTCTTTATTATCCTTTAAAAAAGAACTACCTATTTTTGAATAAATACTCTGGACCTTTTATACATAAGACTTCCTGAACTGTCTAAACTTGTCATTTCCTTCTCAGAGTTCTCTAATCTACTACATACTGTCTGGAAGGTTACAAATGACCTCTTGTTACATACAAGGTCTTCTCTGTCTAATAGTTTTCATCCTTCCTAGCAACATTTGTTAATCTTTGAAATCCCCTTGTATTTTGGCTTTCCTATTGCTCTCTTCCTGTGTAGTTAGCCTTCATTTCAAAGGGTTTCCTATAGGTCTTAGCTATTGCTGGTTATTAATCATCTAGTCTAAGTATTGGCAAGCTATGGCCACTGCGCCAATTATGACTCTGTGTCTGCTTCTGAATAGCCTGCAAGCCAAGAATAATTTTTACTGATAAACATTTGCAATCAATTTGATAGAAAACATTCACTTTGAGCTCCTTAGTTAAATGAAATGTTATCTCCCTATGAAGAGTAATTATATTCATGTCATTAGTAGGCCTGTGGTAAAAAAAAATTGTCCTCAATTATTATTATATTTTGAATTTTGTCAATGAAATTTCTTTTTTTTTTCTTAAATAGTTTATTGTCAAGTTGGTTTAAATAGAACACCCAGTGCTCATCCCAACAAGTGCCCTCCTCCATGCCCATCAATCTATTTTCTCTCTTATATAAATACCTAAAATAGTATCAAAATTTTATATTTTTGCCTTTAAAGCCTAAAATATTTCCTTTCTGGCCTGTTATAGATAAGTTTGTTGACTCTAGATCTAGTACATATATATATATATATATTTTAATATTTTTATTTATTTCTAGGAGAGAGAGAGAGAGAGACAGCGTGAGCAGGGGAGGGTCAGAGAGAGAGGGAGTCACAGACTGAAACAGGCTCCAGGCTCTGAGCTGGCAGTCAGCACAGAGCCCGACGCGGGGCACGAACCCACGAACCACGAGATCATGACCTAAGCGAAAGTCGGACGCTTAACCAACTAAGCCACCCAGGTGCCCCAATCTAGTACATATTTTTAAGTAAATGATATCCAAATAATATTTATACTTACTTCCAACTCTAACATTGAAAAACATTAAAAAATATTTACTTGGGGTGCCTGGGTGGCTCAGTTGGTTAAGCAGCCGACTTCGGCTCAGGTCATGATCTCATGGTTCGTGGGTTCAAGCCCCTCAACGGGCTCTGTGCTGACAGCCAGGTCAGAGCCTGGAGCCTGTTTCAGATTCTGTGTCTCTCTCTCTGACCCTCCCCTGCTCATGCTGTCTCTCTCTCTCTCTCTCTCAGAAATAAGTACAACATTTAAAAAAAATAAAAATTTACTTATTTTTGGGAGAGCACAATCAAGAGAAGGGCACAGAGAGGGAAACAGAGGATCCGAAGTGGGCTCTGTGCTGACAGGCCGACAGCAGCAAGCCCAATGTGGGGTCTGAACTCACAAGCTGCAAGACCATGACCTGAGCCAAAGTCAGACATTCAACCAACTGAGCCCAGGTGCCCCTCCAACCCCAGCATTCTATTGTTGCTAGTAAAACATTTTCCATCAAGATATTTGAAATGTTTAATCACTTATAATATCACCAAATATTTGTAAATCTTTCAAAAGTCCTCCTAGATGTACCCCTTCTGATTGCGACCACCACAGGCAAGGATCCTGCCACTTGATGCTTCTATTATGGGGCCCTTCGCTTGTGGTCTTGGCTTAAATCAAATCTATCTCAGGACCTGCTACTGAACTAAATAAAAACAACAACAGAGGCGCCCGGATGGCTCAGCTGGTTGAGCGTCCGACTTTAGTTCAGGTCATGATCTCACAAGATTCCTGAGTTCGAGCCC
The DNA here is from genome assembly GCA_017311185.1 of Proteles cristata cristata. Classification (NCBI taxonomy): domain Eukaryota; kingdom Metazoa; phylum Chordata; class Mammalia; order Carnivora; family Hyaenidae; genus Proteles; species Proteles cristata. Next base: position 1,080,744 of record JAESUZ010002383.1, read on the forward strand.
TACATAGGGCTCCGTGTCTCCCTCTCTCTCTGCTTCCTCACTCGTGCTCTGTGTCTGTCTCTCTCAAATATGAATAAAACATTAAAAGAAAACCCCTAGCAACTTATTAAACTTAAACACAAATTCCTTAGTCTGATCTCTTATGAGTTGGTTTCTCTTTATTCTAACCTAAAAGAAATGATTCAAATACTCTGTGGAAAAATATTTAAATGTAATATATAATGAAAAAAGCAAGCTGCAGCAGAATAAAAAATTTATGAAAATAATTCCACATATGCAAAAAAAATTCACAGTAACACAAACAAGGACATTCCTAACCTCTCAACAAAAACAATGATGCTCTCTTTCTAAAACTCAAGTTTTTCACATATCTACCTAAAAGAAATAGAAGTGTTAGAAAGGTTCATACCAAAGTCTAAACAGTGATAATTTTGGTGAATAGTAACTGCTTTGGACAAAGGGCAAAGGATATGGCAGAAATTAAAAAGTTTATACCATGTGTTTTTATATGGTTTAATTTGTAAGCCAGAGTCAATTAAAACTATAGAAAATACACTGTTTAAAACCCAGAATTCCTAGCAAAGTTTACATATTATGTATGTATTGAGAAATGACTTGAGAAACGTGCCAAAATTTAACAGTGATTATCTCTGGTAGATTAATAGCTGACAGTAGTTGATCTGCTTTTTCACACGTAAAAAAATTAGTATTTAATTTTTTAGAGAGAGAAAGACAGACAGACAGACAGTATGTGGAGACATAGAATCCGAAGCAGTCTCCAGGCTCTGGGCTGTCAGCACAGAGCCCGACATGGGACTCGAACACATGAACTGTGAGATCATGACCTAACCCGAGGTCAGACACTTAACTGACTGAGTCACCCAGGAGCCCTTGCTTTTTCACACATTTTTCTGTTTTGAAGCATTTTATATTTTTAAATTTTCTGCAATGACTATGTATCACATATGTAATCAGAGATAGAGAAAAGACTGTTTCAAATAGATGAAATACAGATGTAGGAGAAATATTCTGGGTATTTGTCAACAGAAACCCACTGAGAGAGAAAGAGGAAGAGCCACAAATATGATCAGTTAGCTTATGTGTAACATGAAGAGATTTTTGCATGAAAGGTTAGCTTTCCTCCGCATTCTTTATAGGTACCTGTTAAATATTAAGGTACCTATTAAATATTAGTACTCTAAATCTACAATATTACTACTATGATTCGTTTTGAACTCACAAAAAATAAAACAGCTATAGCATCTTCTTTCCTTCCCGTTTAACATTTTGTCAATGAAACTTAATTCACTAATAAATTTTGCTAATAAATACACGCCTACAAAAATAGTAAAAAGTGTTATTTTACATTAGGTGAAGAGAAAATGAATGCTGTGGAAAGGGAATGTTTTAGCCCCCCAAATCATTTTCTCTTTACATTTTATTTCTCTAGGCTTGGAGTTAACTTCCTAGTTAATAACAAAAACAAAATTTCACCAGAAAATACGGTTCAAATTGAGACTTTGTTACCATCAATTATGACAAAGGATGGCTGAGGCAAATGAAAAAGTTAACATGTGAAACCAGAAGTTTAGGAGAAATAAAATGAATCCAAGACAGGTTCCAGACGTAGGACAAAGGGGATACCAACAACATCCCAATAGTATAGAAAGAGTAAGATATAAAAATGGGGAAAAACAGATTGTGGGGAGGAAAAAGAGAAAAGACTTAAAAGGAGGTTTGCTTTTCATCATTTCATAAAGATACTGTGAAACATTTTTTAGGAAGTTCTGAAAAATAAAGGTTACGGTCTCTTCAAGCTTCTCTCTGTGTATGCGAGCTCTTTGAGATGACAGATCAAAAACAAAAGTATATTCTCCTTTTGAGTTTCAAGATAAAAATGAGAAATGAAAGGTAAAACAGAATGAAAAAGATCCATTAAAAATGAGGGCATTTTAAAGATATTATCCAACTAGCTTGTCACTTTTGAAGACACTGTAGGAAGGGAATCAATTTTTCTCCATACCAAAAACTGAGAGAAATCCCACAATTAGTTGTAAAACCAGTTCTTCTGACCACTAAATGGCTTGCTGAAAATGACAAGACATAACTTGCAATCTTCACAGTATACATAACAACAAATCTAATGCAAACAAAAAGTTGCCTCAGTGATAACTGAAAGGTTTAGCTGAAAAGTAACATTAACAATTCAAATTCTATTTTTCTGCATAAGAAGCCGCTCCCCCCCTCCCCCAAAAAAATGAGGTTGCTAAGCAACTCAAGCTAAGGAAGCCATTTTTCAAAACAAAGGCTCACTGTTGTTACAGAAATCTTAGCTCTTTTTATAATCTGGTAGTGGAATGGAGCTCATTACAGTCCATTAATAAAAAACATAAAGAGTGGATGGATGAGGACCCTTTAAGCCCAGAGTTTAACATATACTTTCCATCTAAAACTGAGTATACTTTTTGGAATGGTGTAATTTATACAGTTTTATCTTTAAATATTGGGTCTTGGATAATAGTTTACCAATAAGCAGTGATAATCAGATATAACTTTCTTGCAGATGTTTAAAATATTACTGGATTATGGCTATATACACAGCTCAGCTCTCTGGATAAAAACAAGATGAGAAGAAGGGCTTATTGCAGGTGAAGGGTCTTAACTCTTGTTGCCTGAAGAATCACCCAGATCAGGCCCATGCCAGTGAAATGAGAATGTAGAGAGCTAGGGGTTATGACCAGTGTTTTAAGTTTATTTATTTTGAGAGCGAGCGAGCATGTAAGAGTGAGCAGGGGTGGGGCAGAGAGAGAGAGACAGAGAGAGAGAATCCCAAGCAGGCTCTGTACTGTCAGTGTGGAATCCACTGTGGGGCTCCATCTCATGACCCTGGAATCATGATCTGAGAGCAGAAATCAAGAGTTGGATATGCTTAATTGACTGAGCCATCCAGGAGTCCCTATTAACAGTATTTTAAAAGAGTTTTACAGGTGATTCTAACAAGCTGATGAGATTAGGAATCACTGGAAGACAAGTTATAAGTTAGAGTTCTAGAAATCAGGGTAGAAAAGTTTAGACCTTCAGGTTAAATTCTATGATTAACTTTTCCTGTTTCATAGTCTACATGTAAAATAAAAACAAACACACTATCATTTTCGAAGAAGGACACTTTAAAGACAAGGCTCTAGAAATGTAAAGAGTTTACATAAGAAAACATTCTGGAAGAAAGTTTTTATCTGCATTTCTAAGCTTTCCGTAATAAAAACCCCATTAAAAAAATTCTTTTTTTTTTGTGTGTGAGAGAGTGCATGTATGCACCACAGTGGGGGAGGGGCAGAGGGAGGGAAGGAGAATCTGAAGTAAGCTCCACGCTCGGTGTGTAGCATGACCCACTGGGAGATCATGACCTGAAGCAAAATCAAGAGTTGGACGCTTAACTGACTGAGTCACCCAGGCACCTCCAAAACCCTATTTTAGATTTTTAGATGGACTGAAACAGAAGGTGAAGAAATGTTGACCAGGTAAGGTAGGGCTCAAACAGTAACAATGCTAAGTTATATATACTAGCAAAATGCTTAGTAGCTATACATATTTTGTTCCTTAATGCTTTCAAATTATCCCTTCCTTATAGGACTTTCTATTTGTTTCTTATGTATAAGTTTAGGTGTCCATTAAAAAAAAAAAACTGTAGCTCCCTAAGGACAAGGACTATGTCTTATCATTTTTCCATATCTAAATATGTAAATTGTTGCTGGATTGAATCTTGGCATTAGAAAGGAAAACAAACTTTTTATAGTGTTCTGAAAAATAAAGTGTGCAGATCTGTCAAATTTTATAGTCTTCACTTGAATATAATACTTCATTAAGATTTAGTAAGCTTTAGCAGTGGAAATGATTAAAACTTACTAACAATATAAACTCTCCATTATTATGCATTCTGCATGCCTTTATGGTGGCTGATACAGTATGAGGCATAAAATTCAGCTGATTCTTGTTATTCATGATAATTATGTTCTAAAAGTCATATGAACGTTCACTGAATTAGCAAATACCGAGCCACTGTCGCTACAGGAAATACAGGGTTACTAAGAGCATCTGGTCACAATATCCTCATCAACTGATCAACATGTAACCTTATTTTCACGTGTATCTGTTTAAAGACCTGTAATATAGATTTCTTACAATAATTAATTATATATAATATTTTTTTATTAAACATTATTTGATAAGGTTTTAACACTTTCCTGGCGCAGAATAATTGGACCAAAATTTCTTTGGCTTGGCCTTATGATGTTGTCATTATGCTTTTATTAGCTGTCATCCCATGAATCCACAAATTTATCTGCTTTTCTATCTTTACTACAGCTTCATCACACACTTTAGAGGTTACCTTAGTACTTTCTGGAGTGGTCTCCCCTACAGATGGGTGAACTTCTTCCTTTTTCCTGGATGTGCCACATGGTTGACTCCTTAACATTGATCTGATGGCCAACAATATAATTCATAACAGAATAAACATATTTATTCCATAAGACACATTACAGCTTTCTTGTGCTTAGGAACACTCAAAAGAACTTCAGCACTATGCCTGGGGGCCATTTTAAGCGGCAAAAATCACCAAATAGCACAAAAATGCCAAAACTGTGGCACTAAATAGACTGAAAAGGACATTTCCAGTATGAGAGCTGAAGTAAGGAGGAAGACTTGTAACCTCATGTTTGACCTCAGCTGAGACTGTGTACGTTGGGTGACTCAAAATTTTCATTGTTCTGTGCATATCTGCAAATGACTGAGAAAGCCTGCAAATATCTATTTTGGGATTACAAATACATTATAGGGAATAGGCAATTTTGCAAATACAAATTCACAACAATGATCAACTGTACATATTTTCTTTATGTAAGTTACCCTGAAGGGATAATGTAGTATATTTTTTTACTCCTCAGCTTAATGTTTTGGTAAAAATGCAGATTTCAAATTCACTGAAGTAAATGGAGATAAATTTTCTTTTCTTATTTAAGGTTTATTTATTTTGAGAGAGAGAGAGAGCGCGCGTGCACGCACGCACAAGTTGGGGAGAGACAGAGAGGAAGAATACCAAGCAGGCTCCTTGCTATTAGCATAGAGCTTGACATGTGGCTCGAACCCACGAACTGTGAGATCATGACCTGAGCTGAAACCAAGAGTTGGATGCTTAACCGACTGAGCAACCCAGGAGCCCTGAGATTAATTTTGTTAAACCTACAAAGGGAATGTCTTTTAAGAAGTATTAGCTTGGCATACAAGAAAAGAACAAATATGTAAATTCTGGTCACATAGAAAACACAAGTAATTTAGAAAATAAACTAACATTTTATTGTATTTAGTCTACTTGGGAAGAACACTCGAAAATATTTTCTGCCTAAAGGACAAACTAATGATAGTCTATGATTTCTCTCAGCTTTCCTACTACTTTTTGGGGAAGTGTCTAACCACCACAATAATCTGGAACATAGCTCAGATCCAGGTAAGAGGTAAAGGGACATGAACTATTAAAACAGAAGTCACAAATTCCTCAAGGATATCACAACCTTTTTTCAAAGTAGAGCCCTCCAGGATCTGACTCACAGCCTTTCTTTTTAAAAACTTAGTTCTGGTAACTCCACTATAGATTTAGAACACTACACTAATGATAACTGACCAAGAAAGACTCTGAGGTTAGAAAGTAAATGAAAATATGTCCAACATGCTTCAAAATTCTGTGGGGGGCAGACTGTAATTACTGATGCTCAGGATTATGGCTCTGAATCAGCAATAAAACATCTTAACTATTTTCAGTGTCTTCTACTTAAGAACATAGGCAGCATAAACTGTATTTTAGAATCATTTTTATACACAAAGTCCTACACATTGAATTCTGCAAAGTGATCCTGTGAGGTATTATACTTATCTCTTATAGATGAGAAAACCAGAGTGCAAAAAAACTAATTAACTTGCCTAAAGTCACACATGCTTGAAACCATGTTTTGATTCCAAAGCTCACCTTCTTTTTAAATTTTTTTCCCAAATGTTTATTTTGAGAGAGAAAGAGAAGGAGAGAGCAGGGGAGGGGCAGAGAGAAAGGGAGAGAGAGAATTCCAAGCAGGTTTGGCGCAGATAGCACAGATGTAGGGCTTGATCTTACAAATTGTGAGAGTCAGCTGCTTAACCAAACAAACCACCCAGGTGCCCACGAGTTCATCTTCTTCTAAGCGTATCATGTTCCCCATCAATGAATACCTAATAGCACAAGATTCAGTTATCTATAAAAAGTAGCTAGGTTAGACCTCCTCATAACCTGATATCAAATCAGTTAGACTCCATGATGAAGAGCCTTTAGGAACAGGGCATACATTTGGACTCCTGAGAAAATGGTAGAAGTTATAAGCACAGTGTCTTAAAATAAATGAAGCTAGCTGAAAAAAAAAACTACTATATCAACTGTAGTATAAAATTTGATTTAATTCTCTCATATTTCAAACATGATATGGTTGTGTATTAAAAAAAAACCCCAAGTTGTAGACATTTCATATTTTAAATTATTTATAAATTCCACTTTATGTCTGTGTTCATCAATCTTGGGTCTCCATACCCATTACCTATGTTAGCATATGCTTAGGTACAAGGAGGAAGAGAGGAAGGATATAAACCAGAAGAGAAACATGGGTTATCCAACATGTGTGTATATGGAAAAGAATCTCGTTGACAGGGTCAGGGGAAAGAAGGATATCATAACAACAAAAACAAAAAAACACCTGCACAACATGACTGCATTTATGTAAAACTATGTGAAGAAATTAGGAAAAAACAAACACACAAAACAAGAATGTCTTAGACTGAATTTTACTAATCTGATATTGACAATACATTGTTAAAGAATGAATACAAGATAATGTCTATTTCATTAGAACCTATTGCCTAATTTCAATACATATGTATTTTACATGTGTATATGTTTGTTTGGGCAGGAGGCTAATGTGAGAGAATCCATCCTCTAGAATGTTGAACACCGGTTACCTGGAGGTGAGGGCAGAGTGAGGCCTAATGATTAGCCTTCATTTTACACACCTTTGTGTTGATTGTTTAACTTGTGTCAGCAAGCATAATATATTTTGTAGTAAAAAAATTAACGAAAAATTTAAAAGCATATAGAGATTACAGAAACAAAATAGTAACATTAAGGCCCATAACTGTACATAACTGAGAATGAATAATATACATGTACCAATACATATGTGTAAGTTGGCCTCTGCTATTAAAGAAGTGTATTCAATTTACTACGCATTTACCGAGCTTCTACCCTGGGTTAGGCCCTGCTCTAGGTGCTGGAATACTCAGATAAACCTCTGTTCTGTGTGTAAACACACTGGAATATGTAAGATAAAGTATAATTTATACAAGCTAAACAAATCTATATTAATGAAGGAATGGTCTCTATAATATTAGCTCTTGGATAGGAATATGATGATCTAATTAGTAAATGCCAACAGTTGATCTTTAAGTTGGAAAGCTGAAATATTATGGCAATTTGTTTATTAAATATTGCCCAGAATCACAAATAAAATTTCTGTAAAGAATGCGGTTACATTTTTTAAAATGCTGTTATATTTAAAAATGTTTTTTAAGTTTAAAAATTTTTATTTTTATTTATTTTTATTTATTTATTTTTTTTTAATGTTTATTTATTTCTAGGAGACAGAGAGAGAGACAGCGTGAGCAGGGGAGGGTCAGAGAGAGAGGGAGTCACAGACTGAAACAGGCTCCAGGCTCCGAGCTGGCAGTCAGCACAGAGCCCGACGCGGGCTCGAACCCACGAACCGCGAGATCATGACCTAAGCGAAAGTCGGACGCTTAACCGACTAAGCCACCCAGGCGCCCCTAAAAATTTTTAAAAATAACATTAGATACAAATGTTTTTCACTCAGGGGTATCCTAAATCAATTCTGTATATGACTTGTACTCCTACTTAATAACTAGCATAAAAGGTACCAGGATAAAAGTCTGACAGGATACAGATTCTTGCTTTAAGTGACACCCATTCCATTTCTCACATTGGTAATCTGTAGTTGGAAGAGATCAATGTAGTTTGTTACACAGTAACCAATTACTACTGTCAATATATAGCTAGCTTATTTCACACTGAACTTACTCCTCTAGGTCATAGCCCTAAACTGAGTAGTTCCCAAAACTTTCTCTAAATTTCAAGTTGGAGGGGAATCTCACTTCTCTTTTAATTGCTGGGCTTCCAAACTATCTCTCAGGCCAAGGCCAGCTCCCCCAATTTTAATTTTCTTGCAGAAGCAGGCTCAGGAACTAAAAGTTCGTATGGTTCTTTCCAAAGTATAATTATCAGCATCTACTTGACAGTTTTTAGATCCTGCAATCATACTTAAAACAAAGGAAGAATTCAAGGTTGAATTTAGGGGTGGTAGTACAGGGCTGTGCTCTTTCACATCTATAGACACTCCTAGGGCCAGCTCCCTCAGAAGTCGAGACAAGATTGCTTTTGTTTCAAAGGACTGATAAATATAACAAACATGGGAAAGCTTAAAGTCTAAGCCATCTTTATAGGTCCTTTTAGACTTGATCTTCTCTCAAGAAAGCTCCTTTACTCAGCATGCAGGCCTATAAAACTTACAAAACCAGGGGTCTTTTTGATCTCTAATAAGTCACCGTATTAAGTAATATCCCCTAATCTCAGCTCCTGCTCTACACTGGAATGATTTCTTTGGTAATTTTCTCCCAGGTCAAAATTTATACTTTGGTTCAAAACGCAGATAATTCACAGCCATTCTCACACCATACATTTCACCTGCTTTAGCACAAAATTCTGCTTCTGACAATTGAAGGCTGAACTGGAATTACAGACCCCAAGTTTACTTAAATTAGAAAAAGCAGCTCAGATTGGGAGCATTTTCTCCTTATTCACAGAATTTAAACTTATACAATAAATGGGAAATTTAACACAGTATACGTTTCTATTTTCAGTGTGTGGCTGCTCTACCTCAAAAGAGCTGTGGCTCATTAGAACATAAAACTCCAAAGCTGCCTGTGATTCACAACCAACTTGCTGATTAAAAATCCTGGGCCTCTTCAATCTGTGACATCACAGAGCTGGAAAGGGCAAGGAAATATGCGAGTTCCTGTGTGTGTGTTGTGTCTGTTTGGTAAAAAATAAAATGAGAGGCATGTCTCCATTCTCCCAAGTAGATTCAATGAAAAAAGTCTGTCAATTCCTTTCTCACCCCTAATACCATCATCGGTAACCATAACCAGTGCCAACCGTTTACCAGCAATTAAAACTTAAGTCTTCCTTCTTGAAAAGAGCAATGCAGTCCCTCTGGCAACCTTACAGGGATGTCATGAGAATAAATCAAAGACTGTAATACTTTCTGAATAATGGACTAAAGTGACCCAATTCAAAGGAAGATTACTATTTGTATCACATTAGGCTTATCAGAGAAGCTTCTCTTCTTCTGAGTTGAAGTAGCTAAAGAAGTAGTTCCATAACTTGCTTTTAGACAGAGCTATTATCATTTGCTTCTGCTATATGCCTTCCTCCACTTAGTGATGAAAAATGAGTTCCCCGTAGCCTGAAAAATTTCAGCAAGAAATTTTGCTGCTAACATTATATACAAGAAATATTCTCCCCCAATTCCTTACAAAAACCTTAAATATTAAGAAATGCTCCAAACTCCAAGGTCTATGACCACTATTGATTATCAGGTGAATTGCCTACCTTTAGGCACATGAGATGATATGACTCTTCAGTTTACATATGAAATGTTTTGCTTATACTGATTTTGTTAGAAGAACTATTAGAAAAGTAGACTGTATCATAGTTTATCTATTCTATATTAGATAATGATTTCAGGTCATGCCCCTTAGTGAATTTTAAAATTAGCAACAGATCATAATCATGATAAACAATGAGAAGTATAGGATTAGGTTTCTTGGTCGTACTCACCTTAAGTTATTTTGTTGACCAGGAGGAATGACACTATAGTAAACTGGCATTCCTGTTGTGGGCATAGATCCTTGATTAGACTGATTAGGGAACATAACAGGCTGCTGATAAGTCTGATGGGCAATTCCTTGAGAACTTTGAGGCAGTGAAACCTAAAGTTTGAAAGACAATTTAAAGGGAAAAATGTTCTTCAAAACCTTGCAAATGTTAGGGTCTCCAGCCTCCATAAACTTTTCCAGTATCAATATTTAGGAATAAGCTAAAACTGCCAATTGGCTGTCATGCTAAATTAGCTATAGTACCACAACTTTATTTCTGTTCTTTTCAGCTAGCTATTATTTTTGGCTAGCCTTTATCAACTGTACAGTAGGCTAGATATATTAGGTTATAAAAATAAAATGTGACTTATGTCCTTAGGTAAAAGTTGTTTTAAAAAATAAATGGTTTCCAGAGGCACGTGAGTGGCTCAGTCAGTTAAGTGTCTGATTCTTGATTTCAGCTCAGGTCATTATCTCACAGTTTGCGGGTTCAAGCCTCAGGTCGGGCTTTGTGCTGACAGTGTGGATCCTGCTTGGGATTCTCTCTCCCCCCCTCTCTCTGCTCCCTTCCCACTTAGATGCATGTACTTTCTTTCTCTTAAAAAAATATATGAACTTAAAAAAAAGGAAATGGTCATCTAAACACTGATGACATTTCCAAATATGAATGATGATTTGATGTGGAAAAAGTAATACAATACAGTTTGCCCCAGGCAGAGCTAAGTAAAACTCAGGTAGGGGACCAGTGAGCTACGCTGCATCAGAAAGATGTGAGTTTGGAGTTTAAGACGTGGTATTGGCTCCATTCCTTTCTACCTATGAGGCTTTGGACAAATGACTTAGCTATTAGGAGGCCCATCAGCTCCTTATCTGAAAAAATGGGATACTACCTCCATCTCATGGGAGGCATTATCTCCACTGTAATCTCTATTTACAGGATGTAGCACAGTAGGCATGTGGTGAACAGTGGATCTTTCAGTTCTTTGTTTTCTATATTATCTACATAGAAACCTCATAAACATGATGGATTTTCAGTTCACTGGTTTCTCTAGTTTCTTTTTTAAAATTTTTTAACATTTATTTATTACTGAGAGACAAAGGGAGACAGAGCATGGGCATGGGAGGGGCAGAGAGAGGAGGATACACAATCTGAAGCAGGTTCCAGGCTCTGAGCTGTCAGCACAGAGGCTGACACAGGGCTTGAACTCACATACTGTGAGATCATGACCTGAGCAGGAGTTGGACGCTTAACCAACTGAGCCACCCAGGTGCCCCTCTAGTTTCTAAAATAGAAACCATAGACAACAATTGGCTGTTCTGATGATGATGTTCTCTTGTAATGGGTTCTTAATTTATAAGTGTGTCTCAAAATTACAGGTGGATTTTACTGACTTTGATAAATAGGGCCAGTATAAAAGCTTCTGAAGGTTATGATGATGATGTTAGCAATAATATTAGCAATAGTAATAACAGTAGGATAGTGATGTTAATGGAGGTTAATATTAGTAGTTACCATCAGGCATCAGATTCTATTCTAATAACTTTATGTGTGTTATAATATCATATCTTCCTAATAACCTGAAAAAGGTACTTTTATCATCCCTCTTTTATGGTTGGGAAAATTGAGGTTAAGTAACTTGCCCAACATTGTATAGCTAGGAAGCAGGAAGTTAAGATTAAGAAGATCTGAACCTATGCCCTCTGGCTCCAGAGCATCCGCACCTTAACCATTTCACTATTCTCAACATAACAGCCCCTGTGATTAAGAAGTTGATTAACTTTTTATTTATTGTTTTTAAACTTATTTATTTAAAAATTTTTTTAACATTTATTTATTGAGGGACAGAGAGACAGAGTGTGAGCATGGGAGGGGCAGAAAGAGGGGCAGACACAGAATCTGAAGCAGGCTCCAGGCTCTGAGCTGTTAGCATAGAGCCTGATGCGGGGCTTGAACTCACAAACTGCCAGAGTATGACCTGAGCCGAAGTTGGATACTTAACTGACTGAGCTGCTCAGGTGCCTCAACTTTTTTTTTTTTTTTTAAATGAGAGAGAGAGAGAGAGAGAGAGAGAGAGAGAGAGAGAGAGCGCGCCTGTGCACGAGTGGGAGAGGAGCAGAGAAAGAAGGCACAAGAGAGAATCCATTGTCAGTATCACAGAGCCCAACTAAGGGCTTGAACTCACGAACCCTGAGATCATGACCTGAACTGAAATCAAGAGTCAAACGCTTAGCTGACTGAGCCACGCAAGTGCCACTGGAAATTGATTAACTTCCAAGTCTTGCCTATATAAAAAAAACACAGTAATCCCTTAATCACTTTCAATTTTGCTCAATTATTGCAAAGAGAAAGTTACTAGTTTAACTTATCCAACTCTGAATAACATATTTTAGCCTTTCTGTCTACTGAGTGAGTGTAACATTCTAAAATTATTATTTATGATAGTATCTAAGTTAATATATATGGAAGACAGATTTAGGGAAAATGACACAGCTCAATCTAGATAATTTAAGCTACAGAATAACTCTTCTGTAGAAAAAATTAAAGTACCAAAAAAGAGAGAGGGAACAGTGCTTGAGACATATGGCCACCAAATACATTCTACTAAGGACAGATAATTTTTCTGGGTTATTTTTTAGATGGCATTTTATCACCACCTAGACTGTCTACCAGAGGTAGTAGGAATTATAAGGCAAGTTTTCAATGCTCTACTGAGCCATTCTTCTCATAGTCTTACCCAGTTTGAAGATTATATAAAATACCTTGAGAAATGATTTATAACTTATAAAAAAAGGTATGCTATAGAAATTATAATTACTGGCTTAGCACTGAAATATTTTTCAGTATCTAGCTCTTTGTTTTTTTTTTAAACTACACTAATAAGTCTGTAATTTATTCAAAAAGTATATTACTCACACCAGACTGTGAACCCCTTAAAGGTGAAGGGCAGATCTTATTTTCACAGTGCCTGGGTACTGGGTTAGGTAGCATGACCAACGTCTTTGACAAGGCAGAGTTCCTGGCCTGGTACTGATCCTGGATAATATCTAGCTATGGAGAAGTAGGGGATGAGCAGTATGAGTGCCCGAGCTCAAGTACAGAGGATAAGGAGTAAAAAGCATGGGGATTGGAGAGTAAACAAAAATATAAAATCTAATTTTATATTTATCTTTTCTTTCTTCCTTAGTTGATTTCTATTAGCAGGAAGCTAGAAAACTACACATACTCTCAGTGCTCACTAGCCCATGACAATTCTGTAGTTTACATTTAATTTCAATTTAAAACTTCTGGAATTATATGGAATATGCTAGCATCTTTGTTCATATCCTTCCCTATCCCCAGGATTTCTTCTTAACCAATTTATGCCCATAATTTTCTTTTAAGAGCTAGTTGAAGGTTTTTATCTTTCCAGAGAAGTTCTGTATTTAAGTTCTTAATCTATTCATGGTTCTATTTCATGATCCTGTTATGAGACTGTATACATCATCAACTTGTTTACATGTACATTTATCTTCCTAACTAGATTGTCTTTACCTCGTTGAGATGAATGGAAATGGTCTTTGGATTTCTTAACAACAGATTTAGCTATGGAAAGCCATTAGGCTAATAAAACAAATTTCTGAAAATGTTTCATATTATACTAATTATAACTGACCTATACAAGAAACCATAGGTATTTCTACTTTAGAACTATAAATTAAAATCCAAAACGTTTTCTAAATAGAAAACTCAAATAGTTTTATGACTTTTACTTATTTTTTTTAAAGTTTATTTTGAGTGGGGGTGGAAGGGGCAGAGAGGAGACAGAGGATTCAAGTGGGCTCTGCAATGTCAGTACAGAGCCTGATGCGGGGCTTGTACTCATGAACTGTGAGATCGTGACCTGAGCTGAAGTCAGACACTTAATTAACCACCTGAGCCATCAGGTGCCCCAATTTTATGACTTTTAAATAAATGGAATCAATAATAATAAATTTTTGAAGTGAAGCAGTTCTCTGTTAAACTATATTCAGTATTTTGTAAGAAGAATTAATCTGTGCTTGTGTAAATTATTCAGGGAAATATAAAGACAAGATATACTTCGTAACTCATTTTATGAAGTAAAATCCACAACATTTTAAATGTATCATATGCCATTCCTTTCTGGGACTGGGGGTAGGGAAAAAGATCAGTTCCAGCATAAAAAACTTGACATTCTTCTCTATTCTATAAACAGTGATTTATAGTTTGTATTCTACCTCACTCTTTTAAATACTGACCTCTACCTCTATTTTTCCTATCATTCCACTCTCAACATGACTTTCTAAGGAGCTGAAGAATCAGATACTTGCTTATTATATATTTATATCACTGAAAACATAGACAATGCCTAAGAAAATTTGTTTGCCAATACCAATGTGGTTCACATGGTAGCTTACATTTAATATTTATAAAAATTAAAGAATTGAATGAATAAAAAGCAATACAATGAGAGTAAAACAAAGCTGCTATGACTAATACAACTCTTACAACTATAAAATTATGTACCACAGAATAATTTCCACTATATGACAAAAAGAGAGAAGATGCACTGTAGTTATACATTTTATGTATTCAAAGTCACCTCTACCCAAAGATGTTTATAGTGACAACATACCTGGTATGATGGCACTGAAGGATATGGGATGACTACTCCTTGGATCTGATTTCCAATGCTGTTGGGCTGGCCACCAACTAGACTCTGACTCTGGGGTTGCTGAACTCCAACTAGTCCTTGGTAGTTTTGCTGGTGGTTGGGTATAACTTGATAACCTGTAATGGCATAATGAGTTAAACCCTGCTTTGAATTTAATTTTCTTCATGTAACAGAATGTTCTTGTGTTTTAAGCAAATACTTTTGTGTCTTAAGATGACAAGAAAAAAAAAATGATAGAACTCTGTTAAAACGGCAAATGTTAAAAACCCTCATTACGAGAGCTAATATTTAAAGGATTTACTGTATAGGTAACTCTCAGCTGTATTTTTCCCCACTTAAAATACATTCAGATAAAATTTCTGTACCAAGATTTCCTTTGTAGTTAAGGAAATTTTATGGTTTACACAGACAGTTACTATTCAGTGTATATTATAATCGACTATGACAACTGATTTCTGAGGAACATGACTAGCTACATAATTTCTGGTCCCTGTGCAAGAGGAAAATGTAGGGCTGTTTGCTGAAAATTATTAAGAATTTTGAGAGCATTAATCCAGAGCATTAAATCAAACACAGGGCCCTATGTAACATCAGAGATTGCATGCCCATGAACCTGGCTCTTCTGAAAACCGAAAGTAGAGGAGAACCACTTTAAAAGAATGGTTGGCACACTAAGATACGCATCCTTATATTAGGAATGTGTCAAGGGCACAAGGAAAATGGAGTTATGTAGCAAGTTTTTAGATCATTTCCTTATTGTATTATTAAGGTCACATGACAGAGAAATAGGTCCTTAAAGAGATTAAGTAATTTACCTGAAGTCACACATCAAACACCTAAGGGACAACTGTTCTCTAAGCTGAAGGCACTATTAGTAACTTGAGTAGTAAATTAAAAGTACAAATTTACTTTTTTCAAGTAATCAGTTATTTATTTATAAATATTTTAAATGTTTATTTATTTTTGAAAGAAAGAAGGGCACCAGTGGGGGAGGGACAGAGAGGGAAGAAGATGCAGAATCTGAAGCAAGCTCCAGGCTCCAAGCTGTCAGCACAGAGTCTGATGCGGGGCTTGAATTCCCGAACCATGAGATCAAGACCTGAGCTGAAGTCAGCCGCTCAACCGACTAAGCCACCCAGGTGCCCCCAAGTAATCAGTTATTTAAACAAAAATCCACAATGATAAACTTTAAGTAGCAAGTAAGAATTGCATTAAAAAAAAAAAAACGAATCATATTTGTCTCTTGACCCCAAGAGGATTCCTTTAGGTAAACCAATTATCTCAAAACTTAAGTAAATCACTAGAAGCTACCAGAAATCATTTTTACTTCCTTCCCTCGCTCTCTCCCTTCCTCCCTTCCTTCCCTCCTTCCTTCCTTAAAGAAACCAGATAAAAATAACCATTCAGCTTCAGGGTATTTGAAAAATTTCTACAAAGATGAATCAAACTATTGCCTATACAAACTTCTACAACAAAAGGTCAATGAAATGATTTCTCTGGTAATAGCATAAATATACTTTGCTATCTTATAAATATCAGTTTTCATTTCTATGGTTATTAATCCCTTAAGCAACAGAAATGGTAAAAATCCCATCTCATGTACTAAACTGTGGATAACAGTATCACTATAGTTGTCTGGAAGCCTCAGTGATTCTGCTCAATGACTAAGTAACTGGATATAATCTCGCATCAACCTTTGCCAAAGAAAGAAATAAAAAGCCTATTTGTTAAATAAAAAACATATTAAGACCAAACATCAAAGTAAAAGTCCAGGTATAGTGAACTGTTTAATAGTGAAGTGTTTTGTAAACTTATGCTACTTCTATGGCAATGCTGCTTTAAGACCACGTTATAAATGACTTCGGAGTATTCTAACTTTGTATAGAAAATTTATATTTTAATCCTAGTCAGAAATGAAGTGATAATATGCTATTTCCTAAACCTTTCTGTGAGTGAATTTTCTATAATACTTAAACTTGTAGGCAGATAAAGGACAAGGGGAGAAGAATCTTCTTTCTTGTAAAGGACAAGTAAGTTTCTTTTCCCCTTGTCCTTTAGTCTAACAGTTAACATTCATCCCTCTTTTTATTTTACCAAATAACATGTATTTCAAATTCATGCTCTAAATTCCTAGCACCATCAATCCGTACACTAGGAACATAAAGGGTAGGAATAGAAATGGGATGTGAAGATATGATCTTTCCTTGTGTTGGAAATACCATCTCAAAACATACACATACACAAACATAAATTGCAGTTGCAGAATTTGGGCTCAGCTCTTTACAGACTGTGAAAGTAACTTACAATGTACTTGTCAGACCAAAAGTCCTATACAATTGAAAAGAAAAATGCAGATACCTGGCAGAATTCACTGTAATGTAATCTGACTTAAAATACCTTGACTTAAATAATCACATCCTCCCAAGGAACTTCACAACTGTTTCTCATATTATTTTTAAAGTTTATTCAAAATACACTCGAAGTTATAGGTTACCTTGAAATAATACTTTGGAAAAAAAAAAGCCAATTTATGTGCAAATGTGGTTCTGATTTCCTTTATTTATTTAAATTTACTAATTCTTGGAGATTCACACTGGAGCCTTCTAGCCTAAAATTCTCTCTTATAAAAAAAAAAACATCTGACAGAGAACACTTTCAATAAATAGCTATAGATTCCATGTCATAGGACATTACATCATGGAATTTGCATCTGCAAATTTCCATTGGTATTTTATTTTATTTATTTTTTAATTTTTTAATTTATTTCTAGGAGAGAGAGAGAGAGACAGCATGAGCAGGGGAGGGTCAGAGAGAGAGGGAGTCACAGACTGAAACAGGCCCCAGGTTCTGAGCTGGCAGTCAGCACAGAGCCCGACGCGGGGCCCGAACCCACGAACCGCGAGATCATGACCTAAGCAAAAGTCGGACGCTTAACCGACTAAGCCACCCAGGCGCCCCTCCATTGGTATTTTAGATTCCCTAATGCAACCTAATCCCCATTAATATCCATGCCACAGTATATCTCCACACAAATGTCATGCACAGTTTGAAAATGTGACAACATAACATAAAATCTAAAATATGTGACTTCAGTACTCCATCATTTGTTACATAGGGTATTATGCTGTGAACCCAGGATGTTACTGGTGGGGATATAAAGATGAGTAAGACATGGTCTCATATCTTTGAATAAGGTATTCCTAGCCCTGACACTGTATCAGAATACGAGTATAATTAGGACTTATGAAAATAGGAGGGGGAAATTAATCCTGAAAGAAGTAGTAACACTTAGGCTTGGATTTAAGGAAAAAGAAAAATGTCGGAAAATAGTATAGGGGAACCTGGGTGGCTCAATCGGTTAAGCATCCGACTTTGGCTCAGGTCATGATCGTGGTTCATGAGTTTGAGCCCCGTGTTGGGTTCTGTGCTAACAGCTCAGAGCCTGGAACCTGCTCCAGATTCTGTGTCTCTCCCTCTCTCTGCCCCTCCCCCGCTTGCGCTCTGTTTCTGTTGCTCTCAAAAATAAACATTAACAATTTTTTAAAAAGCAGCATAAGCAAACTGTGAGCATATTCTTTAAATAGCAGTGGAGCTATTAAAAACAAGAATGTAAGGGTGCCTTGGTGGCTCAGTGAGCTGAATATCTGACTCTTGATTCTGGCTCAGGTCATGATCCCGAGGTCATGGTATAGAGAGCCCTGTGTCAGGCTTTATAATAAGCATGGAGCGTGCTCTCCCTCTCTCAAAAAAACAAAATACAAACAAAATACAAACCCCACGTGAAACACTTTAAAATATCTTTAAAGTGCTCACATTAATCTTCTTATAATTTTGTTCTCTGCCTTATTTCAGATGTTTTAAATGCTACAGGTAACAACCCTAAGTGGCTCCTGCTGAGTCACATTCTGCAAGCAGCCCCGACAAGGATGAGAGGCACTCCCAAGTGACTCCTGCCCTGGGGAGAATGGGAGATAACCATATGAACCAGTCCCATAGCAGCCCCAGCAGATGGATAGGAGCAGACATCTGATCTCACTGCCAGCCACTTGCACCAATAAAAAGCTCTCAGGGGGCAAGACAGGAAGAGAGTCCTGCAGCATGGCAGACAAAGTGGGGGGTTGGATCTGGTCTGCTGCTGGCACTGCCAACAAACACAAGACTCTCAGGGGAACAAGGCAGGAAGTGCATCTTGCAGGTCAGTATGGTGATCTGCTGAGGGAATGCATCTGGTTTGATCGCTGACACTGCCTAACTACAAGCCCACAGTGGTCCCAGTCTGGGTCCTAAATGGCACAGCGACCAAATCCTACCCACAACATGCAAAGTGGGCCATTGCAGCCAAGAGGACTGAAGGCCACAGTGGCTCAGCCACAAAAGCAGAGCACAAGTAACCCAGAGGAGCCACTGTGAAGCACCTGGTTCTGGTAAAGAGGGGACACTGTGCTACAGAGCACCACTGGACCTCTTCTTAAGGCCACTACTTTCAAGATCAGTAGACATAGCTGACCTTCTTTTTTTTTTTTTTTTTTTTATTTCTAGGGGAGAGAGAGAGAGACAGCGTGAGCAGGGGAGGGTCAGAGAGAGGGGGTCACAGACTGAAACAGGCTCCAGGCTCTGAGCTGGCAGTCAGCACAGAGCCCGACGCGGGGCCCGAACCCATGAACCACGAGATCATGACCTAAGCGAAAGTCGGACGTTTAACCGACTAAGCCACCCAGGCGCCCCCATAGCTGACCTTCTTAATACACAGAAACAAACATGGAGAGTTAGACAAAATGAGGAGACAAGAATACATCTCAAATGAAAGAACAGGGCAAAACTGCAGCAAAAGGGCCAAATCAAACAAACCAGCAATATGTCAGGATAAAGAATTCAAAACAGTGGTCATAATGACACTAACCAGACTTGAGGGAAAAAAAATGGGACCAACTCAATGTGAACATCAACAAAGAGAAAATACAAAAAAGAACCAGTCGGAGATGAAGAATTTGATAACCAAAATGAAAAATGTATTAGAGAGAGTTAGCAAATTAGAGGATACAGAACAGATCAGTGAGTTGGAAGACAGGTAATGAAAAGGAAACAAGCTGAACAGCAAAAAGAAACAATAATAATAAAAAAAAATGAGAATAGGTTAAGGTTGCTCAGTGACATCACCAGGTGTAGTAACATTTGCATTACTGGGATGCTAGGAAGAGATGGGAGAGAAAGGAGGAAGAAAATTAATTTGAAGAAATAATAGCTGATAACATCCTTAATTTGAGGAAGGAAATAGATATTCAGATTCAGAAGGCACAGAAGGCCTCCAGCAAATTCAATCAAAGGAGAATCACACCAAGATACTTAGGAGAATCACACCAAGATACTTAGTAACTGAAAGTAGTGAGGTAAAGAGAGAATTTTATTTTAATTTTTTTAAAGAGGCTCTATTCCCAGCATGGAGTCCAATGTAGGGCCTGAACTCATGACCCTGAGATCAAGACCTGAGGTGAGATCAACAGTCGGATGCTTAACTGACTAGCCACCCTGAAGGGCATTCTTTGAGTAGAAAGAAAAGGCCATAATCAGGAGTAACAAAATTATCAATGAAAAAAATTTCATTATGTAAACAGAAACACAATCAGAGTGGCAGATTAATCACTGAGGGTAATTACTGAGGGTAAAGCACAAAAGCAGTAAAATAAATATATCTATGAAAATCAGTCAAGGGATCCACAAAATTAAAGGGTGTAAAGCACGGGTGGCTGGGTGCCTCAGCTGGTTTAGTGGCCAGCTCTTGACTTAGCCTCAGTTCATGATCTCACAATTGTGGGGTCAAGAGGTCCCAGGCTGACGTCTGCACTGAGCATGGAACTTGCTTGGGATTCTCTCTCTCCCTTTCTCTATCAAAATAGATAAACTTAAAATTTTTTTTTGAAAAAGGCTGTAAAGTATGACATCATATACACAGAATGTGAGTTGGAGGGGAGTAAAAATTCAGTGCTTTTACAACAGGTTCAAAGTTTAAATAGACTATCAATGTAATACAGACTTCTTTATCCATATTATATATGACCCTAATGTTAACAAAACAAAAACCTGTAATAGATACACAAGAAGTAAAGAGAAAGCAATCTAAGCATTTCACTGATGAAAGCCATCAAGTCACAAAGAAAGAGAGCAAAAGAAGAAAGAAAAAGAGACAAACTTACAAAAGTAACCATAAAACAACTAACAAAATGGCAGTATATATATATATACCCATCAATAACTACTTTGAATGTAAATAGACTAAAGGCACCAATCAAAAGACACAGGGTGAATTCATGGATAAGAAAGCAAGACCCATCTATACAATGCCTACCAGAGACTCACTTTAGGGGCGCCTGGGTGGCTCAGTTGGTTAAGCATCCAACTTCGGCTCAGGTCATGATCTCACAACTCGTGGGTTTGAGCCCTGCGTCGGGCTCTGTGCCGAAAGCTGGCTCAGATCCTGGAGCCTGCTTCGGATTCTGTGTCTCCCTCTCTCTCTGACCCTCTCCTGCTCACACTGTTTCTCTCTCAGAGAGAAATAAAAAACATTTTTAAAAAATTTAGAAAAATGTCTTTAGACCTAAATACACACGCAGACTGAAAGTTAAGGGATACAAATACATTACCATGAATATGGAAGTGAAAACAAAGCTAGGGTAGCAAAACTTACATTGCACAAAACAGTCTGTAAAACAAAGACTTAAAAGAGACAAAGCAGCACACTATGTAATGTTAAAGGGAACAATCCAACAAGGGCCTATATACACCTAACTTCGAAATTCCTAAATACATAAAGTAACTGTTAAGAGACATCAAAGAAGAAATGATAGTAATACAGTAACAGGAGGGGACTGTAATACCCCATTTACATCAATGGATACATCATCCAGACAGAAAACAAGGAAGCAGTGGCTCTAAATGACACACTGGATCAGATGAACCTATCAGATATATTCAGAACATTCTATCCAAAAACAGCAGCATATACGTTCAGGTGCACATGAAACAGTCTCCAAAATAGATCATGTGTCATGTCACAAAACAAATTTCAATAAATTGAAAAAAACTTAAAACATGTTATGCATCTTTTCTGACCACAATGGTATGAAACTAGAAATCAACCACAAGAAAAGATTTGAAAACACGAATACATGGTAGCACAAAACAGACACTCAGATCAATGGAACAGAATAGGGAACAGAGAAATGGACCCACAAATATATGGCCAACTAATCTTTGACCAAGCAGGAAAGACTATCTAATGGAATAAAGACAGTCTCTTCAGCAAATGGTGCTGGGAAAACTGGACAGCAGCATGCAGGAAAAAAAACCTGAACCACTTTCTTACGCCATACACAAAAACACACTCAAAATGGATGGAAGACCTAAACTAAGACAGGAAGCCATCAAAATCCTAGAGGAGAAAGCAGGCAAAAATCTGCTTGACTTCATCTGCAGCAACTTCTTATTTAACATGTCTCCAGAGGCAAGGCAAACCAAAGCAAAAATGAACCTACTGGGACCTCATCAAAATAAAAAGCTTCTGTACAGCGAAAGAAATCATCAGCAAAACTAAAAGGCAACTGACAGAATGTATTTGCAACTGACATATCAGGTAAAGGGTTAGTATCCAAAATGTACACAGAACTCCTGAAACTCAACACCTAAAAAACAACTAATCCAGTGTAGAAATGGGCAAAACACATGGACACTTCTCCAAAGAAGACATCCAGATGGCCAACCAACACATGAAAAAATGCTCAACATCACTCAGCATCTGGGAAATACAAATCAAAACCACAATGAGATGCCACCTCACACCTGTCAGAATGCCTAACATTAACAACTCAGGCAACAACACATGTTGGTGAGGATGTGGAGAAAGAGGATCTCTTTTGCACTGCTGGTGGGAATGCAAACTGGTGCAGCCACTCTGGAAAACAGTGTTGAGGTTCCTCAACTAAAAATAGAACCACCCTATGACCCAGAAATTGCTTTACTAGGTATTTATCCAAGGAATACAGGTATGCTGTTTCAAAGGGGCACATGCACCCCACTGTTTATAGCAGCACTATTAACAAAAGCCAAAGTGTGGAAAGAGCCCAAATGTCTACTGATGGATGAATGGATAAAGAAGATGTGGTGTATACATACAATGGAGTATTACTTGGCAATCAAAAAGAATGAAATCTTGCCATTTGCAACTACATGGATAGAGCTAGAGAGTATAATGCTAAGTGAAATTAGTCAGAGAAAAACAATGACTTCACTCATATGAGGACTTTAAGATACAAAACAGATAAACAAAAGGGAAGGGAAGCAAAAATAATATAAAAACAGGGAGGGGGACAAAACATAAGAGACTCGTAAATGTAGAACAAACATAGGGTTGCTGGAGGGGGGATGGGAGAAATGGGTAAGTGGCTTAAGGAATTTACTTCTGAAATCATTGCTGTACCATGTGCTAACTTGGATATACATTATTAAAAAAATTATAGAAAGTAAAAAAAATAATTTTAAGGGATAATACTAATGCTATGATAATCTTTTTATATCTATGAAAACCATAAACTTTTAAATTTATAAACTTTTCTGGTTTATAATATTTAATTTTGTCCTACTGTATATGACATTTCATTATTGTGAAATGACTACATCTTTCTATAAAAACACTTGTGAAGGGTGCCTGGGTGGCTCACTGGGTTGAGTGTCTGACTTTGGCTCAGGTTATGGTCTCATGGTTCATGAGTTTGAGCCCCACATCACGCTTGCTGCTGTCCATGCGGAGCCCACTTTGGATCCTCTGTTCTCCTCTCTCTGCCCCTCTCCCACATGGACTCTCTCAAAAATTAATATAGACACTATTAAAAAAAACCCACAAATATATGGAGCCTAAATAACATGCTACTAAAATGGATCAACCAAGAATCAAAGAGGAATTAAAAAAAAATACATGGAGACAAATGAAAATGAATATACAATGGACCAAAATCTTTGGGATGCAAATGTTTTATTTATTTCTAGGAGAGAGAGAGAGAGACACAGCATGAGCAGGGGAGGGTCAGAGAGAGAGGGAGTCACAGACTGAAACAAGCTCCAGGCTCTGAGCTGGCAGTCTCTGCCTCTGAATAGAGGAAAACATATTCTTTTTTTTTTAAAAAGACTTTAATGTTTTATTTATTTTTGAGAGAGACAGTGTGAGCAGAGGAGGGTCAGAGAGAAAGGGAGACACAGAATCCGAAGACAGGCTCCAGGCTCTGAGCTAGCTGTCAGCACTGAGCCCGACATGGGGCTTGAACCCACAAACTGTGAGATCATGACCTGAGCCGGTCGGACACTTAACCAACTGAGCCGCCCAGGGGCCTTGAGGAAAACATATTCGTAACATAACAGAATCAAAATAATACATACTTCTACATGAAGCCAGAGGCTTACTCTGTGTGCTGACAGGCTGGCTGAGAATGGCATTTTTCACTGTCCATGCTTATTAAATGTGCTGAAAGCAATAGCTCAACTTAACTTTCAAGGTAACATGTTTCAAGTTAAGGTTAAACACATTTAATTGCCATTTCATTAAAATGAAAACTGACTCTGTGATTATGAATCACCTCAGTGGATTCATGAAGTCATGGGTCACTCATTAATCCTCTCCAAAGAAACTGCACTGCAGCTGAAATGCAGATTTCATGTCATTAACCTCAAGGCGCTTACATGACAGAGAAGAACATGAAACATTTTAGTTTATATTTAATATGTAAAGCCTGAAATGAAGGTTTCATTAGAATATTTCTGAATAAATCTGCACATTTAAAATATCCCTAAAAAAAGCTTTATTTGATTATACAATCGGTTTTTATGGTAGAACATTTGGAAAATATGAAAAAGGAAAAAGCCAATATGGAAAAAATCATTTTCGTAAAACTATTACTCATAGATAGTCACCATTTATGTGTTGTACGTATAGGTAGCCTTATTTCTTTTTTTTTTTTTAAATGTTTTATTTATTTCTAGGAGAGAGAGAGAGAGACAGCATGAGCAGGGGAGGGACAGAGAGAGAGGGAGTCACAGACTGAAACAAGCTCCAGGCTCTGAGCTGGCAGTCAGCACAGAGCCCGACGCGGGGCTCGAACCCATGAACCGTGAGATCATGACCTAAGTGAAAGTCGGACGCTTAACTGACTAAGCCACCCAGGCGCCCCTAGGTAGCCTTATTTCTATAGACGGATATAAATATATATATCCACTTACTTTATTTCTAGAAAGGGTACATACTGTTTCAAAACCTTTTCCCTGTAATGTTTCCCTAGCTATGGAGAAGCTCAAGAGAAATTTTTTAAAAACTATGGGAAGGAAATATTTAAGTAAATGTTCTTAGAACATACTTAGACCTCAGGTTTTAACAATCAGAGAATCAGAAAACAATTGATCTGAATTCTCTATTTTAATTTAAAGAAAAGGCCTGGATTAAGAAGCTAAAAGAACAAACTATCTCCATTTCCTGTGGCCACTTTGGAATTCAGACAAAACACAAATTTAGGCCAAAATTCCTATGCCTCTTCACTTAGAATAGTACGTAACTGTCATTTTTTTAAATGACACCACAAAGTAACATCAGTAGCTAATAGTTACATGACATTTATTAGGTTTTGGGCACTGTTCTAAGTATTTTATATATGCTAACTCATTTAGTGCTAACAATTTTATGAAATAGGTACAATTATTACCCTTATTTCTTGGGATGAAGAAACAAAAGCACAGAGAGACTCATACTTTGCCTAAGGGGGTTTGCACATACTATTTTGATTCTAAATTTTACTTTTCTCAGGGACAAACGTTGAAATAGAAGAGTATTACAGTAAGCAGAACACTAAACACCTAGGCTCCTTCCATTTTCTGAGAATTTTGGTTAATGAACTTTTACTGTAGTTTAAGATGCTTAAGTCTCAAGATAAATTAAAGGGAAAAAAAGGAATGATTGAAAATAGTCAATTAACTGGCAAACTTTTTTCATTTGAATTGAAGGTTATTTTTTTTTTAAGTATAAATGTGGTTATCCAAAACAGGAATCAGAATGAAAAGTTGTTGGAATTAGTCCAGATGGTAGTTACAGGAACTTGGGGTTAAAAAAGACTTCATCTCAAAGAGTTTATACAATCAGCCCATAATGTCCTCTCACTGGGAGGGACTCTCCTTTACTTGGGTTGTCCATTACTCTTAAGGTGCATGGTTTGTGACCTTTTGTATTTCAAGATTACACTGCCTTGCCTTATTATAATTAGATCTCCCACCTATAAGAAATAGTTGGGAAGAGAAAAAGGATGCTCAAATATTTCAGGTTCATGTCCCTTGGTCTGTGTCTCTCAACCTAGGTATTTTTCAGACCAATCTTCAATATTCCTTGTTGGGGTTTAGCTTCACTATTTTGCTTAAAAGGCTGACTTTGCTCCAAATGTATACTCTGTTGCCATATCCCAGATGAACTGATTTAAGATTTCTTTGGCAGAAATTCATAATCTGGCTCTTCTCCACAAAGTTGAGTTGTTTTGCCAAGAAGTCAGACTTTACACCCAGTGGGGCAAAGGGAGCTTTAACTTGGACACCTGTGTACAAAGAGGCATGTACTGTATCATGGGTGAAATTTTAAGTTATTGTGAAGCAATGATTCTTTTCTATACCTTCAGTAGCTTTACATTCATTTTTAAACTTGAGGTAGGAAAGCCCAGCAGGTATGAACCACACTGGGAGGACATTGCCAGGACCTGAGGGATCTTTCTAAGCCTGTCATAACGATTAAAAAAAAAAAGGGGGGGGTGCCTGGGTGGCTCAGTTGGTTAAGCGACCAACTTCAGCTCAGGTCATGATCTCACACTTCGTGAGTTCAAGCCCTGCGTTGGGCTCTGTGCTGACAGCTCAGAGCCTTGGAGCTTGCTTCAGATTCTGTGTCTCCCTCTCTCTCTGCCCCTCCCCTGCTCATGCTCTGTCTCAAAAAGAAAACATTAAAAAAATAAAAAAACAAATAAACAAAAAAAAAGCATCCTTTAACATTTTATACTCCTGGCACCACAGGAGGGGAATTCTACTGGTAACTTGGACAGGTACCTGAACATTTTTCTAGAAGTCACAATGAGATGTTTGACCATTCATTACAATAATGACAACAAACAAACCACAACCTAGCAGCTAGTTGTATATAGTTTTGGAGTATACTCTCTAAAGACCAGGAAATGAAAAGCTGCAAAAAAGATGACTGAACCATTTCCGCCCTTCTTCTCCCCCTTGTTCCTCCATCAAGTTCCTCCTAATCCTCCTATACGTGCAAACATATGATATTTGTCCTTCTCTGCCTGACTTATTTCGCTCAGCATAACACCCTCAAGATCCATCCATGTTGCTACTGAAGGCTGATGGGGGGAGGGGGGAGGGGAAGGGGGGTGATGGGCATGGAGGAGGGCACTTGTGGGGATGAGCACTGGGTGTTATATGGAAACCGACTTGACAATAAACTATTAAAAAAAAAAAAAAAGATGACTGAAGACCACAGGATCTATGATGGTTAAAGTTACTACAACTACAGGGAAAACTAGAAATATTCGGTTGGAAAGCACTGAAAACAAACAAGCAAAATCCATATTATCCTACTGATCAAATTAAAGAATTTGATCACTGCCTATTACCACTGCCTATGCAAGACAAAATCATTAATATTTTATTAGCAATATAATATAAAGGATCATCTAATCACCGGCATGCCTCACTTTATGTACACGTGGTAAGTAAAATTTACATCTATAAGAACTGTTCAAGTTGCTCACTCCTCTGAACTTGTGTTTAAACAGAGACACCTCAGGCTGCTGAGCATCCTGACTGACTGAGCATGCTAACTGTTACAGAGGGGCACTTAGCGGAGAAGTGGCACGGTGGCTTAGGTTCATCATCTAATTATTCAGACAAAAGGAAGGGAAGGGACATAGTTCTGATGGTTTCAATAGTATCCAGTTTGAAGACCATCAAGTATGAGAAAAACAATACAACGATCTTTAAAGAGGGAGAAAGTTGAAAACTGAGAAAGCGGAAGTAGCCTCTTAGAGAATGAAAAGTACCATTAGGTTACTAGAGGGGAGGTGGTAGGGGGGATGGGTTAAATAGGTGATGGGTAGGGGGTCACTCTTGATCTTGGGGTCATGAGTTTAAGCTCCACAATAGATGTAGAGATTACTTGCAAAATGAACTTAAAAAAAATAGGTGATGGGTTTTAAGGAGAGCACTGGTTGTGATGAGCACTGGATGTTGCAGGTAAGTGATCAATAACTAAAATCTATACCTGAAACTATTATTGTACTGTATGTTAATTAGCTGTAACTTAAAAACTTGGAAGAAAAATAATTCTAAGAGAACAGTGTTCCTAGTATTTTAACACTCAATAAATCACCAACTTGGCCACACCTAAATTATTCCTTAATAAGAAGTGTTTCAGTACACCAGAAATTTAAAAAAAAAAATCTTTCCTGTGATTTTTCTAGGTTTAACCTGAAATTCAGAGGAAAATAGGATCTATATATCACCTATACAAATTTGTGCCAGTATTGTGGGAAAGTACGTATTTTGTAAAGCAAGCAATGCCAATGTAAGTGATAACCAATAAAGGAATAAACATCCAGATCTCAACATAGGTGTTATTTAACACTGTCATTCTCCTTTGTGAAAGAACTGCACTGCTGCAGTATTATCCCATTTCTTCCAGCACTTGCAGAGGAAAGCACAATTAATTCTGCAAGTAAAGAGAACTAGGACAATATAAATTGATGGCTTAGGCACTTCCCTGGAGGGCTCCAAAGAATATTCTATTTTTAACTCTCTTTCACTTCAACAGAGAAGAGAGCAAGAAGGAAACACAGTGCTCAGCAGAAAAGTACTGCACAGGATTTAACAGGTTAGTTGTATTTTGTGCAGGTGTCATGAACAGTGTTTGCGTTAAAGGAAAGCATTCTTAGTAATATGATTTAGACATAATGAGAAAGATAATAAAAAGAACCAAAGAACTGCTTAGTCATAATAGCCCTAAATCTAAGGTCATTTCATTTAAGTTTTTCAAGACTAATCCTGTACAGCAGAAGCACTGTGAGATTAGATTGTTTTCTTTTTTTTTAAATAAGCCATTCTGCCAACTCTAATCTGTAACTAGGTATCTACAATAAAATTTAGATAAACTGTTTCCAAATCCTCAAAATCTCAAGTTTGTAATCCTGGTCTGTCTTAGGCACCTGCAACATATTTTTAGTGAGCAGGCAAATTCTACTAAAAGCCTCTTAGGTGAATTTAGAAGACAGAATTGCCAGCACACCTTTACAATTTTTTTTCCTCTACCACCTTCTGCTCCACTATTTCTGTGACTAAATAAACATAAATACAAGTACACAAAAAAGAATCTAATATAAACAGCCATACAGGTTATAGCTCATGGCTATTTAAATGACGATCCTACGGAAGAGTTGGCAAACTCAAGGAAATCTATGTGTACTTACCAGATACTTTTGGCTCCAGATTTCAGTTGCGGCAGGTTAATGGAGAAGGGAAAAGGGAAATAGGTGGATTTGTAGGTATTCAATATCTGAATCTATTTTGGTCACGCAATACTAAGAAATGCTCATAGAATCAATGAAAAAAACAAGGATAACCAGGGCCATCACAAAGTAACAACACTATAAAACTCCTATTATGTGAGTCAAAAGATGCCAAAAAAGAAACTTTGTACCAAAGTCCCTATTTAACACAGCTAAATCCCTTGTTACTATCACCCCTCCTGTGCTTACCCAGTATGTCCATTTCTTCCTTGCCTACTTTTTACACCAAGTTACTTTTAAACTTGTACTCTGCTATGCTGCCAATACTCTCTCCATGTTATAGACTGCTTATCCTAAAGTGTTCCTTCTATGGTGCAGTTCATCAGGACCCTACCATAGTCTGCTGGTAATGAAGCTTAATTGGAACCACATGGTTCTGAGTTACATTAAAAGCTAAGACTGACAATATAATGCACTGATATTCTTTGAATTTATCAACTGGCTGAAAAACTAAAATGACATTTCATTTTACAGTTATTCTGCTTTCCACATGCATGCGATATCACAGTTTGGAAAA
This sequence comes from Proteles cristata cristata, assembly GCA_017311185.1. Lineage (NCBI taxonomy): Eukaryota > Metazoa > Chordata > Mammalia > Carnivora > Hyaenidae > Proteles > Proteles cristata. Next base: position 1,110,587 of record JAESUZ010002383.1, read on the forward strand.
AAATTGAATTAAATCCCTGGTCAGCACCCAAGTAGTTTTAGATGCTTTTAGGTGTCTTAGGTCCATTAGAAGGCATGCATTAATGCATACTAATATTCCTTAAAAGTTATGTAGCAGTAGAGAAAGAGATGTACTCGGCTATTGCTAATGAGTTTGGCATGCTTAAGACATTAGCCTTTTAAGAAATGCTATAAAGCAAACTGAATCTGCCATTCAAATCTGCTTTGGAAAAGAAATTAAAGCAATAGCTTTGACAAATTTTTAAAAGGTAAATTATAGTAAGCCAACATTGTCATTTAAATTCAAATCCCTGTTTCTGAGTATGATGCATGATTAAAAGGCATTATAATGGAAAATATAAGCAAATATCAATACTTAAACATAGCATTAAAAAAGAAAAAAGAAAAAAAAAGCAGTGGAAACCTGAGTAAAAAGAAGCCAGGAAGCAGCTGAAAAAGAGACCGGTTCACTGTGAGAAATGTAAACCTCTCAGACAGTGCTACGGCCCCGAATCCAACAGCTCAGGAACAAGGCCAATTATTGCAAAATATTAAACATATATGGTAAAGCTGCAAACTTTTCAAAAGAGTCATAAGAATGAAAGCAGCTACACAGAAAACAGCCAGGGCTTCATAAACCCAAAATCTTTGCTATAACTACTATGTGCAGGAATAGATTCTTTATATCAAGTTCCTTATATGTAGTATACTTTATAGTATTCAAACTGTAAACTTTATGATAAAGAGTTAAGATAATAAATCTTTATTACTGCAAATGGCAAGTAACCGTATCTTTTGAAATAGTTGCTTGTGTGACTCCAGCTTTTGACAGTAAGTCACTAAGCTACTACAAACCAATCCTCCAATATTCCACCCTTCTGAACTAGAGATGACTCACATAAGATAGAAACACAGAATCATGGAATTTTAGAGATCACAGAGGCTTCAATCAGCAAAATTCTCTTACTGTGCAAGTAAGTAAAATGAAACCAAAAAGCTTTAAGTGATAGACCTAATACCTGATAAAAATGAATGAGGCTGTCAGGATTTTATTCCTATTTTGTTTTCTTTCATACTATATACAATGCACTCAAAAGCCTCATGTAGCCAGAATTTCTTCTGCTTCTGCTGATGGTCGTCTTAACCTTGATTTGAATGACCATGACAGTTTCAGATTCACATTCATTCCCCAGCAATCATGTTAGTACTATTTTCAATTCAATTCTTGTAATATATGGGAGGTTTGTTGTCAAGGAGATCAATAACTATTGTGGATCTCTGGCACTCATATGGATGGAAGACCAAAGCATTTTATCCTTGAGATATCTCCTCAACCTCCATCCTGCCCCCGAAAGGGAAAATAGCTGAATGTCTTATATTTCTCATGCCATTTCTCCCGGTTTACAAATACTTAATTTAAAAATTATGTATTTACTGCACCCCAGTGAAGAAAAACTGTTCCAAATCTATTAATGTTTTCATTATTCAGTTGAATAGTTTTACCTTTTTATGTAATAAAAGAAAATAATATGCTTCTTGACTAAATGTTACTTGGCAAGAAACAAAAAGTTAAGAGATGTAACACATTATTTCTAATTTTAACCAGATTGGGATGGTGGAATGTATGTAGGGAAATATAAGGAAAAGAATAAAAGAATGAAATCCAGAAATGTAATGCGTACATACAAAAATGTAAATTATTGAGACAGAAATTGCTATAAATTTGTTAAACACACACACACACACACACACACACACACAGAAAATTGCCTTGTTCATTTCCCACTGCATTTTACTTTTCTATTAGGACACACACAAACATAAATGCACACTTTTCTGTATGCTTTAACATAAAAAATAACCATTAACTACTTACAAAAAAATCTTTTGATTTGATTCAAATCCTACTAATTCCACAAAAAAGGTTTGTTATAATTACCAACACAATACTTGCTACTGGCATTACTGAACTTCTAAAGAGGGATTTACTATTGTACTTATTAGCATAATAAAATTTCCTTCCTTTTCAGAACAGGATGATTTGAGGATTTATTTCTCTTTTTTTCAACTAACTTAAGCTAAACTTAGATCATAGTACATAAAATAATTGGAAGGACAAATTCTATAACATGTTACATTATGGTAACGTTAAGAGTCAAACAGTATTAAAAACTGTTCACAAAAACTGTTTTTCTGTGCCTGTACTATACAGATGCACTCTAAGTTTTGTTTCCCTCTTTCTCCCCTTAACTAGCATTAGGAAAAATCCACAGTGAAAATATCACTCATTATAAACCAACTACTGACTGTCACATAGATATTTTGGCCCTCAGTTGTGAGGAGTGGCATATTCAGTTGTTCTCTATTAAGTGGGAGGATTTTTGCTGAGATGCATTTGTAAAAGCACACTGGGCCAACCTATGATTAAAAGTTTCAATTCTGTAGGCAGTTTGACAATGCAGAAGAATAAAAATTTAGTCATGGGAAAGAACAAAACTAGTAAATTCATACAAACATGGAGCAAAAAATCTTTGCATGCCTCATTAGCAGGCTGTACGAAACTCATTAGTCACACACAAGATATTTGAATGGGGAGACAGAAGGTAAATTTCTTTTTGTTATAACGTTAGCAATAATCTGTATTATAATTTTGGAAGAAAAAAGTTAAGAGAAAAACAATATGAAAAGTAAGTCACTGTAGCCCAGGAAAAGTCAGAAAATAATTTCTATTAAAATAGAACAACAATATACTTAAAACTAATGAATGAACGGTGTCATAATGATGCTCCCATTATAAAGAATAACTTTTGATGACTTTCAAAATTAGAGCACGTATTAGATTATATTACTTGAAGTGGATTGTATTATTAGCCTTCAGGAAAACTTGAATTAAACGGAGTCATAATTAAGAGAGAAGCTGGCTAAAATGACCAATACTTGTATTCAACATCCACTGAAAGAACATCTGTCACACATACAACACAGGGTTAGTAATACAAAAAAGGAAAGACCTAACATGAAGTCTAAGACAACTCCTAGGAGCAAAGGATTAAAAACCTGGCAGTTCCCCCAGAGGAATGATAAGTAACAATCCTATCTGGTTAAAGAAGTTGGTGAGCCACAAAGGAGAAACAAGGACACTTCTCATCAGATTGGCCCATGTAGGCATCTTTCTCCTAAAACTGCGGCTCCCCTTAAGAGTGGCACATAATATCAAGAGCAAGAAACTGCATAAGTGGAGGGTTATATGGCCTCAGTGAGTCATGGTGATATAGCTTGAGAGCCTCCAACATTGAGAACCAGCTAACATGGTCTCAAAGATGCCAAGAAACATACCACTTCAACAGCTAGAGTTATGAAAGGCTGAAAAGTACCTTATTATACATCTGGGGCAGAAGCACAAATCTAGGTGGGAAGCACAGAAATAAATGAATTCAGTAAAGATAGTTTTTATACTGAAGTCACAGCTGTTTTCACAGAAAGCTTAAAGAAAATTTGAGAGAGGCAAAAGGAAAAGGATCTTTTGAGTTTTAATATATTTGATATTCTTAGTGTTAGATTGTATTTGGTTTAAAAATATCTTTCACTATATAACCAGCAAACTGAAAAAGCACAAAAAAGATGTTTGAGAACATCATTCCTTTTAAAGGCATACTGAGAACAAGACATCAAAATGTCTTCACCAGGCTAGATTCTCAGAGGTGGGTCACTTTGATTCCTGCTTCTAGTTAGCTGCTCGGGAGACACCTTAGCTTGCCGTACCTCTCTTTTGCTATTAACAGAGGTGGATTATCAGGCTGCAAAGGAGGCTTCACTACAGTGGCACTGAGTAACAAGAAGCTGCTCATCACTTTGCTTTGCATGGTGCAGTCTTCTCATTATGGTTTGTGGCTCTATACACATCAGCATATAAACCTGACAGTGTCATTTTCTGGCAGGTGCTAAGATTTGCCCACTCTTTGAATCTCACTGGTTTACATATTCATATGGACCATATCTGAGACCCTTGATGCATGGAGTATGGTTAACATCTTATACTAACATCTAAGTTAGTTAGATAAGGTTATGTTAGATAAGGTTAACATCTAACACTAAATAAAGCAGAATGAAAAAAGCTATATCAGTAGCTAAGAAATCATAGCCTCAGAAACATTACTCACCTGTCTGTTGTGCAGGCTGTGGCAGTGGTTGGTTTAGATGTGAATTGTAATGGACAGAAGGGATTGGGCGATACTGAGGTTGACTGGAGTGATAGTGGCCTGGAGCACAGTAACAGGCTGGCATCTAGGATAAGTATTGAAGAAGAAAAAACAATTTCACTTGCAAATAAATGTTTTCTCTGAGGAACAAAAGAATGTATTTAGTAATAATTTTTACTATTATTACCCAAAAAGAGATTTTCTTAGCTTTAAATTTATCTGAAAAAATTAAAAAAAATTTAAGCATACAGTATACATAACAAGAGACACCTACCAATATGCCTGGCAATTAGATTTAGTAGGTTTAAATTTTTTGGTCCTATTTGTTTCAGATTTTTCTCTCTCTTTTATAAAACCAAACACTATTAAAATAGCTAAAGGTTTAACTCTAGCATTCTTTTGTCCTATAGTCAACAGAAAAACCATTATCCTACAGTTGGCACTGATCTTTCCTATGTCTTGGAACCTCTACTATATATACATATCTGTTATCCATACAGAAAATGCTGAGGATCTAAAAAAGGTACATTTATGGAACTCAACTATATATAACACAATGCAAATTATTTTGCAATTAACATTCTTTTTTGAGGCTTCTCTTGGTTGAAATGTGTACACTGGTAGCTCATTCAACTTGATATGTGAACTGCAATCATTATTATATAAATTAGCCAGTTTATCTATTCTAGTACTAATACACAGGTGCACTGGTTCCATTTTTTGACTTTTCTCATATTTATTTGTAAATTAAATATCAATACAAATCTTATTGTCAATTATACCTTAATAAAGCTGGGAGAAAAGCCAGTAAACTAGCTTGATTATATTTACTTCTGGAGCTATTTAAAAAAAATTTTTACTGTTTATTTCTTGAGAAAGAAAGAGAGAGAGACAAAGTACAAGTGAGGGAGGGTCAGAGAGAGAGCGAGGCACAGAATCTGAAGCAGGTTTCAGGCTCTATGCTGTCAGCAAACAGCCCGATGTGGGGTTTGACACCATGAACCGTGACATCATGACCTAAGCCAAAGCTGGACACTTAAGTGACTGAGCCAACTAGGTGATCCTCCTTCTGGAGCTATTTATACTAGTTGTGCATTTCTCTTAATCTGACCTAATATGGAATAAGGAATAAACCATTAATTCAGTGATGTAGAAGTATGTGGTAAATTAACTTTATTAGCTTCATAAGCTCTTTCAGGTTCTGCTCTTCCAATTGCATTACTTCTTAGAGACATCTGTAGACACCTTAAAGAGTGTTCATTTCATCTGGAAACCAGCTGGAGTACATACAGAATTTCTGTGTCAGTTATAAGCCAAGAATCTCCTATACTGTAACTATAACATTCTTCTGATTTTGAAACATTAGATACAATACACATGTGGTCCCTTAATTGTTCCTAGAGGTATCAGCAAGCAGTAGGTTTGTCCTGATTTCAGATCTTAATCCATTATTATGCTTTTCAGTATATGTATGTATATCAGTAACAGCATATACTTTTCTCCCTCATAATTTAAAAAAGACATCACTGGGGTGCCGGGGTGTCTGGGTGACTCAGTTGGTTAAGCATCTGACTCTCGATTTCAGCTCAGGTCATGATCTCACGGTTTCGTGAATGTGACCCCTGTGTCAGGCTCTGAACTAAGAACACAGAGCCTGCTTGGGATGCTCCCTTTCTCTTTGCCCCACCCTGGCTTGTGCATGCTTTCTCGCTCTCTCTCTCTCTCAAAATAAGTAAATAAACTTAAAAAAAAAGATTGTTTAAGGCAAAAATCATAACACTATATATTTATAATGCATACATGTATTATGTATAGGATACCAAAAGCACAATCAGTGGAGGGTAAATAAAATTATACTGTTTTACTTGCAGTTTCATATGATCTCAAAGTAGACAGTAATAAGCTAAAGATACTTATCATATCACAGAAACACAAGATTCAAAAGACCATAGTATAAAGGCCAAAGAAAAAGGAGGGGCACCTGGCTAGCTCAAGTGGTGGAGCATGTGACTGCTGATCTCAGGGCTATGACCATACAAAAAAGTATGCGACTTTTGCATATAGCATATAGGTCATATTCTCTGTCTTATCCAGTCTCATTGGAATGGCTAGTCCTTTTATCTTTAATATATCTATTGACATGGTTAAATGCAGGAATACCACATTGCTATTTGTTTTCCATTTGTTCTATCTCTGTTTTCCTGCTTTTCCTATTACTTGAACTCTTTTAGTATTCCATTTTATTTTTCCTGTGGCTTTTATTTTTTTTAAAAGATTTTTATTTTTAATTCATGTCCACACTCAACATGGGGCCTTGACACAGGGGTCACATTCACGAAACCATGACATCATGACCTGAGCTGAAATCGAGAGTCAGGTGCTTAACCAACTGAGTCACCCAGACACCCCGGCACCCCAGTGATGTCTTTTTTAAAATATGAGGGAGAAAAGAATATACTGTTACTGATATATATACATATACTGAAACATATAATAATGGATTAAGATCTGAAATAAGGACAAACCTATTGCTTGCTGATACCTCCAGGAACAATTCGTGTGTGTGCATTTATTATTCTCTAAGTAGCAGTTGAGTCAGTATGGTTAATTAGTTTTTTTTAGATCTTTTGTCCAGTTCTGTTAATAAGTGATAGTGGTTGGGGTTCCTGGGTGGCTCAGTCATTTAAGCATCCAACTTCGGCTCAGGTCATGATCTTACAATTTGTGGGTTTGAGCCCCGCATCAGGCTCTGTGCTTATACCTCAGAGCCTAGAACCTGCTTCAGATTCTGTATCTTCCTTTCTCTGCCCTCCCCCGCTCATGTTTGGTCTCTCTCTGTCTTTCAAAAATAAATAAACATTAAAAATTAAAAAAAAAAATACTGAGGGCGCAAATAAGAGGATGAAAAGAGATACCATTTAAATGCTCATCAAAAGAATGCTGAAGTCACTAGATTTGTCAGATAAAATAGGTTTTAAGAGAGAAAAACATTTCATTGCTTACTATAGGTTCCAACACTATAAAAAATTGGCAGAATTTAAGGTAGGAATAGGCCAATCCATATACTTAATAAAAACAATTTTTTTAAATGTTTATTTTTGAGGGACAGAGACATGGAGTATGAGCAGGGGAGGGCAGAGAATGGGAGACATAGAATTTAAAAGACAGAAATTAAAGACAACCTAAATAAATGGAAAGACACCCCATGGTCATTAAGATTGGAAAATTTAATATTAAGATACAATATTTCCCAAAGCAATCCACAGATTCAGATTCAATGCAATCCCTATCAAAATTCCAATGGCATCTTTTGCAGAAGTAGAAAAGCCAACCATCAAATTTATATGGAATCACAAGTCATACAGCCCCAAAGTCAAAACAATCCTTAAAAAAAATTTATTTTTAACATTTATTTTTTCATTTTCATTTTTTTTTTTTACAAATAGCTTATTGACAAATTAGTTTCCACATAACACCCAGTGCTCATCCCCACAAGTGTCCTCCTCCATGCCCATCCCCCCCTCCCCCCCACATCCATCAGTCCTCAGTTTCTGTCAGCATTCAAGAGTCTCTCATGGTTTGCCTCTCTCCCTTTCCCCCACCATTTCCCCCTTCTTCTCCCCCTTGGTCCTCAGTTAAGTTCCTCCTAATCCTCCTATACGTGCACACATATGATATTTGTCCTTCTCTGCCTGACTTATTTCGCTCAGCATAACACCCTCAAGGTCCATCCATGTTGCTACACATGGCCAGATTTCATTGTTTCTCATTGCCATGTAGTATTCCATGGTATAGATAAACCACATCTTCTTGATCCATTCATCCGTGGATGGACACTTAGGCTCTTTCCATGTTTTAGCTATTGTGGAGAGTGCTGCTATGAACATTGGGGTACATGTGCTCCTATGCATCAGCATTTCTGTATCCCTGGGGTAAATTCCTAGCAGTACTATTGCTGGGTCATAGGGGAGTTCTATTGTTAGTTTCCTGAGGAACCTCCACACTGTTTTCCAGAGGGGCTGTACCAGTTTACATTCCCACCAACAGTGTAGGAGGGTGCCCGTTTCTCCACATCCTCGCCAGCATCTAGAGTCCTCTGATTTGCTCATTTTAGCCACTCTGACTGGCATGAGGTGGTATCTGAGGGTCGTTTTGATTTGTATTTTCCTGATGAGGAGGGATGCTGAGCATCGTTTCATGTGTCTGTTGGCCATCTGGATGTCCTCTTTGGAGAAGGGTCTGTTCATATCTTCTGCCCATTTCTTCACTGGGTTGTTTGTTTTTCGGGCGTGTAGTTTGGTGAGTTCCTTGTAGATTCTGGATATCAACCCTTTATCTGATATATCATTTGCAACTATCTTTTCCCATTCCGTTGGTTGCCTATTAATTTTCTGGGTTGTTTCCTTGGCTGTGCAGAAGCTTTTAATCTTGATGAGGTCCCAACAGTTTATTTTTGCTCTTGATTCCCTTGCTTTTGGGGATGTGTCAAGTAAGAAGTTGCTGCGGTGGAGGTCAAGGAGGTTGTTTCCTGCTTTCTCCTCTAGGGTGTTGATAGTTTCCTGTCTCACGTTCAGGTCCTTTATCCATTTTGAGTTTATTTTTGTGCATGGTGTGAGAAAATGATCTAGTTTCATTCTTCTGCATGTTGCTGTCAAGTTCTCCCAACACCATCTGTTAAAAAGGCTGTCTTTTTTCCATTGGATATTCTTTCCTGCTTTGTCAAAGATTAGTTGGCTGTATACTTTTGGGTCCACTTCTGAGTTCTCAATTCTGTTCCATTGGTCTATGTGTCTGTTTTTGTGCCAATACCATACTGTCTTGATGATGACAGCTTTGTAGTAGAGGCTAAAGTCTGGGATGGTGATACCTCCTTTAACGTTTATTTTTTGAGAGAGAGACACACAGCATGAGCGAGGAAGGGGCAGAAAGAGAGAGGGAATCACAGAATTTGAAACAGGCTTCAGGCTCTGAGCTGTCAGCACGGAGTCTTTGTATGCGGGGATCGAACACACAAACTGTGAGATCATGACTTGACCTGAAGCTGGCTGCTCAACTGACTGAGCCACCGGTGTGCCCCCAAAACAATACTGAAAAAGAACAAAGTTGGGGTGCCTGAGTGGCTCAGTCCATTAAGTGTCCTACTCTTGATTTCAGCTCTGGTCATGATCTCGCAGTTTATGAGTTCAAGCCCTGCATCGGGCTTTGTGTTGACAACGGGAAGCCTGCTTGGGGTTCTCTCTCTCCCTTTCTGCTCCTCCCCTGCTTGCTCTCTCTCTCTCTCAAAAAAACAAAACAAACAAAAAAAACCACAATCCAACCCCCCCCAAAACAACAAAAAAAACTCCCCACAGCCACCCCTAAAAAACAAAAACAAAAAACCCTTAAAAAAAAAAAACCCTTAAAAAAAAAAGGAAAAGAACAAAGATGGAGGACTCATATTTCCTGATTTTAAAACTTACCACAAAGGTATAGTATTAAAGTAGTGCAGTACTGGCATAAAGGTAGAAACACAGAGTAACAGAAAAGTTAAGAGTTTGTTTGATAAGGGTACCAACACCATTCAATGGGAAAAATAATAGGGTCTTCAACAAATGATCCCAAAATACAAAAAATACACACAGAACAAAATATACACACAAGGAAAAGAATGATGTTGGACCCTTACACCTCATTATCATACACAAACATTAACTCAAAATGGATAAAAGATCTAATTAATGGAGTTAAAGACTATAAAACTTTTTATTAAAAAATGTTTATTTTTAAGGGAGAGAGAGCACACACAAGCAAGGGAGGAGCAGAGAGGGGGATAGAAGATCCAAGTTGGGCTCTGACAGCAACTGCAGAAAGCCTGGCATGGGACTCAAACTCTCAAACTGTGAGATCATACCTGAGCCAAACTCGGACACTAAACCCAATGAGCCACTCAGGTGTCAAGACCATAAAACTCTTAAAAGAAAACATAGGGATAAAATCTTTATGACCTTGGACTTAGCAATGGATTCTTAGATATGATACTAAAAGTATGAGCAGTAAAATGAAAAAAAAAAAGTGGATTTCATCAAAATTAAACTGTTGATAGCTAATTAAGGACATTATCAAAAAGTCAAAGGACAATCTATAGAATTGTGAACATATTTGCAAATCACACATCTGTAAGTGTCTAGTATACAGAATATATAAAGAACTCTTACAACTTAACAAAAAGACAATCTCCTGAAATAATTGGCAAAGGACTTAAAACAGACATTTCTCCAAAGGAGATAGCTAATGGCCAACAAGCATATGAACAAATGACCAACAACACCCATCATTAGGGAAATACAAGTCAAAACCACAATGATACACCTACTTCACACCCACAGGATGGCTAGGATAATAACTTTTTTTTTTTAATTTTTTTTTTTTAATGTTTTACTTATTTCTAGGAGAGAGAGAGAGACAGCGTGAACAGGGGAGGGTCAGAGAGAGAGGGAGTCACAGACTGAAACAGGCTCCAGGCTCTGAGCTGGCAGTCAGCACAGAGCCCGACGCGGGGCTCGAACCCACGAACCGCGAGATCATGACCTAAGCGAAAGTCGGACGCTTAACCGACTAAGCCACCCAGGCGCCCCAGGATAATAATAACTTTTAAAAAGGTGAAGAATAAGTGTTACTGGCAAAATGTGGAGAAATTGGAACCTCAATACACTGTAGATGGGAATATAAAATGACACCATGGAAAGTCTGGTGATTCGTCAAAAAATTAAACATAGAATTACCATAAAATTCAGCAATTTTATTCCTAGTTATATACCCAAATAAATGAAAACAGATACTTGAACAAATACATGTACCTTGATATTCATAATAGCACTATTCACATGAGCCAAATGTGGAAACATCCCAAATCCATTAATGATTGAAAAATCAACAGAGGTATATAAACAATGGCATATTATTCAGACGTAAGAAGGAATGAAGTACTGATACACGCTATGTGGATTAACCCTCAAACATTCTGTTAAGTTAAAGAAGCCAGACACAAAAGGTAACAATATGGCATGATTCCATTAATATGAAGTATCCAGAATAGGTAAATCCTTAGAGACAGTATGCAGATTGGTGGTTCCAAGGGCTGGGGATTAGGGCAAACGGATAGTAACCACTTAATGAATGCAGAGTTTTCTTTTGGGGTGATGAAAATAAAAATGTTTTGGAATCAGAGAGAGGTGATAGTTTGAAACCTAGCTTTAAGTTAATAAATGAATTCTAGGAATTTTACTTTCCCCTGTTATCCTGTGTATATTTAACATTAGAGCTCACAGACAATACAATAACGCAAGAGAAAGGAATAAAAGGCATACATGTATTGGAAAGGATAATATATGTAGAAATGGTCTTCAATATTGAAAATCCTAAGCAGTCCATGAAAAGGACTAGAATAATTAGAAAGGCCACAGGATATAAGATCAATACACAAAAATCAACTTTATTTCTACATATTAGCAAATGAAGAACAGAAAATGGAATTTTAAAATAATCTCCTTTAGAATAGCATTAAAAAACATTACATACTCAGAGATATATTTAACAAAATATACACAGTAGTTGTATAATGAAAACTATAAAATACTGTTGGCAAAAATTAAGGAATAGCTAAGTAAATGTAGAAAGATAACATGTTCCTGCACTGAAAGCTTCGATAGTATCATGATGTTAATTTTTTCCAAACTCACGTGAAACACATCAGTTTATTTTTATTGTGTACCTACCTTACTGTGTTTCTCTTAAGCTAATTAAAACAAATCTATCAGTCAAAAGGAAACTCAGAGGTTACATGCTTTTAACTATCCAACTGATGTATCAACTAGTTATGTGGCTGAGAAGGGAAGATGATGACCAGCTTTGTTTATACATACATTCTCACAAATTCTCTCCATGTGAAATGAAAGTAAGCTCTCTAAGGTTAAAAGGTGAGAAAGTGACGTACCTGTGGTGAGGGTTGCTGAATATATCCCTGCTGCTGAAGCACAGGCTGGCTGACAGGATGGCCAGAGGCAGCATAGCCAGCAGAAGGGACTGGCTGCCCAGGTGGCAGGGGAGGGGGAGGAGGTGGTGGTGGCGGCGGCGGCGGTGGAGGGGCTGCCGTCATGATATAACCAGACTGCTGTGGGGACTGAAGAACAACAGTGGACTGGAACATGGTGGCATGAGGGTCAGAACCCTCTGCAGATGGCTGGCGGGCAAGACTCATGTGGCTAAACTGAGACCCAAGGTTGTCCTGCTAAATAAAAAAAAAAGGGGAAAAGTCAGAAATCAGTAAGCCTTCCATACATACATAAATCAAATTTATATAAAAAATACTTCATATATTTGAAGACAGACTGCAGTATTATGGATAACATGTATCCATAAGAGATTATGATTTAAGAGAACAGCTTCAACAAAATTAAGACCGTAAGGCAGGAAAACAGAAATATTATAATACTGTCATTAACAAATTACTTTTAAAGTAGATCTAATGGAGTGTGTAGCATGCAGAAAAGTAGAGTGTAGAAACATTTCACAATAAAAAAATGAAAAGACACTTATTTAAATGATGATTAAAGGCACATTAGGATGTAGAAGTGAAACTGGACATATTTATATTATATTGCATAATTAACATTTTCTGAAAGGACTTCAAGGACCAGGTAACTAACAAGGCACAGTACTAATTATTCTTTATCGCTCTTTCTAAAAGGCAAGATTCTGGTTCTATGTACTTCTGTTTAGCTTATCATATCTGCTGAATATACTAGTAGAAATGAAAAAAAAAATGGATAAAATCTATCCACCGCAGGCCTCTAATCTCTCAAAAATTATTTGGGCATAAATTCTATTCTTCCACGGGGTTTTTCAGTCTCTTCCTAAAGTCAGATGTTAGGCAAATGTAATCCAAATGAGTTTCCTAATGTTTTGGCTACTTGGTGAGCAGGCAGGCATGTCCAGCCAAGAGAGGTTTCTAATTTACATGCCATCTGACAAATGTTTTCTCTCACTCACCAGCCTAAGGACCAGTTTTGACTAGTCTAGACAATATCACTGAAATGACAAAAAATGGGATTAAAATGGCATTCCCTTGCTCCCAAAGTGCCAGATTGGCAACAATATATACCACATTTTATTAAGAGGAGAATTTTGGAAAAAGTTACTTAAAAGAATTGTGGCAACTGAGTTCTCAGATCAAAGTTGACATGTATGCAATTCCTACAGTCTGTTGGTTTTTGCAAAGTACATTACAGCTATGGAAAAGACAGGGTCTTGAAAAAGGGAACCTGATTTAATGACTGAAATACATGGTTTTACGCTTCCCAGCGCGTGCTCTGACAAACTCTAGTACTATTAGCCTAATTCAATGAATACTTTCAAAAGGGAAAAATGTACTAAAATATACTATTAGTTGTAATTACACAGTAATCCGGCCAAATATTTTAACTATACACTACCATCAGAGTCATCTTGAAAAAAAAAGTAATTTTCTTATTCCAACAATTTGCCATTTTTCAAAACATTTTTGAGGCTTTTATGTTAAGCTTATTGATGCTTTTGATCTTCTCAATGCTGGAAAATTTTTATTTTTTCAGATCGGAAGTGATTTCTGAAAATCATTCATAGCCAATGCTGGTAAATAAGGTTGCCCCCACGTCAAAATAAAAACTCTCAATATAAGAAAATGTTTCTAAAAAATGTCAACTGATTTTAAGACATAGCTTATAGTTTAGCTTAAAAAGTAATGTCAAAATATGGTGCCATATATTCGAAAAATAATAGCATAACTGGGAAAGTTTATTAGGCTGATAGGGAGACTCATTTTAAGGGAAGGGAAGTAACATTTATTGAATTCTCATTTCATGTTAGGCCCTAGGCAAGAATTCCATACTTTTACACTGTTGTCTCATATACTTAGTAACTATAGAAGGTCACACAGAGAATACATGGCACTGGTGCTTATAAGCTCTTACTGAGAAGTAGAACTTGGGGCATACTGTGGGTTGGAGAAGATACCATTTATTACCTCAGATGCAGTATCTAAAGATCTTCTTAGGAATAGACTTAGGAGAATGTCTTAGGTAACCGTAAGCTCCAATTCACCCTAATAACTGGGATAAGTCTACAGGACTGGGGAAACAACAGAAAGCCTTAAACCCAGATGAGGGCTGCCACTCCAAGACTGCACGGATCACATTGACCTCAATGAGAAAAGTAGTTAAACCACCTTAGGACTAGAACAGTCAAACTGAAAATCATTTCATTATGGAAAAGCAGGAAAAGATTAGGATTTATATAAACACTGTAATAAGCCAATATGACATTCTATAGTACAGTAAATTACTTCTAATACAGGTTAGAAACATTTCTTCAGTGTACGTGTCCAGGACTTCAAATAATCACAAAAGATCGTATCACATTAATCACATCCATGAGCATCCATCACACATCCACCCACAGAAGCAATGCAGGAGGTGAAGAGAGATATAGTACCACGGAGTATTGCTGGGTGGGTGAGACTGGCAGGAGCGGGGATGGGTAAGGGGCTGTAGAGTACTGAACAGGCTGTGAAGAGGACTGCAGAGGACGAACAGGCTAAGGAATAACAGGTTGGCAAACAATGTTAATGTCAGAATAAAATGTTACAAGAATTGCATAAAATGGAAAGTCACACTTTTTTGGCAACAGCTTAAACTACATTTATAAAGTCATCTTATACAATGATAATAGGAAACAACAAGAACAATGCTAAAGGAAGAAACTCTACATAGTAAAAATTTTACAAACATACCTATGCTTTAATATATAGATAGTTTTTTCTTAAAAATGTTAGATTCATTGAAACAGGTAACTCAGACATTTCACATCCTATTATCTAACCAAAACCCCAAGGTTTAGTCAGTAAAAACAAAACCACTCATTCTTACTTCCTGGTTTGATGAGGGGCTGTTCTATTTAGTGTTATAACACTACATAAAAGAAAAACTTCACTTATTATCAGACAATGAAAACTTACATAGTATCTTTGCCAATTACTATTTGATAAGGTACGATTAAATATTCTTTTAGGACTAGAGTGTGTGAATTTCAACAATTTTCACTTTTTAAAATTTATTTACGTTTTTAATTTTAGCAGTTTTTAAAGTATAGTATGTTGTGGGTACCACTAAGAGTAACAGCCTAAAGAACAATACACACGTACACACAGGCACATGCACACACAGACATTTCTTTTACAAAAGGAAGATAAACACATTTGTCTTGAAACTAAAAATTTTGATCGAGAGAGTAGATCCATCTGGACCTTAAAAACTAGTGATTTAAAATTTTTTCACTAATGAAATACTGCATTTCAGGAAAATAAGCATAAGTTTTACATTTCCCAGGGACACTCAAAAACAGACGTTACAGAAAATGAAAAATGTTTTATCATTTTTAAACCTTAAGGAGTAAAGCTGGCCATCTGGAGGCTCACAGTGGCATCTGATATAGTTTCCCAGTCTTATGTTTATATTAGACAGTTTATTACAAAAGGGTGATATATATACTGGCTTAAAGACTCATAATCCATGTTATCGAAGTGGCAATCAGGCTGAGATAAGTGACTTGTAGACAGCCAAGTAAACAAGCATTGGAGGAACCTAGGTCATTTTACCTAATGAAAAGCCTCACTTTTGCTTAAAATGTATATACACGAATCTCCCTCTGGACAGGATTTCCTAAAAGAACACTTCAAAAATATAAAATAAGCTAACTGAATAGGCTTTTCCATGGAATAATCTAAGTAAGGAGAAATTTTTATGACAACTCAGATGCGTAATGGTTGAGTTGCAATTCTACCACAAAAAGGCTTAGATTAGAATCTCAAAAAAAATCCAGAATTAAAGTAGAAGTACTCAACATGGTAAAAGCTGAAAAATTTATAGAGCCACTGGTCCCTCACTAACCTCTTGACTAGAAATTAGCGGGCTTCCTACCAGATGACAGCACACATCACACTAAATGAGGCTGCAGCAGCTTTAGAGCTTCCAAGTACAGGCTATTCAATGTGTTATTAAGTCAGATAATCATTAAGACATAACTTTCTTCCAGACATCTTGACCTACTATGTAAGTGTCAGATGAAACAAAAGCTTTAGTATGCTGGAAGATAAAAGAAAGAGGAGTTCGATGAGCACCAATCGTATGAATTAATGTTTCCCAGAGTGTCAAGTGGTAATGAGACAAATGTGGGTGGGAAGAGTGGTTGATCAAAGTAAAATTCTGGCACCATTTAGAAAAGAAAAAGCCTTAGCTTTTCCTTTTTCTACTTAAATTGCAAATGGCTGCAAAACAATATCCACTTCAAGTGATTGGTTTTAAGAAATGCAGCCCATCCGAAACACTTTGGAAATCATACTACTATTTTGTTTGGTTATTTGAAATTTCATGGATAGATTATCTCAGTGCAGAAAGTAGTTACTGAATGTAATTTGTTCATCACTTCTCTATTTTGATATCTGATGATGAATTACCTGAAACACCTGAAGCAACACCAGAAAAATCAACCACAAAGTTTGATGCATATCTTGAGATTTCAAATCACAACTCATTAAGGCTCTATTCCTATTTTTTAATGTTTATTTATTTTGAGAGAAAGAGAGCAAGTGAGGTGGGAGAGAAGAGAAATAGAGACAGACGATCCGTTGTGGGTTCCTTGCTGAGAGAACAGAGCCTGATGTGGGGCTCAAACTCACAAGCCACGAGATGATAACATGAGCTCAAGTCAGACGCTAAACCAACTGAGCCACCCAGGCACCTCTAGGTTCTATTTCTAAACTAAGGTGTCTACACCGTCATTTAGGATTGTCTCGTATCTAAATCAGACAAAATTATTTCTAAGAGATAATAATCTGAAGTATGTAATCATAGATAAATCCTTAGACTTTTTTGAAGCTGCCAGATAAATATTATTTCTGTTTAACGAAATGAAAACGAGTCCTATAAAACTCCTAGTGAAATACATAGCAAGGCACAGGAAACTGACAGCAAAATGAAGGAGAAACACTTCAGGACCTAAGTGAATGAAGGCAAGGCAGAGAAAGAAGGCCAGTGAGGGGGTTTAATGTATTCTAATGTGTACCTGTGCATTTTTCATCAAATGGGGCTGGGAAGTGGATATGGGAGTCTTTGGAAACAGTTTAGGCAACTTCTACTTCATATATTTGTATGTCTTAAAAGCACATCAAAAACCTAGGAATCTTACTTTATATAAACTAGCTTGCCCAATATCAGGAGTCTTAATTGCCAGAGGTACAATTATTTACAAAACTTTCAAAGTATTTGATAATATTACCAAACTGCTCATACATTCTTCACCCCTGACAGCAAAATTAATGAAATTTCTCCAGTTCAAGTTTATCACCATACTTCTTTCATAAGTATTTTGCAAGTTCTCACCAGTGGAATATTTAGATAGCCTTATGCAGAAAAAGAGGTGTAACTAACTGTACAAGCTGTCATTGATATGTTATACCACCTTTAAAGGATAGAATAAAAGTAAATGAGTTTATGTGTAGCAACATGGGTGGACCTTGAGGGTGTTATGCTGAGCAAAGTAAGTCAGGCAGAGAAGGACAAATATCACATGTTTGCACATATAGGAGGATTAGGAGGAACTTAACTGAGGACCATGGGGGAGAAGAAGCGGGGGAAATGGTGGGGGAAAGGGAGAGAGGCAAACCATGAGAGACCCTTGAATGCTGACAAAAACTGAGAACTGATGGATGTGGGGGGGGGGAGGAGGGATGGGCATGGAGGAGGACACTTGTGGGGATGAGCACTGAGCGTTATATGGAAACCAATTTCACAATAAACTATTGGTAAAAAAAAAAAAAAAAAAGTAAACGAGTTGACACTGGCATAATCAAGTTCCGCAAGGATGAATAGCAAATCTATAGGGGAAAAGCCAGAATGTGAAAGTGTATGTGCAAACTCTAAACATTTATACATATTCAAGACAGTACTAAGAGTGTTTCTGTGAATTCTAATTCAGAATGTTTTTGCCTCTCTCTTTCATAGGGTAGGTGGGATGCAAAGTACCTTGCCAAACTTGAGCAACTCAAGTTTCTTCTATCTTCTTGATCTGTTGAACCTTAGAACAACGTATTAACTCACTGGCATAAACTTAGTTTTGTTTTTATTCCTTTTGTCCATCTCTGCTGTTGTAGAATATGGAGAATATACTCACCACAAAGGCTCATGTGATACAAAATTTCCTTCTTTCCAATATATATTTCGCATTTTAGCTGAAAATCCTGTGAAGTTAACCTCTCTTCCTACAAACAGGGAGCGGACATCACTGGTGCAGAATATTAAAATTCTAAGAGATACTTGGGCTAGCCCAATTATAATTAGTGAGTTTAGTCTCAAATACGCAAAGGGAGGTGAACTTAGCATTATGTAATCACGGATATGTGCACCTGTGAGAAAATGTGATTAGCTGCTTGTTGTTGAGGTGGTGGGGGTGGCAGAGGTGGCTGTGGAGGTCCAGGCACTTGGGTTCTAACAGGTTGTTGAGTCATAGGAGGATTATACACAACTGGACTTCCATCTGGGTTTATGAAGGGCTGACCTGAAAAATTATAAGAGGAAGGAAAATCATTTACAACTGAGACTGAACATAGGTCATTCTAGGAACAATTTATAACACTGGTCTATAATCCTTACTCACAATCCTAAAGCCCCAAGTTTCTGAAACTTGGGGAAACAAAGTCTGACCTTACATGAGGTTATTTTAATAGTCTTTATTTTTCTCACTTAGAGTAAATATTTGAACATTTTGCTGCAGTGTTTTACTATGTGGATGCTGCTCCAAAACCTCTTGGGTGTTATTTTATGATACACAGCAATTTTCGAAAAACTCTGAATTCTGAATACCTTGCTCAAGGGATTCAGTTATAGGACTGTGGTCTCGTAGTGCTTTAACGATTTCAGTTTTAAGAAAAAATTACTGACTTTGGGATACTGGAACATTATTAATTAGCCTCTACTAGGTAGTGAGTAAGAGCTAATTTATAGACCACAATGCATATACTTAATTAGTGAAATTAACACAAGATGAAAATTAAAAATGCTTGGCAGCTTCAAATTTGAAATCATGGACTTGATGGCAGGGTCCTTATTTTATAACTTCTAAAGCTGTAAATAAGTTTTGAACTCTAAAGAATTTTATAAAATAATTTCTTTTTTAATTCTAGTAAGCTTGATTCACAAGTATGAAAGAGAACTTTAATACTGATTTAGGGGCTTACTGTTACTGCTTACTAAATACTGGGAGGGGGGTGGGGGGAGGAGGGATGGCTATGACAACTTTTTCTTATTATAAAAATATTTTTATTGTGGGAAAATAACCGATAAATAGAAAAAAGGAAAATAAATCCCCATAATCTTATAGTTAACAATTTGGATACCCTTCTTCCAGACTTTTTTTCAAAGCACAGGTAAATAGATACACAGATTAATATTTTTCCTAACACTATATTATTTAAAAAAAAAGAAGAGGAAAAAAAGGGGACTACGTGAAATACATGGACTATGATACCCATTTAGAATGGGAAGAATACAGAAGAAATGAAAGAAATTTGACTGAACAATAGTGTTTAAAGTTGTCTTCAGAATATCTTTTCTTCCATGGTAAAATCTCCTATTTGGTTTTTTAGAACTCATGACATAGTAAAAGTTGTGGGGAGAGAAGATTACATTGTTCCATTGATACCAAGTGGGAAAAGTCCTTTTAATTCAAATAATTTTCATTGATTTCTTGATAGTTAAGTTATATGGAAACAAACCATGCTGGGTATTTGTTGATTGTAATTCTGAATAGAAATGGTAGAGACGATTTGGGTGGAAGAATGCATAAAAGTAATTTAAGGACTGTTTGAAAAAGTTGGATGTGTTATAATGCTGTTCTCAAAAAGCAAAGAGCCCACTTTTGAACTCACTTAAAATTAAGAATACAATTCAATTTTAGGTTTATCTGTTGCTTACTCTATAATTTCCTAGTCAGTTGAACCTTTCATATTATAAAAAAAAACAAACCAATATATTTTGAATGAAAAGTAATAGTAAATACATTAAGTAAGTATATTAATTCATCTTATATCCTGCTTCAGAGAAACAGCAAGTTTAGTAATATAAATAAATCTGAAGGAGAAGAAGATAATGGTTATTAAGCAAAAACAGAATTTCTGAATAGTCAGTTATTCAATTCTTATAATAGAAACAAATGTTCCAATACTTTATCTTAAAAAACAGATGCAAAGAAATCTGATGGTAATGAGTTCGAAGCCATGGTCTTCTCTACAACAAACAAAAGGTTCAGAGCACACAAAGACACTCTCATCTGTACCTACCTCACTCAACTACTGCCATGCTGATGTGACCACATGAGTTAAGGGTGCAAATTTCTAACAAAGGTTATCAAATGATTTATAAGGTTGTTCTCATTATCTTGCAAAATTACTGGGCCATAATGTTTTGAATAGAGACTAGACTTCATGTGATCTTTTAAAAGATCATGTTTTCTGTACTGCATACTGCATGCATAATGAAATGCACTATGACTGTAAGTTTCTTAATCTCTTTAAGTTCAATTTCCTGATACGTAAATGGGGATTTCACCTAACAAATAAAGTTATTATAATGATTCTGAGTAATGTGTTTCAAGCACCTAACATAGTACCTGATATACTGTAGATGCTGAAAAAATGAGAATTATTACCTAAATGCAAAGAATATGTGTCTTCAGTATGAATTCATAAAGACTATCTATTTCCTTTTTCTAACAATAACATGTGCCTTACCTTTTCCTTAGGGGAAAACAATTACTATATTCTGAAGGACAATAACTTATATGTCCTTTCTGCTTCATCCTACAATGATTAAGAGCTGCTTACTCTCTCTTTCTTTATGAAATGCATACTATTTTCCCCATGATAATTTTTAGTTTTTTTAATCAAATAAAGCTCTTCAGTGGTCGTTGTCTCATTTCTAGGAAATGAACCATTTTTCAATTATGGTTAGGCCATAATTTGGCCTAAAAGGTGATGTCTGGATGTCATAAAGAGAAAAATACTTTCTGATATAAATATGTCTTATAACATTTTCTAGCAGAAATGTTTTATTTAAGTTCTAGGGAAAATGCTAATTATTCATGAAAACTTAAAAACTGACAATACATATGTACAGATAATACATTTAATACACATTTTTTGCTTTTCAGTAACTCCTGATATCTCAACTGAAATAAACACCTTTTTCTTGATACCAACCTGTTTGTGGGTTGATCAGAATACTGCCAGGTGGTATGCCTGCCGCTTCCAAGGGAAGCAGAAAGAAGCTAGTGCTAGGAGATGCGACTTGCCCATTTAGGCCACCATCAAAGGAAAGAGAGCTATGAGTGCTGACAGTTGGATAGACGACAGGTGCGCCATGAGAAGACTGGCTGAGAGCTGTACCTGGAAGAGGCTGCTGGATGTGAGAAAGAGAGCCCGTAGATGACCCTACACTACCAGAAGACTCAGAACCTAGGGGAGGAGTAATGAAAAATATGGATTTTTTAAACCTCATGTAAAAATGCAGGTTTTAAATATGTAACAATAAAATCCACATAATATAACATGCAGTTACCACATAAAAGCATTGGCTATTTTTGATTTACTATATAATTTTGCTTCTCCTCTCCATTATCAACAAGTTTAATATAGCAAACTAATCACATAAGTTGTCAGAGAAGTCATAGCCAAAGCATGCAACTTAAGCAAGATTATGTAACACCAGCCACAGACAGACACAAAAAGCACATTACCCACATTTCCCAAAGCACAAAGTTATGTACATTTTACCTTTTAGATTAACACTTAGGAAAACACAGATTATAATTTTCCCCCAGGAAAAAGAATATAGCACAGCCAAATGCCCAAAAGCTCTTATACCAGAAACCCCTTATCTATAAGAACACAGAAAGATTAAAAGTAGTGTAGATGACAAAAATGATAAATTCTCTATCAAGAGAAACAATTGTGAAGTTTCAATGCAGAATTCCATTTTTATGATTAATTCGTAATCATATTATCTTCCTATAATGTAAAGTCAACTTTCAATTGTTTACCATATCAAGGGACAAAGATAGCATGAAAAATATTCTAAGTACTTACAATAGCATCAGTTTTAAAATTTATTTCTCACTAAACTTAATAAATGTGATAATTTATTGTTAGCCATTTTTATCCCTGGAATCTATTTCATTTTCTATTACCCAGAAACTGAAAATGTCACTGATGTTCAGTAAAATGGCTAAAACTGGATAATAAGACAATCAAACAGAGGAAAAGATTTTGAAACTGTATACAGTTAATTAGGTTTTAAATAACAGTTGACTCCACAATGGAGAACTACTCTTTAATGAATGAAATAAACAAATATGATACACTATACAGACTGCTTTCTGAAGGATAACTTCTATTTTAAGTTGTGCCAAATTACTCCTGATAAAAACTCTACCAAAAATAATTTTTCCCTATAAAGACTTAAATAATGTTTAACTCTACAGATAATACAGATTATAAATAGGAAAAGATCTTAACATGTTTTAATTCAGCAGTGTTCCTAAATGATCTTCTCATAAATATTTTTGTTATGATTACTTGTTTCCCAAATAAATGCGTATCTTGTACATATGCATATTTTTATATTAATAAAATTTACTTATGTTTAGCAATATTCTATTATATACACTAAGATATTTTTAATATGCACATTATAATAAGAAAAGGTGACAAGTGCAATTCATAAGCCTTTAACAGTTTGAAGCACTGAGTATAGACAAGGATTAATAAAAAGTACTTGGCCATGTTTAAATCTCTTCTTTTATATTTGTTATCTGTACAACACCATAGGTCTTTGATAATCCAAATAAGCTAAAGATAGACATTTCTGCTAACTTTCAAAGCTTATTTTGGAATAAAAATGAAGATCTACAAGGATCCTAAGAGACATGAGTTTCTTTAGTGTTAAACCCAGTTAGTGAAGGTGAAGAGAAAACGTATGAGCCTAATTGTAAGGTACCCTAAAAGCAAAGAAACTAACAGAATGAGGGAGGATGTTACTAAAATTTTCACTCATTCATAATAATCACATCACATTATTTTTCTTTAATATTCCTCAGAAATTTGCCAGCAATTTTAGTGATTCTTTGAATGGCAAATGAAGGACTTTATCATGAAAAATACAATCAATAACTGACAGTATTATATATTAAATAAACCTAGGTGAGAAACCAGACCTTCTAATTACAAATAAGCAATGAAGAATTTCCAACCACCTCTGGGGATCAAGCAAAAGGTGACATTTCACTGAACTAACTTGATTAAGTTTATGTCACAATAGAGGATTTTTACTTTATATGATATTTGTAAATCTCTCTCGAACAGAGAATGAATCCTCATGTCAATACACCCATTACCTCTTAATTACTGTGGAGGTGCTCACTCAATGCACTGCTGGTAGCAATTTTATATGTTAGGATAACTGCAGAAGCCATCTGATAAATAAAGAGCTAAGACAACAATAGGGAAATGAATGTTAGGACTGCACAGTTTTAGACAAATATTTATACCTGTTTTTGAAAGCCTGCCTATGCTTTTGCTGCTCCCAGAACTATCACCTCTTGTCAGGACCGAGATTCCACTGAAGCTGCTGGCTTTGGTTACAGCAGGCTTGAAGTTTCGGAGGGAACTGTCTGAATCTGTGCTGCTCCAGGGCCGTGGTTCAGAATACTTCAGCTCATTCTCAGTGCTGCTTTGATGGCTATTT
Source organism: Proteles cristata cristata (assembly GCA_017311185.1). Classification (NCBI taxonomy): domain Eukaryota; kingdom Metazoa; phylum Chordata; class Mammalia; order Carnivora; family Hyaenidae; genus Proteles; species Proteles cristata. Next base: position 1,134,650 of record JAESUZ010002383.1, read on the forward strand.
GTTGATCTCCCTGAAGCATCTTTATTAACTCTGTAATTTAGAAATAAAACTTTGAGAAGCTAACAGGACAAAAGGGGAAAGAACATAGAAAAAAATTGTCTGAGTTTTCAATACTACATGAAAACATGCTTCCAATACCTAAATATCTGACGCCTCTGCTGGGTACTACTAGCATCCTCGTCTTGGATTCTGTTGGCATTTTAATAAGACATTTTAATTTTTATTAGCATCAGTCAGATAGTTAACAAATGAATGTTAAAAATTCCCTCACCTTTTGTCAATAATATAATTCTCTTGGGAACACAGGGACTAGAAAGAAAGAAGAAATATAAAAAGTTGAGATTTTGTCAAATACATAATGCATCCGTAAACTGGTGACGGCAACAAAAATCATGTGTAATAATATGTAAAAAGTATCACCTAGCCCTGCTCCCAAAATCCAAAAGAGTGATAAGGGCACATAAACAACAATGAAATTATTTTTGGCTTGGAGACCCTATGCTTACTTTTAACAGATACACATACTGAAGCCATTCGATTTTGTGGTACAAATTAATTTGAAATTCAAATAATCTCTTCCAAACAAGTGAATCCCTTTTCACTATTCTGTACTAAAGGTGTACATCGATCTGTAGATTCCACCTCATTCACTCAATAAATATTTTGATCACCTATGCTTTGGTTGTAGCTGGAGCAGTGAACAAGCAAGCAGTTATACCTCAATGCAGCTCAAAACCAAATTGCTCTAATGCTATTAACTTAGTTCAGGCAACCACCATTTTTACTTGTATTATTACAACAGTCTTGTATCTAGTTTTCCAGCCACTAGTTTTCCCCTTTTCATCCAATTTAAACAACAAACGTCACAAAAGTCTTTCTAAAATGTCAATCTTATCACACCGCTTCCCTCCTTTAACAGCTCTCTGCTGTTCACACAGGGGTCAGCAAACTATGGTCAGCCACCTGTTTTTACAAATAAAGTTTACTGGAACACAGTCATGCCCATTTACATCATATATTTTCTATGTCTGCTTTCACATTAAAAAGGCAGATTTGAGTTGTTGTAATAAAAGACCGCATGGCTCTAAAAGCCTAAAATACTAATTATCTGGCTCTTTATGAAAAGGTTTGCTGACTCCTGCTCTAGCTAAAGACCCAACCACCTTAACCACCTTTCAGGGACAGGTCATCTGCTTCCTGCTTATTTCTCTAATCTAAACTTCCCTCGCTCCCTGTGTCACCTAGTCCAGTTCCTCTGAATTTTCCAGTCCTCATGTGTTAACTTCTCCTTTACTTCTGGGCCTCTGCAAATACTGACTCTCTACTTGGAACACTTAACTCCCTTGGAGTCTCTTTTTGGAAGCTAACTCTCCCTCTCACTCCTCAGTTCCGTTTCGTGATGTTTCTTCTCTGCTGTGTCCCTTATTTTACCTTCATGTCTCCACACACATCATAGACCATATTGTCATTTCTTGGCTATTCATCAGGGTAGAGACCTCATCAATCTCACAAACTACAGACAGAATTACATCTAGTTTATTAGGCTCTGAGTGCAGCAGACCTGGGCTGAAATCCCAAACTCTTGTCATTTTCTAGCTACACGATCTTTCACTACTTAGCCTCCTCAGCCTTCAGTTTCCTTATCTGTAAGATAAAGACAATGATAATATCAATCATAGATAGTGCTGTTTGGAGGATAACTTATTTTAAGTATAAATGGATGTGTCCTCCAGTGCCCAGCACAGCACCTACTTTAGGTGCTCAGTAAGATTTTTATGAATATTAACTGATAGTTTGGATTTTAATGATACTCTTTGTTTTTTTAACATTGAAGAAATTTCCATCTCTGGCAATGTTAACACAAATTACATACACTCATATATCCTAGAATAAAACACAGTACTAAACAGAATGGGTGCGTAAGAGACACTGGCAAAATCAAACTACATCTTTTCTCAAATGTATGTATAAAGTAATTACCCACTTTAAAGATTTCTTTCACATAAGCACTTAAAAGTAGACAATATTAATCTAAAAATTAGTTTTATTTTCGATGCTCAGCATCGCTCCTCATCAGGGAAATACAAATCAAAACCACAATGAGATACCACCTCATGCCAGTCAGAGTGGCTAAAATGAGCCAATCAGAGAACTCTAGATGCTGGCGAGGATGTGGAGAAACGGGCACCCTCCTACACTGTTGGTGGGAATGTAAACTGGTACAGCCCCTCTGGAAAACAGTGTGGAGGTTTCTAAGGAAACTAACAATAGAACTCCCCTATGACCCAGCATTAGCACTGCTAGGAATTTACCCAAGGGATACAGAAATGCTGATGCATAGGAGCACATGTACCCCAATGTTCATAGCAACACTCTCAACAATAGCTAAAACATGGAAAGAGCCTAAGTGTCCATCCACGGACGAATGGATCAAGAAGATGTGGTTTATCTATACCATGGAATACTACATGGCAATGAGAAACAATGAAATCTGGCCACGTGTAGCAACATGGATGGACCTTGAGGGTGTTATGCTGAGCGAAATAAGTCAGGCAGAGAAGGACAAATATCATATGTTTGCACGTATAGGAGGATTAGGAGGAACTTGACGGAGGAACAAGGGGGAGAAGAAGGGCGGAAATGGCGGGGGAAAGGGAGAGAGGCAAACCATGAGAGACTCTTGAATGCTGACAAAAACTGAGGACTGGTGGATGTGGGGGGGAGGAGGGGTGGGCATGGAGGAGGACACTTGTGGGGATGAGCACTGGGTGGTATGTGGAAACTAATTTGACAATAAACTATTTGAAAAAAAAAATTAGTTTTATTTTAAAAAAAAGGAACAAGTTATTGAGAAAAATCTACTACAAGTAGAACTTAGAGTCCATGATTTTGTAGACTATGATGAATGTTCTAAAATATCTCAAGTCTGTGAGAAGTTTCAAAGAAAAAACAATTATACGAACTACATACTCAGATCAATATACTACTCCTGTAGTCTATCAGCATGCAGCTGTTGAAATATTTATGTAACTGCTATAATGTAGCATTTTATAAACTATTAAGTTATTAACATGAACAAGACAGATTTCAGTATTTCGAACAAGTGACTTTATACATAACAAATACGGTTACAAATAAATGACCAATTGATTATAGAAGGACTGAGTGCCTCTAACCCATTTATCATATATTGTAACAGTGGGATCTAAATATAAATCAGTACATACATCTTGGGAAAATATTCGGTCTCTCGCTCTCTGGTACTCTTCCTCTCTTTCTTCTATAGATTTGCTTCTTCTGTCATCTTTCAAACGTATTCTCATCTAAAGAAATAAAAACAATTAACTCCTGGGAAAATTATCAACTGGGGGTCAGTCCAGCACCCAGAGAAAAGCTGCAGTCATGACAGATTACCTGATTATCATCTTTGTCAAAGCTGGAGTTGTCTCTCTTGAGGATATACCGTTTCTGAAAATCTTCACCTTTATCATCCTTAATATGTTCACTGAATTTCTGATCAGGTCTAAAAAATCCCCGAAGGGAACAGGAAAGACAGTACACAACCAGAAATGTTAAATACAACATTTTATGAATGCAAATTACCACTCATTAGTGCCGCTAATAATTAATATTTATGTTATCTCATTTACTCTTCATAATAATCTTATGAAAAGATATTAACTACCCTATGTTATGACTGAAAGGCCATATGGAAAATATACTGTGGGCTCTGGGACTGAACTATTTGGATTCAAATATTCAGCTTTACCACTTTAGTTGCTTCAGGACTTGTGTAAGTTACTTAACCTTTCTGTTCCCTAGTTTCCTCACTCGAAAATGAATTACAGTATACCTACTTCATAAGGTTGTTCTGAAAATCAAGTGAATTAATCAATGAACTTCATTTAAAACAGTAAACACTCAGTAGAAGTTTGTTATTATTATAAATATTACTGAAAAAAGCTGAGGTTCAAATGGCTAAGGCTACTGTCCAAGGTCAAGGGCAAGTGAATGACTGAGCCACAGTTGGAGCATTGGTATGTCAGACTCAAAGCCTATTTATCCTCTTTGCATTGCCTCCTCTAAATCTAAGAAAAAATTCTGGGAAAAAGAGAAAAGTATAGTGTTGCATCTTGTATTACAGTCTTACATCTGGTGTGATATAATTGAAAGCAATAAAGTTTTTTGTGGCTGATTTAATTAAAACTTAAGAGGCTAATTTCAAATTCAACCAAGAATTCTTAATTATAGTAGGTACATCTTTGTTTTACATTAATTGAAACAGGTTACAAAAGAAATAGTTCTTTTTTGGAGGTTCAAGTTGTATCCTAAACTAATAATTATAAAATTATAACAATACATTTTATGGCTGATTCTTCTTTCCTCTACAGAAATGTTGCAAGTTCTAATGGGATCCTGAAGACATACATAAGGTTGTAGTCCATGGAAAATTAAAATGATATAAAACTTCCCTTTCTAAAATATACTGTCAGCTTCAACAAATTAATTTAATACTCTTATGACTTAATAACATCCTATTATAAAATTGGAATTACTCTTTTGAAATACATGGTATGTAAAAATACACTTAGAGGTACAAGGAAAGTCTAACTGAAGCCCTGAGTAGTGTTTTACATATAGCTTAAATATGTATCATATAGTGACATAATATAATGTGAATACCAAGTAAATTTCTGAACCAAATAAACCTAAGTAATGACATCTTCAGCGTGACCATATCTATCATTATACAGAATATTCAAGCAATGCTTCTGGATATTTGTTTTAATCTAGTGAATTTTTAATAAAGTACTGTTTCTATATCCTGTCAAATTCTGCGAAATGAGATTTAAAAATAAAACTGATCTAAGTAAGTTGAAGAAATCTTTATTTTACAATGTACTTAGGTGAAACGAAGGGCAGATCCCCACACAGAGCTATATATATACAGAACTAAGAAGAACAAGAACAAGAGTAAAAACAATTTCATGACCAAACTGATAAGAAAAAGACTGCTTTCTTCAGCAGGAATTTGAACAATTGTCTATTTAGTTCTGAAGATGGTAGTATGTTGTTATTTCTGGCACAGGGTTACCCTGTTTACTTAGATCAACTATTTTTGTAGCTGTTCAAAGTCATCTTTTCTTACTGAAGGTGTCTGTACTTGGGTGTGAGAGTTACTCCAAAGTCAACTCTAAGGTTTAACCAAGGGCCTGGCAACTTTTCTAAGAGCAGCTGGATTCCCACACCAAATAGCATTGGCAGGCATTTCAGCTAACCTTAAGACTGTCTTACCTCTTTCTTTTATAGATGCCTGAATTTACTGCCCTGCAATCGCCAACTTCCCGCTCCATTGAGACACCCCAGTGGACACCGGGTTGTTGACATCCACAACACCACTGGTTCAAGGCTGGAGCGGGTAATCTGCCTATGAGGAAAAGGTAAGTTTGCATTTATTCAATGTGGAGCAGATCTCTAAGGTTTTCTGATTTACAACCTTCTTCATATTCCAGAAGATATAAAATAAGAATACAGTGTAACTTCAATGATCTGAATGTCTAGTTATAATTACGCTACTAATCCATTCTTTTTTAATTACATCATAAACATTACATTTAGCCAAACTTATGATTACTTTGATAAAGAGAACCTTAAAGCTTTCTGACATCATTCATAGCATTCAAATAACTGAGGTTACACTGTATTGAAAACCTTAGAGAGTCATCAGTCGAAATGTTAGACAAAATGCCTGCTAATGTACATGTGTTTGGGTATCCAGCAGCTCTGAGTAATGTTGAAAGGTATTGGTTAAATGATTTTGAGTTCTATTCACCTTTAGTTCAGTCATCTTATGGTTGCTATCCTATTTGAGCTACAATTAATTGGGAAATGACTAACTGATGAGGATATTATTAAAAGAGTAAGGAATAAGCAGAGAAAAATTAAGTAAGATTCTCATTTGCAGATAAAATTATCCCTAAAGGAAGACAAGGTCCTTTTCAAAGATATCTATCTTCATTAACTTAATATTAATTGTAGGAATAAACATTTAAAAATTCTAGGTTCCACCAATGTATTTAGTTGAAAAAATACTATATGCAATGGATAAAACCAATTTTATACCCATAAACAATACGACAGCTATCAAAGTAAAGGTCATTGTTAACAGAAGGCACATAAGTGAATAAATACAACCATGCAAATGAATAGTGCAGAGGTAAGACCCTAGTAGCCATCTCTATCAAAATAACACTAGCATTCTTCACAAAGCTACAACAATTCTAATATGTGTATGGCACCAGAAAAGACCCTGAATAGCCAAAGCAATCCTGAAAAAGAAAACCAAAGATGGAGGCATCACAATTCCAGACTTTAAGCTGTATTACAAAGCTGTAATCATCAAGACAGTGTGGTACTGGCACAAAAAAAGATACTCAGATCAACGGAACAGAAGAGAGAACCCAGAAATGGACACATAAACCTATGACCAACTAATCTTTGACAAAGCAGGAAAGAATATTCAATGGAATAAAGACAGTCTCTTCAGCAAATGGTGCTGGGAAAACTGGACAGCGACATGCAGAAAAATGAACCTGGACCACTTTCTGAATACCATACACAAAAACAAACTCAAAATGGATTAAAGATCTCAACATAAGACAGGAAGCCATCAAAATCCTAGAAGAGAAAACAGGCAATAGCCTCTTTGACCTTGGCTGCTGCAACTTCTTACTTGACATGTCTCCAGAGGGAAGGGAAACCAAAACAAAAATGAACTATTGGGACCTCATCAAGATAGAAAGCTTCTGCATAGTGAAGGAAACAATAAGCAAAACTAAAAGCCAAGCAATGGAATGAGAAAAGGTATTTACAAATGACATGTCAGATAAAGGGTTATCGAAAATCTTTAAAGAATTTATCAAGCTCAACACCCAAAAAACAAATCATCCAGTGAAAAAATGGACAAAAGACATAAATAGACACTTTTTCAAAGAAGACATCCAGATGGCTAACCAACACATGAAAAGATGTTCAACATTACTCATCATCAAGGAAATACAAATCAAAACCACAATGAGATACCACTTCACAACTGTCAGAATGACTAAAATTAACAAATCAGGTAACAACAGATGTTGGTGAAGATGTGGAGAAAGAGGAATCCTTTTGTTCTGCTGGTGGGAATGAGGACGAGCAGGGCCTCCCTGGAAAAAAGTATGGGGGTTCCTCAAAAAATTAAATATAGAACTACCCTATGACCCAGCAATTGCACTACTAGGTATTTATCCAAAGGATACAGGAGTGCTGATTTGAAAGGGGCACATGTACCCTAATGTTTAGGGCAGCATTATCAACCACAGCCAAAGTATGAGAAGAGCCCAAATGTCCACGGACTTATAAATGGATAAAGAATATGTGTTATTATAGAGTGGAGTATTGCTCAGCGATAAAAAAAAAAAAAAAAAAGAAATCTTGCCATTTGCCACAACATGGATGGAACTAGAGTGTGTTATGCTAAGTGAAATAAGTCAGTCAGAGAAAGAAAAATATATGGAGTTCACTCATATGTGGAATTTAAGATACAAAACAGATGAATGTAAGGGAAGGGAAGCAAAAATATAAAAATAGAGAGGTAGACACTATAAGAAACTCTTAAATACAGAGAGCAAACTGAGGGTTGCTGGCAGGGTGTTGGATGCAGGTAAGGGCAAGAGGGGTGAGAGGCAATATGGAGGACACCTGAGATGAGTACTGGGTGTTACATGTAAGAGATAAATCACTAATTTCTATTTCTGAAATTATTACTACATTTTATGTTAACTAACTTGGATTTAAATAAAAATAGACCCTAAGAGAAGTATAGCTTCAAGAAAAGCAGAGAAGTAATTAATTTTAGCATTATCTAGGTCATTTGAAGCTGACTGCTGCTCATTACCACAGACTCACTGCTGCCACATTATGAAATTGATATAGAAAATTCCAATAGGCAGATTACCACCAAAGTATAAATTTTAGCTGAACTTAATTAGTTGCTTTAGGATTAGTTTTAGAAACTGGCAGAGGAGGGGCGCCTGGATGGCTCAGTTGGCGGAGTGTCCAACTCTTGATTTCAGCTCAGGTCATGATCCCAGGGTCATGGGGTTCGAGGCCCGTTTTGGGCTCTGTGCTTAGCATGGAACCTGCGTAGGATTCTCTCTCTCTCTCTCTCTTTCCCCCCTCCCCGTCTTAAAAAAAAAAAAAAATAGGTGCTGTGTACATGTTAAAATTTTAGGTGCCTCTGCATTGAGTTTTTTAGTTCTAAATACCAGCACTGATGATGTAATTCACGAACACTATAAAGGTATCATCTTTTTAAGCAAATGGCTCTTCTCAACTCCTTATAAACTTTCCTCAGTTAATTGTACACAGCTCAAAAGGAGGAATATAGCATTATGGATAATACTATATTAACCAACAGCCCCACCTTCGTGAGATTTGTGGGAGAAAGAAGCAAAACCAGAGGTTGAAAGGATGGTAAAATGATGGAAGATAAATTGAAAGTGAGGGTATCAAACTTTGCCTCAAAAAAAAAAAAAAAAAAGCAACAAATTTGCCTAAGATTGGCCACAGCTATCTAAATTACATTAATTAAAAAAATCTAAGTGAATGTTTTTGAAACATCACTGCTACTATGATTTCTAAAGTTTTTTTGTTTTTGCTTTTTTAAACCAGTCCTCATTCATCTGCCTTATTTTAGTCTAGACTGGTGCATTTTGTACCTGGTATGCTAAATGTATTTGTGGCCCTATTACATAAGGTTGTCATAAAGCTGCTAAAACCAATGGGAAAACCTCAGATGAAAGGTGCTGTAGAAAGATAAAGTATGATCACACACATACTTAACAAATGCCTATATTTGTTGATACTTACATTCTTGTATTGCTAGTTTTGTTTACTATGACAGACTTCCCACTCTGATCAACATTGTGGTCTAATCCAAAGTAAGCAGCTACTCTGTGTAATAGCATCCTATGGTAAGATGTCATTGGGGGAAATTTTTTACGTGGAGACCTAGAAGTAGAAGAAAAACTAATTTAGTACATCAAGGAGAACGATGATGACAATTTGTTTTCTTGTTAAATGTCAGGACTTACTCATTATTACCAATGAAATCTAAAATTTCTTGTTCCAATTTCAACAGCATCATTCTGTCCCTGAAACAAAATATGGAGACACTCATATATAAAACTTAACAATGAAATAATCATAAACCCTGAATTATTATGGCTAATTTTTTTCCTAAAAACTGTACAATGAGGAGTATCACAAGCTTAATGCTAGAAAATACAGATGATTTCTAAAAAAGGAATATTTAAAAAAAATTAAAGATGACTGTTTTTAGTTTAATTTCTTATGGACAATTTCAGACATATACAAATGTTAAAGGAACTATGTAATGAATCACAATGTAGCCTTTATTCAACTTCAATAATTATCAACACATGGCCATTCTTAAAACAGATATTTAGATCTGCTGAGTGTAACTATATTGGAGTCTGTTCTGTTGATACGTGCATAATAAGAGCATGTTAATCTTTTATTTTCTTACTAAAGCTGAGAAAGAGCAAGAAAACAGACATCTTTATCTAGGTTCATGACTTTGTTATGCTAAACTCCATAGAAACAGTACTCTAAAGAACATGCAATGCCAGTAACAACAGGAATACTCCTAAGGGATTCTAATGCTAGTATACAGATGCAACTATAGCAGAGAAGTATGAACTACATACTAATTCTGACTCAGAAGGAGAAGCCTTTTCAAATCATTCTGTAAACTTGTATTATGTATTTTTAAGACTTAGGAAATTTTTGATCCAAAAATAAAAATGAACCCCAGGCCTTCAACGTGAAAAATAAAGGGCTCTAGGGAGTACCTGCATGTGCTCCTTTATACCACTAGAGTCCTATTTAACGCATATATGCTGTAACAATAAATGGTATCACTACTCCCCAAAGGACTTCTTTGCTCACATACCAAGAACATGGCTCAAAAGAGTATTCTTGTGCTCACTGGAAATTTCATGTGCTTGAGAAACGAACAAACAAATACACCCAGAGAACCTTAAAACCAGAAGTAGCTTCTCAGATCATTCAGTTCCATCTCTGATCAAGAAAACTAGGCCAAAGGTTAATGTTTCCCTCTCAAATAAGTAATACATAGTCTGTCTCAGACTCTAACAGAGCAGAGAATCTATTGCCCCTGCTTAAGCAGCCTGAAAGTCTATACTATACACCAGCACTGAGCTGTTTTTTTTTTTTTTAATGTTTTTTATTTATTTCTGAGAGAGATAGCGTAAGCAGGGAAGGGTCAGAGAGAGAGGGAGACACAGAATCTGAAGCAGGCTCCAGGCTCTGAGCTAGCCGTCAGCACAGGGCCCGATGCAGGGCTCAAACCCACGAACCATGAGATCATGACCTGAGCCAAAAGTCGGACGCTTAACCGACTGAGCCACCCAGGCGCCCCAATCAGCACTGAGTTTTGACCTTTCCTCTTCATTGCAAAGAAGTCTCATAAAACAAAGTGATACTTTTGACCATACATTTTTCTCCTGAAAAACCAAGAGAAAAACATGCCTACCTGGTGACTGCAAATGCAAAGGTAAAATGGGATTACATTTGAAAACAAATTCTAGCAACATTCAATTCTGCCCCCAAACCTGGTTCTCCTTTAGAATTCCTCAACTCAGTAAGTGGCACTATCTTTTATTCAGCATAAAAGAGTAAGAAGCATTTTTGGCTTGCTACAGTCCCTTTTCTAATTCTCCTATGCAGTTAACTACTACTGCAAGTTTTTTTTTTTTAATTCTTTTAATGCTTATTTTTGAGAGAGACAGAGAGAGAGAGTGCAAGCAGGGGAGGGGCAGAGAGAGAAGAAGACACAGAATCTGAAACAGGCTCCAGGCTCTGAGCTGTCAGCACAGAGCCTGACGTGGAGCTTGAATCCATGAGCTATGAGATCATGACCTGAGCTGAAGTGAGATACCCAACCAATTAAGCCACCCAGGTGCTCCACTAATGCAAGTTTTACCTACCTTCTATCAACTTTTCTTTTATTTCCACTGCTGCTAGCCTGGATTCAAGCAAGCAGGATCTCTGGCTTGACTACTGTAAAAGCAGTCTATTGTTTCTCTGTGTCTTCCCTCATTCCCTCCTTATCTATTCTACCTGGACAGCCCTAATGATCTTTTAAAAACATGTTCAGTGACAGGGCACCAGGATGGCTCAGCTGGTTAAGTGTCCAGCTTTGGCTCCGATCATGATCTCACACTCCTTAAGTTCAAGCCCCACATCAGGCTCTGTGCTGACAGCTCAGAGCCTGGAGCCTGCTTTGGATTCTATGTCTCCTACTCTCTGACCCTTAACTGCTCACACTCTGTCTGTCTCTCTCTCAAAAATAAACTTTAAAAAACAACAACACATGTGTGACCACATGTTATTGCCTTGATTAAATATTTATCACAGGCTTCCCACTGCTCTGACATTAGAAATAAACATCTGTAATGGGGCCTACAAAGTAAGCATGATTTGGTCTTTACCTCTTCAGACTCATCTTCTCCTTAATAACAAAACTCTTATCATTTTGGTTATCTGTCTTGCCAAGCTCCTTCCTGTCTCAGGTTACTTGAACATGTTTTCCTTTGCCTCGAACAACTTCCTATTTCTTAGAATCTGTTTCTTTCATACTTTTCTTTAAAAGCATTTAATACAATTATCTTTGTATAGTTATTTGGACTATATAAAGAGCTCAACAAATGTATCTAAATGGAATCAAGTAATCAAATAATTTCACTCATAAAGTGTTTTAATTTTTTCCCTGAAAGTTTTATAGGAAATTTTTACTTCACTGAGATTTTTACTCCTCCCCTCCTCCTCATCCCCACAAAAGGACTTATCTGTATAATTATAAGACCGTCTTTTCATCTAACCTTTTGAGCGCAACATGTCTTGAGATGATCTAATTCTCAGTAACTTTCCTTATGCATTTTATTTTATATACTTATTGTTTAAAAAATGGAATCTGAGGCAATTTATTAAGCATTCATGAAGCAGTACTTTCAAGTTGATCTTCTGTTTCACAGGTAAATGCAAACATATAATAAAAGTAGTAGATCAATCGCTTTTAAAACCAATATGGAGGTTAAAACACATGAATAAAAGCAATTATATCTACAAAAATCAATCACAAAATATATGGATGTAAAATGTGGTATCATATATATCAAACATGGGGGGTAGTAGTAAAAATTTACTACTATTAGAATGTGTTCAAACTTAAGTGACCATCAACTTCATATAGACTGTTAGACGCATGTTATATATGGGCACAGCAGTAACTACAAATCAAAAACCTACACTAAATACACACACACAAAGAGAAAGGAATCTAAGCATACCACTAATCAAAGTCATCAAAGCACAAGGGAAGAGAGCAAGAGAAAAAGAAAGGAACTGAGAAGTACAAAAATGACCACGAAACAATTAACAACAAAAAAAAAGCCTTTAAGTATATCCCTATCAATAATTACTTTAAATGTAAATAGACTAAATACTTCAATTAAAACACATAGGGTAGGTGGATGGATAAAAAAACAGGATCCATCTATACAGTGTCTAATTTCAGACCTAAAAATACGTGCATACTGAAAGTGAAGGGATGGAAAATGACCATGCAAATGGTAACAGGAAAAAAAACAAAACAAAACAAAAAAAAAGCCAGGGTAGGAGTACTTATATCAGAAAAGATAGGAAAAAAACAAAATTCGCTTTCTGTTTTTCAACAGTAGGTAAAAGATCTGTGAAATGTGTTTCAGTGAATGTACTGCCACTGAAAAGAAATTTCTGTTACTCTATGAAAGAAAAATCTAACAATTTTACTAGCCATTGATGCATATTCAGGCTGTTTTTCCTTTTTTTCCCCCTTTCACATGTAGATCTATGGATTGCAGAGGATTTCTAATCATTATCTGGACCACTTACAAAATAAAATAAGCCCTCCTGCCTAGTTTACTAAACTTTTAGTTACTAAGAAGTATAACTTGTTAGAAAAATAAGACTGGTAATTTCCCTAAATTCTTAAGATTTACATTTCCTGCCTTTTATCCACCATAGCTTAGCCCAGGCTTCCTGTAATCTGTAATCAAGGTTAGATAATGTTGGTGATGATAGTAAGTTAGACGATAATAATCCTTTACAGAAGCACTGCATATAGGACTCTAACACATCCACAAATTTCTGAAGGCATAGGTTTAGCAAATGAACCTACAAGTGGGCATACTTAGTGAAATCATTATATAACCTTTTAAAGGGAACCAACGTATGCTATTATTTAAAAATTAATAAGAACAGGGATCTCAATCAAACTAATACATAAGCTCCTACCTTAATCAAAGAAGGAACAATCTTTTAGTTATTATACCAGAACTTTTCATTACTCCACTAGTCATTATACCAGAAATAACTTTAGAGAGCCTATATGCAACAAGCATACCAGTGGTTAAAAAAAAAAAAAAAAAAAGGCAGAAACAATAATGCTTCCATGTGACTACCCCCACCTTTCCAACATTCCATATAAGCTTGGTCAAAATTCTGTAACAGATAATGACTAGTTAGTACAGCCTCTGCAAATACTTCTTGCAAACAGTAATTCCAGATAAACTGTTACTTAACATCTGGAGTTAAGTTTATTTATTTGGCTGAGAATAAGACAAAGATTTAATGATGATAAGAAAAATTCTGAAATGAAAGGCTGACTAAATTTCTGAATCACTAAAAACAAATCTGCTTAAAATCTAATAGAATTCTCTGAGCAATATTCAATCTTGAAAGTTTCAGTGGAAACTCACTATACTTATACAACATTTGCACCATGTAGATGTGGCAACTGTGTTTTCATTGAGAGAACATGGAGTCATAAGTTATTTCTTATAAAAATCTTTTTTCTCACAAAATTTAACATTAGCTACAACTTTCGAAACCATATCGACATTAGTAATAACTTATACATTAGCCATTATTTATGCTTATTCAAATATACATGCATACATAACTTAAAAAAAAAGGACTGATAATGCTACAACATGGATGAAACTTGAAAATACTATGCTAAATGAATGAGGCCAGTCCACAAAAGACATACACATGATTTCATTCATATGAGATGTCCAAAACAGGAAACTCTGTAGAGATATAGAGTAGAACTCAGAGCATAGAAAGGTGGTAGCTAAAGAATAGGGGGTTTCTTTTTGTAGTGATGAAAAGTTCTAAAATTGTCTGCAGTGGTGGCTCTACATATCTGTAAACATACTAAGAACCATTAAATTGTACACTTAAAAATACATATGCAGATAACTTTAAAACTTTTATATTTTAGAAGCAGAGAACTGTACAACAGAAAAAAATCTGGGATGTATAAAAAGAGATTCCTAATTGTTATTCTTACTGAGGTCTCTCCTATGGGTTCAGAGAAATGAAAAATCCATCCTATCTTGCTCTACGGAAATTAGCTAGGTATTTCCTACCCTCAACCCACTGAGTTCTGGTTTCCCCCATCCCATCCCAAATGAAACAATTTGTTAAAATAGCCACGATCTTCCTAATTTCTTAATCTAATGGACTGGTTTTGGTACTTCTATTTTCATGTCCCTGTGTTATTTTATCTTCCATTAAACAGCTGCCCCCATTCGATCTCTTGCCCAACTTCTACGATAAATGTTCTCATGATTCTTCTGTTTTTAGAACTTAGTCTCTTCCTTTCTCATCTACCTTTTCTATATTGTCTCTCCACAGAATTTTTCCCTTATTTACTTCATCTCTTAGGGCAAACTCATCCTTCTCAAGCTTCATCTCTACTAATGACTCCTAATCCTATTAGTCAGGTCTCATATACTTGAAAACCAGAGCCTTTTAACTGCTGAGAGACCACATCTCCTGTTTTTTCATCAGCCATCTCAAACTATACTTAGAACGTGCCCTATTCCATTCAGGCTTGCCCCTCACCCACTTTCTCAGTTAATGGGACTGTCATGCTAGCCAGAAACCTAGTAGCTATTCTGTTCTACTCTATCACCTCACATCAAATGATCACTAGGTCCTGCCTTGATACTTCCTGAGGATCTTCAAACATGTCGTTTCCTCTCTATTCTTCTCTATGGTGTCCTATCCATAGGACAATATATTCTTTGTTGGCCCCTCATTGCCAAAGTAATCTTTCTAAAATACAAATCTGATTACGGAATTACCCTACCCAAAATTCTTTAGTTACTCTTCAACTCAGCACCATATTCAGTACTTCTTAAATGGTGTGCTATTGACTATTTTTCTTTTCATCGTCTTAAAGATATCTTTAGGATCCCTGGCATCCCAGCAGCACTCCACACTCACTGGGATTCACCACCCTACAGCATTGGTACAATCGAGCTCGAGAACAACTGGATATGGTCTGTCTTCATACCTCACCAACATTTTTCCCATCACTTCTAGAATCCCTTGCCACATTCCTCCCTGCTAGACTTTCCTTGGACATACTAATTCCTCTCTCACACTATTGTGCCTTGGTCAGTGCACTTCTATCTATCCTAAAATGCCTTTCTCGTGTTTCTCTATATGTATAGCTTCCACTTAAAGCAATATGAATTTAAGGCTCAGCCCAGGCATTACTTTTTCAGTAAAGCCTTCCCATATCCTATCAAAAAGAGGTTGGGGCTCCCTCCTTGTGTTTTTATAGCACCTCCAAAAACTTCTTTTACAACCTCAATTCGATTTTAATTATATATTCTATGTGTTTTCCTAGCTCAGACACAGTGAATACCTTAAGATAGGGATTATATCTTCATCTTTCTATCTACAGTGTTTTTAGCACAAAACTTGGAACATGACAGATGCTCAGTAAATGCCTTTTTAATGAACTAATGAATTAATCATTCTGTTGTGACCACCACTGAGGAATAAACTTGAACTGAAGAAAAAAAAAGTCAGGCAGACTTGTCTTATTTTCTCTTCACTCTATACTATACTCCTTCAGCCCTGTATACAAGGAGATCACTTTTCATTTTGGTGGTTCTCTTTCTGGGGTTTATGTTAAATGTACAACAGAAAACCATGATGATACTGAATACAATAAATCTTTAATGAAAATAAAGATGATCTTGAAGCATGACATGAGATAAGCCTCAAAGAGACTACAGAGAGTTATTCCTGTTATCTTCCACATGCATATACCCAAAGAAAGTGTTTTACTTTCATTTTAATGGATGTTAAAGAACTACCACTCTGGGAAGCTAATATCTGGAGGTGGGATTCTTAGCCTTGGAGTTTTCTAGCCCACAAAAGTGTTTGGCAGATATTTTGTAGATAAGACTTTTGATGGGGAGAAGGCCACAAAGGGGTCAATGACCTGCCAGAAAGTTAACATGTGTTCATTCATTAGTACCCTGGCAACACAAAGGGTTTCACAGTGACCCATATAAGGACCTTAAAAATCTTTAGGTTGAAGGTTAATACACAAGAACGAACAAAAATTCTGCATTCAGCTAAGTTCAAAAACTCAAAATGAATACACTAAGCTCTTATTTGGTTGAGAGTATATTTTAAGGGAATTTTTTTTTCTTTTCCACAATTCATTATTACCTCTCTACCTCAATTTTGACTCTCAATTAAGAGTCAAAATATCTTGATGATTCTGTATTTCCAAAAATTCCTACAAAAAGGATGAATTGTTTTTATATCACGGGACACGAATAATGCAAAAAAAAAAATTATACATGTGCATACAGTAGACCAACAACATCTTAGCCCTAGGAAACTAAAATGTTTCTGGTGTACTTTAAACACTGCAATCTTATTCTAATATTCTAACTCAGTAATGAAAACAAACACAGCAAAATTATGGTACTCCAAGCAATGTAAACTTAGAAATTTAATTTTTACCTGGGATTGTTTTTTAATGTATTTACTAAAAATTCATGTAGATCTATGCCAGTTGAATCAGTGTATTCTTGACTGGAATCTAAAAAACAATAACACAAAAACCCAGTATAAAGTTGTTTGAAAACAAATCCTTTTCCCTTTCACACATGATGCATATTTTTTAAAAAATGAGATGCCCCACATGGGGAAAAAACTGATAAGGAAGGCAAAGGGAATTTATGATGAACTCAGATGACCACAAGCTTTCTACTCCCATATAATGAGCATGACATATATTTATATAACTGCATGTACATGCATATTCTTTAATATTTTTCTCTCACACATGCCATGCCAGTTCAATTTACTCTAAAGTCTTTAAAGACCCTTTTATATACTCACCACAATTCTCATGATCAAAAATGCCTCAAGTGAAAAATTAGAATTAAATAATTATCCATATTTAGCACAAATTAAGACAGCTTAGTTCAGTTATGAATATAAGTAGAGGCAGTAATTTAGAGGTAGGAAGGAACTCTAGTTCTGAAAGAGTTTTTAGATTTAATCAAGTCTATCACCAAAGGCTTGCTTTCAAAATAGTTTTTCAAATATTCATGTTTAAGTTCTTCCCCTTAAATGTAATATACTATTTGTAATACTGGCCAATGTAACTGGTTTTATAAAGAAGTACTGTTATTGACTTGAAATACTAGATGATGAAGTTCCTTGAAATCTTTATAAAAGATCAACCTTCTGGGTTTCTAAGAATACTCTTACTGGATACTGAATATTTTGGAATTAGCTTGTTGTATCATACAGAATTCAAGAGTAAGATTATTTTTAGCAGAATCAAGTATTCAAATTATACTGTTCTAGTCTTTCATTAGGACAGACCAATTAGAGGTCAAAACAGTGATTCTGCCTCAGTGATTCTGGCATATGTTGCAGTTTTTTAGTTGAAGCATCTTAGTGATATTCATTTTTTTTTTTAATTTTTTTTTTTAATGTTTTATTTATTTCAAGGAGACAGAGACAGCGTGAGCAGGGGAGGGTCAGAGAGAGAGGGAGTCACAGACTGAAACAGGCTCCAGGATCCAGGCTGGCAGTCAGCACAGAGCCCGACGTGGGGCTCGAACCCACGAACCGCGAGATCATGACCGAAGCGAAAGTCGGACGCTTAACCGACTAAGCCACCCAGGCGCCCCTTATCTTAGTGATATTCAGAATCATGTTATGCCATTTTGCCCAGATGAGCAAATTATTTTGACACCCTTTCAGTCTGTTATCAGTTTTACTAGAGATATACTATATATAAAGTTTCAAGGGATAAAGAATAGAATAATTGACGGTAAAATTAAAATTTTGTTTGAAAACAGAAGTAAATTGCAAACCTCTTGATAACATTTTTCTGGGCAACTTATCACTGGCTTTTTCTTTTTCTGCTTCATCTTTTGAGGGCTTCTCCTCTTTTTCAAATGATTGCGTTAACTGGATCTGAATTTTCTCCTGTTGGAAGGCAAAATCAGTTATAAATGAAAATATAAAACAATTCAGTTACTACCATACATTTATATTTTTTGAGTGACACAAAACTGTTTGGAGAAAAAGGATAAAGATTTTTATGTTAACCAATTAGATTCTCATACTGGACAACAACTTAATATTTTACCATTTTTATCAAAGTCTTGATAAAAAAATGTTAAAATTAATGTTTTGAGTTCAATGTATCAATTTAAACATATCCTCAAAATTACTTTAGAGAACATAAATATTTTCTATATCACTCTGAATGTATCTACTTATAATAAAAACCCTGGAGGGTCAGAAGCAAGGTCTTCCTAGCCTATTTTTGTACTGGAGATACCATGAAAAGAATAATGACCATCAATCATGATGAGTGAGTGTCAAGTCAACACTTAACCAAAAAAAGTATTTTGAGTATCCATTATAATCTCACACTCTTCCATTCTCTTGCCATATAAAAATATAAGTACAAACTTTCCAAAACCAAATCCACACATCTGATTATTTTCTATTTATGATTGATGTATTACTGTTCCCCCTTCAATCACAATGTTTTAGAAAGCTTTCAAACCAGACTGTTTTCCTTCTGTATGTATAAAATTTAATATTGTAAAGTAACCATATTCTATAAAACAGAAAAAGAGAAAGAATTCTACATTCCATTTCATTTCAAAAATAACATTACATGTAATTTCAGAACCCAAAGAAATACTGGAAATTAATTTACATAACCTAAAAAGGTAAAAAAATAAAAATAACAACAAAGAAAAATCACAAAGCTCTGTTTATTCAGGCAAAGTCACAAAGGGAGAATAATTTCCAGACCATTTCTACTAAAGATGTAGGTATGACCTTTTTGTAGACTGAATGATAATTATTTAGTGATGAAAAACACTGATCAATTACTTCACCTTTCTCGGTGATGGCTGTGGTGGAGATAGATATAATAAGTCAACATCAAAAAGGATATAAATTTCAGGAGTTGAACTTGCAGGCACAGAATTTTATTAACCTTTTTTTAACCCATGTAATTTAGGGTTGCTGACTATTTTTATCTCTTTTTTTCTTTTGTTTCCTATTTCATCTCAGTTCAAATTTGTGCTTAGAATATAGGGCAGAAGCTCTGTACTGACAATTTTTACTAGAATGATGAACATCTGGCTTTATGCCATCCTTTGTCTTGCCTACCAAACTTCATATATTAATGAACTTCATACATTCATCAACTGGTAAGTCATTTTTCTCATTATGACTCATTTTCTAATCCACTTTCTTTATTCTATATCTAAATGTAAAACAGATATTTAAAAATGAATCCCAGAGCTATCTTTCAGTAGTAGAATATTACAGAAGCTTTCCTGACTTAGAGACCTTACTGCTAACTCAAAAATAATCTGTAGAATCCAGGTTGGAAGAGTTCAAATTTAGACCTTCACTAAAAGCAGCTTCCACTGAGTATCAGATTTCATTCCTAAATTCCCTTCCCAAAGCCCTACATTTTAATTACAGATATTAAACTATTTTATCAAGTTGAACTGTATTTAAAAATACAGTAGGCTTCACACACCATACACTAAAAGGCCTTGCTTTTAGTAGCAAATAAACAAGACATATTAAAAAACCCAGTATTCCTTTTAAATAGACTCTTCTGACTATAAATAACTGGAAGGATAGCAACATCTCCACAGGAAGCTGTAATTTCTTTACTCTTCATTCTGTCATTGACATCTGTTATTGAGGTCACTTCCCTCTCATAAGCTCTCATCAGACACAAGTGACATCTCTTTTTTAATTGCTTCTCAAACTTTTGACTAATGAGTTTTAGTGCAGATTAATTTCTCAAAAATCACATTCTGAAGTAGGCATTATTAATGGCAAAGTGTCTCTACTGCCAAGAATTAGATACTAGCATATTTCATGAGAAACAGTTTATTTTCTAACTCCCATTCACATGCGATTTAGTTAATTCAAGACTTGGAAGAAGATGACTTTCTACCAAAAGGAATAAATATCTTTTCCTCAGAGACAATAATAATGGGTTATTATTTGAAAATAAAAAAAAAAAATTATTGTATCCAAGAGAAAGTGAGAAAGAACCTATCAAGTGTAATATTGAACTCTGGCATAAACACCTTATTCATCATTCATATGCTATAACTTAGTTTTTGAACTTTATACAAACACAAAAATTATGTGATCAATAACGTATAACATCAATATACAACATATACTCTTGATATTAATTTTTTCACATGAATTTTCACTAGACATATGTATGGAATTTTCCCTCCAGTATTTTTCAGATTAGGTTAAAATGTACAAAGATCACATCATCCTTTTTCTCATAAAGTATGCATTTTTCTTTATTAATAGCCTAATGATGAATGGCCCTTTTCATTTCTTCAATATCTTTGGACTAATTCCAGGAGGCCAAGATGGTCTTAACAGTTTGGTCAATGGAATGAAGAAGTGAATTTTCAAAAGACATTACAATATCCACTGCTTCCCCTTGTATAGGTGTATTCTTTACTCTGACCTGTATAAAATAAATTTTAAGACTGCTATTTCAAAAAAACAATTTCATTGATTTCTTCCAAAGTATACCATAACCCTCTAGCCTTATTAACAACCACGTAAAAGCCAAAGGTTAACATTTAAAAATGTTCTCTAGGCAATAGTTCTTAATAAAACATTTTGACTGTATTTCTGCTTCTTGCTAGAAAGTTCATTATTACTAAAGCATATATATTTTATAGAATAAATACATAGAGCTATCTATGTAGTTAAATCTTAAATAAAAATCCTAAAATTTGAACCCTATGTTCCTGACACTTGAACAAATTTCAAAAGAAACTAATTTTTGTACATTCTTCAATGACAAAAAATAATTTTCAAAACCTTCCTTTTCTTGTATTTTGGAAACAAAGAAATGAAGTGCTTTTAAAAAACCCAACATGTTCTGAATATGTGACAACTATCTTTCATATCATATCATTCATTTCATATGAAGCTTTTGAGGGCATCAGCTTCTAAATCAAGGTAAAGTATAATAGTTTTTTTGGGGGGGAATTAATAAATGTACAATTGGCATTTATAAAGAAAAAAAAGACGTACAACCTGCCATGGCCTTTTTTTTTAACCCTTTCTGCATTTTAGTTACAGTTTCTTAAATAACTCAGCAGTTGCTTCAATTCTTTGAAAATTATTATTGATATAGAAGAGGATATCGGGCTGCTCAAACTCTGAAGTAGAACAAACCACCCAACAGGCAGTTATCACACTGATAAAAACATTGGTTAAGGGTCCTAAATTATTTATGGATAAATGTCCAAAGGTAACATGAGACAAAGATCAATGCATAGCTAAAATTATTAGAAAAGTAAAGTCATGGCATTAAAAAGAATATATAAAAGGCAAACTGAACCATTTGCTTGAACCTCTGTTATTTGATATTTTATAAGTACAGACAGAAGAGAAATTAGAAGTATTAAACTATTATAGCCAACCTAACTAGAAAACTGTCTTCAGCACGCATTCAGGTTAATAAGTAAAACAATATATCAAGCCAAAGTCTTGGGTAGTCTTCTCTTCACACACAAGCAGTAAGTATTTAATAAATTTATAAACGCCAAAAAAAAAGGGCAAATTTCATCACAATTATGCTAAGTAGAAATACTACTTTAATATAACTTTTCAATAGTAATTTATAATCCCTTAAAATCATATGCCCAGTTAATTCTATAATCTCTAAAATTTTCCAGAGACAAACCACTGCACCAAGTCTTAGAGTGAAGCAACAAGGGTTTTCCGACTTTTATCTGTATCTTCAGTGGTATTATAAAGAGTTTCACTCATTTAAAATAAAACAAACAAATGAAAACACATACATAATGCACACACATGCATATACAACTTTTATTTAACCTTATGAAAAAATACTCTCTAGGAAACAGGTTATTGTACCATGCCTTTAAATAACAATTTTTTTGTTTTTTTGTTTTTTTCTTTTTGTTTTTTTTTTACCTGGTTCTCCTGTGATATCTCTGCTGTAGGGGGTGGTGGAGATTCTTCACACACTGCAAGGCTCCGAACTAGCTTTAACTTTGAGCTCGACTAAAGAAAAGTATTTAAAATTAACACTACATTTCACAAATCTAGGGCATATCCAAAAGCCCCCTAGAGTTTAAGTTTCTTTATAGTTTCTGCCATGTATAAAAGTAGGTGAAATGCGTAAGTTAAATATATCATTAAACACCACTAAAACCTTTTGTTAAGAGGGAAAACAAATATAGTTCTGAAAACTATAGCAATAGCAAGAATGGGACTAATTCCAATTTCAAAAACCAAAGAATGGTAAGAAAGCCATTTTCTCTATAGACAGAGAACCATTAAAGATATAAAAGCAATGCACAAAAGCGACTAGGCAAGACAAAAACCCCAAATAAAACAAAATAAGCTTTCTGCCCCAAACAAAATATGACAAAACTAAACTGAATGCAGCGCTGTATGAAAATAAGGATTCATCAAGCATGAAGGAAGGCCCTTGGCATGCCAGCACAAAATATTTACTATACCTTAGACCTTTTTCCTGTCTGTCCAAAGGACTGCAATGGCCGCTGAACACACAAGAAAGAGCTGTATTAAATTTCATACTGAAACAAAAATGTTTGTTGCTTAATTCATAATCCTAAACCACAGAGAAACTATCTGCACAAAGTATTGGAAATGAGGAAGTCAAAGTTGGTGTTAAGTAAAAAAGTACTGATTCCTCCCAGAATCACACTTAACAGAATATTCTCTAAAACCCTTCTATGAGTATTTTGGTATTTTCTTTAAGTCAGCAAATGGCCAAAACTTCCATTTAACTGAGCTAAATGAACTTATAAAGTAACTAGATAGTACTAAAATAAAATATACCTCTTAAGTATTTTGTAACATATTACACTTAGCAAAGTTTAGGACACACACACACACACACACACATACACACACACACACACGAGGGATTTTAAGTAACTATGCTTAGAAAAGTTGCCAAACTTACTAAGAAGGTTATAAATGCACATTGAGTCACTACTGAGTCTTTTTAACACTATAAAGAAGTACATCACCAGTTTATTAATGATGGAATACTATTTGCCTGGTCTAGGATAAGGCAAAGAAGTAGAAAGAAAAGAGGGCAATTACAATATGCATTTCATTCACCATGACTGTGAGATCTCGTGACCTGGACACCTGCTGGGGCAACCAGTTCTAGTTTGTGATACCAGGCTTTGGTTTGGGAAAGCAGCTGAAGTGCCTGTGAACTGAAGTCAGATAGGTATTTGTTTTGTTTTGTTTTTAACTTTTTTTTTAATGTTTATTTTTGAGAGAAGGTGAGAGAGTACAAGCGAGTGGGGAAGGGGCAGAAAGAGAGGGAGACACAGAATCCAAAGCAGCTCCAGGCTCTGAGCTCTCACCAGAGCCCAAAAAGGGGCTCAAACCCGTGAGATCATGACCTGACCTGAAGTCTGATGCCCAACGGACTGAGCCACCCAATGCCCCCAGATAGGTTTTAAACACACTTTACTTCTTCCCACATCCTTCCAATCTATGTCTCAACTCCAACCCCCAACAGGTATCTATCATCCACACACACTGAAAACAGGAAGCTAGATTGGTTCCAAACATAAAACAGGTAAAAAAAAAAAGTCCTTAATGCCTATGTTAGTATGCTTCACATATGAAAAAAAGAGCCAGTATTTCATTCTAAAATCTAAACGGCCTTTTGTAAAACCAAAAGAAATGGGAATCTAGGGACTACTGAGTAACTCAGACGGTTGAGCATCCAACTCTTGATTTTGGCTCAGGTCAGGATCCCCACTTAGGGCCCCATGCTGGGCACAGAAACTGCTTAAGATTCTCTCCCACTTGCTTTCTCTTTCTTAAAAAAAAGAAAAAAAAAGAAGAAACGAGAATCTGCATTACCAGCGTGTCCCAGTCCCCATTTTGTGTCCAAAGTTGTTGAAAGATAAGCATTATATTATATTTTGGGGATTCTGACTCTGGATTATCAGAGTCATTTAGCAATGACAACAAAAGGAAAATAGAAAAAAAAAAAGGAAAATGTCTTTCCATTTCTTATAAAGAGGAAAATGGCATACAAGTGCACACAGAAGCACATGTCAGTGCTTTCTGCCTGTGAGAGTTTCTGCTTGTCAGCAATGTCATCTGCTTCTGTTTACTTTCCTCAATTTGTTCAAGAGGGTTTCTAACGGTCTGTACTGACATCTAAAAGAATTAAAAAAGTTATGCTACAGTATGCACTAAGGGCTTATAGGCCAAAAGTGGGGAAAAAACCCAACAGATGAATACCAGAAAATGCACATAACTAAATGAGGTCCAAGGCACTAGGAGGGAAAAGAATTTGTGACTTACTACCCTTCTCTGTAATCCCTTACAATTTTAAGTATCAGGGTACAAAACTTACTATTAAAGATTTTTAAATAAAAAGAGATTATTAAATGACAAGTACAAACTATATCTCCTATGCAGAAGGGCTGAATTTAAATCTCTAGCTTTGCTTATCAGTAGGTGATCTTGGTCAAATTTTCTGTTTATTCCTATCTGTATAAAAGTTCATACAATTTATACTAATTTCCAAGGCTCTTGAATAGGTTCAATTAAAAAAGGGGCTTTGTAAAACCTAAAGCACTATGTGTATGTAATAGATTATTAAAGGTTAGGAATCTAGCATGTTCCTATTTCTAATCGCTAGCCGTAAGAATTAACTTAAAAAATTAAGTGGGGATACTGTATACCCTATAGTAATTGTTTATAGAGTTTTTATAGACTTATACATGTATTCACCAGCTCAGTTTTAATTCATCAGGAACCTTTGCTGACAATGAAGATAAAAAAAGAGGTAAAATTATCTCAATGTGACTTCATTTAATTAACATGTTCTGAATTCCTGCTTTTATACAAGACATTGCCAGGCACTGGGCTACAAAGATGAGGAAGACTGTTTTTGGTCTCAGGAAACTTAGAGTCCAAGTTCAGAATTACTAAACAGTCAAACGGAACCCAAGACCTTCAAACTACTACTTTGTGACAGACAAAATACTAAAGATGGTCTCCCCATATTCCAATTCCCTATTTAATCAAACTCAAACTCATACTTAGACCTAGCTGCAAGGAACTAAGTTAAGCCAGCAAGTGGAATGATCTTGGAAGCAAATTGTTCCCCGAGTCTTCAGATTAGGGCCTAGACTGGCCAACACCTTTGATTATGGCTTTGTGAAACCCTAAACAAAGAACTTGGCTGAGCCCAACTTAGCTTTTAATCTACAGAACTATGAGTTGACAACTGGATGTTACTTTTAAGCTTCTAAATTTACAGTAATATGCTATGCTGCAAGAGAAAACTAATATACTACTACATAAGTAGATTATATAGTGCCAAAGGGCCATTATTCAATAAAAATTGGTTATACTTTCACTTCAAATAGCAAAGAACTGAAATTACATAATACATACACAACAAAGCAAAGAAAAACAAGTTCTGTTTATTAAAACAAATAGCCTTTGTTTTATATTTTGGGATCAATTTGATAGCCAGTATTGGCTTTAAACAGGAATTATTTTAAAAATGTATCCTATTATTTAAAAAATGCTTTCACTTTTTCCCCAATTTTTTTTAATTAGGGAAAAATATACATAAAACTTACCATCTTAACAGTTAAGTGTACATATCAGTAGTATTAAATACATTTACAATGTTGTGTAGCCATCACTACCAACCACATCCATAACTGTACATCTATTAAACAAAATTCCCATTCTCCTCTCCCCAGCCTCTGGCAACCACCATTCTACTTTCTGTCTTAATGATTCTGAATATGTTAAGTACCTCATAAAAGTGAAAGCACATAGTATTTGCTTTTTGTGACTGGATTATTTCACTTGGCATAATGACCTCAAGGTTTATATATGTTGTAGCATACTGCAGTATTTCTTTCCTTTCTAAGGCTGAGTAATATTCGATTTTATGTCTATACCAAAATGTGCTTACTCACTCATTCATCTGTTGATGGATGCATGTGGGGTGATTCAATGTTTCAGTTATTGTGAATAATGCTGCTATGAACATGAATATACAAATATTTCTTCAAAATTCTTTTATTTTTGGGGGGGTACTTAAAAGTGGGATTGATTGATTACATGGTAATTCTATTTTTAATTTTCTGATTAACTGTTATACTGCTTTCTATTAGTGGCTATTCCATTTTAAATTCCTACCAAGACTGTACAAAGTTTTATTATTAAAATTTTTTTTTTAACATTTATTCATTTTTCAGAGACAGAGTGCAAGTAGAGGAGGGTCAGAGAGAGAGGCAGACACAGAAACTGAAGCAGACTCCCAGCTCTGAGCTGTCAGCACAGAGCCTGATGCAGGACCTGAACCCACAAACCGTGAGATCATGACCTGAGCCAAAGTTAGATGGTTACCCGAATGAGCCACCCAGGCGCCCCTACAAGGTTTTAATCCCTCCACCTCTTGCTAACACTTGCTCTCTGGTGTTTTATATCCATAGTGATTAATGATGATATGTATCTTTTCATGTACTTCTTGGACATTCACAGATCTTTGAGGAAATGTGTATTTAAGTCTTTTGCCCATTTTTGAATAGGGCTGTTTCATACTTGTGTTTTTAGGAATTCTCTATATATTCTGGTTATTAATCACTTGTCAGAAACATGATTTATAATATTTTCTCCTAGTTTATGGGTTGCCTTTCTACTCTGTTGACAGTGTCTTGTAATGCGCAAATAAAAATTTTTTTTTGGCAGACACTGCGGCCCTGGAATCACCTATGCCACCAAGCCATGGTCAACCCCACCGTGTTCTTTGACATCACTGTGGATGGCGAGCCCTTGGGCTGCATCTCCTTTGAGCTGTTTGCAGACAAAGTCCCCAAAACAGCAGAGAACTTCTGTGCTCTTTCTGGGAAGAGAGAATTCAGTTACAAAGGTTCCTGCTTCCACAGGATTATCCCGAGATTTATGTGTCAGGGTGGTGACTTCACATGCCATAAATGCACTGGTGGCAAATCCATCTACAGGGAGAAGTTTGATGAGAATTTCATCCTGAAGAACACAGGTCTTGGCATCCTGTCCATGGCAAATGCTGGACTCAACATGAACGGTTCCCAGTTTTTCATCTGCACCACCAAGACTGACTGGTTGGACGGCAAGCACGTGGTGTTTGGCAAGGTGAAGGAGGGTATGAGGATCGTGGAGGCCATGGAGCACTTTGGGTCCAGGAATGGCAAGATGAGCAAGAAGATCACCATTGCTGACTGCAGACAAATCTGATACACTGGACTTATGTTTTATTGTAACTACTAGACCATTCCTTCTGTAGTTCAGGAGAGTGTTTTTCCACCCCCCTCTGCTCAGAATCCCCTAGAATCCCTGTGTTCCCACTGCAGTTCTGCAGTTTGTGTCCTCCTTAGCCCCCTTTAAGTTTAGCTGGATTGCAGAGTAGAGTTCATGATCATGAAATAAAAGCTAAACAACAGCAACAATTTTTTTTCATAAAGTTCAATTTGTCTTTTCTTCTGTTACCTGTGCCTTTGGTGTCATAGCCAAGAAATGATTGCCAAATCTAATGTCATAAAGCTTTTGTCCCAAGTAATCACCTTCCACCCTTTTAGAAATTTTGATTTGTATTCCACTTGATATTCTGATTAGAGTAAGAGAAGTTAGAATTATGCTTTACAAACACTGCATTGTTGCTACCTTGTGATATGGCTTTAAATGGATTGTATACAGAGAAAAAGTAACACTGGAATTAAGGCAATAACTACATATGCAAACCAAGCACAGTACTCTTGACGCAGCCCTTAGTAAATAGCTCTTTTGAATAGGTGATAATTGATATTGCTGCAAGCAGGTCAGTTATTGTTTTGAATGGCTTCATTCATTTAAAAAAATTCCTCCTACTGGCCCACAATAGTCAAAGGAAGTCTTTGCTAGTCTCCACTGGTGTCACTTGGAATCACTGTGCCTACAATATTCTGATATACCTAACTGAACATCTGTTTTATCTGTACAAGATTAATTTCTCCAGTGACCACGATCCTGATCAGGGTGGAGACATCTGTGTTAGTACATTTCATGGAATAGCAATCTTTCAGTAAAAAAGCAAGGCAGTTCAGGGTACACTGCAAGACAGTCTTCAGACTGCTTTTTAACTCATGGCCAACACTGCTTAACAAATCTTGATTAGCCATCCTGGAATAAGCCTCCACGGTAGTTTTTAGTTGAGGGAAGATACTTATTGCAAGAATCATGTTAAAGCAAGATTCACATGTCCCTAGTCTCCCCAAACCTGTTTGACAGAGATGTGGAATATCTTCCTGAGCCAATTGGTAGTATGTATGCATATGAGCTTATTAGCATTTTATTTACCCCTTCCAAAACCCATCCATCTTGAGGACACTCTGGCTATCTTCTCTGACTTTCATTCGCCTAGTCTCACTAATTAGGAAGCACACTCCACCCTTGGTCAGGAATGCCTCTTAGAGTGTTCTCATTTTTGCAAATATTGTAGCATTTACAAGACTCAACAAAAAGAGCTTGGGCTCACTGTAAAATGCACTGAAACACAGATGCTGCTTTTAGGGTAGCTGGGGCAAAAATAAGCTTGCGGAAAATGACCAGAGAGTTATCACTGCTCTTGAAAACCACATGGATGTAGAAGGCTGGAGGTGAGTCTTGGTTATGCCACTGGCTCTCCAGGTGACCCTGGCAAATCATTTCCAGGGGTGTAGGTATCTGGAAAATGAAAGGGGTACTCAGATAAACTCTGGGAACTTTAGTTGTGACTCTTTGTGTTTTATGAATTTAATTCCAAAATGGTGAGTCACTACCATGAGCATCTCTTGTGAACTCAGGATCTTTTTTGGAAGAAATGTCAAGGGGATTAACAGAGAGAACCTCTCTTCCAAGGCACTTCTTCCTCAGGTTCTTAAAGGATGATGGTGGTGATGAATACCTCCACAAATGGCCATGATATTCAAATACCCATCCAACCCTGAACCCAAACACACTCTGTCTGGGTCTGGCACCAGAAGACTACTAATATAGTCTTGTCTAAGATCTCAGCATCCACTGTTTTCTTGAAAGTGTGATATTCTCTCTGGTAATACTGAACCAGGCCAGTGGCTTTCCTATCATTGTCTGTGGGGCCATGATCAGCGTACTGCTACTCTGGGCTATGTCTGTTTCCATTGGAAACACCCAAGGTTCAGACAGTCTGGCTTCATTAATCATTTGGTTGGAGTAGCTTCCACAGTTTAATGGTTGTTTTCCTTTATTAGTGTTGCTGCTTTTTTCTTAGGCATCTTACAACCTCACTGTTCAAAGTATAGCCCAATACTGGCACCAGCTGGGAGGCTGCTGAGATGCAGAATTCTGGGGGTACCACCCCCATCTTCTTCAGCCTGTTTTGTGGCTTTGCAGTATTCAACCTTTGACTTCCTTTAAGCTGTCTACTTTTAACATGTCTGGCAGCTCCAGCTCCATGGCCCCTTCTTTCCTGGGTGTGCAGATTGCAGCAGGTATCCCTGGGAGCAGGGAATGTCTTGGGGGTGGGGCTGGAGATGAGAAAACCCCCTTGGTGTCCTATCTAAGATATCATTGCCAAGTCCAATGATTTCTCCCTGTATTCTTCTAAGAGTTTCATAGTTTTGGCTCTTACATTTAGGTCTCTCACTGATTTTGTGTTAATTTTTATATATGGCATTAAGTAAAGCTCCAACTTCCTTCTTTGCATGTGGATATCCAGCTGTACCAGCACCATATGTTGAAAAGACTATCTTTCTCTATGGTATTGGCATGCTTTTCAAAAATCATTTGACTGGGGCACCTGGGTGGCTCAGTTGGCTGAGCGTCCAACTTCAGCTCAGGTCATGATCTAATGGTCTAGGAGTCTTAGTTCCCCATTGGGCTCTGCACTGACACTGTGGAGCCTGCTTGGGATTCTCTCTGTTTGCCGCTCTCTTGCTTGCACATGCACTCCCCCTCTCTCAAATATTAAAAAAAAATTTCAGAAAGTCATTTTACCACATATACAATGCAAGCGTTTATTTCTGGGCTATATCATTCCATTGGTCTGGATGTTTGTCTTTATGCCAGTATCACAGTCTTGATTACTGTAGCTTTGATGTAAGTTTTGAAATGGGGATGTTAGGGTCCTCCAGTTTTGTTCTTTTTTCAAAACCATTTTGGTGGGTGTGTAGAGGAGTGAAATGAGTAAAGGGGATCAAGAAGTATAAAGTTCCAGTAATAAAATAAGTTACACAGATGTTTTGAACATGGGAATATAATCAGTAATATTGTATTAACTTTGTATGGGGACAAATGGTAACTAGATTTACTGAGTTATACATTTCACAATGTATACAAAGACTGAATCACTACATTGTACACCAGAAGCTAATATACTGTATGCAATTAATCTTCAATTAAAAAATTTGTTTTGGCTATTCTGGGTCCTGGGAGGTTCTCTACAAAATTTAGAATGGGTTATTCTATTTAGACAAAATATGTCATTTGGATTCTGGTAAGGATTACATCAATCTATAGATCACTTTGGTTATTAACATTTTTACAATATTAAACGTTTTTTAAAAAATATTTTTATTTATTTCTAAGGGGGAGAGAAAGAGAGAGAGAGAGAGAGAGAGAGAGAGAGAGAGAGAGAGAGAGAGCAGGGGAGGGTCAGAGAGAGAGGGAGTCACCGACCAAAACAGGCTCCAGGCTCTGAGCTGGCAGTCAGCACAGAGCCCGACGTGGGGCTCGAACTCACGAACTGCGAGATCATGACCTAAGTGAAAGTCGGACGCTTAACCGACTAAGCCACCCAGGCGCCCCAACAATATTAAACTTCTGTTCATAAACATGGAATGTGTTTCCATTTAGTTACGTCACCTTTAATTTCTTTAAGCAATGTTTTATAGTTTTCATCACACAAGTCTTTTACTTCCTTAATTAATTCCCAAGTATCTTATTCTTTTGATATTGTTGTAAATGGAATTGCTTTTGTAATTTCTTCAGATTATTCATTGTTAGTGTACAGAAATGTAATCCATTTGTGTGTGGGGGTTGATTTTGTATCCTGCTACTTTACTATATTCATTTCATAGTTTTAATAGTTTTCTTGGGGGGGGGGGATCTTTACATTTTGCATATATCATGTGCAAAGAAATAATTTTATTTCTTCCTTTCCAATTTTGATGTCCTTTATTTCTTTTTCTTGCCTAACTGCTTTGACTAGAATTTTCAGCACTATGTTGAACATAAGTGGTGAAAGCAGGCATCTTTGCCTTGTTCTTGATCTTAGAGGAAAAGCTTTAGGTCTTTTGCCATTGAGTATGATATTCAGTATAGGTTTTTCATATATGGCTTTTATTATGTTGAGGCAGTGTCCTCTAGTACTAGTTTTTTCGAGTGTTTTACAAAGAAGGGGTGTTGAATTTTGTAAAATGCCTTCTCTGCAGCAATTGAGATGATCAAGTGCTTTATTCCCTTCATTCTGTCAACATGGTGTGTTGCATTGCTGAGTTTATCTGAACCATCTTTACAATTTCAGGAATAAATCCCACATGGTCGTGGCATATAATCCTTTTCATATGAGGCTGAATTTGGCTCATAAATATTCTGTTAAAGACTTTTGCATCAGTGTTCATAAGGGACAGTGGTTTGTCATTTTCGTTTAGAGTCTTTATCTGGCTTTGTTATCTGGTAATGCTGGCCACAAGGAAGGAGTCAGGAAGTGTTTCCTTCTCTGTAATATTTTGGAAAAGTGTAAGAAGGACTGCTTTTACTTTTTTAAAGGTTTGGTAGAATTCAACAGTAAGGCTAACAGGTCAGGGCTTGATTCAATCTCCCTACTAGTTATAGGTCTACTCAGATTTTGCTTCTTCATGATTTAGTCTGGTTAGGTTTCATGTTTCTAGCAATTTGCTCATTTCATCTCAATATCCAATATGTTGATACACAATCGTTCATAGTAGCCTTTTATAATCCTTTTATTTTGTAGAACTGGTAATAATGTCCCCACTTTTAATTTCTAATTTTAGCAATTTGAGTCCTCTTTTTCTCTTAGTCCTTCTAGCTAAAGTTTTGTCAATTTGTTGATTTTTTTTGAAGAATCAGTTTTTGGTTTCACCGATTTTCTCTACTGTTTTGCTTCTTATTTTTACCAGAATTTTACTGTCATATTAAAAATTTAGCAGGTTGCTTAACAGACCTTAACCACTCTAGAAGGATACTAATTAAATTAGAATTTGCAAGGCTTAGGGACAATGTCCCCAGTTTAAAATTAATGTACAAGACATTAATGCAATGAATGCATGCAAAATATGAGATATCCTTAAAGGATTTCAGTTTGAAACTGATATTAATACATTGTCAGAACTACTAGCTACTAGCCTGGAGAAAAACTGAGCTTCATTTCAATAAGTGCTTAAAGTAGAAGATTACAGAAGGTGTAAACCATTTTTAAATTTATTGCCCTGTAAATCAACTTTGAGGGCAAAAAAGCCCACTACAAGCATCACTGATAATTTCAGTACTTTGGTCATTTGTTTACAATAAAGGAAATTTATTATTTTTTTAAATGTTTTATTTCAGAGACAGCGAGAGAGAGAGAGAGAGAGAGAGAGAGAGAGAGAGAGAGAGAGAGACAGCATGAGCAAGGGAAGGTCAGAGAGAGAGGGAGATAGAGAATCTGAGGCAGACTCCAGGCTCTGAGCTACCTGTCAGCACAGAGCCCGATGCGGGGCTTGAACCCACGAACCACGAGATCATAACCTGAGCCGAAATCGGACACTCAACCGACTGAGCCACCCAGGCACCCCCACAATAAAGGAAATTTAAACAGATCTACAATTTGTTTCAGAATATGAATCTAGAAAGACTCTCAAAATATTACTTGGACCTTAACTGCTAAGCCAGAGAATTTTACAACGACAAAAGCAACAGAAATCTAAATATATGTAGTCCACTTATTATAAAGAAATGGTACACAGGTTTTGTTTTCTAATGTTTGTTTTTGTTTATCATAAGTGTCTCTTTTGGTAAAAGAGCCACCAACTAATGAAACTCAATTAAGAGGAAATCTATCTCAAAAAGGGGAACATTTTTCATTTGTAGTTACTATGAACAAAATAAACCATAATGGTTGAAATGTTTCAGCTAATACTTCCAATGCACCTTGAAGAGTTTAGTAATTCTCACTACTTTTCAAGGTAATAGTAAGGATTAATGGTAATTACGTGGAGGAGATAATGAATTAAAGTGTTAAATGTCTAGCTAAAGGTCCAGAGCAATAAAAACAACAGAGACTAAGCTCTTAACTTCCACAGAAAACAACAAAGTTTTCTGAGCTGTAAGAGAGGACTTTAAACCAACACACTGCCAAACCAATGCCAATTGTTAATTGGTTTATATCATATAACACTTGAGGCAAAAAAGAACAGGGTCAAATCCAAAGACCAAAGTCTTACACTCTTAAGGAAAAGTCCATGGAGAGAAGGTCATAGCTTCTCCGGTTTACAGTTATCGTTTAGATAAAAGATAAAGGATCTCACTATCATACTGGTGATTACTGGAGGAAGTAAAAATATTACGTAAAATACTTCCATTGTAAATAAATAAGAAGTAAACCTCCTCTTTATACATGTAATAATGAAGAGCTGTGAGAAGCAAATGTATTTATAAGTGCTAGCTATTTTATGTCCCTATAACCCAGACTCAGTACCAAATCCTTGAAATAATTTAAAAATTAAAGCACATTATGGGAAGTGAATTTTAAGTTTTAAAAGTTGAATTCATGAGATATTAATAAAAGACAATAAAAGTATAATACACAAATCTGGAATTTAATGCAAAGAAACAAACAGTACTGCACTGAAATTCTGGGGAGTTTATGTCAAGAAATAAGTTTTATTTTTTTATTTTACTACAAAAAAAAAAAAAAAAACAGAATGCTGTGTGAGAATAAAGGGACCAATCTAAGAAGCCATGTAGTTGTGCTATTACTAGTAAATAATTAGTAACATGCTGATGACTATAAATATTATATTATTAATAGACTCTACCACTTGCTAGGCTCTCACTATATATCATGTCTGTTAGATACATCCTTCATATCTTTGTTGGACAAACAGGAAAACAGTTAAGATTTGTATGATTTTATACAGACAACCTGAACAGACAACAGTTCAATCCTTTAAACAAAAACTTCCTTACGTGTTTCATCAATTAAATAATTTAATGCCCATTAACTTCTTGTTGGGGAAATGTGTTCTGTACCTTGAGTTTTTCTGATAACCTTATTAGACTGACATTGCTTTCTTGTCTCTTCCATGCTCTATATTCTGTTTTTTAAAGAAAGGCGTTGGAGCTAACGTGGGGATACAAGAGGTAGGTATCTTGTCTTGACTATCAAAGGGCCTGCTGCAGAAATTGAGAATATACTAAGCACCTACTTCAACTGACTGTGTCTGGAAAATTCACTCATATAGATCAGAAGCTGTTCATGCTCTTTGGCACAAAAAGGCCTAGTTGTAAACAAAAATCAGTTCTTACTTCCTCCACAACAAAGGTTACCAACACAATTTGGACTGGCCATCTTTTGTTCAATACACAGTTTGCTGGGAGAGGGATCTTTGTTTAAACGGCTCTAAAATGAGTTTTGGATTGTATTTATATATACATGTACATGGATAAACACCCCTAGACAAAGCCTGTGTCCAGTACAAAGATACAACTGTAAAAGAATGGGGAAGTTGAGTATATAGTAAGCAGAGCACAAGACTCCTAATTTCACATTTCAAATATATGACTGCAATAAATAAATAAATAAATAAATAAACACAAGTAATTTACCCTAAATTTAATCTGAAAATTCAATCTGTGAGAAAAAAAATATCAAACACCAGAGGCTATATTAATCAGTTATTCCAAGTTAAAGATTAGTTGTAGTCAAACAACATTTTTCTAGATTTAGAAACTTGACTCCTCATTACCCCAATCTTCTAAATACCTCACATTGTAAAAGCTACTAAGCAAAAACTCTTTGCACAATTATCTGGGACCATAATCACGAGTTGAGAATCAACCCCATAGAAATCATACAGGTAAGTTAACTTCTTCATATTAATGTACACAGATTGCTTGAATTAGCACTAAAGTATTCTCAAGGGAGTAATCCTTAAGCTTCTACAAAAGATTAACCCCAAATAAAACCTGGAATGAAAAACACAATGAACATTTTTAAAAAGTAGAAAAGTCAAGCAAGCAGAATTACATATAAAAGCAATGGTTAAGGAGATCTATGAGACAGTCTACTTGTAACCACAGAAGGTAATGTCCAATGTCTGCTGGCCTCTCTTCCGTTTGGGACTATTTTTAATGTAAATACTATCTTTAACACTTTAACAGACAGTAGAAAACTGTAAGATTTCTTCACAGTATTAAAGAAGCTATTATATCCCTTCATTCAAAAATGACTTTTTCTAAATAAAACACTAAGGGGATAGTCAGGAAATTAAGACTTGGGAATGGATGAAATACATGCTTCTTGAAGAAACATTTTCCTTTTCCGAAGTCATTTCAAGTATTACTGGCTGAGGCAAGACAACAGATAGAAGTTTATTCAGAATGATAGACAAGGAAATAGGTAATATACTGGTTTATTCAAAAGTCTTAATAGGAAACATATATAAGTTGATATATACATCTAAATTTGAGTAAAAATAGTGGTGGCTATTAAAATTAAACTTAGCCAGCATCTTAAAAGAACCCAAGAAGGATGAAATGTCTACTAGTATGTTATAAGGGTAACTCCATATTAAGTTAAAAGTTAACTTTTATTAGCCAGATTTTTATAACAAGACTATTCTATTCCATACTGGTGATTACTGGAGATTATTGGAGGAAGTAAAAATACTATATAAAATATTTCCAAATATTACAGTTGACTTTATTTTATAAAAGGTGAAAATATAGGACCAAACTTTTATATTTATTAATCTACTTCCATTCCTAATCTCCACTACTTAAGTCTCTTCCATGGAAGTTGTTTTGACTGTAAGCCTCGTGCCAGGCACCTTGCATGGAGGTATGTTAGATCTCAAAGAGTTCTAAGCAGAGTAAATATTGTCACATACAGCAAACTTTTAATAAACATCTGAATAAATTATGAACACAGCATTCAGTGGATTAATATACAATGAATTCTCATGTTCTCTTTGTTCCTCTTCCCAATCTTCATAGTCATGATGCTATATGAAATATGATGTCAGAGACCATGTCCATTTTTGCTTCCTATAGGATTTCCTTCGCATAGAATAGGCTTTCAATAAGTGTTTGGGGAATGCATGAAAGTTTCCTACCATATGAACAAGTGGGCCATGATTTGACAGTGATCATTGGAATGCTCTTGTGCTTATTGCCAAGGGCAACACAACAGATACAGTACAAAATGCAATTATCCAAATTAATCGCTTGTTTAGACGTATGATCTGGAAGAGTGAATCCTAGGTGTATAAAAGGAACTAAAAGGAAATCTACTATTTCAATAACAAATGGAACAGAATTTTAGGAGATTTTCTCTGATTCAGTCAGGATACTGGCATGCTGCTATCACAGAGTGTGGTGACTGCAGGCTTGGCAATTTTTTGTTTTAAAAAGTGCTATTACTAAAAATGACTAGGGAAAGTATGTTATTTCTCACAATTTCTTAGGTAATTACCACTTGACTATATTCAATCAATAGGGCCTAAATGCCTTTTCATAGGTATGTGAGATGCTTTCATTTTCAAACAGATTTCTGACACATAATGGGAAATAAACAGAGTTTTTGACTGAATGAAGGAATAAAATAAGTTTTAAAAGAAACCTCTTTGCTTATAATAAAAGTATATTTAAAAAATAGTCCTTTATGTTTATTTAAAAAAGTAGCCCTTGAGATTTTTAGGATGAACTAAGAATGACAGAATGAGGATAAAATATTTTCTCCAAAAGTAGAATTCTCTATTCACAGAGCTAAACTAAAACAAATGAGTTAGAAATAATATTTTAAGATAATTTTCGTGGTAGATTAATGATGTTTCTTTCCTACTGAAATGCAGACCCTGATTGCCCTTCCCGTGAATTTGGACTACCTTTATTGACATGTGTCATCAAAAGGTGACAGAAGAGACATTCTTGGACTTGTGAGCCTAGTCAAAAGAATGCTTGCAGCTGTAGTTGGCTCCTGGAACATTCTGTAGTTGGCCCCTAATCACATAATAAGTCTGCCTACTCTGGATGACCTTGCTGGAGGGGCCACAGGGAGATGCTCCCAGTTCCAGCTGAGATGACATCTCAGCCATTTCTACCACGGTGCTAGATATGTGAAAGAAACAGTTTTGGACCTTCTAGGCCAGCCCATCTCTTAGTTAAATATTAGCAGAAGACCACTTTTAGTGCTTCAAGCAACAGAAAATTCACTAAGCCAAGCCCTTATGCCATCTTCCTGATTCACAAATCATGTGATATTACTAGAACATTCAGAAGTGAATACAGTAAGAACTACCTGAAATAATTTTTACCTATCATGAATCTGTTGACCAACTCATCAATTTCCATCTATGCCTGGAATTAAAAGCTTTCTCAACAGTTAATTCTAAATCATCATATATGTGTACTAACAAAAGCCTCAAGTGAATTCATTTTTCCCAGCAACCTCTATTCTCAGTCATGGACGACTACTTCCCTTGAGGGTTGTTTTTGCCAAGAAAACTTCTACAGTTTGTAATCCTGCTTATTCTTCTCTCCTTTAAGGGCTCTTAGGTTAGATTCTGAACTCTCATGACATTAACAGGTGCACAGTAGTACAAAAAAGTAGAAAGCCAATAAAAAATGAATTGGCCACATACAAATGAAAGCAATTATATTACAAGCAAATCAAAGATACAAACAATTCAAAGAGCTACACTCAACAAGCTAGTCCAGATGGCTCAAAAAACAGCTGGTAAACATGTCCCAAAGGGTCAACTTACCCTTTTAAAATTCTGAGAGTGAGTCTGGAATAAAAAGTAGAATTGTATCTTGAGAATTTAGTATTTATAGCCAGAGAGAAAATCCTGTTTACCTGCAAATCAATACTGTTGTCAATACAACGTTCATTCTTCTCTGCCAAAATCTTCCCATAGTTTTCTGATTTGATAAGATTTTCAACTCTGGTTTTATCTTTCACTTCTGCCTCCAAATCCTTCATTGTTTCAGTTTCATTTTTTACAGTAACAGTATCAGACATCCTCATCAGCAAAGGTTATTTTAGAAGTCTACAGGGAACTTGAAGCCTTAGCAAGAAAGAAAAAAAAATTCAGTTTGAAACATTTCTAAAATTCAGCTACTGTACAATATAGACTGATGCCTTCTATGGTCCAGGAATAATGTTGGTTCCCACAAGAAAGAAGCAAATTCCTGCTTTCAAAGACTACAGAATTTAGTGACAGACATATACAAATAAAAAAAGGTATAATACAATGAGATAAGAGCCTCAGTAAGGGTTTGAGGTGATTCTGATATACATACCACTTTTATTATTTTTTTAAAACTTACTTATTTTTGAGAGAGAGAGAGGCAGAGTGTGAGTGGGGGAGGGGCAGAGAGAGAGGGAGACACAGAATCTGAAGCAGGCTCCGGGCTCTGAGCTGTCAGCGAGAGCCCGTCATGGGGTGTGAACTCATGAACTGCAAGATTATGAACTGAGCCAAAGTCAGATGCTTAACTGACTGAGCTACCCATGCGCCCCACACACACTATTTTTAAAGGGTCTTAAGAAACATTAAGGAGTGATCCATATTAAGGTAATGGTTGTAGTTATAAAGGTAAATATAGACGATGTGAGAAATCTTTTTTTCTAAAAGGACTTCAGGAGTATCTTCCTATGAGAAAAATGTATTTCAATTATAGGCTTCATTTAGATTCCTAAGGTTCCAAAATTTAAAAATTATCCTACAATTCCTAAAGGAAATAATTTAAAAAACAAGCAAACAATAATATTCTATACAAAACACAGTTGGTAACACAGTTACCAACACAGTTGACATTAATAATCTGCATTACAAATCAAGCATTGAAAACTATCCTGACATGTGATTCAGTGCCAAACAACACCTATTACCACACTCTAGTATATGGACTCCTCAGAAAATCAAATATGTAAGATGCCAATATATTTCATACCTTTAGACACTTTAAGAAAACACTTAATACTGATATCAAATTGCAATGTATCAGGGACAGCTGTCATTTTTGAACCCATGAGAAATGTGACCTTGTAGAACAGAACTTGATTGAAATAACTTCTATTTTTTTCTAGTTTTACTGAGATATAATTGACATAAAACAATGTGTAAGTTTAAGGTGCATGATATGATGATTTGATACGTATATATTGTGAAACAGTAACTACAATGTATCACCTCACATAATTATAATCAAATACCTAAACAGAAATTTCAGAAATCCATAAACACATCTGAAAAGGAAAAAAAAAAAAAAAAAAGAGGGAGAAATAGATTCTAAAGTCAAAAGTGGACTAAAATGAATTTTAAAAAGTTTTCCTTGGGGGTCCCTGGACAAATCAATTGATAAGCAATCAACTCTTGATTTTGGTTAAGGTCATATCTCATGGTTCTTCCAAAGATGGAGACCGATGTTGGGCTGACAGCACCTGGGATTCTGTTGGTCTCTCAAAATAAATTAAAAAACATAAAAAAAAAAAAGTCTTCCTTAATTATATTACATACCAGAGTTAACTGGCTCATTCTCAAAACAACAAGGTTATTAAGGGGTAGGGTGTTCCGTAATAAATATACTGGCTCCTTGCAGTTCCATGTATAAAATTTTTAAAGAAAAAGGGTGTGTTTTTCTTAAGTGATAAGACCGTTTACCTGATGTGTCTTATGGAATTGGGATTGTGGTGTCCCACAAAAATAAAATAAAGTAATCCAAGGTTCTTTTTCACAGTTGTCAGCCAGGATGTCAAGTGTATTGAACCATCTGGAATCTGGCAGGAGGAGTCCCATGTCCTTGTCACCACTGTAGATTCCTGGGCTGAAATGGACTGTTGTGGATCAAATATATCATACCTTTCAGTGGCCTAAAATTAAAACAGCGAAAACGTTTTAAGAAAAAAGCCAAGGGGAAGAACACTACATAGTAATTTGGAAATAAAAATGTTACTGTTGGTGAATTTATTATTTTCTTGTCCTAAACAAGAGTCAGAATGCTTAGTTACAACTAATTTTGCCATGGATTAGTTTATGAGCCCAAATAAGTCACTGAGGCCACCTAAAGAGTTTGGCAGTAAAAGCAAATGGGAGAAGAAAGCTAGGGAACTAATATATAACAAGAGTTTAGTATGTGGTCAGTGTCGTAAGAGAGGTATTTATTTATTTTATAGACAAAGGCAAAAAGATTTCCTAAGATTGCAACCAAGAATGTTTAACCCTAAGATGAGTTTTCTTCCAGAGCTACAACTCTATGGATTTAATGGAATACTATAATTTTGAATAACAATCACACTCTAGATTTTTAAGAGCACAAAAGAACAAAAGAGTACAATAAATCGTTTAACATTTTCAAAGAAACTCATACTGTCTGTTAAAAGTAAGTGTCTAAAGGGTACAATGATTATTTGTAAAGACATCTGAAATGCCAAAATCCTATAAGCATCATCTGTTTTTTTTTAAAGCCTTTTTTAATGTTTATTTATTTTGGAGAGAGACAGTGTGTGAACTGGGGCAGGGGCAGAGAGACAGGGAGACACAGAATCTGAAGCAGGCTTCACCCTCTGAATTGTCAGCACAGAGCCCAAAGATGGGCTCAAACTCACGACCCAAGCTTAAGTAAGATGCTCTACTGACTGAGTCACCCAGGATCCACCCGTGTCATCTGTTTTTAGTCAGTTTCAGTTTATGTATTTACGCTACAAATGAATACATCATAGCAAACAAACAGGCATAAAAATCCCATACTGCTCTTCCAGTTTCCTTTGATAGTTTTGCTGTCTATTAATCAACTGAAAAGTACAATTTTAAGGTGAAACAACTGAACAAGGTGTAAGCACCAAGAGAAAGGATGCTAATATTACGAACCATGTGTCATAGAACCATTCACATCTTATACTACCTCTTCAATAACTACTTTGAAATAGAATAATTTAGAATCCTGATATATAAATTCACTTTAGTTTTCAAATCTCAATTTCACTATGTCTGACTAAGGGATAACAGAAAGGAGGCATCATAAAACAAATGTCAAAGTCATCTGCTAAATGACATTGTCTTCTCTATTCGACTGAGGTTGCTGGGCTACTAAATTCAATGAATGG
Source organism: Proteles cristata cristata (assembly GCA_017311185.1). Classification (NCBI taxonomy): domain Eukaryota; kingdom Metazoa; phylum Chordata; class Mammalia; order Carnivora; family Hyaenidae; genus Proteles; species Proteles cristata. The sequence goes on from JAESUZ010002383.1 coordinate 1,176,561, forward strand.
TTCCTCCCACCCCCACAAAAACCAAACACAACAAAAAATACTTCAATAGAATTTCTCTAAGTTTTAACTTTTTCTCTCATAAAATGGTAGACACAAGATGGCAGCAATCCCTCAACAGCCAAATTATGTTTTTTTGCAAAGTGATTTGTGATTCAATCATGAAGCCTTTAAATTTGAAATTCTAAAAAAGGCTGTAATCCATTTAAGGAAAAAAAAAACAATAGCTGCAAGGGTTAATGAATAAGAGGCACAATGTGAAGAGGTAAACACTCAGTTCTGAAGAACCCCAATGAAGCTTAAAGACACCCAGTCTAATCTTATAATTTACTACACAGGCTTTTAGCACCTAGAGGTCAAATGACTTGTCCAAAGTCACACAACCAATGTGTATGACCAATCCTAGTCAATATTCTACACCACTTGATAAAGTAAATAAATACTTCTGAACCAAAAAGACCAGTTACTGTTTCCAGGGAAAGAGACAATGATCAAGTGCACTAGCATTATACCAGAGTTTAAATCCCAGTTCTGCCAGTTAGGACTTTGGTAAATTACTAATCTTTGTGAGCCATAATTTTCTAAGCTATAAAGTAGGAAACTGAGTATTTAGCTCATAAACTTACTGGGAAGCTAAATGTTTTAAATGTAAAGCAACCAGGGGAGCCTGGGTAGCTCAGCTGGTTAAGCATCTGACTTCAGCTCAGGTCATGATCTTGCAGTTTGAAAGTTTGAGCCCTGTAACAGGCTCTGTGCTGACAACTCAGAGCCTGGAGCCTGCTTCAGATTCTGTGTCTACATATCCCAGTCCCTCCCCCACTCACCCCTGTTTGTGTGTCCCTTTTTATCTCAAAAAATAAAAATTAAAAGAATTTTTTTTTAATGTAAATGTAAAGCATCCCCTACACCCTCTCCAACAGAGTGCACTCCAAAATATCAGCTCTTAGAATCATTCTAAGTCAGCAGTTGCCTGAGGCTGAGTTTGCTGTGTGCTGGCTGTATTCTGCATGATAGCAGACTGAAAGGAGGCCCTTCAGTGGCTTTGCATACCTCAAGTTTTCCTATTCATATACCCTAGAAAGGTCAAAAGAGGAGAACACTAGTTTGTGTGGATATGTGTATACCTGAGGAGGGAAATGCTTGCCTGGATGCAAAGCTTCATGGGGCTCTTATTTTAAGCCTTCTAATTTAACATTAAAAATTCACAAAATTCTCGAGGCGCCTGGGTGGCTGTCGGTTAAGCGTCCAAGTTCGGCTCAGGTCACGATCTCACAGCTCGTGAGTTCGAGCGCCAAGTCAGGCTCTGTGCTAACAGCTCAGAGCCTGGAGTCTGCTCTCAATTCTGTTTCCCTCTCTCTCTGCCCCTCCCCCGCTCACACTGTGTGTCTCTCTCTCTCAAAAATAAACAAACATTAAAAAAAATTCACAAAAATCTCCATTCTTTTCCGAATACTAATGCTTTTGTCTTAAATATAATGTTTTTCCCCTCCAAATCTTCAGATAAAAGAGATATTCTAGCTTTCTGGTACTCTCTAAAACCAAAGCTGTTTATCTTGGCACAATACCTACACTTCTGGAGTTATCTAACTCTGTATGGGTATGTGGGGAGTCAAGTATAGGGCCAACAAGCTAGGGCTATGTTCTCTGCCAATGCAATTAGGAGTCAATTAAATGCACCAACCTAAAGTAATAAATTGTTATACAGTAAGTGAAAGTGATTTGAGAATACACATCATTTGGTAAGTTTCTAAAATAGAAAGAAAGGTAACTTAAAGATAGTTAGCAAAATGTTGGCATTTATTAAGTGCATACACCTGAGTACCCACTATTACTGATATTTAAAAATTAAATGTGTCAAAAATGTGTTTCAACCTAAGCGATATATGTACCTAAAATTCATATTCAACTTTGAATAAATGTTCTTGCAATTGCTAACAAGTTATTTATTAAACCAAGTCAGAGATCTGATTCTATAGAATTTCTGTCTCTCAGGTAGCCAGCAGAAGGTAAGTGTCTGTGTAGATAACAAAATCTTCAGAAGCTTATGTATACAAAGGTTGACACCTACCTGGCACAATAGGCAAAAGGGAATCAAAGGTAAAATGAAAGATTGCAACCTAATGAAAGAAACCATAAAAGTACAAGGAAAATTAAGAAATATTTTTATTGTTGGGAGAGGGAGCCCTTACCAAGGATGACATAAAAAATATAGAAGCTATCAAAGAAATATTAATAAATGTACAATAAAGTTTTAATATTTCAGTATGACAAACTATAACAAAGAGAATAAAAGGCTACATGATAAAATAACTATTTCCAACACAAAAGGATCAAAGTCTATAAAGTAAAGAAGGTTTTATAAATCAAGAGAAAAAAAAGAGAAGTGGGGACTAGGCAATCTACAAAAGAAACACAAATAATTACCACGTATAACAAATACTAATATATAGCCTATCATATGCCTGGTACTGTTCTACTATCTTTCGTAATTAGTAAATTAAGAGCTCACAATTCCAAGTAAGTCCTGTTATTATCCCTGTTTTACAGAATAGACAACTAAGGCACAAAGAGAATTAAATAATTAAATAATTTGTCCAAGGTCACCCAGCTAGTAAGCATGGGGACAAGGATATGTATGAATCAGGAAGACAGGTGTGCCACTCAAGACTCTTACCCACAAGGCTCTATTATCATACATATGTATCAAGAGGATAAACGATTCGTGTTTTTAGAGCACCTTTATTTCAAGAGTACCTATGTACTAACTCCTCAGCAATGTCTCAATACAAAAAGTAAACATCCTTTTCACATGGATAAGATATGTATTGTTCTTTGGTACACAGGAAGACAGCACTATTAACTTCATATTAATAATGGTCAGCAAAGCTAATCACTACTGATTTATCAGAACCGCGAGGTAATCATCCAGTTTCTCTTAATTTCAGCATCTCTTGTAATCTTAAGTATCAAGCCATGCAAACCTGGTTGGCAACAAGGATTCAGTTTGGGGCCAAGGAACAATGTGAATCCTAGTAGTTTCCAAATGATAAATAAGCACAGTTATGTTTGTCTTCTTCCTCAAAGAGACAAAGCAGGGCAGAATTAGGATCAGCATTTAAAAATGCAGACTAGTATATGCAATCCATGAATGTGCAGTTTCTTTGGTGAAAATTTCAGATAGAATTTTCAGCAAAAAAAAAAAAAAATGCAAAACTGATACTGTTAGGTCAAAGCATGACTTTATCATGCCTAGTCCCTAATGTTTGATTTGATAGCACAAAAGAACTGAAAACTTAGGCATTAAAAAGTTTACTTTTACACAATGAAAATCAGTTTATTCTAGGTTAACAAAATATCAAAAAATCATTTAATTTTTTGTGTGGTGAAGAAATCTGGCTTCTACAGGTAAAAATTAAGTACTCTCCCCTTAAATACTGAGGGGGAAAAAAAGAATAACATTACTGAAGTTATCTGAAATAGAATTTGGCAAAGCACACTGCATTCTTCCTCCCTTATGACTACCTGGTTGTTCAATGTCATTTCATTAGATGAACACAACGCTGCATTTCCTCCTTGAGAGTAAAACATGTAATCAGGCAGCCACATTTATAAAATAAACCAGCTGCACAATACCAACACACATCAGCTTCTTCTCTTAAGGTCAGCAAATCAACACAACCAATTGGTTAAAGGTCTCTAGTGAGAAAGACAAGAAAACATTTATGCTGTATTTGGAAAGAATGTAAATTTACATTCTCAGAGTCAGTCACTTGAACAAGATTATAAGCACCAGCATTTCAAAATGCTAAATGTCTAAGTGATTTATAAATAGTTACTAGCATACAAAAATTTAGTGAGGAACCACAGAAGTTAACAAAGCTGCAGTAAGTATTAGCTATGTTTTAAAACAACAAAGGAGAAGAAAGAACTACCTTGACCTAAAGGAGTCTGTGAAACCCAAGAGAGGTGGTTAGCAATGACATTTATCAACAAATACATAAAATAATTTTATGATGACATTTAAAGAGAGGGGAAGAGACTTTTGGTAAGCTGAAGAACGGACAAAATTTATTAGTTGAGTACTACAAGACTATGAGATAAATTACTTTTAGAGTAGTAGTGACAGATCAGGTGTTACATGAATATGCTGCTTTCTGAGTGGAGAAATGCGGAAGATAGGAAAAAGAAGCCCATTTAATGGAAATGGAGTATATAAACTAAGGTTGAAGAAGACAAAAAAATGTATGTAGAGCTGACAAGGGCATGAGAAAATTTGTGATCCTGAAGTTTAAATTCCTCATATCTTACAGCCCAACACTTCTAGACCTACACATTAAGGAAATGCATACATTTACTTAAGTAGCCATGTACAAAAATACTCACTTAATTGTTTTATTTAAAAGCAAAGAATGGGAAAAAACAAATGTCTACCAATAAAGAAATTGATTTAAAAAAAAAACATGAGCACTGTAGTATACTCCTTCTGTACAGTATGATCAACAATTAAAATGAATGATCTAAATAAAGCTCTATCAACGTAAGTCTAAAAGAATGTTAGAATGTTTAGTGAAAAAGCAGAATGATCTCTACAGTACAATGCAACTTATGTAAAAAATTAAAAATCACACAAGCATTGATGGTAAAAGTACACATTTATTTCACGTTAGTAATTCTCTCTGGAGAGGGAAAGGAAAAAAAGGTTTCAGGTGAGAGAGAAAAGGGACTTCAATCATGTCTTTATTATTCTAATTCTTAAAAAAAATCTGTAGAAAATATAATAAAAGGTTAGCATTGCTAATTTTGAGAAGTACTCAATGTTTGCTATAATGCTCCTTTCTTTGGTCTTGACATTTTTCATTAAAACATGTTCTAAAAACAAACAACAGGATAATAGCATCAAAGGGTGGATATATTTGAAGATTAGAAGTTTACTCTTGATCTCATGAGGGAAAGAAAGCTTAAATAACAGAGGAACTCATTTTAAGAGAAGCCATAGAGAATGATCTTACAATTCTAGATTGTAAGTTACAATTGTAGATGGACTGTGTTCTAGCAGGAAAATGTTATAAGAATTGTGGTGGAAAGTGACTAGAGCATAGACAAAGGATTCAAAGATGAAGGATGAAAAGGAAAAAAAGATTTCATTCATTGATTCTCATCTTTTGAAGAGATACTATGTGCAAAGTGCTCTGACGACTAAGGATACAGCAATGAACTTGGCAGACGTGCTTACATGCTAATGCAGGGACAAAGCCAACAAGATAATTACTGATTGTGATATATACTTTAAAATCAATAATATTAACAGCAAACTCTTAAATAGCTATTATAATTTACAAAGTACTATTCCCAAAGCTTTCAACGTGTTAATTTAATTCTCATTAACTCTATCAGGTTGGTGCTCTTATTATCTCAATTTTACAAATGAGAAAACTGAAGCAGACAAAGAATAATAAGCTTGTCCAAGGTTGTGAGACTAGTATATGGCAGTTAGAATTTCAAATCAGGTAGTCTGGTTCTAGAGGCCTTGCTATTTGCCATTACCTATATATACTACCTATAGAAATGAAGTGTTACTTTCACAGAAAAATAGGGGAAGCCAGCTAGATACAGGGGTGGTCAGAAAAATTTAGGACTGTGATAGCTGACACAGTTATGACACAACACAATGAAGGTGTAGGTGGTGCATGCTACCCACAAACACAGGGAAAAATGGGAGGAAAAAAGGATTTGGCGCAGAACAATGACTGGGTAGAATCACTGTATAGATAGAGGCTTTGAATTATCAACACAGATGAAGATGCTAAGAAGCCACCAAGCAAGACAAGAAGTGGGGTTTGGGACAGAATCCCTAGCAACAACAAACCCTTCAAGAGATGAGTACGGAGGTGGAGAAACAAAAAGTCTACCAGATTTGGAAGCATCTGGATGGCTCATAGGGTTGAGTGTCCAACTTTGGCTCAGGTCATGATATCATGGTTTGTGGACTTGAGCCCTGGGTCAGGCTCTGCGCTCATTGCACAGAACCTGCCTAGGATTCTCTTTCTCTCTCTTTCTCTCTCTCTCTCTCCTCCCACACACACACACACTCTGTCAGAATAAATAAATAAACTTAAAAAAAAAAAAGTCTACCAGATTTGGTAACAAAGTTAGTAAAAGACACAAAGTTAGTGGAAGACTGCCAGGATGGAAAGTACACAGGCCAAAGAGAACAGGGGAGGAAGGAGGGAGAGAAGGTAGAGGTTTAAAAGGAAAAAAAGGGGCGCCTGGGCGGCTTAGTCGGTTAAGCGTCCGACTTTAGCTTAGGTCATGATCTCGCAGTTCGTGGGTTCGAGCTCCGCATCGGGCTCTGTGCTGACTGCCAGCTCAGAGCCTGGAGCCTGTGACTCCCTCTCTCTCTGACCCTCCCCTGCTCACGCTCTCTCTCTCTCTCTCTTAGAAATAAATAAAACATTAAAAAAAATAATAAAAGGAAAAGAAAATTAAGAATGAGAAGGAAAATCTGAAGTGGAAAGAAATGAAGAAATGGCGTCAGAAGTACAAGTAGAGGGATTAACCTTGAAAGAATTCACTGTCATCAGAAACTGAAGGGAATGGGGCAGCACACAGAGAATTCATTATCTTTTTTTTTTTTTTTAATTTATTTCTAGGAGAGAGAGAGAGAGAGAGAGCGCGTGAGCAGGGGAGGGTCAGAGAGAGAGGGAGTCACAGACTGAAACAGGCTCCAGGCTCTGAGCTGGCAGTCAGCACAGAGCCCGACGCGGGGCTCGAACCCACGAACCGCGAGATCATGACCTAAGCGAAAGTCGGACGCTTAACTGACTAAGCCACCCAGGCGCCCCGAGGGAATTCATATCTAATAAACACCTTTTCTATTTTAAAGAACATAACTTGCTAGAAGTCAGGAAGTTAGGATGGCTGTGGGGGCTGGGTAGAAGAGTGGGTGAGGATAATAAATACCGGAGTGAGTCCCTAAGGGGAGGCTCATTCTAAGGCTAATACCAACATCCAGAACTGTTTAGGCACAGTTCTTGGGGAGACTACAAAACTGGAGCATTCCCATAATTCTGTAACTGAAGTCTGTGTAATGGGAGTGATTTTAAAAAAATTAAAAACCCCATTTTTTAAATGTTTATTTTTGAGAGAGCGAGATAGTAGGGAGGGGCGAAGACCTAGAGACACAGAATCTGAAGCAGGCTCCAGGCTCTGAGCTCTGAGCACAGAGCCCTTCGTGGGCCTTGAACTGATGAACTGTGAGATCATGATCTGAGCTTAAGCCAGATGCTTAACCAACTAAGCCACCCAGGTGTCCCGTGGGAGTGAGTTAAATGAGACAGCTCAGGTGCAATTTGGCTATGGACCAGCCTAAATGTCCTTTCTTAGCCATTCCAGATCTGACTTTATATCACTGTGTGGTACAGTGCTTAAGAAGCTTAATAATGCCAAATCAAAATGGAGAAAGTCAGAAATTAGGAAAGCTGGAGTACTAAAAGAACTCTACATGTATCTTTATGTAGCAGAGGTGCTAGTTTGAGCCAAAGCAGAAGGTATGAACCAAAGCAGCAGAGAAGTGGGAGACAATCAGCTTACAGTGCCCAGGTGATGAAGCCTAGGACAGAAGACTGTAGGGAATATGGTACCCTGAAGACTAATGTTGGATGCTCTAAGAGGTGGAATCTTGGGCAGGGACATGAGCAAATTTATGGCAAGCACTAGCAAAAGTGGCAGTGGGCCAAAGGAGGGCAAAATTGGAAGAGCTCCGAGGAACTACCTTGGAGAATCAAAGGGTAACATGATGAGACTCTAAAGGCATTCAGATATTATAAGAAGGCAAGAGACAATGCAATAAAGTGAAGGCCATTATTGTAACTCTGTACCTGAAGGCTTTATTAACTTACTAGTGAGACTAAAATGTATCTTGCCTTAATTCTCAACCTATCACCCAGTCTGGGATTAAACTGGGAGCTCCCTACTTACTGTTAAATGTTGGCTTGAAATAGATCATGTTGTAATAACCTCTCTTGGCACATAATAAAATCTCTTATTACAAAGAGGAAAAAAAAGACTGGTCTTACCATCTGATCATGCTTTGGGAAATAAACAAAGAACATTTAAAGGTTTTGATTCCTGGAAACTGGGCACAGATAATGAGGATGAGAGAAGAATTAAAGATATGGGCATGTAAGAAAAAAGACGTTTTTTACATCTTGAGTTTGAATGATTATAGTTCATTCTTTAAATAGTGTATTATCTATGAGAGATGCTTCTGAGTAATGAACTGGCTAGAGGAAACTGTTTGGTGGGAGAAATAACTATGTATTCATTCGTGACCTCAAGTTTTCTCTTCTAAATGAGAACCACAAAAGTAAATTATTTCCCTAACACAGAACACCAAAGAAACTACTGATAGAGAATAAAATACTGTATAATGAAGAATTTGGCTGGCTTTTGTCCTTGGTTACTGGGAGGTAGTTTCTAAATCCTTTCCACGGGACTGTTTTTGTTACTGATGGTAGATTCTGATACTTTATGTTAATGAGGTGACTCTGGGTAGTCCCCTAAGTACTTGATGCTAATGAATGACCCAGGAAGAGGACAGGTCACAAGAGAAAGACTAACCAACCAGGTGATCAGCAAGTTGGAGTTTTGAGCTATGTGATATTACCTGATCTCTTAGAAGGAAAGAATGGGGCAGGAGTTTGAGTTTAACTGCATGACCAATGGTTCAATCATGCCTACGTAAAGCAACTTCAATAAAGCCTTTGAATGTCGAAACTTGCATTTACAGGAATATCACTGTACAGGAGAATAACACATCCTAATTCCATAGAGAGAGGGGAAGGGAAGCTTTACATCTGTGATACTCCTAGACCTTGTGTTTGGTGTCTTTACTTTGTCTGGTACAGATTGTATCCTTTATTAATAAAACTATAATTTTAAGTATAGTACTTTCTTGATTTCTATTAAGATGTTCTAATGAATTATCAATCCTGAGTAATAGGAACCTTTAAATTTGTAGCCAGCTGGTCAGAGGTGTGGGTGGCCTGGTGTCTGAAATGAGAGCAGATTTGTGGGGGATTGTGCGCTTAACCAGTGAAGTTAGGCCTAACTCTGGGTTAGCTGGTATTAGAAGTCACTGCAATTACTAACTAACCTTTTGCAGTGTCTAGTTCATTTATTACATTCCTTACTTTTTTTTTTTTGTACTGGGTTCAGAGCATATTTGTAGTTTATAGTTCACGAATAAAAGTGATCATCATGAGCATAAGGCCAGTTTCTTTATTCAGCCATTCCTAACACCATCATTGAGAAGGTATATACTTTACACAGACTGTGGCTAGTGCTAGCCCATCCTGTAAGAAACCTTTAGTCTTTGTGGTATTATAGCTAAACTCTGATGTGGTACTCCCTTTACTTCTTCAAAATGCTATTTTACTTGATATTTTTTTCCCCTCTGTATCACTAATACAACTAATTTACCTCCATGTACTTTTTACCCATGGCTAGCATTTCATTCTTATCACCAGATCACAATGAAAATTCTTTGAAGGCCTTGAAAGTATTAAGCTCTGTCATCAAAGAGTCTTAGTAAAACACATGCTGGGCTTCTGGCACATTTTTCTAATCCACCCAAAAGTTCTTTGATGGCTTAATGTATTTTGTCAACATGTGAAACTTCATATTCTCTCTAGCATTTGAATCAGTAGGTCTAACATAACCCATTTCTTTCTTATGACAAAAATTTGTTTCCTTTATAGGATTTTAATTTAGGTTAAAATTGGCAGACATTCTGTTTTATAACTACTAATGTGTCACCCTTCATTTTTTGAATTGCCAACCACATTCCTTCTAACAAAGGATCACAAACCTCTTTCAAGAAAGCACCTAGGGATTATGTTCGGGGGGCGGGGGGGGAAAGCTCAAAAATGTTTTATTTCTGTCACTCAAAGAGCATTCATGGTCAGTAAAAATAGCATAAAAACAGCTTGAGGTAGAACAGGTGTTGTCTTTCAGTTGCCCTCATCCACCTTTATACTCTACAAAAGGATGTGTACAACAAAGTGCAAATACTTTTACACTTTGAGGATGCTGCTACAAGGCATGAGTGAACACTGCTGAGAGCTTCATGGTCTCCTGAATCCAACACTATACACGGAAATGGTAGAATGAACAGATACAACTCTGTAAAACACCTAAGGTTCTGTGCAATTTAAGTGGTTCAAATGCCTACGGCTTTGCACAAAGTGAAGAAACTCAGTCTAATAAATTTCAGATCTGATTTTTTAATGATTTTCATTATTTCCTAGCTATGTCTACCACATTGAATTGTTTTAGTAGTTATTAATTCTTAATACATTTGTTGCTTTCTTTACAACAGTCTCATTGGAAGCTCAGTGGGGGCACGCAGCCCTCAATTAGTTCGGTGTTCATTTTCTACCGATGAGAAGAAATGGTCTTTCTGGTGGTCCCATAGTACAGTCTGGCATCAGGTATGCTTGGTAATCAGTTACTGCACATGTTAAACTACTTTAAGAAACTACATATGTTCTTTGTAGAAGTGCCTGCTGTTAAAGGAGGAAATCATACAACCTTCTCAGCATTTAAAAACAAAGGGAAAAAGAGAAAATGTTCAATGCACGTAATAGACTGAGTAGATTTATAGACACCATAGAGCAGCAATTCTCAATTATTTTTAACCATGAAAGGATCCTACTGAAAATCTCATTAAATCTACGGATCTTTACGGCAGAAATGCGGTACTCATACACGTCTAGGTTCACAGACATTTTTGCTTGTGGTTTTCAGGGTTTTTAGGGTCTCAGAAGCATATACATGAAACCTAGTTAGCAACTCGTTTTGCATTTTACATGTAACATTTTTATACTTATGTTGTAGGTAAAGCATGAAATATGTATATATATGCACACGTGCATGCACGCACATGCACACACACACAGTTCCCCCTTCCAAACCTGCTCTGGTCACGTGAGAAGATGAGGCTAGATCAAGATACATTAACTGGGCTTCATGCTTTCCTCTAGTTATTAGAGCACATCTGTGGAACTCTATGGCTTAGAGGAACTTAGTTTGAAAAATTAAAAATCACTGTATTAATTTCATTAAAGATAATCTATCAATCAGAAAAAAAGTTGGTTGGTTAGAAAGGTGTGATGAGAAGGTTTACAGAGACAATGACTTTTGGGTCCTATTTCACCACCACCCCCAACCCCACTGGATCAGGAGTCTGATTATACAGCAGAGAAGATTATACAGAAGGGCAGAAATCAGAATGTAGAAACAAGTGCAACATTATTTCAAGAGGGATATATGTGAAAATGACTTTAACTGCTCTGAAAAGATTTTCATCTCACCTATCTTTCTTTGCTTCTTAAACTTACATAACTTGTTAACTGTGAATTTAATTTTCTTCCTTGATAGTTCTATGCTAGTTATCACAAAACCACAGTGCTATTTCAAGATATATAATGCCTTCATCAAATTGCTGTTTTAGTCTGCTTTATAAAACAAAGTAAACACAATATGATGACAGTTGCTAGGTTTGTGACTATGTAAACTAGGTAAATGTTAAGTGAAGTTCTATTCTTCAGAATATTAAAAAAATTTTTTTTAATGTTTATTTATTTGACAGAGAGAGAGAGAGAGAGAGACAGAGTGTGAATGGGGGACGGACAGAGAGAGACAGGAAGACACAGAATCCAAAGCAGGTTCCCGGCTCTGAGTGGTTAGCACAGAGCTTGACGCAGAGCCTGAACCCACAAACAGCAAGATCATGACCTGAGTTGAAGTCGGACACTTAACTGACTGAGTCACCCAGGTGCCTCCAGAATATTTAAAAAATTTTTAAATGTTTATTTAAAAAAATGAGAGGGAGAGGCACGGAGGAGGGGCAGTGAGAGAGAGGGAGACACAGAATCTGAAACAGGCTTTAGGCTCTGAGGCATCGGCACAGAGCTCAGCAAGGGGCTAGAACTCGGGAACAGGGAGATCATAACCGAGGCTGAAGTCAGATGCTTAATCAACTGAGTCACCTAGGCGCCCCACCTCCCAGATTATTTTACCTGAGACATGAGATACAAAAAATTGAGGAAAACATCAAATCTTTAAAAACACACAGGGGACAGGGCATGCATGGGTGGCTCAGTCAGTTGAGCGTCTGACTTTGGCTCAGGTCATGATCTCATACATGGCCAATGAGTTCGAGACCCACATCCAGCTCTGTGCTGACAGCTCAGAGCCTCGAGCCTGCTCTGGATTCTGTGTCTCCCTCGCTCTCTGTTCCTACCCCCTCTCAAAAATAAACCTTAAAAAATTAAAAAACAACAACAACACACATGGGACCTCTCTGTCCTATTTGAGCTGCTTCCTGTAAATCTATAATAATTTCAAAGTACAAAGTTAAAAATGAAATTTAAAAAATCCCAACATATGTCCAACTTAACACATTTGGAAAATGCAGAATGGTATAAAAAGCCGTATAGGTATACAGAAATACAAGTTTATCATAACCTGAAACAAAACTATGAAGTGAGATATTGTCTTTTCTTTAAAAGTAAAAATTTTAAATCTGCTTTCCAAAAATCTTGAAAAACTAAAAGAAAAATCATTTAAGTAAAAAAGAATTCCTTTTGACAGTGTAAATGTGTATCTTTCGAAGACAAAACATTTTAAATGATAATTTCAATATATGACCATTTCAATCTACTTATAAGGCCTAAAATATAAGTTTCTAAAAATTAAAAAAAATGAGCAAATGGTAAAATCTGTTTATTTAAAATATATTTAATTATTTACCCATTAATATCTTTTAGAAAGCACAGAGTTTAATTCACAGTAATTAAATTGCAACTAGTAACTGCTATGAATTAACAACAAAAAAAATTAAAGTCAAGTGCAGACCTGTTTCCACTAAAAGCTGAAAAATTGTATGGCAATGAAAATTTGAAGTGTACATGTGTGAGGAAAGCTTGGACAGGAAAGACAGAAAGACCTTGAGGGTAGGGTGGAAAAGTGAGCAAAATGTGGAGAGAAAAGGGAGAGGGAGGCAGAAAGACAGAGAGAGAGGCAGTCAGGGAGACCAAATAGGGTTAGAGAGGGAGGGAGAAGGCAAGGCACAGAAGAGTAAAAGGAAAGTAAGAGAGGAAGAAGGAAGCAGTAGGGGAGAAGATAGATAGAGGAAGGGCACACTGAGAGTCGGAGACAAAGGGAAAGAGAAATTCACAGAAACACCAACAGAAAGGGAGAAGGGATAGAGAAAGACAGAGAGGGAGATACCAGGGAAAGGGAGAGTCAGAGGAATGAAAAAAGAAAGAAAGAGAAGCAGAGGGACTGACTGATTCAGTCAAAGAGGAAAAGAGACTCCGAGACACCAAACAAAGATGGACAGAAATGGTAAGAGATGAAGACAAAGTGGAAAAGAACAACCGGCTGGGGGAAGGAAAGAGGAAAAGATAAGAGACAGAGAAGAGACAAATGCTCAGAAAGTCAAGCACGCGCTCACACACACACACCCACAGGGGTGGGGCAGCAGGGGAAGGCAGATAGATGCAACCAGAAACCTAAAGAAAAAAATAATAAAAAAGAGGTTAAGATATAAAAAAAAGTAGAGTGTGACAAAAGATGAATAAAAGCATTAGTAGGCAAGAATTCAGAATATGTGCTTTTCCTCCCTACTTTTCAACATAAAACTTAAAAGAAACCCTGAAGCTTAAAAGAGAAATGATGAAATTCTCCTGACATTAGGTTGAAATAATGTATCTGATAAAAGACCCTAATTTTAATAATAGCTATTAATATTTTCAACATCCTAATTACTGACACAGTTGGGAATGAGAAAGAAACAAAAGAAAGAGAAGTAATGATATTCAGCACTGGATAATAAGCCATTTAGTGAGTTTCCTTCTGTTTCCTCTTAAAAGAGAAGAATTACTTCTCAAGATCACAGTAATTGTTCCATACTGTGGGGGTGCTTAAAATATCACAGCAATTCCATCCAGATACTGGCAAAATTTGGCTAATCCCAGGTTGAAAGCAAGCAAAACTGTCAAAAAATGTTTCAAATGTGCCAGTTTTATACACAAATGGACATTTTTTGTTACTCAGTATCACCTATATCACCATTTATGATCCTGTTTTGAAGAATCATAAAATACCAAAGTAAATGTCAAAATCTTTTAATAGACGGTATGATGAAAAATAAGATCGCTCTTAAAAATTACATAGTTTTATTAGCATTTGCTCTTTTCCAATGTGGTATGATTATGCTAATCACAGCAATGACAGATCTAGGTTTTGCTCTGTTATTAGCACTTTAAAAAGTATTCTATTTCTTCCCTCCAAAAAGGGTACAAAAAATTAACTCTGAAAGTTAAGGTTCTTAGTTTCTAAATTTCCAAAAGAGTCTTCTCTACACTGCATTTGTTCCACAGTGAAATTTTTAAGATTCAACAAGCCATACAACATGTCTATTTAAGATGAACCTGAAAGAGAAATCATTTTTCCAATTGACAATTTGTTCTGCTATACAGTAATAACAAGAAGCACAGACGTAAACTGTTCGATCAATACAGTAGAGTTATCACAAACTTTGGGGTGGGGGGGAGAAACTTGTACCACAGCTAAGAAGTAAATGATTCCTATTACTCATTCTATCAACCTACACAAATAAATCTTTGCAAAAATAAACAAAGATCATTTTAAAACATGCTCTCATTTTGGACATGGAAAGGATTTTACCAAACATGCCCCTAGCAAAATTATAGTACTAAGTGAACATGAAAAATTCTTCATATATTTGATTACCTTTCATTATACATTTAGCAAAAAAAATGAAGAGTCACATACATACCTTCATTGTACTGGTGTTTGCTTCATCATACACAGTGAATGAAAACATACTTTCCATAGTATCTGTAAACTGATGCTCTGCATTGCTCCTCTCCAGAGCTCACCGAACACAGAGCCAGCTGATTAGCCAGGCATTGGGAGAGCGCTGCTAGAGCAGTCTAAAGCACTTGCCGAGGACTCAGAGACAATAGAAAGTCAACAGCTGTATGTTGTGATGTCAGTAACACTCTAGCCAGTCACCACCCAGAGTATTTGAAATGCATCAGAAGCTATATTGAGCTCTTCATTAGCAATTCAGAAGCAATGATGCAAAAGCCCATGAAACTGTGAATGTGCAAAGACTGTCAGGATTTTTGAGATTTCTCACTCTGCAATTTTTTTGCAGATTCCTGACCTCTCAGATGAAAAAAGTTTAGATAATTCTATTTCTGTTTCCCTAAAAACAAAATGTAAAGAATTTATGCATAGTTAATATATCAGCTTTTTAATAATTCTGACACTTTTAGTATCACTAACACAAAGTGTATAAAATACAAAGACAATCTGCCTACAAAAGCTGACATCCCATGATAGTTTTGCATCTTCAAGCTGACTTAATTGTCATAAAGAAAGAAAATGCATTAAGAGCATAATTCCTTATTTGTTCATTTGTTTTTGCTAAAATTTAAATGAGCTGGCTTATTCTGGCAAGAGCATTACTTCTTCACACCAACAGATGGAGACAGCAAAGAACGGAGATCAGAGAACAATCCTGCCTTGTGTCAGATGCTTGCTGTCTAAATGAGCTCAAGTGGTGGACTGACAAGAAAAGGAATCAACTGAAACAAAATTAAAAAAAAAAAAAAAAGCAGCAACCTTAACATCCAATAACTAGGAGCAGACACACAAAATATAATGAGAAAAACATAAAAGCAATTGTGTCTGCTGGATAAAGCATCAAATAAGCAGCCAAGTGTGTGTTTTTAAAATTCTAACCACTGATTTCTGTTTTGTGATAGCTGGGTAAAGCATATGCCTGTTTCCCATCCTATGAAACAAAGATCATTCTTTCTGTTAAGCATTCAGGAATCTTGTATGGATTCTATCAGACAAGGCTTATTACCTGTACAATTGGAAGAAAAACAGAGCAAGTGCACACACAAGTGAGGAGGAGTGGAGAGGAAAGACAGAATCCTAAGCACATTCCATACCATCAGCGTAGAGCCTGATGCAGGGCTCAAACCTCACCAACTGTGAGATCAAGACCTGAGCTGAGATCAAGAGTATGACGCTTAACTGACTGTGCCACCCAGGCTCCACTAAACTAGACAGTTTTATGACCATTAAGTAGGTTCTGCAGGGAAAGGACATAGATGGATAATGAACCTTTCATTTAGGAACAACCTACAACTAGCTAATTAGACACAGAATCTTCAATACTTCTTTTGGATACTATACCATTAATTAGTATTAATGATACTATTACCATCAATTAGTAAGTCAGCTTTGTCTGTATCCTGTAAATGTTCAACACAAATAAATAGTGAAACAGATTTAGAAAGTTTTCTTACAATATCTTGGAAATGTACTTAAAACATGCCAACAAGGTCAGGTAACAAAGGAAACTTTCAAGACTAAGTCCTCAGTAAAAGAAATGAATTAATGAATTTAATTTTTTGCTTGCAGCTCAAGTTTCATGCTGAACTTCTTGGAATGCTCAACATCCTCTGCTGAAGCACAGAGACTCTACTGACATCGTGTTTAGCTGTAGTTAGAAGGTAAAAACCTAATTCCCAACTGAATTATAGGAACTAGGGCAACTATGAGACTAATAACAGAAAATTTAACTGTCTAAATCGAATTACTGACATTCCTGATAAACTTTCTTAACTTTGTTGCCTTAGCTCTTACATGGCTTTTTAAGTACTTTACCTTTAAAGGTGAAAACAACATTTGAGCCTAATTCTCTAACATACTTCCTAACACATTCTAAAGAAGAACAAATGATTACCATAAACAAGGGACATTTTAGGGGAACTAATCTTTTAGAAAGTTAACATTTTCTTAAAAATAGGAAATCAGTATTTTGCAACCAGGAATGTAAGAACATATGCTGATAAGGACCAAGAATACACGACAAAATCCTATTGGATGAAAGACTGCTAATGAGCTAGTTATTCTTCAGTTTCTGATAACCTTTAATAACAAAGAAGAAAAGGTGTGTTTATAACCTGCAGACTCTACCTTAACTAAGATACCAAATTTAACATCACCAATAACAGGATAAGCTAACACTGTATGCCTCCTGATGTACTGCAGTAGGGGACTAAAAAAACCCAAAAAACCAAAAAACCAAAAAAACAACCCAACACATACACACACACACACAACACACAAAAACCACTTATGCAATATTCCTTTGAAAATGTTTCATCTGAATCTAATTGTGGGGAAATAGACAAATTTATACTGTGGATCATTCTACAAGACATCTAGTTGAACTCTTAATATATCAATATTATGAAAAAATAAGCAAAATTATATAAGACTAGAGGGATGTGATAATAAATGTGTTACATTTGATTGGATTCTGGATTTTCTTTTTAAGATTAAAACAAAATTTTTAATTTTATTTAGAGAGAACATGGTGGGGAGGGGGGGATAGAGGTAGAGAGAGAATCTTAAGCATGCTCCATGCTCAGTGCAGAGCCCAACGCAGGGCTTGATCCCATAACTCTGGGATCATGACCTGAGCCGAAATCAAGAGTCAGACACTCAACCAGCCAAGTCACCCAGGACTACTGGATTCTGGACTTTCCACAAAGCTATGAAGGATATTTACAAACAATGGGACAGGGGAGGAGGGGATCACCTATACAGTTAGTATATGAGATAAAATTTTAACATTACAATTTGGGGGTGTGATAAAAATATATTAGTCAGATAGCAAAAAGAAAATGTGGCAAAATACTAAGAATTGGTAAAGCCAGAAAGCTATATGGATGTTCATTATACTGTCTTTAAACTTTTTGGTGTAACTTTTGCCAGCAGTTTTCCTCCCTTTTTTCTTTCTGAGGTAAAGTCTTAATCTACTGTATCTTCTTTTTTTAAATGGAATTTGACACCTTTTTTTTTTTTTTTTTACAAATAGTTTATTGTCAAATTAGTTTCCACATAACACCCAGTGCTCATCCCCACAAGTGCCCTCCTCCATGCCCACCCCTCCTCCCCCCACATCCACCAGTCCTCAGTTTTTGTCAGCATTCAAGAGTCTCTCATGGTTTGCCTCTCTCCCTTTCCCCCACCATTTCCGCCCTTCTTCTCCCCCTTGGTCCTCTGTTAAGCTCCTCCTAATCCTCCTATACGTGCACACATATGATATTTGTCTTTCTCTGCCTGACTTATTTCGCTCAGCATAACACCCTCAAGGTCCATCCATGTTGCTACACATGGCCAGATTTCATTGTTTCTCATTGCCATGTAGTATTCCATGGTATAGATAAACCACATCTTCTTGATCCATTCGTCCGTGGATGGACACTTAGGCTCTTTCCAGGTTTTAGCTATTGTGGAGAGAGCTGCTATGAACATTGGGGTACATGTGCTCCTATGCCTCAGCATTTCTGTATCCCTTGGGTAAATTTCTAGCAGTGCTATTGCTGGGTCATAGGGGAGTTCTATTGTTAGTTTCCTTAGGAACCTCCACCCGGTTTTCCAGAGGGGCTGTACCAGTTTACATTCCCACCAACAGTGTAGGAAGGTGCCCGTTTCTCCACATCCTCGCCAGCATCTAGAGTTCTCTGATTGGCTCATTTTAGCCACTCTGACTGGCGTGAGGTGGTATCTCAGTGTGGTTTTGATTTGTATTTCCCTGATGAGGAGCGATGCTGAGCATCGTTTCATGGGTCTGTTGGCCATCTGGATGTCCTCTTTGGAGAAGTGTCTGTTCATATCTTCTGCCCATTTCTTCACTGGGTTGTTTGTTTTTCGGGCGTGTAGTTTGGTGAGTTCCTTGTAGATTCTGGATATCAACCCTTTATCTGATATGTCATTTGCAACTATCTTTTCCCATTCCGTTGGTTGCTTATTAATTTTCTGGGTTGTTTCCTTTGCTGTGCAGAAACTTTTAATCTTGATGAGGTCCCAACAGTTTATTTTTGCTCTTGATTCCCTTGCTTTTGGGGATGTGTCAAGTAAGAAGTTGCTGCGGTGGAGGTCAAGGAGGTTGTTTCCTGCTTTCTCCTTTAGAGTGTTGATAGTTTCCTGTCTCACGTTCAGGTCCTTTATCCATTTTGAGTTTATTTTTGTGCATGGTATGAGAAAATGATCTAGTTTCATTCTTCTGCATGTTGTGGAATTTGACACATCTTTTAAACTATGATAATACTTTTATTAGGATTATTATATATTTTTTTACAATGTTATAAAAGGGAGGCAGGAAGATTATCATAAGGCAATAACCTATTAACAAATATAGGATATTTTCCTTTTGAAAACACTGTAATTTGAAGTAAAAATACCTCACTTTGAAGTATAAAAAAATAAGATGCAGAGGACATTATCCTGCTAAGGGATGGTTCTTTCCACTACTCCATGCCAAAGATTGTGGATTTCTACACCTCTCTCTAGCCTCCAACACACTCCTTGTGCTGAGTTCCCAAGTGGTATTCTGTGATACAGACACTGGGTGATAGGCACAAGATGCCACAAGATGACCTAGGCATTTGAACCCAGGAAATTTCCTCACCTTCTTAAGATTCTGTTACTTATACTGAAAATGAAACTATAGCAACATAAAAAGAAATTCATTTCCTGTGATCTATTTTTCTCTTGAAGTCAGAAGAGCCCCTGTAATAAAAACACTTATTTCCAATAATTGTCAATAAACAACAAAAGTATAAAAATCTTGAGTCTTGGCTTGGTTAAGACACTTCTATTTATATTACACATCTTTAGCAAAACGTTTCTTTGATTTATGAAATAATAGAACTGTACATTAGCAAAAGACCTCAGGAACACTCTTATCTAGTGCACATCTTATGTTATAGTTCAGAGAACTAAAGCTCAGAAATGAAGTGACATGACTGCCTGTCATACTGTTAACTGGACAGTACTCAGCATAATCTAGTTAATTAGATTCTATAATAAGTTTCTATCATATATTACTTACAAATGGCCCAACATTACCCTGGCCTAACCTGTTGGCTTGTTTGCTCTCAGTGGTCCTAATAAATTGCAAAGGTGGATAATATAAATACAAAGGGATTATGTCCCTCATGGGATGGATTCCTTTCATCTTGGGAAACATAAAGTTCACTCCTTGATTGCTTTTCCGTGTACTGTCCTAATGAGTCTCCAGCTATCTTATTACCTACATTTAGATGCCATGTAGCATTTTTAACATACGCTAAACCAGAGATTTCCTCCCCGAAAGTGAAACCACTTTATGGCTTAAGTGTTTCCTGTCCAATTAATACATATGCGCAGTTACATTATAAAAATATCTAACATACTGAATGCTTCAGTAATGATCACCTAAGGTTAATGCCAATATACTTTTATTTGTTACCAATATCAGAAAAATGTGTCAAATATAGTATGCTGGGGAGGAGGCAGTGTGAAAATATTAAATAGAACTCATGACAAGAAACCTAAAAGAGGACGTTATTATCCCTATTTCAAGTTGAAAAGTCAGAGGTACAAACAGATTAAGTGATTTAACCTGTGGAGTGTCAGACCCAAGATTTGAGGCTAGATTTAAATTCTACAGCCCTTACTTCTTGATTAGTACACTACTTCCTTTCTATGTAGAAATTAAGACTAAGCTAATATTGGCTCAATTATGAAAAGCTTTAAAAACAAATATTAGGGGCACCTGGGTGGCTCAGTCGGTTGAGCATCCAACTTTAGCTCAGGTCATGATCTCATGGTTCATGGGTTCAAGCCCCCGTTGGGCTCTGTGCTGACAGCTAGCTCAGAGCCTGGTGGCTGCTTTGAATTGTGTCTCCCTCTCTCTCTGACCCTCCCCTGTTCACGCTGTCTCTCTCTCTCTCTCTCTCTCAGAAATAAATTTTTAAAAAAACCACATTAATTAAAAAAACCAAACATTAGATTTTAAAATGGAAAGATTTTTAAAGAGGGATAAATCAAGAGCAGGTGGCTCTATATTTACAAAGCACTCATCTATTATCTCATTTAATTAATTTTCCATCTGTGGAAAATTCACCGAGACAATTCGCTGTCAAAGCTTCAAGACAAAATAGTTCTTTTGAATCTAAGTTGAGGATAATGAGGCCAAGAAAACTGGGAGGTTCTTATAATAATCTAGATATACGATGACTATTGTTGGAGATGGAGCACTATTTAGGGAAGAGAAATGAAGGCAGTGGAGACACTTGAAGGCAAATCTTGGCAGGTTACAGATGATTGAGGAAATAAAAGGGAGAGTTTGGCCAAGAATCACCCAAACGCTTTAAAAACTGGGTGACTGAAAGAATGTTGATATTACTATAATAAGTAGGTCATTTGGCATGGGAAACTAGCATGGGGCAGAAAAACCATTAATTTCTTATCATTGCAAGCTCACTCCCATCAAAATTAAACAAATCACCAAGTGAGCAAATAAGCCTAATCATTCTCTTTAACTCAACATGACATATAGAAAAGATTCCAGAGTGTAAGAAAAGACTGAAATATTCCACAGATAGTGAGACAAACTGCATCAATACTTCACAATCAATGGGGTAAACCAAAGCGCCAGCCTCATAGACCTTCATAGATAATTACAGAAATAAGTCATCAAAAACAGTTTAAGGTAAAGCTAAATGTTCCATAGGTGGGAAATGGATTCACGACTTAAACGCAGAATTCATGAGCGTTTCCCAGATATGGATCTAATGGCAAACAGGACAAACTCTGCCCTCAAGGGTCTTACAACCTGCTTTTTAAATATTTTTGGGTTCCACTGTATTACCATTATTTCTTTCCTGCTTTGATTTCCCCAAGAAGCTTCTAACGGGTCTCTCTAGCCTTTAAAATGGCCATGCCCTTTTTCAATATATTCTGTACACCACAGATAGGGTGGCAAATGCCACAACAGGTCAACTAAATGATGCAATGGAGGCATCTAAAGGTGGCAGTGAAGGCTGGTCTTGAAGGATCATGGATCAAGGAATGTGTTATAGAGGAAGTAACATTAAGCTATCATTTGAAGGAATCTGTCAGGAAAAGACGTCAGAGAAAAGTAGGATTTGGGGGAGAAGAAACAATATGAGCAAGAGCCAAAAGGCATAGGATGAATGAACTTGGTGAACTGACTGACAGTGGCTCAGAAAGGCAAGGACCTCAAGCTCAAGGAAGGGTAATTGAAAATGAGGCTGAAGATGTAAATCGGAGTAAAACAGGCT
Source organism: Proteles cristata cristata (assembly GCA_017311185.1). NCBI lineage: Eukaryota > Metazoa > Chordata > Mammalia > Carnivora > Hyaenidae > Proteles > Proteles cristata. The sequence continues at coordinate 1,198,808 of JAESUZ010002383.1, forward strand.
AGGCCTTGTGAGTGAAGTTTAAGAGCTACAACTTTACCTCAGACTAATTAGGGAGACAATGAAGACAATCAGGTTAGGGTCTTGAACAGATTTTTCAATTAAGGGTAATTGAAAGGGTAATCGCTGATGCTAAATAAATGGATGAGTCCTCTAAAACAGAGTATAAACAGAATTAGCAAGGAGTTGAAGGTTGACCCCTGGGGAACAAAAATAAATTCTATGTGGACCAAGTTTCAATAACACCGCAACAAAAATGTTAATAAATACATGTATCTTGTGAATCTATTCAGGCTCATTTCAAATAAGGAGAGTTCTGACAGCAAAGGTTACTATGTTGTTAAAATTTATCTGGTTTCTATCTCCTCATCAGGGAAATACAAATCAAAACCACACTGGGATACCACCTCACGCCAGTCAGAGTGGCTAAAATGAGCCAATCAGAGAACTTTAGATGCTGGCGAGGATGTGGAGAAACGGGCACCCTCCTACACTGTTGGTGGGAATGTAAACTGGTACAGCCCCTCTGGAAAACAGTGTGGAGGTTCCTAAGGAAACTAACAATAGAACTCCCCTAGGACCCAGCAATAGCACTGCTAGGAATTTACCCAAGGGATACAGAAATGTTGATGCATAGGAGCACATGTACCCCAATGTTCATAGCAGCTCTCTCCACAATAGCTAAAACCTGGAAAGAGCCTAAGTGTCCATCCACGGACGAATGGATCAAGAAGATGTGGTTTATCTATACCATGGAATACTACATGGCAATGAGAAACAATGAAATCTGGCCATGTGTAGCAACATGGATGGACCTTGAGGGTGTTATGCTGAGCGAAATAAGTCAGGCAGAGAAAGACAAATATCATATGTGTGCACGTATAGGAGGATTAGGAGGAGCTTAACAGAGGACCAAGGGGGAGAAGAAGGGCGGAAATGGTGGGGGAAAGGGGGAGAGGCAAACCATGAGAGACTCTTGAATGCTGACAAAAACTGAGGACTGGTGGATGTGGGGGGGAGGAGGGGTGGGCATGGAGGAGGGCACTTGTGGGGATGAGCACTGGGTGTTATGTGGAAACTAATTTGACAATAAACTATTTGTAAAAAAAATAAAAAAATAAAAAATGAAAAAAAAAATTTATCTGGTTTCTGAGTTTGGGTAAGAAGAATTCAGGTACCAGAAGGTACCTTTATCTCAAGCCCTTATCTGTCTTTAAAAATGTTGTATTTGGAAATAAATTTTAGAATTGTAGAAAAGTTGTAAAAATTGAGTATTTGTATACACTTCATTCAACTTCTTCTAATGGTAACATGTTACATAATTATATTACGATTACTCAAATCAGAGAATTAACATTGATAGGACTAATCTGATCTTATTCAATTTTTTTAAGCAAATGAATTCTCCAGTTCAATAATAGTGCTTTAATATCTTTTCCTAATCTAGGATCTAATCTAGGATCTCACATTGCATTTAGTGGCCATGTCTGCTTACTTTCCTGCAACTGTGACAGTTCCTCAGATTTCGTCTTTCATGACCTTGAACTACTTTGAAGCACCCTAGTCTGTTCTTTTATAGAAAGCCAATTTAGGTTTTCCTTGCTGTCTCATCAGAAATTAGATTAAGATTATGCATTTTTTTGCAAGAATACCTCAGAAGTGAAATTATACCCTTCTCAATTCATCATTATCAGGGTGTACATAATGTTGCTATGTCTTATAACTGGTGATTTTTATTTTGATTACTTGATTACAGTCATGTCTGTCATGTTTTTCCTATACAGTTACTATTTTCCCCTTTGTAAGTACTAAGTATCTTGTGGGGGAGGCGTTCTGTAACTTTGAAAATATCATGTTTCCCTCATAATTTTGCTAATTTTAGCATCCATGATACTTCTTGTATGCAACAGTTATTAGAATGCAGTTTACCTAAAGGTGATTTTCATTTCCCTCTTCTAAGCTTACTGGAATTCCAATGTAAGAAAGCACTGTCCCTTCTCCCCCTTTATTTATGTATTTATTAATATGTATGAATATCTGAATATGTATTTTATTCTGTGGGTTATAATCCACTACCTGCATTTTAAAAATTACTTTCTGGTACAACATGATGTCCCAGCCTCAGACAAAACCATTTCCCCAAGGATCCATGTTCCTTTTTCTGGAAATCGTATTTAAAGACGATCCGGGCATTCATTTGGTCACTGTGATTAGTGTCTCAGGGCTCTTTGAACCTCTCAAGAGAGAACTGGGACATACACATTCATACATTTATATTTACTTCTGTATATATCTGTGTATATATATTTAATTGTGGTTTCATATGGATACGTCCAACTCCAGTGAAAAACAGGATTCATTCTAGACTATTCCTTTCACTATTTATAAGTGCTTCATCCAACAGTCAGAAACTGTACTTTTCATGATCTATGACATATTCACTTAGTTGTTCAAACTCAGTATACACAAGATAGTTTCAGAACTCCTAGGGGCTCTTGGGTGGCTCAGTCGGTTAAGCGTCCGACTTCAGCTCAGGTCATGATCTCACGGTTCGTGGGTTCGAGCCCCGCATCGGGCTCTATGCTGACAGCTCAGAGACTGGAGCCTGTTTCGGATTCTGTGTCTCCCTCTCTCTCCCTCTCCCCTGCTCATGCTCTGTCTCTGTCTCAAAAATAAATAAACATTAAAAAAAAAACAACTCCTAATCAATACCTCTGTAAGAAACACATTTACTAAACAGCACATTGTTCTTTTTGTCTTCAGAGTACATAATCAAAGTACTCTTTTCCAAAGTTACTTAGTTCCTTTCTTCCCTACTCATATCAATATATTTATTTTATTCATTTCTAATATAGTTAGGTTCATTGCTAGGATTTGTATTCCATTCTGGAATCCGTACTCCCCTGCCTGCCCAAACACACACACACACACACACACACACACACACACACGGTTGATTTTTATTTTTTGGATGGCAGGTGAAAAATTATCAGTCCTAAGAGTCAAAGTTATAAAAACCTTTCTACCTGATTCCCACCATTCCCTATAGGAAACCAATTTCATTAGTTTTTGGTTTATCATTCTTATATTTCTTTTTGCACAAATAAGCAAATACATGTATATACATCTTCCTCCTTACACAAAGAATAGCATAGTATACAGATACTTACTTTTGTACTTTATTTTTTTTTTCACTTAACTGCAGCATGACAGTTCACAGATATTCCTCACTCTTTCTTACAGCTGCCTAGTACTCTATTGTGTGACTGCACCATAAATGATTCATTCTCCTGTGCGGACATTTCAATTTCCTGCAACTACAAACACTCCTAAAATTTGTGCATATGGAAGAGTTATTTTCAGAGATTCCTACAAGTGGGATTGTTGAGTTAAATGTGCATGGGTGTTTACTAGGGACTGCGAGTTGCCTTCCAGAGGAAGACTATGCCAGTCTGCATTTACACCAGCAGAATATAATAAGGATGCCCATTTTCCCAACAGTCTTACAAGAGAATGTGCTGTATTGTTTTACATTTTCATCAATCTGATCAATAAGAAATGTTATCTCAATGCTGTTTTAATTTGTATTTTTCTAAATTTAGTGAGATTAAACTTAAAAAATTTTTTTAATGTTTTATTTCTGAGAGAGAGAGAGAGAGAGAAAGAGAGAGAGAGCGCGCGTGAGCAGGAGAGGGTGAGAGAGAGAGGCAGGCACAGAATCTGAAACTGGCTCAAGTCTCTGAGCTAGCTGTCAGCACAGAGCCCGACGGGGGCTCGAACCGACGAACTGTGAGATCATGACCTGAGGTGAAGTAGGACACTTAACTGACTGAGCCACCCACATGCCCCATAAACTTTTTTTTAAAATTTAAGGATATTTACACTGCTTGTGAGTTGTCTTTTTAGGTCTTTCCCCCATCTTTCTGTCATGTCTTTGATCCTTTGTCTCTCAAACACATGTAGATACATATTATTTTCGCTTTAATTATTAAGAGTTCTTTACTAGCCTTTTGCCTGTGATATATGTTGACGATATTTTCTCCTAGTTTTTCAACTCTTCTCATTGTGGTTTTTGAAATCCAAAATTTTCTTATTTTTATGAAGTCAAATCTATCAATCTTTTACTGCTTTTGGACTTCTGAGTCATAGCAAACAAATCTTTCTTTCCATACACCACAGGTAAACAAGAAAATCCCATGTTTCTTCTAGTACTTGTATGATCTCTGTCTTGGTGTTTATCTCTTTTGAAAAGTGTATCAGTGAATTGTATTATTATTTTGGTAACCGCTTTATTGATTTATAATTCATATACTATACAGTTCACCCATTTAAAGTATCTAATTCAATGGTTTTCAGTACATTCAGAGTTGTACAACCACCACCATTAACAGCTTTATAACATTTTCATCACCTCAAAGACAAACACTGTACCTTTTAACAGGCACTCCACTTTACCCCAAATTCCCTCAACCCTTGGCAACCACTCACCTACTCTCTGTTGCTATAATTTGCCTGTTATGTACATTTCACATAAACAGATTAATAATATAATCTTTTTCTGTCTTCTTTCACTTAGTATTTTCAAGATTTTTTCATGTGATACCATGTAAGTATCAACACTTTCTATTGCCATATAACATTTCATTGTATGGAATAGATTACATTTTGTTTACCCATTTATCAACGGAGACATTTGTGTTGTTTCTACTTTTTGGATATTATGAATAATGCTAGGAGCATCTGTATAAACACCTTGACATTCAATTTATCCCTGTGCAAAATGATCTAATTTTATCTTTCCAAACAGCTACCCAGATATCCTAATAGCACTTACTAAAAAGTCCTTCTCTACCTGTAAGATGAAATGTCCTCTTTATTATTTCCACTTGCATCTTGTTTTTTCCTGGGCTTCCTATTCGATTGCTCAATTTTATTCATGTGGCAGTAGGACATTTTTTAATTATAGAAGTTTTATGATAGTACATGTTTTAATGTCTGGTAGGGGAAGTCCCTCCTGGCATTCCCACCCTCCCCCTTATTCCGTCTCTTCCTGGCTATTCTTTGTTTTTCCATATAACTGAGTACTGATGTGTCTATTTTCATTTTTAAAAAGCTTCTTGGGGCGCCTGGGTGGCTCAGTTGGTTAAGGGTCTGACTTCGGCTCAGGTCATGATCTCGTGGTTCGTGGGTTTGAGCCCCACATTGGGCTCTGTGCCGACAGCTCAGAGCCTGGAGCCTGCTTTGGATTCTGTGTCTCCCTCTCTTTATGCCCCTTTCCCATTCCCCCTCTCGCTCTCTCAAAAATGAATAAAAAAAGTTTCTTGGTACTTTCCCTGGGGCCGCATTAAATTTAGAAAGTAAGAAGAATTGACATAATGTATTCATCCTATTCAAGTCTACCACTATGACCTTCAAAAAAGTTAAGAAATTATTCTCATACAGGTTTTGTACATTTTTAAAAACACTTATTCCTCAGTATCTTCTTTGTTGTTATTGAAAATGGGGATTTCACTACCATTATGATCACTAATTGGCTACTGTCTGTGTATATGAGGCCAATTGTATATAATGCTAACTCACTGAATTGTTTACTGTTTTAGTTTTACCTGTGATCCCTGATGGTTTTGTAGCTATTTTTTTGCATTTAAAATGAAAATAGAATTTTGCTTCTTTACCCATTCTCATGCCTCTGATAAACTTCTTATCCAATTATGTTTGTTAATACTTCTACTATGGTGTTGAAATTTAGTGGAGATAGCGGGCACTCACCTGGTTTTCATGTATTGTGGAAATACCACTACTATTTTTCATTATATAAACTTTCTGGCTTTAGGACTAAGGATTTTTTTTTTTAATTTAGAAAAGAATCCTGTAATTTCTATTTCCTTGAGTGGGAATGTGTGTTTCATATTTTTATTATGAATAGGTAAATTTTTAAAAGCAATTATTTATTTTTATTTATTTTTTAAACCTTAAGGAGGGTCCATGCTCAGCACTGAGCCCGACATGGGGCTCAATCCCATGACCCTGAGATCATGAAATGAGCTGAAATCAATAGTCAGAGGCTTAACTGACTGAGCTACCCAAGCACCCCATGAACTTTTTTCTGAGGCTTTTTCAGTATCAATGGAGATAAAGGATTTTTCTTCCCAAATTATTAACATGGAATGTCATATTAATAGATATCCTAATACTGAACCATCTCTGCATTCCTGAAATAAAACTCACAGGATCATGGCAGATTACCTAATAATAATTATATTATTTAGTACTTTTGTTTCGATATTCACAAGGGGTATTGGCTTATAGTACTTTTCTTTTTATTTTGTACTGTTCTCATCAGGTTAAAAATCAATCCATTTGCTCCATAAAAGGAATTAGGAAGTTTTCTATAAGTTTCAGTGCTCAGGAACAATTTACATAGCAGTGCAAATAAAATGGTCTTTGAAGGTTCAGTAGAAACCCTCTATGACACTTGGCTGATGCTTTTTTATTGGGGTAATTTAATAACATTCTTTATTTCTTCTGTGAAAACTAGTCTGTTTAAAATTTCTCACTTAATTTTGGTAATCTGTATTTCCTCAGGATATTATTCGTCTAGGTCTTCAAATTAATTGCTGTGAGGCTTAAATAGTCTCTTATGAAATTTAAATTAAAAAAATTGCTTTCAATGGTTGTTTTCATCCTTATTTTACATATTTTTGCTTTATTCTTCTACAAATCAAGTTAGCTAATAATATCTATTTTGGCAATTAAAAATTCATAATATAGATTAATTAGGTCCACTGTTTTTCTATTCTCTACCTCATTAACTTCTACTTTTATCTTTGTTATTTCCTTCCTGTACTCTCTTCAGGTTTACTCTGCTATTGTTTTATTAGAATTTGTTTTGAGCTGCAAAGTGAATTTACTTGTTTCTATTTTTATAGATAAATCTGTCTAGTGCAATGAATTTTCATCTGAATACTATTTTATTGGGATTATTTATAGATACCTAATTTAATGGTGCTCTCTTCAGGCATTATTACAAATTCCAGATACCTCAGACAACTGTTTTGTTCTGGGAAGAGAAGTTGATCATGAATCCTGCAGTTTTGTGGTTCTCCGTTCTTGCGGATTCTGAATTTCATGCTTTTCTTTTACTGTTTCTTCACCACCCAACTGTCAAAGAAGGCATCTCCCTTATGTGCCTTTTTTGCTCCAGTGAAGCTAGACATTTTGAAAGCTGTCTCTCCAAACTGTATGTATTTTTAAGTCCCTTCTCTACTCTGATGTGAATCCATTTTTTTTAAAAGAATTTTTAGGGTGCATTCAGCCTTTCTGGCTGTTTAGATCAAGCTTAGCTTCCCTCTCCATTTTGCTCTGTACCTTTTTTTTGGCCTTTGCTTGCCACAAAAGTTGTGTGGCAGGCAAGAATAGAGTGAGTAGGAGAGTTCATATGCTTGATTTGGCTTTTTTTTTTTTTTTTACTTCAAGTTATTTTGAGGCTTAAATTTCTCAAATTATGCTATGTCTTGAAGTTTTGTATATTTTTATTCTTATTCTATATTTTTTCCAAGGAAAATTGGGAGATATTAGATGGCCACCAATGTCTTCAGGGGAAGCCCTCCTGACCTTTATTTTTTCTAACACCTTTACTGAGGCAGAATTCACATACCCTATTACTTGCCCATTTAAAGTGTACATTTCAATAGTTTTTAGTATATTCATAGAATTGTGTAACTGTCACCACAATCAACTTTATACTATTTTCATCACCATAAAGAAATCCTGTATGGTTTAACTATTATCTCCTAATCCATGCAACCCCTACCCAGCCCTAGATAACCAGTAATTTATTGTCCATAGATATCACTGTTGTGGGATTTCATTTTCATATGAATTGTCATTTGTAGTTGATAGACATTTTGGGTGTTTCCATCTTTTAGCTATCATGAGCATGTTACTAATGAACATTCATGTACAAGTTTTTTGTGTAGATACAGGTTTTCATTTCTATCAGCTATATACCTAGGAGTCTAATTGGTGGGTCAAATGGTAGCTCTACTTTCCCAAGTGGCTGTACAGTTTTACATTCCCACTAGTGTAGGAGGGTTTAATATCTCTCTGTCCTTGCCAACTATTGCCATCTATTATCTGCATTTTTGATTAGAGCCATCTTAGTGGGTATAAAGTGCTATCTCAATGTGCTTTTAATGTGAAGTTTCCTTGATGGCTAATGATGTTGGCTGGGTACCTTGCCATGTGCTTACTAGCCATAGGTATAGCCTCTTTGGAAAAATGTCTATTCAGATCATTTGCCCACTTAAAAATTAGGCTATGTGTCTACTACGGAGTTGTAAGAGTTCTTTATATCCATTTTCCATATACAATATGGAATATTTTATCCTTTTCTATAGGTTTTTTTTTCACTTTTTTAATGATGTCCTGTGAAATACAGAACTTTTGAACAAAATCCAATTTATGTATATTTGACATATTTGAAAAACAATTACCAACAAACATTTTATACTCCTCATTAAGTAAAAATATGTATTCATTCTAGGAATTCTGGTAGTTCTGGTAGTATGGACATGTGTTAAAGAGCAAGGTTATATTGACTTTTCTGAGGGAGTAGAAAGGCAGTTTTTGATAAACTCATTACCTAAGCAAGTCTTCCTAAGTAAATCTGGCCCCAAAAGATACATACATCAAAAACAGTTTTGAAAAGAGACAGCAAAGCCTAATTAAAGACCAAAGGACCTAGAATAATGAAAATGCACGTCTGATGCCATGCAAGAGCAACAAAACCTCTGGCAATACTGGTGAAAAGCTTTACTGTCTATCATAACACCAATGTCTGAGAATTACTTCATTTCTTTCCCCCTTATGCTCATTTCTACAATTTTGGGAGAGCTACAAAGCTGTAAGGGGAAAATGATTCTTTCCCTAGGTGTGTGATACAGGATATAATCAATTAAAGTTTTATTTTGCAAAGAAGTTTTCTGTCCATTTGGGTACATGAACCAGTTTTCCCAGGGTTTATCATCCCCTTCTTAACTAACAAAATTAAGTCATACAAAATAAATTTTCGAGAGGCTGAAGATAACCAGCTAAAATGCAGCCATCTAATCACTTAACCACAAAAGATCGTTTTTTTGTTGTTGTTTTTTTTTTGCCAAGCATATGGGTCAAGGTACTATTTGCTTATATATTACTAAATTATAGAGACACTTTAGAAAATGCTTTACGACACAATCACCATCCAGATCACTAAACTTGTGTATTAAATAATAGAATTAATCCAGAGATCAACTGGTGGAGCACAAACTTGAATGGCAGAGAAAAAAGATAATTTAGTTGCTTACATTTTAAAATGATTCATCTCAAATACCTTACTAAATGAAAAAGTTATTGATAATCAACAGATTCAAATTTATTAGCTCAAGAACAGATTCCTCTAATTCTTGGACAGAAGCAAGAAAAGGACCATGATGAGCTAACCCTTAAAAAGGGTTTACTATGTAACAAGCAGGTTCTAAGAATTCCCTATGAGAGGCAAGTAGTAGAAGGATCTTTATTTTAGAGAAAAGTCTAGTAAGTAGGTTTAGGTTACCAAGGTCATACAACCAGTGAGTGGTAAAGCAAGGATTTGAAATGAGTACTCTGTCTTTGGAGTCCATGTGCTTAATCACTTTGACAGATCACCTATTTACCTGTGATAGTATAATTTTTAAATAGTCTTGTACGGATATGAACAGACACTTCTCCAAAGAGGACATCCAGATGGCCAACAGACACATGAAATTCTCATCAGGGAAATACAAATCAAAACCACACTGAGATACTGCCTCACAACAGTCAGAGTGGTGAAAATGAACAAATCACAGAACCCTAGATGCTGGTAAGGATGTGGAGAAACGGGCACCCTCCTACACTGTTGGTGGGAATGTAAACTGGTGTAGACCCTCTGGAAAACAGTGTGGAGGTTCCTCAAAAAATTAACAATAGAACTCCCCTATGACCCAGCAACAGCACTGCTAGGGATTTCCCCAAGGGATACAGGAGTGCTGATGCATAGGAGCACATGTACCCCCCAATGTTCATAGCAGCACTCTCAACAATAGCTAAAACATGGAAAGAGCCTAAGTGTCCATCAACAGACGAATGGATCAAGAAGACATGGTTTATCTATACAATGGAATACTACATGGCAATGAGAAAAAATGAAATCTGGCCATGTGTAGCAACATGGATGGACCTTGAGGGTGTTATGCTGAGCGAAATAAGGCAGAGAAAGAAAAACACCATATGATTGCACATATAGGAGGAACTTAACGGAGGACCAAGGGGGAGAAGAATGGAGGAAATAGTGGGGGAGAGGGACAGAGGCTTATTTCATTCTAACTTATTTCATTATAACTCAAAGATTCCATGGCTCTAAATATTTCAACTCTAATTTTCATTTTTAGTATAAATCTTAATGAAATGGTTTTAAAATTGATTTAGAAAGAAATGTTTCACAAAATCACAGCTGGTGTTAAAGTAAAAATGCTTTATGTGAGTTAGAACTAAGACAAAGGAACCTAAATAGCTTCTGCTGTATGTCTGGATTAAATTCTTTAGTTTACATCGCCTTCAACTTTTAGTATGCACACAATGTTACTAATGATTCATAAAACCTTGAAATTTTAAACATTAAATGATTTGGAACAGAAGAATTGATAGGTCTTACAGAAAAAAAATTATGTACATATACTAACTGTGTAAATAAAATAAAGTAAGTCCTATGCCATCACTGCAGGGAAAACTTGGTAATTTGGTCATTTCAAAATCTCAACACTTTCCACTGAATTGATTTAGCAAGTTATGGAACAGCTGCAAGCTGAATTATACATGATGGTAGCAAAATATTTTATAAATTGTTCAACCATATCTACTGGGCATACTAAAAGACCCAAGTTGCAGTATTTTTTCCCCCCTTTCATTTATCAAGTGAGTATTTCATTACTTGGTAAGAAGACTCACTTACACAAACATATCAAGCTTTAAAAGCTTAGCTCATAGTTCAAAATAGGTTTTAAAAAATTCCAGAGAAGTCAGCATACCTGCATAGTAGCAAACTATATAAGTATGATGAAAAATAAACTATATAAATATGATGAAAATAATTTAAAAGCTCACACTAAAGCTCAAAGGACAGGAAAAAAAACTAATCATATCCAAATATGTTATCACATTAGGAAGACTGAAAAATAATTCTAACAGTCTGTATTTCACAAGGAAATTAAAACAACTAAGACTGCCTTTTTATAAGATATTAATAATCAATTATCAATATACAAAATGAGGAAGAAAGTAGAGAAATTAAATAAGATGAACTTAGAATATATAAATTTGTAAACAAAGCTCACCACTAATATTATTAGGAGAAAGCTAAAAATTTTCAATTACTTTTAGTTCTCTATTTCAAAAAGATAAAATGCTGTATCAGGAATACTTCAAACTTTTATTGGGACAGATTGTGCAACCAGCTAGTGATAAGAGACAACCAACCACTAAACAACTGTCTGAAATATTAAACTGCAGATAGTTAACAGGTGGATTGTAGTTTTGAAAGGTAGGGAAACACAAAGGTCCAAAGGAATTGGCACTACTTAAGTATCTAACAATAATGTAGCAATTAAGGTAATAAATATATACGTAGTCAAAGACTTACGGAAATAAATACAAAAATCAAAGAAATCAGAAGAAATACTAGAGGAACCTAGTGATTTTTCTAACATTTCGAAAGATTCAGGGAATAATACACCAAATATATTAAGAAATGAAAAAAAGGAAGACAAGTAACATATTTTGTGAAATCACGAAGAGCAGTGATGGAGGGATCTAGTTTTAAGATTACATTAGGCAAACAATTTGAAAATGGAAGGATATTAAAATGTAGTAATCTCTTAAGTTTTGTTTAGCTGTTATTTTGACTTTCAAAGAAATAAATCCTTAAAGAAAAGCTCTGCTAAAGATGTCAATTAATAAGGTCATAGGTATTACTTTTATGTATACATAAAAATAACTCAAAGCATTTTTTAAAATGTTACTATCCTTTTAAAGGTTTTATTTTATTATTGTTTTAAACAATTTTTTTAATGTCTTTATTTTTGAGAGACAGAGACAGAGAGTGAGTGGGGGAAGGGCAGAGAGAGAGGGAGACATAGAATCTGAAGCAGGCTCCAGGCTCTGAGCTGTCAGCACATAGCCCGTCGTGGGGCTCGAACCCACGGACTGTGAGATCATGACCTGGGCCAGAGTCAGACGCTTAACTGACTGAGCCACCCAGGTGCCCCTTAAAGGTTTTAAAATACATTTAGTCACCTTAAAAATGGAAAATACTTACCAAATCACCATAAAGTATGTTCATGGACTTTGGTTTGATAAAAATTTTTCCCATCTCCCTTGACAACCAATTCCCAGAGCTGACAATACTTAGTACTGAAATGTTCTTCCCCAAATCTCTCCAAGCTACACTTAACCCCATTTTCTGTACTCAATAAATGTCAATAATGTACACATTATCAATAAATGGCCCAAATGCTACAGCTCTAAAAACATTAAATAAAAAATCTTAAGTGATGGACTACTGGCCCCCTATTTCTTTAGCTCCCATTCCAAGGTGATGAAATGATGACAAAAGAGATGACAATGACTAACACTTGAGCCCCATCTATCAGGTTTGAATGGTCCCCCTGAAATTCACATGTTGAAATCCTAATGCTCAGTGTGATGGTATTAGGAGGTAGGGTCTTTGGGAGGAGCTTAGGTCATGAAGTCATAATTCATGGATGTTTCATGAATGGGATTAGTGCTATTATAAGAGAAACCCCACAGAACTCTCCTTCTGTTGAGTGGATATGTTTTGGATTTTTAATGCTTAAAATTAAAGGGGCAGAAGACTAACCAGAGATAAAGACCCTTAATAAAGGGTAACAATACTAACACCCTTAGTATTGTTTGGGAAGTAGAATTAGACAAAGTGATGTATTTATGTTAAATATGCAGAGTTGGGTGTCTGGGTAGTTTAGTCAATTAAGTGTCCAAATCTTGATTTCAGCTTAGTTCATGATCTCACGGCCATGGGATCAAGCCCCAGGTTGGGTTCTATGCTGGGCATGGAGCCTGCTGGGATTCTCTTTCTCCGTCTTCCTCTGCCCCTCCCCTGCTCACATTGTCTCCCTCAAAAAAAAAAAAAAAAAAAAAAAGCACAGTAAAACAGGGAACCACTGAAACAATTAAAATAAGTTCCAAATTATTAAAGCAAAAGTAAAATAAAAAGGTAACCTCTCCCACACCCTGAAAACCAGAAGTAAACAAAAAAATACTACCTTAGCATAACTATGTTGCTCACTGCCATTGTAGAATGAGTGGGACAAGGACACTTGTCCTGCACTCTGAGTTCTGGGTCTCTGAGCTAGAGCCAAGTTGGGGTTTAAATCACTGATTAGGAAAGAAAAATGGCTGAAAAAGCCTAGGTTTTAGTCTGTTTTATGTTACTCAATCTTTAAACTGTGGCATCTTTCCTACAAGGGTAAAATATAAAATACATTTCTAGGGGTGCCTGGGTGGTTTAGTCGGTTAAACATCCGACTTTCGCTTAGGTCATGATCTCGCGGTTCGTGGGTTCGAGCCCCGCGTCAGGCTCTGTGCTGATTGCCAGCTCGGAGCCTGGAGCCTGTTTCAGTCTGTGACTCCCTCTCTCTCTGACCCTCCCCTGCTCACGCTGTCTCTCTCTCTCTCCTAGAAATAAAACATTAAAAAAAAAAATACATTTCTATATGAAGCTACAGCAATAGGATCTAGCTATATAGGTAACTGATAAAATCATAAGATCCAGGGAATCTACACAGAGGAATTTTAATAGTGGTTTTTCCCCTCTGAAATCTAGCTAAGAGTTGCTCCAACACGACAATTTTGATTTTTGTTTTCTTAAAGGAAGTTGTTAATGATGCTGTCTCTGCAACTAAGAAGGAACTTAAGTTTCTTGTTTTATCATACCTAGTATTTAACAAAGAACCTGAAAAACAGTATGTGTAATAAACGATTACTCAATTGTTCCCCCTGACCACAAATTACTATGATTTATCACGAACTGTCTTTAAAAAAACTGTTTATTGAGATATACTTCATATACCATACAGTTTACCCATTTAAAGGGTCTAATTCAATGCTCTTTGTATACTTAGACAACCTTTACCACAATCAATTTCAGAACATTTTCATTACACGAAAAAGCAACCCCATTTCCCTTAGCCATCATCCCCTAATTAGGAACTACTAATTTATTCTGTGTCTCCAGAGATTACCTATACATTTCATATATATGAAATCACATAATTGTTTTTTTGCGACTATCTTCTTTTACTTAGAATATTTTCAAGATTAATCTATGTTGTAGCATGAATTTCATTTTTGCTGTCATTTAATCTTCCACTGTATGGAAGATTTTATGACACATTTTGTTCATTCATTCATCAGTTGATAGACTTGTATTGTTTCTACTTTTTCACTATTACAAATAATGATGTTGCGAACACTCATGCATACATTTTCTGTAAGCTTACATTTTCTCTTCTTTTGGTTATATACCTAAGAGTGGAATTCCTGGGTCTATGGTAACTCATGTTCAAGCATTTAAATGTTTACCCATTTGAGGAACTGTCAGTTTTTCAAAGCGGCTGTGCCATTTCAATAACCATGGGGTGGTAGAGGATTCTAGTTTCTCCACATCCTCAATAACAATTGTTATTATCTGATGTTTTGATTATAGACAGTTAAGTATGAAGTGGTATCTCACTGTGGTTTTGATTTGCATTTCCTTGATGGCTGATGTCTACCTGCTTTTCTAATTCATTCTTGAATGCAACAATAGGGTTATGTCATCAGCATCAAAGGAGGACATGGGTCATTTCATGTCTGTATTAATTCGCTAAGGCTGCTGCAACAAACTGCTGTAACTGGGTAGCTTAAACAAGAGAAATATATTGTCTCACAGTTCTAGAGGCTAGAGGTCCAAATTCAAGGTTGCTGACAGGATCAGTTCCTTATGAGGGGTCTATTTCAGGAGTCTCTCCTTGACTTCCAATGGCAGTCTTCTTGTTTACATGGTGGTCTCCCTGTGTAACTTATCTTCAAATTTCACCTTTTTATAAGAATACCAGTTATACTGGATTAGAAGCTCATCATATTCCAGTACGACTTGATCTTAACTACTTTTGCAATGACTCTCACTGCATGCAAGGTTATGTTCTGATGTACTGGAGGTTAACATGTCAACAGAGGAGTTTAGCATTGTAGGTTGGGTTACAATTCCACCTTACTTAAAAAAAAAATTATGGTTTAAAAAAGGTGATATGGAAGGAAAGCTTTGTCTTAGATTTCCCTTTAAAATTAGATTTTGTTCTGTCAAAATGCTTTTTCCATGGACCATGATTCCTACTGATATTGCTAGGAACATTTTCCAGCAATAACAAAAGCCTGGGATCTTTACTGTTATCAGATGGCTTAGCTCATAAACTGTTCCTCTCCATGGAATCCTAAGGAAGCTAATATAAGTGGAGGTTCTCTTAAAGAAATATTATTATCAAAAAAGGGTAGCTCTCTATTCCAAATTATTTTTTATTTATTTTAGAGAGAGGGAGTGAAAGCAAGTGGGCAAGAGGGGCAGAAGAAGAGAGAGAGAATCTTTTTTATTTTTTATTTTCAGAAACTAAATTTATAGGTGAGAAATTTTTTTTTTTTTACAAATAGTTTATTGTCAAATTAGTTTCCACATAACAGTGCTCATCCCCACAAGTGTCCTCCTCCATGCCCATCCCCTCCTCCCCCCCACATCCATCAGTCCTCAGTTTTTGTCAGCCTTCAAGAGTCAGAGAGAGAGAATCTTAAGCAGGCTCTACACTCAGCATGGAGCCAGACATGGATCTTGATCCCATGACCCTGGGATCATGACTTGAGTCTAAATCAAGAGTCAGAGAATCAACCAACTGAGCCTCCCAGGAGTGCCCAGGAACCTCTACATTTTAGAATCTTCTGGCAGTTAAGTGACTTTCAACTTTTTCATCTACTACTTTATTTGTACTGTACCTTGGTGAATGTTAATTTCCTCTGAAATGCAAATGTCTTTCATACAACACTGTTAGGTTTTGAAGACTAGAAACAAAAATGAAAAAAACTTTAATACAACTATTGAACTTCTCCCAAATGTGAAGCTTAAAATATTTATGAAGTAGACATGAGATAGCTAACTGATAAGGACATTAGAACTGTAGTATCAATATTCCTTATATGACTGATACTTTCAACTTTACTGTGACTGAACTATAAACTTAGGAAATCCTAAAAAGTTTATAATGCATCTTAAAAACAACTTCATCAATTAAGACAAAATACTAATTTAGACTAAAAATGTGTAATTATAATATACTCTTAAATTGGTTTGCTGACTGAAGAGTAATGTTAACTTCTTAAAAATGACATACAATGTATATTTTCCAATGTCTAACTTAGTTCTCTGAAAATGTGAAACTGCACAGTATCTAATTATATTTCTGATACAGTTTCAATTCTTGCTGAGGGAAAAATACCAGTACTCCTCATTATATTATTACTTTGTGAAGCATCTAATATTTAGGCTTCCAGTTACATACACAGCACACTTTAACATAGTCAAGTGTCATTAAATAATAATGGAATCTGATTTTTTAAAATAGTGCTTAAGGGTGCCTGGGTGGCTTAGTCAGTTAAACGTCCGACTTTCGCTTAGGTCATGATCTCACGGTTCGTGGGTTCGAGCCCCGCGTCGGGCTCTGTGCTGACTGCCAGCTCAGAGCCTGGAGCCTGTTTCAGAGTCTGTGTCTCTCTCTCTCTCTGACCCTCCCCTGCTCACGCTGTCTCTCTCTCTCGCCTAGAAATTAAAAAAAAAAAAAAAAATAGTGCTTAAAACGTAAGCCCAACAAATCTATGATATAAACAAAAAACACCTCCAACTCAATAATAAAACAAATAACCCACTAAAAAAGGTCAAAGGACTTGAACAGAAATTTCTCCAAAGAAGTAATACAAAAGACAAACAAGTTGTCGAAAAAGATGCTTACCATCACAAATAACTAGGGAAATGCAAATAAAAGCCACAAAGAGATGCCACCTCACACCTATTAGGATATCTCCTATTAAAAGATCAGAAAATAAAAAGTTTTGGTGAGAATGTGGAGAAACTAGAACTCCTGCGCGGTTAGTAGAATGCCAGGTGGTGCAGGCGCCGTTAAAAAATAGCATGGTGAATCCACAAAAACAGAATTATTATATGACCTTGCACATACCAAAAAAAACCTGAAAGTGGGCTCTCAAAGAGGTATTTGTACATCCTGTTCATTGCAGCCTATTCAGAGCAGCCAAAAGCTGGAAACAACCCAAATGTCCAGCAATAGATGAAAAGATACACAAAATGTAATATATACATACAACAGAGTATTACTCAGACTTAAAGAAGACGGAAATTACCTACAGTTCTGTTTTTCTTTTTCAAGACTACTTTGGCTATTCAGGGTCTTTTGTGGTTCCATACAAAATTTAGGATTATTTGAGTCCTGTGAAAAATGCTGATAGTATTTTGATAGGAATTATATTAAATCTGCAGATTACTTTAAGTAGTATAGACATTTTAACAGTATTTGTTCTCCCAATCCACGAGCATGGAATATCTATCCATTTCTTTGCATCATCTTCAATTTATTTCAACAGGTCCAGAGTTCATGTTGTATTATAAACCTGTAGTAATCCAAACAGTATGGTATTGGTACAAAAACAGACACATAGGTCAACAGAACAGAATAGAAAATTCAGAAATAAACCCACATTTATATGGTCAGTTAGTCTTTGACAAATGAGGCAAGAATATGCAGTGGGAAAAAGACAGTCTTTTCAACAAATGGTGTTGGGACACTGGAGAGCTGCATGCAGAAGAATGAAACTGCACCACTTTCTTACACCATATACAAAAATTAATTCAAAGGGTTAAAGACCTAAATGTGAGATCTGAAACCCTAAAAGTCCAAGAGAGCCCAGGCAGTATTTTCTCTGACATTGGCCACAGCAACATTTTTCCAGATATGTCTCCTGAGACAAGGGAAACAAAAGCAAAAGTAGAACTATTGTGGACACCTATTGTAGTTCAGGCAGTTGACTGTCTGACTTCGGCTCAGGTCATGATCTCATGGTTCCTGAGTTCGACCCTGGTGTTGAGCTCTGTGCTGACAGCTCAGAGCCTTAAGCCCGTTTTGAATTCTGTGTCTCTCTCACCCTCCTCCTCCCCCATTCATACTCTTTTTCTCAAAAATAAACATTAAAAAATACACTGAAAAAGAATAAACTGGGACTAAAAATAAAAATCTTCCTCACAGCAAAGGAATCAATAAAACTAAAAGGCAATCTAAAGAATGTGAGAAAATACTCGTAAAGACAAATCTGACAGAGGATGAATATCCAAAATATATAAAGAACTTACACAACTCAACACCCAAAAAGCACCCCAATTAGAAATGGGCAGAAAACATGAAAAGATATTTCTCCAAAGAGGATATAAAGATGGCCAAAAGACACAAAAACATGGTCAACATCATGTATCATCAAAGAAACGCAAATCAAAACTAAAATAAGATATCAGCTCACACCTATCAGAATGAGTAAAACACACACACACACACACACACACACACACACGAAATACTAAGTGTTGGCAAGGATGTGGAGAAATAGGAACCCTTGTGCATTGTGGCTGGGAATGCAAACTGGTGCAGCCACTGTGGAAAACAGTATGGAGGTTCCTCAAAAACTTAAAAAATAGAACTACCTTATAATCCAGTAATCAGACAACTGGGATATTTACCCACCAAACACAGAAATACTAATCCAAAGGTATAAATGCACCCCTATGTTTACTGCAGCATTATTTACAACAGCTAAAATTTGGAAGTAGTCCAAGTGTCCACTGGTACATGAATGAATAAAGAAGATGTGGAATATTATTCAGTCATAAAAAAAAAAAACTGAAATGGTGCCAGGGTGCCAGGTGGCTCAGTTAGCTGAGCATCCAACTTCGGCTAGGGCAGGTCACTATCTCATGGCTTGTGAGTTTGAGCCCTGTGTGGGGCTCTGTGCTGACAAAGCAGCTTTGGATTCTGTGTCTCTCTCTCACTCTGCCCCTCCCCTGCTCGTGCTCTCTCTCTTAAGAATACATAAAAAACATTAAAAACTAAAGAAAATTTTTAAAAAAGAAATTAAATGAAATTGTGCCATTTGCAGCAACATGGATGGAGCTAGACAGTATAATGCTAAGTGAAGTAAGTCAGGGAAAGAAAAATACCCTATGATTTTACTCATATGTGGAACTTAAGAAACAAAACAAAATTCAAAAAAACAACAACAGACAAACTAAGAAAAAGACTCTTAATGCGACTCTTAATCCGGGCATTGTAAATTCGAGCATCATGTTGGATGTAGAGATTATTTAAAAGTAAAATCTTTAAAAAAAAAAAAAAGAAAGAAAAAGAAAAGTATAAGACTCTTCAGTCTTCAGTAGAGAGAACAAACTGATTACGTGCGGGGAGGCGGGGGATGGGTGAATAGGTGATGGGGATTAAAGAGTACACTTACCATGATAAGCCTCTGCGTAACATATAGAATTGTTGAATCAAAGTATCGTATACCTACAACCCATATAACAGTGTATGATAACTATAACCATATTAAAATAAAAACTTAATTAAAAAATAAGGGAATTCTGACATGTGGACAAACCTTGAGGACATCAGGATAAATGAAATAAGCCAGTTACAAAAAGATTACTGTCATGATTCCACTTGAGGTACCTAGGGCAGTCAAATTCACAGACATAGAAAGTAAAAGGCTGGCTGACAGGAGTTGAGGAATGAGGAGTTATTCCATAACGGGTACAAGTTTCAGTTTTGCAAGATGAAGGGTTAAAACCTATTCTTCTGAGTCAAGATAGAAGGAACCTACTTAATTAAACATCATAAAAGCCATCTATGAGAAGCCTTCAGCTAACATCATCCTCAACGGGGAAAAACTGAGAGCTTTCCCCTGAGATCAGGAACACGACAGGGATGTCCACTCTCACCACTGTTGTTTAACATAGTGCTGGAAGTCCTAGCATCAGCCATCAGACACCAAAAGGAAATCAAAGGCATCAGAATTGGCAAAGAGGAAGTCAAACTTTCACTCTTCGCAGATGACATGATACTCTACATTGAAAACCCGACAGACTCCACCAGAAGCCTACTAGAACTGATCCAAGAATTCAGCCAAGTTGCAGGGTACAAAATCAACATACAGAAATCGGTTGCATTTTTAGACACCAACAATGAAGCAACAGAAAGAGAAATCAAGAAACTGATCCCATTCACAATTGCACAAAAAAACCATAAAAGACCTCGGAGTAAACCTAACCAAGGATACAAGAGATCTGTATGATGAAAACTATAGAAAACTTATGAAGGAAATTGAAGACACAAAGAAATGGAAAAACATTCCATGGTCATGGATAGGAAGAATAAATATAGTTAAGAAGTCATTACTACCCAAAGCTATCTAGACATTCAATGCGATCCGAATCAAAGTTGCACCAGCATACTTCTCAAAACTAGAACAAACTCTCCTAAAATTTGTATGGAACCACAAAAGACCCCGAATAGCCAAAGTAATACTGAAATATAAAACCAAAACGGGAGGGATCACCATCCCAGACTTTACCCTCTACTACAAAGCTGTCATCATCAAGACAGGATGGTATTGGCACAAAAACAGACACATAGACCAATGGAACAGAATTGAGAACTCAGAAGTGGACCCAAAAGTATACAGCCAACTAATCTTTGACAAAGCAGGAAAGAATATCCGATGGAAAAAAGACAGCCTTTTTAACAGATGGTGTTGGGAGAACTGGACAGCAACATGCAGAAGAATGAAACTAGATCATTTTCTCACACCATGCACAAAAATAAACTCAAAATGGATAAAGGACCTGAACGTGAGACAGGAAACTATCAACACCCTCGAGGAGAAAGCAGGAAACAACCTCCTTGACCTCCACCGCAGCAACTTCTTGCTTGACACATCCCCAAAAGCAAGGGAATCAAGAGCAAAAATAAACAATTGGGACCTCATCAAGATTAAAAGCTTCTGCACAGCCAAGGAAACAACCCAGAAAATTAATAGGCAACCAACGGAATGGGAAAAGATAGTTGCAAATGACATATCAGATAAAGGGTTGATATCCAGAATCTACAAGGAACTCACCAAACTACACGCCCGAAAAACAAACAACCCAGTGAAGAAATGGGCAGAAGATATGAACAGACACTTCTCCAAAGAGGATATCCAGATGGCCAACAGACACATGAAACGATGCTCAGCATCCCTCCTCATCAGGGAAATACAAATCAAAACCACACTGAGATACCACCTCACGCCAGTCAGAGTGGCGAAAATGAGCAAATCAGAGAACTCTAGATGCTGGCGAGGATGTGGAGAAACGGGCACCCTCCTACACTGTTGGTGGGAATGTAAACTGGTACAGCCCCTCTGGAAAACAGTGTGGAGGTTCCTAAGGAAACTAACAATAGAACTCCCCTATGACCCAGCAATAGCACTGCTAGGAATTTACCCAAGGGATACAGAAATGCTGATGCATAGGAGCACACGTACCCCGATGTTCATAGCAACACTCTCAACAATAGCTAAAACATGGAAACAGCCTAAGTGTCCATCCACGGACGAATGGATCAAGAAGATGTGGTTTATCTATACCATGGAATACTACATGGCAATGAGAAAGAATGAAATCTGGCCATGTGTAGCAACATGGATGGACCTTGAGGGTGTTATGCTGCGTGAAATAAGTCAGGCAGAGAAGGACAAATATCATATGTGTGCACGTATAGGAGGATTAGGAGGAACTTAACGGAGGACCATGGGGGAGAAGAAGCGGGGGAAAGGGAGAGAGGCAAACCATGAGAGACTCTTGAATGCTGAGAAACAAACTGAAGACTGATGGATGTGGGGAGGAGGGGGGAGATAGGCATAGAGGAGGGCACTTGTGGGGATGAGCACTGGATGTTATATGGAAACCAATTTGACTATAAACTATTTGTCAAAAAAAAGAAAACAAAAAACAAAAACCTATTCTTCTGAAACTGTTCCAAAAAACAGAAACAGAAGGAAAATTTCCTAACTCATTCAACAAAGCAGCATTACGCTGATTCTAAAACAAGACAAAGATCCCACCAAAAATGAGAATTACAGGCCAGTATCCCAGATGAACATGGATGCAAAAATTCTCAACAAAATACTAGCAAACTGAATTTAACAGTACATTAAAAGAATTATTCACCATAATCAAGTGGGATTTATTCCTGTGCCGCAGGGCTGGTTCAATGTTTGCAAATCAATCAGTGTGATACACCGCATTAATAAAGGAAAAGATAAGGACCATATGATCCTATCAATAGATGCAGAAAAAGCATGTGACAAAATTCAGCATCTATTCTTGATAAAATCCCTCAACAAAGTAGGGATTGATGGAACAAACCTCAACATCATAAAAGCTATATATAGAAGACCTGCAGCTCATCCTCAATGGGGAAAAACTGAGAGCCTTTCCTTTATTGCCAGGTACATGACAAGGATGTCTACTCTTACCATTACTATTTAACGTAGTGCCGGAAGTCTTAGCCTTGGCAATCAGACAATAAAAGAAATAAAAGGCATCCAAATCGTCAAGAAAGAGGTCAAACTTTCATTATTTGCAGATGACATAATACTCTATGTAGAAAACCCAAAGGACCACCAAAAAACTGTGAAAACTAATGAATAAATTGAGCAAAGACACAGGATATAAAGTCAACATGTAGAAATCTGTTGCATTTTTATGTACCAATAACTAAGCAGAAGAAAAGGAAATCAAGGTATCCATCCTACTTGCAAATGTATCAAAAACATTAAGACACACAGGAATAAACCTAACTGAAGAAGCAAAGATCTATACTCTAAAAACTATAGAATACTTATGAAGGAAATTGAAGAGGACACAAAGAAATGTTAAATTATCACATGCTGGGGGCGCCTGGGTGGCTTAGTCGGTTAAGCGTCCGACTTTCGCTTAGGTCATGATCTCGCGGTTCATGGGTTCGAGCCCCGCGTCGGGCTCTGTGCTGACTGCCAGCTCAGAGCCTGGAGCCTGTTTCAGTCTGTGACTCCCTCTCTCTGACCCTCCCCTGGTCACGCTCTCTCTCTTTCTCTCTCCTAGAAATAAATAAAACATTTAAAAAAATAAAATAAAATAAATTATCACATGCTGAATGGAATTCAAGAACACTGTTAAAATGTCTATACTAGTCAAAGCAATCTAGATATTTGATGCAATATCTATCAAAATACCACCAGCATTCTTCACAGAACTAGAACAATTCTAGAATTTGTATGGAACCACAAAAGACCCCAAATAGCCAAAGCAATCCTGAAAAGAAAAAACAAAACTGGAGGCAGCATGATTCCACATTTTAAAGTACATACAAAGCTGCAGTCATCAAGACAGTACGGTAGTGTCACAAAAAGAGACACATAGATCAAGAGAACAGAATAGAAAACCCAGAAATGTACCCACAACTACATGGTCAACTCATCTTCGACAGAGCAGGAAAGATTATCCCCTGCAAAAAAGACAGTTTCTTCAACAAATGGTGTTGGGAAAACTGGACGGAGATGTGTACAAGAATGAAACTGGGCCACTTTCTTACCACATGCACAAAAATAAACTCAAATGGTTAAAGGACCTAATATGAAACAGGAAACGATCAAAATCCTAAAGGAGAACACCGGGAGCAACCTCTTTGACCTTGGCTGGACCAACTTCTTACTAGACAAGTCGCCGAAGGCAAGGGAAACATAAGCAAACATGAACTACTGGGACTTCATCAAGATAAAAAGCGTCTGCACAGCAAAGGAAAAAATAAAACCAAAAGGCAGCCTATGGAAGGGAGAAGATATTTGTAAACGACTGACCTGATAAAGGGTTAGTATCCAAAACAGAGTACCCAAAATACAGATTTTGGAACTTATCAACCTCAAGATAAGCCAGGTAAGAAATGGGCAGAAAACATGAATGGACACTTTTCCAAAGAAGACATCCAGATTACTAATAGACACATGAAAAGATGCTCAAAATCACTCATCATCAGGGAAATACAAACCAAAACCACGAAGAGACACCACCTCACACTTGTCAGAATGGCTAACATTAATAACGTAACAAACAATGGGGGCGCCTGGGTGGCTTAGTCGTTTGAGCATCCAACCTCGGCTCAGGTCATGATCTCATGGTTTGTGAGTTTGAGCCCCGCATCAGGCTCGGTGCTGACAGCTCAGAGCCTGGAGCCTGCTTTGGATTCTGTGTCTCCCTCTCTCTGTGTTCCTCCCCTGCTCAAACCCTATCTCTCTCTCTCTCAAGAATAAAGATTAAAAAAAAAAAATTAAAGTAACATAATAAGCAACAGTGTTGGTGAGGATGCAGAGAAAGGGGAACCCTCTTGCACTGTTGGTGAGAATGCAAACTGGTGCAACCACTCTGGAGAACAGTATCGAGGTTCTTCAAAAATTGAAATGCCCTACAATCGAGCAATTACACTACGAGGTATGTACCCAAAGGATACATAAATACAGATTCAAAGGGGCACATACACCCTGATGTTTACAGCAGCATTATCAACAACAGCCAAACCATGGAGCCCAAATGTCCGCTGACTAATGAATGAATAAAGAAGATGTGATCTATATATGCGATGGAATATTATTCAGCCAAGAAAAAGAATGAAATCTTGCCATTTGCAATGACATAAATGGAACTTTAATGTATTATGTTAAGCAAAATAAGTCAGAAAAAGACAAAACCGTATGATTTCACTCATATGTGGAATATATAAGAAAACAGATAAACATATGGGAAGGGGGAGAAAAAAGAGGAGAGGGAAACAAACCACAAGAGACTTTTAATGACAGAAAACAAACTTCGGGTTGATGAAGGGATGTAGATGGGAGAAAGGCTAGATGGGTGATGTGTACTAAGGAGGGCACTTGTGATGAACAATGGGTATTGTATGTAAGTGATGAATAACTGAATTCTACTCCTGAAACCAATACTGCACTGCATGTTAACTAAAATTTAAATTAAAAAAAAAACTGTGAGAAAATAAATTTACAGTACTACAATGTATTTATTGGAAAAAAAAAACACATGTAAGTAAACCCATGCAGTTCAAATCCATGTTGCTTAAGGGTCAAATGGATATATAATTTCATATATATCTCTCATATATTTCATATGGGAAAAAAATACATAGGGAATAAGAAATTACTTGATTTAAACTTTTTTTTAATATATTTTTTTTATTTATTTCTAGGAGAGAGAGAGAGACAGCATGAGCAGGGGAGAGTCAGAGAGAGAGGGAGTCACAGACCGAAACAGGCTCCAGGCTCTGAGCTGGTAGTCAGCACAGAGTCTGATGCAGGGCTCGAACCCACGAACTGCGAGATCATGAACTGAGCGAAAGTCGGACGCTTAACCAACTAAGCCACCTAGGCGCCCCTAAACTTTTTGAAAAAATAGATATGGTAATCTTTACCGCAACAGAGATCTTAAGCTTTTTTTTTTTTTTTTTGTCACCACACACTTTAGAGATATAATATATTCCTTTCAGAAATACCAGATGGTTGGGGCGCCTGGGTGGCTTAGTCGGTTAAGCGTCCGACTTTCGCTTAGGTCATGATCTCGCGGTTCGTGGGTTCGAGCCCCGCATCGGGCTCTGTGCTGATTGTCAGCTCAGAGCCTGGAGCCTGTTTCAGAGTCTGTGACTCCCTCTCTCTCTGACCGTCCCCTGCTCACGCTGTCTCTTTCTCTCTCTCTCTCCCAGAAATAAATAAAACATTTAAAAAAATTAAAAAAAAAAAGAAATATCAGATGGTGAGGAAAAGGTTTAATGTAAAGGAGGCTCCCTCCTCTTATATCCTCGAGGTAAAATAACTTTTCTTCTTCCTATTTAAAAATCCTCTAATTCTAGGAATGTAAACAAAGTGAACAAATGACAAAAATGAGAATATTGCAAACAGTACAAACACAGGCCAGTAAGCTTCTTTTAAGAATTACATTTTACTCATTAATGTGTTTCCTAGAAATCCTATCACACTCTCTGGCACACAGTTAAGGATCAATGCATTCTAAAGAAAGAAGAGTAGGCTTGAAGGAGAGGCCATTTCTTCACTTGAGAGTCCTAGAAGAAAAGTGTGGGTACTGAGATAGACACTTTCATTTTTTAATTTTGGGACAGAGAACGTGTAAGCAGGGGAGGGGGGCAGATGGAGAGAGAGAGAGAGAGAGCGCGAGCGAGTGAGCAAGCACTAGCGCGCATGCACACAAACAGGAGAGAGAGAGGAGAGAATGAGAATCCCAAGACGGTTCTGTGTTGAGCCTGATCTGGAGCTCGATTCCATAACTCTGAGATCATGACCTGAGCTGAAATTAAGAGGAGGCTGCTCAATTGACTGAGCCACCCAGGTGCCCCTAGACACTTTTAAAGTATCCATAGCTAATTCAGTGATCCTATATTATAATAAATAGCCTCAAAGTCTTGAGCAAAATAGAAGGAAAATTCATTTGTGACAGTAAGAGTAGGAGGAGGCAAGGGGGCTTAAAGACACAGAAAACTGCAAATGGAAATCATGATATTACAAAAGAGATAATTAAAAGTATTGCAATCTGAGTCCAAGCAGACTTGATTAAAGAAAAGGGCAAATCTGCTTACTTCTTTCTGCATCTTCTTTTACCACCACCCACGTATGAGAAAAGTCACAGACAGGAGACCATGTGGGTAATCTAGAAATGAAGGTCAGGACACTAGCCTCAGTGAAGATAGATAGCAGTGAGTTTACTGTGAAACAAAATGGGTGAACAGGTTGCTAGCTACCTCTCTGAAATGGTTTCTACTAACCTTTTAATAAGGTTAATAGAACAAAAGCATACTACAAAACATTTTTTTAAGGTTAGTATTTATCCATAGCAATAATACTATCAGTTTCTTACATGACAGTGTTCAAAATAAGACACTGTTAATTAGTGGTTTTGAAAATCAATTCTCCCGACTAGACAGAAACACAAGTTCCTTAGTCAGCCATGAAGACATGCTTTGGTCTAGAGGGGAAACATGAGAATATCAGGAAGGATAAGGACAGTTCAGTGTTCAAGGCCAAATCAACCTAACATAGTATTAGGACTGAAATATGGCATTAATTGGGATATAGGCATCAGGCTAATTTTTAGGATATGAGTCATCAGTTCATTTAACAAAGGGTATCTACCAGCTATCAGACTGTAATAATCCCTTATCAGAGTTGAACTTAAACCAAGGGAGAGAAATTGTACTCAAGTCAAGGTTTTGACAAAATTTTACCTTGAAGTACAATCTGTCTGAATATTGGAAAGTTTTTTTCTAAATTTGTTACTAAAGTCTTCTATAGTAATGAGGTTGAGCTCTACTATTTCCTCAAATCAATACCAGATATCTAATTATATTTAAATACACATTTATTAAGTATGGTGGTATACAAGGTATTATCAAACCGACAAAGCCCTTGACCTCAGGTAATTTTTAAATGGAGCAGTGCTTCTTTGATTGGGTGTAGGTGAAAGGCAAGTAGTAATGGAGGAGAGGTTATGTGCATGATGAACTACATATTAACACAAGATTCAAAGTAAAATACAAGTTAGAAATAACACATACATAGTGCCTCAAAAGAACATATGGGAGACAGCACTTATGGTTTATGTTTCAAAATGAAACTTACATTTAAGAACAGGTTCTAGAAACATGTGTCATCTATAATGAGGGAGGGAAGGAATAGTAAATGGTTATTCCTTTTCGAAGAAATAAGCAAAGACTTGGAAGTGAGAAACTTGAGAATTTTAGGAAACTCTTAGTTGTCTGATTTAAGCATAGTTAATCCTGTGTGTTAAGAAATGGTGAGGTAAAATAGGAAAAGCTTCATCCATTTTATCTTTAAAGGTTTTTTTGCACACGTAGCAGATTAAACATGTAGGAGATTAAATGAAATTTTATTATTCCTGTGCTCATCAGTGTTTGGGGCATCCCCTACTATTGTTGCTTATTTTCTCATCATTACATCAATTATAAAGTACATATAATTTGAAACTGCTATGTTTTCCTTTTGAACTTTCTACCTTTATCAAATCTTGGTTTTTATATCTAGTAATATTATTTTGCTTTAGAATTTACTATTAATAAAGTCTTATCAGTTAAAAACAGAAAGGAAATGGTGAGGTAAGAATTAAGGGAGGATGTTGCTCCACTGCACCCTGTGTGTACCTTGACACACCTTTAAAAAAACAAAAACAAATTATCAAGTGGATTTGTAATTACTTATTTAGATTGCCTCTCTCATGTGGTTGAGCCCTTCCAGGGCAAGAGTCCAAATCACTGATTTTTGTATTCTCAAAGCCAAGGCTTGGCACATGGCAGGTATTCACTAAATGTTTTCTTTCAAGTAACTGTTGACTGAACAAATGAATAGTATAGAACCAGATCATAGTCTTAAATGCTTATTATTCTGTTCTGTAGGAGATTAAATGAAAATAATTTATGCAGTGTCACATTTAAGGGACAGCTAATTCCTAGGAAATAAAAAAAATACTATAAAATTAAAACAAAAAATTAATCTAAAAGCCTTAAAAGTATTAAAAGTACCCATAATTCAACATGGGCTGAATGAAATTATATTATTAAATTCTCACAACCCATTAAAAGTAGAGTATTTCCACCACTTAAAGTCATGAATTTGGCTTTAAGAAATAAACAGCGGAACTGCTTTATGTGTACATCTTCATATTTTAAACATGGTTTTCATCTCTACATTTGAAATTAAGAAATTAACAAACAACAAGATAAGAATAGAAAAGTACTCTTGGGATCTTCTCATTTTCCCCTCAAGTCTACATTTCTAACTTCTGGGGATCCTTTATGACAGTCCAGGAAAAAAAAAAAAAGATAATTTTCTTAAGTTCAACTTGCTTTGCTTTTCTAAATACATATTTTAAAAGAGAGGTCAAGGGGTACCTGGGTGGCTCAGTTGGTTAAGCGTCTGACTTTGGCTCAGGTCATGATCTCATGGTTTGTGGGTTCGAGCCCTGCATCCTGCTCTGTGCTGACAGCTTAGAGCCTGGAGCCTGTTTCAGATTCTGTGTCTCCCTCTCTCTGACCCTCCCCGACTCACGCCATCTCTCTCTCACAGAAATAAATAAAAAACATTAAAAATAAAAATTAAAAAAATAAAAGGTCAAGAAAATAATGAGACATGGGGTGCCTGGGTGGCTCAGTCAGTTGAGCATCTGACTCTTGCTTCCGGCTTAGGTCACAATCTCATGGTTCATGTGACCCAACCCTGCATTAGGCTGTGTGCTGATAGTGAAGAGCCTGCCTGGGATTCTCTCTCTCCTTTTCTATGTGTCCCTCTCCCATAGTTGCTCTCTCTCTCTCAAAATAAACAAGCATTAAAAAAAAAAAAAAAACAGAAGAGAATGAGACAATATAATCTTAGATCTTCACATATAAGAAGGGCCCAGTATCTTGAATCTTTCAGGACTCCATATGTTGCCTTAAAATGCACATTCTTGAATTCTCAATTCTTAAAAATTCATATTTTCTGAATTAAATCATAATCTAATACATGAGTAATTATAATTTTCCTTTCCCTCTCTTCCAGATATTATTACTTTATAAGAGATTTGATAATACCAAGAAAAAAAAATAAGGTGACAAGGTGACTATAAAAGACAAATTAAAAATCAACTTCCTGATAACCACAACTGAATTATTAAATGCATCAAAAAACAGTAAGGCAATGAATTCTGAAATCAACTATCTTGCTCAAGAAAACCATCAGTAGTTCCCCTTGATATAGAGGACATCATTTAAATCCTTTAGTTAGCATTTAAGATCTTTGCTCACTTTTTATTTCCCCTCAGTCATGCTCAACTGTAGTCACTCACCTTTCAATTACCTGTACTCACTGGTTCTCTTTTACTTGTTTTTAATGCTTATTCATTTTTGAGACAGAGAGACAGAGTACAAGCAGGGGAAGGGTAGAGAGAGGGAGACAAAGAATCCGAAGCAGCTCCAGGCTTTGAGCTGTCAGCACAGAGCCCTATGTGGGGCTTAAACTCATGGACTAGGAGATCCAGGCATCCCGTGGTTCTCTTTCTTTAGAATGCTCTTTCATCCACGTCCGCCTAGTGAAATAAATCTGTTCTCTAAGGTCTAGCTCAAACTCCAATAGACCCATTCTTATGCTGTCCTTACCTGTTCCATGATCTACTTTCTTCCTCACAACTTTTCCTAACTCCTTCAGTCCAGCCATTCCTTATTCTTTTAAACTTCTCAAGCATTTGTTATTGTGTCCTTCATTTGGCACATTATTATTGCTCTCATTCTCTCAGATAAATATGTACAAATAAAAAGTAACTAGTTTTTGGGGCGCCTGGGTGGCTTAGTCGGTTAAGCGTCCGACTTTCGCTTAGGTCATGATCTCGCGGTTCGTGGTTTCGAGCCCCACGTCGGGCTCTGTGCTGACTGCCAGCTCAGAGCCTGGAGCCTGTTTCAGTCTGTGACTCCCTCTCTCTCTGACCCTCCCCTGCTCACGCTGTCTCTCTCTCTCCTAGAAATAAATAAAACATTAAAAAAAAAAAAAAGTAACTAGTTTTGGAGACAACAGTAGTTGCTCCATAAATATGAACAAGTCTTAATAATAATCCATTGTAAATCATCTTACTATAATTAATTCATGAGTTTCTCCAAGTTAAATTAACAAGCTGTTTTATTTCTCCACTCAGTTATTGTATGGTCAGAAGACAAATTATAATGGCAGACTTGCCACAGAATCAACTGAAAAAATTAACATCTCTTCCAAATATATATTTTGAATACATGCAGTTTACTGTACATCCATTATACCTCAATAAAACTAAAAAAAAAAAAATGCCCTCCCTCCCCAACCAAGGAATTCCTGGATGAAATATTGTGGTGTGGATATTTATATTGAAGACTGTGTTGTTTGTTAGTATAGGCTGTACAAGAGTTGGCTTGAGTTTCTGGCTAATGGAAGTATCATTAGGCAGCAGTTATGTTGAAATCCTAACTTTCTAGCCATTTCTTAACTAATTTCTAAATCATGTGCCATTGGTGGTAAAAGGTGATCAAATGACGAAGGGCATGGTCCAGGACAAGGCCCTCCAGAAATTAGTGCACATTCCTTACTTTATACTGAGTCAAATAACTTTGCTTTCATCTTAAAGACAGTCACATAATTAGCAAATAAAAAAATCTTAAAACTTGAATGAGCATCTCTGATACTGGTATAAGTATACAGATCTTAGGGAACCTGGGTGGCTCAGTCAGTTAAACATCTGACTTTGGCTCAGGTTATGATCTCACGGTTTGTGGGTTCGAGCCCTGCATTGGGCTCTGTGCAGATAGCTCAGAGCCTAGAGCCTGCTTTGGATTCTGTCTCCCTCTCTCTCTGCCCCTCCCCAGCTCGCACTCTGTCTCTATGACTCTCTCTCAAAAATAAACAAACATTAAAAAAATAAAAAAATACAGATCTCTTACAAATGCCTGACTTAAAAATATTCTCAAATCTCACTGACCCCAAATTAAAACTAATGGTACTACATTCTATCTTTCTTCTGTAACACAGTCTAGGAATCTGAAAGTACTTTTTCCACCCTCACTCCCTACCTCTGCCATTAGTCTATTAGTTCTCGCTCTTAATTCTCAGGTATGAAGAACATCCTCATGAGTGTCTTGTCTACTGTCATCAAACTCAAAGGAAAGCTCAGTTTTGCTCACGGCCTCCATCCTGAGACCACCCAGCTTCCAGAAACATTTCACTTTCCTATCCCATACTCTCTTGCTCCTATGAGCCTGTCCAACAGGCATGTTATAAAATATTCCTCTATTGTTACTTTAAGAAGGATGGTGTTAGCCTATCAAATGAAATTATTCCTCTCTAGTTTTAACTTGCAACTCACTGTCCCATTAAAACAATGATAATGAGTTCTGGGTTACAGAGAAACACCAGCATTCTGCTACAATAATATAAATGTTTGACCTTGAAATTGCTAAAAACATATTTCCAGGTCTTTTTCTTGGAGATTCTGACCTACTAGATAGCAAGTGTGTATTTAAATACTCTAGGTTAATTGTCAGTAGGATGGCCATATAATTTATGGTCCAAATGAGGGCACTTCGGAGTGAAAGAGGGCACCTCTGTAAGCATGCCAGAACGACAGTCATCAACAGGGACTGTCCTGGGCAAACTGGTGAATATCCTATTTATCAGGCAAGTTTAGAAACTGCTGATACTCTCTCCAACATAACATAATATGTTCAAACATACAATGGCATTATGTGACACATAGACCCTAAATACTGAGTAATTTATATAGAGTACATAAAAGATATACAAACAACACCTAGATATCAAGGCCTACATAAAATCAACAAGAGCAAATAAGAAGTACATGAAAAGATGTTCAATATCTTTAATCATTAGAGAAAGAAGATCAAAATCACAAAATATTACTATAAACCACAAAAATGGCTATAATCAAAGACAGACCATGACAAGCAATGGTGAGCATGTGGAGAGACTGCAACCCCCTCAGATTGCTGCCAGGTGTAGCTACCCTGAAAAACAGTTTATCAGCTCCTCAAATGGTTAAACACAGAGTCACCATATGACTCAGCAATTCCATTTCTAGTATCTATCCAAGAAAAATGGAAACATACATCCACACAAAAACTTGTATTAAGAGTGTTTACAGCAGTGTTAGCCACAGTTGCCAAGAAGCAGAAACACACCAATGTCCTTTAACAGAGGGATAAAAAAAAAAAAGTGGTCCATGGAGTGGCATATTATTCAGCCACACACACACACACACACACACACACACACACACACACACACACACACACACACACACACACCCGATTCATGCTACAATATGGATGATCCTTAAAAATTATGCTTAAAAGAAAGTCACAAAAAGTGACATACTGTATGGTGCAAATCTATAGAGACTTAATATAGATTAGTGCTTCTTTAGGTCTGAGGGAGGAAGAAAAAACCATGGAGCATGACTGTTAAAAACAAACCCTCCACCCCCCATACCCATTAAGTAGGCTTCATGCTCAGCATGAAGCCCAAGGTGGGGTTTGAACTCATGATCCTGAGATGAAGACTTGAGCTGGATCAAGAGTTGGACACTTCATGATCTCACAGCTCGTGGGTTCAAGCCCCATGTTGGACTCTGTGCTGACAGCTCAGAGTTGGGAGCCTGCTTCAGATTCTGTGTCTCCCTCTCTCTCTCTGACCCTCCCCTGCTCACACTGTCTCTCTGTGTCTCTCAGAAAAAATAAACAAAAACATTAAAAAACAAACAAAAAGAGGTGGACACTTAACTGACTCTTAGTCACCCAAGAGCCCCTCTTTTTAAAGTGATGATAATGTTCTAAACTAAGAGTATGGTAGTGGTTGCATAATTGTGAATATAGTAATACCCAATGAACTGTAAACTTTACATGGATGAATTTTATGGTTGTGTCCATTATATTTCTCTCAATTAAGCTGTATAAAATTATCAATAGGAAAAGACTGGCCAGTAAATTTCAACACAATGTATCAGTCAGATTATATAGAAACAAACAAAAAACCCCATGCCACATCTTGAAATTTATAACAGTGCTTGATTGAGTACATTTGACTTACTCATACTCAAATGAATACTTGTGAAAACCAAGTCCAACTCCTTAGTACTTTTAGGATAATATACCTGAGTTGTATTCTAATGCTCCTTAATCCCCAGTATCTGCCACACCACACATCTCAATTTCTGCCTACTCCTTCTTTCATGGCAATAATTTATAAACATTCTTGTTAATCTATATTGTTGAAAATTTATGCAAATCACTGCTGTTTGCTTTTCCCAGAACACACTTATTGTGATCTTGAATTGGATAAATCTTACCTTACAAAAAAATGTAACCAGAGGCTATACTTCATTTCAGTAAGAAATATACTGAATTTTCTCTAGTCTGGCTAAACTTTAGTCAGAAAGATGATTCCAGACGTAAAGAAAAATATTCTAGATAACTCAGAAAACTATTCATGGAATAGATGTCAAACACTTTTAACAACAAACTAGCAATTAAGATGTTCTACTTCACAAAATGTACTTCATTTAAAAAATACATCCTGGTTTACAAAATAAGATTATTACATTTTTTTGGTAACAATTTCCCTAAAAGCCACTTTTTTTTTTAGTTTTTTACGTTTTATTTATTTCTGAGAGAGAGAGAGAGAGAGAGAGAGAGAGAGACAGCATGAAGAGGGGAGGGTCAGAAAGAGGGAGGCACAGAAAACGAAACAGGCTCCAGGCTCTGAGCTGTAAGCACAGAGCCCAACGTGGGGCTCAAACCCACAACCGTGAGATCATGACCTGAGCCGAAGTCGGACGCTTAACCAACTGAGCCACCCAGGCACCCCTAAAAGTCACTCTTAATATGCAATCTAAATCAACACAGTACCTTTGTCATGAAAGAAACATCAGACCAACAAACAAATGTCATTGTGACTTTGCCTATAGTATGAGGAATTTAAATTTTGGATTAGATCAAGTCATTGAGTTAAAAAGAATGTACTATGCTTTCATATTATCATAATGTATATTTTCTTACCAGTGGATACACACAAACCCTTTCACAGTAGATATAAAACAAACTCTTTATGAGATAAAATTATTTTTCAGATATCATGGACAATGTAAGATAACTTTTCAATTTCTTAATTAGTTCACTGAGTAGTACTGAGTAGTTCCGGCTCATTTATAATTTAGTCATAAATACTATCATTTAAGTCAGGAGGAAAGGTCTGCAGAGTACATAAGTAGTTTTTTTTTTTTTTTTCACAAATAGTTTATTGTCAAGTTGGTTTCCATATAACGCCTAGTGCTCATCCCCACACGTGCCCTCCTCCATGCCCATCAGAGTACATAAGTAGTTTTAAGCAAGTAACATTAGAACATCTACAAGAACAAAGTACTGAGTCTGACTGCAGTAAGTACGACAAGCTATCTATCTTGAAATATTCTCTAATAAGCTTGCCTCCATTAAGTTCTGGGGCCAAAAAAAAAAAAAGGGCACATTAATTGACTTGATTAATTCCTTTATACTTGGTATAGTATAAAGTTGGACTTGTAGTTTAGAGATGTCTCTTGAAGTCCTGGCTGGGCCGTTAATTTAGTATCTTTGAAGCACAGGATGCCAGATGAAAGGCTGTGAGAAAAACGAGATCAAGACAAGAATGCTTGTATTCTTTATGAGAAGACTTTATGACAGGATATGGAAAAGCAATTCAGTTAATGGCTACCTGATGACCAATTTTTACTTCGTTCTCTATTGTGCATTTAGAAGGTGTAAACCCATTATCCTTGGAACTACATATATTCATTTATATCATTAAATAGACCACCAAGTGGTCTATTTTTCTTTTCAAAAAATTTTATTTTTAAGTAATCTCTACATCGAATGTGGGGTTTGAACTTAAAACCCTGAGATTAAGAGCGGAATGCTCTACCGACTGAGGCAGCCAGGCACCAGTGGCTTTTTCATAGCTCATTCATCCTGTCCTATCTTTAAGCAAATTTTGTTCAATGACGGAGGGAAAAAAAGAGAAGAAGTAGGAAGTGGAGAAAGCAAGAAAAGGAAATGGAAGTTGTAGCAATTTAGAATATGGAATTTAGAATATGGAAATTTTGGCTCAAATGGATTTGTACTAAGTCATGAGCTTATTGAAGGTAGAGGTATGTCTTCAAGGACAGAAGCAATTTGGTTAGTAGCCATTTCTGTGATCTTAGTAGAACTTTCACAAACAAGAATATCAAATATTCCTTATCTTAGTACCAGCATTTCTGTAACCATTTTCACAAATGCCACAGAAACTAAGAGAAAACAACATGAGAAAGGATGAAAAATTTCCTTTCTAAAATTAAAGTACAGGTGTAAAGTATAGATGCTAATAAAGTCCGAGTGGATATAAACTGCATTTAACATTTAAATCAATCCTCTTAAACTATTGCCTATTTTATTACTGGGCTTTCCACTTCAGTAGTAAGGTAGATGCAGCTGAAAAGTTGTTTAGCAGCTGCAGGTAGCATTCAGAAAAGCCATCAAGTAATTTTCATATGCTACAAACACAGCCTAAAAACTAGACTACAAAAGATACTTTACTCTTTTTTTAATTTTAATTAAATTTCAAAATCAGCATTAGGTATAAAATTAACACTCACAAAAAGCCATGGAATGTGTACACTGGACATTATACCAGGATAATCCTTTTGTATAATGTAATATGGCAGCTAGAAATTTTCATTCTTTTTTAAAAATTTGTTTTTAATGTTTTATTTATTTCTGAGAGAGAGAGAGAGAAAGAGAGAGAGCGAGCGAGTATGAGCAAGGGAGGGTCAGAGAGAGAGGGAGATACAGAATCTGAAGACAGGCTCCAGGCACAGAGCCCAAAACGGGGCTTGAACCCACAAACCGTGAGATCATGACCTGAGCTGAAGTCGGGCGCTTAACTGACTGAGCCACCCAGGCACCCCAGAAAATTTCATTCTTAATTTACCTTAAAAGTTTAATAAAACTTTAGAGCTGGAAAAGACCTTCTAGATCACGAATTTAAGATTTTAAACTTGGGCCTTTACTCTTGCATAGTAGACACAAACATAACTCAAAATGTCATGCCTCTCTGGATTAAAGGGTGGTTCATATAAAAGTTGTCAAACTAATATATCCTTTAAAAACTCTACCTCTGGGGTCATGACCTCATGGTTCAAAGACTGAGCCCTGAGTCAGGCTCCACATTGATAGTGCAGAGCTGCTTGGGATTCTCTCTCTCTGCCCTCCCCGTTCTCTCTCTCTCTCTCTCAAAATAAATAAATAGACTTTAAAACAAAAAAACAAAGCAAAATAAAACTTACTCTCAAATACTCTTTTGAGTCAAAGAGCTTCATTTATAATATGTAAAAACCAGGAATAGCACAAAGGTGGCAATCAATAGAAGAGAAAAACAAACTATATTTATGAAATAAAATGCTATTCTAGTAAAAAAAGGAAACATTCATACATGTAACAACTCAGATAAATGTGAAAAACATTTTGAGTTAAAGAAAACTTACACAAAGGAGTACATATTGTATGATCTCATTTATATAAGGCCCAGCACAGGACAATATATGAAAAAGAATAAAAACTTTTGGTTTTTGTTTATTGGCATGATGGTAATGTTCTATACCTTGGTAGACACATGGGCCTATGTAAACAGTTTATTGAGAATTCACAAAATGTTAAGTTCCTGATTTATGGATTTTCTATGTGTATATTTACCCATAGGAAAAACCAAATACTGACTGAACTCTAATTATATGAATGCCAAAGTGTTCAGGAGTGAAGTGATCCTTGAAATTCATTATTTATTTAAAAACAATTTTTTTACATTTATTTATTTTTGAGAGAGAGTGATGCAGAGTGTGGACGGAGGAGAGGCAGAGAGAGGAAGAGACACAGAATCTGAAGCAGGATCTTTGCAGAATCTGAGCAAGCGTTCAGCACAGAGCCCAATGTGGGGCTCGAACACACAAACCGTGAGATCATGACCCGAGCTGAAGTCTGACACTCAACAGACTGAGTCACCCAGGCAGCCCCCTTGAAATTTATTTTGAAATGCGCCCAAAAAAATGAGATGGACTGGGGTACCTGGGTGGCTCAGTTGGCTAAGGGTCTGGCTCTTGATTTAGGCTCAGGTCATTATCTTACAGTCTGTGAGATCAGGCCCTGCGCTGGACTCTGTGCTCACAGTGCAGAGCCTGCTTGGGATTCTCTCTCTGCCCCTCCCCTGCTCATGTGTGCACACATACTCTCGCTCTCAAAAATAAACATTTTAAGAATGAGATGAAGGGTGCCTGGGTGGTTCAGTTGGGTATGAGTCTGACTCTCGGTTTTGAGTAAGGTCACGGATTTGAGCCCTGTATTGGGCTTCATGCTGACAGTGTGACTCTTGCTTGGGAGTCTCTCTCTCTCCCCGTCTCTGCCTCTCTCCAGCTTGTGCTGTCTTTCTCAAAAATAAATAAATAAACTTTAAAAAAAATGAGATGGTTTGATAGATATAGGATAAAACAAAAGGAGCGAAATGTTAATAACTTCAAATGAGTAATGTATCAAAGTTTGGAAAATTTCAGCAGATCTCTCAAAAGCAGCCTAGATACTAGAAGACATATAAGTACAAGGAGAAATGATTTTGAATTTAGCATTCTACACTGTAATTCAGGTATGATGGCCGAATAGACTTCAGGCATGTAAAGTCTGAGAAGGTTACTTCTCAAGCAACCTTTCTAAGGAAAATATCTCAGGCTATTATCTAGCAAAATGAGTATTTCAAAATCCAAGAAAGAGGAAGGATCCATAGCATCCAGCAAATAGTTGATTCGACCTTGGAGGGGAGGAGAGAAGTCCAAGGATGAGGGCAGGACACAAGAATCAAAGAGAAAATCTCTGAGGTAAAGAAGTCTCCATGAAACAGAGACTGAGTAACTTTGAGGGTATGTTGATGGTACACTACTGCTGGTCAATCAGAAATAAAGACAAGTAGGGGCGCCTGGGTGGCTTAGTCGGTTAAACGTCCGACTTTCGCTTAGGTCATGATCTCGCGGTTCGTGGGTTCGAGCCCCGCGTCGGGCTCTGTGCTGACTGCCAGCTCAGAGCCTGGAGCCTGTTTCAGTCTGTGACTCCCTCTCTCTCTGACCCTCCCCTGCTCACGCTGTCTCTCTCTCTCTCCTAGAAATAAATAAAACATTAAAAAAAAAAAAAAAAAAGAAATAAAGACAAGTAGTGGGGCGCCTGGGTGGCTTAGTCGGTTAAGCGTCCGACTTTCGCTTTGGTCATGATCTCGCGGTTCGTGGGTTCGAGCCGCGTCGGGCTCTGTGCTGACTGCCAGCTCAGAGCCTGGAGCCTATTTCAGTCTGTGACTCCCTCTCTCTGACCCTCCCCTGCTCATGCTCTCTCTCTCTCTCTCTCTCCTAGAAATAAATAAAACAGTAAAAAAAAATTAGAAAAAAAAAGAAATAAAGACCAGTAGTAACTCAAGAATAAAAAAAAAAATTACAGAAAATCCATGTGTGGATTTTCTCCAATGTGTAACAAAACAACGTTACATGATTTTGATAAAATGATGGAAGTATGAAAAAGAATCCATTTGACATTTGGTGCTAAGAACATTCTAGCTCAAGAGGCTCATGGATCCTGATAATAAGACAGCAGATAAGGGAATGATAATCAACTATAGATCCACTGTACTACTGGATTTTTATATGTAATGCACTGTTTTGACTCTTTAAAAAGCTTTTAAAAGTGCAAACTTTTCAAAAAGTTCGTTCTAGAAATGCAGGAAGTTTTATACTGGTTCAGTTTTTCTGTCAAGAAGAGAAGTTTACACTCTGTTGAGTGTATTGAATAATAAATAAACATTTTTTACTTCAAACGACACACAAGGTGGCAAAATTAACTGAATTAAATAAAATTTTGAGCACATTTCTGATATCAACTTATCAAAATGATCTAAAAATGGCTTTTATAACTATTTTTCAAGACATTTCTTTTCTATGATTATACCACCTTGTGTAAGATAAAAACCTAAAACCACAAAGATACCATTATGGTTTAGCTGCCTGGTTGTGTGACAAACTCTAATGTGCTTTGAGGACTAGACTGAGTTTCTCAGCTAGCAATAATACAGAACACAACTTGGTAAGCCTCAGGTGGTGCTAAACAGCCAAGGGGAATAAAATGGGGAGACACACACCCACTCAAGCCATTTGTAGGGTTACTCTTCCTATCCCTTTCCCCCTTTTTGAGGACAACTGGGCCAAGCAGGTGGGTCTTAGGCCTGGGTAGGTAAAGTCTCCCATCCCTATGCACACCTTATTTTCTATGCTCTGGTGGTAAGAGAGAAGGAGAGCCTACAGATGGCACTGATATTGATGTACATTTATGGTAACATTTCAATTATGCTCTCCTCCTCCAACTGGATCTCCTCTCCTTTGATTATGCCCACCTCTACATCAAATATACATACACATATATATACATACGTATATGTATACACACATACCTGTACATACACACAAATACAAATATATATGTCTACACAGATACATACATATCTGTATATATTTACATTTATAACTATATACCTGAAAATCCTGACACAAAGAAATAAGAGATAAGAAGTCCCTTAGAAATGCACTCCTGTCACCAGAGTAGTTCAAGCAAAGGCTAAATGACTTTCGCCTGATTTTTCTGTCCTGTCAGATGCTTACAATAGCTGGCTTGAAAGGCACAATCCAGGTATCTCCCCTTGTCCTCATTTCAATACTCACTAGAAGAAGAAAAGAAATGAAAAGTAGATAACTTTAGGACAAGCTGCCCAGGTGACTGCCCCTACACTGATGCTTGAGAACTACTGAAGTTAGAACAGATGAATTCTCACATTCCAACATAAAGATTTACCTACCACTCTATATAAATGCATCTTTTGGTTTAGCACTGAAAAGACAAGTGAACATTAAAGATTTAGGTTTAGACTTTGCTCATGTCCTTTAAAATCCAGTACATTTGGAATTAAGAGGCAGGGAAATGATTCATTTGGCTAAAAATATGCATAGCTGATAGTCCCAGTGCCACACCTCAAAGTGTTCTTCATGTACTTGTTCTTTTAAACACTGTCTTCAAAAGGATACTGCTGAACATTAGTAAACAAGTATAATTTCCATCTCCTCCATTTCATGGCCTTTGTACTTTGTTCCTTCTACCCAGAATGTTCCTCACTCATGGCTTATTCCCTTACTTCAAATGTTTGCATTTTCAAATGTCCAGAGGTCTTCCCTGATCATCCTGTCTCAAATAGACCTTATATCTCATTCTATTAATCTTTAAGCTCTCAACCTTTTGTTTTCATTGCAATAATTTCTGTATTTCTGACATTTTATTTTATATATATTCTACTTCTTTGTCTCACCTGCAAGAAAATGAGATCCAGGAAGGCAAGTGCATTCTGTTTTACAAAACCAATACAAATTAAGTTTTCAATAAATACTTGCTGAATGAGTAAGTCCACACTTTTTGTAACCTGTATAGTAACAATCATATCACTTTAGCTTTGCACATAAATGCCAAATTAAAGTTACTACTTAGAGTTCTAGTGGCAAGAGTTTATTTTTTTTAAAACTTTATATATGATTTGATCTAGTATTTAAAGAATCATTAAAAATTTGGAGTCATTTATGATTTAATTTTATTAATTTTAACGGGGGGAACATGCTAAAGAACTATTCTATTCTCTAAGGCAGAGTTGGGTTTTTTTTGTTTGTTTTTTTACAGTTTCCTTCATTCTTCAACATTAATAGCAGGATTGAATAAGATGACAAATGATCTTAAAAGAGGCATTAATTTTACTTCCTCATTTCTTTTTTTAAGATTTCATTTTTAAGTAACCTCTACATCCAGCACAGGGCCTGAACTCACAAACCTGAGATAAAGAGTCTCACCCTCCACTAATTGAGCCACGCAGGCCCCCTTTTACTCCATTTCTAATAAATTCTTTTACCTTCCTTGTTGACCTTTTTTTCCTTTTCGTCTTCACTATCATGATTTGTAGCCATAAGGATTGATAATAAAAGACTAAATGAATACAACTCTTAAGTAAACACCACTACAATAAACCATAAACCAAATTTACATAAAGGTTACCATGCTGTGATATGTAAACTTTCATGGGGGGCGGGGCAGGGGAGAATTAGCTAATCCCATACACTAGCAAAGGACTGACAAGTATAAAGAGAAGAATCAATTCTTTGGTCGTTTCTGTATACCCCAAACTTTACAGGTGTGATCTTGTTTCCTGCTTTCAAAGTATAGTGTCATTACCCTCATTCTACAGATGAAGAAACAGACTGAGAGGCTAAGTTACTTGCTCAAAATCACATCAGATGTTCAGTGGCAGATTTGTGATTTTTAACCAAGTCTTTGAGTTTCCAAACATTTATTTCTTCCCACTGGACAAGATGTTTTCAAAGTGTGGTCCAAGGACCACTGTGGATCAAGATCCCTTCAAAGGGTCCATGAGGTCCCTCACTTTTCTTCTGCATATCTGTGTGTGGCCAAATTATCTTCTTATATTGCAACCAAAATCACATGTCCAGAGGGAATACAAAAGTAGATATGAGAACCCAGTTTTCTTCTGATAAGCCAGACATTAAAGAGATTTGTAAAAATGTTAAGCAATCACATTCTTCTTGCTTTTACTTTGAAATGTTATTTTTCATAAAAATATGGTTATTTACATTAACATGCAATGCATTTATTATTCTTCTTAAGTAAATCACTACACGTTAAAGACATTCTCTCATTTAGTACTATTAAAATGGTAATATTCCCCAAATTGCCTTACTGACCTCTTTGAAATAATTCCTCTAAAAAATCCAAGCTGGCTTTTTTGCACAAACTGGCAAGCTGATCTTAAACTATATTAAAAAATAGCCAAAGTAGCCAAAACAATATTGGAAAAGAGCAAAGCTGGGGGCAAGTACTAACTTCAAACAAAAAAGTCCTAATTTCAAAACTTGTTACAAAGTTTCATAATCAGTGTGTTACCACTGGCCTAGTGATAGACATATAAATCAATGTAACAGAATTTAGAATTGAGAAATAACCTATGGTCAATGAGGAGCCAAGACAATTTAACTGGGAAAGAATGGTGCTTTCAACCAATAGCGTGGAGATAAAAATGATATCCACATATAAAAGAATGAATATGAACTCCCTATTTCACACCATACCCAAAAAATAACTCCGAACGAATCAAGGTCATCCATATCACAAAAACTGTATCCTCCCCAAGTTGGTAGTCTAATATTTTTACTTCTGACCTCCTCACACTATCTCCCATTGCTTTAAAACACTGAGTACTTTTGTATTAAAAAGTATAGGGTCATACAGTAACTATAGTGTTACTTAACAAGCACTTATTCTTCCCCCAAAGATTCCTCATTTGCTGGTTCTATATTATCTTTAGAAGATATCTTTTATTTTGTCTTACAGATATTCAACATGCTTAAAGTTCAAGTATCTAGTTAAGTAATGAATATATAGCCTCTTGACAAAATCCTTTTAGAAACTGGAAATGAACAATATAGATAACTAAGGTCAGATTCTTTAATTTCTATGAAAAGTTGGAAAGTGAAAGGGCAACAAGCCGTTAAAAAAGAATGATGAAGAAAGAACTTGCATTTAGGGCAAACAAGGCAAATATAATGAAAACGGAAACTGCATCTTAGAGATGTTTGACTATAGGTATTTCTATTGTGCCCCAATGTATGTGAACATGACTTAGTAAAACTAACACAAAGTAACAATATAAAATATATGAATGGTATTTCGCAGAGGGTATTTGCTTAAAAATATACTTTTTTTCAATATTATACAGGAATAAAAGATGGGTGTTTTATGTTTGACTTTGTATTTTTTAAATAATAATACATTCACAGGGAGTTACAAAAAAATAGTACAGAAAGGTCCCATGTACTCTCCGCTCAGTTTCCCTCAACATTACATAGTATAGTTGTTAAACAGTATAGTCCAACATCAAAACCAGGGATTGATATTGGCATACAACCTTATTCAGATTTTTCCAATTTGCATGCACTCATTTGTTCTGTGTCTATGCAACTTTATTACATGTAGATTTAGGTAACGGCCATTCAATCAACATACAGAGTTTTTCCATTATTTCAAAGATTCTTCACGTTACCCCTCTATAGTCACAACCATTCTGCTCCCTCAAACTCCGTTTCTAGTGCCTGGCAACCACTAATCTATGCTCCATCTCTATAATCTGCCATTCTAAGAATGTATATGGGACCACATGGTTGCTACATTCTAAAACTTTTTTTTTTTTTTTTTTTTTTTACGGGGCACCTGGGTGGCTCCGTTGTTTGAGCATCTGACTTTGGCTCAGGTCATGATTTCACGTTTGGGGAGTTTGAGCCCTATGTTGGGTTCACGGATGTCAGCAC
Source organism: Proteles cristata cristata (assembly GCA_017311185.1). Lineage (NCBI taxonomy): Eukaryota > Metazoa > Chordata > Mammalia > Carnivora > Hyaenidae > Proteles > Proteles cristata. Next base: position 1,243,152 of record JAESUZ010002383.1, read on the forward strand.
AGAGCCTGCTTCTGATTCTCTGTCCCTGTCTCTCTTTGCCCCTCCCCTATCTGTGCTCTCTGCCTAAAATAAATAAAATTATTAAAAACATTGTTTTTATTTTTACTTGATGTAATTACTTTAAGATTCACCTAGGCTGCTTTATCAATGTTTGTTTCTTTTTATTTCTGCATAGAAATGGTGTGCATGCAGCATAGTTTGTTTAACCATTCACTCAATGAAGGGCATTTGGGTTGTTTCCAGTAAAAAGATACTACTATATTTTTAAACACAGAAATTCTGTAATAAGCATCTTTCCCAAAAGCACTTTAAAAATGAGGGCCTTCTGTTTGTTTAAATCATGTTTTTGCAAACATTTACAGTTTCTTCCCCAAAACATTAAACCTTTTTTAAAAAAATTAAATTCCATAGCTTCTTTATTAAGAAACAAAGCATCAAAGTAAATCTATAGTTAAACTTCTAACTCAGACTATAAGGTGATGTATCAGTTATGGAATCTGTTTCAAGCAGAAGACATGTTAGTGAAGTTAATTGTACAACTAGACCACAAAATTAATTTTTATCTGTTACTGATTAAACTAAAACTGAGAGAAGTCAAATTATACTACTTTAAACTCTCAAGCAATACAATATCAAATTATTGCCTTTCAAGAAGAAAGGTCAAGAATAAAAACAAATAGCAGTGCCTGGGTGGCTCAGTCGGTTAAGTGTTCAACTTCTGGTTTTGGTTGAGGTCATGATTTCATGGTTTATAAGATCAAGGCCTGAGCAGGCTCTACGCTGACAGGGAGGAGCCTGCTTGGGTTTCTCTCCCTCTCTCTCTCTGCCCCTCCCCCTGCACATACTCCTGTGTGTGTGGGGAGGAGGGCATGCTTTCTCTCCCTCTCAAATAAACTTAAAAAAAAAAAAAAAAGAATAAAAACAAATGTTAATTTATTTTCCATACTTAATTTCTTTTGAGGAGAAAGTAATTTCAGGGAGTTGCAGATGAAAACACTAGTCAAGTAAGGTATAAAAACAATCATTTAAACATAATATAAGCTTTAATATTTATGAAATAAGAAGGCACAAAAACCTCATGATTTCTTTAGAGAAGTGAGCTTACAAAAGATACCTTTAAAAAAGTTACAAATTTACAATTCAGAAGGCAAACAGAGAAATTCATAAAGTACAGGCTTTTAAAACTCATGGGGAAAAAAGTTGTTTTTTTTTGTTTTTGTTTTTGTTTTTTTATATTTTTTAATTTATTTCCAGGAGAGAGAGAGAGAGAGACAGCGTGAGCAGGGGAGGGTCAGAGAGAGAGGGAGACACAGAATCTGAAACAGGCTCCAGGCTCTGAGCTGGCAGTCAGCACAGAGCGCGATGCGGGGCTCGAACCCACGAACCGCGAGATCATGACCTAAGCGAAAGTCGGACGCTTAACTGACTAAGCCACCCAGGCGCCCCTCATGGGGAAAAAAGTTTTAATAGGCATGTGTAGAGACTAAGATGGTAAGTACAGGCAAAATATTCAAGGATAAAATCTGGGAAATAAGGTAGAGAACTAGCTTTGAGCCAGGATTAAATAACTCATGTCTTATTTCAACCATCACTCAATAACTAATTTAATTAAATTCTGCTTACATGCTTACATCTTATCAGGTACAAATTTATTTAATTATATAGCATTATTTGGGAAGCAAAATTAACGTAATAAAATTTTGTTTGACTTTATGATTTGATTCTCTGTACATGTTTATATTACTAGTAAACATAAGATTTCACAAGGATTAAGTCCAAAATTATTTTACTTTAGAAAAATTACTATCATACTAAGAAAAACTGAGGTGTTCCTTATCTATCCCAGTTTAGTGCAATTATAAATAATAAGCTATCATCACTGTATACATGTGTGAATACAAAGACAGAGTCCTGATTCTGTGGTTTGGAACCCTGCTATTTGAAAAGTTCATTGCCATTTTGTAGCCACACCTGTTTGACACACAGACTGTCAAAGAGTATTTGCAACAGATCATCAAGTGTTAATAGTGAAATTTTCTGATTCAAATAGTAATCACACATTACAAACTCATCAACTCATTATTGTAACATTTTCAAGAATGGAGAAAATAAAAGTATTATCAACTCACAGCATTTTATTTCTGAGGAATTCAAACTTAACATTAACTCAAATGGGTATAATTGGGTATTCTAAAGTGCCAATACCAGAAAATCTCATTTATTACTTAGCAAGGCATGGAAGTGCATTTCTTCTGCACAATTTTTGAAAAAGTTTTTTCAGTTTTATAAAGTATTCTGCTGCTGCCATGTAAGACTCCCCAAAGGAACATCCAATCATTCTGCATTCATTCACTATTTAGCTAAGGTGTGCTGCCTTGAACCTTGCCCAGGCTTTAAGTGTCAGAGGACTTCATAATACCACTTTTCATACTAAAGTTAAATTTGTCTACAGATACAAACTCCAAAGACACTATGATGTATGAATACTGCTACATTTTCAAGAGTGCCTAAAAAGCGAAAGGAACAATGTGTCTGGTATGTTGTTTCACAGAAAAGAAAAACCCAAGTATGGACAAATATTGAGAATTAAAAACAGCAACAAAACTGTAGTCAGCCTGTGGCTGAATGAATTCAAATGACTTACTTAATCTTAACTCTACAAGAGTTGCTTGTCAGCAGCCTGACAGCACAGTGGATATGGATAGCAACCATATAAACCAGACCTTGAAACCTTCATCAGCAAACTAAACTTTAAAAAGATATTACAAAAATTTATCACTACAACAATTTCCCACATCTTTTCCCCAAATAATTTACTTGAAACATATTCCACAAACATGTGGATTTTAATGCAAAAATTAAAAACCTTCCATAAAACAAACAACTCTTCAGTATCTGAATAATCAATTTCCCACATATCTTTTACTAAAAATGGCTAGCTGCAAACTGCACCAATTTAAGTCCCTACATAAATGAAAACTCCCATAGTACTCCTCTGCCCCACAAGTTCTGAGGCTGCAACATCTTGTGCATGTAAATAACAAACTCACTCTATTAAGAAGCATGAAAATAGTATGTTAATATTTAATAATGCATACTATGCACTAAACACAATGGTAGGGTTTTTATATACTCCTCTCTAATCCAGACAACTCCAAGAGTTAAGTGCAAAGATCCCCATTTTATGGACGACTGAACTGAAGCTCATAGAAGGATCCCACAGCTAATCAGAGAATGCACAAGCCTCCTGTATTTTCATCATTTCTTTCTGTACATGAAGTATATGAAACTTGAAAGCATCACTTCTCTAATATATCAATTAACCAAGTTTTAGAAAAGGCTAAGTTAAGCAATGGGTCCTTTGTGGGGAACTGAGGGAACTTACCTTTCAGGGTTATGTGTTTTTTTTTTTTTCTTTCTTTCTTTCTTTTTTTTTTTAGGAGCACACATCCACATTTCTTCCAGATTCTAAAATCAATGTACTTTTGTACACAAGTGTGTTATGAAATACTTAAGATCATTAGCCAGTAGGATCTCTTAGACCCTGAAGAAATGGTCTAAGAGTCAAATTCTGATTATTCTTCAGAACCAAGTTTACTCTGGTAACAAGTTACACCCCAGAAATGAGCCTAAAATGTCATCCTTAATACCGGCAGGTCTACTACAAATTACAGAATCCATTAATTAAGGACATATTCACCCAGGAAACAACAACAAAGTGTGAAAAGATGAGCACCTAATCAATATGTGAGGAAGAAGCATTTGCTCTCAAATATGGCCCAATATGCCTAATTTTATTAAACAGTGTTCAATTACTACAATTATTCTGGTATTCAGCCATATTAAATAATATTACACAGATGTTACTCTTTCCATATTACAAATAGGCTAGCTTCCAGTTAGGTAAACTTTAACCACCTTTTCATTACTCAAAAGTTTTTGTAATCAATGACATGTAAGCCAAAAGCAAAAGGTTTCTTCAGAATTACAATTAGGCAAACTATAACCATGGAGATTTACATCTACATGCACATGTTTTCTGGAAAAGCTTACTGGAAAAATCGTCTGCTGTTTACTGAGACTGACTACTTTAGCAAGCACCTCTTCAACCTTTTACTTAACTTGCTTGCTATCCCAGGACAAGTACACACGGGACGAGACTGCCTCAAAATCTGTTTCCGCATAATAGCCAGCTCAAAAGCAGAGGCACTCTCCTCTGCACCTAGTTAACAGAGAACAAAAAACTTCAAAAACACAGGTCTGAGCCTAAGGTTCAACCATTATATGTGTAAATCCGACCCCCGGGGTCCGTGGCACTGACAGTCATTCAACTTTCTTTTCAATATTCCCATTGTGCTTTTTCTGGCACCACAGGCAAGATGTGCCTACAATTTTCAGCAACCGGTCGGAACACCTGATTTCTTTTCTAAAAATTCTCCCAGCGCAAAGTCGGGACCCGAGGCTGGGGTGGGCCGGGGAGCCCGAGGCACAGGCGCCAGTCACCCGAGAGCAGAACCACGCACGGCACCCGCTCCTGGCAGGCCTGCTGTGGCTGGTTCTCGAGTCCCTGGGGCTGCAAGGGCAGCAAGCAGCAGCCATGGCAGGGACTCGGGAACCTTTCCCCTGCCTCCTCCGCTAGGCCTCCAGGGGTTTGCTTTTCACATGGCCCCCGGGTGGGGGCGGTGGGCACAAGGTAGTGGATGCGGCTGCAGCCGCAGCGGCGGGCCAGGAGAACCGAGCTCCCTCAGAACCCGACCTCCCGGCGGCTGGCAGCAGCAGCACCTCGGCGGGGCCCTGGCTGGAACGCCGATGGCTCTGCGGGGCAGGCCACCTTCTCACATACATCTCTCTCCCCAGTCAGCCTCCTTCTCCGTTAGCGCTACCGGTTGGCGGGCGGGGGAGGGGAGCGAGGCGCGTTATTCCCGGGGAGCTGGAGGGGGGAGGGGAGGGCATCTCTTACCCGCGTTACTGAGGAGGAGGAGGAGGAGGCGGTTGGAGCGCGGCGCGGCGGGGCGACGGCGGGGCTGGGTGGGTGCAAGTAAGAGTCTTACGAAAGGGAATTAACCCCATCACCAGCCCGGACACCGGCTCCAGCGGCAGCCGCGGCTGGCAGAATCCCGCCCCTTCCCACCACGCACTAGCCCCGCCTCTTAGTTCTCTTTGAGGGGCAGTCGACAAATCATAGGTTATACATCCCCCGAGTGATATGAGGATTATCCAATCAGGTCTGAAGAGTCGGCTTTCTCTCCACCCCTTTATCTCCTCCTGGGCCGCGGGAGAGCCGTGCCAAGTCTTCCTCCACCCTCAAAGGAAAAGGAACCAATCAGTGGTAAGTAACCGCCCTTGAAGGACGCAAAGGACAACCAATGGTAAAACTAAGAGGACAGCCATTTTGCCCACTTGTAAAAAAGCCACCTTTTCCCACGAGTTGGGAGCCTGAGGTGGAGGAGTTCTGGGAGTTTTTACTGACCTGCAGGTATTGGAAAGACAACCATATTTCTCCAAGAGATATTTATAGAGCTTTGTAGGAGTGAATAAACATTATCATCCTCCATGTGGAGGGAAGTGAGAAATGCTGTTAAGGGCTTGGCTCCTCCCTTTAGCGGTAACGGGTTCTAAGCAGAACACCTGGTTTCTCCAGCTTTGGTGGGGGCGGGGGGGAGGCGGGGTTACTGCTCTGTTCGGCCTACAGGGGACTACACTTCCCAATGTGCTTTGCCCCCGACCCTGTGCTTTCATACTTTTACTTTTTCTGTGGCCTGACGGGAATTGTAGTTCTTGGGAGGCACCAATGGCATCTTGTTAGCCAATGAGAGGGGAAAAATATAAAAGATATGGAGTGTGGGGCGGGGAACCAGTTGCAAGTCTGTGGCGAATCCTTTTCGCCACCTTAACAGAAGAGGAAAGGCAGAGAACGGTAGTCAGAAGAGTTTTCTCAGAACGCCTTAGAGGTTTAGATTCCTGGTATTTGAACTTTCTTACTTTCAGTTTGTCCCTTTGAAGTCACTTCCGTTTTGGGGCGGACGCTAGCCAAACCTGTGGCGGGAGTTGGAGATTCTGCAGCGAATACACCAGGTGTGGCTTTCGGAGTGGCGTGGCGGGCAAGTCCGTAGTTTTTTGCTAGAGAGATAGGAAGTTGAACGGCATGTAATTGCATTTTAAGAAAGAGTGGGTGAAATGGGATGGCTGTAGTTTCCAAGTTCATAATGCCATTCTGCACCCCTAGCCCTCAATCCCAGAGTCCCAATTTGCTTATCTTTTGATTGTTCACTGTTAGATTGCACACATGTATTTGTGGAAGGTGCCTCTAAGGTTTTTAGCTGCTTGCATGCCTGTAGCATGGCTTCAGGGCGTCCCTTTGACTAAAAACGGGCTTAGAAGTTCTGAGCTAACAACTTCCACTTTTACAAACACGTCTAAACGCTGGTGGGAAGGAGATAAGCTACAGAAGGGCACAGGATTGATACTCAAAAATGGTCCGTTACATTCTTTTCCTTTTTTGAATAAAGCATCAGTGTTGTGGGACCAACAGAGCATTATCTTTTGGGTGGTTTATTTTAAGTCTTTAATCTTAATTTGATTTAACATACAGTATTACATTAGTTTCAGGTGCATAATATAGATTTCTTGTTTTTTAATGCAGTTGAGATTTTCAGTATAGTTTTGCAGTTTAGCCTTCTATAGGTGATTAGTTTTATTTTTTTGGTTTCGTAATTTTTTTCAGTGTAAATCAAGTTAAGAAATAGTAGTTATGACCATTATTTTATTGTTTCCGTAGCCAGAAATGATATTAAGTCCTTTAAGTACATTTTTCCTACAACAATCTGCAACTATTGTTATATGATATTTATAGTTGAAGAAATTGGTGTTCAGTGACATTCTTTAAGACTTTAAGGTCTTAAGGGGCACTTGGGTGGCCCAGTCGGTTAAGTGTCTGATTTCGGTTAAGTGCCCGACTTCAGCTCAGCTCATGAGTTCGAGCTCACATCCAGCTCTGTGCTGACAGCTCCGAGCCTAGAGCCTGCTTCTGATTCCATGTCTCTCTCTGCCCCTCTTCTGCTCACGATCTGTTTCTTTCTCTCAAAAATAAACACACACACACACACACTTAAATATAAAAGACTTTAAGGCCTTGATCACTAAGTTTTGGAGCGGAGATTTCATATCCAAGTCTCATTCCTCATCTCTTAATCACTAATCCAGTCTCTCAAGTATTTATTGATTCCCCAAGATGTGCTATAGACACATAGGCAGTGAGAAATGTAGAATTCCATTCTAGAATTCTGAAACCAGTGGTGGCAATCACTTTCTTGAAGTGTCCTTTGTTAGGTACATAATATGTACTCACAGTATTTAAAAACAGGGAAATATTGAAAAGAAGGTCATCTGTGATACTATTATCCAGAGACACCACCATTAAATTTTGGTGACTGTCTTGACAGATCTCTCTATTGTAGGTACAGACATTTGTATGAATGCTCCCATCCTACCTTGCTTTTTTGTAAACCTTTTTTTTTTTTTAGTTCAACAGTAGGCTGTTGATATGAGTAGATATATATTAATATCATCATTTTTATTGCTGCCTAGTATTAAATTGTGTCTCTAACATGACCAAGTCCTACCTGATGGATATTTACATTATTTTTTTATTAAGTTTGATTGTGGTAAAAAACATAAAATTTACCACCTTAACTATTTTTAAGTGTACAGTAGTGTTAGGTATATCCACCTTGTTATTTAACAGATACCTGGAACTTTTTCATCTTGCAAAACTGAAACTATACTTTTTGTACCAACAACTCCCCTTTCCCCTCCCACAGCCCTTGACATCCACCATTCTACTTTGTTTCTAAGCATTTGGCTACTTTAGATACCTCTTATAAGTGAAATCACACAGTATCTGTCCTTTGTCTGCCTTACTTGACCTCTACATGGTGTCCTCAAAGGTCATCCATGTTGTAGCATAGGAAGGGATTTCCTTTTTCCTTTTTCACGGCTGAATAATATTCTGATGTATATCCTGCACTTGGCTTATCCATTCATCTGTCAATAAACATTAAGATTGCTTGTACCTTTTGACATGGGTGTGCACGTCTCTCTTCAGGATCCTGTTTTCATTTCTTTTGGATATATGCCCAGAAGTGGGATTGCTGGATTAATTACTAACTTAAAATTTTTTTTTAATGTTTTATTTATTTCTAGGAGAGAGACAGTGAGCAGGGGAGGGTCAGAGAGAGAGGGAGTCACAGACTGAAACAGGCTCCGAGCTCTGAGCTGGCAGTCAGCACAGAGCCCGACGTGGGGCTCGAACCCACGAACCGCGAGATCATGACCTAAGCGAAAGTCGGACGCTTAACCAACTAAGCCACCCAGGCGCCCCAATTACTAACTTTTAAAAGGAATACTGTGTGAGCAACATCTTTATATGCTTGCCTAATTATCCTGTAAGTCTAACTTATTTTTTTTTAAATTGCTCTTTAGAAAGGCTGTGCTCGTTTCTCTTTCTTACAGTGTTTGAAAGCACCCAGTTGCTATCTTGTATGCTGTCCTATCTGATTTCGAAAAGTGATTTTTCATTACTTTGTATGTAATTGAATTCAGTTGATGTTGAACATCTTTTATTGTCCATTGTTTAATCTTTTGAGTAGCCAGGAGTTGGGCACTTAACCGACTGAGCAGCCCCGACGCCCCTATTCTCTTAATAAGTTTAAAGGAATTACTTCTTAGGTTTTTAACTCTTTGTCATATATCTTGGAAACCTTGGTTCCCGTTTTTAAATTTGTCCTTTTAACTTCTAATGCTGGTTTTCCATAACATAGTTTTAATTATTTTGCTCTTGAAAACTGTCTTTTTTCCTTTAGAGTTTCTGGTTTGTGATGCTTAGAAAAGCATTCGTGATGCTTATAAATTAGATAATAAAATATAATATGTGTATATAATTTAAAATTTGTTCTTACATTTAATTTTATAATTTATAAATCCTTGATTTTGTTTGGACTCTGTTCTTTTTCATTGTTCTGTCTTTGACCTGTACCCTACCCATTATCTTAATTTTTGTAACTTTATAAGTTTGTTTCCATTCTTCTTTTTTAGGTATTTTCTTGCTATTCTCACATTTTCTGTTTTTTTAATGTTTATTTATTTTGAGAGAGAGAGAGAGGCAAGGAAGGGCAGAGAGAGATGGAGAGAGAGAATCCAAGCAGGCTCCCTGCTGTCAGCACAGAGCCTGATGTGGGGCTTCAACTTACAACCGGTGAGATCATGACCTAAGCCAAAATCAAGAGTCAAATGCTTAACTGACTGAACCACCCAGGTGCCCCCTGTTTATTTTCTTTTAAAGGTGGTTTTTAGTATCATTTTGTCAAATATAAAGTGCATATCTGCAGTTTTATATTTGAGTAAAATACAAGTTTGACATTTATGTAGCTACTGAATGCTACTTAAAGACAAGTGTTTCATTTCATATTAACAATACAGAAATTTTTATAGATACAGTCAAGACTTAATGGGGCCCTCAGTGCTTTATCAAAACATGTTTTTATTACAGTTGCATATAAAAGGTTACAGTTTAAGAGCATGTCCAGCTTTTAAAAATCATATAATTATTTTATTTATTTTAAGAGAGACAAGTGGGGGAGGGGCAGAGAGACAGGGAAACAGAAGATCTGAAGGGGACTCTGCACTGACAGCTGAAAGCCCGATGCGGGACTCGAACTCATGAACTATGAGATGATGACCTGAGCCAAAGTTGGCTGCTTAACTGACTGTGCCACCCAGATCTCCTTATAATCACTGAGCTTTTTTGTTTGTTTGGTGTTTTTAAGAGGATTGCATTTTTTAGGCAACTTCAGTAGAATCTGATGACTTCTGCACGGTAATTACAACATCCCACTAAACCTCATAGCCTTTTCCAACTCCTTCAAATTCAACATGTGCCTAAGCCAATTTCTCTTCTCACTATCCTGTCATTTATTAATTTGGTCAAGAAATATTGATTGAGCATCTGCTAAGAGAAATGCTGATTAACAGCCAAGAGGATAGGCTCTAGGCTGCCTCTATTTGATTCTGGGTTTGGCCGTATACTCCTTGGGTGATCTTGTGCAGATTAGTTAACAATCTGTGCCTTAGTTTTCTTATCTATAAAATTGAGATAATAGAATACCTACACCACAGATTATTGTGAGGAATAAATGACCTAATAAATGTAAAGCACATAAAATAGTGCCTGGCCTGTAGTAAGTATTAGTTTTGTAAATAATGTTGTGTATTGACCAGGCTGATACCAGAGTGCTGAAGTAAAGTTATAAATAAGACAGTTTATAGTTTTTGACTTTATAAAAGCATTCTGGTAAGGGGAGAAAGATGAAATTCAAGTAAATAGATAAAAAGAGTTGCTAATTATAGTAAGTACTTTAAGGAAACCAACTGATACTGAGGAAAATATGGGGAAGTCATTTTGGGAGCTAGTACAGTATTCTAGTTGAGCAGTGATAGTTTGGGATAGCAATGGAACTGGAAAGAAGTGGATATATTTGAGATATCCCTTAGGGATAATTAATAATAAATGCATTTAATTTGGTGGCTAAAGGAGAGGAAGAAATCAGGAATGAACCCAAGTTGCTGATTTGAGTAACTTGCATGGTTGTATTATTACTGAAAGATTAGGCAAGGAGCACACAAGTTTGGTGGAGAAATAAGACTGGTTTTGGGCAGTTAGGTTAGAAATGTCTATGAGACGTCCAAAATGTCAGGCAAATAACTAACTACAAGAGTCTTAAACCAGAAATTATAAATTGTATTAGCTATTTATAGGGCTATTGGTCTTCTAAAGGTTTTCCCTACCCACCCACCCCCCCACATCTATTCTTCCAAATTTGACAAGGTATTCTTTGTAAACTAATAGCCTGCTTAAACTCTAGGAAAGCCCCTCAGTTTCTTACAGAATAAAATCTAGACTCTTTTTTTTTTTTTTTAAGAGAGAACTTTCTTGATCTGGCTTGTTATTACTTCTTTACCACTTTTCCCAAGCATTTTATCTTTTAGCTTCACTAGATGTAGCCAAGTTGCCGTAGTACTTGGAACCATTTCCACTGACAATTTTTGTTTGTCTAGGATGAATTTTTGAAATTTAGTTACCTAGGTTAACTGAACATGATCTTACATTGAACAGAAGAATTGCTTGATACTCTGAATGGGGCAGAATTTTCCACATATATGCATCCTTTCTATCTTAGAACTTTCTTGTGTGTTCTCATACCCTAATATCCTAATAGGAAGCCCTAATCTATATTTACTCTAGCCTTAATCACTCTGCAAACTATGTCCCTGATTTTCCTACTGTAACTTGAATTTGGCTTACTGTCTTTCTACTTAGGGTGACTTCTTTCTTAATTTCTTTTTCTTTCCTTATTTCTTTCTTTTAAATTTTTTAATGTATATTTATTTTTGAGAGAGAGACCAATCTTGAGTGGCGGTGGGACAGATAGAGGGAGACACAGAATCCCAAGCAGGCTCCAGAGTCAGCTGTCAGCACAGAGCCCAGTGCGGGGCTCAAACCCATGAACTATGAGATCATAACCTGAGCTGAAGTTGGAGGCTTAACCGACTGAGCCACCCAGGTGCCCCAGGGTGACTTCTATATTTAAATGTACAGCCCAAGTGATATAACATGCTAGTTTCTAGTTCCTGGAATGCTGTGTCTTCTGTGAGTTTTATTTCCACAGTAGTTTAGCCATAAACTCCTGCAGTCCCACTTTACATTTTCTCATCTCTAGAAGTATTCCACCTCTTAGTCTCTCTAATCATGTCCCCCCCCCGCCCCCCGTCCTTTGAAACTTTAATATAGCAAATGATATTGAGGCTTAGTGCCAGGTACTGACTGCTCAAGGTGCATGGAATATAGCAGGAAACAAAATGGGCAAGAATCTGTCATTATGAAGCTTATACCCTAGTGTGGAAAGACAGACAATAAGCTATATAACAATATAGCAAACTGTTGCAGGCACCTAAATCATACAGTGTTTTACAAGGTGATTAGTGCTGTCAAGAAAGAAAATGTAGGCTAGGGAAGAGATAATAAGGAGTTGCAATTCCCCTTTGTTTCTTGTTTTTAAAAATTTAAACTTGTGTTCTGAAATAATTTAAGACATAAAGAGAGTCACAAGAATGGTGCCAAGACCCAGAATCACATACTGTTAACATTGTGCCACAATTATAAAATTCCTTCTCTCAGAAATATGTAACACTTCTTGAATTTGCATGGCGTCCTTGTTCAGGGGCCATGCTAATCTTCTCTATCATTCCACTTTTAGTATATGTGCTGTTGAAGCAAGCACAAGAGTTGCAATTTTAAATAAGGTAGGCAAGTCAAGTTTACATTGAAAGTTTGACGTTTCAGAAAAGACTCTCGAAAGAATCAAGAGAAGTAGTCATGTACATAAATTGAGGGAGAGTGGTATAAGCAGATGGACCAGCTAGTGCAGAATTCAAAGCAGAAACATGTAAGGACATCACTGTGACAGACTAGAAAAGGTAAGGTGGATGGGTAATAGGAATGGGAGCATATTGTTGAAGGGCTATTTCTACATTAATAGAGCTTTTATCTGAGTAAAACTGGGAACCACTGAGCAGTTCTGAGGAATACTATGGTCAGACTTAATTTTTCAAAGTATCTCACTGACTGCAACGTTGAGAGGAGAGTGTGGAGAGGGAGGTGGACATTGGGATATCAGTTAGATTCTTACAGGAATTCAGACTAGAAATAAAGTGACTCAGATCAGGTGAGTAGATCTGAAGGTGGTAGGAAATGAATGGTGGATTCCAGGTATATTTTGAAACTAACAGGGGCTGCTGATGGATTGGATATGCTGGATGAGACACTGAAAGGAGTCAAGGAATTGGTTTGAACAAATGGAAAGATGAGATGGGGAAGATTGAGGATGGAATATGGTTTGAGAAAAAGACTGAGGGTTCAGCTTTAGTCATGTTCAGTTTGAGATGCCCATTAGACTGCTATGTAGAGATGTTCGGTTAGATACAGGAGTCTGAAGCTCAGGAGAGATCTGATCTCCATATATGAATGTGGGAGTCGGGGGTGCCTTAGTGGCTCAGTTAGTTAATAAGCTTCTGACTTTGGCTCACATCATGATCTCGTGGTTCATGAGTTACAGCCCTGCATCCAGCTCTGTGCTGACAGCTCAGAGCCTGGACCCTACTTCAGATTCTGTTTCCCTCTCTTTCTCTGCCCCTCCCTTGCTTTCTCTCTCTCTCTCTCTCTCTCTCTCTCTCAAAAATAAACATTAAAAATATATGTAATTGTGGGAGTCATTGGCATAGAGGTAATATTTAAAACTGATATGCTAATAATATCTCTAAATGATAGAGCAAGCATCACTAAGAACTGAGCCCTGGTACTTTCAATTATATGGGCAGGGAGATGAGGAAGAACCAGCATGATTTAGACTGAGCAGGAGTGAAAATTGAGATATGATAGAAACCATGAGGATGTGGTATTAAGAGTCCAGTGAAAAACATAATTTAATGTGGAGGTAATGATTTACAGGTACATCCAGTAAGATGAAGGCTGAGAATTCCTGCCTACTCTCTTTTGTTTCCAAATCAGGGCCTTTGTGTGTACTTCTCATGTGGTTATTATGTATTCTTTATGTCTCAGCTTTGATGTATGTATCTCTTAGGAAGCCTTCCAAACTTCCAAATCTGAAAACTGAGTTTTTGTTATATTTTTCCTTAACACCTAGTACTTTCCTTATAATACTTCTTCAAAACTACAGCTATTTTTTATTACTATGTATCCAGAACTTTTTGCAGTGTTTGCTCCATGTAAATGCCCAAATATATTTTTGTTAAATGCATGAAAGAATGGAATTCAGGAATAAAACTTATTAGATGATTACTTATTTTTTAACTGTTATTCTTTTGACGGTTTAAAATAGACATTTTCACTGTGATTTAGTTCTGAAGCAGAGGCAGTACATTCCTGTGTTGAAAAGAAAACAAAGACCCAGATATGTTTTATCTCTTTCACTAGCTACATGGTCTTGGAGTTTTATCTTTGTGGACCTCATTATTCCAAACTTTGAGATCCCTTGGTATGTGTTAAGCCAGAGTGTTTCCCCCCATTTTTTGAAATTAAACTTTCTATTTTGAAATCATTGTAAATTCACTTACTCTTATGAAAAATAATGCAAAAGGATCCTGTATATGTTTTACTCAGTTTTCCTCAATGGTAATGGCTTATAAAACTATAGTACAATATCAAAACTGGGATATTGACATAATCAAGAAAGAAAACAATTGCATCCCACAGGGAAACCTCATGTTGCCTTTCCATAGCATGTGTCTCTTCTGTCCCTCCACCTTCACCCCTGGCAACTACTAATCTATTCTCTATTTTTATAATTTTGACATTGCAGTAGTGTTATATAAATGGAATCAACAAACATGCAACTTTTGGAGATTGGCTTTTTTTTTTTTAAACTCAGCATAATTCTCTGGAGATTCATTCAGATTGTTGTGTATATCGGTTGTCCCTCTTTATTGCTGAGTAGTGTTCCGTGCTTTGGATGTACCATAGTTTGACCATTCACCCACTGGAATGTGTCTGAGTTCTTCCTAGTTTTTGGCTGTTATGAATAAAACTACTGTAAATATTCATGAATAGTGTTTTTAAATTTTTTACTTTTTTGTAGACAGAAGTTTTGATTTCTCTAGGATTAACCCTCAGGAGTACCATTGCTAAGTAAGATCGCAGTTGGATATCTAGTTATTTAGGAAATCATCAAACCATTTTTCCTAGTGATTGCATACCCCATTTTCCTAGAAGCCTACATCAAGATAAAATTTGGGGTTTTTTGGCTTTATCTCTTTGGTTTTGGGTTGTTTCATTTATTTATTTTTAATGTTTATTTATTTTGTGAGAGAGAGAGAGAGAGAGAGACCATGTGTGCGGATGAGGGGGAGGAGCAGAGAAGGAGAGAGAGAAAATCCTAAGCAGGCTCCATGTTGTCAGTGGAGAGCCCAACATGTGGCTCGATCTCACGAACCATGAGAACAAGACCTGAGCCAAAATCAAGAGTCGGACACTTAACCGACTGAGCCACCCACATGTCCTATGAATTTTTACTGTGTGTAAATTCTTTGGATGAAGATTTACTTCTTTTTAGGTTTTGTGGGGTTTTTTGTTTTTTTTTTTAATTTTTAATGTTTTTATTTATTTCTAAGAGAGAGAGAGAGAGATAGTGGGAGCAGGGGAGGGTCAGAGAGAGAGGGAGATACAGAATCTCAAGCAGGCTCCAGGCTCTGAGCTAGCTGTCAGCACAGAGCCCAATGCGGGGGTCAAACCCATGAACTGTGAGTTCATGATGAGCTGAAGTCGGATGCTTAACTGATTGAGCCACTCAGGCGCCCCTTCTTTTTAGGTTTTGTAGCCATATAAGCTTGCATTTGGATACTGGCTTTCCTACCCAGTGTCATAGTTTCCTCATTAGTGAAGAATATAGTACTTGTTATATAGTTGTCAGTATTAAATTAGCCAAGATATGTTCAAGTTCTTGGCAAATAGAAGACACTATTATATGATAGGCATCCCTGAAAACATCAGTTCTTTCCCCACCTTAGTAACTAATAACTGGACCTGTTTTTGCTGATGTTCATGTTGTTTCAGTGACATGTCATATCATCTCAAGAGTTTGTTATAATCAGTTCCAATCTATTAACAGGGTTATCACTTCTTTGTTTAATGTCTCATTTAATTTTACTAAAAAATCGTTTACAATTTTTCTGCTTACAGGTCTTGTACTTGTGTTTTTAGATTTTTTATTTTTTTTATTAGATTCATTTCTATGATTTGTAGGTTTTTTAAAAAAAATTGTTTTAACATTCATTTTTGATAGAGAGTGAGTGGGGGAGGGACAGAGAAGAGGGAGACACCAAATTTGATGCAAGCTCTGGGCTCTGAGGTGTCAGCACAGAACCTGAAATGGGGCCAGAACCCACCAGCCATGAGATCATGACCTGAGCCGAAGTCCAACGCTTAGCGAACTGAGCCATCCAGTTGCCCCTAAGATTTGTAGTTTTTGATACTCTTGAGAATGGTATTAGTTTAAAATTTTATTTTCTGCTTTTTACCTGAATAGAGGAACATGATTATGTATATTGATTATGTATTCATAAACCTTACTATATTTGCTTATAAATCTATGTATAAATTGTTTTAATTCTATGTATATAATCCTGCTCTGTCATCTGTTAGATTTTTATTTTTTATTTAATATATTTTTTAATTTTTTTTTTTAAATTTTTTATTTTTAAGAGAGAGACAGAGTGCAAGCCGGTGAGGGAGAGGGAGACACAGAATCCAAAGCAGGCTCCAGGCTATGATCACAGAGCCTGATGGGGGGGGCAGGGCGGGATGGTAGTGGTATTCTTTTGAACTCAAAAACTGCAAAAGCATGACCTGAGCCAAAATCAGATGCTCAACCATCTTAGCCATGCAGGTGTCTGATTACTTAATATTTTTGTTTGAACTATAGTTGACACAAAGTGTTACAATAGTTTCAGGTTTGCAACTTAGTAATTTGACAAGCCTATACGTTATGCTATGCTCACCATAAGTGTAGCTGCCATCTGTCATTATGCAACTATTACAGTACTATTAACTATACTCCTTATGTTGTACCTTTTATCCCTGTGATGTACTTGTTTTGTAACTAGAAGCCTGTGATCTCTTGCCCTCCTTCACCCATTTTGCCCATTTCCTCCCCTCCCCTACTGGAGCCATGGGTATATTCTATTTATGGGTCTGTTTCTGCTTTTTGTTTGCTTATATGTTTATTCATTTGCTTTTTAGATTATACATATAAGTGAAATCATACAGTACTTGTCTTTCTTTGTCAAACTTCATTTAGTGTAATAGTCTCTAGGTCCATCCATGTTGTTGCTAATGGTAAGATCTTAACCTCTTACGGCTGAGTTAATAGTCTTTTGTATACATATCACAACTTCTTTTTTCCTCCATCTATTGATGGACACTTGGGTTTCTTCCATATCTTGACTTACAAGTAATGATGCAATAAATAGGGTGTGTATATCTTTTTGAATTGGTGTTTTTGTTTTCTTTGGGAAAATACCTAACTAGAGGAATTACTGGATCATATGGTAATTTTATTTTTAATTTTTTGAGAACCTCCATACTGTTTTTCACAGTAGCTGGGGTAATTTACATTCCCACCAAAAGTGTATGGGGTTTTGTGTTTTTTTTTTTTTAAAGATTTTTATTTATTTCTAGGAGAGAGAGAGAAAGACAGCATGAGCAGGTGAGGGTCAGAGAGAGAGGGAGTCACAGAGTGAAACAGGCTCCAGGCTCTGAGCTGGCAGTCAGCAGAGAGCCCGACGCGGGGCTCGAACCCATGAACCGCGAGATCATGACCTAAGCGAAAGTTGGACCCTTAACCGACTAAGCCACCCAGGTGCCCCTTTTTTCTTTCTTTCTTTCTTTTTTTTTTAACATCCTCACTAATACTTGCTATTTCTTATCTTTATGAGTCTAGGCAGTTTGACAAGGTTAAGGTGATATTTCATTGTGGTTTTGATTTGTATTTCCTTGATGATTATGATGGTGAGCATCTTTTCATGTGTCCATTGGCTATCTGGATATCTTCTTTGGACAAATGTCCATTCAGGTCGTCTGCCCATATTTTAATCCAATTTGTTTTTTTTTTTGTGTGTGTGTGTTGAGTTGTGTAAGTTCTTTACATATTTTGGATATTAACGCCTTACCAAATAAATCATTTGCAATTCTCTTTTCCCATTCATTAGGTTGCCTTTTTTTTTTAAATTAGAAAACATTTTTTTTTAATGTTTAATTATTTTTGAGAAAGAGAGAGAGAGCGTGCACAAGCAGGGGAGGGGCAGAGAGAGGGAGATGCATAATCCAAAGCAGACTCTAGGCTCTAAGCTGTCAGCACAGAGCCTGACACAGGACTCAAACTCACAGACTGCACGATCATGACCTGAGCCAAACAAACTCGGATGCTTAACTGACTGAGCCACCCAGGTGCCCTCACTAAGTTGCCTTTTTGTTTTGTGGATGATTTCCTTTCTTGTGCAAATGGTTTTGATTTTGGTGTCATCCCAATAGTTTATTTTTGGTTTTGTTTCCCTTGCCTGAGGAGACATATCCAGAAAAATGTTGCAAAGGCCAAAGTCAAAGAAATTACTGCTTCTGTTTTCTTTTAGGAGTTTTATTGTTTCATTCTAACATTTAGGTCTTTAATCCATTTTGCGGTTTTTGGTTGTTTTTTTAATTTTTGTTTTAGTTTTTTGGATGAGTGAAAAAGGGTCTCATTTTTTTACATGTGGCTGTCCAAAATTCTCAATATCATTCATTGAACATACTATCTTTTCCTTATTGTATATTCTTCCCTCCTTTGTTATAAATTACTTGACCAGGTAAGCATAGGTTTATTTCTGGGCTCTCTATTCCAATGCATTGATCTGTGGGTCTATTTTTTTGCCAGTACCACACTGTTTTGATTTCTATAGTTTCGTAGTATATCTTGAAATACATGACTGTGATACCTCAAGATTTGTTCTTTCTTAAGATTCCTTTGGTTTTTCAGGGTCTTGGTGGGTCCATACAATTTTTAGGGTTATTTATTAGGAGTTTTGTGGAAAATGCTGTTGGTATTTTCATAGGAATTGCATTGCATCTGTAGACTGCTTTGGGTAGTTGGGACATTTTAACAGTATTCTTCCAATACACAAGCATAGAATATCTTCCTTTTTGTTTCTGTCATCTTCAGTTTCTTCAATGTTTTGTAGTTTGCAAAGTAAGTCTTTCACCTCTGTGTTAAGTTTATTTCTAGGTATTTTAAGCTGCAGTCATAAATGGGTTAGTTTTCTCTTTCTGCTACTTTGTTATTAGTGTATAGAAATGCAAGTGATAAATGTTTATTAATTTTGTATCCTTCAGCTCTACTGATTTCATGTATTACTTGTAATAGTTTTATGTCAAATATGTAGAGTTTTCTGTGTATAGTATTATGTCATCTGCAAATAGTGAAAATTACTATCTTAGCAATTTGGATACCTTTTATTTCTTTTTCTTACCTGATTGCTGTGGCTAGGATTTCCAATACTGGTTTGGTTAAAAGTGGCAAGAGTGGACATTCTTGTCTTGTTTCTGATCTTAGAGGAAAGGCTCTTAGTGTTTCACCATTGAGTATAATATCAGCTGTGAGATTTTGCATATATAGCATTTATTATGTTTAAGTATGTTCCTTATAAACCTAGTTTGGGAGGTTTTTTTTTTTTTATCATGAATGTTGAATGTTGAATGTTTTATCATGATGTTGAATTTTGTCAAATGCTTTTTCTGCATCTATTGAGATGATCATATGATTTTTAGCCTTAATTTTGTTGATTGTGGCATATCACGTTGATTGATTTGCTAATATTGAATGATTCTTATGTCCTTGGAATAAATCCCACTTGGTCATGGTGAATGATCTTTTTAATGTATTGTTGAATGTAGTTTGCTAATATTTTGTTGAAGATTTTTGCACCTATGTTCAGGGATGTTGGCCTATAGGTTTCTTTTTTTGGTAGTTTCTTTGGTATCAGGGTAATGCTGACCTAATAGAATGAGTTTCTAAAGCTTTTTTTCCCCTTCTGTTTTTTGGACTAGTGTGAGGATAATAGGTATTTAAAACATTTTTATTACTATTTTTTTTAAAGTTTATTTATTTTGAGAAAGAGAGCACATAGGAGGGGCAGAGAAAGAAGGAGAGAAAGAATCCAAGGTAGGTTCCTCACTGCCTGGAGCCTGCTTCAGATTCTTTGTCTCCCTCTCTCTCTCTCTCTGCCTTTATCTCACTTGTGCTCTGTCTCTGTCTCTCAAAAATAAATAGGGGCACCTGGGTGTCTTAGTCGGTTAAGCGTCCAACTTTCACTTAGGTCATGATCTCGCGGTTCGTGGGTTCGAGGCCCGCGTCGGGCTCTGTGCTAACTGCCAGCTCAGAGCCTGGAGCCCATTTCGGAGTCTGTGACTCCCTCTCTCTCTGACCCTCCTCTGCTTACGCTGTCTCTCTCTCTCTCTCTCTTTCTCTCCTAGAAATAAATAAAACATTAAAAAAAAAAAGCACTGCTCAAAAATAAAAAACTTTAAAAGAAATTTTTAAAAGGGTAGTGTTTCTTTATTGGTTTTCTTCCTGGATGAACTACCCTTTATATAACTGAGGTGTTAAAGTCTCCTACTACTATTGTATTACTGTAATTTCTCCCTTTATCTGTATTAACATTTGTGTTAGGTGTTTTGCTAATCCATCATTGGGTACATAGGTACTTACAGTTGTTCTATATCCTTGTTGGATTATCTCCTTTATCATTATGTAGTGTGCTTCTTTGTCTTCCATTACATTGTTAGTTTTATTTTTATTTATTATTTTAATGTTTTTTATTTATTTCTGAGAGACAGAGAGACAGCGTGAGCAGGGGAGGGTCAGAGAGAGAGGGAGATACAGAATCTGAAACAGGCTCCAGGCTCTGAGCTAGCTGTCAGCACAGAGCCCGATGTGGGACTCAAACCCACGAACCATGAGATCATGACCTGAGCCAAAGTCAGCTGCTTAACTGACTGAGACACCCAGTCACCCCTACATTAGTTTAAAAAAAATTTTTTTAACATTTATTCATTTTTGAGAGACAGTGTGAGTGGGGGAGGAGCAGATAGAGAGAAGGAGACACAGAATCCGAAGCAGGCTCCAGGCTCTGCACAGAGCCCAATGTGGGTTCAGACTCATAAACCACAAGATCATGACTTGAGCCAAAGTCGAAAGCTTAACTGACTGATCCACTCAGGTGCCCCATGTTGTATTTTAAAATATGATTTGTCTGGCACAGGTATTGGTACCCTGGCTTTTTTCTCCCTTTCATTTTCATGGAATATGTTTTTCCTTACTTTAGTTTTCAGTTTCTGTGTCTTTTTAGGTCTGAAGGGAGTCTCTTGTAGGCTGTATGTGCATGGGTATTTTTTTTTAACTTTTCTGCCCCCCATATCCTTTTGATTGGATCATTTAGTCCATTTACATTTACAGTAATTATTGATAGATGTGTGTCTCTTTCCACTTTGTGAATTGTTTCTTGCTATTTTTGTTAGTCTTCTCTGTCCTTTTCTTTCTTTCTTTTGCTCTCTTCCTAGTGATTGATTACTTTCCCTAGTAGTATGCTTGGCTTTCTTTTTATTGTTTGTGTATTATAGGTGTTGTGTTTGTTGTTATCATGAAGTTCATATATATTGTCCTAATTATATATCAGACTGTATTAAGTTGATGGCCACTTAAGTCTGAACACGTTGGAAGTTCTAGAAGAACTCTTTTTACTCATGCTTTCCATGTTTTATTTATATGATGTCATATTTTACCCAGTTATAGTCATAATTTTCTCACTTCTAATCATGAACCTCTCTTTTCCACTTAAAGAATTCCCTTTAAGATTTCTTGGAAGACTGTGTTAGTGGTGATAACACTTCTTTAACTTTAGTTATTCTGGGAACTCTATCTCTCCTTCAATTCTCAATGATAATTATGCAAGTACCCCATTTTTTGTCTTTTCTCCTTTCAGCACTTTGAATATATCATGCCACTCATTTCTGGCCCACAATGGTTCTGCTGAGAAATTGGCTAATAGCCTTTGGTGTTTCCCCTGTGTGTAACTTTTTACTTTTTTCTTACTGATTTTTAAATTTGTTCTTTATCTTTAACCTTTGACATTTTAGTTATTATGTGTCATGGTATGCACCTTCTTGGGCCATCTTTTTTGGAATTCTCTATGCTTCATGAACGTGCATGTCTCTTCTTTCATAGGTTAGGAATTTTTCGTCTCTTATTTTTAAAATTTTTTAAAAACTTTTTTTAATGTTTTATTTATTTCTAGGAGAGAGAGAGAGTGTGAGCAGGGGAGGGTCAGAGACAGAGGGAGTCACAGACTCCGAAACAGGCTCCAGGCTCTGAGCTGGCAGTCAGCACAGAGCCCGATATGGGGCTCGAACCCACGAACCGCGAGATCATGACCTAAGCGAAAATCGGATGCTTAACCGACTAAGCCACCCAGGCACCCCTCATCTCTTATTTTTAAAATAAGTTATATGCCTTTTCTTTTTGAGGCTTGTATAATGTATAATGTGAATGTTCGTTTGGTCTTGTATAAGAGATCCCCTAATTATCCTTATTTATTAAAATTATTATTATATTTTTGCTCTTTAGCACAGGTATTTCATTATCCTGTCTTCCAGATCACAAATCTGTTTCTCTACATCTTCTAATGTATTGTTGATTCCCTCTAATATAATTTCCATTTAGTGTATTTCTCGGCTCTGGTTATTTTTTTTTATATTTTCTATCTGTCAAAATTCTAAGTTTTTTCCACTCTTCTCTTCAGTCCAGTAAGCGTTTTTATGATCATTACTTGAATTCTTTATCAATCATATTGCTTATCTGTTCCATTTAGTTCTTTTTCTGAGGTTTTGTTTTGTTCTTTCATTTAGAGCATGTTCCTCTGTCTCCTCATTTTGTTTGACTTTCTGAGTTTGTTTCTATGAATTAGGTGAAACAGCTGACTCACCTAAATTTGAAGGAATGGTCTTGTATATGGTCATCCTCTGTGTAGACTGTGTATGCCTAGTGACTTTGACTGGATGGCTGGAGCTGTGTCTGGGGTGGGTTGGGGTGTCTGGGGCACTATGTATTGGAGCCAACCTGGTATGATGGCTGCAGCTTAAGTGGGCATATGTTGAGGTGGTCTCAGGGCTCCTTGTGTAGAAGGCACCCTGGCAGGACAGCTGAAGGTGAAGTGCATTCTAGCCAGAGTGTCTTGGCACTCTGTGTAGAGGATGCCTTGATAGGACCGCTAAAGCTGTTGTGGGCCAGTGCAGTCCCTGGCTTCTCTGCCAGAAGGCACTTGGACAGGATAGCTGAAGTTGAAGTGGGTGGAAACCACAGTGTCCCAGGGCTTGCTGCATAGAGTGTGTCCTGTTTGGGCAGCTGGAATGAAAGCAGGGCCCAGGCCAGCGTTTCCCATTGTGCTGCATGCATGGGGCACCCTGGCATGATAGTTGTAGCTGAAGTGCACACAGGCTGTGGCATTTCTCAGGGCTCTCCACGTAGGAGGGAAGTGGTTGAAGCTGGAGTGGGTGCAAATCAGGATGTCCCAGGATACTCATCACAGAGGGTTCCCAGGTAGGGTGACAGAAGCTGAGGCTTGTAGAGGTTGGAGTGTCCTGGATGCTCATGCAGAGGCTGCCCTGGCAAGGTGGCTGGAACCTTGGCAACTTGGGGATGGTAGTTTCCTGAGGTGTTCCACTTTGTGCTTTTAGCAGGTGTTTCAAACTGATGTGGGCATGGGCTGGGGATTCCTGGGACACTGTGGAGGGGGCACCTTGGATGGATGGATGGATGGATGGATGGAGCCTTAAGCAGGTGTGAGCCAGGAGGTCTTAGAGCACTCTGCCCTGGGGGGTGCCCTAACAAGCTGCCTGGAGCTAAAGTGGTGCAGGCCTGGGGTGCTCTGGGGTGCTTTACACCTGTATCACCTAGAAAGTATGGCTGGAGTTGTAAGCAAGTGCTGACATACATGGACCTTGTGTGTGCTGCTCTGAGATTGTTTTGGTGGGATGGCTGGGGCTGGTGTGGGCTAGGGCCCCGTGGCTCACTGAAAGAATAGGCCTGAGGTGCCCACATCCACGCTGCCAGGATGGAAACTGAATGTAAACTGTGATTCTCTCCAGCTTCTCCATTTCGGAGAGTTCCAGTAGTTCCCTTGCTGTTTGATGGAATTCTGTGGCTGGGTAGTTTACATACTAGCTTCTCTTTTCAAACCCCAATATTTTCTTCTGTGACCCAGGCTGATGTGGGCCAGGGACCTGGTGCCTGCTGATGTGGTAGGCTGGCTCTGGCGCCTGGACCCTTCTCCTATGTGGACTCTCAAGGTGGAGGATGTGCATAAATGTTAGACTTGCCAGCCTCTCCTACTTGAAGATAATTCCAGTAGCTTCCCACCATTCAGCAGGGGTCTAGGGCTGGTTCCTTTATATTCTAGTTGCCCTTTTAAACCATGACTTTTTTTTTTTCCTGTGCCCCAGGGCAGATGAATCTGCTGGAGGTCAGTCAGTACCATCCCTTATGAAGTTGACACCATCAGAGGTTGGGTTTCCTTGTTACCATGTCTTTATCTCTCTTGCCTTTCTTGAAGTGGCTTATCTTTTGTTTTGTAGAAGTTGTTCAGCCAGCCCTCAGTTCTTCAGGAGGAATTATTCTGTACATAGGCATAGAATTGGTGTGTTCATGGAGGACCTAAGTTTAGGGTTTCCCTATGTCACTGTCTTGGACTGGAACTGAATTTTAATTTATATTTCTTATTTCACCTTTTCCTTTTGTCTTATTCAAATGAGGTGATTTCCACTGTTAAATAAAATTGGCAATAATAGGCATATTTGTGTCTTTGGTGATCTTGGAGGGAAAGTTCTCAACATGTTACCTTAAGTATGATATTTGCTGAAGGTTTTTGGTAAAAACTTTCATCATGTGAATTAAGTTCTCTCCTATTTTTCCTATGTTAGGTAGCTTTTGTTCTAAATGACTTTTGAATTTTATCAGATTCTTTTTCCCCACTGTTGAGATGACTGTACGACTTCTTATTTTTGAGAATTACAGTGATTTTTCACAGTGCATTTTTTAACAGCTTAATTGAGATATAATTCGCGTACCGTAAAATTCACTCATTTTGCAATTCTGTGAGTTTTTATATATTCATAGAGTTTTGGAACCATCATTGCAGTCTAATTTTAGAACATTTTCATCACTCTAAAAAGAAATCCAGTACTGATTAGCAGTTGCTCTCTGTTCTCAGCCACCCTACTCTTCCCACCCACTGTCCAGACTCTAGCCTTAGGCAGCTACTCATTTACTTTCTGTCTGAATGTATTTGCCTAGTTTGGACCTTGGCTTCTGTCACTTAGTTTAATATTTTCAGGGTTCATTCATGTTAGCATGTATCAGGATTTCGTTGCTTTTTATTGTCAAATTATACTCCATTGTATGGATAGACTATATTTTCTTTATCACTTCATCATTTGGTAGACATTCTGTTTGTTTCTCTTTTTAACTATTATGAATAATGCTGTTATGAAAATGTTTAAGCAAGTTTTTGTGTGCTTAAATGTTTTACATTTGTTTTGAGTATATACCTAGAAGTAGAATTTACCTATCTTTTTTTCTTTTGTATTAGCCATCCTCATGAGTGTGAGGTGTCTCATTTTGGTTTTGATTTGCAGTTTTCTTCCTACTAATGATGTTAAACATTTTTTGTGTGCTTACTGACCATTTATAAACATTCTTTGGAGAAATGTCTGTTC
This sequence comes from Proteles cristata cristata, assembly GCA_017311185.1. Taxonomy (NCBI): domain Eukaryota; kingdom Metazoa; phylum Chordata; class Mammalia; order Carnivora; family Hyaenidae; genus Proteles; species Proteles cristata. The sequence goes on from JAESUZ010002383.1 coordinate 1,268,578, forward strand.
GTATATTTGCCCATTTTTAGATAGGGTTGTCTTTATATACTCTGGGTATCCATTTTTGTCAGACATAATTTGCCAAGACTGTCTACCCTTCTTTGGGTTTTCTTCACTTTCTTGATGGTATTATTCACAGCTGTAAAGGTTTTTATTTCTTTGTTGTTGCTTTTTTTTTGGCTTTGTATCTAAGAAACCACCACATAACCAAGGGCATGAAAATTTACTTTTGCTTTTTTTTTTTTTTTTTAAGAATTACCATTCTGGGGGCGCGTAGGTGGCTCAGTCAGTTAAGTGTCCAACTTCAGCTCAGGTCATGATCTCACAGTTCGTGGGTTTGAGCCCTGCATTGGGCTCTGTACTGACATCTAGCTCAGAGCCTGAAGCCTGTTTCGAATTCTGTGTCTTCCTCTCTCTCTGACCCTCCCCTGCTCACACTGTCTGTCTCTCTGCCTGTCTGTCTCTCTCTGTCTCTCTCAGAAATAAATAAAACATTTTTAAAAATTAAAAAAAAAGAATTTTACCATTCCGGTAAAATTCTACATTTTAGTTTTTGATCCATTTTGACTGTTCTTTGATTCATTTCGGAGACTGAATTGTTTTGGCACCCACGACAAATCAACTAACCCTGAATGTAAGAGTTTATTTCTGGAATCTCAAATCTATTCCACTGATCTCTCTGTCATCAAGCTGGTACTACACTGTCTTTGGTAGCTTTGTGGTAAGTTTTACAACCAGGAAGTATAAGCTCTCCAACTTTATTTTTTTCAAGATTATTTTGGGTTTCATTGAGCTTTAAAAGTTTAACTAGCATTGCATTCCTAAAATAAGCCCATTTAATTTACTTATTTCAAGTTTATTTATTTTTAATTTTTTAAAATGTTTTTTCATTTTTGAGAGAGAGAGACAGAGACAGATAATGATCAGGGGAGGGGAAGAGAGAGAGGGAGGGAGACACAGAATCTGAAGCAGGCTCTGGGCTCTGAGCTGTCAGCACAGAGCCCGATGCAGGGCTCGAACTCGTGAACTGCTAGATCATGACCTGAGCCAAAGTCGATTGCTCAACCGACTGAGCCACCCCGGTGCCCCTAAAGTTTATTTATTAAATAAATAAAAGTAAAGAGAGAATCCCAGGCAGGGACCAAGCTTAATCAGCCTGAACCTGACCCAGGACTCAGTCCCATGAATGGTGAGATCATGATTTGAGCTAAAATCCAGTCTGATGCTCAACTGACTGAGCCACCCAGGTGCCTAAAATAATCCCATTTTATTTATTAAAAAATCTTTTTTAATGTTTATTTATTTTTGAGAGAGAGAGACAGGGTGTGAGCAGGGGAGAGTCAGAGAGAGAGGGAGACACAGAATCCAAAGCAGGTTCCAGGCTCTGAGCTGTCAGCACATAGCCCGATTCGGGGCTCAAACCCATGAACTGTGAGATCACGACCTGAGCTGAAGTTGGCTGCTTAGCCGACTGAGCCACTCAGGCGCCCCTAAATTAAGCCTGTTTTAAATGTCTTAAAATTTTAGGCTTTTAATTTATTGCTGTCTTAGGTTTGTTAATAATGTTGCTTACCCATGAATAAGAGAAAATGACTTGTATATATATTTTTTTGTATTGTGTTTGTCATATCAACGTGGTGTCTCTCCCAATTGAATGGGAGCTCCCAAATGTGGAGCCACAATAGGGTGGGGGCTGTTGGCAAGGGCAGTGAAAGAATTCACCTGAGGCTGAACAAAGTAGATAGAACTTTACTGAATATACTGCAAAGGAGCAGTGGGCAGGATTGCAGAATAGAGATTGTCTGCAATGAGGCAGTTTTTAATGGGGGAAGGTGAGAATGTATGGGGACGTATGGAATTTTCCTTTTTTTGGTAACTGTGCCTGGATGTAAGTAGTCCATTGGTCATTTAGGACTTATATGAGGTGATTTTACTGCTGCTTATCTCAATAGCTTCATCTTCTACCACTCTCTATCTTGGTTCAGCCACACTGGCCTCCTTTCTGTTTCTAAAATTATTCCTCCCTTTCTCAACATAGAGGCTTTCCACTGATCCTGTCTGCCTGGAGTGCTCTTCTCTCATTTTGAACTTAGTTGGCTCTTTTACCCCCTTCACCTATAGACAAAGCTCATCATAGGAGTGTCCTTACTTGGTCAGCCTACATGAAGTGGTCATTACTCTCTTAAGTTCCTTCATATTATTTGTACTGTACTGTAATTAATTATCCTATTTATTTTTAGTCTCCCCTTCAAAAATGTAAGCTTTGTGAGGGTGTGGTCTTTGCTTCTCTGGATTCTGACATGCTTTACATATTTGTTATTAATAAATATTTGTTGAATTGTTAAGATTCTTAAACATTGGATACAGAGGTTGATGATTCTTTTGGGTGGGGCATAAAGTTTTATAAATCTGCAAGTAATTGAGAGAAAGGAAATTTGTTTTGAAGCTAGAGTGATATTCTGTATAAACAGATAAAAATAGAGGTGCCTAGGTGGCTCAGTCAGTTAGGTGTCTAACTTCAACTCAGGTCATGATCTCATGGTCTGTGAGTTTGAGCCCCATGTTGGGCTCTGTGCTGACGGCTCAGAGCCTGTAGCCTGCTTTGGATTCTGTGTCTCCTCTCTCTGTCCCTCCTCTGCTTGCATTTTCTCTGTCTCTCAAAAATAAATCAAAATGTTAAAAAAAAATGTACATAAACAATCTAAATACAAAGTATTATTAGAGAAGTTTTATAGTTTAGTGACATATGACTTTTTTCAGATATATGAAATTTTTATTTATTTTTTAATAGTTTATTGTCAAATTGGTTTTCATAGAACACCCAGTGTTCATTCCCACAAGTGCCCTCCTTCATGCTCATCACCCACTTTCCCTCCCCCCCACACCCATCAGTCATCAGTTTGTTCTCAGCATTCAAGAGTCTCTCATAGTTTGCCTCCCTCTCTCTCCCTCACTATTTCCCCCCTTCGTCTCCCCCACGATCCTTCATTAAGTTCCTCCTAATCCTCCTATATGTGCAAACATATGGTATCTGTCCTTCTCTGCCTGACTTATTTCGCTCAGCATAACCCCCTCAAGTTCCATCTATGTTGCTACACATGGCCAGATTTCATTCTTTCTCATCACCATGTAGTATTCCGTTGTATAGATAAACCACATATTCTTGATCCATTCGTCCGTGGATGGACACTTAGGCTCTTTCCATGTTTTGGCTATTGTTGAGAGTGCTGCTATGAACATTGGGGTATCTGTGCCCCTTATGCATCAGCACTGCTAGGGTAAATTCCTAGCAGTGCTATTGCCTGATCATAGGGGAGTTCTATTGTAAATTTTTCGAGGAACCTTCACACGGTTTTCAAGAGGAGCTGCACCCATTTACATTCCCACCCATAGTGTAGGAGGGTGCCCGTTTCTCCACATCCTCGCCAGCATCTAGAGTCCTCTGATTGAAATTTTTATATGGAAAGTTAAAATGACATTTGAGGAAACCCAGTGGTGAGGAAAGTGCTAATCAGGCAGAGTTTATGCAGTGGATTCATTTGATTTAAAAGAATTCATTTTAATATTTAAAAATGAATCTCATTTGGTAATGACTTAACATAATTATAAATTTGAAGTTGATGTTTTTGTATTTTATAATTTTTATACCACAGTTTTACCCTAGTCTTAGAAAATTTGGTGTGATATGAAAATGTACATCTGTAAAAGGATTAATTTTAAAAGAATTCCACTTTCTATAGGAAATCATTTCTTTTAAATTTTTTTTTTAATGTTTTATTTATTTTTAGGAGAGAGAGAGAGACAGCGTGAGCAGGGGAGGGTCAGAGAGAGAGGGAGTCACAGACTGAAACAGGCTCCAGGCTCTGAGCCGGCAGTCAGCACAGAGCCCGACACGGGGCTCAAACCCACGAACTGCGAGATCATGACCCAAGCGAAAGTCGGACGCTTAACCGACTAAGCCACCCAGGGGCCCCTAGGAAATCATTTCTTATTTTAAAAATTATTTAGGTTTTAGGTGCCAAAGGGGTCATCATTAAGCATCTGACTGCAGTTCAGGTCATGATCTCACCATTCATGAGTTCCAATCCCTTATAGGGTGAGCTCAAGTTCTGCTTGGGGTGAGCTCGAGCCCTGCTTTGGATGAACCCCACTTTTCTCTCTCTTTCTCTGCCCTTAGCTCACTTGTGCTTTCTATCTCAAAAAAATTATTTAGTGTTAAAAAATCTAGTTGATTTATAACTTTTCAGTAAAACATTTATTGCTTAAAACAGAATTATGGTTATATTATGGTTCAGTTTTGAAATAAAGGATGCTGTGTGCCTAGATTGTGTTTTGAGTAACTGCTCTTGGCCTCAGTGCTTTGAATTGTCTTAAGAGCTCATTTTGCAAATGTTATTTAACCAATTTATGCCTATATAGATAGTATATCAAGGCTACTGGTCTAAGTACTTTAATATAATTATTTTTGTTTAATTCTCTAATATACTTAGTAATAACCATTTTCCACACCCCTCCCCTTTTGTGATTTTTTTTTTTAGGATCATGGTGCCTACAGTTCATAAGATAAAGAAGTCTGTTACACCTCAGAATTCTTGTTTGACAAATGAGTCTTATAAACAATTGGATTTTTTGCCAGACAAACTAAGAGCAAAGCTGCTTCCTTTCCAGAAAGATGGGATTGCTTTTGCCCTCAGAAGAGATGGCAGGTAAAGTGCGTTTTTCAAGACAAACTAAAAATAAAGTTCTGGCAAGTTTATATATAAAAAAGCAAAGATCTGTGCAAATCATTCTTTTTGTATATACATAGTATTTCCATTTTTTTTATTGTATCTTGAAATAATAATTTTAGGATATATTGTATTTTGCCTTCATTCTTGAATGATACTTAAGTTTACAATACAGCTCTATTATTTTTTAAAGTTTATTTATTTTGAAAGAGAGAGTGTGTGTGTGCATGGAAGAGGGGCAGAGAGAAATCTCAAGTAGGCACTGCACTGTTAGTGCAGAGCCCAACATGGGGCTTGATCTCACCAACTCTGAGATCAATATCTGAGCCGAAATTAAAAGTCGGACACTTAACTTACTAAGCCACCCAGGCTCTCCTAAAGCTCTACTTTAATAGCCATTTTTTTTTTCTTAACACTTTGAAGGTTGTATTGTATTGACTTAATGTCTTTCATAGTTGCCATTAATTTTTTTTGATGCTTTACTTATTTTTGAGAGAGAGAGACAGACAGACAGACAGAGACAGCCTGAGCAGGGAAGGGTCAGAGAGAGAGGGAGTCACAGACTGAAACAGGCTCTCAGCTGGCTGTCAGCACAGAGCCCGATGCAGGGCTCGGAACCCAACAACTATGAGATCATGACCTGAGCCGAAATTAGATGCTTAACTGATTGAGTCACCCACATGCCACCTTGGTTGCCATTAAAAAGTGTGTTCTTGAGTGTCAAAAATTTACTTTACAGGTGACTTATTGATTACAAAGAGAAAAACTACAAAAAGATCCTTTAGTATAGCCAATAGCAGTGTAGCTAAAGGCATAATGTACTGCATAGGAATTATACAACATTCCTAACTGGTGTTCTTCCTGCAAATTACTGGCCCTTTAATGATGAGGAAACAGTGAAACCAGTTCAGAATGTGAGATTTTTTTTTTTGGACAATTGACCTGAACTTTTCAACTGATACAATAGCATGATAAAACCAAGGGAAGTGATGAGAATGTCCAAAGTTGAGAGAGACCTAAGATGTTTTAAATCTGAAAGTAATCTATAAATGTTGAAAAAATATTTTTTTAACATTTATTCATTTTTGAGAGAGAGAGAAAGAAACAGAGCCTGAGCAGGGGAGGGGCAGAGAAAGAGGGAGACACACAATCTGAGGCAGACTCCAGGCTCTGAGCTGTCAGCACAGAGCTGGACGCGGGGCTCAAACCCATGAACTGCAAGATCATGACGTCAGCTGAAGTCGGAGGCTTAATCGACTGAGCCACCCACGTTCCCCAGTAATACATAAATCTTGATCAGATCCTGGATAAGTAAAATGAGGACATATTTAAGATAAATAGGAAAAATTGATCTGTCTCTATTAGAGTGATGTTATTGAATTAATGTCTATTATCATGGATGAGGTAATGATGTAGTTGAATAGAATGTTCTTGTTCTTGGAAAATGCATGGTAAGGAATTTGGGATGTAGAATCCTGAGACCAGCCTACTTTCTACATTTTCCTAAAAGGAAAGGACATATGTATGTTTAGAGAGACTCTGAGTCAGCCAAAATGTTAACACTGAATCTGGTGAGTGGTACAAGAGTGTTCACTGTAGTGTTCTTTTTGGCTTTTCTGTCAGTTTGATAATTAAAAAAAAAAAAAAAAAGAATCAGTCTAATTTTCATTCCTTTTTAGATGAACTGTCTTTTCTGATTAGATCCAATCTTTTCCTATTTCTAATTTTAGGATTCTCTCTTCATCTTTGGAGTTCTGCAGTTTCACTCTAATTTATTCATTCTAGTTTTCTTTTTATATCTTCTCTCTGAGATTATCGTGCATTTTTAATCTGGGATTTGCGTCATGTTGATTCTGGAAAATTCTCAGCTGTTATTTCTTTAAATATTGATTCTCACCCATTCTGTTTATTTTCTTTTTCTGTAATGTCTATTGAACTTAAACTTAACCTTTTCATTCTATCCTATTTTTCCATTAACATCTCTTATATATTTTGTGTCTATCTGTGCTACATGATGGCTACTTTTAAAAATCTTTTTATTAATAAGAGATCATGATTCAGTTATTCTACTCTGTTTAATGTACGTATTCAGTTTTTATTTTTAATTTTAGTTTTTTATTTTTATCTTATTTAAATTTTAGTTATTTAACATATAGTACAATATTGGTTTCAGGATAAAATTCAGTGATTCATCACTTACATGTAACATCAAGTATTCCTCACAAGTGCCCTGTTTAATACCCATCATCCATCTAGCTCATTTCCTACCCCCCTCCCTCCATCAACCTTTTGTTCATTCTCTATTTTTAAAAAAAAATTTATTTAGGGGCGCCTGGGTGGCTTAGTCGGTTAAGCGTCCGACTTTAACTTAGGTCGTGATCTCGCGGTTCGTGGGTTCAGACCCCAGGTCGGGCTCTGTGCTGACTGCCAGCTCAGAGCCTGGAGCCTGTTTCAGTCTGTGTCTCCCTCTCTCTCTGACCCTCCCTGCTCACACTGTCTCTCTCTCTCTCTCTCTCTCTCTTTCTCTCTCTCCTAGAAATAAATAAAACATTAAAAAAATTATTTAAAAAAATTTATTTAATTAATTTTTTTTAAATTACATCCAAGTTAGCATATAGGCAACAATGATTTCAGGAGTAGATTCCTTAATGTTGTTTATTCTCTATTGTTAATAGTCTCTTGTGGTTTGTTTCCCTCTCTTCTCTTCCCTCTTTCCCATTTATTCCATTGTTTTATTTTTTAAATTCCACTTACGAGTGAAATCATATAGTATTTGTCTTTCTCTGTTTGGCTTATTTCATTTAGCATCATACATCTTAGCTCCATCCATGTCATAGCACATGACAAGATTTCATTCTTTTTGATGGCTAAGTAATGTTCTAGTGTATACGCGTGTGTGCGTGTGTTCGTGTACACACACGCACACATGTATGCGTAGATATACATACCACATTTTTTGTGTGTTCATTAGTTGATGGACATTTGGGCTCTCTCCATATTTGACAATTGTTGATACTGCTGCTATAAACATTGAGGTGCATGTACCTTTATGAATCTGTAGTTTTGTATCCTTTGGGTAAACACCTAATAATGCAATTACTGGATCGAAGGATAGTTCTATTTTTAGTTTTCTGAGGAACCTCCGCACTGTTCTCCAAAGTTACAGTGCCAGTTTACGTTCCCACCAGCAGTACCAGAGGGTTCCCCTTTCTCCACAGCCTTGCCAACACCTGTTGTTTCTTGTGTTAATTGTAGCCCTTCTGACAAGTGTGAGGTGGTGTCTCATCATGGTTTTGGTTTGTCCCTGATGATGAGTGATGATTGAGCATCTTTCCATATGTACATTAGCCATCTGGATTTTTTTAAAAATTATTTTTAATGTTTTTTATTTCTGAGAGAGAGAGAGAGAGAGAGAGAGAGAGAGAGAGAGCAGGGGAGGGTCAGAGAGAGAGAGAGAGAGTGACAGAATCTGAAACAGGCTCCAGGCTCTGAGCTAGCTGTCAACACAGGGGGCTCGAACCCACGAACTGTTAAGATCATGTCCTGAGCTGAAGTTGGGCACTTAACCGACTGAGCTACCCAGGTGCCCCTGGATGTCTTCTTTGGATAAGAGTCTTTTTGGGTCTTCTGCCCATTTCTTACTTGGGTTATTTGTTTTTTGGGTGTTAAGGTTTATAAGTTCCAAAGTCTATATTTTGGATACTAACACTTTATTAAGATACTTCATTTGCAAATATCTCTCCCATTCTATAGGCTACCTTTTAGTTTTGTTTCCTTCACTGTGCAGTAACTTTTTATCTTGATGAAGCACCAATAGTTAATGTTTGCTTTTGTTTCCCTTACCTTTAGTAATGTGTCTAGTAAGAAGTTGCTCCAGCCAAGGTCAAAGAGGTTGCTGTCTGTGTTCTCCTCTATCATCTGTTCAGTTTTTAAATATAATTTTTAACATTTATTTATTTTTAAGAGAGAGAAAGACATAGTACGAGTGAGGGAGGATCAGAGAGAGAGGGAGACACAGAATTTGAAGCAGGCTCCAGGCTCTGAGCTGTCAGCACCGAGCCCGACGTGGGGCTCAGACTCACTAGAGGTGAGATCATGACCTGAGCCAAAATCAGATGCTTAACCGTCCGAGCCACCCAGGCACCCTATCACCTTTTCAGTTTTTAAAGAATTTGTTGAAATGATGTAGAAAATATGTGGGACAAAATATACAGATTGTAAGTATACAGCTTGAAGAATTTTTACAGTCTTGCCATCACAAAAAGCAAGAAATAGTATATTACCTGCATCCCAGAAACCTTTCTCCTGCCCCTTCCCAATCACTACTGCCTCCCTCCTCTCCAAAGGTAACCACTTATCCTGACTTCTCAAACCACAGATTATGTTTAATATGTTCAGCTGTATCATAGTAATCATCTGTATATGCTCTTTTGTGCTTGGCTTCTTTCACTCAACATCATTGTGACATTGTTCCTTATTGTTGCATATGGTTGTTGGTTCATTCATGTTGCCATAAGTAAATACACCATAATTTTTTTTTTTTTTACAAATAGTTTATTGTCAAATTAGTTTCCACATAACACTCAGTGCTCATCCCCACAAGTGCCCTCCTCCATGCCCATCCCTCCTCCCCCCACATCCATCAGTCCTCAGTTTTTGTCAGCATTCAAGAGTCTCTCATGGTTTGCCTCTCTCCCTTTCCCCCACCATTTCCGCCCTTCTTCTCCCCCTTGGTCCTCTGTTAAGTTCCTCCTAATCCTCCTATACGTGCACACATATGATATTTGTCCTTCTCTGCCTGACTTATTTCGCTCAGCATAACACCCTCAAGGTCCATCCATGTTGCTACACATGGCCAGATTTCATTGTTTCTCATTGCCATGTAGTATTCCATGGTATAGATAAATCACATCTTCTTGATCCATTCATCTGTTGATGGACACTTAGTCTCTCTCCATGTTTTAGCTATTGTGGAGAGTGCTGCTCTGAACTTTGGGGTCCATGTGCTCCTATGCATCAGCATTTCTGTATCCCTTGGGTAAATTCCTAGCAGTGCTATTGCTACACCATAATTTTTTTATTCATTCACTGTTGATAAATATTTGAATTGTTACTCGTTTGAGGCTCTTACAAATAATAATGCTATGAACATTCGGATAGAAATCTTTTGGTAAATACATATATACACACACATATTTCTGTCATCTGTATATAAAAAAGTATAATTGTTGGGTTAAAGCATCTGTGTATATGACAAGTAAAAAACTGTCCCTGTCAGTTTGCCAGGGCTGTCATAATGAAATACCACAACTGGGTGTCTTAAACAACAGAATTGATTGTCTCACATTTTTGTAATCTAGAAGTCCAGAATCAAGGTGGTAAAAGAGTCGATTCCCTTTTAGGGTTGTGAGGGAAGGTTCTGTTCCAGGTCTCTCTTGGTTTGTACATGATTGTCTTTTCAGGTCATCCTCTCCCTTTCTTTAAGGACATGAGTCACACTGGACTAAGGCCCATGCTAATGATCTGATTTTAACTAATCACATCTACAGTGACTCTATTTCCAAATCAGGTCACATATTGAGGCACTGGGTGTTAGGACTTTAACATGTGAATTTTGTGGGGAGCATAATTTAGCTTATAACTCAGCCAGACATTTTTCAAAGTGTACCGATTTTTACTTACATCGATAATATGTAAAAGTCCCAGTTGTTTTATGTCCTTACCAACACTTTTTATTGTGTATCTTTAATTTCACTGTAGGTATGTGAGCAAGTGCTTAGTGCTATCCATTTCGGTTTTCATTTATACTTTTCTGATAACAAATGAAACTTAACACATCTTCGTATGCTTATTAGCCGTTTGGTTGTCCTTTTTTTTAAAAGTGTCTGTTCAGGTGTTTTCCATTTTTCCTCTGGGCTGTTTGCCTATTTCTTAGCATTTTCTGGAAGTCTTTTGTCAGATATATATGTTGCAAATAAATTTCCTGAGGCTATCGTTTGCGTTTTCTCTTTCTTACTGATATCTTTTGTTAAGCACAAGTTCACAGTTTTAATGTCATCTTAAATACTCATTATCAGTATTGTATTTTACATCTTGTTTTACAAACCTTTGTCTACTACAGGGTTGTGAAGTTAATTTTCTATGTCTTCTAAAAATTTTATTGTTTCCTTTTTTTGCATCCAGTTCTCCATTCCACTTAGAATTGACTTTTTTTGTGTGTGGTATCAGTTAGGGATCAGAGTTGATTATTTCTTTATTATTTAGTTTTGTATTTAAATGTCTGATTGATCCATCACGATTTATTGGAAAGACTTACTTTCCCTTGCTATATTAGACTTTTGTCATAAATTATAACTTTATGTGGATCTTTTTAGATAGTTCTAATTGAACTTTCTCCCATTATGCAAATGTTCGTATATGTGCTATTTAATTTAGTAGTTATTAGCCACATGTGACTACTGAGTTCTTGAAATATGGCTAGTGTAACTAAGGATTGAATTTCATATTCTTAACTAATTTTAATTAATTTAAATTTAAATAGCCACATATCTAGTGGCTACTGTATGGGACAGTACAGATGTATATTCTTTGTTTTGTTTATCTGATTGCCAATTTTAATTACTGTAACTTAATCATAAATATTTGGTCTAAGATAGCATAAGTCTTACAGCTTTGTTATTCTTTTCAAGTTGCCTCAGCTATTGTTGATTCTTTGTATTGCCTATAAGTTGTAGAAATCAGGGGCGCCTGGGTGACTCAGTTGGTTAAGTGTCAGACACTTGGTTTCTGCTCAGGTCATGATCTCAAGGTTCACAAGATCAACCCCTACATCAGGGCTCTCAGCACAGATCCTGCTTGGGATTTTTTTCATTCTCCCTCTCTTTCTGTCCCTACCCACTCATGCTCACATGCGCTCTCTCTCAAATTAAATAAATAAACTTAAAGAAAAAAAAGAAAGAATTTATTACTTTTCACCAAAACATGTTGTTGGGGTTGTAAATGGGATTGTTTTGCATCTGTTGATCAGTTTGGGGGAGAATTGATATCTTTTATAGGATGGGGTATTTTAATCCATTATTGTGTAGTACCCTTCCATTTATTTGATTGCCCTTCATTATTCTCATCTCAATTATTCTTTCCCTTAATTTTTTCAATAAGATTTTATATTTTTATATATAATTCTTTCTCATATATCACTACACTTATTCCTAGGTATTTAGTGGTTTTGATGTTGCTATCCAATGTCATTGCCCCCCTCTGGCTGTTTTGAAGATTTTCTCTTTGTCAGGTCATCGAAAAGTTTTGCTATGTAAGATATCCCTAGGTTTCCATTTAAACTTCATCTGTCAGTTGATGTCATTTATTTGCTATAGGAAAAATCTCAATCTCTTCAAATTTATTTTTGCCCCATTCTTTGTCCTTCTTGGTCTCCAGTTATACTTATATTAGACTTTTTCTCTGTGTCCTATATAATGCTTATCTCCTTTTTTGTATTTTCTTATTTTTTAAAAATTTCTGTGCTTCCGTTGGGTTTTTGTTGTTTACCCATACTTTGTTTACTAATCTCATCTTTTGCTATTAAATTAATTTATTGGATTCTTTAAAGAAAAAGACCATCACTCAAAATACTTGAAAGCAAAAATCATTCAATATGGCTGAAACAAAAAAGCTGAATTTACTACTTGGTAAGCAAGGGAGAATTATGCTCCTTAAAGATGGCAAACAAAGCAAAGAGTTGGTTTTGAATCAGACTTTGGGGAAGTTTGGAGTCTTTACAAAGCAGGAGTGTTTAAGTGATTGTTTAATAGCAGAATATACTTGAGGGGTTAGCTGACAAATGTCAAAGAACATTCAGTCCTTTTCCTGTCTTGAAATTGGAGAATAGGAACATTTTGTTTTCTGTTCTTGCTGTCAGATAGTGTATTTTTAAGCCCTAGGATATCTAATTTCTGTCTGCTGGTGATGTTGATAATATCTTGTTTCTTGCCATGTTTTAATTCCATCTCTTCTTTCTGTAAATATTGAAAACATACTTATTTAACATATCTGACATCCTTTGGAGTCTGATTTTACTTTTCTTGTTCTTCATGATGGTCTGTTTCCCAGCATATTTGTTGATTTTTAAATTTTTTGTTTTTATAATTAGGTAATCTTAATCTCCTTATCTTGAGAGAGACCTAAATAATAGATAAAAATTTTCAGGGAGTATTTAAAAAATTAAACTCTTGGTTTACAGTTTCCCACATCTCAGAGGCAGTATAAATTCAAAACCTCAATTTCATCTTCAGGTAGGCTTGTGATTATGTATCTTGATGGTTAATTGTTGTCTCATACCAAGCATTAAGTTTCTATATTGGCTTCAGAAAATTGAGATATAATTAAATTTAATAAAATGCACAGGTTGTAGGTGTACATTTCAGTGGATTCTGATAGATGTCCACCCCTGTGTTTTGAATACCTCTGTCAATATATAGAACACTTCTGTCACCCAGAATAGGCCTCTTTTTTTTTTTTTTTTTTTTTTTTTTTTAATCAACCTCATCCTCATGAATTAGGCAACCAGTTGTCTGACTTTTGTCACCAGAATATATTTTTTTGGTTACTTGATGCTCTGTGTTTTTTAACTTTTTACTTTGAAATACTTTAAACTTGGAGAAAAAAGTATAATAACTTTATTTTTTTTAAATTTTTTTATTTATTTCTAGGAGAGAGAGAGAGACAGTGTGAGCAGAGGAGGGTCAGAGAGAGAGGGGGAGACACAGACTCTGAAATTGGCTCCAGACTCTGAGCTGGCAGTCAGCACAGAGCCCAACACGGGGCTCAACCCACGAACCACGAGATCATGACCTAAGCGAAAGTTGGACGCTTAACCGACTAAGCCACCCAGGCGCCCCTTAATTTATTTTTAACATTTATTTTTGAGAGACAGACAGATCATGAGCAGGGGAGGGGCAGAGAGAGAGGGACACACAGAATCTGAAGCAGGCTCCAGGCTCTGAGCTGTCAGCATAGAGCCCACCGTGGGGCTCTAACCCACGAACTGTGAGATCATGACCTGAGCTGAAGTCGTACGCTTAAGCAACTGAGCCACCCAGGCTCCCCTAGAAATAACTTTCATAGACCTTTTACCTAGATTTACTAATCTCTAGCATTTTACCACTTTTTATTATTTTATTATTCTTTCTTCTTTCTACACATTTGCACGTACACACAAACCCACACACATATATGTGCACACATACTATTTATGTTTTTCAAAGGCATTTGAGTTTAGGTTGCATGTGTCTTACTCCTTTAACCTACAGTATTTGAGAATAAATAAATATTTTGGTGTGCCCAGGTGACTTAGTCAGTTAAGCATCTGACTTGATTTCAGCTCAGTTCATGATCTCATGGCATGTGAATTTGAGCCCTGTGTTGGGCTTCATGCTTACAGTGCAGAACCTGCTTGGGATTCTCCTCTGCCTCTCTCTCTGCCCCTCCCCTGCTCATACTCTCTCTGTGTTTCTTAAATAAATAAATAAATTTTTAAAAAGATAATTTTTAAGTGTCTGACTTTGACTCAGTCGGTTAAGTGTCTGACTGGCTCAGGTCATGATCTCACAGTTTGTGAGTTCGAGTCCCACATTGGACCCTGTGCTTACAGCTTGCAGCCTGCTTCAAATTTTGTGTCTCCCTCTACTCTGCCCCTCCCATGTACGTGCTCTGTGTTTGTCTCTCTCAAGAACAAATAAACATTTTTTAAAAATATAATTTAAAATTTTTAAAAAAGAATAATTTGTATTTTAAGAACAAAAATATTCTCTAACATAGCCATAGTATAGTCATTGAGTTTAAGGTATATAATCTTTAATCTCCAGTTATGTTGTCAATTTTCAATCCTTTATAGCAATTTATTTCATTTAGTAGAAGATCCAGTCTAGGATCACTTATTGCATTTAGTGGTATCTCTTTCTTTCCTTTAATGTAGAACAGTTTCTCAGATTTTCATGAAACTGGCTTTTTTTTTTTTTAAGAATACAGGCCAACTTACTTTACAGAATATATCTCAGTTTTTGAAACATTTTCTCACAATCGGATTTGGACTGTGTAGTCCATTCTGGATTAGTACATAAGGGAGAGGAGATCGAAATCCTTTCCTTCTCAGGTTATTGCTTTTGAAGGCATGCAGTATCTGTCAGCCCCTCACTGGTAGTATTAATTTTGATTGCTACTCAGTGTTGTCACTACAGTACTCTGTCACTACCAACTAGTTACTATTTTTCCCTCTCAAAATTGTTGCCTGTTTAACAAACAACGGACATGAGATGTTCAGACCATGTAAATATGATTCCTCTTTCCAGTTTTCTCTCTTGGATTTAGCTTCCATACATATTCTTGACCAAAATAATTTTTGCCTTGATAGTTGTGAAATGGTGATGTATTAATTAGGATTCTACTGTAAGGAAGAGCCCTCCTTTCTGCTCCACCAATCTCCCTCTCTCTTTCTCTGGCTACCGATACATCTACTCATTCATCTATTCTCAGGATGAACTCATGGATTCCTATAGTATTCAGTGGATTATAATCCTTTACTGTACTCTAGCCTAACTTTTGTCTGTCCTGGAACTTGTTACAAATTGAAGCATGCAGGTTATATGTGTCTCTGCCTGACTTCTCTTGCTCAACATGTTTTTGAGATTCATATATATTGTTTTGATCTCTGAATATTAAACATTTATTTTGTTTATTCACTTACTGATGGACATTTGGGTTGGTTCCAGTTTGGGAGTCTTTATGAATGAGGATGGTATTAACATTAATGGACAAGTCCTTTTGTGAACATGTTTTCAATGCTCTTGCTATTTTTTAGAGTAGGTATCTGTTTTACTTCGTCAAAATCTCAACTTTTTCCCATTTTATTAGCAATATAAGAATTCTAGGTGCTCCGGGTGCGCCTGGGTGGCTTAGTCGGTTAAGCGTCCGACTTTCGCTTAGGTCATGATCTCACGGTTCGTGGGTTCGAGCCCCACGTTGGGCTCTGTGCTGACTGTCAGCTCAGAGCCTGGAGCCTGTTTCAGTCTGTGACTCCCTCTCTCTCTGATGCTCCCCTGCTCACGCTGTCTCTCTCTCTCTCTACTAGAAATAAATAAAACGTTAAAAAAAAAAAAAAAGAATTCTAGATGCTCCATGTCTTTCTCTGCATTTGGTATTGTCAGCCTTTTTCATTTTAGCTGTTCAAAATGAGTGGATCTTCAGGTGGTACTTCATTATTTTTTAATTTGTGTTTTCCTAATGACTAATAATTTTGGCATATTTCAACATATATTAATATTTTGCATATATTTGAGTTACTGTTTGTCTTTTTATTACTGATTTGAAGGAGTTCTTTTATTTTGTATAGTGGACCTGTACCAATTATATGTATTGTAATATTTGCTCCTAGTCTGTGGTTTGCTTTTTAATATTCTTTATAGTATTCTTTGATGAAAATAAATTTTTATCATAATTCCTAATTTTCAAGTTTTTCTTATATAGTTAATGCTTTTTGTATTATCATAAACAGGTCTTTCCTACCCTAAGATTACAAATATGGTTCTTTGCTTTGAATTGGAAGCTTTCTAGTTTTAGCTTTTATATTTTGCTATAATTCCTCTTGCTAATTTTTGTCTATGAGGTGACATAATAGTTCTAGGTTCAGATTTATTTCATACTCATATCCATTTATTTTGGTACTGTTTTAAAAAAGACCCTTCTCTCCCATATATTACCTTGGTGCCCTTGTGAAAAAGCACTTGGCCAGAAATATATAAATCTATTTTCAAGTTTTTGGGGTTTTTGTTTGTTTGTTTTTGCCATGTATGTTGTTGTTATTTTTTTTAATTGTCCCTTCTTTCCTACCTTACTTTGGCTGTAGCTTTCTTTTCTTTTCTTTTAATTTAATGTCTTTATTTTATTTTGAGAGACCGAGAGCCAGCGGGGGAAGGGCAGAGAGAGAGGGAGACGCAGGATCTGAAGCAGGCTTCAGGCCCCGAGCTGTCAGCTTAACCTACTGAGCCACCCAGGTGCCCCTGGCTGTAGCTTTCTTACACTCAGGTTTTGTTTAGGAGCCTCATTTCCACTGTATAGTTTGTGTAGAGCTAAGGCCCTATTACCACTGCTGTACTTGGCTGTTAAGTTTTAAGGTTCCCTGTTGGCGGTGTTTTCAGACACCTTCCTTGTTGCCTGTAGCTTTATCACTCACCTATCACTCTGGTTTTGATTTTCTTTTTTTGTTTCTGGCCCTTGTAGATTTTTTTTTTTTTTAACTTCAGGTCAGCTTTGCATTTTAAAAGACAGTAATTTATCAAATTTAGCATTTCTAGGTGTTTGCAAAGGGAAGGATATGCGACTTTCTAAACCACTCACTGTAGCACTGAGGAGAAATCTTACTGTTAAGTCTTCATTCATTAGAGATGATACTTGTTATCATTGTAAAATACTCTTATTATAAAATTACTTCATTCTGTTCTATTCTGAATTTAATCTTGTGTAATTAATTTCCCACAATTTCTTTCTGACCTTATTTTCCTTGCACACCTTCACCATCTTTCTATTTTTCAACATTTTTGAGACACTTCTTTCAGATGAGTTTTTATGTTCCAGGATTTCACTTTGTGATTCAGTTTGTCTTTGCTTTTAAGTAGTATCAAGCTCACTTTTATTCATTGACATTAGAGCTGTATTTGGTCTTAATTCTGTCATCATAGCATTTGTTACTTTTTTTTCTAAAAATCTGTTACTATATAATCACTGTATGATCCACTAAATATATTACTATAGTAGCATCAAAGTTTTTTTTTTTTCATGTTTAGTATATACTTTTAGTAATTTGAAAGGTTTCAAGCTTGAATCCATTGGTAATCTTTATAACTATAGCTTTGAGTAATATAGTTGATTCTCTATTTTATTAGCCAGTGTTTTCTTATTTCCCATTGTGTATAGTGATATATTGGTGGTTTACCCTTCTTTTATGCTTTCCTGTCCCTCTTTCCTAGCACATGATATTAGTTGGTTAAATTATTCTTCTTGTTATTCACCTTTGTACTTTTCAAAGTACTTACAATTTCTTGTATGAAATACTTATATATTTTTGCCAACTTTTAATGATCTTTGTCTTTTTTCTCCTGTTTACTTCTTGTTAGGTAATGTAATTTCTGTGTTGTCATTGTCTGTAACTGTTATGTTCTTTTTCTGTGCCCAGATTATTTAAACAGCTAAGTGGTTCGATTGTTTCTCTCTGGTCCTTTTTGTTTCTGCAGTGTTCTTTGGTTGGGATAATCTTCTCAAAGTTAATAGGCTAATAGGAAGTCAGTTAACCCAGGTTCTTGCGTTTAAAATATGACTTTTCACTGAGTTTATACTAAATGACAAATTAAGTAAGAAATTTCTCAGTCTCAGTTTCATTTCTGGCTGATGTACTTATTGCTGTACTATTTGTTGTAGTTAAACCTGAAGACTGCCTGGTTTTTTTCTTCCTTATAGATGGTTGATTTTTTTTTTCCCTTCACTACTTACTTTGGCAGTCTAGTACTAGTGTGCATCTCGGTGTTGACGCTTACATGTCTTTCCTTGTTGTGCTGTATTATTTTGATCTGTAGTTTGTATATATTTTTTAATTTCTGGACATTTCTCTTGAATTATATTGAGAATGGGTTTTTAGTTGTTTCATATTCTTCTTTAAAGACAGCAAGTATGCCTACGTTGATTTGTCTTTACGTGTCATCTATGTCATTTGTATTTTTGTCCTTTTCTTTCTTATTTTTTCTCTAAAGCTCCTTTAGTTTCTTTATTCTCTTTGAAAATGTCATTTCAATCTGTTTTATGTGTACTTTCATATGTATTTAATACACATTTATTTATCAGTACCTGTTCTCTCCTGCTTCCATTTGGTCTTCATTTCAGTGTTGTTTATTTTTCTTTTATTTCTCTGACCTTCAGGTCACATTTAAGTTCTTCATGTTTCTTATCTTAGCTTCCCTGAATCCTGTACTTCTGCTTTGTCTTTCTTGTGTTTTTTTTTTTTTTTTTTTTTTTTTAATTTTTAAATGTTGATTTATTTTTGAGAGAGAGGGAGAGACAGAGTGCAAGCTGAGGAAGGGCAGAGAGAGAGGGAGACACAGAATCCAAGGCAGGCTTCAGGCTGTGAGCTAGCTGTCAGCACGGAGCCCGATGCAGGGCTCGAACCCATGAACTGGGAGATCATGACCTGGGCCAAAGTCTGATGCTTAACCTACTGAGCCACCCAGGACCCCCAGTGTTTCTTGTGTTTTAAAGGTGATTGCTTCTTTAAGTTTAAATTTGTGGCAAAATGTGGGGGGCCTGGGTGGCTCAGTCAGTTGAGCATCTGACTTTGGCTCAGGTCATGATCTCCCAGTTCGTGAGTTCAAGCCCCGCATTGGGCTCCGTGCTGACAGCTAGCTCAGAGCCTGGAGCCTGATTCTGATTCTGTGTCTCTCTCTCTCTCTGCCCCTCTCTTCCTCATGATGCCTCTCTCTCTCTCTTTCTCTCTCTCTCTCTCAGAAATAAATAAAACATTAAAAAAATATTTTTAAATTTGTGGCAAAACGTTTGACTCTGATTTTCATCTGCTTCATAGGTACTTTTTTCTTATCTGTTTTTCCATTTGATTTTCCTTTTTTCCCCGTTTTATATTCATAGAAATGATTTTTTTTCTAAAGTTACTGCTCTTTATTCATTGAAGAACATTTTTCCTGACCCTGTTTGCAAAAGATCACCTGAGAGAGGGCTAGAATAATGTTTGAGACTAACACAACTCTTCTCTTTGACACTATTTTTATATGTATTTATTTCTTTCATTATATTCCTTGAGCCAAAAGAAATCAACACAGCAGAGTAGCTAATGTTGCAAAATCTGTCACTCCTCCCCTTACACTGCTTCCCCCTTATCTGGTATTTTTCACTGAAGGCCTTGCCTTCTTTGCTTCTCGTTATAGCCCGGCTGAACCCAAGGATATTCTGGTCACCAGTCTATCCTCTTGTGCTGATACAAAGAAAAGATTCTTGATTGCAATGCAAGTATCCCCCTCACTTTGGAAATATGCCCTGCTGTTTGGTTTTGTTTTCCTGAGATGTGTAGCCAAGTGTTCTTTCTAGATAGACTCTTTCAATTGTTGTTATTGTTCTTGTTTTTAATGTTTAATATTTTTGGTAACCCAGTATCTTATTTGTCTGGTTTTCAAACACGATAAATAACCTTGCGTTATATTTTTGAATCTGTGTTCCACTAAGCGAAGTTTTGGATCCATCCTAAGTATTTCATGATTATTTAAATACGTATATTTATGTCCCGTTATGTATACCTGTGGATTTACATAGTTAAAAATAATTGACAGACATAATAAATATGAAATTTTTAGTATATAGATGAACAAGAAAAGGGTTTGCTACATGTCATTTTCTTATTCACATCTGATGAGATGAGAGAAGCCTGTGAATGAAGACTAATGAATGAATTATTAGGCTTGTCTCTGTTACCTTTATCATTAGTTAATACTCTTTATATGAGTAGTGTTCTGAAATAACTATTTCATTTCCTCTGAAAATCCTGGCAGAACAATTCATTTTAATTATCTGTCTGCATGGAGGAAGAAAAGACTTTGTGGTATTTAAAGCTTTTGCAAAAAAGTGTAAGAGATGATTTTGTAGTAATTTGTATTCTTTAAAGGTATCACTGATGACAGCCTAATTGCTTTCATTGTTTTCTTTTCTCTCCTAAAATTGAATAGTTTTCTGTTCTCTTACCCATTTAGATATACTGCTTTTGTAGTGTTACAGTCCTTCTTGTTTGGCTGAATGTAGATTGAATTTTTGCATCAGTGAACAAATATATTGAAACACCTGGTGGTTTTGCCATGAGGAAATTATTTGTTAAACTATTTTAATATTAGGATGTAAATCGCCATGCTTACCATCTCAACTTAAGATGAGGATAATTAGGTGAAAGTATGAATGAACCTTGAAGTATGGATATAAAAAATCAAAAAATAAGTTTTACAGTATACTTAATAATTTTATACAGTCTGAGTAATCTGATTTTTGAAATACAAAATCATGCTATTCTATGTAACATTAATTAAAAATTTTTTTTTAATGTTTCATTTTTACTTTTTGAGAGACAGAGCATGAGCAGGGAAGGGGCAGAAGAGAAGGAGACAGAGAATCCAAAGCAGGCACCAAGCTCTGAACTGTCAGCACAGATCCCGATGCAGGGCTTGAACCCACAAATGAGAGATTATGACCTGAGCCAAAGTCTGACACTCAACATACTGAGCCACCCAGGCGCCACTAGGTAGTATTAATTGGATTTTGAGAATAATGCCACTGTTTTGCCCTCTCCCCCGGCAGCTAGGAGCCTATAAGGATATCTAGACAAAGACTTGGCTGTGTTGAAAAGAGTTGTTGATGCATACATACATCAATACATATATGTTTTGCACAAGCTAAAAAAAAAAAAGCAAAAATAAATAAGTGGCAGTACATCAAAATAAAAAGCTTCTGTACAGCAAAAGACACAGTCAACAAAATGAAAAAGCATTCTATTAAATGGGAGAAAATATTTGCAAACCATATATTCATTATATCCATTAAGGGTTTAATATCCAAAATATGTAGCTCAATAGTAAAATACCCCAAATAATGTAATTTAAAAATGAGCAAAGAACCTGAATGGACATTTTTCCAAGGAAGACATATAAATAGTCACCAGGTACATGAAAAGGTGTCCAACATTACTACTCATCAGGGAGTTGCAAATTAAAATCATAATGAGATACCAGCTCATAACTTCTAGAAAGGATATTATCTAAAACATAAGAGATAACGAATTCTGGTGTGGATGTTGAGAAATGGGAATTCATGTGCCCTTTTGGTGGGAATATAAACTGGTAAAGCCATTATGGAAAATAGTATGGAGTTTTCTCAGCAAATAAAAATAGTTGTGCCATGTGGTCCAGCAGTCCCATTTCTGGGTGTATGTCTGAAGGAAATAAAATCAAAATAAAATCTCTGAAGAGAAATCTGTAACACCTCATGTTCATTTTAGTGTTAGTCACAGTAGCCAAAGCATAGAAACAACCTAAGTGTTCATTTATGGGTGAATGAGTAAAGACAATGTGGTATGTGCTTATCTGTGTGTATGTTTGTCTGTATAAATATGTTTTTTCACAGTGGAATATTAGCCAGAAAAAGAAGGCAATTCTATCATTTGTGACAACATGGATGAACTTTGTCAGCATTATGCTAAATGATGTGTCAGAGACTAATGCTTGTATGTTCTCACTCATACATGAAATGTAAAACCACTGAATTCATACAAAAAAAAAGAGCCAATTATTGATTGCCAGAGTCTGGTGTGTGGGGGAACTTGGAAGAGGGTGGTTTAAGGATACAAATTTTCAGTTGGGAGATAAATAAGTTATGAGAATCTGGGGTGTCTGGGTGGCTTAGTCAGTTAAGCGTCCGACTTTCGCTTAGGTCATGGTCTCGCGGTTCGTGGGTTCGAGCCCCACATCGGGCTCTGTGCTGGCTGCCAGCTCAGAGCCTGGAGCCTGTTTCAGTCTGTGACTCCCTCTCTCTTTGACCCTCCCCTGCTCACGCTGTCTCTCTCTCTCTCTCTCCTAGAAATAAATAAAACATAAAAAAAAATTAAAAAATAAAATTGTTAAAAAAAAATAAGTTACGAGAATCTAATGTATAGTGTGATGACTGTAGTATACTTAACTATATACTATTTACTTGAAAGTTACTAAGGCAGTTGATTTTTTTTTCTTTACTAAGCTTTTAAAAAAATTTTATTATTTAAATTATTTTTTTCTTAAATAGTTTATTGTCAAGTTGGTTTTCATAGAACACCCAGTTCTCATCCCTACAAGTGCCCTCCTCCATGCCCATCAACCCCCTTTCCCTCTCCCTCACCCCCATCAGCCCTCAGTTTGTTCTCAGCATTCAAGAGTCTCTCATGGTTTGCCTCCCTCCCTCTCCCCAACTATTTTCTCCCTTCTTCTCCCCCATGGTCCTCCATTAAGTTCCTCCTAATCCACCTATACATGCAAACATATGGTATCTGTCCTTCTCTGCCTGACTTATTTCACTCAGCATAACACCCTCAAGGTCCATCCATGTTGCTACACATGGCCAGATTTCATTCTTTCTCACTGCCATGTAGTATTCCATGGTATAGATAAACCACATCTTCTTGATCCATTCATCTGTTGATGGACACTTAGGCTCTTCCATGTTTTAGCTATTGCGGAGAGTGCTGCTATGAACATTGGGGTACATGTGCTCCTATGCCTCAGCATTTCTATACCCCTTGGGTAAATTCCTAGCAGTGCTATTGCTGGGTCATAGGGGAGTTCTATTGTTAGTTTCCTTAGGAACCACCACACTGTTTTCCAGAGGGGCTGCACTAGTTTACATTCCCACCAACAGTGTAGGAGGGTGCCCGTTTCTCCACATCCTCGCCAGCATCTAGAGTTCTCTGATTGGCTCATTTTAGCCACTCTGGCTGGCGTGAGGTGGTATCTCAGTGTGGTTTTGATTTGTATTTCCCTGATGAGGATGGATGCTGAGCATCGTTTCATGTGTCTGTTGGCCATCTGGATGTCCTCTTTGGAGAAGTGTCTGTTCATATCTTCTGCCCATTTCTTCACTGGGTTGTTTGTTTTTCAGGTGTGGAGTTTGGTGAGTTCCTTAAAGATTTTGGACACTAGCCCTTTATCTGATATGTCATTTGCAACTATTTTTTCCCATTCCGTCGGTTGCCTATTAGTTTTATGGATTGCTTCCTTTGACATGCAGAAGCTTTTAATCTTGATGAGGTCCCAATAGTTCATTTTTGCTCTTGATTCCATTGCCTTTGGGGATGTGTCAAGTAAGAAATTGTTGCGGTTGAGGTCAAGGAAGTTGTTTCCTGCTTTCTCCTCTAGGGTTTTGATGGTTTCCTGTCTCACATTCAGGTCTTTCATCCATTTAGAGTCTATTTTTGTGTATGGTGTGAGAAAATGATCTAGTTTCATTCTTCTGCATGTTGCTGTCCAGTTCTCCCAGCACCATCTGTTAAAGAGGCTGTCTTTTTTCCATTGGACACTCTTTTCCTGCTTTGTCAAAGATTAGTTGGTACATTTTTAGGTCCAAATCTGAGTTCTCTATTCTATTCCATTGGTCTCTTTGTCTGTTTTTGTGCCAATACCATACTGTCTTGATGTATGTAGTAGAATGTATGTATGTATGTAGCTTTGTAGTAGAAGCTAAAGTCTGGGATGGTGATGCCTCCCGTTTTGGTTTTCTTCTTCAATATTACTTTGGCTATTCAGGGTCTTTTGTGGTTCCATACAAATTTTAGGATAATTTGTTCTCAATTTGAGAAGAAAGCTGGTGCAAATTGATTGGGATTGCATTGAAGGTATAGATTGCTTTGGGTAGTAATGACATTTTAACAATATTTATTCTACTGATCCATGAGCATGGAATGTTTTTCCATTTCTTTGTGTCTTCTTCCATTTCCTTCATAAGTTTCCTATAGTTTTCGTCATACAGATCTCTTACTTCTTTGGTTAGGTTTAATCCTATGTATTTTATGGTTTTTTGTGCAATTGTGAATGGGATCAGTTTCTCGATTTCTCTTTCCGTTGCTTCATTATTGGTGTATAAAAATGGAACCGATTTCGGTACGTTGATTTTGTATCCTGCGACTTTGCTGAATTAATAGATCAGCTCTAGTAGGCTTCTGGTGGAGTCTGTTGGGTTTTCTATGTAGAGTATCATGTCTTCTGTGAAAAGTGGAAGTTTGACTTCTTCTTTGCCAATTTTGATGCCTTTTATTTCCTTCCATTTTCTGATGGCTGATGCTAGGAATTCCAGCACTATGTTAAACAACATTGGTGGGAGTGGACATCCATGTCATGTCCTGATCTCAGGGGGAAAGCTCTCAGTTTTTCCCTGTTGAGGATGATGTTAGCTGAGGGCTTCTCATAGATGGCTTTTATGATAGTTCTTAACAAATTCTTAATAATTCACATACACATGGTTTTTATATACGTACCCTGAACTTGGTAATACTCTCTTTTCTGGGCGCATCTGGATGGCTCAGTTGATTAAGTGTCTGACTTTAGCTTAGGTTATGATCTCATGATTCATGAGTTCTAGCCCCACATTGGGCTTCCTGCTGTCAGTCTGTCAGCACAGAGCCTCCTTTGGGTTCTCTGTCCCACCCCCCCTCTGTCCCTCCCCTGGTTACATTCTCTCTTTAAAAAAAAAAAAAGAAAAGAAAAAAAAAGTAAAAAAAAATTAATATAAAAAGGGAGTGCCTGGATGGGTAAATTGGTTAAGTGTCCAACTCTTGATTTTGGTTTAGGTCGTGATATCATGGTTTGTGAGTTCAAGCTCAAGTTGGGCTGCTTGCTGCCAGAGCGGGGCCTGCTTGGGATTCTCTCTCTCTGCCCCTTCCCTGTTCTCTCACTCTCCCTCTCAAAATAAATAAATAAATAACTTAGGAAAAACCCTCTTTTTTCCTTATGCTACCTCATTAGTCAGTTTTGAGAAAGAATAGGGTTATACTCAGATGGTACAATTTAAGAGATTTTTAATGAGGGGCTATTAGGAGTTATGGGTGGGTTAGGGGAGCCAACACTTAGGGGCACCTGGGTGGCTCAGTTGGTTAAGGAGAGCCAACACTTAGTGTGAGCACTAAGAAACCAGCAGTTAATAGTAGCCATCATCATCCATTTTGGGTGATTTTCTTGTTACATGTACCTAGCTATCTACCCATTTCTTTCTCTCTCATTTTTATTGAATTAGTTGACACTTGCTACATTTCATGTGTACAGCATAGTGATTTGACAACTGTTATGGTGTGCTCACCACAGGTGTAGCTGTCATCTGTCACCATACAACCCTAATAATACCATTGACTATATTCCCTGTGCTGTACCTTTCATCCCCCTGAGTTATTCATTCCATAACTGGCAGCCTATATCTCCTATTCCATTTCACCAATTTTGCCCATTCCCTGAACTCTTCCCCTTTGTCAACTATTGGTTCTATATATTTATGGATTTATTTCTTCTTGTCTGCTTGTTCTTTTGTTATGTCTTTTAGATTTTACATATAAATGAAGTCTTATAATACTTGTCTTTTTTTGCCTTTATTTGTTTAGCATAATATTCTCTAGGTACATCCATATTTTGCAAATGTCAGGGTCTCATTCTCTTTTATGGCTGAGTAATGTTCCATTGTATGTATATGTCACATCTTTATCCATTCATCTTTTGATGGACATTTTTAGGTTGCTTCCATATCTTGGCTGTTATAAATAATGCTGCAGTAAACATGGGTTCTCTTTATATGTAGACACATATTTATGGATATATATATGTGTGTGTGTGTGTCTATATAAACACACTTCACAAGTAAAATTAAAATTAAGACTGAATTTAAAATCACTAAAAACAGTGATGGTTTATAAAGAAATATGATGGCATAAGAGTTTAAAATAATAAAAGAAATTTAAGTCATTAGAAATGTGGAGAGCTGAATATTTGTTAGATTTTCAGGTTATCCTTCAACAGAGTTTTACAACATGGCTACCTAAAATTTTATGCTAGAAAGAAATTTTTTTTAAAGTGCCTTAGTGGCCTTTATTTTATCTAAGCATTTTTATTATGGAAATTTTAAATGTATTCAAAAACAGAATAGTATATGGGGAAGTCATGTAGTTATTACCCAACTTTACTAATTATGAGTATTTCCAGTTATTTTTTGTTCTATTCTATATTTCCTCTATACAAGCATACTTTTCTTTAGCTGGCATATTTTTAAGTAAATTCAAGATTATATTTTAACCATTAACACTTCAATTTTTTTTTTTAATTTCTAGGAGAGAGAGAGAGGCAGCATGAGCAGGGGAGGGTCAGAGAGAGAGGGAGATACAGACTCTGAAACAGGCTCCATGCTCTGAGCTGGCAGTCAGCACAGAGCCCGACGCGAGGCTCGAACCCACAAACTGCGAGATTATGACCTAAGTGAAAGTCGGACGCTCAACTGACTAAGCCACCCAGGTGCCCCAACACTTCAATTTTAATCTAAAAAATCAGACTTAAAAAATAATTACAATGTCATTATCACAGCTAATAAATGCAAGGTAATTAATTCTTCATTATATATATTATGTGGCTAATATTAGAATTTCCCCACTTACCTCAAAGTGTCTTTGTACTGTTAGTTTTTTTTCATATCAGGTCAAAACAAGGTCCACACATAGCATTTGGTTAGCTCTTTTATAGATCAGCAAATTTGTAGGAATATTATATTTTTGTTTACAAATTTGCCTTAATTAGGTGTACATGGGTGGCTCATATCATTAAGTGTCCAACTCATGATTTTGGCTCAGGTCACAATCTCACAGTTGTGAGGTCAAGCTCTGCATTGGGCTTCTCTCTGACTATGGAGCCTGCTTAAGATTCTCTCTCTCCCCCTGTACCTCTGTGCCTCTCTACCAGTCACATGTTCTTTCTCTCTCTTTCTCTCTCAAAATAAAACAAATTGGCCTTATTTAAAAATTTTCCTTAGTTCTGCTTCATTATTTTTAATATAAGAGAACATTCTGTGATGAACTTAAATATTCACTAGCACTTTACATTTTTCGTGAATCCTCAAAGTAATCTAAAGGAATAAAGTAATACTTTAATGACTGGCCTTTCCAGAAAGTATCTGCATAGTCCCTACTCTGATGCCCTGCACTTGATAACATGGGTGTGGAACAAAAAAGGAGGTTGTGTTTTGGCCATAGCTGGCCTCATATCTGTCTGTTCCATTTATTCTACCATTATAAGTGTGGGTATATTCTTAAAACTTTGTGACGTGGAGGATGATTACATGATGCTCAGTTCAAGAGAGATACCACAAAAATATCAGATTTAATTGTTATGGATTATTAACTTAAATATTTATCAGTAGATGAAATATATCTAGGAACATCAAGGCTTTCAGAATGACTACAGTCAGAGAAGTAGATGGAGGGCAGGAAGAACATATTCTTTAGCAGTGAAGACACAGTAAGTGAGACCTGATTATTGAGTGATTAATTCATGTTTATGTGTAGACTTAGTGACTAGACCTGATTAGACTATTGCATATGGAAGGTCAGATTTTTATCAGTAATAAGCCTGCTTCTTGATTCAGAAACTAGACTTTTCGGAATAGTGACAAAAATAAGAAGCATGTTATATTTTATATTGATCAGAGGTTACTGTTTCTGACAGCAGTTAAAAGTAGTCACTGAGAAAGTGAATGGCTGATTCTATCGTTAGAAAGAGTGGGAACCAGTAAATGAAGCACAAAGTGAAACAGCCTTTTAGTCTGCAGAAGAAAAATGCCACCATTCCTGCCTGCTCCAGAAGGCAGAGGCAGATGGCCAATACCTTGCAGTAATTTCTGTGTGGAATAGTGTGGGTGGCCTATGCTGGGATGAGAGTCACCACCTTCTGAGTTTTCTCTTAGTTCTGAGTCTATAATACCTCTCTGGTATTTATATACACTCTCCCTCTTTCAAAATATTTAACCTTCATCCTATCATGGTCACTGAACTGTGTAGAAATCAAATCACCAGTATTGTTAAAAATATTTCAGTATCTATTCTTTTGTACAAGGAGATTCAGGGCAAGAATTGGGGTCAAATGTGGCCGATTCCAGTGAATTCACATTCATTATTCCAACTGGAATATAGCTAATTCTTGATTTTAGTGCTATGGTTTTCAGTAAGTACATTTGTCTATCAGGCAAGGTAAAGTTTTCTTATAAAAGGGGGATTTAAAAAATTTTTTTTGGCAGGGAATTCTGGAGCAGAGTGATTTCTACTCTTCTGGGCCACACTGCCACCTGGGGGCCAACAGGAAAGACTCTCATAGTATTGTCATAGCCAGTGTCAGAAATCTTTAACATTATGTTGATTTTATTAAGACAGATACCAAGACAGCATTATCTATAAGTAGGTACCAAAGTAATGCAGTTGGTTTGCCTAGTGGTATGGTATGATACAGTATTATAAAAACATAATTAAAATTTTAATGTGGGGGTGCCTGGGTGGCTCTTTTGGTTGAGTGTCTGGTCTTGATTTCATCTCAAGTCATGATCTCATGGTTTCATGGGTTTGATCCCTGTGTCAGGTTCCTTGCTGACAGCCTGTAGAGCCTGCCTCAGATGGTCTGGCTCTGCGCCTCTCCAACTTGTACTCTCTCTGTCTGTCTCAAAAGAAACACATAAACCAATAAAAAAGTAATGTGATACTCCCATGTTATTTATCTGTCTTTCACTTTTCCCCTGTATTTTAGGGCATTACCAACTATCTTGATACAAAGCTAATGTGCATTTTCTAAGTCCTTTTATATGTGCCCTGCTGCTTAGTGCTTACAGAGAGTATTATGTGATTACTGGTAATAGTTTTTGTTTATACCAAAAAATCGATTAGTTAATGAATGTCTTTCTCCTAGCAGCAATATTTTGAACATAAATAAACATTTATGTCCTATTGATTTTTAATTTTTAAATGAAAGATGATTTTTATTTGACAGTTTAAAATGTGTAACTGAAGGACAAAATTTATATGTTTCCACTTATATGAGGTACCTAGAATAGTCAAATTCACAGAAAGTAGAATGGTAATGGCCAAAGTCTAAAGATAGGAAGGAAGTAATGGGGATTTATTGTTTAATGGAGCAGAGTAGAGTTTCAGTTTGGGATGATAAAAAAGTTCAGGAGATGGACAGTGGTGATAGTTACACAGCAGTGTGAATGTACTTAATACTTCTGAATTGTATACTTAAGCATGGTAAAATGGTAAATTTTATGTTGTATGTATTTTACCACATTAAAAAATGTATTACTTACTAGTATTACTGAGTGATATACTTTCTTAAGGTCTAGGAATGAGTAGGCACCTGAATTTACTTTTCAAAAGCACATATTAGGTGCTAGAAGCTTCACATGTATACGACTATAACCCTATGCGGAATATACTTAATAGCTTTCTTTTACCCCCCCCCCCCAAAACTGAAGGTCATAGAAGGTCTTTTATAACAGGTTTACCAACAGTTTAACTATTTGCTCAGCTTTCAGGTTAATTTGTCAGAAGTAAATGGTTTGTAAGCTAAGGTGAGATGTAGCTGAGATTTAGACTTATTTCTGCTTGACTCTAAGGCATGTGCTCTTTATAGTCTATTCTTTCTACAAGGAAATGCAGACATGGCATTCTGTTATGCTGTAGATTCTGACATGCCATGGTCCAAGACTAGAAAGTAGTCCTCTAAGAGCAATGTGAGCATCCTAAGATAACCCCAAGCTGTGTGCAACATCTGTGGGCTTTAAACAGGTCATGTGTAATTTGAGTAGACTGTATAAGGTGAATATGACTCATGCACCAAGAGGTCATCTAACATAGTATTTTTTTTTAAATTAGTTTTCCATCAGACATAAGGTTGGTACTTCTTTTCATAATAGTACGAGTCTCTAAGGGAAGAGATTCATTCTTGGATGTGCTATTTTAAATTGCATTCTTCATTCCTATATGCTTCTCTTCCTCCTTTGGGAGACTTCTTCCTTCCAGTGTGAGAAAACTAAAGTTATCTCATCATGATAAATAATCTAATAAAGAAGTCTCAGAATAATGATTTTTAAAATCTAGTCATGAAACCGCTGTCTTCCAGTGATGCTCCAAGCAAAGGAATTCACGCATAAACAACAAAAAAAGATCGGGACATTCCCTTTATATTTGTGGTCATCTGATTTTACATATATAACCATTTAGTTACCCTTGTAATTGGCTTGACCATCGTTAGTTTTCCTGGGAATCAGTCTGCAGTAAGAATGTAATTGCTAAATCAGTGCCTAGTTACTTGATTTTCTCTATGTACAAAAATAGTATTTGTAAAACAACTAGTTTTTAAATAAAGTTATGATATTGGATTACAGTGAAATTCACATATTTTGTTAACACGTCTCCAAACTCTTATAGCACTGGAACATACTAGAATGCCTCTTCGGAGCCAAGGAGCTTGTTGCTGACATAGTAATAATTTGGTTGTTTGCATATTTTTTTAAATATTAAAGTGTTCCGAGTTTCCATAGTCTTTAAATAACTTGGGGTGAGATGTTATCTCTGAAGTGTTGGCTTGTGAGTAGGAGGCAAATTATATGTTATAGTGTTATATAAAACTGACTCATATGAGTGGGTGAAAAATCCCAAGAATACCAGACACCCACACTTGAAAAAGCCAATATGTGTCATTTCTCTTTACACCATGTTCTAGCAGGCTGCTTAATGGAGCTGCATTCATTAAAGAAGTCTTTATATTTCTTTCATTGCCTTCATGAGTATCTTCCTGTTAAAAAAAGTGAAGTAACATTTTTTTGTTATTTAAAAAAAATCATTGTTCATAGGACAAAAAGTTTGATTCAGTATTTGAAGTAATTCACATCTCTATGCTGCAGTTTTTTAAAATTAGTTAAATCAGAAGAATCAAACATGCCCAGTTTTGGAGTATTGTAGAGTATTTGTTAAATCCTATATAAGTACAATTAAGTTATCTTTTAGCAAATAGTATTCCAGTTCTTGATAAAGACTGCATACCGTTTAACTGAATAAAAACAGTATATTTTATGAGAATGTTATCTCAGATTCAGTCCATTTGATTAAATTTTAATCAAGGTATTCCCTTGCATAGTTGTCTTTATTTTTAATGTTTTATTTATTTTTGAGAGAGAGATAAAGATAGCATGAGCAGGGGAGGGTCAGAGAGAGAGGGAGACACCGAATCTGAAACAGGCTCCAGGCTCTGAGCTGGCTGTCAGCACAGAGCCTGACGCGGGGCTCAAACCCAGGAACTGTGAGATCATGACCTAAGCTGAAGTAGGACGCTTAACACTGACCAACCCAGGCACCCTGGTATTCCTTTGCATAGTAACATTAAATATTCTTAAACATATTTGTTATATTATCCAAAATGTTTTGGGTGGATTTTACAAATTAGATTTTGTTTCTATGGAGATTTTTTTATTTGATTAAAAAAATTTTTTTGAGATTTATTCATTTTTCAGAGACAGAGCATGAGTGGGGGAAGCACAGAGAGAGAGAGAGAGAGAGAGACTCAGAATCTGAGGCAGGCTCTAGACTCTGAGCTGTCAGCACAGAGAGAGAGAGAGAGAGAGAGAGAGAGAGAGAGAGAGAGAGAGACTCAGAATCTGAGGCAGGCTCTAGACTCTGAGCTGTCAGCACAGAGCCGAGCACATGGCTCGAACTCACAGACCATGAGATTGTGACCTGACCTGGTCAGACACTTAACAAACTGAGCCACCCAGGCGCCCCTCGTTTCATTTTTAAAGAACACTTCCTTGTTTTTTTCACCACATGTGCTAATATCTAAGCAATTTTGTTTTTTTGAATTCTCTCTCATTCCTCTTGTTACCAACATTCTTTGTGCAAACTAAGAATCTCCACCATACTAAAAAAAAAAGTTCCTAGTGATTGAGAAGAACATAAACTTCATTTGAAAATAGTAAATAGGACAGCTCTTGCTGTGAAACAGGCCCTCCAATAAACCCTTTCATTTATGTTATTTAATTATTATAAGATCGCTCTGACATTAATGGTATTATCCCAACTTTTTTGAAGAGAAAGCTGTAGCTTTATTAGGTAAAATAACTTTATTACGTAATAGCATAGTTGAGGTTTTACCCTAGACAATACTTTGTTCTTTTATTTTTATTGTGGTATAACCATTATATATCTGCATTTGTAAATATATCTTCTCTTTGAGGGTTTTGCTGCTGTTTACAGATAGAGCATATATAATTTCCGTTGTATCACATGCCTATCTTGGTTGATCTCTTGTTATAAAAAGAATCTAATGAGCGATTTGTCCTTTCATCAAATGAGATTCTATTCATAGTGAATTCTATTATGATTATTATGGTTGTATTTTAAAAAAATGAGTTCAATATAATCATTAAAATAACTCTCCTTATGACCCAATAGTTATTTTTGTTATAATTTTCATACCTCATCATGTAACTAAAGCTGTGGTCAAATTACCAGTATTATTTTTATGAGCTGCTTACTTGCTTTGGTAAAGTGGAAGCATGAAAGCATATTAAGTAGGGGCGCCTGAGTGGTCAGTTGGTTGGGCGTCTGAGTGTTTCAGTTGGTTGAGTGTCTGACTTCCACTCAGGTCATGATCTCACTGCTTGTGTGTTCGAGCCCCATGTCGGGCTCTGTGCTGACAGCTCAGAGCCTGGAGCCTGCTTTGAATTCTGTGTCTCCCTCTCTCTCTGCCCCTCCTCCACTTGGACTCTCTCTCTCTCTGTCTCTCTCAAAAATGAATAAATGTTTTTAAAAAAAGCATATTAAGTAAATTGTAATTTCTGCGATATATATATATTTACACACACAAACATACGTATGTATGCGTATTTGTTTTTATCTTTGAGTATTTGTGTTTGTGTGTATCAGAAAATTTTAAATAAGGTATGTTGCCCATGTAGAAAACTATTGATTTGCCATTTTTCTTGAGCCTTTTTTTAGTTAATAGAAAGTTGATTTGATCAGCAGGAACCTTAGAGGATAGTTTTAATCTTTCATACTTTTATCTGTGAATATCATTGCTTGATTTCATGGAGCATCTTTATTTTTTATCATTTACACTCTAATTTCTGTGATCTCATCTTAGATATTCCTCCTCCTATATGCAGATAGATGTGTTGAGGTGATAATTCTTGATAGTTTTCTCAGTGTTGTACAGTGTCAGGTAGAAGTAGAATTTAAGCTGTTAATGACAACTGATTCTTAGTTCTAGCCACTGAATCACTGTTTGCAAATATGTCTGTTAAATCCGTGGGAATTTTTAACTTTCTCTCTTTATCTTGGTGATAAAAGTTCTATAGGTAAAAGCTAGTTTCCAAAAATAATACCCAGTTGGAATAACAGTTTCATACAGTTGGGCTTTTAAATATATATATATATATATATATATTTTGAGAGAGACAGAGCATGCAAGTGCGTCAGCCTGGGGAGGGCACAAAGAGAGGAAGACAGAAAATCCCAAGCAGGCTCTCTGCTGTCAGTGCATAGCCTGGCACAGGGCTCGATCCCATGAACCGTAAGACCGTGACTTGAGCTGATATCAAGAGCCAGACACTTAACCAACTGATCCACCCAGGGGCCCTTAGACTTCTTTTTAAACCAGTGTTCCTCACATCAAGGTCCAAATACCTCGTTTGTTTTCTGAAGTCATTTCAAATAAATATCCACTGAATGGCTATGTTTTGGACACAGAGGCCCTTGTTTTGGACACAGAGGCCCTTGGAGTGCAGAAGTGACTAAGGCATTATCTTATCTTCAAGAAATACTTTGATTAATAGCAGAACATACATAAATTTTATTATAGTGTGATGAATGTTACTGTTAGAAGGATGTTCAAGGTACGGAATGCCTGCTGATTGAAGATAGAAACAGAACAAAGGTAGTATGAGAATGCTTCTCGGGGGACTAAATCTAAGCTGGTTTTGAAGGACAAATATGCACTTACTAAGAGGCTGGAATATAGTTAAGGAATTTTCATGAGTTCATTTCAGATAAAATGAACACAGTGTTTAGGGAAATATATAAAGAATTCATCTTTGTTGCAAACCATTATTTTAAACATGTTTCTACTTACTTTTTAAGTAAAATACTGTAGTAACTAGAACATTTATCAAGAACACTTGCACTGATCTAAGTTTTCAACCATCTCTGATCATTGCTAAGCATTAATGGTGACCCTAAGTAGCAGGTAATAGAGGGAAATGAATAAGATGCCTGTACTATCTGCTAACTTTTTATGTATAACTGTATAATAGTAAAGTGAAAAATTTATATATTGTTTATAAATTCTATGCTGGATTTATTTATTCAACGTACATATATTGAGCTCGTTTTTGGCACTTTACAAGCCAGAAAACTAAGGTACAGAGGTAGGAGTTTTTCTTTGTGTACTGGTATAGATATAGGAGCCAATATACAGTTTGATTCCAGGGACCGTGCTTAAGGAAATTGTAAAAAGGCCAGTATGTCTGCAGTGGTGTAGTTGACACAAGGCACACAAAATGAGGCTGGAAGCTTGGCTGGGCTGAGGTGGGGGAGAGAGAGAAGCTAGAGAGGCAACATAAGGACAAAGGAAGCATTCTAGTTTTTTAAATTTTTTTTACATTTATTTATTTTTGAGAGACAGAGTGTGATTAGGGGAGGGGCAGAGAGAGATGGAGACACAGAATCTGAAATAGGCTCCAGACTCTGAGCTATCAGCACAGAGCCCTACATGGGGCTTGAACCCATGAACCCATGAGATCATGACAGCTGAAGTCCGGTGCTTAACCGACTGTGCCACCCAGGTGCCCCTCTAGTTTCTTTTCTTTCTTTTTTCTTTTTTTTCCTAAGGTGAGTAATGCCTAGCCTATGTAAATGCTAATGAAAATGACCCAGGAAAGATGGACAATCAGAAGATACACGTGACAGAAGTATAATCATTACTGAAGGGTCTGAGAATGTGAGATGGGGTTGGACACCTCCCAAGAGGAAGGCGAGGAGTATGATACTGAAGTGGGTCAGTTAGGATTGGTGTTGGGAAGTTAGAGGTGGTTAATATATCACATGTACCAGCCTATTGGGCTGCTTTATTTGTCCACATGATCTGTAACTGATTTCTGTGGTATGCCTGCAAGAACAACCACATCCAGTTTAGAAGTGCTTGTGGAATTCATTTGGGTATGTAATAACTGAAGAGGATAGAACAGGAGTCTTGGTATTTGGGGGTCTTAGAGAGAAAGCAGTGACTGCATAGCATAAGGGAAAAACGAGGTAATACTCTGCTCACTTTGAATGGAAGCCACTTAGCACTTTTTTTTTTTTGTTTGTTTGTTTGTTTGTTTTTGTTTTTGTTTTTAAATGTTTTATTTATTTCTAGGAGAGAGAGAGAAAGACAGCGTGAGCAGGGAGGGTCAGAGAGAGAGGGAGTCACAGACTGAAACAGGCTCCAGGCTCTGAGCTGGAAGTCAGCACAGAGCCCGACGCGGGGCTCGAACCCACGAACCGCGAGATCATGACCCAAGCGAAAGTCGGACGCGTAACCGACTAAGCCACCCAGGCGCCCCACACGTAGCACTTTTTGAATTAAGCTTGGGTCTAGGAGAAGATGTAGCAAGAAATACAGCTAACTCATAGGAAGAGGTACTGGACTGAGATAGAAATACCTCCTGCAACTCATCTACTTTAAGGGAAATGAAAACGTGCAATGACTTTTTAGATCAATGAATCATAGAATTCTAAAACTGAAGGATATTTATGTACTATTACTGTCCATTTAATAGAAGAGAGAACTGAGACCTGCAGAGGTGAAGTGATTCATCAAAGACCTGAAATACAGATGTTGGTAGCAAGGTCTAAACTCCACTCGCAAGCTCTTAACTCGTAGTTTACTGTTCTTGCCATCACACAGTGCTGCCTCCTGATTCAGCTACTTAACTAAAACTGTTTTAGCAAGGCCTATATATATATATTTGAAAATCCCATAATGCCTCCTCCTCACCTCTCCAGACATTTTTCTTCTTATAATAACTTATTTATTCATTCTTCATATGCTGTGTTTTTTAGATTCTTCACTCTCCTGCTGACTGTCCTCTGAGTTGTTAGCATTTAATTGATTTTTCTCTTCAAGTATCTAATTGAGATTGTCAGCTACTTGGTCTGCATAATACCTGTTAGATGAAACCATCAACTTTATTTTGCTACTCATTAAATATTTGTGATGTGGTAGGATAAATACTCTCAGAGTGAATATTGCTATTTCCTTATTATATTTTAATTACCTTATTTAAAAATTATACCAGAGCATCCTTTTTAAATTTAAATTTTGTCTTTAATTTTTTTCTTCACCTTAACTGGCAGTTACCTAATTTTTTCAGGCAAATATTTGAAAGTTTAAAAATTCAGGTCAAGTGACAGTTCATTATCATTCTCAGGATGCAATCAGACCGGCTATTCCAGAGGGAATTTCGTGAACAAGCGCAGCAATGACATTTCATATTTTTCTGAATCCCTTTTTTTTCTTTTGGTGGATTAAATTAATTTGCAGAACATGAAACTGAATATATATGAGAAGTTGAAAATAAATGTTTAATAACTCAGACTTGGACTGCTGGATATATATTTCATTAAGTTTTTATAGGGACTGTTGGGTAGGGTGATGACAGAATTAGATAACTGCCAGTTAAGGGGGGAATGTTTACCTGAACTTTAAAACACAGCAAGAGCTGAGACTTTCTGAATCTACGATATTTTGCATGAATGTCCTTTAATATGTTTGCTCAGGCTTTATATTCTTCATTGGTAGAATGAAGAAGCTTTCTCCATGCATGCAGGAATCATGTACATCATACCTACTATGTACCGGGAACTGAGGAATACCATTCCAATTCTAACCTTCTGTTCTCCTGTGGCTTTCCTGTGGACCTAAATGCCTTCCACCCAGCTTTTAGTATCTTTTCACATTAGTGTGCAATCAAGCTGAGGCTGCTTCTGAGTTCATCCTGCCTATCCAAATTACAAAGCCTTATAACTAAATGATACTGAAGTAGTCGGGATAGTATGCTTTTGAGGCAGAGCCATTATCCTAACACATCTAAACAGACTCCCATTTGGTGCTTATTACAACAGTAAGTGATAGATCCTTTTGCCTTAGGAATTAGATAACTGGCTTATGCATGCTGTGAAATAAGCACTTGTATTAGTTAACTTTTTTATGGTAGATCCTCTTCAGAACCACCCCTCAACTCTTCTGGAAACTAACTTGCAGGGTCCAGGTCCGTCATACATACCAGTGTAACAGGCTGATTGCAAGGTAGCACATACCTCCTCTCTTAGGATAACTACTCCTTTGCTTGAGCCATTTATTTTCATGCCAGAGGACCCATCCAACATTGCCAGATTTCTTAGTTCTTCAGGGATTTTTAAATGAAACATTCTGATTTTTAAATGTTAGCAACAAATAAGAATTTTGAAAAAGCTCCCTGGGGCCAAAATAAAGACTCCTGTGAGCCTGATGGTCAGTTTGCAGCCTCTATTCCAAGGAGAGCAGGGTGACACAGATCCCTGGACCTCTCCATCACCCACTACCACTGCCATTTTTACCCTGGCTCTGAGGCTGATACAGACGTAGAATAACAAAAGCAAGTGGGAACTTTTTTGGCCAAGTTTTATTGCTTCATCTCTTACAATTTTTGAAGATGAAAAGCATTTAAAAAGCATGAAGCATTAACCTAGCTTACTCTGAGAAACTATTTTGGGTAAGTTTATGTCAAAATGACAACTATTCAATTTTGCTTCAAGAATTGGCCTTCCTGGGGTGCCTGGGTGGCTTAGTCGGTTAAGCGTCCGACTTTCGCTTAGGTCATGATCTCGCGGTGGTTCGTGGGTTCGAGCCCCGCATCAGGCCCTATTCTGACTGCCAGCCCAGAGCCTGGAGCCTGTTTCGGAGTCCGTGACTCCCTCTCGCTCTGAGCCTCTCCTGTTCATGCTGTCTCTCTCCCTCCCTCCTAGAAATCAATAAAACATTAAAAAAAAAAAAAAAAAAGAAATGTCCGTCCTGATCTGTTGAAATTGACTACAGTACACCATTGAGATTTTATAATTCAGCCTTATCTTCTTCTTTTTGCTTCCTAAAATTATAAGAATTGTGGATATTTGCACCTTTCATAGATGCAGCCAATATGAATAGGTAAAAGATAAGTGGATTTGGAAGTTGGTCAGAGCACTTGATCTTTGTCTGAATCGGTTCCCAATCTTGAAGTTTGAAACTAACTTCTCTTGCGAATGCTGATGTCCATCAAGAGAAAGTTTCTGATACATTTTTGTGGAAAAGCAGGGGCAATTGGCATTTGTAAGCAAGACCAAATACACGTGGCCCAATAAAAATTCTTGACTTACTTACTGCATCCTCCCATAACATTTTTTAAATGTTTAACGTAGATCCTTTCAGATGTATATGTAACAGAATAATAATAATAATATAATGAACTTTCGTGTACCTATCAGCTTCAACAAGTTACCAACCCTCATAGATCCCCCAGGCTTCATACCCCTGCTGGATTTTTTTGTTAAAGCAAATTACAGACTTGTAAATATTATGCTTCTATGTGTGTACTCTTCTTGGTTATATGGAATTGTCACCATAGATTTTTTTCTATAACTGGATGCAGCCATTGGGATAAGTTTTAAAGTGACTCTTGGCATCTTAGCTGTAAGGAAGTAGGAGCTTTGTAGTACTTGTGATCAACCAAAGTAAAGAAGATTCCTACACTAGTAGATTTGTCTAGAAGTGTATGTCGGTGCTTTCATGTCATTATCCAGTCCCTAAGTGTTTATTAGTGGTGTAGCAGTTTATATATATATATATACGTATATATATATACATATATATATATATACGTATATATATATGTGTGTGTGTGTGTAAATGTTATCTATCTGAAGATTGAATAAACTAAGGTAATTAATGTTTTTATCCTACTTTAAGTTACATTTGTCTTCTAATTTGAATTCACACCCAATTTAGTTTTTTTCAGGCTAAGAATGTGTATTGAATTCTTAACTCACCTAGAGACTCTGCTAAATGATTTATGTGTTTTCAATTATTTAATCCTTATAGCAGTCTTTTTGAAGCATATATTATTGTCTAGGTTTTGGTAATGAACAAACCCGACTCCATGAATTTAATGTTTCTTGGGCAGAAAGTGGTAGAATCCTAATTTGAATAGTTTGATTATTGAACTACTGTTTTAATATCAGACCTTAATGCTAAAGAGCCTATTCAGAGCTGTCTGGTGAATGTAAGTGCGGTATATTCAGTTTTATTAGCTCACAGATTTAGTCTCCTACCTGTGGTAATAAACTATAATACCATAATCTACTATAATATTAATGTTGATTATATTTATCTATAGCAAAAATCTGCTTCATGAACCTGTCACTAGTCCTAATTTACAGGCATTTTGTTTACCACTTGCTTGGCTGTGAAGGTCAAACCTGCCATTCTTATTCATAGTATAATTTATGAATAATGTATGCATCGACTATACAGGAGTGATGAAGGTGAGCATATAAATTTTTCATGCTTATCCTCAGTGGGAATCTTAGCCTCAGTGATAATTTTCAGACCTTTTCTCTATCACTATGTAGTACAACTTCTGTAAAGAAGGAAATGTTCTGTATCTGTGGTTGTCCACTCTAACGCCTACCAGCTACTATGGCTATTGAAAACTTAAATGTGGCTAGCTAGTGTGATTGAGAGGCTGAGTTTTGGGTTTTTTTTGGTTCATTATATTTTTACTGTAGTATAGTTGACACACAGTGTTATGTGAGTTTCAGGTATACAACACAGTGATATATTAACTGAATATTAAAAAAACTTCATAGAAGTTTTCCTAAATTAGGCAACATTCCTAGAAATGTATATCACTTGTCATGAATTGGGAAATTAAATGTTTGTTGTTTTTTTGTTTTGTTTATTTTTGTTTTATTTTTAATTTTAATTCCAATATAGTTAACATACGGTGTCAGTTTTAGGTATATAATATAGTGATACACAATTCTATACATTACTCAGTACTTACAATGAGAAGTGTACTCTTAAACCCCTTCACCTAGTTCATACATCTCCCTGCTCACTTACCCTCTGGTAACTGTTTGTTCTCTATAGCTAAGTGTTTGTTTCTTGGTTTGCCTCTTTTTCATTGTTTGTTTATGTTGTTTCTTAAATTCCATATATGAGTGAAATCATATGGTATTTCTCTTTCTCTGATTTACGAATTTTGCTTAGCATTATATTCTCTGGATCCATCCATGTTGCTGCAAATGGCAAGATTTCATTCTTTTTAATGGCTGAGTAATACTTCATTGTGTGTGTGTGTATACACACCATATCTTCTTTATCCATTCATCTGTTGATAGACACATGGGCTGCTTCCATAACTGGCTATTGTAAATTATGCTGTGATAAATATAGGGGTGAATATATCTTTTTGAATTAGTGTTTTCATTTTCTTTGTGTAACTCTACTTTTAATTTCTTGAGGAACATCCACACTGTTTTCCACAGTGACTGTACCAGTTTTCATTCCCACCACCAGTGCACAGGGTTCCTTTTTCTCCACATTCTCTCCGATGTTTGTTTCCTGTATTATTGATTTTAGCCATTATCGTGCTGTGAGGTGATTTCTCATTATGGTTTTGATTTGCATTTCCCTGTGTTGGTGATGTTGACCATCTCTTCATGTGTCTGTTGGCCGTCCATATGTCTTCTCTGAGAAAATGTCTGTTCATATCTTCTGCCCATTTTTCAATTGGATTATTTGTTTTTTTGTGTTGCATTCTATAACTTCTTAATATATTTTGGTGACTAACCCTTTATTGGATATGTTCTTTGCAAATATCTTCTCGCATTCAGTAGGTTGTCTTTTACTTTTGTTGATTATTTTCTTTCACTATGTAGAAGTTTTTGTTTTGAGGTAGTCCCGGTAGTTTATTTTTGCTTCTGTTTCTTTTGCCTCTGGAGACACATCTAGAAAAATGTTGCTACTAGACACATAGACCAATGGAACAGAATTGAGAACTCAGAAGTGGACCCAAAAGTATACAGCCAATTAATCTTTGACAAAGCAGGAAAGAGTATCCAATGGAAAAAAAGACAGCCTTTTTAACAGATGGTGCTGGGAGAACTGGACAGCAACATGCAGAAGAATGAAACTAGATCATTTTCTCACACCATGCACAAAAATAAACTCAAAATGGATAAAGGACCTGAACGTGAGACAGGAAACTATCAACACCCTAGCGGAGAAAGCAGGAAACAACCTCCTTGACCTCCACCGCAGCAACTTCTTACTTGACACATCCCCAAAAGCAAGGGAATTAAGAGCAAAGATAAACTGTTGGGACCTCCTCAAGATTAAAAGCTTCTGCACAGCCAAGGAAACAACCCAGAAAATTAATAGGCAACCAACTGAATGGGAAAAGATAGTTGTAAATGACATATCAGATAAAGGGTTGATATCCAGAATCTACAAGGAACTCACCAAACTACACGCCCGAAAAGCAAACAGCCCAGTGAAGAAATGGGCAGAAGATATGAACAGACACTTCTCCAAAGAGGACATCCAGATGGCCAACAGACACATGAAACGATGCTCCGCATCGCTCCTCATCAGGGAAATACAAATCAAAACCACACTGAGATACCACCTCACGCCAGTCAGAGTGGCTAAAATGAGCCAATCAGAGGACTCTAGATGCTGGCGAGGATGTGGAGAAACGGGCACCCTCCTACACTGTTGGTGGGAATGTAAACGGGTACAGCCCCTCTGGAAAACAGTGTGGAGGTTCCTCAGGAAACTAACAATAGAACTCCCCTAGGACCCAGCAATAGCACTGCTAGGAATTTACCCAAGGGATACAGAAATGCTGATGCATAGGAGCACATATACCCCAATGTTCATAGCAGCACCTCCACAATAGCTAAAACCTGGAAAGAGCCTAAGTGTCCATCAACAGATGAATGGATCAAGAAGATGTGGTTTATCTATACCATGGAATACTACATGACAATGAGAAACAATGAAATCTGGCCATGTGTAGCAACATGGATGGACCTTGAGGGTGTTATGCTGAGCGAAATAAGTCAGGCAGAGAAGGACAAATATCATATGTTTGCACGTATAGGAGGATTAGGAGGAACTTGATGGAGGAACAAGGGGGAGAAGAAGGGTGGAAATGGTGGGGAAAGGGAGAGAGGCAAACCATGAGAGACTCTTGAATGCTGACAAAAACTGAGGACTGATGGATGTGGGGAGGAGGGGTGGGCATGGAGGAGGACACTTGTGGGGATGAGCACTGGGTGTTATGTGGAAACTAATTTGACAATAAACTATTTGTAAAAAAAAAAAAAAGAAAAGAAAAGAAAAATGTTGCTACTGCCAGTGTCAGAGAAATTACTACCTATACTGTCTTCCAGGATTTTTATGCTTTTAGGTCTCAAATTTAGGTCCTTAAACCATTTTTTAAAAAATTTCTGAGGAAGAGAGACAGAGACAGAGAGAGCATGTATGCGTGAGCCAGGGAGGGACAGAGAGAGACAGAGGATCCGAATGTGGGGCTCGAACTCACAAACTGTGAGATCATGACCTGACCTGAAATTGGTCACTCAACTGACTGAGTCACCCAGATGCCCCAAGGTCATTAAACCATTTTGGAATTTATTTTTGGGTAAGAAAGTGGTCTAGTTTCATTCTTTTGCATGAGCTGTCCAGTTTTCCCAGGATCATTTGTTGAAGAGATTATCTTTTTTCTGTTGTATACTCTTTCCTTCTTTGTCAAAGATTAATTAATTAGTTATGGATTTATTCCTGGATTCTGTTCTGTTCCTTTGATCTTTGTGTCTATTTTTTTGTGCCAGTACCGTACTGTTATAATCACTATAGCTTTGTAGTATATCTTGAAATCTGGGATCTTGATACTTCCTATTTTGTTTTACTTTTTCAAGGTTGCTTTGGCTTGTGGTTCCATGCAAATTTTAGGATTGTTTATTCCAGTTCTGTGAAAAATGTTGTTGGTGTTTTTGATAGGGACTGCATTAAATGTGTAGATTGCTTTGGGTTATGTAGACATTTTAACAGTCTTTGTTCTTCCAGTCCATGAGCATGGAATATATTT
The DNA here is from genome assembly GCA_017311185.1 of Proteles cristata cristata. Classification (NCBI taxonomy): domain Eukaryota; kingdom Metazoa; phylum Chordata; class Mammalia; order Carnivora; family Hyaenidae; genus Proteles; species Proteles cristata. The sequence goes on from JAESUZ010002383.1 coordinate 1,312,119, forward strand.
CCATATGTGTAATCTTCAGTTTCTTTTATCAGTATTTTACAGTTTTCGGAGTATATCTCTTTTATCTCCTTATTTAAGTTTATTCTTCCATGTCTCATTATTCTTGATGTAATTGTAACCAGGATTGTTTTCTTAATTTCACTTTCTCCTGCTTTATTATTAGGGTATAGAAGTGCAACAGATTTCTGTATGTTTGTTTTGTACCCTGTGATCTTACTCAATTCATTTATCAATTCCAGTAGTTTTTTGGTGAAGATTTTAGAGTTTTCTATTTATAATATTATGTCATCCACAAGTAATGAAAGTTTCACTTCTTCCTTATCAATTTGAATGGTTTTGTTTTGTTTTTTCCTTTTTCCTGTTTGATGTGCTGTGGCTAGCTAGGACTTCCAGTAGTATGTTGAATAAAAGTAGAGTAAACTTCCTTGTCTTGTTCCTGATTTTAGTGGAAGAGCTCTCAGGTTTTCCCCATTGAGCATGATGTTAACTATGGGATTTTCATATATGACCTCTATTTTATTGTGGTATGTTTCCTCTAGATCTGCTTTCTTGAAGGTTTTTATCGTGATTGGATGTTGTACTATGTCAGATGCTTTTTCTGCTTCACTGAAGTGATCATATGGCTTTTATCCTTTTTGTTTGTTGATGTGGTGTATCATGTCACTTGATTGGCAAATATTGAACCACACTTACATTTCAGGAGTAAATAGCACTTGATCATGGAGAATGATTTCTTTTAGTGTATTGTATACATATTGCCAATGTTTTATTGAAATTTATTGCATCTATGTTCATGTGAGATAAACTGTAAAAATGTAGTACTCTCAGGATGTATTCAAACTTAAGCATCCATAAACTAGCAAACTTAAGCATCCATAAACTGAAAACAGATAGCTATATACATAGTGTTATATATGAACATTGGCTCTTTTACTCTGAATGATAGCCTTGCTGAACAGAGTATTCTTGGTTGCAGGTTTGTCTCTTTCAGCACTTTGAGTATATCATGTCACTTCCTTCTGGCCTGCAAAGTTCCTGCTGAAAAGTCAGCTGATAGTCTTACGGGCTTTCCCTTATAGGTAACTGTTTTCTTTCTTTGCTGTTTTATTTTATTTCATTTTTTTTAAATTTTTTTTTAATGTTTTATTTATTTTTAGGAGAGAGAGAGAGACAGCGTGAGCAGGGGAGGGTCAGAGAGAGAGGGAGTCAGAGGCTGAAACAGGCTCCAGGCTCTGAGCTGGCAGTCAGCACAGAGCCCGACGCGGGGCTGAAACCCACGAACTGCGAGATCATGACCCAAGCAAAAGTCGGACGCTTAACCGACTAAGCCACCCAGGCGCCCCTCTTTGCTGTTTTATAATTAACTCATCATCATTACTTTTTTTTTTTAACATTTTAATACTATGTGTTTGGTGTAAACTGTCTTGGGTTGATTTTGTTGGAGTTCTCTGTCTAGATCTTGAATTCTCAAGATCTAGATTCCGGAAGATTTCAGCTATTATTTCAATAGATTTTTTGCCCCCTTTTCTCTCTGTTCTCCTTCTGAGATCCCTGTAATGTGAATATCATTATGGTTGATGCTCTCACCACATTCCTTATTTTCATTTATTATTATTATTATTTTATCCTATTCATCTTGATTGCTTTCCATTACTCTGTCCTCCAGGTTACTAATCCATTCTGCTTCCTCTACTCTATTATGTCTTCCATTTAGAAGACAATAATAATAATATAGAGGACAACCAATCTCTGATTGGTTCTTTTTTATATTTCCTATCTCTTTGTTAAGGGTCTCACTGAGGTCTTCCACTCTTTTCTCAAGTCCAGTGAGTATTTTTATAACCATTACTTTAAATTCTCTATCAGTTATATTACTATCTCTATTTTGTTTAGGTCTCTTGTGGTTTTATCTTGTTTCTTCATTTGGGGCATGTTTCTCTGTCTCCTCAATTTTGTCTACCTTTCTGTGTCCTATTCTATGTATTAGGAATGTCAGCTATGTTTCCTGGTCTTGAAAGTAGTGGCATTATGAAGATGGAGTCCTGTAGTGCCCTGCTTTGCAGGGTCCCTTGTTCACCAGGACCTGGCATTTCAGGGATATCACTTATTTGTACCCCCTGCTGTTGTGGCTGAGTTGCCTTTCCTTTCAGAGCAGTTGTCTGCTATGGCTCTCTCTGCCTATTGTGGATTGGGTTTGGTCTCTATGTTGTTAGTGGGCCAATCTGAGTCCTCCTTGGGCTTAAGTTGAGTCAGAACAGGCATTTGCCAAAGATGCAGTAGCACTGAACTACAAGGCACTTTCCCTATGTTGTCCCCTGAAAAGCTTTTGTTGGTAGGCAGGCCTGTAATCAGACCATATGTCTGCCCTCTAATCCACTGCCAGGGCCTCAGTCTGTGGTTATATTCCCCTTTCCTTGGGGCAAGAGTAACTTTGGAATGGTGCTGGCCCTTGTCAGGGCTGCTTGCATACTGCCAGGTTTGTGACACCACTTAGAATGGGTTCTGGCCAAGGGCCTGTGGAAGCGACAGATCTTCAGGAGAATGCAGGGTTGAAGTACCCAGTGCTGGCAAGGTTTGCACCAGTTTGTTGCATAAGGGGACCCCCAGCTGCCAGGACCTTTCAGGCAGTTGGAGGTGGCGGATTCACAGAAGCACATGTGGAAGAGTGTAGTATTAGCAAGGTTTGCCCAGGTCTTCTGTAGGAGGAGGCGTGGAACCAAGACTTGGCTGGAGGATGCATGTCATCAGGATGATGCATGAGAGGGTTGTGCTATTAGCAAGTTAAGTAGCAAGTATTGGTGTCACACTGGGGAGGGGCTGAATATTTTATTTTTTTAATTTAATTTAATTTCATTATATTTATTTTATTTTAATTTAGATTTAATTTGTCTAGTGGCTACCGTAATGGACAGCACAGCACTATAATAATTGCATAGGAGTCTAGTTGATATTAGATATGAGTTATACATGTTATATGCTTATTTTAAGGCAAAAGTAAAGTACTTAATTGAATTTTGCTCTGAGAAATCTTATTGGAGTAAGGAGTATAATTTATTAAATTGAACACCTAATACTTATGCGGGAAACAAGAAATTGCCTTACTCATATAGCAGAGACTTTATGAACTAAGCTTACTTCAGTTTATTTCATGCAAAAATTATTAAATAGGAAGTTGAAAATACTAGCTAATTGATAATAATGCTTTTGGATCGATCAGTGGAAAATTTTAAGTTGTGAGCCATTTGATCAATTTGCTGTTTAATCAGTAGACAGGAAAATAAAAATTATAATTACAGTAGGAAATTCTTGTGGCTGCATTTATAAAAACAAACAAACAAAAAAATTTTTGAAATAACAAATCTTAGCCAGATCAGGAAGAGATGTTATAAAATACATTGCCTCTCCCACCCATACTGAGCACCTTCCCATCCTGTGGGAAAAAATATTCTGATATTATTTTCCTTTTGGTTTCAACTGATTTTATTTAGTGAAAAATATTAGTTGGTCATATATGAAAATGATGAAAACAATGGGTGGGAAGACTTCACAGCCAAAGTTTTAAACTTTGTTGTTTGGGATAAATCAACTAAAGATTTGTTACTTTAGATTCTTCCTATTTTTAATTTAAAAAGTTTTTTTTTTAATTTTTAATGTTTTATTTATTTCTAGGAGAGAGAGAGAGAGACAGCTTGAGCAGGGGAGGGTAAGAGAGAGAGGGAGACACAGACTCTGAAATAGGCTCCAGGCTCTGAGCTGGCAGTCAGCACAGAGCCCGACGCGGGGCTCGAACCCACGAACCGTGAGATCATGACCTAAGTGAAAGTTGGAGGCTTAACCGACTAAGCCACCCAGGCGCCCCTAATTTAAAAAGTTTTATAATTACCACTGTCAAGTTAATGTAAGTAAATCAGCTGTGTAATTTCTTTTTCTTCTTTCTTTTCATTGTTAGTATTTCAGAAGATTATATTGTAATTCTGAATAGATTCCGCTAAGGTGACTACATTGTTAAAAAGTTTTCTTCATAAAGAAAATTTCTAATGAAGTTGTGGCCTTGGAACTGGATGCAACTTTTTTCTCTGTTCACTTCTTACTTTTTCAGATACTAGTTTTTTTTCCGATTTCCATAGACAGGTTGAAATTTAAATAACTTTTTTTTTTTTTTTAATCAAAGCATCATAATTTTTCAGTGGAGCAGAGGATTCTGACTTCTTCTCTCAGGGCCTCTCTTCAACAGAATAATAATAGGACATGTATATAGGAATTTGTAGTAATGTTTATTCTTTTCTGGCCAGTGCATCCTTCTTTCTTTTTCCTTTGATTTGAACTTCAGACTTTACTCTGAACAGATTGGAGCACTAACATTGTCAGAATAAGCTGAAAATGTATTAAAATGAGATGAAATGAGTTCTGTTAGCATATTGATGGCACTGCAGCCCCAAGTACCTCATGTGTATGAGAATGATTCTATATTTCTTGCATAATTACAGATTCGATCATTAGATTATTATGATGCTATAAATTATGAGAATCTGGGAATCTGTCATACATGCGAGAAGTGTCATGATGTTCCCATTTCAGTTATTCAAGAAGAGATTATAAGAAGTAACATGATTGGGGAAAAAAGGTTTCAATAAACCTAGATTAGAATTTCCCAACCATAATATTTGTCTGCTGGACTAGAAGCTAAGAGTCCTGAGTTCTAGTTTTATCCTAATGTTAATTATGTTTCTGACCTTGATCAGCTTGTTAATTTCTCTTGATCAGTGTTTTATTTTTCCTTTCAAATCTACATTAGAGTTTTCCAGAGAAACAGAGCCAACCACATACATAGATATACATATACATATATGTACATATACACACACACACATATAGGAGTTTTGGTTGAGAAGATATAGGCCTGAGACTTAAGAAGAGTTGATGTTTCAGTCCAAGACAGGGAAGAAAAAAAAAAAAAAACACCAAAACACCTGTTGTCTTTGCTTTAAGACAGCAGGTCAGTAGGAGTTCCCCTTTACTTTCTGGGAGGGTTATTCAGGCTTTTAACTGACTTACTCTGATTAGAGAGGGCAGTGTGCTTTACTTTGTCTTCTGATTCAGATGTTAATCTCATTCAGAAACACCTTCACAGACATAAGCTGAATGTTTTACCAAATGTCTAGTCAACCCATGACACAATTAAGTTGAGCCATAAAGGTAACCATCATAATGTTGCTCCCCGTACACCCGCCCCCACTCCCAGCTCTTTTAAGGCTAGGAAATACTTTAGTACATTCAAAATAATACAGGTGAGGTATTATTTCTAATAAAGCAAAGTAATAAAATTAGTATTGTCAACCTACAGCCCAACTTAAAACACAGAAGATTAGTCATGACGTAGAGAACAAGGGCAAAAGAAATGTGGATAAAATGAAATCTCCTTACAATTTGCATCCCATTGACAAATACTTGAGGCACACACAGTGACCTTCCTCAAGGAACTTAGAGCTGCCTTAATGTTAATAATTTGCTACAGGCAAAAAGCAACCTTAGCTTGACATTAGCCAGACCTCCAGGATCCTGTAAATCTTCTTTAACATATGAAAATCCCGCTGGAAGCTTCCTTTATCTCTACCCTCCCCCAAATATATGTTAGCAATCATTCTTCATACATATGACCCATTGATATATATCTGAAGAGTGCCATGACTCATGTTTTACTAGACAGTAGTAAATAACCTTATCTTAGGGGCGCCTGGGTGGCTTAGTCGGTTAAGCGTCCGACTTTCGCTTAGGTCGTGATCTCGCGGTTCGTGGGTTCGAGCCCCGCATCGGGCTCTGTGCTGGCTGCCAGCACATTTCAGAGTCTGTATCTCCCTGTCTCTCTGACCCTCCCCTGCTCACGCTGTCTCTCTCTCTCTCCCTTTCTCTCTCTCTCCTAGAAATAAATAAAAATATTAAAAAAAAAATAACCTTATCTTAACAGCAGCTAGCCTCACAAGGTCCTGGAAGTCTTGCTTCCAAATTCCTTAGAGACTTAAGCTATCCTTAGCCCCCACTAACTAAAAAGCATATGATCAGTCATTCTTCACCAGTGCAGCTCTTTCTGTGCACAGGTCCTGTCCCTGTGCTTTTATAAACCCACATGTTTGCACTGAAAACATCTTAAGAATTCTTTCTTGACCTTTCACTCCAGGATTCCAGCATCACATCAAGTGATTCTGTTGAATTTTTGAAATATTAAAGTATTACAATAGATTTGTGTTTTTTGTCAAAAACTTCTCTGATTTAAATAATGTTTATTGAAATTTACATCACTTTTTTTTTACATCATCAATAGGGCTCAGTATCCCTGTAGTATCAAGTTCATAAGTTATTGAGCACTCAATTTAGTATATAATAAAAGTGATTAATCTTCTTTGAATTCTAGACTTCTTAACATCTCCATTTGCATGCCTCAAAGATATATCAAAACAATACATCTAAAACCAGCCTGTATCACAGATTCAGTGCAATCTCAATCAAGATTCTAGCAACCTTTTTATTTTTGTAGAATTGAGAGGCTGATCCTAAAATTCATAAAATTCATATGGAAATACAAGGTACCCAGAAGAGCCAAAGCTATTTGGAAAAAGAGAAACTCATATTTCCCTATTTGAAAACTACTGCAAGGATGCTTGGGTGGCTCAGTCAGTTGAGCATCCAACTCTTGTTTTCGGCTCAGGTCGTGATCCCAGAGTCATGAGATTGAGCCCTATGTCAGGCTCTACACCATGTGGATCCTGCTTGGGATCTCTCTCTCTCTCTCTCTCTCTCTCTCTCTCTCTCTTCCCCCCCACCCCCCCACTTGCACTTTTTCTTTCTCTCTTAAATAAAAAAAATTACTACAAATAAAATCAGAAATGAAAGATAAGACAAATACAAAGAATCATAATAGTCTACTATGAACAATTATGTGCCAACAAATTGGACAACCTATATAAAATGGATAAAGACTGAATCATGAAATAGAAAATCTGAACAGACTGTTTACTAGTAAAAAGATTGAATAGGTAATCAAAAACCTCTAAACAAAAGTCCATAACCAGATGGCTTCACTGTTGAATCCTACCAAGTATTCAAAGAAATTAATACCAATTATTCTTAAACTCTTCAAACAATAGAAGAGACGGGAACACTTCCAAACTTATTTTACAAGGCAAAAGTTATCCTGATACTAAAACCAGACAAGAATGCCACAGGAAAAGAAAATTACAGGCCAATGTCTTTGATGAACACAGATGTAGAAATCCAACAAAATATTAGAAAACCACATTCCACAATGCACTAAAAGATCATATACCATGGTCAAGTGGGATTTATTCCAGGAATGCAAGGATGTTTCAAAATCTGTAAATCATCCAATGTGATAGACTATGGTAACAAAATGAAGGATAAAAATCATATGATCTATCATCTCAATACATACCAAAGAAGCATTTGACAAAATTCAACATTTGTTCATAATGAAAACTCTCCAGAATGGTCAAAGCAATCCTGAAAAAGAACAACAAAACCAGAGGCATCATGATTCTGGATTTCAAGCTGTGTTATAAAGCTGTAGTCTTTTTTTTTTTTTTTAATGTTTATTTACTTTTGACAAAGACAGAGCGTGAACAGGAGACAGACAGACAGACAGACAGAATCCAAAGCAGACTCCAGGCTCCAAGCTATCAGCACAGAGCCTGATGCGGGCCTCAAACTCACAAACTGTGAGATCATGACCTGAGCCAAAGTCAAACACTAAACTGACTGAGCCACCCAGGTGCCCCTATAAAGCTGTAGTCTTTAAGACAATATGGTACTGTTACAAAAAGAAACACATAGGGGCACCTGGGTGGCTTAGTCGGTTAAGCGTCCGACTTTTGCTTAGGTCATGATCTCGCGGTTAGTGGGTTCAAGCCCCGCGTCGGGCTCTGTGCTGACTGCCAGCTCAGAGCCTGGAGCCTGTTTCAGTCTGTGTCTCCCTCTCTCTCTGACCCTCCCCTGCTCATGCTGTCTCTCTCTCTCTCCTAGAAATAAATAAAAACATTTAAAAAAAAAACACATAGATCAAAAGAACAGAATTCAAAATTCAGAAATGGACCCACAACTATATGGTCAATTTATATTTGACAAAGCAGGAAAGAATATACAATGGAAAAAATACATGCTCTTTAACAAATGGTGTTGGGAAATGGTAGCAACATGCAGAATGAAGTTGGACCACTTTCTTATCCCATACACAAATAAATTCAGAATGGTTGAAAGAAAAACCTAAGTGTGGGACGGGAAACCATCAAAATCCTAGAGGAGAAAACAGGCAGCAACTTCTTTGACTTCATCTCTGTTAAGTTCTTACTAGACATGCTGACAAAGGCAAGAAAAACAAAAGCAAACATGAACTATTGGGACTTCATTAAGATACAAAGCTTCTGCACAGAGAAGGTTTAGTCAACAAAACTAAAAGGTAGGTTTGGTTTAGTCAATAAAACTAAAAAGTAGCCTATGGCATGGGAGAAGATATTTGCAAATGATATATCTCATAAAGGGTTAGTACCCAAAATCTGTATAAGACTTACAAACTCAACACCCTCAAAACAAATAATCCAGTAAGAAATGGGCAGAAGACATAAATAGATACTTTTCCAAAGAAGACATCCAGATGACTAACAGACACATGAAAAGATGCTCAACATCATTAATCATCAGGAAAATACAAATGAAAACCACAATGAAATACCACCTCACCCCTGTCAGAATAGCTAAAATTGACAACACAAGCAACAACAGGTGTTGGCAAAAATGCTAAGAAACTCTCTTGCACTGTTGGTGGGAATGGAGACTGGTGCAGTCATTCTTGAGAATAGTATGGAAGGTCCTCAGAAAGTTAAAAATAGAACTACCCTATGATCCAGCAATTGCTCTACTAAGTGTTTACCCAAAGGGTACAAAAATACAGATTTGAAGGGGAACATGGACCCTGATGTTTATAGCAACAATGCTAAACTATGGAGAGAGCCCAAATGTCCACTGACTGATGAATAGATAAAGAAGGTGTGGTATATATGTACAATAGAATATTATTAAGGCATCAAAAAGAATGAAGTCTTGCCATTTGCAACAATATGGATAGAGCTAGAGTGTATTATGCCAAGCAAAATAAGTCATAGAAAGACAAACACCATATGATTTCACTCACATGGAATTTAAGAAACAAGGGTCGCCTGGGTGGCTTAGTCGGTTAAGCGTCTGACTTTTGCTTAGGTCAGGATCTCGCAGTTTGTGGGTTCGAGCCCCGCGTTGGGTTCTGTGCTGGCTGCCAGCTCAGAGCCTGGAGCCTATTTCAGTCTGTGACTCCCTCTCTCTCTGGCCCTCCCCTGCTCACGCTGTCTCTCTCTCTCTCTCCTAGAAATAAATAAAACATTAAAAAAAAATTAAAAAAAAAAAGAAACAAAACAGATGAACATAGGGGAGGAGGGGAAAAGGGAAGGAGGGAAACAAACCATAACAAACTCTTCAAGATAGAGAACAATCAGGGGTGTCTGAGTGGCTCAGTTGGATAAGCATCTGTCTTCTGCTCAGGTCATGATCTCACAGTTTGTGAGTTCAAGCCTTGGGTCAGCCCCTTTTTGCTAACCGCTCGGGTCCTGGAACATGCTTCAGATGCTGTGCCTCCCTCTCTCTCTGCTCCAACTTGCACTCTGTCTCTCTCTCTCTCTCTCTCTGAAAAATAAATGAACATTAAAAAACAGAGAGAACAGAGGATGGAACATGGGCCAGATGAGAGATGGCTATTAAGGAGGTCGCTTGTTATATTGAACACTGGGTGTTTTATGTAAGTGATGAATCACTGAATTCTACTTCTAAAACCAATATTGCACTTTATATTAACTAGCTGGAATTTAAATAAAAATTTGAAAAGTGAAAAATAAATAGCAATAAAGTGGGTATAGAGGGAATATACATGAACATAATAAAGGCCACATACGGCAAGCCAAGAGCTGACATCATTCTCATTGGTGAAAAGGTGAAAGCTTTCTCTCTAATATCAGGAACAATAGAAGGATGCCTATTCTTGCCACTTTATTCAACATAGTATTGGCAGTCTTATTTGGAACAAAGAGATAGAAAGAAATAAAGGCCTGCAAATTAAAGAGGAAGAAATAAAATAAAATTTTTGCTATTTACAGGTGACATTATATTATGTGTTAGAAACCCTAAAGACTACAGGACAGTGTTAGAACAAATCATTGAATTCAGTAAAGTAATAGGATACAAAAATCTGTTGCATTTCTATATACTAATAGTGAAGTCTCAGAGAAGTTATGAAAACAATCCTATTTACAATTGCATCAAAAAGAATAAAATACCTAGGAATAACTTTAACCGAAGAGGTGAAGGACCTATGCTGAAAACTGTAAGACATTAAAGAAAGAAATTGAAGACACAAACCAATGGAAAGATATTTCATGCTCATGTATTAGTACATTCAATATTGTTAAAATGTACATACTCCCCAAAGCAATCACAGAGATAAAACAATCCTAAAATTTGTACAAAACTACAAAAGATATTTGTAGCCAAAGCAATCTTGAGAAAAGAAGAATAAAGCTGGAGACATCACACTTATTGATTTCAAACTGTATTTCCAAGCTATAGTAATCAAAACAGTATAGTACTTGCATAAGAAACAACCACATAGATCAATGGAACAGAATAGAACCCACAAATAAACCCACAAACATATATGGTCAATTAATCTACTATAAAAGAACTAAATATATACATTGAGAAAATGAGAGTCTCTATTATACCACATACAAAAATTAACTTGAAATGGATTAAAGATTTGAACATAAGACCTAAAACTCCTAGAAGAAAACATACTGCTCTTGGCATTCATTTTTTTGGATCTGACACCAAAGACATATGCAACAAAAGCAGAAATAAATAAGTGGGACTATATAAAAGTTTAACCTTAAGGGGCACCTGGGTGGCTCAGTTGGTTAAGTGTCCGTCTTTGGCTCAGGTCATGATCTCATGGTTTGTGGATTTGACCTCCATGTCGAGCTCTCTGCTGACAGCTCAGAGCCTAGAGCCTGCTTCAGATTCTGTATTTCCCTCTCTCCTCCTTCCCCACTCATGCTCTCTCTCTCTCTCTCTCTTTCTCTCAAAAAATAATAAACATTCAAAAAATAAAATAAAGTCGTCTGCACAGGAAAGAAAACCATCAACTAAATGAAAAGGTACCCTACCAAATGGGACATCATATGTCTCATAAGGGGTTAATATCCAAAATATATAAGGGATTCATAAAACTCAATATGAAAAATAAACAAAATCTGATTTAGAAATGTGTGGAATATCTCAATAGACATTTTTTTCAAAGAAGACATAGACACATTGCCAACAGACACATGAAAATCACTGATCAACAGAGAAATGCAAATCAAAACCGCCTCACATTTGGAATCTGTAATCGAAATGACAAGAAGTTACTAGCATTGGTGAGGATGTGGAGAAAAGGGAGCATGTACACTGTTGGTGCAAATTTAAATTGGTGCAGCCAGTGTGGAAAATAGTATGGAGGTTCCTCAAAAAATTAAAAATAGAACTACCATATATTCAAGGAATCTGATTTCACTTCTGAGTGTTTATCCAAAGGAAATGGGAAAAACACTAACTTGAAAAGATATACGTGCCACCGTGTTTATCTCAACAAGCCAAATGCCTATCAACTGATGAATTCATGAATGAAAGTTCATACAATGGAGTATCATTCATCTGCAAAATGGAATGAAGTACTGATACAGTCTATAACATGGATGAATCTTGAAAACATAACTGAGTTAATGAAGACAGACAAAAGGCAACATATTATATGATTGCATTTATATAAAATTTCCTGTAATTACATAGTTGCTGATAGTTGCACTACTTTATGAACATACTAACAATCACTAAATTGTATAGTTTAAAATATTGAATTTTATAGTATGTGAATTGTATCTCAATTTAAAAATACTGGACTTAGTGATTTTCCCCAAATTTGCCCCCTCAGGTCTTCTGTTTCAAAAGCTAGAGACCATTTGAAAGGTGGTCTAATGGTAAAGGTGGCAGATGATTGAATCAGAAAGAGACTCAGAGAGAGGTGTGTGTGGGCTCAGTTGGTTGAGTGTCTGATCTTGATATGGGCTCAGGTTGTGACGTTACATTTGGTGGGATCAAGCCCCTTGTCAGGCTCTGTGTTAACAGTGCAGAGCCTGCTTGCGATTCTCTCTCCCTCTTTCTCTGCCCTGCTCCAGTTTGTACTATCTCTCTCAAAAACAAATGAACATAAAAAATTTTTCAAAAACCTAAACCTTAAAAAGAGAGACAGAGAGAGACTCAGAGATAGTCAATAGAGTGTGAGGTTCTCTAGGAACAGATTGTTTATCTCACTTTCGTACTTTCTACCAATCCAAAAATCTTTGCCAGGAATCATACAATGAAACGGTCTAATTTCAGATCATTCAGTAAATGTGGCTGTCTAGATTCCTTGGAAAAGTAACAAAGCTTTAAGGTGGCTGGAACACTCTAGGATGAATGAGAACTCTGTCACCCACAAGATTAAGTAGATTGGCAAAATCTGCCACAAAGCACCTCCCATCTTTCCTCTAAAAATAGATTGTTATAAATAGTGCTTTAACAGAATGGCTATGAGAAGACTGATAGCTATTCACCCCAAATCCATTTCCTTTTCTTCTTGGGTATATACCTGGTTACATTTCCTCACCTTTGTTATTGGTAAAAGTAAGGCCATGTGACTAAATTCTAGGCAATGAAATATTAGCAGAACAGACTTTCTGAATGTGTTCCTTCACTTTCCCCTTCTGCCAGCCAGATGGAAAGGCTAAGTAATGGCAAATCCTCTAAGGGCCTGTGTCCCTGAGTTACCACATGGAAAAGAAGTGCTTACCAACTAGAAACACTCCTGTTGTATTACTGTATGATTAGGAAATAAATTCTTTTACTTACACACTTTAAGGTCTGTTTGCAACTACAGCCAAGTTCACCATAGTCAACATATGGGTGACTGCAGTTCTAACAAAATATAATGACAAAACAAAGAAAAATCTCCCAAGTAAGTATTTTGACAGATAGAGGCATGTTGGTACTAGATATTTTTATATTCTTAGAAATATTTTAAAAAATTTTTAACGTTTATTTATTTATTTTTTAACATTTATTTATTTTTGAGAGTTAGAGAAAGACAGAGTGCAAGTGGGGAAGGGGCATAGAAAGAGGGAGACACAGAATCTAAAGCAGGTTCCAGGCTGTGGGCTGTCACCACAGAGCCTGACACAGGGCTTGAACCCCAGAGCCATGAGATCATGACCTGAGTGAAAGTCAGACACTTAACTGACTGAGCCACCCAGGTGCCCCTCTTATGAATATTTTTGAAACTTGTTCTATGGCATAGCTAGTTTGTTTAGAAATAGTTTGATCTTTGTAGGTCTTTTAAAGTTTTGTCAAGTAGGACTAAAGCCGTGATGAATCTAGGGATACTTTTGTCTTATTATAAGCAAGACCCTTATGAGTGCCCAATATTCCATGAATTACTTGTAGGAGCTATTCCTGGTCTAGAAATTGTTCTCTTTGATATTTCAAGTGAGTGTTTTCTTGGATTCAGGCATTGCCTGATCAGTACTTGGACAAAGAGGGACTCTCTGTAGATCTCTGGAAGTCTCTCTCTGGGCAGCTCTTTCCTCTTCTTTACTCAGCTGTATGAAAAACTTTTTTAAGTTTATTTATTTATTTTTGAGAGGGAGAGAACATGTGGGAAGGTCAGAGGGAGAGGGAGACAGAGAATCCCAAGCAGGCTCTGTGATAATGGCTTAGAGTCTGATGTGGGGCTTAAACTCATAAACTGTGAGATTGCAACCTGAGCAGAAATCAAAGGCTGGTTGTTTAACCGACTGAGCCACCCAGGTGGCCCTCAGCCCCATGAAATTAATGTTGTTTTCCCCAGAATCCCAGTGTCCTCTTCTCACATCGAGAAGACTATGGAAATTCCCAGGCTGTACGTGGATTCCTCTTGGAAGCTCTCTCCAGGCAGTAACCTTTGGCACTAGTATGGCTCATGTCCTTTGATCAGTCTTTCAGAAATCACTACCCTGTGTTGGCACCTGTCCAATATCTTAAAAACCTTTGTTTTAATCTATTTTGTGTGGGTTTTTTTTGTTGTTGTTGTTGTTTTAGATAGGAAGATAAACCTAGTCTCTGTTATTCCATTTTAGCTGGAACTCTTTGTATAATTATAAGAATGATATAAAATGTTGGGGCGCCTGGGTGGCTTAGTCGGTTAAGCGTCCGACTTTCGCTTAGGTCATGATCTCGCGGTTCGTGGGTTCGAGCCCCGCGTCGGGCTCTGTGCTGACTGCCAGCTCAGAGCCTGGAGCCTGTTTCAGTCTGTGACTCCCTCTCTCTCTGACCCTCCCCTGCTCACGCTGTCTCTCTCTCTCTCTCTCTCTCTCTCTCCCCTAGAAATAAATAAAATATTTAAAAAAAAAAAAGAATGATATAAAATGCAATAGGAAAAGCCTCTGAAGCTTTATTGTGTCAGTTTAAATGGTGGTTCTTAGACTCACTAGCTGCTTAACTTTGGGCAAGTTATTTAAGTTCTCTGCTTCAACTCTCTATTCTATAAAAGGAAAATAGTAATAATACATTCTATAGGATGTTTGTGAGAATTGAAAGAGTTAGTGCATGTGAAGTGCTACAAAAAGTGATGGACATATAAGCTCTCAGTAAATGAGTTATTATATGTTACTATTATAAGCATAGAAAATATCTAATGCAAAAAAATTGGAATGAGGGAGTTCTTTATTTCAGTATCAGCTCTGCTATTTACTATGGCCTTATTTAGTGTCTTTTAATCTCATTTTGCTCATTACAAAAAGTGGATGGGGTGCCCGGGTGGCTTAGTCGGTTAAGCATCCGACTTTTGCTTAGGTCATGATCTCGCGGTTCATGGGTTCCAGCCCCGCGTCGGACTCTGTGCTGATTGCCGGCTCAGAGCCTGGAGCCTGTTTCAGTCTGTGACTCCCTCTGTCTCTGACCCTCCCCTGCTCACGCTGTCTCTCTCTCTCTCTCCTAGAAATTAATAAAACATTTTTAAAAATTTTAAAAAAAGTGGATAATGATAGCCCCTACTCATTAAATAGTTGTGTGGGTGAAATAAAATGATAATAGTAGAGCACTTGGCACAGTTGCTGGGCACAGATTAGGTACTAACTGATTGTTATTATTTGGATTATCTATTGCTACATTATAAATTGCCAAAAAGCTCAGTGGCTTACAACAGCAGCTACTGTTTTATTATCTCTAATGGTTCAGAGGTGTGGCTAGGCTCAGCTAAGCAGTTCCCATTCAAGTTCTTTCCTGCAGTTGAAGTCAGACAGTACCCCAGGCCTGTAGTTATCTTGAAGTCACATATTCACTTGATTCAGGCTCTAGGCTAGGATTTCTTCAAACCTTCAGAGCATGGTGTGAATTGTAAGAACAAGCATTCCTAGAGGATTAGGCAGAAGCTGTATCCCCTTTTATAATAGGCTCAGAAGTCACCTAGTCTTACTTTGGTTATAGTTATAAGCCCACCTAACTTTAGGAGGAGAGTCAACATCACCCTGCAAGAAGAGCATGTGTGTAATGGGTAATATTGGTGCAGTCATTTTTAGACAATACAATCTGCCACTGTTAGCTATGGTTTTCATGTCCATGTTTACATATATGAAAACATTTTACCTAAAATTTTAGTTTGCCCCCCATACCCCACACTTTATAAAATTTTCCACGTAATTTTAAAGCTTTTTTAAAAAGTTTTTATTTTAGTTCCAGTATTTAACTTACAGTGTTAAACGTTAATTTCAGGTGTACAATATAGTGTTTCAGCAATTCCACACAACACCAGGTGCTCATCACAACAAGTGTACTCCTTAATCCCCATCACCGGTTTAACCCATCCTCAGTCTGTTCTCCATAGTTAAGAGTCTGTTTCTTGGTTTGTCTCTTTGTCCTCTTTGCTCATTTGTTTTGTTTCTTAAATCCCACATATGAGTAAAATCATAGGGTATTTGTCTTTCTCTGACTGACTTATTTTGCTTACTGTCTAGATCCATCCATGTTGTTGCATATGACAAGATTTCATTCTTATGACTAGTATTCTATAGTAGATAAATGTCAAAGCTTCTTTATCCATTTATCAAATCAGTGGGTACATGTGCTACTTCCATATCTTGGGTATTGTAAATTATGCTGCTATAAACATCAGAGTGCATGTATCCCTTTGAATTAGTGTACTTTGGGTAAATACCCAGTAGTGCAATTGCTGGATTTTAGGTTTAACTCTATTTTGAAATTTTTGAGGAATCTCCATACTGTTTTCCACAATGGCTGGACCAGTTTGCATTCTCACTAACAAGGTGAGATAGTTGATAGATGTTCATTTTTCTCCACATCCTCACCAACACCAGTTGTTTTTTGTATTGTTGATTTTAGCCATTCTGACAAGTGTGAGGTGATATCTCATTATTGTTTTGATTTACATTTCCCTGATGATCAGTGATGTTGAGCATCTTTTTATGTGTCTGTCGGCCATCTGTAATCTCCATCTTTGGAGAAATATCCATTCATGTCTTCTTCCCATTTTTTAATTGGATTTTTTGGTTTTTGGGCTTTGAGTTTTAAAAGTTCTTTATATACTTTGGATACTAACACTTTATTGGATATGATTTTGCAAATATCTTCTCCCATTCCATATATTGCCTTTTAATTTTGTTGATTGTTTTTCTTTGCTGTGCAACAGCTTTTTATTTTGTTGTAATCCTAAAGATTACTTTTGCTTTTTTCTTCCCTTGTCTCAGGAGACATATCTAGAAAAAAGTTGCTATAGCCAATGTCAGAAAAGTTACTGCCTGTGTTCTTTCGTAAGATTTTTATAGTCCAGCTCTCACATTTAGGTCTTTAATCCATTTTGAGTTTATTTTCATATATAGTATAAGAACTTGGTTTACATTCATTCTTTTGCATGTACCTGTCCAGTTTTTCCAACACCAAATTTGTTGAGGAAACTGTCTTTTTCTCATTGGATATTCTTGCCTTCTTTGTCAAAGATTAACTGACCATGAAATTGTGAGGAGTTTATTTCTGGATTTTGTATTCTGTTACATTGATTTATCTGTCTGTCTTGTGCCAGTACTATATTATTTTGGTTACTGCAGATTTGTAATATAACTTGAAGTCCAGAATTGTGATGCCTCCATCTTTGCTTTGCTTTTCCGAGATTGCTTTGTCTACTTCGGATTTTTTGTGGTTCTATACAAATTTTAGGATTGTTTATTCTAGGTCTGTGAAAAATGCTGTTAGTATTTTGATAGGGATTGCATTAAATGTGAAGATTCCTTTGGGTAGTATAGATACTTTAACGATATGTTCTTCCAGTCCATGTGCATGGTCTGTCTTTCCATTTATTTGTGTTATTTTCAATTTCTTTAATCAGTGTTTTATAGTTTCAGATTACATTCTTTCACTTCTATGAGTAGGTTTATATGCAGATATTTTAGTATTTTTGGTGCAGTTATAAATGGGATTGTGTTTTAATTTCTGCTGCTTAATTATTGGTGTGTAGAAATGGAACAGATTTCTATACAATGGTTTTGTATCCTACGACTTTACTGAATTTATTAACTCTAGCAGTTTTATTGTGAGTCTTGGGTTTTCTCGGAATAGTATTATGTCATCTGCACATAGTGAGGGTTTTACCTCTTTCTTACTGATTTGAATGTATTTTATTTCTTTTTGTTGTCTATTTGCTGAGGCTAAGGCTTCCAATACTAGACTGAATAAAAGTAGTGAGACTGGGCATCCTTATCTTGACTCCAAACTTAAGGGAAAAGCTCTCAGTTTTTCCCCAATGAGGATGATGTTAGCTATGGGTTTTCATATATGGCCTTTATTATGTTCAGATGTGTTCACTGTATACCTACTTTGTTGAGGGTTTCTATCATTAATGAATGTTGTACTTTGTTAATTTTTTTTTTTTGCATTTACTGAAATGATCATATGGTTCTTATCCTTTCTTTTATTAATATGGTATATTATGCTGATTGGTTGGGAAATCTTGAGCCACCCATGAAACTCAGGAATAAATGCCACTTGATAATGGTGAATGATTTTTGAAATGTATTGTTGAAGTCAGTATTTTGTTGAGGATTTTTCCATCTGTATGCATCAGGGATATTGGTCTGTAGTTCTTTTTTTTTTAGTGATGTCTTTATGTACTTTTGGTATCAAGGTAACCTCATAGAATGAACTTAGAAGTTTTCCTTCCTCTTATATTTTTTGGAATAGTTTGAGAAGAATAAGTACTATGTATTCTATAAACATTTGTAAATAGTAATCTATATTAAGTTGATAGTCATTTCATTTTGAACCCATTCTTTACTCCCTTCCTATCCATGTTTTAGGTATATAGTGTCATAATTTACACCCTTTTATTTTGGGAGTTTCTTGACTGATATGTTTATTGAAATAGTAACTTTTATTGCTTTTGTGTTTCCTGCCTTCTTACTGTTGTCACTTTTGGTCTTTCCTTTCTACTCAGAGTCCCCTTTAATATTTCCTGCAGAGTTGGCTTAGTGGTCATGAACTCTTTAGTTTTGTTTGGGGAACTCAGTGTCTTTTTCTATGCTGAATGATCATCTGGCTGGATATAGCATTCTTGACTGCAGATTTTTCCCAGTCAGCATATATTCCTTTTGAATACATCATGCCATTCCCTTCCAGCTTGGAAAGTTTGTGCTTAAAATGCCCCTAACAATCTTATGGGGTTTCTCTTGTATGTTAATGACTTCTTTTGTCTTGCTGCTTCTAAAATATTTTGTCTTTAATGAAATTTTGCCAATGTAATCACATTGTGTCTTGTTGTGGGCTTGCTTTTGTTGATGTTGTTTGGGGTTCTCTGTGCCTCCTGAATCCAGATATCTGTTTCCTTCCCCAGAGTAGGGAAATTTTCAACTATTACTACTTCAAATAAATTTATTACCCCCTTTTCTCTTTCTTTTCTGAGATTCTTAAAATACAAGTGTTTTTAAATTTAATGGAATCACTGAGTTTCCTAAGTTTATTCTTGTCTTGCATAATTCTTTTTTTCTGTCTTTTATTCAGTTTGATTACCTTCCATTCCTCTGTTTTCTGGCTCATTAATTTATTCCTTTTCTTCTTCCAGCCTTTTCATTCCATTAGTTGTATGTCTTATTTTGTTTATTGAACTCTTTATATTTGCTGTGTTATTCCTTAGCTCTCTGTTAAGGTTCTTACTCAAGTCTGCCGCTGTCTTCTCAAGTCTAGTGAGTATTTTATGATCATTGCTTTAAATTCTCTATTAGGCATTGTTACTTATATTTGTCTCACTTAAATATCTGGCCATCGCCATCTCCTTTTGTTTCATTTGGGAAAATTTCCTGTTTTCTCATTTTGTCTAAGTTTCTTTGTCTGCTTCAGTGGGTTAGAAACATCAGCATTTTCTGTTTTTGAGGGTAATGGCCTTATGAAAAAGAGGTCCTGTAGTACCTTGTAGTGTAGTGTTCCCTGATTTGCAAAGCCTGGCACTTCTGGGAATGCTGCTTTCACTCTTCTGTTGTGTCCTGGCTCCTATGTACCTCAGGTCAGTCATCTGCAGACATTCTTTTTGCCTGTTGTCAGCAGTGTTTGGTCCCTGACCTGAATGTGGTGAGTTTTAACTAGGTGTGCTCTAGTCTGCTTGTGAAATGAGACCTTTCACCACTGCCACCAGAACTGAGGCCCTGCATGACTCCTGGGTGGGGAGACATGGTGTTGGCAGGTGTTTGGGCTCATCTTCTAGAAACGGGGCCTGTCACTCTGTGACTGAGGCAAGGATGACTGGGAAGGACAGTTTCACTGCAGTGTTCCATGTGGGCTTTGTGTAAGCAAATTAGGTAGTGACTGTGGGCATTGCACTGTTTCCTGCAGCTGTGGGATTGTGCGTATGTTGAGGGGCAGGGCAGGGAAATGGCACCTGCCAGTTCTTCTTTTGCTGGAGTGGGCTCTCCGTGAATCCTGCCTCTCTCTGGGACACACTCTAAGATGAGTAAATAACTTCCCCACTGTGTGCCCCAGGTACTCTTCAGATCGCTGTTTCCCCTCCATGTCTGTGGACTCTTTGCCCTGCCTTCTCTTCAAGAAGCAGCCCCACTGCCTTTTCAGGCTCTATCTTTGAGCCAAGCCTGCTGACCTTTAAAACTCCAGGCTTTAAGTCCCACTGGTCACTCTTCTTGCTTTCTAAGCCATTTGCTATTCCCTTTGTGTGCTAGAGTGTCTCTCATTCTTTTCTGTGACCATGGGTCCCTCACCACCTCAGTGCCTGTGATCTTTTTCCCTCCACCTTTAGTTGGGGAGTTTGTTCTGCCTGTCTTCAGGTCGATTTCTGTGGTATTTATGATGGTTTGATAGCTATCTATTTGTATTAGTAGAACTAGACGAGCTTAGGGTCTGTCTGCTTTGCCACCATCTTCCCCTTCAACCTGTGTGCTCTTTTGTCCATATATAAAGTAACTGGTGGCCAACAGTTGTTAGTGTTCTGGTTTCCAGTTGAGATATATAAATGGTTAGTCCTTTTTTGGGGGGTAATGCATACTCCATCTTTTGTGGCTATCGCCAGTAATTCCTTTTCACTGCTATTCTTTATGAACCCTTTGTTTACTGCTCTGTATCTGCAAGAGTTTATACCTGAGAGGTAGTCTCCCTGAGTACCAAGTAAAATGAAGAAATTACAATCTTGTGAAAGTTCAAAATATCAAGATTATAAAGAAAGTGACAAACATCTTCTAGAAAAAAGAAACAAAAGTATATAAAATAGGAAGTGTGGATGCTATAAGGCAATAGAACATGGATACTATAAGACAGAGGGACAGTTTTATCTAAGGCTTAAAGAAAAATGAATTTTAACTTAGAATTCTATACCCCAGGAAACTATCAAAATATGAGGTCAGGGGGTACCTGGGTGGCTCAGTCGGTTGAACATCTAACTCCAGCTCAGGTCATGATCTCACAGTTTGTGGGTTCAGGGCCTGTGCTGACAGCTTGCTCAGAACCTGGAGCCTATTTCGGATTCTGTGTCTCCTTCTGTCTCTGTCCCTCCTTCATTCGTGCTCTGTTTCTCAGTAGTAAATAAATGTAAAAAAAATTTTTTAAAATATGAGGACAATATAGAGTCATTTTCACACATAAAAATGTGTAAAGAGAAATGAAGAGATCAATGACATTTATCTCTGAGATAATTGAGGTTGCTTTTTGTCAAAAGAAGCATGAAAGCCAAGAGAAGACACAACTAGTGCAGCTTACCAAAAAGTCCAATGAGTACAAAATCCAGATGACATTTGTGCAGCAGGAAATAGGAACAATGACACCATATTAAAGTAAGAATTCAGTTATGTCCAAGAAGATTGGAATAAAAATCAATAAATGAGAGGTAATAACAGGCAGGATAATATTGAGACTCATTGAATATATTTTTTTCTTATTAAAACAACAAAGATGGTCATAGGGTTTAGGAAATACAAAATCGGTAAGAAAATTAGTGTGCAGATATTAAGTAAACTTAAATAATATGATTTTGATAAATTAATGGGATATAAGAAAAGAGACCCCTGACCTTGAAGTAGCATTTCGAGAAGGAGATGTAACCTGAGTACGCTTCTTGGTTCTGTTCTGAATGGTATTCATATAAACTCTGATATTGTACATGCTGTATTTAATTTTTTTTAAAAAGAATTACCTTTATATCTAAAGTATATAAGTCTTAGTTATAGTTCTAGAAAATAACCTAAATTTTACTAATCTAAAAAACAATTTTAAAAAGTAGATATGAGAGGCACCTGGGTGGCTTAGTCGGTTAAGCGTCCGACTTTCGCTTGGGTCATGATCTCGCGGTTCGTGGGTTCGAGCCCCGCGTCGGGCTCTGTGCTGACTGCCAGCTCAGAGCCTGGAGCCTGTTTCAGTCTGTGACTCCCTCTCTCTCTGACCCTCCCCTGCTTACACTGTCTCTGTCTCTCCTAGAATTAAAAAAATAAATAAATAAATAAAAAATAAAAAGTAGATATGATAAGCTGGGAAGGACATGTGTAATTGCTACTACTAGAATGTTTATATAGCAGCTCTCAAACTTTGTTACATTTTAAAATAGCCTGGGAGCTTTCAAAATCTTGATGCCCAAACTATATCAAACCACATCTTAACAATTAAAATTTTTGAGGATGGAACATAGGCATCAATTTATTTTTTTTGTTTTACATTTGCCAGTTGATGCCTAGGTATAGTCAAACTGAGAACTATGATCCAGGTTCGTGAACTAGAAGAACTAGAATCTGAAAGATACACTCAAAAGTTACATATGTGACTACTAGTAGAATCATTCTAATAATTGTCATCATTGGTAAAAAGGAGTTGGTGAAGTAGGAGGTTGTTAGAAGTGAGCCAAATTTTCGTTAGTGGGAAGTCACAGCTTCTTTAATAGTGGGGTATGGTGACCAACCAAGAGTCTGTATTTTGTTAATCTTTAAGTTCATCTGTTAGGTATTTTATTTTACTTTCAAAAAGGAAATACTCCTTTAGTCATGTTACTAATTTTATGAATATCTGTACCATCTTTTCTCATAGATTGAGTGAAGAGCTAGATCAGTGAAGTCATTGTGAATAAACTATTATCTGGATGTTAAAATCAACTTCAGATGGCAAACATAGTTTTACATTTTTTAGTGAATAGGTACAATTTTGTATAAAAGATATTTTAACAAATGTAGTTTTCTTTGACAAACATTTTAGACACAAGTTTACATGTTAATATTCTTTAGATTATTGAAGTCATTTATCTTTCTTAGCAAACACCATGGGCAGAATCTCAACTCTTTTAATGCAAGGTACCAAATGATTATGGTTTTTAAGTTTTACAGTAATAGGAATGTAAATATAGTATAGCCTTTTTCTTCTCTAATTGCCTCAGCATTGCATCAACCTTGGCCATGCATATGAATCCCCTGAGGAGTTAAAAAAAAATTAGTCTCCTGTTTTTAAAAGTTATTCATTAAAGTGTCAACGGGAACCTAGTGCTTGGACTTCAGAGATGTAATTCTAGTCGGGACAGAATTAAAGATTTTGAATTTATGATTTTCAGGTTTCTAGAGTCAATAGATACTATCTGAAGCTGATGAATAATGAAATTGCAAATATTCATATTAATATTATCAAGGTTGCCTTTCAGTAGTAGAATTAGGACTAGGGGTGAGGATGGATAAAAGTGGAGACAGTTGCTTTTCTGTATAAACTCTTTTGTACTATGTGCTTTCTAAAAATAGGGATGACTGGCTGGCTCAGGCGGTTAAGCATCCAGCTTCGGCTCACATCATCATCTCATGGTTCATGAGTTTGAGCCCCGCGTCGGGCTCTGTACTGACAGCTTGGAGCCTGCTTTGGATTCTCTGTCTCCCTCTCTCTACAACCCCCCTCATTCTCGCTCGCTCTCACTCTCTCTCTCTGTGTCTCTCAAAAATAAATAAACATTAAAATAATTAAAAATAAAAACTATGCACATTAACTACATTAAGAAATTAATGGTTTTAAAAGTATTATTTTTCCCTCATAATTTAAAATAATAAAATGTTCTTTATAGGAATCAAAATATATAAAATCAGTAAGTTAAGTGTCCTTATTTTGTATTAAAACTAATTCGAACTAATTCTACTCTATTGACTGAGCCAGCAGGGTGCCCTGAATTTACTTTTTAGATTAATATTTTTACTCAAGTAGATGGCTTGTTTGATAAGTACCCTCATCATAAGTGAACAACTGTATTTCACAGAGAACACTCCTATATAACCAGCATTCAGGTCAAGAATTATATATTGCCTGAGCCCAAGAACTTCAGAGTGTGCTATCTTCCAGTAACTGTTCCTTCCTCCCCCACTGTCCGCTCTAGCCAAAATTCTAACTTTGAACATCACTGGATAGTTTTCTTTCTTTCTGAACATTATATAAGTGGACTAGTATACTATGCACTCATTTGTCTCTGTCTTCACTCATTGAGCAGTGTATTGGTGAAATTTATTTTGTCATATTGGGTAGTTGTAGTTTGTTCCTTCTCATTGCTGTATGAGATAAGGATATGTTACAATTCATTTATCCATTGTACTGTTGATAGATATTTATGTTCCCAGTTTTAGATTATATGAAGATTACTACTGTGAATATTCTTCTGTATAGCTTTTCTCTTAGTAGATTTTCATAAAATTTAATTTTAGGAGCTATTGACAAGAAAATTGCAATGAAATATTAAATGATTTTGAAAATAAGCATGAACTTAGTTTTTCTTTCACAAAAGACTTATGTGTAGTTTTTTTTAAAGACTGTTATTTTTTTTTAAGTTTATTTATTTATTTTGAGACAGAATTCCAGACACGCTCCATTTTGCCAGTGCAGAGCTGGATGCAGGGCTCCACTTTACAAACTGTGAGATCATGGCCTGAACCAAGATCAAGAGTCAGAGGCTTAATTGACTGAGCCACCCAGGCACCCCTAAAACAAAAAAAATTTTAAGTAGTCTCTACATGCAGCATGGGGCTCAAACTCAAAGCCCCAGAATCAAGAGTTGTATACTCCACTGTCTGAGCCACCCAAACACCCCTAGACTTGTGTGTGGTTTTAAGAAGGCATATTCATCACGCACCTCTATTCAGTTTCTTTATGGATAGTGAGACTTGGACTAATTCGTATTTTACCTTTTAAATAAATATGTCATTTGGCCTTTGAAGTACACTTGGTATGAAATGGTAAAGCAGGATTGGAGATAGTAAAGCTCTGGGGGTGTATACATTTACCTGTGTCTCCTCAGATCTGTGACTAGCCTGGGAGCTAATGATCAAAGGATAAAGAGTAACAGGCTTTGATTCTGATACCTGAGCTATAAGGCATATTCTTTCTTTCAAATATTCACTTCTAGTACTATCTTCTGAGATGTGTCATGCCACCATTTTTGCTGATGAACTGACTGTATCCCTCTGGTTAGCTCAACTCCCTACCTATCCACTTGTCCACAATCTAATATCCCCAGATATGCTATCTCTCTCTGGCTTTACCCTTTACTCCTAGTTCTAATTCATCTCTTCAGCCTTTGCACCATTTAATCTTATCTTTGTTGATTTATAACTTTCCTATTTCATCTTACAGGCACCTATTTGATGCTGTTCCCCTTCCCAAACTATCTGCACAGATAAATTAACAGGCAGGGGACTCCTATCTGCCTGTCAATGTTCAGGGTATCTATAATATGATTCTTTATGGTCAAATTTGACTGAAATTGCCCTGGATCAATTTCCACCCCAAATTGTCTGTGCTTGACCAATTCATCAAGTTTTTTTTTTAGTTTAAGCCTAACAATTTCAGACTTCCACCAGTGTGAGCCTTTCTTGTGTGCTGCCTAATAGGAGAAAGTCCGTATGTCCCATTTTTGATCATCCTCATTTAACTCTGATTTATGTCAAGGTCCTTTATCTCAGAGGTTTCATTCCTCTTTAGCCACGTAGAATACCCAGTGATTTGCCTCAGTTTACCTAGACATGCCAGAATCCCAGCCCATGGTGCACAGGTTAGATCACCAACCGTTGACACTTGATATGATCTCCCCAGCTGTAAAATATGCTAAGTCTGCTGTGTCACCCAAGAATTTTTCCTTGGAGAGGGGAGAAGTAAGCACTTCAGTCTAGGTTGGACTTAATTTTCCAGAGGCACAAACTCCTAATGCCAAATAACTATGACTATTTGGAGTCAGAGAGTATTTTTCCTGGTCCACTGAAACAGTGACATAAAACATTCTTGCTAGCCTATGGGATAGAAACTTGGCCTCCTATTGAAGACATAACCCGTGAACGCCCCCCTCCTCACTTTTTCATTTGCGCTTATCTGCTTTTGATTAAAGCATTTCAGGTAAGACTTTCCTGCCTTTCACATGTTCCTCTTTGGGCTAACTGAAGCCTGGAACAGAAGAAGGGATGGAGGAATAGTAGATTTAAAGGTTAAGATGTACATCAGGACCCAGTTTTACCACCTATAAAAATATCTGGGATTCATAAATGTTGTCAATCCTCTTTGTCAGGTACCATTACCTCTTAAATCTACAAACTTCACCAAACGTTACATCCATGCTTTCCTAGTTGTGTCAGAAAATCTTTCTTATATAATCTCCTTTTACTGTAGTTTATAGATTTAGATTTTATCTTGATTGCTTATTCTGACTTTAAATTTAAAAAATTAATCTGTTTATTTAAATAACTATTAACCAAAATATAGTTGACATCCAATACTATATGAGTTTCAGGTATACAACAGTGATTCCACATTTATATATATAACAAAATATTCACATGCTTAGTTACCATCTGTCACCATACAAAACTATAACAATATTACTGACCTTATTCCCTATGCTATGCTTTGCTTCTTCATGATTTATTTAATGTATAACTGCAAGTTTTTCCTCTTAATCTCCTTTTACTTATTTTGCACAGTCCCCCAACCACTCCCTTTTGGCAACCACCAGTTTGTTCCCAGTATTTATGATTCTGGTTTCTGTTTTCTTTCATTTATTTTGTTTTTTGTATTCCATATATATGTGAAGTTGGTATTTGTATATTTCTGTCTGACTTATTTCACTTAGCATGATACTCTCTAAGTATACCCATTTTGTTGCAAGTGCAAGATTTCATTCATTTTTATTTTTTCACTGATTATATCACAGAATGATACTTTATTATCTTTATTTATTTACTTTTTTTTTTTTATTTTGCTCAAGTATCACTGACATACAATGTTTGACTAGTTTCAGGTATACAACATAGTGATTCAAAATTCTGCATGCTGACTCTCCACAATAGCTAAAACATGGAAAGAGCCTAAGTGTCCATCAACAGATGAATGGATCAAGAAGAAGATGTGGTTTATCTATACCATGGAATACTACATGGCAATGAGAAACAATGAAATCTGGCCATGTGTAGCCACATGGATGGACCTTGAGTGTGTGATGCTGAGCGAAATAAGTCAGGCAGAGAAAGACAAATATATGTGTGCACGTATAGGAGGATTAGGAGGAGCTTAACAGAAGACCAAGGGGGAGAAGAAGGGCAGAAATGGTGGGGGAAAGGGGGAGAGGCAAACCATGAGAGACTCTTGAATGCTGACAAAAACTGAGGACTGGTGGATGTGGGGGGGAGGAGGGGTGGGTATGGAGGAGGGCACTTGTGGGGATGAGCACTGGGTGTTATGTGGAAACTAATTTGACAATAAACTATTTGTAAAAAAAAAAAAAAAAAAAAGTTTTGACTTCAAAAATTCTGCATGCTGTGCTCACCATGATAAGTGTGGTTATCATCTGTCATATAGCATTACAGTATTATTGATTATATTGATTATTGATTATATTATATTGATTATAAAGTACTTTTCTTTCCTTATTTATTAACTTATTTTGCTTAGCATAATGGTCTTTAGTTCTATCCATATTGTTGCAAATGGCAAGATCTCATTCTTTCTAATGGCTGAGTAATATTCCGCTGTACCACAACTTCTTAATCCATTCTTCTATTGATGGACACAAGTGGCTTCCATATCTTGGCCATGGTACGTAATGCTGCATAAAAATAAGGGTGCATATATGTTTACAAACTAGTGTTTTTGTTTACATTAGGTAAATACCCAGTAATGGAATTACCAGTTCATATGGCATTTTTAATTTTAATTTTTTGAGTTATCCTCCATACAGTTTTCCCTAATGGCTATGCCAATTTATATACTTAACAGCAGTACATGAAGGTTCCCTTTTCTCTACATCTTGTTTTTTCTTGTCTTATTGATACTATCATTTTTGACTGCTGTGAGGTAACATTTCATTGCAGTTTTGATTTGTATTTCCTTAATGAGTAGTGATGTTGAACATCTTTCTTTGTGTCTGTTGACTGTATGTCTTTTTGGGAAATGTCTATTCATTTGGAAAAATGTCTGTGAACTTTTCATTTTGTTGATGATTTCCTTTGCTGTGCAGAAACCTTTTAGTTTGATATAGCCCCATTTGTTCATTTTTGGGTTTTTTGCCCTTATCTAGGGAGACCTATCCAAAAAATATTGCTATGACACATGTCTGAGATTTTACTGCCTATGTTTCCTTTTAGGAGTTTTATGGTTTCAGCTCTTACATTTAAATTTTAAATCCATTTTGAGCTTATTTTTGTACATGGTATAAGAAAGTAATCCAGTTTCATTTTCTTTATATAGCTGTCCACTTTTCCCAACATCATTTTTTGAAGGGTCTCTCTTTGTCTCCAGTGTATATTCTTTTTTTTTTTTTTTTTTTTTTAGAGAGAGAGAGTTGGGGAGAGGAGAGAGATAAAGAGAAGGTGAATGAGAGAATCTTAAGGAGGCTCCACACACAGTGTGGAGTCCAACATGGGGCTCAATCCCATGACCCTGGGATATCATGATCTAAGTCAAAATCAAGAGTCAGGCACTCAACCAACTGAGCCACCCAGGTGCCCTGAATCTATTACTTTTATGCAATGTAGTATTGAAAGTCCTAGCTACAGAAATCACACAACAAAAAGAAATAAAGGACATCCAAATTGATAAGGGAGAAGTAAAACTGTCATTTTTTTTTTTTGTGGATAAAATGATACTATATAAAAGAAACCCTAAAGAACCACCAAAAAACGATTAGACTTAATTAATATATTCAGTAAAGTTCCAGGATACAAGATGAATATACAGAAATATGTTGCATTTCTATAACTGGTAACAAACCAGCAGAAAGAAGTTAAAACAATCCCAGTTACAACTACATTAAACACACACACACACCCACACACCACCCTAAAAATGAATTTAACCAAGAAGGTCAAAGCCTTTTACTCTGAAAATTGTAAAACACTGATAAAAGAAATTGAAGACGACATATAATTGAAAATATATACCATGCTCTTTCAATGCAGAGCCTGCTTGGGATTCTTTCTCCCTTTCTCTCTGCCCCATCCCTACTCTTTCTCTCTTTCTCAAAATAAATAAATTAATTAAAGATTAAAAAAAAACCCTTTAAGAAGTGGAAGGAATTCTTCCAAATTCATTCTACAAGGCCAGCAAAAATTAGAAAAGATACTACAAAAAAAAAGGAAGAAAAGAAAATTATAGGTCAACATCCCTAATGAGCATGGACACAAAATTCCACAACAAAATATTATCAAACTGAATTCAACAATACATTAAAAAGACCATTCATCACAATCAAATGGAATGTATTCAGGCACGCAAGACAGTGCAATATCCATTAATCAACAAGATAAACCGCATTAGTAAAATGAAATTGAAAATCATGTGGGGATAGAGGAACATACCACAACAGAAAGGCCGTGGTGAACAAACATTATACTCTGTGGTAAAAAGCTGAAAGCCTTTCCTCTAAGATTAGGTAGGAAACAAGAATGCCCACTGTTGCCACTTTTATTCAACATAATATTGGAAGTCCTAGCCAGAGCTAATATCACACTCAATGATGAAAAGCTAAAAGCTTTTCCCTTAAGATCTGGATTAAAGTTAATCAATTTTATCATTTCAAATAACAAGCTCTTTGTTGTAGTCTTCTTTTCTTTTCTAATTCTTTTTTTTTTTTCAGTCTCTATTTCATTTGTTTTCACTCTGATCTTGATGATTTCATTCCTTCTACTAACTTTGGGCTTTGTTTTTTTATTTACTTGTCTGTTTTTCCTTCCTTTAGGTGTAGATTAGATTGTTTATTTGAGATTTTAGTTGTTTCTTAAGGTAAGCTTGCATCACTATAAACTTCCCTCTGAGAACTGCTTTTGCTGCATCCCAACAATTTCAGAAAATGTTATTTTCATGTTCATTTGTCTCCAATTATCCTTGATTTCCTCTTTTCATTTCTTTGTTGACTCATTGTTTGGTGCATATTGTTTACTTTCTATGTGTTTCTGATTTTTGTTTGTTTTCTTTTTCTTCTTTATTTTTTACAAATAGTTTATTGTCAAATTGGTTTCCATATAACACCCAATGCTCATCCCTACAAGTGCCCTCCTCCATGTCCATCTCCCCCCTCCCCCCCCCCACATCCATCAGTCCTCAGTTTGTTTCTCAGCATTCAAGAGTCTCTCATGGTTTGCCTCTCTCCCTTTCCCCCATTTCCGCCCTTCTTCTCCCCCTTGGTCCTCTGTTAAGTTCCTCCTAATCCTCCTATACGTGCACACATATGATATTTGTCCTTCTCTGCCTGACTTATTTCGCTAAGCATAACACCTTCGAGGTCCATCCATGTTGCTTCACATGGCCAGATTTCATTGTTTCTCATTGCCATGTAGTATTCCATGGTATAGATAAACCACATCTTCTTGATCCATTCGTCCGTGGATGGACACTTAGGTTCTTTCCATGTTTTAGCTATTGTGGAGAGTGCTTCTATGACCATTGGGGTACATGTGCTCCTATGCCTCAGCATTTCTGTATCCCTTGGGTAAATTCCTAGCAGTGCTATTGCTGGGTCATAGGGGAGTTCTATTGTTAGTTTCCTGAAGAACCTCCACACTGTTTTCCAGAGGGGCTGCACCCGTTTGCATTCCCACCAACAATGTAGGAGGGTGCCCGTTTCTCCACATCCTCGCCAGCATCTAGAGTCCTCTGATTTGCTCATTTTCGCCATTCTGACTGGGGTGAGGTGGTATCTCAGTGTGGTTTTGATTTGCATTTTCCTGATGAGGCTGGATGCTGAGCATCGTTTCATATACCTGTCTGGATATCTGGATATCTGGATTTCCTCTTTGGAAAAGTGTCTGTTCATGTCTTCTGCCCATTTCTTCACTGGGTTGTTTGTTTTTCGGGTGTGAAGTTTGGGGAGTTCCTTATAGATTCTGGATATTAGCCCTTTATCTGATATGTCATTTGCAACTATCTTTTCCCATTCCGTTCGTTGTCTATTAGTTTTGTGGGTTGTTTCCTTGGCTGTGCAGAAGCTTTTAATCTTGATGAGGTCCCAATTGTTTATTTTTGCTCTTGATTCCCTTGCTTTTGGGGATGTGTCAAGTGAGAAGTTGCTGCAGTGGAGGTCAAGGAGGTTGTTTCCTGCTTTCTCCTCTAGGGTGTTGATAGTTTCCTGTCTCACGTTCAGATCCTTTATCCATTTTGAGTTTATTTTTGTGCATGGTGTGAGAAAATGATCTAGTTTCATTCTTCTGCATGTTGCTGTCCAGTTCTCCCAACATCATGTGTTAAAAAGGCTGTCTTTTTTCCATTGGATATTCTTTCCTACTTTGTCAAAGATCAGTTGGCTGTATACTTTTGGGTCCAGCTCTGAGTTCTCAATTCTATTCCATTGGTCTATGTGTCTGTTTTTGTGCCAATACCATCCTGTCTTGATGATGACAGCTTTGTAGTAGAGGCTAAAGTCTGGGATGGTGATACCACCTGTTTTGGTTTTATTTTTCAGGATTACTTTGGCTATTCGGGATCTTTTGTGGTTCCATACGATTTTTGGATAGTTCTAGTTTTGAGAAGTATCCTGGTGCTATTTTGATTGGAATTGCATTGAATGTGTAGAGTGCTTTAGGTAGTAATGACATCTTAACTATATTTATTCTTCCTATCCATGAGCATGGAATGTTTTCCATTTCTTTGTGTCTTCTTCAATTTCCTTCATAAGTTTTCTATAGTTTTCATCCTACAGATCTCTTGTATCCTTGGTTAGGTTTATTCCGAGGTATTTTATGGTTTTTTGTGCAATTGTGAATGGGATCAGTTTCTTGATTTCTCTTTCTGTTGCTTCATTGTTGGTGTATAAAAATGCAACCAATTTCTGTACGTTGATTTTGTACCCTGCCACTTGGCTGAATTCCTGGATCAGTTTCAGTAGGCTTCTGGTGGAGTCTGTCGGGTTTTCTATGTAGAGTATCATGTCATCTGTGAAGAGTGAAAGTTTGACTTCCTCTTTGCCAATTCTGATGCCTTTGATTTCCTTTTGGTGTCTGATGGCTGATGCTAGGACTTCCAGCACTATGTTAAACAACAGTGGTGAGAGTGGACATCCCTGTTGTGTTCCAGATCTCAGGGGGAAAGCTCTCAGTTTTTCCCTGTTTGTTTTCTTTTTAGTTATCTTCTGGTTAACCGATTACTTTCATACCATTGATGCTTTATATGATTTCTGTCTTCTTAAATTTATTGAGACTTGTTTTGTTGCCTAATGTGATCTGTCCTGGAGAATGTTACATGCTCACTTGAAAAAAAATATGTATTCTGCTGTTTTGGATAGGATGTTCTGTATAAGTCTGTTAAATTCATCTGGTATAAGGTGACATTCAAAGCCACTGTTTTCCTGTTTTCTTTCTGGATAATCTATCCATTGATGTAAAGATATAACTTCTCTAGTACTGTTGCATTACTGTCAGATTCTCCCTTTCTTTCTGTTAATGTGTGCATTATATACTTAGGTGCTCTTATGTTGAGTTCAGGGATATTTACAATTGCTATATCCTCTTGTTGGATTTATACCTTTATCATTATATAATCCCTTGTCTCTTATTACAATCTCTGTTTTAAAGTCTATTTTATCTGATAAAAGTATTGCTATCCAGGTTTTCTTTTATTTCCCTTTGCTTAGAATATCATTTTCCATCCTTTCACTTTCAGTCTTTATTCCTGTTTAGGTCTGCAGTGAGTCTCTTGTAGGAGCAGGTACATGACTCTTGGGCTTTTTTTCTTTTTGTCCATTCATTCATTGTGTGTCTTTTGATTGAATCATTTAGCCCACTTACATTTCAAGTGATTATTAATAGGTATATATGTACTGCTATTTTGTTAAGTGCTTCCTGATTCTTTTTGTAGTTCTCTGTAACTTTCTTCTTATACGCTTCTTTTGTGATTTGATGACTTTCTTTAGTGTTATTTTTGGAGTAACTTTTCTTTTTTGCATACGTATCTATTGTGGATTTTTGATTTGTGATTAGCTTAATGTTCATATATAACACTTTATATATATAGCTATCTGTTTTCAGTTTATGGATGCTTAAGTTTGAACACATTCTGAAAGTACTACATTTTTACCTCCCCCTCCCTCGATATATGTATTTGATGTCATAATTTATGGCTTTTTATTTTGCCTGTCTCTTAACTAATTATTATAGGTAAAGCAAGTAGTATAGATATAATTAAACTTACTACTTTTGTCTTTTTACCTTCATAGTAGCTTTCTACATAATTGATCTATTATCTTTAGTGTATGTTTCTTGCATACTTTTCATCCTTTTAGTAATTTTTTTTTCTTTTCTGCTTAAAGAAGTCCCTTTAACATTTATTTTAGGGCTGGATTAGTGTGATAAATTCCTTTAACTTTTCTTTCTACGAAAGACTTTTTAGCTTGCCTTCACTTCTAGTATATGTGCTGCCGAAGCGAGCACAAGCTTGCCTTCACTTCTAAATGATAACCTTACCGGGTAGATTATTCTTGGTTATATGTTTTTGCCCATCAGCGCTTTGAATATGTCATGCCATTCCCTTGTAGCCTGCAAAATTTCTGTGAAAAATCAAGTGATAGCCTAATGGGGTCAGGGAGTCTTCTGTACATAACTAGTTTATTTGCTCTTGCTGCTCTTAAAGATTCTTTTTATTTTAGTTTTCTCACATTTTAAAATTTTATTTATTTATTTTTTGTAAGAGAGAGAGAAAGGGCACAAGCTTGAGCTGGGAAGAGGAGAGGGAAAGAGAATCTTAAGCCGGCATTACATCCAGTGCAGAGCCCCAAATAGGACTTGATTTCATGAATGTGAGATCATGACCCAAACTGAAATCAAGAGTCAGAGGCTTAACCAGCTCAGCCACCCAGGTACCCCATAGTTTTTTTTTTATATTTTATTTATTATGTGTCTTGGTGTAGATCTCTTTGGGTTCATCTTGTTTGATGCTATCCATGCTTATTGGAGTTGGCTGCCTGTTTCCTTCTTCAGATTAGGGAAATATTCAGCCATTATTTTTACAAACAAGTTTTCTGACACTTTCTCTTTCTTCTCTTTCTGAGAGCCCTATACTGTAAATGTTAGTATGCCTGATGTTGTTTCATGATTGGTCGTTTAACCTATCCTTATTATTTTTTTCAATGCATTTTTTTTCTTTTTGTTGTTTTGCTTGGAAGATCTCCACTAACATATCTTCAAGTTTGTTGAACTGTTCTACATCATCTAATCTGTTTTTGAGTCCTCTAGTGTATTTTTCATTTCAGTTATGGAGTTATTCAGCTCTAAGTGAATGTTTTCCATATTTTCACTGTCTTTGTTGATGGCCTTCGTGAGTTCAACCCCTCTTCTCTCAAGTCCAGTGAGCATCTTCATGATCATTACTTTGAATTCTTTATCAAATAGATTGCTTATCCCCATTTTGTTTAGTCATTTTCTGAGGGTTAGTTTCATTCTTTCACTGCAATATGATCCTCTGTGTTTTCTTTTTTGTCTGACTCTCTGTGTTTGTGACATAGGTCAGCTATGTCTCCTTATCTTGGAATTAGTGGCCTTATGTAGGAGGCATACCACAGCTCTCAGAAGCTCAATGCCCCCTGGCCACCAGAACCAAGCACTCCAGCGTTGTCCCCTGTGTGGGCTGCTGACTGCTGCAGTTGCACTTAAGGTTGGGGCTGGCTGCAGTGATTTGCCGTCACTGCCTAGGGCTGGTTATTGGGTGGGGTTGGTCTCCCAGTACAGCTGACTGAGAGGCCTTGCTGCAGCTGCTATTGTTGTGTTAGTGAATGTGTCCTCCCCTCAGAGGAGTTCCTTTGGAGCGGCAGGTGGTAGCTACTTTGAACATTGTTGTTTTGAGGGTTTGGTGGTCCCCAGTGAGGCTGCCCTCACCAGGTTTGATGAGGCAGGAGTTGCTCAGAGGGGTGCCTGCCAGGACAGGCTTGTGAGCTGGGTAGGTTCACAGGGGAAGTCCTACATGGGGCCAGTGGTCTTAGCAGGGTAGGTAGCTTCTGCATTGGGCTATGTAGGCTGAATGAGGAAAGAAAAATGGCACTTGCTAGTCATTCCTACAGATCTCTGCCCTTCTGGCATGCTCCCTAAAATTAGTTAATAAATCTCTCTCAGATGTGGCCCAGGCACTTTTCAAATGACTCCTGTGCTGTGTCTCAGAATGAGTGGTATTGTGTGATGGTCCTTTAAAAGTGGTGTTAGTTTCCAGTAGCCTTCTGGCTCCCCTGGAATTAGGCCCTGCTGACTTCCACAGCCAGATGTTGTGGGGGCTCCTCTTCCTGGTCCAAATTTCCAGGCTCAGAAAGGAGGGTGCTTGAGAGGGTGCTTGAAGTCCTTACTCCTCAGGGAGGACATCTGTGCTTATGGTATCTTCCCTGCTTGTGAGTCACACTGAAGGGAGTTTGGTTTCTGACCATTCCACTTGAAATTTTAGAGTACAAAGAAGCATTTTCAT
This sequence comes from Proteles cristata cristata, assembly GCA_017311185.1. NCBI lineage: Eukaryota > Metazoa > Chordata > Mammalia > Carnivora > Hyaenidae > Proteles > Proteles cristata. The sequence goes on from JAESUZ010002383.1 coordinate 1,347,681, forward strand.
TTTTACAACCTTTTAAGAACATTAAAAGTCCTCATTTTGTATCCTAATTCATATATTTGAATTAATGTTTATTTAGTTTTAAAATTCCTTTATAAATACTTGAATTCTTATTTTTTATTTATGGTCTATTGGGGATTATTTTTTAAAAATATTTTTATTTATTTCTAGGAGAGAGAGAGAGAGACAGCGCGAGCAGGGGAGGGTCAGAGAGAGAAGGAAGCACAGACTCTGAAACAGGTTCCAGGCTCTGTGCTGGCAGTCAGCACAGAGCCCGACGTGGGCCTCAAACCCACGAACCGCGAGATCATAACCTAAGCTAAAGTTGGACACCCAACCGACTAAGCCACCCAGGCGCCCCTATTTGGGATTATTTTGACAGTTATGATTCCACTGTGTAGTTGAGAGATGTGGATAGGTATTATTTTTGTATCTTCAGTTTTCTGCTACTTTCATATTCTTATTTTAATATTTTCCTGTTACTTTTGTAATTTCAAGGAAGAAGACTCACTGATCTTCAAAATTACTTGATTGTTGTCTTTTCATAGCTTTATAAATAATCTCAGTAATTAATCATGTTGACATCTTTATTTCTAGTACAGTAATGGTTTATTTATTAAAAATTTTTAAGGACAAGTTTACTGAACTGTAATTTGCATATAGTAAAATTCACCTTTTTAAACTGTGCAATTAGTGTGTTTAGATAAATGTATACAGTTCTGTAACCACCACCAAAGTCAAGATAGAGAAGACTTCATTATCCTATGAAGTTCCCTTGTGCCCCTTTGTGAACATTCCTTTCTTGCAAACCTAACTTTTCACAACAACTAATTTATATCCCTATAATTTTGTTTGTTCTAGATTGTCACATAGATGGAGTCATACAGTGTATAGAATTTTGTGCCTGACTTCTTTCACTAACATAATACTTTTGATACTCATCCATTTGTTGAATATGTCATTTCCTTTGATTAGTGAGTGGTATTTCATTATATGGGTGTACCAAAATTTATCTAGTCATTTGCCTGTTGATGGATACTTTGGATTGTTTACAATTTTTCATGGCTGTGAGTAAAGCTACTATAAATGTTCACATACAGATTTTTCTGTGGTATTTTTATTTGTCTTGTGTAAAAACTTAGGAGTAGGTAGGATTGCTACGACATATGGTGAATTTGTCTTTAACCTTGTAAGTGACTGCTGTGCTGTTTTTTAACGTGGGTGTATATTTTTTATTTGCACCAACAAATATCTGAGGGTTCTAGTCACTCTGCATCCTTGCCAAGATTTGGCCTTTTATTTCTTTTTAATTTTAACCATCCTACTAATTGTGTAATGGTATTGTATAGTGTTTTAATTTACAGTTCTCAGATGACTAACGAGGTTGAGCACATTTTTGTGTACCTATTGGCCATCTGTTCATCTTTTTGGTGAAGTATCTATTTGGATCTTTTGCTCATTTTAATAATTATCTTCTTAATAAATTGTGTTATTTATATATTCTGCACACAAGTCTTTTGCTAGCTAGTACATCTTCTAGCCTGTGACTTACCCTAGCAGTGTCTTTTGAAGAACAGATGTTAATTTTGATGAAGTCCAATTTATCAGTTTTCTAGTAGTTTGTGCTTTTTGTGCCTTAAGACTAATTCAGCATCACAAAGATTTCTTCTGTTTTATTCCACAGATTTATAGTTTTATCTCTTACATATAGTTCTATAATACATTTCATCCTAAATTTTGTATATTTTTATATGTGCCATGAGTTAGTGGTTTGAGGGTTTTGTTTTGTTGTTTTCCATTTCCAGTTATTTTAGCACCATTTGTTGAGAAGACTGCTCTCTCTCCACCAAATTACTCCGATACCTCTGTTGAAAACCAATTGGGGGCGCCTGGGTGGCTCAGTCGGTTAAGCGTCCGACTTCCGCTTAGGTCATGATCTCGCGGTTCGTGGGTTCGAGCCCCGCGTTGGGCTCTGTGCTGACAGCCAGCTCAGAGCCTGGAGCCTGCTTCAGATTCTGTATCTCCCTCTCTTTCTGACCCTCCCCTGCTTACACTGCCTGCCTCTCTCTCTCTCTCTCTCAGAAATAAATAAAACATTTAAAAAAAAAAAAAGAAGAAAGAAAACTAATTGACCATGTATATGTGGGAGTATTTCTCTGTTCTGTTCTGTTGTCATATATCTATCTTTCGACAAACATCACATTGTATTGATTATTAGAGCTCTATAATAAGTCTTAAAATTGGTTTCTTCTTACCATGGGAAACCTTTCCATCTATAGTTTCTTCCCGTTGGTCCTATGAGCCTATTGGTCCTATTATTCTAGAATGTTCTTTAGAATAAGATTACCTCGTACTTTATATGACAGCCCTTTATCTATTTGAATAAATAAATGTTCACCATTTTAATTTGGACTAAGCCTTCATAGGCTTGAGGTCTTTTAAAACTAGGACATTTTGTCTATCAAAAGAATGAGAAGCTCAGTAAATAATTGTTGAATTGAACTCTATCTGAAATAATTGTTCATTAATATCTGTAAAACAGGTTACTTGAATTCAGTGTAATAAAAAAAGCTTAGTTCTTATGACATAAATTTCATTAGGAAACTGTGGTTCTCTTAATCAAGAAATACATCTTTCTGGACAATTGCACTGTAACTGGTTTTGCACCTTTTTTACTTTCCAGATTTAGACATTGACTATTAGGTCATTTTCATATTCTGTGCTCGGCATTGGTTGGGCTAATTCAGTATGAAAGCTCGGCTTCCTTTAGTTAGGAATCTTAAAAAGAAGTGTTTATATATATAATGTCTTTCCTCCTTATTTTCTCTTTTCATTCTTTACACATTAGGTATTGGATATCTTGATTTGGTCCTCTAATATTTTTCCTCTTTTTTATTTCTTTTTTGAATTCATTATCTTTTTGCCATTTTTTGTGGGGTTTTTCCCCAACTCTGTCTTCCTGTTCTGTTAAGCTTTTGACCTCTGGTATTATTTTTTAATTTTCAAGAGCTACTTTTTGTTCTCTGAGTATTTCCTCTTACTAGCCTTCTGTTCTTGCTTCATGGGTGAAGGATATTAATGACGAATTTTCCTGTATTATTTTTTTCTTTAAATAGTTACTGTTTCCTTCAACTTGCTTTCTCTTAGCAATGGTTTAAGTATTATCTGCCTTTAATATTATTGGTTGTTCTTAAATGTCTAGTGATCTTTCTCTGTCTAGTGATACACTCTGCTTCACTCTATCCAGAGGATAAACGTAGACTTTTGTTAGGGTGTGGAGGGACATTGTATCAAGTAGGGGATCTGGGAGCTTAATTGTTTCACAAACTTTTAACTAATCATCTGTTATTTTCCCTATTTTACCCTATTTACAAAAGTACCTGATTCTGCCAGTTTCTGAGCTCTTTGGGGGTTCTTCACTGCCAGTCAAATTGCTTTGCAGCTTTATTTTCTGCTGGAGTAAGGTTTCAACTGTTAGGACTGCTAAGGTACTTTTCAGTTGTTCATCTGGTTTAACCAGATGACATGGTGACATGTCATGTAGGTGACATTATATATGAAATTTGTTTGTTGTTTTCTCCTTCTGTCTTAGGGGTTTATGTTTTTTAAAAAAAATTCATTTATTGTCATGTTAAGATGGATTCACAGTGATGAAAAATTTCTAGTTAAATACAGCATTTGAACATATTTATGTAGCTTTGCTCCTTATTAAAATTTCTCTATAATTAGAAATCTTTCGGGGCGCCTGGGTGGCCTAGTCGGTTAAGCGTCTGACTTTCGCTTAGGTCATGATCTCGCGGTTCGTGGGTTCGAGCCCCGCGTCGGGCTCTGTGCTGACTGCCAGCTCAGAGTCTGGAGCCTATTTCAGAGTCTGTGTCCCCCTCTCTCTCTGACCCTCCCCTGCTCACGCTGTCTCTCTCTCTCTCCTGGAAATAAATAAAAATATTAAAAAAAAAAAAAAAAGAAATCTTTCTTGATTTCTTCAGCCAAAAATCTAATTCTAATATGAGGTGGTTCTTTTTTTATGGTGTAAATCTTTGTTTTCATTAGTAACTTTGATTACATGTTTGGAATACAGTGAGCCTCCCTTGCCTGTTTCCTACTGCATTCTTGCTAATGTGTTGGTGGCTATACTTTCAATAGTATACTCTATTGCCATAAATACCTAGAAAAAGAGTGAGGCTGAAGTTACTATTTCACCTTTTTCCCTTCCTACACCAGATATATAGAGAAGACATACATACTCACAGTCATTGTTCTCCTCTGCACAGAAGTGGCTATTTCACTGTATCTTGCACATTCATACTTCTGGTATCTTTTGAGAGTTGCGCTATTAAGCATCATGGCCGTTTTACATGCTTATTCTTAATTTTCATCTCTTGGTTTCTGATTCTTGTTTTCTGCTGCTAAGGGCATCAAGTTCTGTGATACACATTTTATTGCTTTATTTTACCTGTATTATTCTCTCTTCCTTTTATTTTTATTTATTTTTAACTTTTTTTTAAATTTTTTTTTATTTATTTCTAGGAGAGAGAGAGAGACAGCATGAGCAGGGGAGAGTCAGAGAGAGTGGGAGTCACAGACTGAAACAGGCTCCAGGCTCTGAGCTGGCAGTCAGCACAGAGCCCAATGCGGGGCTCGAACCCCCGAACCGCGAGATCATGACCTAAGCGAAAGTCAGACGCTTAACCGACTAAGCCACCCAGGCGCCCCTTCTCTTCCTTTTAAAAAGAAAATTTTCTCTTTGTCACTTCCTTTATTGATCATTTCTCCTTCAATTTCTTTTTTTTTCTTTTCTTTTTTTTTTTTTTAATGTATAACGGCTGACTGTCATGGATCTAACCAGCCAATTAAAGTATTTCCCCTACAGTGGTGAAAACCAGCTTAATGTATTGGGTGTACTTCCTGAATCTTTAGTTGTCACTGTTGCATTGGTTGGTTGTTTCATTTCTAAAGTAGACCTCTTTATTATTAGAATTAGTTGAGAAGGGCCTATGTCTATAATTGATAGGGGTTTTAAAAGCTATTTCCATTTATGGGATGCCTGTGTGGCTCAGTTGGGTATCAGACTCTTGATTTTGACTCAGGTCATGATCACAGGGTCATGGGATCAAGCCCCAAGTTGGACTTCACACAAAGCATGGAGCCTTCTTAAGATTCTCTCTCTCTCTCTCTCTCTCTGCCCCTTTCCTCTAAAATAACTTTTTAAAAATTCCTTTTATGGGCTTTAGTGGTAATATATATACATATGGAACAACCCTAGAAAGGCATCAAAGATATTACAGTGAGATGTTTCCTTTTCCTTTTCACCTACTCTCTAAGCCCACCAGTTTTCCAGTTTCTCCTCCTGCAAGTAACTACTGGAACCACTTTTTTTCAATAGCCCTTTAGAGGTCTCTGAATTTATAAGCATATATGCATATAGGTCAGAAATGTAATGTTTTCACTCTTGCCACCTCTCCTCAGCATTGCACTGGAATTCCCAGCTAGAACAATTAGGAAAGAAAAAAGATTAAAAAAAAAGATATCGAAATCCAAAAATGAAAAAGTAACATGGTCTGTTTGTAGTGACATGATTTCATATGTAAAAAGCCCTGAAAGACTCCACAGTAAAACTCTTAGAACTGAAATACAAAGTCATTAAAGATATAGGATACAAAATCAATATACAAAAATCATCTGCATTTCTATACACTAACAATAAACCATCAGAAAGAGAAAGTGAGGAAACAACCTCATTTATATAATAGTATCAAAAAGAGATACTTAGGAATAAATTTAAGGATATGACAGATTTGTACGCAGAACTATGAAATACATTGATGAAAGAAATTGAAGAAGACACAAATGAAAATATACCCTGTGTTCATGGTTTGGAAGAATTAATATTGTTAAAATTCCCATACTATCCAAAGCAATCTACAGATTAAATGCAACCTGTCAAAATTCCAATGATGTTTTTCACATAAATGGACAAAAAAAATCCTAAAATTCAGAAGACTTTGAGAAGCCAAAGCAGTCGTGAGAAAGTAGAACAAAGCTAGCTGAACTAATTCATACTTCTTTATTTTAAATTATAATACAAAGCTATTGTTTTCGGGCACCTGGGTGGCTTAGTCAGTTAAGTGTCTGACTCTTGATTTCAGCTCAGGTTATGATCTCATGGTTGTGAGACTGAGTTCCTTGTTGGGCTCCATACTAGGCATAAAGACTGCTTAAAATTCACTTTGTCCCTCTCCCCTTCCCCGGCTCATGCACTCTCACTCTCTCAAAAACAAAAATAAAGCCCTGAAAGCTATTTTTATCAAAACAGCCTTAAAAACAGAATAGACCAATGTAATAGAGTAACAGAATAGAGAGCCTAGAAATAAAATCCTGCATATACAGTCAACTAATTTTCATCACTATCACCAAAAATACACAATAGGGAAAAATAATGTCTTTAATAAATGGCATTGGAAAAACTGGATATCCACATGCAAAAGAATGAAATTGGATCCTTATCTTACCTCATATGTAGAAATCAGCCCAAAACAAATTAAAGACTCAAATAGAAGATCTGAAATTATAAAACTCCTAGATGAAAATATAGGACATAAGCTCCTGGACATTGGTCATGGCAATGATTTGTTTGTTTTTTTGTACTTCACAACAAAAATAAATGAATGGGACTACATGAAACTAAAATATTTCTGCACAGTAAAGGAAACAAAATGAAAAGGCAGTCTATGGAATGGGAGAAAATATTTGCAAACTGTATATCTATTAAAGAAAAGAAAATATAAAGGGTTTATATCCATATAATCAAGACCTACAACTGAATATCAAAAAAAAACAAATAGCCTGATCAGAAGATGTGGTATATATACACAATGGAATATTAACCAGCCATCAGAAAGAATGAAATGTTGCCTTTTGCAATGACGTGGATCAAGCTAGAATGTATTACAGTAAATGAAATAAGTCAATCAGAGAAAGACAAATATCCTATCATTTTACTTATGATTTTACTTACTATGATTTGTTAAGAAACAAAATAGATGTACATATGGGGGTGAAGAGAAGAAAGGGAAACTACAAGAAATTCCTTTTTTTAAAATTTTTATTTAATTTTTTAAAAAATTTGCATCCAAGTTAGTTAGCATATAGTGCAACAATGATTCCAGGAGTAGATTCTTTAATGCCCCTTACCCATTTAGCCCATCCCCCCTCCTATAACCCCTCCAGTATCCCTCTATTTGTTTTCTGTATTTAAGAGTCTCTTATGTTTTTGTCACCCTCCCTGTTTTTATATTATTTTTGCTTCCCTTCCCTTATGTTCATCTGTTTTGTATCTTAAAGTCTTCATATGAGTGAAGTTATATGATATTTGTCTTTCTCTGACTAATTTCGTTTAGCATAATTCCCCCTACTTTCATCCATGAAGTTGCAAATGGCAAGATTTCATTCTTTTTGAAGAAACCATCTTCTTTATTCATTCATCCATCGATGGATATTTGGGCTCTTTCCAAACTTTGGCTATTGTCAATAATGCTGCTATAAACATTGGGGTACATGTGTCCTTTTGAAGCAGCATCTATATCCCTTGGATAAATACCTAGTAGTGCAATTGCTAGGTTGTAGAGTAGTTCTATTTGTTATATTTTGAGGAACCTCCCTACTGTTTTCCAGAATGGCTGCTCCATTTTGCATTCCCACCAGCAGTGCAAAAGAGACCCTCTTCCTCCACATCCTAGCCAACGTTTGTTGTTGCCTGAGTTGTTAATATTAGCCATTCTGATGGGTGTGAGGTGGTATCTCATGGTGGTTTTGATTTGTATTTCCTTGATGATGAGTGACGTTGAGCATCATTTCATGTGTCTTGGCCATCTGGATGTCTTCTTTGCAGAAATGTCTGTTCATGTCTTTAGCCCATTTCTTCATTGGATTATTTGGTTTTTAGGTGTTGAGTTTGAGAACTTCTGTATAGATTTTGGATACTGACCCTTTATCTGATATGTTATTTGAAAATATGTTCTCCCAACTAGAGGGTGTTATGCTGAGCGAAATAAGTCAGGCAGAGAAGGACAAATACCATATGTTTGCACATATAGGTGGATTAGGAGGAAGTTAATGGAGGACCGTGGGAGAGAAGAAAGGGAAAAATAGTTGGGGAGAGGGAGGAAGACAAACAATGAGAGACTCTTGAATGTTGAGAACAAACTGAGGGCTGATGGGAGTTGGGGAGAGGGAAAGGGGGGTGATGGGCATGGAGGAGGGCACTTGTTGGGATGAGCACTGGGTGTTATATGTAAACCAACGTGACAATAAACTATTTAAGAAAAATATATATTCTCCCATTCTGTCGATTGCCTTTTAGTTTTGCTGATTGTTTCCTTCACAGTGCAGAACCTGTTTATTTTGATGTGGTCCCAGTAGCTCATTTTTACTTTTCTTTCCCTTACCTCCAGAGACGTGTTGAGTAAGAGGTTGCTGCGACCAACTTTGATCAAGATCAAAGAGATTCTTGCCTGCTTTCTCCTTGAGAATTTTGATGGCCTCTTGATTTACATTTAGGTCTTTCATCCACTTTGAGTTTCTCTTTGTGTATGGTGTAAGAAAGTGGTCCAGGTTCATTTTTCTGCATGTCACTGTCCAGTTTTCCCAGCACCATTTGCTGAAGAGACCATCTTTATTCCATTGAGTATTCTTTCCTGCTTTGTCAGAGATGAGTTGGCCATGTGTTTGTGGGTCGATTTCTGGGTTCTCTTTTCTGTTCCATTGATCTGAGTGTCTGTTCTTGTGCCAGTACCATACTGTCTTGATGATTACAGCTTCATAATATACCTTTAAGTCTGGGATTGTGAGGCCTTCTGCTTTGGTTTTCTTTTTCAAGATTGCTTTAGGTATTTGGGGTCTTTACTGGGTCCATACAAATTTGAGTATTGTTTGTTCTAGCTCTGTGAAGAATGCTGGTGTTATTTTGATAGGGATTGCACTGAATATGTCGTTTGCTTGGGATAGTATTAACATTTTAACAATATTTGTCCTTCCTATCCAGGAGCATGGAATATTTTTCCATTTTTTTGTGTGTCTTCAGTTTCTTTCATAAGCTTTCTATAGTTTTCAGTGTATAGATTTTTCATCTCTTTGGTTAGATTTATTCCTAGGTATTTTATGGGTTTTGGCACAATTATAAATGGGATTGATTGCTTTATTTCTCTTTCTGTTGCTTCATTGTTGGTGTATAGGAATGCAACCAATTTCTGTGCATTGATTTTATATCCTGCTACTTTGCTGAATTCATGGGTCAGTGCCGGCAGTTTTTTGGTGGAATGTTTTGGGGTTTCCATATAGTTTATCATGTCATCTGTGAAGAGTGAAAGTTTAACCTCCTCCTGCCCGATTTGGATGCCTTTTACTTCTTTATGTTGTGTGATTACTGAGGCTAAGACTTCCAATACTATGTTGAATAACAGTGGTAGGAATGGATATCCCTGTCTTGTTCCTGACCTTAGGGGGAAAGCTCTGTTTTTCCCCTTTGAAGATGATATTAGCATTGGGTCTTTCATATATGGCTTTTAAAGAAATTCTTAATGATAGAGAACAAACTGAGGGTTGATGGAGAGAGGTAGGTGAGAGATGGGCTAGATGGGTGTTGAGTATTAAGGAGGGCACTTATGACAAGCACAGAGTGTTATATGTAAGTGATGAATCACTGAATTCTATTTCTGAAACCAGTATTACACTGAAACCGATATATTAACTAATCAAAATTTAAATTAAAAAATGCTTTAACTGGGAAAAATGGGCTAAGAACTTGAATAGGTATTTTTTAAAAAGATGTACATATAGCCAATATGTATATGAAACATTCTCAACATCACTAATCTTCAGGAAAATACAAATTAAAATCACAATGAGATAATGCCTCATACCTCCTAGGAGAGTTATTATTAAAAAGTTAAAAGATTTGGGGCACCTGGGTGGCTCAGTCGGCTAAGCGTCTAAGGCTCAGGTCATGATCTCGTGGTCTATGGGTTCAAGCCCCACATCGGGCTCTGTGCTGACAGCTTAGAGCCTGGAGCCTGCTTCAGATTCTGTGTCTCCCTCTCTCTCTGACCCTTCCCTGCTCATGCGCTGTCTCTCTCTGTCTCTGAAAAATAAATGTTAAAATTTAATTAAAAAAGTTAAAAGATTTAATAAGTATTTGTGATGATGTGAGAAAAGGGAACCTTTGTACAGTGTTGGTAGCATTGTAAATTGGTGTAGTCATTATAGAAATTATTAAAAAGAGAACTACCTTATAATCCAGCAATCACAGTTCTGCTTATATATCCAAAGGAAATGAAATCACTATCTGACAGAGATATTTGCACTTCGATCTTCATTGCAACATTGTTTATGGTAGCAAAGATGAGATAGCGATTGTCAATAGATGATTGGTAGAGAGAATGTTGGTGGTTTATACACACACACACTGGAGTATTATTCTACCTTAAAAAAGAAGTTAGTCTTGCCATTTGTGACAGTGCAGCTGAAAAGAAGACAATATGCTAAGTGAAATAAGCTAGACATAGAAAGACATCTAACTTATCTGTGAAACCTAAGAAAACATCAAACTCAAAGTAACAATAGAATGGTGGGAGAAAAGAGATGTTTATCAAAGAGTACAAACTTTCAGTTGTAAAATGAAGAAGTTCTGGAAACCTAAAATACAGCATACTGACTAAAGTTTTTAATATCTTGTTGAAATGTTGAGAGTAGATTTCAAGTGTTCTCACCACATACACACAAAAAAAATGGTATCTTTGCACAGTGATGGATATGTTAATTAAGTTCAGTGTGGTAATCATTCCCTGTGTGTGTGTGTGTGTGTGTGTGTGTATCAAAAAATCTCATTATATGCCTTAAATATGAATAATTTTTGTCAATCATACTAATGTAAAGCTGGAAAAATATAGTGGGCTTTTTTTAATGTTTATTCATTTTTGAGAGAGAGACAGAGCACAAGTGAGAGAGAGAAGGAGATACAGAATACAAAGAAGGCTCCAGGCTCTGAGCTGTCGACACAGAGCCCTAGGCAGCCTCAAACTCAAGGACTGTTAGATCATGACCTGAGCCAAAGTCAGATGCTTAACTGACTTAGCCACCCAAGCATCCCAGAAAATACAGTGTTTTTACACTACAACCTCAGATAAATATTAGATTTTTAAGGGTACATTCAACAGGTAAAATGTTACATATGCCATCAACTAAAATTCACAGATCTTTAAAACATGTACCGTGTTGGGGAAATAAGACCACAGACTCAAGACTTAGAGTAGCAGTTACTAAGTTGGCATCCAGGAAGTAATGGCGATGAGGACATATAAACTATACCTCACCTCAGGTCCTAAATTGTTTTTTTATACACATTCAATTTATATTCTTGAAAGAAAAGCATACAAGATTAGGCAGCGAATCTTTTTCTAGGCACAGTAAGTCACAAGATAATGATGTCAAAATGTTGTTAAGAAATGTTATATTGCTTAATATTATGCTGTTCACTTATAATTGAGTTGTACTTTTAGTGCTATTTGTAAAGAATGCTGATAATATGCTTTTGAAAGAGAAAGATCTCAGTATTTGGCCAGAGGAATTGAAGCACAACATTTTTTCAGTTTGAGACTATTTTTTCTCTAATTAGCTGCCTCTGGTGACATTATAGCTTTTATATCTGTAGGATGTGATTTCTTCCTCAGCTATTATTTTGTGTTTCCTCAATTCTGAATTTATAACAGTTCTGTATTTATACTCAAGCAGAGTTCTTTGAACTTAGTCCTATAAAATTACATCCATTGGTATGGGCTTTATTCACTTTTCTGAAAAATCCACATTTTGTTTCTTCATCCATTGTTAACAGAAAGATTTTATTCATCAAGCTAAATTCATGACCCTGGCACTGCACCAGAAGCTTCCTTTAGGTCATTAATTCTTTTCATTTTTTATTTATTTATTTATTTTTTGAGAGAGAGAGGAGGAGGAGGAGGGAAGGGTAGAGGGAGAGAGAGATTTGTAAGCAAGCTCCATGCCCAGCCCATGCGGAGTTTGATCTTACAACTCTGGTGTAAGACCTGAGCCAAAATCAAGAGTCAGATGCTTAACCAACTGACCCAAGCCACCCAGGCATTCCTAGGTCATAAATTCTTAAAATTCTTTATATTTCTTTCCTTTAATAGATAGAGAGTTTGCAAATATTTTCTCCTATTCCATAGGCTGCCCTTTCATTTTGTCTCCTTTGCTGTGCAGAAATATTTTTGCTTGATAGAGTCCCATTCATTTATTTTTGTTGTCAAATACCAAAAAAAAAAAAAAAAAAAAAATCATCACCATGACTAATGTCCAGGAGCTTACATCCTATATTGTCTTCTAGGGGTTTTGTAGTTTCAGATCTTATATTTGAGTCTTTAATCTATTTTGGATTGATTTCTACGTATGAGATAAGACAAGGATCTAATTTAATTATTTTGGATGTGAATGTCTAGTTCATGAATATATTCTAAGATAGATAGAGATTGGCCAATTTTTTTCTATTAAGGGCCATATAGTAAATAGTTTAGACTTTCCATGCCATACAATTTCTGTTCCTACTACTTAACTTGGTCTTCATCTCACAAAGGTAGCCTTTAATAGTAAGTGTATGCATCAGTTGGATTGTATTCCAGTAAAACTTTATTTACAAAATAATTGATAAGCTGACTTTGGCCCATGGTCAAACTCTTGTTTTAAAGAAGTCAGAATTCTCATTTTGGGGCCGCCTAGGTAGCTTAGTCACCTAAGTGTCTGACTTTGACTCGGGTCATGATCTCATGGTTTGTGTTTGATGCCCACGTTGGCCTCTGTGCTGACAGCTCAGAGTCTGGAGCCTACTTCAGATTCTCTCTCTCTTTCTGCCCCTCCTCCACTAGAACTCAGTCTCTCTGTCTCTGTCTCTCTCTCTCTCAAAAATAAACAAATCTTAAAAATAAAAAAAAAATAGAATTCTCATTTTAATGATGAAGTACTTAGTTTTCTTCTGGATTATCTGAATAATTACATCAGTTATGTGTATATTTGGTGCTGTGTTTTTCATTTAGGATTAAATGAGGCATGTTTTCTCCTGCACACATGACAAATTATTATGAAATGGTAAATGAGTAGAGGTTTTTTTTTTTTTTTACAATAGTTAGAAGAGAGAAAGGTATAAGAATTGAGATATCACCTGAAACATGAGTGCATGCATGCATAACATCATACTAATGAGAGAACTGATTTTTTTAGCCTCCAAACTTTAAGCTTTCATTATTAGTAACTATGATAGTCAATATGAAATGAAGAATTTCTTTTCCTCTTAATTATATCCATAGTCATATACCTATTTAATACTGATGTGAATAAAACCTCAGAGTGACTTGATCTTTATGCAATAGAGCCTACAGTGTTTCCAAATCACTCTTACTTAAAATTGACCTTGGATTTTGTGGCAAAACCCGAAATTCCTTTCACAAATACCTTTTTCCCTTTCCCTCAGACAAAACCCTGGTTTGGGGTGGGGAGATGAGGGAGTGATCTATGTGACCAGCTAAAGCACTCTTTTCCAAACTCCATTTTCCCCAGGAGTGGTTATTTGATACAGTGTGGCCAAGGAGACACCAGTAGAAGTCACTGGGTGGTGATTCTGAGAAAGCTTGTTAAAATAGTGTCAACTCATTTGGCAAGTGCCCTTTTGTCCTCTCCCTTTTTTCCTGCATCAAACATTGCTGCCAAACCTGGAACTCTACCAGCTATCTTTTGACCTACCCTTAAGGAAAAGACAAGAAGATTGTAGAGGTGGGACACTTTCATGTTGGCTGCTGCCCCATTGTGGACTTACCTAACTCCAAACTTCCTGTTCAGGAAGGGGGTGTGGTGGAGGGTGAGAGGGAAAATAGTCCTATTTTAGCCATTGCTATTCGGCTTTTTATTATGTTCAGCTGGATTCAATATTCTCTTTTTTTTTCCCAATAGAATTTATTGTCAAATTAGCTTACATACAATACCCACTTCTCATTCCAACAGATGCCCTCCTCAATGCCTGTCACACACTCCCCACCTCCCCATCCACCTTTAGTTTGTTCTCTGTATTTAAGAGTCTCTTGTGGTTTGCCTCCTTCCCTCTCTGTAACTATTTTTCCCCTTCCCTTCCCCCATGGTCTTCTGTTAAGTTTCTCAAGATCCACATATGTGGACTCAATTCTCTATCCTTAAAAAAGTAAATTGAAACAGTATGATAGATAATAAATTAGATTGTTTCTATTTTGTGGTATATTCTTAGTTTTGGTAAATATGTTCTCATCTTGGAAATAGTTTCAGGTTTTATTAGCATATAATTCAATAAATCCAAAACCAGGCAAAAAAGGAATTCATAAATAATGGTTAGTGTTCTATTATATTCTGAGAGAGGCTCTCAATTTGTAATAAAGTATTTAACTTATTTCTCTATCTACCTGTCAACATTTAAGTATCACTGATGCACATGTCTTTACAAACAAAGCAATTTTTGTACTATGAAGCATTTTTACTACTTATAAAATCACTTTAGACTAGATCAAGCAGATGTGACTTACTCCTTAGTTCATTTTATATGAACTATATTTTGTTTATTTATAACTCTAATATATTCTCATGTATGTCTAATTAAGCCCTAAAATTTTTTCACTAATTGCTGTAGGAATAATGAACTTTGGAACTTGAAATTTTATAAACAAGAATAAAATAATTTATAAAAGCTAATATGTGACATAATGGCCCAGTGGGAGTTATTATACATCCTGAAACAAAAATAATTCTCTCAAAACAGCTGATACACACCTTTTCTTTTTTAAACCATCTAAGAGGATACAGAATTTTTTTCCAGTTTTTCTCTTATTAAAAAGTTATGGGGAGAGGCGCCTGGGTGGCTCAGTCGGTTAAGCCTCCAACTTCGGCTCAGGTCATGATCTCATGGTTTGTTCAGTACCATAACCCAAGGGTAAGACTCACAGACTCAGATCAGATGTTTAAATGACTCCTTTAGAAATTTTATTTTATTTTATTTTACTTCATTTTATTATATCTGGAGCTTATTAGCTTTAGTTTCAAATATCAACATGAGTAGTATGTCATAATAACTTCAAGATATCCGGGGTGGCAGGATATGAATCCTAAATATGAATCTGGAACGTATGCTAAAAGCCTTAGGTACAGATTTAGGATTCATATGGGTGGCATTTAAAACTAAGAGAATGGATGATAGCTTTAGGAAAAGAAGTAGAGCACAAAGAGAAAATGACTATAAAGGTTGAACACTGAACAGGGTGAGAGAGGTGTAGGCATGGAGAAAAGCGCCAGATGAAACCTAGGAGAAGAATTGGGAGCAGCTGGGAAGCCCAGGAGAGCTTTTCCAGGAAATGGTTGTTATTCCCAGACATGTGTGAAGAGGCCAAGCTAGATAAGAGATGAAGTTGAAGTATTTCTGACTGTATATACTTGTCATTTGCCAAAGCAGTGAAAAACAAGGTTTTGAAAAAAAAAAAAAATCCAGCCTGAATTTTTTCCTTTTCTATTTCATCATGTTACAGTGGTATATTGTACACTTTTAGAATTTTACATGACATTAAGAAAGGTTAAATTTTGCATTATTATTTGTGATACACACATACATACAAACATATACACATAATTAAACAGAATATTTCTAAAAGGCTACACAATAAATTGATAACTTTGTCTCCTTCAGAGCAGCTAACACCTGGGACATCCTTGAGGAATAGGGATTGGAGAGAGACTTTACACTTTTTTTGTTTTGTTTTGTTTTAGTTATTTTTGAGAGAGCAAGACATCCTGAGCAGGGTAGGGTCAGAGAGAGAGGGAGACACAGAATCTGAAGACAAGTTCTAGGATCTGAACTAGCTGTCAGCACAGAGCCCAATGTGGAGCTTGAACCCACGAACCATAAGATTATGACCTGAGCTGAAGTCGAACGCTTAACCAACTAAGCCACCCAGGCACCCAAGAGATTTTCCACTTTTATACCTCTTGAATCATGTACATATAGATGTATCCTCTCTTCAAAAAGTAAATAATATTAAAGCTAAATAAAATGTCATTTTATTCTGTTGAGCTATTATAGTTATGGGGTAAAGTATTTTAAGACATTGGTGTGGCTGGAATAAGTATTATGACTTGATCTTCGAATTCCTGGTCCCACTAGCTTTGTCTCTGGGGAGAGTGGGTAGACTTTGTTAAAGTCACATTAAGTTAGCACTTGTCAAGTATATGTATACTAAAGCAGGCTATGGTATATATAACACGATTTAGTGTATAAATGGTTGACACCTGATAAAGGACAGATTGCATATAAAGATCTGGAAGGTCAATATTTTCCCAGAGGAAATAGCCCACTTCTTTTTTTTTTTTAATTCTTTAAAATATTTTATTTATTTCTGAGAGAGACAGTGTGAGCAAGGGAAAGTCAGAGAGAGGGAGATACAGAATCTTAAACAGGCTCCAGGCTCTGAGCTAGCTGTCAACACAGAGCCTGACGCAGGGCTGGAATCCATGAACCGTGAGATCATGACCTGAGCTGAAGTTGGACGCTTAACCGACTGAACCACTCAGGCGCCCTGGAAATAGCCCACTTCTGAGGTTGAAGAATGCATGGTAGTTGACGAAGCAGATCTTGTGTTCAGGTACAAAGTCCTGAATGCTGTACTTATGATTCCAAACATCTTACTTTTGTTCATCTTACATATGTTCACCTCACTGAACTGTCAGTGTTATCAAAATATTCTCTTACTGTTCCCTTGCTGCAGTGTTACCAAAATACTCTTTTGCTGTTTTCTTTTTACAGACATGATATATTCAAGAAATATGGGTGTTATAAAAAAAGGTAGATTTTTTTAATATAAAGAAATTGGAGAAATGCCTCAAGTTAAACACAAATTGTTCAGTTCTGTGAGTCTTAGATTAGAAATTTAGCTGGTGTGTAACATGATCCTCAGAAAAGCATTATGCTGTTCAGCTTTCTCTTTTCTAGCCATATGAAAATTTGGGTTAAAAATAGCAAACCCTGAGCATGTGCATCCAAAGATATGGTTGCTGCAGACACTGGAATATATGTCTTGATACTGTAAGGGGATGATTAATGTAAGGAGCCTGAAGGTTTTGGAAACAACTCAGTGAAACAAAAAGTTGCTTTTTGATGTCTGTAGCCAAGTTGGATAAACTATAATTCAAGCAATTAACATGAGTTTGGAACAAAGAATATTATTTGTTTTTTTGTAACATTGGAAAACTGAACTGCTTGTAAAATTCAGATAGAATTATATAGCTGTTGGCGCATCAAACCAGGCTTGGCAAATACAATAGATATTCTTTAAAGAAGGAAATTTCCTTTTTAGCTGTAGGTTAAAGTCCTTGTAACTTGGATTGTGTTTGACATTTCCCAATGGGAGAGAGAGCTATTTTTATTTCTAATGGGTAACTGTGGTGATGGGTAGTCTTTTGATTACAAACTAGATTTTCATTTCAATCAAGTGTGGTGTAAAATTTCTATGAAGTGAGAAATTGTATTAGCCATCTTTTCCCTTTTTGAATTGTGGTAGCACATTGAGGACTCCATCAGTCAGCTTTCTTGTTTGTTTTGCAGTATTGACTTCCTGCCCACTATTCAGGTTTTCAGCATGTTCTGTAGGTACTGCTCTATTTTTATTTTTGCTACCAGGATTTTTGATTACTCTATATCTGTTGCCTCCATTTTTTACTGGCCACCATCTTCTTAACCACTTTTACATAATGTTTACAAGCGAGCTCCTGGTAACTTTTAATGATGGCCTTTTAGCCTTCGTCCTTTGCAACAACTTTGTGACATTTGAACACTGTTAACCATTTAGTCTGTTCTGAATGTTTTCCTGGGCTTCTTAGATCCTGATCCTTATTCTTCAACTCTTTGAATAGTTCTCTTCCCTTTTTTTTTTTTTTTCTAAATGAGAATGTTTCCCAAGGTTCTAGCCATGAAAAATTCTTCTCCGTCTTTTTACAATTTACACATGAGCACCTAATTCACTTCTCTTTGCTTTATGATCATCTTCATGCATAGCTCCTTTCTCATTTTTTAAATGTTTCTTTATTTATTATGAGAGGGGAGAGTGCATACAAGGTGGGGAAGATGTTTAACTGACTGAGTCACCCAAGCACTCCCTTTCTCATTTTTATTTAGTCTCTTGACCTGATTTTCAAGTTCCTCATCTATACTTCTACCTGCCTGCTAGATATTACTCATAGGATCAGTAAGATATTTATTGGGTTATTTGTACTATTCTATCTTTAAAAACAACAACAACAAAAAAAACCTATGGACCTTAGTTTTCTTGCCAGCTACTATCATTTTTCTCTGTTCCCCTCTATAGGATAATTCCTTGAGATAGTAATCTCTATTTACTTTTTCCCCTTCCTCTCCTTCCATTCTCTCTTGAACCCACTCAAGGGAGGCTTTTGTCTCCTGCCATTTTATCAGAGTTGCTCTTGTCGAATTAGGGATCTCTTGGCATATCAAATGGTCAATTGTCAGACCTCATTTTATTAGACTTTTTTTAGTAGCATTTACTATAGTTGTTTATTCCTTCCTTCTTGAGACAATTTCTTTATTGGCCTTCTAGGGTACCATATTCCTCTTGTATCTATTTTACATTACTAGACACTCCTTCTCAGTTCTTTTTCTCTATCCTTCTCTTTGTACCCCTATATGTTGGAGTGCTCCAGGGGTCAGCCATAGTTCTCTCCTCTCTATATTCTTAGTCCTTAGTCCTTCTCTCCCCTCTATATTCACTTAGTCTTCTGATTTTAAATGTCATCTGTTTGGTATTCTGCTTTAGAATACTTCTTAGCACCCTTCTTCCTTGTTGCCTCTCTTTAATTTTTCACTTACAGTTTTTCAGAATGTGTCTTTTCTATTTTTTGGAGTCGCCATGTAGAATACACATCACCCATTAAATTCACGCACTTCAAGCATCATTGCTTACCAGATTTCATTTTCATCTTCTCTGGTCTTCAATTTGTGTTGAGGTGTGTTTATTGTTTGATTGTTTTCTTAAGTATTTTTCTCCTAGGGTTTACTTGTCTTTTGTAATCTTGGAGATACTGGTTGGTATCAAATATTTTTTTGCCATCCCTTACAAATAATGGGTAGCTTGGTTGGATATAAGATGCATGAGTTCTCCTTTCTGTTCAAGTAGTTTGGACCCTCTTCCATGGTTCTTTAGCTTCTAGTGTTGATAAGTCCAGTGCCAGTCCTGGCATTTCCATTTATGAATAATTGTTCTTTCTGTTTAAACACTTACAAGGGTTTTCTTTTTAGATTACTGCATTTTATAAGGATATGAGTAGGTATTTGTCTTTTTGATCCAACCTGAAACTTAGTTATACCCTTTCCAATTATCCATTAGAGGTGTTTTTTCAACCTGAATAAATTTTCTTTTATTAATTACTTAATTGTTGCTTCTGCTTCACATTATGTCTTTTCTACTTTTGAACATCCATTTTTCACATTTTTCTGGATTTATCCTTCAAGTATTTTTTTCTTTTCTGTGCCTGTACATTTACTTAACTCTTTGCTTTGTGTTTTGAGATAATCCTTCCCCTTCATCTTCCAGTCTATTAAATTAGGTGTCAGTAATGATTTTTTTAAATTCATGTGCTCATTTTAGTTTGAAAATTGTGATTTTAAGCTTTAAAGTGTATGTATGTGATACATTAGAATTTATTTAAGTGCTCTAATATTTGTTGCACAAGTGTTTATCTTTTCTGGCACTTCCTCTTTCAAAAAATTTTTAATGTTTTTATTTATTTCTGAGAGAGAGACAGTATGAGCAGGGGAGGGTCAGAGAGAGAAGGAGACACAGAATCCGAAACAGTCTCCAGGCTCTGAGCTAGCTGAGCCTGACGTGGGGCTTAAACCCACGAACCATGAGATCATGACTTGAGCTGGAGTCGGACGCTTAACCGACTGAGCCACCCAGGCGCCCTGGCACTTCCTCTTTCAGTAGGTACGAGTTCTGTTTATTCAAGCTTACTCTGTTCTTTCAAGTGATTGGGCCTTTCACGTTATCAGTTGTTTTCCTCTGATGTCTTATTGGAAATCATGTCTGCTTGCTAAACTGTCCTTAACAGTAGGAATCCTAGCAGTCAGAATAGATACAGTGACTAAAATTTAAGGATAGTTAGCCTTCTAGGGATACCTAAAGGAAGCCTGAAGCTGTCTAATGTACTCAACTGCCCTAGTTCCAAAATAGGGAACACTCGTCTGTCTCACAGTAGGAAAATACAGCATATTCCAAGAGATTGGAGGTAATCTTACCATTGGGGTCTTCTGACACCTAGAAGCTAAGTTATTTCAGTGATGTCGCTTTTCAGTTAGCCACCAACAGGACAATGTAACTGCAAACCAGTTTGATCTGATGTTACTCCTCTAGAGCCTTAAGATGTCTCATTAACTGCTTAACTTTAGAAAGTTCAGGAAGTTGGAGATGAGCATAGGGAAGAACAGGCCACAGTCAAGTTGTCATATTTCAGAATACTTTGGATCCTCACTAATTCCAATGCCATTTACATTCTGATAACTCTCAAATTTATTGTATTTCCTGCCCCTTACCGTCCTGATGCACATATCCAGTTACCTACTCAACAGTTTGACTCGGCAATCTAATGTATATCACAAAGGTTGCATGTCCAAACTGATCACTTGATTGTCATTGTCAAACCTAATTCTCCCAAGCCATTCTTACCTCGGTGAATGGCATTGGAACCATTTTTTATAGTTAATTCTCATGTCAGTATCTTAAGATTTATTCTTGACTTCTCTCTCTTATTTTTACATCCCCATCCCAATTAATCCACAAATCCTATTGGCTATACTTTCAAAATGAACCAAACTCCTCACCACTTCTACCTCTACCACTCATCTATGCGTTATTTTGTCCTTCCTGGTCTATTGTTGCCTCCTGACTGCTCTCCCTTCTTCTGTTCTTGACTCTACAATTTATTCTCTATAAACCAGAGTAATCTTTTTAAAAGGCAAGATAGTGCTTCCCTCTAAAGGATTCTAAGAAAATCCAAGCCCCATGCAGTTGTTCAGGAGGTTCTCCATGCCAGAAGGCTTTCCCAGCCGCCTTTCAATCTTATATTCTACTATTTTCCTAATTTAGTGCCCGTTAGGCAGAGTGCCTTTCTTATTCCTCCTTCTTAATTACGTTATAATCATCTGATCTCAGAGCCCGTGTACTTGCTAATCACTTTGTTTGAGTACAAGCTGATCACTTCCAAATTTTCTCATGATTCCCTTACTTGTTAAATTTGTCTTTCTTAAATGTTTGTACTGCCTTGTAATAGAGACTGTTCCCTACCATTGTATTCAATAGATCCTTTCCTACATGCCTATTCCTCCTTACCCGGTTTCATTTTTTTCCCTAGCACCTCTCACCACTTAAGCCATATGTTTATTTTATTGTCTTCTTCCAGTCACCTTCTTTGAAGTGAGGACTTCATAATTCATTATTATATCCCTAGCACTTACTAGGTAAGTAGTAGACACTTCATAAATAATATATACTTCAAGTGACATCTTTACCAAATTTGAGTTTCATTTTAGCTTTTTTTTAATGTTCATTTTTGAGAGAGACAGAGAAACAGAGAGAGACAGAGCGTGAGTGGGGGAGGAACAGAGAGAGAGGGAGACACAGAATCTGAAGCAGGCTCTAGGCTCTGAGCTGTCAGCCCAGAGCCTGACATGGGGCTCGAACTAAGGAATGGCAACATCATGACCTGAGCCTATGTCAGACACCCAACTGACTGAGCCAACCAGGAGCCCCAAGTTTCATTTTAAAATGAAAAAGTAGGTGTACATGTGAATCTTTCTGGAAATAAATCATGTTTTTTAAGTTATTGTT
Organism: Proteles cristata cristata; assembly: GCA_017311185.1. Classification (NCBI taxonomy): domain Eukaryota; kingdom Metazoa; phylum Chordata; class Mammalia; order Carnivora; family Hyaenidae; genus Proteles; species Proteles cristata. Next base: position 1,369,640 of record JAESUZ010002383.1, read on the forward strand.
ATTTAGTTTTCTATGACTTGTTTGCAAAACATGTAATAAACTTTTTACTTTTGAGTATGTTTTAAATTTCATTTCAAGTATTTGTATTTAATCTTTCTCTAAAAATGCTTATTATGTAATCTGACTTTTTTTCTATGATCAAAATTCTGTTTTGCCTGTGACTTATTCTTTGATAGTATATTCATTACCAAATTCCTAATTTGTATTTTAAGGGGAAAGAAATCTCATAAAATTGCATAATGTTAAGATCATTGAGAATAAAGGAAGAAGAGAATAGAAATAGGGACTTTATTCCTTCTAATTAGAACACTCTAGTGTTTTTTAGGTTTCCTGGAAATCCTTTCAGGTAAGAAATTGGCTTTTCACCATAGGATGCCCTCTCTGTCTCTGAGGAACCCCTCATGATCCTGACCACACCTACTTTTTGCTTTTCTTCTACTTAAGATCTCAGCTTATGCCCCCATCCTTAATTTTCAGCATATAGAATTTACTTTGATAGGTGAACAAAAAAGAATAGAAAAACTTTAGCCAAATAGTAGTAGAAACCAAAATTCAGCTTGAAAATAGGCCGAGCATATATAATACAGCATATAAAATCATAGGTATAACATACTAATATGTGGTTGAGATTTCTTTTTTTGTACTTTTATACAGCATTCTTCTAATCTCTAGGGAAGACCAATTTTAAGATTGATTGGTAAGAAGGGAAGTCGTCGGTACAATCACTTACCATTTTGTTCTCATTTTTGAAGGGTCATTATAGCTGCCTCCATGGGTGGGCAGTGGGGAACAACATTTCTGAATCTCTAATCCTCCCACATAACCATATGCCATTGGCAGCTGCAGAGTCTTATAAACACCTCTCTCTGGCTTAGTACTTTAAAATTTGTAAGTACTTCGAAACTGTTTTGTGGCAGACTACTTAATCAAAACTTTTAAAATGGTTGTCTTTCATAATGAAGATATTAACTTGGTTTTATTTTTATTTTTTCCAGGTGTATGGTAGCTGATGAAGTAAGTATTTTCCTGATTTTTAGGTCTTTTATAAAATTCCACAATCAATTTTTAATGTCTACTATTTGCCATGTGCTCTCATCTTTCCTTAAGACCCTAAGTCTACCTATAAAGAGGAGAGGGGACAGATAAAGAATGAGAATGAATGTGTTGTGTATGTGTGTGTGTGTGTGTGGGCGTGCACACTTGAAACATTAGTATTATAATATGGTGGCAGAGAAAGTATGAGTGTGCTTAAAATTCAGCCCCAAGGAGCTCTTGGGTGGCTCGGTCAGTTAAGTGTCCAATTCAATTTTGGCTAAGGTCATGACCTCACGGTTTGTGAGTTTGAGCCCCTCATTGGGTTCTGGGTTAACAGCATGGAGCCTGCTTGGGATTCTTACTCTCCCTCTCTCTATGCCTGTTCCCTGCTCTCTTTCTCTGTCTCTCTCCCTCTCTCTGTCTCTCTGTCTCTCTCTCTCCCTCTCTCTCTCTCTCTCTCTCACATACACACACACAAAATAAAAACTTTAAAAAGTAGTATTTTATTATCACCAACGTTCTAATTTTTATTCAGTTTGAGAATGTGTCACTGTTTTCATGAGGTCTTTAAGAGAAACAGCAAAACCTAAGCTTTTTAAAGATATATTAGTAATGAAGAAAACGGATTGCATTTTTGAAAAGTATAAGTGGAAATATAAAAGATTCTCCCAGTTAACTGTCTTAGCTTTAGTTACATATAGACTTGACCAATGGCCTATCTCCACATTCTCTTCTATAGGAAAAAAAATGAATTACAGTGTAACATGAATGCTGTGCAGAAAGTTTGATATAGGGTTTCTTGGTTTATGCTAGTTTATAATTACCTAAGTTTTTAGTTTGTACTCTTTATTCTATAGGCATTTGTTTATATAGAAACAAAGTCTTTGCCTATGAAGAACTTCAACAATATAAATGAAGGGGTAGTACATAGACATATGGGAAACAACAGAAATTTCTATTTTGAAACATGATGAATTCCAAAAGTGTCTTCACAAATTAATAAATTTGAGTATCCAAAGTGACTGACAGAGGCTCATGTTTTTAGTCCCTGAGTATGTTTTCATCAAACAGGAATGTAAACTTGAAAACCTCAAAACTAGGCATAACCATTTTATCTAATATGTATAATATGTGTAATACATGTATGAATGTGTATGTTTGTCTCTCACTTTTTAAACAGACGAGTTTTATGTTTAGAGAGATTACATTATCTCAGGTAACACCATCTTGATAAACTCTACCAGTAATTCAGAGGGGATATCTCATCACCTAATGATCGTTGTCATTGCTACCTTGTTCTTCATTTTGATGTCATAGAGACATTATAGAGATGTCTGGATGGGCTTTGAATCTATGGAATTGTTCATGGATTGAAATAAACATTTGATCAGCATCTTAAGCCTTCTTAACTTTTATATTCTTCAACCAATTCCTGTCTTCTCCTCAGTTAACATTTGACTAAGGATTGTGTGGAATTCATGATGAACCTTCCACCAGCAAGAATTTTTCATTACGCCATCTGTTTTTCCTCATCTCTTACTATTTACAGTTACATAATTCTTGTCACATGTTGAGTGACTTCAGCACTGTGTCAACAGCGTTCTTATTTCTTAGTGCATTTAAAAGAACTATTTAATATTTCCTCAACACCTTAAAAAGGACTCCACTTTTGTGTCCATCATAATTCTCTCTTTTCACCAGTCTTTTATTTTATTTTATTTTATTTTATTTTATTATTTTATCTTATTTTATTTTATTTTAAATGTTTTATTTATTTCTGGGAGAGTGAAAGAGAGACAGCGTGAGCAGGGGAGGGTCAGAGAGAGAGGGAGTCACAGACTGAAACAGGCTCCAGGCTCTGAGCTGGCAGTCAGCACAGAGCCTGAGACGGGGCTCGAACCCACGAACTGCGAGATCATGACCTGAGCCAAAGTCGGACGCTTAACCGACTAAGCCACCCAGGCGCCCCTCACCAGCCTTTTAAAGACTCATTCGTTTACACCTATTCAACCTTACAAGGTTATTATGTTAAATCCTATCAATGATGTTGATTTTTCATAAAAAAGAATCCTTAACAGTGCAAAGCGCATATGTAAGATCACAGCTCACAAGCTCTAATATCCTCTGTTAGCAGTAGAGTTGAAATGCCATTTTTATGGGATCTTACTAAGCTAGTGTGGATAAAAGTTAGTAAATTAAAAGTGTTGTGAAGTAGAAAGAACTTGTATATATGTAAATTACATGAACTCTGGTTTGACCTTCATTCTATTTCTTAATGTTGTTCTCCTTTTCCTGCTCTTATCACAAAATGGTAGTGAAGTCACAGAAGGAAATACAGTTTATAATTTGGAGGTCAACCACCTTTTCTGATTTTTAAGTTGAAAAGTATGTTTTGAAATGATGAATATTTGACTCATCGAATAGCTAAAAGCTTTAGAAAGACAATTGTACATCTCTGTTATCGAACCTACTTTTTTTTTAGATACTTGAATACCCACTTGGAGTCTTGTGTAATTTAGCTGTCTACTGTGATCATTCCTCCCTAGTTTTAGAAACAAATGACTTTCTTCAACTAGCATTACTCCCCCTTCTAGTATTTTTCCACTGTTATCTTTTTTCTAATGTATTCATTCCTTGTGGATTTATGTAATCTATCTGCTGTATATGAGGTAATCATTAACTTTAAATTGGAATGATAAGTTATGTTTAATTCTAGTTAAGTGATCATCAGGTATTGCAAGTATAAAAATATATTTTAAATAATGCAGTTGCACTGTTTAATAAAATTAATTTTACAGATCTAGTTTAAACTGTTTTAATTACTTTCTGTTTTTCCTTCTCTCGGTTTAATGCAATTAAATGTTGTTTCAAGAACTATGCAGTGAATATACAGAAACTCTTGTGAATTTGTATTCCATAAATAATGAAACTCAGATCATAGTCTTCAGTCAGGCTGTTGCACTGTTATTTTGTTTTTTAATAATTACTTGTGAACCACTTTGTCCTTATTCTTAAGTTGAAAATTATTGAAACTGTTTACTCATGAAAAATGTAAATGTGAAAAATAGTTTCACATTAACACAAAGCAGGTAATTTAATAGGATATGCATGGCAAGAAATATTAAACCTACACATTTCCTACCCTATTTGTCAAGTATTTAAGGACTGTTGTCCTCTATAGAAATTTAGTATTTAGAAATTTTTACAGTGTTCATTTTTACTTAGGAAGTTGGGATTAATATCCTGGATTTATATAATAGCCTAATATTGTGTCATAATGGACAAAAGTTTCAGTACATGGATTCTGTCTTTACTTGTCTACAGTATCTTTTATCAAAGCCAGAAAATTCCTACTTTTTTTGGTAACATTTTTTGTTAATACTCTATTTTAGTCCCCCATCCCCAACACACACACACACAGACACACACACACACACACACACACACACACACACTTCTTAAAAATTTCCTCCTTCCTGTAACTTGAGAAAACATTTGGGGGTTGTATACCAAATAAAGTATCACTTCCTTCCTTTTTCAAAAGAAAAGGAAACCATTTGTTAAGACTGGACTACTTGGTTTACCTTACTTTGTTTCTATTTTGGGACATATTAATAAATAAAAACTTGGAATGGGGCCCTATAGCCATCACTATCAATGCTTTTCTTTTGGTCAAGGTGCTTCTCTGCAGGGGGAGTGGGAGAGGCTGTGGGACCTGTTGTTCCATGCTGGCAGAAGAATTTCTGCAGGTTGAAGTTTGAAAACCCTTGTCTGTTTCTCTGCAGGCAGAAACGTGTAGGTGTGTGGAAACAGTGAAGGACCCCTGTGGAAACAGGTTATTTTCGCTCAGAAGACCTTAAAATTGGTGTTACGATATGCATTCTGCCAATATTAACTTCATAGATTTGAGGATGAAAAAATTAAAATAGACATGAAGAATTTTAGTTTTCCTTTTCTGTAAGCCTACCTACATTTGACTAAGTGAGCTAAGATGGCAGTTTTGATTCCATTGGTATCTATAAATCTTAGTTTCCATTTACCAGTTCCAAGCTGAATAACACTGTTTCCTTGAGCTCTTCCTGTGTTGTTGATGCATTTTTGTTGAATGAATGAATTGGTTAAATAGTTAGCACTTAACTAGCACCTATGTGCCAGGTTCTGTTTTAGTGCTTTACATCTATTCATTTACTTCATCCTCACAGCATCCCTGTGGGGTGGGATAGTGGTTTTATTATTACTACTAGTATTCCTTTTATAGATGAGGAAGCTGAGGCATAGAGAAGTTAAGCATACTGCCCAAGAATTTGCAGCTAGTATGTGCTAGGAGCTGAAATTTTTGAGCTGAAGTAATACAGCTCCCAAGTCTCTCTATCAATTACTATTCTATACAGAGTCTCTAGATGCTAGACTTTCTATATTTAGAAACAGGATTCTTGAGGTCAGAAGAATCTTCAAGACACAAGTTCTCAAATAAACGAAGCTCAGTGTTAGAATGATGGTGATAGCCTAAAAATATTGTGCTGGTGAGACTGTTTGTATTCCTTTAAAACTGTATTATTTGCCTGTTTCCTTCCTTTCCCTATTTCTGAGGCTAGCCTTATTATTTTTTATGTCCTTTTTTAAAAATAATTTTTTATTTTAGATTTTTAGAATTACCTAGGTTTTAAACACAGAAATATTATAAAGATAGTACAGGGAGTTTTTATATACCCCATAACCAGTCCCCTATTATTGCCTTAGGTTAGTGTGATATATATGTCTTAATTAATGTACCAATATTAATGTGTTATGATTAATTAAATATCATACTTTACGTAGGTTTCCTCAGTTTTTCCCTAATGTTCTTTTTCGGTTCCTGGATCCTATCCAGATACACATTGCCTTTAGTAGTCATGTCTATTTAGGCATCTGTTGTTTGTGACAGTTTCTCAGACTTTTCTTGTTTTTGAAGTCCTTTACACTTTTAGACTTAATGGTGTAGCATTTTATGGAATGACCATTAATTGGCATTTGTTGGCTATTTTCCTCATGATCACACTAGGGTAATGTGTTTTAAGAAGGAAGACCACAGAGGTAGGGCTGTTGTCATCAAATCAGCTCAAGGGTATGTGCTGTCAATGTGAATTTTCACTATAGATCACCTGTCTTGATACAGTGTTTGTCATATTTCTCCACTGTAAAGTTGTGATTTTTTCCTCCCTTTCCATACTGTATTTATTGAAAGAAAGTAAGTTTATGCAGCCCATAATTAAGGAATAGGGAGTTATACTTCATTTCCTTAAAGGCAGAGTAAATTTGAATTCATTCATTCATGCATTCATTTTATCATTTGTTTATATCAAATGGACTCCTGGATATTCATTTTTATGTTTTGGGTTATTACCCAATACTACTTTATGTTTTTCTTGTTGCTCAAATTGTTATACCTTTGGCCAGAGGGAGCTCTTTAAATTCACTCCTGTGTCCTTTTGACAAACTCCTTCATTGTGGGCTATTGTTTTGTTTGGGATTTTGGTTTTTTTGGAGGGTTTTCTTTTATATTTTGACTATTTTCTTAGTTTCTAGTACTACATGATGCTCCAGGTTCATCTTATATATATCTTGCCCTAGTCCCCAAATCTGCCATTTCTCCAAAAAGTCCTTTTTTGGAGAATTGGTTTCTTTGATTTCTTTTTATTAAAGAGTGATGTTAGAACCAGGTTATAGGGGCTAGGTGTACTCATATCTACTGGGGTGTCATTTCTTCCAGATCCTCTCATCTGATAGAGCAAGGAGAAGTATGTGTGTATACACACACATACATACACATATTTATAAATATTTGTATATGTAACCATATGTACCTGTAATTAAGCTAAACACCAAGTCATACTTAGGTCTTCAACTAGACCTGGCTCCTGGCCAATAGGAGCCAATCCTGGCTCCTATCCTCCCTTTACTTAATCGTTCAATTCCAGTACATATGTATGGTGATTTCAGTATTGTTAACGTATATACCGTAAGAAAGAAAATTATCAACTAGAGTACAATGCTTATATACACTTCCTTTTGGTTTTATTCTTATAGATTCTACTCACTTCTAAAATAACTTAGCTCAGCATCTTAGTCCTCTTTCTTCAGGAGAGGTTATTTCATATATTTATAATACATTTTAAATTCTTTGATCACATTCTACATTCCATCATGGTATCCCCTGACCACCTAACATATATTTTAAATATTTGTGGACACTGAAGTTTACCCTTCGAAATGTAAAGTTCTGTGGATTTTCACAAATATTTGATGTCTTGTATTCATTATTACAGTACTATACAGAATAGTTTTACTGCCTTGAACAATAACCTGTTCTTCATTTACTTAATCCCCCCACCCCCCAAGCCAATACTCTAGACAACCACTCATATGTTTAACTACTATTGTTTTGCCTTTTTTAGAATGTCATATAATTGGAAGGACACAGTTTGCTGCTTTTTCAGACTGGCTCTTCTCACTTAGCCATATGCATTTAAGGTTCCCGCATATCTTTTTGTGGCTTGATAGCTTTTTCTTTTTATGACTGAATAATATTTCATTATATGTATGTGCACAGTTTGTTTTTCCAGGCACCAAGATAAAGAGATATCTTAGTTGCTTCCAGTCTGACAGTTACGAATAAAGCTTCTGTTAGTGTTAACGTATAGGTTTTTGTTTAGATAAGTTTTTAATTAGTTGGGTAGTTATCTAGGAGTGCACTTGTTGGATTATATAGTATGTTAGTTTCCTAGAGCTACCATGAGGAAGTTTCACAAGCTCAGAGGCTTACTATGACAGAAATTTAATCCTCTCACAATTCTAGAGACTAGAAATCTGAAATCGATGTGTAAGGAGACTTGGTTCTTTCTGAGGGCTGTGAGGGAGAATATGTGTGAGTCCTCTCTTCTAGCTTCAGGGGATGGTCCACAATCCTTAGTGTTTGTGGACCTATAGATGCATCACTTCAATCCCTACCTCCATCTTTTTTAAAAATATTTTTATTTATTTCTAGGAGAGAGAGAGACAGCGTGAGCAGGGGAGGGTCAGAGAGAGAGGGAGTCACAGACTGAAACAGGCTCCAGGCTCTGAGCTGGCAGTCAGCACAGAGCTGGACGCGGGGCTCGAATCCACGAATCGTGAGATCATGACCTGAGCGAAAGTCGGACGCTTAACCGACTAAGCCACCCAAGCGCCCCGTTCCCTACCTCCATCTTGACATGCTGTTCGCTCTGTTTGTTTATGTTTCTTCTCCTTTTATAAGGGTACTGGTCAGATTGGATTGGATTAAAGACTTCAGCATACTCCAGTATGGCATTATCTTAACTAATTGCATATACAATGACCCTTTATCTAAATGTCACATCCACAAGTACTGAGGTGTTAGGACTTCACTGTATCTTTTGTGAGAAACATAATTAAATTCATAATAGATGGTTTTAAGACTGTTCACTTTTGTCAGAGCATCAAACTGTGTTCCAAAGTGGCTGTACCATTTTGTATTTCTTTTTTTAAAAATACTTGTTTATTTTGAGAGAGAGGGAGAGAGAGAATCCCAAGCAGGCTTCATTCTCAGGGCAGAGCCTGACATGGGGCTCAGTCTCATGATTATGAGATCACAACCTGAGTTTATATCAAGAGTCAAACACTTAACCGACTGAGCCACTCAAGCGCCCCCACATTTTGTATTTCTACCAGCAATGAATGAATGCTCTTGCCCAAAACAAGCATTCTAACAGTTGGTATTGTCAAGTTTATAAATACCTTTTTTTATTTTAGCCGTTCTACTGGATGTAGTAGTGTCTCCTTTTTGTTTTAACTTGTGATTCTCTAATGACATGATTTTGAGCATTCTTTCATATATTTATATGCCATCTATATATTTTTTGTTGGTGTGTTCTCCATTCAGTTCTTTTTCCAATTAAAAGAATTTTTTTTTTTACTGTTTATTTTAATTCTGGGAGACAGCGTAGAAGTGGAGGGAGGGGCAAAGAGAGGAGACACAGAATCTGAAGCAGGCACTGGGCTCTGAGCTGTCAGCACAGAGTCCAGTGAAGGATCATGACCTGAGCTGAAGTCGAATGCTTAACTGACTGAGCCACTCAGGCACCCCTTCCCATTTTTTAAAAAAAACTGGATTGTTTCTTTTCTGCTACTGAGTTTAAAAGTTCATTGTCTATTTTAGGTCCAAGTCCTTTATCAGATTTGTGTTTTGCAAATATTTTCTCCCAATTTGTGGCTTGTTTTTTCATTCTCTTAAAAGTGTCTTTCATAGAGGGGCGCCTGGGTGTCTTAGTCGGTTAAGCGTCCGACTTTCGCTTAGGTCATGATCTCGCGGTTTGTGGATTCGAGCCCCGCGTCGGGCTCTGTGCTGACTGCCAGCTCAGAGCCTGGAGCCTGTTTCAGTCTGTGACTCCCTCTCTCTCTGACCCTCCCCTGCTCACGCTGTCTCTCTCTCTCTCTCTCCTAGAAATAAATAAAACATTTAAAAAAAAAAAAGTGTCTTTCATAGGGACGCCTGGGTGGCTCAGTCGGTTAAGCGTCCGACTTTGGCTCAGGTCATGATCTCACGGTTCGTGGGTTCGAGCCCCGCGTCGGGCTCTGCGCTGACAGCTAGCTCAGAGCCTGGAGCCTGCTTGGGATTCTGTGTCTCCCTCTCTCTATGACCCTCCTCTGCTCATGCTGTTTCTCTCTCTCTCTCTCAGAAATAAAACGTTAAAAGAAAAAAAAAAAGGTAGGAAAAAAAAGTGCCTTTCATAGATGATAAGTTTGTAACTTTAAGTCTAACTTGTTAATTTTTTCTCATTGATTGTCCTTTTGGTTTTTTATCTCATTGCCAAATCCAACATCACCGAGATTTTCTCCTATTTTACCTTCTAGGGGTTTTATACTTTGAGCATTACACTTAGGTCTCTGATTCATTTTGAGTTAATATTTGTGAAGGGTGTAAGGCCTGAGTCTTAGATTCTTTTGTTTGTTTGTTTGTTTGTTTGAATATGGACATCCAATTGTTCCAGCACCATTTCTTGCAAAGAGGACTGCCCTTTCTCCATTGGAATGCCTCTGCTTCTTTACCAAAGATTATATGGGTCTATTTCTGGACACTCTCTTGTTCCACTGATCAGTGTCTGTTCTTAAACCAACACTGCACTGTCTACTGTAACCTTATAATAATTCTTGAAATTAGGTAATGTGAATCCCCAAATTTTATTTATCTTTTTCAGTACTCTTTTGGCTCTTCTGGGTCCTTTGCCTTTCCAAATAAACTTTTGAATCAGTTTCTCATTCTCTGCAAAATAGCTTACTAGGATATTGATTGGGATTACATGAATTTATAGACCTAGTTTTAAGAAACTATAGATTTATAGATCAAATTTAGAAAAAACCTAAACAATGTTGAGTCTCCAGTCTCTGAACACAGAATATCTCTCCATTAAATTAGAATGTTTATTATTTCATCACTAATTTTTTTTCTTTTTTTGAATGGATATATAATTGACATATAGCTTTTTATTAGTTTCAGGTATATAACAATGATTCTATATTTGTATATATTGTGCAAATTTCATCACAATAAGTTAACATCCATCACCATACAGAACTGAAATTTTTTTTCTTGGGATGAGAAATTTTAAAATCTACTCTCAGCAACTTCCTAATATGCAGTATAGTATTATTAGCTATAGTCACCATGCTATAAATTATATCCCCATTACTTATGTATTTGATAACTGGAATATTGTATTTTTAATCGCCTTAACCCATTTTGTCAACCCCCAACACCCTTGCCTCTGATAACCACCAATCTCTTCTTTGTATGTATGAGCTCAGTTGTTTTTTTTGTTTTGTTTTGTTTAGTTTAGATTCCACATATAAGTGAGATCATAGGGTTTTTGTTTTCCTCTACCTAACATATTTCACTCTGTATAATTCCCTCAAGGTCTGTCTATATTGGAAATAGCAAGATTTCTTTCTTTTTTATAGCTGAATAATATTCCACTGTATATGTGTGTGTGTGTGTGTGTGTGTGTGTGTGTGTGTGTGTACACCATATTTTCTTTATTTAGCCATTAATGTATATTTTGCCTTCATGTCTTGACTAGCATAATTAATGCTCCAATGAACAAGGAGGTGCATATATCTTTAGAGTTAGTATTTATGCTCCTTTTGCATAAATACACAGAAGTTGAATTACTAGATCATGTAGTAGTTGTATTTTTAGTTTTTTGAGGAAGTTTCATACTGTTTTCCATGGTGGCTGCATCAGTATACATTCCCACCAGCAGGGCACAAGGGCTCCTTTTTTTCTATGTCTTTACTAACACTATTTCTTATCTTTTTGATAATAGCCGTTATTATAGGTGTGAAGTGATACTTCATTATGGTTTTGATTTGCAAAATTTCCCTAATGATGAATGATGTGTGCCTTTTCATGTACCTGTTGCCCATCTATATGTCTTCTCTGGGAAAATGTCTGTTCAGATCCTCTGCCTAGATTTTTAGTGGTTTGCATATTTGTTATTAAGTTGTATGATTTCTTTATATACATATTTGGATATTAACCCTTTAACATATATATATTATTTGCATACACGTTTTCCCATTGATTTCATTGCCTTATCATTTTGTTGAAAATTTTTTAGTATTTATTTGTTGTTGAAAGACAGAGACATAGTGCAAGCAGGAGAGGGCCAGAGAGAGAGGGAAACACAGAATCCAAAGCTGGCTCCATGCTCTGAGCTGTCAGCACAGAGCCCAACGCAGGGCTTGAACTCACAACTGCAAGATCATGACCCGAGCTGAAGTCAGATGCTTAACCGACTGAGCCACCCATGCACCCCTCATTTTGTTGATGATTTCCTTTCCTTCACAAGGTAGCCATTACCTATTCCCTCCATTCTTTTCTACTGCTCTTCTCCAGAGTAAATTCTAGTGATACTTACATCTTTTTACTTACTACAATCTCCACTACTTATACCATTGTCGTATTGGACAGGATGATCTCAGTCTCTGTTTTCTTATATAAAGTAGGAAGTAATACTTTTATCATAAGATTTAGCAATCTGACTTATTTAGTAAGAAACAGAGGAATATCTCTCAGATATCCTTTATTGTTTTCTCCTATTCCTCAACCCTGTAACTTTTTATGCTGTGGTATCTCTGTATATGTTGCTCTATTTTTTTTTTTTCAGTGCTTGTTTATTTTTGAGACAGAGAGGGAGTAGGGTACGGGTAGACAGAGAGAGAACAGAGAATCTGAACCAGGCTTTGCACTGACAGCCGCAAGCACCATGCAGGGCTTGATCTCATGAACTGTACGATCATGACCTGAGTCTAAGTCAGATGCTCAACCGACTGTGCCACCCCTACGTTGTTCTTTCTCTGATGAATGCCTTTCCTTCTGTATCCTTCTGTCTCCTCAAGTCCATCTAACAAAATCACCATTCAAAGCACTATTCAGATATCTTTTCTTCTGTATCACCATCCTTGTTGCCTCTTGGTTCATCTTTGCTTTTACTTCTACTGTGGTTCGAAAATATTTTTAATCATTAATTTTTGAGAGACAGAAGGAGACAGAGCACAAGTAGGGGAGGGCAGAGAGAGAAGGAAACACAGAATCCAAAGCAGGATCCATGCTCTGACCTGCCAGCACAGAGCCTGACATAGGGCTTGAACCCACGAACCTCAAGATCATGGCCTGAGCTGAAGTCTGATGCTTAGCTGACTGAGTCACCCAGGTGCCCCACTTCTACTGTGGTTTGGATTATGTTCTGTACTCATTTATTACATTCCTGGAGATGGGAACTCCTATTATTCAAGCCATGTTTACCTAGTAGTATCTGGGGAATAGATTTCTTATTAATGCCGAATGAATGAGAAAGATAACTTCTTTTGTATTATTAATGTTTTTGTTGTCATTGACTTAAAACCATTGGAACTCATCAAGAAATAGGTATTTATTTGGACAAGAGAGATATCTGGTCTACCAGTCACCAGTTACTTTAATAAAATCAGGTCCACAGCCTTCTGCTATTCACCTTCAGTTATTCTAGGCATGGAGGTAACCAAGAGTGGGTTTTGGGGTTTGCAGATCTTTTAAAACACTTTATTAAAGTATCTAGCATAGAGTCTTTTTGCTTTCCTTTAAGTCATCTTTTAGTTTGAAAATTTTTAATCTAGAACACTAGCAAAGTACGAATGCGATTTATTACATTTTTTGTTTTAGAGAAGTTTACCCTGATTTCTTTGGAAACTGATGTAATTTTGTTCAGGCCTCTTGCTGTTTCATACAGCTTGGTTATTACAGTGTTCTCTCAATAATCTTGGAAAAAAAATTAAATTGAAAAGCAGAGGTGACAGCAATGGTGAGATAGAATCATACACAAATCATCTTTTGGAATTTAATGTTTACTATTCATATAAGCATTTGAAAGTCATGCTTCCATTATCTAACCTTAAGACATCATTATTGTACATTAACACTTCCAAGAACATTCATTGTAAGGAATGTGTTGCAAACATTTCTGCCTTACCATTTTTTTACTAAATGGATGTTCTTAATGAATAGAAACTATTTAAAATAAGGAAGCGTGGTTAAAATTAGGTATCACACCATAATCTGCTTTTCCTTCTAATAATGGGCTTAAGTTCCACAGATTTTAGGAGCCCAAAGGGGCTACAGCTGCATGGGAATTGGACAGTAATTCTGAATATATATAAAAGCTCCAGAGTTATTTACTTTTTATTTAAAACAAATTTTTAAGGTTTTACTTTAATTCCTGTTAGTTAACATACAGTGTTATATTGTTTCAGGTATAGGATGTAGTACTTCAACACTTCCAAACATTACCCTGTGCTCATCACAAGTGCACTCCTAAATCCTAATCACCTATTAAATAATCCATCCTTCCACCCCTCCCCTCTTAAAACTATCAGTTTTGTTCTCTATACTTAAGAGTCTGTTTCTTGTTTTGTCTTTCTCTTATTTTTATCCCTTGTTTGATTTTTTCATTTCCATGTATGAATGAAATCATATGGTATTTGCCTTTCTCTGACTGCTTTCTCTTAGCATTATGTTCTTTAGTTCTCTCCATGTTGTTGGAAATGGGAAGATTTCATTCATATTTATGGCTGAATAATATTCCATTATATTTATATATAATTTATATTTTTATACATATACACACATGCCATATCTTTATCCATTTATCAATCAACAGATGTTCAGGCTGCTTCCATAATTGGCTATTGAAAATAATGCATATACTATGGGTACATGCATCCCTTTGAATTAGTGTTCTTACATTCTTTGGGTAAATACCTCGTAGTGCAATTGCTGGATCATAAGGTAGTTCTATTTTTAACTTTTTGAGGAACTTTCATACTGTTTTTCAGAGTGATTGTACCAGTTTTCATTCCCAACAGCCCTGCAAGAAGGTGCCTTGTTCTCCACAGTCTTGCCAACGCCTCCTGTTTCTTGTGTTTTTTATTTTAGCCATTCTGACGTGTATGAGTCAGGTGATATCTCACTGTAGTTTTGATTTGTATTTTCCTGATGATAAGTGATGATGAGCATCTTTTCATGTGTTTTTTGGCTGTCTGTAAGTCTTCTTTGGGGAAATGTTTTTTCATGTCTTCTGCCCAGTTTTTAATTGGATTGTTTTTGAGGTGTTACATTGTATAAGTTCTTTATATACTTTGAATACTAACCCCTTATCCAATGTATCATTTGCACATATCTTCTCCCATTCTATAAGTTGCATTTTTGTTTTGTTGATTGTTTCCTTCCCTGTGCAGAAGCTTTTTATTTTGATGTTGTCCCAATAGTATATTTTTGCTTTTGTTTCCCTTGCCTCAAGAGACATACCTAGAAAAAAGTTGCTATGGCCAGTGTCAAAAAAAATTACTGCCTGTGCTCCCTTCGAGGATTTCTATGGTTTCAGGTCTTAAATTCAGATCTTTAATCCATTTTGAGTTTACTTTTTTGTATGGTATAAGAAAGTAGTTTATTTTCATTATTTTGCATGTTGCTATTTAGTTTTCACAACATCATTTGTTGAAGTAACTTTCTTTATCCCAGTGGATATTCTTTCTTGCTTTGTTGAAGATTAATTGGCCATATGACTGTGGGTTTCTTTCTGGATTTGCTCTTCTGTTGGTCTATTTGTCTGTATTTGTTTCAGTATCATACTCTTGATTACTATAGCTTTATAACATAACTTGAAGTTCAGAATTATGATGTCTCTGTTTTGCTTTTCATTTTCAAGATTGCTTTGGCTATTCGGGATCTTTTGTAGTTCCATACAAATTTTAGAATTCTTTATTTTAGTTATGTGAATAATGCTATTTGTATTTTGATAGGCATTCTGTTCAATGTATGCATTGCTTTGGGTAGTGTAGGCATTTTAAGAATCTTTGTTCATCTGATCCATGAGCTTGGAATTTCTTTCCATTTCTTTGTCTAGTCTTTAATTCCTTTCATCAGTGATTTATAGTTTTCAGAGTACACGTCTTTGACCTGTTTAGTTAGGTTTATTCCTAGGTATCTTATTTTTTTTATTTTTTTTTATTTTTTTAATGTTTTATTTATTTCTAGGAGAGAGAGACAGCGTGAGCAGGGGAGGGCCAGAGAGAGAGGGAGTCACAGACTGAAACAGGCTCCAGGCTCTGAGCTGGCAGTCAGCACAGAGCCCGACGCGGGGCTCGAACCCACGAACCGCGAGATCATGACCTAAGCAAAAGTCAGACGCTTAACCAACTAAGCCACCCAGGCGCCCCCTTAGGTATCTTATTATTTTTGGTGTAGTTGTAAATGGAATATTTTTCTTAATTTCTCATTCTGATTCATCATTAGTATACAGAAATGCAAGAGATTTCTGTACATTAACTTTGTATCCTGTGACTTTATTGAACTTAGCGATTTTAGCATTTTTTAGTGGAGTTTTTTAGTTGGGGTTTCTCTATCATGTCATGTCATCTGCAAATCATGTCATCTGCAAATAGTGAAAGTTTTACTTCTTTCTTACCAATTTGGATGCCTTGTATTTCTTTCTGTTATCCAATTGCTGTGGCTAGGACTGTGTACTCTTTTGAATAGTAGTGGGAGTAGACATCCCGTCTTGTTACCTTAGGGGAAAACGTCTCAATTTTCCCCATTGAGAATGATGTTAGCTCTGAGTTTTTCGTATGTAGCTTTTATTGGGTTGAGGTATGTTCTCTCTTTGTGAAGGTTTTTTTTTTTTAAATTTTTTAATGTATATTTATTTTTGAGAGAGGAAGAACAGAGGCAAAGAGAGAGGGAGACACAGAATCTGAAACAAGCTCTAAGCTTCAAGCTATCCGCTCAGAGCCTGGCACAGGGCTCAAACCCAAGAACCATGAGATCATAACCTGAGCAAAAGTCAGACTCTTAAGTGATTGAGCTACCCAGGTGCCCTGTGAAGGTATTGTTTTTTGTTTGTTTGTTTGTTTGTTTTATGAATAAATGCTGTACTTTGTCAAATGCTTTTTCTGTATCTGTTAAAATGATGGATTGGTTCTTATTCTTTCTCTTATTGATATGATGACACATTAGCTGATTTGCAAATTTTGAACCACTTTTGCAACCCAGGGAATAAATCCCATTTGATCCAGTGAATATCCTTATGAGCATTGCCTTAAGCTCTCTATTAGTCACTGTTACTTACACCTGTTTTGCTAGATCTCTGGCTGTGGCCTTGTCCTCTTCTTTCACTTGGGATAAATTTCTCCATCTCCTCATTTTGTCTGCCTGTCTGTGTCTGTTTCTGTGTCTTCTGCTGTTGATTAGTAGTGACTGAAGAAAAGTAGTGTCTCCTTTTCACCAGAACCTGGCACTTCAGGAGATCATCCTAAGTGTAGTTCTCATGCCCTGCTGTTTTGTGTGAGTCACTTTTCCTTTAATCATCTGCTTTGACTCTCTGTCTGTCATATGCTGTGCTTGGTCTCTGCAGTGTTAGTGGGACCCAGGCAGGCCAACTCTGAGCAGGCATGCCTCTGGGCTGTGGTGTTAGCACAGTTCACACTGAGCCCCTAATCCTATGCTTGTTTCCCTGAGCACTGCAAGGGCTCCAGGTGCACAAGCATGACTGATGGTATGCGTTTGGCCACCATGTGACCGCTGGGCCCAGTGCTGTGGCTGGGTGTGGCACATGCTGGCCGCTGTGTACCTGGCTGCTGGACCAAGAAACATTTTTATTGATACATACTTGATACACAATATTATATTAGTGTCAGATGACTAGTCATTCATCCACTCTGTGTGTTATGCTGTGCTGATTGCAAGTATGGCTACCATCATTCATCATACAGTGCTCGCCCAATACCTTTTGGCTATATTCCCTGTGCTGTACCTTTCAGCCTTATGTCTTATTCACTCCGTAAATGAAAGCCTGCACCTCCTACTCCCCTTCACCCATCTCCCATTCCCCACCCTCTTTCCCTCTGTCAACCACTGATTTGTTGTCTGTAATCATGGGTCTGTTTCTACTTTTTGTTTGTTTTGTTTTTGATATTACAGATGTAACTGAAATCTTAATGGTATTTTTCTTTTTCTCTCTAGTTTCACTGAGCATAATATGATGTATATTGTCACAAATGACAAGATTTAATTCTTTTTTTATGAATGAATAATATTCCAAGATAAATATATACCACATCCTCTTTATCCATTCATCTCTTGATGAACACATAGGTTGCTGTCATACCTTGGCTATTGTAAATAATTCTCTAATACACATAGTGGTGCATATATATTTTTGAAATAGTGTTTTTGTTTTCTTTGTGTAAATACCCAGTAGTGGAATTACTAGATGACTTTTCTTAGAGAGCAGCTAGGGATTGTCACCAGTCTTATTTTTTTTACATTAGAACATTTGGAAGCCATTTTTTCCTTTAAACATTGATTAACCTACCTTTTACCTCCTGTTTTCAACAAATACTATTGAGGGTCCTCTATTTGATAAACTCTTAGGGATGTGGATTAACAAAGATAAAAATTCTCTGATACATTTCTAATCAAGAAGGAAGATTGACAGGTGTATCTCGCTGTGTGGTATATGTATAATATAGGACGTTGGAAATGTTGGAAATGAAGTTTACAGCTATAAATTCTGGTGTGTGTGTGTGTGTGTGTGTGTGTGTGTGTGTGTGTGTGTGTGTGTGTTTAATGTTCATTTATTTTGAGAGGAGAGAAAGAGAGAGAGAATATCTCAAGAAGGCTTTGTGCTGTCAGCACAGAAACCAGTGCGGGGCTCAGTCTTAAACCATGAGGTCATGACTTGAGCTGAAATCAAGAGTCAGATGCTTAACCAACTGAGCCACCCAGGTGCCTCTACAAATATAAATTCTATAGCACTTTCGTGGATGGAACCAATCTAGCTTGATTAAGTTGAAAGGCTTTCTGGAGGAAGTAGATTTGAAGTAAACCTTGTAGAACTAAGTAGATAACTAGCATTGAAAAAGGGAAATTGAGTTTATTCACTGACTTATGTTCGATGGTTGAGGTTGAGATCAACTATATGGGGCTCTAAGTTCCCTCCTTTTACCTCAGCCATGGCTGTTTCACTTTTGTGCTTTACAAATGTAGAGTTTCTGTGTGATGTTTTACTTGAAAAGGCTTATATTGCTTTTACAAAGTTTAAGAAATGTTTTGTAGATTCTTAGTGTCCTTATCTCATATATTATAGTGATGTGAAGTATGTATCTTTCTTAACCTTAACCTAATTTTACTCATAAGTGATCCAGAAATCTTCAGAATGATTCAGTCTTTGGCATTTTTTCCCAAGTTCTAATCTCATTCTCCTTCTCTAAGCTCTAATGTTAATTTAGAAAGTTAAAGTACAATGTATTTTTTAATGATGATAATATTTTCATATTGTTTTGAAATTTTATGTGTTTAAGCCTATAGGAAAGGAGATGTTTCTTAGAGTCAAAGTTTTTAGGACAGCCAACTGTCCAATTTTTTTTATCATAACAATTTTGAAAGGAACATGTTTTTTTTCAAATACTTGATGTATATTTCTGTGTCTTTAAACATTTTATACTAAGGATAATTTAACCCTTTTTCTTTTACTCAAGGTTATCAACTAGTGAGACGAGTTAGGCCCTTTACTTAAATCTCAGACTATTTTAAGTTATGCATCTGTGTCAGACTCTTCATTTTTGCCACTCTAAGGCCTTTTTCTTCCCTATCTTAAGTTTCAACTATTAAGAAACACATTTTCTAGTAGTTTATTTGCCAATGCAAGGGCATCAGCATTGCTGTAGGGAAAGGCTTCAATCCATCTACAAAACATATATATGTGTTATATAATAACAAGAACATATTGATAACCCACACTAAGTGGCAGTTGAATGAAGTCCAGCTACAGGTGTTCAAAAGATATAGAAGAAGAGATCTGAGGCCTCTGGAAACAAAAAATAGTTTTTCCAATTGTGGCCCTGACAAGTCAGAACTGTGGCCCTGATATTGTTAGTGGACTGTTTTTACATTATTATAGAAGTTTTCCCACCAATGTCTGTTTATAATTTGAGCCCTCTTAAATGCACTACGATGGCTGAAGGAATACAAAGACCAAAAAGCGGAACTTGCCAGGGAGTCAAGAAGAACCAAGTGGTTGTATTGGTTTTCCTATAGTCCTGACTATTTATTTAATTTGCAACCATTGTTTACCACCTTAATTTCTCTGATTCGAGAACAAACTGCTGCCATGTCACAAGGATATCAGGGTGGCAAGAGTCTGGCAATGTGGGGCGATTTTTTTGCAGATGCAGAATGGACTTTTTCCACATGTGCCCCATTTTACAAATAGAACATAAACTTAGCATTACTTCTGATCTGACAGTGCTTCCCATGTAATTTAACCTAGCAAATAAGCCTAATCAGCTTAGTAGAGCCTTCAGAATGTCCCAGGGGGCCTCTGGAAAAGCATCTCAAAGTTTCTTTCAGGTCAAAAACATTTCATTTAAAATTTGACTTGGATAGCCTATCAAAAAGGGACACCTGGGTGGCTTAGACAGTTGAGCATCCGACTCTTGATTTCAGTTCAGGTCATGATTCCAGGGTTGTGGGATTGAGCCTAGCGTCGGGCTCCATGCTGAGAATGGAGCCTGTTTAAGATTCTCTCTCTTTCTCTTTCTCTCACTCAAAAAAAAAAAAAAAGGTGTTCTAAAAAACACTTGGTCAAATAAGATCATAGGTCACTGTAAAACAGTACTTAATTATCCACTTAACCATGGTGACAGTTAAAGACCACAGACAAGTACAGAAACTTAAATAGATATAAAACAAACAAATTAGCCTTTCTTAATTGAGAGTTCAGCTTTCTTAAGTAATCAAAGACCTGATAAGGATGTAGAAAATTATTTTTACAAAACCCAGAATCTTGTTTTCTAGACAGATTACTTAAAAGGTTAAAAAAATTAAAAAGCCCTTTTACAATTTCTTATAAAGAACAGACTAATAATCCAAGAAAACTTGGTCTTTATAACAGAGAGGAAACCAAATTCTAGTTTTAGACCAACGTACTTTAAAACTTACTTTTAATTAAATTATTCCAGCTTGACCACACATTAAAATTCATTTTCAAAGATTGCTTTTCCACAAACCTGCAACTTTCTTTTTTACATTTAGATTTTGTTCTATATTTTGCTTCTTTAAACAACCAGGATCACTTTAAGACAAAATTACTTTTTCTTTCCCTCAACAATTATAATAAAAAAAATGTATCTCTATTCCTCATACTTTTTTTTTCTTTTTTTTACCAAATACACATCTACACATCCTGCTTTCATTGCTAACAGAGTTGTTTTCCTTATTATTTCCAGTACTTATTTACATTTATTGAGTTTCTGCACTCTTAGAAATTTAAATTTCTAGTTAACACAAGTAAACAATTGTTAACTGTTAAACTAGCATACTTTGGATTTGCAAATTTATGAGTACATTTCATAATTTTTTTTAAATATGTGCTTTTTCAATAAACAAATACAGTCTTTGAATAAAGCACAAACACACTGGGGTGCCTGGGTGGCTCAGTGGGTTAAGCTTCCAACTTTGGCTCAGGTCATGATCCCATGGCTCATTGAGTTCAAGCCCTGCATTGGGCTCTGAGCTGACAGCCCAGAGCCTGGAGCTTCCTAGCTCACACTCTGTCTTCCTCTCTCAAAAATAAATAAACATTAAAAAAACATATTTACTAACAGACCCAAATTTATCTTTAGTTTCTCTGCAATAAGGGAGCCCAAACTAGATAAACCTATGTTCAGTAATTAAAGTTTTATTGTTTTATTTGAAAATAATCTAAATATTTAATGAATTTAACTCATTACTTAAGCTAACTCAACAAAACTTTAAGGTTTTAATTAATTTAACTTAATTTAATGCAACTAAAACAAAAGATTTGTGACACGACTTTAAAGTTTGCCCAAAGTTTAAAATTCTCTTTACACCTACACAGTTTACCTGTTCTTAATTATGCGTAGATTACCCATAAAAACCTTATGAGACAACAAACTCATTCTCTGAATATTTTTTTCTTTTTAATTTTGTAACAGAGATCACATCAACTTACTGAACTTCAAGTAAACCCAGGCAGAATAAAAGGGGAGGGTCAGAGAGAGGGAGACACAGACTCTGAAATAGGCTCCAGGTTCTGAGCTGGCAGTCAGCACAGAGCCCGACACAGGGCTCAAACCCACGAACCGCGAAATCATGACCTAAGTGAAAGTTGGATGCTTAACCGACTAAGCCACCCAGGCGCCCCTGTCTGAGAATTTTAGAATGCCCCTTCCTTACAAGTGATTGTCTTCAACAAAATCCAGCTCTCATACAGATTAATGGGCAGTATTATCTGCAGGAGGAGAAAATATCTCACATTTGCAACATATATATTTGGTCACACACACAGACAGGTGTAAGGATACTACAGTTACTGATATTTGTGACAAAGATTTTTAAGATTTATATTTGTCCCTGGAATTAAACTTAAGGAAGCTGTGCTAGAGTTTGGGCACAGAGGCCTTTTAGGAGTTTGTCTTTTTAAAAGGCTTCTTTTTTTTTGTTTGTTTCTTCATTCTCAGGTGTTTGTGGGCTATGTTTGCATTTTAAGATACCATAAGATGTGTAACTTTAAGAGACAAGGAAAGATTGTAAGTTCCTCCAAGAAAGACTTTGTTTTCCTAAAACCAGTAATTTACTAGCCCTTTAAGATAAATAGGAGAAGTTATGGGATGGATAAAGGAATAAGTGAACTTTGAATTGCCTCTAGAGCTACATCTAGTTATGTAGAGCTTTGTAAGATAAGGACAGTTGCTTCAAATTTCTCAAAGAATTGTGTTGTAACCTAAGTGACAGCATGGGTTGACCACCTTTCTAACCACTTTATCCTCAAATTTACTTCTCTCCTTCTGGACGCATAGTTCTAATTTTAAATATTTATGGCAGTATTGAATAATTCCCCCTTTGGTTTCAGAGGGGCCCTCAAAGAGACTGAAAGGATGTTAGCTTCACTTGATCCAGTTACTCCAAGTGATAGCCAAAAGAAAGAAAAAGAAAAAAAAAAAACACCTGAATGTGCTAGGAAGACAAAATTAAGTCCAGTGACACAAATTGAAACAAGGACGAGGCCATAGCTATCTCTCTCTGGAAGAGAAAGGATCAGTAACCAGTGAGTTTGAATTTGGAAAGGATGGGACGATGTGATTTTTTTTTTCCTTTCTCGACTGGAAACTGCGGGGATTGGGAAGGAGCTGATACTGTTAAGAATTTTCACCATTTGCTGGCTTTTGCCAGTTTTTCCAGGATCCCCTCTGCAGGCTCAGGTACCTACCAGTTTCCCATTGGTTGTTTAAGGTAAAAATATAGCAGTTAACCAGAGAAGTCCTCAGTTTCATCAACTCTGGGAGGGGCCATAAGTGGTCCCACATTTGAAGGTGGATATGGGGATGTCTGTAAGTTCATTAACTTTCCCCATTTTGTTTATAGTTACATGATCTTTGCAGAGTGAAAAAACAATTGAGACAGAGGATTAGAGATGAATACTCAAAGGAGGAAAGCAGGGAATAGTAGGAGTTGTCAGTCTAGTACCTCTTACATCTTTAATTTTCCTTTAGCCTTTTGCAATGAGTCTATAAATGAAACTACTTTAGAATTTTGGAACCTTTTGGAGGCTTCTGCTTGCCCATTAAAACAGGTATCCCATTGTGTTTAGTTTGGGGACCCTTGGTTTCATATGCACCTCTTAAATGATCTTATCTAATTGGAATGCTCTCCAATAATGGTCATTGTATTTCTAAGTTGTAATTCTCCCATTGAACTGGTATCAATTTGGTAGGACCCTGGCTGCAAATGGAGTTAATCCACATTTCTGTCCAGCCATATCTAGTTGCAAATGGGGCACAGTTCACATTTCTGTCTGGTCTTATTTGGGGCCCCCAATCTGACCATTACCAACCCAAGTTCCTCAGGGCAGAAGATCAGCTGAATAAAATTTTGCTGTTTCTGTCGGATATCTGCAACTTCCAGGATGAAAGTTCTTAGACATAAAATAACCACAGGTGCTGGAAGGTCACGTGCTTGACTCTTCAGAATGTAAGAATCCCACTCCCTAAGACTTTGGGTTTCTCAGAATCTAAACTAAAACCTAAAGGGATGTGCTGCTGGGTTGGGAGTTGTGCGTGTTTTACAGTTTACCTCATTGCACAGAAGTTTTCTTGAGGTTGGTGAGTGAACTAGTGTTAATTTAATCATTTCTGTAACCAACTTATTTTATCATGGGAGTCTTCTTGAGGTCTCATGCACTTTAACAACAGCCTTTAAATGCTTGACCTGTGCTCACCAATTTTTGCAGCTTGTTGGCCTTTGAAATCCCTGTTAGCAATAGCCTTTATCTACACAAAGCAAGACCAACAAACTTGCGCACCTTATTGTATTGGTAGTAACCAAAACAAATGACTAGCCA
The DNA here is from genome assembly GCA_017311185.1 of Proteles cristata cristata. Classification (NCBI taxonomy): domain Eukaryota; kingdom Metazoa; phylum Chordata; class Mammalia; order Carnivora; family Hyaenidae; genus Proteles; species Proteles cristata. The sequence goes on from JAESUZ010002383.1 coordinate 1,393,663, forward strand.
TAAGAACCCTATGCATACGAAAAATTCATGTGAAGCTTGCACTGTGGTCTAAAAAGGTAGAGGCTTGGATCTGGGCAAATATGCCAGCTCAACTGGGCAATATACCAGTTCATTTGGACTCCAGGCAAACCATCTGCCAGCTCAAGCAGACATGTCTTCCAAGGAAATCCAATTAGATCAGGTTACTGAATGCAAAAAGAAAAGAAAAGAAAAAGAAAAAAGAAGCAGAGCTCCCAGTCCAGAGAACTTACCCACAGCCCTTGCAAAAGAGGGTTTGCAGGTTACAGTGTCTGTGCTTCTTATTATCTCCAAATGCCCTGTACTTCACTTCATATCCCACTGCTGCCCCCAAATCTGTTAAATAACAAAAATTCCATCGAGTAAATTTTAAAGATCTATTTGGCATTATTAACTGATTGATGAATCCAGCAGCAAGTAGAGGGGAGTTCCAAAGGACTACAGAAAAGATACTGTGTTTAAAGGTAAAAAGGCAGTGTAAAGAAGAAAATTATCAGTGAAGAATCTATTATTGGGGTGCCTGGGTGGCTCATTCGGTTAAACATTTGACTTCACTCAGGTCATGATCTCGCTGTTCGTGAGTTCAAGCCCTGCATTGGGCTCTTTGCTGACAGCTCAGAGCCTGGAGATTGCTTCAGATTCTATGTCTCCCTTTCATGCTATCTCTCTTTCTCTCTCAAAATAAATAAACATTTTAAAAAATTTTAAAAAAGAGAATGTATTACTTTAGTAGAAGTCACCCTCTTACACAGAGTAAAAAGGGTCTGTCAGTGAATTTCCTAGTGCTGACCAGGAATTTCCGATGTTGACTGGTTGAAAGTGACTTTTAATGAGGAGTTGATACTGTTAGGTTTTAAGTTTTAAACCTTTGTTTAGGTAGGAAGTCTTAGTTTACTGACTTAGGACCGTAACCTAAATGAAGGTATGTGGGGTTTGTGGTTACCACATAAAATGAAATGCCTCTCTTTTCATTAATATTAGTACTGAGGTTATTAACGATAGTACTACAAAGCATAAATAAATAAATACCATTAGCTGAATATTTTATCACCTTTCAATACATTTTTTGTAAAATCTGATTTTATTTCAAAATATATCATTAATTTATTGATGGGGTTGGTTATCTTATTGTTTCAATTCTAATGTTAATTCCTAATACTTACTACATTTTTATTCCAACGTTTTCATATTTTATTATTTTCTTTAATAGTTTATTACATGTTAAGGATGAATTCAGTGAACTACTTTCTTTATATTTAGTATCACTATTTCAGTAATTTAAATCAACTTCAGTTAGATCTTAGCATATGCATCTTCCTCACACAATTGACTTTTATTATTTCTGTTTATTGTTTTAGTCACTAATATTTTGCAGGCTACATTTATTTTGATTCTAAACCCAATTTGAATTTACTTCTTATGAAGATTTTCTTACATAACATTTTCATTAAATTGTCTCAAGTTCAGATATATTACATTTTCTCTACTCAACTGGTTCTGCAAAAGAAGAGTCAATTTTTTATTTTGACATGGATAATATTTAATAAATGAGGACTTTGACCAGCATATGATACCATTATCATAATTTTGACATATCTCATTTCTTTTCATGGATTAAAATGGAATTCCTTAAGTAATAATTGACAAACTGTGCACTTTTGAGCCTTTTTTGTACATAGATTCCTTTAAGAAATTTGGAGCTGTTATTTGTTCTAGTAGAAGACAAAGAGAAAGAACAGAACAGATATTCAACAATATATTTACTTAGATTGGGAAAGCAAAGGGCATCCCTATCCAATAAACATGTCAGAAACTAAATATGTTTCACCTTGCTCTAATACTTCCCTGGGGTTTCTCTGACATTGCAGTGTAGGAGAAATGGTCTGTAACTTTATCTAATACAGACACAGTCTGTACAGATTATGCTTTAGGCAAGAAAGTTATATAGTGTGGACCGAGGGAACTCTACTGTGATATGGAGTGGTTGACACACACACACACACACACACACACACACACACCCTCTAAATATTCTCTAAACGTATAAGTATTTATTTTTTAAGTAATAAAGTATTGATAATTTTCTCTTTTTAATTCTTTAGTGGCCCTGGATATTTTGTTACAACTTAAGCGAATTTAAACAGCAATTTTAATTTTTTGGTAAGATTTCATATCTTTTTCTAAAATGACAAATTCATTCTGCAGCCTTATTTGATTCACATTCTTGGTTCCATTGCAGCTATAATACTCCAGGCTAATCTGAGTCTTTGTTGGCGATCTTTTACGGTTGAAAGCTATCTACCAACTCATTAAGGTTCCATTTGTAGACAATAGTGGCATTTTAGCAAGTGGTAGAAGATGTGATTAGCATTTTGTTTCTTTTTGCTTGTTTCCTTTTCATTTTATATGACCATTTTAGTGAGTTCTTACTTTTCTTTTAAAAAAAAACTTAGGAAGGTTTCCTTTTGACTTCTTTTGTTATATATATAAGACTTATCTTGAAAGGTTCTCAGGTCAGACTCTGAGTACTAAATCTCTGATATTGCTTAATTAACATCTTCAAAAATCACTGGATTGAGATTTCAGGTTCTTTCTCATGGTTCTAAAGTGATTGCTATATGTCAACACATGAATTGACAGATTAATGCAGGTACATTTCAAACTGAGAGCATTGTAATAACTTTGTAAAAGTTTTCTCTCTGAAGCTATGATTGATTTGCTTTTTATTGTTTTACATGTGATTCCTTATTTTGAAGAATTTTCTTCATGTCACAAATTAAGTGGTGGCACTATTTGTTTATTTCTACCACAAGTTTTATGTGTCATCAGATAAGAAAATATTATTTTAAAATTCTCATCTAAATTTCAATATGAGATTATTCTTTTTTAATTCTGATGTTGTCTTAAAATTAATTATAGTGTTGCCACATAAAAAAGGATATAGAGCACTCCATTATAATTATTCACAGTGCTAAGCAGGGGATTTATTCATCTTATCTTTTATAAAATCTTATGTGATTTGATCTGTGTTCATCAGTGTCAGTAATCAGACTTGCCAAGTACAAGTGTTCACTGTCCTTTGTTTCCTTTTTTTAAGTTTTTATTTTGATTTCAGTTAGATAACATACAGTGTTATATTAGTTATAGGTATACAGTGTAGTTAATTAAGCACTTCCATACCCAGTGCTTATCAGAAGTGCACTCCTGAATCCCCACCACCTCTTTAGCCTATCCCTCCATACCCTCCTCTCTGTTAACCATCAGTTTGTTCTCTGTAATTAAGAGGCAGGGCTCCTGGGTGGCTGACTGGGTTGCTCCTCTGTCTTTGGCTCAGGTCACCACCTCACTGTTTGTGAGTTTAGGTCCCATGTTGGGCTTTGTGCTGACAGCTCAGAGCCTGGAGTCTGCTTTGGATTCTGTCTCCCTCTCTCTCCCTTTCTGCCCTTCCCCTGCTTGTACATTCTCTGTCTCTCTCTCTCTCTCTCTGAAATAATAAATGAATAAACTTTTAAAAAAATCATTAAAAAAAAGTCTATTTCTTGATTGGTCTCTTTGTCTCTTATTTTTTCCTTTTGCTTGTTTGTTTTGTTTCTTAAACTCTACATATGAGTAAAACCATATGGTATTGATTGGTCTTTCTCTGATGGACTTATTTTTCTTAACATTATTCTCTGTAGCTCCATCCATATTGTTGCAAATGGGAAGATTTCATTCTTTTGGCTGAATAGTATTCCATTGTGTGTGTATGTGTGTGTGTATGAACACCTGGACTACTTTCATGGTTTGGCTATTATAAATAATCCTGCAATATACATAGGGGTACATACATCCCTTTGAATTAGTGTTCTTGTATTTTGGAGGTAAATACTTAGTGTGTGATTGCTAAATAATGAGATAACTCTATTTTTAATTTTTTGAGGAATCTCCATATAGTTTTCCACAGTGACTGCACCAGTTTTCATTCCCGAGAACAGTGTAAGAAGGTGCCTTTTTCACTACATCCTTGCCAACACTTGTTTTTCATCTTTTTGATCTTAGCCCTCCTGACAGGTGTGAAGTGGTATCTCTCTGTAATTTTGATGTTCATTTCCCTGATTTTGAGTGATATTGAGCATCTATTCATGTGTCTCTTGGCCATCTGGATGTCTTCTTTGGAAATGTGTCTATTCATAACTTCTGCCCAGTTTTTTTTTTTTATTTTTTTTTTAATATTTTTATTTATTTCTAGGAGAGAGAGAGACAGCGTTAGCAGGAGAGGGTCAGAGAGAGAGGGAGTCACAGACCAAAACAGTCTCCAGCCTCTGAGCTGGCAGTCAGCACAGAGCCCGATGCGGGGCTCTAACCCACGAACCACGAGATCATGACCTAAGCAAAAGTCGGACGCTTAACCGACTAAGCCACCCAGGTGCCCCACTTCTGCCCAGTTTTTAATTGGATTATTTTATTGGTATTGAATGGTATAAGCTTTTTATATATTTTGGATACTAACCCATTATCCATTGTGTCATTTGCAAATAACTTCTCACGTTGCACAGGCTGCATTTTAGTTTTGTTGACTCTTTGCTTTGCTGTGCAAAAGCTTTGTATTTTGATGTAGTTCTAATAGAGTATTTTGCTTTTGTTTCCTTTATTTCAAGAGAAATAGCATGAAAGAAATTACTATGCTGATGTCAAACAAAGTTACTGCCTGGGTTTTCTTCTAGGATTTTTATGATTTTACATCTCACATTTAGGTATTTGTTCCATTTTGAATTTATTTTTGTATATGGTGTAAGAATGTTTGGTTTTATTCTTTTGTGTGTTGCTGTCCAGTTTACCCACCACCATTTTTTGAGGAGACTGTCTTTTTCCCATTGGATGTTCTTCCCTGCTTTGTCGAAGATTAATTGACCTTATGATGGTGAATTTATTTCTGGATTTTCTATTCTATTCTGTTGATCTTGGTGTCTATTTTTATGCCAGTACCATACTCTTGATTACTACAGCTTTGTAATGTAACTTGAAATCCATCATTGTGATGCCTTCTTTTGCTTTTCTTTTTCAAGATTGCTTTGGCTATTCAGGGTCTTCTGTAGTTCTGTACAAATTTTAGGATTGTTTGTTTTAGTTGTATGAAGAATGCTGTTGATATTTTGATAGGCATTGCTATAAATATGTAGTTTGCTTTGGGTTGTATAGAGATTTTAAGAATCTTTGTTCCTCCAGTCAGTAAGCATGGAATGTCTTTCCATTTCTTTGCGTTATCCTGTTTCTTTCATCAGTGTTTTATAGTTTTCAGAGTACAAGTCTTTCATCTCTTTGGTTAAGTTAATGCCTATGTATCTTATTATTTGGGGGGCAGGTTTGTTTTTTTTTTTAATTTTTAAAATGTTTTCTATTTATTTCTGAGAGAGAGAGAGAGACAGCGTGAGCAGAGGACAGTCAGAGAGAGAGGGAGACACAGAATCCGAAGCAGGTGCCAGGCTCTGAGCTAGCTATCAGCACAGAGCCTGACACAGGGCTCAAACCCACGAACTGTGAGATCATGACCTGAGCCGAAGTCAGACGCTTAACTAACTGAGCTACCAAGGTGCCCCTTGGGAGCAATTTTAACTGGTATTCTTAATTTCTCTTTCTGCCTTATCATTGTTCTATAGAAATGCAACAGATGGGGCACCTGGCTAGCTCAGTCAGAAGAACATATGACTCTTCAATCTCTAGGTTGAGTTTGATCCCTACATTGGGTATAGAAATTACTTTTAAAAAAGCAAGGACAGGCACCTGGGTGACTGAGTCAGTTGAGTGTCTGACTCTTGATTTCAGTTCAGGTCATGATCCTTGGTCATGGGAGTGAGCTCTGTGGGAATCTTAAGATTCTCCCTCTTTCTCTTTCTCCGTCTACCCTTCTCCCCCACTCTCTATCTTTCTCCCTCTCTCTCAAAACAAACAAACAAACAAAAACAAAAAGAAACACAACAGATATCCGTACATTGTTTTTGTTTTCTATGACTTTACTTAATACTTTATCAGTTCTAGCAATTACTGGGTGGAATCTTCTGTATTTTTTTCTATATACTATCATGTCATCTGCAAATAATGAAAATTTTACCTTTTCTTTACTGATTGGGATACATTCTATTAGTTTTTGTTGTCTGCTGTGGGTAGGACTTTGAGTAGTATGGTGAATAAAGTGGTGAGAGTGGACATCCTGTCTTGTTGCTGATCTTAAGGGAAAAGCTCTCATTTTTTCCCCATTTAAGATGATGTCAGCTGTGTTTTTTTCATATATGGTTTTTATTACGTTGTGGAATGTTCCCTCTAAATCTACTTGGTGGAAGTTTTTATCATGAATGGATATTGTTATTTTTCAAATGCTTTTTTCTTTTTCTTTTGCGTCTCCTGAAGTGATCATATGGTTCTTAACCTTTCTCTTACTGATGTGATGTATCACATTGATTTATTTGCAAATATTTGACCCATCCTTGTATTCTGGGAATAAATCCCACTTGATTGTGGTGAATAATTTTTTTAATGTATTGTTGAATTCAATTTGCTGGTATTTTGTTGAGGATTTTTGCATCTTTGTTCATCAGGGATATTGACATGTAGTTCTCTTTTTTACTGATGAATTTATTTTCATTTTGGTGTCAGGGTAATACCAGCCTCATAGTATGAACTTGGAAGTGTTCTTTCCTTTTCTTGTTTTTGGAATAGTTTAAGAAGAATAGGTATTCTTTAAGTGTTTGGTAGAGGCTCCTGGGTGGCTTAGTCGGTTGAGGTTCTGACTCATGATTTTGGCTCAGAACATGTTCTTGGGATTGAGCCCCACATTGGGTTCCATGCTGAGTGTGGAGCCTGCTTAAGATATTCTCTCTCTCTCTCTCTCTCTCTCTCTCTCTCCCTCTCCTTTTCCCTCTCCCTCCCTCTCTCTCTCTCTCTCCCTCTCTCTCCCTCCCCCGCCCCGCTTGCACTCTCTCTCTTTCTTTAAAAAAAAAAAAAAAAGGTAAAATTCTCCTGTGGAGCCATCCCTCCCTAGACTTCCTTTCATTGGGGTTTTTTGATTAGTGATTCAGTTTCTTTGCTGGTTATTGCTCTGTTAAATTTTCTGTTTCTTCCTCTTTCCATTTTGGTAGTTTATATGTTTCTAGGAATTCATCCATTTCCTCTAGATTATCCAGTTTGTTGGCATACCGCTTTTCAACATACTGACTTCTAATTATTTCTGTTTCCGTGATGTTTGTTTTTATTTCTCCTCTCTCATTTGTGACTTTATTTATTTGAATCCTTTCTCTTTTTTTTTCTTGATAAGTCTGGCTAGAGGTTTGTCAATTTTAATGATTTTTTTTCACAGAACCAGCTGCTGGTTTCATTGATCTGTTCTATTGTTTTTTTAGTTTGTATGCCATTTATTTCTGCTCTAATCTGGATCATTTCTTTTCTTCTGCTGGCTTTAAGTTTTGTTGATTGTTCTTTTTTCTAGCTTCTTTAGGTGTGAGGTTAAGTAGTTTCAGATTTTTCTTGGTTCTTGAGGTAGTCCTGTATTGCAGTCCACTTCTCTCTTAGAACTGCTTTTGCTGCATCCCAGAGGTTTTAGACCTCTAAGGAAGGAGAGTGTTAGTGTTTCCTACTATTGTTGTATTATTATCAATTAATTCCTTTAAGTTTGTTATTAACTGTTTAATGTGTGTGGGTGTTCCTCTGTTGGGTGGATAAATATTTACAATTGTTATGTATTCTCGTTTGTTGGTCCCTTTTGTTATTACATAGTTTCCTTCTTTGACTCTTATTAGTCTATTTTGTCTCTATTAATAATGCCACTTTGACTTTCTATTGACATCCATTTGAAAGATAGATGGTTTGGGGCGCCTAGGTGGCTCAGTCAGTTAAGTGCCTGACTTCAGCTGAGGTCATGATCTCACGGTCCGTGGGTTCGAGCCCCACTTCATGTTCTGTGTTGACAGCTAGCTCAGAGCCTGGAGCTTGCTTTGGATTCTGTGTCTCCCTCTCTCTCTGACCCTCCCCAGCTCACGCTGTGTCTCCCTCTATCTTTCTCTCTCTCTTTCTCTCTCTCTCTCAGAAATAAATAAAAACATTAAAAAAAAAAAAAAGATAGATAGATGGTTCTCCATCCCCTCATTTTGAATATGCAGGTATCTTTAGGTCTAAAATGAGTCTCTTGTAGGCATATATAGCCTGGTCTTACTTTTTTATGGATTCTGGCACCCTATGTCTTTTGATTGGAGGGCTTAGTCCATTTACATTCAAAGCTATTATTGCTAATTATGTATTTATTGCCATTTTATTACTTGTTTTCTGTTTGTTTCTGAAGATTTTCTCTGATCAAATCTTTGTCTCTCATGTTTTATTGATTTTCTTTAGTGATATATTTGGATTTCTTTCTTTTTATTCTTTGCATATTTCATAGTGTTTTTTTGATATATATTTAGGTCTGTATATAACCTCTTCTGCATATAGAAGTCTATATTAGGAAGATGGTACTGAAGTTTCAAGAAACCATTCTTTCCTTTTCTCATGTTTTATGTGTGTTATTCTATTTTATTTTTTTAATGTTTATTCATTTATTTTGATAGAGAGAAAGAACAAGGATGGGTCAGGGAGTGAGGGAAAGAATCCCAAGAGTCTCCAGGCTGTCAGTGCAGAGCCTGATGCAGGGCTCAATTCCATGACTGTGAGATCATGACCTGAAATGACATCAAGAGTGGGTTGCTTAACCCATGAACCACCCAGGTACCCCATGTTATTTTATTTTATACCCTTTTTATTTGAGTCTTTGTTTTGTTTTGTTTTGTTTTTTATACAGAAGTATTTATTCTTGCTGGTTTTGTGTTTCCTACCTATATACTGTCACTTTTGGTCTTTCCACTAAAGAGTCCCCTTTAATGTTTCTTGTAGATCTGGTTTAGTGGTCATGAGCTCCTTCAGTTTTTGTTTGTCTGGGAAATTTTTTCTCTCTCCTTCTATTCTGAATGATAGCTTTACTGGATATTCTTGGCTGCACATTTTTTTAGGCTTATTTATTTTGAGAGAGAGAGAGAATATCTCCAGCAGGCTGCACAGTGTCATCACAGAACCCAATGTGGGGCTCGAACCCATGAGCCATGAGATCATGACCTGTGCCGAAGTCCAGAGTTGAATGCGTAACCAAGTCAGCCACTCAGTGCCCCTTGGCTACACGTGTTTCCCACTCAGCACTTTGATTTATCCATACCACTCCATTCAGGCTTGCAAAGTTTCTTTTAAAAAATCTTCTTGTTGGCTTTTGGGTTAGTATAAATTGCCCTTGTAAGTTACTGACTTCTTTTTGTCTTGCTGCTTTAAAAATTGTGTCTTTATCATGATATTTTGCCAGCTTAATTACAATATATCTTGGAATGCGTCTGCATTAGTTGATTTTTAATTTTTTTAACATTTATTTATTTTTGAGAGAGAGAGACACACACACACCGTGAGTGGGGGAGGGACAGAGAGAAGGAGATACAGAATCCAAAGCAGGCTTCAGGCTCTAAGCTGTCTGCACAGAGTCTGATGGCAGGGCTTGAACTCACAGACCATGAGATCATGACCTGAGTTGAAGTCGGATGCTCAACCGACTGTGCCACCCAGGGACCCCTTCATTTGTCGATTTTGATGAGAGTTCTGTGCCTCCTGGACCTGAATATGTGTTTCCTTGTCCATATTAGGAAATTTTTCAGCTATTTTTTTTATATAAATTATCTGTCCACTTTTCTCTTTCTTCTTCTTGTACCACTTTTATAATACAAATGTTATAACATTTTTTGGAGTCACTGAGTTCTCTTATTTCTATTCTTGTTTTGCATAATTCTTTTCTCTGTTTTGTTCAGCTTGCATACCTTTTTTTTTTTTTTTAAGATTATTTATTTTTGAGAAAGGGAATGAGGTCAAGCTGGGGGAGGGCAGAGAGAGGGAGAGAATCCTAAGGAGGCTCCACACTGTCAGCACAGAACCCAACACAGGGCTGGATCCCACTAACAGTAAGATCATGACCTGAGCCAAAATCAAGAGTCAGGTGTTTCCCACCTGAACCAGCCAGATGCCCCTCAGCTTCATTACTTTCCCTTACTCTGTCTTCTAGGTTGCTAATTCACTTCTCTGCTTCTTCTTCCATTCTGCTGTTCATTTCATCAAGCATGTTTGTCATTTCTGCTATATTATGTCTTATCTCTGTGTTATAGGTCTGACTCACGTCTTCCACTTATCCATTCAAGTCCAATGAATAGCCTTAAAACCATTGCTTTAAATTCTCTATCAGCCTTGTTATTTCTGTTTTGCTTAGATCTCTGGGTGTGGCCGTGTTCTGTTCTTTCATTTGGAGTGAATGTCTCTGTCTCCTTGTTTTGTCTGTCTGTCTATGTCTGTTTCTGTATGTTAAGGAAATGAGCTGTGTCTTCTGCTCTTGACAGTAGTGACTTTATGAAGAAAAGTTCCTGGATTGTCCTTCAGTGCAGTGTTCCCTGTTCAGCATAACATCAGAAGAGTATCCTGTCTGTGTTGCTTATGTACTATCATTGTGTCTGAGTCATTTTTCCTTGCAGCGCAGATAACTGCACTGACTCTGTGCCTGTTTGAAGCTGTACTTGGTCTCTGTGGTGTTAGTGGGACTCAGGCAGGCAAGCTCATAGGGGGTGTGCCCCCCTGATAACTTGATAGTGGAGTGGCAGTGTTAACAAAATTTGTGTTGGGTCAGTAGTCCTGTACTGGATTCCCCAAACATTGGGGATGCTGGGGAATGTGCACCAGGATGGCCAGGGTACAAATCTGAGCGTGGCTGGGCACTGTGTGTTACAGTGGCTGGGGCACACAGTGCACCAGATGTGTGCGGAGCAAGGGGGCTGCTGCGCACCTGGTGATGGGTGTGTGCATCAGATATATAATATTAACAAAATTTTCCCTCATCCCAGGGCTGAGACTAGCAAGCTTGAGGCAGGTGAATCCTCAGGAGAACTCATGGACGTGGCATACTGCTATCAGGTTAGGTAGCAAATGTCTGTGCAACCCTGCCTTTTGCAGCTGGCTCTGTGTTCATGCTGTGGGTGGGGGGTGGGAGAGGAAAAATAGCTCCTGCCAGCTCCCGTGTTTTCAGAGAAGTCTTCCACATGCTCCGAAGTCGGTATGAACAGGTCAGTCTCCCTTTGCCCCAACCCCGGTGTTGTGTAGACTGCCGTTTTTATGTTGCCTCTGGATGTAGGCTGCTGTCTCTTTAAGGGCATTGACCTGGTGACAGATTCGTCACCCTCTCAGCTTGTCCAGTGAGTCAGCTAACGTTTTTAGCACCAGGCTCCAAGTCACATTGGTTTTACAAAGTCATGGATTTCAACCCTTCTGGGTTTTTGAAGCCAAATGTTACAGAGATTAGTCTTCCCTGTGTGAGCTCCCTAGTACAAGGGCACTTTTCTCTGCCCTCTCTCCACACAGAATTCCTTCCCTTCTGTGGGCAGCCTCCCTCTACCATTCTGACCTTCCAGACCTTTCAGATGTAACTTCTTCTCTTGTGTGGAATTTGTTCTGCCAGTCTTCAAATCACTCTTGGGCTGTTTGACTTGGAAGTGGATGATGATCTAGCTGTAAACGTGGGAAGGCAGGATCTTAGAGTCCTCCTAGTCCACCGTCCTCCCAAGCTCCTGCCCTTTGTTTCTTAGTCCTTGATTTCATATGCTTTAGAGAGACTCTCTTGTTCACATTTGTAAATAGCATTTTTACACTGTTATTATACAGCATATATTTTCCCACACATTTTGCTTCCATTTATGAATACGTTATGTTTAACTTCTTTGTATCATAACTAGATATTTTAGTGATGTGCGTTATTTATTCTTCCAATTCTTAAACACTTGGTGCACCGGAGTGGCTCAGTCAGGTAGGCATCAAACTCTTAATCTTAGTTCAGGTCTTGAGCTCAGAGTCATGAGTTCAAGCCCCGCAATGGGCTCTGCACTGGGCATGAACCCTACTTAAAAAAATAATAATAAAAAGAAGGAATTTACATACTTAAGTCTTTATCATAATCCCTTATATAAAGCTCTTTAATTGATTATATGAAATAACAGATAAAGCACTGTACAAATTAGATTCCCATTTAGAGACTTTATTAAATTTCTGAAATGTTTTTTTTTATATTAAATTGTTAGTTCATCTAATAGATTGTGAAGTTAGAAGCAAAAGTCTGTTTTTCTTGAAGTTGCTCTACATACTGTATAGCAAAGTAGTATTAGAAAAACATAATTCAATAGAGTTAATTTGAAGATCTAATTGGCTTTGTTAAGCAATTCATGAATCGGGCAACATTCCATGTTGCAAGTAGAGGGGAACTCCAAGAGTTGTATAAAGTGGAAAGTTTTTGTAGAAAAGGTGGGTGCTGGAGAATTATTAACAAAAGGAAAGAATAGATTGTTCCAGATTGTTCCAGGTAGAGTCTCTTTTCCTTAAGGGGAAGAGCAATGGATTTTATCATGCAGGTTACCTCATCTTTGGGGAATGGAGAGTGCCTTTGTGGAGACTTATTGATGTGTCCCTCAGAAGATTCCTGCCTGATCTGTTAAGACTTTTGGGGGGAAGTTGAAACTTCTGTTAGGTTAGGCATTAAGCTTTGTTTTACTGCCTTGGTGTCCTCTTCTAAGTGACATCATTTCGGGCCTTTTGTTTCCTCTCTAATAGTAGAAAGCACTGTTCATGGTGTACTGCCTTGGAATTTTAATTGAAGATTATTTAAGTAACAAGGCTACCTAAGAATTAATAGTTCTAAAGCAAAATCCTGAAAGTATCAATTCAGGTTTCACCTTAAGAAAAAAAATCCTGGGGGCGCCTGGGTGGCTTAGTCGGTTGAGCGTCCGACTTTCGCTTAGGTCATGATCTCGCGGTTCGTGGGTTCGAGCCCCGCGTCGGGCTCTGTGCTGACTGCCAGCTCAGAGCCTGGAGCCTGTTTCAGTCTGTGACTCCCTCTCTCTCTGACCCTCCCTGCTCACGCTGTCTCTCTCTCTCTCTCTCTCTCTCCTAGAAATAAATAAAACATTAAAAAAAAAAGAAAAAGAAAAAAAATCCTGAGAATAAAATGTCCAAATTTGAGGCAAAATACTGTTAAGATTTTTTCCCCTTAAAGTTTAGTCTTTCAAGTACTTATTCTCAAAATGCAGCCTGAGAGCCATCTACCTGAGAATCACTTTAGAAGCCATTATTTTTAAAGTCTAGTTAAAAAAAAATTACATAAAGTTTTTTAAAAATAGGGCACTTGGGTGGTTTAGTCTGTTGAGCATCTCACTCTTGATTTCAGCTCAGGTCATGATCCCAAGGGTTGTGGGATCTGTGGGGCTCTGCTTAAGATCCTCTCTTGCTGTCTCTCTGCCCCTTTCCCCTATTCATGCTCTCCCCTTCTCTTTCTCATTCTAGAATAAAAATTAAATAAATAAATAATATGTGTAGACATTTTTTTAAAAGCCCAGTTTCTTTAAATTACAATTTGGCAAATTGGTGCCTTAGAAACCTGAATTTTCATCTAGCAAATACTCATAAGTATGTTAGATTTTAAGAACCGAGGTCAAAACCCAAAGTTTGGACTACTTTTTTTTCTTTCCTTTTCTTTCTTTATTTAATCAGCATGTATAATTATGTTCCTTTTGTCTTGAGCTTTCATTTTCAAGAAATCCTCTAGGCACTAATCCCATAATACATATGGAGAATAGAATCTTACTACAGCTTGTTCATCTGATTTTAAATTGACAAAACAGATTTTTAAAAAGATATAAAAAATATATGGAAAATCTACTTCTGATCTATATTATTCTGTCCTGATATTTTATTTATTTTACCTTCGGAGTGGTACTGTTTGAATGAATAATACATACACATTTCACATTATAGTTAAGTATCTCATTTTTTACCGTGCCTTATGACTCTTTAAACCTAATTACAAATTTAAGAGAGGAGATAAAATTTTCTCTCTATACTTCTGAATTCTTGGCTGCAACTTCCTGTATAAAAGACAAGAGAAATATAAATAGAAGCTTATTAAAATGAATACTTCATGTACAGAGTGGAGATAACCAAGAAAAATGATTAAGCTCCATGAAATGGCCCAATCCACCATCTTAAATACCATTTTCAGCTAAACAAAAGAAAGAGAGCTTGGGATAGTAATAGGAGGTTATCAGGAAAAGCATGGGAAACAAGAATAGGTTGTTCTGCAAATTTAGGTCAGTGCCTTCTCCATTCGTCCAAGTTGTGGTTTTCAGTCATCCCTTCCTTACAGGTACAGAGAGGGAGATAGACAAAGATTTCCTTTATAAATGTAAATTTTCCCTAAAAAATGATAACTTCTACTCCATTTTCACAAACTTTTCTGTGTCTGCTGATTCTCAAAAATAATCACCTCATCAGAGGCACCTGTGTGGCTCAGTAAATTAGGCATCTGACTCTTGATTTTAGCTTGGGTCATGTTCTCACAGTTCCCAGAATCAAGCCCTGGGACAGGCATGTGCTGACGTTTTGGAGACTGCTTGGGATTCTCTCTCTCTCTCTCTCTCTCTCTCTCTCTCTCTCTCTCTCTCTGTCTCTCTGTCTCTCTCTCTCCCTCTGTCTCTCTCTCTCTCTCTCTCTCTCTCTCTCAGATGTCTCATTTCAACAGCCCTCACAGCATCTTTACCAGAAGTAGATTCCATCTCAAGAAACCACTTTCTTTCCACATCCATAAGAAGAATGTCCTCTTCTGTTAAAGTGTTATATTAGATTATAGCAATTCATCACATCTTCAGGCTCCACTTCTAATTCTAGTTCTGTTGCTATTTTCACCACATCTGCAGTTACTTCCTCCACTAACATCTTGAATCTTTCAAAGTCAGCAAGGAAGGTTGAATCAACTTTTTCCAAACTCCTGTTCATGTTGATACTTTTACCTCTTTCCAGGAGTCACAGTGAATGTTCTTAATGGCATTTAGAATGGTGAATCCTTTCCAGTACTTTTCAGTTTACTGCTCAGATTCATCAGAGGATTCACTATGATAGCTATAGCCTCATGAAATGTATTTCTTGCATAAGACTTGAATGTCAAAATTACTCCATGATCCAAGGGCTGCAGAATGGGTGTTATGTTGGGCAACAAAACAATATTCATCTCATTTTACCTTTCTTTCCACCAGAGCTCTTGAGGGACCAGGTGCATTGTCAATTAGCAGTAATAGTTTGAAATGCATCTTTTTCTCTGAGCAGTAGGTCTCAGCAGTGAACTTAAAATAGTTTAAACCATGTGGTGAGGAGATGTGATGTCATCCAGCCTTTTTTGTTCCATTTGTAGAATATAGGCAGAGTAGACTGAGTATAATTCTTAAAGGCCCTACAATTTTTAGAATGTAGGAGAGCATTGACTTCAACTTAAAGTCAACAATTGTGGTAGCCCCTACCAGTCAGCTTATCCTTTGAGGCATTTTTAAAAATTTCTTTTAATGTTAATTTATTTTTGAGAGAGAAAGAATGTGAGCTGCAAAGGGGCAGAGGAAGAGAATCTGAAAGATTCTTCAGATTCTTCTAGTGGTCTCATAACTAGACCACTAACAGTTTGTCCATATCAGCAATAAGGCTGTTTTGCTTTCTTATTCATGTGTTCCTTGGAGTAGCACTTTTAATTTCTTTCAGGAATGTTTCCTTTGCATTCACAATTTGGCTAACTATTTGATGCAAGAGGCCCAGCATTTTGACCTTTCTCAGTTTTCAACATGCCTTCCTCACTAAACTTAGTCATTTCTAGCTATCTGTTGATTTAAAGTGAGAGACGTGCAACTCTTCCTGTCACACAAACCAGTAGAGGCCATGGTAGGATTATTAACTGGCCTAATTGCAGTATTGTTGTGTCTCAGGGAATAGAGAGGCCCAAGGAGAGAGAGACAGAGATAGGTGGAGGGGACAGCTGGTTGGTGGAATAATCAGAACACACAATATAATTAAGTTTGGCATCTTCTTAGGGCATGGTTTGTGGTACCCCAACACAGTTAAGGATAGTAACATCAAAAGATACCTGATCATTGATCATTATAGTCAAATATAATTATAATGAAAAGGTTTGAAATATTGCAGGAATTACCAAAATGTGGCACAGAGACATAAATTGAGCAAATGCTATTAGAAAAATGGCACCAGTAGACTTGCTTGTTACAGTTTCCACAAACCTTAATTTAAAAAAAAAAACACCCCACTATTTTCAAAGCACATAAATGAAGTATGCCTGTATAACTTAATCTACAAGAATAAGGAAATAGTTCTGCTAAGACACACATCTCCTTAAAAGAAATAAATAATTGAACACAATATTTCAGTCTGACATTTTATATGTGGGTTTCTTTACTGAATTTAGTTTCTCGTTAAGATTTAAAGTCTGTGTATCTAAAAGTGTTCTTTAAGGGAGTCTGTTCTAGAACAAATTGGTTACCTGCTCTAAAGATAAACCTACGTCCTTACCCTAAATATACAAACAGCCTTTAACTTTAAAACTGGAAATTTCTAGTCACACAAAATTCTTAATCAAGAGGCATCCTCTGTATGCAGTTGCTATATAAATGCATATGAAAAATTGAAAATGAAATTCTTTTGTGTCAAGATGATCGTTCTTTAATTGCTCTTAATAATTTTGTAGCATATGACATTTAGAAAATGTAAGTTATTCTCCGAAATAAAATAGTAATTTATTATTTTGAATACGTTGATAAAATCTACTCTTGAAGTTATAGTATTCTGTTTAATTCTTATGTAGTACCTAGACAGTTGTACCGTTATTGAGTTATGGCTTTGATTCTTAATAGATGATATAGACTTAATTTTCTTGAGACGTTGAACCATTCACCTTAAGAAATTCTTTTGTAGTGAGAGCTAAAGGGCTTGAACTACTTACTGAGGATAGTTACTTCTGTATATCCAAATTCTTTGAGTGTGTTATTGGTTTAATAACAGAATGTTACACTATTATAAATTCCCCAGGAAATACTTGAAATAGAAGTACATTTAAAAATTTTTATATATATAGCAAAAATTTGTTCCAGCAATTATTTTCCTATTTACAAATCTTACCTATAGCTCAATTTTCCTAGAGTATGTGATCCACTCTTTCCTTTTTTTTTTTGTTATTTTTTTTTTTACAAATAGTTTATTGACAAGTTGGTTTCCATATAGCACCCAGTGCTCATCCCCACATGTGCCAGCCTCTGTGCCCATGCCCCCTCCCCCCCACATCCATCAGTCTTCAGTTTTTGTCAGCATTCAAGAGTCTGTCATGGTTTGCCTCTCTCCCTTTCCCCCACCATTTCCCCCCTTCTTCTCCCCCATGGTCCTCCGTTAAGTTCCTCCTAATCCTCCTATACGTGCAAACATGGTATTTGTCCTTCTCTGCCTGACTTATTTCGCTCAGCATAACACCCTCAAGGTCCATCCATGTTGCTACACATGGCCAGATTTCATTCTTTCTCATTCCCATGTAGTATTCCATCGCATAGATAAACCACATCTTCTTGATCCATTCGTCCGTGGATAGACACTTAGTCTCTTTCCATGTTCTGGCTATTGTTGAGAGTACTGCTATGAACATTGGGGTACATGTGTTTCTATGCATCAGCATTTCTATATCCCTTGGGTGAATTCCTAGCAGTGCTATTGCTGGGTCATAGGGGAGTTCTATTGTTAATGTTTGAGGAACCTCCACACTGTTTTCCAGAGGTGCTGCACCCATTTACATTCCCACCAACAGTGTAGGAGGGTGCCTGTTTCTCCACATCCTCGCCAGCATTGAGAGTTCTCTGATTTGGTCATTTTAGCCACTCTGACTGGCGTGAGGTAGTATCTCAGTGTGGTTTTGATTTGTATTTCCCTGATGAGGAGGGATGCTGAGCATCGTTTCATGTGTCTGTTGGCCATCTGGATGTCCACTTTAGAGAAGTGACTGTTCATCTCTTCTGCCCCTTTCTTTCTTTACTGGGTTGTTTGTTTTTTGGGTGTGGAGTTTGGTGAGTTCCTTATAGATTTTGGATATTAACCCTTTATCTGATATGTCATTTGCAACTATCTTTTCCCATTCCTTTGGTTGCCTGTTAGTTTTGTGGGTTGTTTCCTTTGCCATGCAGAAGCTTTTAATCTTGATGAGGTCTCAATCGTTTATTTTTGCTCTTGATTCCCTTGCTTTGGGGGATGTGTCAAGTAAGAGGTTACTGCAGGATCCACTCTTTCCTTAATGGGAGCATGAAATTATAGTAATAAATTTTTACTTTTTAGTTTGAATCATGTTTTGTTGGAGGATGTCCCATCAAATTTTATTTTCTACTAGATTTTGCCTATAAGAGGAACAACTAGTAGCAAAAACGTATGAAATAACAGTAGCAACTGACTAATTTCATCCATTTTGCTAATTTCCAGAAATCACCTTTAGTTATTTAACTGCATGCTCTTTATTTATTTTTATGTTTATTTATTTATTTTTGAGACAGAGACAGAGAGCATGAATGGAGGAGAGACAGAGAGAGGGAAAGAGACACAGAATTCAAGGAAGGCGTCAGGCTCCAAGCTGTCAGCACAGAGCCCAATCCTGGGCTTGAACTCACAAACTGTGAGATCATGACCTGTGGCAAAGTTAGACACTCAACACACTGAGCCACCCAGCTGACAGCTACATTCTCTTTAAAGTAAAGAGATGCTCAATAGAAGATTTGAGATTTAACCCAGAAAGTAACCAGATAAAAACTATTTATTGTCTCATTTCTTAAGCAAATCATCTAATGGCATAGGTATGCCGTTTTGAAGTATGCAAATTCAAAATTCATTCTTTTCAGTGATTCCAAATTCATCCGAATCTGAGATTTTTTACTCAAGGTAATAAAGCTCAAGGAAAATTTTTCCTATGAATTAAAATGTCAGTTTATTAACATGTATTGAGAAATCCCTTCCCTTTCTGTGGTCACCCTAAAGAGTCAGGGTGTACTCTTATATTCAAAATTTGTTTTGGATATTAAGAATGATGATGCCAGCATTCAAACATTAAAAATGGAATCTCTTTTTTATACGCTTCACTTTGCTCCCATTGTTTATTCTTATATTCAGCACATTATCTCCTTAGCTAAATCAATTCTCCCATTTCTTGTTTTCTTAATGTTTGTTTGTTTTGAGAAAGAGAGAGAGAGAGAACATGAATGGGGAGAGGTAGAGAATCTCAAGCATGTTCCATGTTGTCAGTGCAGAGTCTGATGGGGAGCTCACTTCCACGAACTATGAGCTCATGACCTGAGCCGAAATCAAGAGTGGGATGCTTAACTGACTGAGCCACCCACATGCTCCATCACTTCTTATACTTAAGACTTGGTGACACCTGGGTGGCTCAGTCAGTTAAGCATCCGACTTCTACTCAGGTCATGGTCTCACGGTTCATGGGTTTGAGCCCCGCATCGGGCTCTGTGCTGACAGCTCAGAACCTGGAGCCTGCTTCAGATTCTGTGTCTCCCTCTCTCTCTGCCCCTCCCCTGCTCATGCTGTCTGTCTGTCTGTCTCTCTCTCTCAGAAATAAATAAAGCATTTTAAAAAAAACTTTTTAAAAAAGACTTGTTGGTTTGGGAGCCTTTCTTTTTAAAATGGCTCCTTATTTCTTAATTGATATTTACTTTCTTAAAATTTAATGGTTCTTTTTTTTTAAAAGATTTTTATTTTTATTTCTAGGAGAGAGAGAGAAAGATAGCGTGAGCAGGGGAGGGTCAGAGAGAGAGGGAGTCACAGACTGAAACAGGCTCCAGGCTCTGAGCTGGCAGTCAGCACAGAGCCCAACGCGGGGCTCGAACCCACGAACCACGAGATCATGACCTAAGCGAAAGTCAGACGCTTAACCGACTAAGCCACCCAGGCGCCCCTAAATTTAATGGTTCTTAAAAGGCAGTCATAATTCTTTATTTTATTAAGACATCATGTGATAAGATAGCTGGGAACAGTAAAACAATATTTAGAATTTCCTAATCTTGATGAAATAGTACATTCATAGTTCCCCAAACTGGCTTTCTATTCTTCTTCAGGTGCCTGGATCTATCACTGTATATTCAGTTCTTTCTCCTCTTAAAGCCATATGCCACATGGTTGACACAGGCTGCTTATACCTGTTTCTGTCAGAAACTACTCTGTCTAGCTCTGGCTGGCTCTCAAACTATGCATTGAACTGCTGGGACAGGAAGAGAAAAATCCCAGAGAGGAGGCAAATTGAGAGAAAGACCTGAGAAATCTGCATACATATTACCCTCACATCACTGGCCATCCCCTAAAGTGTACTTGCTCAGGGTGTGACTTCAGAATACCCAGCAGAAATTTGTAGTTGAAGGAGAAAGAATAAGGCAGAGATTTCAGCATTATTGTGGTACTCTGGAGACAGATAAGGCTTGTGCCTTGTCGAGGTAGAAGAATCTTAGTAAATACATTGCCTAAGCTTATGGTGACTTCCAGAAGTACACCCCCTAGTAGTAAAGACTACCCTAGTAATAAGCACAAAACTGAAATAAATTGCTCTTATAAAACCCAAAACCAAGACCTCAACGGAATGAGGTATCTGCCAGTACTCAATTTGCCTTGCCAAAAGAAAACTTAACCTAATTTCCACCTAGGCGAAGATATCATCTTAAGCTTCTACAGTTTATTTACAATTAATTTCTGGAATCCAGTTAAAAATATAAGGGATCCTGAGAAAACAGTACCAAAAAAAAAAAATAGGTAATAGAATCCACAGGTGATCAGATATTGGTGTTATCAGAAAGAGATTTTAAAATAACACTATTTTATTCAGGAAAATCAAGGAGTGGTAGACAACAGAAATGAAAAATGAAGATTTTCAATATGGAATTTAATCTATTTAAAAGAATCTAAAAATATGTCTTAAAAGAGTCTGATGACCACTTTAGAGCTGAAAAATGACATATTTGGAATTAAGAATTTATTCAGTTGGTGTAGTATAATAGCAAATATACAGGACAGCAGGATTAGGGAACTAGGAGATAAAAATCACTCTTCTAATTAGCTTTTCCGTATATTATAACTATTCTTATCCTTTAGTTTTGCTAGTTCCCTCTTTCTTCCCCTTTCTTAGTCCATAACTTCTCTTTTCCGAACTGTGTTTTTTTCTATTTGTTTTAATTTTTTTCCCCATACATCCTTTTTGAAAATCTGTGTCCCTATGTCAGTAGCAGATCATATTAGGAAATTTAGTTAAGTGATTCATTATTAGATGAATTGTTAGATGAAGCTAACATAGAGAACAGTTCATCACACTACATGAAGTGCAAAAAGGTCCACGTAGAAAGGCACCAAGTAAATTTATCAGCAAGCCAGAAGGTGAAGATCCAGTGATAGAATCTGAGTCCCAAAGAATCCTGCTTCCCAGAAAATTAGTGTAGCAAACAGATCCTCATTTCCAAAGAAGTTAAAATTAAGAAAATGACCTGTAAACCCACTACAGGAAGCAAAGCCAGGTAACTCTAGCTGTGGCAGAGAGTTACTTAGTGGTATGGTCCTTACATACAGAGTTGGCCATGGCTTGTTTTCTGGAACTGTATGCCTTTGTCGTCGTTAGGTATGAGCACCAATACCAATGACCCCAAACATCTGCAATTTGTGAATTTCTGCTCCCTTGAAACCATACTGGTCCCAGAATCCAGGGATGTTTAAGTTGGTTGCCCTATGAGGACTGAAGGGCTTTTGAGAACAAGAAAACATACCAGTCATTATATCAGATGTTGGTGCATAATTGCTCTTTGTTTTGGGTTTATAAAATTAAGTAATGTAAATGTTATTTATTTATTTCTCTTAGGATTAGGTCTGCTACCATCAGTTAAATCTTAAATTTGGGTATGTAGGCCTAAAGGTTAGGGTTGATAAGCTATTCCTTAGAAAGAGGTATAGAATATTAGGTTGTAAAATGATTTAATTTTGTTTAAAAAATTTTTCTAACGTTTACTCATTTTTTGAGAGACAGAACAAGCGGGGGCGGGGGGAGAGGGAGACATAGATCTAAAGCATGCTCAGCTCTGAGCTGTCAGCACAGAACCCAACGTGGGGCTTGAACTCACAAACCACAAGATCATGACCTGAGCTGAAGTCGGAAGCTGAAAAATCTGAGCCATCCAGGCACCCTTAATTTTGTAATAAAATACATATCTGTCCATGTGTCTACATTCCTAAGTTATTTTAACTTGTTACCAAACCCTGCCTAACTTAACATGAATTTATTCTTCAAATAGTAGATAAGAAACATTTTTTATCTGCAACTGGATCCTATTTCAGTGTTTTTTTGAAGATTCTTTTTTTTTTATTTTTTAAATGTTCTTATTTATTTCTGATAGAGAGACAGAGACCACACGAGCAGGGGAGGATCAGAGAGAGAGGGAGACACAGAATCTGAAGCAGGCTTCAGGCTCTGAGCTGTCAGCACAGAGTCCGAGGCAGGGCTCAAAGGCGTGAACCACGAAATCATGACCTGAGCTGAAGTTGGACGTTTAACCTACTGATCCACCCAGGCGCCCCCTGTTTCAATATTAAAAGCTTGTATATCCAGTATTTTTTTTAATTTTAGTTTTATTGAGTTATAACAGAAAAACAAATTTCAAGACATATAAATTATACATTATGTGACCTGACAGATGTATACATTGTAACAAACTATAGAAATGATACCTGAAAGTATAGACTTTTGATGTATACATTGTAAAAGGATTCCTCCCATACATTTAACACATCAATCATCTCCCATATCTACACTTTTCTGGTGTTTTGTTTTGATTTTGTTTTTGTGAGAACATCTGAGTTCCGCCATCCCACCAAACCTCAATCATACAACTCTGTGTTATTAACCACTGTCAAAATGCTTCACCTCTGGTCCTCAGATCTTATTCATCTTATAACTGAAAGTTTGTACCCTTTTACTAGGCTCTCCCTATTTTTCCTGTCCCTTAGCCCTTGGAACCACTTTTTTACTCTGTTACTAAGAGTTTGGTGCTTTTTTTCTTTTCATTTTTTCCCCCAAAGATTCTATGTATAAGTGATCCCATGCATTATTTATCATTGTCTGCCTGGATCATTTCACTTAGCATAATGTCCTCATATTCCATCCAGATTGTGTCAAAGGCAGTGTTTTCTTCTTTCTCAAGACTGAATAATATTCCATTGTATATACATACCACAGCTTCTTTATCGGTTCAACTATTGATGGACACTTAGGTTACTTCCATACATTAAAAGCTTTAGACAGCTTTCGCTCTATTCTTGAATGTTATTTGCCTCAGAACTTTGAAATGTTAGCTAATATTACTGCTCTTGCACTAAAATCTTTTTGTTAACCTTCTCTCCTAAATTTTCTCTACCTGGGTTTTTCCTGTCCCACAGAATCAAACAACCTTGGTCTTTATTTACTCATTAATTCTCTTATACATTCAAATATCTGAGTACTTACCGAACACCAGGACAGATACAAAGTCACTTCCTACATTTCATTTACCTTGTCTCCCTTTGGCAGTCTTAATTCCAATCAAAAGAGTATTTTCCTAAGTAATTCACACTAGTTTTTTTGTGTGTGTGATTGATATGAATATAAACTTGCTTGAATATTTTAGGATTTGTCTTTGTTGTTAATAGCAGGAGATAACGAAAAATAAACAAACAAAACAAGATTTTCTTAGTGGAGATTGGCTAAAAGCCCCAAACTTCCTTTTTATCTTTTTTTCTTTAATTTTGCTCAGCATTTGAAACTTAGTGTAAATTAACTGTTTTAGCTATCTGTATCTTTTTTCTCTTTGAGCCATCAAGTCAGGAGGGCATATGTCTTTTTGTCCTTCTCTTTCTCATGGCTCACAATAACTACTTTTTCTAAAAAGTCACTGTTGTGGTGGTATATTCACTCTCTTAGGTAAATTCATCCTTTTAACACGTACAATTCTTTAAGTTGACAAATGCATATAGACATGTAACTGCTCCCACATTCAGAATACGGCACATCATCCCCCAAAGTTCCCCATGCTCCTCTCCTCCTTCCATCCCTAGACTCTGATGTGCTTTCTGTCTCTATTGCTTTGTGTTTTCTGGATGACTTAATACTGGAATCATATGGTTAGTGGCTTTTGGGTTTAACTTTTTTCACTTGGCAAAATGTGTCTGGGTTTCACTCATGTTGTGTATAGCAATAGTTTGCTCCTTTTTTATTGATAAATGGTATTCTATTACATGGATACACCGTGATTTTATCCATGCACCCTTTTAAGTACATTTGGGTTGTCTTGATACTCTGGCTTTTATGAACAAAGCCACTAAAAACATTCATTTTGTAGCTTCTTTTTAAATGAGTACTGCTTAGAAATGGGGCATTATGATATAAATGTGAAAACAGTTAAGTGCAAGGTTACCAGAGACCTGGGCTCTCATCTATTTTGCATCCAGTTAAGTAACTTGGTAAGTTGAAAAGATAATTTAACCTCTCTGTTCTTACTTGTTTTGCAAAATGTGCATGATTTATGGCTTCTTCTAGCTTTAAAATAGCATGATATTGTGATGTATAGGTAAGGCATTTACTCTTGTGATCAGAGGAGAACTTACAAATGCTCACATACATATTAATAAAATTAAACTATATGAATCAAGTATAACTAGTATTTTAAATTATAAGTTATTTTGTCTCTAAGTCCATTCAGAGATGATTGGAAAATAATATAATTTTCTTAATGAATTTTAAAGGTTATCATAATCTGAGTTTTTTAACTATGTAATCTAATTGATTTTACATTGGAAAATTATTTTGATGATGATACTCTTACGTATATATTTGATAAGTATTTTCATTTAAAATGTGTCAACATTTATTTAGGTACTTATGTATTTATGTGTTTTAAATTTATTTTTAATGTAGATGGGTCTAGGAAAGACAATCCAGGCAATTGCAATTGCTTACTTCTATAAGGAAGAATGGCCACTTTTAATAGTGGTCCCTTCATCTCTCAGATACCCTTGGACAGAAGAAATGGAGAAATGGATCCCAGAGCTAAGTCCAGAGGATATCAATGTTATTCAGAATAAAACTGATACTGGGTAAGAACTACTTTTTAGTCTTTAAAGGGGGAAAAAAGCTTTCTCACATGTATTTAGTAAATACTAAAGTTTAGAATGAAATATAATCTATAAACCATAATTTAGAACTAAGAGAGTAGTGTGGGGAATTTTATTTTGCATTTTAAAATATGAATTATTTATCTAAAACCCAACAGTATACTAGTGCTTTAAATTCCTTTCTGGTGTATTTTTAAAGTAAATGTAAATAGGTATACTTTGAAAGATTTATGTAACATCTACTTTTTAAAAAATTTTTTAATGTTTTCTTTATTTCTGAGAGAGAAAGGCAAGATGAACAGGGGAGGGTCAGAGAGAGGGAGACACAGAATCCGAAGTAGGCACCGGGCTCTGAGCTGTCAGCACAGAGCCCAATGGGGCTCGTGCCCACAAACTATGAGATCATGACCTGAGCCGAATTTGGACTCTTAACTGACTGAGCCCCCCAGGCGCCCCATGTATCTACTTTATATATACTTTAAGTATACTTAAATCTCACTATTTTGGGGTTCCAAAATACATTTCAAAACTTTTCAACGATTAGTTTGAAGTTTGTGAGCTTTTATTGTCTGCATTGATGGTAGTTTTTGCTTTCCAAATTCTTGATTAATATGCAAGTTTTATACATCACTCAAAATAAGTATTTAACAGTTTTATTTTCTTTATTATATTTATAATTTTAATACTTTCTATATTGAAAATATTTGTTTTGAGATTATTCAAGTTTCCCCTCAAAAATAAGTCATAATGTAACTCTTAGGGTTTTTTTCATTTGTTTTCTAGCCATGGGGATAAACTAATCTATTTGAATATTGGTAATTTTTACATTGTATTTATAGATGAATTACACAAATTATCATGTTTCTGTAAGATCAAAATAACCAGTTTCTGACCCTCAAATAAAAGGCAGTATATGTATTTGAAATAAATATCTGCTAATACTTGGATTTATTTTAATTACGGTATTATTGTACTGTGTTGTATTCTCTAGGATTGTTAACATAAAGACTATTTGTGAAAATAAAGTTGGCCTTTGTGAATGTCCTCACATATTAGTTGGAGGCTTTTTCTCTTTTGACCTTTGAATTATAGTTCTATAAAATATGTCTTTATGGGCCTAATGAAATTTGGACTGTATTTTCATGGTCAAAATAAAATTTTGGCAATGGTTTTAAATTTTTTCTTGTCCAATAAAACTGCATGAAATTTAGAACTTAAGGATTTAGAGAATGTAGGCCTTTATATGCACTTTTTGTTAGCTATAGTTTATTTAAAAGTTTACATTTAATTTTCTCAAAATATGTATCTTCTCTCATCTTTTATAATATTTAGGTCATCTAGTTTTCCTTATTATTTAGGAAATATTGTTTAGCAGTTAAATAAGGCCAATATTTTTATTTGGATAATATTTGGTGTCCATTAGAATGTATTACATCACAGAGTATAACTTTTCTGGAAGATCTTAATTTAGGGAAAGAAAAACTTACCCGTTCTCTTCCAAGTACTTAAAGAAATAGCTTTTGATATATACAAACATCTGGCAACATGTATTTACCACATATACATGTAACTCCTTTTGGTATATGGCAAGTTGTGCCTGAACTGTTCTACAGTAGACTTTCAAGTTTATCTTTTGTATATGGTTCTCAGTATACCTAAGTTAGTAATATTAACCCTATACTTTTCTTCTGTCACCTTTTTTGGTGTTTGATTATAATAAGAAAATCCTAAGTCTCTCTATTAACTACATTTACCCGGGACTTAAAATGTAGTTGACATTAAGAAAAAATTGCAAGTGTTGTAAATATTTATGCATCCAACATGAGAATACCCAAATATATAAAACAATTGTTAACAAATTTAAAGGAAGTAGTCGATAGTAATACAATAATAGTAGGGGCGTTTACAACTCACATCCGTGAACAGATCATCCAAACAGAAAATCAACAAGAAAACAGTGGCTTCGAATGACACACTGGACTAGAAGGGTTTAACAGATATATTCAGAACATTCCATTCTAAAACAGCTTAATACACATTTCCTTTCGAGTGTACTTGGAACATTCTCCAAAACAGATCACATACTAGGCCACAAAACAAGTCTCAACAAATTGAAAAAGATCCAGATTATACCATGTATCTTTTCTGACCACAATGCTACAAAACTAGAAATCCACCACAACAAACGGTCTGGAAAGAACACAAATACATGGTGGCTAAATAACATGCTACTAAATAATGAATGAGTCAAGCAAGAAATCAAAGAAGAAATTAAAATTTACCTGGAGAGAAATGCAAATGAAATCACAACGGTCTATCCTCTTTTGGGTCCTCACTTCCAAGTTGACCAAGGAAAGAAGGAATAACAGGCCCCAAAGAGCCACAGCCACATGCATCCGGTTTGCTTTATCACCTGTGCCTGTTTTATTCACAAGGACAAGGCCTTAAAGACGTCCATTATTCAGCACATGGTAGAGGCCACCTGTCAGGAACGTTTCCAAAGTGAGTGTCTTCAGTGCCTTTGCACTTCCCAAGCTGTATGTGAAACTACATCACTATGTGAGCTGTGCTCTACAGAGCAAGGTATCAGGAATTGCTCTGGTGACGCATGGAAAGAATGAACATCCTCACCCCAATTTAGACCTGCAGGTGCTACCTCACAACTGCCACCAAAGCCGATGTGAGGAGCTAGGTCCTTAAGGATGGAAGAAAAACTGTTTTCTGGAAAAAAAAATAAAATGGAGATTATACTTAAAAAGAAAAGAAAAAGAAAACACAATCATCCAAAATCTTTGGGATGCAACAAAACCAGTCCTAAGAGGGAAGTTTATAGAATGAATGAATGAATGAATGAATGAATGAATGAATGAATGAATGAATAAATATCTCAAATAAACAATCCAACTTCACACCTAAAGGAGCCAGAAAAAGAAGAATAACAAAATTCATAACCAGCAGAAAATAAAGATTAGAACAGAAATAAAAGAAACTAAAAAACAAAAATCAAAAAATAACAGAACAAGTCTGTGAAACCAGCAGCTGGTTCTTTGAAAAAAATGAGCAAAATTGATGATAATCCAGAATCATTTAAAAAAAAAATCAGAAATGGAAAAGGAGAAATAACCAACACCACAGAACTATAAAAGATCATAGAATATTATGAAAAATTATATTCCTAAAATTGAACAACTAGAAGAAATGGATTAATTCCCAAACATATAACCTCCCAACACTAAGTCAGGAAGAAATAGAAAATTTGAACTGGCTGATTACCAGCAATGTAACTGAATCATTATTCAAAAAAGTGAAATCAAAGTTCAGGACCACATAGCTTAACAGGAGAATTCTACCAAACGTTTATTTTTTTTTTTCTTAAATAATTTATTGTCAAGTTGGTTTCCATAGAACACCCAGTGCTCATCTCAACAAGTGCCCTCCTCCATGCCCATCACCCCCTTCCCCTCTCTCCTACCCCTTACAGCCATCAGTTTGTTCTCAGCTTTAAGAATCTCTCATGGTTTGACATGTCAATGCTGACAAAAACTGAGGACTGATGGATGTGGGGGGTAGGGGGGAGGGGCATGGATGAGGGCACTTGTGGGGATGAGCACTGGGTATTATGTGGAAACTAATTTGACAATAAACTATATGTTAAAAAAAAAAAAAAAAGAATCTCTCATGGTTTGTCTCCCTCCCTCTGCCCAACTGTTTTTTCACCTTCTCCTCCCCCATGGTCTTCCGTTAAGTTCTTCCTAATCCTCCTATAAGTGGAAGCATATGGTATCTGTCTTTCTCTTCCTGACTTATTTCGCTCAGTATAACACCCTCAGGTTCCATCCATGTTGCTACACATGGCCAGATTTCATTCTTTCTCATTGCCATGTAGTATTCCATTATATAGATAAACCACATCTTCTTAATCCATTCATCCATTGATGGACACTTAGGCTTTTCCCATGATTTGGCTGTGTTGAGAGTGCTGCTATGAACATTGGGGTACATATGCTCCTATGCATCAGCCCTCCTGGATCTCTTGGGTAAATTCCTAGCAGTGCTATTCCTGGGTCATAGGAGAGTTCTATTGTTAATTTTTTGAGGAACCTCCACACTGTTTTCCACAGAGCTGTACCTGTTTACATCCCCACCAACAGTGTAGGAGGGTGCCCATTTCTCCATATCCTCACCAGTATCTATAGTCTCCTGATTGGTTCATTTTTGCCACTCTGACCAGCATGAGGTGGTATCTCAGTGTGGTTTTGATTTGTATTTCCCTGATGAGGAGGGATGCTGAGCATCGTTTCATGTGTTTGTTGGCCACCTGGATATCCTCTTTGGAGAAGTGTCTGTTCATATCTTCTGCCCATTTCTTCACTGGGTTGTTTGTTTTTCGGGTGTGGAGTTTGGTGAGTTCCTTACAGATTTTAGATACTAGCCCTTTATCTTATATTATAATTTGCAACTATCTTTTCCCATTCTGCTGGTTGCCTATTAGTTTTATGGATTGTTTCCTTTTCCGTGCAGAAGCTTTTAATCTTGATGAGGTCCCAATAGTTCATTATTGCTCTTGATTCCGTTTCCTTTGGGGGTGATTCAAGTAAGAAGTTGCTGCGGTTGAGGTCAGGGAGGTTGTTTCCTGCTTTCTTCTCAAGGGTTTTGATGGTTTCCTGTCTCACATTCAGGTCCTTTATCCATTTTGAGTTTATTTTTTGTGTATGGTGTGAGAAAATGATCTAGTTTCATTCTTCTGCATGTTGCTGCACCATCTGTTAAAGAGGCTGTCTTTTTTCCAATGGATACTCTTTCCTGCTTTGTCAAAGGTTAGTTGGCCATCCATTTGTGGGTACAATTCTGAGTTCTCTATTCTGTTCCATTGGTCTATGTGTCTGTTTTTATGCCAATACCATACTGTCTTGTTGATGACAGCTTTGCATTAGAGGCTAAAGTCTGGGATAGTGATGCCTCCCATTTTTCTACCAAACATTTAAAGAGTTAATACCTATTCCTCTCAAACTATTCCAAAAAATAAAAAAGGAAGGAAAACTTCCAGATCATTCTGTAAGGCAGCATTACCTTGATACCAAAACCAGACAAAGACACCACCAAAAAAGAGAACTACAGATCAAGACCCCTTATGCAGATAGTTGCAAAAATCCTCAGCAAAATACTAGCAAACCAAATCCAACAATGCATGTTTAAAAAATCATTCACCAGTATCCATCAAAATTCATTTCCAAGAGCCAAGGTGGTTCAGTATTCACAAATCAATCCACATGTTACATCACATCAATAAATGATTAAGGCACCTGAGTGGTTCAGTTAGTTAAGCTTCTTGTTTTTGGCTCAGGTCATGATCTCATGATTCGTGAGATTGAGCCCTGCATCGTGCTTTCCACTGACAGCATGAATCCTGCTTGGAATTCTTTCTCTCTCTCTACCTCCTTCCTTCTCTCCCTCCCTCCACTCACATTCTCTCTCTCAAATAATTATTTAAAAAATAAGAGAGGATAAGAGCTGTATGATCATTTCAATAGATGCAAAAAAAAAGCATTTGACAAACTACAAGATACATTCATGATAAAAATCCTCAACAAAGAAGGTTTAGAGGGAACATATTTCACCATAATAAAGGCCTTGTTATGAAAAACTGACAGCTAACATCATCCATAATGAGGAAAAACTGAGAGGTTTTCTCTAAGGTCAGGAACAAGACAGGGATGTCCATTCTCACTATTTTTATTCAACATAGTACTGGAAATCCTAGCCACAGCTAGACAAGAAAAAGAAATAAAAGGCATCCAAATTGATAAGGAAGAAGTAAAACTTTCACTGTTTGCAGATGACATGATAAGCTATATAGAAAACCATTAAAGACTCCACCAATAAACTCTAAGAACTTATAAGTGAATTCAGTAACATCACAAGATAGAAAATACATTTCTAGGGGCACCTGGGTGGCTTGGTCGGTTAGGCGTCCGACTTTCGCTTAGGTCATGTACTCGCGGTTTGTGGGTTCGAGCCCCGCGTCGGGCTCTGTGCTGACTGCCAGCTCGGAGCCTGGAGCCTGTTTCAGTCTGTGACTCCCTCTCTCTCTGACCCTCCCCTGCACACACTGTCTCTCTCTCTCTCTCCTAGAAATAAAATAAAAAGCATTTAAAAAAAAAAGAAAATACATTTCTATACACTAATTATGAAGCAGCAGAAAGAGAAATTAATAATCCCCTTTACAGTTGTACCAAAAGTAGTAAGATACCTAGGAATAAACTTAACCAAAGAGGTGAAAAACATGTACTCTGAAAATTATAAAACAGTGATGAAAGAAACTGAGGACAACACAAAGAAATAGAAAGACATTCCATGCTCATAGATTGGAAGAACAAATATTGTTAAAATGTCTGTACTACCCAAAGCAGTCTACACATTTAATGCAGCCCCTATCAAAATACAACAGCATTTTTCACCAAACTGGAACAAACAATCCTAAAATTTGTATAGACCCACAAAACAATCTTGAAAAGGAAAAACAAAACTGGCAGAATCAAACCTTCATAATTCAAGATATAATACAAAGCTGTAGTAATCAAAATAGTGTGGTGCTGGCACAAAAATAGACAACATACATCAATGTAACAGAATAGAAAATTCAGAAATAAACCCACAGTTATATGTCCAATTAATCTTTGACAAAGGAAGCAAGAATATACAATGGGAGAAAGAAAATCTGTTCAGCAAATCATGTCGGGAAAACTGGACAGCAGCATGATAATGGACTACTTACATCATACAAAAAAATTAAAATGGATTAAGGGCCTAAATGTGAGACCTGAAACCATAAAATTTCTAGAAGAGAGCACAGGCAGTAATTTCTCTGAAACTGGCTATAGCAACGTTTTTCTAGGTATGTCTCCTGAGGCAAGGGAGACAAAAGCAAAAATCAACTATTGGTACTATATCGCAATACGAAGCTTCTGCACAGTGAAGGAAACCGTCAACAAAACTAAAAGGCAACCTACTGAATAGGAGAAGATATTTGCAAATGACATTTCTGATCAACGATTGGGATCCAAAATCTAAAAAGAACTTATGCAACTCAACGTCTAAAAAACAAACAACCCAACTAAAAAAGGGGAAGAAAACATGAACAGACATTTCTCCAAATAAGACAAACAGATAGATAGCCACCAGACACATAAGAAGATTCTCAACATCACCCGTTATCAGAGAAATGGAAAATCAAAATCACAATGAAATAGCACTTAACACCTGTCAGAATGGCTAAAATCAAAAACTCAAGAAACAGCAGATGTTGGAAAGAATGTGAGGGAAAAGGAACTCTCATGTCCTTTTGGTGGGAATGGAAACTGGTGTAGCCACTGTGGAAAACGGTTTGAATGTCTCACAAAAATTAAAAATAAAACTACCACATGATCCAGTAATCACACAACTGGGTATTTACCCTAGGAATATGAAAACACTAACTCAAAAGGATATATGTATCTATGTTTATTGCAACATTATTTACAATAGCCAAAATATGGAATCAGTCCATTGTCCATTGATGGATGGGATACTATTTAGCCATAACAAAAGAATGAAAGGCTGCTTGAGTGGCTCGGTCAGTTAAGCGTACAACACTTCATTTCGGCTCAGGTCATGACCTCATGGTTGTGAGACTGAGATATGCATCAGGTTCAGTGCGGAGCCTGCTTGGGATTCTGTCTCTCTGCCACTCCCATACTTGTGCCTGCTCACTCTCTATCTCTCATTCTCTCTCTTTCTCAAAATAAAGAAAGAAACTTAAAAAAAAATGAACTTGGCATTTGCACCAACCTAGGTATAGTTAGTATAACATTTAGTGAAATAAGCCAGTCAGAGAAACACAAATACCGTATCATCTCACTTGTATGTGGAAACAGATGAACAAAGGAGTAAAAAAAGAGACAAACCACGAAACTGACTCTTAACTATAGAGAATAAACAGATGATTACCAGAATGGAGGCAGTTGGGGTGAGTGGGTAAAATAGGTAAAGAAGATTAAGAGTATACTTATCTTGATATGCACTAGGTGATACATGGAATTGTTGAATCACTATATTGTACACAACTGAATACAACTAATATAACACTGTATGTTAACTACACTGGAATTAAAAAATTTTAAATAAAAAAAATTTAAATGTAATTGTTGTACTGTTGTGATATTTAGGAGCTCTGCCTTTTCTCTTAGAGAGTAGAGAACTGCAAAAGACTGTCCTGTATTTTTTCACTGGTGTTACAGAAATGCAAAAGTAACGTGTTTTATTGTTTTTTTTTTTTCATTTATTTGTGTAACTATTTAATTCTACAACCTCATTGGGAGTATAGCAGTGTATATACAAAGATGAATAAGACATATTTCTTGGTCCTCATTAATTTTGCAAGATAGCAAGGGAGGTAAATACGTAAATGAATAATTTCATTATAGCATGGTAAATAATACTATAGATGTATGAATAGTACAAAAAATAAGAGATCTCTTTAGCCCTGTGTTTCTCTGCATAAAGTGGTACCCCTCTTCTTTCCCAAACTTCATCCCCCCATGGCTGGGGAGTTTTTGTTGTCATGGTTTCAAGGACTCTGCTGGCCTTAGGGAGACAGTCTGGAATATGAAACGCCCTTCTATGCACTGGACAGCCCTTAAATACTAAGTATTGTCTTTAAAATTCCAGTAGCACCTGGGTTGAAAAATACTGCTATTTTCTTTCAAGGCTTTTTCAAGAAGGCTTGAAAGAAGATTCACCCAATATTTGAATCTCCATTTTATACATGATTCTGGATGCCTGGGAGCAATTATTCTCAGAAAGTAATACCTTCTTCTAGTAAAATGTGGCTTGGTAGATGTCAAAATCCTCCAAAGACAGTTTACCGAAGATTTGGTTTTGGTTAACCAAAATTTTAAATTTTGCATTCTTGCTTATCATATTTGAAAACTACAAAATCTTAAGAGAAATTGAGTTTCAGCAGTATAATACCATCCCTTTATTTTTCACCCTTTTTTCTTATTTCATCTGAATTTCTTCCCAAAGTTATATTGTTTATGATAAATTGGTTACTGAAATATTTTTAAACTCCTTGGATTTTTTTTTTCTTTTTTTCTAGAAGAATATCGACAAGCAAAGTGACAGTTCTGGGTTATGGTCTTTTAACCACAGATGCAGAGACTTTGATAAGTGCACTGAATAATCAGAATTTCCAGGTTGTTATAGTGGATGAATCACACTACATGAAGTCCAGGAATGCAACCCGCAGCAAGATTTTATTGCCAATAGTACAGACAGCCAAACGAGCCATTCTTCTTACAGGAACTCCAGCTTTGGGAAGGCCTGAAGAGGTATTAGAATCCTTATACTTTGGCTTTAAAAATATATATACCATTCACCTGTTTTGCAGTGTTTAATTTTAAATTAGATGCTTCAAATGCTAGAAGAGTGTTTTGGGAACTTCTAGATGGCCATTAATGATTAAATACATCTTTTACTATGAATGTTTTCTCTTTTTTTTCCTTCTTTTTTTTAAATTTATTTTTAAAATTTACATCCAAGTTAGTTAGCATATAGTGCAACAATGATTTCAGGAGTAGATTCCTTAATGCCCCTTACTAAGTTGGCCCATCCCCTTCCCACAACCCCTCCACTAACCCTCTGTTTCTTTTCCATATTTAAGAGTCTTATGTTTTGTCTCTTCCCTGTTTTTATATTATTTTTGCTTCCCTTCCCTTATGTTTATCTGTTCTGTGTCTTAAAGTCCTCATATGAGTGAAGTCATACGATCTTGGTCTTTTTCTGATTGACTAATTTCACTTACCTTAATACCCTCTAGTTCCATCCACGTAGTTGCAAATGGCAAGATTTGATTCTTTTTGATTGACGAGTAATACTCTGTTGTATGTATATATACGACATCTTTATCCATTCATCCATCAGTGGACATTTGGGCTCTTTCCATACTTTGGCTATTGTTGATAGTGCTGCTATAAACATTGGGGTGCACGTGCCCCTTCGAAACAGCATACCTGTATTCCTTGGATAAGTACCTAGTAGTGCAATTGCTGGATAGTTCTATTTTTAACTTTTTGGGGAAATTCCATACTGTTTTCCAGAGTGGCTGCACCAGTTCGCATTCCCAGAGTGTTTTCTCTGTTTATATATGAGCCTGTTCTATACTTGTACATGTATATAAAAAATAGTTTTTACTTTTTGCATAAGGTTTTCATATTTAGTATAAAGTTGTGATATTCATCACATTTATTTTCTTATGGTTCTAATATGGTTTTAATCTTCACTTATCCAGTTTGTTTTACATTATAAGCTTCTTAGAATTGGATTTTATTCTATTTTATGTCTTTTGTATTGCATTACAGAACTTCTTTCTATTTCTCTTTTACTACAAAAGCCATGGTTGGAAAGATACAGAGAAATTAGTACTTATGTTCAGATCAGATAGGGTAAATACTTAGAATGAAGGAATAAGGCATTTGTTTGATACTTCATTTAGCCTTACCACTCTTAGAGCCATTTAGAATATGGAGTGGGAAGAATAAATGATGAATGAAATTGTTATGAGTTTGTAAGGGTCACTGTAACCTAGAGAAGACCTTTCTATTAATGAACACTGAGTCATAAAAAAACAATGTGCTTTTTGTCTTGTGGTTGTAAGAATTAAAGGAAATACTGGTTTGAAAGTATCTTGTTGTGTGTCCTGGCACATGGTAAACACTTAACCTAAGTAGCCATTGTTATTATTTGATTAGTAAGCCAAGCCTGGGTGATAGTTCTTGATAAGGTGTATTAATTGATTTCAGATGTTAAACCAACCTTGCATTCCATGATAAATCTCACTTGACTATGTGTCATCCTTTTATTTGTTGCTGGATTCAGTTTGCTTTATTTTGTTGATGATTTCTGTGTGTTTATTCACGAGAGATATTGACCTATAGTTTTCCTGTTATATCTTAAGTCTTGTTATCAAAGCAATATTGGTTTCATAGAATGAGTTGGGAAGTATTCTCTCCTTTTCTGATTTTTAGAGGAATTTGTGAAATACTGGTATTACTTCATTTTTAAAAGTTTGGTAGAATTTAGTGGTGAAGCCATCATGGTTTGAGTTTTTCTTTGTGGATATTTTTTAAATTAATAACTCAGTCTCTTCATTGAATATATGTCTGTTTAGATTGTGTATTTCTTCTTGAGTCAGTTTGATACTTTGTGTCTTTCTAGGCTTTTTTCCATTTTATCTAAGTAATCTAATTTAGTAGTATACAATTTGTTCATTGTATTCCCTTTCTTTTTTATGAGGTTGATAGTAATGTTCCCTCTTTTATTTCTGATTTTGTTAACTTGACTCTTCTTTTTCTTTTTTAATTTGTGTAGTCTAGCCAAAATTTTCTCAGTCTTTTCGAAAACCAGTACTTGTTTCATTGATTTTTTTTTTCTGTTGTTTTTCCATTCTCTGTCTTGTTTATTCCCATTCTAGTCTTTATTATGTATTCTTTCTGTTTTGTGTTTAGTTTACTCTTTCTTACCCAGTGTGTTAAGGTAGAAAATTAGCTTATCGATTTGAGATTGTTCTTCTTTTTAACATAGATATACATAGCTATAAATTTTACTCCTTGGAAAACATGTTGGCAGTTACTTAGAAAGTTAAAAATATTTACCATGAGGCCTAGCAATTGCATTTTTAAGTATATACACAAGAAAACTGAAAGCACAAATTCACAAAAAATTGTATACATACAGATGTTCATGGTAGCATTATTTGTAGTATTGAGAAAGTAGTAAGAAGCCAGTGTCCATAACTGATGAATGGATAATGAAAATGCAGCTATAAAAAGGAATGAGGTACTAATACATTCTATAACATGGTTGAGCCTTGAAAGCATTATGCTAAGTGAATGAAGTCAGACACAGAGGCTACATATTGTATAATTCTATTTATGTGAAGTATTAGGAAAGGCAAATTAACAGAAATAGGAATCAGATTAGTGATTATCAGGATTAGGGGAGAGAGAGAATAGTAAATGACTAGGAATGGGTATGGGGTTCCTTTGATAAAAATATTCCAGAATTAGATAGTGGTCATTGAGGCATTTTGCGAATATATGAAGAGCCAGTGGATTATACATTGTAAAAGTGTGAACAATGTAAGTGATACAGGAATTATTTCTCAGTGAAGCCGCTAATTGTATTTATTTTTATTATTATTATTTTTTTTAATATAATTTATTGTCAGGTTGACTAACATACAGTGTATACAGTATGCTTTTGGTTGTGGGGTAGATTCCCTGAAGCCGCTAATTTTTTTTTTAATGTTTATTTATTTTTGAGAGAGAGAGAAAGAGCATGAGCAGGGAAGGGGCAGAGAGACAGGGAGACACAGAATATGAAGCAGGCACCAGGCTCTGAGCTTCCAGCACAGAGCCTGACGTGGGGCTTGAATCCATGAACCGTGAGACCACGACCTGAGTGGAAGCCAGATGCTTACCAACTGAGCCACCTAGGCACCCCTGAAGCTGCTAATTTTAAAAAGCATACTAAAATGACAGTAAGACATATGGGCAACCTATCAAAGTCATGAAAATGAAAAGATTTCATGATGTTATCAATGGGAATATAAATTGGGACGTTTTATGCATTTTACAGCATAACACAGTAAC
Source organism: Proteles cristata cristata (assembly GCA_017311185.1). Classification (NCBI taxonomy): domain Eukaryota; kingdom Metazoa; phylum Chordata; class Mammalia; order Carnivora; family Hyaenidae; genus Proteles; species Proteles cristata. The sequence continues at coordinate 1,431,465 of JAESUZ010002383.1, forward strand.
ATCCATCAAACTTTAAAAATCATATACCTTAAGCCCACCCCTTTCATTTCTAAAAATATATTCTACAGTCTCATCTAATGGAAATGCAGATTGGTGGGTAGGTGGGTGGGTGGGTAGATGGATGGATGGATAGATAGATAAATGAATAGATAAATGATTGATGGATCTTGCAGATACATATACCTACCCCTGTATATGTTTATATATACACACATACACATACAAAGACTTACATGAAGTTACTAACTTCTATAACTGTATAAAAGCTAGAAAAGGCCTATATGTCTATGACCAGGAGACTGTTTAAATATTTTACAGTATTTCTGCAACATGGATGGACCTTGAGGGTGTTATGCTGAGCGAAATAAGTCAGGCAGAGAAGGACAAATATCATATGTTTGCACGTATAGGAGGATTAGGAGGAACTTGATGGAGGAACAAGGGGGAGAAGAAGGGCGGAAATGGTGGGGGAAAGGGAGAGAGGCAAACCATGAGAGACTCTTGAATGCTGACAAAAACTGAGGACTGGTGGATGTGGGGGGGAGGAGGGGTGGGCATGGAGGAGGACACTTGTGGGGATGAGCACTCGGTGTTATGTGGAAACTAATTTGACAATAAACTATTTGTAAAAAAAAAATATTTTACAGTATTTCTATGTAGTAATGGGTGCTATGAGCCTTTAAACAATGCTTTAATATAGTAATACTTACTTAATTTTTAAAACTAAGTACAAATAGATGTATGTGTACTTTAATGAGGTCTAAGACATGTTTTAGGGGACAACATTCTAGTTGTATATGTATAATATGATCATCTTCATATGAATAAAAGAGAATATATGGTAAAACCTTGGTTTGTCAGCATAATTCATTCCGGAAACATGTTTGTCATCCAAAGCACTTGTATATCAAAGTGAATTTTCCCATAGAAAAGAATCGAAACTCAGATGATTTGTTCCACAACCCAACAATATTGATATAAAAATGATTACAATACTGTAATATAACACAAAATAATTTTAACATACAGAATATCAAGAAAAATAAACAAATGATCTTATATTTACCTTTGAAAATCTTTGTGCCTTGTGTAAGGGAGACAAGAGACAAAGGTTATTGTGTAGGATGACTTTCATTATCACTAATGAATGTTACTACAGTATTGTCATATACTGTATTTAATATAACTGGCAGTAAAGCAGCAGAGAAGAGGGTCTATATCTGCAGGCAGCATGACCTAGAAGGAAGCAAAGTATTCCTAAGCTTAGTCTCTTATGGAAAATCAAAGGATTGTCTGTAGGGTGCTTTGAAATGACAAAAAAAAAAAAAAAAAACCAAACACACAAAAAAACACTAGTGCTAGTTGTGGCACCTTCCAAGTGTTGTGAGAAATCACTGATTTTTTCCAAACACCACAGCTTGAGACCAAGCATCCTAGTGTGGGAGATGATCATCCCCACTCTCTCAGTGAGAGAGAGAGAGAGAGAGAAGAGAGTGTGAAGAACCATTGTATCATTTATGATCATGTGACGTTCAGCATGACGTACTACTTGTATTGCAAGAAATTGCTCATTTATCAAATTAAAATTAATTAGAAATGTTTGCTCATCTTGCAGAACACTCGCAAAACAAGTTACTCACAATCCGAGGTTTTACTGTAGACGTATCCTTATGTGGGCATAAAGACTCTGTAACTGTATATTAGAGAAAAGGATAGCAGTTATCCCTGAAAAATAGGATGGCAGAGGTGGGAGGATGAAGGGGAAGGAGGCTGGAGAAAGAAGAGGTAGATTTTATTTTTTATTATTTTATTAACTGGACTTATCATAGTAGTAATATTTACTTCAAAATGTTGCAACATATTGAGAGCACTTGTATTGTTACAGCTTTTCATGCAGATTGAAGCTCTCTTTCCACAAAAATTTGGAACATGGACCGAGTATGCCAAAAGATACTGTAATGCCCATATGAGGTATGACAAACTACTTTCTATTAATTTTAATCTTCACATATTTATGGTGAACATTAAGCTTTTACTAGCCATTTTTTATTCCAGTGTTTTTCAAACTTTTGGTGATTATGGAATAATTTCTTTAAGTAAAATCTTGTGTGGAGGATCTATGTATAAAATAAAAGAAGTAGGTAATGGCAGTTTTTTAATTTTTTACCTTCCATGTATTTTATTTTTGAAACTGTTTATTTGTATTGACTGGATAAGTGTACACAATGTACAGAAGTGAAAAATAAGTTTCCATTCCCTCATGTCCCAGCCAAGCATTTCCCTTCCTAGGTAACCATTGTTGCCAGTTTATTGTGTATCCTTCTGGAGATAATCCATGCCTAAAAAAGTACATAGGATTATGTATGTATAATGTTGTTTTATGTCATTTCTATATATGTATATATAGTAGGATATATACTGTATACAGTATACACATTGTTCTGCTGTCTTCACCTAGTATGTGTTAGAGAGCTTTCCATATCAGTTCTTAAAAAAAGCTTTGACATTCTTTTTGTTTTGTTTTGTTTTCTAAAAAACTTTATTTGTTTTTGTGTGAGAGAGAGAGAGACGGCATGTGAGTGGGGGAGGGGCAGAGTGAGAAGGAGACACAGAATCAAAAGCAGGCTCCAGGCTCTGAGCTGTCAGCACAGAGCCCAATGTGGGGCTCGAAACCATGAGATATGAGATTATGGCTTGAGCTGACACTGGAGGCTTAACTGACTGAGCTACCCAGGTGCCCCTCTTTTTGTTTTTAAACTCTTCATGTATTCATCACTGCATGCACTATAATTTATTTAGTCTACTATTAATAGTCCTTTGTGTTACATAGCTGTTGCAGAAAATACAGCAGTGAATAATACCCTTGCACATTTTGAGAGGTAATACATTGTATTGGCAAAGCGGAGGCAAAACTAGAAGTAGACTGCCTGTCTTTTATATTCATATCCAGTACTTACCATGTTTCATTTTACAAAAGTAACTTTATAAGGAGCTTGAACAGTGAGTGGCATGTAGTGAGCACTCAATAATTATACGCTGTTTTAATATTTCATGTCACATACATAGCAATAAGTCTGCAAGATAAATTTATAGAGGAAGAATTGATGGTACAATGTATTTGTATATTTTTTAGATTTTTACAAAGTATGCTCCCCCATAGTTATACCAATTTATATTCCCACCAGCAGTAAAATTGTCTCTTTCCCCACACCTTGCCACCAAGGTGGCAAATTTATATTTTTTATATTTATATTTTTCAAATATAAATCATTTCATTTTGCCAATGAAATGGTTCTAATGGTAGTTGTTATACACATTTGTTTTCTCGTGTTATTAAATGCAGTTGATCATTTTTTCATACACATAAGAGTCATTTGTATTTATTTCCTTATTGTTGTGTGTTTATGTTCTTTACCTTTTATTCTACTAAACTTACTGGCTATTTTTTTCTTTCTGATATACTGGTAATGTTTATATATTAGAGAAATCAGCTCTTTGTGATATGAGTCCATTAGTCCCGTACATTTTTTCTGCATATGTGAGTGTTTGTATATGTGTTTTCCTTTATCCGTCTACAAGTTTTTAAAATAACCCTATGTAGTCATGGTGTTTTGATGCTTTTTAAAGGGCTGTAGAGAACAGAGATAGAAAGAGTCCTTCCAAACTGTTTGAAAAAGTCAGCTGAACACTGATACTATCACACAATATCATACACACCCACACACACACACACAAATACACACACACACACACACAGACCTTTTTTTACTTAAGATTATAAATGTAGAAACCTTCAATATTAGTATAAACCAGAAACTTATTACAATACCTATTACATTAGTCATATGTATATGGGATTCATATCAGCAAGTATAGTTTAATATTAGAAAATATATTAATATAGTCATGTTAATAATGAAAAGGAAAAACTTCATTATGCGTCTGCATATGTGCTGAGATGTAACTTGATAAAATTCAGCATACATCATTGATTATAGTAATTAATAATTTTTTAATTATTGAAGTATAGTTGACATACAATGATATATTAATTTTAGTCATACAGCATAGTAATTTGACAATTCTGTACAGTGTTAACCACAGTAGATGTAGTCGCTGTCATCATACAATATTATTACAATATTATGACTATATTCCCTATACTGTACTTTTCATCTCCATGTCTTATTCTATAACTGGAAGATTGTACCTCTTAATCCCCTTCACTTCTTTCACCCATGTCCCCACCCACTTCCCCTCTGCAACTACCAGTCTATTCCCTGTATTTAGGAATATGCTTTGTCCCTGTGTTTGTTCATTTGTTTTGTTTTTTAGATTCCACATATAAGTTAAACCATATGGTATTTGTCTTTGTCTGTATGACTTATTTCACTTAGCATAATACCCTTTAGGTTAACCTGTGTTGGCATAAATGGCAAATACCATTCCCTTTTATGAATGATGATTATTTTTTGTATTTATATACCACATCTTCTTTATTCATCTATCAGTGGACACTTGAGTTGCTTTCAATTTGGCTATTGTAAATAATGCTGCTATAATCATGGGAGTACATATATCTTTTGAATTAGTGTTTTTGTTTTCTTTGGGTAAATACCCAGTAGTGGAATTACTGTATCATATGGTATTTCTCTTTTCAATTTCTTTAGGAACCTCCATATTGCTATCCATAGTGGTTGCACCATGTTACATTCCCAATAACAATGCATAAGGGATTCCTTTTCTCTACATCCTTCCCAACACTTATTGCTTTTGCTACTAGCCATTCTGATTGGGTTATATTTAGAGGAAGCTGCAAGTACAAATGCGATTTGGAGAATCATACAAATATGATTTGGAGAATTGCATTTCCCTGATGATTAGTAGCGTTAATTGAGCATCTTTTCATCTGGCTATTAGCCATCTGTATGTCTTCTTTGGGAAAACGTCTATTCAGATCCTTCACCCATTTTTTAATCAGATTGTTTGCTTTTTCAGCGTTGAGTTTTGTAAGTCCTTTCTATGTTTTGTTTATTAACTCCTTATCAGATATATCATTTGCAAATTTCATTCTCCATTCACTCGGTTGTCTTTTTGTTTTGTTAATGGTTTCCTTTGCTTTCCAAAAGCTTTTTATTTTGGTGTAGTCCCAATAGTTCATTTTTGCTTTTTTTTCCCCCTTGCCTGAGGAGTCACATCTATAAATACATTGCTAAGGGTGATATCTAAGAGCTTACTGTTTATGTTTTCTTCTAGGAGTTGTATGGTTTCTGGTCTCACATTTAGATCTTTAATCCATTTTGATTTTTTTTTTTTTTTTTTTGTATATGGTATAAGGGAGTGGTCCACTTGCTTTTTTTTTTTTTTTTTTTTACTTGTAGCTGTCCAGTTTTCACAATACTATATATTGAAAAGACTGTCCTTAGCCCTATCATATATTCTTACCCCCATTGTTGTCAACTAATTGACTGTATAAGTGTAGGTTTATTTCTGGCCTCTCTACCTTGTTCCATTAATTTATACCCAGTGGTATAGCCACTGCTATACCCTTTGAATACTATATCTTTGTACTGTATCTTGAAATTTGGTATTGTTAGACCTCTAACTTTGTTCTTTTTTCTCAAGATTCCTTTTGCTATTTGAGGTCCTTTGTGGTTCCATATGAATTTCAAGATTATTCTAGTCCTATGATGAGAATATGTCATCATGTCTTTCTATACATAAATAATGATAAATAATTTTAAGATATAATTCCAAATAGACATGATGCTACATATTGTTAGGAAGTTCTTAGTCACAATTATTGCAGACTATAAATGCCAAAAGTTTGCTTACATAAAACAAACATATTAATTGGATTTATTTTTAGGGGACTAGGAAATCTTAAAGAGCACTTCATCTTTTCTGATTAGGATTTGTCATATGAGAACAGAAGTGTATAACTGTCCCTTTCTTGATTGGTAATATATATGCTGTGTCAAAGAAAAATTTATATTTTGGAAATGCTTTATGATTGGGGAGATTTTGTTCTATTTCCATTTACTAGAGAAGACTACTTCAAGTTCATTACTATGTTTCTCAAAAGACATTTTCTTCCAGATATCATTTCAAACATTTTATGTTATTCTTTACTTCTTTACCTTGAAACCAGTATGGTAACATAAGCTCTGATTCAGATCAAGGCACTTCCTGGCATTTTAAGTTAGTTTGGAATGCTAAATTTTTTCCATTATGTTTCGATTTCATGAAGATGTCATTTTCACACTATAATTGTGCAGAAAGCACATTATGGTTAGATATTCAGTTCTAGACCCATATTTTATACTTGAAATATCATGGCTATATTCAAATTAAGTTAAATGAAGCTTGAGCAAAAATATATCTTAATCTTTACAAAGTTTATTAGATATATATGGAATCACAAGCAAGTATACTAATGCAAATGTGGTACCTAGAACTAGATGAGTTCTAGCTATAGAACTATAGCTTCTAGATGAGAAGTCTAGGTATAGAACTACCTACCTGTTTTGAGTTGAGAGACACAGAGAAAGTATTAAGCAACCAGAACATTCCTTATGTGCAATCCCTTACGTCATTTACTGTGCTGCATTATAGTTAGAGGAAGCTATAAATGCTAACATGAGTTGGATAGGCAGCACATTCTCTTGTCAAACATTAGCACATTAGAGCTAGGAAAGACTTTTTTTAACACATCACCCAGTTGCACTCTGTTACTTTCTAGGCACCTGGCAACATTAAATGGCTTGCCCTGTATCTGACTTCATCTTGGTTTTTTTTTTTCCCCCACTTTTCCTGTAAGTAAGACCTCAGGAGTAAGAAAGACCTCAGGAATGGCAACTTTAATAAATGTTCTTTTCCACGGAAAAAGAGGACACATATATAACCCGGCGAAGCATTCTCTTATCAGTAGCCACCTTCAAAAGGCACACTATGGGAAGACAAATTTGTCCTCCCTGATGTCATGCTTAAAGGTTAAGAATATCTTAACATATTTTATGAAAATCTATCAAATCTTCTAAACTTTCATTACTGCTGATATCTGGTCCCATTTGTACCTCTCAGGAGAAATAGTTGTCTAAATTTTTATAAGAGGGGAAATGCTGGATGTCAGTACATATTAAAGGTAGTTGTAGCCATTTTCCAAAAGTGTTAATTAATAGGTCTTGTCAGCTTCGAGAAATGTCTCTTATGGAATTGCACTGTATTTTGTCCTCAGCACTGCCACATTTAATGTTCTTATCTATGAGCTAAATAGAGATCCGGTCTATTCCAATTGCAAATGATTCATATATAAGAGAAATGGTGAATATACTGGATGGCAGAGATAAGCTTGAAAAATAATTAGATAAAAATTAATAGGATAAATCTTGCACTTATGCTTAGAAAGTCTGCTTTGTGTGGAAGGGATTTGAGAAATCTTCACCTATTATCACTAGTTTAGTTCAAAAAGACTTCTGGTTTTCAAAAACCCTAGGCTAAGCTGAAGTCACCTGTCTGTCATCACTGGTTAAAATAAGGTAATACTGAAACATATTATTCAGATTAACATTCCAAGTAAGGATGGTTCTACTCCACTCATTGATTAGACTACATCTGGAGTATGTTTAATTTTGAATTAATCCATTCATTAAAAAAATATTTATGGGCTATCTGTTATTTGCCATGCATGTGTTAGGCATCAGATATGCATTAGAGAAAAAGACCTACGTGGTTCCAACCTTCACTGAAGTCACAAGTCAAACAAATACTAACCAGATAATAACAGTTGTAATGAGTGTCATAAAAGTGAAGTAAAGGATATTATGGGAGAGTTTAACAGATTGAACATTCACGTCACAAAAGACAGAAAGGGCATCCTGTAAGTCAGTGATATTTATTTGCATTTCAGGAAGAGAAATTTTATGTGCTAAGTCTGAGAGCAAGAGCAACTGCTAGGCCTTTGAGGAACTAAAAGTAGTCCAGGTCATATGAATATTCTCGAGCTAATAGAATAGTCTCAAGACAGAATGGAGTTAGTTACAGGTCATATTATACGGGGTCTTCTTCATCAGGATAACAGTAACAGGCACTGGAAGATGTTTTATGTTTTTTAGTTATTAGTATTGCAGGAGATTTTTATTACAGTGGAATATACATAAGAAAACTTACCATTTTAACCATTTTTAAGGTTTAAAAAAAAATTTTTTTTGATGTTTATTTATTTTTGAGAGAGACAGAGACACAGAGTGTGAGCAGGGGAGGGGCAGAAAGAGAGGGAAACACAGAATCTGAAGCAGGCTCCAGGTTCTAAGCTGTCAGCAAGAAGCCTGATAGGGAGCTCGAACTCCTCACAGCTCATGACTCACAGTTCGTAAGGTCATGACCTGAGCTGAAGTCAGATGCCTAACTGACTGAGCCACCCAGGCACTCCTCAGTTTTAAGTTTATAGTTCAGTTATATTAAGTACATTCATTTTGTTGTGCATACATCACCATCATCCATCTTCAGAACATTAAACACTAACTCACAGCTCATGACTCAGAGTTCGTAAGGTCATATGACCTGAGCTGAAGTCAGATGCCTAACTGACTGAGCCACCCAGGCACTCCTCAGTTTTAAGTTTATAGTTCAGTTATATTAAGTACATTCATTTTGTTGTGCATACATCACCATCATCCATCTTCAGAACATTAAACACTAACTCACAGCTCATGACTCAGAGTTCGTAAGGTCATATGACCTGAGCTGAAGTCAGATGCCTAACTGACTGAGCCACCCAGGCACTCCTCAGTTTTAAGTTTATAGTTCAGTTATATTAAGTACATTCATTTTGTTGTGCATACATCACCATCATCCATCTTCAGAACATTAAACACTAACTCCCCATTCCCCCTGGTCCCTAGCACCCTCATTGTGGGGTTTTAAAGCATGAAAGGCACATACATGACTAGATGTACCACACTTTCACATTGTTCAATCTAATAAATCTATATTTATACACAAAGAGGGTGTACTTTGAAAAATATCATTTCACTCACTTTTTTTCTGGAAACTATATGTAGTTTTTAGTTTTTTAACATAAATTGTGTGTATTTACAAGCAAATTCATATTTTTTAAGTTTATTTCTTTTGAGGGAGGGAGGGGCAGAGAGAAAGAATCCCCAGCAGGCTCTGCACTGTCAGCACAGAGCCTGATATTCGACTTGAACCCAGAAACCTCAAGATTATGACCTGAAGTCAAATGCTCAACCGACTGAGCAACTCAGGCACCTCAATAAATTCATATTTTTTACACAGATGCTGCATAGTATAAACATCCACATTGTTTTCTGTTTTGTCCTTATGGACCTAAGCAGAGGTTCATTTACTTGTCCTTTTTTGTGTGTGTGTGTATGAATAACTTCATCCTTTTTTATGGCTACATGACATATTGAGAATATCCATAGATTCTGGGGTGGCAAGAAGATGATGAGTTTTATTTTCTTTGAAATGGGAAAAACAGTTATGTGTTTAGAGAAATGGAAAAGTAGAGGGGTGAATGTTTGATGAGTGACCACACAGTGTGAAATATTGCTGAAGGGGAAGTGAGATAATGAGATTAGTGTAGCAGAAATCACAGCAGCATACTGGTATCCACTTGAGAACAGTTGTAGATTTGTTGTGGAACCGGTACTCTCGCAAAGGTACAGTTTCCCCCAGCAACACCCAATCTATCCAAGATTTTTTTTTTAATCACCTTGTGATGTGTGAACTGTGGGACAAGGAAATTATGCAATATTAATAAGACCAAAGGTAATGTATGGACTGGGAAATCCATACAGGGTGAGGAAGGACATGAAGATAGGAAGGATGTTGTGAATATAGTGAAAGTAGAGTGGTCAGTTGGCAGAATGGTCCTGATGAGATAGTGAAAATACAGGGGATATAAGTGAACAACTGGAATAGAAGGTAGGGCAGTACAAAGTAGAATGTCTGCATTTTCTTGTCTGATCTCAGAAGCTAAGCAGGGTCAGGCCTGGTTAGTACTTGAATGAGAGAATTTCTGCATTTACCAGGTAGAGCTGGAATGGTTGGAGTAGAATTTTAGAAGTGTCATTGGAGATAAGGAACATGAGGAACTGAGAGGGAACTAAAAGTCATATTGTAGGAAGTATGTTAACAAATTAAAACATAGCTGGGGCCGGGTGACCAGAATAGTGAGAGTATTTCATATTCATCTCTACAAATGCCTATGTTATTGATTGCCTGCTATATTTAAGACATTATTTCAGACCTGCTGGCAATACAAAGATGAATAAGACATAGTGCTTGATCTTATGAAGCCTATAGGAATTTGAAAAAGAGAAGGCTTAAGGGGAACAAGTCTTTAAATATTTAAAGATCTGTCATGTTTTAAAGGAATTAGACTTTTGTCTTTGTGGCCTCAGGGGGCAAAACTATTATCAAGAAATGAAACTTAATATGGAAGTAGATTTTGGCTTAATATGAGACAGAACTTATAAAATATACATATATATGACAAAAAAATTCGTATAACACCATATAACAAAACTAGAAAGAAAAAAATTCCAAGTATACTAACAAGTACATTGTTTTCATTTTTCTTTATAGCCTACATGTAATGTTATCATCTGCTAATTTCACTTAGCATCACGTTACCTATACTTTAATCTTGTCTTTTTAAGTTGTTTTATTTTCCTTTATTTTTACTAATTTAAAGATTGGGTATTGCTTTGGATAAATGATTATTGTAACGAATCAAACAGGAAACATTTTGTTAAAGAAGGTAAAAATTAAACACTCACTATGTAGAAATAACCATTACTAAGTGTGTTTTGATGACTTTCTCTTTAGATAACTTCTCTAGGTCAATAAGAGGGTAGAGGCAGAGACCTAGAGAAGAAGAGAGAGAGAGGAGATGGATAGGTAGGCAATTTTATATAAATAGGGCCATATTATATATACTCTTCTGTACTATAATTTTTTATTGAACATTATTTTTAGAATATTTTTCAATATCAATAACTAAAATATATCATTTTCATTAACTGCATATTACATTGTATATATAAGACATATATTTTAGATATATTAGCTTTAATTCTTTCAACAGTTTTTTTTTTTTAATGTTTTATTGATTTCTAGGAGATAGAGAGACAGCATGAGCAGGGGAGGGCCAGAGAGAGAGGGAGTCACAGACTGAAGCAGGCTCCAGGCTCTGAGCTGGCAGTCAGCACAGAGCCCGACACGGGGCTCGAACCCACCAACCGCGAGATCATGACCTAAGCGAAAGTCGGACGCTTAACCGACTAAGGCACCCAGGCGCCCCTCAACAGTTTTATTAAGAATGATGATACTATGTCTATTCTATAGATGAGTAAACTGAGATTTGGAAGAAGTCCCTTGTCCAAATCACAAAACTAAAAAGTGAAAGAGCAGTAATTTAAACACCCTTGTCACCATTTTTCTTCCACTCCCTTTCCAGTGTTTGAATTATCTGGTAATTCAGTATCCATGTCTATATGATTCACTATGGGCTAAATAAATTAAATATTGTTCTCTACAAGATTAAGTAGTAGAGGGGCACCTGGGTGGCTCAGTTGATTAAGCATCCAACTTCAAATCAGGTCATGATCGCATGGTTTGTGGGTTCAAGCCCACATCAGGCTCTAGGCTGACAGCTCAGAGCCTAGAGCCTGCTTCAGATTCTGTGTCTCCCTCTCTTTCTGCCCTTCCCCTGTCCGTGTTCTGTCTCTCTCTCTCCCTCTCAAAAATAAAATAAACATTCCAAAAAAAAAAATTAAGTAGTAGATTTTTTCTTTCTTGGTTAACTTTTTATAATTACTTCCTTTTTTCCATCTTTTGTCTTTCAATAAAACCATCATAATTTGTATTCAAAGATTCCAACAGATCTGTCAACTTCCAAAATGTCATACAAGCACATAAAATAATCTTTTTTATTTTTTTATATTCCTGGAGATCCCCTTCCCACAGATAGACCTCTGTTTTGCTCTAATTTCAACTGCTTTCTCTTTGGACACGGTGCACACCTATCATTCTGCATTTTCTTTTGCCATTCTGCTCTATTGCATTTTTGAATTCCTGATTCCCCAACTTTAGTTTTTTCCCTTATTTTCTCATCTTATTTTTAATATCTTATTATGGAAAAAATTCAGTATATACAAAAGTAGACAATAGTATAATGAATCCCCATGTACTCTTCATTAGCTTCAACATTTAACTCATAGCCACTATTGTTCTAGACTATACAAGCATGCCTCATTTAATTGTGCTTTGCTTTATTGTGCTTCACAGATAGTGTATTTTTTACAAATTGAAGATTTGGGGCAACCTTATGTCACCTAAATGTATAAGTCCCATTTTTTAAACAGCATTTGCTCACTTAATGTCACATTAATTAATGTCACATTAATGTCACAAAATGTATCACATTTTGTTAATTCCTGCAGTATTTTAAAGTGTTTTGTTATAATTATATCGGATTATGGTGATCTTTGATCAGAGATCCTTGATGTTACTATCGTAATTGTTTTGGGGTGCCACAGACCATACCATAGAAGATAGCAAACTTAATTGGTAAATATTGTGTCTATTCTATTATACCAACTGGCTGTGCCCACATCTTTCTCCATCTCCTGGGGCCTCTCTATTCCCTGAAACACAACAACATTGAAACTAGGCCAGTTAACAACCCTAATATGGCCTCTAAATGTTCATGTGAAGGGAATTTCCTGTTTTGGGATGCTTATTGCTGCTGAGGTTTTTTGGGTTTATTTTTGTTTGTTTTGACTTTTCTTCTGTTTGCTGCATTGTATGTTTACTCTGAATTTCTTTTCAGTTTGTTTTCATCTTTGTTGTACATGTTGGATGCTTTCTTCAATGCCTGTTGATATTTGAATGTCCATTCATATTTAAGATTGAAAACGTAAAAAGTTAGGGCACCTGGGTGGCTCAGCTAAGTGACGGACTCTTGATTTCAGGTCAGGTCATGATCTCAGCATTTCTGATATTGAGCCCCACGTTGGGATCTGCCCTGACAGCATGGAGCCTGCTTGGGATTCTTTCTCTCTCTTTCCCTCTCTCTCCCCCTACCCCACTCATGCACATGTGCATGCACCCGCTCCCTCTCTCAAAATAAAAAACATTAAAAAAAGGAAAACATAAAAAGTTAACTAGTTGATTAGAAGAGCTTTTTGACTAGAAAAGTATGAGATTTTCACTGGGAAATCCCCAAACATTAATATGTAGACATTGTCTTTCTGTGACCTTTTAAACTTAAAAAAATTTTTTTTCATGTTTATTCAGTTTTGAGAGAGAGAGAACGAAAGAGGGCGGGAGGGAGCGGCAGAAAGAGAGGGAGACAAAGAATCCCAAGCAGGCTTCAGACTCTGAGCTGTCAGCACAGAGCATGACCCGAGCTGAATTTGGACACTTACATGACTAAGCCACCCAGGTGCCCCATGGCCTTTTAAACTTTTTAAGGGAAAAAGGTATACTCCACTCTTCTGCTGTTTGTGGAGGTTTAAACCTAGCTACCATCTTTGTGGCATAAACAAGGGAAGCCGAATAATATTCTCAACCCTCAGTATGTATGTAGGCTTTATCTCAGTCTGTCTTGGTTTCTTTTCTTTTTTTTTTTTTAATGTTTTATTTATTTCTGAGAGAGAGACAGCATGAGCAGGGGAAGGTCAGAGAGAGAGAAAGACACAGAATCTGAAGCAGGCTCCAGTCTCTGAGCTGTCAGCACAGAGCCCGAGGCGGGGCTCGAACCCACAAACCATGAGATCATGACCTGAGCTGAAGTTGGACACTTAACCGACTGAGCTGCCCAGGTGCCCCTGTCTTGTTTTCATATGGCACCTCTCCCCCGCTTCTACTATTACTGATTTTTTAGGTTTGAACTCTGACTCAGGTTCTTTATACAATAAAACTGTGGCCTTGGGGGTTGGTATGAGAATGACTAGAGAATCTGGACATTTAAGGATTCCTTATACAGACTTTCAGCCATTGTTCTGGTTTTAGCTACCATGTCATACTTCCAACTCCTAAAGTATCCGATGCTTTTAATTGTGGACAGCCTTCTTTAAGTTGTTAGTAATTTATGTTCTCAGTCTTGTTAGTATCTTCATCTATTTTTCTACTTCTAGAATATGTTCACATTGTTGGCTGTTGTGGTTTGGGTTTTTTGGCTTTCCTTTTGTTTTGTTGGCATTAGCTTTGCCCTGGTGAGTTAACATATTCATACTGTTATGTACTCATTTTGATTGAGGATAAATGTATGTGTTCACTCACCATGTTTGAACCAGAACATCTCCTCGACTTGCTTTCTCTTTTCCAAAAATTGTTTGAAATTCCTTAATCCATTATTTTCTTTTCTCTCATTTTCTTTGATCTTATTGTATAATAACTTTTAAATTCCTTTCTTCTCATGTTAGAAGGTTTTCCATAGAAAGAACTGATAAATATAATTAATTTGCCAAGCTTAATTATATGTCCCTCTGCAAACTCCAGTTATCGCTTTAGTTTTTGCTTTCTCATGTATTTTTATTTTCAAAACCTGTGGGGTGTGGGTGCCTAGGTGGCTAAGTCTGTGAAGCAACCAAATGTTGATTTTAGCTCAGGTCATGATCTCAGGTTTCATGAGTTTGAGTCCCCACATTGGGGTCAGTGCTGACAGTGAGGATCCTGCTTGGGATTTTCTCTCTCTCTCTCTCTCTCAGACCTTCCTTCCCTTCAAAATAGATAAGTCACCTTTGGATTAAAAGAAAAAAAAGACCTGAAAAAAGAACTGTGGGGATGTATTCATTATTTATTTCTTCATTAATTCATAAACTACTTATTGTATCTCAGGCATTATACTAGGTGCCAGGAATACAAAGACATGGTCCTTGCCATTAAGAAGCTTACACTTAGGATGGGGCTCCTGGTTGGCTTAGTTGGTTAAGCATCCAAATTCTGCTCAGGTCATGATCTTACGGCTTGTGAGTTTGATCCCTACCATCGGGCTCTGTGCTGACAGTTTGCAGCCCGGATTCTGCTTTGGATTCTGTATCTCCCTGTCTCTCTGCCCCTCTCCTGTTCTTCCCCACTTTCTTAAAAATAAAAAATAAATAAATAAAAATAGAGAAGCTTATACTAGAATAGTCACAATTCTAACTTAGGTATGCATAAGAGCTGCGAAGGCATATTACAACTTTGAGATATTTCATGAAGTAATACATTTTCATAGACCCAGATAGATTTTTGATTTGCTTCCAATTGTACCTAAATAATGAGAAAAGTAGTTCTTGGATTCATATGTTGGCTTATCTCTGTAACTGAGTTATAGGTGTACATGGTTTAGGTGAGTAGTTTGCCTCAGGTAAGTCAGCTTCTCTTGGTCCTGACTACTATTTGATAATTCAGATACATCTTAATATATGGTCTGCTATAGAAACATAAGATATGATTTCCATTCTGTGAATTTCTTACACACATTTGAGCTTCTTTTTACTAAAATGGTTCCTAGTGCTTCAGAATCTGCTGTTTTACAGAGCTCAAAGTACTCTACTAACAGAAGATGAGTATACTCCTGAGAAGCCATCTGTCCCATGCATATGGCTCACTGCATCTGAATTCTTATATTCTCTTAATGAAACAGCAACTTCTTATTTTTCCTACAGTTTGAAGTTGAGAGCACTCAGGTGTCCAGTTATACTGATGAACATGTACTATCTTCTGAGCAGTGTATTATGTCTCAGGACACTGGAGTTCCCCAAGTTTTTTTTTTTTTTTCATCAAAAGTCAGTTCATTGAATGAGAAACATCCCCATAACCAACTGTCTGACTAGAAATAAATTCTCCATATCCTCATGAAGCATTTTCCATACCTATCACCCCATCAACTGATGATGATTAGGGTGGAGAAAAATTATAATTTGATGATTCCTTTTATCTGCAGTTTGATTACTTGCTTTGTAATACACATTCTGCTCTGTTTGTAACGATCCTTTACTGAGTTTCAGAGCAACATAATATTGCAAGATTTGTGGGACAAGTTTATGTTCTGTTTATCTGGTCTGTTACTCTTTATCAACTCTATAATTACTGTTAGTCATTGTCTCTTTATACTCTGAATATTTCCGGTTTTTTAGTCTATATTCCTATAATAGATCTCCATTCTACTTTCTTTTTCTGGTGTGTTTCTATTAGATTGGTTCCCCTTTCTAATCTGTATATTCTTCTTAGTTGACACAGCCAGAATTACACATTAGATTACACTTATGGTGTGTCATTATTTAATGTAAGAATGGAGTTTTCTAAATTTGCCCCATTTCTGTCATTTGTCAAAATTGTTAGTTGTTAAATGCTCATATATTATTGTAGTGGAAAAGCAAAATGCTATAACTGTCTTTATAAACAGTTAGGCTGGGTGTGTGTTTTTTTTAATAAACTTAAACATATAAAAATTTCAAAATATTAAAGAAAATAAAAGAAGATCCAAATAAATGAAGAAGAATACCATGTTCATGGACTAGAAGAGCCAGTTGTTGTATTGATTCAATGCAAATAATCAAATTTCCCGAAGGATTTTTCTAGAAATTTGCATTTTAAATGTAAAATCCATTTGCAAAGGCGAAGGATAACCAACACATCTTTGAAAAAGAACAAAGTTGGGAAACTCACACTAGTTTTGTGTGTAGTCATCAACAAAGTGGAGACATGTAGATCAGTGGAATAGGACAGAAAATCTAGAAATAGAGCCTCACATATATGGTGAATTGATTTTAGTAATTTCTTTGTATGTTTTATTCACATATGTTCATATTTCATTCTTTACATAATCCTTTGAAAAAAGGTGTTGTTTTCCCACTTTACAGATGGAAATAGTGAGGATTAAAAGATGAAGTGATAGGTCCAATATTATGCAACTAAAAGGTGCAGAACTCAAAATTCAAACATTGGTCATCTGACTTCTACTGAAAAGACCTCAGGTTTATACCTCAGGCTTTTATCCTTAGCACAGAGACAGCTTACAAATGTTAAAATTAAATGAATAAATAATCAAAAAGAATAACAACAGCAACAACAAAAACCAGTAAAACATGGAGGAGGGGGAGAGTCTGATCTATTGGTTACCACATTATATTTGAGCATGAGTTTAGTGATCTATATTTATATAGTTCTCAGTAATTTCCATGTATAGTTAAGTCATAGTCAACTCAATGTGGGAATGGCTTACAAGAATACTAGAGGAGGGATGGCAGATGCATTTGTTTGTGAACTTGTCCTTGGTACCTGGGGGTGGAAGGCTCTGAATAGTAGAGGAGAAGCAAGGTTGAAACGTACAGAGCCAAAGGATTAATCTGTGCATAGTTCTTTGAATTCTTAGAGCTCATTTGTGGTACAAACTTGATAAAAGATTTTTCAAATTTGATAGTTCAGAAATAATTTTCCACAACATGCTGCTAAGTTGCAGGCCTGAAAGAAACTTTTAAAAAGTAACAGTTATTTTAAAAAATGTGATCATGCATGCTTGATTCAAATCTGAATAATCCTCTTTCTTTGTAGAAAATAATAGAAAGTTGTCATATGAAGAGACAATCAAAGTATAAGGAGTAGAAAATGTAGAAAAGGCACTATAGATGTGTGTCTAGTGGTTAATTAATAAAAGTGTGCTATTTTCCTGGATTTGGTGATACATGGAATTATTTATAAACTTTTTAAATTGAGATAAAATTGGTATATGACATTATATAGTTTCAAGTGTACATTATAATTAGACATCTTTATGCAGGGATCACCACTAAAAGTCTAGTTACCATCCATCACCATATAGTTGATACCCTTCATCTATTTTTCCCAACCCACCATGACCCTTCCTTGAATGACTTATTTCCCTTAGCATGATATCTTGAAGATCAATCCATGTTGTCACAAATGGCAAGAGTTTATTATTTTTTGTGGCTGAGTAGTATTCTGTGTGTGAGAGTGTGTGTGTGTGTGTGTGTCGTGTGCACACATGCATACCACATCTTTATCCATTCTTCCATCAATGGACATACTCATTTCTAGACTATTGTAAATAATACTGCAGTGAATATAGAAAGTGTGTATCTTTTTGAATCAGCATTTTTGGTTTGCATAAATACCCAAAAGTAGAATAACTGTATCATATGGTGGTCCTTTTCTTAATTTTTTTGAGAAATTTCCATAGCATATCCCATAATAGCTACACTCAGTGTACATTGCCAGCAACAGAGTACAAAGGTTCCATTTTCCTCACATCTTTTTTAACATTTACTATTACTTGTCTTTTTGATAACAGCCATTATAACAGGTATGAAGTGCTAACTCATTGTGGTTTTGTTTTGTATTTTCCTGATAATTAGTTATGTTGAACATCATTTCATGTGCCTTTTGGCCATTTGTATGTCTTCTCTGGGAAAATGTCTACCTAGATCCTTTGCCCCCTTTTTAAAAATCAGGTTGTTTTGTTGTTGTTAAGTTGTACGAATTTTTTGGATATTAATCCCTTGTCTTGAGATATGATTTGCAAAAATCTCCTACTCACTTGGTTGCTTAGTTCTGATGAATAGTTTCTTAATAGTCCATATTTGGCACAACCTACATTTTATTCAGTCATTTGTCTGAAATAGTGGCACTTCCTGTTTCACACTGTGGAAACTGAGAATCAGGAGAAGAAAAGGGCAAGACCTGAACTTAGGAATGCTTCTTAGTCTCAGAATCTCCTTTTGTACATCTTTGCTTCCAAAACACACACACACACACACACACACACACACACACACACACACACACACACACACACGAACTCAGGCATAGCAAAATAATCCCAAGTTCCACATTAAATGTAATTTTCATATTATGTCAAATATGGATTTTAGTCAAGCAGGACTTTGGAGTCTAACTGCCAAGTTTGAATCCTAGTACTGCTGTTACCACCTTTGAGACCTTGGACAAATTCATCAACCTTTCTGAACTTTTGTTGCCTTGTTCACAAGAAAGGATGATACTGGTACTTCGCTTATCAGAGAGATGTATGAGAATTTAATGAATTACTTCATAGAGTATACTTGATTATACTGTTATCATTGGAATTGATGTTATTGGCATTTGGAGCTGATAATTTGTTTTTTTGGGGTAGTTCTGTTTTTTACTTCATTTCTCCTATTTTTAAAAATCTTCATGGGCCTTTGAAAATTCTTAGGCCTTGAGTGCTTAAAAGACCTCCAGCTCAAGATCCTAAGCAATATGTCATCACCACAGGTACTCTTAGCTAATAAGATCCATAAACATGGGGCATCTGGGTGGCTCAGTCAGTTAAGTATTTGACTTTTGGTGTGGCTGAAGTCATGATCTCAGGGTTTGTGAATTTGAGCCCTGTATTGGGCTCTGTGCTGACAGTGCAGAGGCTGCTTGGGATTCTTTCTTATATCTACCTCCCCACCCTTTCCCTCAAAAATAAATAAACTTTAAAAAAAAAAAAAAGAGATTCATAGACTTGGTGGGCTTTGGGGAGGTAATTTGGGGACTATGGAGGACACAGATTAATATAAGCAACCATCCCTCACCATTCTTTTTAAATAAATAAATAACTTTTTTTAAAGTTTATTTATTTATTTTGAGAGAGAGCAGGGAAGGGGTAAAGAGACAGGGAGAGAGAGTCCCAAGCAGGCACTGTGCTGTCAACATGGAGCCCAACACGGGGCTCAGTGTCACAAACTGTGGTATCATGACCTGAGATGAAATCAGGAGTCAATCACTTGACTAACTGAGCCACCCAGGTGCCCCAAGTTTTTTTTTTTCCTTCTGTTTTTCAGTTTGGAATTTTCTTTTATCATATCCTGAAGTTTAGAGAGTCTCTTCTCACCCATGTCCAGTCTCTTAATGGGACCATCAAAGGCATTCTTCATTTATGTTACATTGTTTATGGTTTTTAGCATTTCCTTTTTATTCTTTCTTAGAATTTCCACATTTCTGCATATATTATCCACCTATTCTTGCTTGTTTACCTTTCCCATTCATATCCTTATCATATTTATCATATTTTTTTAAATCCAGCATTTCTGACATAGCTAACTCTGATTCTGATGCTTGTTTTGTCTCTTCAGACTGTTTTTTACCTTTCAATATGCCTTATAATATTTTTTTATTGACAGGCAGACATGATTAACCAAGTGAAAAGAACTTCAGTAAATGACTTCTAATAATGTAGTGGTATAAGTTCTGGAAGGAGGGGAAGCTTTCTTTAGTCTATTGGTCTCAATTTTTTGTTGAACTCCTGTGCCTAGACTGTGAAATAAACCAGTGCTTCTCAGTGGCCTTTTCCCACGTAGGTAGGAAAAGATGGCTACAGGGGAAGGAGTTAGGTATTTCTCTTCCAAAGCAGTCAGACTCCGATAAAATCCTATCAGGTTATGCTCTGGTAAAATACTGTTATTTGAATACAGGCTTCAGTGGTTGTACATCCAACTTCAGCTTAGGTCATGATCTCACAGTCATAGCTTCGAGCCCCACATGGGGTACTGCACTAATAGTGCAGAAACTGCTTGGTATTCTCTCTCTCGTCCTGTCTCTGCCCCTCCCCACTCGCTATCTCTCTCTCTCTCTCACAAATAAACATTAAAAATTTTTTTTTAATGGCAAAGCACTTGCATAAATATTTTTCTAAAAAAGACCTGTGAATGGCCAAAAGCACATGACAGAAAAATGTTTGGCATCATTAATCATCAGGAAAATGTGAATCAAAACCTCCATGAGCTACCATTTCATTTCCACTAGGATGGCTGGAATCAAAAACTCAAATGATAAGTATTGGTATGGCTTTGGAAAAATTGGAGCCCTTGAATACAGTTGGTGGTAATGTAATCTGATACAGCTGCTTTGGAAAAATATCTGACACTTCCTCAAATGATTATATGTAGTTGTACCATATGACTCAGCTTTTTAACACCTAGGTATATATCCAAGAGAAATGAAAAATATATGTCCACACAGATACTTGTACATGAATGTTTTCAGGAGCATTATTTATAAAAGCCAAATGTTGGAAACAACCAAACTGTATGTCAACAGAGAAATGGGGTGGTAGGTCCATATAATGGAATATTACTCAGCCTTAAAAAAAATGAATATGTGTTACAGCTCAGGTGAACCTTGAAAACATTATGTAAGTAGTAAAGTGAGGGGGACAGTCACATGTATATAATTATCTATATATAAAAGTTTAGGGATATCCTTTGAGATAGAAAATACATTGTTTGCTTAGGGCTAAAGAAGCAGGACAGTGGTTAAGGGAGTGATAGCTAAAGATTATGGGGTTCCTCCTTGAGATGTTGAGAACATTCGAACATTTACCGTAGTGATG
Organism: Proteles cristata cristata; assembly: GCA_017311185.1. Lineage (NCBI taxonomy): Eukaryota > Metazoa > Chordata > Mammalia > Carnivora > Hyaenidae > Proteles > Proteles cristata. The sequence continues at coordinate 1,452,856 of JAESUZ010002383.1, forward strand.
GTTGCTCATAACTATGAGGATATGAAAAATCTTTGAATTGTATACTTTAAATTGTTGAATTGTATGGCATTTGAATTATATCTCAGTAAAGCTGCTTAAAGAAAAGAACAGGCTATTCTAAAAGCCTATGTATTTACCATCAAATTTAGCAGAAAGAGACTAGACATTTATAGGTGGCATATATTTTAGCCTCCCCTCCCCATGTCATTTCCCCTTTGCACCCCAAACTTGAGACAGGATGTTCAGAAGCATGTGGTGTTGCCAACGCTCTAAAGAGTGCTGTTTCTAGCAGTCTGACTTCAGCCTAAAAAGAAAGAGTGTTGGGAGAAAGGATTTCTCTCAACCATAGCTCATACTAAGCACAGGGCTTGCAATCAATCAATGGTAAAGTACTCAGGAGGCAGCTGGCCACAAAAACTTCTCTCCATAGTGCATCCCTTCCTGGAGGAGTGAGGAAACCTTTTGTCACACTGTTACAAGTAGATTGGCATCTGAAATCAGATTGTTCTGACTTCTAAACAGAGTTACCCTTTCAGAGCACAAGTATTGGTGCTCCAAATGAAGCAAGTGAGGCCCATGTGGTTGGCCTGTGTGAAGACATCTGTGTGCTGTCCATGCCATTGTGAACCATTTGTGCCGGAAGACCTCCACCTAGCATGTTGTATACCTGCACCCTGTATTGCATAGATGGAGAGTGTGCGGAAGAATTCATTTTAATTGTAAACATTTCATTCTCAAAAAACAAAAGATCCAACCTCTTTTTCCCATTGTTGGTAGTTCTGAACATTAGATTTTTTTTTTAACCAGGAGATCAAGATGTACCTAAATATATGACTGTGTTTAGAAAAAATGGTGACATAATTGGGTATTGGCAAGTTATTCTTCCATTTTCATTAGTATGTAAATTTTCATATAAATTCGTGGACATAAGACATTAAAGGAAGTCAAATTTCAATAATATAATTCATTGCAATTATAAATAAATCTAGTATTTTTTTTACAATGCCAACACTTAGTTGTTTTTTTTTTTTTTTTTTTTTTTAATAACAAATGAATTTCAGGGGTTTCTGGGTAGCTCAGTTGCTTAAGCCTCCGACTCTTGATTTTGGCTCAGGTCATGATCTCACAGGTTGTGAGATCCAGCCCTACATTGAATATCCTCTACCCAGTGTGGAGCCTGCTTAAGATTCTCTCTCTCCCTCTCCGTCTGCCCTTCCCCCCAAAAAAAAAAATTTTAAAAAATAATAAATAAGTTAATTTCTTATTGATCACCAAATATTATCTATTATTTCATCATACAGTAGTTACATCCAGTCTACTTTTCTAGCTGATTCTACATGCAAATGCATGTTTTTAATGTTGTCTTACTATTCTTGTATGTTTGTTATCAAAATACATTTAATTTAAAAAATTAAGTTAAGTATCAATTTCCTAAAATTGACACTGTTGCCCTAAAAAAGCACCAAAATCCCATTAAAATGGATAATAATTTAATTATTAGTATCAGTAATCATGATACAACCTAACAGGAGTTTTTCTGTTGTTAATTATTTTCTACCAGCTATCTTCAGTAGTATGGGCCCTAGAAGATGATTGGGAATTTTGTGGGAAGGTTTTTAAGTTGTCATAATGATAGGGGGATATTATTAGGCCAGCTTTCTTGATGCCTAAGTTCAATAGATCCAGTAGATTCCAGCTCTTGTCTTTACACCTGCCCTCAGTGCTTGGTGCTTCCAACTTCTGATCTCAAGGTCTAGAGGACGTGTTCACTTTTGCAAGCACTTTAAGTGTGGTTTCCTTGCTTTTGCCAAATTTTGACTGACCATTGATCTGTCAGCATTGACTTAGAAATATGTGTTGAGATTTTTTTTAGCTGATGATGTTTTCTCTCCTCTTCTCTCTTTCACAGTGGGTGTGTGTCCTTTTTTTTTTAATTTCCTTTACTTCCTGTTCAGTGGTTTCAAAGGAAGAAGAGATCACCAAGTGATGAATTTTCTATGCTTAACAGCTCAGTGGGAAATACCTTCTCTTAGAGATTATGGCTATTTTAGGTGGTTTGGTTGTTATGTAGACTAGCTGGTATACTGGCACTTAGTGCCTACTTGGGACTAGATCTGCTCAGCACACTGCCATTTGTGAGCCCACCCAAAATTCCAGTGGTACCTACAGTTACCCACTCATTCTAGTCTTGCATTAACTCAGCATAAACAGTATGTTAGACAATTCACATTTTCTATGGCTGAGAGTAATGTGTAATCTTATTCATGACTGTTTCTCAAGGTGAGCTTTTGGAACCTAATTTGCATTCAGAAATAACAGTAAAAACAGTGTCATGGCTCCTTATTATTAAAAGGAAAAACCCACTGGATAAATTGTTTTCCTGTTCTAATAGTCAGCTTTGCAACATAACTTTTCTGCACATTAACAGATTTTTTGGTAAAAGGCCTCAGTGGGATTGTAGAGGAGCATCAAATCTGAGTGAACTTCATCACCTATTAAGTGACATAATGATCAGAAGATTGAAGACTGACGTTTTAACCCAGCTGCCCCCTAAAGTCAGACAGCGTATTCCCTTTGATCTTCCATCAGCAGCTGCCAAGGTAAGAACATGTGTTTGATTAGAAGTTTTTTTTTTTCCTTTTTAAATTTTATTTATTTATCTATTTTGAGAGAGAGGGTGTGTGAGCAACGGAGGGACAGGGAGAGAGAGCGAAAGAGAGACAATCCAAGCAGGTTCTACGCTGTCCGTGGAGAGCCTGATGAGAGGCTTGAACTCACGATCTGTGAGATCATGACCTGAGTTGAAACCTAAGAGTTGGACACTTAACCAACTGGCACACTGGGGTGTCCCAATTTGAAGTCTTACTTTAAGTCATTTTAAATTACACTATGAAGGATTGTACATATTGATATTTCATAGAAGGAAAAATCTGCTTTCTTAAAACAGGTTTAATTAATAGAACATATGAACTGACTTTGTATCATTTTAAGAAGAGAATAGGAGATATTTAACTTCACTCATCAACTAATGGAAAAGATTCAGTATCCTCCTGATTGAAAAAAAATTCTGCTTGCTATAGAAAAAAAGAACCACTTCAATTGCAACAAAGATTTAATATTAAGAATTCTAAGAGTCTATAGGGTGTAAAGCCCAATAATTAGGAAGGGAAGTTGTGTTTCTTGCTCTAGGATTTTTTTCAAGTATGAGCTGTCTTCTAGAGTAAATTGGAAGTAGGCTTCTTCTTGAAATCTTAAGACTCTGTGATCATGTTGGAAGATGTGAAGCTCCTTAGAAATCCTGACCTACATTTACTTTTAGAGAACACAGTGCTTATATATTCTCTGAAATTGCTTTAAATCTGGATGAGACTTTGTTGACAAAGACATTTATTGCATTGTTTTATCTTGAAAGTTTAAGGTAGACATTTTGTAAACATTGAACAATATGTTATTGGTAAAATAAAATGATCCGATTTTCTTTATCCATTATGTTAGCATTAGAAAGAAAAAGAGGGGCACCTGTGTGACTCAGTCAGTTAGGCATCACACTCTTACTTTCAGCTCAGCTAATGATCTCATGGCTCTTGAGACAGAGAGCCATGTGTTGGGCTCTGCACTATCAGCACAGAGCCTACTAGGGGCTTTGTCTCTTTCCTTTCTCTCTGCCCCTCCCCTCCTTGCACACACACTCATTCTCTCAAAATAAATAAATAGATACTAAAAACTAAAAAAAAAAAAAATCAGTATATGATTATATTACATTTTTATTTAGCTAATATTCCTCAAGTCTTTATGCTTATTTACATGAAATCATATTTCTTTATCAAAGTACCTGCTACCATATACATTTTCACTGTTTTCCTTTCTTATGTATGAAGACTTTTATTTTTACTTCACAAAATGTTTTTTATTATGGGGAAGCTTTCATTGTTCAATTTATGGTGTTAGCAAAGGGCTTAACTTTCACCCACAGCTTTTCGTTGGTTTCTGTCATCGGCATGAACATGTGACTGACCTGAATCCAGATTGATGTTTAAAAAAAAAGGTTTTTATAATGTTTATTTATTTTTGAGAGGCAGAGCACGAGCAGGAGAGGGGTAGAGAGAGAGGGAGATACAGAATCCTTAGCTGTCAGCATAGAGCCGAACACAGGGCTCAAACCCACAAACTGTGAGATCATGACCTGAGCTGAAGTTGGTCTGACTGAGCCACCCAGGTGCCCCATATTGATGTTTTTAAATGAACACATTGGTATCTTTGGGAATTTTCTTTTTATATCTTTCCAAAGAAAAAACAAAAAGAGTAGGACATGATACATTATTTAATTGATCTTCTGTTCTTTATGTTGTATTTCTAAACATTTTTATTTTCTCCCACACAGGAATTGAATACCAGCTTTGAGGAGTGGGAAAAATTAATGAGAGCTCCAAATTCAGGTGCCACCGAGACTGTCATGGGATTGATTACTCGCATGTTTAAACAAACTGCTATTGCCAAGGTATTCATTGCTGGGACATCATGTGTTTGTCTTGATACAAATATTTAATGTATTTTAATGCTTTTATTTCACCAGCTTATTTGCGTACTACAGCATGTCATTGCCATTTAATTTTTTTAACTCTCTTTTATGGAAAAATCAGACACATTCAACATAAACAGTGGTGTAAAGAACACCATTATATCAGTCCATATACTGATCCATTCTAATATATGAGTACACTTTGATGAGAGATAATAAGCTTTACACTTCCTCATTTAAATGTGTTTTTTTTGTTGTTTTTTCATTTTTATTTCTGAGAGAGAGAGAGAGAGAGCATGAGCAGGGGAGGGTCAAAGAGAGAGGGAGACACAGAATCTGAAGCAGGCTCCAGGCTCTGAGCTGGCTGTTAGCACAGAGCCTGACGTGGGGCTCGAAACCACGAACTGCGAGATCATGATGGAAGTCAGACACTTAACCGACTGAGCCACTCAGGCACCCCTACACTTTCTCATTTGAAGGACATGCATATATTCATCTTTCTCATCAGATTTTTCTGTGGCTTTTGCTACATAATTGCTACAAATAATGTTTTTTTTTAATTTAAGTCAATCATTTTTAATTGGTATTATGTTTTTTGTTCCCTACAGAGATGGATGTGCTCATATTCTATTTGTCTAAAAGTGCAAATTAGAGGTGTTAGAGTTTTTAAATCTCAGTATGAATATAAAGTAGATTCATCACACATTGTTGTTTTTACTAGCATGGTAGAACTTAGACATGCTAATGAGTGTCATTCCTTTCTATTTCTGAGATTTTTTTAGAAGATTATTTTTAAGTAAGGTACATTAAGGTACAATTTACATTCTGTGAAATTTATCCTTTTAAAATGTATAGCCTGAGGAGGTTTGACCAATACATAGAGTCAGCCACCAGTACAATCAAGATAGAGTATTTCCATTACCACAAAAAGTTCCCTCATGCACCTTTGCAGTCCTTTCCCTCACATCCACCCTCTGTGCCTCAATATTCACACATCTGCTTTCTATCTCTGTAGTTTTGCACTTTCCTGAATGTTACAGAAACAGAATCATATAGTATATAGTCTTGTGTCTGGCTTCTTTAACTTAGCAGAAAGCTTCTGAATATGATCCATGTTTTTGCCTATGTCATTATTTTTTTCATTTTTACTTCTGAGTAATATTCTCTCACCAGTTAATGGCCATTTGGTGGTATCTTATCAGTCTTGGCCACTGTGAGTAAAACTGCTATGATCCTTCACATGCAGTTCTTTATATGGACAGATGTTCATTTCCTTTGAGTAAATAACCAGGAATAGAACTGTTGGGTTATATGGAAATCACAGTTTAAATTTTATAAAAAGCCCGATGAGTTTTAGAATTATCTTGTTAGGTATGTATAATTTTTTTGGAATTGTTTTGAATCTATGAATTGATTTGGAAGAACTGACTTCTTAGTACTATTAAATTTCCTGATCCATGGAAACAGTGTCTAATTACTCCCAGCCTTGTTTTCTAGTTTCATTGAATACATTTTAGATTTATACAAGTAAATTTATTCTAGTGATTTCATGTTTTTTATGCACTTGTAAACAGTATTTTCTAATTTAAATTTCTACTTTTTATTGCTAAATATAGAATTATTGCCTATTTCTGTTTATTGAACTTTTATCCTTTGACATTGCTGAGCTCACTTATTAATGCTTATGGATATTTGATAAATCCCTTGGGATTTTTAACATAGAACATCATTTTGTCTGTACATAAAGACAAATGCAAATACAATTTTGTTTTTGGGGTTTTTTTTGTTTTTTTAAATGTTTTATTTATTTCTGAGGGAGAGAGACACCATGAGCAGGGAAGGGTCAGAGAGAGAGGGAGACACAGAATCCAAAGCAGGCTCCATGCTCTGAGCTAGCTGTCAGCACAGAGCCCGACAGGGCTCGAACCCACAAACGGTGAGATCATGGCCTGAGCCAAAGTCGGACACTTAACCAAGGGTGCCACCCAGGCACCCCGCATATACAATTTTGAATAGAAGTGATAGGACTGAACACCTTTGCCTTGCTGTCATCCATAGGGGGAAAGCATTCAGCCTCTCACCATTAATTATGGTGTTATCTTTAAGTTTTTCATAGATAGGCTTTCTCAGGTTCAGAAAACGTTCTTCTTTTATTGAGTTTGTTGAAAGGAAAGATGAAACATGAAAATGTATTACCTGGCAGAGCAAGGTTAGGATTAGGGTAGTTACCACAAAAGTAGGTAAAAAGAAAATGGCTAAAATTTTAAGAAAATTATAAAGACTGATCATGAGCTATCATGGCTATTCAGAATAACAGGGGGCTTGACACAGCAAGTCCATACTCACTCAGAAGCTTTATTTCCACTGCCCTCTACCAGGTACTGATTAGGTGATAGACACCCCCATTAAGTGGAACACTAAGCACAGTACCTATTTCCAGAACCTTATATTAAGCAAAATTGCTTCTGTGTGCCAGCTCATAACTAAAGCTATCTACCCATACAGGCTAGGCAGAAAACCCTGTTGAAGTCAAGATCTTGCAGTGTTATAAGACAGAGATCCATTAAAGCAAGGAGAGTCAGAAACTGCAGGAAAGTCCCACCTTTAAGGCACAGCTGGATCAAGGGGCCTGCCTTACACTGAGTTGCCCCCTACCTAGAATTTAACACTGAGAAACCATAAAGATCAGTCTATCGAGGGAGAGAGACATGTGTCTACAGTGTAGGCATGTAGGGACAACTGGAGGCTAAGAGTGCAGCTGGAATACCTATAAAAAAACAAAAACAAACAAAAAAAAACCTTGGCACACACAAGGTAGAAGTGTCCCATTGCTGGGGGAGTTCAAAGTTTGTTGTGTATTGAAGGTAAATGTAACAAAAAGAGAACCTAAATAAAACTCAATACTGACTAGATTGTCTCACTCCTTCCCACACTATCATCCTGTCCCCCTCCCCAGAAAAAAGCCCATTTCTGGATATAAGTTCTTTTATTCTACACATAATTTCTAGCATGTAATAGAAATTATGAAATAAACAAAAGCAATTTAAAAAAAAAAAACTAATCCATTCTCAAGAGATAAAGCAAATAATAAAGCCAAATTGATAAATGACCTGGACTGTAGAGCTATTAGACTATGTCTTTCAGTAAGCAATGAATAATATGTTAAATGATCTAGTAGCAAATGTAAACAATATACATGAAAAGGTGGGGAATTTCAGGAGAAATATGAATATTTTATTTTTAAACTTTTTGAGAGGGAGAGCATCACGTGCGATCAGGGGAAGGGCAGGGGAGGAGAGAGAGACACTCTTAAGCCATCTCCACACTCAACATGGAGCCCAATCTAGGGCTCAATCTTAGGACCATGAGATCATGACGTGAGCCAAGATCAAGAGTCAGACGCTCAACCGACTGAGTCTCCAGGTGCCCTAGCAATATGAACATTTTAAAGACAGTAAAATGGAAGTGCTAGAAATAAAAAACAGAATCTAAGAAAAAGAAAATTATTTCAGTCCATTTATAAACCGATATAGGAGATAAAACGTAATGAAAAAAATCTTAATGTCCTGTATGTTTATCCTAGAGAAATGAAAACTTTGGTTTACACACACTCCTTTATAAGTCCAAATGTCCTTCAAACAAATTGTAATATATCCATACAATAGACTATTTAATTAAAAGGAATTGAACTATTGGAGTGTGTGGGTGGCTCATTTGGTTAAGGGTCCAACTCTTGATTTTGGCTCAGGTCATGATCTTGAGATTTGTGACTTCAAGCCTTGCATCAGGCTCAGTGCTGATGGTGTGGAACCTGCTTGGGATTCTCTTTCTCTCTTCTCTCTCTCCCTTCCTTGCTCTCTCTCTCTCTCAAAAATAAAACTTAAAAACAAAAAAGGAATGAACTGTTGATAAACACAACTGGATGAATCTAGAGGCATTATACTGATTGAAAGAAGCCAGTCTCAGAAGTTTTTATATGTCATGACACCATTTTTATAACATTTTCAAAATAGTGGAATTGTGGTGATAGAAAATATTATTATACCAATGCCATCTTCCTAGTCCTGATATTGTACTATGGTTATATAAGAAATTATCATTCAGGAAACTAGGTTAAGGTTACACAGAAACTATATATTTATTGCAACCTCTGGCATGTCTAAAATTATTTCAAAATAAAACATTTCTAATCGTACAGACAGTAGACACAATAATCTAATGACAAAAAAAAATCTAAGTTAATCCAAAAGAAGGCAGAAAAGAAAGGAAAAGAGCAGCTGGATCAGTTTAACCACTAACTAGATACTGGGTTTTAAACTAGTTTTATCAATAAATATATTAAATGTAAATGATCTAAACCCACCAAGTAAATGGTAGGAAATGTCACATTGCATAAATCATGATACCTGCAAAAAAGTTATTTTTACATATGAAGGCTAAAGGTTAAAAATAAATGGGTGAAAAAAAGTTGTATCATACAAACAATAATCAAAGGAAAACTGAAGTGAAATACTGTAGTATCAGATAATATAGACTTTAGAACAAAGATTATTACCAGGATTAAAGAGGAAATTGATAGGTCACTAAGATGACAACATAGGTTGTTCCTGAATTTGTTACTTGTCACAAGTACAGTAACTAACAAGCATTCAAGAAGAAGATACCCCTAAGAGAATCTTAGCACACAAGGGTAAGACTGAAACCACCCCCCTCTATACCCTAAAGACCAAGACAGACCACATTAGAAGGGTAAGAAAAGTGGCTGCACATTGACTGCATACCCATCCCCATAGGCCATTGCAGCACCATTCAGGGATATAACCCCCTGAGCTTTTGGCTCCTGCAGCAGGAAAAGAAAATCCATGAGGAATAATCAGTGCCAGCAGCACCACCTTACCCCCCACCCCAGTATTGTGAGTTACCCTGCCAGAGCCACTACTTTGATCTTTATCCATGCAGATTGCAGGGAAGTTGGTGAGGCTCGGTCACTGGGAATTTGACAGTAACAGATAAACAGGGAGGAACTTGGAATAACCAGGACCTAAGTCTTAGTGCACTCAATTTGTACCTGCTGCATCCATGTTATTTTCCCAGTGGATGACTTCGCTCATCTGCAAAACCACGTCAGTGGCATACTCTGACCAAGGAGCACAGCAGGGTACAGATCTGTGTGATTCAGATCCTCATATGAGGATTTTTGCTCACCCTAGAGCCCAGGTTGCTCCTGCTCAGGCAGGGAGGTTAGTCATAGCCCCACTCTCTGTAGACAATGTCTCCTGGCCACATCTGACCAGAAGGCGGGTGAAAACATCAGGAAGCTGTGCAGCATAGCAACACTCAAGCCAAGGGACAAGTTGGCCAAGCTGATTGCCTCCAGAGCAAAGCCAGTTCCAGGCACGAGGAGTCCTGTGCTAAGCACTGGCAGGGGCCTTAATTCGTATCTAAGGCTCACCGTATCTCCCAAACCCTCCCAAACAGAGAGCCTCTTCAGGAAATTGAGAGTTGCCTGGAGCAGCCACTCTCCTCCCAGCTGAGGCAAGGGTGAGACATAACTGTACCTACCCACTCTGGTTTCTGGCCTCATCTCACCAGAAGGGCTAGGAAGAACACCTGGAAGCTATGTAGCCCCCAGCACCTGAGCCAAGGGAAGGGCAGACAGAGTTGATAGTTTGTAGAGCAAAGCCAGGCACCTGTTCAGCTAGGGATTCTGAGGTAAGGAGCTTTACTAGCGTTGTAGCTGCTTCTCCCACTGTGCTCAGACAGGAAACTAATTTGTAGCCCCACTCATTACCGAATGAGTAACTGGAGGTAGCCTCCAGTCTACCTGGTCAGGGGACCTTCCAGAGCATATGGTATCTGCGTAGCCCATCTAGTAGCCCTGCTTACAGTGCATTTGAGCAGAGAATACAGCCTATGGCTTTCCCCATCTGCACAGCAAAACTAGTGGCTACAGCTGGCCAGTATATACTCTTGCCTGATTTGAGTCCCCAAACCATAAACCTTACAATCCCTGGGTTCTGTCTTACTGCCCTTTCAGGGCAGGGAATCTAATTCATTACCCCATCTATAACCAGACATCACACCCAGACCTGACCATCTAGTAAGTCAGACCAGAGGATCCAGGCAACTATGGAGACCATTCTACAGCCTCACTTGTTATGGAACCAAGCCAGCAGTGCTGTCCAACTATTCTCAGCCAGTAGCATACCTCCTTATCCTCAACCTCAGAGCTCAAACAGTTGCCTTGCCACATTCATTTATAATAAAATCCAGCAAACAAGGAATAGAAAGGGACTTTATCATCTGAATAAAAGGCATTTGTGAAAAACTTAGATTTAACATCATACTTCACGATCAAAGACAGAATGCTATTCCCTTAAAATCTGGAACAATACAAGAGAGTCTGTCTCACCACTTCTGTCCAACATTGTTCGGTTCAACATTGTTCTTACAATTGTGTAATGAAACTAGAAAAACAAATATAAGGTACACAGATTGAAAGGGAAGAAGTACAATTGTCTATGTTCACAGACAACATGATTGTCTGCATGGAAAATCCAAGAATACTTCAAGCCACTAGAACTGAGTGAATTTATCAAGGTTGCAGGATTCATGTTCAAATACAGAAATCATTTGTAGTTTTATACACTAGGAATGAAATATTGGAACTGAAATTTTAAAAATACAGTTTACAATAACATCAATAAACATGACCTACTTTGGGATAAATTCAACAAAGTATAACTGAAAACTACAAAACATGGTCTAGAGAATATAAAGCAAACTTAAATAAATGGCAAGGTAGATCATGTTCATAAATTAGAAGATTCAGTATTTTTAAGATCCCCATTCTCTGTAAATTAACTTATATTTTCACTGCAGTGCTAATCAAAATCCCTGTAGTCTTTTGCAGAAATTAACTAACAAACTGCATGTAAAATTTATGAGGCAGCACAAAGGAGGACTTAACTTTAGCCAAATTAATCCTGAACAAAGTTGAAAGGCCCACACGGGGCATGATATAAATACTTAGAATAAAGTTAAGGTAATTAAGACTTTGTGATATTGGCATAAAAATAGTTATTTAGATTTGCAAAGAGAGTCCAGAAATAGACCTTCATATAGATTGTCAATTGATGTTAAGGAAGGGGATAAGATAACTCAATAGGGAAATGATAGTCTTTTCAAAGAATACTATTGAGACAATTGAATATCCACAGGAGGGGAAATGAGCCTTCCATTGCACCATAGATAAAAAGTTACCTGAGGGGCACTTGAATGGCTCAGTCATTTAAGCATGGGACTCTTGATTTCAGCTCAGGTCATGATCTCAGGGTTTGTGAGATTGAGCTCTGTGTTGGGCTTTGCACCCACAGTGAGAGCCTGCTTGGGATTCTCCTTCTACCTCTTTTGTTATGAAAATAAAAATGTAAAATACAGCTGGGAAGAAAATAAATATTTGCAGTACATTTCCCGTGCTCCATTTTGCCATGTTAAAATTTTTGGTTTGATCAGTGCTCATTGTTTACAATATAATGACTTTGTTAAACATTTCACAGTTGAGCTATCATTACATTTCTTTTATTTGATAACCGTTATTTTACTGAGATATAATAGCTGTTTTTTTTCTTGTTTTCTTGCTTGCTTAGCTTTCTCAGTACTTGATACTGAGTACAGAATGATTGCTTAAGGAAAAAGGGTGTATATGAGAACCTTTTAGATAATTTCATATCTGTGGTGAAATACCCTAGTTGGATGTCAGAGAAGTGTCAGTAATCAGTAGAAAATTGGCACCTGATTCCTAGGATCCTTGAAAGAGAAAAAAGATGAGGGAAAGTCGGTTTTCCCCAGACTAGAAATGTTCCCAAAGATTAATGGCAGCAGAAAACCAGTCCTTGCTACCCTAATCCCTGGTATTTAGTCCTTTTTCATTCCTTCCCTGTTAGAATCTTTGCTCTCAACCAGCTGTGTAAACTGGAACTATGTATTTCTATTCCTGGGCTGCAGCCAGAAATAATTAATTCATGGCATTGCTGAGTTGGAATTCTTAATACATTTTCCCCAGCATTAGTGATATTCAACAGTCAGGGTCTGTGGTAACTGTAAATAATACAGTTTGTCTACATTATAGATGAAATATACTTTGGAGGAAGTAGCTAGTTTGAGACTACATGTAATAATGTTTCTCTGAGAAAATGTGTTTCAGAGTGATACCAAACCAGTTTATAAATGGACTTTTGGAACATAACAGATTATAAATTGGCTACTATGTTGTATGCATACTAGTGTTGAGATTTCCTTTTTTTGGCGATGTGTTTTCATGACTTATTCAACAGATATTTCAGTGCCTGCTGTCTAGCAAGGATCATGCTTGGTGATAGGAAGGCATGTTGAACAAGATGCAGTGTCTGTCTGTGAAGGAACTTGCAGTCTTTTGGAGAAGACAGTAAAATAAATTTTCAACGATAGCCCAGTGTATTTAGTGTTTAAATTAAAAACAAGATGTGTTGGGAGCACCTTGGAGAAGACCTGTAGCCCAGTCTTGAGAGATCAGAAAAGGTATCAGAAGGAATGAAGAAATTCAGTTTAGCCAACTAGAATGGAGGGAAAGTGAAATCGAAGTGGGTGGGGATTGATAGAGTGTATGTCAAGACAAATGAATAGTTTGTGCAAACTCACAAACATTAACCAGAAATGGCATATTTAGGGAATCAAAAGTAGGTCATCATAGCTAAAGCATAAATTATCAGGAAGGATTTCTGAGACTAGGCTGGAGATCAGAGAGAGCAGTGACCCTGTCATGAAAGTCACAGTTCATAGTTTATAGTTCATCCTAAGGGTTCTAAGCAATGAGATATAGAGTAAAATAGAGTAAAATGATTGGATTTGTGCCTTGGGAAAGGAACTGTAGCTATGTGGAGAATGCACTGGAAGGGACAAGCTTGTAAGCAGAGAATCCAGTTGGGATGTCACACTGGAAGTCCAGGCTGACAGTAGTGACACTGAACAAGGGAAATTAAGGTAAAATAATGTTACTGGTAAAGTCAGTTTAGTTAAGGATCCCAAATAATTGCAATTACTTTGCTTCTTCCAAATCATTATTTTTATTACTTTGTAATAGTTGTTGAGAATACAATAGATTAAAATGAACAAATTCTTTAGATTTAGGATCAGTGTAGTATTCTCCTAGGAAAAAAGGACAGTTATAAGTGGTATGGTGAGGCCAACTCTCAGTGTTTTTCTGGTACATTGCAACATCTCATTTTCAGAGAAAACCTTTTAAGAGAAATGCCAGTACCTTTTCTATGAAAAAGATTTAAACCAACCCATAATTTAAAATTTGACACTTTGGGGATGACAGCACTCCTTAGTGCCTTAAAAACTTTTTAGAAGGCAAACTGCTCTAAACACATTTCCATTATGCACAGAGTGCATTTCCTCTTTGCTGTTTTACCTCAGCAGCTGTACACAGGTGGGATCCTATTTATAATATGCAGTGATGTATAATGAGGCCACTGCAATATTCCCTGCTGCACAGGGATCAGAGTTTTGTGAGACTGAAGAGAACCTTGTCCTGTGCCAGTTCTTTTGTGTAGGAAAGGGACTCTGGCTCTAAACCAGGCACATTTTGCCTCCTGTTCATTAGTAAGGATATTGTCAGTAATAATAAAGTGGAAATAAAACAGTCATGTTATCCTTGTAGAGGAGGAAAGAGAGAGTATATTAGCTCTATGGCCATGTGGTATGGAGGACTTTAATAAAGGTGGAGAAATACCCATTTGAGAAGGAAGAGTCGTGCAGGGGTTTTGAGGTGGCAGGAATGGTTAAATTTGGAATCACAGATGGAGAGATTGGCCTTGGAGAAGAGAAGAAATACCTCTCATTACAAAAGGAAAGGAAATGAGGACGAATGAAAGCAACAAAAGGAAAAAAAATGTTGACATGATTAATTCTTTTTTCTATGTGCAGTGGGATATTTGAAAACCAAAAGGCATAGGTTGTGATTTCGAAGAAAATAGTAAAGGTTGAAGTGGTTTTGCAGTTGGTTGGGAAAATACAGCAATAATAAGAGCCAGTACTTCTACCATGCATACAATGGGCCAAGCACTACTCCATACATATTTTGTGCACTAAGTCATTTAACTCCCACCACTGCTCCATGAGGAGTAGGTTACCCTTTGCCCCTTCTATAGATGGAGAAACTAAAGCACAGAGTTCAAGTGACACGCTCAAGGACTCAGATTCTAAAGGAAGGGAGGGAGGGAGGGAAAGGAAGACTAGGAAAGAATGGTTGGATTAAATGATTGCTATATTATATCTTGTTCCAAAAAGTTTTATGGAAAAGCTTAGGATCCCAGGTTCTTTTTTAAATTTTTATTGGTTAAAGTATTAAATTGGGTTGCCCTCTTTTCCTGGTATTATAGCCCTTCTGCTTCACTGTGAAATGGGCTGCTTGTAGAACTCAGTTTTAAAAGATTAGATGTGTTAAAAGTACTAGCTTTCTATCTACAGATATATTCTTGAAGGATAAAAGTTGTAGGTTATAAAGTCAATGTACAGAAATCTGTTGTATTCCTATACACTAATAATGAAGCAACATAAAGCGAAATTAAGAAAACAATCTCACAATTACACCAAAAACAATAAGATATCTGGGAATAAGCTTAACCAAAGAGGTGAGGGGCCCCTGGGTGGCTCAGTCGGTTAAGCGTCTGACTTCAGCTCAGGTCATGATCTCATGATTTGTGGGTTTGAGCCCCACGTCAGGCTATGTGCTGACAGATAGCTCAGAGCGTGGAGCCTGTCTTTGGATTCTGTATCTCCCTCTCTCTCTCTCTGACCCTTCCCTGCTCATGCTGTCTCTATCTCTCTCTCAAAAATAAATTAAAAACATTAAAAAAATAAAAGAGGCTAAAGACTTGTATTCTGAAAACTATAAAACACTAATGAAAGAGATTCAGGACCACTCCAGGAAACAGACATTACATGCTCATGGGTTGGAAGAACAAATATTGTTAAAATGTCTATACTACCCAAAGCCACTACAGATTTAATGCAGTCCCCCTCAAGTACCAGTAGCATTTTTCACAGAACTGTAATAAACAGTCCTAAAATTTGTACGGAACCACAAAAGACCTTGAATAACCAAAGCAGTCTTGAAAAATAAAAACAAAAGTGGAGGTATCACAATCTCAGACTTCAAGTTATATTACAAAGCAGTAGTAATCAAAACAGTATGGTACTGGTATAAAAATAGACACATATATCAGTGGAATGAAACAGAAAACCCAGAAATAAACCCACAATTATATGGTCAGTTAATCTTCTGCAAAGGAGGAATGAATAAACAAACAGGAAAAAGATAATCTCTTCAGCAAATCGTGTTGGGCAAACTGAATAGCTACATGTAAAAGAATGAAATAGGACCAGTTTCTTACATAATATGCAAAAACAAACTCTAAAGGAGCCTAAATGTGAGACCTTTAACCATAAAAGTCCTTGAACTGATATCAGTCTTAGCAACTTTTTTCCAGATATGTCTCCTGAGGCAAGGGAAAGCAAAGGAAACCGTAAACAAAACTCAAAGGCAGTCTACTGAATGGGAGAAGATATTTGTAAATGACACATACAATAAAGGATTACTATCCAAAATATATAAAGAACTGATACAACTCAATACCCAAAAAACTAATCAATTAAAAATGAGCAAAAGACATGTATAGACATTTCTGCAAAAAAGACATACAGATGGCCAACAGACACATGAAAAGATGCTCAGCATCACTCAAAATCAGGGAAATGCACCTGTTAAAATGGCTAAAATCAAAAACACAAGAAACAAGTGTTGGTGAGGATGTAGAGAAAAAGAAAACCTTTTGCACTGTTGGTAGGAATACAAACTGGTACAGCCCCTCTGGACAACAGTATGTAGGTTTCTCTTAAAAAGTTAAAAATAGAATTATCCTGTGATCTAGTAATCACACTACTGGGTATTTACCCCCCAAAATACAAAAACACCAATTCAATCACCCCTGTGTTTATTGAAGCATTATTTACAATAGTCATATTATGGAAGCAGCCCAAATGTCCATCAACAGATGAATGGATAAAGAAGATGTGGTACACAGATGCACATAAGAATATTATTCAACCATAAAAAGAGTGAAACCTTGCCATTTGCAATGACATGGATAGAGCTAGAGAGTATAATGCTAAGTGATATAAGTCATTCAGAGAAGGAAAATTACCATATGATCTCACCCATATGTGGAATTTAAGAAATGAAAAAACAAGCAGAGGGAAAAAAAAGAGAGATAAACCAAGAAACAGACTCTTGACTATAGTGAACAAACTGATGGTTAGCAGAGGGGAGGTGGGTGGAGGGATGAGGGATATTTGGAATGGAGATTAAAGAATACACTCATGATGAAAAAAATTAAATGAAATGATAGGGAAAAAAAGGAACATGCCTAGAAATAAGAAAACATTTCCATTAGTTCATTGAAACCTTCTTTGGAAGTAAAACTATTATTTTTTTGGCATGAGGCTCAGTGAAAATGTCCAAAATGAAACTACCATTCTTCTCCTGAAGACTATCTTCTAATGATTTGAAAGTATTTACTACAGATTTGAAAATACTTTTTTCAGACTGATAAAGAGGTTTCTAAATTAAGAGCCATGGGCCAGGGAAAAGGATAGCAGAGGGCACATTTCTAGCCTTTCTTTTCTGGTGGTCTGTGGGGCTGGACAGTGTGGATTGGGGGTGAATAAGCAATGCATATTCTCTTTTCTTTCATACTTTCCTCTTACAAGATAATTTTAAAGAATAAAAGTTAAACCAATGATCACAGATAAATTAATAAATACTATGAGGTGAACAAGATAAATGTATAAAAACAAAAGAAGCAGAGAGGATATCAACTGATGAATGGGCAAATAAAGTGCGATATATTCATACAATGGAATGTTATTTGGCGATAAAATGAAGTTAAATCCTGATACGTGCAGCAACATGGATTGAAAACCTTATGCTAATAAGGAAGCCAGTCATAAAAGATTACATTGTATTATTCATTTATGTGAAATGTCCAAAATACTCCAATTCATAGAGACAGAAAGTAGATTAGTGTTTGTCTAGAGCTAGGGGGTGAAACAGAAACCATGATGGGAGTATCATGGCTCAGAGATGAAGAGTTTCTTTTTAGGATAATGAAAATATTCTAAAACTGACTATAGTAATGTGTGCATATCTCTGTGGATAAAACTAAAAGCCGTTGAACTATATACACTTCAAGTGAGTGAAGTTAATGGTATATGAAATATGTCCCAATAAAGGCCTTGTGGGGTTTTTGTGTTTTGTTTAAAGAACCCAGCTTCATGGCACACCTGGATGGCTCAGTCAGTTGAGCGTCCCACTTTGGCTCAGGTCATGATCTCACGGTTCCTGTGTTAGAGCCCCACATCGGGCTCTGTGCTGACAGCTCAGAGCCTGGAGCCTGCTTCAGATTCTGTGTCTCCCTCTCTCTCTGACCCTTCTCTACTCACACTGTTTCTGTCTCTCTCAGAAATAAATAAAACATTTTTGAAAATTAAAAAAAAAAAAGAAAAGAAAGGTTGGGCTGAAGATGAAGAGATCTCATAGGTCTTATTTAAAAGAGAAAAAAAACAAAAAAAAGAACCCAGCTTCTTCTGTCTTTTTGCTTTGACTGTGTGGTAGCTTGCTGCTTGTCCTTAATGGCTTCCATAGGCCCCAAGATGGCCACTGCAGTTCCTTATACCATGTACAGACCATAATGTCCAAAGCAAGAAAAAGGCTTCCTTTGGGTCACTTTGTCAGTGAGGATTTTTTTTGGAAGGCCCCTGCAGACTTCTCCCATTTCTTATTAGTCAGAATCACTTGCAGGGAGAATGGAAGTGCTAGGCTTGTGTAAACCAATCAAAATTCACTCTAGGTTGATTTAAAAGAGCTCAAAGAGCTTTCCTTTAAAGCACATGGCCACCCTCTATCTAAATAAAACTGCATTTGCTCTGGTGTCTAAGGACTTAAGAATTTAAGGAGGAGCTTCTTTTATATGCTCAAATTCCTTAGCTGGAATTTGTATCAGCTAAATAAAAAAATCATTCTGATACTTATTAAAATAGTTAGGAAGACTTCATTCAAGATCATTACAAAGAAGTCAACTCTTACAGTTATGAAGAGAGACTACTCAACTCTGAATTCAACAAGAACCTGTGGGGATTTATAGCCACCAGGTAACATGAAGGGGGTCAGTAGATGCAAAATCACTAAGAGGAGACATTAAGGCCAGGGAGATTCTTGCTCAAGAAGGCCAAGGACTTAAATATCTTCAGTAGGGGATGAAGAACTTAATCAGATATCAAGGGTTGATCAGGTGGCAAGGGTGGGGGCTTTCTTGATAAACTGACTCCACAGGATTCTTGCTAAGACTGGGCTGTGTAGACCTGGCCAGGACAAGCTGAGGCCTAGTCAAGAAGAGGAATCAGGGAAGCCAAACTAATGTTTGGTCCTGGACAGTCTCTGTCATAATGCAGATCTGATGTTTTTTTCATTGTTTATTTCTCCCTTTTATCATTTGATTAAAAGCTGATAATTTAAAATCAAGTAAGTTTCATCAGGTCTTTAATGTACTTGAGGCTTTTCTTTACTTTGACTTCAAAAACTATGATGTACACCTATTTACTAAAAACAATTTAATAAACAGATATTAGCATATATTATATCTCTTCATTTCTGCATTTCTTTAAATGAAATGTACTGTATAGTCTTCATTATTTAAACTAGAGCTTAGACTAACAGTTTCAGTAAAGTAAGATTGTGAACACATAAATTTTTTGCAACTTCTGCAAAACCTGAACTTGCATAACCAAAGTACTGATTGGGACCTACCATTCCACCTAATTTGCACTTAAGATAGTTTGAAAGCATCTTTTTGCCAAGATAATGTAAAATATGACAATGCAATGACAATTTTAACTAGAATAAAATCAGAATAGTTAACATGCTCGTATGGTACATTTTAAAATGCAATCCTTTGCAGTCCTGTTATAAGAACCTAATGGAAATCCTAAAGTTTGTTACATAGATATTTTGGTTCTCTTTCTCTAGGAAGCAAGGTCACAATGACGGTTAAGTTACTTAGGTTGGTCCCAGTAGATTGTTTAGCCCATTATATAATTGAACTTACAATATTAATATTAACCATAAGCCCTTCTAAACCAGTGATTAGAAGGAGTGGGTAACAGGACACTTGGGCTTTGGCATCAGCAGTTTCTGGTTGTAATGAGGAAGGGATGAGATCAGTGGAGGGGACTCTGACAGAAACTGCTTGCTCAGGCAGGGAATGCATCTGAGATGCGGGGTGCAGTGGTTGTATAATTTCTAAGTCCGCAATGGATGGTAAATGAATGTACCTTAAAAATACTCCGACTTGACATGTGTTTTTTGAAAGACTTATCACAGTAAATACAGCTCTTTAGTCAAACAAGCGGTTTATTAAAGTGGTTCAGTTACCATGGCAACATATCTGGAATTTATAGCTCTTTATTTTGAGAGGACTTCATTTCACTTTCTGAGGCACTGAAATCCAAGGCTAAAGTTCTTAATGGCCTCCATTAAGTCTCATTGTATGATGAATTTCTATTGTTTGGAAAATGTATACATACAAAATGTAGCAGACAAAATCAGTCCTATGAGTTTATAGTTGTGTGCATTAATTTTAAATAGGTACTTTTCAATTTGGAAATATCCCTGTTTAAATTTTTTATTATTAATTACCAAAGCTACCTATGATACTAGTTTAATGAAGAAAAACAGCTATTTCAAAAAATAACAGTCTTCTAAACTTATTCCCCAGAGGCAACCACTTTCTATTCTTTTAGCTTTTTTTTGATTTTGGGGTTCTTTTTTAATATTTACTTCAAATCCCTCAGGAACATGTTTATATTGCTTCTTGGTTTGTATTACTGCTTACTCTGTGTCTTTAGCTGTCATCAGCTATTTGAGTTTCTGTGTATTTGAAAATGGCTTTATTCTATTTTTATACCTGATTTTTAATTTGTCTGGGTATAATTCTTAGTTAGAAATAATTTCCTCAGGGTGCCTGGGTGGTTCAGTTGGTTAAGCATCTAACTCTTGATTTTGGCTCAGGTCATGACCCCATGGTCATGAGATCAAGCCCCACATCTTGAGAGAAGCTTTGAATTCTCTTTTTCCCTATTCCTATCCCCCTCTCCCTCTCGTGCCCTCACTCTGGAAGGAAAAAGAAAGAAGGAAGGAAGGGAGAGAGGGAGGGAGGGAGGAAGGAAGGAATCATTTTCTCTCAGAATTACTAGTACAGATGTTGAAAAATCCAATGCAGTTCAAATTTTTTTTTGTCTTAATTATTTTCTTCTCCTTCCTGGATGCTTAAAGAATTATTTCTTTGTTTCCAATGTTCTAATATTCATGATGATAGACCATGCTCTAAGTCCGTTTTCATCCATGGATCCTCAGAGGACCTATCCCATTTTCCATTTTGGAAACCCCTGCCCTTAAGTTCTGTAAAACTTTTTTTTTAATTTCTCTGATTATTTTCTTTCCTCTATTTTCTCTGTTGTTTCTAGAAATTTCATTATTCATGTATTGCCCTCTTGGTTTAGTCCTCTAATTTTCTTAAACTTTTATATTTACTCGGTTATTTTTTATCTACTTCCTGGAAGATTTTCTCAGCTTCATAATCAGTGAATTTTTAACTTCTACTATTAGATTTTTAATATCCAAGAGTATTTCCGTCCCTTTCCCTCTTAGTCATTCCTTTTTTGTAGCATCCTATTGTCTTATAAATGTAATCTAGTTACACTGACTGAAAACTGTACACGGATATGGCTATAGACTCTGGCCTTCAATAAAGGATGATCTAACTGGATGTCTTGTTAAGGAACCCTCAATATTAGAATATTTATCTTTTCCTTTTGACTCGTCAGATTGCCTAGAATATAATCAATCTATGTAATTCTGTTCTCCTGTGTAGAAGACATGGGCCTCTTTGTCTTTTTGAAGACATGGAAAAAGAAGGCTGAGGGAGAAGGACAGATCTCCACATTTATTATGTAACTTTTATTTAATCCCTTTGATTTTTGTAGACTAGCCTACCATCAGTGTGGGATTCCTTTATCCATATACCTTCTGTTTTATGTTCTCCAGAAGATAAATCTCTTGCTTTCTGCCAGAGTAGGTTAGAGAAGTACTTATCGTGTGGAATAGGTACTGAGAAGATCTAGATCAGTGCTGGGACATAATCAAATACTTAAATATTCTTTTCACCAATCTTCCTGTGTAGCCACACCCTCAACCTCACTTCCCTTAGCACCATTTCCTAAACCTTTTTTACATTATTCTAAACCGCTTGCTTCTCAACTTTACATACTTCCACCTTGGGAGCTGTCAGGTTGGCTAATCAGTTAGTAAGCATCTGTCTACTTTTTAGCTTCCAAAGTTTTGTCACTATTGATTCCTCTCAGTTCTCTCTGTGCTTTGCTATCTTTTAAATACAGCATTGAGGGGTGCCTGGGTGGCTTAGTTGGTTGAGCATCAGGCTCTTGATTTCGGCTCAAGTCATGATATTGTAGTTCTTGAGATTGAGCCCCATGTCCAGGCTCTGCACTGACAGCTCGGAGCCTATTTGGGATTCTCTCACTCCTCTCCCTCTCTGCCCATCCCCTGCTTACACTGTATCTCTTTCAAAACAAATAAATAAACATTAAATAAATGAATACACACATACAGCATTTAGAAGGAGTCTAGGTTCAATATGTTCAGCCTACTCTCTTTTCCCAAAATTCAGTTTTTTTTAAGTTTATTTATTTTGAGAGAGAGAGAGCACATGCTTGAGCAAGGGAGGGCCAAAGAGAGAATCACAAGCAGACTCTACCCTGTCAGCACAGAGCCAGACTAAGGGTTCAAACTTAAAAATTGTGGGACCACTCAGTCCTGGGCCAACGGACTGAGTGATCTAACTAGTTTTTAATAGTTAAGAGACTATATTTGTGTTTTAGATTAAATTGATGCTTTAAATTTAATTCCTATTTAATTCATCTCACATTGATTTCTCATTCTTAATAGGTAACCTGTCCTCAAGTTAACTAAGAAAAGTCTTTTCAGGGACACCTGGGTGGCTCAGTCTGTTACTCATCCGTCTCTTGATCTCACGTCAGGTCATGATCTCACTGTTCATGTATTTGATCCCCACATACATCGGGCTCCTTGCTGATAGTGTTGAGCCTGCTTGGGATTCTTTCTTATCTGTTCTCTATCTCTACCCCTAAGCCCCACCCACTATTGGCATGCTCTTACTCACTCTCTTCTCTCTCAGAATAAATGAATAAACTTAAAAAAAGAAAAGGAAAATCTTTTTATTCTGAGCTTTCTTGATTTTCTTTCTGTCTCACTTTCTCCATATGTCCTGTGCTCTAGACCTCCCTCCTGTTATCTTCATACTATCACTCCAGCCTCTTCTACCACCTTCTCCATCTTGGAGACAAACTTAGATCCCCTCATTCTCCATTTCTTTTAGTCTGTCTACACCTTAAATGTCCTGTTTCTAAACCTACCTAAGCTTCTTAGTTAAAAAAAAAAAACAAATGAATCAATTTTCCTTAACCCTTATGTTCCAGTACCAGCTTTCTTAATTTTTAGTCTTCTCTTTAAAAAAAAAAAAAAAGTGCTATTCATTCTTTACCTCCTTAACCCTATTCCACATAGTCTTTTATATGAGCTTTTTTTTTAATATTTTTATTTATTTCTAGGAGAGAGAGAGACAGCGTGAGCAGGGGAGGGTCAGAGAGAGAGGGAGACACAGACTCTGAAACAGGCTCCAGGCTCTGAGCTGGCAGTCAGCACAGACCCCGACGCAGGGCTCGAACCCACGAACCGCGAGATCGTGACCTAAGTGAAAGTCGGACGCTTAACCGACTAAGCCACCCACCGACTAAGCCACCCAGGCGCCCCTATATGAGCTTTTTTTGAAAATGATCTTCTAAGCCTAAGTGTCCATCAACAGATGAATGGATCAAGAAGATGTGGTTTATCTATACCATGGAATACTACATGGCAATGAGAAACAATGAAATCTGGCCATGTGTAGCAACATGGATGGACCTTGAGGGTGTTATGCTGAGCGAAATAAGTCAGGCAGAGAAGGACAAATATCATATGTGTGCACGTATAGGAGGATTAGGAGGAACTTAACAGAGGACCAAGGGGGAGAAGAAGGGCGGAAATGGTGGGGAAAGGGAGAGAGGCAAACCATGAGAGACTCTTGAATGCTGACAAAAACTGAGGACTGGTGGATGTGGGGGGGAGGAGGGGTGGGCATGGAGGAGGGCACTTGTGGGGATGAGCACTGGGTGTTATGTGGAAACTAATTTGACAATAAACTATTTGTATAAAAAAAAAAAAAGAAAATGATAGGGGTGCCTGGGTGACTCAGTCGGTTGATCATTCCAACTTCGGCTCAGGTCATGATCTTGCAGTTCGTGAGTTCGAGCCCCACATTGGGCTCTGTGCTGACACCTAGCTCAGAGCCTGGCGTCTGCTTCAGATTCTGTATCTCCCTCTCTCTCTGACCCTCCCCTGCTCACGCTGTCTTTTTCTCTCTCTCTTTCAGAAATAAATAAACATTAAAAAGTTTTTTTTAAATAAATAAAGAAAATTATCTTCTAAACAAAATCACCAACCCCTTTTTGGTCATAGCCTAATTGACTACGTATTTTGCACTGAAATTTTTTCTTCTCATTCTTGCCTTGTTATTGTTTCACTTCTCAAGGTGATATTTGTTTGTTTGTTTTTATTCCCTCTCTTGTGTCCCTTTTTCCCTTTTCCTCTTAGATGTGGGCCTCTCTTTCCTTAGGCTACCTAGAGAACAAAGCAGTTAAAAGTTCATTGAAACTTACTGACTTCTGAAAAGGTTTTCATGATTTATGAAAGAAAAGAATATGTGACATGGTTTTTTAAATAAATATCTGTATGATATTTATGAAGTTTAACTTTTAATATTTAGGCAGGTGCTGTAAAGGACTATATTAAGATGATGCTTCAGAATGATTCACTTAAATTTCTGGTGTTTGCTCACCACTTAAGCATGCTCCAAGCTTGCACAGAAGCAGTCATAGAAAACAAGGTAGGTATCATTTTTCTATAAAACACTTTTTAGGATGCAGATTTTTTAATATAATAGACATCAATTGTAGTCTTGTAATTGAGGTTTTTGTGGCCTTGTTTAAATTGTGGTATATTATTATTAGATTTTCTTCATGCAAATATACTCATATTACTATTATATTGATGATATGCTATTAAACTTTTTCTTTTCTTCCAGGCTTATAATTTTCCACTAATCTGATTATCTGGGCTGATTAAAATATGCTGACTTGATAGTCTATGTTGTGAATTTCAGTATTGTTACTGGATATAGTATTTGAGACTGATGTAGACAGTTAAAAATTAAAATTTTTATTTACCCACAAGGCAACCCTAGAATGTGGGTGATGTTGAGGGGAAACAAAATGAATTCAGCCAATTTTAGTGCCCAACTGCAGTCATACCTTGTAAACTTTTAACAGTATGTTGCCTTGAAGATGTAGTACAGGGGAATTTGAAACATATGGCCCAGTACTCTACCAGCTTAGCTCTCCAAACCTGCTGGCCTTAACTGCCTTTTCTTAGGTTCACCCAGTTCCCCAACAGGCTTATCAGAGACCGCATCTGCCACTTTTTTTTCAGAGCTTAAATGTCATCTCTATTTATGTGGTAAGTAAGGGCTTTTGGAGATGCTCAGAAATAGCCAGAAGAAATTTCCTGACAAATTGTGTGAACTTAATATACGTGGAGTAGCAGAACCACTTGCCTTTGTAGGTAGATGTTTTACATGGAGGAATTAAGCTATGTTTTTTAAAACTGTATATATATTATGAGCATTTGACACCTATGTTTATTAACATTAGCAAAGAAGTAATTCTAGTGTTTCCTTCACAGAAAGATTTATGATAATATATAATAAAGTACTATCCATGAAAAGGTGCTCTCACATTGAGTACCATATAGCATTTTTTTTAATATTGATTCCTTTTTAAAAAAATATTCGCGGGGTGCCTGGGTGGTTCAGTGGTTGGACTGCCGACTTCGGCTCAGGTCATGATCTCACAGCTCGTGGGGCTCTGTCCTGACAGCTCAGAGCCTGGAGCCTGCTTCAGATTCTGGGTCTCCCTGTCTCTCTGCCCCTTCCCCACTGACATTCTTTCTCTGTCTTTCAAGAAAAAATAGACATTAAAAAACTTTTTAAAAAATATTTTTAATGTTCATTTTTGAGAGAGAAACAGAGACAGAGTGTGAATAGGGGCACAGCAGAGAGAGAGAAACAGAGACACAGAATCTGAAGTAGTCTCTAGGCTCTGAGCTGTCAGCACTGAGCCCCACACAGGGCTCAAACTCACAAGCCACATGATCATGACCTGAGCCAAAGTCAGACGCTTATCCGACTGAGCCACCCAAGCGCCCCTCATATAGTATTTTTTTAATGCTGTTTATTTTTTTTTTAATGTTTTATTTATTTCTAGGAGAGAGAGAGACAGCGTGAGCAGGGGACGGTCAGAGAGAGAGGGAGACACAGAATTTTTGAGAGAGAGTGCAAGTGGGGAAGGGGCAGAGAGAGAGAGAGAGAGAGAGAGACAGGATCTGAAGCGGCCTCACCCTGATTGCAGAGAGCCCAATGTGGGCCTCGAACTCACTAACCATGAGATCATGACCTGAACTCAAGTCAGACACTTAACCATCTGAGCCACCGAGGTGCCTCTAATTATCATATAGTATTTTTAAAACACCTTTTGAGGAAGAGTTAATTAATCTTAGAAATATTTTTAAATGACTGGGCAATAAAATTAGAGTCAGAATATTTTCTTATTCTGATTCCATTAAACTTAAAACCTTAAAACCACTGGGATCTATTCTAAGCATGGCAGTCTGTCTCTTCTCCCCACTTCTGCTTTACTGATGTGTTTAGAATCCCATTTTACATTACTTACATTTAAAAATGATAGGTAGTCATGAGTTGGAGGTGAATTTCTCCCAAACTCTCTGTAGCTGACGATGTGTATTTTCTTTAAAAGGGCCATCAGAAGATCTCTCTCATTGGATATTAAATTGATCACTTATGAATTTATATGTTTGTGAAGACATACAAAGTTAATATGGGACATTCTATTTAATAATTGACTATTTCCTTGTGAAAGTGAATATTTGTATGTCTCAACTATTTAAGGCTGAGTTTTCCATAAAAGTGCTTATACAAATGAGACTACTATTTGAAATTCAGGACTTCTACTGAATTTTGGAAAGTTGAATAATGAGTTGTTTTTAGATACTCACACACAGATTGCTCCCTTTTCCCAACCCAAATCATTCCTAAAAGACAGCACTGTTCAATTTAGCACCTAATGTTTCCCTACTTTTTAAAAAATATTTGTGAAGAGGCGCCTGGGTGGCTCAGTTGGTTGGGCGGCCATCTTCAGCTTAGGTCATGATCTCAGTTTGTGGGTTCGAGCCCCACGTCGGGCTCTGTGCTGACAGCTCAGAGCCTGGAGCCTGTTTCAGATTCTGTGTCTCCCTCTCTCTCTGACCTTCCCCGGCTCACACTGTCTCTCTCTCAGAAATAAATAAAACATTTAAAAAAATTTTTTAAAATATGTGCGTGAATTTCTTGGTTCCCCAACTCAGTGGAGATGACCTTATCACATATTTCTTTTAACTTTAGGAATGTGAGAAAAAAATGCGTTCAAATGGTACACTAAAAAAGATATTCTCCCAGTTAGTAGTGAGATACTTCAGAAATAAATGCACTATTCTTCATTAATAATGTGGGTAAAATCCTCTTTCTCCCTTCTCCCCTGTCTGGCTTTATTTTTATTTTAGAATTAATGAACCTGTAACTTTAAAGTTGGCCTTATTTGTCATTTGAAGTTTGCATGTGAATTTTCATAGAATTTTACTCAAGACATTAGCTCAGTGATGATTTATGGAGCCCTGTTTTATATAAGCTATTCACTTGGCATTGATAGTATGAAGATGAATTAGACACAGATTCTACCCTCAAGTAGATTAAAAGATTTAAAAATTTGGAATTGTTATAAGACGCATTAAGAAATTTGGTTAAGATTCTTCTTATGTAACATTTACTAACCTCTCATCTTAACCCATTTCTATTTTGTCATGTGAGCATAAAAATCAGGTATAAAATATATAAAACGAGATGGGTGCTAATTTTGCCATTTCCCTTGTTGATACTAGACACGCTACGTTAGGATAGATGGAAGTGTTCCATCTTCAGAAAGAATACATCTAGTTAATCAATTTCAAAAAGATCCTGATACTCGCGTGGCTATCCTAAGCATTCAGGCTGCTGGCCAGGTAAGAAATTTTAGGTGTTAATTTGATAATGAAATGTCATTAAGATAATAAAAATGTCACTAATCATAATTATAACTTTATATCAAGATAAAAGTGTAATAAATATTCTACTTTTGAGAATATTTGGCAGAGACCTCAACACTTTTGACTCAAAGCTCCTAAATTTCCAAGGAAAGAATTTCCTAGAAGAGTATAGCTAATTTGATTGTAATACTTTTCCATGACCTTTTTTTTTTTCTTACTTTGAATTTGCTAAGAATTCCCTTTCATTTCCTACAGTATTTATCTTACCTGATTCGTTTCACCAGAGCCTCTGAGGCAAGGTAGCCTGAGGGAAAAGAACTCTTCTGTCTGAGAACCATTTTATGGAAGGTCCCCGGTTTGACCCTTAAGATTGTGTTTGGCTACAAGTAAATGAGATCTGAGAATGACTCAAATACATAAAGTTTATTCCTTCGTGTATACAGTCCCAGGTTTTCCTGGTGATTTCACAAAGTCCTTAGGACTTAGGCTTCTCCTAGCTTTCTGCTCTACTGCTCCCAGCAGGTAGCTTCCTTCAGGGAGCTGCTGGAGTTCCTCCACATATCTGTGATCCAGGCAGATTACTGGAGAAAGGCACCCTGCAGCCCATTCACCTGCAGTTAGCCACATGGTTACAACTAACTTTAAGGAAAGAGGGAGAAAGTAGCCTTTGTTTCATCTAATCACACTATACATGAGGTGTTCTTTACAAAGAAATGAAAACTAAATGGCTCTTATGAAAGACAATGCCACCCCATGTAAGGGGGATCCTTCTGGACTTTTTTTCTACTAACATTCCACAATATTTTGATATAAATGTCTAAGCCAGGATACGTAACATAGGAAAAAGGAATTGAGCATATTGCTGTGCGTCCAACCTGGTAAATAGCATATCTGGCATCTTCTGTAGACTGTGGAATCGGAAACAGGACCAGAGTCCTGCTAATTGACGTCTATAAAATTGTATATGTAGAGAAACTCCATAAGGATGAAGAAGTTCTAGAACTCATCAGGAGTTCTAACCAAAAGGAGGGTTGTCTCAACATTTCCCTCATGTTGGATTAAACTTCTAGTCATCTGATCTGAGTTTTATATCTGTTAGAATATTCTAGCCAGAAGGAATATTCTCAAAAAGAGCTTAAAAATGGAGTGCTCATAGCATGGGAGAAGAAAGGATGGAGGACGCCAAGCAGAAGGATTTTGGAGTGGTTTGATAAAAGACTTTTTGAAATTAAGATTGTAGAGAGCACCAGTATTTTATTCAAGGCTTTATTCCTGAAGATCTGCTATAATTCAAAATTCATATACCTGAATGCTTGTATGTCCCTAAGAGTAAAGGAAAGTAGAAAGGGCTCTGTTCTTTTTTTGTTTTGTTTTGAAAGGGCTCTGTTCTTAAGGCATGTGAATTCCATTATAGTTTAGTAGTATCTCAGAGGAACATAGGTCTTACCAGCATATTTCCCCTTTATTCTTATATGGTTTTATGATGCATAAAAGTGTCCATCCCTCTTTAAATACTCCTTATTCTTCAACGCATGTCTAACATTTTGTGGTGTTTCCTGTCCTAAATAACAGCACAGTTTAGCTTGATGGCTATTTGGTTCACCATGTTTTTATCACCTCTAACTTCTCTTCCTAAGTGATGGATCTTTAGTGAAATATTCAACTTGAGAACTCTTGCCACCATTTAATGAATGCTAGTTTGACATTGTTATGTGATATAAAAATATTTTAAGTTAGGTACCATAGCAGCACAGCATTTGCAAAAGTCATTCTCTAATGGAAGTTCCAGTGCATGTGAACAACACTATGGATTAAATGATTCTCTCAACGGATTGTAGGTATTTCTTTCAACCACCTAACATCCTTTACTACTAAGTGTCAACAACTTAAGTACAGCTCACATTTCACTCAGCCTTTCAACGTTAAAATCACGGATTTTTGGACACATTCTTAGTTTGAGGAGATTTGTGTTATTTCTCATTTATTGATTATAAAACAAGACCTAATACTTATTAATGTCACACTGTTTCTGACTGATGTAAAATGCAATTGCACAAAAAATTCAATTATGTTACATATTGAGATACAAACCAGTAAACTCAAGGGTGTTTGACATGTAGGAGAAATTTCATAGGAAGAGAACAGTGTGACTAGAGACATGATTTTCTTGCTTTATAGAACAACTACATGAATAGAGGAAGTCGTTGCTCTCTGCCTAGTTGCTATGGATACCATGTGTTAGAAATTATATTCTCGTTTATAATTCATTTTATTAGATTTTCCAATGGTAATGTGAATCCAGCCCTCATCAGAGGATAAAATGATTTTGTTTATATATATATATATCTGTCCAGCTGACTTTTGAAATATTGAAATACCTTTTAAATGTGTTTTTTGTAGTTTACCTAGCCATTTGCAATAAGCGGTTTTCATTTGCCTTTCATGAATTAAATTTTCTTAATTTGGCTTAAAATGAAAGACTGACTTATTTTTAAGTCCTTCAGCTTTCTCTTGTTCATTTAACATGTTCAGAAAGACTTTATTATATATGGCTGTATGTTACATTCTCAGTTTATTTGCATCTCAATTTCTTCACTTTATTTTGCTTAGGGTTTGACATTTACTGCTGCAACTCATGTTGTATTTGCTGAGTTGTATTGGGACCCTGGTCATATAAAACAAGCAGAAGACCGTGCTCACCGAATTGGACAGTGCAGTTCTGTGAATATTCACTACCTTGTTGCGAATGGGACTCTAGACACCCTTATGTGGGGAATGTTGAACCGAAAGGTAAAGCTTGAATTCAAGATTACCAGTGTACTCATTATTATGCAGAGCCTTTGTAAGTTAAGAGGCTGAGTTGTAGTGTTTTCAGACAAAGGATACCCAAGTACACTAAGATGATGATACGAACCAGGTTTAGGAAGGCCTCAGTTAGTAGTACCTTCCCTCTCCTCTGTGATAAAGGAGAGACATGAACCATTCTTACTGTCTTCCATTCTGGAGGCCAAAAGAGGAAGAGCTAGCAAGGAACTATAACATTTTCAAACTTCAAGTCCTTTTTGTAAGCTAAGAATAAACCCTTACTGTGTTAGGCTGAGCGAAATAAGTCAGGCAGAGAAGGACAGATACCATATGTTTGCACATATAGGTGGATTAAGAGGAACTTAATGGAGGACCATGGGAGAGAAGAAGGGGGAAAATAGTGGGGGAGAGAGAGGGAGGCAAACCATGAGAGACTCTTGAATGTTGAGAACAAACTGAGGGCTGATGGGGGTGGGGCAGAGGGGAAGGGGAGTAATGGGCGTGGAGGAGGGCACTTGTGGGGATGAGCACTGGGTGTTATGTGGAAACCATCTTGACAATAAACTATTAAAAAAAAAAAAAAAAAGAATAAACCCTTACTCAGAAGGAGTGAGTTCTCAGCTAATTTTGGACAGAGGACAGCCTGTACCTGGACTCCAGAAAGAGCAGGAGGGACGTTGCTTGCTCTTTGCAAACAGCTGTCTTCTCTCCTTTCCAGCCTGTAGGGGTATTTTCAGAAAGTATCTGAGTAATTATTAGAGCATGTTTTTCAAGCGCTTAATATAGATATTCAAAATGGTCAATCATAGGTAGGTTCAATTTCAAAGTTTATAAATATCAGAATAAAAGTTTTTATG
The DNA here is from genome assembly GCA_017311185.1 of Proteles cristata cristata. NCBI lineage: Eukaryota > Metazoa > Chordata > Mammalia > Carnivora > Hyaenidae > Proteles > Proteles cristata. Next base: position 1,484,519 of record JAESUZ010002383.1, read on the forward strand.
AGAAAAATAGTATAACTTCTCTAGCTGGACATTTTCCTCATTAGGCATAGGAATCATTGACTTGGTAATTTGGTTGTAATTTTATTACTAAAGCCCAATGATAGGTTGAAACGATAAGAGTTTCTTTAATGGATTACTCATGGTTTAAGTGCAAAATCACATTACTACTTAGCAAGGGTCAGCTAAGCTGTGAGAGAATTTTTGTTAAATTCTCATGCCTTTTCATCTTACAGACACAAGTTACAGGGAGCACACTGAATGGTCGGAAAGAACAACTTCAGGCTGAGGAAGGTGATAAGGAAAAATGGGATTTCCTGCAGTTTGCTGAAGCTTGGACTCCAAATGAAAGTTGTGAAGAGCTCAGGAATGAAATTTTGTTCACTCATGTAAGAGCATACGACAAATTCTTCTCTTTTTTTATTTTTTAATATCGAAACTATAACTTTGTCATATATTTCTTAAGTAGCCACTTTTAATTGTTTATACTGTTGAAAGGAGCTTCCCCATAAAGCTGGAAGACCTCTTAGAACCCCAAAACAACACTGCAAGGCAGCTGCACCAGTGGCTTGTAGCTTCCAGCAGCTAGACCAGTGCTTCCTGTTCAGCCCCTCAGAAATGCAGCTCAGTAGAATCCAGCCTTCAGAAGAAAATGTCACTGGCTGTATTTATGAGCCTGAGGATGGGGAAAGATGTATTAACTTTGCCACAGAGAGTGTAACACAAACGGGTCCTGTCAGTACAGACACCTGCATTACAGTGTCCAAAGTATCTAACAATTTATATGAGACTTTAATTAGTAAAACACAAATGAGCCAACAAAAACAGGTGAAGAATGTGAGCATTAGGAAGACCCTTGAATAGCCAATAAATGTGGAAAGGAGCTCTGCCTCACCAAAATAAGGCAAATTGTAAAGGTATGTTTTCCCTATACAATTAGTGAGTAATCTGTGATGTGGCACTTCAAGATCATGTGACTGTCTTGTTCCCAGAACCTTTTATCTGGTGGTCTTAGCATTCACTATGATCTTTGTCTGAATCAGTGGGGTTGTTTTTTTTTTTACTTTTTTTAATGTTTATTTATTTTTGAGAGAGAAAGAGAGAGTGAGTGCATGAGTGCAAGCAGGGGAGGGGCAGAGAGAGCAGGAGACACAGACTCCAAAGCAGGCTCCAGGCTCTGAGCTGAAAGCAGAGAGCCCGATGCAGGGCTCAAACTCAGAAACTGTGAGATCATGACCTGATCTGAAGTTGGCTGCTTAACCGAATGAGCCACCCAGGCGCCCCTCTCGGAATCAGTTTTTAAATAATGGTTTTTCCAACTCTATCTTTACTTCTAGATTTATTAGCTGACATTTTTCTGTAAAGTGTAAAAAAAATACCACCGTGAGCTTGGCAATTCTGTTGCTGTTAATGTGTTATGACCTTTTACTTTTTTTCTTTGTTTTTCTTAAGATCTGGTTTATGGAAACTCCTTTTTTTTTCTTTCTTACATTTTTTTTAAACAAGTCCCTACATTTCTTTGACTGCTTCCTTGCTTTCTGACAAATAGTTTGAGATTGGCCTTGTATTTTTTTTGTCCCAGAACTGGAAATGGACATTTGTTTAGGGAGCCTTGATTCCTTTTGCTGGGAAATGATATTTAGAAATCAGGGTTTGTTTGTTTGTTTGTTTATTGCTCCGAGATGTCATTACTTCTAGGCTCTTTTCTGTGTATACAGGGATTTACATACACATACATACATTCTGTCATGGATAGATTAATATGTATGTATGTATATATGTGTGCATTTTTAGTTCATAACTTCACTCTGATACTCCAGTTCAAATCCAGCACCACCAGGTTCTTTTTCTCTTCCCACCTGTGCAAACGTAAGCATTTATGTTTCCCTTATCCAGCACGAAGAAGTCTGTTTCTTGACATCATCAGTGTATATGCTTGGTGGCTCTGTCCTTCCTTATATGCAAAACACTTTTAAAATAACTACACTAATACCATTCTTTACATCTGTTAGATTGGCAACAATGGAAATACTTAACATAACAAAAATGTCAGAACATTTTATATATAAAACTTTCATATACTGCTGGTGAGCATAATTGTTTTAACCCATTGGGAGAACATTCAGGTAATATCTGGTAAAGTTGAAATGCCCTTAACCCAAACCATTCCATTTCTAGGAATATCTTCTCACCCATGGGTAGAAGGATACATGTACAACAATGTTTATTGAATCAATTTTTGGAATGTTAAAGATTAGAAACAACCAAAATACCCATGTGGGTATTTAGGTATTTTGGTTAACATGAATGAATTATATTTATGTCTCAACATGACCAGATTTTGAAAACATGTCATTTTTAAAATGCATAGTGCATACACACAAATAATATTGTGTATTTATGAATACATATGTATACATAATGAAATATACCAACACACATTGGAATAACCCATAATAAACTTGTAATATTGATTTTATCTGGAAGGAGGAGAATGAGTCTGGGGAAGAGTAAAAAATGTAATACCCACTTCAACAGAAATATTTAATTTTTAAAAAAGAATAGGAATTTGGAGTACCTGGTACTCAGTCAGTTCAGCATCACCTCTTGGTTTCAGTTCAGGTCATGATCTCACGGTTCATGTGTTCAAGCCCCGCTTGGGATTCTCTCTCTCTCCCTCTCTCTTTGCCCCTCCTCTGCTCATGTGCACTTTCTCTCTCTCTCAAAATAAATAAACTTTAAAAAAAAGAATAGAAGTTAAACATTACAGTAGTACTGTTTGTAAATTTTGAATGGTGGGTACATTTCTGTATAATAATAAATACTATCAGAGAATATTTGAGAAGATTAAAATCATTCAAACTTTCTGCTTTTTCCTAGCGCCTTTGGTGCCTGATGGTGTGAAAGTTAGGGGGAGTTTAACATTTTTTATTTGAGTACAGTTGACACACAGTGTTACATTAGTTTCAGGTGTGCAAAATCGTGATTTGTAAAGTTTATGCATTATGTTATATTCACCACAAGTGTAGCTATTGTCTGTCCCCGTGCATTTCTATTACACTATCATGGACTGTGTTCCTTATGCTGTGCCTTTTATTCTTGTGACTTATTCATTCCATATAGGGGAGTTTAATTTTAATTCTTGAAAGAATTTAATATTTGAAAGGTATTATACAAATAAAATTAAAGTCTGTTAAGTTTCGTTCCATAGGAAGAAACGGTGTTTTTTATGTGGAATCTTATTAAATTTTGTATATATTTCATTTACATGGCTAGTACATTTATTTTTTTTGTAGAATACTAGAATGCCATTCTATCAAATATTGCTTAAAAATAGAAGGATTACTGGGGCGCCTGGGTGGCCTAGTCCGTTGAGCGTCCGACTTTCGCTTGGGTCATGATCTCGCGGTTCGTGGGTTCGTGCCCCGTGTCAGGCTGTGTGCTAACTGCCAGCTCAGAGCCTGGAGCCTGTTTCAGTCTGTGACTCCCTCTCTCTCTGACCCTCCCCTGCTCACGCTCGCTCTCTCTCTCCTAGAAATAAATAAAACATTAAAAATTTTTTAAAAAAATAGAAGGATTACTTCTAAGACTTTTTTCTTTTGTTTTAAAGAACTACTTTCCTTTTGGTAGTGTTTATATATTTTGGTCTATTAAAAATATCAGTAAATATTTAAAATCCTAGGTATTTAAAAATATGTAACTAAAATTATGATTTGTAGCTGTTCTCTAAAATTTCCTCACTACTGAATTATGTTTAAGGGTTCATTTTTAAGATAAGTATTAAGAATTTAAAATGCATCTTCCCACGTATATACATGTTTATTGTTTTTAAATGTATTTGAATAAGAATATATATCTGTGTATGAAGTTTTTTTAAAAATCACCCAGTCACCTTTACCAAATCTCACTTTCCTGAGCCAGGTGTTTTTCTTTTACACTTTAGTGTTACTTCCCACAGATTTTTCAGTGCATGTCACTTTTTAAATAGCATATTTTTATTTTTTTTATTTTTTACTGAGGTATATATTCTGAGGTATGTAACATTTTAAAATGTTTCAGGTGATAGCATCATAGTTCAGTTTTTGTATGCAGTTAGTCTCCTTTATCCATTTCGGTCATGCCCCAACTCCCTCCCCACCCTGCTAACCACCAATGTGTTCTCTGTATGTACAAGTTTGGTTTAGTTTGGTTTGGTTTTTTAGACTCCATACATTAAGTGAAATCATATGGTATGTATCTTTGTCTGAAATATTTCACTTAGCATAATACCCTCAAGGTCCATTCATGTTGCAAATGATAAGAGTTCCTTTCTTATAGCTAAGAGGTAGTAGTATTGTGTGTATACATACACACACACACACACACACACACCATATTTTCTTTATACATTCATTCATCAGTGGTTACTTAAGTTGCTTCCATATCTTGGCTACTGTAAATAATGCAGCAATGAATTTAGAGGTGCATATCTCTTCTCAAATTAGTGTTTTTGTTTCTTTGGATAAATGCCCAAAGGTGGACTATTTGGATCATGTGGTGGTTCTATTTTTAATTTTTTGAGGACCCTGCATACTGTCTTCCATGGTGGCTGCACCAATTTACATTTCCACACATTGTTCCTTTTTTTTTCCACATCTTCACCAACACTTAGAGTTTCTTATCTTTTTGATACTAGCTGTTCTATCTAGTGTGAGGTGATATTTCATTATGATTTTGATTTGTATTTCTCTGATAATTAGTGATATTGAACATCTTCTTATGTGCCTCTTGCCATCTGCATGTCTTCTTTGGAAAAATAACTCTTCAGGTTTTCTGCCACTGTTTGTTTTTCTGCTATTAATGTTTGAGTTTTTTTATATATTTTGGATATAAACCCCTTATTGGGTATATGGTTTACAAATATAGTCTCCTATTCAGTAGGTTGCCTTTTCATTTTGCTGAAGGTTTGCTTCACTGTGCAAAAGCTTTTCAGTTTGACATGGCCTCACTTATTTATGTTTGCTTTTGTTGCCTTTGCTTTGGAGTCAGATCTGAAAATTCAATTCCAAGACCAATGTCAAAGAGCTTACTGTGTATATTTTCTTATGGTTTTATGGTTTCAGGTCTTACATTGAAGTCTTTTTCAGTTTTGAGTTAATTTTTGTGTATGGTTTAATATAGTAGTCTACTTGCATTCTTTTACATGTGGCTATGTAGTTTTCCTAACACCATTTACTAGAGCTACTGTTCTCTCCCCGTAGTATGTTCTTAGCTTCTTTGTCCTAAATTAATTGGTCATAGATTTGTGGATTTATTTCTGTGCTCTTTTCTGTTCCATTGATCTGTGTGTCTGCTTTTATGCCAATACCATAGTGTCTTGATTACAGTAGTTTTATAGTATAATTTGAAATCAGGGTGCCTGATACCTCCAACTTAGTTCTTCTATCTCAAGATTATTTTATCTGTTTAAAGTCTTTTGTGGTTCTATACAAATTTTAGGATTATTTTTTCTAGTTTTGTGAAAAATGCCATTTGGATCTGATACAGTTACAATAGACCTCTAGATTGTTTTTCATAATATGGACTTTTTAACAATATTAATTTTTCAATCCATGAGCACAGAATATCTTTTAGTTTGTGTCTTCTTCAATTTCTTTCTGTCTTATAGTTTTCTCTCCTCTCCATGGATAAATTTATTTATAAGTATTTTATTCCATTTTATTGTAATTGTAATGGGAATTTTTTATTTTTTCTTTCTGATAGATCATTAGTAATGGATAGAAATGCAATAAGTTTAGGTATATTAGTTTTGTATTCTTCTTTACTGAATTCATTTATTACTTCTAATCATATTTTTGATGGAGTCTAGGGTTTTTTATGTATAGTATGTCATCTACAAATAGTGACAGTTTTATTTCTTCCTTTGTCATTTAGATGTCTGTCTTCTTTTTCTTGTCTGATGGCTGCAGCTGGGAATTATAATACTGTGTTAAATAAAAGTGAAAGTCAGCATTCTTGTCTTCTACCATGAAAAGGAAGAACTTTCTGCTTTTCCCCATTGGGTATAATGTTAGCTGTGGGTTTGTCATATATGGTCTTTATTACGTTGAGGTACTTTCCCTCCTTACCTACTTTGTTGAAAGATTTTATCTTAAATGAATACTTGATTTTGTCAAATGCTTTTTTCTACATCTATTGAGATTATCCTTATCATTCCTTTTACTTAATGTGGCGCATCACATTGATTGATTTGTAGATGTTGAATCATTCCTCCTTCCCTGGATAAATCCCACCTGATCACCATGTATGATCCTTCTAATATATTGTTGAAGTCCGTTTACTAATATATTAATAAGGATTATTACATCTATGTTTGTCAGGGATATTGGCCTGTAATTTTCTTTTCCTGTGGTGCACTTGTCTGATTTTAGTCTCAGTGTGATGCTGGCCTCATAAAATGAGGTTGGGAGCATCTCCTCCTCTTCCATTTTTGAAAGATTTTGAGATGTATATTATTAAATCTTTTTGAGTGTTTGGTAGAATTAACTAGTGAAGCCATTTCTTGTAGACTTTTGTTGGAAATTTTGTGATTTCTGATTCAATCTCCTCATTATTAGTAATTGATGTATTTTCTTCATGATTCAGTTTTGCAAAATTGTATATTTCTAGGAATTTATCCACTTCTTTTAGGTCGTACAGTTTGTTGGCCTGAAATTGTTGATACTAGTCTCTTATGATCATTTGTATTTCTCTGGTACAGAGAACTGGTAACTTCTCTTTCATTTCTGATTTTATTTGAACCTTCTCTCTTTTTTTCTTGACTCTACCTAAAAGTTTGTCAACTTTGTATGCCTTTTTAATAAAGCAGCTCTTTGTTTCACTGATTTTTCTGTTGTTTTTTTAGAGTCTTTATTTTATTTCACTCTGATATCTATTGTTTCCTTCCTTCTAATATTATTTTCTTCCTTCTTTTGGGCTTTGTTTTCCTTTTTCTAGTTATTTTAGGTGCTCCTTTAGATTGTTTGAGATTTTTCTTGTTTCTTGATGTAGGCCTGTATTACTAAACTCTTCCCTCTTAGCACCTCCTATGTTACATCCTATAGATTTTGTTGTATTTATAGATATATTGACATTTAGATATATATCATATTTCTGTTTTCATTTGTCTTGCACATGTGGGCATGCGTGTGTGTGTGTGTGTGTGTGTGTGTGTGTGTGAGCATGCGTGCATGTGTGTTTACTCTTTGATTTCTTCATTAGCCTGTTTTTTTAGTAGCATGTTGTTTAATCTCCACCCATTGTGATTTTTTCCAGTTTTCTTTTTGTAGTTGATATCTAGTTTCATACCATTTTGGTTGGAAAAGATGGTTGGTATGACTTCATTCTTCTTAAATCTATTGAGACCTGTTTTTTGTCCTAAAATGTGATCTTTCTCAGAGAATGTTCCATGTGTATTTGAGAAGTAAGTGTTCTGCTGCTTTTGGATAAGATGTTCTGTATATATCTTTAAAGACCAGCTGATCTAACGTGTCTTTTAAGACCAATGTTCCTATATTGGTTTCCTGTCTGGATGATCTATCCATTGACATAAGTGTGGTATTAAAGTCTACTACTATTACTGTATTGCTGTCAGTTTCTTCCTTTAGGTTTGTTGACATTGGCTTTATATATTTTGGTTCTCCTTTGTTGTCCACAAATGTTAATATCTTTCTGTAGAATTGACTTCTTTATCATTATATAATGCCTTTCTTTTTCTTTTATTACAGACTTTGTTTTTAAAGTCTGTTTAGCATGGCACCTGGATGGCTCAATTGCTTGAGCACCTAACTCTTCATTTCAGCTCAGGTCATAATTTCACAGTTTGTGAGACTGAGCCCCAGGACAGCATGGAGCCTGCTTGGGATTCTCTCTCTCTCTCTCTCTCTCTCTCTCTCTCTCTCTCTCTCTCTATATATATATATATATATATATATATATATATATATCTCCCTCCCTCTCTCTCTCTCTCTGTTACTCCCCTTGCTCTCTCTGTCTCTGTGTCTCTGTCTCTGTCTCTCTCAAAATGAATAAATAAACTTTTAAAAACTAAGTCTGTTTTGTCTGATATGAGGGTACCTAAACTAGCATTCTTTTAATTTCCACATCTTTGGAATATATTTTTCTATTCTTTCACTTCCAGTCATGTGTCTCCCTAGATCTGCAATGAGTCTCTTATAGACAACATAGAGGTGGGTCTTGTTTTTTTTATCCATTCAGCCACTCTGTCGTGTGTGTGTGTGTGTGTGTGTGTGTGTGTGTGTGTGTGTGTGTATGTGTGTCTTTTGGAGAATTTAGTCCATTTACTTATAGTAATTATTGATAGGTATGTACTTCTTGCCATTTGGTTAAATCTTTTCTGACTTTTATCACAGTTCCTCTCTTCCTTTCTTCTTCCCTTGCTTCTTTCCTGGTGGTTTGATGACTTTCTTTAATTTATGTTTATATTCCTTTATCATTATTTTTTGTGTATCTACTATAGGTTTTTGCTATGTGGTTACCATGTGATTTATATATAACAGCTGATACATATATATATATGCACATATTATCTATGTATATATATGTATATGTGTATATATGTATATGTGCCAGCTGCTCAGGGGATGTCCTCTATGTTGACTGCACATGCGTGCCAGCTGTAGCAGGGCCGTAGGAGGGTATGTAGGCTGGACTAGCCCACTGGGTACAGTAACATAGTAGGAGCATTTGGGGCCAGGGGAAGCCCACTGGCTTCAGGAACCTGCAGGGGAACCTGGGTCCAGGGCAGGTCTGCCAGTTTCAGCATGACCAGGAGAGAACATTGGAGCAGGGTAAGCCCATTGGTGCTACCAAGGCTGAGGGAGTACAGAAGTGGTGACTGCCAGCATGGCAAGTCAGAATAAGAACTCAAAATGGGCACCTACCAATACCTCCTTCCTCAGAGAAAGTCCTGCCAGTGGATGCTTATCTCCAGCAGATGCTGAAAGAATAACTCATAAATCTCCTTTCCATATGGTCTAGGCACTTTTCAAATTTCTGCTTTTGCCCTCGGTCCCAAGATGAGTGAATCTGTATGGGAGCCCTTTAGTTACATATAGCCTCTTGGATCTCCTGGACGTAAGCCCCATTGGTTTTCAGAGCCAGACTTTTTGGGGATTTGTCTTTCCAGTATAAATCGCAAGGATTGGGGTATCTGATGTGGGGCTCCAGCACCTTGCTTCTCTAGGAGAAATGGTGAACTTCTAAGATTCCTCCCTATGCCAAGGATAGGATTTTTGGCAAAACCGCGTCTCTGCCTCTCCTACCCATCTTGATGTGGCCTTTACATGGACTATTGTGGATAAGCTCTTCAGGTAGTTTTCCTGTCTTCTTGAGAGGGAATTAATCTATATATAGCTGTATATTTTTGTATACATGAGAAGAGATAAGTTAAGGATCTTTCTTTTCTGCTATCTTAAACCGTTCTGGCCTCACTATGCATTGTTATATACACATGGCTTTCTATAAATTGGAGTTCTATAATGCGGAGACCGTTTGTTTTGATGTGTCTGTGCTTTGTTTGTATTTGGTGGTTTCGGGCCAGGATGCAAAATGTGCTTTGAATGCACATACTACTCCCCACTTTGTTTTTATACCCTCCAATTTCATGCATTTTAAGAAATATTCAATTTGTTGAAAAGTCCTAAGCATATTTAATCAACTGATAAACATATTTTTCGTCTGAATGTTGCCAAACTTTCAGCATTTCCTATGGAGATTTTTCTATTTATACTAATTTCTTTCTGATTCTTTTTTAATAACGTCTTCATTTTCAATTTCCTACACTTAATATTTTTTTCAGATATTTCCAATTTTGTCAATTAATCTTTGCCAAATTAATCATATTTGCCCACTGTCATCAAAAACTTGTTTAACTAAAAAGTTTGTAACAGTTCTAATTGGATGGTTTTTAACAGGTTGTGAATATTTCTGTAGTGTCAGCATCTTAAGAGATGTTCATTTTCTATTTGTCCCAGTGCCCTGCGGCTGCACCTGGAGGTTTGAGCCCGGGCCAAGAAGAGGGACCTTCCGTTGCAGGAAGAACAGATTGTATATGTTAGCACATGACTCAGCCCAGCCCATCAGCCATAGTAAACGGGGGACTGAGAGATTCAGAGAGGAGGAGACCAAGGAGCAGAGTGTGAGCTCACCAGGCAAAGAGAGGATAAAATGAGGGCATGGAATTGGCATTATCTTTATCTCCTTCCTCCCTTAATCAGAATTCTCTTCTGTCACACAATTCAGCTGTTGGGATAAAAAATATATATGTGTGTGGTACCAGGGCTGGTACTGTACCAGTATAGATGGGTGTAAGAGTACTGGTTGTTAAAATATTCAATTTCTTTTCTTAATGTTTGGTAAATAGCCTCTTATTCAGTCCCCTCATTGTACTCCCTCACCCCACTAGTAGGGCCATTGGGATATCCCTGTGATGTGGCATAACATGGGGCCTCTAGGACTTTGCTTCAGCACAATACTGGTTAATGCTTCTGTTGTTACGTATGCGCTGTTATTAAATATGTGCATAATACCTGCGTGGAATTAATTCACACAAGTGAGTGAGTCACAGTTCTTAACCTCTCCTAAATATATTTACATTTTTTTAAGGAAATCATTAATCCATATGTAACTCAAATGGAAATCCAACTCAATGTAAACATCCACCACCATGAGGAAAGACAGATCTGCACAGCCCAGATGACTGTCCCTTAAGTAACAAGTGTTGTCTAGGAGTCCGTCACCAAGCTCACTGCCTCAGATGCAATCCTATTTCTCAGGCTTCTTTTTTTTCTACTTCTGAAGGCATATGATATCTAACTACTGTTTTGGTTTAGACATGTTTTGATTTTCCTACAATGGCTTACATTGAGCAATGAAGTTGGTCATTTATAGATAAAAGGAGAGAAGGGCGTGGAGTTAATTACTCTACATTGTCATTTCTTAGTGATTAAAGGCTGTTTCTAAATACAGTATACTGAGTGGAATATTCCAATAGGAAGCCTCCTCCTCTCTCTGATTTTCATTTATGCTCCATCATCTGAGGGGTATCCCTTTCTTTAGCAATAGCTGTGAGAATTGGGCCCTTCCCTTAACCTCTACAGAGCCCTTTCTCTCTTTTGGCCCTTAATGGATAAAGAGTAACATCATTATCCAGCCATTTGAGTCTGACTGAGGTCCCCTTCATCCATATTATATATACTGTAAAGTATCCAAAAAGAAAGTTGGTACATACGTGATTCATTCGTGAGCAAAAGAAAAGACTCTAGTTTAGTGGGGTTAACAAGCCCAACTTGTACCTAAGGCAGATCTTTCTGCTTGGTTTCTCTTCTTCAAGTCTCAGTAAGCCAGAGTTGCTTCTGTTTTCTAACTTCACACAGTAGCTCTCTATCCATTTTGGAACAGATCTCCAGATCCCAAATTCAGTCTCTGATTTTGAGGTCTGTATTTAACCTTACCAGTTGTTTTCATTTTGTGTGCTCAGAGTTCAATAGCTCACAGTTTTCCTTTCTCCTCATTAGACTCTTCCTGGTTGCCTACCTTTCTTACCCTGCCTTGGCACTTGAATCTTTGACCTGGCTCATACCACTGCCTTTTTCCTATCAAACCCGTCCTCAAGCCCCCTGCCTGGTCTGCTGTCCTCAAAGCCTTCTTGAACACCCTTAACCCAAAGAAGATTTCTATTTCAAACACTCACACTTGTATTAAAAATATGTAGGATGGCTGCTGGTCTTAAAAAAAAAAAAAAAAAAAAAGTGTGTAGTTGAAATTTAAAAATATGCCCTCAAAAAAATAAATAAATAAATAAATAAAAATATGCCCTCAAAATTCAAAAACAAACCTTGCATCTTTTATTAAATGCTAACATTGTATGAAATGTTTCTTTTGTTGTGGGCTAAGGAGTACAATAGGGAATTGTCTCATACAAATGAAAAATAATATTGTTTCCCACATATTGTCTACTTGAGAAAAGGCTGACAGCAAAATAACGTTACCCATAGGAGCTATGATACTCATGGAGTCTAAATTTTTCTTAGCCAAAATCTTGTGCTTCTGAATATGTAAATGCACTGGTTTCTTGAAGCTAACATGTCTTAAACTAGACTCTTCATTTATATATATTTTAGAACTCAAACCACTCTCTAAACTATATAATTAGTCTTTATAATAGCCTAATAATAAGGACAAGAGGATGACCTCATTGTTACGGACAGAGACATATAAATGTCTCCGTCATGGCCTACATGACATAGTGCTATTATTAGACATTTATCTTTGTTTGTCTTTATTACTTGAGTCCACTTAGTAATAACAATTCACTCAGTAGTAATAATTAACATCTATCAAGTGGCTATTCCATGCAGCCACTGTGCTAAGCCCTTAAAACACATAATCTTATTCAACCTTCATAGCTATACCCCAAGGTAGATACTACTCCCAAGCCCCACTAAAGCTCAGAAACCTTAAATAATCGGCGTAAGTTTATACAACCAATAAGTGACAGACCAAGGATTTGAACCCAGGCCTTTCTTTTCTACAGCCTACCTTCAAGTCCTTGCTAGGCTGTACCAGACACATTATAGTTAGCACACTGTGGACCCTCAGTTATTTGTGGAATGAATAGAGCATTGAAACACTTCAGTTTGGTTTAGTCAGTGTTTATATGATAGGTACAATGTACAGGGCATTTAAAGACCATTCATTATATAAATATTTTAGGTTATATTAAAACCACAATTAGATACGACTTCACACCCACTAATATGTCTAAAACTAAAAAGACAGACAACAGGTATGGGCAAGATGTAGAAAATTTGGAACACTCAGACATTGCTGGCAGGAATGTAAATTGGTATGGCCATTTGGCAAAATAGTCTGGCGGTTCCTTTCAGTGTTAAACATAGAATTACCATATGATCCAGCAGGTTCATTTTCAAAGAAATTCAAAACATATGTCTGCATAAAAACTTATACATGAATGTCATAGTCCAAATATCCATCAATTGATGAATGAATAAACCAAATGTGATATATTCATACAATGGAATATTATTTAGCCATAAACAAGGATGAAGTTCTGATACATGCTACAACATAGAAGAATCCTGAAAACCTTGTGCTAAATGGAAAAAGCCAGACAAAAAAAGGCCACATATTGTCTGGTTCCATTTGTATGAATTGGTGCAAATGGGCAAATCCGTAGAGAAATAAAGTAGATTAGTGGCTGTCAGGGATTTGGAGGAGGGAGAGATAGGAAGTGACTGCTTAATTGGTACAGGCTTTCTTTTTTTTTTAATAGTTTATTGTCAAGTTGGTTTCCATATAACACCCAGTGCTCATCCCCACAAGTGCCCTCCTCCATGCCCCCACACCCATCAGTCCTCAGTTTGTTCTCATCATTCAAGAGTCTCTCATGGTTTGCCTCTCTCCCTCTCCCCCACCATTTCCCCCCTCCTTCTCCCTCTTGTTCCTCAGTTAAGTTCCTCCTAATCCTCCTATACGTGCAAACATATGATATTTGTCCTTCTCTGCCTGACTTACTTCGCTCAGCATAACACCCTCAAGGTCCATCCACGTTGCTACACATGGCCAGATTTCATTCTTTCTCATTGCCATGTAGTATTCCATTGTGTAGATAAACCACATCTTCTTGATCCATTTGTCCGTTGATGGACACTTAGGCTCTTTCCATGTTTTGGCTATTGTTGAGAGTGCTGCTAGGAACATTGGGGTCCATGTGCCCCTATGCATCAGCACTCCTGCATCCCCTGGGGAAATCCATAGCAGTGCTATTGCTGGGTCATAGGGGAGTTCTATTGTTTCCTGAGGAACCTCCACACTGTTTTCCAGAGGGGCTGAACCCGTTTACATTCCCACCAACAGTGTAGGAGGGTGCCCGTTTCTCCACATCCTCGCCAGCGTCTGTAGTCTCCTGATTTGCTCATTTTCGCCACTCTGACCAGCATGAGGTGGTATCTCAGTGCGGTTTTGATTTGTATTTCCCTGATGAGGAGGGATGCCGAGCATCGTTTCATGTGCCTGTTGGCCATCTGGATGTCCTCTTTGGAGAAGTGTCTGTTCATATCTTCTGCCCATTTCTTCACTGGATTACTTGTTTTTCGGGTGTGGAGTTTGGTGAGTTCCTTATAGATTTTTGGATACTAGACAGGCTTCCTTTTTGAAGTGATGAGAATGTTTTACAAGTAAACGGTGGTGATGGTTGTATAATTCTGAAATATTACAAAAATCACTGAATTGGACACTTGAAAAGAGTGAATTTTATGGTGTATAAATGGATTATATCTCAATAAAGCAGTTAGTTTTAAAATACTACATGCTAGGTGCAAAGCTAAGGAAAACAGCTAACATTCCTTTTGAGCTTACTCTTTAATTGGGAGAGATGACTATAATCAAATCATTTTAATGAGATATAATATATGTCAAAATAGAGATATGTAAACCAGGCTCTGGGATCACAGTACAGAATAAATAACTACTGTGGGCATATGGGAAAGGTTCCATTTGGAAGCACCTGAGCTGAATTATGAAGGATGAGTTCAAAGGGGGTGGATCTAGTTCAGCCAGCCCTAGGGAACACCGAATGCATTCCCCAAAGCACAGTGATAAGAACAGTAACCCCTTGTTCTGGGAATGGGAATTCCATGTGAACCTGTGAGTTAGGGACTCAAATGGGAAGAAACCAAAACTCTGGCCCCAGTCATAGGAAGAGGAGCCGACACATAATGCCTAGAAGTTGGATTTATCCTGGAAAGAGTGTAATGTCATCCAAGGCTTCTAAGCAGATGAATGACCTGATCAGATTTCTGTTTTCAGAAGATGATCCTGGTAGCAATGTGGGAAATGAATGGGAGGGAGAAGGGACAGAGGTTCTTGGAGGCAGTGGTAGATGGGGAAGGGATTATGTCTGCCATCCCTCCCATCCCATTTGAACCTATGGTAAAGAGATTTTTCTGTCTCTGTCTCACGGCTTTCTCCACGTCCCTGAGAGAGAATTTTTCAGAGCCTAAGAAGCTGGCTGGGCCACAGTTGAGGGCTAATGAGTTACTTTTCTCCCCAGAGCCATGCGTCTCCTGCACTTGTGTCTCCACCATAAGCAGAGTGAAAGCACCTTGATCTGGCAGGCCCTACAGGCTAGATTTGGGCTGAGAAGTAGGAATCCCATGATGGCTTTGGGTTTTAGCTGGTTTCTTTAACATACCTTTTACCAAAACTTTAATAGACATAGACCTATTAATAAAGCCAGTTCCTTTTTGTTCTTAGGGCTATTACTATATAAAAGGCTGCTTTGGGGGTACCTGAGTGGCTCAGTTGGTTAAGGAGCTGGTTCTTGATTTCAGCTCAGGTCATGATCTCACAGTTCATGAGTTCAAGCTCCAGATTAGGCTCTGTGCTGACAGTGCAGAACCTGCATGGGATTCCCTCTCTCCCTCTCTCTCTGCCCCTACTCTGCTCGCACTCTCTCTCTCTCAATTAAAAATTTTTTTTAAAAAACATTTTTAAAAAGCTGCTTTGTCAGGAATTCCCAGATGGAATTTGGGGCACTAAACACCACCCTGAACTCCTAACAGTAGCAATAGTAAGGGAAAAGAAAACCTCCTGACCTTTCAGCAGTAGGGTCAGCCTAGTAACGCCTTGAATGAATTCTACCTAATAGCAGCTTGTGCAGGAGGAGGACCGGGAGGGGAATGTCATAACCAGAGATATGCGTGTAGGTGACATTCTGTTCTCATTCTAGAGATCTGTGCATTATGCAGTGTTTTGCTTTATAATTGTTTTTGAAGTTTATTTATTTTGAAAGAGAGAGAGAGAGTGCGCACACCAGCGGGGGAGGGGCAGGGGCGGACAGAAGATCCAAAACAGGTTCTGAGCTGTCAGCACAGAGACCAATGCAGGGTTCAAACTCACAAACCATGAAATCGTGGAGCTGAGCCGAAGTCAGACACTTAACCAACTGAGCCACCTAGGCATCCCTGCACTGCTTTTGATGAACATAATATTTTCTTTTTTACCACATTGTTCTTTTAAACCAGTGCTATTTTATTTCGTTTGCTTTATTTTCTTTATGGCCACAGAGAAAAACATTGTGCCAAAGAGTGGATCCCTGTCAACATTTTAACTACATGAGAGTGGACATTTTACAAAATCTGAAAAAGTCCACTTTTAGGAGACCTGAATTTCATTTTGTTTAGTTAGATGACGAAAACTGTATACTCTTGTCATCGTGTCTCCTCTGACTTGTTTGCAAAGGTTAGGGCAGACACCTTCATTCCAGCCCTGCTCACCACCCATTCGTATCTCAGTGGTTTTGTTAAGTCTTTGAAAGAGAGGAGATGAATAACGTGAGGCAGTAATGATTCCTACCAGGCTGCCCTTTGAGCAAAGTCTCTGAGACTGGACACCAGTGTGTTTAGTTGGTGATGTGGCCACGCTGGGAAAGCACCAGGCTTTGAAGTGCTTTGTGGATTTTTATGAGTTTTACAAGATTTCCTTTTCTTCTCCTTCATTTCTAATAACTGGCTTTTAATTCTATCATCATGGCCAAGAAATTTGTCTCTAAAGAGCATTAGTTTACCATGGTGCAAACCAGAGCAAACATATCAAGTCCCTGAACCCTTCAGATAAAAACACATATTTTGCCACCTTAAGCATTTTGTAGTTTTTATTCCCAGCACTTCTCACCAAAAGCAGTATTATTTCTTACGTTTTTCAAAAGCAAGATTGAACAAAAGACAGGAACACAGTAACTGAGTGTCAGCTCTATAACCGAAGAGAGGAATATATTCTTCTGTTTTCCACATCTTATGACACAGGCATTTTGGCTTAACTATATTTTTCCAAAAGCTTTGTGATAAAAATTACTATAAGTTTAGATCACTCCTCCTACTTACAAACACCTACATTTCACTTCTTTATTTATCACATATTAAAAGGGTCACTTAACATAGTTATTTCTTTACAAGGACAGTCATGATGAATTAGGGTATTTGTCAATAATTTGCTAGTATAATGTCTCTTCTAAATGCAAGAATACAGTCAGAAAAGACAGGATTTTCTATGTAGAGTATCATGTCGTCTGCGAAAAGTGAAAGTTTGACTTCTTCTTTGCCAATTCTGATGCCTTTTATTTTCTTTTGGTGTCTGATGGCTGATGCTAGGACTTCCAGCACTATGTTAAACAACAGTGGTGAGAGTGGACATCCGTGTCATGTCCTGATCTCAGGGGGAAGGCTCTCAGTTTTTCCCCATTGAGGATGATGTTAGCTGAGGGCTTCTCATAGATGGCTTTTATGATGTTTAAGTAAGTTCCTTCTATCCCAACTTTCTCGAGGGTCTTTATTAAGAAGGATGCTGTATTTTGTCAAATGCTTTTTCTGCATCTATTGACAGGATCATATGATTTTTATCTTTTCTTTTGTTGATGTGATGTATCACATTGATTGATTTGCAAATATTGAACCAGCCCTGTAACCCAGGAATGAATCCCACTTGATCTTGGTGGATAATTCTTTTTATGTGCTGTTGAATTCGATTTGCAATAGAAAACCCGACAGACTCCACCAGAATCCTACTAGAACTTATCCAAGAATTCAGCCTAGTTGCAGGGTACAAAATCAACGTAAAGATATTGGTTACATTTTTATAAACCAACAATGAAGCAACAGAAAGAGAAATCAAGAAACTGATCCCATTCACAATTGCACAAAAAACCATGAATACATAGGAATAAACCTGACCAAGGATCTAAGAGATCTGTATAATGAAAACTATAGAAAACTTATGAAGGAAATTGAAGAAGACACAAAGAAATGGAAAAACATTCCATGCTCATGAATTGGAAGAATAAATATAGTTAAAATGTCATTACTACCCAAAGCAATCTACACATTCAGTGAAATCCCAATCAAAATTGCACCAGCATTCTTCTCAGAGCTAGAACAAACTATCCTAAAATTTATATGGAGCCACAAAAGACCCCAAATAGCCAAAGTAATATTGAAGAAGAAAACCAAAATGGGAGGTATGACCATCCCAGACTTTAGCCTCTACTGCAATGCTGTCATCAAGACAGTATGGTATTAGCACAGAAACAGACACATAGACCAACAGAATAGAATTGAGAACTCAGAATTGGACCCAAAAGTATACAGCCAACCACTCTTTGACAAAGCAGGAAGGAGTATCCAATGGAAACAAGACAGCCTCTTTAACAGATGGTGCTGGGAGAACTGGACAGCAACATGCAGAAGAATGAAACCAAATCATTTTCTTACACCACACACAAAAATAAACTCAAAATGGATAAAGGACCTGAATGTGAGACAGGAGACCATCAACACCATAGAGGAAAAAGCAAGAAACAACCTCCTTGACCTCAACTGCAGCAGTTTCTTACTTGTCACATCCCCAAAAGCAAGGAAATCAAGAGCAAAAATGCTATTGGGACCTCATCAAGATTAAAAGCTTCTGC
Source organism: Proteles cristata cristata (assembly GCA_017311185.1). Taxonomy (NCBI): domain Eukaryota; kingdom Metazoa; phylum Chordata; class Mammalia; order Carnivora; family Hyaenidae; genus Proteles; species Proteles cristata. The sequence goes on from JAESUZ010002383.1 coordinate 1,503,039, forward strand.
ACGGCAAAGGAAACAATCCATAAAACTAATAGGCACCTGACAGAATGGGAAAAGATAGTTGCAAATGACAATATCAGATAAAGGCTAGTATCCAAAATCTATAAGGAACTCACCAAACTCCACACCCGAAAAACAAGTAATCCAGTGAAGAAATGGGCAGAAGATATGAACAGACACTTCTCCAAAGAGGACATCCAGATGGCCAACAGGCACATGAAACGATGCTCGGCATCCCTCCTCATCAGGGAAATACAAATCAAAACCGCACTGAGATACCACCTCATGCTGGTCAGAGTGGCGAAAATGAGCAAATCAGGAGACTACAGACGCTGGCGAGGATGTGGAGAAACGGGCACCCTCCTACACTGTTGGTGGGAATGTAAACGGGTTCAGCCCCTCTGGAAAACAGTGTGGAGGTTCCTCAGGAAACAATAGAACTCCCCTATGACCCAGCAATAGCACTGCTATGGATTTCCCCAGGGGATGCAGGAGTGCTGATGCATAGGGGCACATGGACCCCAATGTTCCTAGCAGCACTCTCAACAATAGCCAAAACATGGAAAGAGCCTAAGTGTCCATCAACGGACAAATGGATCAAGAAGATGTGGTTTATCTACACAATGGAATACTACATGGCAATGAGAAAGAATGAAATCTGGCCATGTGTAGCAACGTGGATGGACCTTGAGGGTTTTATGCTGAGGGAAGTAAGTCAGGCAGAGAAGGACAGATGCCATATATTTGCACATATGGAAGGATTAGGAGGAATTTAACAGAAAACCGTGGAGGAGAAGAAGTGGGGAAATAAAGGGGGAGAGGGAGGAAGGCAAACCATGAGAGACTCCTGAATGCTGAGAACAAACTGAGGGCTGATGGGGGTGGGGAAGAGGGGAAGGGGGGTAATGGGCATGGAGGAGGGCACTTGTGGGGATGAGCACTGGGTGTTATATGGAAACCAACTTGACAATAAACTATAAAAAAAAAAAAGAAAAGAAAAGATTTTTCAGCTTGGGGCACCCGAGTGGCTTAGTCAGTTAAGTATCTGACTCTTGATTTTGGCTTAGGTCATGATCTCACACTCATCGGATTGAGCCCCACATTGGGCTCTGAGCTGAATGTGGAACCTAGTAGGGATTTTCTCTCTCTCTCTCTCTCTCTCTCTCTCTCTCTCTCTCTCTCTCTCTCCCTCCCCTCCCTCCCTCTCTCCCTGCCCCTCCCCAACTGGTGTGCACGCTTTTTCTCTCTCACAATAAATAAGCTTGAAGTAAACTTTTTAGTTTAATTGTGCTGTTTAAGTAAAAAAGCTTTCCTAAGCCATAAAAAAATATTTTGTCTTCCTGTATTCCTGCTTATCTTCACCACTGAGAAATGCTGATAACATTAATAAGGTCAGTCATTCTTCAAATACAGACTTGGCATAAAGTATGGATTCTGAGTGTTTAACTGTCCGTGTGGCTGTTACAGTTTAAAGATTCTGGTCTGTTCTGGTAAAGACCAGTAAAGCTTTCTCCTGTAGGGAGTCTTGTTATTAATAAGTCTGATCTTTTTAGAAAACATTTTGATTTGGGAAACATTTTGTTTATAGTTTTTTCTTACTGCCTTTTTGTCAGATACTTTATTGGTGGATCCACACTCACTTTATAAAAAATGAATTTAAAAAAGACTAATGGTCACTTCTTTAATAAATCTCCACCCGTCCCAGGAACCTGCTAGATTCTCCATGTGGAGCTAATGGTGAGATGTCCCTGTCCCAGAACATCAAGGAAAGTGTGTTTTGCTTTGACTGACCTACCTGATCTTGGACCTGTGCATCCTGCCCGTGCAGCAGCGTCTCCTAGATGTCCCAGGGTCACGGTCCCTGCCCTGTCTTTTCCTCGCCTCTTCTGTTGTTTCCGTCTCTCTGGCCGTGTGGGCGCCCCCGTGTCATTTGCTCTCCTGTAGGAAGGTGCTCAGAGTCTAGTTCCCATGATGGATAAACCAAAGGAGCATGCTTTATGCCTGCGCTGAAGTTCCCCTGTTTTGGTGTAATACTCACTAGGTGCAAATGATTGAAAGAAGCTAGAGGGATTCTCAGTCTTTAGGAGAATGTACTTCTTTGTTTCTCCTTAAAAACAGTTAACTCACCACCCATTTGTTCACTCACATATGAACTTTTGATCTGTCTTTACTTCTGGACAGTTAAGGAGAGAAATGGAGCTGCTCAAACCACAGGTGCATGTTCAGATATTTTATTCTAATCCAGTGGCTCTTAATCTTTGTTGGGTCCTGAATCCATCCCTCTGAAACCATGGAGAAAGTAAACAAGTGCTCTCCAAAAACGTACACACAATACAGACAACATTTATAGATAATTTCAGGGGTTTCTCAGCCTCACAGGAGGCCATCCACGGTCTTGTGAAAGGCCCCTGGGTCCGAAGAACTCTTGTTCAGTAAACCTGCAGCCCTTCTCTGTTTCCGTCCAACATGTGTGATTATCATTAGGATGTGTCAGAGAGATCTTCCCACCTGTGTTTTCTTTCACTCCCAGCTGCTAAGTCTCAGAGAAACCTCATCAACCACCCTTCTGCCGGCTTGCTCAGAGGCCTTCAGAAAACATAATTATAGATATAACATAGATCGGTCTTGTAATTGATTATCTCGGAGGAAGCCTTTGTTTCTGTTAGGCCTTACAGCTTCTGGCAGCCCATGGCCATGGCACCAATTTGTAAGTTCACTACCTATACCCATGTTCACCATTGTCCAGTGTAGCCATCATAGCATTAACTAAAGTCATTGCCACTGATTAATCTTGCCCTCTCCTTTCTCTAAATTTAGGCTCTTCGTGATCCTTCAGTTCCCAAAACTGTGGAAAATGATTTCCTTTAGACCTTTTCTGGGTTTTATATGCTCAAGTCTCAATTTGTTATTGCCCAAGCACCTGAGCTTTCCAAATAACACCTACACTGATTACTCCTGCGTACCGGCCCTTGTAGCAGCAGAGGCAGCCGTCAATTTGTGATTACTGTCATTCACCACTAACCTTTACTGTGACTTGCCTCTGGCACATAATGAGAATTTCTCAAATGTTAATTCTAAAATTAAGCATTACTTAAATAGTAAAAGAGGTTCTTAAAAAAAAAAAAGCTTAATTAACTGTCTTAATTAAAGAGATCAACTATGAAAGCTGATATTTTAAGGCCCTGAGAATTATTTTTTTGAAAGATTTCTTAGGTTTTGTTTTGTATTGTTGGGAGCATTGATTTTTTTATCAGCAAATCTAAAACACTTTTGGCTTGGTTCTTTATGGGAAGATGGAGACATTAAAATGTTTTTAAAGAAACAAATTGTTTACAAGGTAGAATAGGACAAAAGATTCTAATATTATCTAAACATTATTCCATGTAAGTGGCAGCGATCTGTTACTGCATATTTTATTTATTTAACTGTTTTATTTGCTCCTATTAACAAATATATCTCAAGGATGCCTAGCTGGCTCAGTCAGTGCAAGATCAAGATCAAGTGCAAGATCAACAGTGCAACTCTTGGTCTTGGGGTTGTGAGTTCGAGCCCACATTGGGTATAGAGATTACTTAAAAATAAAATCTTAAGAAAGAGGTATCTCCAAATGTATCTAGGAAGACAGCCAGTTGAGAGGGGCGAGGGGTAAGAGAGTAAATTGAAAACAAGCATAGGAAGTGAATGACTCCTTAAGTAATGATGGAATCCTTAACAGCCTTCTCCTAATCTGCCCCCAGATTCCTGGTAGCCAGCTTGTATCCTTCAGGCAGGAGATTGGAGGACTCCCTTCTGGAGAACCAGGAAAATGACAAAAGTGTGTGATTATATTTGTAAATTTATAATCCTGAATCTTGGCATTTTGACCACTGTTAAGTGTACAGTTGAGTGGTAGTGCTACTTAATATTACATTGGCAATGTTGTGCAATCGTCATCACTGTTTTCAAAAGTTTTCATCACCTCAGAGACTCTACCCATTTACCATAACTCCCCATCTCCTTTACCCCTTAACCACTAATCCTTCTTTCTATGAATTTTCTATATCTTGCTCTTTTATTCAGCACAGCTGAGAAGTGCAGGTAAGATTTATTCTGTAAAATATCTTTATAATATATGGTATTCTGCTGCCGTTATCTAGTGTCTGTCAGTGTTAATCTATTGCTGCATAACGTATTACCTCAAAACTTTGCGTCTTCAAACAACAGTTTGTCTTCAAACTATTCTCCATATAGTCATATTAATTATGGTTTCTGTGGGTGAGGAATTCAGCCCTAAGCTTATGAAGATGATGTGCCCCTGCTCCACGATAACTGGGGCCTTTAATGTAGGACCCCAAGTCTGAGATCTGGAAACATCTTGAGGTTTGTTTACTCACATGTCTGGCAATTGATGATGTCTGTAACCTAGGGGCCTGCCTGGAGTTGTCATCTTGAACATCCACACATGGTTTCTCCATGTGGCCCAGGCTTCCCCACAACATGGTGGCTACACTCCAAACACAGGCAACCCAAGACATAAAGAGAAAGGGATTCAGCAACCAAGTGGAAACCATAGAAGTCACACACACTGTCACTTTCACCATATTGTGTTGATCAAGATAGTTACAAAGGCCCACCCAGGTTCAAGGGAGAGGAACACAGACCCCACCTCTACATTTGGTATGTCATTGTCACATTGTGAGAAGAGCATGTCAAATAGAAGAATTGATGAGGCCATCTCTGGAAATTCAGTGTGTGTCCACTATGGTACCTCCAGCTGGAATTCTCTAAAACAGACTCCTTTAATGTTCCTTTCCTGCTAGCTAAATCAGTTGTGGTGATACGCATCCTACTTTCTGTAATGCGGAGGTTGAGATTTACACATGGAAAAGAAGATGAAAAACAGAAGACAATGATGGATCTTTTCTTAGAGAAATATATTTTTTGAAAACAAGATAAATATTAAGATGTGTCTGTATGCAATTCTAATTAATAGCTTTAATTCTATTTGAAAAAAATGCTCCCCAGTCAAGAAAATACTTTAATATGAAAACCATTGTTTATGAACACTGTATTTGTAGCTTGGTTATGAAAACATTTTTGTAGGTTCTTGATTGACTTGAAATATTTATACAGTCCTCCATTCCCTGACATACCTCTAGAGCACACAGTTTATTGCAGTATAATTTTATTACATAAATTCCATAGCCACGTTACCTAACATCTCTGAAGCTTTAGTGTCCTCATCTAAAATGTAGGGAGAATATTGGCACCTGTCTCACAGAGCTGGCCTGAGGATTAAATGAGTTAATATATGTTAAGTGCTTGGCACCTTGTAAGTGCTAAAAAAAAAAAGCTAGACATAGGAAGTATATAGATGTGTTAATGATATTCTGCATATATGTATATATGAAGAGTCAGAGCATAACTGAATTCATTTCCAACAAGGTATTCAAAAGATAAAGGAGTATGGTTACTGAAAATAGTGGTTAAGCTGTTTCAATTAGGAAGAACATATTAGATTGCTTCTTAATTTGCTGTTTGTTTTTCCCAGTTTGAAAAAGAAAAACAGCATGATATTCGATCATTCTTTTCACCAAAACCTAAGAAAAGGCAGTTGGTGGCCTCCTGCGATGAACCAGGGATATTCCAGGAGAAAAATACTGTTGTGCCAGCAAACCCTGGAAAGATAGCCACAAGACTATTCATTGATTATGAAAGCAATTTTGAACCTGAAGCTAAAAGATTAAAGTCGATTACCGACAATGACCACCACAGTGTCCCAGAGGAGAAGCCATCCTGGCCCAGGCGAACCACGGCTCACGCCCAGGCAGCCACCCGACCCCTTCCTGGAAAAGGCTGGCAGTGTGGCCTCTGCACCTTTATCAATAACTCCGTGTTACCATATTGTGAAATGTGTGAGAATCCTCGAGGCGGTGCTGGTGAGTAGATGGAGTGTGGCCCTGGAGGGGGCTGGTGGTGTTGTCTTCACGTAATCGGTGTTTTTAGAGGCAACTGCTGTTGTCGAAGGTTTGTGTGACTCGGCACCGACTTCAGCTTTTAAGCTGGAATAAGAACTTTATACAGTGAAGACTGAATTGATCCCCTTGTGGAATGTGCAAAACTCCCAGTTCTGTCAAGAATGTATATCCAGAACGTCTGTGACATGGCATTAGTTTGGCACAAATGGACATTTCTCATTAATGCCAGCAGGATGTGAATTCAGTGGGCAGGAATAGAAGCTCGGTTGCTATGGTAGCAAATATGCCTTATAGTCATAGACCTGCTGTTTTCTTTCTCCTGTAGATAATACTTGTTTTAAAAGAAATTATAGATTGTTTTTGTTTAAATAGCAAAATAATCCAGTGTAGCTCCTTTGCCTAGTACGATATACATGGTGTCCTGTTTCTTGCATGGCAAATCTTAAAAATTCCTCTGTAGATCTTCTTTTAAGAACCAATGTTGTAGGTTTTATGAGTTTATTCTTTTCCAAAGCTTGCTATTTTAAAAGTAGAAACTATAAATATACCTCAGAATATGTTTTTATATCATGAATGGCCTTTTTCTGATGTTTTGTGTTTGAAACGATTGTTAATACTGAGTCTGTCTTAAGAAAAAAGATCATTAGTATTTCTTATGTTTCCAGTGTTAGAGCCCAAGTTCATGGTAACTCAAAAACACCACATTGACAGTTTTGGAAACTGCAAGGAGTCATTTTATCAGCTGTGATCATTGTACACATCTCCTTTCCCATCATAGGTGAATTCTTTAGAGAAGTGACATTAACCAAGAGTCAGATGAGATATGAGCAGTACTGCCTTTCTTGCTTTTCTGTGTCTTAGTTTTCATCTGAAAGAAAATGTAATCAGTAGCTGAGTCTTTCCTCTTTCAATTCTTGGTGTTCCTGCAAAAATGACAAGTCTGCCATCTGGGTGGTTATATTTGTAACGTCAACACCTGTTGTCTGTGAACTAAATAGGAACTACAAGCTTATTCCATATAATATCATAATTTGCATTATCTCATTCAATTTCCAACTACTCTAGGCCGTAAAAATAAAGTATCTCACGACTACAGAATAGTGTCAGTTCACATTAAGTATAAGTTGAATGATTTAACAATGAAAGTCATAGTTTAATAGGGTTTTATATTCTGATTTTCCTTGGTGATACCAAGAGCAACAATGAAAGTTTCACGACCCATGATTTAATAAGATAACTCTCAAACAACCTAAAGAAAAATAAAACTCCTTCTGTGACTGTTAAAGTCTGATTAAACAGAAGTACATATTCTAAGTAATAGTGATAATACTGTATATAAAACTTATAATTATTAGATTAGTATTACTGTACTTGTCATAATGATTTCTAATCTTGATTTGGAAGTACCCCCCAAAAGTACTGAAGGGCAGAATTCTAATTCACATGAACTTTTTTTGAGAGACAGAATGAGTGTGAATGAGTGAGGGGCAGAGAGAAAGGGGAGAGAGAGAGAGAATCCCCCAAGGGGCAAAGAGAGAGGGAGAGAGAGAAGGGGAAAGAGAGTGTGGAGTCTGACATGGGGCTCAAGCTCATGAACTGTGAGATTATGACCTGAGCTAAGTTGGATACTCAACCAACTGCACCACTCAGGTGCCCCAAATTCATCTACATTTTTTAATCAGGGTTTGCCATACAACGCTTTGAGGAAATGGTGGAATCCAAAAAACTAAAGGAGCAATATTAGGAAATTACAGTCCTATAAAGATTGCTAATATAACCTTTACATTTGGTAAATTTTTGTAATAGTATATATTGAACACTAATATTTGTCAATAGGTAACACTTCTTTTGTGCTTCTTTTTTTTTTCTTAAGTAATCCCTATGCCCAATGTGGGGCTTGAACTCACAACCCTGAGATCTAGAGTCGCATACTCTACTGACCAGCCAGGTTGCCCCCTTGTGCTTTGTTCTTAACCTCCATAGTTTTATTTGGCATCTTACAGCTCATACCCATACTTCTGTCTCTCACTTGAACTGCAGTTTGTCACATGCCTATGCAATATCTCTACCTGGTGTCTAATGGGTTTGTCAAGGTTAATATGTCCAAGATGGAATTCTTGATTCACCACCACCACACCTAACACCTAAATCTTCTCTTACCTCATCATCCTTATAGTGATGCAGCATCCTTAACTCCTCTCTCTCCTCCCACACTTGATTTGTCAAGTTTTGCTGGCATAACTTCTAAAGTGTATCTTGATTCTGGCCACTTTTTCTTTATTGCTTCCATCCTTCTAGAAGCCACCATTTTCTCTCCCAGACCTCAGTGGCATCTCTGCTAGACTCTCCGTGGCCCTTCAGTACACAGCAGCCAGAGTGATTCTTTAAAATCCTAGATGATTATATTCCTTTGCCTAGAACCCTTTCTGGCTTCCGTTTCTATTTCTGACACGTGGAATGCAATCTCTAGGAAACAAGGACCTATCTCATTCTTCACTGCCTATCCAGTACGTACTTGGCATTTAGTGACTCCCAATAAATGTCTCCAGAGAATGAGCAAACATTGTTCACTTTCTTTCTTTTTATAAGACCTAGTTGTAACTTTTTAAAAGCTGGTCTTAGAGTAAGTAATGATTTTATCTAAATTTATGTGTAAATTGTTTGATTTTCATAATTCTGCAAATAGATAGCCTCAGCAGTACTCAGGATACAAACGAAAACGGGAAAGGTGATCCTCCGAAAGACACCTCCAGCAAAGCTGAGACTAGTTCTGACTGTGAAAAACAAGGCCTTGCCCCCTCAGAACCTAAACCATTGGCTGAGAGCAAGGAAGAAATAGCAAAAATTGAGAGAGAGGATGGACTCACACCCCAGCCAGGTGATGGTAAGTCTTATTTACATTTCCGGTGTCCAGATGAGAACCATGCACTTAGAGAATACTGTTAGTAGATTTGCTACTACTACCATGTTTTAGGGTCCTTGTATTCCTATTTATATTAAAAATACAACCATTTGGAACCACACCCTAAAACACCAGATGGCTGGAGGAACAAAGCTGTGGACACTCAGATATGACACAGAGAGCAGAGCCGACCTATTGCTTCCCATGCTGCACTCGGCCCGTGCCCCAGCCTCATTTGACCCAGGTCCTCCATGCAGGAGGCAGTGTTTCTGATATTTAGGAGGCTCTTTGGGACAAAACAGTAAAGATCAACAGATTATTAACAGCCACTTGACAGATATTAATCATTTGCACATGAATTTCTTTTAAATGGCTACAGTTAATTGGTATATTTTAAATGGAGTGTTTTAGGTTTTTTCTTAAGGAAACAATGTCAAGATGGTATGAATCATGACCACACTTGGAGCCAGCCATGTAGTGTTTGGATTTATTTACTTTTTGGTTGATTCCATTCATTATGTAGAGCTGTGATGGGTGGCACCTACCAGCCCATATGTCAGATATTACTATCTTTATGGGTTGGCTGGCCAGAGTTTGTGAGTACTTTGGAGTTATTTTCTTTTGTTTTCTTTTCCTTTCTTTTCTTTCTTTTTTAAAATTGTTTTAGTAAGAATACTTTTGGGGTTTTTTGTTGTTGTTTATTTGACAGAGACAGAGAAAGCCTGAATGGGGGAGGAACAGAGAGAAGGAGAGAGAGAATCCCAAGTAGGCCCTGTGCCCAGTGCAAGCCCAGCACAGGGCTTAATCTCACAAAACATGAGATCAGGACCTGAGACAAATTCAAGAGTCAGATGGGTAACCAACTGAGACACCCAGGTTGGCCCTTGGGTTATTTTGTTAATCAGTTAGTGAGCATAGTAACTCACAGATTGAGGTTCTCACTATAACAACCCCAAAACTGTTGTGAATGGACAGTTGAACTTTTTCTTCTAAATCAGTTGCTAATTTAAAGTCAGCTTCATAGCTGTAAAATGAAATGTTCAGTTAAGAATTTCTGAGCTCAGGGCTTCCTCCTTCCCGCAGCCCTCCTTCCTTCTGATTCCTCAGGTTCTTCTCAAAAAAATATCTTGGAATGGCCCCCGGTTTAGGTATGTTAATTTTAACAGTCTTTAGATGTAGTCTGAGGTGGGGCATTTCTTTCATAACTCTGATTTCCTTCTTCCTGCTCTGACAATGCCTCAAGTGCTGAAGATGTTGTTATAGGACAGCATGGGGCTCACTGAACTAAACAGCAGACCCAGAACAAACAACTGGCAATTGTCATCAACTTCCGGGCCATGAGTCTCTTCATCTGTGGCTGGGAAATTCTGGCTTGTTTGTTGTAAATTGGTCCCTTGATGAAGGCATGTTAGCTGTACTTATACATACTTTTCAGAAATCACTAGACCTTTTGAAATTCGATTCTACCAGTGAAAATTCCACTGGCCTCATCCACTCCAGACAATGCCAGCTTTTTCCCCACACCTGCCCCCTTTCCTTTTTTTTTTTTTTTTTTGACTTATCAGATCACTGGGTTGAGAACTTGATATAAGCGATATGCTTCACATCTCCCCACTAACATGGATTTCCATGAAAAACAAACAGAAGAAAGACAGGAGGCACACTATGTTGAAGTGTTTATTCATTCCACATAAGCTCTTAGACTGGAGTGGTATGTGATTTGCAGGGACTGTGGGTTTGTTCTAACTGAAATTCCAGGGGTCTAGAAGGATAGTTGGGTCTTCACAAGATGTGTCCTCTGTCATCTCAAACCATTAAATTATATTTCAGGAAAACAAAGAAAAGAGAAATACATTACCCTATGTAGCCGCTAGCTACCAAGAATATTAGCTGATTTGGAATCAATCCTATAATGCTTTTTATCAAAGAATGACTTCTGATCTTTAAACATGAATCCATTAACCATGGCTCTTCAGAAGATCTGAAGACAGTGATTATACATTGCATTTATATTTATGTACATTAAGAAAGAAAATCTAAAAGTTAAACTATGACTCAATATCTTAATGACAGACCAGACCAGCTCAGAGCACCCTCTGTTGCTTTGCTATTTCCTTCATTTGCCCTGAGGGAGGTGGCAGTTTCTTGGCATGTGCTAGGCAGCCCGTTTGCACATTACAGTATCCAGATGTGAGAGAGCGCCCACTATCTGCAGGGATCTCCTTTGCTCAGGTCCCATGAAGCACTGGCTTATTCTTTTGCAAGAATATAAAAAACATTGGCTGTTCCTCCAGTGATACATATTTACTCCTTTAAATATCAAATTTATGCTCCACTGCTTTATATCCAAATTTTTTCGTATACATGATAGCTTCTCATTTCAATACCAAATCAGAGTGAAGCATTTTGAAGACACTTTACAGGTAATTAAACTCAACTCATGTAGTAACAACAAAGCACTTGACTCGAGCGTGGTGTTAAAGTAACAACACCGCTGTAAGTCACGACTAAGCCCCTGCATGCTTGGGCCATGCCAGCTACCTCACACCTGCCACCTGGCCAGCAATGATTGTAAAATGGCACGCTTACTACCTGTCAGCTTGCCAGTTTCAGAGATGTTAACGTGTGGGGAAAATGGACATTTTTGAATTCATGAAATACAAGAATACTCCCAAGTTTGTAAAGTAACCAGTGCCTTGAGTAGAAAAATAAAAATATGATGACATTGCCAAGTAGAATGAGAAAGCATAGACTTCCAGATCTGGGGAAATACTTTAGAAGGTCACTGAGGTAAAAATAAAATAATCATAATCATAAAGTCATTTAGGAACTGTGGCAGAGGTTAAGGGCACAGGCTCCGTAGCCACATGACTGGCCTTAAGTCCTCTTACTGGTCGTGTGACCTTGGGCATGTTAATGTGCCTTAGTTTTCTTCTCTGTAAAATGCAATACTTATTTCTGAGAGACGTTAATATTTATACTTAGAACAATGCCTGGCACATTGTAAGGACTTGATAAGTGTTAACTATAATTATTATTTAGATCCACTTTGATAACCCTGTCTCCCCTACAGACTGTATTGGTCAGTGAGACCCAGAAGTGATCAATAAAAGGAGATTATCAGAAAAAGAGCTCGTGCACATCTATCTCCTTTTGTGAATGTGAAGCACCAGGTCATAGGGAACGCGGCATTCAAAGGGCCACTCACAAACCTGATTGCTGCCAAACCAAAATGGTGCTCCTTCTGTCTCCTAAAACCACTCTAACTAAATGTCTACATTTTAGACTCCCTCAAGACTGATAACAACTCTTGGTGGCAGGAAATTCTCCCTCATACCTAACTCCTATCTTCTCAGATAATTCTCAATTTGTTTCTCTCTTGTGGGATCATTAGCAAAAGTGCAAAGCAACTGGTTCCCGTATAGGACACTATGGTCTTAGATGGCCTGCCATGGTAGTTTTATTTCAAGCTCAGACACATGTCCTTTGTGAAATATGATCATATAGTTTATATAGCTCTTCCATCTTTCTAATCCACAAAAAAGATTAAAATAAGCTATTTTGCATAGATAGGAGTTAAGCCTTCAGGTTCTTTTTTATCTTCTCTATTAGAACAGTTGAAGATTCCAGACAATCTGCCAGTGTACGACACCTTAATGTTCTGTGCAAGTAAGAATACTGACCGGATTCACCTCTATACTAAGGTAAGCATCATGCAGATTCTATAGCTTAAAATGTGCAGAAGCCTTCCTTTTTTTCCATGTGTCAGTGGTGATAGTTACTTTTATTAACAATGAGATAGGCATCTAGTTCTTTTTCTCCTTACTAATTCTAACATTTCTTCGTTAAATCTAAAGACAGTGAGAGGCAAAACAGCATAGTAGTTAAGAGCATAGACTTCAGGGCCAGACTGCCTCAATTCACATCTGTTACTGAGTGTGGAATCTTAAACACATTACTTAACTACTCTGTGCCTCACTTTCTTCAACTTGAAAACATGGAAAGGAGTTGTTACAAGGGTAACATGAGCTAATTCTTATAAATCACTTAGCACTGTGCCTAGCCATAAGGAACTCTCAGTAAGAGTTAGCTCCTAGATTTAGTACATACACACACCCACACACACAACATACATGCGTGCGTGCCGCATCTACACAATGGCTACACTATGCAGCCATAAAAAAGAATGATTTCTTGCTGTTTGCAACACCATGGATGGACCTAGAGTATGTAATGCTAAGTGAAATAAGTCAGAGAAAGACAAATACCGCATGATTTCACTTATGTGTGGATTCTTAACAAAACAAATGAACAAACAAAGCAGAAACAAACCCATAAATCAGAAAACAAACTGGTAGTTGCCAGAGGGGAGAGGGATGGGGGGTGGGAAAAACGGCTGAAGGGGAGGGGGAGGCACAGGCTTCCAGCTATGGAATGAATAAGTCACAGGGATGAAAGGTACAGCACGGGGAATGTAGCCAATATCACTGTAGTTAGAGTGCTGTGTGGTGACAGACGGTAGCTGCACTTGGGGTGAGCACAGCATACTACACTTGATCTTGGCCAAAAGGGCAAGAAATGATTGGTGAGCACAGCAGGATGTCCAGACTTGTCAAATCACCATGGTGTACACCTAAAATGGACGTAACGTCGTGTGTCAACTGTACTTCAAAAAAGACAAAGTTCTCTCCTTCACGGATCATTAGTACCAGCAGCAGCATCTTTGCAGAAGCCAAACTCTGCCCATCTGTGTTGAGTAGATTCTAGGAAGCTTTAAAAACATGATTGCTTGGATTTGTGCCCCGACATAGGTTGGTGGTCCTCAAGCTTTTCAGGCTCAGGACCACTTTGTACTTTTCAGAGTTGTCGGGAACCCCAAAGGGCTTTTGTTTATGTGCGTTATAGCCATTGACATTTATTACATTTAGGTGGAAACACTTAAAATATTTATTGAGGGTCGTAATAATAAGCCCATTATTGATATTCTTGTCAATAGCTTATTTTTATGAGACATCTTATTTTTCTGAAACAAAGATAACATTTAGGGAGGAGAGTTGGCATTGTTTTACATTTTTAGCAGTTTCTCCAGGCTCTTAATAGAAGACACTAGGACTCTCCTCTCTGCCTATCCCGGGAAACGTCACCATGCATTTGTGACAGAATGAGGGTGAAAAGTGCAAATACCATTTTACTGTTCTTATGAAAATGCTTGGCCTTTGTGGATCCCCTGAAGTGATCTCAGGGGCCCTGTGAGAATCCTTGGCTTAGGTAAACTAGTCTCAGTATTTGAGGAAAAACTTGCTGAGATTATGAGTACTTCCATTTGGTCCACATGCTGAGATTATGAATACTTCCATTTGGTCCACAGTATTTCTAACCATTATAATCATTATAAGTATAATAAAATAATATTTGTACCTTTTTCAATTCATGGGCCAGCCTATTGAAAGAACACCTTTGTCAAGATAACTTGGTTACAGGTTTTATACTAAACCAAGTAGATATAGAGAGATGTGGTGGCCATGTAATCATCTCGGTTCTAACTAATAGCTAGAAGGGATTGCTAGAATATAAGGAGATGACTAGGATCATGAATGCCAGAAGCCCCATGCAGTCTCCGCCGTGGGACCACAGCCAAGAGAGGGAGACCAGGAATGAAGCCAGGAGTGACCAGTGTTCTTCTTCAAGGCCTAGACTCCTGTCCACCATGTGGACCCTCTCAGCATGGAGGGAGCGCCTAAGCATCCTCTCCTCATCTGGAGATAAGTCCGACTGCCTGGGACCCCTTCACCCCAGTGTGGGGAGGGCTCCTGGTCATGTTTCTCAGACCATTACATGAGGATAACACAGAACTTCAGTCCCCAGAAGGGAATGAAGGTCACAAAACCAAAAGCAGACACCAGGCCGGATACAACCCAGGAATTCAGAAGCCCTGAAACTCCTTAAACTTTCTACTCTGTGCAGTGGAAACCTACATTCTGGATCACCTGGTCAATGGTTTCCCTCTTTGGGTGGAGACAGGGGAGAAGCTGCAAAGTCCTGGAGTGACAGCCTTGCTGACCCATCTTCCGGCTCCACCACCCACCCTGCATCACGGGGGCCACCTCATCTTTTTGACATCTCTCTTAATAGCCTCAAGTGCATTTTTATGACTGTGCAAAATGCCTGCATGTCCCTTTAGCATAAAATTGATTCAGGTAATCTCTAAACATGACACACGAAGCAGAGGGAATGTTAACAGGTCTTCTTACAGCTATAAGGTGAGCTGAGGTGAATCTGGAGGTAGGACTCTGGAGAAAAACCCCAGCACACTGCCTAAAAGCACTCCCCTTAAAAGGAAGATCAGTAACGATGTTTACATCCTAGGTTGTAGTAACAGTATCCCTCTAAAGAGCTGTTGCTTTCAGCGAGAACCCCAAGTCTGATTCAGAGTTCAGAGTAACTGTTGCACATCTAAATTCTGAGTCCATGTGTTAAGTACTTTTTGTGTGTTTTTTCCAAAGTGATTATGGGAGCTGTAACTTTGTTTTCAGCTGAGAGAAATGGGATAGGAGTCCAGCTGTTGTTGATACAATAGATTTTCATATGCAGAGGTTTTTCTTCCCCCCTTTAAAAGACATACTCTTGCTTAAACCTCATGTGTAACTGACTAAGCCCTCTCCCTGGTATTTTTTACCCTTAGAGAGAAAGCAGTGAAGGCATTCGGAGGGCACTGGAGAGCCCGGCCCTTCTCTCCACTCAGCATGCTTGTGGGGAACTGTGTGTAGGTAGAATCTTGTTGCAGTGCGACACCCCAGTTTATCTTTTAGGAAACAGGGAATATTGTGCCTTTATATAATTCTTTACTTTTAAAATAATCAGTAGTGCCTATAGACAAAACGGATTAATCATGCCTTCCTTATCTATAATCAGGATGGAAACCAGATGAACTGTAACTTCATTCCTTTGGATATAAAATTAGACCTTTGGGAAGATTTACCAGAAAGCTTTCAGCTGAAACACAATCGCTCCCTGGTAAGAAGAGTCCTCTGCGTGTGTTTTAAGTTAAAGTGTGTTGAGTACTGTATAAGGCCACTCTGAGTTTCATGAAACCACCTTGTGGCCTGTTGCAGAGTCACATCACCAGGCACATTTTCATCGGTGCAGGCACCGCCTCCTAATTCCCTTGGCACTAGGAAGAACTGTGAAATCTGTTTCCTGGGTGAGCGATCACACCTAGCGTTGCTGTTTCTGTGGATAGGGTCATCCTCACATTGTTGGATTTCTCCTTCACAGCATTAGCAGCCGTGCTCTCTGTACCTGACAGTGCCCCTTATCTCTGACAATTAAGTTCTAACAGTGACAAATTCTGAGAGCTGGCATGGTGCCATGGTGGGCGACTCCTGCTCCTTTGGAAGCAGCAGCATACGGCTATAGGCCACGCACCTGCTCTGGAGGCCTTAATTCAGATCTGTGGCTGATTTATCCTCAGCACTTAGAAGCATCAGCACGTGCAGGGGCTGACAGCATGCAGTCTGCCATTTTTTGTTTTTTGTTTTTTAACATTTATTTATTTTTGAAAGACAGAGAAAGCATGAGCAGGGGAGGGGCAGAGTGAGGGAGACACAGAATCCGAAGCAGGCTCCAGGCTCTGAGCTGTCAGCACAGAGCCCGATGCAGGGCCCAACCGAACTCACAGACTGAGATCATGACCTGAGCCGAAGACGGACGCTCAACTAACTGAACCACCCAGGAGCCCCAGTGTGCCACTTTTTACGAGAAAATAGTGATTTTGTTTCTGCCCTTTGGGTGGAAATCAAACATTGTCCGTGAGTCAGCTACACTTGTTTTAAACAAAAAGGTAGCAGAGAGTTATTTTTTTTGGTATCATTTCATCCTGATTCTCAGATTCCCAGGAAAGGACCAGTTACAGATAATTGACTAATAAGTAAGAACATTACCCTGGTAAAAATGTTCCAGGTTTATTGACGGCTGTTTTGCTGTGATAACTTAGGTAGTTGGGTAACCAGGCAGTTCTCAGATATTGCCTCGAAACCAGCCAGCCTGTAAGACCCCCTCCCCACGCCCAACTCTGCCGCAGCCACTGCTGGGTGTGTGCTTCTGAGAGACAGGCACCTCTTGGTCACACTGGGCACATTATTGCCATTGGTCCCTATGTGCATTAAGGACATTCGCTGGGGCGTCCTGAAATGTGTCTTTGGGTTGAAAGAGAACTGGCCATTGATACTTTACAATAAGATAGGAAGACAGCATCATTCTGAAGAAAGCCTTAAACTGTGACATTCAGAAGCCTATTTGGGAGATATAATAAAGCATCAGTTTTCTGATGTGATAAGTGGCTTTACCTTCAAAGGAAGATGCCTGGTGAGCCATTAGCTCTTTTCATTATCTCATTTTCTGCCAGATTTTAAGGTTTGTTCGAGAATGGAACAGTCTAACTGCCATGAAGCAAAAGATAATCAGGAGAAGCGGGTGGCTGTTCTGTAGCCCAATTCTTGCTTTGGAGGAGATCACAAAGCAACAAACCAAACCACATAGTACTAAAAGGTATGAGTTGTCTTTCGTCTTTATTTTGGATTTTATTATTTTGTCATTCTACAGGGAAGGAAGTCTGACATTTTTTATGTAACCACTCATGAAATCCTGATGAGTTAAGAGAAAATTAAACATAAAACAGTCTCTTATTTTATAACAACATAACTAGATGTTTTGTGAATTTGATCAAATCCACTAGAAAACATCAGGCTGACCGGGCCTTGGTCACCATGAGTCCCGCTCATCAGGAGAGAGGCTAGAGTCACAGGCCAGTGTGTCCTGTGACCCACCAGGCCTGGGCCAGTATTGAGCAACAGGAAGACATCTCCCTAGTGGGAGAGGGCCCAGGTCTGGGTGCCGTGCGGCAAGGAAGCTGGTTCTGTTTGACACGCCATCGCGCAAAGGGTGGGAGGTGACAGTTACGGTGGGGGGAAGGGGACAAGAAAAGGTTTCGTGTCTCATGCCTGTGGAATTGTTTTGCCCTTTGTCATTACAGGTTTGTTTGTTTATTTTAATTTTTTTAATGTTGATTTTTTTTTGAGAGAGAGTGAGAGAGTGGGAGAGGCAGAGAGGGAAAGAGACACAGAATCTGAAGCAGGCTCCATGCTCTGAGCTGTCAGCACAGAGCCCAATGCGGGTCGCGAACCCACGAACCGTGAAATCATGACCAGAGTCTAAGTCGGCACTTAACCAACTGAGCCACCGAGGTGCCCCACAGGTTTCTTTCTAATCTCTGTACACTTACTTGTTCGGCATCAGAATCTTCTCTGCCCCGCTCAGGTGTCCCCTTATGTGAGCTCAGTTCCCATAGCCTGTAGACTCTTCCCTCAGTGGGAAGGAGTGATTCTCGGTTAGCGGTTCTGTGGCCCAGCTCCCGCTGGGAAAGAGATCTCAAAGCCCCTGACCAAGCAGCCGCGTGGCCAAAGACACCCCTGTGGCTCTTGCCAACTGCATACACCTATAATCTGCCTTCATCCTCACATCCCATCAGTTACCATCTCTAGCCTTTTCCGTGCACACAGGTGAAAACCATCCGTCAGGAATAGGTGAGAGGATGTACTTAGTCAAACAGCTTGTCTCCCTAGACAGTGAAGCATCTCTTCAGCTGTTTCCAGATGTGGCCTGTGGTATATCCATATTTGAGAAAAAGGAGTGATACTTGTGATAAGTTATGAAGGAGAAAAATAAATATAACAAAGGATGGAGACACAACTATATGTAATTGCCGCTGGGACATAGGAAGTATCTGGAAGGGTATCCTAGAAACCCTACCAGAGTTTTCTCTAAGACAGTAGCTCTTAGCTGGGGGCAGTGATGGGGGGGGGGGTGGGTAGTGTTAAGAAGCATTTTAGTTTGTTAAGATTAGTGGATACAACTGGGGAACATCCAGAGGCTGGAGACCCGGGATGCTGCTCAGTGCCCTACAGTGAACAGAACTGCACTTAAACAATTATCTGTTGCAAAATGTCATTAGTGCCCTTGTTGAGGGATCTTGCTCTAGACCATGTGATCGGGGATTTGCGGAGATGATGGGAACTTTATACTTTACGCCTGGATCACAAACTCCTATGACTAAAAGCAAAGCAGGAACCACAAATGAACAAATGAGATCAAGTGTAAAATCAGAAAAGGCTGAGGTAGGATGTAGAAATACAGTAGATCGGAATGTGTATAACCCATCTGACATCATTCAGATTCTGGCTAAAAAATAAAATGCTGTATGAGTTGATGAAAGCCCTGTGACTAGTTGAATCTGTCCATGAGCTGCCAGTTTCGGACTCACCTAAACTCTTCTGCACTGCTTAAATTGTTCCCACGAGTGTGTATTACTTTATATAAGAAATACATTTAAAATACATGTATGCATTGATAATATATACATACACATGCATACACCCCTCATACAGATACCCACTCGTGTGTAACAAAAAGCAAATTGCCTGTTAATTTTCTCAGGACTTCTGGTGGTCCTCTCCATTTCCTCATTGTCACAGCCACCATCTTAGTTGAAGTATTGGTCTTTTCTTTACATGACCATAGTTTCCTTCTTAACTAAATTTACAACACTCCAGTCATTTCTAGACACGTCACATGGTTTCCTCTCCATCAGACATGGGTGGCCACTTAAAGAACTACCTGAGAAAGACCTATCAGGTGTAAAAGCAAAAGTCATGAAATCAATACAAACCAAAGTCAGACATACGGTATTATCTATAACATTTTATGTGGGTGATATAGTAAAGTTAAAACTTGTGTTAAGCAGCATGGGCAATAATCAGATGTATGTTTTTAAGAGGTTGCTCTATGGGTGCCTGGGTGGCTCAGTCAGTTAAGCGTCCGACTTCGGCTCAGGTCATGATCTCACAGTTCTTGGGTTCTAGCCCCACATAGGGCTCTGTGCTGACAGCTAGCTCAGAGCCTGGATCCTGTTTCACATTCTGTGTGTGTCTCTCTCTCTGACCCTCCTCTGCTTGCGCTGTCTCTCTTTGACCCTCAAAAGTAAAATAAAAAACAGTTTAAAAAAATTTAAGAGTTTCCTCTAGCACAGTTGGAAGATGAGATCAGAAGAGCAGACTTGTAGGTGCCTGGGTGGCTCAGTTGGTTAAGCATCCGATTTCGGCTCAGGTCATGATCTCATGGTTAGTGGGTTCAGACCCCACATTGGGTTCTGAGCTGACAGCTCGGGGCTTGGAGCCTGCTTTGGATTCTGTGTCTCCCTCTCTCTCTGCCCATCCCCCACTTGCACTCTGCCTCTCTGTCTCTTAAAAGTGAATAAACGTTAAAAATTTTGTTTTAGAAAAAAAGCAGACTTGAGGGGCACCTGGGTGGCTCAGTCAGTTAAGCATCTGACTTAAGCTCAGGTCTTAATCTAGTGGTTTATGAGTTCGAGCTCTGCATTGGGCTTCTTGCTGTCATCGCAGAGCCCACTTCAGATCCTGTCTCTTCTCTCTCTCTCTCTCTCTCTCTCTCTCTCTCTCTCTCTCTCAAAAATAACCTTTTTTTAAAGAGCAGGCTTGAGGTAGGGAGGCAAGTTGCATTAGTTATCTATTGTTGCCTTAACAAATTACCACAAACTTAGCACCTTAAAGCAATAGACATGTATTATCTCACAGTCCTGTAAGCCAGAAGTCTGAGATGGCTCTGCTGGTTTCTCTGCTCTGGATTTATAAAACTGAATTCAAAATGTTGGCTGGATGGATTCTTAACTGATAGTCTGGGAAGACTCCATTTCCATGCTCATTTGGGTTGTTGACAGAATTCAGTTCCTTGTGATTGCAGGACTTGGGTTTTCTTGCTAGCTGTAAGGGTGGGGGCCATCCTTAGCTTCTAGAGACTTCTTTGGAGTTGTAGCATGTGGGTTCCTACATCTCAGGGCCAGCAGTGGTATGTCAGATCCTTCTCATGCTTGGAATTGCTCCCTTTCTTAAAGTCAGCTGATTACTAACCTTAATTATATCTGCAGTGTCCCTTTACAACATTACCTAGATGAGTGATGGACTGAATATCAGAGACAAGAATCCTAGAGAGAAATTGTTAAGGATACTGCCTCCCACACAAGTTAAAAGACTGCTATAGTAGAGCTGGGGGGGGGATAGATGAAGACTTCGTTTTTTAAGAATTTTTTTTAAGTAATCTACATGCAATGTAGGGTTCAAACTCACAATCCCAAAAGTTGCATTGTCTCCTGACTGAGCCGGCCAGGCGCCCGTGAAGAGTTACTATTAAGGCAGGAGCAATGGAATGGAGGAAGGGGGATGAAGAGAGGCCTTAGTGGGTAAATCTCGACACTGGTCACTGATCAGAGGAAGAAAAAAGAGCGAAGGCTCCAAGGAAATGGACTTCGCAGAGCCATGAAAATAAAACCTGTGCGCCTGCAGAGAAGTGTGCTTTGGGCAAGCGGGCCAGTTCTTGTGGAGAATCCCAGCAAGTCTCAGGGAATCGGAGGAACGGTCTCTCTCTGAAAGCAAGTGCGAAAGATGGGGCTGCTCAACAGCACTGGCTGGACGTCTGTATGAGGAGCAGGTAGACACTGGGTGCCTTGCCATCCCCCTGTCCTTCCGGTTGACTTTCTAGAGAAACTGCACCAGAGAGGCATCAGCCTTTATCAGGCCTAGTGGTGATAAAGGGAGAGGCGTTCTATTGGAAACCAGCACTCCCCAGGCCCCCTTCTCTACTTCCAAAATTCTAGGAGGCATGTTTTACTTCTTAGCAAAAAATTAGAGGATTCCTCTCTGAAAAAATGGAATGGCCTTAGAATCAAGACACGTAGATACTGATTTTAAGCAATGGCTAGATATCCAGCCAGATTATCCTGCATTGACTTCCACCAGTTCACAGGACCCGTCCAAGTTCAGAGTCTGCACTTAGGTTTTGAACAGCTCAGTCTTAAATGTTAATGAAGCCAAAGATCACCAGCCATTGTTTCTGCTGCTGAGTTCCCATTTGTCAGAGGCAGGCCTGCTCTCCTGGGAGCCCTGTTAGGTTTAGGATGCCACCTCTTTTGTTTTGACCCCCACAGCAGGTCAGCAACCTAGAACCCAGCACTGTTTTCACTGTTGTGGGCCACTTTCAAAACACTCTTCTTGCAAAACTTGCCATCCTCCACTGCCATCCCCATCCGGGAATTACTACTAATTAGTAGACAACATTCTCCCTTCCCTATTTTTTTCAAAATTGAGATTTACCATAATCCTTTTGAGAGGTGTTATACTTACATCAACTTCCCAGCAAACCTCAGTGGAAAATTAAATGTTGGTAACTCACAACCATGTTTGAAAAGTTGCCGATGTCCTGCTTTGGGTTTGATTGATCTGTTTCTTATGGCTTTCAGAATTTTGTGCTTAAATCTCTTGTAGGAAAGGTTATTTTTAGTTCTTAAATCTCTGAATAGATTTCTCAGCATCTTTTGAATTTACTGAATTAGGATTCTAAGCTTTTAAACATTGAATAATACCTGAGGCAAGGCTTAGTATCCCCTTGCCCCTCAAAGCTAGGAAGTGTTTGAGTTCATTAGAATCCACTGAAATACTTTAGTGAAGTGCTGTTGTCAAGGGAATAAAATGGTTGAAGAATTGGGGGATGGAGGGATGTGGGAAGTTTTGAAACCCAAAGGGCAAGCTAGAGAATTCTAAAAGAATTTATTTTTTTTTCTTTTGCTTTAAGAACAAAACACCAGTAGAAATGCAAATATATGAAAAGAGAGTCACTCTTACTCTTAGTAGGAGAAATGCAAATTTAAAGCCAAAATGAGATAGGTGTCATGATTAGCAGAGATGTTTTTAATGGATATGTCTTGTTGATGGGGTTTTGGGGTGATGGTGGGATTCGGAGCTGATGACCAAGAAAGAATTCTTGAAGATGTCTTTCATGCAAAAGAAGTGATTTTATTAAAGCACAGGGACAGGACTCGTGGGCAGAAAGAACTGCACTCGGGTTGTGACGGGCAACTCATTATACACCCTCAGGTTGGGAGGGGGTTAGGGACAGCATAAGTCTGCAAGGAATTTTGGAAGCAAAGTTTCCAGGACCTTGAGGGGCTATCTGTTGTTAGGAAAACACCATTTATTACCATTTAGTAATGCCTCAGTCATGAGACCCTTCAGATGTGTATCAGGGGACCATAAGCTTGTAGTATGATTGCCAGCATGTATCTTGGGGGAGTTGAGATAAAGGAAATTTTTTTTTTTTTGGAAATCAATTTTTTAAATTTTTTTTTTACAGTTTATTGTCAAATTGGTTTCCATAGAACACCCAGTGCTCATCCCCACAAGTGCCCTCCTCCATGCCCATCCCCACCCCCCCCACATCCATCAGTCCTCAGTTTTTGTCAGCATTCAAGAGTCTCTCATGGTTTGCCTCTCTCCCTTTCCCCCACCATTTCCCCCTTCTTCTCCCCCTTGGTCCTCAGTTAAGTTCCTCCTAATCCTCCTATACGTGCACACATATGATATTTGTCCTTCTCTGCCTGACTTATTTCGCTCAGCATAACACCCTCAAGGTCCATCCATGTTGCTACATATGGCCAGATTTCATTGTTTCTCATTGCCATGTAGTATTCCATGGTATAGATAAACCACATCTTCTTGATCCATTCATCCGTTGATGGACACTTAGGCTCTTTCCATGTTTTAGCTATTGTGGAGAGTGCTGCTATGAACATTGGGGTACATGTGCTCCTATGCATCAGCATTTCTGTATCCCTTGGGTAAATTCCTAGCAGTGCTATTGCTGGGTCATAGGGGAGTTCTATTGTTAGTTTCCTGAAGAACCTCCACACTGCTTTCCAGAGGGGCTGTACCAGTTTACATTCCCACCAACAATGTAGGAGGATGCCCATTTCTCCACATCCTCGCCAGCATCTAGAGTTCTCTGATTTGCTCATTTTAGCCACTCTGACTGGCGTGAGGTGGTATCTCAGTGTGGTTTTGATTTGTATTTCCTTGATGAGGAGGGATGCTGAGCATCGTTTCATGTGTCTGTTGGCCATCTGGATGTCCTCTTTGGAGAAGTGTCTGTTCATATCTTCTGCCCATTTCTTCACTGGGTTGTTTGTTTTTCGGGTGTGGAGTTTGGTGAGTTCCTTATAGATTTTGGATATTAACCCTTTGAGATAAACGAAATTTCTAAAGGAATTTTTATATGTTAAAGTAGACTTACATGATCCTGGGGCGGGGGGGTGGGGAGAAGTCAGGATAATGTTAAGCCAAGATTCCCTTTTGCCCCCAGCAAGGTGTCATCATCAAGGCACCTGAGCTCCTCGAGGGACTCTGCTTGCTTCAAGGACTTGTCACTGGGCTTTAGGCAGTGAGGGAATTTAATTCTTCATCTGGCTTTGTTTCTCACATCACCCTGGCAGGCACTTAATCCCCCTTATATCTTGATGAGGGTGATGTGAGGGCTCCAGGAAATGGAGTCTATAGGTTTCTGGAGATTAGGCTATGGATAAGATTGCCTTTTTCTTGCAGTTTACTACGTTATCCATAAACTGAAGGAGACTCCTGTCCTGCATAACTGTGATCTCTGTCAGTCAACCATTTGTTCTCCTTTCCTCTCCCCTGTTCTTGGGCAACCAGCAGTGCCCGAGGAATATCACACATGTCCCACCAGGCGGGGTTGGGGGGTGCTCTTGACCTGTACTTTGCCTTCAGCTCGTCCCACACTCCCTCACAATTGTGCTAGTATAGATGTGAGGAAACAGGTACTTCCCTGCATTGCTGGTGGACTTTCCTATTGATTGGTACAAACCCAGAGGAGAGAGCAATGTGTCAAAATCTGTTCACATTTAAAGCACCCAAGACCTTTGACCCAGCAATTCTGCTTCCAAGAACTTATTCTTAATGGAAGGATATTACAACATTGTGATAGCAGAGATTAGAACAACCTAAATGCCATTAATCAGAAACTGGTTAGGGCTCCTGGGTGGCTCAGTCGGTTAAGCGTCTGACTTCGGTCATGATCTCACCCTTCGTGGGTTTGAGCCCCGTGTAGGGCTCTGTGCTGGCAGCTATGTCAGAGCCTGGAGGCTGCTTCAGATTCTGTGTCTCCCTCTCTCTCTGACCCTCCCCTGCTCACAGTGTCTTTCTCTCTCTCTCTCTCAGAAATAAGACAATAAAAATTTTTTTAATTAGAAAAAAACTGGTTAGACATATTGTTTATTTAAATAATAGAATTACATGCAGTCATCAAAGAAATAGGACAAGCCTTGTATACTGATATGGAAAGATCTCAGAGATGTATCTGTAGGCAAAAAAAAAAAAAAAGCAAGGTTAAGATTACTGTGTGTACTGTGCTACCATTTGTTTTTAAAAATAAAAAGTATAATGAGGAGTGACTGCTAATGAGTACAGGTTTCTTCTTGGGGTTGATGAATATTCTGGAATTAGTGATGATGGTTGGACAACCTTGTGAGTATACTAAAATGCACAGAATTGTAAACTTTAAAATGGTAACTTCAATGGTATATGAGTTCTATGTCAGCAAAAATACAGAGATCATAAAAGGTATAACCTATGCACAGAAAAATATTCTCTCAAAGGATGTATTAAAAACTGCTCATAGAGATAGCTTTCGGGGAGGGGATAAGACTGGAAGATAAACATAATCTTCGCCATAAAGACAATTGCATGCCTTTTGAGTTTTGATATATGTGCATGTATCATCTAATCAAAACATTAATAGTTTATAACAAGAAGTAAATCTGTTGATTATTAAATCTACCATAAAAGCAAATTTCTAAGATTTTACCTAAGATTATACTCCATTGTGATTTAACCTTAATTTTATTGTCCAGCTAGCAAACTAAGAAGTACTTGGAAATATGAAGAAATTCGTGTTTAAACTAATTAAAAAGAAGAAAAAAACTACAAAAGTGTAAACTAGCAGAGAAAGTGGGCCATGCTAATTAGAGGGAATTAATTGGGTAATTGCATTTTACCTGCTTAAATTCCCCCGTCACCTTTAATTGGAATAACTATTCTCTTTACTTCCAGTCCCTAAACCATTGTGTGGTATTGATAGTGTTGTGTAAGAAGGTTCTGAATCCCACATCAAGAGTGGCTTTATTTAAGTGGAAGATTCCATAAACCCTGTATGGCTGATAATAATGGAAACAACTTTGGGATTATAGAAATTGTGATTGAACTTAGTTAACTAAAAAGAGAATCACTTACCCAAGTATGCTGATACACCATTATAACTGATCGAGGTGACTTGAGGAACCTTGAAGCAAAGGCCCAAAGGGAGGTAAAAATGCAGTGAAAGATTATCTGCACAGCTTGACAAGGTGTTTACTCAAGGCTGTCAGTTGTGCATATATTTGATCACTTGTGATTCCTACACCCACTCCTCTTGTTCCCTAAGTGTAAATTGGCCCAAAGGATATTAAGTGACCCTTGAATGTCTTAGAAAAATAAATGTCTTATGAAAACTAATTTGGAACGGGGGTATCTTTCCCACACATGGAGACCAGTGTTAGGGTAGAAAATTCCATGCCCTAACTTTAGTATTAGCACAATGAAAACCCCTATCTTGCTTTTTCTCCTATTGCTTTTATAAGGAGTAATGTGAGCATGAAATAGAGAAACTCTTGAGGAGAGAGAGGAAATCTACTCACCATGTAATTGTTTTAGATACATCACCAAAGAAGATGTTGCTGTAGCCTCACTGGACAAGGTGAAGAATGATGGGGGCCATGTTCGTCTGATCACAAAGGAGACCAGGCCACAGGACCCTTCTACAAAGTAAAATTTCATTTACTAGCAGGACACAGTAGTACTGTGTGTACTTCTTTAAATTTTTTTATTTCATGTTTGTAATCATACTTTACCTTGATATGGCCACCTTACCGGTTAGAAAGAGCTTTCACAATATGGTAACTCCTGCACCCTCCTAGCAGCCCTATGAAGAATTGGATGTCCTCACCTTAGAAATTAGAAGGACCCTCAGACCAGGTGGACTAAGTGGCCTGCCCAAAACCATTAGATGCTAGGAGACCTGAGGTCCAGTCTGGGCTCTGCTTCCCAGTCATGAGCTTTTTCTGTCACAAGGAGTTTTTCTTTTAACGCTTCTAACAAACAGCCATGAAAAAAAGGCAAGCATTTGTTGTAATTCCGTGTAGGACTTTTCAACATAATTGAGTCATGTACCTTTTCCTTTTATCTTAGCAAATTTTTAAAAAATTATAATAATCAATTGAGTGCATGTTCTGTTTCATTTCTAACATTGATTCAGTCAACTCTGAGTTTACCTGGAAGAGGCACATACTTAGCAAGTCTAATGTTGCTAGCTCCTGTCCACACTGCTAACTTCTTGGCTCTGTCACTGTATGGATGTGACTGTTTCAGGCCAGCAGATGCTCTCAGAGAGTGTCATGGACACCTGAGTAATGGCTTCTCTGCCCTAGTGCGGTCTGTGGCCCAACACATGTAGAGCACGGTAGCACCAACTCCAGCTGGGATTTTACATTGGCCTGTCCTTTCCCAGCTGGAAGAAGCATTTTTTAGCTTCTCATTTTCCAGCTTCTCCAGATGTTTCAGTCTGATTGTTTAACTTGAAGATACATAAACTCCCAAGAGAGGCAGCATATCTGCACTGAAATAAATTTTTTTAACACACCACTCTTTCCTTCATTTGGCACGGAGCATCGAGTGCTGACTATGGCTATTTTCATTTCCACACTCAGGCACAGAATCCAGGGTCCTACATTTGCTGGTTATCAGTATTGAAATTTTAAAGGCTGTTACAGGAAGTAATGATTATTTAGACTAGTGTACATGTTCATTACTTAATGTTTTGTTCACTTCTAGAAAGTTCCTTGATGATGGAGTACGTGCCCCATTTCTGAATCCCTGCATAACCCAAGAGGATCTCACTGTGAAGCCTTCTGTATCCAAAGGCTATCTGCAAGCTGTGGATAATGCAGGAAATCCACTTTGTCTTCTCTGTCAGCAACCGACTTGCCAGACTAAGCAAGAGTGTAAAGTGAACACTTGGGAGTCACGGTTTTGCTCTCTGAACTGTCAAGAAGAGTTTTGGATTCGTTCTAATAACAGTTACCTGCGAGCCAAAGTATTTGAAATTGAACACGGTGTGTGTCAGCTATGTAACCTAAATGCACAGGAACTCTTTCTACGTCTGAGAGATGCCCCCAAAAGTCAGAGGAAGACTCTTCTGGATATTACCTGGATCTCAAAGCTCCCATTAGAACAGGTAAATTATAATCCTCTGGCAGAGAGAAGGCAGCATTGTATTGAATGATGAATATTGACTCGTTTTCTTTTTTTTTAACTTTATAGCTTATTATAGCAGCTTTTGAAAATATGTGTACAAAAGTAGAATAATCAACCCGTATAGCCATCACCCACCTTGAACAGTTACCAACATTTTGCCTTCATTTTCATCTGTCCTTCACCTCAGTTCTTTTTTTCTCCTGGAATTATTTTAAAGCAAATGCCTGACAACATTTCATTTCCTCTTTTGTTTTTTTAAAGTGATCTCTATGTCCGTTATGGGGCTTGAACTCATGACCCCAAAATTGAGTCACATGCTGTACTGACTGAGCCAACCAGGTGCCCCTCATTTCCTCTTTAAATCCTTTCGTTATGCATCTCCCACAAAGACTTCCTCCCTCCTTCCTTCTTTCTTTCTGTCTCTCTCAAATATAATCCCATACCTGGGCACCTAGGTAGCTGAGTCGGTTGAGTGACTCTTGATTTCCACTCAGGTTATGATCCCAGGGTTATGGGATCAAGCCCCACATCAGACTTTGTCTGAGCGTGAACCTGTTTAGGATTCTCTCTTTCACTCTCCCCTGCTCATACTCTCAATAAATACATAAATTTTAAAAATTCCTATACCCCAGGACCCATTATTATACCCAACAGTTATGATTCCTTAATTTTAAGTCCAGGCTTGGTATCCAGATTGTCTCAAAAATGTCTTTCTGCAGTTGATTTGTTCAAGTTAGGATCAATATATGACCCACATATCATATTTGTTCATTATGCCTCTTATGCTCCATTTAATCTATAATATGACCCCATCCCATTTTTACACCATTGATTGTTCAAGAAGCTGGAAATTTTGCCTGTCGGATTTCCTACATTATGGGTTTGTCTTCCTGTATCCTCATGGTATTATTTGACATGTTTCTCTATCCCCCTGATTCCAGAATTATAGTTATAAGATATAGCAGCTTAATTAGATTCTGATTAAACTATATCAGGGAAAGATCTTAACAGAAGATACATTCCATGGAGAAGTACCGATGGTCTGGTTGTCACTTTTTGTGATGTTAGTATTGAATGACCAGGGGCAAACAGATAATCCCCAAAATGTAGTTCATTACAAGGAGAAGAAAACATTTATGTTCATCCCACTGTAAAATGTAATTTTAGCAGAGCAATTTATGAAAAATATTATTCTTAGAAAACAGTCAACAATATTCACTTTTATTTCCAAAACTCAATTGGTTTCTAATGTTGTGATCTTATCGGTTCTAAGTTTCAAACTAGAGCAAAATGTGTAATTTGGTAGTGTGCTTAATTTTTAATAAATCACTCCTGGGCCATTCTGTGCCCACTAAAATATTGAATAAATTTCTGCCAGTTGGTCAAATCACACACTTTTTATTAGTATCACCAAATTATGACAGAATTAATTAAGCATTTCTGCATAGATGAATTAGCATGACTTTGAGAGCTAGAGAATTATACTACTTCCTTCATGATGTCCGGCGTTCCTGAAATATCCTTTTGTCTAATTAGATACAGATTCCCATGGCCGGAGGCATGAAGCTGATTTTAATGTCATCTTTGTTCAAAACCATAGACATAAATAAAAACAATCTTTGTATTCATTTTTATCATATTTAAAAAACTACAATGCTGTGAGCTGGTTTTTCTACCTCAAGTAGAATGTGAAAATACATCCCATCTTAATGTGGGTCATCACCGAAAATAAAGTGCATACGTGTGAGCTGGCCTAAATAGTGCTGCTTTAAATGGACATCTTTGTCTATATGCACGTGATAGAGGTTTGTCGTAGAAACTTCCTCCCAGTCCATGGAACTGGGGAGGTTCTCAGACGAACAGCAAAAAGTTCTGGGTGACCGCTGTTAATATTAAATTCTCACTGTGACAGTAACAAATGAACTTGGGCCAATGATTAAAGATTATCTGACTCAGTTATATTCAGAAGTTTTTTATTTCTAACGTGTTCTTATTCTTTTCACAGTTTTGTTTTAGTGACTATATAAACTAGCCCAAAGGTGCAGAAGCAAGTAATTTTTCCCAATCTGTCAGGAGTCGTGGTATTTTATACTTGTTTGTAATTTTTTCAAAATGGGTTAGGTAAGGGAAAAAGAACTTTCTCAGAAACGTATTTTATTGCTTTCAAATTGCTAACCCAAAGGCTTTTTCCTATTCACAATAAAAGCTATAAAAAGCCATCCTAATGTATTTTTTGCTGTGATTGTGCTGTGTAAACATGATTGCACAAGGCAAAACCAACCGTTCCCACAGTGCGTGTTGAAAAATGCTGATCTTGTGTTCTTATTGTAGCTTAATGAAATGATAAGAAACCCAGGAGAAGGACATTTCTGGCAGGTGGACCACATCACGCCAGTGTCCGGCGGCGGAGGACAGTGCTCCCTGGACAACCTGCAGACCCTCTGCACAGTTTGTCACAGAGAGGTAGGTGAAGCTTTATAGACCTGTTTGACTTCATCCTGGGACATCAGATCAAGAATCAGGTGGAAGGAATGGAGGAGTCCGTATCCCTTGTCTGAGATCCGAGATGCATTTATCCCTTTCATCACCTAAGTTTCGTCTTGAGGCCTGTGTAAGTTCTCAGTCACAGACAGAAGAGAAGCTACTTCCCTTGTAATTCATTCTGGGACAGGAAATTGTCACCACCACCTAGAAGAAAATGAATATAACTTACACAGTCTCGAGAAGACCCAGACCATCAAACTAGAAGTTTGGTGAATTGGGGAACAACATATATTTGCATTTGCAGCTAAGGAAGTCCCGAAATGTCAGAGGACAGTAATAAATGTTTCTAGGGCCAACCCAGTTCAACGTGCAAACATTCACTCCTGACCCAAGTGCAAAACCTATTCACCTTGGCACCGATTTGAGCAATTACCTGTTCCTTAAAACAGGAAGGGAAAATAGAATAGTTTTATTTAATAACTAGGATGAATTTTTAACGGGCAGTCTAGCAAAAGGATCTGATTAAAATTTTCTTAGAAGCATACATTCCACATGCAACTTTCTCTCCACCTTTTTTCCCAATTCTGGCAAGATGTAAGCATTTGCCCACATTCCCGTGATGAGCATTCATAATGTCTGTCCTCCAAAAAGGGTACCCATCCCCCTGCTGGGTACACGTCCACTGCACCTGATTTAGCTGTGCCCATCCTCGTGAACTTTGAAGTTGTTCAGACATTCTTTTGTTTACACACCGTTCCTTACATTCTGAGGTTGTTCCTTCAGATCGATTCTCAGATGGAAAATCACTGAGTCAAGTGTTTGGATATTTCTGAGATGGTAGGACTTTATTTCCAAGCTGTTTTCAAAAGGACACTACTGTGTTATGCTCCTCCCGCCCTGTCGGTGGAGGCGGGGCTCACTTAACTGCACTCCTTGGTGCACAGTGGTGGGAGAGGAGTGGCCAGACACTATTTTGTGGACCACAGACACTGATGTTTTTAAAAATGCTGATTAATGGTATTTACACTCCCCAAAACTGTTCAAACCCTTTACCAGCGTTCATAGTGTTTAAGTACTTTTTTAGCTTTCCTTTCATATTTTAAATTCCTTCATTCCTTCACAAATGTGATTTTTACATAAACAGGATCTTATAAGCAGGGTTGTTTTATTTTATTTTCGTCTCTTAACCCTCTCTTCTCCCCCCCACCCCTTCCCTCTGGATAACTTCACACATACATGAACTTCATCTGGGGGAAAAAAGTCGTCTGATTTACTTCTCAGCTGTGAAAATTATTAGCACATTCGAGACCTGTAAGAGAATTAAGACAGAACCAAAAGAAAACCCATCACCTTCTGTGATCGTTTTTTTAGATTCTCGTGAAAATTTTTATTTGTGGGAATAGCAGGAGAATCTAGTTCTGACCTACCTCATTTTGTTTCTCTGCATCGGCTTGGGGTGGGGAGTGGCTTCTGAGCCCACAGAATAGGAAGCAGGCGGGCCCTGCATGACTGCACCCTGAGAAACTGCAAGATGCCTTCTATGAGGCCTCACTTGTGTGAGGAGAATCAGGGCCTCCTGTAGTCCCGAAAGGAGAGATTCACAGTCTCAATGGGGAGTAAGTCATTCTCCAAAGCATCTGATCCTAAGTGAATCTAGGACCTCAGGGCACTTACCAGAGCTACTGTGATCCTCTGCTAGTGGGTGTGTTGATAAAGTAGATTCTTCCAGAATAACAAAATGCAAAGAATTTTTGAGTTTCTGAAGCCACCACTTTTTCCTAACAAGCATATTTTTTAACTTTTAGAGAACTGCCAGACAAGCTAAGGAAAGAAGCCAGGGGAGAAGACAATCTCTAGCATCAAAGCATGGATCAGATATCACAAGATTTTTGGTAAAGAAATGAAGTCAAAAAGTTTTTCAATGGATGACAAATGCTTTCTAGGTGGAGGAATTTAACACAAAAAGTTTTGTCATGTTTCTCATTTAAAGAGTGAAAAATTTCAGAGAAAAAATCAAGAATTCAACTTTCCTTTTCATATTATATGCTTTTAGTGTTCACTACCTTCTGAAAATACGTAACACAAACTGAGAAACAATAGTAAATATTTCTGTGGCCTTGATTTCATGCAGACTCTCAATTATGTTTCAGTAAGGTTTTGTTAAGCTTTCATTTCTCCCTACAGTACCTTAATCATGGTATTATGCCTAGATTATATTTGAAAAATATACTCTCAATTACTTGAAAAATGCTGCTGGATTAGTGTTGTCTCTGGACTGCTGCGTGGATAAATGGAACATTGGGAGACTGTATGGTAATTTTGGAGGCAGAGCATTCAAGAATTCTGGGTCAAGCATGAGCATCCTGGTTAGTATGCAAGAGAGACTCTTGTTCACGGACTGCCTCCAAAATGGGCTTGGGGTACACATTTTGAATGTTGCCCTGTTAGTTTTATTTCTTAGCTAACTGTTCTTATTGAAAAGATGCCTCTGAGAAAAAGCTAATTGGACCTATGGTGTTGGTAGATAGTCTGGAGTCCTAGATCAAGTAATTTTTTAAAAAGATTTTAAAAATGAAAACATAAGATGTCAATTTAACTGAAAAATGAAGTTTAAGTTCATGCATAAAACAAGGCTTACTATCAAAGCACACTTTGGCTCCTGCTTATCATTTGGTTTTAAAAGTCCTGTCTTATTAAAAGTGTATTATTCATGGTACTTCTTTTAACAGGAATGAGGAGGGCCACCTGGGTGGCTCAGTTAAGCGTGCGACTTCGGCTCAGGTCATGATCTCACGGTTCGTGGGTTCGAGCCCCGTGTCAGGTTCTGTGCTGACAGCTGGCTTAGAGCCTGGAGCCTGCTTTAGATTCTGTGTCTTCCTCTCTCTCTGACCCTCCCCTTCTCATGCTGTCTGTCTCTCAGAAATAAATAAAACATTAAAAAAATTTAAAAAATAAAAGGAGTGAGGACGATAAAACACCACATACAAAAGCATGATCAGTGGGGATAAAAAGTTTCAAAATATGGTGGGTAGCTCAGTTGGTTAAGCATCCAGCTGTTGACTTTGGCTGAAGTCATGATCTCATAGCTCAAGGTTTCGAGCTTCATGTCAGGCTCTTCGCTGGCAGTACAGAGCCTCCTTAGGATTCTCTCTCCCTCTCTCTCTGCCCCTCCCCTACTCACATGCACAGGCTCCCTTTCCCTCTCTCTCTCTGTCTCGCAAAATAAATAAATGAATTTTAAAAAATACATTGGTGGGGCGCCAAGGTGACTCAGTCAGTTAAGTGTCCGACTTCGGCTGTGGTCACCATCTCAGTTCATGGGTTTGAGCCCTGCATCAGGCTCTGTGCTGACAGCTCAGAGCCTGGAGCCTGTTTCAGATTCTGTGTCTCCCTCTCTCTCTCTGCTCCTTCCCTGCTTGTGCTCTCTCAAAAATAAATATTCAGGGGCGCCTGGGTGGCTTAGTTGATTAAGCGTCCGACTTTCGCTTAGGTCATGATCTCGCGGTTCGTGGGTTCGAGCCCCATGTCGGGCTCTGTTGTGACTGCCAGCTCAGAGCCTGGAGCCTGCTTCAGTCTGTGACTCTCTCTCTGACCCTCCCCTGCTCATGCTCGCTCGCTCTCTCTCTCTCCTAGAAATAAATAAAACATTAAAAATTTTAAAAAATAAATATTCAAAATATTTTTTAAGTAATAAAAATATACAATGATAATATTAACCTGTAATTGATATTCAAAAATAAAAACATGATAATAAAAACAAAACCAGGGTACAATCCTGCAAAATGTCTAAACCATGAAAGAGTTAGAACTACACAAAATCCAGGTCCAAGGAAGAATACGTACTTGAAAGTCCTGTTTGTACTTACTGTTTGGATGTAAACTTCATTTATTTATATTTTTAAACTTCATTTATTTGAGCACTTTACCATTTTAATTAGTAGCTCGTGTTTATGTAGACAACTTGTTTTTAGAAAGACTGTACAATCATGAATTCTCCTTCCAGAGTTGCTATTAAGTTTATAACTATTTTTATTGTATAAGATCAAGTAACATTTATTTTATAAATTGGGTCAGGCTTTCTTTCACCTCCTTTCTGCTTTGTTGGTCAGGCTCTTTGCAGTTTTCTGCCTCATTGCCAGGGTAACCTAGGATTCCTCACGGTTGAGAGCTGAGAAACCAGCAGGTTGCTTTTCCTCCAGCATGGAGTGTTTGCGAGTGAGACTTAGACCTAAGTAGGTCAGATGTCAGTGGAGCTTGCTCCTTAGATTAAACTGAGGTGGCAGCTCTAGGAACAGAGTTCTCAGATGTAGGAAATGTATGATGGTTTCATATTAAATGACCCATGAAGATGGTCTCTCTTTGCAGATTTCAAAATCCCAACCAAAAATGCTAATACGATCATCTAAAAATAAAATACTTAGGAATACATTTAACTAAGGAGGTGAAAGATATGTCTACTGAAACTACCATACTCTCATGAAAAAACTGAGAAAGACACAAATGGAAGAAGAATTTCTATTGTAATAAGGTGCATACAACCCAAAGAAGTATAGAGCTGCAGTGCAGTCCCTATCAAAATTCCAGTGGCATCTTTCAAAGAAATAGAAAAAAAAAATTCTAAAATTTGTATGGAACCACAAAGGACCCCCAAATAGGCAAAGCAACCTTGAGAAAGAATAACTGAGGCATCAGGCTTCCTGATTTCAAACTGTATTGCAAAGCTGTAGTAATCGAAACATTATGGTATTGCCATAAAAACAAACCCATAGATCAACAGAAGAGCACAGATATCCCAGAAATAAATTCATGCAGAGATATTCACCTGATTTTCAACAAATGAGCCAAGAATATATAGTAGAAAAAAGATGGTCTCTTCAATAAATGGTGATGGGAAAACTGGACCCCCCTACTTTATACCATACACACAAATCAACTCAAAATCACTTAAAGACTTGAATGTAAGACCTCAAACAATAAAACTCCTCAAAGGAAACAGTAATGATTTAGGTCCAAGATAGTGGCTAGGAAGACCTCCTCCCCTAGACACACTGAATCTGTACTCGCATATAGAGCAACTTCCTCCTGAAGAAGAACTGAGGACTGATTGAACAGCTTTTGTACAGCAGAGGAGACCACATAGAGAATAGCAGGATAAACAGACACATTAGCAATGGGGACCCAATCCTGATGTAAACTGCATTGGGTAGGGCCAGCATGGAAGGACTCATGCACAGATCTGCACGCTGGGGCAGGGAACAAAAGCAGCAGTTCAAAAGGCAACTATACTATAAGTGAACTAACCTTAGAGTATCCAACAAACTGAAGAAGCTGCTAAAATTTTCCTCAGACTCAGAGGTGCTGGTGTGTACTATTGTTTACGTTTAGCCTTCACTCTGACAGCACAGATGGGTGCAAGGTCCCAGAACCGTAGCCAGTCTGCTGCATTAGCAAACACCAGGTCCCTAGCCCACACCAGCCTGACATCTCCCCAAGGGGGCCCCCACAACCACACCTGCCTGAGCTCCAGTGCAGTGCATACCAGGACATGCCCTTAGTGTGCCCATTACAACTCCATCCAACTTAACCGAGGTAATACAGGCACAAAGCACTCCAGGACACCCCAGGTTTCCACCTGCTTTAGCTCCAGCCAACTCACCAGGGCACCCCCTGTGTGGAGTGTCCTGGGGCCCCTAGGCCACACCCATTATAGCTGGAACCATCTCTCCAGGGTGCCCCATGCACAGAATGCCCTGTGACCACCTAGCCCATGCCCACTTCAGTTCCAGTTAGCCCACCAGGGCACCCCTTTTTGGAACACCCAAGGAACCCTGCTCTGTGCCTACTTCAGCTCCAGTCATCTTACCCAAGTGGCCCCAGTGTAGACTGCCCAGACCACACCCTGTACAGCTCCAGCCAGCCAGCCAGAACCACCAGGCATACACCATCTACACCAGGCATGTTCCTACACAAGGCCATTCATCAAGAATTGGAGATGTAGCGGTTTTGCCTAATTCCTAGAAACACAGAAAGTCAAACAAAATGAGAGAGGGGAATATTCTCCATACAGCAGAACAAAACTTGAAAAAAAATTAAATGACATTCATCAGCCTATCTGATAAGTTCAAAGTAATGGTCAAAAAGATGCTTATCAGACTTGAGAAAAGGCTAGATGAATGCTAGACATACCACAATTCCACATTTCAAGATCTATTACAGAGCTCTCGTAATCAGTAACGTACTGGCACAAAAATAGACACAAGGATCAATGGAACAGAATAGAGCGCCCAGAAATAAACCTATACATATATGGTCAATTAATCTATAACAAAGGAGACTGGAATATACAATGGGGAAAAGACAGTCTCTAATAAATGGTGCTGGGGAAACTGAACAGCTACATGCAAAAGAATGAAACTGGACCACTTTCTTACACCATACACAAAAATAAACTCAAAATGGATTAAAGACCTAAATGGGAGATCTAAAACCACTAAAATCCTCAAAGAGAGCACAAACAGTTATTTCTCTGACATCAGCCATAGTAACATTTTTCTAGATTTGTCTCCTATGGCAAGAGAAACAAAGGCAGGAAAAAAATATTGGGAATACATGAAAATAAAATGCTTCTGCACAGCAAAGTAAAACATTGACAAAGCTGAAAGGCAAACTATGGAATAGGAGATATCTGCAAATAATATCTCCTAAAGGGGTTAATATCCAAAATATATAAACAACTATAACTCAACACCAAAAAAATTAATAAAGATCCAATTAAAAAAATAAGATCGCTTGAATAGACATTTTTGCAAAGAAGATATACAGATGGCAAGATATACATATGATAAGATGATCATCACTAATCATCAGGGAAATGCAAATCAAAACCACAGTGAGAAAAATCACATCAGTCAGAATGACTAGTATCAAAGAGACACAAAATAGCAAGTGTTAACAGGATATGAAGAAAAAGGAACCCTCATACACTGTTGGTGGGAAGACAAATTGAACATTCACTATGGAAAACAGTATGTAGGGTTTTTTTGAAAATTAAAACTGGAAATAAAATATGATTCAGTGATTCCAGTACTGGGTATTTACCCAAAGAAAATAAAAACACAAATTTGAAAAGATATATATACCCCTCTGTTTACTGCAGCATTATTTACAACATCCAAGATATGGAAGCAACCCAGGTAGCCATCAATAGATGCAAGAATAAAGAAGATGTGGTGTATCTACAATGGAATATTACTCAGACATAAAAAATGAAATTTTGCCATTCCAGACAATATGGATGGGCCTAGAGGGTCCATCACTTATGCTAAGTGAAATAAGTCAGACAGAAAAAGATAAATATCATATATTTTCACCTACATGTGAAATCTAAAAAAAATCAAAAGAAAAAACACCCAGAAACAGACTCTTAAATACAGAGAACTGATGGCTGCCTAAGGAAAAGGGGTAGGCAAAATAGATGAAGGAATTAAGAGGTATAAACTCCCAGTTATAATAAGTTACAGGGATGGAAAACACAGCACAGGGAATATTGTCAATAACTAATAATTTTGTATGGTGAAAGATGGTAACTACACTTATTGTGAACAGTATATAATGTACTGAACTGGTGAATCACTATGTTATACAGTTCAAACTAATATAACAACTATACTTCCAGAAAAATAGTGGGTGAGCTCCTTGATAGTAATCTTGGTTACAGTCTTTTGGATTTGACACCAATAGTAGCAAAAGCAAAAATAACCAAGTGGGACTATATAAAACTTTGCTTCCATATAGTAAGGAAACTGTTAGCAAAATGAAAAGACAACCTACTCGGGGTGCCTGTGTGGTTCAGTTGGTTAAGCATCTGCCTTTGGCTCAGGTCATGATCTCACCACTTGTGAGTTTGAGCCCCACATCGGCCTCTGTGCTGACAGCTCAGAGCCTGGAGCCTGCTTTGGATTCTGTGTCTCCCTCTCTCTCTCTCCCCATCCCCTGCTTGCACACTGTCTGTCTCCCTCAAAAATAAAACTTCAGAAGACACACGAAGACTGAAAGTGAAGGGGGGAGAAAGATATTCCATGGCATATTTCATTCCAAATAGAAATGAAAAGAAAGCTTGTGCAGCTAACTCAAATCAGATAAAACAGACCTAAAAACAAAGACTACAATAAAAACCATCAAAGGCATTTCATAATGATAAAGGTCAATTCATCAAAAAGATATAACATGTACACACACACACAAAGTAGGATAACCAAAATATATTAAGCAAATATTAACACACCCAAAGAAAAACTGAGAGCAATAATAGTAGGGGATGTTAACATTCCACTTACATCAATGAATAAATTAACCAGAAAGAAAATCAATAAGGAAACACCAACCATAAATGGCACATTAGACAAAAAGTAGCTAATACAGAACACTTCATCTAAAAGCAGCAGAATACACTTACTTCTCAAGTGTACATGGAACATTCTCCAGGATAGATCACATATTAAGCCACAGGGGGAAAAAAAAAATTCCAGTAAATTCAAGAAAACTGCAATCGTAAGCAGCATCTTCTCTGACCACAATGGTAGAAAACTAGAAACCAAGTACAAAAAGAAAACTGGAAAAAATCACCAAAATGTGGAGATTAAACAACACCCTACTCAACAGTGAGTCATTGAAAATATCAAACAAAAAAAAATTTTAATAATGAAGACAATTTAAAACAGAAATAGGACGCATCAAAATCTATGGGATGTAGCAGAAGCAGTTTTAAGAGAGAAGTTCATAGCAATACAACCTACCTCAAGAAAAAAGAAAAATCTCAAACAATCTAACTTTATACCAAAAGGAAGTTGGAAAGAAGAACAAATAAAACTCAGGAGAAGGAAGGAAATAAAGATCAGAGTGAAAATAAATGAAATAGAACCTTTAAAAAATGATAGAAAAGGGATGTCTGGGTGGTTGAGAATCAGTTGAGTTTCTGACTCTTGATTTCGGCTCAGGTCATGATCCTGTGTCAGGTTCAGTGCTGAGTGGGAAAGCGATTAAGATTCTCTCTCTCTCTCCCTCTCCCACTCCTCTCCCTTTCCCCTCCTCTCCCTCTTTCTCTCTCTCAGCTCCTCTACCCGACTCATGTTCTTTCTCTAAAAATGAAAAAAATAAAATAAAAATAAAGATAAAAGTCTTTAAAAGACACAATAGAAAATATTGATGAAACTAAGAGATGGTTCTTTGTAAAGATAAAATTCACAAACCTTTACCTAGACTAACCAACACAAAAAAAGGAAAGGTAAAATAAATCAGAAATGAAAGAGGAGAGGTTACAACTGATGCCACAGAAATATAAAGGATCATAAATAAAAGACTACTATGAACAATTATACACCATCAAACTGGACAACCTAGAAGAACGGGAAAAACTCCTAGAAGCATGCAGTCTTCCAAGACTGAATCATGAAGAAATAGAAAATTTGAATAGACTGATTACTAGTAAGAAGGTTGAATAAATAATCAAAAACCAAAAGTCCAGGACCAAATGGCTTCACTCATGAATTCTATCAATCATGCAAGGAAAATTCAATACTTGTTCTTTTCAATGCTCCCAAACTCATTTTATAAGGCAAACATTACTGTGATGTTAAAACCAGACAAAAACAACGCCAAAAAAGAAAATTACAGGCCAATATTCTTAATGAACATTGATGCAAAAATATTCAACAAAATATTAGCAAAAAAAAAAAAAAATTCAACAATACATTAAAAGGATTATGTACCATGATGCAGTAGGATTTATTCCAAGGATGCAGGGTTGGTTCAATATCTGCAATTATTTTGATATTATACACATTAACCAAATGAAAGACAAAAATCATATGATCATCTCAATAGATGCAGAAAAAGCATTTGACAAAATTCAACATTTGTTTATGGTAAAACAACAACAGGGGTATAGAGGGACTATATCTCAATGTAAGAAAAGCTATATGAGACAAAAACCACATCTAACTTCAGATTCATTGGTGAAAGCTGAAAAATTTTCCTCTAAGATCAAGAACCAGACAAGGATGCTTATTCTTGCCACTTTTGCTCAACAGATTTAATACCTAGAAACAGTAATCAAGTGAGAAAAGAAAATAAAAGCTACCCAAATTAGAAAGGAAATAGTAAAGCTGTCACTATTTGTAGATGACATGATACTAGAAGTAGAAAACCCTAAGGACTCCACCAAAATACTGTTATAACTAATGAATGAATTCAGTGAACTTCAGGATACAGAATCAATATACAGAAATTGGTGGTGTTTCTATACAATAATAATGTACTATCAGAAAGAGACATTAAGGAAATGATCGCATTTACAACTGCATCAAAAAGAATAAAATACCTAGAAATAAATTTAACCAAGAAGAAAGACCTGTATGCTGAAAACTATAAGACACTGAAGAGGGAGACACAAATAAATTAAAAATACTCTGTGCTCATGGACTGGAAGAATCAATATGTTAAAATGTCGTTCCTACCCAAAGCAATCTACAGATTGAATATAATCCCTATAAGAATTTCAGTGGCATTTTTCATAGAATAACTCAAAAATTTGTATAGAACCCCAAAAGATCTGAAGAAGCCAAAACAATCTAGAGGAACAAGAACAAATATTGAAGTATCACATACCATGATCTAAAATTATATTACAAAGGCATAATATTCAAAACAGTATGGTGTTTGCATGAGAATACACACACAGATCAGCTGAACAGAAGTGACACCCCATAAATAAACCTACACCTTTACAGATAATTTATGACAAAGTTGATAAGAATATTACAATGAAGAAAGGACAGTCTTCAATAAACAGTGCTGGAGAAACTGGAGAGCCACATGGAAAAGAATGGAGCTAAACTGCTATCTTCTACCATACACAAAAATTAACTCAAAATGGATTAAAGACTTGAATGTATGTCCTGAAACCATAAAATTCCTAGAAGAGAACATAGGCAGTAAGTTCCGTGACCTCATTCTTTGTGATGTTTTTCTGGATCTGACTCCAATGGCAAGGGAAACAAAAAAATAAACAAATGGGATCACATTATTTGCAAATCACATATCCAACAAGAGGTTAATATCCAGAGTATAAAGAGAACGCATACAGCTTCACAATAAAATTTAAACAGCTCAATTTAAAAAAGGGAGAGAGGCTATGAATGACACTTTTCCTAAGACATACAAGTACCCAAAAGACACATTAAAAGATGTTCAACATCACTAATTGTTAGGGAAATACAAATTAAAATCACAGTGAGACATTACTTCACAAGGATTAGACTGGCTATCATAAAAAAGACAAGCAACAAATGTAGGTGAAGATGTATAGAAAAGGGAACCCTCATGCTGTTGCTGGGAATATAAATTGGTATAGCCACTATGGAAAACAATATGGAGATTTCTCCAAAAGTTAACAATAGTACTACCATATGATCCAGCTGTCCAATTCAGGGTATTTATCTAAAGAATATGAAAACAGTAATTTGAAAAGATGTATTGGGATGTTTAGAGCAGCATTATTTACAACAGCAAAGACATGGAAGCAACCTAAAATGTCCATTAACGAATAAATACATAAAGAAGATATGGTGTATATACACTATGGAATACCACTCAGCCATAAAAAAGCGATATCTGGCCATTTGCAACAACATGGATAGGCCGTGAGGGTATTATGTTAAATGAAATAAGTTAGAAGGGGAAAGAGAAAAAAACAGTTTCACTCATATGTGGAATCTAAAACAACACACAACAAAAGGAAATACAAAGAGAAAATAGACTGTTGGTTGGGCAGAGGGGTCAGATGAATCATGATGGATGGCAATGACTTCATAATGAGTATGGATATTGAATTATAATGTATACCTGAGGGGTGCCCGGGTGGCTCAGTCAGTGAAGCCTCCAACTTCGGCTCAGGTCATGATCTCACGGTTTTGGGTTTGAGCCCGGCATCAGGCTCTGTGCTGACAGCCAGCTCAGAGCCTGGAGCCTATTTTGGATTCTGTGTCTCCATCTCTCTCTGACCCTGCCCTGTTTATGCTGTGTGTGTCTCTCTCTCAGAAATAAATAAAAAACATTAAAATTTTTTAAAATAATAATATATACCTGAAACTTATCTAATGTTATATTCCAGTTTTACCTCAATGAAGAAAAAAGAAATCCTACAATAACATGAACTTGGAGGGCATGTGCTAAGTGAAATAAGCCAAAGAAAGACAAATACTGCATGGCATCACTTATAAGTAGAGTCTAAAAAATTAAAATAATTTTTAGAAGTTGAACTTGTATAAATAGAAGGTCAAAAAATAATTACCATGGAAAGGGATGTGGGGGAAATAGGAAAAGTTTCCTAAAAGGGTACAAACTTTCAGTTGCAAGATGAATAAAATCTGAGGGTGTAATATATAATGTGAATATAATTGATAGCACGTACTATGTAATTGAATTTTGCTGACAGAAGAACTTCAATATTATCACACACACAAAAAGAAGATAAATACATGAGGTGATGGGTGTGTTAATTAACTAGACGGTGGTCATCCTTTCATAATGTACACGTCCATCAAATCACCATGTTGTACACTTTAAATATCTCACAATTTTGTCAATTATATATGAATACAGGAAAAAGGTGAATAAAACACTATAAGGAACAAAAAGCATTTGCCACACAGGATGTGGTCTGGCCAGTCCCTATTCTTTCCTGCCAAGTCTGAGGTCTTTGTACCCTGCCTTCCTGATTTTTTTTTTCTGGATTGAATACAAAGGTAGAAATCCATCTAACAGCAAGGACCTGAGAAGGTAAATCCTGCAGGGGCATTTTAGGGAGCTGATTCTTTTGTCCTCACAATCTGAAAGAGAAGCTGCCTTCTGTTATGCAAATGGTGCTCCAAAGGAGTGTCAGGGCAAGCAGTGACCCCAGAGTGGCTTCCAAGGAAGAAGACAGCTGCTGCCACAAAGGAGGTGGTGATTCAGTGAAAACAGTGGGGTCAGGCCAGGTATGAAGAAGGGAGGGCCCAGTTCTGAAAAGTCTCAGAAGTCAGAGGACATAGTTTAGGCTTAACAGAGAAGGATCTGGATCTGCAGAACAAAAATGGGAATTATGGCTGAAGAGTGAACCAGTTTACAATATGGGAGGTGACAGAATATGCCTTCACTGAGAGATGTGGTTGTGCCAGTCAGCAAGGCTGTGCCCTCACCCCAGCTTGGGAAGTACAGCTAAGTAGAGCATGCTGCTGGCGGCAGGGGGTGAGGACCTCCTGAACAGG
Organism: Proteles cristata cristata; assembly: GCA_017311185.1. NCBI lineage: Eukaryota > Metazoa > Chordata > Mammalia > Carnivora > Hyaenidae > Proteles > Proteles cristata. The sequence goes on from JAESUZ010002383.1 coordinate 1,546,945, forward strand.
GTGGCTCATGCACCCAAATACATATGCCTGGTATCCAACTGAGCGACATCAATCTCCAGACATTCTGATGACTGACAAAAGTTGCTTTTAGTAGTCCCAGAGCCATGGAGATCTCGTTTGAAATTTCTAAAGAAATCCACTCTCAACATTAATCACAGCCTAATGTACATTTCTTGGGGAGATTTTCCTGTGACAAATGAATACCTTTCTATATTTCCTTAACTGTTGATGGGAACAGGATTTTCTGCCCACATGTCTTACGAATCGTCAGATCCTTAAGTGAAATATTTAAAATACAGTTTCTTTGGAAACGTATGAAGCACTTCAAATTATATGTCTAAGGAGTCAACATTCTTGAGGTCTTCAGAGTAAAATGGAAAAATTGTGTTTACTTAAAGGTTACAGAATCATAGAGATTGAACATCAAAAATAGGTTGTGAAAATAATATCTCATTTTCTGTTGCATGTTATTAACCTGTCTCTCATTTCACCTTTTACTCTTTGAAACTGGAAAATGTAAGCTCCTAGTCACTGCACAAATCGATTTGAATTATCCAACCACCAGAAAAATACCCCATCTCCTCCCCAGTTTGTCAGTTCCTTTATAGTGGTGAGGGTGTTTTGCCGCCATGGTTGTGTTTATATTTACTACTGAGAAACATCACTGGTACTGAAATGAACTCAGGGCTCTAATTACCGCCTCTCTGTTTCAACAGCTTCTCTCCTAGCTCTTTGAAATTATTGACTTTCTCTTTCTCATTAGTAGATTCTACCTTTTAAAAATAGAAACTGGCATATGAAACACCTTAAAAATACCTAATTATCCTGCATGTCCCGAAGTGTTCATATTTAGTCTCTCTGCTTGTATACACCTGACTTCCCTATAATCTGAGTTCTTCATCATATTACAGAAACTCCAAATATCTGTATTTGTGTGACAGCTAATCTGTGTTTAGGAAAGATCCCAAGAACATTTTGACTTACTCTACAAAATGAACTTTAAGAAACCACCATCACACTACCTGACCCTTGCAAGTTCTCAGCAAATGCAGTTTCCTCACAGATGCCACACATAAAGACCAATCTTCTTGGATGTAAAGCCAGATTGCTACAGTTCACCTGTAGAGCCACCTGTTCAATCCTGTCAACTGTCTTACCCGCTTTCTACAGAATACTGCCTTGCAGTGCTACGTCTTCAGTCTAGTCTCAGCCTTTATCCCATGGATGTTTTAAAAGTATGAAAGGGCTGGGATCTCATCAAAATAAAAAGCTTCTGCACAGCAAAGGAAAACAACCAACAACACTGAAAGACAACCTACTGAATGGGAGAAAACATTGCAAATGACATATCAGATAAAGGGGTAGTATCCAAAATACAGAAGTAACTTCTACAACTCAACACCAAAGAAACAACTTAATTAAAACATGGGTAGAAGACCTGAACAGACATTTCTCTGAAGAAAACATCCAGATGGCTGACACATGAAAAGATGTTCAACAGCATTTATCATCAGGGAGATGCTAATCAAAACTACCTCACACCTGTCAGAAGGGCTAAAATCAAAAACACAAGAAACAACTAGTTTTGACAAGGATGTGAAGAAAAAGGAGACTCTTGCACTGTTGATGGAAATGTAAACTGGTATAGCCACTGTGGAAAACAGTATGGAGTTTCCTTAAAAAATTAAAAATAGAACCATAGTACAATCTAGTAATCACACCACTGGGTATTTATCCAAATAATATAAAAACACTAATTCAAAGGGATACATGCACCCCTATGTTTATTGCAGTATTATTTACAATAGTCAACTTATGGAAGCAACCTAAATATCCATCAGCTAATGGAAAAAGAAGATGAGGTATACTGGGGCACCTGGGGGGCTCAGTCACTTAAGTGTCCAATTCTTGGTTTCAGCTCAGGTCATAATCTCATGGTTCATGAGTTTGAGTCCTGTGTCAGGCTCTGCATTGACAGTGTGCAGCCTGCTTGAAATTCTCTGTCTCCGTGTGTCTGTCTCTCTCTCTCTCTCTCCCCCTCCCCCTGCTTGCTCTCTCTTTCAAAATAAACATTAAAAAAAAAAAAAGATGAAGTGTGTATACACACACAATGGAAAATTATTCAGACACAAAAAATGAAATCTTGCCATTTACAACAACATGGATGGATCTAGAGAGTATAATGCTAATCAAAATAAAACAGAGAAAGACAAGTACCATGTGATTTCACTCCTATGAGGAATTTAAGAAACAAAACAAAGTGGGAAAAAAGAGACAAAAAAAAAAACAAACTCTGAACCATAGAGAACAGATGGCTACCAGAGGGGAGGTGGGTGGGGGGATGTGTAAAGGGGATTGAGAGCACATTTTCCTTGATGAGCTCTGAGTAATACATGGAATTGTTGAATCACTATATTGTACACCTAAAACTAATATAACACTGCAAGTTAACTATAATTAAAAAATTTTAGATAATAAAAATAAAGTTGTTATGCTGTTATTCTGCTGCTTTAAAAGCTGCTGTTAGGTTTGGGGAGGATAATTATTCATGCCTCTCTCCCCACATCAAATTGGAAACTGGTTGAGAAATCAGGCACAAGAGTCAGACTGATGGAATTTAAAACATCAGTTTTGAGGCTAAAAAAGTAGAATTGGGAATCATGCATGAATCTCTTCCATGGTGAAGCTGATACCTGTGGCCTCCTATTTGGTTGGGACCTGGGGGCAGTCCCCTTGCAGGAAAGTAGGAGTCGGATCTATCTCGGAGGGTAGGCAAGCACACCTACCCTAAAACCCTGCCGCACAGCCACTTGGCCTCATCTTGGGAACATGAACTTGGCCTATCTTCAGGGCCTATGTGCTCAGCACATAAAAGTGATGGCGCAGAAAGCCCCCGTCTTGTAGACAGGCTGATCAGAGAGAAGAGGAGAGGAGGCACTTTTCTGCTCTGTATCTTCTCTTAAATTCTCCACTGGTGGGGCACCTGGGTGGCTTAGTCGGTTAAGCGGCCGACTTTCGCTTAGGTCATGATCTCGCGGTTCGTGGGTTCGAGCCCCTCGTCGGGCTCTGTGCTGACTGCCAGCTCAGAGCCTGGAGCCTGTTTCAGTCTGTGACTCCCCCTCTCTCTGACCCTCCCCTGCTCACGCGGTCTCTCTCTCTCTCTCCTAGAAATAAATAAAAACATTAAAAAAATTAAAAAAAAATTCTCCACTGGCATAAGTCACTCTGTGTCTATCAGGGAGGAAGGAGAAAGGGAGCAGAGAGGCCAAACATTTCCCCTTTTAGCAAAACTTGAGTTATGATGCATAGTGTTTACGTGTCTCATCACCGTATGCTGTCTTATGTAACACAGTGACAGAATGAATGTTATCCTGTCCCTGACCCCTGAAATATATTCACTAATTCCTAAATTCCCCCGGGGCACTGGAAGCCAACTGCCACTCTGAAATTGATTCTTGCCCTTTCTCCAGCCTAATGTGCATCTCTGAGAGCCACTTTGTGCCCCCATGCCTGGAGCAGCTTGCAGGTAAGTATGACTCACTTCAGGTAATACTGATATCATAACAACATTAAGTTTTCCAACTCACAAACACAAAATGTCTTTCCATTTGTTTATGTCTTCTGTAATTTCTTTCAGCTTTGTTTGTGTTTTTCAGTTACTAAGTCTTCCTTTCCCTTGGTTAATTCTTGTATATTATTTTTATGGTATTATAAATGCATTTTTTTCTGAATTTCTTTCTCAGATTGTTCGTTGTTCAGTGTGCAGAAACCTGATCTTTGCATGATTTTTTGTCCTTCATTTTTGCTGTATTATTTCTTCATTTTTTAAGATTTTTATTTAAATTCCAGTTGGTTAATGCAGTGTTATATTAATTTCAGGTGAACAATATAATTGGTTCAACAGTTTCATATATCACCCTTTGCTCATCACAAGTGCATCCTGAATCCCCATCCCGTTTAAACCATCCCTGGCCCCCACCCCTACCCTCTGATAACCATCAGTTCTCTATAGTTAAAAGTCTGTTTTCTGTTTTGCCCCCTGCCCCACTTTCCTTTGCCTGTTTGATTTCTTAAATTCCACATGTGAGTGAAATCATACAGCATTTGTCTTTCTGTGAATGACTTATTTTGCTTTAGCCATAAAACACAATGAAATCTTGCCATGTGCAATGACATGGATGGAGGTAGAGTATTATGCTAAGCAAAATAAGTTATTTATCTTTTGTGTGTGTGGAATCTTTAAGGATGTTTTACATACAACATCATGGCATCTACAAACAGATCGTTTTACTTTTTTCCTTTCCAATATGGATGTCTTTTTTCTTTTCCCTGCCTACTTGCTCTATCTGGATCTTCCAAGACTGTGCTGAATAGAGGTGCTAATATTGGGAATGTGTTGTTCCTGAATTAGACAGAAAGCCTCCAGTCTTTCACCATGAAGAATGATGGTAGTGTATGGCCTTTATGATGTTGAGGTTGTTTCATTTTATTCTGAGTTTACGTGTTCTTATTGTGAAAGGGTGTTAAAATTTGTCAAATGCTTTTTCTGCATCAGTTGACATGATCATGTAGATTTTATCTTTCATTCTATTAACATGGTGAGTAACACTGTTTTTTGTACATTTATCCATCCTCGCATTTCCAAAATAAATCCACTTGGTCGTGGTGTATAATCCTTCTAATATGCAGCTGAATTTGGTTTGCTAGCATTTTGTTGAGAATTCTGAATCAGTGTTCCTCAGGAGTATCGGTCTGTACTTTTCTTCTAGGGTCACTGTCTGGCTTTGGTATCACGACAGAGGTGGTTTCATAGAATGTGTTAGTAGGTATTCCTTCCTCTTCAGTTTTTTGGAATTGAGAAGGACTGGTGCCAGTTCTTTAAATGTTTGGTAGAATTTACCAATGAAACCAGCAGCTTGAGGGCTTCTCTTTGTCAGGAGGTTTTTAATTACTGATTCCATCTCTTTCCTAGTTATATAGGTCTATTCAGGTTTTCTTTCTTCATTCAGTCTTGGTAGATTTTTTTTTTTTAAGATTTTATTTTTAGGTAATCTCTATACCCAATGTGAGGCTCAAAACTACAACCCAGAGGGGCGCCTGGGTGGCTTAGTCGGTTAAGCATCCGACTTCTGCTTGGGTCATGATCTCGCGGTTCGTGGGTTCGAGCCCTGCGTTGGGCTCTGTGCTGACTGCCAGCTCGGAGCCTGGAGCCTATTTCAATCTGTGACTCCCTCTCTCTCTGACCCTCCCCTGCTCACGCTGTCTCTCTCTCTCTCTCCTAGAAATAAATTAAAAAAAAAACACATTAAAAAAAAAAAAAAAACTACAACCCAGAGATCAAGAGTCGCATGCTCTAGTCTTGATAGATTTTTTGTTTCTAAAAATTTGCCCATCTCATCTAGGTTATCCAACCAACTAGGTTTGTTGGTGTACAATCATTCATTATGCTCTTTTGTACTCTTTTATTACTGTAGAATCAGTAGTAATTAACCTACTTTCAATTAGTAATTTGAGTCTTCTCATTTTTTTCTTAGTCCATCTAATTTAAAGTTTCTCAATTGCGTTGATCTTTTGAATAACCATCTCTAGGTTTTATTGATTTTTCTTTATTCTCCATTTCATGTCTGCTCCAATATTTATTATTTCCTTTTTTCAGCTAGCTTTGGTTCTAGTTTTTCTTTCTTTTGTAGTTCCTTAAAGGTATTAAGTTAGGTTGTTGATGAGAAATTTCTTCCTTTTTTAAAAAAATAAACAGCTATAAATTAACCTCTTAGCACTACTTTTGCTGCATCCCATAAGTTTTAGAAGGCTATGATATTTTCATTCTTCTTTAAGTATTTCCTAGTTTTCCTTGTGATTTCTTCTTTGACTCTGGCTATTTAAGAGTGTGTTATTTAATTTCCCTATTTTTTGGAGTTATCCAGTTTTCCTTCCATTAATAATTTCTAACTTCATCCCACTGTGGTCAGAGAAGACACTTTGTGGCACATTTGTCTTTTAAATATATTAAGACTTGATTTGTAGCCTAATTTATGATCTGTCCTGAAGAATGTTCCATGTGCACTTGAAAAGAAGGTGTATTCTGTCAATGTTTGGTGAAATGTTCCATAGATTTCTGTTAGATCTAGTTGCTTTATGGTGTTGTTTTCTTTCTCCTAACAAAGCAAATAAGTCTTCTCTTTGCATACCCATCTCCTCTCTGGTTGTTCCATCTCTGTGGAGAACGGGATATAGAAGTCTCCAGCCATTACATAAAAACTGTCTTATTTTTCCCTTCAGTTCATTTTTGCTTTATGTTTATAATTGAGAAATCTTACTGATTTATTGACTCTTATTAATATATAATGTCCTTCTTCATCTTCTGTATCAATTCTTGACTTAATACTATCTCGTGTCATAGTATTAGGTATTAGTATGACCACCCCTCCTCGCTTTGGTTACTAGGTAGAATAGATATCCTTTTTTGTCCTTTCATTTTCAACCTATTTGCCTTTGGTTCTGAACTAAGTCTCCTGAAAACAGTATAAAATGGATTTTCATTTTTATCCTTTCCACCAAACCCTTGTGACTGAAGAGTTTGATCCACTTACATTTATGGTAATTAGGGTGAAGGACTTCTGACATTCTGTTATGTCTTTCTATTTGCCTTACAACTTTTTGTCCCTCATTCTTGCATTACTGCTTTCTTTTCTGTTTGGTTGATTTGTTCTAGTGAGACATTTTAATTCCTTCCTCTTTTCCTATTGGGTGTACTCTATAACTATTTTCCTTGTGGTTACCCTAGGGATTACATTTTATATCCTAAAGTTATAACAGTCGAATTGAATTTATAACAGCTTAACTTCAATAACAGTCAAAAAATACTTTTATACAGCTCCATCCCTAACCACTTTCATTACGGATATTATACAAAATTAATCTTTATACATTGTATGTCCAAGAACATAGACTAATAATTTTTCATGTGTTAGTCTTTTTTTAAAAATTTAAGTTTATTTATATATGTTGAGATGGAGTGAGTGTACAAGTAGAGGAGGGGCAGAGAGAGAGGAAGAGAAAGAATCTCAGACAGGCTCTGCATTGTCAGCGCAGAGCCTGATGCAGAGGTTGATCTCATGAATCATGAGATCATGACCTGAGCTGAAATCAAGAGTCAGACACTTAACCAACTGAGCCACCCAGGCTCCCCTCTATGTCTAAGTCTTTTAAATCATGTAGGAAAAAAAGAGCAGTGTTACAAATCAAAGTTACAATATACCAGCTTTTATAATTTTCCATGTGTGTATCTTTATTGGAACTATTTGTTTCTTCATACAGCTTTGAGATACTCTCTAGTATACTTCATTTCAAACTGAAGGACTCCTTTTTAGCATTTCTTGTAGGGCAGTTCTAGTGGATGAACTCCATCAGCTTTTATCTGATATCTAATTATCTAATTCCTCTCCCACTTTTGAAGGACAGCTTCATGAAATATAGATTTCTTGGTTAAGATTTTTTTCATGCAGCACTTTAAATATATCAACCCACTGCCTCCTGTCCTCCACTGTTTCTGATGAAAAATCTGCTTATAATCTTGAGATCCTTTGTATGTGATGAGTCATGACTCGAAGCTTTCAATATTCTCTCATCCTTCACTTTCGACAGTTTGAATGAATGTATCTGCATGTGGGTCTTTTTGAGTTATTCTATTTGGAACTCATTGAGCTTCTTGGGTATTCATGTCTTTCATCAGATTTGGGGTTTGGGACCATCATTTCTTGAGATAATCTTGTTCTTTTCTTTGTTCTCATGAGACCACAATGCATATATTGGTCTGCTTTATGGCTCTATTTACATTTCTTCAATCTTTTTTCTTCCTGTTCTTCAACTTAATCATTTCACTCATAGTTTTTTCAAGTTTGCTGATTCTTTTTTTCAGTTTAATCTGCTTTTGAATCCCTCTAGGTAATTTTCCCTTTCAGTTATTGTGCTTTTCAGCTTCAGAAGTTTTCAGCTCTTTATGTTACCTCTTTATTGATATCCCCATATTACTAATACATAATTTTCTTGATTTTGTCCTCATCTCCCTGTAGTTCTTTGAGCTTCTGTAAGACAGTTGTTATAGTCTCTGTGTAGTACATCCACCTTTGGGCTTTCTCAGGGATGGTTTCTGTTGATTTAATTTCTTTACTTTGAATTTGTCATAGAACTTTTCTTCTTTGTATGTCTTAGGATTTTTCATTGAAAACCAGACTTTTTAAAAATTTTACTTCTAAGTAATTTCTACATCCAACATGGGGCTTGAATTCACAACCAGAGATCAAGAGTTGCATGCTCTATCAACTGAACTAGCCAGGCTCCCCAAAAACTGGACATTTAAATTGTATACTCTGTTAACTCTGGAAATCAGCTTCTCCATCTGCTCCAGGGATTGCTGATTTTGTTGTTGTTACTGTGTAGTATCTCTGTGCCTAGGGTCAGAGGGATGTAAACTTAAGATCTTCCCAGGTCTAGGGGCACCTGGTGGCTCAGTTGATTGAATGTCCAACTCTTGATTTTGGCTCAGGTCATGATCTTGTTCATGAATTTAAGCCCTGCATCAGGCTCTGTGTTGATGATGTGGAGTCTGCTTGGGATCTCTCTCTCTCTCTCTCTCTCTCTCTCTCTCTCTCTCTGGCCCTCCTCTACTCACAGTCTCTCTCAAAATAAATAAACTTAAAAAAAAAAAAATCTTCCCAGGTCTTCTCTAAGCCTGCACCTTTCCCTGAGTATACACAGTATTTTCTAAATTCCCTGTCTATGCAATTGCTCTTGAATGATCTAGTCCTTAAATGTCTAGCTTCCAACAGGGGAGAAAGGGGAGAATGAATGAGTTAAGAAAAATAAGCTCTGGGTCTTTAATTCCCTTGGAAACCACTTTAGATGGTGAGATTGGGACAATGACTGCTCACCTCTATGTCTACACCTCTGTAATCACAAGCAACAATCAGAACACAGATGCCTGATATATGAAGGATGAGGTCTTTATTGCTCACCCTGGCTGCCACCAGCTGTGCATGAGCTGCTTCCATTACATGTGTATGGCTGCCCACCTTGGGAGTGAGAATGGGGGACAGGTAGCCACTCATATGCCAAGAGCAGAAATTCACCAAAATTAACCACAATTTACTGTCCAAGACTTGCCCTGGAAGTTTTAAGTCTTTGAATAGACTGCAGAGCTCTAAACTAGTTATAGCAGATAGACTGTGCTAGTACAATTAGGTAGGTAGGGAGATGGATCCCTGGCTCTTCCTCCCTTGCCTTCCTTAATGCTGTGCCAAATTTATTTTATATTACATAATAACCACTTTTAAAAAGCAAAAACAAATAAAATCATTAATATATTTAACCTATGTATCAAAAATATGATTATTCAGTGTAATCAATATTTTTACTATCTCCAGAAATATATATTTTATACTTAGAGAATATATCGACTCAGATGATAATTTTCAAAGGTTAAAGTGAAATATTGTACTACCAAAATAATGACATGTTTAAGGAAAAAATATACTGCTTCAGTTTTACAATTTACCTCGAATTACAATTAAACCATACAGTTGCAGTGGCCACATTTCACTTGCTCAGCAGCCACACGTGGCACTGGCTACTGTACCGAATAGCACAGCTCTAGATTCCTATCTCGAAAAATGAGTTTGTGAGGTGAAGTTTGGTGTGGTTTACCTTCTACGCTTTACCGAAGGGCTTTCTGTTCCTTCCTTTTTCACAATGCCCACTGGATTAGGTTAGACATGTACCTTGTAAGACAGTCAGGTGATCTGCAGAAGGTTGGCAGGCTGCCGGAGCCCTCTCCCGGACCACTCACAGTGTATGAATGAGTGCCTGGATCTTCCAGGCAAAAGTTTCCAGAAGGCGTGGGAGTACTCACAAATCATTTAGTACTTGTCTTCCATTCTAGAAGCAGCAATGCATTCACAGTCAACCCACTAAAAAACCATCAGTTCTGAAGAGAATAACAGTGCTAGCAGCAGCTTCAGTTTCATATTACAACCTCCCGGGGAAGTTCCGCTCTGTTTGTGGGAATCATGCTGTGACCATCCATGTGGTGGACACCAGCTGCTTCAGGGAAAACTGTTTCTAACATTGCTGAATGAGTGTGACGGTGAGAACTTCAGCATTTTTCAGTGTTTCATGGTTTGTTTTTTAATTTCAGATAACTAACACAAGATGGAAACATCAGCCAATACAGGTTAAAACCGTAAGAAGCTACCATTACCATTTCACACACATCAAATTGGTAAAAATAATTTATCTTTTTTTTTTTAATTTTTTTTTTAATGTTTTATTTATTTCTAGGAGAGAGAGAGAGAGAGACAGCGTGAGCAGGGGAGGGTCAGAGAGAGAGGGAGTCACAGACTGAAACAGGCTCCAGGCTCTGAGCTGGCAGTCAGCACAGAGCCCAACGCGGGGCCCGAACCCACGAACAGCGAGATCATGACCTAAGCGAAAGTCGGACGCTTAACCGACTAAGCCACCCAGGCGCCCCAAAAATAATTTATCTTTGTCAATATCAAGAGCTGGCAAGAATATGAGAAGCAACTCTCATCCAAAATTAGTGGGAACGTAAATTATTTCAGCCACTTTGGAAAAACAATTTGATATTATCCAATCAAGCTGAGGTCACAGGTCCCTCACCAATACCTACAGTAGTACCTATAGCAGTCCCCTCTTATCCACGGGGGATACTTCCCAAGACCCCAAGTGGATGCCTGAAACTGCAGACAGTACTAACCCTGATATATACCATGTTTTTTCCTACACATACATACCTATAATAAAATTTAATTTATAAATTAAGCACAATATGAGATTAACAATAAGAATTAATAACAAAATAGGACAATTATAATGACATACTATAATAGAAGATGTGAATATGGTCTTTCTCATTCTATGTTTTTTTTTTCCTATATAGAGATAGCTATGATAAACTTTATAAATAAGGCAGATTACTAAGAGATTAACAGTAACTAATAATAAAATAGAATGTTTATAATAATTTACTACAATAAAAGTTATGTGAATGTGGTCTCGCTCAAAATATTTTATTATACTGTACTCCTGCTTCTTCTTCTTGGGATGCTGTGAGATGATAACATGCCTACATGGTGTGATGAAGTGAGATGAATGATGTAGACACTGTGACATAGTGTTTGGCTACTACTGATCTTCTGAAGATATGCCAGGAGGATCATCAACTTCTGGACCACAGTTGACTGTGGGTAACAGAAACCATGGAAGGTGGACCCATGAATAAGGGAGACGATGTAATAATAAATGCAGTTCTGTATCAATTCTATTAATTGTTCATTTAACAGTTATATGTAGTGCAGGAACTTGATGGAATAGAGAAAGATGTAATGGTGTCTGCTCTTCAAGAGCGCGTGATCTAGCAGATTCTAACAGATTCTTTCATGTCTGTTGCTAATGTATCCTGACAATCACAGCTGGCACCCTTTATGCTTTATTTTGGCTGGCAAAAGGCTTTGAAGGGTTGGGTAAATGTAGTGGGCGGCTTATTACAAGAGAGGAGTATATAAAGAACAGGACCAGCCAGTTTTAGAGAGGAGGGTAAGATTCCCAAATAGCAGGATTTTAAATATATGCTTTACCCATTTATATAGTTTTGCTGAAAACTGGCCCTAAATCTTGGGAATTGTATGTCAAATAAAAGGCAGATACCATTTTCTCATTTTGCCCCAGGAAGAATTAACATTTTCCTGCTTATCCAGAAATATTCTGCTTATTCAGAAATACATGGTATTTATCCAGACTAGTCAAAAAAAAAAAAAGTACTCAAATAGATGAAATCACGTAAGAAAGAGAAGTTAACACAGAAATACAAAAGATCATCAAAGACTACCATGCACAATTATATGCCATCAAAATGGACAACCTAGAAGAAATGGATAAATTCCTAGAAACATGCAGTCTTCTGAGACTGAATCAGGAAGAAATTGAAACCTAAACAGAAACCTAAACCTAAAGTGAATGAAATAAAATTGAATCTGGAATCAAAAACTTCCAACATACCAAAGTCTATGATCAGATGGTTTCACAGTTAAATCTACCAAACATTTAAATAGTTAATACCAGGGTGCCTGGGTGGCTCAGTCAGTGAGCGTCCAACTTCAGCTCAAGTCTTGATCTTGAATTTCATGACTTCAAGCCCCACATCGAAGTCCTTGCTGTCAGCCTATCAGTGTAGAGCTTGCTTTGGATCCTCGGTCTCCTTCTCTCTCTGCTGCTCCCCCACTTACACTCTTGCTCAAAAAATAAACATTTTTTTAAAATAATAAAAAAAAATTTTAAAATAAAGAGTTAATACCTATCCTACTCAAACTATTCCAAAAAACAGAAGAGGAAGGAATGCTTCCAAAATCATTCTATGAGGCCAGTCATCACCTTTATATGAAAACCAGACAAAGACACTACACAAAAGAAAATTAGAAACTAATATCCCTGATGAACATAAATGCAAAAATCCTCAAAAAATTTTAGCAAACATAATTAAAAAATATATTAAAATGATCATTCACCATGATCAAGTGGGACCTATTCTAGGGAAACAAGGATGATTCAATACATACAAACTGGGGCATCTGGGTGGCTCAGTCCAGCTTTTGATTTCAGCTCAGATCATGATCCCAGGCTCATGGAGCCTGCTTGAGATTCTCCTTCTGCCTCCACTCCTGCCTCCTGCTCTCCCTCTCTAAAATAAACATAAAATAAAGGTGGACATTTTTAAAAATTAAAAACATAAATTATTCAATATGATACACTACATTAACAAGGATGAAATCCACACCAGAATGTCAATAGATGCAGAAAAAGCATTTGACAAAACTCAAAAACTATTCATGATTAAAACTCTCAACAAAGTAGGTACAAAGGGAACATACCTCTTTTGCCATATATGACAAACCCCCAGCTAACATCACACTCAATAACATCACTAACAGTAAAAAGCTGAAAGCTAATTCTTGGGAAATGCACTGGGTAGTGCTGGCTTCCTAGCTTGCTGGGGGCATCATTTTGTAGGTGAGTCTGTTATTTTATTGGTAACTTTTTCATTTAGCACCCTACTTCCTACCTTCCTCCAATCGTCCCTATTGTCCCTATTTCTGTGCACCAGGCCCTTGCACCTAATAATTACATCTCAATATGTTTATTGCTCAAAAGGCCCTTGAGCACATGGATCTTAAAAGGAAGCAGTCAGGATAGCTGAGGAATGAAATACCAATTCTAGCACTTCACAAATCCAATTTATAAAACTCCTAATAAGGCATCTGCTATATGGACTGTTCCGTCAATCTGAATTAACCACCAAATGAATCATCACATTTAATTGGCATGATTTCTGTCTTCTTTTGTTATTTTTATAAATGTTTTACTTAGAAAGCAGCCTATTATTCCTAGTAAACCTAATGGATGGTGAATATCAATAACTCGGGATGTTTTCCCAAAGTGTCTTCTAATTGTTGCTTTGAAAAATGAGGGAGCATTTGATCTCTAGCCCCCTCCTCATCCTTTCCATGCTAAGCCACAAGAATTATCAGCATAGGCGGGGCGCCTGGGTGGCTTAGTCGGTTAAGCGTCCGACTTTCGCTTAGGTCATGATCTCGCGGTTCGTGGGTTCGAGCCCCGCGTTGGGCTCTGTGCTGACTGCCAGCCCAGAGCCTGGAGCCTGTTTCAGAGTCTGTGACTCCCTCTCTCTCTGACACTCCCCTGCTCACGCTGTCTCTCTCCTAGAAATTAAAAAAAAAAAAATTATCAGCATAGGCATAAATATCTTTCAGCTGATAAAATGGTGTCCTGGCAAAAGATCTGTTTTGGTGTAATTTTTTGGACACTCTTCCAAAGAACGCTCTTTCTGCATGAGAACCCAATGACATTTTCTTTTCTTTCAGAGGGAGGGTAACAAAGGAATTATCTTCCTGCTCAAATGGTTGGAGAGTTCTTAGCTTTTTGTACTGAGTCAGCCTACAATTCTGGGTTGGAACATGGCATTTTTTCAGGATCATGCCCAAAGCAGGCAAGCACAGGCAGAATGAACCGTGGGGCACAATATAACCTTTAGACTCAAGGCCGCCAACATCAGGCTCTATTCCCATTCTCCCTCCAAGTCAGTAAAAGTCTTCAAAGCTGTATTTTAGGGTGATTTGAACAAACAAATCCTCATTCCTTGCCGAGAACATTCTGGTAGGAGCTGGGAGCTGTGGCAGAGTCGGAGGAAACAGGCTGCGGCATGTGGTCCCTTTCACTCTTCTGGATGCCCTGCTTTCATCTTGACTCCGCACCTAGGTCCTTACTCACAGAATTTACATGCCATTTTTCTACTGTCCATCATGACCCTTCTTCTATGAAAGAATACCTGGCTGATAATGTTTCCCCGAGAAGCCTGCTCCTTCCCCCAGGGAAGCCTTCTGCTGGTGGCATGCCTGACTTGTCAGACACTGAGGTCTGCTAACAGCACAGTGACAGGATCTCTGACTAATCTCTGGACATTGGAAGGGGATGCTTGAGAAGGTCTTTCTAGAGACCTTCTCTCCGTGGTTCACCCCAGTCCCCACATAAACACTTTCCTTGGATGTTTAGGAAGGATGGACTTACTCTGAGAGGAGGGCAACCCTTCCTGAGCCCCAGAGGACTTCAAGCTCTTTTACAAATGCCACAACTTTCACCTGAGTTACAAGTGAGCAAACTAATGTTCTCCATGAGAAGCAAGTCAAGACCACAGCAGATGTTTTCCAACACTTGCTTACCTGTCATTCTCAGACACAGGTAGCAATCATTTACTTGGGGGCAGCAATGGCCGCCAGAAAGACACCCCCAGGAACCACACCACCAGCTTTGCAAATGGCCACCTGAATGGTTATTATACAACACGAGTGTGACCTATTCTCTGTTCTCCATTAGTAATTATCTTAGGATACCCAATGCTAGCTCCCACATCAGAAAAAAGTCCAATTCTCAATAGCTTAACAAAATAAGGTTTATTCTTTAACTTGTGGAAAGCCTGAAGTGGGCCAGGCAACCCTCCTCCACTTACATCTACACCAGGTAGCATGGGGTCCTCCTGGACTGTCATGCAGGGAAAGGGATGGAGGGGGCCTGGGGCCCTTGACCACGTCCTCACTTAGCTCACAGACCATTGGCCTAAACACCCTAATCATTAGGGGAAGTTTTCATGAGCTCTAACTCCCTGCCTTGCTCATGGAGCATCTTGTCAACTTTTCTACCCAAGAACAGTACCTATAATGGCAGAACAAAGTGACAGTGTACTGTCAGGAAGTATGAGGAAGCAGCCCCCAGGGGGTCCCAACCACTGCACACCTTTAAAGTGTTTTAAAACATACTGCATATTTGCACCCTGCTTCTTGTTCCATCCATGTTCATTTCTATATGAAAGTCTTTTCTATCAGGAAAATACCACATCTCAAGTTTGCAATCCTACATCTTACATGAGTGAAATGTTCAGTTCCCACTCAATATAGTGCTTTTTAAAATAGTAAAATGAACAGCAATATACCCACCACCTACTGTAAAAAATAGGATATCTCCAGTACCTTTAATGCTTTTATTCTGTTCCCCAACTACATCCACTTGCCATCCCCACAGACACAACCCCTGTTCTGAAATGTGTGTAAATCATTCCCCTGCTTTTCTTTATAGGAACACTACATATGTACATATTCCTAAACAGTGTATTGTTTGGAGTTGCCTGTTTTGGGCCTTTAAATGAACGAAATCTTACTGCATATATGCTTCTGTGACAGGCTTTCCGTACTTAGTTCTGTGTCACCCAAGCTAGTGTCACAGTGGATCATTTATCTTTACTGCTCTATGGACTGTAACGTGACTATCCTTCCTACTGCTGAAGGGCATCAGGGCTTCTGGCCTGCAGACTCTATGCTGCTGCTGTGAACATTCCCGCTCATGTCTCCTGGTACACAAATGCACAAACATTTCTCGAAAGCAGCGGTTTCAAGTTTGAATGTGCATCAGAATCACCTGGAAGGTTTGCTCAAGGACATACTGCTGCCTCCAGACTCAGAGTCTCTGGTTCAGCTGGTCTGGGTGGCTGGGGAATGTACACCTTTAACAAGTTCCAGAAGATGCTGGCACCGCCCATCTGGGGATCACACTCTGAGAACCACTCCCTAAAAATCATACCCAAGGACAAGTTACTGTATTATAGGCTCTGTATGTGTTCACATTTTGTTAGGAAACACAAATTATATTCCCAAGTTGCACCAATTTGCACAGCTGCCAGCAATGGTGAGCCCTTGTTGCTCAAAATCCTTGTCAATGTTTGAATATTGTCTAACTTTAAGATTTGTGTCCATTCATCGTGTGTGAAATGGTACCTCACTATGGTTCTACTTTGCATTTCTCAAGTTACCAAAGAGGATAAACATCTCATAAATGTTTTGCTCATTCTTTTTTCTTCTTCTATGTATAGTCTATGTCTTTTTTTTTTTTTTAACTTATTTTGCTAATAGGTTTTCAGCCCTTTTTGACTCATGATTCAGGATTTTTAAATCTGTTAAATCTGTTCTGGACACTAATTCATGTTGATTGTGTGCAAATACCATTTTCCAATCTGTGGTTTCTCTTTTCATATTCTTTACGGCGTTTGTTGAGAAAGAGTTCTTAATATTAATGTAACCTAATTGATATTTTTCTTTATGATTAGTATTCTTGTGTCTTATTTAAGAATAATCTCAGGCTCAGTTGGTTAAGTGTCTGACTTCAGCTCAGGTCATGATCTTGCTCCCTGAGATGGAGCCCTGCGTTGGGCTCTGTGTTGAAAGCTCAGAGCCTGGAGCCTGCTTCAGATTCTTCCCTCTCTGCCCCTGACCTGCTGATGCTCTGTCTCTCTCTCTCAAAAATAAAGACTTAAAAAAAAAAAAAAAAAAGAATAATCTCCTTACTCTAAAATTTTAAAGCTACTTGGGGTGTCTGTGTGGCTCAGTCAGTTAAGCATCCAACTCTTGATTTCAGCTCAATTCATGATCTCTGTGAGTTCAACCCTTATGACAGGCTCTGTATGGACAACATGGAGCCTGCCTGGGATTCTCTCTCTCTCTCTCTCTCTCTCTCTCTCTCCCACTCTCTCTCTGTCCCTCCCCCAACACTCTCTCTCCAAATAAATAAACTTGTTTTTTTAATATTTATTTTTGAGAGAAACAGGGCACACATAGGGGAGGGGCAGAGAGAGAGGAAGACATAGAATCGGAAGCAGGCTCCAGGCCCTGAGCTGTCAGCACAAAGCCCAATGCAGGGCTTGTACCCACGTACCATGAAATCATGACCTGAGCTAAAGTTAGATGCTTAACCAACTGAGCCATGCAGGTGCCCTCCCAAAAAGTTTTTTTTTAAGCTACTTTCCCACATAGTATTCTAAACATTTTACATGGGTTATTTTTGGTTTTTTGTTCTTTGTTTTTATATAAGAATCCTTCATCTGCCAAGAATTGATTTTTGAGTAGGTAGTGATATAAGCATCCAATTTCATTTCTTTTCCTTTTTGAGGTGTAAGGATAACCTCTTGTCCAAGCACTATTTATTGGATATGCCATCATTTCCTCACTGATCTACCTGTCTCTATCAGAACTTAAGTTTCCTTATATAGCTCAGGCTCTGTCTTATTGAACTACGTTGAGTCAATACCACACTCTCAGTTATTATACCCTTATAATAAGTTTTAATATCTCATAAAGCAAGATTTCCTAATTTATTGCTCTTTCTCAAGAATGGTTTGGCTATTTATGGCCTTTTGCTCTTCCATATACATTTTAGACTCAACTATTCTAGTTCCACCAAAACGCAAAAAAAAAAACCCACACAAAAAAACAAAAAAACAATAACAAAAACAAAACCCCAACAACCTATTTGAGATTTTTTTTTAAATGTTTTATTTATTTCTAGGAGGAGAGAGAGAGAGACAGCGTGAGCAGGGGAGGGTCAGAGTGAGAGGGAGTCACAGACTGAAACAGGCTCCAGGCTCCGAGCTGGCAGTCAGCACAGAGCCCGACGCGGGGCTCGAACCCACGAACCGCGAGATCATGACCTAAGCAAAAGTCGGACGCTTAACCGACTAAGCCACCCAGGCACCCCTTAAGATTTTATTAGGAATAGTATAGGTGGGTCACTGTGGGGAGAACTGACATCTTTGTGATACTAAATCCTTATATGGAAGAACAATGACATATCTCTCAATGTATGCCTTTTAATTTGTTTCAATAAAGTTTTAAGATTTTTCTCATTTAAAAAGCTTTCATATCTTACATGAACAAACGACTGCCCAAAGAAGGCATCCTGACAGCCAACAGACACATGAAAAGATGCTCAGTATCACTCATCATCAGGGAAATGCAAATCAAAACTACAATGAGATATCACCTCACCCTGTCAGAATCAAAAACACAAGAAACAGTAAGTGTTGGTGAGGATGTGAAGAAAAAGTAACACTCGTGCACTATTGCTAGGAATGAAAACTGATGCACCACTGTGGAAAACACCCCAAGTGGCTTTAAAATTTTAGAGTAAGGTGATTATTCTTTTTTTTTTTAATTTTTTAAATCTTTAAAATTTGTAGGAGGTTCCTCAAAAAGATGAAAATAAATCTACCCCAGGTCCAGCAATATCAGTACTATTTGCCCAAAGAATACAAAAACACCAATTCAAGGGATATATGCTCCCTATGTTCATAGCAACATTATTTACAATAGCCAAATTATGGAAGCAGCCCAAGTGTCCATCAATTAATAAATGGACAAAGAAGATGTGGTATACACACACACACACACACACACACACACACACACACACTGGAATCACTCAGCCATGGAAAAGAATGAAAACTTGCCATTTGAAACAACATGGATGGAGCTAGAGAGTATAATGCTAAGCAAAATAAGTCCATCAGAGAAATACAAACACCATATGATTTCACTCATGTGGAATTTCAGAAACAAATGAGCAAAGGGGAAAAAAAGAGAGACAAATTAAAAAATAGACTCTTAACTATAGAGAACACACTGACAGTTCCCAGAAGGGAGCTAGGGGTAGGGGTTACAAAGGTGAAGGGGATTAGAGTATACTTGCGATGAGCACTGGGTGATGTATTGGAGTGTTAATCACTATACCGTACACCTGAAATTAATATACCATTGTATGTTAACTAACTGGAATTAAAATAAAAACTTTTTAAAAAGTACTAAACATGCTTTAAAAAAAACTTGTTTATCTTTTGCCACATTCACTGCTAGGCAATTTTGTTATTGTAAATTGTATCTTAAAATAATTACAATTTGTATAATATACACTTTAAGAGGCATTTAATACTTACCTAGTATTTCAGTTGCTTTGGCTATGGATTTTCAGAGAATCTGGGAAGCCACTTTCTTTATCTACCCTTGAATTTTAACCACATGACTTTATCATATGCAATAAAAGTCACAACAGAACTCTACTACATCTGATAGGGTTCAAATTTGAAACTGTATCTCCTAAATCAGCTCCAAATGTTCCTACAACTTCTTTCCTGAGAATTGACCCAGCATCGCTTTTGTCATTTTTCTCCATCAGAACACAGTGGGAGAAAAGCTAAGTGGGCAGAGGGGAGATGGAGACATTCATCATTTCTATTAAACACAGATTTATTAAAAAACTAGGCCTAGAAAATGAAAATGGCAAAATATTGGCAACGGGTGAGTCTGTGTGATGGATTCCTTGTACTATTCTTGCAACTTTCTAAGTTTGAAATAATTTCCAAATAAAATATTAAGAAGAAACTTTCAGGAATAACAAAAATCATGAACACGACTGTTCTAGAGTTACTGTGACACCTCCTGCCAAAGAATTCTTTCCTGTTCAAGACCCTTTCATAGGAGGGCAATCCATGAACATCCGTGAACATATATCTGGTACAGTTGAAGGGATAATCCAAGGAAGTTAATCTGTTGCCTGGCTAGAGGCCCACAAATTATGCCTAACAGGCTGGATGAAAAGATGAACTGGGCTGATCATGTACTTTACAGAACTGGAAAAGTGAAAGACCAAGCTAGGAAGTAACAGAATCTGGTACTGAAAGGTGCTGATGTGGAAGGGAAGAGAAGCTGTCTTGGGCCCTGAGGAAGCTCACAGTCCACAGGAACCAAAGTATGAACAAGATGAGGAGGCTGGCTGGTACTGGGGCAGAAAGATGGTCACTTGGAGCCAACTCACATTTATGGTCATATGCTAGTAGGGAGGAGCTGTGAACTCCTGCAGCTAAGGTCCTCTAGAGCTAACCCAAACGTCCACAAGAGCTAACCCAAATTTGAAAACCTCCTCCTGACTCTAGACTCCATGAGATCAAGTCCTATGATGGCTGAGTTTTAGTTCATAGCCCTCACTGCTCCCCATGAATCCTTACTTTGGGTCTTTGTTACAATAAGACAAACCCAATTAGGGACACCTGGGTGGCACAGTTGGTTAAGTGTCCAACCCTTGATTTCAGCTCGGGTCATGATTCCACAGTTCATGGGTTCAAGCCCCATGTCGGGCTCTGTGCTGACAGCACAGAGCATGTTTCAGATTCTGTGTCTCCCTCTGTCCCTCCCCCACTCACACTCTGTCTTTCTCCCTCAAAAATAAATAAACATTTATTTAAAAAAGATATATACTATTTGTGCTTGAAAAACTCTGGATTATTTCAGTGTGGGACAACTACCTGCTTCCAAGATCATTTATAATAATTGGACTATTTGCAAAAGTTTCAGCTGAAATCTTCAGTGATGAGGGTCACCTATATCCTGACTTTCTCACAGGACTTGCTGAGCTGAGATGTTCCCATTAGGACCCGAGTAGTCCTTCTTGGGCTGCTACCAGCAGCACACCAGTGCCTAAAGGTAGGTAGGTCAGCTTTTCCCACAGGTTGGTCATACATCAGCTTCCGGAAGCAGGTTCCAACCAGGACTCTCCTGGGGAATCCCCTAAACACATGAAGGAAACATGTCTGCTCTCCAGCCAGATGGCAAAAGATGTGAAACTCCTGGGCTCTTTGAACAAAATCATTTTTTAAAGACCGTCTATGGCTCAGCCGAGAGGCAGCCAGTCGGGACTGAGTGGCCTCCACACAGACCCATTCTAGGGAAGCTGCCTTCTTACACCACATCTAATTAAGCTACACAAGCTTCCATCTGGCCGGTCGGGACAGGCTTTTCAAATTTGCCCCAAGTGCTTTTGCTGTCCTCGTTTGACCCCTACAGGGGTGTAGCCTCTTACTAGACTGCTTAGGAAGAGTGTCTCATCGCCTACAGCCATTGTTTCCCCATCCCGTGCCTATCCTGAAACAACAGGAATGGAGAGCAGGGATGAAGAATATTTGGGGGCACCTGAATGAGCTGCTGTAAACGTACAGCTCCTGACACGTGTCCAGGGCAGGTGGGGCACACAGGAAGTCTCCAGCCAGCTTCCAAGGACCAGGTTTCAGCCTCGGCCAAGGAAGACTGGGCCCTCTCCCTACGGCAGTGATCCTTCCCTGACACTGTGCCTTCAGTCCCAGAATAGCAGAGAACGTTTGGGAAATTCACACTCCAAAAATATTTCCTTTTTTGTCATGTAGGCAAGATAACACAGGAGTGACAGTGGGTTACTAAGAATGCGGTTCCTTCATTATGTAACACAGACAAAAATAAAAAGTGTTCTGGGCCAAAAATAGGGCTGAGAAGGAAGAATGAGAATAAATAGCACCGAGAAGTCATTATTTACTCAAGCTGTCAAATGGCTGAAGAACTTAAGGAAAGTTTTGGTCTGTGTCCCATCACTTGTTAATCAGGTCTGACCAGCCCCTGGAGGGAGCCGAAGGGTAAGGAGCGCCAGCGCTCACTCTCCTTCCCCGTGGTCAGCAAACTGGCAAGACTGAGGATTCCTGGATGCTGTATGTAATGGACATTTCCTTATAGACATCGCCCCACCATGGGTCACATAACAGAAAGGGGTGGATCTCACTGGAGTGTGGACAGAGCAGATCTCTTGAGGGGACTGGCTACGTTTGCAGGTGACTGTGCTGGGGCTGATGACGCACCATGAATCCGAGCAGTTGGTCCCTCCGGTCAAAGCTGGGCGTCCAGGACACATCCACCTTCACTTACCACCTCCCGTGCTCCACCAAGTCCTGGCTGTGTCACTTGCCTACTCTCTCACACCCTCACCAGCACCGCAACTCCAAGGCCACTGCAGTCCCCTGCGGGGATCACTGTGGCTCCTAAGAGTGTGTGTCTAGTTGTCTCCCTCCTTCTCTACTGCAAATTTTTCCAGCTCCTCCACTGCCACTGGACAAGGTCCAAGTTCCTACATGAGGAGGGGAAGCTACCGAACAGACTACCGCTTCCTCTGCTACCTTGCCTCTCTCTTCTCATTCTCCTGTGGACACACCAGACACTCTACAGGCCTCTGCAGACTAGCCCCACTGCCTGGAACGTGCCTCAACTATTCCCAACTTCCCACTCCAGCCCTGTGCCTAGACAGAGTCTACTTGGCTTGTTAAATATAGTTTTCTCCATGGAGCCTGTGACCCAAGGAGGGAAAAAGGGATCAAAAGAAATCAGTTCAATTGATGAGACAGTCGGGAGATTCAAAGTCACTCTTGCTATTACAAGGCTTTTTGGGCAGTCATCTCTATGAACCCTGGCTGGGCAGGTGTGTCCTCACATTAAACAACGGCTAACCATTCATTCACCCACAGCCCTACCACTTCATAGTACAGTTCCCTTAAATAGCTGGTCTTCATTAAGCAACACCCTGTACCATGCTGGACATTTTTAAGATAGTATCTTAACTTTGTTACAATGTGTTGGATACTTACTTTTGTCTCCATTTGGAAGACTTTACCTACCTGCCCAGTGTCTTGCCGTTGATAAAGCAGCAGAGATTGAAAGCCATCCGTCTGGAGGTAGAGTAATGCTTTTACACATCAGTCTCTATGGCCTACTACTGAATGGATGGGCATCTGTCCGTCTGGATGGCTTCCAAATGATACTTTTATGTGTTGAACTCTGACCCCTGTTCCCTTCCAAAAAGAAAGTCATGTTGAAGTCCTAAACTCCTAATAACTCAGAATGTGATGTCTGGAAACAGGGCCATTGTAGATGTAGGAAGCTCAGATGAGGTTATACTGGTGTCATAGGAATAGACAGACACCCAGGAGAGAAGCCATGTGACAACAGGAGCCCAGACTGAAGCTCTGTAGCTACAAGCAAAGAAGTAGCAGGGCCTCCCGGCAACCACCAGAAGCAAGGGAAAGGCGGGGAAGGATCCTGTCCAGCAGGTTTCAGAGGAAGTGTGGCCCTGCCAGCACCTTGAGGGCCTTCACACAATCCATTTCTGCCATTTTTAAGCCATGTGGTCTATGGTACTTTGTTACAGAAGTCTTAAAAAAAACAAGGCTAAAAAGTTCTAGAAAACAAGAACTAATTCTGTTCTTTCCTGGGGAATACTTTCTATCACAGGCTTCGGTACTGCAGATAGTCAACTCACCAGCTTTGAACCCAACTAGCAGCTCCTCGAGTGTGAGCCTGCCCAGCCTGCACACATCTCCTCACAGGCCATTCATCCACCTTATTCTGGGACAAGATGAAGACAAACCTGCAAACTTAAATAAAGAATATTCTATCATGGTTTTGCCTTTAAAAATCTAGCTTTTTTTCAACCAGAGAGGGAGGAACGTAGTTTCCTTAGAGAGGCTCATTTGGTTGGAAAGTGGCAGGGGGATTTGTGCCTCTGAGCGCACACCGAGGTCGCTGCCAGAGACCCCTGCTGTCAAGAAGGGCCACACAGTGGGGACAAAGGGACTGCTCCCCAGAGACCAATCAGATTGGGCCACACTCCTGTGTTCTCTGACCAGGGGCCAAGCGGGGGCCTTCTGTGCAGCCACCTTCCTCGGCTGACAAGCTCACCCCTGGAATGCTCCCTGCAATAGAGGAGACTGCTCATCTGAGGGAGGTTTATTCATGACCACCCACCAGACACAAGCTGCCACAGGAAAAACTGCTGGCAAAGAAGGCATGCTACTAGGAACTAGCTTTATTCTAGATAAAGAATCAGATTTCAAGAATTAGCCAAGCCCATTTATCTAGGCTGATGCCGTGCTCCACTTCCTGGAGCTAGAGAAAGGCCAGCGGCAGTCATCCAGCATCCAGGAGCTCATATGCTGAAATATTCTGGCTTCAGAGTGCGCAAGAGCTAAAAACTGGAGTCCAGATGATTCAAGTACATCAGTGCCCCCCCCACCCCCACCCCCGCCACTTGCATTCATTCACTGGCACTCATTCATTCAGCGTTTGTTGAGTGCCAAGCCCTATCCTTTCGCCTGCCTGCTCAGAAGGGAGCTGGCAGCAAGGGTGGGGCGGGGGATAGGGTCACAGTTGGCTTCAAACAGTGGCTTCATGCTCTCACCCTCTACTGTACCCTACATGAGGCCCCTGGCCTCCAATTCCTGGCAAGGAACGTGCCCAGCGGCCACAGCCCCATCTGGCTTGGGCAGAAGTGGGGAGTGCACCCATCCTCCCTCCAGCCAGGCACTTCCCTGCTCTTTCCCAGGAAGAACACCTCCACAGGTAGGCAGCCGGCACTCCGAGCTTGCGTCTTATTCCACGTCTCAGTGGCATTTGACAGTGTTGATCAACTCCTACCTCCTTCGAATGTTTTATTTCCTAGCTTCTGGAATATCACACTCATGGTTTTTCTTTCAACCTCAGCGGCTGCTCCTTCTTAGTCTCCTCTGGCAGTACTCCTCCACTTCCTGATCTCGGGTTCAGTCTCCAGACCTTTCTTCGCATTGTACTCACCCCACGGGGCTCTCATACAGTCTGACCTCACTGCACAAGTTCTAACCTCTTCCTTAAACCCCAAATTCACATAATCTCTTGGGTATTTTGTTATTTTTGCTGTGAAACAAACTGTCCCTGGAACTGACTTTAAAATAAAAACATTATCGCACACCGTTTCTGAGGGTCAGCGGTGCAGGCGCAGTGAGCCAGGTACATCTGGGTCTCAGATCGCAGGAGGGCGCGGTCTTCTGAGACTGAGGAGAATCCCCTTGCAATGTCACTCACATGGCTGTCAGCAGGCATCCTCACTTCCTCACCATGTGGGCCTCTCCTGAGGTTGGTTGTGGCATGGAAGCTGACTTCCCCCAGAGCAAGCAACAAGAGGGACAGAGAGACACACGAGAACATGTAGCTAAAAAGGAAGCTACAACATCCTTTATAACCTAATCTTGGACGTGCCTTACCAACACTTTCTCCATTTCACTGGTCAAAATGTGGAGGCTGGCTACACCACAGGTATCTAAATGCTATTTCAAAATTAATATATCCTAACTCAGAATCTTAGATCACCCCCCAAAATGCTCTTCCCTCAATCTTCTGCATCTCAGTAAATGACAGCATTATTCACTCAGTTACTCAGGTCCCAAACCTTCAAATTGTCCTGGACTTACTCATACCCTCAGGGATTCTATCAGAAAATTCTGTGCGTTGTTTCCAAATATACACCATACTTGTGCCCCTGCCTCTCGGTGTCCACACTGCAGCAAGAGCGCAAATTCTATAAATGTAAAATCACGATACTCCCCTTTTCAATATTCTCCACCGGCTTCCCTTTTGATCAAGAAACAAACCCAAACTCCCAATGCTTTATGTAACTTGGTCCCTGTGCATTTGCCCAACTTTCTTTCCTCTGCTCTCTTCCCTTCACTCACTTTAACCACACTGGCAATTTTTCTGTCTTCAACCTAATCATGTTTACTCCCACCTCAGGGCTTTTGTTACATTTGCTATTCTCTGTTTGGAACTATCTCCCAGGTTCTCACAAGCCGGTTCACTTACTTCCTTCATGTCTCTGTTCAATGTCACCATCTCACAGGCGTTCCCTTACCAACTGTCTAAAAACACTCTGCTTCCCCTAAGATAATTTGTTTATACTTGGGGTCCCTAAATGTAATATCCATGGGGGTCTTTTATCTGTCTTCTTCATTGCTATATCCCCACTCCCAGGACAGTAAGTACCCAGCACATAGCTGGCACTCAATAAACATTTGATGGACTAATGAATGAAATACAAACAGAAATGCTTTAAAAATCTAATTATTATCTGCTATAGGAATATATAGATGTGGGAGGGTCCCAGAGTGAGGACCCTTCATATTGGTCCACAAGCATTCATCAGGCTCTTACAGCACATTACAAAGCACAGAGGAGGATAAAAAACTACTGATATAACTGCTACTTTTCCAATTTAGTACAAGACCCAGGACGTGTATATACTTTCATATCCTCTCCAATCTGTTTGCCCTGCTACAGTGTGGTCTGAAATCCACCTTACTTAAAACTCTTCCATGACTTACTGTCCTGAAGATAAGGTCCAAACTTGTGGCTGTGCTTACACAGAACTCAATCCCATGTCAGGTTACCACGACATCTTCACTTCTTGCCTCTTAATACTCTGGGCATCACACTCCTGGCAGACTGAAAGTTGGCCATTCTCCAAAGATGGGTTTTTTTATGTCTCTGAGTTTCTGCCCATTCTGTTTTCTCTACCTGTAACATTCTTCCCATCCCCTGTAGCATCCAGTCACTTGTACTGTGTAACAAACCACCCAACTCTCTGCATCAGGTTCTTTGCATGTCTCAGGGTTCCCAGAGGAAGAGAAGGCAAGCCCCAAGGTGTAAGTACTTTTCAAGTCTCTGCCGTGTCACACTTGCTAATACCAAAGAATGACCAAAGAATGTCATGGCTAAGTCCAGACTGAAAGACAAGGAATGTCCAAACATACATACAAAGTAAACTCTATTTCAGGGGAGCAGTGGCAAAATCACAATAAACTATTGTTAAGTGTACATACAGGATGTAGTTCTCCTTTGCAAGAAATTTAACCATATTTCCTCACCTCTTTATCATCCTCTATCATCTTCTGGTCTCAATCTAGAAATTACCTCTAGAAAGATTTTCCTGATCCCTAAAGCCTGAGTGAAAAACCTGTCATAACACCTTATTAGTGCATGTACTACTCTATTGACTATTATTGCATATATTAGTCTCTGTTGCCACTGAATGAATGAATGAACGAATTTCTATGATACATGTCAGACCTCCAATTCATATAAATGAGCTGCTTGTTCTCTCCATTTTATGGCAATGTAACATCCACCTTTGCTACCAGCCAAGAAGGTCACTGAAAAGGAGGGAGTGTGTTCTGGTGTCTATTTTATCTTTACTGCCTAGTACAGTACTTGATACGAATTAGTTACTTAAAAGTCTATCTGTGAAATAAACAGACACATAACTATAATAAAAGTAAAGGGGGGTAACTGACAATAAAAAAGAAGGTACAAAGCATGTTCTTGAAACTTCTTTAAGATTCCGCAGGCTGCAAATATTTAGTGAGACAGCATAAAACTAACTGAAATAAGAATAAAGTGCCCATCAGAGGAGAGAAAAGAAAAGTAGCCAGAGAAAGCAAGATTTTCCTTTTTATTAGACTTGCAATGCCATTTTAAAGTCCAACCTCTTTGAAAAATGTTTCTTTACTATTAACTTCCTCATTGGAAAGCAGACAAACCCTGTCCTTGAAAGCTATATTTTCTACTTGGTATGGTGCTCAGTCCTCAGGCCTGCATCGGTATGGTTTACCAGCTGCAATCGAGTCCAGCATCTCAGAGAAAAGCACTGTGAAGGCTGAGAGGAAACCAACCCAGGCATCCCCTACTTCATATATAGATATATACATATATATGTGCATATATACATATATATGTACACACACATTTTTTTTTTTACAAAAATAATGTAATAGTTTACACAGCTCTATTTAATTCTTTAAATTACATAGGCAAGGTCTATGCTTCAGTATAACCATTTTTTGTTTTGGATTAAAATGGGAATTTTAGGCCTAAAAATAGATTTCAGATTACTGAACAGAGGCCATACAGCAACACAGACTTAATAAATCTTGATCACTACATAACTAGAAATTATGTTGCTTGTTATCTTTATGCTGGGTGCTATATACATCCCAACTGATTATTTTCATTTTATCTAGAACACAAAAGCAAAATAGTTCACTGAAATAATCTTCTATTCATTACATTAGCATATACACCAAATTATACTAACTGCATGATAACCTCTATGTTCCAAAGCTATATTTGTAGCATGTGCTCATCTCTACTCCATTAAATATAGTATCCAGCCAGCAATTACCAAAAAAAAAAAAAAAAAAAAAGGAATGCATGCTGCCAGAAGAGAACAGTTTGCAGGTTAATATCTCACTGTCAACCAAAAACAAAACACGTAAGAGAAACAAACCTTATAAGACAGATATAAAACTAATTTGCAGTGACATTCAATATATAGTTTTATCAGAAGGAATACATTTAGGTCACAGTTATATGGAAAAACACAAATTATGTGAAATTCTAGGCTTTCTCCTAGAACATTCAAAATGCTCATCAAAAGTTAATACAATAAGGATAGCCACTAGATGATTGAATAAACAGAATTTCATTTAGTATTTCAAAAACACAGATTCTGAGGAAAAAAGCTACCACCAAAATATCCAGAAATCTGAATTAACAGATACTTTGTTTTGCATACTTGATATAACAAATACAAGTGTGTTTACACAGACTAAAAATGCAAGGTGATAGCCTAGGGGGCAGTCACAGGAAAGAATAAATGAGCACAATCCCACTGGAGTACAGAGAGCGCCTGCTGTTTTTCTGGTCCCTGTACATACCCCTACCCGCTACCCCTATCCCCGTTCAAACAAGGTCCATCTCTTTGGGGAACAAATCTTTTCAAAGCTCAGGCCCATTCTCTCTGCCCAAATCAAGATACAACACAGCCCAAGCATGATGCTGGACGGTCTTTCAGATGCTGGTATGATTCCTGATCATGGACTGGACAGGTCCTCTTCATGGTCTCTCAAATTTTGACTGGCACAAACTCTTCCCACAGAAGGGATCAGCACAGTCTCTGAAGCCATAAATAAGGTGGCTCCAGAAGAATTAGAAGAAGGAGGTATCTGATGAAAAAGCACCTGCAAGTCTGAAATCCTCTTTGGTGAGAACACTATACATGCGCTGAGGCAGAGCTCGGGAGTACGGGGCTGGGCGTGGCACAGTAGTGCGCAAAATGAGTTCCCGGCCAGCAGGAGGTGGGAAGTCTGACACCGAGTTCTGCCTTCTCTCTTCTGGACAGCTCATTCTCTTCAGTTCCTCCTCCGGTGGAGCCATGGCTGCAGCCTTGAACAGAATCAAATGCTAAATTCAAGAGCAAGTCCAATGCTAAATTTAGATTATTTTGAAGGACAGATGAACAAACATGATAAATACATAAAAGATGTTTTACATTACTCAGTAATGCAGTCAGCCATGTTATGATTACTCAAAAACCAACACAGAAAAAGCAAGAAGCTTGAAAACAATGCAAGAACAGCCAGATATTACAAATAAACTGGTGACAGAGACAAAAGAGATAATGAGTGCCAGGCAATCTGCTCTGAAAAGTGAGGGCCATATTCCAACATCTGATTAAGAGGGAAAATGTAGCACTGGTTTCTACATGTTTCTTCCAGCAACAACCCAAGTTCAAGTCTGATGTCCTCAGTCGAGTAAGGAGCTGCTTCTCCCCAGAGTCTGGAAAGATGGTTTTTATCTCCATTCTTTCATTTCTTTCTTTTTAAGATTCATTTGCCAAATTAAAACTGGGGACACTGGTTTTATTTGCTGGGTGGCTAAGGTGATAGAGAAATGATAGAGATTCATGTAATGTAGCAATGGCCAAAAAGAGAAGTTCTCAATATTAAAGCCATCTAGCTTTCCATTAAAATTAAATTAAAAAACTCAATTAGAGTTTTAATTTTGATCACTATACTTCTTTCATTCTCTGATTACTAAATTTCCTTCACAATACCATCGATTTAGGAAAAAAATATTGTTTTGGCAATGGAAATATGAAATCATGTTATACTAAACATCAGCATGAAAGGTATGCCAAATCCAGACTGTTAAAGATGCGGTTAGTCTTAATGACCTTATGAAGTTAGAGGAATGGGAAGGAACGAGGGACTATGAGGGACAAAGGCTATTTTGTTACCTCATCAGAAGATTCAGTCAGCTTGAGAAAGGGTGAGAAAAGAAACAGTGATGAAAAGGAAACAAGCAAGATGGTTTAAAAAGAGCTAGACAAGAGATTTCAAGATCATTTCAGAGACAGCATGCGCTAC
The DNA here is from genome assembly GCA_017311185.1 of Proteles cristata cristata. Lineage (NCBI taxonomy): Eukaryota > Metazoa > Chordata > Mammalia > Carnivora > Hyaenidae > Proteles > Proteles cristata. The sequence continues at coordinate 1,577,264 of JAESUZ010002383.1, forward strand.
ATTAAGGAACATGATCCTATCAAAAGAATATCAAGACAAACACATACCACATAGAACACACCTAGCTCTTAAATTAAGCAGACATATCCCACTTCTCATGCATCTGATGGTTCAACAGGCAATGTACAGTGTCATTTAATGGACAAAATTGATAAAACTGAAACACAATCCAATCTGTGGTTTATTTGTTGAATTCCAGTGGAATACACCACTGATATATTTAATCATAATGAAGTTTAATAAACTTTAATAAAGTTCATAATTTTAAGCAAAAAGCTCTAAATATGTAAAGCTGCTGTATGCTACACAAAATCCTCAGTGAAATTTCATAACTTTTTTTAATCTTGACTTATTAAAATTGATATAAAGTGTCAGTTGATAATGAGAAGTTACATCAATAAACTTTAACGGTTTACAGCCAGACATTTAAGGTCTGAGTTCAAAAATGTACCAATCAGGTGCTTGTTATATGGACTATAGTCTGCCAACTCCTGAAAACCATTCCCTACAAGGTCTGAAAGTTTGAAATGTTTTACAATCACAATTGTACAACTGGGAAAAATGTGCAATTTTAGTATCCCTTAAAGGCAATTAGCTATACAAGGCCATTGAAAGGATGAGACACCACTATATTTACTGATGTAATAAGATAATTAAGGGAAAAACAAGAATAACAAAGTAAAATACATAAAAATATATACTGGTTTTGTAAAATATACATGTATTTATATATACTACAGGTCAAATGTTGACAGTGATCATCAGTAGGTAGAAAGATTAATGTCATTAATTCTTTCTTTAAAATTTTCAGTGTTATCCAAATTTTTACAATTGACCTTTACTAACTTTCTAGGGAAGAAACAATTTCCATTTTGCAGAAAATAATTTAGCTTAACTATTCAAAACAAGGAATAGTCTCAGCATTAAAACTAAAAATACTTTGGATTTTAAATCCTCTTAATAAACAAGTTTGTAAAAGGGAGGACAGAGGAAAGAATTTCTGCAACAGGAGAAAAATTCATATTGGTGGTGACAGGAAATGGAGTTATTAGCTTCTGGCTAGTGAGTTGGTAAAGGATATAGGATGCAAAACAAACTTGTTTCCTGGTTTCATGGCAGAGACAAAACAAATCAAAGTAAGCATCTACTGTTTTCTAGAACTCTATAAGGAAATTAAGTATTTGGTTTTTAACTTGAAATCTTAAAATTAGGGAGCAATCTCGTAAATAATCATAGGTTTCACTTCCTGCTAAAAATTCAGGTCAGTACATTTGGCTATGAAATTGACTATATTAACTAGAAATAATCCAGACGGACTCAAAGGAGATTACACAGCTTTTATATCATATGTAAACTCATGAAAATTCTTTTTATTTGATTCTGAGAATGACACTTTCATAAGTGGGTCATTCTAGAGTCATCACAGTTCCAGGCAAAGGGCACCCTTTACTTACATACCTTCCTTGACTTACAATCAGGTTACATCCCAATAAACCCATCCTAAATTGAAAATATCCTAAATTGGGGGCACCTGAGTGGCTCAGTTGGTTACTTGTCCAACTCCTGATTCCATCTCAGGTCCTGATCTCATGGTTTGTGGGTCTGGGCCCCACATCAGGCTCTGCACTGATGGTGTGGAGCCAGATTGGGATTCTCTGTCTCCCTCTTTCTCTGTCCCCATCCCTGCTCACACTCTCACTCACTCCCCCTCTCTCTCTCAAAAGGAAATAAACATTAAAAAAAGAAAGAAAAAGAAAATATCCTAAGTTGAGAAAACATTTACTACACCTATCCTACCAAACATTGTAACTCAGCCTACCCTACCTTACCCAAGCTCAGAACACTCACATAAAGCCTACAGTTGGGCAAAAATCATCTCACAAAAAGCCTATTTTATAATGAAGTGCTGACTACATCGTGTAATTTATTAAAGTATTGTATTGAAAGTGAGAACGGAACAGATGTCTGAGTACAGTAGTTGCAGATAAGTATATCAACTCTTTGCCCTCATGACCATGTGACAGCGGAGACCTGCCACTGCCCTGGTGGCATATACTGCTAGCCCGAAAAAAGACCAAAACTCAAAATATGGTTTCTACTGAATACATATTTTTTTCTCACCATCATAAAGTCAAATACTGTAAGTTATATCATCGTTAAGTCAGGGGCTATCCACAGCACACTCTATAAAATTTTTATCACCATCTTTAATATTAATGAGCCCTGACATGAAAATCATCTTAACCATCATCAGTACAGAGTTATCCAGAAAGTATAACTAGCATTACCTTCGTAAAAATTATAATTTTAATAGTTTCAGAACGTCAGAAAGTACTACATAACTTTTGAACCTTGACTCTCGTAGCGGAGGTAATAGCAAAGAAAATTTTTCCAACTGGGCTCTCTTTCTGTGTCCTGGAACCTGTTTCCAAAGCCCTAAATATCTGAAATCTCGCTCTTCCTTAGATCGATTTACTAGGACAGAAACAGATATACTAACCTCACAAGCAAAACTGAATCCATCTGGAGTACATGGGTTTTAAAATTGGTCATAATGAACTCCATCTTAATTTGAAAGTGTGCAACATTTTTTCTTATTGTACTGCACTGGCCATTGCTAACGGAGTCCTACTAGTTTCTATAACAATCGATTCCAGACTCTTCTAACTTCTGAAATTTATGTCCTAAAATATACTTATAATTATACTTTAATATGTAGGAAAGCAAATGGATTTCAAAGACTCAGAAGTCACCACTGAGTGTCTTTGTTTTTGTACTGTTTGAACCCAACGCCGAGACTTATACTCAGCAGCTGTATTATCAGCCATGTGTGGGAATCAAAATAGCATCTCACTGAGTAGAGGTCTGGGGACATCATGACACAGTCAATAAGGAAATTCACATACCCTCTGAGCATTCACAAACAGCTTGTGAATGATTTTGCCAGCATGTCCTCTTCCTGCGCCCACAACTAACACTTCAGGCTGCTCCAAAAGGCAACTCACAAACCTAGGGGAGAGAGGTAATTAAAGGACAGAAAGTGAGCTAATCAGTTCACACTGTGTCAGTCCTCCCAGATTAACATTGTGGACAAACTCACAAATTGACACTGGCTAAACCCGCCAAAGCTAGAGTAGAACTTCTCTAAGAGAACAGAGTCACATTTGGAATTAAAATAGACTGAAATGGCACTCTTACTGCCTTTCAGTTGTTTTCAAAGAATTTTTAAAATCTCATCTTGTCAAAGGGTAAAAAGAAATATTCAGTCTATGTCTTTGAGATTAGAAGTTTCGAAAATACTACAGTAAATAAAAGGTTCAAACAGTATTTTTAGACAACAAAAACCCAGTTATATGTATACAGCAAAGCAATGACCCACATTTCTCATTTTTGTTCTTTTAAGGTGTGTGTGTCTGTGTGTGTGTGCACGCGTGTGTGCACACACGCACGTGCACACACTTAAAAGATACATTTTGCTAGGCAAAATCTCAATTGTGCCATTAGGTGCTGGAAACATTGCACCTCCACATACATCACATATAACGTATTTAGCTCTGAAGCTATCATAGTGCCTGCACCACTAATTCATACTGCTATTTTAGAAATGATTCCCTTGATTATGGGGCGCCTGGGTGGCTTAGTCGGTTAAGCGTCCGACTTTCGCTTGGGTCATGATCTCGCGGTTCGTGGGTTCGAGCCCCGCATCGGGCTCTGTGCTGACTGCCAGCTCGGAGCCTGGAGCCTGTTCAGTCTGTGACTCCCTCTCTCTCTGACCCTCCCCTGCTCACGCTGTCTCTCTCTCTCTCTCTCCTAGAAATAAATAAAAATATTAAAAAAAAAAAAAAAAAAAAAGAAATGATTCCCTTGATTAGCATTTATTCTTCTCATTTACAAGGAAGGAATTTTCAAGAGCAAAGACGACTAAGACAAAATTTCACCAAACAGAAGGTATAAAATTCTAACAAGAACTTGTTAAGAGCTATAGCACATGTCTTGTCATGTAATACTATTTAGGATCAATAATGCCACTTCATTTCTCAAAAGGCTGATGAAGACTTTAAAATTATGATAAATTCAAGTTGCTGAAGTAGCTAATTTGGAAACACTTTATAACATATTAAAACAACATTTTTCTTTCAAGTACCACAAACAAAAATGGACAGGGACTCATACTAACAGGTAACGGTGCCAAGTCTCTCTCAGGAGGAGGAAATGACTGACCTGGTCATCTGTATCATCCTGGAGAGGCCATCTGGTCACTCTTTTAAAACATGTTCACAAGGTACACAGGATATGCACCTTTGCTATCAAAAACCTTGTTTAAAGTCAGATAAATAACTAGAAATATTGGGCAGAAGTACAATTTCAGAACACCTCAGACTGTGGTTAAAGAAGAGCGAAAGCCGAAAGCAAAGTTCTGGGGCACTGCAAGTAATAAAGAGTAACTAGCTCTTCCACAGGCAACTGCAGGCACATCTCCAAGAGCAAACAAGGACATTCCTAGAAAAAAGGATCTGGTAGACTCATTTCTAAGGGTGGAAGGAATGAAATCACCCAGAAATACAGGTGAGGTCAAATTCTTTGATAATTAAATATTTCTCTGTCTCTAGCTGATGCTTGCTACAAATAACATAAGGGTACAACAAAAGAATCTCAGCATTGTATCGAAATTTTCTAAAGAGAATGGTGGTTTTTCCTACTGCAGATAAAAGTTACTCAACTATCAATTACCTTTCAAGGTCTTCCTTTTCCTCCTCTTGTTCACATTTCTCAGTTCCAAACTTGGCTTTCAGTGAGCGGGCTCTGGCAATTATAGCTTCTACATTAGTAATTTGATGGATGATTTCCTAACAGTGGAAAAGGGAGAGACATACATTAGAGAGCAGCAAAAAAAGCAGCCTTTAAAAAATGAGATCTTTAAAATAATCAATGCCAAGTGGAGACCACTTGGCGAGATCCCAACACTACAGCAAACTTACTTCCAATTTCTTATCTTCTGGATTGGGGAAGTGCAAAACTTTACTGGAATGAGTTATTATCTGCTTTATAATCTTCTTGACTGAAGAAATGTTTTCCAGATTTTCTGTTTTGAAAAAGATCAAAGCCATCATTAAGTCAGTCAGGCAAAATTTACTTTCATTTTGGAAATGAACTAATGACTAATGAAATAAGACATTTACCTTCTTCCTTTACCTTGAGTACAGCTGCATGAATTACACAAGGTAACAGGTGCCGAGCAAGGTCTGCAGGTTTCTGTACTGCCAGATAGTGCAGCACCTGAAGGAGGCACGATGTTACATAAATGATCAATGCAGCCGTCAAAGAATAAAGTAGCCATTTATGAAAGAAAAAAAAAAAAATCCTCTGCACCAGGGAGCTCTCTTAGTACCTTGCTGTACTCATCCAGATAAGTAGCCACTACCCACAATGGTAAGAATAAGGTCACTGAAAACAATTCAGGACTTCAGTCTTTAACACTGGTGTATATTCCCACATTTTTTTTTCTGGCTTACATATGTAATACATGCAAATAAGGAAAATACAAAGAAAATAAAAACCATCTGTAAGTTATACCACCTAGAGGTAACAACTGTTAATGGTGTAGCATTTTTATTCGAGGATTTTTTAAGACACTGAATATATATATTAGGTGAACTAAGTATGTAAAATACTGTTCTGTAGCCTGCTTTTCTCACTTATGATTTCTAAACACTGAAAGAGACCTTCCACTAATTTGTTTGCTTGTTGTTTTGATTTACTGTTTTTTTCTGAAATGGAAACTGTTTTTATTATTTTTCAGATTAAAAAAAGTACAGAGATGGGGCTGCTGGGTGGTTGAGTCAGTTGAGCATCCAATTCTTTTTTTTTTAATTTTTTTTTTAATGTTTTATTTATTTCTAGCAGAGAGAGAGAGACAGCATGAGCAGGGGAAGGTCAGAAAGAGAGGGAGTCACAGACTCTGAAACAGGCTACAGGCTCTGAGCTGGCAGCCAGCACAGAGCCCGACGTGGGGCTCGAACCCACGAACCGCGAGATCATGACCTAAGCGAAAGTCAGACGCTTAACCGACTAAGCCACCCAGGCGCCCTTTTTTTTTTTTTAATGTTTTATTTATTTCTGAGAGAGAGACAGCATGAGCAGGGGAGGGTCAGAGAGAGAGGGAGACACACAATCTGAAACAGGCTCCAGGCTCTGAGCTAGCTGTCAGCACAGAGCCCGACGCAGGGCTCGAACCCACGAGAACTGTGTGAGATCTTGACCTGAGCTGAAGTCGGAAGCTTAACCGACAGAGCCACCCAGGCGCCCCGAGCATCCAATTCTTGATTTCAGCTCAAGTCATGATCCCAGGGTTGTTGGATCAAGCCTCACATCAGGCTCGGCACTGAGTGTGGAGCCTGCTTAAGATTCTGTCTGTCTCTCTTCTTCCCTTTGCCCCTCTCCCCTGCTCATGCGTGCTCTCTTAAAAAATAAAAATTTAAAAATAAATAAATCCAGAGAAGTTATGTGTAACACATGGACCCTACCTTTATGCTCCTTATTCAACAGCAGTAAAGATAAAAGAAATATAATCTCATATGTGAGCAAGGATGATAAATGCTCACAGATTTCAGAAATAAATACAGAGAAGTATAATGTAAAAGTTCTCTAGAAATCCTATTTCCTAAGGAGCAACCCATTTTTGTGTTTATCTTCTTAGACTCATTTCTATTTCCATTTAAACACAAAGATATAGATGTATATGCAATTTCTTAACAAAAAACTGTAATACACATACTATTTTAGAACCTGTTTTGCTCATTTAATGACTTATAACCTTTATTTTTTGGCTTGGAGAGTTTTCTGTGGTTTGAAAATTCTTTTAATTAAGAAACACACATACAAGTATTTATAAATAGTTTACAAGACACTATTTAGAAGAACAGTTTAGAATGAACCCTTGTTTACACATCAACCAGTTTAAGACATAGTGTCACTACCACTTTCCAAGTCCCTGTGTGCCTCCCTGATCAAGAGTTCCGCCCTCATGGACCTCACCCGCAACAAGTAACACAATTTTTTCACATAGCTGTGCAGCCCTAAACAATGCACTGTTTATTTGGTCTGGTTTTAATCTTTATATAAATGCAATGTTTCTGGTTACATCCCTCAGTGACTTGTTCTTTACTCGGCATTCTTTTTGAGCATGCATATGTTGATACATGCTGTAGTTTATTCATTTTCAGCTGTATTAAAATTTTCCTCCACTGACAGGTGCCTGGGTAGCTCAGTCAGTTAAGCTTCTAACTCTTAGTTTTGGCTCAGGTTATGATATCGTGGCTTCGTGAGTTCAGCCCCACATCAGGCTCTGCACAGGCGTGAGCAAGGAGCCTGGTTGAGATATTCTCTCCTCTCTCTGCTCCTCCCTGACTCATGCTGTCTCTCTCTCGAAATAAATAAACTTTAAAAAATAAATAAAATATTCCTCCACTGATACAGTTCTCCACCCCACCCCCCTGACAAATTTTTGGCTATTACAAATAAGGTTCCTGTTATGTTATTGGGTATGTTTCCTGGTACACATTTCTTGAAGAATGTGTACCTAGAGGAATTTCTTGAAGGTGTATACCTAAAAGCAAAGTTAGGGTATGTAGAAGACAACAACAACTGACTGTATTTTTATATTGAAGTCATATTCCAAATTATTTTACAACTGTTTCAAAAGATTTACATCCTAATCTAAAGTAGTAATAGTTCCCATTGTTGTACATCTTAACACTTACTATTCAACCTTGGTTTTCCTTAACTACGTAGCAAAATGATTTTGCAAGAATACAAAATACATGCGTGTATACATATATATATATACATATATATATATATATATATATATGTATATATATATACTACATGTATCTCTCTCCTCTGTGAATATAATATGTACACAAATTTTTTCCTGAATAATCTGAGAGCCAGTTACATACATCATGTCCCTTTATCTCCAAATATCTATTTACCAAAATTAAGAATGTTTTTATATAATCAAAATATAAACTATTATGATTATATAAACTACCTTTAACACTAATCAAATATTTTTTTTTTAATTTATTTCTAGGAGAGAGAGAGAGAGACAGCGTGAACAGGGGAGGGTCAGAGAGAGTGGGAGTCACAGACTGAAACAGGCTCCAGGCTCCGAGCTGGCAGTCAGCACAGAGCCCGATGCGGGGCTCGAACCCACGAACCGTGAGATCATGACCCAAGCGAAAGTCGGACGCTCAACCGACTAAGCCACCCAGGCGCCCCTCTAATCAAATATTTTTAATCTAGCCTACTATCTTTATTACAATTTTGTCAACAGACCATATGATGACTTATAACCTTTACCTACCACCATATAGGATCTAGTTGGAGATCATACATTGCCTTTAGTTGTCATATCTCATTAATCTCAAAAAATCTGAAAGTTTTCCTGTCTGTCTTTTATAACACTGACATTCTGAATACAGTACCCTCCCCTCTCATTTCTGAATAACTGAATTCCATGCTTTATTCTTATTTCCTTAGTTTAAAAAATTTTAGATATAATTTACATACCATAAAATTCGCCACTTTAAATGTACACTTCAGTGGTTTTTTAGCATACTTACAAGTTATACAACCATCACCATTATCTAATTCCAAAGCATTTTAATCACTCCAAAGAGAAATCCATTACCCCAAAGCAGTCATTCTCTCATTTCTCCCACCTCCTAGCTCCTAGTAACTAATAAATGAATTAGTTTTTTTGTCTTCATGAATTTGCCTATTCTGGTATTTCATATAAATAGAATCATGTAACATGTGGCCTTCTATTTCTGGTTTCTTTCACTTAGCATAATGTTTTTAAGGTTCATTTGTGTTACACCATATATCAGAACTTCATTCATTTTTATGGCTCAACAGTATGCTGTTGTATGAATACACCACATTTTACTTATTCATCAGCTGACAAATGAAGGTTGGTTCCTTTTTTGCTATTATGAATCATCCTGTCAATATCTGTATATTCAATTTCCTTAGTTTTTTTTAATGCTTATTTTTTTAATGTTTCTTATCTATTTCTGAGAGAGAGAGAGACAGCATGAACAGGGGAGGGGCAGAGAGAGGGAGACACATAATCTGAAACAGGCTCCAGGCTCTGAGCTGGCTGTCAGCAGAGCCTGTTGCGGGGCTCAAACCTATGAACCATGAGATCATGACCTGAGCTGAAGTTGGACGCTTAACCAACTGAGCCACCCAGGCGTCCTTCAATTTCCTGAGTTTTTATTTATGTCCTCTTCCTATTTCAGGAGCCCATCCAGCATATATTATACTTGGCAGTCAAGTTTCTAGGCTCCCCTTACATGTAACACTTTCTTAGACTTTCTTTGTGTTTATTGCCCTTGACAGTTTTAAGGAAATATAGTCAGGTATTTTTTAACAAGTGCCTCTACTCGAACTTATTTGATGTTTTCCTCATGATCAAACTGGGGCTAGGTATTTTTGGGAGAAAGATAAGAGAGGTAAAGTGCTACTTTCATCATCTATATCAATAGTACATGAAACTATCAATATGACTTATCCCTGTTGTTAACCTTGCTCATCTGGCTAAGACAGTATTTGTCAGATTTCTGCACTGTAAAGTTACTCATGTTTCTAATTTGCATACTGTACTATTTTTTTTAAATGTTTTATTTATTTCTAGGAGAGAGAGAGACAGCATGAGCAGGGGAGGGTCAGAGAGAGAAGAAGTGACAGACTCTGAAACAGGCTCCAGGCTCTGAGCTGGCAGTCAGCACAGAGCCCGACGTGGGGCTTGAAACCATGAACCGCGAGATCATGACCTAAGCGAAAGTCGGACGCTTAACCGACTAAGCCACCCAGGCGCCCTGCATACTGTACTCTTTAAAGGAAGTCACTCCACACAGCCCATGTTTATGGAGTGGGATTTATGCTCCACCTCCCTGTGGGCAGAGTCGATTTGGAGTTCTGCATTAGATTGGTCTCTTCTCACCAACTGATTTACTTACTTGTATCACTATAGACTTATGGATGTTTATTTTATACTTTTGAGTTATAGTCCAATAGTATTTTATTTTGTTGTTCAAACTGTTCCAGTACTGGCCATTAGGAAATGTTTCAGTTGATTCCTGTGTCTCTTTAATATACTCCTAGAATTGTGTATTGTGGGATTTTTTTTTTTTTTTTTTTAGCTCTTTTTAGAATAAAATGTTTCTCATTTTCGGTTTACCTAATGTTTCCTCATGATTAGATGCAAAATATGCACTCCTGAATCAGTGCCTAAATGCTGTCAGATCCTTCAGAGTATCACATCCTGGTGAAGACAATCTGCATCTGCCCCTTATTAGTGATATTAACTTTGACCATCCACTCAAGGTATTAACCCATTTGTCTACTACATAGTTATTATTTCCTTGCAATTCTGGAGTAATCTGTGGAAAGACACTTAAAAACCATGCAAGTATGATGCTCTTCATCCAAATTTCCATTCAGACATCTCATGGTAATTCTTACTTGAACCAATTAATCTTTACTAAGAATATTACTATAAAATGAAGGGTTTTCTACTCCAACATATCCTCCATATTTATCTGTTATCTGTGAGCTGAAATGCCTCCCTTCTATTTCATTTGTTTATGTGTAAATTATCAATGTGGACCCAAGCGTGCCAACTTTCTTCCAATGGTTTATAATTCGTTACCATCCTTAATTATCTGCCATTCAGCTTGTCCAGATTTTGACAGTAAGAGTTCCTTCAAGCTACCTCCTTATGAAGTACCCCTCTTTTTAAACAGTTCCTTATTTTCTGGTAACACATGATGTTCCACATTCATATTATACCTTTCTTATCCCAATTCCAATACCACCCATTTCTGTAAGGAAAGCACAGCTCCTTTTAGTGGGAAATGTTCTAGAAATCAGCATATATGTGTTCTCTGCTACTGAGATGTCACTGCTTCTAGACACCTTCAGAAGAAAGCTAGGAAATACATGCCTGTATATATGCATATATACATACCCACATACCCATCCATACTTTAGAAACCTATAGGTCCATACCAACACCTCTAATTCCAATTCCGGGCCATTGGGTCTCCCTTACTTTCCTCAATTCCATATTTGCATCTCACTTCCACAGTGAGAATTCTCGTTTCTAAAACCACCAATGGATTTAATTACTTATTTGCTCAACAATAACCCACTTAAAAGTTTTAGAACTGCTTACTCACATTCCCCCACCCCCCCCAAAAAAAAATCTAGAAAACAGAGTTTAGGATTTATCTGCAGTGCTCTCCCACCTGCCTCCAAATCTGACGGTATACAGTCAACCGTATTTTATGTGACTGATAATATATTACTTGAATTAAATTCTCCTCCCAACCCTGAGCTTGTTTCAGTGTGGTTATATTATTATTTGATCACACCTGAGTTCATCTCAGCTTGCTTTCAGTTTTAGTATTTTCCCCTCTTTCCATTCTTGTTGATTTTATTTTTGATTATAAAGGCAATTAACATTTTTCCAGAAGTCAAAGTATACAGAAAGTACACTCTTCTCTAAATATCACTCCCTCTCGTATTCCTTTTGCTATTTTCCTCCCCCTTTCAACCATTCTGGGTAACTAATTTCAGTGTTTTCAGTTTTGTGAAGATAAATTTATTTTTGTGAAGATTTTTTACACAAAATGAAGCATACTAAATATACTCATTTGTACTTCACTTTTCTCTTAAAAACATATCCTAGAAATCGTTATCAGTTAATAGATATTTTCCCCATTTAACAGCTGCACAGTCCTCAATTATGTAAATGAACCACAATTTATTCAATAAAGCTAAATCTGAGTATAAAGATAGTTTCCAGTATTTTCCCATTACAAGTAATACAGTAATGAACAACTTAGTGCATTTTTATTTTTGTACTTCTGAAAATTTTAGGGTAAATTCCTAGAAATGGGATTGCTTTTGGGTAAAAGGGTAAATGCACATGTAGATTTTATTAAATACTGCCAAATTCCCCTCCACAGGGGGTTATACCATCCTGCTTCCTGCCTCTCACCAGTAATGTTCCAAAGAGCCTGTTGCTTCAGGGCCTCAATGAGCACTTATTAAGCTTGACATGGGAGAAATGGTTATCTCAGTGAAGTTTTTAAATTTGCATTTCTCTTACTATGAATGAAGTAGAACATCTTTTGAAAGGTTTAAGGGTAATTATCTTTTGGGTGGATGAGTTATCTCCTCATCTCTTGCCCATGTTTCTACAGTATTTTTGCCCTTTGTCTGTAATACTTAACATTTCTTCCACTTTACAAATATTTCTCCCAGTTTGTCATTTGTCTTTTGACTTTTTTTTTTTTTTTGAGACAGAGAGGACAAGAGCGCAAATGAGTGAAGGAGAGGGAGAGAGAGAGAGAGAGAGAAAGGGAAGCAGATCTCACCTGAAGCGGGGCTTAAGCTCACCTGATATGCAGCTCTAAGTCACAAACAGTGAAGTACAAATGAGTATATTTAGTATGCTTCATTTTGTGTAAAAAAAATAAATCTTCACAAAAATAAATTTATCTTCACAAAACTGAAAACACTGAAATTAGTTACCCAGCATGGTTGAAAGGGGGAGGAAAACAGTCATGACCTGAGCCAAAGTCAGATGTTTAACCAACTGAGCCACCCAGGGGCCCCTTGACTTTTCTTTTTCAGTCCGTTCTTATGTATGGTTTGAGAAACAGATGTAATTTTATCTTCTGCCAAATGGTTACTCAGTTATCCCGAACGATTTATTAAAAGGTCCATCTATACCAGTGATTTGAGATGCCATTTTCATCATATACTAGATTTCTATATGTATTTACGTTTTTTTTTATTCTGTTTCATTGGGTTGTCTAGTTATGCACCATTATCACATTATTTAGTGAGGTTATGTATTATGCTTTAATATCTGTTAGAGTTAGTTGCCCTACCCCCTATTCACCTGCCTCGTAACTTTCTTTTCATTGCTCTTTCTTTTCAATCCATTCTTAGCTACTCTTGCATGCTTTTTTAAAATAACAATTCACCCATTTAAAGTGTGCAATCCAATAGTTTTAGGTATATTTGCAGAGTTGTACAACCAAAACCACAATCGATTTTAAACGTTTCCATGAACCGAAAAAGAAACCCATTAAAAGTCACTCTCCAAACCTCTGAGTCCTAAGCCTGCATGTTTATTTTCCCAAATAAATTTGAGTATCAACTTATCTGGCTCCATACTAAAGACTTTTGGTACTTTATGCATGAAATTTATAAGTTAATTTAAGTAGAATTGACTTTAATGATGTTGAGCCTTCCTAACCAAGAACAAAAGATACCTATTCACGTATGTTTTTCAGGAGTGTTTATTTTCTTTATTCATATTTCTATCATCTGGTTAAGTTTATTTCTAGGCATTTTTAGTTTTTTTTGCAGTTATAATGAAGCGAAAATGTCATTCACATCTTCAGAATGATTATTATTTGTATATATGAAGACTAACTAGATACATATTAACTTTATATTCTGCTATCTTGCTGAATTCTTTCCAATTACTTTTATCACTTTAGATTGTTCCAGGTATACTGTCATATCAGCTGCAAACAAAAAGTTCTTTCAACTCCTATGCCTCTGTTTTCTCTTTTCTAACTATATTGGCTAATGCCTCCAAAAGAATGTTAAATGGAAGTGGAGACAGTAGGCACCCTTGCCTCGTTTCTGAGCTGAGTGAGAATAATTCTAGGGTTTCCCCCAATAAGATGCTTTGTTTAGGAGTGAAGTCTACATTCATTTTTTATTTTAATAAAGTATCCATCCATCTTAATTCTGAAGTTTTTATTAGAAAGGGATATTAAATTTTAACAAAGATTTTTTTAGTACATATGAGATAATGATATACTTTCTGCTTATACTTACTAAGGAAGTTAATTCTATAAATAAATTTCAAAAAAATCACTGTTGCATTCAGTTGACATGTGTTATTATCTTAAAGTGGTAAGTCTGTTCACTTAGGATTTTGCATTCAGGGTGCCTGGGTGGCTCAGCTGGTTGAGTGTCCAACTCTTGACTTCAGTTCAGGTCATGATCTCATGGTTTTGTGAGATTGAGCCCCACATAGGGCTCAACATTGATAGCAAGGAGCCTGCTTGGAATGCTCTCTCCTGCTTTGCCCCTCCCCCTCACTCTCTCTCTAAACAAACAAACTTAAAAGGATTTGCATTCAATTTCTTAAGTACTACTAGTCTGTACTTTTTTTTAAATATATGCCTCCTTTATCAGTCTTAAGGATCAATGTCACAGACACAGTTTATGATAAAAAGATTTTGGAAAACTTCCTTCATTTGCTATGTATTGAAACAATTTAAGCAGCATAGGGACTATCTGATCTCTCAACATTTTGATGAATTCCTCTGTGAAATCGCCTACACCTGGTGTTTTTTTATGGGGTTTCTTGATAATTGTGTCTGTTTCTTCTATGGAAACTAGTCTGTCTACATTTTCTATCTTCACTGGGGTAATTTTTTTATATACTGTATTTTCCTTAAAAATCCTCCATTTCATCTTGGTTTTCAAGTTTATATGCAGAATCATATATTGTTTTTAAAATACTTCCTCTGTATCAACAGTTATCATTTTTATCACTTATTTTTTAATAGCACTTTTTATCATTTCTTATTTTGGAACACATGCTTTTCCTTTTCTTTTGTGATTAAAGCAACCAACCATTTGTCTATTTTGATTTTTTAAAATAAAACCATTTATTAATTTGATATTTTTCTGTTCTCTATTTCATCACTCTCTACTTTTATCTTTATCATTGCCTTCTGGTTTTCTTCTGGTTTTACTTTTGTTGTTCTTTCTCTAGCTTTTTGAGTTAGAAATTTATTAATTCAGTAATTTTTATTTATTTTTAAATAATCTCTACACCCAACATGGGACTTGAACCCACAACCTCAAGATCAAGAGTCTCATATTCCACTGAATGAGATGGCCAGGCACCGCTTGTATTTTCCTGACGTAGGTATTTAGGGCTATGGATTTTCCTTTCATCAATCCCTAAATCTATCTTACAGATTCAAATTTATAGTGTTTTCATTATTTTTCAGAAGTTTTAGTATTTCTCCTTTACCTAAGAATTAATATAAGGCTTTTACATTTTCAGGGAGCAGTCCTAGGTTTTTTGTTGTTTCTTTCTTTCTTTTTTTTTTTTTTTTAAAGTAGGCTCCACACCCAGCATGGAACCCAGTGTGGGGCTTGAACTCACAATCCTGAGATCAAGACCTGAGCTGAGATCAAGAGTCCGATGCTTAACCAACTAAGCCACCCAGGCACCCCTTGTTGTTGTTGCTTCACTTTTAATAACTAGTTTTATTGCAGAAATCAGATTACTGATTATATTTTCATTATGAATCCTGCTGATGTTTTCTTTTTGGTGCCCTAATATACTATCAGTTTTTCTGAATGCTGTATGTGCATGTGAAAAGAAGGTACAGTCTCTATTGCTAAGGTATAGTGTTTGGGATATATCTAAAAAAGCAGCCTTATTATGTCATTTAGATCTTTCCTTAGTTTGTATTACACAAAGAGTAATATGGTCAAAGTCCTCTGCTTTTAGTATATTTCACCCTGTTTTTTATTTCCTGTGGTTTCCTATTGTATTACAGATGGCTGTTATCTAGTATATAAACATTAACAAATGTTATATCCTCATCGTGAAATACCATTTTTAGCTTATAAATAATCTTTTAATGCTTTTCTGCTTTAATTCTACTTTATTTCATATCAGGATCATAAACCCTTTTTTAAATTATTTTCACATACCTGGTGAATATTTGTCCAGTTTACTTTCTAACCTTGTTTTGGTGTGTGTGATAAAATAAGTTTAATTATATAACCACGGGCAGAAAACTAAAGGAATAATTTGGTCATATTTTAATCATATCTCTGTTCTGTGTATTTTTAATTTTAATTAATTTTTGAAGAATAACCAACATAGAAGTGTGATAGTAGTTTAAGGTAATAATACTTCAACAATTCTATCCACTTATCAGTGATCATTACAGTAAGCACATACTCTCAATCCTTTATCTATTTCACTCATACCCCTACACACCTTCCCTCTGTTAAGCATCAGTTTGTTCTCTATTTTTAAGAGTCCATTGTTTTTCTTTTTTCTTTATTCAGTTGTCTTGTTTCTTGTGTTTCAGTGCTAAGATTTTTTGTTCTTTTTAATTTTGAGAGGGAAGGGGAGAGGGGCACAGAGAGAATTCCAAGCAGGTTCCACACCATTCAGAGCAGAGTGCAACGTAGGGCTCAAATTCACAAACTCTGAGATCATGACTTGAGCAGAAATCAAGAATTGATGCTTAACCAACTGAGCCACCCAGGTGTCCCTGTATTGTTTCTTAAATTTCACGTATGTGTGAAATCATATGGTATTTGTCTTTGACTAACTTATTTAACTTAGCATGGTATCTTCCAGGTCTATCTATCTTGCTGTAAATGGCCAGATTTTATTCTTTTTTATGGATGAGTAATATTTCATTGTAGATATATACTACATCTTCTTTAGCCATTCATCTATTAAGAGACACTTCAGTTGCTTCCAAATCTTGGATCTTGTAAATAATGCTTCAATAAACACAGGGGTGCATATATCTTTTCAAATTTGTGATTTCATTTTCTTTGGGTAAATACCCAATAGTAAAATTATTGGATCATATGTTAATCCTATTTTTAGTTTTCTGAGGAACCTCCATAGTATTTTCTGTAACAGATGCACCAATTTGCATTCCCATCGTGCATGACGGTTCCTTTCTTCACATCTTTGTCAACACTTGCTTTTTATTGCCTTTTTTATGTTAGCCATTCTGACTTTATAGCCTTTCTAAATCACTGAATCCTTTGTTAGTGGCAGACATTGGGTTTTAAAGGACTTAGTTTGTGTGTGATGTGATCATTATTATGTATGTTTCTTTATTTGGTATGTATTCTTTGCTTGATAAAATTTTTTTGCTGGTCCTTACAAAGGTCTGTATTTTTCTTTTAGTAGATATCTTTGCAGTAATACTTTTTTTGTGCCCTTAATTCCCTTTCTGTTTGCAATTTGTTCTGACATTTTAATCTATTCTACTTTATACTTTGACAGAAAGAGAGAGAGCACAAGCTGGGGAGAGGGCCACAGGGAGGGAGAGAAAATTTTAAGCAGGCTCCATACTCAGCATGGAACCCAATTTTTAAATGGTATTCTCTGATTACCACCTATTATCTAAGTCAATGATCTCATTCTAGTGCCCCCTTTTTTTGTCCCCACTTTTTGGATGCAGGCTACTATGTCCTACTATACAATTTTTACATCTTCTTCTATCTATATCCTCAGTTTTAGTTTTAGCTCTAAAATTAAATAAAATGCTCACCATGGGCCCTCTGTCCAAGTTTCTCCAGTCATATCTTGGTTGAATAAAGTTTATCCTCCTATATGTTTTTCAATAAGGAAGCAACTAGCCACATGTAGCCATTTAAAATTTCAGTTATACTATCCACATTTCAAGTGTTCATCAGAGCCATATATGGCCAGTAGCTATAATTTTGGACATCACAGCTGTAGAATGTTTCTAACTGCACAAAGTTCTATTAGGGCAGCTCTAGAAGATTCCTCAGGAAGGGTGAATATGTACAGAAATGTGTATGTAGAAAAACTCAAAGAAAATATTTTCATAGTCTTGATTATGTGGACACTTTGGTGACATATAAAATCTTTGGTTTATACTTTTGGCTTACATTTCTTGAAAATGTTGCTCCACGTTGCCTTGCCTTTGAGAAATCTGACATCTAATTCTTTTTCCCTTGTTAATTATTTTCATTTTTTTGCCTAGAAGTCCTGATAATTTTTTTCTTTAAATATTTAAGTTCTGGCAGTTTTATAGTGATGTATTTTGGAGTGCATTACTTCTGGTGCATCTTCCTCTATACCCAGGGAGTACTTTCAATATAAATTCAGGTTTTATTTCCAGAAAGTTTTCTTGGATTGCAGTTTCAAATATTAGTTCTGTTCTAGTGTTTTGATTTTTCGTCTTCAAAGACTGATAAAATGAGTATTATTTCTACTTTTCCTATCTTCCGTTTTTACTAGTTTCTCTTCGACTCCTTTAACTGTTCATATATTTTCATTTTCTGGTTATTTCTGTTTTTTCTTGTTTACTTTTATTAAATTTAAATGCAAATCTATTCTCCTTTGGCCCCTTTGTAATTTTGTCTTTATTTTTTATATAGTTGTCTTTTTCATCTACTCCTATCCTGAGTTAAAACAGCTGTGGCTTCATTTCTTCATGGGGTGTTTTGGTCCGTTTCTGCTCTTGGCTTTAATTTTTCTGATTAAACATGATTTTTCATATCCTCCATGCTGGTTTGAAGACATCTGACTCCATTTGGAATGTTACATTTTTTTGTGTGTTTTGTGGTCATTTTTCTGGGAAATGTTTTCATTAGCTGAAATGATCTAATCTGCATTTTCTGTTTCCTTTCCTTCCTTCCTCCCTCCCCCCTCCCCCCTCCCTTCCTTTCTCTCTCTTTTTCTCTTTTTCTCTCTTTCTTTCTTTCTTTCTTTCTTTCTTTCTTTCTTTCTTTCTTTCTTTCTTTCTTTCTTTCTTTCTTTCTTTCTTTCTTCCTCTCTTTCTCTCTTTCTTCTTACAGTAGTTTTGTAAGGATATGGTCTGCTCTTTACTAATCCTAGTCATGTCACACTTTAAAAGTGCCCTCTTCTGCACCATTTCTTTAATGGATTAGGGGAAGGAGAGGTAATGGAAACTGATAGCTCTTGTTTCTCTTGCATTTCTGCAGGATTCCTTATTTTCCCTCTACCTTTTTTCCCATCACCACCTTGCTCAAAGGGATAATTCCTTCACCATATATCTACCTAGTCCTTCCCAAGGCAATATCTTAGTATCTACTTCTAGTCCTACTTACTTTAAGTCCCTTCTCCATAGCCAGTGCTGTGAATTATCAAGTCATACCTGCATGGAGTATTAATCCTAGGCTCTCTCCTTCTGGGGTGACTCTGTGCTCCATTTAAGTCTTCTATATCCCTCAGCTCGTCTTCTGAAGACTCCCTAACCCCACTCTCTACACCCACAGACTTATAGCACTGGGAACTCCTTTGAAATTTGGCTTATTTCCTAACTTAAAGTTAATCTGAAGGTCACTATGGTTTCTATCTCTTAGTAATGCCAAAGGTATAGATTTATTAATTTACTAATTTCATGAGGTTCTGTGGGTACAGCTGGGAGGAGAGTCTGTAGGACAATGTTATTTGGTGGCTGTCACTATTCTCCAGAACTCCAAATGTTTTTTGACAATTACAAAGCAGTTCACTAAATGGATTATACCATAATTTATTAAACCAAGACTTATTCTTGGAAACTTTTATTGGATCTACTTTGTCATTAGAAAACTTTGTTGAACATCATTCTTATACATTAATTCTTATGTATTTCTCATTATTTCCTTAATAAATTTTTTGGTATTACAACTGCTAGGCAAAGGATGTGACCATCTTTAAGGCTTTTGTCATATGCTATGAGACAGTCCAATGGTAAGCATTCTATATAAAATATGCATGTCTTATTCTCTGGCCGATTTGGAAGTAGTTTTAAAATCTTAAATATGAATAGGAGACACAAAAAGCCTCATTAAATTTTAATGCTTTGATTCTCAAGAGTGTCTAAAGTTTTAACAACTATTATAGTAAGTTTTTAAAATATTAGAACAATAGTTAGATAGCTTTCTAATATTAGATACCCGAACCTCAGTTACCTTTTCTGCTTCCCGTGTATCATCGAAAAGTCTCCTCTGCCTTCTAGCAGGAATTGGCTTAGCTGTTTCCCAGGCTTCAACCCACATATTGCTTGGAATCTTCATTCGGGCACTCAATTCTCCTTTCAGAACCATGTTGCCCTTTTCATCAATGACTTCCTCTTCAATGTAATCCCGGGGTGAGTACCACCTCACAAAATCTTCCAGAAAACAACCTGGATTTGCTGCCTGAAATAAGGCAAAAAAGTTCAGCAGAATCTAAACAATTAATAGTTAGTGATAAGGCTGTTTGCAAAACCATACTTTCACAAAAAATTACCTAATCTTTACAAAATCTAATATGTGACATGAGTCTAGGGGTTGCCTTTAAAACAGGTAAGATGTTCAAGTACCAAAACCATTTTCTTTTGTTGTCTCCATTTTGCAGAGAAAGAACACATTTTCACTTGATGAATTTAGACATAAAAATCTGTTGTGAAGTGAAAATAACTGCCTTAAGTGAATTATAAGTTATATAAGTGAGTTTAAAATTATAATACAGTAACTACTCAATAGTTGGAAAAGTATCAAATAAGCTCGACTCAGGTAATTAAATAATACACAACATGATTAGAATAATAACACAATAATGCAAAAGTTCTACTTTTTCCCCCCTCAAGAAATCAATACTGGTACTGCAATAAGTATCAGCCAACCTCAGAAGTGCTCAATTCAGCTATTAAATTCTTGTGATTTATATAACAAATAACCATCACATACATTGTTTTTGTGCTGTTAAGGAACTGGAATTCAAACTACTGCTTTTCAGCTTCGGAAACCAACTAATTAAACTTTTATTTACTGGATAAGTCTATAGAATTAATGATGATACATGCCAGAGTTCTTAAGTAATTCTACATTTAAGCCTGGAGAAAAAGTAGAGGCTTCACAGTATTAGTGGTAAGGCATGAAGTCTTTGCAAGTGTCCAGTGATGTAGTAGTAGAGTACTAAGGATGGGTATGTATGTTTGTATGTTTGTATGTATGTATGTATGTATGTATGTATATACAAACTCAAAGAACAATTGTACACGCATTAAACACATACCTTTTTGGTTATATTCTCTACCATAACATATACTTCCTGCTATGAGGACTATTTTATTTGCCTGTAATAGTTCAGTGACACAAACATTAACAAGGATGTGCTAAAAAACAGAAAGGTCATTTTCTTCCTTTTTAAATTAAAATAATCCCAGACCAAAATGAGACCAGATGTGAAAAGAATAGTAGTCTTAAATGTGAAGAGCAAAACTGCCCATCTGTCCTCACTAAGTTCCCTGGCTACCAGCTTCACCATCCCTATCAATTCAGGAAATCCTCCTGAGGGATGAGGACTCAGAGGAAGGTCCTTAACTGAGAGTCAGCAACATAAACTAACAACTATGGCATCATGGCAATAAAAAAATGCTGTGAACTGCAATGGGTCAAGATTACTGCATGACTCAGCATTCATGTAAAAAGATCTGGTTATTAATGAGGCAACACGACATCCACATAAAAACATGTTGTACACATACACATAAAAACATCTTGTACCACATAAAAGACTTTTCATACCAAAATTCTTCTTTCTGGCTTGCCTTACTGTACCAGGCTTAACCTATAGCTACCAAGAAAGGCGTCAAGGCTCACTTCAGCTATGTTTTATCTTCTTTCACCGTTACAGGTATGTACTCCAAGGGCATGCTTGCAAACAGGCCCTGTCTTTCTAGAATTGAGAGGTGCAGGTACCTACAGTACTGATCAGCATTCACTCAAAACTGCACTCTCCCAAGGGCCCCTAAAACCAAATCTCTTCTATATAAAAAGGGAGACACAACCATATCTATTTTACAGTGACTATGTACTTCCTTAGACATATCAACTGATTCCCACATAGGCAGGGAAGATGTGTTAAGTTGGCAATTTGAAATATAATCTTTTTATTAAAAGTATTTTAAGAGATTTGTAGGTACCCAAGTTACTATAAAAGAGTCTAATGAGCTCAATTTTGCTGAGGTACAGTGCTGAATCACACAGAACCTTCCCATAAGGGGCTAATGTGGTTCTATGAGGAAAGCTTTTACAGTTCCGATTAGGAGTTTCCTCCTAGAGGTGCCTCTGCAAGGGCGCTGCCGCAGGACAGGGGCAGACAAATACAAAGGCAGCTAGAGGTCAGGTAGGAAAACAACCACTACGAAGGCCAGTACTTCCTACTGTGCACACACACTGTAAGCCAATTCCCTTCACTACCTTTTTGTTTTGTTTTTAATTTTTTTTAATCTTTATTTATTTTTGAGAGTGAGACATAGAGAGACAGTGTGAGCAGGGGAGAGGCAGAGACAGAATCTGAAATAGGCTCCAGGCTCTGAGCTGTCATCACAGAGCCCAACAAGAGGCCCGAACATATGAACTGTGAGATCATGATCTGAGCCGAAGTTGGACGCTCAACTAACTGAGCCACCCATGCAGCCCTCTACCTTTCTGATTTAACACACACCCTGAAGGCCAACTGTCCTCTCTTTATCCAATGTTACTATTTTGTTTTAAAACAAAATAGTTTTAAAGACTTTTTTCTTTTGGTAAAACTGGGGGAAATAAGCAGGGAATGAAAGCATTCCCTTTTACTGTCCTAAAATCTGCTAACAGGGAAGATAAAAATGACATAGGTTTTCACAGGGTGTTTATGTTGAAAAAAAAAATGAAACTCAAGTTGGCATAGAGCATAAAACCAGGACTGACTGGAGACTATGGAATGGGGAGATGGAGGCCATCCCAAATAGCAGCAGGTTAAGGAGGAAAATCTGGGCATGGGAAACAGTTCAGAGTATCAGCAGGAGATACAGGGAAGGCCTATGGCCTACTAGGCTACCCACTTGGGTTTTTTGTTTTGTTTTGTTTTGTTTTGTTTTAATATACATGGCCTTACCTCTAATTTCAAGAATAAGGAATTCAAAACAAGGGTGCCTGGGTGGCTCAGTTGATTGAGCACTGACTTCGGCTCAAGTTATAATCTCACAGTTCCTGAGTTTGAGCCTTGCATCAGGCTTGCTGCTATCAGCGCAGAGCCTGCTTCAGATCCTCTGTCCCCCTCTCTCTGCTCCTCCCCTGCTTGTGCTCTGTCAAAAATAAATTAATAAATAATACACATTAGAAAAAAAAAAAAGACCTTTCTTCATCCCTGGGTTTTTAAGCTAATAAGCCAAATGTCACCCTTCTCTGAATCCTCTATGTTCTAACACAGGCCTATATCTAACGCTAAAATACTCTTCTCCAGATACCAAATGCCTACCTATCCTAAAGTAGTGACTCTTCTGAGAAACCCTCCATGACCCACTCGGAAGAGTTAGTCACTTTTCTGACACTACCTTCATAAGTGATCTCATCACATAGCTGCTTACATATCTCCCTTCAAAACTTCAACAGACCGTAACTGAGTATAAACATTGTTATTTCTTATCTAATCACAGTGCAAGTCATAAAGTACGCAATCAAAAGATCTGTTGAATGAAGTA
Source organism: Proteles cristata cristata (assembly GCA_017311185.1). Classification (NCBI taxonomy): domain Eukaryota; kingdom Metazoa; phylum Chordata; class Mammalia; order Carnivora; family Hyaenidae; genus Proteles; species Proteles cristata. The sequence goes on from JAESUZ010002383.1 coordinate 1,600,630, forward strand.
CCCTATGTTAAATCTTAAGGATTTCCGAAGAGCTGTGCATTAAATTGGATGAACACACAAGGGAGAAAAACATTCCAATGTACATATAGAAATGATTCAATTCTCAACTTTCAACTACTATTCAAAGATCATTCTTTTCTTGTTTTAAATTTAAGAAGCAAGTCTGGCTATGACCTTTAGGAAAAAAATAGGATGCTGTAACTACTAATGAAAAAAAAAACATTTAGTAAAGAAGACATTCAGGCTTTAACACCACTTTAGAGAGTGACTTTCACAGCTTCATTCCAGAATAGCTCCAAACAGACTCCGAGGCTCTGACAGTGTGACCCACCTTAAAAGACTCCATATCTGAGAGCAGACAGGCACTCTGCATGCGTGCTCGGAGGTGAGCCCCTTCTGCTGATGTTCCTAATTTAGCCAGAACCTCCGACTGCTCCTCTAGCAGATCTTCTGTCATAGGTGCTGGTTCCTGTGAAGCACAAAAGGACAAAGCTCCTGTATAGCTTCTTTTTTAGAAAAAGCAGAACTATAAAAATAAATACAATAATTATTTCAGTTCTACCAGCCACAAAATCTGTATTTAAGAGAATTCAGAGAAATACACGAGTTTTTTGGAACCTACATAAAAAAATAACAAATTAATAAATAATTTGACTTTCAGTATCCCTTCCCCCCAACAAATAAGATATCGTTTTTCTTGACAAGGATTAATAGCTAAAAGACAGGAATTTGGGTGTACTGAACGTTTTCCTGCCTGTTAATGATAAGAAATGAAGTCCTAATGATATGTTTATGCGTACCATCATTAGTTACAACCAGGTTTTTATTATACAACTAGTAAGAGAAGAAAATTGATAAATATGAAAATTAAGATAAAGACAAACGATTTGAATCTCAACTAAAAGACCCCAAATAACTAAGTTTTATGTTAGAAAAGTTACTTTGGGTTTAGATTCCAAAGACATTCTAATTACTAATTCCCACAAGAAGCATTTGGATTTTTGTTTTAGTAATCAGAGACATCATATATTTTAATGGTAACCCCTACCCCCCAAAAAAGCTAAGGCAAATCTAAAGGAAGATACAACTGTAAAATCAGTATCAGAGTGACAGAAAACATTTAAAAACTGCTAAAAGGGGCTTAAGGAAAGTTCTCTGAGAACTGATTCCATTAGGTTCTATATCTGAAATAGGAAGCACTCAACAATCCAGAGACTAACCAAACAAAGCTTGCCTGCTTCATTGTTAAAGCCAAAAAACATGGACTTTTCTATTCCTAGATAGTTAAGTAAAGCCCAGTAGATGTGTTTAGAGCATCTTGACAATACATTCCTTCAAGATCTCAAGAGCTTACTATAAAACAGGGTTTTATAGCCTCAGCACTACAGACATTTTAGACTGGATAATTTTTTTATGGTGGGCCTGTCCTATGCATTGTAGGATGTTTAGCAGCATTTATAGCCTCAGATGCCTACAGCACCACTCCAACTTATGACAATAAAAAATGTTTCCAGGAGTGTCTAGGGGGTTCAGTCAGATAAACATCTGACTTCTGATTTCAGCTCAGGTCTTGATCTCAATGGAGATCGAGCTCCACATCGGGCTCTGCGCTGAACATGGAGACCACCTAAGATTTTCTCTCTCCCACTGCCTCTCCCCCACCCGTGCTTGCATGTGAGCACACACTCTTTCAAAAAAGAAAAAACAAAACAGAAAAAACAAAACAGAAAAAAGTTACCAGGCATCACCAAATACCCCTGGGGGGGCAAAAAATCACTCCTTATTTGAGAACCACTGCCATAAATATAATTTTTAAAAATATCTGTCAAAAATTAAGTTCAAGAACGGTAAAGCTATAGCATTCAAAACAGAGCAAAAAAAAAAATAACTGTTTTTTTCTATCATCCTCAGTTTTGGAAACTTTTTCTTTTTTTAATGTTTTATTTATTTTTGAGAGAGAGACAGAGCACAAGCAAGGGAAGGCAGAGAGAGAGGGTGACACAGAATCCAAAGCAGACTCGACTCTGAGCTGTCATCACAGAGCCCAATGCAGGGCTTAAACTCACGAACTGCAAGATCATGACCAGAGCCAAAGTCAGAGGCTTAACTGACTGAGCCACCCAGATACCCCACATCCTCATTTTTGAAACAAACCTAAATGGGGCTCTGTCACACACTGCTGAAGAGAATATAATGTATAAGCCTTTCCAATGACAATCTGGGAATCATTACATGGCATTAATGATCAATGCCCTCTGATCCAATAATCTACTTCTACAAATATCACTGTAGCATTATTTAGAACAGAGTTGGAATTAGAAATAATGTGAACGTACAGTCACAGGGAAATGATTTGATATAGGAAAAATGAAAAGGAACTGCTCTAACACTGGTATCTGTGGATTATGGAATTAACGAGTTTTTGGTTTCTGTACAATGACCATGCATCACTTTTCAAGTCTCACATTGGCTCTGAGGGCTGAATAATAATAGGTGAGGCAGTATGGCACAGTGATGGGGAGTCTGTGCTTTAGAAGCAACACGCCTACATTTCAATCCCAGCTCTACAATGTTGGACAATCACTCAAGCTTTCTGTGACTCTCTCTTGTGAAGAATAAAGCCTGGCAAATACTCAGTAAATGCTAGCAATTAGAGATAAAATACTTAGACTTCAACTGTGAGCTTCACACTGATATCAAAATATCTCAAATTAAAAAATGAACTCCTAGCGAAGCAGTACTGAAGAACAAAGGTCTTTCCATTAGGAAGAAACTACTTTTCATTGTCCTATAGCCCTGCTATCTCAGGATGACAGGAAAGAAATGAGATGTTGAAAGGACACTGACAACCCTTTCTACCTGAAAGTCTCAGGCCAACTCTAAGTAAAGAAGAACATGATCAAGAGGAATATAAGCAGAAAGTGATCTGTGGACCATACACTTTCATATTTACCCCTTCTAAATATGTTCAAAGCTTTCTCATCATATACACACTTTCATGTGAGCACTGAGAGGAGGTCAGGGCATTTTACAACCCATGAAACAGAGGTGCAGAGATAAGTGCCCTACCCAAGATCAAGGGGCAAAACTACCAAGTGTCCACTGAAAAGAGAATCTCGGACATCTATCTGAAGTGGACTTTGAGAACTTGTAGTTTGGTTCAATCCACTAGCTAAGGACTCTTTGCTCTAATAGATCCTCCAAAGTTTTCTCTTCTAGCCCTGGTGCTAGAATAATGGGTAGTCTTTTAAGCTTTTCCCAGCCATAAATTTTAGGTTGAACTAAGTCTACAAGAAAGGAATACAAAAGTGTGCTTAAATTCTTATGAAGCAAAGATCTATATAAAGTCTTATTTTTGTGTGTGAAGTAGGCCATGATTAATGGCACATTTTAAGCTAACTTCTTAAGTGTGAAATTATGTTTCAATTGGAATCATTTTGAAGTCTAATCATTTTACGTAAGTACATATACAATGGATATAATTCAAGTGAGATTAAAGAAACTAAAATAAAAATCTCCCCTGATTTGCCTAAATGTAAGATATAAAAATGAATTTCTAAATACATATGATGCATGTTGAAAAAAATAAGTTTAAATTATTCAAGATTTATTTTTTATTTTAATTTTTTTAAATGTTTTAATGTTTAATTTATTTCTAGGAGAGAGAGAGACAGGGGAGGGTCAGAGAGAGAGAGGGAGTCACAGACTCTGAAACAGGCTCCAGGCTCCGAGCTGGTAGTCAGCACAGAGCCCGATGCGGGGCTCGAACCCATGAACCGCGAGATCATGACCTAAGCGAAAGTCGGACGTTTAACAGACTAAGCCACCCAGGCGCCCCAAATTATGCAAGATTTAGATAATAAATTTGAATATGGAAAATGAAACATCTAAAATACACAAAGGGGGTATATAGCCTTTTGAAAAAGTAAATAAATAAAACTTGAGCTTCTAGAATAACGTTCTTGGACTCTTCATTAACCCAATCAAACCAAGATAACACATATGCAACTGGCCCATTAAAAATATGGAATATTGGTGGCTTTTAAAAAAATTTTTGTTGTAATGTTTTATTTACTTCTGAGAGAGACAGAGACAGCATGAGCAGGGGAGGGTCAGGCACCCCTGGAATATTGTTAAATAAAACTTGGAAAGAAAACTGATATAAAAAATTAACCTTGGATGGACACTTACAGGCCAAATGCTTTTACTTTTTTTTTAATTTTTTTAAAATGTTTTATTTATTTCTAGGAGAGAGCGAGAGACAGCGTGAGCAGGGGAGGGTCAGAGAGAGAGGGAGTCACAGACCAAAACAGGCTCCAGGCTCTGACTGGCAGTCAGCACAGAGCCCAACGCGGGGGTGCTGATCATGGATCATAAATGTCTACGCACCGAATATGGGAGCACCTAAATATCTAAAACAATTAATCACAAACAGAAACAAGCTTATAGATAAGAATGTGCTAATAGCAGGGGACTTTAATACTCCACTTACAGCAATGGATAGGTCAACCAGACAGAAAATCAATAAAGAAATAATGGACTTGAAAGACACATTGGACCAGATGGACCTGACGGATATATTTAGAACTTTACATCCTGAGGCCAGGGAATTTACTTTCTTCTCAAGTGCGCATGGCACATTCTCCAAGATAGATCACATACTGGGACATAAAGCACCCCTCAATAAATTCAAAAGAATACAGATCATACCATGCACACTGTCAGACCACAATGCTTTGAAACTTGAAATCAATTACAGGAAGAAGTCTGGAAAACCTCCAAAAACATGGAGGTTAAAGAACACCCTTCTAAAGAATGAATGGGCCAATCAGGCAATTAGAGATGAAATTAAAAAACATATGGAAACAAATGAAAATGAAAACACAACAATTCAAAATCTATGGGATGCGGCAAAGGTAGTGCTGAGAGGAAAGTACATTGCTCTCCAGGCCTATTTCAAGAGATTAGAAAAAGCGCAAGTGCAAACTCTTAACAGCTCACCTAAAGGAACTAGAGGCAGAGCAACAAGAACACCCTAAACCCAGTAGAAGAAGAGAAATTGTAAAAATCAGAGCAGAAATAAACAACATAGAGACCAAAGAAACAATTGAACAGATCAATGAAACCAAGAGTTGGTTTTTTGAAAAAGTAAACAAAATTGACAAACCTCTAGCCACACTTATCAAAAAGAAAAGAGAAAGCACCCAAATACACAAAATTATGAATGAAAAAGGACTTATTTCAACCAACCCGTCAGAAATACAAGCAATTATCAGGGAATACTATGAAAAATTATATGCCAACAAATTGGACAACTTAGAAGAAATGGACAAATTCCTAAACACACACTCACTACCAAAATTCACATGGGAAGAAATAGAAAACCTGAACAGACCCATAATGAGTGAAGAAATCGAATCAGTAATCAAAATACTGCCAACAAATAAGAGCCCTGGACCTGATGGCTTCCCTGGGGAATTCTACCAGACATTTAAAACAGAATTAATCCCAATTCTTCTCAAGCTATTCCAAAAAATAGAAAGCGAAGGAAAACTCCCGGACTCATTTTATGAAGCCAGCATTACACTGATTCCCAAGCCAGACAGAGATCCAGCAAAAAAAGAGAACTACAGGCCAATATCCTTGATGAATACGGATGCAAAAATTCTCAACAAGATCCTTGCAAATCGAATCCAGCAGCATATAAAAAGAATCATCCACCAAGATCAAGTGGGATTCATTCCTGGGTTACAGGGCTGGTTCAACATTCGCAAATCAATCAATGTGATACATCATATCAATAAAAGAAAAGATAAAAACCATATGATCCTGTCAATAGATGCAGAAAAAGCATTTGACAAAATACAGCATCCCTTCTTAATAAAGACTCTAGAGAAAGTTGGGATAGAAGGAACCTACTTAAACATCATCAAAGCCATCTATGAGAAGCCTTCAGCTAACATCATCCTCAACGGGGAAAGACTCAGAGCTTTCCCTCTGAGATCTGGAACACGACAGGGATGTCCACTCTCACCACTGTTGTTTAACATAGTGCTGGAAGTCCTAGCATCAGCCATCAGACAACAAAAGGAAATCAAAGGCATCAGAATTGGCAAAGAGGAAGTCAAACTTCACTCTTTGCAGAAGACATGATACTCTACATCGAAAACCCGACAGACTCCACCAGAAGCCTACTAGAACTGATCCAAGAATTCAGCCAAGTTGCAGGGTACAAAATCAACGTACAGAAATCGGTTGCATTTTTATACACCAACAATGAAGCAACAGAAAGAGAAATCAAGAAACTGATCCCATTCACAATTGCACAAAAAACCATAAAATACCTCGGAATAAACCTGACCAAGGATACAAGAGATCTGTATGATGAAAACTATAGAAAACTTATGAAGGAAATTGAAGAAGACACAAAGAAATGGAAAAACATTCCATGCTCATGGATAGGAAGAATAAATATAGTTAAGAAGTCATTACTACCCAAAGCTATCTAGACATTCAATGCGATCCGAATCAAAGTTGCACCAGCATACTTCTCAAAACTAGAACAAACTATCCAAAACTTTGTATGGAACCACAAAAGACCCCGAATAGCCAAAGTAATCCTGAAAAATAAAACCAAAACGGGAGGGATCACCATCCCAGACTTTAGCCTCTACTACAAAGCTGTCATCATCAAGACAGTATGGCATTGGCACAAAAACAGACACATAGACCAATGGAACAGAATTGAGAACTCAGAAGTGGACCCAAAAGTATACAGCCAACTAATCTTTGACAAAGCAGGAAAGAATATCCAGTGGAAAAAAGACAGCCTTTTTAACAGATGGTGTTGGGAGAACTGGACAGCAACATGCAGAAGAATGAAACTAGATCATTTTCTCACACCATGCACAAAAATAAACTCAAAATGGATAAAGGACCTGAACGTGAGACAGGAAACTATCAACACCCTCGAGGAGAAAGCAGGAAACAGCCTCCTTGATCTCCACCGCAGCAACTTCTTACTTGACACATCCCCAAAAGCAAGGGAATCAAGAGCAAAAATAAACGATTGGGACCTCATCAAGATTAAAAGCTTCTGCACAGCCAAGGAATCAACCCAGAAAATTTATAGGCAACCAACGGAATGGGAAAAGATAGTTGCAAATGACATATCAGATAAAGGGTTAATACCCAGAATATATAAGGAACTCACCAAACTACATGCCCGAAACACAAACAACCCAGTGAAGAAATGGGCAGAAGATATGAACAGACACTTCTCCAAAGAGGACATCGAGATGGCCAACAGACACATGAAACGATGCTCAGCATCCCTCCTCATCAGGGAAATACAAATCAAAACCACACTGAGATACCACCTCACGCCAGTCAGAGTGGCTAAAATGAGCCAATCAGAGAACTCTAGATGCTGGCGAGGATGTGGAGAAACGGGCACCCTCCTACACTGTTGGTGGGAATGTAAACTGGTACAGCCCCTCTGGAAAACAGTGTGGAGGTTCCTCAGGAAACTAACAATAGAACTCCCCTATGACCCAGCAATAGCACTGCTAGGAATTTACCCAAGGGATACAGAAATGCTGATGCATAGGAGCACATGTACCCCAATGTTCATAGCAGCACTCTCCACAATAGCTAAAACCTGGAAAGAGCCTAAGTGTCCATCAACAGATGAATGGATCAAGAAGATGTGGTTTATCTATGCCATGGAATACTACATGGCAATGAGAAACAATGAAATCTGGCCATGTGTAGCAACATGGATGGACCTTGAGGGTGTTATGCTGAGCGAAATAAGTCAGGCAGAGAAGGACAAATATCATATGTGTGCACGTATAGGAGGATTAGGAGGAACTTGACAGAGGACCAAGGGGGAGAAGAAGGGCGGAAATGGTGGGGGAAAGGGAGAGAGGCAAACCATGAGAGACTCTTGAATGCTTACAAAAACTGAGGACTGATGGATGTGGGGGAGGGGGGGATGGGCATGGAGGAGGACACTTGAGGGGATGAGCACTGAGTGTTATGTGGAAACTAATTTGACAATAAACTATTTGTAAAAAAAAATAAAAAATAAATAAAAAAAATAAAGAAATTGTAAAGCTTTAGAATTAAATCTAATAAAAGATATGCAAAACCTCTACAAATGCTGATAAGGGAAAGTAAAAGAAACTTAAAATAAAATGAGAAGTATTTTATGGTCATGGGACTCAAAATTGTTAAGATGTCAATTCTCCCTAAGTTGATTTACAAATTCAACACAATATGAACTGAAATACCAGGATTATTTTGTATGTGGAAAATGAAAAGCTGATTCTCAAATTTACATAAAAATGAAATGGATAGCCAAGATAATCTTTAAGAACAAATTTAGAAGATTTATACTACATGACAGAAAGATGGTAAGTTACAGTATTAGCACAAGGATAGACAATGAGACTAAGGGACAGAACAAACAGCCAGAAAGAGACCAACACACATATGATCACATAAGTTAGAAGATGCCACTGCCATTCTGTGGGAAAAAGCAAGTCTTTTTTTAAAATATGGTGTTGGAACATAACTGTGTCTCTTTATAGAGAAAAGACAATTGACCACTTCCTCATACCAAACACAGTCAATCTGAGGTGGATCACAAACATAAATGCAATAGGTAAAATAATAAAGCTTCTGGAAGAAAACTTAAGTGACTATTTCTAGGACAATGGGGTAGTTAAAATGTTCTTAATAGGGAGACAAAGCACTATCTACATAAGATAAACATTAACAGATGAGACTTTATTAAAATTAAGGATGCCTATTCAACAAAAGGCATCATTAAGAAAGTGAACAGACAAGCCATACACTGGAGATTGTGACCACACTAGGAGAGGAGGCTTGGAAGCCTGTGTTTGATATTCTCCAAACTTTGTCCCATGGGCCACTTCCTGTTCCTGATTATGCTTTGTACCTTTTAACTATAATAGAATATAGCTATGAGCATGGCTATATATATATATATAGCATATATGTATAGCATATATATATATGCTGAGTCCTGTGAGTCCTCATAGCAAATTATAAAACCTGGGAGTTGTGACACACCAAATGTTAGGGATTATGTGGAATAAACCACAAATATTATACTCTGTTGGAGGTAATATAAACTAATCCAAACAGTCCGGGAGACCATTTGGCAATGTCTACTAAAGCTAAAACATATTTCTACCATATGGCACTATAATTCTACTCTTAGACATTTATTCAAAAGAAATTAGGTACCTATATTCACCAAAGACCCTTATAAAAATGTTCATTTATTTGTAATAGCTCATACTATCAACAACTCAAATTCCATCAGCAGGTGAATGGACAAGCAAATTGTGACATGTTCACCTAATAGAATATTACAAAGTAATAAAACACACACATAAATACTGACTCAGGCAATAATATGGATAAACTCACTCATGGTACTTTTAAAAAGTTCAACACAAGAGCAGGAAATGTATGATTCCATTTAAATACAAAAGAGTAGGGGCGCCTGGGTGGCTGTGTCAGTTAAGTGTCCAACTCTGGGTCAGAATGATCTCACAGTCTCTGGTCCCGAGCCCTACTTTGGGCTCTGTGCTGACAGCTTAGAGCCCAGAGCCTGCTTGGGATTCTGTGTCTCCCTCTCTCCCTGACCCTCCCTTGACTGCACTCTGTCTCTCTCACAAAAATAAATTTTTTTTAATGTTATCCACAAAAAAGTAAGCAGAATACAATTCCATTTATGAGATTCAAAAACTGACAATACTAAGCTATGGTGATAAAAGTTACAAAAAAGAGTTATCCGGAGGGGAATAGTGGGCTATGCTATTCAATACATCTGGTTATTTAAATGTAAATAAATTAAAATTAAAAAATCATTTCCCTAGTTGCGTACACCACATTTCAAGCACTCAATGGCCATAATATTGGACAGGATAGGTAGAAATGTACATTTTTATCTTTACAGAAAGTTCTATTGATCTATTCTGTTCTAGGATGATGGGAATTTTCCATATCTTGATCTGGGTGGTAGCCACATGAGTTTTTTAAATATGAAAAAACTGACCAATTTGTACATTTAAGATTTGTGCACTTTGGGATGCCTGGGTGGCTCAGTCAGTTAAGCCTCCGACTTTCGCTTAGGTCATGATCACATGGTTTGTGGGTTCGAGTCCCGTGTCGGGCTCTGTACTGACTGCCAGCTCAGAGCCTGGAGGCTGTTTCGGATTCTGCATCTCCCTCTCTCTCTGACCCTCCCCTGCTCACGCTGTCTCTCTCTCTCTGTGTGTTTCAGAAATAAATAAAATATTAATTTTTTTTTAAGATTTGTGCACTTTATATATAACTTATAAGTCAATAAACAAAGAAATGTCTCTTAACTGACTAGGAGAAAAACATGTATAATATACGTAACAAAGGATTTATACCGATCTAAAATATGAAACACTACTATAAATCAATAAGGACAGAAACCTCAATGAAAAATGATAGGCCAATCAAAGGAAAAGATGGCCAACAAACATATTAAATGATGCTTCAGCTCATGAAAACTCAGGGAAAACAATTTAGAACACTGAGATACTACTTTTGCCCACCATATTGTCTAAAATTTATTTGAATGATGTTAACTATAAAAAAAATTAAGTATGAATGTAAGTTCTATGAGTGTAAGAAACCTTACTGTCAAGTTTATTGCTAAATTCTCAAGTTCTAGAACACTAATTGGTATATATTAGGCACTAAATAAATACTTGTGCAAGGAAGAAAGGGAGAAGGGTAAACTGAGTAAAGTATTTCCTTATTCCTATACATTCACCATTGACTAAAGTATAAAATAGGTGCAGCCTTTTTGAGGAGCAAATTTGTAACTTGTATATCTGCTTATCTAGCAATTCCATTTATTTTCTTCCTTATGAAACACTCAAATGTGAACACAAAATATGTGAGAAACTACAGGAATTTGTACTGTAGCACTGTAATAGCAAAAATTAGCAATAACATCTACTGTGCATCAAGAAGGAAATGGTTAAATAAACTATGGTTCTTCAATGCCATGGAATATTACACAGTAAATTAAAAAGAAATAAAGTGGATCTACAGGTATTTACATGGAAAGATCTCCAAGAGATATTAAGTTAAACAAAAAGTTGATTAATGCACACATTTAAAAACAAACCAAAAACATCCACAAAACTATGTATCATATGTATACACATATGTGTACATCAATGCATAGTATCAGGTATAAGAAACTGTAAACGATAATAGAGGTTACTGCTAGAGATGAGAGTTGAATTAGTGGGCAGTGGCTTTTACTTCTAGGTTGGGTTTTTGACAATAAAATGTATTCATGTTATTTACGCAAAAACAGCCCCCAAAAAACTATTGTTATTCCTGAGGCATTGTGTTGTTTCTGTTCTACTTCCTAATGTGTAAAATGGCTTCAAACTATATTTTTGAACAGATAAAACTAATCACATAAATTAAAGGATTTTTACTTTTTTTCTTTCTCTCCTATTTTTGGGTTTTTTTTTAAACACCTGTGTACTTGCCACTTAGTTCAAGAAATAACCAATCACCTTAACATAAGGAACTATCTCAATTTCAGAAATGGGAATACCTGAAAGCCTGACAGTTGATTTGAATTTCAAATCTTAGATCTTTGAACAAAGATTGTTTAAAGAATTGCTCCTATCCACAGCAATCATTTCCTACTAGGATGAAGAGATGAACAACAAAATAAAAACAACCAAAACTTAAAGAGCCAGTGCATATCCTACCTGGGTCACTGGAATGTAGAGCGGTTCTCCATTATGCAGCAGTGTGAGTTTTCCATGCTGATGTAGTCGTCCTTCAGGTTTTAAACTTGCCGTCTCCTTAGGTCCTCCTTTCTTGCCACTCTCTTGTCCATTTCCTTTAAGTTCTTCAGTATCACTTAGGCATTCAAAAAATTCTTCTTCACTGTCACTCCAAGAATCCCAAGACTTTCCAACCTCTCCCTTTTCCTTATCAGTATCTTTTAGATTATCTGGCCCTAGCTGGTCTCCAGCTTTTCCAGCATCCCCTGGATACGTATCTGAAGTATTTGTCTTTCTCCCCTCATCACGGGCCTTCTTTCTTTCAATACAACAATTTAACATCTTAAGAAAACAGAAACAGCATTTACATTTAAATTAGCTACAATTAAACAAAAACGTACACACTTCTTCAATATTTAATTTGCCTTTCCATCCCTTCCCTGGACTCCGACAGTGACTGTAGTAAGTAACCAACAGCAGCATGATGAGAATAGTGTATAATCCATTATTATATTTAATATTAGAATAAGCTCCAATTAAGACCATATTTAGACACTGTCATTGAGAAATCTTTACCTGTAGTTTCTGATGTAGTAAACAACATCTTAGGTCTGGGGGTCCACTTGCTAATCTATCAAATAAAGTAGTGGGAAAAGCTAGTTTTAGTAAAATGAATTCAGGTATGTAAATTTCTTTTGCTACTATAAGTTTTAGCCATAATGATAAGAAACCAAAACTAGATTTAAACAGGTAAGATAATTGAAATGGAGCAAGTAATACTAAAAGGTCAAAATTTGTTTTATCCTCCTAGTCCACATATAGTGAATATATTTTTCAAAACATAATAACAAACCAGTAATAGCTCTCAAGCTAATAGAAACTTAAAATGTCTCTGAATCCACCTCAGGAAGTAGCTAGCATACAGTGTTTCACACTATACAAAACAGATTAGATTATATGTTCAGTTCTCAATTATTATTCTCAATATAAAAAAACACCGATCTCTACCTGGCTTTGCCATGGGAAGCTTAAACTGCCTCTTATAAACCACTAGGTTCCCAGTAATCAGTCAAGAGATAATACAGCTAAGCAGAGACTAGCAAACTATCTGATAAAGGTATAAATATTTTTGACTCAATCACCATTTCATAATACTCACATCATAATTGTGCTTTAGTATGTGCAGATGAGCAGTGACCAATCCAATATCGAAATACACAGTAGCTATTTTATTAAGTGAAATGTCAACATAAGTTTCACAAAGAATTTACAGGCAATGTTCAATACCTGAACTTATGAACTCTAAAGATGTTTTCTCTTCAACTATAAAAATTTATGTTCACTAGAGAAGATTTAGAAAATCCACAAAATGTATAAAGAACAAAATAAAAATATTATCTTACACTCGGGGTAACTTATGTTAATACTTGGCTTTATTTCTTTTCAATTATTTTTCTATAAATATAGAACAGCAAGACTGATAGACTTAGTGTACATAACACTATATTCTACTTTCCTGCAAATATTATGATCGTTTTCTTTGTTAGTAGATTCTTGGAAAATATATGTCTTTCCATCATAGACATATATTATGATTTACACTATTCTTTTATGTTTGGTACTTAGGTTGCTTCACCTTTTTTTCCCAATTATAAATCTGCCACAATAAACACTTGTGAATATAAATCATGTTCAAAGTTTCTTACCACTTTCTTAGGGCAGATTTCCTAGGAGAATTAATGTGTCAAAAGTATAATTCTGCTAACAAACAAAAACGTATGTACACAAACAGAAATTGAAATTATTACCCTGGAATCAGAAAGTTGTTTTCCCATCTGAAACGCATTTCAAGAACAAATTCCTGCCAGAGGTGTGCCACTCCCTTCAATCCTCCATGGTAGAAATTGATCATACATAGACACAAAGCCAATTTGTATGTTAAACTGTCAGATGGTGCAGATTTGAACTGATTATAAAGATTCTGAATTTAACAAAATAGAAACAAAGAAAAACTTGTTAACAACATATGTGCCGGTGTATCAAAAACTGTTTGGGGAGAGATTTTAATACTAAAATTAACCTATCCTACCAAACTAGTTTTTATCAAATGTCTAATACATTACTGTCTAAATGTTTTTTAAGAATTCTGCAAGGATCAACAAAATGAGGCTATAGTTTAGTGAACCTAAGTCAGAGCCTCCAATTTCTTCTGTGGAATCATCATAATGTAATCCAAATGTGTTGTTTTAAAAATCTTTTAATTATAAATGAATATAAACGTATTACTAAAACCAAACACATAAAATCAGAACTAAAAATATAAAGCCTCTGTTTTTCCTTGTTTCATGAAATCTACTTCCTAAGAAGTAACTGGTGAAAAGAGTTTATCTCTATACCAGTCCCTTAAACATCTCATTTTTCAATTTATACAAGACTTGGATAAGGAACACATGAAAATTTTACTTCATTTTACACAGTTTATTTCATTAGTTTTCTACTCACTGTCTAGTTTTGAAAGACAGAGAAGAAACTGTTGTAAAACGTCAATTTGGTAAATTTACAAAAAGCCTAAAATGAGGGAAATCCTACAATCATGCACTATAAATATACTTATTTTTTCGGTTTCCAGAAAAGTTCTTATTACCCAACCAATATACAGACCAATGGCCAATGTAAAGGGTCATAATCTGAGTGGCGGCCATGATCCCTACTCAAATTTCCTAAAGTGATTTTGAAAATAAAAAGATCCAGCCAGGCCTGGGTGCCTCAGTCTGTTAAGCGTCCAACTCTTGATTTCATGTCAGGTCATGATCTCATGGTTTATGAGATAGTGACCCACATCAGGCTCTGTGCTGACAACATGGAGCCTGCTTGGGATTCTCTCTCTTTCTCTCTCTCTCTCTGAGGCTCTCTGCTTACTCACTCTGTCTCTTAAGTAAATAAACTTTTTTAAAAAATATTAAAAATAAAATTAAATAAAATTAATAAAAAAATAAAATGATCCTCATGCTACCAAACTGGCAATAAAGCAACCTCTAGAAATTTAATACATTTATAATATTTTAATATTAAACTCCAACCAACTTACATATTCTTCACTCTCTGATAGAGGATTATTATTGTCTGTTGAAGAACTTCCATCTAATGGTTTCTCAGAAGCAGCATCGGGAAATAAGAACTTAGAAGAAAAAAAAAACATTTCAACCAAATTTCCTACTTTGTTTATATTTATAACTCATATAAATACTATTTTACTGTTTAATGGTTTTGCTGTTAAAAATGGAAATGTTCTTACTCTACTGTCCAGTAGTTCTACACTATATCAAATATTTTCCGTTTTTCTTTGAAAATACAGAGTTTCAGTGATTAGCCAATTTTAGAAATCAAATTTTTCTTAAATGTAACCACCTGGATTTATAAACCAAAGAACTGAAAACCAGTATCTCTTCACTATGATCTAACATCATTAAATCTCTTTAAAAGAGGGGTGCCTGGGTGGCTTAGTCGGTTAAGCGTCCGACTTTCGCTTAGGTCATGATCTCGCGGTTCGTGGGTTCGAGCCCCACGTCAGGCTCTGTGCTGACTGCCAGCTCAGAGCCTGGAGCCTGTTTTGGAGTCTGTGACTCCCTCTCTCTGACCCTCCCCTGCTCACGCTGTCTCTCTCTCTCTCTCTCTCCTAGAAATAAATAAAACATTAAAAAAAAATCTCTTTAAAAGAATTAAAAACAAAACAGAAGAAAAAAAATTTTAACATCATATATTCATGAGGTTCCATGAAGTCGTATCACCCATGGGTTTTCATATATGAAATATTGAGTATGATATTTAACACCTAACCTCACAAGATATCCCTTGAAAGCCAGAAGCTGCCTAAACCTGTTAATGACCAATTTATCTTTTCAATGTGGTTTCTCTTTATGTGTGTGTAGGTGCGGTAAAACAAACAAACAAACAAACAAACAAAACAGTGCATATGACAGCCAAGCTAAATAACTAGGATAAAATCTCTAAGGGTATATTCTTAAGGGGCCTTCTGTGCAAAAATTTGTTTTCAGTCCTTTTACTTTTCAGTCCTTTTTTACACTGTTTCTCCCGAGTGTTTTGTGGTACTGCTGACTTGTGATTCCTTTTACTATGGATACGTCACCACATATTACAGAACATCTTCAAGACATTTTTTTTTTTTTAATTTAAAGGAACTACTATGTACCAACTGTCACTACCAGGTACATTTGGAAAAAATATCCTACTCTAGTACCACTGTGTGTTACTGCCTAACTCCTACATATACACAAACTAAAAATGTGGTTAAGAGTCTTATTTAAATTAATGGCAGGGGTGAGATTAACATCAAGTTTCCGAATCCTGCATTCTTTTCATTGCACTACTCAAAGCTCGTTCCCAAGATTGTCCTAATGCAAAAATAGCCAGAAGTATGATTATAACTACAATTATAGTAAGAACAGCTATCATTTATCAGAAGCCTATTATATGCCAGGCAGTGTAACAGAAGGTCCTTTAATCTTCCCAGCAACCTCACAGGGTTTTATTAGCTTCACTTATAGATGATGAAACTGAAATTAAATGACTTCTTCAAAATTATATGGTAAGTCAGGATTAAACCCTGGTGTGTATGGTTCCCAGGCTAGGCCTGTTCCACCACTCTATACCTAACGGACACCTTAGCTCCTTCTAGTACTTACTATAAAGTTCCCTAGACTTTTGTGAAAGGAAGTTCTCAAAAATACAATTCTGATGTTGACCGTCTGCTTAAAATAGTATGAAACTGCAAAATAAAGCCCAGTGTTTCAGCATGGCAGGTTACCGACTATCTCTCCAGCCCTGTCACTCCCTGAAAAGCACCCCATGATACACCAAACTGTTCAATATGCTTTCACACGTCTTTGTTGTTTCTCTCTTTCTACAACCTTCTTCTCTTCAAGATGCAACTCAAATGCCCTGATTCCCACTGCCCAGATAAAGATATACCCTCTGCTGTGTTCTCACAGTCACTATGCCAGGCTTCTCCCATGAAACATGGCATTATAATTACAGTTTACTTTCTTTCTTCCCATTAAACTAGTGGGAATTCTCTAAATTTGGAGACTCTGTCTTACTCATTTTATATTCCCAATCCTGTGCTTGCCACATAGAAGGGACTAAACAGAATAAATGAGTATGCACACAGACATACAAAGTTACTACATTTAATTACCAGGAGAATAGTATTGAGGACATCATTATTCAGTGGTGATTCTTCTACACCTCTGTGTTTTCGTATTTTCTTCTTTGCAGTATGTACCATGTTTGAAACTGATAATTTATGAATTGGAACTGGTGCTGGTTCTGTCAATTTTGACAAAGCATGAGTTATATCAGCAATTTCTATAAAAAGAATAGAAACAAATACACATTATATCACACCCTTAGCAAGTAAAAGTGATGAGCAAACTGCTGATTCTATAAAATATTTTAGTCACTCTTTTCACTGTTATTACATTGTCTCAGAATTCTAAAATTTAAATAAACATATTCAGCTTTATATGCATCCATGATTGACAATCGTATAACACAAACCATTTCTCCCCAGAAGCTCAAAAATAAACCTTTAAAAACCCTGCTTTTCAAAATATATTACAGTTTTGGTAGAAAGAACTTATTAAAAGTCCTTAATGTTTTAAGCTCAGGGTATAACCTGGAGAGATATGGTAGCAGTCTAGTCCATCAAAACTTGCTTTTCCAACTTCATTCAAATATGAAAAGAGATGAAAAGTTGCTGGAAAATGTGCCATGGAAAAAGGGTTAGACTTTGAAACTAACTTAAAAAAAAAAAAAAAGAAAAATGAAAGTAGGTCACCTCTCCCTTCTTCCTCAAATGTGGATCGTCCAAGAATCTCATCAGTTGACTCTTTTCGACGGCAAATTTTAAAAAATTCAGTGACAAAATCACCTACAAAGAAAAAATGTTACTCATTTTTGACACTTAACTAAAAGAAATCAGTCCTACAAATTAAAGTATATATCTTTTCACAAAAGCTAGAACTAAGATATGGTAGAGAAATAAACCATTCAGTTTTTCCACCAAAGACAAATACTAATCCTATTTCAAAGACAGCCTTGTTCTTCCTTTCTCTCCACGTTCTTGGATATAAAAAAAGTTTTTCCTTAGAATTCTTTCTAGAATGAAAGGAAAAGTAACTGTATCTAAAATATTACACTCTTACTATGTACCCGAATAAGATAAATCATATCTTTTCTCACTGAGTTATAGAAGTAACAAGAGTATTACTATAATCACATAGTGCCACCCTAACTGCCACCCTTCTAGAGACAAAGACAGTGCGATCTTTATTTTTTGAGAGAGAAAGAGATAGTGAGCGAGCAAGCAGGGAAGGAGCAGAGAGAGAGGGAGACCAAGAATCCAAACCTGTCAGCATAGAGCCCAATGCGGGGCTCGAACTCATGAACCACGAGTTCGTGACCTGACCCAAAGTTGGACACTGAACTAACAGAGACACGCAGGCATATGATTAATTTTAAAGAACCCAAGAAAATGATGCTTTAGATAAATGCATCATTACTGTCATCAATAAATACTTAGTAACTCCCATTTGTTGAATGGTAATATATCAGGTTATATGGAGTGAAGTGGTTTGGATGAACATGAAAATGGAGAAAATATTTTCATGTGTACTAAATATGAGAGAGAAAAAAAATGCAAAGACACACTGAGGAGATGGGTTCAGAAAATTTCACCAAAGAGATACACCTAAAAAAATGATAAGAGAAGGATAATGCCAGACATGGTATACAATAATATTATCCCAATGGCAAATCAACATTTTTTCAGAGGATTTCTAATATTTCACTTGATTTTCAAATAACTCAGTGAGGTGTACAATATTATTTACACCTCATTTTCCTCTATCAGAAAACAAGTTTGCAGATGTGCTCCAACTCTTTGGAAAGGCTCTAATTAGACTGTCAAAATCAGTATTCCTTCTATCATATACCACAGGTCCAGAAGACGACAAAAGGCCGAAAGTGCTGCACTAAAAAGAATGAAAGACGGAAACATCTTCCACAAGAGGGAAAAAAACATAAAAAATTATGTTATGAATGACATAACAGCATTAGAAGAATAAAACTCAGATCACAAGAAAACATCCAAGCTTTCTGAGGTACAGACTGGTTAAAACTAAAAGATGAGAAAGAAAGGTCCTGCTAGTGCTATTTAAGAGTAACTAGGGTTCATTACTGTTGTCAAAGATTTCTTTCCTTGTGGTGTTTTTTTTTTTAATTTTTTTTTATGTTTATTTCTGAGAGAGACAGACAGTGTGAGCAGGGGAGGGTCAGAGAGAGGGGAGATACAGAATCTGAAAAGGCTCCAGGCTCTGAGCTAGCTGTCAACACAGAGCCTGACGCAAGGCTCGAACCCACGAACTGTGAGATCATGACCTGAGCTGAAGTCGGACACTTAATCAAATGAGCCACCCAGGCACCCCTCTTTCTGTGGTGTTAACCAAGATCACAAAAAAACCACAAAAATGTACCCTACCCTTTTGATAGGTGAAATAAAGTATAAAGAATACATTCAGTCTTCCTAATCCAGAAGACAGGCAGATTGATGAGGAAAGAACATAAATTCAAGAAAGTAACACAAATATGTCTTACCTAGCAAACACTGAGGATTATCAGCTTTTCGAACTCTAACAGACCAATGGGGAGCCTGAATAGGATCCAAATCACTAAATGGAAAACAATAAACATAAGATCCTAATTACGACAATCTGCAACTCATCAATTTATCAAAATGCTAATTAATTCTATAAAAGGACAAGCAATCCATTTTGCCTCCATTAAGCTTACTGTTACTCAGATGCATAAAGTCATTTGGGTAAGTTTTAAAAAATAAATATCTTAAAAAAATCAAAGTCTGTAGACAAAAAAGTACAAAAGGGAAAACCAGAATCAAAACAGAATAATCAAAGCACACATATAAAAATTATTTTGAACAGATAAAATATAATGATAATCTAATAAAACAATTTTAGGAATACTAAAAAAGAAACAAGAAACAAGCAACTATGCACAATCGTCTTCATCAGTTTTTTATAACAGTAAAAACAAAGACTACAAAAATTTGTACAATATGAAAAGTACTATATTTTCTCAACTAAATAGATTACTGTGTATCCACTCAATGAAATATTATGCAGTAATTTTAAAAATAGCAACACAGATCTATATTTACTGGCATAAGAATGTAAAGTAATATACTAAATAGAGCAAATATATACACATTTAAACTTTAAAGAGATATACTCTCAGATACTGAATCATTCTGCTGTACATGTGAAACAAATACAATGTTACGTATCAATTATTAACTCGGTTTAAAAAAAAGGATATACCCCAAAATGCTATTTTTCAAGTAATAGGTTTCCATGTAGTCCTTATTTTCTTCTCTATATCCACCTAACTTATCTAATTAAGAAAGCTCATGTTACTTTTATAATGAACAAACACAGTTATTTCAATTATAACAAAAAAAGCATCCTACTTCTGTTTGCATCATGCATGAAAAAGTACTAAAACTGAGTTCCCTTTTCTCCATTCTTCCTAGACAATATTTGCCATAATTTTTTAGTTGTTTCCATTGCACAAGAGTACATGACTGGCATGTTTTGTTACTTATAACATTTAATGATCAAATATTACTCCCATACATTCTGATGACCATTATTTCTTAAAGTATTTCAGGAAATGCTTCTAACTAGCTAAAAAAAATTCAACAGAATTATGCACTGAAACCCTGCTTAGATATACCCTTGCTAAAACAAAATAAGACGGAGATTGTTTGGGTGGGTGAGGGGTTAAATAGGTGATGGGAATTAAGAACTATACTTGTGATGAGCATAGGTCAGGTATGGAAGTGTTGAATTACTATATTGTACTCTTGAAACTAATATAACACTGTATGATAACTAACTGGAATTAAAATAAAAACTTTATAAAAAGATTGTTCATTATCCCTGAGCTAAGGATCACATTCCCAAACTCAGCAGCTTAAAACACATCTCTAATATATTTAATCAGTCTAAAAATCAATCTTTTAAAGTAGAAAAATCAACTAACCTCATCAGAAGCTAATATAAAGAAAAAGGGAAGATGCTAATCACTGGGCAGTTAATTTATTCTACTGAATAAATATAATACTCAATATAATACTCTTAACATACTTACGAATAAACATCATTATCCACAATGATACCTTCAGTCAGGTGAGGCCATGTAGTTGCTAAATGGAGTTCACTAAAATAAAAAAAAAACATAAAAATACTATTAAAAGCTTTGATAGTATGTGTATACCCTCAGACTCAGCAATTCTATTTCTAGAAATGTATTTTAAGTAAATAACCAGAAACTCACATATAATTATGTTAAAAGAGGTGCTATTTATAATACAGTAAAACAGGAGACAACTAGTTTAGCATACCCATATGAAGGTACTAAATTACGGATATTAAAAACACATGCTAGGGACACCTGGGTAGTTCAGTAGGCTAAGCGTCCAACTTGGGCTCAGGTTATGATCTCATGGTTTGTCCAACCCTGTGTCTGGCTCTGTGCTGGCAGCTCAGAGCCTGGAGCCTATTTGGGATCTGTGTCTTCCTCTCTATCTACCCTCCTCCCCACTCACGTTCTGTCTCTCAAAAATAAACAAACATTAAAAAAAAATAAATAAACATACTAGGGGCACCTGAGTGGTTCAGTCCGTTAAGCATCCAACTCTTGGTCTCGCCTCAGGTCGTGATCTCACAGTTACTGGGTTCAAGTACCACAAAAGGCTCTGCACTGACAGTGCAGAGTTGGCTTGGGATTTTCTCTCTCTCAAAACAAATGTTAAAAAAAAAAACAACACATGCTATATATAATAGCCAAAAATATAAATAACCCAAATATCTATCAGTTGATCAATGGATATAAAAAAGTGTTATCACCATACAATGGCATATTATACACCAATAAAAAGCAATGAAAAACTGACTCATGCTATAATATGGATAAACCTCAAAAACGTTTTGCTCAGTAAAAGATGTCAGATAGTAACAACCAAATCTACATAACACAATTTACATGCAATGTCCAGAACAGGCAAGGTAGACTGTATTTGCCTAGAGCTGGAGGATCTGGGAAGACTGGGGGGATGACAGTTAAGAAGTGAAGGGTCTCTTTTTGGGGTGATAAAAGTGCTGTGGAATTAGAAAGAGATGATTACACAACTCTAAATACTAGAAACCACAGAACTGTATACTTCATATGGTGAATTCTATGGTATACAAATTCTTTTTTTTAACTTCATATTTATTTTTTTTTACAAATAGTTTATTGTCAAATTAGTTTCCACATAACACTCAGTACTCATCCCCACAAGTGTCCTCCTCCATGCCCATCCCCCCTCCCCCCCACATCCATCAGTCCTCAGTTTTTGTCAGCATTCAAGAGTCTCTCATGGTTTGCCTCTCTCCCTTTCCCCCACCATTTCCGCCTTTCTTCTCCCCCTTGGTCCTCGTTAAGTTCCTCCTAATCCTCCTATACGTGCACACATATGATATTTGTCCTTCTCTGCCTGACTTATTTCGCTCAGCATAACATCCTCAAGGTCCATCCATGTTGCTACACATGGCCAGATCTCATTCTTTCTCATTGCCATGTAGTATTCCATGGTATAGATAAACCACATCTTCTTGATCCATTCATCTGTTGTTGGACACTTAGGCTCTTTCCATGTTTTAGCTATTGTGGAGAGTGCTGCTATGAACATTGGGGTCCATGTGCTCCTATGCCTCAGCATTTCTGTATCCCTTGGGTAAATTCCTAGCAGTGCTATTGCTGGGTCATAGGGGAGTTCTATTGTTAGTTTCCTGAGGAACCTCCACACTGTTTTCCAGAGGGGCTGTACCCGTTTACATTCCCACCAACAGTGTAGGAGGGTGCCCGTTTCTCCACATCCTCGCCAGCATCTAGAGTTCTCTGATTTGCTCATTTTAGCCACTCTGACTGGCGTGAGGTGGTATCTCAGCATGGTATACGAATTCTACCTCAATTTTGAAAAAACATAGATCAGAAATCAACAAACTTTTTCTACAAAGTACCAGGGGAAAATATTATTGTAGGCTTTTGGAACTATGCAGTCTCTGTTATATTCCTATTTTTTCTTTAAAAACCGTAAAATATGTAAAAACTATTCTTAGTTCATTGGCTATATAAAAACAGGCTACTGGTCAGATCTAATGCACAGGTCATAGTTTGCTGACCTCTTCATATTCATATATATATATATATTTATATAAAAACATTTATATAAATGTTTTTTATATATAAAAAACATTTTTATATTTATATGTATAAATATAAAATATTTATATGTATAAATATAAAAAATTATATTTATATAAAATATTTATAGATATATAAAAACATTAAGTTTCAAAAAGTTTTCACATAAATTATAAAGAATACAAGCCACAAAAAATATAAAGGATGACATATGTTTATAAAAATATACAAACATACTTTGCACAAAAGAGTTATCATAGCAGGCCTAATACTTAGAAAAGGAGTACTTGGAGGGTTCTCCCCTGACTTGGCATCTGGGAACTTGGATTTGGGGAAGGTTCCTACCAATCCTTGACAGGAGTGACACACTCTACCTAAAATACTGGTGCAAATCTATGGTTTATGCTGAACACCTGCTTTTCTTCTGGTACATGTTTATCCCCAGATAAACACACCATGCACTGAGCTTCCAATCCGCTTCCCTGGTAGACAGTGTTTCACACATGTTGTCACAATTCACTGCTAGGAGAATTAAGTATGTCCTATGTGACTACACTGGGAAAGGAAACTTGTCCCTGGCTTTCTCTGGACCTCACCCTATATGTCTTATTCCTTTGCTGATTTTTGTGTTGTATCTTTTCAATGTAACACACCATAGCCATGAGCACAACTAAATGGTGTGAGTCCTCTTAGCAATCAGTGAACCTGAGAGTGGTCTTGCAGAGACCAAGCTGTCATCAATCACCACCTGTAATTAGTGGGATTATGAATTTAGTGAGTATTTTTATTCCTGTCTGAATTTTATTCTGAACTCACTTCCTGGAGTGTCAAGTTTGGAGAGCAAAGAAGCCAAAAGAGCCAATTACTTTTATTTCTCTGATCTTTAGTAGTGCTCAGCTGACTGATAACTCCAGTCTGGACTCACTAACAGGGACAGTGCTTCACAACTATGTAGTATAACCTCAGTTAATAACTAGACAACAACAACAACAAAAAAAGAAAACTGGAGAAATCTGAATAAAGTCTGTATCTTAGTTGCTAGTATTGTGCCATTATTAATTTCTTAGTTTTGATAATTGTACTGTAGTTACACTAACTTCAGAGGAAGCTATTATGTGGTAATTCTCTGTCCTATTTTTGCACCTTTTCTGTAAGTATAAAATTATTCCACAATAAAGATGTTTTAAAAAAAAAATAACTGGACAACAAGCCACCCTGGGCTCGAGCCTATTTTCTGAGCTGGGTCCTCTAAGGGTCCCAATGAAAACCCTGTGTTATCAAATACTTCTTCAGGAAGCTGAGTTTTTGTTTGAATTAGTCAGAGTTGACTACCACAGTTTACAAATAAGAAACGTGACTGGTGAACATATGACTTTTGCCTTTTTTTTAAAACATGCTTTCTAAATTTTTCTTACTGAGCATAAGTTTATTACTTTCATTACAGAATAAAGTTTTAAGGTGAAAAATGACTAGAAAATATATATTAGAGGACATGAATGATAAGTTTAAAATCCTAAGCTCTGAAATAATTTTGGGTATTAACCTCAGATTCAGTTCCTAAGCTTTTATGACTATGCCCTCTCCTTTCCCTTAACTGTAAAACAACTGCTCTGACAGGGAGAGGACATTGAAAAAAAGCCTCATTTCCTCTTCCACTTCTTCCACCATGCTTTGCAAAAGCATAGTGCCCACAGCATTTGCTAATCACCATATGATTTAAACTGTCTACCACATATACCATCTTACTCCCAAATTATTTTTGTATTCTTCAATCATGTTTCTCTGATAGTTCATTCATGATTTAAAATTAAGAAGAAATATTTAATAAATAATTCCTTCACATTTCTATGATCAAGTCAATTTTATTCTCTCTCCCTAAAATTTTCTCTAAGCAAAATCTAAATGAATGAACCTGCTGGAGAGCCACAAATATACCATTTCTCCCTTGCTCACTATGCCATGATGCATAGTTTCCCAGGAAACTGGAGTTTCCACCAATAAACTGGCCAAACTCTCTTGCATCAAGGCCCTCCACACAAGCTGTTCATTTTCCCAGAATGACCATTCTTTCTCTCTGCCAGCGAAATCCTCCCTAACTGAAATGCTTCCTTTGAGAACACCTTTCTGATGGCATCTCAATCCAAACTAGTTCTTTATTTCACTATTACTACATCTTGTCCATTTCCTTCATAGCTTGTAATTGTATGTTTATTTAGGTGATTATTTTGTCTATTTCCATCAGACTACAAATGCCAAGAAACCAGAAATTGTTTTATTTACTTCTGTATCTTCCTAATTCAGCACAGTGCTTAGCACATATAATATCAATTACACAAGATACTTATTTTATCTTCTCTCTTGTGTGATTTTAAATTAAAAGTATTATTATTTTTAGCTCTATGTAAGAGTACTAACAATATATGTATGCACCTTTGCGGATGTGACAATCTCCCCACAACAACATACCCCTCAGGAAGAATTTCCTCAATTACCCCCTGAAAGAGGAAAAAAGGAAGCACAAAAAGACGCACCTGGTCAGAGCTCCATCCAGTTCCTACTTCAAGGACATGAAGTGCCCACAATGCTATAAAATCACCACCATCTTTAGCCACAAGGCACTAAAAGCATGCTGAATCAAGATGAGTGGGAAACCATCCCAATAAACACATTTTGGATACCAAAAAAAAGTATGTGTGTGTGTATATATTTGTTAACTAACCAGATGGTTTAACTAAACAAATAAAACAGTTTTTAAATCAGCACTGTTTATATTTTCCAACTATTTTGCTCTCAGTGATTAAATTTTCTGAGACATTTTCTTATGTAAAATTTTCTTAAATTTCAGTGGCTCTTATAGAATAACAGTTGGGTAACTTAAGAGGTCATCTTTGTATACCTTAGTTAAGTCTTAATTTGCATACCTGGAAAAAGTGGTCAGAAATGTAAACACTTGCTAATTCTCAATGATGAACATATGGTAGTTTGTTATATATGACATTCTCTGTGCTTTTCAACGTATAAGATGTTTACCAAAAAGTAGGCCCAGAACACTTCTATAAGGAATTACCAATAAATGGTATTATACACTTTTTATGTGTTATTTTAAAGCCTTTTATTTTTAAAAAAAAATTTTTAAGTTTATTTATTTATTTTGAGAGAGAGCAAGTAAGCAGGGGAGGGGCAAAGAAAGAGGGAGAGAGAGAGAGAATGCCAAGCAGGCTCTGCACTGTGAGCACAGAGTCCAACACAGGGTGCAAATCCACATGCCACGAAATCATGACCTGAGCTGAAACCAAGAGCTGAATACTTAGCCAACTGAGCCACCCAGATGCCCCAAGCCTCTTGTATTTCTTATAGAGAAAAAAAGCAGATGGACCGATTGTTAGGTGTAGATCTCTTTCTGATACTATACTCATTTCAAAAGGCTACAGTATTACAAAGCACAGTAAAATCAGTATTAATATAAAGAGTAAAGTCCCATAATTCAAATGATATATTAAAAATCCCACCTTATAGGATCTTCACAGGCACCAAATGGTAGCTTGCCAAACTCCAGGCCTCCAACTTCTCCTCCTACGAGGGCATCTATATCTAAACAAAAAAAATAATTTTCCATTATTCAGTAGAAAATTAAGAAATAAGTATTTAATTTACTTAAGTTAGCTCTTTGGGAGATCACAGATTTAAATGTGCCTGTATAAAGAGCACATACGTAAAGTTAGAGAACAGTCTAGTTAAAGACTTCCCCCTAGACTGTTATCATAAAAGTACACCTTCAATTCCTATTTATACAGTGCTTCATTCAAGCCATGCATTCTACATTTCACCCTTTTGAAATATTCCTTAAATACTGCTTGAGAGAACATTAATCTGGTAATTTTTTTTTTATTTTCTAAGAATGTGATTAATATCATCTATAAGAATTAAAATTGAAGTATAAAAAATTAAATCACCAACTTATATTCATCAGTTTTGTTGTCAATAATTTCTATAGAGCAAATTAGTTATCATTAATAAATTTTTATTTCAGTTGATAGTACACGGAAAAACTTGGAGTTTATCAAAGAATTTCTTTTCTGTTCTGAACAGTATCTGAGATGAGAGGAGAATTTAGAGGGTCAATCACTCCCCTTAGCTCCACCCCTCTTAAAGAAGTAATAAACACTTCTAAAAGACATCAAAAGGATTTACTTCTCTTTGAAATAATTCAGATGGCTGTTTTTCATTATTTGCACTACACTGGGAATTCCTCAAATTAAAGTCTATTGTTGAGTTATGAATATTCCCCAGATTTGCTAAAATCATGTTTGACGATTACTTATAACCTAACTAAATTAATAATTAAATAGGGCTCAATTACTTGATTCAGTAAATTTTCAAGTTAATTTCATTCCATTTTTCCAGCTAACAAATACTTATTATAGTAATAAAGATTACAATGACTAGCTTTATTACAAGATGTGAATTTTTAAGATCCTCACAATGTATAAGCATATTCTGTAAATAAGCTAAAAATTATGTACCGTAACTGTACAATAGTTTTAATTCAATTAAACTCAGAAGCAACACTATGGAATGAAAGGATCATGGAATGTGGAGTTTGACCAATGTTTGAAAACAAACTATGACTTGTGACCCTGGACCAGTTACCTATCTTCTCTAAGTTACATATGTTCTCCAAGAAAGATAATACCTGTCTCATAGATAAACAATAATTACATGAAATAATATGTAAAATGCCAAGCACAACATCTGGTCTGTATTACATGTTCAAATCCTTTCCTTCCCTTCATAGAAGAAAATATTAAAAATTTATATGGCCTTCAATTCACTGAGGAATAAGATAAATATTTTAATTCCTCATTTAAAAAACTAGCAAGAAACATTAACAAAGGCCGTACTGGCAATCAAAATTATCAAGCTAACATTCTGGCTCATGGGCTTTCTCTTAGATCATCAACAGACTATACCATCTTGGGAAATTTTTAAAATTGACTTATTAATAATAGAGCAGCCTTTGAAAAAAGGAAAGGGAAGGCAGGAATTGAAGCTTTCACCTAGAAAGTGACTATAAATTGCCTAGAAGGTATTGTTTTCTGGGAACAAAAATTACCAAAACAAACATTTGTGTCTTTCTTCTAATTTAACTCTCAGTTTAGCTTTTATTTCACTTTGCTGTAGTTTAGATGTAGTTCTTTCATTATCACATTAGAGTTTCAAATTATTCTGTAGTACATAAATAAGATACTAGCAGATATATAAATACCAAAGTCTAGGGTATACTACATTAATTCTAATATCATCCTAAGACTGCCAACTTTCCATCCTATAAATAATCAATTAATTGGAACAAAAATAAACAGTAAAGAATATTGTTGTATTCTAATTTGTTTTTCTCAATGGGGGTGGGGGTGGGGGAGTAGACTGGAAAATGCTTTCAGGCTGGTAAAATCCACATAATTATTTATAAGTTTGTTATTGAATTTCTTATTACATACAATTGAATATAATTACACTTATATATGAGAGAAACACCTAGGAACCAAATCCTCAATTAGGCTCTATGTCCACCAGGGTAAATTTTTCTAGAACTTAGGTAATGTCTTGTTTGTACATGCAACCCAGACAACAACCTGGCCTATAATAACTAGCTAATAATTAATGATTACTAAATGAATCAGTCTACCAGTATATACCAACTTATGGCAAACTTGGTAAATGATTTTAATTACATCAAATTCGACTTGGAAATCTCCAAAGATAGTGGAGAAGTAGGGAGCTCCGTCCATCTCACTCACCTCCATTTCTCAAATAGAGAAGGCCTGAAGCCACAGGAACCCTTACAGAATGGCAGAGTTTGGGAGGAAGAGGAGACAGAGTCCACTGAGAAAGGGGGAAAAAAAAAAAACAACCTGATGGGGCTACCTCAAAAAAAAACCAAGTACACATGGTAGAGAGTCCATATACCAACATGAGTAGGGAAATAAAATAACCAAAGTCTCAACAAAAGAGACCAAGAGACACCATTCAAAGAACACTTCCTGAACAGACAAGTTTCTTTAATACAGCAGTACTCGAAGGTACAGTATGCATAACAAGCTTTTAAAACTAATAAGAACAAAAGCTAGCCAAAATGATGAAACGGAAGAACTCTCCTCCAAAGAAATTCCAGAAAGAAATGACAGCTAAAGAACTGCTCAAAACAGATATAAGCAACATAACTGAAAAAGAATTTAGAACAATAGTCATAAAATTAATCACTGGGCCTGAAAAAGGCATGGAAAACATCTGAGAAACTATTGCTAAAACGTCTATGGCGCTTAAAAATAGTTGTGATGAATTAAAAAATGCTACAAATGAGCTGCACAATAAAATGGAGGTGTCCAATGCACAAATTGAAAGGTAGAGAGGAAAACAGGTGAGTTAGAAGACATAATTATACAAAAAGAGGAAACCGAGAAAAAAAAGACCTAAACTGATCCAGGAACACGAAAGGAGAGTTAAAGAGCTGAGTGATACAATCAAACAGAACAATATCCGTATCATAGGAATTCCAGAAGAGGAGGAAAGAGGGAAAGGCAATGAAGGAGTCCTTGAACAAATTATAGCTGAGAACTTTCCCCATGTGGGGAAGGAAACAGACACTGAAATCAAAGAGGCACAGAGAACTCCCCTCAGACGTAACTTGAATCGATCTTCTGCACGATATATCATAGTGAAACAGGCAAAGTTAAGGACAAAGAGAGAATTCTGAAAGAAGCTAGGGATAAAAGGGCCCTAACATAAAAAGGGAAACCTATCAGGGTGGTTACAGACTTATCTACTGAAACTTGGCACGCCAGAAAGGACTGGCAAGATCTTCAATGTGATGAACAGAAAAAATATGCAGCCAAGAAATCCCTATCCAGCAAGCCTATCATTCAGAATAGAAGGAGAGATAAAAGTTCTTCGCAAATACACAAAAACTGAAAGAATGTGTCACCACTAAACCAACCCTACAAGAAATCCTGACGGGGACACTATGAGGGAAATGTGGCAAGGAACATGAGGTACCATAGACACCACCACAAGCATGAATCCTACAGAGAACACAATGACACTAAACCCATATTTTTCAATAAGAACACTGAATGTAAATGGACTAAATGCTCCAATCTAAAGACACAGGTTAGCAAATGTATAAAAAAACAAAATCCATCTATTTGCTATCTCCAAGAAACTCATTTTAGACCTGAGTACACACTCAGATTGAAAGTAAGGGGACGGAGAAATATCTTTCATGCTACAGGAAGTCAAAAAAGAGCTGGAGTACCTATACTTATATCAGACAAACTGGACTTGAAGGTAAAGACAGTAACAAGGGATGAAGAAGGGCATTATATAATAATTACAGGGTCTATCCATCAGGAAGAGCTAACAATTATGAACATCTATGCACCGAATACAGAAGCATCTAAATACATAAAATAGTTAATCACAAACAGAATCAATCTTATGGACAAGAATGTGCTAATAGAAGGGACTTTAATACTCCACTTACAGCAATGGATAGATAACTAGACAGAAAAAAAAATCACTAAAGAAACAATGGACTTGAATGACACACTGGACCAGATGACCTGACAGATATATTTAGAACTCTACATCCTGAGGCCATGGAATTCACTTTCTTCTCAAGTGCACATGGCACATACTCGAAGATAGATCACATATTGGGACATAAAGCAGCCTTCAATAAATATAAAAGAACTGAGATCATACCATGCACACTTTCAGATCACAATGCTATGAAACTTGAAATCAACCACAGGAAGAAGTCTGGAAAACCTCCAAAAACATGAAGGTTAAAGAACACCCCGCTAAAGAACGAATGGGCCAATCAGGAAATTAGACAAGAAATTTAAAAACATATGGACTAACGAAAATGAAAATACAACAATTCAAACTCTATGGGATGCAGCAAAGGCAGTCCTAAAAGAAAAGTACATTGCACTCCAGGTCTATTTCAAGAAATGAGAAAAAGCGCAAGTACAAAATCAAACAACGCACCTAAAGGAACTAGAAGTAGAGCAACAAGAGGACCCCAAACCCAGTAGGAGAAGAGAAATAATAAAAATCAGGGCAGAAATAAACAATATAAAATCCAAAAAAAACCAGTTTAACAGATCAATGAAACAAGAGTTGGTTTTTTGAAAAAAATAAACAAAATTGACAAACCTCTAGCCAGGCTTCTCAAAAAGAAAAGAGAGAGCACCCAAATAGACAAAATCATGTATGAAAATGGACTTACTACAATGAACCCCTCAGAAATACAAGCAATTATCAGGAAATACTATGAAAAATTAGATGCCAACAAACTAGACAACTTAGAGGAAATGTACAAACTCCTAAACACACACTCACTACCAAAATTCACACGGGAAGAGATAGAAAATATGAACAGACCGATAACTAGTGAAGAAATTGGATCAGTTATCAAAAATCCCCCAACAAATGAGAGCCCTGGGCCAGATGGCTTCCTTGGGGAATTCTACCAGGCATTTAAATCAGAGTTAATACCCATTCTTCTCAAGCTATTCCAAAAATAGAAATCGAAGGAAAACTTCTGGACTCATTCTACGAAGCCAGCATCACTTTGCTTCCCAAGCCAGACAGACCCAGCAAAAAAAGAGAACTACAGGCCACTATTCTTGATGAACATGGAAGCAAAAATCCTCAACAAGATACTTGCAAATCGAATCCAACAGCACATTAAAAGAATTATCCATATGATCAAGTGGGATTCATTCCTGGGTTACAGGACTGGTTCAATATTCGCAAATCAATCAGTGTGATACATCACATTAACAAAAAACAGATAAAAACCATATGATCCTGTCAATAGATGCAGAAACAGCATCTGACAAAATACAGCATCCCTTCTTAATAAAGGCCCTTGAGAAAGTCGGGATAGAAGGAACTTACTTAAACATCTTGGGGCGCCTGGGTGGCTTAGTCGGTTAAGCGTCCGACTTTCGCTTAGGTCATGACCTCTCGGTTTGTGGGTTCGAGCCCCGCGTCAGGCTCTGTGCTGACTGCCAGCTCAGAGCCTGGAGCCTGTTTCAGTCTGTGACTCCTTCTCTCTCTGACCCTCCCCTGCTCACGCTGTCTCTCTCTCTCTCCAAGAAATAAATAAAACATTAAAAAAAAAAATCATAAAAGCCATCTATGAGAAGCCCTCAGCTAACATCATCCTCAACGGGGAAAAACTGAGAGCCTTCCCCCTGAGATCAGGAAGACGGCAGGGATATCCACTCTCACCACTGTTGTTTAACATAGTGCTGGAAGTCCTAGCATCAGCCATCAGACCATAAAAGGAAATAAAAGGCATCAGAATTGGCAAAGAAGTCAAACTCTCACTTTTCACAGATGACATGATACTCTACATAGAAAACCTGACAGACTCTACCAGAAGTCTTCTAGAACTGATCCGTGAATCAATCATGGATCTTTGCACCAATCTACCGTGCAAAGTCACACGGTACAAAATCAACATATAGAAATTGATTGCATTTTTATACATCAATAAAGAAGCAACAGAAAGAGAAATCAAGAAACTTATCCCATTTACAATGGTACAAAATAAAATAAAATACCTAGGAATAAACCTAACCAAAGATATAGGAGATCTGTATGATGAAAACTATAGAAAACTTATGAAGGAAATTGAAGAAGACACAAAGAAATGGAAAAACATTCCCTGCTCATGGATCTGAAGAATAAATATTGTTAAAATGTTGTTATTACCCAAAGCAATCTACAGATTCAATGCAATTCCAATCCAAATGGCACCAGCATTCTTCTCAAAGCTAGAACAAACTATCCTAAAATTTGTATGGAACCACAAAAGACCCCAAATAGCCAAAGTAACATTAAAGAACAAAACCGAAATGGGAGGCATCAAAACCCCAGGTTTTATCCTCTACTACAACATTGTCATCATCAAGACAGTATCATATTGGCACAAAAACAGACACATAGACCAATGGAATAGAATAGAGAACTCAGAATTGGACCCACAAATGTATAGGCAACTAATCTTTGACAAAGCGGGAAAGAGTATCCAATGGAAAAAAGCCTCTTTAACAGATGGTGTCAGGAGAACTGGACAGCAACATGCAGAAGAATAAAACTGAATCATTTTCTCACACCATACACAAAAAATAAACTCAAAATGGATAAAGGACCTGAACGTGAGACAGGAAACTATCAACACCCTAGAGGAGAAAGCAGGAAACAACCTCCTTGACCTCCACTGCAGCAACTTCTTACTTGACACATCCCCAAAAGGGAATCAAGAGCAAAAATAAACTATTGGGACCTAATCAAGATAAAAAGCTTCTGCACGGCAAAGGAAACAATCAATAAAACTAACAGGCAAAAGACAGCTGCAAACGACATATGAGATAAAGGGCTAGTATCCAAAATCTATAAGGAACTCACCAAACTCCACATGTGAAAAACAAACAATCCACTGAATAATGGGCAGAAGACACAAACAGACACTTCCCCAAAGAGGACATCCAGATCACCAACAGACACATGAACAATGCCAGCATCACTCATCATCAGGGAAATCCAAATCAAAACCACACTGAGATACCCCCTCCCACCAGTCAGAGTGGCGAAAATGAACAAATCAGGAGACTCTAGATGCTGGTGAGGATGTGGAGAAATG
Source organism: Proteles cristata cristata (assembly GCA_017311185.1). Classification (NCBI taxonomy): domain Eukaryota; kingdom Metazoa; phylum Chordata; class Mammalia; order Carnivora; family Hyaenidae; genus Proteles; species Proteles cristata. The sequence goes on from JAESUZ010002383.1 coordinate 1,634,515, forward strand.
AGCACCCTACTACACTGCTGGTGGGAATATAAACTGGTGCAGCTCCTCTGGAAAACAGTGTGGAGGTTCCTCAAAACATTAACAATAGAACTCCCCTATGACCCAGCAATAGCACTGCTAGGAATTTACCCAAGGGATACAGGAGTGCTGATGCACAGGAGCACATGTACCCCAATGTTCATAGCAGCACTCTCAACGATAGCCAAGACATGGAAAGAGCCTAAATGTCCATCCATGGACCAATGGATCAAGAAGATGTCGTTTATCTATACCATGGGATACTACATGGCAATGAGAAAGAATGAGATCTGGCCATGTGTAGCAACGTGGATGGACCTTGAGGGTGTTATGCTGGGCGAAATAAGTCAGGCAGAGAAGGACAGAAACCATATGTTTGCACGTATAGGTGGATTAGGAGGAACTTAACAGAGGACTGTGGGGGAGGAGAAGGGGAAAAATAGTTGGGGAGAGGGAGGGAGGCAAACCATGAGAGACTCTTGAATACTGAGAACAAACTGAGGGCTGATAGGGCTGGGGGAGAGGGGAAGGGGGGGTGATGAGCATGGGGAAGAGCACTTATTGGGATGAGCACTGGGTGTTATATGTAAACCAACTAGACAATACACTATTTAAAAAAAATAATTCCATCAAATCCAAGTTACACATTCTAGAGCTCTTTATAAATATATGTGTATATACCCATTTTTTTTCTTTTTTGCTTTTCTTATTTAGCACTCCTCTTCAAACCCTACTTTCCATAAGGTTCTCAGCTTATGAGGGTGGCTTCCGTTATTATATTCTAAAAACAGACACTTTAATCATTCACTACATACTAATTTGCAGCACATGATGTTCCACAGCAGGGGGATGCTTTATAAATAATATTAGCTTTCAAAGACAGATTGTCACATATAGAGTAATGCTGTCTCTAGAGCAAACTTCAGAGCTTTTTTTAAGAGAAAAAAATTATAAAGGCAATGAAATCACCAATACTACATTTAGAATGAATTATAAATATTTCCAATTTAAAACACTTGAAACATACAGTTAAGTAAGTTTAATTTCTGAATATATTTTCTTCTCTATTTATACTCAGTAAGTTAAATATAGCTCCAAATTATCTCACCTGGAGGTTGCTGAGGCCAAAAGTACTGCTGCCAATCCTGAAGTACATAGGTAAAGCGAATAGCAATACTAACTGGAGGCAAAGGAGTTAAAGGACATCCCTAGGAAATAAATGCAAAGACAACATTCTATAGCTTTAAAGAAAGTGTAAAAACAATGCCAGAGAGCAAATTACGTTAACAACAAGTTGTCTGGGGTGCTTGGGTGGCTCAGTCAGTTAAGAGTCCAGCTCAGGTCAGGCTCAGGTCATGAATTCACAGTTCCTGAGATCTAACCCTACGTTAGGCCTGCCTGGGATTCTCTCTCCTCTTCTCTCTGCTCCTTCCTCAAGGTATGCACAGTCTCTTTCAAAATAAGTAAATAAAACTTAAAAAAATGAAGCTGTTTAAACTACCTGGAAACAAAATAAATGCTCCTTCAAAATATTTTTAACAATTTTAATTATACAAATATAATTCCTTACTATTCTGTTCAGCAATAATGAATGTGTAACAAAATGTCATACCTTTTTTTTTTTTTTTTACCGTAAGGCAAAACTATTACAAAGAATAAGACCAGGATTGAGGAAATGATGTCTTTTCTTTCTTTCAAACAAAAATAAACTCAAATTAAAGCCAGTCTTGAATATTTAACCAGAATTTTTAGACTAACACAAATGGTCATTCATGCAAAATTGTTTATATTGATCAGTTAAAAATTTAGATTAATCTTTGCATTCATTAAAAATCATAAAAGTTAGGAGCGCCTGGGTGGCTCAGTCGGTTAAGTATCTGACTTTAGCTCAGGTCATGATCTCATAGCTTATGGGTTCGAGCTCCACATCAGGTTCTGTGCTGACAGCCCAGAGCCTGAAACCTGCTTCAAATTTTACGTCTCCGTCTCTCTCTGCTCTTCCCCCTCTCATATTCTGTCTGTCTCAAAAATAAACAAACATTAAAAAAAACTTTTTTTAAATCATGAAAATTAATATCATCCAAACATCCTATGAGCTCAGCTTCCCTTAATAATGGTTAACCTACATTAATGTGGACTAGGACTCAAATATACACAGGAATCACCTAGGGAACATGTGAAAACATAGATTCATGGGAATTTTGCATATTTAACCAGTTACCTGGTGTTGCTGATATTGCTAATCAGGAAGAATTTAGCTCAACAGCATCTATCAATGTCACTAGCAGCTCTAACAATACAAACTCGATTTAAAGTTACAATATAAGGTGGCTGCCCAAAAAAGATTATTTACTTTTGGGCTGCTGTGTCCTACAAACACAAGTAAGATTTGGGCTGGTAAGAATAATAAACTTTTTAGTCAAGTCGAGATATTAAATGAGTGTTCACCAGTAATAAGGTACAAATAGTCTAGAAACCACAACAAAGTTGCCTTGACACATAACCTCTGCTCCAGTTCCATAGCAACATCGATAAATATAGAGAGATAACCAGAAAGAAATAGCTAGGATCAAATATGACATAAATATCTTTGTGAGCCCTAGAAAATAAGGTACAGAAAATCCAAAGTTTCAAGGTAGATGCCTGCTGAGTTCCAGGTGTGGAAGTAGACAGTGACAGCCTAGGATTACAGACTGCATTATGTGGAACCACAAGTTCAACTATACCCAGAGTGAGCGCACTGCAAGACTCTGCTTAAGGCAGACACTGGGGCACAGCATACCTGCTTGGTACAGTAGAGTTGTTGGAAGTTCTGGGCTGGGGAGAGTTACCATGCGAGGGTGAAGGGTCAGGGACCACTCTCATAACCTGAGCAAGTAATCCAGTGATTCCAGGACCAGGTATGCAATATTCCTAATATCACCCCAGAGCAAGAGGCTCCAAACACCATTTTAAAACCCAATTTTGAAATTTTCTACAGATAGGGAGCAATCACAAAATTACAGAACTGCAAGAGAGGATGGGAGAGAAAGTTTAAAATTTTAAATATAACTTTCACTGTAAATGCACCTGGAAAGAAAATTTCCATAAAACATGAAGTAGTTCTAAGAGACAAATTCCAAATCAACCATAAAGAATATAAAACCATGAAATATAAAGAACATCAGGGGGTGCCTAGATAGCTCAATCAGTTAAGTGTCTGACTTCAGCCCAGGTCATGATCTCCTGGTTTGTGAGTTCGAGTCCCATATCAGGCTCTGTGCTGACAGCTCAGAGCCTGGAGCCTGCTTCAGATTCTGTGTCTCCCTCTCTCTGAAATTCCCCTGCTCACAATCTCTCTCTCTCTGTTTTTCAAAAATAAATAAATATTAAAAGAAAACATATTTAAACAGTTCCCAATCTTTGTTTTGCCAGTCATGATACTGACTTTTTTGAGAGTTTAGGACAGTAACTTTGCAAAATATGGCTCATTTTGGAAACAGGAGATGGCTGTGGACCCTTCGATAGCTCAGCTGGTAGAGTGGAGGACTGTAGACTGGAAATAGGAGATGGCTCCCTGATGTTGTGACTTATGTTACACATTTTAGGCAGGAATGCAACATAGGTGGTAATATATCCTATTCAAGGTATCATACTAAGAAAGAGATACCTGATATCAGTTTGTTAAAAAGTATGATCAGTTCAATGAGATAGATGTAACTTAAGCACTTAAGGGGTTATTTCTCTAAGTAGAGGACCCAATCTACCATTTAATCATCTGGTTTTGCTCTTTAACAGCTCCTCAACTTAAGCCCCAATTTGCTTTCCCCCGAGTAATACAAGCAAGTCTTCCATATCTCTGTGTTACTGTTTTTACAGAACACCAAGGATGTAGTAAGTACATGCCAATTACCCTTACTGCTCTGTCATAAAACATAAGCCAGATTCATTTTAAAAATCAAATAAAATGAATACTTGCAGGGGGAGGCAATTTAGAATCCAAAGTGTTGAGACCTCAAGGAGCTCACAGTCTAAGTCTCAAACATACTTATCTGAAGAGGATGGCAATAGGTGATCCTTGAACATAAGTTTGAACTGTGTAGGTCTGCTTATAGATGAGGTTTTTACAGTTTAGTACTATAAATGTATTATCTCTTCCTTACAATTATCTTTAAGAACATTTTTTTAAACATTTATTTATTTTTGAGAGACAGAGACAGAGAGAGAGAGAGAGAGAGAGAGAGAGAGCGAGCACAAAAGGGGGAAGGGCAGAGAGAGAAGGAGACACAGAATACGAAGCAGGTTCCAGGCTCCGAGATGTCAGCACAGAGCCTGATGCGGGGCTCGAACCCACAAACTGTGAGATCACGACCTGAGCCAAAGTAAGACACTTAACCAACTGAGCCACCCAGGTGACCCCCTTATAATTTTCTTAATAACATTTTCTTTTCTCCAGCTTACTTTATTGTAAGAATATGATATATAATACATATAATACACAAAATATGTGTTAAGGGTTTATGTTATTGGTGAGGCTTCTAGTCAACAGCAGGATGTTAGTAATTAAGTTTGGGGGAGTCAAAGTTATAAGTGGATTTTTGACTGGCACGTGGGAAGTGGGGTGTCAGGGCCCCAACTCCCACAATGTTCAAGGGTCAACTGTATTACTATTAGAGGAGAAGGAGCAGAAAGAGATAACACAGTAAATAAATGTTAACAAACAACAAAATTACTTTGATTAGCTGTTCTTTATCATTAGCACAATAAAAATCTAATTGGATACTGTTTCTTTAAACATACATAGTAATTTATGTAATCAATTATATCTATTCCAAGTAATTACATTGTTAGTGTTACAGAAAAATTTTTCTACACACCCAATAAAATGACCAAACTGCTTCTTCTATCTGGATCCCAGATAAGAATGATAATATCAGTGCAAACTCACAATCTTTGATTTGAAGATATCCAACAGTCCTGATAAATGAGTGTACTGATTTGGCACTTTCCGAAGATGAACCATTTCAAAATCAGTTCGGACACCATGACCCTGACATTCACCTACATACATTCTTCGCCATTTGTGATGAATTTGCACAAAGAGTGGCACCTGGCTGTAGGACAAAATTCAATAGGAATAGACTTTAGGTTCATTAAACACTGAGTAATTGCTACATCTAAAAATTTCCCATCATATTATTTTAATCTCAAATATTTAAAAACACTAAGCAAGAATCACTCATCAGACTTATATTTATAACAGAGACACTATTAGTTCCTTTTCTCCTCATACTGATAACTATTAGTTCCTTTCTCATACTAATAAGCTGAAAAAACTATCATCTTAGAGGCACTTTGAGTTAGAAAATTGTTTTAAAATAGCTGAAAGTCAAAACAGACAAAATGAAAATTTTCTTGAATAAAAGCAACCAAATTAGATAGGGAAATTGAAGGACTCCATAAAAATCTGCTTTCTGTTCCTTTTCCTGTTTCTGTTCTTGCTAGGACCTGCACCTCCACTTTACACATGCTTCAGAATGCAAACCCTTGTAAGAAACAAGAAGTTAATGATTTCTCTAGAACAGGTAACATCTAAGGAAGGACTAGGTGAGAATGACCAAAGCTATCATACGCATATTCCAGACCACCAGCACTAGACATCGCCTTGCCAAGGACCCCTGGCTCCAAGAACTAACACCTGGGTCCTCCTCTTTGTTCTAACCAGTTCCTGGATGCCATAGAGGAGAGGATATGTACACCAGACCACTATCCTCAATAAAAATCCCCAGACCCCAAGCAAAGACAAGACTCCCTCCTATCCTGAGTCTCCTAGACACTCTGTCTGTACTTGCACTGTCTCTATGCCTTTAATAATCTCTGCTTTCATTTCCTGCTGACTCGTATTTGATTTCTATCCTGCACACAGCCAAGGATCCTCCTGGTTGGTCTTGAGGGACCTTCTGTGGGGTCAGGCCTGTCGGTATCACTATATTAGCCTATCAAAGGCAAAACAAAATTTGATTCACAGGTATGAAAATACAAATTAAACCAACATTAATAGTGAAATAGTTTTTACTTTATCATTTGAAAATATAGCCAATACTCATTATTCAGATTTGCATCTTCGCAAATAAGCCTATTCCCTAAAATTTATTTGTAGCCCAAAATCAATACTCTTGGCACTTTAAGTCATTTGTAGACATGCACGGAGCAGCAAAAAATTTGAGTCACCTGACATGGGCATTCTCAGGTGAGGCTGAATGAGGCAATGCTATGTTCTCAAGTTTTAAAATTAGATTTTGTGGGGCGCCTGGGTGGCATAGTCGGTTAAGCGTCCGACTTTCGCTTAGGTCATGATCTCGCGGTTCGTGGGTTCGAGCCCCGCGTCGGGCTCTGTGCTGACTGCCAGCTCAGAGCCTGGAGCCTGTTTCAGTCTGTGACTCCCTCTCTCTCTGACCCTCCCCTGCTCACGCTGTCTCTCTCTCTCCTAGAAATAAATAAAACATTAAAAAAAAAATTTAAAAAAAAAATAAATAAAAAATTAAAATTAGATTTTGTAACAGAATTTAAATAAACATTTGGAAGTAAAACAAAAACAATACAATTTACTCTTCATTTCAAATATTTGTTGAATATTTCAGTTAAGTTTCTCTTTAGAAATGCAATCACTCAACATTTTGAGTTTGTCCTTCCCTAAGATATTCCAATATAGTAACTCACAAGTAGGAATCCTAATGATCATTTTTCGAAAAATCTAATACTTAATAACCATTTTCCTTCATAAATTATAATTAAAAATAGTTTAACTCATTGTCTACATTTTTCAAAATGTCCACCTACCAGCCAGTGTTTCCCAAAGCAATAGACACAGAACTCAGAAGAAGATTGCACTTAGATTCACTGAGAACTGCATCATGGTTTGCAGCAGGGGCAATCACCACAAACTCCCGCAATCCATACCTTAAAAAAAAAAAAAAAGAAATGAAAAAAAAGAATCACTGCCATTAAACAGGGAAAATTTCAGAATACAAAAATCCATTACTTTAAAAAACTTGAAAAAATTTCCCTGAAGTTTAGCAAGTCACATCTGAACTACAGGTGTTTCTCTCTTTTTTAATAGCAATGGACAAAAACACTTATTTCCTTCATTTAGCAAAACACTTCCGTTATTCACAAATTTCCTCTGTACGCTTGACAAATTAAAAGCAGTTTGCTGAAATCACAAGCAAAAAAGAACATTAACAGTTTTGCCTTAAAAGTTTCCAAGACTTAAAGGTTGTTTTAATTAACTGATAACATTAAGTCCATTGGTGTGGAAAGATAAAAGTTTGATAAATTCCCTAAATGGTAGGGAATCAGCCAACATGTATTTGTGCTTTCTAAATGTGAGGACATGGTTTACTTAAGTATCTTAATTTAAGAATTCTTGTATTCTTTTATTCAATAACATATATTAGATAGGAGTTACAAAATATCAAAGAATCACCTACTCTTGCTACACTATCCTGCATGAAAAATTAAAACTTCTCATTTAGTTGTCAAGTCCTTTATACAAATTTGTGGTTAAACTTTACAAAAATATAAGATCAAGTTAGTGATGCTGCCCACTGAAAACTTCTATTCACTCCTCAATTTATTTTTATTTAATGACTATTTTTATTATTTTTTTGAGTTTATTTATTTGAGAGAGAGAGCAAGTAGGGGAGGAGCAGAGAGAGAGAGAGGTAGAGTATCACAAGCAGGCTCCACACTGACAGTGTGAAGCCTGATGTAGGCCTCGAACCCAGGAACCATGAGATCATGACCTTAGCGGAATTTGGACGCTTGACCAACTGAGCCACCCAGGCACCCCTTTTAATGACTTCTTAAAAATAATTTATGAAAGGGATTATTCATTTGCCTAATTTATTTTAACTCTGGACATGTAGAGTTGTGAATGCTTATTTTTATGAACAATCTCAAGAAATCCTCCAGTGATAAAGATTAAAAAATAAAAAACAATCCAATCCATAATCTGTTAATTGTCTGGATGACAAAAATTCATTTAATCTTCTTACCTTGCCTCCACCCTCCTACCCCTGAAATCAAAAGTAGTTATGCAGGAGCAATATTCAATATCTGAAAGAACCTAGAGCTGTGACTTCTAAGCTCTAAAGGTCTTTAAAAATATACTCTGCTCTTTTTTTAATGTGAACATTTTTTCCCATGCCATCACCCATACTGTGAAATCAGTCAACAGTTCTTGGTTATTCTAGAAATATTCTGTCCATGTACTCACCATACCCTCAAATAAGATTATACTAAATACGATTTCTGTATCTCCTTCACAAATGCTAATCCCCTACTGATCAGTACTCTGTCTCCAGTTTTATTTGGTTGCAACAATCCTACCAGCATTTATTTCTACAATTCTAACTGTGGGCTAACCTCTCATAAGTGCTGGATAAAAGAACAACTGTATCTTTAACACTGATAGCTGCTGCCTAACTATGTTCTCCCGTTACACAGACACACACACACACACACAGTTCCAGAATAAACTCCCAATAACAATAAATAAGCCAAAGTGAACTGCTTCCTGTATATCTGCAATAAAATCAACTGTGTCCTCTATGTCTTTGTTTCCTCAAACAGGAATGTTTCCCCTCATTTTATCAATATCTACTGATACTTTTTTGAAGAGTTAACCTCAAATACCACCCTGTCATTCCATTAAATATGTTCTCTACCCTGAATTCTGTGTGCAGAATGTATCCAACTCTTCAACGGCTCCCATACATACAGTAGCCCCCTATTAAATTTCTGACTAATCCATCACTTGCCTTGAACAAGGACTGCAATCTTGGCCTAGTTCACGTGCAAGTTTTCTCGTCCATTCTCACTCAAGTCTGCTATTCTTAGATGGCAGAGCCACAGGTTTTTGCCCTCCACCTAGAATCAAGTCTGCCCATCCACTAACAGAACTTGTGGTTTTCATGACCAAACTGGAAAGCCAGTTTTCACCAAGAAAGACTGGGGAGAAGAGGGCAGTAATAGCAATAGTTACAGGCAAAAGGGCCAGAAGATACACCTATCTTAACTGAACCTCTAGTAGTTTTTGAAAAATATATGCTTCTCAATTTGTTGTCTGCCTTTGTGCAATTGCCAGTACCCTAAAATGGTTTCCAATTTTTCTTCCTTCCTTCCTTCCTTCCTTCCTTCCTTCCTTCCTCTCTCTCTCTGTCTCCTTCCTTCCTTCCTTTTGCAGAGGAGGAACTGTCAACTTATGTCATGTTGCTGTTACCAGAAATCTTCAGAACATTTTAGCTTTTGAAAGAATAAGAATATTTTATGGGTCCTTAGAGCTATTCTAAAATACCATTCTCCCAAAACTATCAGGTCCTTTTAGACATACCTTGCTATAGCCAGCAAAAAAAAAAAAAAAAAAGGCATAAAAATCACAAAAATAAATATATTTTAAAAGCCATCGGGGCGCCTGGGTGGCTTAGTTGGTTAAGTGTCCGACTTTCGCTTGGGTCATGATCTCACGGTTTGTGGGTTCGGGCCCCGCGTCGGGTTCTGTGCTGACTGCCAGTTCAGAGCCTGGAGCCTGTCTCAGTCTGTGACTCCCTCTCTCTCTGACCCTCCCCTGCTCACGCTGTCTCTCTCTCTCCTAAAAAATAAAACATTAAAAACAAAAAAGCCATCATAATTATTCAACTATACAACTTAGAAGATTGTAGGCTATTTCTTTAAGTTGTTGCTGCTATTCCCTTAAAGTGTGGTTGAAGCTGAAGGTTGTTGAAAGACTAGACGAGACAAAGGCAAAACCACAAACACTAAATTTATCATGAATTAAACCCAGCTGTACTTCCTGTGTATTTTTCAAGCTTGGTAGAGCCTCCCAGGCAAATAGCATTTATGCTCTTACTTTTTGTATTGTTGCATTGTTCTCATGCTGTTGCTATAACAAATTACACAAAATCAGTGGCTTAAAACATATTTATTAACTTACAGTTCTATAGGTCGGAAGTCTGACAAAAGTCTCACCACACACCAAAATCGACTTGTCAGCAAGACTGTGTTCCTTTTGGAAGCTCTAAGGGAGAATTCATTCCTTACTCCTCCCAGTTTCTAGAGGCTCTCCTCATTCTTTAGCTCCTGGCTGCCTTCCTCAAATCAAGCAATAGAAGGTCAAGCTCTCATATTACACTACTCAGACACTGAATCTCTTCTGCCTTTTTCCCACCTTTAAGAACGCCTGTGATTTCACTGGGACCACCCTGATAATCCAAGACAAATCTCCCAATCTTGAAGTCAGTTAATTAGCAATCCTAATTTTGTCTACTCCCTTGATCCCTTGCCATGTAACCTATATTCATAAGCTTTAAAAAGTAGACATCTTTAGGACATAGGAGGTTCAGTATCCTGCCTACCATACCTTCTTATTAAAACCTCTACTCAGTAAAGACCTCATAAATTTACATTTGGGCATAAATGTCTCCTAGGTTAACATCTATATCATTTTCAGGGCTCCTTATTTTATAAGGAGTAACAATAAAGGAAATAAACCTCTACTGATGATTTTAGAAATCAGCCATTAGAGGGGCACCTGGATGGCTCAGTCAGTTAAGTGTCCAACTTTGGCTCAGGTCACGATCTCACGGTTCGTGGGTTCAAGCCCCATGTCAGGCTCTGTGTTGACAGCTCAGAGCCTGGAGCCTGCCTCAGATTCTGTGTCTCCTCCTCTCTTTGCCCCTCCCATGCCCATGTTCTGTCTCTCTCTGTCTCTCAAAAATAAACAAACATTTTAAAATATTAAAAAAAAAAGAAATCAGCCATTAGAAAATAAAGAATAAGTGTATAAGGAGATATAGTATATATATATATATATACTATAGTATATAAGGAGATATAGTATATAGAAAATAATACGTATATAAGGAGACAGAAGTGTCCAACAGACCACATCATTAAGATCATTAGACAACAAAAACTGATCATGCCCACATAACTTTTAAAGACCAGGTTTATAAAATACCCTTAAAAAAGTTAAACAGGCTTAGAGCTAATCTGGCAAGTGCTTGATATAAAAATTGAAACTGCAAGATTTCAAAACAGATGTAGACAGGTAAACTATCAAAAGTAAGCAATTGCCATAAATGCCAAAATTCTACTTTCTAAAGTTTGATTTGAAAATATAAGTTAATAACACATTAGTTTAATCTCATTCTGACAGGGTCCACCTATGCTAACTGTATATCTATACATTGTATAAATGAGTATTTTCTGAACAGTCTTCACATTTTCAAAGTCAGTGTTTCAGTATTAACTTCAGCTTAATTTTTTAAAAAGGAAATGTTTATAGGTGAATACTTCAGTGTAGGTCAGTCTTCAGATGGTAAGAAACATAACTAAGTAACAGCCTTGAAAAGTGTAGAATTTTAATTTTTAACTATAATTTTAAAATTCTATTAAGAAAACAAGTATAAGAACATTATAATAAAATTTTCTTAAGATGCCCAATTCACATTAGGTCCAAAATACACAGATATCTTCTCATCTTTTAGCATTATAAACCCTCTGCTGCTATACTTGCAGGTTTTAAATTCTTAATTTAAGCATTATCATCTCTACTATTGCTCTTGTTCTGCCTTGAATGTCTTTTTAACCAACTTTACCTGGCTTATTCTCACTGTCCATCAGGATTCAAGTGAGGTAATGCCTCTTCTGAAAACAATTTCCCAACTTGATCTGGATTAAAAAGAACCACCTCCTGTGAGTCTGAAGCAAGCCCTGTGCTGCCTTCCATGAGAGCATTAATCAATAATGCTGCCACTGTTCCCTTACCTAGCCTCCTACTAATCCCAAAGTTTAATAAACTAAGGATCATGTTGTATCCTTGGTATCTTGGTATCTCAGCATCTGGCTCACAGAAAATGTTTAAAAGGATTTTTTAAAAATCCCTTTAATATGGTTAATTTTCAAATAATTCTCAAAAGTTTGATTGCTGGCCTTCTAATCTTTAAGAAAGATCAAGTTTTTTTAAATGGAAGCAACATGGCACACTGGCAAGACAGAGACCCTCCTCTTCCCCCAAAACACACTTAAATACTTATAAAATGCAACAATGTTTAAAAATTCCATGAAGCTGAACTTCACAGGTGACTGGGTGGCTCAGTTGGTTAAGCATCTGAGTTCAGCTCAGGTCATGATCTTGCCATTCCCAAATTCAAGCTCCACGAGCCCCATGAGCCCTGAGTTGGGCTCTGTACTGACAGCTCAGAGCCTGAAGTCTGTTTCAGATTCTGTGTCTCCCTCTCTCCTTTCCCCACTCACACACTCTCTCCCTCAAAAATAAACATTAAAAAAAATTTTTTAATGCATAGATGAACTTCAAAGGGAAAAAAAGGAGATAAAAAGGATGACAGAAATAAAGAGGGAACTGAAAGGCGGAAGTAAGCATATAAGGTGACTCTGAAGAAGCCCAGGGGATTACAAACTCTGGATTATAGGCCCTAATAGCTAGGAACCAGGGATTGGGATTTTATAGGATAAGCCTTTTAGCTGCTAAAAGCCTGTTGGTATGACTCACAAAGATGTCATCAAAACTGACCATGGTCTGACAGATTCAAGAAACTGGGAATTGTAGAAGAAAAGTCTGTGTACATCTGCGAATACCATGTATTTTAGCCTAGTAGTGATAATGTAAATCATATAACTCAAACTGATTAGGTATACCCAGTCCAGGGGAGGTAGTCTCTGGCATGTATCCAGGCGAGGCCATGTCTAAGAACACCCCAGCCTCAATAATAAATATGAATACAGTAAGGCCTGGAAACCATAATTCTAGAAGCGCATCAGTCAGGTATTACCATCCACCATGTCCTTGCTTGTAAACCACTAGGAGTAGAAAGCAGTTTATTTCTTCAATGATGCCATCAATCTCTCCACAAACCAGCTTCCTTCCATAACCTACAGATTTATTCAAGCCCTGTATGTACACGGCTTCCTATCAACCCAAATCAGCACAGAAATGGTAATGTTCTGAATGGTCCCTCAGGGATAAGGGTGTATATACGAGGCAAGGAACTGGCACCGAGACTTCTGCTTAAAGCCCACAACCTAGAAGGGACCACCACTTCAATGAGATGAAAACTCCCCACCCAGTTCGTTTTCATGGCAAATTCTACCAAACATTCAAATATAACATCAATTTTACACTATCGCTTGCAGAAAACAGAACAAAATAGTTCCCAACTCATGTTATAATGCTTGATATCAGCATTTCCCTGATATCAAGATAAAATATAGTAGTTCCTCCTTATCAACGGGCGATATATGCCAAGACTTCTACTGGATGCCTGAGACCACGAATAGTACCAAACTGTACAATGTTTTTTTCCTATACATACATATGACAAATTTATAAATGGCATAGTAAGAGAGGCACAGTAAGAGATTAGGAACAATAATAGAACAGAACAATTATAATATACTGTAATAAAGTTTTGTGAATGTTCTCTCTCTCTCTCTCTAAATATCGTATTGTATCATACTCGCTCTTCATGGGATGGGAAATGATAAAATACCTACATAATGAGATCAACTGAGATGAATGATACAGGCACTAAGACACAGCACTAGGCTACTATTGACCTTCTGATATATCAGAAGACCATTTGCTTCTGACTGCAGGTGACCTGGGGGAGCTGAGGCCATGGAAAGCAAAACTGCAGGATGTGGATGGTGGGAGAACTACTGTATGTGATAACTACAAACCAATATTCCTCATTAATACAGACATTAAAGTCCTCGACAAAATAACAGCATAACAAATCTGGCAACACATGTAAGCACAAACACAAATTATACCACAAAAAAGTGTGATTTATCTTGGGAACATAGAGTTAGATATCCAAAAATCAATCAAGGTAATCATCATATTAAAAATCTAAAGAAACAGATGATCATGTCAATTTAAGCAAAAAAAAAGCATTTGACAAAATTCAACCTCCATTCATGATAAAAACTCAGCAAACTAGGAATAGAAGAGAATTTTCTCAACCTGATAAAGAGCATCCATGAAAAATCTACGGCTAACAATACTCTTAATGGTAAAGGACTAAATATTTTCCCTCTGAGATCAGGAACATGGCAAAAATGTCGACTCTCACCACTCCTATTCAATATTTTAATGGAAATCTTATCCAGTTTAAAAAGGCAAGACATAGGCAGCTCTTTCTGCCAACAGGTCCTGTCCCTATGATCTAATAAAATCACCTTTTGCACAAAATTAAAAAAAAATTAATAAATAGGCAAGAAAAACAGGGATTGGAAAGGAAGAAATAGAACTATCCCTGTTTTCACAGATGTGACTATTTACCCAAAAATCCCAAAAGACACTACAGAACTCCTCCTAGAACTTATAAATGGATTTAGTAAAGTCATGGAATACAAAATGAATGCACAAAAAGCATATTCCTATATACTAACAGCAAAGAACTGGAAAAAAATGTTTTAATAATACTGTAACAATAGCATGTAAGAAAAAAGCAGTAATTAGGTATAAATCTGATAAAACAGGGAGAGGGAGCTAAGATGGCAGAGTAATAGGAGGACCCTATGCTTGTCTCTTCCCTTCAACACAGATATATATCAAATCATTCTAAACAACCAGAAAATCAATTGGAAGATGGATAAAACAAAATGTAAACCAGAGAGAGAGAGAGACAAGAGGCAACATCATCAAAGTCAGGAGGTGCAGAGATGTGACTTGGGGTAGAAACAGTAAACACTATGGAAGGGAGGGAGCCCTGGTCACAGGGAGAGGCAGGACAGAGGGGGGCGCACACAAGGAAAACATTTCCTCAAAGCCATTGACTGGGAAAATGAGAGGGGCTGACCATCATGAGTTTTTATAACCAGTGGAGTTCATAGACTGGAGTTTTAGAGGTCTATGCCATGGCTAGTATTGAGCCCTAAGGGTGCTGTGGTGCTCCTGTGGAGAAGGAGGGCAGGGACCCAGAGAAGCAGATGGAGCAATGTGAGGATCCCCTGGGAAATACTGGGAGAGATGGCTCCCTTTTCCTGGAGCACATCTGGGATAGGTAGCATTGCCTCTCTGGGGACAAAAGAGCCAGCATGTAGCATGACATTCCCCTGCCCTTCTGCTCCTATGGAGGAGGAGGACAGAGACCTTGGGAGCAGATGGTGCAATCTGAGGTTCTCCAGGGAAGCACTAGGAGAGATGGTTCCCCCTTCGTGGAGTGCATGTGGGAGAGGTAGCATTGCCTGTCCAGGGACAGAAGAGTCCGCAGGTGCCATTATGCTCCCCTACCCCTCAGCATAGGCACAGACATTGTGGCCACAGCCACTGAGGGTGGCTAACCTGGACACCAGCTCTTTGCTGCACTTTACTCCAAACTCCACACCCTTGCAGTTTTGTTGAACTGTCCTTCTGGGACAAGCCTGCATCAGTCCCAACACAGCAAAACCCTCCCCAGAGAACTAGCACAGGTCTTTTCCATGGCAGGTCCCTAAAATTTGGAGTTTTAAAACTCAGCTGGCATGGCTGGGATAAAACACATGTACACTGCCCTGTCAAGCAGGAAGTCAGCCCAGACACAGACATATCAAAGGATGCGACTTGAGGGAAGCTTGGGACACACAAAGGGAGATTGTTCGCCATGTGGGAGGGCTACCTGAACAGCAGTGGGCACGAATTTCACTCTCAGGGATAAGGGAGCGGGCTGGAACCATTTCTCACTCCTGCACTTCAGCATAAACTAACCTCAGTAAGCAGCACAGTGCCAACAGTGGCAGCACCTAAACTGTTCACACCAAGCCCCACTCCACTGTACTCTACAGGTGCTGCTTTTCTTGGGCAAGTATACCTGAGAAACAGATCAGTGACTCTTGCCCCCCAGAAGACCAGCACAAACACCTTGTATGCACCATGTCAAGGGACTACAGAATTCTGCAGAACTTCAGCTCTAGTGGAAAAAGCATCAGGTCTCTTTTAACAAGCAGAACAGAACATACCTAGTTAAAGCTTACCACACTCTGCCAAAGTCCAAGTACTCCCCACTGTATACAAGGAGAAACTCTGCAAAGGACTGACCTGAGGGGAAGAGGAGCCAAAACACTGTAGCAGAGTACACACAGCATACACTAGAGACACTTCCCTGAAGTACCATGCCCTGGTACTTCTATAACCTCTTCATAGAGCCATTACTCTCTGGATCATGAAACATAACAGGCTTTCCTAACACAGAGAAGAAGAAAGAGATCTAACACACAGAAGATGGAGGAATTCATCCCAAAAGACACAACAAGAAAAGGTCATGGCCACGGATCTAATCAAAACAGATATAAGTAATATGCCTGATCCAGGATTTAAAATAACATAAGGACACTAGCTGGGCTTGACAAAAACATAGAAGACATCAGAGAGTCCCTTATCTCAGAGATAAAAGCCTCAAAACTAGTCAGGCTGAAATGAAAAATGCAATAACCAAGACTCAAAACCAACAAGATGTAATGACCACAAGGATGGAAGAAGCAGAGGAATGCATAAGTGATATAAAAGATAAAATTATGGAAAATAATGAAGCTGCAAAGAATAAAAGAAAAATGCTACATAATAAATGTAGACCTAGGGAATTCAGTGACTCCATTAATCAGAATAACATTCAAATAATAAAAGTCCCACAGGAAGAGAGGGAAAAGGGGGCAGAAGGTTTATTTGAGGAAATTACAGCTGAAAACTTCCCTAATCTGAGGAAGGAAACAGACATACAAATCCCGGAGGCACTGAAAACTCCCATCAAAATCAACAAAAGCAGCCCAAAACCAAGACGTAGCATAAATTTGCAAAAACAGAGATAAAGAAAGAGTCCTAAAGTCAGCAAGACAAAAGAAGTCTCTAACTTATATGTAAAGAAAAATAAGGTGAGCAACAGATCTCTCCACAGAAACTTGGCAAGCCAGAAGGGAATGACATGATAAATTCAATGTGGTGAATGGGAAAAATATGCAGCTAAGAAAACTCTATCCAGCAAGGCACACATTCAGAATAGAAAGAGAGATAGAGAGTTTCCCAGATAAACAAAAACTAAAGGAGTTCATGACCACTAAATTAACCCTGCAAGAAATATTAAACTGCCTGGATGGCTCAGGCAGTTAAGTTTCCGACTTTGGCTCAGGTCATGATCTCACCATTCTTGAGTTCAAGCCTCACATCAGGCTCTGTGTTGACAGCTCAGAGCCTGGAGCCTGCTTCAGATTCTGTACCTCCCTCTCTCTCTCTGCCCCTTCCCTGCTCATACATGTGAGCTGTGTCTCTCCCTCTCTCCCTCTTTCAAAAATGAACATTTAAAAAAATTTTTTTAAATACAGGGAACTCTTTGGGTAGGAAAGACAGACCAAAAGCAATAAATATTAGAAATGAACACATAAAATCTCCAGAAACAAAGGAAAAACAATAAAATGGCACAAAATTCCTATCTATCAATAATCACTCTTAATATAAATGGGCTAATGCTCCAATCAAAAGAAACAAGGTGTCAGAATGGATTAAAAAACAAAATCCATCTTTATGCTGCTTACAAGAGACTCATTATATAACTGAAGACACCTGCAGACTGAAAGTGAGGGACTGGAGAACCATTTACCATGTTAATGGACATTAAAAGAAAGCTGGCGTAGCCATACTTACACCAGACAAAGTAGATTTTATTTATTTAAAATTAAAAAAAAATTTTTTAGGGGCGCCTGGGTGGCTTAGTCGGTTAAGCGTCCAACTTTCGCTTAGGCCATGATCTCGCGGTTCGTGGGTTCGAGCCCCGCGTCGGGCTCTGTGTTGACTGTCAGCTTGGAGCCTGGAGCCTGTTTCGGAGTAAGTGTCTCCCTCTCTCTCTGACCCTCCCCTGCTCACGCTGTCTCTCTCTCTCTCTCTCTCTCCTAGAAATAAATAAAAATATTTAAAAAAATTTTTTTTTAATATTTATTTTTGAGAGACAGAGAGAGAAGTGTGAACAGGGGAGGGGCAGAAAGGGAGACACAAAATGTGAAGCAGACTCCAGGCTCTGAACTATCAGCAGAGAGCCCAACATGGAGCTTGAACCCACAAACTGTGAGATCATGACCTGAGCTGAAGTCAGATGCTTAATCAATTGAGTCATGCAAGCATCCCAGACAAACTAGATTTTAAACCAAAGACTATAACAAGGGATGAAGAAAGGCACAATATTATAATAAAGGGGTCTACCCAACAAGATCTAACAATTGTAAACGTTTATACCCCCAACCTTAAGCACCTAAATATATGAAACAATAAATAACAAACATAAAGGAACTCATTGATAATAATAAAATAAGAGTAGGGAACTTTAACACCTCACTTACATCAATGGACAGATCATCTAAGCAGAAGATCAACAAGGAAACAATGGCTTTCAATGACACACTGGGCCAGATGGACTTAACAGACATATTCAGAAAATTTCACCTTAAGGTAACAGATTACACATTCTTTTTTTTTATTTTATTTTTATTTATTTATTTATTTATTTCTAGGAGAGAGAGAGAGAGCAAGCATGAGCAGGGGAGGGTCAGAGAGAGAGGGAGTCACAGACTGAAACAGGCTCCAGGCTCTGAGCTGGCAGTCAGCACAGAGCCCGACGTGGGACTCGAACCCACAAACTGCGAGATCATGACCTAAGCGAAAGTCGGACGCTTAACCGACTAAGCCACCCAGGCGCCCCTACACATTCTTTTCAAGTGCACAAGGGGCATTCTCCAGAACAGATCACACACCAGGTCACAAATCAGGCCTCAACAAGTACAAAAAGTTGAGACCATGCCATGAATGTTTTCTAACTACAACACAATGAAACTTGAAATCAACCACAAGAAGATGTGTGAAGACCACAAATACACTGAGGTTAAAGAATGTCCTACTGAAGAATGAATAGTTTAACCAGGAAATCAAAGAATTAAAAAAAAAAATACATGGAAACATATGATAATGAAAACACAATGGTCCAAAACCTTTGGGATACAGCAAAACCAGTAATAAGAGGGAAGTATACAGCAATACAGGCCTATCTAAAGAAACCAGCAAGATATCAAATATGCAACCTAACCTTACTCCTAAAGGAGCTAGAAAAATAAATGAAGCCTAAAGCCAGCAGAAGAAAGAAAATAATAAAGATGAGAGGAGAAATAAATGATGTAGAAACAAAACAAAACAAACAGTGCAACAGATCAAAGAAACCAGGAGCTGATTCTTTGAAAGAATGAATACAATTGATGAACCTCTAGTGAGACTTATCAAAAAGAAAAGAGAAAGGATCCCAATAAATAAAATCACAAATGAGAAAGGAGAGATCACAACCAACAACAAAGAAATACAATTATAAGGAAATACTATGAAAAACTATATGCCAACACACAGGGCAATTTTGAAGAAATGGTTAAATTCCTAGAAACATATAACCTCCCAAAACTAAAACAGGAAAAAAACAGAAAACTTGAACAGACTGATAACTAGCAGATAAACTGAATCAGTAATCAAAAATCTCCCAACAAAAAAAAGGCCAGGGCCAGATGGCTTCTGAAGGGAATTCTACCAAACATTTAAAAAACAGTTAATACCTATTCTCAAACTGTTCCAACAAAAGAAATGGAAGGAAAACTTTCCATCTCATTCTATGAGGCCAACATTACCTTTATTCCAAAACCAGACAAAGACCCCACTAAAAAGGAGAATTACAGGCCAATATCCCTGATGAACATGGATGCAAAAATTCTAAAAAAAATATTAGCATAGCCAGCACATTAAAAAATCATTCACCGCGATCAAGTGGGAGTCTTCCTGGGTTGGAAAGGTAATTCAATATTTACAAATCAATCAATGTGATAAACCACATTAATGAAAAAAAAAAGGGTAAGAACCATATGATTCTCTCAACAGATACAGAAAAAGAATTTGTCAAAGTACAGCATCCTTTTCTTAATAAAAACCCTCAACAATGTTAAGGATGAAGGGAACATACGTCAACATCATAAAAGCCTTATACAAAAAATCCACAGCTAATATAATCCTCAATAGAGAAAAATGGAGAATTTTTTTCCTCTAAGGTCAAGTACAAGACAGAAATGTACATTCTCACCACTGTTAGTTAATAAAGTACTAGAAGTCCTAGTCTCAACAGTCAGACAACACAAAGAAATCAAAGGCATCCAAACTGGCAAGGAAAAAGTCAAACTTTCATTATTTGCAGATGACTTAATACTCTGTTTAGAAAACTCCAAAGACTGCCCCCAGAAATTACTACAACTGATAAACGAATTTAGTAGTCGCAGGATACAAAATCAACATACAGAAATCTCTTGCATTTCTATACACCAATAATGAAGCAGCAGTAAGAGAAATCATAGAACTGATCCCATTTACAATTTCACCAAAAACCAGAAGATACCTAGGAATAAACCTTATCAAGAGGTAAAGATGTGTACTCTGAAAGCCATACAAAACTTATGGAAGAAACTTAAAATGACCAAAGAAATGGTAAAACATTCCATGCTAATAGACTGGAACAACAAATACTCTTAAAATATCTATGCTACCCAAAGCAATCTACACATTTAACGCAATGCCTACCAAAATACCAACATTTTCACAGAGCTAGAACAAACAATCCTAAAATTATCCAGAGCCACAAAAGACCCTAAGTGGCCAAAGTAATCTTGAGAAAGAAAGGCAAAGCTGGAAGAACCACAATTCCAAACTTCAAGTTATATGACAAAGCTGTAGTGATCAAGAGTACTGGCACAAAACAGACACATAGATCAAAAGAATGGAATAGAAAATCCAGAAATGGGCCCAAAACTGGATATCAACTAATCTTCAACAAAGCAGGAAAAGAATATCCAAAGGAAAAAAGACAGTCTCTTCAACAAATGGTGCTGGGAAAAGTAGACAACAACATGCAAAAGAATGAAACTGGACAACTTCCTTAAACTATACACAAAAATTATTCCAAAAGGGATGAAAGATCTAAATATGAGACAGAAGGACATCAAAATCCTAGAGAAGAACACAAGCAGCAACCTCTCTGACATCAGCCATATCAACTTCTTAATAGATACGTCTCCTGAGAAAGGGAAACAAAAGCAAAAATAAACTACTGGGACTTCATCAAGATAAAAAGCTTCTTCACAGTATAAAGGAAACAATCAACAAAGGCAACCTGTGGAACAGAAGGTATTTGCCAATGACATATCCAATAAAGGGTTAGTATCCAAAATCTATAAAGAACTTAACAAACTCAACACCCAAGAAACAAATAACCCAGTGAAGAAATGGGCAAAAGACATGAACACTTTCCCAAAGACGACATCTAGATAGGTAACAGACACATGAAAAAAAGCTCAGCATCCCTCATCATCAGGGAAATACAAATCAAAACCACAATGAGAGACCACCTCACACCTGTAAGAATGACTAAAATACAGGAATCTGATTCAAAGGGGCACATGCACTCCAATGTTTACAGCAGTACTATTGACAACAGCCAAATTATGGAAAGAGCCTAAATGTCCATCAGCTGATGAAGGTATAAAGATGATGTGGGTATGTATGTATGTATGCACATGAGTGTGCACACATGCGCACGCGCACACACACACACACACACACACACAGGAATATTACTCAGTGGTCAAAAGGATTAGGGGCACCTGGGTGGCTTCACTGGTTAAGCATCCGACGTCAGCTCAGGTCACGATCTCACGGTTCATGGGTTCAAATCCCCACATCAGATTCTGTGCTGACTGATCACAGCCTGGAGCCTGCTTCAGATTCTGTCTCTGTCTCTGTCTCTCTCTCTCAAAAATGAATAAATGTTAAAAAAAAAAAATTAGACAATAAAATCTTGCCATTTGCAATAGCTAGAGTATATTATGGTAAGCAAAATCAGTCAGAATATTGTCTAAAAAAATTTTAGACAATAAAATCTTGCTATTTGCAATAGCTAGAGTGCATTATGGTAAGCAAAATAATAAGAAAGCAAAAATATCACCTGATTTCACTCATATGTAGAATTTAAGAGACAAAACAGATAAACATAGGGGAAGCAAAAATAAGATAAAAACAGAGAGGGACACAAACCATAAGAGACCCTTAAATACAGAGAACAAACTGAGGGTTGCTGCTGGGGTGCTGGGTAGGGTGATGGGCTAAATGGGTGATGGGCATTAAGGATGGCACTTTCACCTTTTTAAAAAAAATTTTTTTAATGTTTTATTTATTTCTTTTCTTTTTTTTTTATAATTTTTTTTAATGTTTTATTTATTTCTAGGAGAGAGAGAGAGCGTGAGCAGGGGAGGGTCAGAGAGAGGAGATGCAGAATCTGAAAAAGGCTCCAGGCTCTGAGCCGGCAGTCAGCACAGAGTCCCACACGGGGCTCGAACCCACGAACCGCGAGATCATGACCTAAGCGAAAGTCGGACGCTTAACCGACTAAGCCACCCAGGCGCCCCAATGTTTTATTTATTTCTGAGAGGAGAGAGAGAGAGTGTGTGTGTGAGGCAGCGTGAGCAGGGGAGGGTCAGAGAGAGAGGGAAACACAGAATCCAAAGCAGGCTCCAGGCTCTGAGCTAGCTGTCAGCACAGAGCCTGACGCAGGGCTTGAACCCACAAGCCATGAGATCATGACCTGAGCCAGTCAGATGCTTAGCCGACTGAGCCATCCAGGTGCCCCCAATGGCACTTCCATTTTTTTTTAAATAGTTTATTGTCAAGTTGGTTTCCATTAAACACCCCGTGCTCGTTACCACAAGTGCCCTCCTCCATGCCCGTCCCCCCTCCCCCCCACATCCATCAGTCCTCAGTTTTTGTCAGCATTCAAGAGTCTCTCATGGTTTGCCTCTCTCCCTTTCCCCCACCATTTCCTCCCTTCTCCCCCTTGTTCCTCAGTTAAGTTCCTCCTAATCCTCCTATATGATGGCACTTTCACTTTAATGAGCACTAGATGCTGGGATGTGCACTGGTGTTATATGTAAATGATGAATCACTAAATTCTATTCCTGAAATCATTATTACACTATATGTTAACTAACCTGGATTTAAATAAAATTAAAAGAAAAAAAAAGAAATGTCATAAGACATGAGTAGACATTTTTCCAAAGAAGACATACAGATGGCTAAGAGACACATGAAAATATTCTCAACATCACTCATCATACTAATCAAAATGAGGTATCAGCTATACGTGTCCAAATGACTAAAATGAACAACAAAGGAAACAAAAGATGTTGGTGAGGATGTAGAAAAAGACGGACCCTCTTACACTGCTGGTAGAAATGCAAACTAGTACAGCCACTCTGAAAAACAATATGGAAGTTCCTCAAAAAGTTAAAAATAGGACCTACCCTATAATCCAGAAACTGCACTACTAGGTGTTTACCCAAAGGATACGAAAATACTAATCTGAAGAGGCACATGCACCCCAATATTTATATCAGCATTATCAACAAAAGCCAAATTATGGAAAGAACCCAAATTTCCACCAACTGATGAATGGATAAAGAAAATGTGCGAGATATAGATATATACAGATATATATTGGTATAGATACACACACACACACACACACACACACACACATACACACACACACACAAAGGAAATATTACTCAGCCATCAATAAGAATGAAATCTTGCCACCTGCAAAGATGTGGATGGAGCTAGAGTGTATAATGCTAAGCAAATTAAGTCAGAGAAAGACAAATACCGTATGATTTTACTTATATGTAGAATTTAAGAAATGAAACAGATAAACATATAGGGGGAAAAAAGAGGCAAACCACAAAACCGGCTCTAAATCATAGAGAACTCTAGAGGGGAGGTGAGCTAGATGGGTGGTGGGTAGTCAGGAGAACACCTGTGATGAGTGTTGTATGTTATTGATGAATCATTAAACTCTACTCCTGAAACTATTATTACAACATGTTAATTCAGTGGAATTTAAATAAAAACTTGGGGGAAAAAATCTAACAAAGCATACGGGATCTATATGCTACAAACAATAAGACACTGATGAAAGAAATCAAAGACTTAAATAACTGGAGAGACTGTGTTCATCAAATGAAAGAGTCAACACAGCAGAGATATCAGCTCTCCCTAAACTGTCTAGAGATTTAAGGCAATTACAATCAAAATTCCAGTGGAACTTTTTGTAGATAAAAACCAATTCTAAAATATAAATGGAAAGCAAAGGAGCTAGAAAAGCCAAAACAACTTTGAAAAGGAGGAATAAAGTTGGAGAATCACACTAATTTAAAGACTTATAATAATTAGACATACACCCACACAAAATTGGCCAAATGATTTTTGACAAAGGTGCAACAGTCAGTCAATAGAGAAAGGAAGTTCTTTTCAACAGATAATATCGGAACAACTGAACAATCATTTGCAAAAAAAGTGACACACGTAACATGATAATATAAGCTGTTAACATTAAGGGAAACTGGGTGAAGGTATATCAGACCAGTCTGTACTATCTTTGTAGCTTTCTGTAAATCGAAAATGAATCAAAATTGTTTTCAAGTGTTTTTTTTTTTTTGTTATTGTTTTTATTACCAGAAACCTCTGTGCCCTGGGGCAAAGAGTTCTTAAACACAGCACCAAAACATGGCCCATAAAGCAAAATATTGATAAACTGATAGGACAATAAATCTATTAGAAAGGCTAAAATAGAAAACACTGACACTGAGTGTTGATGAAGACGTACAGCAACTAGAACTCACATATAGTGCTGGCAGGAATGCAGAATTTTTCAGTCACTCTGTAAATCAGTAAATCACTCTGTAAATCAGGCCATTTCTTTTTCCTTTTTTTTAAATTAAGTTTTTATTTTAACTACAGTATAGTTAATAATGTTATACTAGTTTCAGGTGTACAGTACAATGATATAACAATTCCATACGTCACCCACTGCTCATGACAAAAGCACTCCTGAATCCCCATCACCTATTTCACCCATCCTCCCACCCACTCCCCCTCTCTATAATCAAGAGTCTGTTTCTAGGTTTGTCTTTTTTTTTTCCTTTGCTCCTTTGTTTTGTTTCTTAAATTCCATGAGTGAAATCATATGGTATTTGTCTTTCTGACTTATTTCACATGGCATTATACCCTCTCTATGTTGTTGCAAATGCCAAGATTTCATTCTTTTTTATGGTTGAATACCAGTGTGTGTTTGTGTATACCATACACACCATATATTCTTTATCCATTCATCTATCAGTGGACACTTGGGCTGCTTTCATATCTTAGCTATTGTAAACAATGCTGCTATAAACACAGAGGTGCATGTATCCCTTTGAATTAGTGTTTCTGTTTTTGGGGGGGGCAAATACCCAATAATGTGATTAATGGATTGTAGCAAACTTCTGTTTTTAACGTTTTGAGGAACCTCCATACTGTTCTCCACAGTGGCTGCACCAGTTTGCATTCCCAGCAAAAGTGCAAAAGGATTCCATATTTCTCCATATCCTCTCCAAAACTTACTGTCTCTTGTGTTTTTGACTTTAGACATTCTGACAGGCATGAGATGGTATATCAATGTAGTTTTGATTTGCATTTCTTTGATGATGAGCATCTTTTCATGTGTCTGTTGGTCACCTGGATGTCTTTGTGGAGAAATGACTGTTCATGTCTGCACATTTTTTTTTAAATGTTTTATTTATTTCTAGGAGACAGAGAAAGACAGCGTGAGCAGGGGAGGGTCAGAGAGAGAGGGAGTCACAGACTGAAACAGGCTCCAGGCTGAGCTGACAGCACAGAGCCCGACACGGGGCTGGAACCCACGAACCGTGAGATCATGACCTAAGCGAAAGTCGGACGCTTAACCAACTAAGCCACCCAGGCGCCCCGTCTGCACATTTTTTAATTAGGTTATTTTTTGGGTGTTGAGTTGTATCGGCTCTTTATATATTTTTGATACTAACCATTTATCATATATGTCATTTGCAAATATCTTCTCCCATTCTGAGTGTTTCTTTTTAGTTTTGTTGGCTGTTTCCTTCACAGTGCAGAAGTTTTTTATTTTGATGCAGTCCCAATAGTATATTTTGGTCAGAGCCTGAAGCCTGTTTCAGATTCTGTGTCTCCCCCACTCTCTGCCCCTCACATGCTCATGCTCTGTCTCCCCCTCTCAATAATAAGAAAACGTTAAAAATTTTTAATTATAATAAATATAAATGTCCAAGCCTAAAAACAATACTAATGTCCTTCAAGCACTGAATGAGTAAACAAACTAGCATATATCTTGACAAGAGAATACTGCTCAGCAATAAAAAGTAACAAACCTGATATAGAATTACTTCAAAGGATCTCAAAACTTTATGTGGAGTAAAAGAAACTAGTCTCAAACAGTTACCATATGATTCCATCTCTATGACATTCTTGAGAGGATAAAACTATCAAAACTAAAAATATATCAATTATTGCCCAGAAATTATAATGGACAAGAAGAGTTTTTTCCGGAAGTTACAAAACTGTTGTGGCAGTTCTGTAGAGAACAATTGTGGCAGTAGTTTTAAGACACCTATATATAGCAACATGTATGTGACTGGGTTGATTAAGTGTCTGACTTAGTTTGGACTCAGGTCATGATCTCAGTTCATGAGATCAAATCCCACGTCGGGCTCTGTGTTGACAGTGCCCTGTCTCTGTCTCTCTCTCTCTCTCTCTCTCTCTCTCTGCCCTTCCCCTGCTTGTGCTTTTGTTGTCTCTATCTCTCTCAAAATAAATAAATAAATATTTAAAACAAACAAAACCCTATACATATGTGTTGAAATTCAATGAACTATTCATCAAAAAAAGTCAATTTTACTGTATACTAATTTTAAAAATAAAAATTTTTTAAAGTAAATGAAAAGGTTAAAAAAACTACTAACAAGAGATTTTCATTAACATATAGAAAGAAATACAACACTAACATGTACTTCATTAATACACAGAAAGGTTTCACTCACTCATTCAACAAATATTTTTAAACTATGGACTATGTGTCAAACACAGTTTTAGGAAATTAACAGTTGAACAGAATGAATATATCTTGTTTATGGAATGGACATAAATTGGGGGGACCAGTTGTTGGACTGTATGGGTATATACTGTTCCCTCAAAATACATGTCTATCTAGAAGCAAAAAAAAAAAAAAAGGCTAAGCAAAGATTATACAAAAGCATTCAGACTGTGATAAACATTATGTACCACTATCTTACTTAATCCTCACAATTACTCTTAAGGGTGTATATTATTTATTACTCTGTATTTACCAACATAGAAACCAACTCAGAAAAACTGCCCCAAATTGAAAAGAAGTATTCGAGCTAGAAATGAAACCCAAGTATGTCTAATTCAGTGTCTGCCCAAACAGTAGGTGTTCAGTTAACACTGAGTGAGTACATACAAAGTCATGCTGTATAATATGCTGCCTACCAATGTATTTTGTCATTTTAAATATATATATTTATACTTTAAAAGATCAGAAGAGAATCTGGATGGATTAAATTAAATGGTAATTTATTAAATTCCACTTATACTTGTTTAAATTCAGTTTTTAAAAGATCACACTAAAATGACAGGCATATTCATGAAACGATATCCAGTTTATTTGCATCTGCAACTAGATTTCGTTTTTTTAAGCAGGCTACATAGTCTTCTTGCTATAGTAATTACACTGAAATGAGGAAAAAAAGAAGGAAAGATACTATCATTTTCCTCTCTCTTAGAAACTCTTTTATTTATTTTTTATTTTTTTTTCAATGTTTTTATTTATTTCTAGGATAGAGAGACAGCGTGAGCAGGGGAGGGTCAGAGAGAGAGGGAGTCACAGAATCTGAAACAGGCTTCAGACTCTGAGCTGGCAGTCAGCACAGAGCCCAACGCGGGGCTCGAACCCACGAACCGCGAGATCATGACCTAAGTGAAAGTCGGACACTTAACCGACTAAACCACCCAGGTGCCCTTAGAAACTCTTTTATAAAAAATCAAGAGGCCAACTCACACCAACAGACCAACATAAAACCAGTAATATGAATGTATTTTAACTAGGTGTCCTTTCTTGAACATACACTCATACTTGAGACATTTTGGTAGTGGTATGCTTCAACACCACCCCTACCAAAATGAGATACAGACCTTTTAGGTGTGATGTATCTCTTATATTAATCTACCACATTTACAATTTAGATATAATGAGTTATGATGTTATTGTGTAACTGAGATCAACATTTTATTTCAATTCAATTTCCAACACTACACATTAAGTTTTCTACAATATGCAAATGTTTTATGCTAGTCATCAGAATTATAGTTAGGCTCTACCCTAAATGATGAAACAAACCGTGCAGAAGAGTTAACAGTAGGCCTGTGACTACTATCCTTAGAAGGTCTGCTTGCAAGGCTGACCTTTGGCAGGCACCTAGGGATTTGGAGAAGGTTCTCAAAAAAACCCTTCAATAAGAGTTACTGTGGTTAAAATGTACAAACAATGTGGTTTATGCTGAACACCTGCTTTTCTTCTGGGAATCTGAAATTTTGTTATGTACCAGTCAGCAGGTGCCAGCCCCCAAATACAAACGCTGAGAGCTGAGCTGCTAACAAGCTTCCTTGGTAGATATTTCATACGTGTTGTCACAACTTGTTGCTAAGTTGTGTGACTCCATCAGGAAAGGACTCAAACACTTGACTTCCTCCAAACTTTGCCTCAGGCACCTTTTCATTCTACTGATTTTGTTAGTGTAATAAATCATAATAAGTGTAACCACAGGCTGAGTTCTGTTCATCCTCCTGACATAACACTGAACCTTCAGGAGGTCTTGGGTCTCCCCAACACACATACTGAAAGTTACCTGAGTAAAATGTATACCTACCATCTTACCAGGCAATGTGCTCTCGGAGGAAAATCATTATTCATACACAACAGATCCTGCATAGACTGTGGAATAACATCTACAAAAACATTTAATAATGAAAAAATTAGTATGTTCATTCTAAGGCAAAATTTTGTAACATGATTTAAAAAAATCATATTGCATAACACATCTTGCTAGTCCATGTTGTTATGAAATTGCTTAAAGATTTATATCTAGGGCTAGCTCTAAGATTTGGGGTGAAAAAGATGTCTCTTTCATGGGGGCCTGCGTGGCTCAGTTGGTTAAGCATCCGACTTCAGATCAGGTCATGATCTCATGGTTCATGAGTTCAAGCCCTGCATCAGACTCTACCGATACCTCAGAGCCTGGAGCCTGCTTCAGTTTCTGTGTCTCCCTCTCTCTCTCTCTCTCTCTCTCTCTCTCTCTGCCCTTCCCTTACTTATGCTCTGTCTCTCCTCTCAAAATGAATAAACGTAAAAAAAAATTAAAAAATAATAAAGATGTCTCTCTCGATGTCTTTTTTTCTAAAACGCCAGCCTCTAAGTATCGTTCCTATGTTTATATTTTCCTTTCTTCTATGTCATGACTCATACAGTTCCTCAGCCTTACTAGAAAGTCACGTTTTATCTCTTCTTCTCAGTCTGCCCTTGTCTACACTTTTCTTCAAAACTACTTAAGAGTCCTGTCAACTCCTTATCACTTCCTATGGCCAGTCTTTGTGGGCCCCGGGCCATCTTAAGTGCTCTTATAAAATCACTAACCAGCTTCCCACTTATAACCCATGTATCTTTAAGCACTTGTATTGCAATTTATATTAAGATACTGTCATAAACGATCCTTATTTATTTATGAATGCATAATAAACTCAAAGCATAAAAAATATTTGTTTATGATAACACTTCTTTTGTTGTACAGACATAATTCCTTAGCAAATTTATATTTTGTTAATTTTTTTTTTTTTTTAATGTTTTATTTATTTCTAGGAGAGAGAGAGAGAGACAGCGTGAGCAGGGGAGGGTCAGAGAGAGGGAGTCACAGACTCTTGAAACAGGCTCCAGGCTCTGAGCTGGCAGTCAGAACAGAGCCCGACATGGAGCTCGAACCCACGAACCGCGAGATCGTGACCCAAGCGAAAGTTGGACGCTTAACCGACTAAGCCACCCAGGCGCCCCATATTTTGTTAATTCTTAAAAAAGGATATAGAAGAACACTAATGACCTGATGCTTTAAAGCCAACAAACAACTCCAATGAAATTAAGTATCAGTGCTCAAATCTTATGGCCTCTAATAATATAGTTTTAAATGTGTATCTCCAAATTAAATGAGTTGATGGTTCACTTATAACTTCTACCACTAGGTACAGCTTCAATCACAATCAAATTCAAAATGCATGATACATACATACATATATATCACAATAATGACTTAAACTAACTAAAATCTGTTCATCCTCTCTCAGACCACAGTTCATCTCAGAAATACTGATTCTGGGGCGCCTGGTGTCCCAGTTGGTGGAGAGTCTGACTTGATTTCAGCTCAGGTCATGACCTCACAGTTTGTGAGACCAAGCCCCATGTTGGGTTCTGCACTACAGCATGGAGCCTGCTTGGGATTTTCTCTCTCCCTTTCTCTCTACCCCTCCCCATTTCACGCTCTCTGTCCCTCTCTCCCAAAACAAAAAAACAACCTTAAGGAAAAAAAAAAACTGATTCTAAGTCTCCTTATTGTAACAGCTTCTCCTTGATGTTCCTCAAGATTTCTCTACCTTTAATAGTTTCCTTCATTAATGAGCAAAATGTTAGACCTGGAACTCATCGGGCTATTATCAGACCAGTTGCATATATATCCCTCTTACCCTTACTCCTCAAGTACACACACACTCTATTCTGATTTAATTATTTTGCTTTATAAATTGTCTTACTTATGTGTATATGTGGTCAATGTGATCTGTCCTAGTTATGAATGCAGATGCTATCTACTTCTTTTGTTTCTAAGAATGCCAATAAACAAAAGGTATATAATTTTATTCCTATACAAGAAAAGGCACAAATATTTCAGGTCTGCACTTACAAATAATATGTGTATTGACCAGAAAAACTTTTTTTCCTTAATTTATTTTTTCAATTGAAGTATAATTGACATATAACATTTTATCTTAGTTTCATGTATATAAAATAACAACTTGATAACTGAATACACTGCAAAATGATCACCATAAGTCTACTCAACATCTGTAAACAGTTAACAAAAAACATTTTCTTGTCATACAAATTTACTCTCTGAGCAACTTTCAAAAGCACAATACAATACTATTAACTATAGCTGCCATGCTATACATTAATTACATTCCCAGGACTTACTTATGAGGGTCAACCTTTTGACCTTCTTCATCCATGTTGCCCACCCCCCAACTTCCATCTCTGGGAACCACCAATCTGTTCTCTTTAACTATGAGCTTGGTAAGTTTTGTTTCTGTTTTTTAGATTCTACATATAAGAGAGATCATATAATATCTGTCTTTCTCTGACTTATTTCATTTAGCATGATGCCTTCAAGTGCTCTGAGGAACTTTAACACCTTCTGCATACTTAATTTTTTGAGTGAGTGAAAAAGGTATTTGACTGAAAATTGCAAAATTAATACTTCTTTAACACATTGCTGACTCACTATTATACACGACTCTATCTCAGGAGAGAGATTTTGGATGATTTGAACTATGAACTAAAAGCACCATTTACAGAAATTTGAGCAATGTGACCTATTGCCAACCATCATAAGCACTATTTACTGAGTACCTAGCATGGACCAAGTCCTGAGATAGGTCTCATATACACTATTTCATTAAACCTTCCCATTAATCTGCTGGGTGGTATACCTTCACTTTTCAAGTGAGATAATTCAGATTTGGAAAGGTTAAGTAACTAGTAAGAAGAAAAACCAGAATTTTAATCCACTTCATCTGACAAATTTTGGGGTATATCCAAAACAGTATCCTGATAAATGAGTAACTTTTATTTTTAAATCCTTCAAGTCCTAGTTTAGTTAATTATCCATTACACTTTCTCTTATCTCTCTCATTAGACCTGATCACATCTCCTCTAAACTTTAGTAGAAATTTAAAGTACTTTATCTGTGCTTTGGGACTGAACTTATCATTTTCTACTTCCTACTATGGTTACTTATTTATAGACCACATTTGGGGTGCCTGGGTGGCTCAGTCGGTTGAGCGTCCGACTTCAGCTCAGGTCATGATCTCACGGTTCATGGGTTCAAGCCCCGTGTCAGACTTTGTGCTGACAGCTAGCTCAGAGCCTGGAGCTTGCTTTGGATTATGTGTCTCCCTCTCTTCTGACCCTCCCTTGCTCACAGTGTCTCTCTCTCTCTCAGAAATAAATTTAAAATAGCATTAAAAAAAAAATATATATATATATATAGACCACATCTCCCTTACTGGAATGTAAATTTCTTATAACTGTGGGTTCAAGTGAGCTTAGCAAAGTACCTACAACATGTTAAGTACTCAATAAATATTCACTAATCTAATTCATTTTGAAGTGAATGATGCTATAATTGTTCCTCTAAAAAGATCATACTCTGAAAATAAAACAAAAAATATCATACTCTGTTTCAGATGTGGTAAAACAACTCTGCATATGTAAAACATCTCCAGAGGGCACTACTTTCTAAAAAAAAAAAAAATTTAAGTTTATATATTTATTTGGAATGAGAGAGAAGGGGAGGGGCAGAGAGAGAGGAAGAAAGAATCACAGCAGGCTCTGCACTTCCAGTGATGCATGCAGGGCTTGAATCCATGAACTGTGAGATCATGACCTGAGCCGAAATCCAGTCATATGCTGACCAGAATGAGGCACCCAGGTGTCCCTAGAGGACAGCACTTAATCAAGAGAACTAAATTCATAATTAAAAATTACAATCACTCTTATAGTCATTCGTTCAAAAACAATTAGTAACACAGGGTACCTGGTTGGCTCAGTTGGTTAAATGCCTGACTCCTGTTTTCAGGTCAGGTCACAATCTCATGGTTCATGGGATGGAGCCCCAATTGGGCTCTGCACTAACAGCATAGAACTTGCTTGGGATTCTCTCTCTCCCTCTCTCTCTGCCCCTCCCCTGCAAGCTCATGGTATCTCTCTGTTAAAATAAACAAACATTAATAAAACAAAACAAAATAAAAATAATTAGTAACAATTTACCTTCCAATACTTCATCCTTTCCTTCTTTATCAGTGGAGTCTTGTACAAGATAATGATGGGTGACTGAGAACTTGAAATCAGCAAAGGAAATTTCATCTGATTTCTCTTCCCATGTGCCAGAAGTAAATACACCCTGTATTTAACAATAAAAAAAACACCCATTTTTAAAAAGAAAATCCCTTGGAATGTCAACCACCAAGTGACAAACAAAATTAAAATTTTCAAATAATTTTTGTGATATAAACATGTAAGATCATAAATATACAATAAATCCCATGCCTCTAACATACAAAAAAAAATCCTACCATTAGAAGAATGTGAATTACTTCTAGCTTAAAATGATTAAATTTTATAAATTTTAAAATTTAGAAAAAATACAAGGCAATAAAATATACTTTTCTTCTAAAAATCTCAAATCCAATATCATTATATAGTGTGCCACATTACTGGACATCAGAAATAGCTTAATAAAAAAGCAGTTTGTAGGCTAAATTTAAGTGATACAACATATAATATATAACATATGCACTTATTTGCTTAACATAGTTTTGCAAGCATCTTTATCAAGCTTTGGCATTCAAATATTTTCATTTCAACCACAACTCCTTGACTGGAAAACATTTTAATTAAAAGTCCCAAGGAGTTCCCTCACTTATACAACATAATCATACAACAGGATTTTTTCCATGGGCCCCAAAGCTCCCATAGATATTCTTTCCACTGGAGAGGGAGGTATACAGTAATTACAGCATAGCACCACTATGAGGCAGAAAATGTCAACCCAGCAACTTGCCAAACACAGGCAGTCACAAACTATATATAAAATATGTAAGGAATGATTTTGTTCATTACTGAGTTTTCACAATCATACCTTATGTATAATGCTCAAATGTTTTATATTTGTTGCTGGCAAAATATTCATAATTCTGAATTGAGTTAAATCATATTTCAAATGTCCCAAGGCACATTTAAATAAACAGCAATCTTTTTCTATTAAGAGAAAAACCACTCGTATGATGCATATAAGAAACTGTAATTTTTATATGTTAAGTTTTTCTCAAGTGTGGTTAACCTGTATTAAATTAAGACATATATGGCCCATGCCAAAATTCTCAAACTGTAGTAAGCATTATAATGTATACATAAGAACATGGTGTACTGTGAGGAATGCCCACTATAAAGCAGTTAAGGCTAAAAGTACAGACAAGGAAGAAGCCCAGAAAATGAGAGGTAAGCCTACTATTTGCTAAGCTGAAATATTCTGTTTAAATGATATAAAGAAATATTATCTGACCCTATTCTGGATTCTGGGTACCACTGGCAACCTTACTAACAGCTATCTCAAGGAGGATTTGGTTGCATTCAATAAAGAGGAGGTATCTAGGTTCTGCCTACCAAATAAATGTTCTAAGATGATTAGTTCAACCGAAAAACAACATTCTAATCTGCCTCCTTCATTTCTTTTAAAAAAATTTTTTAATGTTTTATTTATTTCTGAGAGAGAGGGAGAGAGAGAGGGAGAGAGAGAGGAAAAGAAAGAGAGAGAGAGAGAGAGGGAGAGAGAGAGGGAGAGAGGGAGAAGGAGAGGGAGAGAGAGAGAACATGAGCAGGGAAGGGTCATAGAGAGAGGAAGATATAGAATCTGAAGCAGGCTTCCGGCTCTGAGCTAGCTGTCAGCACAGAGCCTGACACGGTCCTTGAACCCACAAACAGTGAGATCATGACCTGAGCCTATGTCCAACGCTTAACCAACTGAGCTTAACGCCCCTATGATACAGTTCTTTAACAACAAATTTCAGTATGGTGTATATTTATGATTACACTCAGAAATGACAACTCTAGTCCAAAATTAATCTAGTGATTCATCAAAAATAACCTCCGAAGTCCCCAATCAGACAATAAAAAGAAATAAGTTTATAGACAGCTGTGTGTATTCACAATGCCATGATATGTACCTAGAGTAATAAAAGCAACCTACAAACTACTAAAATTAACTGATGAGTTTATAAAGTTATGGAATTCAAAATCAATAAAACAAAAACCATCTCTATTTTTTTAGGTAGGCTCCATACTTGGCATGGAGCCCAACACAGACCCTGAAACTCATGACTCTGAGATCAAGACCTGAGCTGAGATCAAGGGTTGGCCACTTAACCAACTGAGACACTCAGGCACCCCAAAAACGATCAGTATTTTTTTTTTGAAGTGTATTTATTTATTTTGAGAGAGAGAGCAAGGAAAAGGCAGAGAGGGAGTGGGGGAGAGAATTCCAAGCAGGCTCTGGGCTGTCAGTGCAGAGCCTGACGTGGGGTTCGATCCCATTAACTATGAGATCCACGACCTGAGGCCAAATCAAAAGCCAGATACTTTACAGACTACAACTGTATTTTTATATACATGCAACAAACATTTGGAAGATGAATCTTTTTAAAAATACCACTCTCACAACATCAAAAATAAATCAATTATCTAGGAATAATGAAATATCTTTCACTTAATGAAAAACAGCAAAAACTCTACCTAAGAATGCTTCAAAACATTGATAAGAGAGATTAAAGACCTAACTGGAGTTAAATGTACATGGATTAGAAGACGCCAACAGCAGTAAGACGTCATTGTCCTTAAACAGATCTATATATTCAATATAATCCTAATCAAAATCCCAGGAGTTATTTTGTAGAAATTGACAAGTTGATTCTAAAAGTAATATGAAATCCAAAGGATCTAAAACACCTAAAATAGGGGCGCCTGGGTGGCTTAGTCGGTTAAGCGTCCAACTTTCACTTAGGTCATGATCTCGCGGTTCATGGGTTCGAGCCCCTCGTCGGGCTCTGTGCTGACTGCCAGCTCAGAGCCTGGAGCTTGTTTCAGTCTGTGACTCCCTCTCTCTCTGACCCTCCCCTGCTCACGCTGTCTCTCTCTCTCTCCTAGAAATAAATAAAACATTAAAAAAAAATAAAATCTCTTTAAAAACAATAAATAAATAAAAATAAAATACCTAAAATAATTTTGATGAAAAATATACTACCTGATTTTAAGATTTACTTTGCTATAGTAATTAAGAAGGTATAGTACTAGCATGAAGACAAATAGATCAATAAAACCTAATAGTCCAAAAATACCTTCACACTTATACTTCATTTTACAACAGAAGAACTACTGCAATTTAGTAGGGAAAGATTGGTCTTTTCAACAAATGGCCCTGGAGTAATAAGATATCCTCATGGAGAAAAGCAGAACTATCTTCACAACACTGAGATAGGCAAAGATTCCTTTGACAAGACACAAAAGGCATTAACAATAAAATTAAAAATTAAGAAAATGAGGAGCATCCATATATACAAAATAGTTAATAACAAACATAAAGGAACTAATCATTAATAATACAGTAATGGGGGGGACTTTAAAACTCCAGTGACATTAATGGACAGATCATCTAAACAGAGATCAACAAGGAAACAATTGCATTGAATGACAATGGACCAGATGGATTTAACTGATACATTCAGGACATTCCATCCTAAAACAGCAGAATATACCTTCTTTTTAAGTGCACATGGAACATCCTCCAGAACTGATCAAATATTAGGCCACAAAACAAGTCTCAACAAATTCAAAAAGACTGAAGTCATACCATGCATCTTTTCTGACAACACTAGGAAACCAGGAGTGAACCAGAAAAAAAAAAACAACTGGAAAGACCACAAATACATGGAGGATAAATAACTTGCTACTAAACAATGGATGAGTCAACCAGGAAATAAAAGAAGAAATAAAAAACTACATGGAAAAGGGGAAAAGGAAAACACAATGGTTCAAAACCTTTGGGACATACCTAAAGATGTTCTAAAAGGGAAGTTTATAGTAACATGTTTACCTCACGAAGCAAGAAAAATCTCAAATAAAGAATGAAATATGGCCATTTGCAGCAACGTGGATGAAACTGGAAGCTATCATGCTAAGTGCAATAAGTCAGTCAGAGAAAGACAGACAGCACGTTTTCACTCATATGTGGATCTTAAAAAAGTTAACAGAAGACCATGAGGAAAGGGATGGGGAAAAAAGAAAGTTACAGAGAGGAGGTATGTAAACCATAAGAGACTCTTAATTCTGAGAACAAACTGAGTGTTGATGGCGGGGCAGGGGAGAGGGGAAAGTGGGTGATGTGGAGGGCACTCATTCGATGAGCACTGGGTGTTGTATGGAAACCAATTTGACAGTAAATTATATTTCAAAAAAGAAAAATCTCACATAAACAACCTAACCTTACACAAAAAGGAGCTTTTATAAGAAGAATAAACAAAACCTAAAACCAGCAGAGGAAAGGAAATAATAAAGTTTAGAGCAAAAATAAATGAAATAGAAACCTAACAAAAAAACCCACATTAGAACAGATCAGTGAAACCAGGAACTCGTTCTGTGAAACAAATCATTCAGACTGATAAACCTCTAGCCAGACTTATCAAGAAAAAAAGAGAAAGGATTCAAATAAATAGGCCCAAATGAGAGAGGAGAAATAAAAACAAACAACATGGAAATACAAACAATTTTAAGTGAATATTTTGAAAAACTATTTGCCAACAAAGTGGACAACCCAGAAGAAATGGGTAAATTCCTAGAAACATATAAACTACCAAAACTAATAAAGGAAGAAATAGAAAATCTGCAGACCAATAAGCAGCAAAGAAATTGAATCTGTAATCAAAAAACTCCCAACAAACAAGTCCTGCACTAGATGGCTTCACAGGCAAATTCTACCAAACATTTAATGAAGAATTAATGCCTGTTCTTCTCAAACTACTTCAAAACATAGAAAAGGAGGAGCGTCTGGGTAGCTCTGTTGGTTAAGCGTCCAGCTCTGGCTTAGGTCATGATCTCAGAGTTCATGGGTTCGACTCCCATGTAGGGCTCTGTGCTGACAGCTCAGACCCTGGAGCCTGGTTTGGATTCTGTGTCTCTCCTTCTCTGCCCCTCTCCTGCTCGCCCTGTGTCTCTCTGTCTGTCTCTGTCTCTGTCTCTGTCTCTCTCTCTCTCTCTCTCAAAAATAAGTAAACATTTTAAAAAGTGTTTTTTAAATACAGAAAAGGAAGAAAAACTTCTAAATTCATTTTATCAGGCCAGCATTATTCTGATACCAAACCCAGATAAAGACATCACAAAAAAAAGGCAACTACATGGCAATATCCCTGAAGAACACTGATGCAAAATCCTCATTAAAAAAATACTAGCAAACTGAATCCAACAGTACATTAAAAAAATCATTCAACACAACACAGTGGGATTTATTCCCAGAATGCCAGAATGGTTCAATATTAGCAAATCAATCAATATGATACATCATATAAATAAGGGAAAGGGCAAGTACCAGGGGCACTTAGGTGGCTCTGTGGGTTAAGCGTGTGACTTTGGCTCAGGTCATGATCTCTCAGTCTGTGAGTTCGAGCCCCACATGACGCTCTGTGCTGACAGTTCAGATCCTGGATGGAGTTTGCTTTGGATTCTGTGTCTCCCTCTCACTCTGCCCCTTCCCTGATTGTGTTCTCTCAATTTCTCTCTCAATAAAGAAATATTTTAAAAAATTGTTTATTCATTTAACAAACAAAAAACTGTTTCTTCTACTGCCAAATTCAACACATTATTGAAAAAGACAAAAATATAGTAAAGCATTAAAAAACAGTGAATTTTTTCCATTTCTTTTTTTGAGGAAGATAGACCTATGGTTCTCAACCTAATTAGACTTTATAATCACTGAAGAGGCCTAAAAAATATACTGATAACTAGGCTCAATAATAGACCAATTAAATCAAAATCTCTGAGGTTGTAGTCTAAACACTAGAATTTTTCAAAAATCCTTCCCGTGATTCTAATGTGTAGCCAACATGGAAAAACACTTGGTATAGAGCTTTCATCCACTGGTATAAGAAATCCTTTTGACCATATACAATATTAAAATACAAGCATTAATATATCATCTGAGCTGGGACAACTGGATATCCACATGCAAAAAATGAAACTGGATACTTTCCTTAAACTAGACATGAAAAGTCAGTCAAAATGGATGACAGATCTAAATACAAGAGTAAAAACTAAAGACACCAACAAGAAAGTGAAAAGAAAACTCACAACAATACATGCTACAACATAAAGAAGAGGAAAAAAATTGTGGCAAATTAGATATCTCATATATGATTTGTATCCAAAATGTATAAGCAACACTTACACTGAATAAGACAGATAATCCCACTTCAAAAATGGGGAAAGGATCTGAATAGACATTTCCCTAAAGAAGATACACAAATAGCCAATAAGAACATGAGAAGATGTTTCATATCAATAGCCATTAGGCAAACACAATCAAAATAACAATGATGTATCACTTCACATTCACTAGGATGTTGTATAACCAAAAAGATAACAAGGGTTAGTGAGGATGCAGAGAGATCAGGAAAAATACAAATGTAAAATGATGCAGCACAGTCAGGCAGTTCCTCAAAAGTTTAAATATAAAGTTACCATGTAAACCAATAATTACACTCTTAGATATACGCCCAAAAGAAATGAAAACATTCATCCACACAAAAAAAGTATACATGAAGGTTCACAGCAGCATTACTCATAATAGCCAAGAAGTAGAAACAATACATATGTCAATCAAGTGATAAATGGATAAATAAAATAAGGTGAATCCGTAAAACAGAGTAATATATAGCAGTAATAAAACGAAATGAAGGACTAATAAATGTTACAATATGGACCAAACTTGAAAGCTTTATGCTAAGTGAAAGAAATCCAACTTACTAAAGGCTACATGTTATATGATTTCATTTATACAAAATGTCCAAAATAGGCAAATCTAAAGAGACAGAAAGTTAGCTGTTGACTAAGGATAGGAGAAAACAGTAAGTGACTGCTAAATGGTACAGGGTTTCTTTTGGGAGTGATCAATTGTCCTAAAATTAATTGTGGTAGGGCACCTCGGTGGCTCAGTCAGTTAAGCATCCAACTTCAGCTCAGGTCATGATCTTACAATCCATGAGTTCGGGCCCCACTTTGGGCTCTGTGCTGACAGCTCAGATCATGGAGCCTGTTTCAGATTCTGTGTGTCCCTTTCTCTCCACCCTTCCACCACTAGATCTCTGTCCCTTCCTTTCTCTCAAAAATAAGCAAACATTAAAATACATACATACATAAAAAGAAGATTAAAAAGCTCAATGAACATTTCATCCATTTCTGGAATAAGACAAACCAACTATTTCTCTACCCACAAGCAACACTAAAACCATATGCTTTTCTAGTAGTTTTCCTAAAACAAAACAAATATGCTATTATGCTGGCAAAGTAGCATGCAAATAAACAGCTAGTACAGTAGTTGCCCCTACCCCCAGTTTCACTTTCAACTGTTTCAGACAACCACAGTTGACCTCGGTCCAGAAGCAGATGATCCTCCTTCTGACATATGATAAGAAAATCAATAGTAGACTAACACTACATCACAATGACTATCATTCACCTCACTTCATTTCATCATGTAGGCATTTTATCTCACATAATCACAAGGAGAAAACGATGAGTAAGCACAGTACGATAAGATATTTTGAGAGAAACATTTACATAAATTAAATTATAATATATTGTTTTAATTATTTTATTATCAGTTATTGTTGTTAATCTCTTACTCTAATTCATTAAGTGAACTATCATATGTATGTACATTCAGGAAAAAATATATATAGCAATTAGTACTACCTGTGGTGTCAGGCATCTGCAGGGTTTGGGGAACATATCCCTCAAAGATAAGGGGTAACTACTATACAACTCAATTCCAACAGATAACTGATGATTCCAAACAAAAACTCTAAAAGACAGCAAAACTGTTAAAGAACATATTTAGGGGCACCTGGGTGGCTTAGTCGGCTAAGCGTCCGACTTTCGCTTAGGTCATGATCTCGCGGTTCGTGGGTTCGAGACCCGCGTCGGGCTCTGTGCTGACTGCCAG
Source organism: Proteles cristata cristata (assembly GCA_017311185.1). NCBI lineage: Eukaryota > Metazoa > Chordata > Mammalia > Carnivora > Hyaenidae > Proteles > Proteles cristata. The sequence continues at coordinate 1,675,654 of JAESUZ010002383.1, forward strand.
CTCAGAGCCTGGAACCTGTTTCAGAGTCTGTCACTCCCTCTCTGACCCTCCCCTGCTCATGCTCGCTCTCTCTCTCTCTCCTAGAAATAAATAAAACATCAAAAATTTAAAAAAAATAATAAAGAACCTATTTAATCTAAAAAGCTGACACTGGGGGCACCTGGGTGGCTTAGTCGGTTAAGCGTCTGACTTTCGCTTAGGTCATGATCTCGCGGTTCGTGGGTTTGAGCCCCGCATTGGGCTCTGTGCTGACTGCCAGTTCAGAGCCTGGAGCCTATTTCAGAGTCTGTGTCTCCCTCTCTCTCTGACCCTCCCCTGCTCATGCTGTCTCTCTCTCTCCTAGGGAAAAAAAAAAAAAAGCTGGTTGGCTAGGACCCCTTTAAAAAATAAAATAAAAAAATAAAAAGCTGACACTGCTGTTTCTACATGTTTTGTATGTGATATGGTTTATAATAGTAATGAATATTTCATGGCAGTGAATGACTGTTTCCAGTTCAGTGTATTTATTACACATTCATGGATATTGGCCATAACAAGATGAGATTAATAAAAAAAAAACTACATCTAATCACACACACACACACACACACACAAACCCAAAAAACAGTCATCTATATACCTTTCACTCTTCACAGGTAGCCTGGGTGGCCCTCAGCCTGGATCAGGATCATCCCACTAAAAGCACAGAAGGAGAGGGGCATGATATTAAGGCTCAGTCTAGAAGCGCTTCAGCATGGAACTTTGAATTTACTTCCAGAGGGTTGTTAAAAACCCCAACAAGTGAAATTCGGAAACAAAGGGGAACTTGAGATCAGTTCCTCTTAAATCAATAAAAAGCCACAATTCATCCAGGGAACATTCAACTAGCTAAAAGCACTAACAGTAAGAGATCCTAGGAAAAGAGGATGCAGCTAACTACAAGTTAAGGGGAAAAAAACAGTAGATTTAAGTAGACATAAGATACAATGGTGGAAACCAAAAACTTTAGAGGCAACAAGTACTCTTGAGGGCCACCTCAGGCATTCAGCTCTAACATGAGTTTGGGCCTACCTCCACAGCCAGATCTTACACTCTTCTGAGTCAGCACTGCTTACAATTTGAGCCCAAGCACTTTATCTCTTGATCTGACCTCTTCATATGTAGAGAGAACCTTCTCATTTGTTCATACAGTATTTGTTTAAGCAATGGCATAGGTCCTATACCAAATTAAAGTTCAAAATGAAATGCATGATATACACTGAAAATTTTACTTAATGCACTGAAAGAATAATGTGCTATAACTCAATGGCAAGCAAAACATCTTTTTAAGATATACACAAGAAAATGTGATCTAGGAAATAATAGAACTGAAAATGTCTAAAGATACCTCTACTCTATCTCAGATTAAAGCTGAGCTTTTTCAGCCAGGTTTTATACTTTATTTCTCTCCAGCTGGATGCTAAATTTTTAACTTCTAAGAGCTCAAAGGAAACAATGAATCAATTTTATAGCATAAAAGTGTTAAGTAATTCCATGTGTTTCTATTCTACTCTGCTTAAGCAAATAGCATTTTAAAGCCTCTGGTGAATACTTCTGGAAAGCAGCAGCAACAGCAGACTGAGATGGAACAATGCCACAGTAGAACTAAATTTCCAGGGGTGCCTGGGTGGCTCAGTCAACTAAGTTTTAGAGTCTGCTCAGGTCATGATCTCAGTGCATGATCCCGTGCACTCCATTCTATGCACAACTCAGGGTTGCAGAATGATGGAGATTTACTGAACTCAGGCAACAGAGGACTAAGTTCAAAGATGACAGAGTGCCGGGAGCCACACCGGCCTCTCTGGATGGCAGTCACAGCAAGGAAATGCCAGTGTTTGCACAGCTCCTGCCATGAGAAACGAAAACTGGTATCTCTTTCTGCTACTACTGGCTCATGTTGGGAATGAGCCTGCTGGTATTGACCAGGCCTCACAATATTCCATACCAGACCCATATTCTGAACACAGATACCTCATAAGGAAAAGCATATTCCTGCCTTTACAAAAGAGGCTTTACATGAAAGCTCTGTGGGTGATTGTCAAAAGACTCTTCCTATGAGCCTTGCAGACCCAAGACTTAGATAATTAAGGGGGTTAAGAACACAAGAGTTACAATTGAGCCTGGCCCGAGACAAAGAGCCTATTTTGGGGTTAAGGGCAGAATATAGTTACTACATATATCTTTGCTAATTGGTGAAGCATGGCAGTCCCTTTCTCAAGGCCTACATTCCACAAACACCCTCCCTTACACTGGCAGCTGGAATGAGCATAGATAAGAGTAGCTAAAACATAAACCCAGGTGCAAAGACTGACACATTTAGGGCCCCCATGATAGTTTCCACAAACAAACCAATTCAGAAACATTCATCCTCTTGAGAGCCAGACAGAATGACTCCTAGCTTATCTATATACAATTTAACTTATATGTTATCCTGTTTTTCACTAAGAACATTGTTATTCTGCAATTGATATCACAAAAGGCCTCCCATTGCAAAAAATTATTTTCTCTGACTTCATGTTGTTGCTGAACTTTTAAATAAAGACACCAAAACCGACAGCACAGAGATGGCTGCCTGGTGATCAGAAAGAATCTCAGGGCTCTCTCACTCTCTCTCTCACTGACACCGTCCATCCTTCAGGGACCCCTGGACCTGTCAGAGCCGGCCTCCGACAACAGAGAAGTCCTAAAGTTAAGACATACACTCTGGTGGGGTAGAAGCCAGCAAGGGGTAAGCTCTGAAATTTGTATATTAGCTCTACTCCCCAATTTTGGCTATCTGCTAAATCAGATATGAACAATGGAGACTCCACAGCACAGTGACCAAGAAAAGATTTTTAGCTGCTGTCACCACTGAAAAGAGAGTGGAATTTTAGTGTAGTCAAATGAATTGCTTGCTGAAACAAAACAACAAACTACTCTTTAGAGGAATACAACAGAATCTAGTCTCTACATTTCACTCAAAATAACAAGCATAACATTAAGAAATTGCTGGATATGCACTCACAAGACAAATTTAAAAACAGGAAAATGTGATCTATACCCAAGAGAATACAGTCAAGAGAAACCAACCCCAAGAAGGCCTAGATGTTGCAATTGGTTTTATACTAGCTATAATAAATATGCTCCAGGACTAAAGGAAAATATTTTCAAATTTGGAGATAAGGAACCTTCAGAGAACTGGAAATTTTGGAAAGAAACAAACAGAAATTCTAGACCTAAAAAGTACAATAGTTAAATTGAAAAATACATCAAACGGGCTTAACAACAAATCAGAGACAGCAGAAGAAAGAGTAAATGAACTCAAAGAGAAACCAAGAGATATCATCTAGGAGAGAAAAAGAAAATGATGACAGAACCCCTGAGACCTGTGGAACAATATTAAGAGTTAAAATACAAGTCTAACTTAAGTCACATAAAAAGAGTAGAGAATGTGGCAGAAAAGTATTTGAAGAAATAATGGCCAGAACTTCCCTACTTTGGTGAAAAACAACAAGTTTCAAATCCAATATTAACAAACCTAAGCAAGAAAAATGCAAAGAAAATACACCTAAGCACATAATACTTAAATGGCTTAAAGTGGAAAACTAGAGAAAAAAGCTTGAAACCAACCAGTGAGAAAAATGCCAAAATAGAAAAAATATGAATGACACCTAACTTCTAATCAGAACTATTGAGAGAAGAAAATAGAACTACATCTTTTATTTTTAATCTTTTATTTATTTTTGAGGGAAAGACAGAGCACAAACAGGGAAGGGACAGAGAGAGAAATACACACAGAATCTGAAGCAGGCTCCAGGCTCTGAGCTGTCAGCAAAGAACTCAGAGCAGGGCTCGAACTTGTGAATCAGGAGATCATGACCTGAGGCAAAGTCAGGTGCTCAACTGACTGAGTCACCCAGGCAATACAAAACTACATCTTTAAAGAACTGAAATGAATGAATGAATGGATGATAAATAAATGACAAGCCAGAATTCTTCGGCAAAACTATCCTTCAGAAACAATGTAAGATTGGGGCGCCTGGGTGGCTTAGTCGGTTAAGCGTCCGACTTTCACTTAGGTCATGATCTCGCGGTTCGTGGGTTCGAGCCCCGCGTCGGGCTCTGTGCTGACTGCCAGCTCAGAGCCTGGAGCGTGTTTCAGTCTGTGACTCCCTCTCTCTCTGACTCTCCCCTGCTCACGCTGTCTCTCTCTCTCCCAGAAATAAATTAAAAAAAAAAAAAAAGAAACAATGTAAGATAAAGAGATCTTCATATAAACAAAACAGAATTTTAGAACCAAGAGTGTGGCAATTCTTCAAAGAATTTAAAAAAGAATTATCATGGGGTGCCTGGGTGGCTTAGTTGGTTAAGCGGCCGACTTTCGCTTAGGTCATGATCTCACGGTTAGTGGGTTCGAGCCCCGCGTCGGGCTCTGTGCTGACTGCCAGCTCAGAGCCTGGAGCCTGTTTCAGTCTGTGACTCCCTCTCTCTCTGACCCTCCCCTGCTCACGCTGTCTCTCTCTCTGTCTCCTAGAAATAAATAAACATTAAAAAAATAAAAAAAAATAAAAAAAGAATTATCATATGATCCATCAATTCCACCTCTGGGTACCTACCCAAAAGAAATGAGAGACTTGAACAGATATTTGTGCAGCCACATTTATGGCTGCATTATTCATAACTTAATTCAAAATAGCTAAAAAAAAAAGTAGATACATTATTTATATTATTCATAATAACCAAAAAGCAGAAACAACTCATTCATCAAGATGAATGAGTAAATTAACAAAATGTGGTATATACATACAATGGAATATGTTTCAGTCTTCAAAAGAAAACTGTGACACATTCTACAACATGGATGAACCTTGAAGACATTATGCTAAATGAAACAAGCCAGACACAGAAGGACAAATACTGTATGATCCCACTTATATGCAATACCTAGAGTACTCAAATTCACAGAAACAGAAATAGGATACTGATTGTCAGGGGCTTAGAGGAGGCAAGAGGAAGTTACTGTTTAATGAGAATGAAGTTTATAGTTTGTTGGTGATGAAAACTTTAACAATGTCAAAGTACTTAATGCCACTGAGTTTTATACCTAATGGTAAATCCTATATATATTTTACCACAATAAAAAGATTTTTTTTTATTTTAGTTATTTTATTTTTTCGTTTATTTTTGAGACAGAGCGTGAGCGGGGGGGGGGACGTCAGAGAGAGAGGGAGACACAGAATCTGAAGCAGGCTCCAGGCTCTGAGCTAGCTGTCAGCACAGAGCCTGACACGGGGCTCGAACAAGAGACGATCTCGATACGAGATCATGACCTGAGTCAAAGCCAGACACTCAACCAACTGAGCCACCCAGGTGTCCCAAAAAGAATTTTAATTAACACGATTTACCACATTCAGAAAACAAAGAGGAAAAACCACATGATTATTTCAAAAGATACAAAGTAAGATTTCAATAAACACTCATTCATGATTAAAAAAACGTTCAGCAAAGTAAGAAATGAATTCCCTCAATGCTCAGCATCCCTCCTCATCAGGGAAATACAAATCAAAACCACACTGAGATACCACCTCACACCAGTCAGAGTGGCTAAAATGAACAAATCAGGAGACTCTAGATGCTGGCGAGGATGTGAAGAAACAGCACCCTCCTACACTGTTGGTAGGAATGTAAACGGGTGCAGCCTCTCTGGAAAACAGTGTAGAGGTTCCTCAAAACATTAACAACAGAACTCCCCTATGACCCAGCAATAGCACTGCTAGGAATTTACCCAAGGGATACAGGAGTGCTGATGCATAGGGGCACATGGACCCCAATGTTCATAGCAGCACTCTCAACAATAGCCAAAACATGGAAAGAGCCTAAGTGTCCATAAGCGGACGAATGGATTAAGAAGATGTGGTTTATCTATACCATGGGATACTACATGGCAATGAGAAAGAATGAGATCTGGCCATGTGTAGCAACGTGGATGGAACTTGAGGGTGTTATGCTGGGTGAAATAAGTCAGGCAGAGAAGGACAGAAACCATATGTTAGCACATATAGGTGGATTAGGAGGAAGCTAACAGAGGACCATGAGGGAGAAGGGGAAAAATAGTTGGGGAGAGGGAGAGAGGCAAACCATGAGAGACTCTTGAATGCTGAGAACTGAGGGCTGATGGGGGTGAGGGAGAGGGGATGGGGGTAATGGGCATGGGGGAGGGCATTTGTTGGGATGAGCATTGGGTGTTATATGGAAATCAAAGTGACAATAAACTATTTAAGAAAAAAAAAATTCCTCGAACTTATAAAGGACACCTATGAAGAACCTATGATATTCTTAATGTTGAACCACTGAACATCTCCCACCCTACAATAAGAAGGCAAGAATGTCCACTCTCAACAGCTCTATTCAACATGTTACCAAAAGACCTCATTAGGGGCACCTGGATGGCTCAGTCAGTAGAAACACGGGGCTCTTGATCTTAGGGTCATGAATTCAAGGCCCAAATCGGGCACAAAGTTTACTTAAAAAAAAAAAAAAAAAAAAAAAAAAGACCACACCGCCCTAATGACACTGTGCCTAACTGCATAAGTGACAGAGATCAGTGGCTATTTTAGTAAATAAAGTTAAAAAAAAAAAAGTCCTGGTTAGTGCAACAGCAATAAAAACTAAAAGGTGCAAAACCTGAAAAGAAAAATATTCCTAATTGCAGCCAAGGTGATTATGAGTGTAGCAAATGCAGATGAATTAACAATAAGATTATGAATCTTTAGCCAGTTCTCAAGGTACAAAGTCAACATACAACCTAAAAATACAGAGAACAAACAGAATGGTTGCCAGACAGGAGGTGGGTTGAGGGCTGGCCAAAATGGGTGAAGAGGAGTGGGAGACACCAGCTTCCACTTATGGAATGAATTAAGTGATAGGAATAAAAGGCACAGCATAAGGAATATTGTTGATGATACTGTAGGAGTGTTGTATGGTAACAAATGACAGCTACACTTGTGAGCATCATAGTGTACAAACTTGTCAAATCACTATGCTGTACACCTAAAACTAACCTAATATGCGTTGGCTATACTCAAATAAAAATTTTAGGTCAACATATAAAATCTTTTGTATGTCTATGTCCTAACAACAAACAAATGAAAAATGAAACTAAAAAACAATTCCATTTACAACTACATGTAACAAAATATTTAATAACATATTTTAGAAAAGATATGCAGGTGCCTGGGTGGCTAAGTCCTTTGAGCGTCCAACTCTTGATTTCCACTCAAGTCATGATCTCATGGTTCATGGAATCAAGCCCTGCCTCAGGCTCTGTGCTGACAGCAGAGAACCTGCTTGGGATCCCCTATCTCTGCCCCTCCCTCTCTGTCTCTCAAAAATAAACATTAAAATTTTTTAAAAACATACATAAGACCTTCACCAAAAACTTTAAAACATGTTGAAACAAATGGAAAGATGTGTCATGTTCAAGAATGTCAAAATGGGGAGCGCCTGGGTGGCTCAGTTGATTAAGCGTCCAACTTCAGCTCAGGTCATCTCACGGTTCATGGGTTCGAGCCCCGCATCGGGCTCTGTGCTGACAGCTCAGAGCCTGGAGCCTGCTTCTGATTCTGTGGCTCCTTCTCTCTCTGATCCTCCCCTGCTCACACTGTCTCTCTCTCTCTCAAAAAAATAAGAATGTCAGAACGTCACTTCTCCCGAGAGTAGTCTAGGAATTGAACACAAATTCAACCAATTCCAGCACAATCATAATTCTTTTTACAGAAACTTACTATAAAGCTATTCAGTAGTTCTCAACTGAGGGCAATATAACCTCTCATGGGAACATGTAGCAATGTCTAGATGCATTTTTAGTTGCCATCCTTGGGAGAGTGCTGGACATCTAATAGTTAGAGGCCAGGGATACTATTAAATATCCTGTACTACATGAGTCAGCCCTATAACAATCTAGCCCAAAATTTTAATAATGCCAAGGTTGGGAAACTTTAATCTACAGTATTCAAGACAATGTGGTACTGACATCAGAACAGTCAAACAGATTAATGAAACAGAATACAGATCCCAGAAGATGACTCCCTACATCGCTAACAAAGGTGACAAAGCAATTTAATGTTGAAAAGTGTTTTCAACACAGAGTTCTAGAACAGGATATCCATATGTAAACACTGAACTATGATTCCTCACTTCATATACAAATATTAGTTCAAAATGGATCATAGACCTAAAAGGCTAAAATGATAAAGCCTATAGAAGGAAACATTTAAAAAAGTAGCTTCACGACCTAGTAAAACTATCTGAGAAAAGACTTAAGTAGCAGAATACTGCTTAAAAGAACTAAAAGACTCCTACAACTCAATGAAAACTCACAACATATGAATGAATCTCAGGATTCATGAGTTTTAACTGCACATCAGGCTCTGTGCTGACAGCTCAGAGCCTGAAGCCTGCTTTGGATTATGTGTCTCTGGCTCTCTCTGCCCCTCCCCCACTCAAAAATCTATGTGTATCTCTCTTAAAAATTTTTTAAAAAATAAGCATTAAAACATAGACAGAAATTTGAACAGATACTTCACAAAGGCAAACAAATGACTAATAAGCACATGAAAGGTGGTCAATACTAATATTCACTAAAGAAATATAAATGAAAACCAGAGTGAGAAATACAAATTAATTCCCCAAACTACAAACTCAAGAGTGAAAATAAGCAGCTAGTGAGAATGCAGTCACCCAAACTCTGATGTATGTATTGCTGGTAGGGGGATAAAATGGTACAAAAAGCTTCAGCAGTTTCTTAGAAGTCAAGCATATACCTATACTATGACCAGTCATTTCACTCCTAGGTATTTACTCAACAGAAATAAAAACATACACCTCCAAAGGCCTCATATAAGAATGTTCTGCTTTATTCATAATAGCCAGTATGTCTGTCAACAAGCAAACTGTACTATATTCATACAACAGAGCACCTCTGCAATAAAAAAAAATGGTGATTCATGCAATATTCTAGAATAATGTCAAAAATACTATGTATAGAAGTCATGCATAAATATATACGATGTCATATATACAAAATTCAAGATGAAGGCAAAAGTAATCTGCAATTTAAAAGAAAGAGAAGAGCAGATGCCTGGGGGACATGAGTAAGGAGCATGGGGATTAACTGAAAAAGGTCGCTATGGACCTCTCCTGGATGACAGTAACATTCAGTATCTTGAGAAAGGAGTGTTGTTACACTGATACAAACATATGTCAAAAGTAAAGTTTTGTGCAATCTGTCAGTTTTATTTTTAAAACAAGTTAAAAAAATCTAGTGTGGAATGGGAGTTGAGAGAGATACTACTGAAAGAAGAAAATGGCAGAACATTGTTGAAACTGAGTGATGGGCACGTGGGGGTTAATCATACCATTTTGTCTACTTTACAAGTGTTTGAAATTTTTCATAATTCAAGATTTAATTTTAATTTCTTTTTTCATTTCTGAGAGAGAGACAGCATGAGCAGGGGAGGGTCAGAGAGACAGGGAGACACAGAATCTGAAGCAGGCTCCAGGCTCTGAGTTAGCTGTCAGCACAGAGCCTGACGCAGGGCTCAAACCCACGAAGGGTGAGATCAGGACCTGGGCCAAAGTACACTTAACTGAGCCACCCAGGGGCCTCTCATAATTCAAGATTTATAAAAAAACAGTCTCTTAATTCCCCATCAGTGGAGGAAGAGATTAGGTAATCACTATCCTACATGTGAATTAAAATCTCTTCAAGCAGTTTTAACTTTCTTTTATATACTGAACCCTGTCCTTGACATTTTCTTTATCTTACTCATCATAGTTAATAGCTCACCTTGCAATCTATTCATGTCTTCCCTATCTCATTTACTGTCTATAGGGAGAAAAGGATTGGAGAGTTAACATTCCTTTAGCCCCCACTACATGCCTGGGAGTATGCTACCCACTTTGAATATATTACCCAGTTCATATCCCAAAACTGAATTTAGTATCTAAAATTTTAATCTTATTTCTTTACTTATTACTCCTCTCCCTCATCAGAATATATGTTCAATGGCAACACAGATCTTGCCTTGTTCACTATTTCTTTAAATGTGACACAAAGGAGATACTCTAAATATGTGCAGATCAAAGAATTAAAGAATATAACACCCGAGCTCACAAATACTCAGTTTAGCTCTCTTTTTGGTGGTACAAATCACTACCCATTCCAGTTATAGCCACCTTGTTTTGCCCTTAATTTTGTCATCTTTATCAGTTGCTGTTATATGTTTGTTTCAAGTGGATATGTGTTTGAAAACTTCATATTTTCCCTTTATTCAGTGTAATCCTAAAAATATTTTAATGTATCATTTTATATTTCAGCAGATCTTTAAATGGTGTATAATTTTTTTAATGATGTGTGATTTCTATATATGCAGTGTTACTTTTTCTGCTCTTATTTATATGAATAAAGAAGAAAATCCTGACGCTTTGATAGTTTCAAATTCTGTTAACATCACCATAAGGCTTAAAAACCCTCATGAATATTGAGAATTGAGAGTTTCTTACAGACAGATAAATTGCAGTTAATAGACTTATAATAAAAATGATCAATTTTACTTCAAAAAAATTTATCTAGGGGCACCTGGGTGGCTCAGCCAGTTAAGCATCTGACCTCAGCTCAAGTCATGATCTCACAGTTTGTGAGTTTGAGCCTCGTGTTGAGCTTTGTCCCAATAGCTCAGAACCTGAAGCCTGCTTTGAATTCTGTGTCTCCCTCTCTCTCTGTACCTCCCCCACTCACTCATTCTCTCTCTCTCTCAAAAATAAATAAATATTTTAAAAAATGTTTTTTTAGTTTATCTAACAAAACAAAGCATCTACATAAGCCTAAAATCAAATTGTTTGTGTCTGTTAGTGAAAAAAAGAAAATCTAGATTTGTTCTCAGAATGCATTCTTTAGTAAATATTTGGGACATGGTTTTTCTTAGATTATCTTAAAATCTTAAAGTTCTACCTCAATTCTGAATAGCTTCGTGATTCTTAAATATCCTCAAAATATCCACAGGGTTAAAAAAGAGGAGGGGGGAGAACAAACACTATTAATGGTACTGTAAAATACAAAAATTGAGTGAAAAAGCTGCTAACAACAGCAAATCAGTTAAGACCAAGATTTGTCCTCATTAGTTAAGGAAAATACTCTACCCAAAAAATTGGTAATTGCAGTGTTTCTTTGACTAGCTAAAAAAAAGAAAAAAAGAAAAAAAAAACTTTTAAAAAGATTTTCTAAGACCCTAAGGGAGAAAGCAAGAGAGAAGTAAACATTAGAAGAAACAGAAATCACTCACGAAGAATGACATTATACATATAAAATTTTATTTAAAAAGAGTTCACAAATGTTTTTTTTGTCACAGATTCAAATCCAAGCTCTTCCAGATGCTGCTTTATGTTTATAGATCATAAATAACTTAAAAAAAAAAAAAAACATTTAATTCAAATGTACCAAATTCAGTAAAGGGCTTAAACTAAAAGTTTTAAAGTAAATACTCATTTAGAGACACCAGCAAATATATCTGACCTTTTCAAGTGGCTTTCCCAAAGAGTTTCCAATCAGTTTCCAGTCATTCAAGACTTCTTCAACTTTGGAAATAAACCTAGGAAGGAGGAAAAAAAACGTTCTAAACATGTAACAGCACTTTTTTTTTCTAACTATTGTTATACAATTTCCTTAAAAAAGTGTTTTAATTTTTTAATTTTTTTTTTTAAATTTGTTTCTGAGAGAGAGAGAGAGCGAGCGAGTGAGGAAGGGTCAGAGAGAGAGGGAGACACAGAATCCGAAACAAGCTCTAGGCTCTGAGCTAGCTGTCAGCACAGAGCCCATAGCGGGGCTCAAACCCACGAACCGTGAGATCATGACCTGAGCCGAAGTCAGACGTTTAACAGACTGAGCCACCCAGGCACCCCAAAAGTATTTTGTTTTAATTTATTCTGAGAGAGAGAAAAAGAGTGCACACATAGGAAAGAGGCAGAAAGGGAGAAAGAACATTAGGTAGGCTCCACACACAGTTCAGAGCCCAACATGGAGTTCAATCTCATGAACCATGAGATCATGACCTGAGCCAAAATCAAAAGTCAGACACAATCAACTGAGCCACCAAAGCACCCTCAAAAAATATTTTTTTATATTTCAACATTTTTATCAGAGGAGGCTCAATAAGTTTAGTATTATTAGTCTAATTCACAGATGTAGAATAAATGTGGAAATAATGCTGTATAACACAAGAATTCTTAAAATCTGATTTTTTTAAATAAATTTTATTTACTCACAATCCCAAGATCAAGAATTGCAAGCTCTACTGACCAAACCAGCCAGGCATTCCAAATTTTGACTCTTTTAAAGTCTACTACTTATCAAACAAAGGCAATCTGCTCTTGTAAAAGTTAAATTAAGACTTGATAAATCTCAGGGCAGCTGGGTGGCTCAGAAAATTGAGCATCCACCTCCTGATTTTGGCTCAGGTCATGATCCCAGGGTTGTGGGACTGAACCCCATGTCCAGCTCCATACTAGGCATGAAGTTTGCTTGGGATTCTCTCTCTCCCTCTCTCCTTTCATGCTCTTTCTCTCTAAATAAATTTTAAATTTTAAAAAAAGAATTAACAAATCTCTGTATTAGAATGTATATAATAAATTTGGAGCAGAAATAAAAACTGACAGAAGTGCCTGGGTGGCTCAGTTGGTTAAGTGACCAACTCTCAATTTCTGCTCAGGTCACAATCTCACATTTCAGGAGATAGAGCCCCACGTTGGGCTCTGAATTAACATCAGCACAGCCTGCTTAGGATTCTCTTTCTCCCTCTCTCTGCCCCTCCCCCTCTCAGGTGCATGCTCGAGCACACATTCGCACTCGCTCCCGCTCTCTCTCTCTCAAAATAAACATACATCAAAAAAAAAAAAAAGTAAAAACTGACAGACTAAAAGGATACTATTAAAGATAATTATGAAACTAATAATCGTGTCCCTACCCTCAAAATAACTAATCTATTTAACTTTTCCTTTGAGGATATTTAGGAAATGATTTGTCTCCCTCTTCCCTCAAAAAGAAAACATTCAGGAAATTTGCTCATTAAAATAAAACATGTTTTGGGGCACCAGGATGGCTCAGTCTAAGTGTCTGGCTCTTGATTTTGGGTCATGTCATGATTTCACTGTTCACGGGATCCGGTCCAGCATCATTCTCTGCACTGACAGTGCTGAGCCTGCTTGGGATTCTCTCTCTCTCTCAGCCGCTGCCCCACTTGCGTTTCTCTCTCTCTGTCAATAAAAAAACTTAAAAAAAATAAAACTAAAAAAACAAAAAATAAACAAAACATGTTTTAAGGGATAGATAGCAAGAAACTACAAGTAGATTTGTCAGCTTTAAGGAATAACTGACAGCTTTTAATAGTAATCACTATCTAATCTTTAAATCTACTGATGAAGCACACCTATTAAAAACAGAATGAATTTTGACTAATAACATGATCAATCAGGAAATTAAAAACTGTCAAATCTCAGTAGTATTATTGTTAAAAGACATTCTCAGAAGGCCTTTATTACTCTAAAAAGCTAACTTCTTATGTAAGTATGATGTAATCTAATAGCAAAATTGCTCCCCTAAAACACCTACATCATATTACTAGAGTACTACAGTTAATTCTAGTCAAAATATATTCAAAGCCATCAGGTTTTCTCCCTCAGTGACAGTATCAGTTAATATTTACATCTATTGTAAGACAGTAATGATAGTAATGATAAATCAGAGTTTTTACGATTTAAATAAACCTTGTAATTAAATCCTCTTTAAATTTAAAGGCAGTATTAATATACTAATTCACAACTGGTCGGTTCAGTCAAAAGGTTAATTACCAGTTTTGAAAATGAATGCTCTAGAAATAAGTTAACAGGTTTATAAAGAAAGGAAATAAAAATTATAAATGTATCCACATGTGAGCAAAAATTTGCAAGTGAAATGTACACTGCATATATAAAGGTAAAAAACTGGAAACTATCTAATTGTCCAAGTGCACAGGAAGTTGTAAATTAATGGTGTATCCACTGAATGGAACAGTATGCATCCATAATAAATCATGTTTGAAGACTATATGAAGAAGTAAGAAAATGCTCATCTCATATATTAAACGAAAAAACTGAAGGTACAGAAATAAGTATTATATGTTTTGATACAGAATATTTACAACCCATTCATAGATTAGAAGAAATTTTCTCAAAATAATAACAGTAGCTATCTCCTGGTTGGTAAAATTACAGGTTTCTTAGATTTTTCTTTTTTATTCTACTGTGAAGTATTATAAAAATCATTTAAAATAATATTGCTTTTGCAGTAAAAGGAACACATTAAAGTATTTATTTTATGAATTCTATCAGTTACTAGCTAAAAGAAAAAAATTGGACTCTACTGAAGTATGGAGATTTGACTAAAAAACTGAGTAACTTTATCCCTGAAAGCTCTCAAGACCTCAGTTGAAGAGTCATTTCCTCTGCTCATTCTGTTAGGTTCCTTTGTTATATGCTCTCATAAAACCAGGTTTCTTTCCCTTCTCAGTTCTTATTTCAATTGTAATTACAGATTTATGTGTATTATAATTTGACTCATGTCTGTCTCTTCCATTAGACTGTAAGTTAAGAGCAGGAATTGTCTGTTTTTATTGATCACAGCCCTATGTTCTGCACTGTATTTGACACATGGGCACTCAATAATATTTCTGCAAAGGACAAATGATTAAAAAGTTAGAGGGTTCTTTTTTTTTTAATGTTTACTTATCTTTGAGAGAGAGAGAGAGAGAGAGAGAGAGAGACAGCATGAGTGGGGGAGGGGCAAAGAGACAGGAGAGAGACAGAATCGGAAGCCAACTCCAGGCTCTGAGTCGTCAGCAGAGAGCCCGATGCGGGGCTCAAACTCACCAATCCGGGGCTCAAACTCACCAACCGTGAGATCATGACCTGAGCTGAAGTCTGACGCTCAATCAACTGAGCGACCCAGACATCCCTAAAAGTTAGGGGGTTGTATTCAGTCCTCTGAACAAAGTGCCTATATGGCTCCTAATATACTAACAAGAACTTTCATTCACACATTAAACTCAAGGTTTAATAGACTCCAAAGTCTTAACATTTTCCCATGAGTTGTAAAACACTAGTTTAGCTCTAGAAACAAGAGTATAAAAGTCAAAAACCAAATTTCCTACTTGGTAGTAGTTCTCATAACCATGTTAACAATTATTTCCATATAAAGAGATAATGGAGCTAATACTGCACTTTAGGATATTTTAAATATTTAGGTAAGGAAATGCTTCATTTGATACTCTTGTTGCTTCTTCAACCCTACCCTCCAAGATTCAGATTATATTTTTCTAACTACCTTCAAGACATCAAGTTATTTCAAATTCAACAGATCTAAAACTGCACTCTTTCCACTTTGCCACTTTCTTCATTCTTTCAGGCAAGAAACTACAGCTGCATGTTTCTTTCTACTCTAACATTTCATCAAGTGTATCTATCTAAAAATCTTCTTTGAAATATCTTACAGTCCAATCCTCTCCCTTCTTTTTCTGTCTCTAAATCACCAACCTAACTACTGATCAAAGTAAGTCACTAGCCTTCATTTTAAATGGTTCCTTCAAAGTGTGGTCTCCTGACCACCAACATCAGCATCACCTGGGAACCTGCTAGAAATGCAAACTTTTAGGTCCACCCCACGCATGATCAGAAACCATGATTCTGAAAGTATCAAGTCCAGAGATTCCTTTACTTATCTTTGGAGGCTGTCCCATGACCTGCCTTATTTCAGTAATCTTATTTTCTTCCCTTGAATGGATATCCTTCACTCCAGTGAAGACCTCTTCAGTAAGTCCCAAAGGTTCTTTTTCACCTGTCTCTGCCCATGCTAGTATCTTCTCATGCTGAACCAATTACTTCCCACTTTCAAGGCTAAGCTCATTTCCTATCTTTTTCTATGAAAATATCTCCATTATATCATCTTTCTTTAAACTACTATTTTTATAGTTAATATCAGTTGGCTTACAATTTAACCATTTACTGTTTTAACACATGGATCAGGGTGTCTGGATGGCTCAGTCAGTTAAGCGTCTGCCTTCAGCTCAGGTTATGATCTCACGGTCTGTGGGGTCCAGCCTGGTGTGGGGGTCTGTGCTGGGACAGATTCTCTGTCTCTTTCTAAAAATAAACAAATAAACCTAAAAAAAAGAATCCCGGGGCGCACCTGGGTGGTTTAGTCGGTTAAGCAACTGACTTCAGCTCAGGTCATGATCTCATGGTTCATGAGTTCGAGCCTCAGTCCGGCTTTGTGCTGACAGCTCTGAATCTGCTTGGGATTCTGTGTCTCCCTCTCTCTGCGCCCCTCCCCAGCCTCAAAATAAAATAAACATTAAAAAAATTTTAAAAACCACCACATGGATCAAAGGTTTTGTTTTGTTCTTTTACATTAATATTAATAATCCTGGACACAGAATACCTGCTCAATACAGCCTTGCCAGTATGGTTATGTCTTACTGACTTTTCTGTTTTGGAGGGCACCACTAGTCAAACTATAATTCCAGCAGGGATCTTTTGTATTTTACTACGTCATCTAAATGTCATAACACGTACAAATTTCCTCTCCAACCAGAAAGATTATAAAATGTTGAAACAAACTAAATATTGGCCTGACACTCAGAAGGGTCTCTGTGACACAGACCAGAAAATTCCTCAAGGTAAGCTATCACTTCTCCACAAAGCGGGCTTTCACCTAAATTTCAATGTTCCAACAATTGCTCTCAGCTGTTCAGTGAGGTCGGCAACGCAAAGGAAGCCTGGGCACATCACCCACTGAAATGCAACAACGTGAATCAAAAAGTTCCAAAGACTTCTGCAGCCTGTCTTAAAAGGTTATTCGAAAAGACCAGATGGAGACGGTGGAGAGTGGCAGATGAACAACCACCATCACTATGAAGGCCTCCTCCAGGAAAGGGTATGCGATACACACAGGAGGAAAAAAGCAGCTGCGAAGTGTACTGTTTATGATCACAAAATGTGTTAAACGGAAATGAAAACACGAACACGCCACGGGCACTGTTACTGCGTCTGGGCAATAACCAAAGTCGGAGAAAAGCGCTCCCAGGGTAAACAAAACTTTTTCTGAAAGCAGCATCTCAGGTGTTTGGCTGATGGGGGCGGGCCCGGGCCTGTCAGACGTGAAGAGGCTTACAGCTGCCTGGAGACCGCAGAGCTGGGGGGCTCGCGGGTCTCTGACCTCAGAAGTAGTGTCACATGTGGTCTATGTTGGGGATAGGCAGGGAGACTCCAGGGCCCAAGGCACTGATAATCAATGATACGACTCACTCACCTTTCCCATTCCGAGGCAGTGGTGAAGTCTGTGATCTCAAAAACCTCGGACTCGGGCTACGGGAGAGGGAAGGAAAGAAAAACAGATTGAGCCCCGGAGCGCTGACACGGAAGAGCGAACTTACCAACAGGGATGGAAAGAGCAATCACCTCACCTCACTGTCGGCCGCCATCTTGAGGAGCGCCGGGAAGGGCGCTAGGCATGCCGGGAAGAAATCCGGGGCTCAGTGGTAAGGGGAGGAGGAGGGCGGGGAGCAGGGGAGGGAGTGGGGCGGGGCCTGAGCGGGGCCTTGGCGCAGCACCGCCCCCTGGTAGTGAGTCCTGTCCGGAAGTCTTTAAAGGCTGAAATCGTTTGATTTAGAACAAACAAAAAAGCTTTAAGTTGGAAATTTTCCTCTAGAGTAATGAATTCAGGAAGAGAACACAAGCAAAGAGGTAAGACAAGGTCCTAGATTCCTGTGGATAAAATTGTATTACAAAGCTAGGGGCGCCTGGGTGGCTCAGTCAGTTAAGCATCCAACTTCAGCTCAGGTCATGATCTTGTAGTTCTCGAGTTTGAGCTCCATAAGGGGCTCTGTGCTGACAACTCAGAGCCTGGAGTCGGCTTCAGATTCTGTATCTCCCTCTCTCTCTCTGCCCCTCCTCTATTCACTCTTTGTCTCTTGCTCTCTCGATTTCTCTCAAAAATAAATAAACATTTAAAATTAAAAAAAAAACCACTAAATCACATTGAATTGAATTTGTTTTCATGCAGTCTGTTTACTGATTGCAAGGCACAGAGCTAGGTGTTGTAATTTCCACCCTCCTCTACTTCCCTCACAGAATTTACACAATTTGGTTAAGTCATGAGATAAAATCGTTGTGCTATAGTTATCTGCTTTCTGGGAAGAGCAACATAGTGTTCAGTGAATACTTCACTTTTTAAGCCATTAAGAAACAGAGGGGTGGCAACCAGCAGTTGATAATTATAACTCATACAGGGGCGCCTGGGTGGCTTAGTCGGTTAAGCGTCCGACTTTCGCTTGGGTCATGATCTCGCGGTTCGTGGGTTCGAGCCCCGCGTTGGGCTCTGTGCTGACTGCCAGCTCAGAGCCTGGAGCCTGTTTCAGTCTGTGACTCCCTCTCTCTCTCTCTGACCCTCCTCTGCTCACGCTGTCTCTCTCTCTCTCCTTGAAATAAAAAAATTATAACTCATACATACTGAAGTATATATCATGAAATGATACCCTGTCTAGGATTTGCTTGAAAATAATGGGAGGGGGATGTGGATAGAGCTAGTAATAAAGCCAGATTAGCTATGAGTGGATAATAGTTTAAGCTAGCGGGCCGCCTGGGTGGCTCAGTCGGTTAAGCGTCCAACTTTGGCTCAGGTCATGATCTCACTGTTCGTGGGTTCGAGCCTCTGTGCTGACAGCCAGCTCAGAGCCTGGAGCCTGCTTCAGATTCTATGTCTCCTTCTCTCTCTGACCCTCCCCTGCTCACTCTCTCTCTCTCTCTCTGTCATGAATAAATTTTAAAAAATACATTAAAAAATAGTTTAAGCTAGTGATGGGTACATGGGTGTTTATGCTATTCTATTTCTGTTAGAGCTGATAATTTTCTTTCTTTTTAAAAAAATTTTAATGTTTTATTTATTTCTGAGACACGGAGAGAGACAGCGTGTGCAGGGGAGGGTCAGAGAGAGAGGGAGAATCTGAAGCAGGCTCCAGGCTCTGAGCTGGCAGTCAGCACAGAGCCCTGCGCGGGGCTCGAATTCACGTGCTGTGAGATCATGACCTGAGCCAAAGTCGGACGCCCAACCGCCTGAGCCACCCAGGCATCTCTAGAGCTGATAATTTTCATAATTAAAACCTTAAAAAGATTAAACCTCATTTAATGAGTTCTGCAGTCTACAAGAAGGGAATTGGTGATAGAAGACCAAGAAGTTCAGCTTCAGCAATAAAAAATGTTAATCTTAAAATAAGTGTTAGATATATCAAATATTTGATGGTATAGATAGGACAGATGAGGAATCTAAGGTCAGAAGAATTTTAAGAGCAATAGGTATTGCTAGTGCCAAACCTTGAACCCCTGTCTTCTAATGTTCCTTCTAGTTTCTGTCTACCATACCAATGAGGGATTGTGAGTTACTACTGCAGCAGTCTTTCCCAAGAGGTCTCAACTTGCATCCTCCATTCATTTACAAGCATTTATTAAACACCTAACTATAAGCCAATCACTATGCTAGAATATTAAGATGTATTATAGATATGGTCCCTGACTTCAAGGAACTCAGTGTCTAGTAGGGAAACAGGAAGTTTGCTCCACAACAGAATGAAGAGGTGCTGCATATATCAGCATTAGTATTAGCAACACAAGGTCAATGGTAATCTTAACAAGAAGAATCTTGAATGAGAGCAGAAGGATAAGATGTCACAGCCAGGTTGGGGGTGGGGAAGGCTTCTAAACATGTTCAGAGGTTTGAAGGTAGGAAAGTCTGATCTGACCAATGAACCAAAAGTGAGCACCTCGAACACAGTGTTTGTGATGCAGTTGGAGACATAGGAATGGGCCAGATCACTCCAGGCCAAGATTGGACTTTATTTGAAGCACAACGAAAGTCACTGAAATGTTTTAAGCAAGACACCAATGTGATCCAATTTACATTTTGCCAAAGTCTAGATGCTATATGAATAGATGGGAGGGTAGTGTTTGCAAAAAGAAGTAGGGACAGCTGGTGACTATTAATGCATCCAGTGAGAGATAATGGTGTGAAGGTTTGGACTAGGGTGGTCAGCACACAGGTGACTTATTTGATATGCATTTTGGAGATATGATAGACAGGACTTGATAATGGATTAAAAGTAGAGAGAAGGGAGGGGTGCCTGAATGGCTCAGTCAGTTGAGCATCTGACTTCAGCTCAGGTCATGATCTCACAGTCGGTGAATTTGAGCCCTGAGTCAGGCTCTGTGCTGACAGCTCGGAGCCCGAAGCCTGCTTTGGATTCTGTGTATCCCTCTCTGCCCCTCCCCCACTCTCACTCGCTCTGTCTCTCTCTCCCTTTCTCAAAAATAAATAAACATTAAAAATTTAACAAAAATAAAAGTAGAGATAAGGGAAGGGAAGGAATCAAAGATAATTTTCAGGTTTCTGGCCTAAACAAATGTGTCAGGATGATGCCGTTTCCTGAGATGTGTAGGACTGGATAGAGCAAGGCAACCAGCATTTGGTTTGGGAAGTGGGAAGGGTGACAGGTTTGTAAGATACTCAAAGAGACTTGTAAAGGAAAAAATTGGGTGTAAGACTAGGACCCAGAGGCAAGACCTGGGGGTGAAGCTATGAATTTGGGTGGATTTTAATTCAGAAGAACAGATGAGGTGATTTAAGAAAATAATACAGAAAGAGAAGAAAAGGAGCCTCAGCTTAAGACCTGAAAACATTTTATATTTAGAGGATGGATAAAGGAAAAGTATCCAGTGAAACAGGGAGAAAAGTAATGGCTGGAGCAAGAGGAAAGCAAGGAACGAGGATGGCACAGAACCCAAGAGAAGAGTATGTTTCCAGACAGTAAATACTGACTCCTGAAAAGCAAATGAGAGGGAGATAGGGCCAAGGGTGATCAATTATTACTGTTTCTTGGGGTTTTCCTTTGTCTTTAAGGCAGAGGAGAGCAGATATGTTTGTGTCTGATGGTAATCTTAGAGAAGTCCTGCTTCAGGAGGTACCCCCCTCTGCTCCGCCACACACACACACACACACACACACACACACACACACACACGAGTAGCACTTCCTGGAGTCATGTGCAGCAAAGTGGAATTCAGAGCATGTATACCACGAGTGAAGGAAGAATATGTAGTTAGGCTGGCTTTTTTTGAGAAGGAAAAGAAGGGAAGAAAAAATGGGTAGGGACACAGACATTGGGAGATGTGTACATACCAAAGGAGAAGAGTTACTTGTCCATTTCTCTTTTGAAGATTCCCACAAACTGAAATAAACCTGTAGTTTTTAAGGTCAGACGTATCCACGTTCAGCCATTTACTAACTACAATAGGTGACCGGGGGAAAATTACTTAACTCCTCTAGTTCCAGTGCCTTCATTAGTAAAGTAGGACTTCTAAGACCTCTTGTTGCAAAAGACTATGGCAAAGATTAAGTTCTGTGTACCTGTGTAAAATGGTTAGCACAATGTCCTGGCATGTAGTAGGTGATCAACTGTGGTGGTAGCGTTTATAATGAATGTACCATGAAAACCAAAAAGTGCTACTCCCGTGTAAAGCATTACTTTGTTTTTCGTCTCTGCTTATCCATGAAGAAGTTTTAGTGCATACCCATCTTAGAAACTGTATGAAACAGCATTCTCGAGTTGCTAGGTAAAGTTTTCTTCCAAGATATTTTTGGCTTCTTGTCTTCTCCCTGGAGAAACTTTTAAAATAAGTTATTTGCTAAAGCGAAGTGTGAAACCAGGATGCTAATGATGTAAAGTACCCAGGGGAGACACACTTTTATTAGATTTTCACTGGTTCACAAGGCAGAAAAGATTTTGTTTCTTCGGTATTAAGAGCTCTTTTGCTATAGGTCCAAAGGCAAGAGTTTCTCTGTTGCAAGCACATTTCCTCCCTGGCATAATTTTCAGTTATTTCAAGGTGTTAACCAATAATAGCCAGGGGGAGAATTTTGACGCATAGGCAATTTAAGGGATTAGATGCCTGGAAAAAAAAATCACCGTTGGCTTAGTCCTCAGAGGAATTGTGGGGGCATAACAGTTTAATTAGGTCTTAGTGAGACAGCAAACATTGCAAGAGGAGAAAGAGCAGTGGGATTACACCATCCTCATCTACCTGGATGCCTCTGTGCAGGGGCAACTACAATAGAAGGTACACCTGGAAGACAAGCACCTGCTATGAAAATAAGAAACCCTTAAGAGAGAAATCTCTAAAGCAAAACTCTCAGACAGCATTTGTTTCCATTCATTCAGTAATATTTATCAAATCATAGCACTGTGATCAATCCCACAGGGGTATTCAAAGAACAATCCCTGCGGGGCGCCTGAGTGGCTTAGTCAGTTAAGCGTCCGACTTGCGCTTAGGTCATGATCTCGCGGTTCGTGGGTTTGGGCCCCGCGTCGGGCTCTGTGCTGACTGCCAGCTCAGAGCCTGGAGCCTGTTTCAGTCTGTGACTCCCTCTCTCTCTGACCCTCCCCTGCTCACGCTGTCTCTCTCTCTCTCCTAGAAATAAATAAAACATTAAAAACAAAAACAAAGAACAATCCCTGCCCTCAAGGTGCTCACAGTCTGAGATAGGACATAAATATAATATGGTTTAGAAAGGGATACATGATGGCTAAACCAACTTTTTAAAACTGTTTTTTAAATCAATGGTAGAAGAATATCCAAATTACCTTTCAGAACACACACACAATATTTTCTTTTTTTTTTTTTTTTTAGTGTTTATTTTTGAGAGAGCGCAAGCAAAGGAGAGACAGAGTATCTAAAAGTGGCTTTGTGCTGAGAGCAGAGAGCCCGCTGTGAGAATTGAACTCACAAACCATGAGATAATGACCTGAGCTGGAGTCCGACACTTCATCATGTAAGCCACCCAGGTGCCTCACACAATATTTTACATTCTAAACAAGTGCTCCACTGTTTCTTGAACTAGAAAGATGTACAGTCACCAAGGCAAGGAATCTCTGGAGAACTTTAAGAGAAGCAATTAAACTCCACTCTTTCCTTCTTAGGGAGACTGAACTCTTTTAACCACAGATGATTATTAATAAAAGCAAAATGTTAGGTCTAATCCTGACCTTCTTTTGTATCATGCTGTTTGTTCTAAGTCTCATTAACTACTTCTACATTAATAGTATCTTCAATTGCTTGCTGATCTGCTGAATCCCTTTTATTTATTTATTTTTTAATTTATTTATTTTGAGAGGGAATGAGAAAGAGAGAGCATGGTGGGGAATGGGGGGACGGAGAGAAAGAATCCCAAGCAGGCTCCACACAGTCAGCACAGAGCCCAACCCGGGGCTCAGACTCACAAACTGTGAGATTATGACCTAAGCTGAAATTAAGAGCTGGGTGCTTAACCGACTATGCCACACAGGCGTCACTGCTCAGATCCCTTTTAACATTCACTTCAGCCTAGTTTCTAACTAAGCTACATGGGCTAATTTCCATTTCATCTGCATCTGTTATTTTGCTGCAGATAATCTCCTATTTTCCATTTATCTCTATTCTTTGCATTGGCCCATTTATGTACTGCAATATACTGCCTGGTAGCAGATCCTTAAATCACTATTTGTCACCTAAGGGAGACCTGAGAATCATATTTTAATTTAAATTGTTCAAGTGTTATA
Organism: Proteles cristata cristata; assembly: GCA_017311185.1. Lineage (NCBI taxonomy): Eukaryota > Metazoa > Chordata > Mammalia > Carnivora > Hyaenidae > Proteles > Proteles cristata. The sequence goes on from JAESUZ010002383.1 coordinate 1,699,380, forward strand.
CAAGTAATGGGAATGTCTTTTCATAAAAAAGTTCAAATCACATGCTTAAAATAAATGGCCTCCTTGACTGTCTTTTCAATTCTCATATCTTCCAGATAAAATCAGTCATAGTAGTTATGCATGAGTCCTTTCAGACCTCTTCTATGTTTTACATACATACTCGTATATATAAAATATATATTTTTACCATTTTTTAATCAATTTTTTGCACAAACAATAATATCTAGTACTTAATATGCACCAAGAGTTCTTCTAAGTGTTTTATTCATGTTTAACTCATTTCATTTTTTTTTAAATGTTTTATTTATTTTTAGGAGAGAGAGAGAGAGAGACAGCGTGAGCAGGGGAGGGTCAGAGAGAGAGGGAGTCACAGACTGAAACAGGCTCCAGCCTCTGAACTGACAGTCAGCACAGAGCCCGACACGGGGCTCGAACCCACGAACCGTGAGATCATGACCCAAGCGAAAGTCGGACGCTTAACCGACTAAGCCACCCAGGCGCCCCTAACTCATTTCATTCTTACAATTGCCCTATGAGGTAGATAATGTTCTTATTGTACACCCTTACTTTACAGATGAGGAAACAGATTGAAAGAGCATTGGTAACTTGCCCAAGCTGTACGCCTACTAGGTGGTCAGGCTGACTCCTCAGTATGTGCTCTGACCCGCATCATGCAAGTATCATGCTCTTATGTATGCATTATCTGGCAATCTGCTCCTCGTCTTTGTTTTTTTTTCCTAAACTATATGACTTGGATCCCATTTAGGACATTCTATAAAGCTCTTTCCTTCTTTTTTTAATGTGCTGCACAGCATTCCAGAATTCAAAGTATAGATGTACTACTTTTTATTTAATTGCCTTCTGTGACTTGACATGTAAACAATCTACTATTTAAAACTATTAATAACATCCTTAGGGGTGCCTGAGTGGTTCATTCGGTTGAGCATCTGACTCTTGATTCTGGCTCAGGTCACGATCCCAGGGTTGTGTGATCGAACCCCGTTGAGCTCTGTGCTGAGCATGGAGCCTGCTTGAGATTCTCTCTCTGTCTTTGTCTCTGTCTCTCCCTCCCTCTGACCATCTCTCCCAAAATAAAAAAATAATAATAACGAGGGGCGCCTGGGTGGCTTAGTCGGTTAAGCGTCCGACTTGCGCTTAGGTCATGATCTCGAGGTTCGTGGGTTCGAGCCCCGTATCGGGCTCTGTGCTGACTGCCAGCTCAGAGCCTGGAGCCTGTTTCAGATTCTGTATCTCCCTCCCTCTCTGACCCTCCCCTGCTCACACTGTCTCTCTCTCTCTCTCTCTCCCCTAGAAATTAAAAAAAAATAATAATAACGATTAAAAAATAGCATCCTTAGATGGATGAGAAGTATGTGGGGGCTCATTATACTATACTTTTGACTTTGCATGTTTGAAATTTTCCAAAATAATTTTTCTAAAAAAGTTTTCTGAAAAACTACTAGGGTAAAATCTCATTATACTTAAATCTTTGTGATCACATTTTGGAACACACCCTGGAGCAATGCTTTAGGGTAATAAAGGGGCACCTGAGTGGCTCGGTCATTTAAGCATCTGACCTTGGCTCAGGCCGTGAACTCATAGTTTGTGAATTCAAGCCCTACATCGGGCTCTGTGCTGATAGCTCAGAACCTGGAGCCTGCTTCGGATTCTGTGTCTCCCTTCCCTTTCTGTCCTTCCCCTGCCCTTCTTGCTCTGTCTCTTAAAAAAAAATAAGTGTTTAAAAAAAAATTTTAAGATAATAGTACCAGATTGCAATGTCCAAAGTGTTACAAATTTACATACCTTCTAATAGTATATAAGGGTAGCCATTTTTTCACACATTTAATATTATAATAACCCTTTTAAATTTTTGTCAGTATGCTAAACAAAACATGGTTTGATAAACATTTTCCTGATCCCTGGTGAGGTTAGCCAGTTTTATATGTGTTTCTTGGCCATTTGTATTCCTATCCCACAAAGAATAACTTCACATCTTTCACTTGTTTTTCTGTGGTCATTTATCTTTTATGCCATTGATTTAGGTTATGTCACCATCATGTTTTTCCCTAACCCATTTTAATACTCTTTTATCATTTCTCTCTGCACATCTTCTTCAACTAATTTTCATTCCTGCAGTCAGGAGGATCTTCCTAAAATACCGATATGATCATGTCTCTCCATGAATAAAATCTTTTAATGTCTCCCAGTTCAGCTGGAAATAGTCCCACTTCCCCTCCGCCCCACCCCTACCATCCCCCTCAGCCCCTTCCATGTGTTCTGCTTTCCAAACAACACATATGCCAAACAAGATTTTCAACATTTCATGCTTTTGTCTTTCCCCTGGACATACTGTTGTTTAGTTTATCCTGCAGTATCATTCCATCTTTGATTTACCTGGTGAACTGTTTGTCCTTCAAATTCAGCTCAGGTATTTTTTTTTTCTTAAATAGTTTATCATCAAGTTGGTTTGCATATAACACCCAGTGTTCATCCCAACAATCAGATAATTTTTGAAGTCTCCCTATGCCCCTCTGTTATGGGCTGAACTGTGTTCCCCAAAATTCATATGCTGAAACCCTAATCCCTAGCACTTCCACACGTGACTATATTTGGAGTTAAGACTCATGATTAAGATGGAACCATTAGGGTGGCCCTTAATCTAATCATATTGGTGTTCTTATTAAAAAATAAAAAGAGAGAGAGAAAGAGAGAGAGAGATTAGGCCATGTGGAGAGACATCATGGGTACCTGTGTGCAGAGAAAAGATCATCTGAGAACAGTAAGAATCAGCCACCGGTAAGCCAAGGAGAGGGGCCTCAGGATATACTAAATCTGCAAACACCTTGATCTTGGGTTTTTTAGCCTGTAGGACTGTGAGAACTGTTGCTTAAGCCACCAAGTCTGTGGTATTTTGTTATGGAAGGCCTAACAAACTAATTAATATACCCCAGCCCTTCCGACTCAGAAAGTTAGACGCTCCCCTTCCATGCTTCCCTAGAGCCTAATACAAAGCTCTGTGGTGGCCTTGTCTCCTAATACAATACAGGAATCTCCCCTTATCCTCAGTCTTGCTTCCCCAGTTTCAGTTCCCCAAAGTCAACCACCCACAAGAAGCAGATGATCCTCCTGACAGATCGTCAGCAGGTCACAGTAGCCTAATGCTACATCACAGTGCCTGTGTCATTCACCTACTTCACCTCATCACGTAGACATTTGATCATCTCACAGCATCACAAGAAGAGTAAACACAGGACAATAAATTGTTCTGACAGAAAGACCATGTTCATATAACTTTTATTACAGTATCATGTCATAATTGTTCTATTTTCTTAGTAATTATTGTTACTGATCTCTTACTGTGCCTGTTACAATTAAACTTTATTATAGATATGCATGTATGTATAGGAAAAAATATATAGAGAATTTGATACGATATGAAGTTTCAGGCATCTACTGAGGGTCTTGAAGCATATCCGCTGACCATAAGGGGCAACTACTGGATTGCCCTTGTTTTGCATGCTTATCTTGCCACTGTTTCTGAAAACTTATGTTTCTTGAGAAAAACATGATTTGAATGAATGACTGTTTTTCAAAATGAGAGACAAGAGGAGGATTACTCTTTTAGGAAACAACACAAAGATTCATGGATTGCAGACCAGCCTAAGCCCAGAGATAACCTGAAGAAATCCTAAACATGAGAAAGTACAGTACTTATAACTTTCTCTTGACAAAAAAGCTAAGAAAGAGTACCATTGCTGCTGGCAGCAGAAAATGGAAGGTCGTAAAAAGAAAACAAAGTAGGGACACTGGGGTGGCTCTGTCAGTTGAACATCTGACTCTTGATTTCAGCTCAGGTCAGAATCCCAAAGTCATGAGATCGAGCCCTGCACTGGGCTCTGTGCAGAGCATGGGGCTTGCTTGGGATTCTCTCTTTCTCTCCCTCTCTGCCCTTCTCCCCCAACTCTCTTTCTCTCTCGAAAATAAAAAAATAAAATAAAAATAAAAAATAGACAGTGAAACAGAGTAACAGCCTGCATGTGCTTGGATTAGTGTTAAAGTGGTCCAGGCTGAATGGGTGATGAAAGAGTGTGTGTAAACCTAGCAATTTCTGAGTGGTCTTTTACCTGGAAGTGTTCACTCACTTGAGAAGTCTGTGAGTCAGTGAATTTGGTGTGTGTGTGTGTGTGTGTGTGTGTGTGTGTGTGTGTGTGTGTGTTGCGTATAGTTGTGCATAGTCAGTGGTAAATATTTAAACATTGCAGTCAGGCTGCTTTGCTTCAGTCCCTAGTGCCACCATTTATTAGCTTAAATTTCTTCTAAGCCTCAAGGTTCTCTTGTGTAACATGGGGAATGATGGTGATTATAGAATCAACTCCTTGGAGCTGTTGTAGGGGTTAAATGACATCATTCACGTAAAGGACTAACCTAGTAAGCATTTAAAAAAATTTTTTTTAGAGTTTATTCATTTTTGAGACAGAGAGGCAGAGCATGAGTTGGGGAGGGGCAGAGAGAGAGGGAAACACAGAATCCGAAGCAGGCTCCAGGCTCCAAGCCATCAGCACAGAGCCTGACACGGGGCTCTAACTCACAGACTACGAGATCCTGACCTGAGCTGAAGTCGGACACTTAACCAACTGAGCCATCCAGGTGTCCCTAACCTAGTAAGCATTTAGTAAATGTTAGCTATTGTTATGATAAATTATTTTTGCACCCTCTTCAGCTGAACATATATAACAAGTACATCTGTAGAAGAAAACCTCCTGCATCCTCCAGTAAGTTGCATAAAAAAATCTAGCAGCACACAAATGGCAGATGACCCTATGTTTTACAGCGCCCCGAGTCTACTTCCTCTTGAGTGTTTTTGTAGTCCATAATTTAAAGTCTCTTTCAGCTGGATTTATTAGCGTTTATGACTCAGACAAAAATGCAGTTCATTAATGAAGACGTTGTTTGGGAATATCACAAGTCTAGACAATAAATTTGTTCTGATGTCAAGAATTTCCATTCACTGATGCTTTTTCAAACTTGATTCAAAGAATGCAACCGGTTTGGGAGTAACCTGTTGGCTTCTCTCATGCTGAAATTTATATTCAGATTTGGAAAGGCATCCTTCTAGCACAGTATGGCAATCACCAAGGTATGATTTTCCTGGAGAAAATTTCATTGGATAAGATGATAATGACAATTGTGCCAACCTAGGAGGACACTAGCATTCGACTCTTAAGCACTTACATGGCAGGACTGAAGAGTGTACAATGCTTGTTTTCCTTCCTGGACGAGATTGTCCTGCCTTCAATTCTCAAAGCTAAATGCACAGTGGATAGTTGCCTGGGTGACAGCCTGTAAACTAAGCAGTCTCTGCAGCTAACTGAAGGCTTTGTACACACAGAACCAGCTTTAATTTTTTTTAAAGTACTTTGAGCCGTGCGACAGTGGAAAATAATCAAAGAAAAAAATCCCTATCTGTGCTGCTTTCAAATGGATCCCTCACTGAAGTGTGGGTTGACAGCTGTCCCAGAAATCAGTGCCGCCAAAAATTAGGATGATGTGGATTGTTGTTGTTCTCCATCTTTCTTCAACTGTGTATCAGCTCCCACAGCAAAACACGACATAGGTAAGCCAAATCTCCACTTTTCAGCCCACTTTAGGTAATGCCATATGTTGCAACTTTTTTTTTTCTCCCAAAAGGCTGTCCCAGAGGAGAAACATCAAGTAAACTGATAGAGGAAACTGTCCTAATTTCAAATAATTATATCCTTAGAGTTGCCGTAATAACCTATCTTTGATTTTTCAAACATTGAGACAATCCTTTCTAATACTTTAGGCAAATGCCTCTAGATCACAAGCTAAACTGATAAAGGAAGAAAAGTATACAATACTTGATTTGCTGTAATTATATGTAGAGACAATCTTTTATTTTAATCACTTAAATACACGTTAACTTCACATGGTATAAATCTTCTTGTAAACCCTCGGTATGATATATACGTATCCTGGCCATATTTTCTCAACATGAAAGGGGATTCCTATTGCTCTAAGTCTTAATTACATAAGATTCCAAATGAAATGTAAACACTGTAATAAAATACTTTGTTTTTACAAGTAAATTCGATGCGGGGCTCGAACTTGTGCACCAGGATATCATGACCTGATCAGAGCTGGATGCTTAACCAACTAGCCACCCAGATGCCCCTAGTTTATCTCTTTTTTTTAAAAAAAATTTAATTCCAGGGGAACCGATGCGGGGCTGGTTCAGTCAGTAAAACATACAACTCTTAACCTCGGCATTGTGAGTTCAAGCCCCATGCTGGGCATGGAGCCTACTTTAAAAAAAATTTAATTCCAGTATAGTTAAAATTATAGTCTTATGTTAGTTTGGTTTAAATCTTACTGTTTATTTTTTATCGAAATGGTAGATACTACTTGTGAAATGCTCTTATACTTAAAGGTTACATTAAAGAATTAGACCACACTCCTAAACATTTTATTGTCATTTCATTGCTAGGGGTAATATCTTTGTTTTTTTGTTTCTTTTTTTTTTTTTTTTTTTTGGTTTTGGGTTTTTTTTTGTTGTTTTTTGTTTTTTTTTTTAACAAATAGTTTATTGTCAAATTAGTTTCCACATAACACTCAGTGCTCTAGGGGTAATAACTTTGGAAGGATATACCTTTGAGGATTTCTTTCTTTCTTTTTTTTTTTTACAAATAGTTTATTTTTGAGGATTTATTTCTACTTTATGAATAAACTGGTGATATAAACATGTATTTCTTGCCTGGTCGTTATTTGAATATCTGATTTTTAATTTTATTGAAAGACGGGTTTTAATTATCCTTTATTTCTGAAGGTGTTTCTTTTACCTGTGATATTGCAAATACCATTCCATTTTCAAAAATAAGTACATAAATCCATGCTTTAAAGCTGTTTTCTGGGACAGATATGTATACTGGTTTTAAATTTTTCTATGTCCCGATTTCAAGTGTATCATTTGATCCTTCAACCCTTAGCAAAGTTCCAAGTACACTGCTTATTCAGTGCGAAGGCTAAGGTTAATGATGATTAAGTGACAGCAATCAACCAAATGTCTGCTTCCCTTAGAAGAACTTACAGAAAATACGCAGGACCTACCTGTGAGAGTATAAATTGATACAGCTATCCTGGGGAATAATCTGGCAGTATTTAGTGAAATTACATATATTCGACTCATTCACATAAACTTCTGCAAAGTATATAACAAGGTCCAAATAAGTGTATTTATTGCAGTGTTGTTTATGGAGTGGGAGGTTGGAAGCAACTTAAGATGTCCATAACCAAGGGACAGGATAATAAAGTATGGTAGAGGCATACTATACAGCCACTAGAAGCAAACAACCAGAGGTTCATGTAAGTACAAGGTTAAAGCCTAAAAACAAAGTTTTAAGTTAAAAAGTAAGCAAAAAGATCTATATAGTATAATATCATTTGTGTAAATTTATTTTTTTAATGTTTTATTTATTTCTGGGAGAGAGAGAGAGACAGTGTGAGCAGGGGAGGGTCAGAGAGAGAGGGAGTCACAGACTGAAACAGGCTCCAGGCTCTGAGCTGGCAGTCAGCACAGAGCCCGACCCGGGGCTCGAACCCACGAACCACGAGATCATGACCTAAGCGAAAGTCGGACGCTTAACCGACTAAGCCACCCAGGCGCCCCTCATTTGTGTAAATTTAAAACAGGCACACATACATAACAGCACCATATGCCTTTAAAGATATCTGCATGTCTGAGGCTTCCTCTTGTACACATTAGATTTGGTCCTGTGAGGCAGAGGGGAGTGGGAAAGGAGATCAGGGTTGAAGAAAGAAAAAATAAAACAGGAGGAAAGCTAGACCCAGCCCAGTACTGCTAATGGATATGATTAACCCAAACCTTTCTATCGAGCACCCAAACAAGGAAATGAAAATAGGCCTATTTTACAAATGTTCCTTTATATTATTATTTTTTAATGTTTATATAATTCTGAGAGAGAGAGCGAGAGAGCAGGAGTGGGGGAGAGAAAGAGAGGGAAATACAGAATCTGAAGAGGCTCCAGGCTCTGAACTGTCAGCACAGAGCCTGATACGAGGCTCAAACCCACAAACTGTGAGATCATGATCTGACCTCAAGTCGGCTGCTTAACCAACTGAGCCACCCAAGTGTCCCACAAATGTTCCTTTAAATACCAGCTGTGTTAAATCTTTTGGGGCACTAGTGCCCACACGCCTCCCTGTGATATCTCAGTTTGCCAACATCTGTGCTTCATTTTCCTCATCTGTAAAATATGGATAATAATCTTCCTCTCCTGTTGGTGTTGTCTGGAATAAAATAGATAAACTGTATATAAATCATTTAGAATAACATATGGCATGTAGTCACTATTCAATAAATGTTGGATATTACTGCTGTAATTATTATATTATTATTATTGTGTAACAGTACTTTGAACAAAAGTAAGGAGAGACTTGAGGAATTGATTCTCTATTTCAATTTATTCTCTATTAGAAATTTAGGGGGAAAGAATGGGTATTTATCCTAGGAAGTTTAAATCAAAAGTAATATGTGGTAATGTTAAATACAATAAGAAAATCACTAGGTCAGTGTTTCCAGAGGTTGTCTAATGATAGAAATCACCTGAATGCTTGCGCAAAGAAAGGTATACATTGGAGACGGTAAAAAAATAAGTGGTTGCCGGGGGTTGAGGGACAAGGAGTTGAATAGACGGAGCACAAAAGATTTCTAGGGGAAACTACTCTGAATAATATAAAGGTGGATACATATCATTATACATCTGTCCAAAGTCCTAGAGTATACAAAACCAAGAGTGAGCTGTAAGAGTAAATTCTGAATTTTGCATGATAATGATGTGTCAATGTAGGTTCATCAGTTGTCACAAATGTACCACTGTGGTGCTGGATGTTGATAATGGGGGGTGGGGGGGGGCTGTGTATGCATGGTGTCAAAGGGTATATGGGAACTCTCAGCACTTTCTACTCAACTTTGTTGTGAACTTAAATCTGCTCCAAAAAAATAGTCTATTTAAAATGAGTCTACATGACTCAGTCCAACTTCGGCACAGGTCACGGTCTGGCTGTTCGTGAGCTCAAGCACCGCATTAGGCTCTCTGCCATCAGCATAGAGACTCCTTTGGATTTTCTCTCCCCCTTTCTCTCTGCCCCTCCACTGCTTATTCTCTCTTTCTGTCTGTCTCTCTCTGTCTCTCTTTCTCAAAAATAAACATTTAAAAAAAAAACCAAGTCTATTTAAAAATAAATAAATAAAATGAGTGTATTTTTTTAAATTAAAACAAAGAATGCAGAGAGTCTCCAGCCTCATCCCCTACATACTAAATCAAAAGGAACCTGGGGGTGGGGCGCCTGGGTGGCTTAGTCGGTTAAGCGTCCGACTTTCGCTTGGGTCATGATCTCGCGGTTCGTGGGTTCGAGCCCCGCGTCGGGCTCTGTGCTGACTGCCAGCTCAGAGCCTGGAGCCTGTTTCAGTCTGTGACTCCCTCTCTCTCTGACCCTCCCCTGCTCGCGCTGTCTCTCTCTCTCTCTCTCCTAGAAATAAAGCATTAAAAAAATAATTTTAAAAAAAACAAAAAAAAACCAAAAGGAACCTGGGGAATCTTCATTCATAACAAAAGGACTGCATAATTCTTAATGCTCAAGCTCGTTTAGGAAACTGCACTAAACTAAGGCCACATTTCTCTGAGAGCCAAGGAAACAAGACACCCCACTTATCTGCCGGCTCTGTTGCTAACCTCATCGGTTATCATTCTGTAAAAACAAATACCCCTCTCTCCCAGCATCAATTTTTCCCCAGTTGCCCAAATACATCCTCTTGGACTCATTTTTCATTGGGCCGATCAGTCATAAATCCTTTAAGCTTTACTTTCAATTTTTATTTCTGCCTTTCTGTTTTCTATCATAATAATCTTCCCAAAGTCCCACTGTTCCTAAAATGCACTACTTAAAATTTTCCATGGGCTTTCCAAGCTGGTTTTTTTTTTTTTTTTTTAATTTTTATTTCTAGGATAGAGAGAGAGAGACAGCGTGAGCAGGAGGGTCAGAGATAGAGGGAGTCACAGACTGAAACAGGCTCCAGGCTCTGAGCTGGCAGTCAGCACAGAGCCCGACGTGGGGCTCGAACCCACGAACCGCGAGATCATGACCTAAGCGAAGGTCAGACGTTTAACCGACTAAGCCACCCAGGCGCCCCCCCAAGCTGTTTTTAAGTAAAGTGTAAATTCCCATCTGGTCCACTCTCTCCTCAATAACCCTGGGTACTAGCCTCGTTCCTGCCCTTCCCCTCATCAAATCTGTCTTTTCCTCTTCTCTCCACCTCTCCAAATTTTATTGATACCTTTTTTCCCATGAAGCACTCCAGCTACATGGTCATCGCATTTCTCTTACATCATAAGATTCATTATTTGATGCTTGCTTTGACTCTTAATCATATATTTTTTCTTGCATTTTGTCTTAACTATTTTATATTATCAGCTGAAAGACATATAGTATCCTCTTCTATGAATGGATTAACTTATCAAATAGTACTATGTCTGGAGTCAAGTACATGTTCTCTTTGGGAAAAAAAATACTCTGTAGTCTGGTCTACAGATTCCAAAGACATTTGTGTGTTTAGAACATTAAAGACCAATTCCAGACATTTTCTTGTTTATTTCTGTTAACTTTTATCCACAAAGTTGTACTACAAAATGTGCTTTCTGTTCTCTTGCTTTCAGCAAAATGCCAGTTTATTGTAAGTAAATTGCCCATTCAATGAAATAGCATGTGTCTACATGCAGTGACTATGGTATCAGAAGCTGAAGTTGGATTATAGGGTCTGACACATGATTTTGTGCTGTTTTCAGCACCAAGAGGCTCCATGGTAATCTGTTGACTTCAGAAATTGCAGTCTAAGAGATATTCAATGATTTGGAAAACGAAAATGGGATATTTAAAATAAGGACTTTCCTGGAAAATCCAAAACAGTGGCCGCCATGCTCTTGAATGACTCACATTGTACTAGAGTCATTGAGTAAACAAAAGTGTAAGGCATGAAATGTCCTTGCCACTGAGGAGTTTATAGTATTGTTAGGAAAATAGGACTTCCCTAAAGAAAATAATTACAGGGATTTTAATAAGCAATGCTAGAGAAAATAAAATCCTGCAAGAATTTTAATTTTCACCAATATAATGTGCCAGTGCTTGGTATGTAGTACTTCAGATCCTCACCAACCATTTGAAGAGGGAATTATCATTTCCATTCTAGAAATGAGGAAATTAAGCTTGGAGAAATTGAGTGACATGCTCAAGGTTACACAGTTGGGAATGTATGGAGGAGAGATTCAAATCCAGGTTCATTCAGGCTCCAGAGCCTATGCTTTTTCTATTCTGGTATAGATCCATCCTTTCTTCTCTATACCACAGCAGATCTCACAAAGTGATGGTGAAAATTGTTATCTCTAAATTAAAACGTATGTAAAACCCAAGACTGGTGGGATTATTGAGTTTTTCTCAATAACCGTCTTTAAAACTGTTATAATATTTTATACATAGAAGACGGAAAGAGATGACACTAAAGATAGACTATGTTACATTTGAACCATCCATGCTTTGTTGGCTCTCATTTAATTGTTTCTCTTCTTTGGCAGGCAAATTTATGGAATTCTCAAGATGAATAAAAATAAAGTGATTCATGATTTCCTGGAAGTAGTTTCAGGTGGTGATGTGGAACTCATCTGTGACTATATTACTAAAGTCCATTCCATCCTTGGAAACCTGAACTTTCAGCATCCAGAGACTGGAAATACACCTCTCATTACTGCAGCAGAAGAAAATCTAACAGAGGTACCATGTAATGTCCTGGGGCCCATGTGTAATCTTCTAAGCTAAGGATTCCAAGAATGAGATGTTTGTGAATAACATAATTACTTACCTTCATGAAAGAATATTTGAAGACAGGCTTCAAGGGGGATAGGAAAGAGCTTAGAATGAGGACACTAGGATGAATAAGACAAATTTCACTCAACAGAGCAGGTTGATGCCTGTATACGTTCTTGAGAGTGTAGATGCATGTGGACCCTCAACCCTGCCTGGCCATCTCATTTACCCTTTCTCCTCAATGCATTCTTAGCATTTTTTCCTCTTCTGGCTCCTTTCTATTAACACTTTTAAAACAAATTATAAAATGTAGTGTAGATGCTTATATACATACATATATACAACTTAAAGATAAATGATAGTAGCACCCAGGTACCTACCATCCAAGCCAAAAATTAGAACGTTGCCATGCCTTAAAAGCCCTTTATGTGCTCCCCTTGAATTGTGTCTCCTACCCTTCATAATTATTATTCTGAACTTTGGAGTAATCATCTCCTCAGTTTTGCCATCTGTGCTTATATTCCTAAATAATGCATTATTTACTTTTTCCTGTTTTTGAACTTTATGAAAACAAACTTATACTACATGTGTTCCTTTGTAACTTGCTCCTTCTCTTTATTATTGTGTTTTTGAGATTCATCCATTTTGAGACATATAGCAATGGTTTTTCATTTTTACTACTATCTAGTATTCTGTTGATGCCACAATTTATCTGTCTGTCCTACTTTGATGGACACATTGGGGCTATCCATATTTATGTTATTACAATGATGCTACTTTCCATTAGAACTTAATATGCTTAGATATTTCCTTTTTGATGACATATAAACAAACACCTCCACTGATCCTACATTCTTTCCTCTCTCATACCTCTTCATCTGCAGATCCATGTCAAGAACCATGAAAGACCTAAGACTTTACCATACTTACAAGCTAACAAGTTAGTCTGCTCCAATTTCTTAGATCCTTGGCATAAGGGACAAAAATGGTTCAGAGACAAAGGGCAGTTTATTGCTCATAACAACAGCATTAGGCAGAGTATTATCAGTTTTGTATCATTTCTCTCAGTCGTAATCCCCACAGGATGGTCGGAAGAGGACCAGATGACCCCTTCTCAGACAGTAGGTTGGCTTGTAGGAGAGGAACTCTAAATTTAGGGAACCCAAATCTTCTATAAGGGGTAGTAAGCAAACCTACTCCTTGCTCGAGAGGGAGATATTATCCAAGGCTCTTCACTAGAGAAAGAAGCTTGAAAAGAAAGTCTGGGACAAAGTTAGTCACTTCCTCTGCTCATAAGATTTATAGAAATGTGAGACATCCAGGGATACTGGTCTCCTAAAAATGTCTATCCTTCATTTCTACATTGTCTTGGCTTCTGGTGAATTTTCCCATGAGCACACCACTCTGACTAATCTGATCAACAGAGACTGGAACCAAATCCATTAATTTGTCTCATACCAACATCCAGTTAAAGCTTCTATCAATAGAACTCAAGGAGCAGGATGAGACCATACTGTATACTAGTGCCAACCATGCCATCAATGGCACTTAACCCTTCCAGCTGAACAAATCACATAAACCAGATGGCTTTCTCCTTAAGTTTCTCTGTTGATCTACTCACTTGGTTCAAGGAATCAACCCAAGTATAAAAGTTTGTATTAGCCATTGCATGGCTCTCATCTTGGCCATCAAGGAGGAAGACTAGTGCAATTCCAGCATTCATAACAACACTGGCTGATGACTTGAATATCTTGCAGAGGTGAGGTGATATCATTGATAAGTTTAGATAAAGGTAGGAACAAATTTTGTTCTACTTTTTCTAATTGGACATCTGTCTTAGGCATAATTGTCCACAGGGCACATAAATGACAAGTCAGCTATGCCTCTGGGAATCTCCCTCAAGTAACCAATGGTAGCTTCATTTTGGTGAGAGCTTTGAAGCCATCTACTGATGGTATTTACTTAAAGATGTGAGGGCCTCTTATGACTACCCCTAAGCATAAATCATCATGTTTTCAAGAGGCATGTAAGTTAATGCCAAGTTTCTCTACAAGAAATATAATCCTAAAAAAAAAAAAAAAAAAAAGAAATATAATCCTGGGGTTATCCCTTGGGGACAAAAAGGTGGTGTTTACAATTGTTGGGCCCCTCTGAGTGGAACCTACATTAGTCAAGGTGTACAGGTTGACAGTGTCTCCATGTAATCTCTCAACTGGCTAGTAGGCCTTAGGATTCCCAACTCAATCTGAATGATTGAGCAACTATAGCCTTCAGTCCCTTTGAAAACTGGGTATCCTTGGCCCCACTTATATTGATCTTTTTCCTTAAAGCAGCTGAGATTGAGGTATAGGGGAGGGAAGGATTAGGAACATGGTGAAAGAGAGTGGCTCCAGACCAATAAGCAAAGCATATTTATTTTTGGTTTCCAGAAGCAATGAGGCTTCTTCTTGTTAAAGAAAATGAATTTCCAATGTTTTTGGTCCATACAAAGCCCTGCATCAGGTGTGCAAGGTCATTATTACTGACACCATCGATTTCAGCCACAGGGATCCTTTGACTCAGTGGCCGTAGGCACATTGCTTTCTGACTAGAGCTGCCAGGTTTGCACCTTTTGGTTGACTCAGGCTTGGCTTTCATAGCAGGGCTTTATTTTTTTTTAAAAGGATTCTACCTGAGTCTGAATCACATTTGGTAATCCTTTGTCATGGTAACATCTTTAAATTTTTATCTGGTTTTAACATAGGGATAGAAAGGTTTTCCAGGACAGTGGGGTCAATTACAAAAATTTGCTAGAGGGACATGTGGGTGGCTCAGTTGACTGAGCATCAGACTTTGACTCAGGTCTTGATCTCCCTCATCAGGCTCACTGCTATCAGCTCAGAGCCCACTTTGGATCTTCTGTCTCCCTCTCTCTCTCTCTGCCCCTCCCCCAGTCATTCTCTTTCTCTCTCTCTCTCAAAAAAACAAGGCTTAAAATTTCTTCTAAAAAAAGAAAATTTTAAAAATGAAAAAAAAGAACTTTATTTAAATTTTTTTTTAATGTTTAGGTTTCTTTGTGTCATTTTCTCTCTCACCAATGGGTGATCTTCTTCAGTATTATAACCCAATCCAGGCCAGTAAGAACCTGAACACTATTTCTGTGGTTTATCATGGGAATTTGTCTGCTAAAGGAAATCTCCCCAGGAGGTTTAAAGCTCCCTTACAATGGCTGAAACCCACTGCAAAAAATTCTGAGACCTCATTATCATCATTAAATGGATCTAGGGTTGTCAGCAGAAAGGACTGAGCTGTTAAGATAACTATTATCACTCTTTCTTACCAGGCATAATGTATCTCACCATCTGTATCCCAAATGAATGAGCCAAAGTTCGAACTTTGCCTTGTTTTTGCCCATATCAGTCATGAATTTTCCTTCTTTCTGGCTCAGAAAAGATATGCATCTCTGTAACTGTTTTCTGAAAGGGAGTAGAAGCTTATGCCCACCCAGGACAAATCTTAGTATTATTTGTTATAATGGCATGGACCTGAGGCTGACTGCCAGATTGGTGAGGAAGATAGCACCCATAGAAAAATTATCAAAAACCAGGGCGCCTGGGTGGCTTAGTCGGTTAAGCGTCCGACTTTCGCTTAGGTCATGATCTCGCGGTTCATGGGTTCAAGCCCCGCGTCAGGCTCTGTGCTGACTGCCAGCTCAGAGCCTGGAGCCTGTTTCAGTCTGTGACTCCCTCTCTCTCTGACCCTCCCCTGCTCATGCTGTCTCTCTCTCTCTCCTAGAAATAAATAAAAAAACATTAAAAAAAAAAAAAGAAAAATTATCAAAAACCAAGAAGCAGTTGTTTTTGAACTTCTTTCCTGGCAGTCAGCCTTTAACTACCTCCTAAATCCTTAAACAGGCATTAACAGTCAATAAAATGGAGGATAATTTATTACCCAATTGAACATACAGTTTGGTCAATATATTTGCTAGCACTTCCCATGAACTTCCTTTATTTTTTTTTAATTAAAAAAATTTTTTTTTGAGAGAGAGAGAGAGAGAGACAGCGTGAGCAGGGGAGGATCAGAGAGAGGGAGAGGGAGAATCTGAAGACAGGCTCCAGTCTCTGAGCTAGCTGTCAGCACAAAACCCAACACAGGGCTTGAACCCGCAAACTATGGGATTATGATCTGACCTCAAGTTGGATGCTTAACCTACTGAGCCACCCAGGCATTCCATTTCTTTCTTGTTTTAATGTTTATTTATTTGTTTTGAGAGAGAGAGAGAAAGAGAGAGGGAGAGAGAGAATCCTAAGCAGGCTCCACACTGTCAGCACAGAGCCTGCCATGGGGCTGTATCTCACAAATTGAGAGATCATGACCTGAGCTGAAATCTAGAGTCTGACACTTAATCTACTGAGCTACACAGGGACCCCTGAAGAACTCTCTTTCAACAGCCTCTGTAAAGAGTATTCCTTTGGTTGATTCTCATTGCCTCCACTTTCTCACCTTTTTAAGATTACTGCAGTCTGGCATTGTTCCCTACTACTCCATTGAAACTGCTCTTGCCAACATGAGCTATAATGTCCTTTGTAACCTATCAAATCTTAGCACCTTTGGACACCAAATTTTCATTAAATTATTTCTTCCATTAGCTTCCTCCTGCTTTTTCACTCCACCTCTCAGGCAATATATCTCCAGTATCATTATGGCTTTCTTTTCATGCATTAAATATTAGCGTTCCCTAGTATTGTGGGGATGGCTCCTGATTCCATACCTCAACCCACATCTCTCACCTGAATTCCTCTGTGTGTATGTATGGTTAACTGAGTCTGATCCCTCAGTTCTCAGCTTAGATATCATTTTCTCCAAAAAGTCTTCCTGGACCTCCCACCACCCCAAGACAGCTTAATATGCCTCTTCTAAGTGCCACCCTCAGCCTTCTATATTTACCCTATTATTGTGTTGTAATTGCCTTTTTATCTGTCTCTGTTCCTCACTAGTTCATAAATGCCTTAAAGGCTGGTCCCTGCCCTGTTCATTGGTGGAGTCTCAGCACCAAGGACAGTTCTTGACTAACGCTAATATCCTATTTGCTAAATAAATTATGCATTCAGTATTTTGAATAGTGTTTATTTGCTCCCTAGAAATACTTGTGGAAATACTTGTAACATTCAAGGATCTATATCTAAATTTGGGGGCTTTATATTCCAAGTTATAGGTGATACTAATAGGACTTTGATGCTTTATGTGGGTTTTACATAAAATACTCACAGACTTCTAGTTTTAAGAAAAGTATAGTATCCTCAAAGAGTACCTGGCTGCCTTATCTGGTAAAGCATGTGACTCTTGATCTCAAGGTTGTAAAGTTTGAGCCCCACGTTGGTTGTAGAGGTTACTTAAAAATAAAATCTTGGAAAAAAAAAAAAAAAGAGGAATGGTATCTCCAATCATCCATGTCATGAAGATTTTTGTTTCCCTAACTTAAAAAGAGCAAATAGCAGTCACCTGCATCAAAATCAATTCTTCATTTTTATGCCCCTCTTACTCTCTTTTTCTGTATCATGAATCAAAGCCATGTCTAACTAAGTTTTCTGTGTGGCTCTAAAGATACTCTTTGCACTCAAAGATGCTTCATAAGAATGTCGTGCCATTGCAGGTTGTTGAATTTCTTCTGGAAAAGGGAGCAGATATAACCCTTTGTAATTACAGCAATCAAACTGCTGTTCATGTGGCTAATTGTGACATCCAAAGAAAACTATTAGTGATCAGTGGAATCCAGACTCCCCAAATGCAACTTCTACAAACTTCATGGCAAGGCAATCTTGAACAACTTCAACACTTGCTGGTCAGTGACATTGATGTTTGCTTCTGCCTTTGGATAGGTAGGTGGGTGGGTGAGTGCTATGAAAGGCATAGACTACATATGACTCATTTTAAAGAAAAATAAGTTCTTTTCAAATGTAGTCCCAGAAAGTTTCAGGCAGGAAATAGGAGAAAGAAACAGGATCAAACAAGGCATTGGGGTGGAAAAAAAGGATAATAAAAGAACACTGCAACAGGCTATTTCTGCCTTCCTCCAGCTGGATGCTAGATGAAGTTACATAGCACCCATGGGAAATAATATGATCCCAGGATATCTCCAGAGAACTGCTGTCAACTTGCTCAGAGGAGTTCCCTTGACATCATTGTCTATTGTACAATTGCTGTTTAGATCCCTTTGGACCAGCTGCACTTATTATTTTAGCTTGAAAAGGGAATCAGAGAGCTTATGCTTTACATAATATTTAGTTGTAACTAAAGGAGTTAAAAGGATATCTGTTTTAAATGCTTTTTCCCCAAGTTATTGATCTTCTTATTTAGATTTTCTACACATGGATACTCTTTCCTGAAGTGACTTACAAAACCATATGCATAACCAAGGACTCTAATTATTGGTGACCAGCAACTGTCTACTCTTTGCATTTACCTTCAGAGATACTGCCAGATCACATGACCTGAAAGAAAATCAATTGCTGCTAGGAAACAGTTTCTTCCATTCCCTTATGGTAGAGACGCAAACAGATAAAGAAAAAGTAAACAATATTCTGGTCACCTAGAGTTCAAGGAAATCTACAACAAAATCCAAAGGACTCTTTAAACACTTTTGTTGTACCAAATGATAGTCTAAAATTGCCATATGCCATGACTAAAACTTATAAACTTTTTAGGAGCGCTTGGGTAGCTTAGTCAGATAAGCGTGTGACTTCAGCTCCGGTCATGATCTCATGGCACGCGAGTTCGAGCCCTGCAATGGGCTCTGTGCTGACAGCTCAGAGTCTGGAGCCTGCTTGAGATTCTGTGTCTCCCTTTCTCTGCCCCTCACACTCTATCTTGGTCTCTCAAAAATAAATGAACATTGAAAAAAAAATTTTTTAAGAAATTTTTTGAAGGACAATAAATTTATTTTAATGATATTCATAACAGTTCTTATAATCTAATATCTGTTTTCATAACCACATTTTCACTTATAAAGATTAGCAGCCACATTTTGAGGAACTGGTGCCGATACCTGAATCCAAAGTTTAATATGCAGATGCTGAATTAATATGCTGTTGCAAAACTACTCTCAGTTCAAATATTTCATGTTGGTTCTAACTAATAATAAACATTGATATAAGAGGTGGCTTCTTTTCAGAGACTGAAAAAAAATAACTAATTAATTCCCATAACACCCCTCTGAGGTAATATCATTATCTCTAGTTTGTCCCTAGAGAAACTGAGGTAGAGACACTGACTATTCTTACGTGGTACAAAGTGAAATAGAGATGGAAAGTAGCAAATTATTTTGGTCAATAAAATAAATGATTCGGATAATTTGGCCTATTCGGATAATAAAACAGTGGTTTTTCAGTTCTGAATTATCCAAATTAAATTTTACTTTCATTAAAACAATGAATATTATCAACATATCCACATGCATTTGACCAAATATATAGTTAAATGACCTCCCTTATTTTTGTAACTCATTCATTCATTCCAGAAATGTTTACTGAGCATGTGTAAAGCACTCTGCTCAGTGCTTTTCATATTCTATCACCAATCATCAAAACAACCTCACAAAGAAGACACTTTTATTCCTACTCTAGAAGTGAGGATCTGAAAGTCAGTGAGTAGGATTGCCAGATTTTATAAACAAACATACAGGACACTTGGTTAAATTTGAGCTTCAGATAAATACCAAATAAATTTTTTAGTATTACTATGTGCCCAGTGAAAATTATTGTTTAACTGGATATCCTTTATTTTACCAGGGTGATCTTATCAAGTGCCCTTGATATAATCCTATCAGGGAGGTAAAATAATGAGCCTAAGCAGGTAAAATTCACACCTGGGTCTGTCTGTCTCTCAGACCTGTGTTCTTTCAATTCATCAGCTTCTTGTCAATATAGATATTGAGAAAGAATGTGTTGACGGTGGGGTGCCTGGGTGGCTTAGTCAGTTAAGCGTCTGACTCCTCATCTTGGCTTAGGTCATGACCTCATGCTTTGTGAGATCCCCACATCAGGCTCTGTGCTGACAGCATGGAGCCTGCTTGGGATTCTGTTTCTCCAGCTCTCTGCCCCTCCCCCCACCTCAAAAATAAATAAATAAACTTAAAAAAAACGAATGTGTTAAAATTAAAATGAGAATTTGGCTAAGCAAGGAAAATGCAAAGGTTAGTATAAATAGTAAAAACGTAATAGCAATAAAACCATAATAAAAATAACGCTTCATGTTTTCAAAGGCATCTGAAGAGTTCCTGGATGTAAATTTCCCAAACCAACATGGTTTGACCCCTCTAATGCTGGCTGTGAGGGATGTGGATCTGTTTGAGAGTCTTGATATGTTAACAGACTACAGACCTGTGGAGGTTCTGTCTCAGCTCCTCAGGCATCATGCGTGAGTATGAGTGGTCAGTGGCACCAGTGGAAGAGTCTATGTCGTTGTTATTGTCAGAAGTCACTTGTAAATTTAGAGACATGCAACTCTGGATCTCAGGGTTGTATGTTCAGGTCCCACATTAGGTGTAGAAATTGCTTCATAATAAAATCTTTAAAAAATTTCATATGTTGAATGTACATACATTGTTCATAAAAGGGACTTAAGCAGTTGCAAAGTGATGTACAGATGTTAAATGTTGCTATCTATTATTCTTATGATATTGACTATTTTGTTTTATTTGTGTAAATACTCTTTTGGTACTTATGAAGAATGTCAAATAATTCTTCTTCTTTTTTTTTAGAATGTCAAATAGTTCTTGAGTATGTAGCTCCTTACTCCCAAGATGTTACTAATTATTTCAGAAAGCATTGTCAGTTATTAAAAGCAATTTATACTAGTGACTTCCAATTATCTAAAAATTACTGTATGCCAACATGTTCTTTTAGGATAAGGAGAAGTAAACAATTAGCTTTTTTTTTTTTTTTTTTTTTTTTTACAAATAGTTTTTTCTCAAATTAGTTTCCACACAACACTCAGTGCTCATCCCCACAAGTGTCCCCCTCCATGCCCATCCCCCCCTCCCACCCACATCCATCAGTCCTCAGTTTTTGTCAGCATTCAAGAGTGTCTCATGGTTTGCCTCTCTCCCTTTCCCCCACCATTTACGCCCTTCTTCTCCCCCTTGTTCCTCTGTCAAGTTCCTCCTAATCCTCCTATACGTGCCAATTAGCTTTTTTAAAAAATCAGGTTTTTTTTTGTAAATAAGCAGTTTTTCATGTTAGACTTGCAGTTTCCTAAAGCTGTTACCTAGATATCTTATCATCCAATAGTAACAGGTGGCCAGCTCTTTCTCAGAATTTCATATGGATTTTGTTTTCGAAAGAGAAAAAAAGGAAAAAAGGAGCTTCGAGGACAAAAGCATAGTCAAGAACATGAGCTATTGTAAAAGGATCAGTTAGCATAATGGTATAAAGATGAAAGTTTGAAGCTACTTTACACTTTAGTGTTAAGAAACAACGAAGGAGATTGTTGAACATGGATAGTACCAGACACCACCTCCGAGATGGTGTTCAGTAGGCCTGGAGTGGGGTCCAGATTACAGGAAATAAAAAATGCCACATTGAGAAACACTAATCAAGGCAAATGAGCAAACTGAAGTCCCAAGGAGTTAAGTGACTTGCTTAAGGCCATGTATCAATGCAGGAGCAGTGCCCTGATTCTTGGTCCTATCCTACTGCTTTTGAATCATGACCTTTGATGGAGAAAAGGTCATAAGGGGTTATTTTTGCAGAGGACAAAACATCTTCCTGTCTTAAAGCAATAAAGAGATTCAAATTCAAAGCTGTTAAGTTGGAGACTATGCTCAACGTGTTCTTTGTCCCAGAATGTGACTAGTGCAGCAAGTGTTGTCATTGTTTTGCTCACCATAATCTGTCAATAGGGCTCTTATTATTGGCCCCTTGTATCGTTCTGAGTTGTTACCTAATCCTAGAATTCAGCACAACATAGAGAGAATATTTGTGCTGTTGCAAGGAGCCCTAAGATCAGTCAATTGGACTTAACAATCACAGGGCAAGGCGAAGAGAGATGAAAAGATCATGCAGAGGGATTTTATGACAAGATTGCTCCACTTGACCAAGCCCCTGTGAAATAAGCATATCAACTTAATTTTCAAGAGAGAGTCTTGCTGTTGTACTATTTTGAATGGCAGAAAGCCTAGCTGTTAGCATTGGGAAAAAAGAACTATCAAGAAAGCAAGCAGTTAGCTAAATCATTGGAAAGAGAAAGCTAATCAGGTCAGATATTTGGAATAATAAGACAATAGCTTATCAAGATGTTTACTCATCATTAAAGAGTTATGAAAAGTTTGGTTCAAAGTTGGACATTTTTGCAAATATTGGAATGGTTTTAGGATGGAGTGTAAATAAGATATACAGCATATTCCTTTTATCTAAAATCTTGAAAAATTAAGTTTCCATCACATACACTTTGAAGTTATTCTTGTTAGCCCCAAAGTACATGATTACTTTTATTTATTTGATGTCAATATTTTTCCTGTCATATGTTTTCAATAGATTTAACTAAATAATTTTTATGTTAATTCTATTCTTCCTAGAGATCCTAAACTCTGTGATTTCAGTGGAAAATCAGCAATATATTATGTGTCACAAATACAGAGTTTTAGGAAACAGCAGTTATTGGACATTTTAATGAGTTCTATGCCAAAACCAGGTAAGTACTTCTATTCTACCTTCAAAATGTCCAAACTATAAAAGCCTTATTAGAAATCTTTCTTTTTCTACATGTGTTTGATGGATTCATTTAAAGAAATCAAGCCAACAATTATTTATTGAGTGGTGACTATATACAAGGTCCATGACTAGGTACTCTTAGGGTTGTAAAGAAATCTAAAACATGGTCCAAACTCCCGAAAGTGTTCAATAGGGTCAGGGACACGTAAGTCAGTAGACAAAGAGGTTGTTGTGAGCTTGAAAGAGGACAAGATGTCTTACCATGTTCCTTAAATGCTGGGTAAGATTTGGAAGGAAGAGAACAAGAGAGAAGGTTTGATATAGGTGGAAAACAAAGACATAGAAACAGCCACAGAGAGAAGTGAAATGAAGAAAATGTCACTTTGCAACATGTGACCTTGTGACAGCTGCTTGACTTTATTGTCTGATTAGTTTTTATTAGAAGCTTCTAGGTAGGGAACAAAGCTATTCCCAGGAAGGTATCATGAAAGAGGTAAGACTCAATCTGGTCCTTGAAAAAAAATGTGATTTAATTTTGGGAGCAAAGGCATCATGCTGTAAGTGAGCCTCACTTATCATTGGGGCAAAGAAGAGACTAGAAAGTTTGTGTTGGTGAAAAGGAATACATGAGGTTAAATACATAAAGAAACTGGGCCCATTGAAAACTCATTAAATGAAGGATTTTTCCTCTCAGTAAAATAGAGTTACTAAAGAATTTTAAGCCAGGGAATGATGAAAACCATGCTTTAGGAAAATTAAGCTGTTGTTATGGTGTAGAATGGACTCAAAGGAAGAGAATCATGTCAGGGAGCTCTATTAAGAAACTGTAGAAGTGCCTGTATGTGGTAATAGGGATGAGGAAAGTCCTGGGCTTGGTGTGGGAAAGTGCCTGACAGGTGCTGGGTGTGGTGAGCCAGAAAAAGAATTCATAGAACTTAGTGATGTAAGGCTGACAAAGACAAACCTTGAGAGAGTTGAGTTAAATTTGATTCCAAAGTTTCAGCCCTGGGAAGTGGGGAGGTGGAAATACAATCAATAAGATAGAAGACCACTCTGATTTGGTGAGGATATAAAAGGTAATGGGTTCTAAAGCATTGCATTTGGATGGAACCTTGGGACTTGCAAGTAGTGTCTGTCGGACAGAACTGTGGGAAGGGATGGGTTGGTATGTCAGTTCAGGAGTTCACTACAAAAGGGAGACTGTGAGGTCCTAGAAGTGGATAAGATCACGGGTGGATTGAGGATGGTGGGAGATCTGCAGGGGGCCAATCCAAGGAGATGTACCCACAGTTATAGGGTGGTATGTACGCGGCGACTTGGAGTGCTGAGAGGGAGGAGGGGATTGGGAGAGTTGCAAGAAACAAGGAGAGGGAAACAATGTCAAATTGGAAAAGAGGTTCCAAAGGAGATGTGCTAAGGAAGTGGGAAGTTTCAATAATGGGTTAGAGACAGGAAATAGATTGCAAGGAGTGAGAAAGGAGAATATGGTGATGAAATGGACCATCTGAGTAGAGATAATCTTGCGCAATTTTTTATCAGTTACAAAATAAATGGAAGAGCCATTGGAAGAGGAAGACGTTTTCATCAAAGAGCCCGTGCTGATTTGAAGAGTCACAGTAGCAGGAGGGGGATGATAGGAGAGCAGTGTCCTCCAGGAACTAACTGGGAGTTCATTTGTGCTCAGAACTCTGCCAATTTAATGCAGCTTCAAGTGCTGGACAGTCTTGTCTTTGGTAACAATAGAGCAAATGTTATTTCCAGCCCATTGTTAGGGGTTTCACTTGGCAGCTTTGCCTAACCTTTTTTTTTTTTCTTTTAAACAAAAAACTCATCCATTCTGTGGTCTCTTGTTCTCTTCACTCACATCCATCCCTGTGAAAATTATTACCTGAAGCTTCATCAGGATCCCAGACCACTAGTTTAGGAAAATCTTTGACAAAATGGAACTGATTTTAGAATCTAGAGCTAGATCTTCCAATGAAATTGATGGAGATGAGTCTTATCAAAACACGTTATTCTGTTTCTTTTGCCAGAAAGACATGCTGAATCATTGCTTGACATTTGTCATGATACTAACTCTTCTCCCACTGATATGATGACAGTTACCACAAACCAAAATATAACCTTGCAAAGTATCAGCAGCAGTGAGGTAAGATGTTCTCTTTTAAGAAACTAACATAAAAGGGTGCCTGAGCGGCTCAATCTGTTAAGTGTCAGACTCCTGGTTTCAGCTCAGGTCACATGAGTTTGAGCCCTGTGTTGGACTCTGAGCTGACAGTGCAGAGCCTGCTTGGGATTCCCTCTCTCTCTTCCTCTCTCTCTGCCCTTCCCCTGTTTGTTCACTCTCTCTCTCAAAATAAATAAATAAACTTATATAAAAAAAGAAACTAACAAAGAATGGATAACCTACTCCATCTACTACTTCATTTGTGTTGCTTAAATATTTTATAGCAATTATATATTACAATTCATTTTTAAATGTAATCATAAAGTAATTAAAAGCAAAATTATTAAGACAGTGTTCCATAAGTTTAATCTGAGAGCAGTAATTAGCTAGTCAGCTCAGAGTCTCCTGCATTTTGTGTGTGCATATATCTAATGCCACAGAATACTGTTGCAGTTGAACCCATACTAAATAATAAAATGCAGCTTGTGTTTATGTGTGTTAATGTGGAAAAGGAGAAGATCATTTATCTGATCATGTCAAATCCATCACAGGGTACCACAAAGAAGGTGCCTCCTCTTGGCCCTGATCACCCCCTGCCCATGATGAATGACTCCACAAAAAGTCCCTCACAGTACAGTAACAGTACTAATAACAAACAATGTAATCCATAGAAAACTGGGGACCAATACCCAAGATAAACAACAAACTGGTAACATGGTAACAAAGGTTGCCTATAGGGAGAGAACTGGAGATGAACTTTGCCTTGTGCATCCGTTTGTACCTTGTGAATTTTTATAAAAATTAGCATAGGCCTGGGGCACCTGGGTGGCTCAGTCTATTAAGCGTCTGACTTCGGCTCAAGTCATGATCTCATTGCTCATCAGTTCGAGCCCCACATCAGGCTTTGTGCTGATAGCTCAGAGCCTGCTTCAGATTCTGTTTCCATCTCGCTGCCCCTCCCCTGCTCGTGCTCTGCCTCTCTCTCTCTCAAATATAAAATAAAACATAAAAAATTAACATCACCCAGACAGTTAAAAGCCTTGCTACCCTATATTTTGTTGGTAAGAAAAAATATGGCCACAAATTATTTATTTAACAAAGTTATTGAGGTATGGACTATAATATAAACAATAATGAGGACTTTTGGAGATGGTGAAGTAAAGATTTTTTTTTTAGTTCATTTCTCCTTCCAAGAATCATCCCAAAACAACAAAGAAAACAAAAAAACAAAATTTAATTTAGAAAACTTTTTATTTTGAAATTATTATAGATTCACAGGAACTTATAAAAAATAGTACAAAGAAGTCCTGTGTAACCTTCACCAGCTTCCACCAACGGGAGCTATTATAACTACAACAGGTTGTCAAAACTGGGAAATTGATACTGACACATTGCAATTAACTCAGCTGCAGACCTTGCCGGCATTTCACTAGTATTGGCATGTTTTGTTTGTGTGTATATGAGTGTACAGTTCTGTGACATTTATCCCTTGAATTGCCACAATCAAGATGCAAAGTTGTTCTGTCACTGCAAGGGAATCCCCTCCTACCCTACCCCTTACTTCTTTATAGCCACACTCTCCCGCTTCCTTAATGCCTGGGAACCACTGATCTGTTCTCCATCTCCATAATGTTATCATTTTGAGAATGTCATATAAATGGATTTATCATATGTATAAACTTTTGAGATTAGCTTTTTCTACTCAGCATAATGCTTCTGAGATAGATCCAAGTTGTATCAAGTTTCTTTACATTGCTAAGTAGCATTCCATGGCACAGGTGTTCACAGTTTACTTAACTGTTCACCTCTTGAGAGACTTTAACCTTGTTTCTGGTTCTGAGTTATTACATATAAGGAGCAATTGTATGCAGATTTCTATATAAACATACATTTTCATTTCTCTAGGATACATGTCCAGGAATCCAATTACTGGATCATATGGTAAATGTATGTTTAACTTTTTAAAAAACTGGCAAACAGTTTCTCAGAGTGGCTCTATCATTTTTTATTCCTACCAACAATGAAGAGAGATCCAGTTTCTCTGTAGCCTGGCCATTGTTTGGCAGTGTCAGTATTTTTTATTTTAGCCATTTTAGTGGATGTATGATGGTACCTCATTGTGTGTGTGTGTTTTTTAAATGTTTTATTTCTGAGAGAGAGAGAGAGAGAGAGACAGTGTGAGCAGGGGAGGGTCAGAGAGAGAGGGAGACACAGAGTCTGAAGCAGGCTCCAGGCTCTGAGCTAGCTGTCAGCACAGAGCCTGACATGGGGCTCAAACCCACGAACAGTGAGATCATGACCTGAGCCAAAGTCAAATGCTTAACCGACTAAGCCACCCAGGTGCCCCTCTTGTTGTGGTTTTAATTTGCATTTCCCTAATGACTGATATTGAACATCATTTTTCCATGAGTTTATTCCTCATCAGCATAAACTGTTCAAACTTTTATCCATTTTCTGATTGGATTGTTTGTTTTCTTACTGTTAGATTTAAAGAATCCCTTATATATTCTGGATATGTGATTTGCAAATATTTTCTATTAGTCAATAAGAGGAACTGGCTTGTTATTTTCACCTTTGTAACAGGTCTTTCATTGAACAGAAATTTTTCTTATTTATTTATTTAGTTAGAGAGAGCACAAACAAGTGAGGGGGGCAGAGAGGGGGGAGAGAGAGAATCCCAAGCAGGCTCCATGCTAACAGTACAGAGCCCAATACTGGGCTCGATCTCATGAACTGTGAGATCATGATCTGAGTCAAAATTAAGAGCTGGATGTTCAACTGACTGAGCCACCTAGGTGCCCGCTGCCCCTAGTTTTTCATTTTGATGAAAATCAATTGATCTATTTTTATGGGTCTTAATTCTTGCATCATGTCTAAGAATTCTTTTACTTGATTTGGGTCCTGGTTACACAATTATATTCAGTTTATAAAAATTCATTAATCTGTGCACTTTCTGAGAGTATGCTACACTTAAATTGAAAGTAATGGAGGGGTACCTGGGAGACTCTACTAATTAACTGTCAAGCATCGGGCATTTAATGTCAGCTCAGGTCATGATCTCATGGTTGTGAGATTGAGTGCACATCTGAGCTCTGTGCTGAACATGGAGTCTGCTCAAGATTCACTTTCTGGGACGCCTGGGTGGCTCTGTTGGTTGGGCATCCGACTTCAGCTCAGGTCATGATCTCACAGTTCGTAGGTTCCATACCTGCCCTGGGCACTGTGCTGACAACTCAGAGCCTGGAGCTGCTTTGGATTCTGTGTGTCCCTCTCTGTTGCCCCTCTTCCACTCACATTCTGTCTCTCAAAGGTAAATAATGTTTAAAAAACCTTTTTTTTAAGTGACTGTCATGCATTAGAAATTGATAAAAACACATTTGCTTTTTGTTTTTTATGGCATATTTAAGTAATTTTCTTTTGTAAAAAGACTAAACATCCCTTTATATTAGTACATTTTTTTCATCCAATTTAAAAACATTTATTGAAACTTGACTCTGTATTTTTGTTATTATGGTTGAAATAACTTTGAGCTCATTTCTTTTCTTTTTTTTTTTACAAATAGTTTATTGTCAAATTAGTTTCTACATAACACTCAGTGCTCATCCCCACAAGTGTCCTCCTCCATGCCCATTCCCCCCTCCCCCCACATCCATCAGTCCTCAGTTTTTGTCAGCATTCAAGAGTCTCTCATGGTTTGCCTCTCTCCCTTTTCCCCACCATTTCCGCCCTCCTTCTCCCCCTTGGTCCTCTGTTAAGTTCCTCCTAATCCTCCTATACGTGCAAACATATGATATTTGTCCTTCTCTGCCTGACTTATTTCGCTTTGAGCTCATTTCTGAGGGAGAAATAGAGTCTGACTATTGAACTTGTCTTTTCCTCTTTAGTGCTTTCTCTAGGGTTTAAATTATAAAACCCAAGGTCATCCTTCACTTCTTTTCTTTGAATGAAAGCTTTTCTTTTTGGTGGTCTGCAATGGGTTTTTATAGTTTACAAATATAAGCAGCTACCTCGATTGTAGGAGTGCCTCTGAGAGACTGTACAGCCTCTCCCGATCTTCTTTCATCTAAGGAGAATCTTCCTTCCAAATTTAATTACATATGATTTCTATGCCTCTTTTCTGTATGTTTGGGATTCTGTTGTTTGCAGATTAGAATGCTGTACTCTTTTTCTAGTGTATTGTTGCCTCCTGCATCATTGTCAGTGGCTTATGAAATCCATTTATACTGGGGATGTGCTATTCTATTATTTTCTCTCCTTCACTCATGACTGAGTGTCATTATTTCAATTGTCCTTGTGGCACCCAAGTACATCTTAAAGTCTTTCATATTTAACATTCTAAAATAAATTAGAAAATCTAGAGTTGTTTCTGTTTTAAAGTCTTTGTTTCCGTGATAATCCTTCAAGACATGTATTGTTCCCTACATCCTTTTGTGTATGTGTGATGTTTACAGTTTTTCAGTTTATTCTGTTGAAGAAATTTTGGTCAGACACTCGCGGAGCTTTTATTTTTTCCCATGCAAAACTTATAAATTGAGTTTCAGTATCCTTTCTCTTAATTTTGCTTCCTGTCATTGATTCTTTTCTTTCTGGTTCTTTTTGAGATTCTTTGTTTCGAACTTTTCATGGTGGCAAGAAAGCAGAGGGGTTAAGACCTCTGGAACCAGATTTCAGGGTCTGGGTGTGAATCCTGGCTCTACCACTGGCTAACCTCTCTGGCCTCACGTGTGAAAAGAAAACAGTAATTTCTACCTTTAGAGTCGGTGTGAGGATTAAATTAATTAATACGTATAAGTTGCATAGAGGAATGTCTGACACTACATGTGTAGATGCTAGTCATCAACATGGATTTTTCTAGGTAGGTGTGCCCACACACTGCATCTTTCAACTTTTCCTAAAGGACCAACTAATGAATGAGCTGAGCAGTTGTGACTGATCACAGCTTATTAATCAACATAGACACCTGACATGAGAACCAGTTGTGTATGTATATATAGATATACATATATGTGTATGTATATGTATTTATGTTTATTTATTTTTGAGAGAGAGACAGAGCACAGGCAGGTGACAGGCAGAGGGAGTGGGAGACACATGAAGGTTGCTATTTCCCAAAGTTTGTCATAAAAATTTAATTGAATCCCTGTAATTATATGAAATGATAGAATATATTTTGAGGTCTCATACAGTGTCCCAGGCTAAGAATCTGAACAAAAACTGCGTCTATTAGAAGGAAAAATTCAATGGTCAATAAACATGTGAAACTATCTCCAAACTTTTCTACTGATCACAGTATGTACATTCAAACAACAAAAAGATGACCACTTCCATACATTACATTACTAAAAATGAAAAGTGATGATAATTGATAAATCAGAGAGAAGATGTAGTGAAACACCTTCATGCACTGCTGGTACAGTATAAGCATTAAGTGGAAACTTTACTTTGAAAGTAATGTGTGTAAAACAACTTAAAAATGTTCATACTCTCTGGATCAATAATTCCATATCTAGAAACATACTCTAAAGAAATAATAAAAATTGGGGTATTAATTGCTAGGATGTCCACAGCACTATGTGTAATAATGAAGAATTAAAACCAGACTAATAAACACGATGGGGCTTCTATTGTAAGACTCATGGGGTTTACTAAACATTATTGTGACCCTCTGATAGATATTTATTGAGGGAAAGAAATTATAATTACATTAAAATAATGTTTACTTAGTAAATTGCTATGTAATTTGTACTTGCCTTAAGCAAGAAAGTAGGATAAAATACTATGTGATGCAACTGTATTTTTAAATACTTAGAGAAAAAGATGAAATATTATTTCTATGTTAATAGTGTTTGCTTTTTTGACAGGAATTTTTTTCCTACTGCATTTAAAAAATTTTATTTATATTTTTTGAGAGAGAGAGAGTGCTATTGAAGAGGGACAGAGAGAGAAGGAGAGAGCGAATCCCAAGCAGACTCCATGCTGCCAGTGCAGAGCCAGACATGGGGCTTGATCTCCAATGTCCAACTGACTGAGCCACCCAGGCACCCCTCTAGTGCATTTTTAAAAATGCTTTTTTGTATTTGTATATAGTCTAAAAAGAGTACCCCCTTCCCCATTGTAATTGCATGGGAAAGATAAGAAATTTGCCGCACAGTGGTATAATTTTTGAAATGCAGAGAAGAGCAAGCAGTGAAATCTACAAGTCTAGTATTAGGGTGAACCAGCCTCCATCTCTTATTTGCCACTGACAACCGGGATTATCTGAGACAGGGTATCTCCTTTGCCAACAGATAGAAAATGCTTTATTATTTAAGAAAAAATTTTTTAAGAGAGAGAGAGAGAGTGCAAGCAGGGAAGAGGGGCAGAGGGAGAGAGAAGAAGAGAGTGAGAGGGAGAAAGAGAGAGAGACAGAGAGACAGAGAGAGAGAGAGAGAGAGAGAGAGAGAGAGAGAGAGAATCTTAAGCAAGCTCCATGCTCAGTGCAGAGCCTGATGTGGGGCTCAGTCCACGACCCTGGGATTATAACCTAAGCTGAAATCAAGAGTCAGACGTTCACCTGACTGAGCCACCCAGGAACCTCAGAAAGTGCTTTAAAAAAGGACACCTGGGTGGCTTAAAAAGTGGTGTCAGACTCTTGATCTCAGCTCATATCTTGATCAAGAGTCATGAATTCAAGCTGCAGGTTGGGCTCTGCATTGGGCATAGAGGCTACAGAGGAAAAAAAAAAAAAGCTTTAAAAAAGCAGGCACTGCTGCTGTGTAAAAGGCAAGACTATAAAGTTATGATTGAATACCTAAAGTATTTAATGGCAGCGTAAATAAAGGATTTTATTTTGACTATTTTCTGTGATAATTAAAATGAACAAAGTGGAAAAGTTTCCCAAGCTCGACTGGGAATGAATGAATGAAATATCAGAATGGTAGACTTCCCACCTGTATGACAGGCATCTCAGTCTAGGATATAGACTTTATCCAACAGGGATAATAGATAACAGAAAATAGAAACCAGAGAACTAATTGTAACTTCTGGGGCATAATGGGGTATTTTAACTAATATTTGCATCTATCACTGTTTGAGACATTAAATAGGGCAAAATCACCAGCAGCAACAACTTCTCCTGAAGGAACCTATCAACAACAATGAATTCTAATAAGGAAAACTTATTTATAAAGTTAGGAGTACTTTTCATAAATCAAGTTGGTTTTCAACCGTGTTATATTTTTAGCATCATGATTATTTTCTAGAGGGTAAAAAGGAAGTACTTCCTCTGAAAAGTTGCACACCATGATTAGATCAGAAAGCTATCATACTGAAAAGTTTAATCAGCCTTGCTGCCTCCTTTCAGTCCAGAGTTATATCTGTAGCTTCCATATGGGACAGGGATTTCCACCCTCACCAACTGTGAATGATGCCCCAGGGAGGCATTATGGAAAAGACCATGTTCCTTTGGGGTTGTTCACTGCTGTGGCCAACGGATTCTTTCCAGTTACCCACCCAGATGAAATTTGTGGCAGCTTAGCAGCCTGGACACTGACATGATAAAAAGTATAAAATACTGAGTCTCTATGTGTCTCTGTGTTTCAGCTTTGATCTTCATTTTCAATTATGCAATTAGTCATGTCCACATCTGTCTGAGCCTGGTGCTCCAGGAGCAGATACTTTTCCCATTATTTTGGTCCTAAATACTTTCTACAATTTAAAAGGAATCCACAGTGTGAAACTTTGGCTTAGAAAAATGGATATTCACTCTGTCAACAAAATACATTGAATAACTGAGTTGCTATTTCCTGATATTGCAGGAGTTTGACCAAGATGAGGATTGCAGTCGTTCCATATTGCTTAGTGAAGGAGGAGACCCAAGTGGTGATGGACAAGATTGGCAACCCAGGATAGAAGGTATCTGGCTTCTGTCCTTGAGACGTTCACAAAGCTAACATTGATTATTTGGATTCCTGCCACCACCCCAATTTTAGTAGTGCTTGGTGCAGAACCTTGAAAACACAGAACAGCACAAAGGAAAAGAACAGCTGCTTGTCATCCTATCCTTTAGTCCTTATCTCAATCAGCAATTCTTGGCAACTTCTTGGCCCAAATGGCTCTCTCTCTTATGTCTCTATTGATTCCACCCTGCTCTAGCTCAAGCAGCCATCCTTTGCCCCTTTCCTTTTTCTCTAATAACATCTTTCCCTCTGTTTATTTCCTCTCAGAATCTTCCATCAGCCTCAGGGATCTGTTCTCTTCCAGAACCAAGCATTTCTCCATCAGCTGTTATCCCTGAGTTCCTCTCTTCAGGGAAAGATGGGAGACTGAACAAAGCGCTAAAGCCCCAAGTCTCAGTCCTTTATTCTATGAGTACATAAGTCTGGAATTTTCCAGAACAACACCCATTCCAAATATGTTATCCTGTCATATCCATAAAAGCCTTTTCATTTAACAGACCACAAGGTATTTGCAGATTCTCACTTGAGAAAATAGTCTCCATAGCAATCACAATGATCTGTCACCTACTCACGTATAAACTTTTTATTAAAAAATTTTTTTTTAAATATTTGTTTTATTTTTGAGAGAGAGAAAGAGCAAGAGTGCAAGCATGAGTGAGCATGAGTGGAGGAGGGGCAGAGAGAGAGAGGGAGACACAGAATTGGAAACAGGCTCCAGGCTCTGAGCTGCCATGAACTGCGAGATCATGACCTGAGCCAAAGTTGGATGCTTGACCGACCGAGCCACCCAGGCACCCCTAAATTTCATAAATTAAATGTTTATTATCACTGTTCCAATTTCTCTCTGGCAATTTTCTGACTTCCATTTCTAACACCCCAGGGAGGTGGTCCTCTTGGATGTCTTTTCTTCCATAACCCAGTCAACCTCCCCCAACTGCTGCAGTGCTGTCGGAGCCATTTCCTTTGTCGCCTAATGTGATGCTGCCCTCTCCTGGGGAGTTCCTGCCTCTCTCAAACTCACTTGGAATCTCCATTCTCCAGGCTGAGGGCAGAGAATAATTTAGTTAACATTTGAAATAATTAACACCACGAAACCTGAAAATCCTAATTAAAATTTAAAAATCCTGGCCTCCTACCAAACACCCCTTGTGGTCTGACTTTGACTTTCAACTGCTTCAAAGCAGAGTTTTAGGAATAGTTGTATCCCAAGCACAGTCCAAGAGGTTAAATAATTTGTTTATTTCTACTGAGTTCAGAGATGACTTGCCATTTGAGGTTCAATTAATTCTACTTAAATAATTTATAACTTTTTATAATAGAAGGTGTTCGTATAGGAGTCATAGCATTTATGTAGCATATCCACTAAGTTCTTGCTTAAAATTTGAGCTTTAATAACTTCGGTTACAAATACGAAAGAAACAATGATGTGTCTGATTAATTTTTTTCTCATAGTTCATAGTCTTTAGTAGTTACTCTTAAGTCACAAGTCCAAAATGTAAACGTTTGGGGCACTATTGTGCACTGTATTCATCTTAAGTATCAATAAATTTCTTGAAACCCCATTTACGTGTTTCTAACATACTTGAAATTGTTAATGTTTACATGCTTGCACATGTTATAAAAACTTTATGCATATGCCATATGAGTATCTATTCTGTTGCAGATATACACATTTAATTGTTTAATTTATCTCTATTCATTGTATTCTATTCAAAAAGGAGCATCAATAAAATATATATAATGTTTGGGTCACACCCACAGTCTTTAACAACTGAGTATTCCTGCTGTGTGCATTGGCTTAATTATAGGCTTTTATAGATGATAATTTGTAAAATACAATTTATGGCCCCCTAAGAGTCACTCATCCTTTTCCTTAGTATAAAAATCTTCTTGCATTCCTCACTCAGCTATTTTACTAGAACGATTATCGGATGCAAACACCATAGACTGCATTGAGCATGTAAAATTACTCTTTTCATAAATGGATAAGAATCTATTACCTAAAATTACTGGGCTTAAAAACATTTTTTTAACACAGTGTGTATCCCTCAGGATTCTTAATTTCAGATAACAGAATCTACTCTGGTTGAGTTAGAAATGAAGAAAGTGTTAAAAGAGAGTAGAGGAGCGCCTGGGTGCTTCAGTTGGTTAAGTGTCCGACTTCGGCTCAGGTCATGATCTTGCAGTTCATGGGTTTGAGCCCCACATTGGGATCTGTGCTGACGGCTCAGAGCCTGGAGCCTGCTTCGGATTCTGTGTCTCCCCCTCTCTCTGCCCCTGCCCCACTCATGCTCTATCTCTCTCTCTCTCTCTCTCTCTCTCTCTCTCTCTCAAAAATAAATAAACATTTTAAAAAATCTGTGTTGAGATTCACGATTTAAGAAATTATAAAAATGTGGAGAGGGTATCAAAATATTTTGAACTTTGATGCCTATCAATTTAAACAGAACACGCAGAAAACACGGGAAAGTGAGATTGTCTTGGAGGCAATAATTTTTCTTCATTGAATGAATTAGACCTGGCCAATTTTCAGTTTTCATTTTAATAATGGCTTAACATGAACAAATTAATGATCGTTTTCCCACTTTGAATATCATTTTCACCTCATCTGTGAAATTGTTTCTGGCTATATTTAAGTGCTGCTTCTTAATTTCTTTCTACTGTGAAAATTTCTGGTGGGGTTGCTTTACCTCTTCTTATGTGGAAAGATGCACTCAGGAGCAAGTGTTTTATTTTTACATGTGACAGTGCATCATCTTCCCTGGTAGTTCTGGAACTTGGTAGGTTCAGAGGCTCCCATGACCATTCACATTCAAAAGAAGAGACAAAATGGAGAACATTTGTATGTTTCCAGTTGATTTCAGAGTCAGCACAGTCTCTCACCTTTTTGCCCCCCATTTATTTATTTGTTTGTTTAATGTTTTATTTATTTCTGAGTTGCCCCCTATTTATAACCAATGACTAGGATGAGGCCATTAGCTTTTTTTTTTTAATTTTAGGGAGCAGGAGAGAGCATGACCATGGGAGAGGGGCAGAGGGAGAGAGAAATAGAGCCAAAATCAAGGGTTAGATGCTCAACTGACTGAGACACCCAGGCACCCCTAGGATGGGGCCATTAGCTTTGAACAGTTTCCACAAGGGCAGATATTTCTTTTTATTTTTTTTCTTTCATAGTTTATTGTCAAGGTGGTTTCCATGTAACACCCACTGCTCATCCCAACAAGTGCCCTTCCCCATGCCCATCACCCCCCTTCCCCTCTCCCCCACCCCCATCAGCCCTCAGTTTGTTCTCAGTATTCAAGAGTCTCTCATGGTTTGCCTCTCTCCCTCTCCCCAACTATTTTTCCCCTTCCCCTCCCCCATGGTCCTCTGTTAAGTTTCTCCTAATCCACCTATATGTGCAAACATATGGTTTCTATCCT
Source organism: Proteles cristata cristata (assembly GCA_017311185.1). NCBI lineage: Eukaryota > Metazoa > Chordata > Mammalia > Carnivora > Hyaenidae > Proteles > Proteles cristata. The sequence continues at coordinate 1,735,486 of JAESUZ010002383.1, forward strand.
TCTCTGCCTGACTTATTTCGCTCAGCATAACACCCTCAAGTTCCATCCACGTTGCTACACATGGCCAGATCTCATTCTTTCTCATTGCCATGTAGTATCCCATGGTGTAGATAAACCACATCTTCTTGATCCATTCGTTCATTGATGGACACTTAGGCTCTTTCCATGTTTTGGCTATTGTTGAGAGGGCTACTATGAACATTGGGGTACATGTGACCCTGCACACACTCCTGTATCCCTTGGGTAAATTCCTAGCAGTGCTATTGCTGGGTCATAGGGGAGTTCTATTGTTAATGTTTTGAGGAACCTCCATACTGTTTTCCAGAGGGGCTGCACCCGTTTACATTCCCACCAACAGTGTAGAAGGGTGCCCGTTTCTCCACATCCTTGCCAGCATCTAGAGTCTCCTGATTTGTTAATTTTAGCCACTCTGACTGACATGAGGTAGTATCTCAGTGTGGTTTTGATTTGTATTTCCCTGATGAGGAGGGACACTGAGCATCGTTTCATGTCTGTTGGCCATCTGGATGTCCTCTTTGGGGAGGTGTCTGTTCATGTCTTCTGCCCATTTCTTCACTGGGTTGTTTGTTTTTTGGGTGTGGAGTTTGGTGGTTTCTTTATAGATTTTGGATACTAGCTCTTTATCCAATATGTCATTTGCAACTATCTTTTCCCATTCTGTTGGTTGCCTGTTAGTTTTATTGTTTGCTTCCATTGCCGAGCAGAAGCTTTTTATCTTGTTGAGGTCCCAACAGTTCATGTTTGCTCTTGATTCCCTTGCCTTTGGGGATGTGTCAAGTAAGAAATTACTGCGGCTGAGATCAAGGAGGTTGTTTCCTGCTTTCTCCTCTAGGGTTTTGATGGTTTCCTGTCTCATATTCAGGACCTTTATCCATTTTGAGTTTATTTGTGTATGGTGTGAGAAAGTTTATTTGCACGTTGCTGTCCAGTTCTCCCAGAAAAAAGAAATAACTGTCTTTTTTCTATTGGATACTCTTTCTCAATTTGTCAAAGATTAGTTGGCCATATATTTGTGGGTCCAATTCTGAGTTCTCTATTCTATTCTATTGGTCTATGTGTCTGTTTTTGTGAAGGGCAGGTATTTCTTATACTTGCTTATTGTATCTTTTGTTCCTTCGTTTGAAAAAGAAATCAACCAATTAACAAACTACTGAACACATTAAATTTGCTTTAAAACATTCTAGGTTTCTTAGTTCTCAATAATTAAAAAAAGTATAGTCATTCTTAAGAATGTGTTCACATGAATACACTGTGCACAGTTTTCCAGCTTCCACAGTAAAGTACTAACTACAGCTAGCCTTTGTATAGAATATCCTTTTCACTGACACTTAAGTTGTTAGGAGCGTATGCTGTATGTTTTTCTTACTTTAACATGTCACCTAGGATTTTGCACTCGAAGATGGCTACTAAAATATTATGAAAGACATCCATCTTCCTTTCAAGTATGAGAGCAGCCCTGAGGCTGTCACACAACCTCATGGTTATCAGTTTCTTTGTCTATACAATAAAGGGCCTGGATCAGATGATCTCTAAGTTATTTCCAGCTCTGCAATTCCAAACCTTTATTTTGTGCTGATAAATAGTGTGTTGGTAGGATGTTTGAAAATTTTTAAAAAATATTTTGACCATTCCAAGGAAACCTCATTTTTAGAGATGTGATTCCTGCTATTTTATAATATTAGAGAACATCCAATCATATTGTCATATTTAAAAACATCAAGAAAACCAAAGCTAGATTGTTTAGAATTTTCCCAAGGTCACCTGTAAAAAGCAGAAGATGGATGTAGATCCAGTTCTGTCTGATTCATGCCCCCCTTTTATCTTCTCTGTTTTACTTCTTCCTTAGCATTCTGTCAGTGGGACTAATTAAAATCTTAGATTCCCTAGACATAGGGAGACTCCCTAAATGGCCCTGAGAAATACATGGATAGGACTGAACACTGGGACAAGCACTGGGTTGTTTGGAAAGGATATACCTCTGTGTTCCCATAACACCGTTTGTACAGTTCTATCACAATGTTTTTTTTTTTTTTTTTTAATTTTTAAATCTTTATTTATTTTTGAGAGAGAGAGACAGTGTGAGCAAGGGAGGGTCAGAGAGAGAAGGAGAATCTGAAGGCTGCCTCCAGGCTCTGAACTAGCTGTCAGCCCAGAGCCCGACACGGGGCTGGAACCCACCGTGAGCTCATGACCTGAGCCGAAGTCGGTCGCTTAACTGACTGAGCCACTCAGGCGCCCCTCTATCACAATGTTTAAATTGATATACTCTTTACTTCCTTATTTATGGTCTTTACTAAGGTCACAGTTGCACCTTTTTTATTTCTATATCTTCAGCACAAAGAGTTGAGCTTGGCATATATTTAATAAAAGTTTGTTGAATGGAGGGGCGCCTGGGTGGCTTAGTCAGTTAAGTGTCCAACTTTTGCCTAGGTCATGATCTCGTAGTTCGTGGGTTCGAGCCCTGCGTCGGGCTCTGTGCTGACTGCCAGCTCAGATCCTGGAGATCCTGTTTCGGTCTGTGACTCCCTCTCTCTCTGACCCTCCCCTGCTCACACTGTCTCTCTCTCTCTCCTAGAAATAAATAAAACATAAAAAAAAAAGTTTGTTGAATGGAAAAACATGAAGAGATGAACAAACCTTAAGGGGCATGGCTCACACTAGTTTTTCAAATGCAAATTTAACATGTTATATGATAAGCAAGCATTGATACCTCAAGTTGGAACTGTCCGGCTTAAGGGTTATAATCGGAATCATTCCATGGAATCAGAAAGAACTTGACCAAAATATATACAAGCAAGTTCCTGTGGGGCAACATAAATTATCTCATTTAAATCTCACAATGGCCTGTGAAGTAGGTATCATTAGTTACAATATATAGGAGGAGGGCTTGTTTTCTCCATCTAAAGAGAAACGTTGCTCATCATAAAACTTAATTTTGTATCTGAAAAGTTTTGTTACATATATTTTTTGCTCTTTAAGCAAGCATATGCTAGGCAGGGAAAATATAAAGATGGCTGAACCTCAGTCCCTGGTTAATGTCCCTTCTGTAATTTTGTACAGTTTTTAATTTAAATTCCAGTTAGTTAACACACATATAATATTAGTGTACCAGGTGTACCATGGAGTGATTCAACAATTCTATATATTACTTAGTGCTCATCATGATAAGTATACTCTTAGTCCCTGTCACCTATTTCACCCACCCTCCACCCATCTCCCATCGCTAACCATCAGCTTGTTCCCTATACTTAAGAGTCTGTTTCTGGGTTTTCCTCTCTCTCTCTTTCTTTTCCCGTTGCTCATTTGTTTTGTTTCTTAAATTACAAATATGAGTAAAATCATATGGTATTTGTCTTTCTCATTTAACATTATTCTCTGTAGATCCATCCAGGTCATTGAAGTGGCACAATTTCTTTTTTTTTTTAATTAAAAAATTCTAATGTTTATTTATTTTTGAGAGCAAGAGCGAGAGAGAGAAAGAGAGAGAGAGCGCAAAAGCAGGGGAGGGGCAGATAGAGAAGGAGATACAGAATCTAAAGCAGGGTCCATGCTCCAAGCTGTCAACATAGAACCTGATGTGGGGCTTGAACCCACAGACCATGGGATCATGACCTGTGCTGATGTCAGACACCCAACCAACTGAACCACTCAGGTACCCTTAGATTTCATTTTTTTATGGCTAATATTCCATTGTGTACATACACTGCATCTTTTTTTTTTTTTTAAGTATAAAAATATGGTCAGGGTTTCTTTTTCTCCATCAGACATGAGTTCAGGATTTGTTAACAAATTCTTTGCAACAGAAATTAATTACTGATTAACAACATCTACAGAGCCAAATAAAGCAATGTCACCTGATTAATATGTCTACTTTGTATCCATAGAAGATATATCGTGTTTAAAATGAAATAATTAGGGGCACCTGGGTGGCCTAGTCGGTTAAGCGTCCGACTTTCGCTTGGGTCATGATCTCGCGGTTCGTGGGTTCGAGCCCCGCATCGGGCTCTGTGCTGACTGCCAGCTCAGAGCTTGGAGCCTGTTTCAGAGTCTGTGATTCCCTCTCTCTCTGACCCTCCCCTGCTCTGCTGTCTCTATCTCTCTCCTAGAAATAAATAAAACATTAAAAAAAATTTAAAATGAAATAATTAGACAAATGCTTAAACAAAAAGGCATTGACAGTACATATATTGTACTTTTTTTGAGTCCTCAGTCTTAGATCTCTGACATTGCTACTTGCATTTTATAGCACATTAATTCAATTCCAATTAACATTTTCCTTTTTATAAGACTAGTTAACATCATAAAAATCTAAGGTATGACCATTATTCTTAATTTGTAAAGTTACAGTACATGTCAGTAATTTATACCCCACATCTTCTTTTTCCATTCATCAGTTGATGGACACTTGGACTGTTCCCATAATTCAGCTATTGTAGATAATGCTGCTATAAACATTGGGGTGCATATACACCATTGAATTAGTATTTCCAATGAAAGTGGGAGCTGGTTCTTTGAGGATATCAATAAAATTAATAAACCTCCAGCCAGACTTATCGAAAAGAAAAGAGAAAGGACCCGTAAAATAGAGGCACAAATGAGAGAAGTAAAACGGACACCACAGAAATACAAATAGTTACAAGAGAATATTATGAAAGACTATATGCCAATAAATTGGACCATCTGGAAGAAATGAATAAGTTCCCAGAAACATATAACCTCCTAAAACAGAAGCAGGAAGAAATAGAAAACGTGAACAGACTGACAACCAAAACCAAAATTGAATCAGTAATCAAAAACTCCCACCAAATCAAAGTCCAGGACCAGATGGCTTCACAGGTGAATTCTGTCAAACATTTAAAGGAGAGTTAATACCTGTTCTTCTCCACCTATTCTAAAAAATAGAAAAGGAAGGAAAACTTCCAAAATCATTCCGTAAGGCCAGCATTACCCTGATACCATTCAGTAATTTTTTTTATTGTTATTATTATTATTTTTTTGTTTCAGGTATACAATATAGTGATTCAACAATTCTATATATTACTCAGTGCTCATCATGATGAGTGTATTCTTAATCCCGGTCACCTATTTTACCCACCCTTCCCACCACATCCCCTCTGGTAACCATCAGTTTGTTAACTATAGTTAAGAGTCTGTTTTTTGGTTTGTCTCTTTTTCTCTTTGTTTATTTTTTTCCCCTTAAATTCCACATGTGAGTGAAATCATATGGTATTTGTGTTTCTCAAGACTCACTTAGCATTATTTTCTCCAGATTCATCCATATTGCTGCAAATGGCAAGATGTCATTCTTTTTTTATGGCTGAGTAACTATTCCATTGTGTACATATACCACATTTTCTTTATCCATTCATCTATCAGTGGACATGTGGGTTGCTTCCATAATTTGGCTATAATAATAAATAATGCTGCAATAAACATAAGGGTACATAAGTTATTTTGAATTAGTGTTTTTGTAGTCTTTGGGTAAATACCCAGTAGTGTGATTACTGGATTGTAGGATAGTTCTATTTTTAATTTTTTGAGGAACCTTCGTACTTTTTCCACAGAGGCTGCACCAGTTTGCATTTCCACCAACACTGCAGGAGGGTTCATTTTCTTCACATCCTTGCTAACACTTGTCATTTCTTGTGTTTTTGGCAGGCACCATTCTGACAGGTATGAGGTGATATCTCATTGTGGTTTTGATTTGCCTTTCCCTAATGATCAGTGATGTTGAGCATCTTTTCGTGTATCTGTTAACCATTGTATGTCTTCTTTGGACAAATGTCTGCTCATGTCTTCTGTCATTTTTTAATTCGATTATTTGCTTTCAGATGTTGAGTTTTATAAATTTTTTATATATTTTGGATATTAACCTTTCATCAGATATGTTATTTGCAAACATCTTCTCTCATTCTCTAGCTTGTCTTTTAGTTTTGTTAATGGTTTCCTTTGCTCTTCTGAAGCTTTTTGTTTTGGTGTAGCCCCAATAGTTTCCTTTGTTTCCTTTGCCTCAGGAGACATATCTAGAAAAATGTTGCCACAGCTGATGTCAGAGAAATTACTGCGGATGCTCTCCTCTAGGATTTTTATGGTTTCAGGTTTCACATTTAGGTTCCTAATCCATGTTGAGTTCATTTCCATGTATGGTGTTAAGAAAGTGGTCCAGTTTCATTCTTCTGCGTGTAGCTGTCCAGTTTTCCTAACACTTCCCAGTTGAAGAGACTGTCTTTTTCCCATTGCATATTCTTTCCTCCTTTGTCATAGATTAGTTGACTGTATAATTGTGGGTTATTTATGGGCTCTCTATTCTGTTCCACATTCTGTATTGTTCAAAAATGGATTAGCTAGGGGCACCTGGATGGCTCAGTCAGTTAAGCAGCCGACTTCGGCTCAGGTCATGATCTTGTGGTTCGTGAGTTCAAGCCCTGCGTCAGGCTCTGTGCTGACAGCTCAGAGCCTGGAGCATGCTTCAGATTCTGTGTCCCCCCCTCTCTCTCTGCTCCTCCCCCACTCACACTGTCTCCCTCTTAAAAATAAACATTTTAAAAAATAGATTAGCTACATAATGAGAAATAAAATACTCAGTTCCCAGTTGCCATTGGAATTCATAAATTTCTTCTTTTTGTTATTGTCATGTGTTTCTATAGGTGTTGAGATTATTGTTACTTTTCCAAGAGATGCCACTTATCCCCAAGAAATAAGCAGAGAAGATTTACAAGAAAACAAGTAAGGAATATACTTTGAAAGGTTAGATTGAAATTTAAATATGAAGTGATACTTGTGTGATAACCTACATTTTTAGTAATTTACCTCCCAAGAAAACACTCTAATGCAGGGGTTGTAGTAAATATTATTGTGGCAGGAGCCAAATAATACCATTTAGGCTTTGTAGGCCATATGGCTTCTGCTGCAATGAGGCAACTCTCCTATTGTAGCTTGAATACCATCACAGACCATATGAAAACAAATGGGTATGGCTGTGATCCAATGAAACGACACAAACAGACTGAAGACTAGATTTTCCCCTGGGTGGGGGGTGGGGGTGGGTCACAGTTTGCTGACTCTGCAGCAGTGCCACTTGAAATGTGACTCTGTGGTCCTTCTGTTACCAGTCCATGATGAAGTCAGGATAGAACTCGAAAATGTGGGGTGCCTGGGTGGCTTAGTCAATTAAGCGTCCGACTTTCGCTTTGGTCATGATCTCGCGGTTCGTGGGTTCGAGCCCCGCGTCGGGCTCTGTGCTGACTGCCAGCTCAGAGCCTGGAACCTGTTTCAGAGTCTGTCACTCCCTCTCTCTCTGACCCTCCCCTGCTCACGCTGTCTCTTTCTCTCTCTCTCTCTCTCTCTCCCTCCCTCTCTCTCTCTTAGAAATAAATAAAAATATTAAAAAAAAAGAACTCGAAAATGTAAACATTTAAAGAGTTGTATTACTATATGACAAAGTACTCCCAGGTTTACTGATCTGATAATAAAAATCTTGGGGTTTATGTTCATGTTTTTTATTTTTTGCTTTATTCTTATGGTAATTCACTTTTATTGCAGATGTTTTACAACACTTGCATTCCACAATGGACTGGAAAATTTTTAAACTGGTCTTTTACTCTCTTTTACTTTGAGAAGTACTGGGCTGGGAAAAACCTTTGGAGAAGGAAAAGAGTGCATCCGTTATGCCTGCACTTTGCCCATCTGATTTCTCTGTTCAGGGACATAGGGACTGGGGAAACTAACCTGTGGAGTGCAGAAGGCAGATGAGGTGGGGAGCGGGTAGGAGGGTAGAGGGGTCTTGTCCTTTCAAGAATACAGTTCTTCCACTCAGCAGCAGCATTTGGAAATAGTTCTCCAAGTTTTCTCATGATCTCAGTCTGGACTGAGAAGTGGAGATCCAGAAGAATCAGGGAATGAGTTTTGAATGAAACCATGTCCTCCTCCCTTCTAGTCAGATAACCCCAGTGAATCGAGAAAGGGCACGAGCACATTCTGTTTCTCTTCCAAATGAAATTCACATGCTAGACTTCCGATCAAAGACACTGAAAATGGGTCAGAAGAAAGAGGAAATTTCCAAGGATCTCTGTGATGCAAAGGTGGGCTTTTTGTTTCCAAGACCTTGCTTAGAACCAAGCATCTCAACATCTGTAGCCAGAGAAGATGTTCCTCACTTTCTGAAGGAGCAGCAAAGAAAATCTGAAGGTGAGTTCATTTAATTACAGTGATTTGTTTATCCTTTTGTCAACAAATTATCTACCTATCTATCTATCTACCATCTATCCTTTTCTTGAGTGTTTGAAAAATCTTTACCACAAACTCCCATTTAGTTGATGTTTACCTGTGGGAATCTTGGGGCTCACATGGAGGATGCTTTCCTCTAGGATTTGTATTGGCCACTCTCTCTAGCCCAACACTTGATCAGTAGCTAGCACATTCCCCTCAAGGCAATGCTGTCTTTGCTATTTGCTTACTACTGTCCTAAACTAACTGGCCTAAGCCTCTGGGGACAAACTGGTGGTCCAACCAGGTACATTTATTGGCTTACTGCAATAAGAGAGATCGCACAGCAGAGAAACTGTATGGGTAGGGTACTTAGTTGGGTACATTTCCAGTAGCTTCCTGAGAAAAGGTGCATGAAGTATATTCATGTTAATTTTTTATTGTCTTTGTTTCTCCTGAATTCTTTTTGTTTCATACTCTGTATTCTCACATTAGAGACTTTTCTCACGTATCTATTGTTGTGTGATAATCTGTTTGTGTTTCTTGGTAGCACCAAAACATGCTGCAGACTCCAGGGAGATTGCATAGAATGACCTAGATGGTTGAGTGAGGGAGTCCCCAAGTGTCACTGTGCATAGACAGACTTTTCTCTTAGCTAGTTTTCCCTATGCAGGGATAATCCAAGCTCCTGACTGTGGTTTGAAAGGCTGAGACTCACCTGTCCATGTGCAGGCTTTCACTTAATCCTTTTATTTTCACTCCAGCATCCTGTTTCTACTCTCAGCTATACCTATCTCCTTAGCATCTTTGTTCCAAACTCTCTGGAAACTAAACTTCCAGCCAGCTTCCGGGAATGGAGAAGAGCAACTCCTGATTCCTGGGGCAGGACAGGGAATATGCGAACTACTTCTGCAGGTTTACAAGCAACCCCTGGTTTCCGTCTTAGCTTCCTCCTCACCTTCAGAGGTACCTGGTATCATCAGTTCCTGCTCCTTTCTGGAGTTCTTACTTCTTGTCAAGTTCTCCCCGCCAGGCACAGAGCAGACCAGAGAAGCATGACAGCTAATCAGTTATTTTTCATCATAAAATTTTCACCATCCAGAATTTTTTGACTTGGCTTATCTGTTGTCTTATCCTCTGGGCTTTTAATTTCCTTTTTAATTTACTCCTTTTTACTTGCCTTTACTATCATTTTAGGGAGGTTTATGAAATGGCAAAAAACTGGTGCATTTGATCTTTTAACTGGAATGTCATACACGTTGTAAAAGGCTTTCCACTTATATTGCCAAATTACCCATAACCAAGATCTCACTTCTACATTATCATCAGAAATGTTTGAGTTTCTTTTTACCTCATGTCATTTCTTACCAACACTGGATAATATGTATCCAAATATTTATAATACTTGAAAGTTTTTTTTCTTTTTCAAAGGGGAACCCTCCTTTTTTAGTATTTATTTATTTTTGAGAGACAGGGCAGAGTACAAGTCGGGGAGGGGCAGAGAGAGAGGGAGACACAGAATCTGAAGCAGCTTCCAGGCTCTAAACTGTCAGCACAGAGCCTGATGCAGGGCTTGAACTCATGAACCATAAGATCATGACCAGAGCCAAAGTCCAATGCCACCCAGGCGCCCCAGGTTTTTTTTCTTTTTTAAATCAGGTTATACATATGCACCCAATTATACATTATATTCAGTTGTATTTCTTCTTTTTTCAAGTTTATTTATTTAGTTTGAGAAAGAGAGAAAAAGAAGGGAGGGGCAGAGACAGAGGGAGAGAGAATCCCAAACAGGCTCTGCACTGACAGCACAGAGCCCAATGTGGCCTTGAACTGACCAAGTGTGAGAGCATGACCTAAGCAGAAGTCAGATGCTCAGGTGCCCCTTCAGTTGAATTTCTGGTATTAACTTGTGGCATCCTTTCAACAAGGAAACCTCAACCTCTAGAATATGACCTTAGAGGGCAAAAATTGTGTCTTTCTTGCTCACAACTGTATTGCCATCTTCTGAACAGTCTCAGTCACTCATTAAGCACTCAATTATTTGTTGATTAAATGCAAAAGAATTGGGGGGAGGTGCCTTTGCTAGCTGTGGCCAAGGGGAATGCTCGAATCCTTCCTATTGGTATCTTCTTAGGTACCGTTCCTCTGTGAATGTCTTCTTTACCTGTGCTACATGTTAGAGAGGTCTGTTTCAAAGTCAAATTTCAAAATGGCAGCCTATGGCTAGAATGGACCTGTGATACATTTTGTTTGGCCTTCAAAGCACTTTAAAAAAGGGGGTGGGTGGGAAATTTCACATAATGTCTCAAGCTCTCTGGTTTCTCTTGACAATTAGAGAATCTAGCAGTATTAGATTATCCTTCTGGGATGGAGAACATCACCTGGGACTGGGTAAAAAAGGATGTGTCCTTTTGTTCTGGCACAAAGTTCAGCTCACTGCTTACTGTCTACTGGCCCCACTTCATCTATCTATGTGGACACATGGGAGCTTTTCGCTTCAACTTCAAGCTGTGGTTGTGGGTGGGGTTTTTGGTAAGAGGACAACAACCAGGTTTTATACTACCTAGTATATCCCATCTATGATCTATTTCATGTTTGAGCTCAAACAACTTTTGGGAGACAGTTATATGTGAATATTTCCACATGCCTGTACATCCAAGCTTTGTGAACAAAAAGGGCTAGGAAACTAGGTTAAAAGATTATTGAATGATAAACATGTCTTAGAAATTAGAATTCATGTATTGCTCCAGAGAGATTCAGACATTTATTTCCTCAGGAGCTGTTCTTTTACATTCTAGAGTTGTAAAACCCAGAAACACATTTCCCCTTTCTCCAGGAAATATTTGCTTACCTTTCATAGTAAAGATCTCTCTTTATTGGGAAAGAAGGATGAGTTGGAGTGCAAATCACTTGATATAATTTCTGAGTCTCATAATTTCAGGGTTCACTCCTGTGGTGATTACCCACAGGTAAACATCTGGTGCTCATTGTGTTGCCCTGTGGGGAGAAATGGGGTGTGGGAAGCTAGTGCTGTGCTGTTTTGTGAGTAATAAATACTCTGCTCTATGGTCCAGAAAGCTTGTAATTCCTACCAGAATACAAATATAAACATAAATATAATTATAAGTATGAGTGTAAGTGTAAATATACAAACATAAACATATGTACATAAGTGTTATATATAATATACATTTGCAGTTGACCTTTGACCAATGTGGGAATTGGGGACACTGACCTTGTGCAGTAGAAAATCCATGTATAACTTAACTACTAGTGTTAACTGGAAGCCTAATCCATAACAGAAACAGTCAAGTAACACATATTTTGTATGTTACATGTATTATGTACTGTATTCTTATAATAAAGAAGCTAGAGGAAAGGAAATATTATTAAGAAAATTAGGGGTTAAATACATTTACAGTACTGAATTGTATTTATTGAAAAAATCCACATAGAAGTGAATGCACACAGTTCAAACCTGTGTTATTCAAGGGTCAACCATATATAAAAGACAACATTATAGCAGTGCCTAGGTGGCTCATTCTGTTAAGCTTTTGGCTCTTGGTTTCAGCTCAGGTTACCATCTCAAATAAGTAACTAAACTTAAAAAAAAAAAAGACAACATTATATGTAAAATAGCAACACCCTTCAGTGGCAGTAGCTTAAAGTTTCGGGTAATCATTCTATATCCAACTCCATATGGATTACAACAGGAAAAACTCTTAATTTTAACTTTTCCTCAGACCTTAGCACCAAGATCACTCCATCTCCAAACTCTGGGCTTAAGGCTGACTGTATTCACTCTACTACTAAGAGTATCTAATTATTTTATTTTTTCTTGTTGTAGAGTTTTCTACTTCTGATATGAAGTATAGTAGCCGAAGAATTGAGGTAAGATTAGTTTTAGCATTTCTGACTTAAGAATTAAAACCAAGAACTTTTGTTATCTTTGATAGAGAAAGAACTCAGAACCAAAATCCTCAGCTTGGAAAACAACATATAGTTTGTAGAGTCACAAATAACTTCTGGGAGAGTTATTCTTTGCCATGTACATATCTTTTCTGGGTTGTTTTCTGTTCTCTACATAATGAGGTGAGTAACTTTTTAAGACATATTTTAATTTGTCTTCTTTTAACATGTCTAGAAATTAGGTAAAAATTTTCTCCAGTGGTAGAAAGATTTTCCTAATTGTCTTACTAGTAAGTACAGCTTTTGGAAAGATTCTTGCAAACCTCTCAGCTGTCTGCCTCTTCTGTATCCTATGAGCCTTTGAGAAAGTGCATGAGTCCTGCTTAGTGTTGTAAAAGGCAGTTTATTAGCCTTGAAAAAAAATAATGGGTGCTACTAGGGAGACATTTAGGCACTGGCAGAATCTCTCTTTATTTCCAAAGTTATTTTTCAGTGATGGAAAATCATCATGGCAATAAAACTGGGAGATTACACTGCATTTTACCTACTTCTAACGCCTAAATCTCTAGTGTCAGTTTCCTATTCTCTTACACACAGGTGGCAATACAATGAAAAGTGAACATATAGTTCTCAATTACCATGCTCATAAGTATTCTAATATAGGGGCACCTGGGTAGCTCAGTCTGAATTTGGCTCAGGTCATGATCTCATGGTTCATGGGTTCAAGCCCCGTGTCAGGCTCTGTGCTGAGAGCTAGCTCAGAGCCTAGAGCCTGCTTCAGATTCTGTGTCTCCCCTCTCTCTGACCCTCCACTGCTCACACTGTCTCTCTCTCTCAGAAATAAATAAAAACATTTAAAAATTTAAGAAATATTCTAATATAATTAGATATCAAATCTGTATACAGGAAAAAGCCACAATGGAAAAAAACTTAAGAGTTTATACCTTAATGAGCAGAAAGCTGAATTATATATATTGCGTTACACTGACCTCTAGAGGTTAATGGTAACAAAAACTAACTTAATTTGAAAGTAGTTTGGAGGATTAAGTAACACCATTGAGGGTTGCTAACTTTCAAGTGTATGGTGTGGCATGTTTATAATCACATCCCTACAAAGCAGTTCAGCAAAACAGTATGGAGTAGTTGTGTTCCAGATACAAATTCTGAGTTAGTCTGTAAGCCAACGATCATTGTTAAGGTAAATGTAACAGAAATTTTAAGCTGTTCTAAGTGGGAATTTAAAAAATCTTAGATCAATTCTAAGGAAAGGAAAAGGAAAAGAAAAGATAAATAAAATGTCTGATCTTAAATTTTAATGTTTACATTGTAGGGCCTTTATTTTGAATATATAAACATGAATCTTTATATCTATAATAGTCTTGGGTTTTATTTTTTATTTATTCATTTTTAAAGATTTTATTTTTAAGTAATCTCTATACCCAATGTAGGGTTTGAATTCACGACCCCAAGATCAAGAGTCACATGCTCTACTGACTGAGTCAGCTAGGTGCCCCCAGTAATCTTGGTTTTTGAAAGTACTGTTTTACCAAAAATACTGGGAATGAGGTTTTAGGTTTTTTTTTAATTGAGATCTCTAGGATAGCCTTGTATCTCTAGATAGCCCTCCCTAAAGAGAATCTTAGAATCTCTTTGAATTACTTTAAACCAATTAACATGATATGCATGTATGTTTCTGCATTCATTAGTGTTTTCTCTTGCCTTTTAGTTCCCTCTGCCACCATTATCACTTTTGCCCATGAAACCTGGTCTTCATACTGTTCCCCAAAATCACAAGGATCAAAAAGAGAGAGAGAGAAATATTCTGAATTTTGTATCTTGCAAACCTAAGCTGTTAGAGCCCAGAAGTCAATCTGATGAGTTTAGACCATCAAACAAGCAGGAAGAAGCTCTGTTTAAGGTGTTTGTGGATCAGACTTTCAGGTCCTCTGATAGCTCTATTTGGTCCAGAAACATGTGCTCTTTTTGGAAGGCTAACCATCACAGACAACACATGGAGATGGAGAACAGGAAATCCAAGGAAACAGAAGGAAGTGACAAAATTGCAGTCTCTCACTTTGAGAAAGGACAGTCTTTCGTGTCCTTTGAGAATTGTAAGGAAAGCAGTTTTCCTACAGAGAGGGAAGTGGATATTGACTGCCTTGGTTGTGAAATGAGAAAAGCAGAAAAGAATTCTCAACATCTTTCATCAGGAAAGAAAGAGGATTCAGTAGCCAGAAACTTGTTTATAAATTTTGAAGTTGGATGTACCATGCCAATCAAGTTCCAAAAAGACCAGCTTTCAGAAAATATTCTGAGTCAGGATGAATTGACTCGAAATGATAAACCTGATTTAAAAAGTACTTCAGTACATAAAGGTAAAGCAATTGAGCCAAATCATATTTTAGAAGAGTATACTGTCCTTAAGAGTTTGTCCAATGTAGTCCCTGATGGCCCCATTGAAAAGCTCCCACAAGGTCCAAGATGCACAGAGACAAACATAAAAATGTCAGTGGCAGAGGCAACCAAACCGGAAATGAATGGGATGGTGCCTCTTATCCACATCACTTTCCCTGGAGATGAAACTTCCAAGGAACCAGCAATAGCCAAACCAAGCCTCCAAAAAAGAAAGGGCACTCTTCGTAGCAACAATAACTTCAATATCCTTGCACATCAAGAAAATGACAGGCATAAGATGAAAAACCCCAGAAATAAGTTGGAGTCAAAGACTAAGACCAGTAATAGGACACCCCAGAATTTCATGATTTCCATTGAAGGTTCCATTAAGCCTACCATACATAAAACCAGCATAAAAACTCCAGTTTTCCCTGCTTTGGAGCTTGTTGACCCCAGACCTCGGCAACCACCCAAGTTTCAGAGGAGAATGCCACAGACAGAAAAGAAGCAATCAACTTACCGGGCTCTGAAACCTAAAAAGCAATCTTTTCCTTGCATTGGTAAGAATCCAGGAATAAAAAAGTCTTCTATTCCTCTCTCTGCTCAACCAACAGAGCCAAGACTAAATTACCTAGATCTTAAGTATAGTGACATGTTCAAAGAAATCAATTCAACTGCTAATGGGCCTGGAATCTATGAAATGTTTGGGACCCCTGTTTATTGTCACATGAGAGAGGCTGAACGTCATGAGAGCAGATATTATCGAGAGATATGCTCAGCTCCATCTGGCAGATGTATTACCAATAAATGTCGATCTTCACACAGTGAGAGGAGTGGCAATAGCAGAACACGATTTTCTCAGAAAAGACCACATGTTAAACCCACAAAGGTTTCGCTTGGCATTAAACAAAAGAACAAAATTTTAATTTCTAAAGAAAAGGGTTACAAAGCTGTAGGTAGCAACTTACAAGACATTGAAAATGGTGATGATACTTCAGGTTCAGAGTGGCAGATAAAGTCTTCAGGAAATGACTTTCTTTCTTCTAATGATGAAGTTCATCCCTTGAACTTGGCTCTGCCTCATGAACGGTCCACTGAACAGAATGAATTAATTCCTGTTTCGGATTTGTCCACTGTTGAAGAAGTCTCTATGGAAGAGTCTGCTGATGAAGGAGATATTTCTAACAATCAAATACTTGCCATGAGCCTCAGAGATCTGCAGAAACTTGAAGAACTACATCACCAGACCCCATATGTCCTTTCAGAAAACAGCTGGGCAGTGCCCAGTGAGAATTCCAACAAGCATGTACTGCAAGAAAAGCAGAATACAGCATCTCTTGGTAAAATAGATGCCAACCAAATTTTAACTAATGATGTAGGGCTCAAAAGTGTTTTAGATAAGTCTGAGAGACTTATGAGTTTCTCTTTCCAAGAGAAACAACAGAGTGCATCTTCCCAAGCATATCAACATTGGGCACATTCTTTGGATAATGATAGTTTAGCTGATGAATCAATTACATATCAAACATTTGGACAAACTTTAAGTTATGCAAATTCAATTTCACAAGAAATTCTGGATTCTGTAAAGAATGATGAATTGACAGATGAACTATTAGGATGTCTAGCTGCAGAACTATTAGCTCTTGATGAGAGAGGTAACGCCTCTTGCCAAATAATGGCAAATGAAACAGATCCTGAAAACCTAAATCTTGTCTTCAGTAGGAGAGGACAAACCACACAAGAATTGGGCGGAGAGACAACCAATATTAAAATACAGGTTAGTATAAATAGAATCAGTGATTCATTAGGGACAGGTAGGGACCTCAGAGACAGTCTGGTTCAAAGTCCTTATTTTTGAGAGCACTTGTTGGGATGAGCACTGGGTGTTGTATGGAAACCAGCTTGGCAATAAATTATATTAAAAAACAAACAAAACTCCTTATTTTCAAACAAAGAATCCAAAACCCTAAACAACTAAAGAGCTTTGTCAAGGTCTCACTGTCTGGTTGCAAGTTTGGAATCCAGTTTACTTGACTTGCAGGCTAAGATGTTTTCATTATGTTGCCTTCATTCTGGAGTTCAGCTAGCCTGACACTGCAATGGAATTACGATGGGTACATTAATACAGCAAAACTATTTATTTAAAGTAGGTCAATATTTTGTTTGGTGAATATGTGTTCAGTCAATAAATACAGAAAGGTAATTATGGGTAAAGCATTGCTTTAGGTGGTGTGTGAAATAGAAAAAACTGAATATAGCTCCTGGAGTAGATCACCACCTAATTCCAAGAAACATATGAAGACATGAAATATGAAAACTTTAACACAAAAATATCATTGTGGTTACTGTATTCCTGGCACTGGGCTAAGAACTAGAGACATGATGGGGAACAAAACTTAGCCGTTGCTCTTAAGGAAGATAAGCAACAATCCTGAGAAGTGTTTTAAAAGTTTGTTTGGCATGGAAGTGGGTGTGGGGAAGAAGAATATCAACAGATCATTGGGTTTTGTTTTGTTTGTTTCAATTCTCGCTGAAATACTTGAGCCTCCTGTCCTACTCAGATTTTCAAGACAAAAACAGTAGGCTTAGCTGAAATATTATTTATTGAACACTGACTCAGTGTGTATGACACTATATCAGGATCAGGGACAATTATTTTAGATAGTTTATCAAAGGATACATAAGGTATATAGTTATATCATAACTAGGTTTATTGAGAACTTACCATGTAGGAGTGAGGCATGTTATATTGTCTTCTTTATATGCTACATAACAGTTCTTTGAGATAAATACTAAAGGTAATAACAAGTTCCCATTTTGCAGATGAGAAATTTGAGACTTAGAAAGTTACACAGTCACTGAGTGGTGGGAACAGGCATTCTGATTCCAGCACACACCCTTAATCATGACACAGTGAGATTGTTCTTTGTCATGAAATGCTAACCCTGTCCTCCTGGTGAATTTGGTCTCTTCTGGAGGTAGAGAGTGATCCAGGGAGGCCTCCAGGTTTGGTAGGAAATGGGGATATGTGTGTGAACATCTGTGTGTCAGCAATGAGTCTACCACCCTGTCATGTTAAATTTAAGAAAATCTAACAAGCTACTAAATATCATCAGCCTGTAACCTCATCCTACAATGATGAGGTCAAAACTGACTTTTTGCAGCCTTTTCTTCCCCAAGCGGTCCTTAAAATTTAGTTGGGATAGAAACAATGAAAGGATAGGGAGGAGAAACTCAAATGCCCCTTTCATTCATGATGAAGGTGACCCTGCAGGAAGTCCTGCTTCCAATGGCCTCACCATGTCTCTGTCACCATCATTTATTTTTAAGAACTTGTGGAGAGATCAAAGCAAGGCATTTCTGGTCCAATCAACCAATTGGAAAACATGGTCTAAGTTCTTCAAAGAGATTCTTGTTGAGAAGCAGAGCTTCTCAAAGTTTCATGTGAATGCACATCACTTGGGAATCATGTTAAAATGCAGACACTGACTCAGTATGTCTGGGGCCTGAGATTCTGCATGTCTAACAAGCTCCTATGTGATGTTGATACACCTGTCTGCAGATTCTCCTTTGACCATGGACCTTCTGTGTATTGTAGCTGGTCTTGACCACCAGACCTGCTTGTTGAGGCTGTGAGAGAGAGAGGGTGAGAGAGTATCTGTACGTGTTTGTGTATAAGTGCATATGTGTATGTATATGCATATAGGCTTGCATGTGTGTTTGTATGTTTGTGTTGTGGAAATAATTGAAGAACAAACAAAGGTTATTCAGAACTTACTATAGCTAAAGAGTCAGCCACCATCACTTGTGTTTGGCAGAGACTCAAAGGCAGGCAGAGGAGTGGGCAAGATTCTTAGCAGGAAATCTAAGGGAAATCAAATGGGAAGGCTTTAGTATGCCCTGATTGAAGACTCTTGGCATGGGGAAGCTGTAGGCAGGCTAACAAGTGGCATCATATATGATTATTTAGTGGGTGCATATCTGGCTTTCTCTAGTTGGTCCCAAGTTAGAAGAAAGATTCTACCCTGCAGCCCCTTTCCCTACCCCAATGACTCAGAGTTTAATGGTGACTTTTCTTTTTGTCTCATTGTCCCAGAGATATAGTAATGGGTTCGGGATATGTGACAAGGAGAAGAAATTTCTTACCTCAAATGAAAAGAAGACATTTTCTGAAAATAGCTTAAAGCATGAAGAATCTATCCTGTGGACTAAGGGAGAGGTCCTTGGGAAGGGAGCCTATGGCACAGTAAGTTAAATGGGAAACATGAAATCCCAAATCCCTACTCCTCCTTGACCTGCCTTTTCCTCCCTAATCCTCTTGTGCACCCTTCCCACCCTCTATGCTCTTTTACTTGGAACTCTTTCAGTTGGAAGTAACAGGAAACCCAACCCAAACTGGCTCAGGGAAAAGGATGTTCACTGCATTATGTAACTGAAGGGTCTGGAGTAGGTCTGGCTCTGGGCAGAGGTGATTTCATGATTTCAGACCTGTTACCAGGGTCTGGCCTCTTTGTATCTCTCCTAATAGGTCTTATTCTCAGGGTTCATGTGGTGGTACAATGACCATTGTATTTCTAGTCTTTCATTCTCCTGGGTCTGAGTCCGGTGGGAAAGATGTCTAATTGTTCAACAGCTTAGGATGTTACCAGAAGTTGGGAGACTCATTGCTGAGTGGCCATAACAAAAGCTGTTCCTTACATTTTTTGAATTGCATGAAAGACCATCTAAGGTCCTAGTACATTAGATAGTATTTACATGGATCAGTAAATAGAAGACTGATCCCCAGAGAAGATAGGTTATGTTTCTAGCTGGGGACATATCAGCGAGAAGGTGGGAAAACATGAAACCACTGAAAACACATGATGGGATCACTGACAAGTTGCCCGAGGACCTGACTTCCTTTCTCTCCTTAGAGCTTTGGCATTGAAACAGCCCTGTTTCATTTATTTGGTGAGGGATTTTGCCAGTGTAGTCATGTAGATATCTGTGAGGGATTATTACTCCCATTTTATAGATGAGAAAAAATGAAGTCAAGCCAATTATACAGCTTACCCAAAGTTACATAGCTGGGGAATGGTAAAGCCTGGATCCTAGTCAATCCAGGCCACTAGACTCCAAGCCATCATGATATCCATTGACCATGCTTCTCATCCCCATTTTGGCCTCACTGAAACTTTGCTCATTGACTTTGCTTAAGTACTTTGCATTTAGATAGGGATGAATCAACTTAGAGAAAGACAGGGTTTGGGAGGAGAAGGGAAAGACAAGTGTCACCTAAGGGATTTTGTGAACAAGTTCTATCACTTATGTTTGATAATAAGGTTTGCTTCTAGGTATATTGCGGTCTTACTAGCCAAGGACAACTAATAGCTGTAAAACAGGTGGCTTTGGATACCTCTGATAAATTAGCTACTGAAAAAGAATACCAAAAACTACAGGAAGAAGTAGATTTGCTCAAAGCACTGAAACATGTTAACATTGTGGCCTATTTGGGGACATGCTTGGAAGAGAACATCGTAAGCATTTTCATGGAGTTTGTTCCTGGCGGCTCAATTTCTAGTATTATAAACCGTTTTGGGCCATTGCCTGAGATGGTGTTCTGTAAATATACAAGACAAATTTTGCAAGGTGTTGCTTATCTCCATGAGAACTGTGTGGTGCATCGAGATATCAAAGGAAATAATGTTATGCTCATGCCAACTGGAATAATAAAGCTAATTGACTTTGGCTGTGCCAAGCGTTTGGCTTGGGCTGGCTTAAATGGCACCCACAGTGACATGCTTAAGTCCATGCATGGGACTCCATATTGGATGGCCCCGGAAGTCATCAATGAGTCTGGATATGGAAGGAAGTCGGACGTCTGGAGCATTGGCTGCACTGTGTTTGAGATGGCCACAGGGAAGCCTCCACTGGCTTCCATGGACAGGATGGCAGCCATGTTTTACATTGGAGCACACCGAGGGCTGATGCCTCCTTTGCCAGAACACTTCTCAGAAAATGCAGTGGACTTTGTGCGTGTGTGCCTGACCAGGTAAGAAACTGAAAACAGGGGGGCCTGGGTGGCTTAGTCGGTTGAGCCTCCAGCTTCGGCTCAGGTCATGATCTCGCAGTTTGTGGGTTCAAACCCCACATTGGGCTCTGTGCTGACAGCCAGCTCTGAGCCTGGAGCCTGTCTTCAGATTCTGTGTCTCCCTCTCTCTCTGACCCTCCCCTGCTCACGCTGTCTCTCTCTCTCTCAAAAATAAACAAAATATTTTAAAAATTAAAAAGAAAAGAAACTGAAAACAGGAGGAAGAGAAATCCCCAGAGATTCCAAGATTGCTGACATTTCCCCTGAAATTTATGGCCCACAAAGAAGGCAAGTAGGGAGTGATTTTGATAATTAGCCATATTGGGTGATTGTGCTCCTCGTTGCATCAGGGTATGGGAGTAATGCTTCAAGTAGGAAGTGCCTTAATTAAATGTTTGACAGTACTTATCAGGGACAGACAATACTTCCCCAAATCAATGGGGGTATGAACATGGCTATGAGAGGGTCATCTTCCCAGGTACTGGTCATGGTGAAATGACATTGCCTGTCCTTAAATTTCCCTTTCCTGAGCTGCCTTCCCTATCCGAGAACCGGTGTCTCATTTCCTTCCTAAAACTAGCTCTCGGGAAAGTATGTGAGAAATTCATTCATAGTGAGGGATTGATATGAATTAATTGATCGATGACTGGCAAATTTAATGTATTGGTCCCCCTGCCCCCAAAATACTTGCATTTAAAATGAAAGGAAACATTTTGAGTCAAAGGAACAAATACCTAATTGAAGCTTTTCATGCATCATGTGTGTGGAGTATTTGGGGAAGCAGAAAACCCCCGGAAAGTTGCTTGTTTTTTCCTGTTCTGATGCTCCCTAGTATATATGGAATAAAATTTTGGGTAAAATGTTAGAAGGGACCTTAGAGATTACCCACTCATGTGGTTTTCAACTTGACCAGACACTCTTTACTCACATGAAATTGTAATGAAAAGAATAAAACATAGAAGCGGAGGGATGGCTCTGGTTAAAGTATGACTGTATGTGTATGATGAGGGAGATAGCTAAAGAGTAGAGGGAGGGGCTGGGGCCCACCCACCTGGCCTCTGTGCCCCTGGTGAGGCTCAACATTTAGTCACATGTACAGGGTGAGGACGGCCTGAGACATAAAATAATTTCTTGCTTTCTGAGACATGTACTTTCTTATTCCTAGATGAAAAAATTCTAGTGCCTCCCAGCTCGAAAAATGGGTTTTTCTCTTTTTTAATGAATCTCAGGACCCACAGTTCTCCCTGTCTGCTGAAAGATGTGCCTCTCTCTGCAGACTCTCTCTCTCCCAGCACATGGGTCAGAGTGTTCTGGTTGATATCAGGGGATTGTATAGGCCAAGGCAGGAATACATACTTCATACTCCAGTTCTGGGCATTCCTGGATGTAGACATGTTCCAGCATGGATTGTATGGACAGAGCCCCAGGCACAGAGCTACCCCCTTGCTCACCCAAAATAAACCTCACAAAAGAAATGTAAAGCTGTTAGAAAGGTCATAGGAACCAGTACTAGTTTTAGGATTGGTCTTAGCTCTTAAGACTACTATAGTTGCTTTGTTCTGAATTGAATAGTTCTCTATTATTGAGCCACTGAAACTACATGCTATTTTCATTTTCTTTCAAGTCATCATTACTCACACACACACAGCTTTAAAGAGAAAGGGTGAAGTCTTTTTTATGACTCTTCTTTTGAACCATTGCTTCATAAACTAATAAACAACTCACACCACAAAGGATCAGTTAATAGGGCTGTTGTGAGGGTTAACAGAACTGGTATATGTAAATTACTTAGCAGAGTATGGGGTACATAATTAGGGCTCCATAGTTAATAACTATTTGGGAGACTACTAATACATCTTACCAAATTAGTGTCACATACAAGCATAAAATTATCTTTTGAAATTCTATGGAAAAGACCCTAAAGATTCTAGAATCTTGCCCTGTGACAGTATTCCTTGGAGGTGTGGATAGTCAGAAATAAAGTGGGGAGAAGGCATTCTTAAAGATCCGGAAGTATAGATGACTAGGTTTTGAGAAGGAACAAGGCCTGAATAGAACAGAAATGAACTTTGGGGAGTAGTGGGGGTATTCCTATGGGCAGGTTGAAAGTTTGGGGAAGTTGGCCAAGGAGTTTAGCTTTGTTGCACCATGCAGCAAAGAGCAGGGGACTGCAATGAATTTGGGAAAGATCATGCCATAAAGAAAATGGGCTTTCAGAAGGGAGGTCAGACGGCAGTGTACCAAAGGACCTCAAATTGAGGCTGTTTGAGACTAGAAGGCCATGCAGGAATCAAGAGCTTTGTGGTAGAAGCAGTGTGAACTGTAAAGAGAAGAGTTCCAAAACATTCCAGGGGAAGGGGAATCAGGATTTAGTGATGGTGCATGATAAGGCTGCATAGTTTTGAGTAGGGATAATGAAGAAATAGTAGAAAGTTGTGAAAGAGGAGCAGGGGAGGGGATTGAAGATGATCCACCACTTAAAAAAATGTTTATTTTGAGAGAGAGAGAAAGAGAAGAGGCATGCGGGTGTGTGGCAAAGGAGAGAGATTGGGAGAAAGAGTATCCCAAGCAGGGCCATGCTCAGTGCTGAAGCCCAGGTGGGGCTCCGTCTCAGGAACTAAGATCATGACCTGAGCCAGGATCAAGAGTCAGATGCTTAACTGACTGAGCCACCCAGGTGCCCCAGAAGATCCACCATTTAAGGAAACATTCGAAGCTATGGAGTTGGAGTTCAGGAAAGCAAGGAAGATTGGAAGTACACATTTAGAAATCCTAAGGTTGGTAGCTATAGTTGTGAACAATTTAAGAGGGCTCAGGAAAATGTTTTTGAAAATACTCAGGGGAGAAGAAACAACCTTCATGGCATTATGTCTAGCACATGGCTGAAGGAAAGAAAGGAGGGAAGGGAGTTGACCCAAGGCAGGAGAACCAAAAGAAGTTTCCCCTAAGTCTATGCAGAGATTGTTTTGAAAGGAGAGGGTAGTGAACGCTTCAAATGTTATTAGAGGTGGTAAGGAGGATGAACTCATTTAACTTGGTAATGAGAAGATCATGATAAATTTTAAGAGGGCAATTTCTAGAGAGCAGTGGGACAGAGAGTAAGGAGTTAGAATAATAAAGGTTGAAAAAAGTCACTGGGTTTGGCCATGTAAAGGAAAGAATCTTTGGAGAGAGGGGAGATTTCTGCATATTTTCAAGATAAGAGAAAGGGCCACCAAAAGGGGGGGGGGCTTTTATTTCAAAATGATTTATAGTTACTTTATTGTTATGTCCATTTTCACCTGGGCTATTCCTGGTAGTAATCCCCCTGGCACAGATTATGAAAAGATAACCAATTTAGCCAAAATAATGCCTCTCTAATAGGTCCTTGCAGATAACTATTGACTGGTTCACTGGTTCATTGACTAGTTCATTGGCAAAAGCTTAATTTCTTGAGGAAAACTAACCTAAATTTTTTTTAATGTTTTATTTATTTCTAGGAGAAAGAGAGAGACAGCGTGAGCAGGGGAGGGTCAGAGAGAGAGGGAGTCACAGACTGAAACAGGCTCCAGGCTCTGAGCTGGCAGTCAGCACAGAGCCCGACGCGGGGCTCGAACCCATGAACCGCAGGATCATGACCTAAGTGAAAGTCGGACGCTTAACCAACTAAGCCACCCAGGCGCCCCAAAACTAACCTAAATCAAAATAGTACTAAGTGTCTGTCTCCCGTTATTTTATGTTCATCCAAGAGTGCCCCAATGGGATTATTTCAATTAAACATCAAAACACATTAAAACATTTTTTTCAAACATTTTTTGAGAGACAAAGAATATAAGCAGTAGAGGGGCAGAGAGAGAGGGAATCACAGATTCGGAAGCAAGCTTCAGGCTCTGAGCTTTCAGCGCAGAGCTCAACACGGGGTTAGAACTCACGAACAGTGAGAACGATGACCTGAGCTGAGGTCGGATGCTTAACCGACTGAGCCACCCAGGTGCCCCTAAACCAAAACACATTTAAATGTCTACTTCTTAAAAGCTATTTTGTTTTTAGGGGCACCTGGGTGGCTTAGTCAGTTAAGCATCCGACTTCAGCCCAGGTCATCATCTCAGTATGTGGGTTCAAGCCCTACATCGGGCTCTGTGCGGTCAGCTCAGAGCCTGGAGCCTGCTTCAGATTCGGCATCTACTTCTCTCTCTGCCCCTCCTCCACTCACACTCTTTCTCTCTCTCAAAAAGTAAATAAACATTTAAAAATAGCTTTTTTTTTTTTAAATGTTTATTTTTGAGAGAGAAAGCGAGTAGGGAAAGGGCCAAGAAAGAAGGGGACAGAGGATCCAAAGTGGGCTCTGTGCTGACAGCAGAGAGACCGATGCACGTGGGGCTCAAACTCATGAATTGTGAGGTCATGTCCTGAGTCAGAGTCAGATGCTTAACTGACTGAGCCACCTAGGCATCCCTCCTTTTTAAAGGCTTTTCAATTCTGGATTCCAATGCCTCTACACTTTAAATGTAAATTTAATGCAAATTAAGAGTGCATTAAACTGTACATCCAAAAGTGTGAATTTTACTGTGTAAGTTATACCCCAAATTGAACAAAAGTAAAATGGAAAAGTAGGGCCTAGTTACTTTTTGAGCTATTGCTATGTACCAGACACTGTTCAAAACCTGTATGTACATTATCTAACTCTCCCAATGAGTTAGGTTTTATTATCTCCATCTTACTAATGAGAAGACCTTGTGTCACTTATGTAAGATCATACAGACCAAAACTGAAGTGTGGACTCACCTTCAGTCTGTTTGGCCAAGACTGTGCTTCTATTTTTACTTATATTTCCCTGAGCACTTGTAAGTGGATCCATTTCTTTAAGTTTATTTATTTATTTTGAAACAGTGTGTGGGTGAGCAGAGCAAGGGCAGAGAGAGAGAGAGAGAGAATCCCAAGAGCTAACAGGTGCCAAGCCCCATGCAGGGCTATATCGACCTGAGCTGAAATCAAGAGTTGGACACTGAGCCAACTGAGTCACCCAGGCACCCTTGTACTTCCATTTTAAAGTTGGCATTTTGAATCAAGTAGGTCCAGTTGGGAGGCACTTATCGGGTGCTGTTTCTAACATATTATTCCCCTCTTAGAGACCAGCATGAGCGACCTTCTGCTGCCCAGCTCCTGAAGCACTCTTTCTTGATGAGAAGTCACTGAATATACATCAACTTTTCGTTCCAGCTCCATTATAGATATACCCCATGATTGCTTCATTGTGGGAATGATGGTTAAAGGACTTTTGTTTTCTTACTGTTAAAACAACTCAACCCAATTTAACCAGATCCTGAAATGTCACTAACTAAAATGTTTTAGTTAAATGTTAGTCTTAAGCTTCAGGTATGGTTACCCATGTATATGAGAACATTTTCTTAAACAGTAAAAACAAAAAACCTATTGCAGTGTTTACAGTTTTGACTATCCAGGAATACATTCTCTATTGCCTTCTGTTATCCTTCCTTTTATTTTTGGCCTGTCAATTTTAATGTCTATAAAATAAATTGTAAAAAGAAAATTGTGTATTTTTTTGCTTGGCAGGTAAAGACAATTCTTGGAAACTAGGGGAAAGTGATAAATTAAGACTGGAGAGATGTTAGATTCCGTGTACTTTAGCCATAATCTTTGTAGATTACAGGAGCCTCAAAGTTAACAGGAAGAGCTTGGCATTTCATTCCCAGAGGGTCCCCTAATTCCTCCTAAGTTTCTACCTATAAATAGCTGTAACTATTCATGGTGGCCCCATAAACCTCAGGTTGATTCCCCTGAAATTTCTAGTATGACTTGAAGACTTCAATTATTTGTAGAGTCAATTAAGTTACATCTAGAACTAGCCAAACCTAAGCCAGCTAGTAGAATAAAAGCTGGATCTGGTAAGGGGGAGTGTGGGTCAACATATTAACTTCACTTGAATGGACATTTCCACAGAGGTCATTCATTTCCATCTTCAGAACAACAGTAAACCGGGGCACCCGGGTGGCTTAGTCGGTTAAGTGTCCGACTTTCGCTCAGGTCATGATCTCACAGTTCGTGGGTTGGAGCCCCGCATCGGGCTCTGTGCTGCCAGCTCAGAGCCTGGAGCCTGTTTCGGAGTCCGTCACTCCCTCTCTCTCTGACCCTCCCCTGCTCATGCTGTCTCTCTCTCTCTCCTAGAAATAAATAAAACATTAAAAAAAAAACACAACAACAACAGTAAACCTCACCAGAGAGGACAACTTGTCCAAATTATTTCAAGGCTTTGTTTTAAGTTGGCGGACTAAACATTTTTAGTTTAGAGCTGTTGGTGGAAGCTCTCTATAGAATAATCTTTGTATTGGCTATCATTTTATTTTTTATTTATTTCTAGGAGAGACAGCGTGAGCAGGGGAGGGTCAGAGAGAGAGGGAGTCACAGACTCTGAAACAGGCTCCAGGCTCTGAGCTGGCAGTCAGCACAGAGCCCGACGCGGGGCTCGAACCCATGAACCGCGAGATCATGACCTAAGCGAAAGTCGGACGCTTAACCGACTAAGCCACCCAGGCGCCCCTGGCTATCATTTTAAAGTGGAACAATTACAAACTAACCTTAGATGTATTCCAACACCAACTGTCAGACTGTCAAAATGAAGCTGGTTCTTCAGAAGTTTTTGAGAAGTAACTGAAATGCAGTCAAAGTGGAGATAAGATTTTACTTTAGTCAACATGTTTAGATAGATCTTTGTGGGTATGCCTTCCTTCTTTCCAATTTGGACAGTTCTTTTTTCATATTTGCTAAGAATTTAAGAGATAGGTCCCTTATTCACTTGTATATTAACATAGCCTAAAATATCATTTTGTTAACGTCTTCTGTGGTTAAGACATACCTGGTCGGATTATGCTATTATTGCCCAGATGTTTGCTCCCTTTATTATGTTCCTTTGGGAGGAGGAAGGTCTAAGGAGATTGGGAGTGCAGACAGGTAGTGGCTGGAAGGGCCTTTACTGAGCTCTTAATATAAAAAAGCTCTGGTTGCCTTTTGGGTTTGTAGTATCATTCTCATTTTATTAGTGAGATAGGGTTGAGAACTAAGTGACTTTCTCAAGGCCATCCTACTTGTAGGTGGAAGTTGAGACAGCCACCTAGATTTGTGTGACTTTACAGTCCTTTCCCTGATGTGTGGTTTATAAGCAAAATTACATCAAGTTTTATTCAGAGAAAACCCCACTGGGAGGCTGATAACAAATTCCACCAGTCTGGTTAGTGAATCTGGTTACTTTAATGGTGTGAAAAGCTTTTCATTTTTCACTTACCAAAGTATTGCCTTCCTCTCTATGACCATCTCCCTTTTCACCCCACATAATGCAAGTTTTCATTTATTTTTTTAAAGTTTTATTTATTTCTAAGATAGAGAGAAAATGTGAGCGAGGGAGGGTCAGAGAGAGAGGAAGACACAGAATCTGAAGCAGGCTCCAGGCTCTGAGCTAGCTGTCAGCATAGAGCCTGACACAGGGCTCGAACCCACGAACTGGGAGATCATGACCTGAGCCGAAGTCGGACGCTTAACCAACTCAGCCACCCAGGCGCCCCTAAATTTTTAATCATATTCAAAAATATATGTCATTATGTACTAAATCTTCCTATATGCCCTGGGCCCCAAGCTCCACCAAAGGAAATGTCAACTCCTCAGGTAAAATTCTAAGAGTAGTTCCAACTCTACAGCACTTTCCTACATGTGACCTATTTCAGCCCTCACACAGCAGACGTCTTCTCAGTGGCTGAGGAGAGATGCCACAGTGGAAAAGAGCAAGCTATGGAGTATGGGGCTGGGGAGAGTATAGTATTTCATTATCCATTTCCTCCTGCATGACCACTACAGCAGTCCTGGGCCTTCTATAAAGTAATGAATAGCTCCAAGATAAAAGTCAGATAATCTGCTCAATAAGCAGTCGAAAGCCTCCATCACCTACTAGGCCATCTTCAGTCCTCACACTTGTTGCATTTGCAATTCAGCCTAAAGCAGTTATGCAATGTAGAACCTTGCTCACAAAACAGCTTTCCAGGGGATTCTGTCAACTTGAAAGTACCCAAGGAAGAGGCGCCTGGGTGGCTCAGTCGCTTGAACACCCAACTCTATATTTTGACTGAGGTCATCATCTCACCCTAATGAGTTTGAGCCCCACATTGTGCTCTGAGCTGAGCAAGGACCCTGCTTGGGATTCTCTCTCCCTCGTTATCCCCCCCTTGCTCGCGTTCTCTCAAATAAGCTTAAAAAGAAAAAGTACCCAATGTAGACAGTCTGTATCTTTACTGGTGATAAACAAAATTAACAAGAAAAAGAGTAAAAAACAGGAATAGCAAACAAATCTGAAGAAACGCTAAAGTACTTTATCCTGTTGTCATGACTTCTCAAACTGGTGCAAACCACTGGGTTCATCACTAGAGCAACCACTCCTTCAGATTATGCCTTGAAAGACGAAAAACACCACCCCCAAACTGATCTTGGGTACGTGCCTGGACACCTATAAGGTCTGAAAGCTTTTTTTTTTTTTCTTAAATGTTT
Organism: Proteles cristata cristata; assembly: GCA_017311185.1. Taxonomy (NCBI): domain Eukaryota; kingdom Metazoa; phylum Chordata; class Mammalia; order Carnivora; family Hyaenidae; genus Proteles; species Proteles cristata. The sequence goes on from JAESUZ010002383.1 coordinate 1,764,614, forward strand.
TTTTATTTCTAGGGGAGAGAGAGAGAGGACAGCGTAACAGGAGTCAGAGAGAGGGAGTCACAGACTGAAACAGGCCAGGCTCCGAGCTGGCAGTCAGCACAGAGCCCGACGCGGGGCTCGAACCCACGAACCGCGAGATCATGACCTAAGCGAAAGTCGGACGCTTAACCTACTAAGCCACCCAGGCACCCCAAGGTCTGAAAGCTCTTAATTTCATGCCAATAAAATAAAAACCCTTTCATTAGTGAGGCTCTTCACTGCCATAGGAGGTGGTGTCGGGGAGAGGAAACAGGCAGGTCATATACCAAAGTTAAGACAAAAATGTATAATTTTTTCATTATATTAAAAACAGCAGGGCAAAAAAAAAACCCCAAACAAATAATGGAGTAGGATGAATTACAAAAATGGAATTATTAACGTTAAGTGGAATTAACTGACTTTGTAATGTCCCTAAATAAAACTCATATAACTTATTATATGCTAATACAGTACGTCCTTACTGGTGTTACCAACAGAAGATGAAGACAACTCTTCTTTAATTGATTTCAAAACATTTATTTTACATTTAGGCTTCAGATGCATTTTGAGAGTGTAACTTTTCTATCTATCCTGCATGGCTTTTTATCTATCTACATCCTTTTTATCTATCCTGCATGGCTTCAGTTTTCTTTCAAGTAGAAGGTACGGGCAATTCATGGGCAACGCAAGGAGTTAGAGAGGGCAGCAGTAATAAAGCAGTTAATGAATAAACATTTTTTCATAGATAATTCCCCTTACAGATAACTCCAACTCCTCTTTGCTTTTTGGGGAGTTGATGCAACAGTTTAACCAAGAAAATTGCAAGTATGAATTTAGAACAAACTCAAATTCTGGAAACAGTAGGCATGTAGTTTAATACACACCCAAGTTAGATACACCTGGACTGGGCTTCCTCATTCCCTCCAATATCTAAAATTTACCTATTTCTGGCAAAATTCTCTTCAATGCCATGTATTCTATTTAGCCTTCCCTGATAGCCCAAACCTTAGCCTCACAGCCCTATGAATAGGTACACTTTGTAGGTAAGGAAATCAAGGCACAAAGTCAACTAATGCACCCAAGGACATCAAAGTGGTGGGTATGAGACTAGAATATGGACAATCTGAATGAAAGAACACACTGCCTGATGATTTATGAAGTTACTCAGATAAAGAGAAACTTACATTAATATCTTATTTCCCGTATTTCCCAGGGACTGAAAATTATCCTGATTCACATTAACGACATGGTAGAGCCTTGGGTTGACATTTTCAATAAACATATTTTATTAATAATTCCTCATAATAGATACGGAGCTGAAATTCAATGACTAATCAAATTCATGCCACACATACACATTCCTGTTTTGGATTTTCTATTAGCAAACACCCTATTCAGTAGTCCTTGGGGGTTTTGGGTACATTCAGAAAACAAAATCCCAAGTTTTTCAAACCAAGTAAAGCCACTTGAAAAACACACCTTAAAAGAAAGTATACTCATTACTTAACAAACAACAGGCAATCAAATTAAAACCAACTACTAAACAAATTCTAAGTGAGGCTTCCTCCCAAAAGTTGGAAATAAAGGAAATTAGCCCTCAGAATTTCCTTTGGGGTTAAAAGATCACAGCGAATGTGTTAATTCACCTTTATGAAAATAGAATTACTCCTAGCCACACAACCTTCAAGGTATTTTACTTATATCAACCTAGTCTAAAGAATCTCTCAGGTGAAAATAGATACTAGTAAACTACCAGAGTAAGCGGAGTCACAGAAGCAGAAGCTGGCTGTGCACAAATCAACACTGTGGAATAAAAAATGGATGTGTGGCATCAGACCTCACACACTGAGCATTCCAGTCCCACTGGCAAGATCATCTGTTATACAGACATTTCCAAGGTAAACTTCCCTTACAAAACAAACTTCTACTTGACTTACATATGTCAGTTTACAGCAGTCAAATTCCAGATATTAACGTAATTGTGAATTCTCAAACTAATACAATATCGTAACTTCACACCCTAGGAGGCCAAAAACAGAATGTGCTGTTTTCTAAACCACCTATCATAAACACATGGGCACACAAAATTAACAAGCATCATTCTGTTAGCTCAGTTAATGCAAGTTTCCTGGGCATGGGATTAACCGATCCTTCATCTGTAAATGCAGTTAGCAAACCCTATTGCCTCCCCAGAAAGCCTCTTGAACAAGAGACTGCTAAATCAAGCATTCTTCCACAAGAGCTCTTAAATGTTTCTTAGCAAAGAGATCTTAAAAGTACACAATACTAAGCAAGAAACAACTGCTCACGGACTAGATAAAATTCGGGAATGATGAGGTGTCTTGAGAATATAACTATCTTCCTTTAAGGACACTACCATGTAAAAAGAAAAAAAAAAACACTCCATAACAACCCTCCTTATTTCCATAGTAAATGCAAAATACCCTAAAATATCTGATCAACCAAAGATAATTCTACAGTATACAACAGTGATGCATAGGCAAGCAGTGGTTTTTCTCTAAGGTTGATTAAAGAATAAAAATCAGCCATTTAAATTCTCAAATATAACCAAAAAATGTGCTTGAAATGTTTTAAGGCAAGGCAATTGGTAACTAACAAAAATACTTAAAGTTTGGTTCTCTGAAGTAGACTAGTCATTTCTTTAAGCTGGAGGAGGGCAGGACAAAAATATAAGATCTCCTACCCTAATTATAACCTGTTGATACAAAATGATGCAAGCACCTCTCACGAAGCATGGAAGAAATGTGGACTCAACAATTCTAACCAGAATGCATCTGCACATGCAGAGAAAGACCAAGATGCACCTTTACTTAACCGCTTCCAAAGACAAACCTAAGCAACAAACCTCAGGTTCAACAAGAAGGAACTGGGACATTTTGCAAGGTTGTACCACTAAAGGATTATCAGCACTAATTTCGTTAAGCAGGCCTCCGAGAACATCTCCGTGAAAAAATAAACACTCCTTTTTGCTTTTTGGTTCCGAAAGCGTATTTTAAAGTAGCTAAGGCAAACAGTTAGGGGGGCTCAGCTCAATACTGGAAAACTACTTAAAGAGGTAGAAGTAAAGCCTTTCTATGCAATGTGCTTCTGCATAAAGGTAACAAAACTATGATCTAGGGAAAAGACAACTAAAAAAATGAATCACTCTTTTAAAGGATGTTTAAAGATAATGCATTTTAATATTTCAAATATTAAAAAAAAAAATCTCATCAAAAATGTAAATCACCTTAACAGTACTTTGCACATGTGGAATTTCATACCTAAATCTGATGATACTATTTTGGTTTATTTATGGCTACTTACAAGAAGACTCGGTAATAACGTCCATTCATTGGAGTCTTTTTCTTTGGTTGAGCCTATTGGGACTAGGCTGATGAACTATTTTATGTAAATGAGATGGGTAAAGCAAATTAATGGTAATATGAGTAATAGGGGTTTTCATTTAATGGAAATGAAACTTAAAAGAATTTTCATATTCATCCCCATGATGGATTTGGAAGCTATAATCCTGTTCAGAGGTTAAAGAGTTTGAATAGCTCACACAATCCTGTACAAATTACAACTGGCTGCCCTTTAATAAATAAAGTCATCGTAAAGAATTACATTTACAGAGTGAAAAGTGAATACATAGCATTTCAAATTCAATTCTGGAAGTACTAATAAGTACTGACCCATAACAATATATACTAGCTACCTTTTAAACTGTCCATCATTAGCACCAATAAAGATTCAACAAAATTACCTTTATTCCCACATCTCGAAACAGTTCTGCAGATTCTTAGTGAAGTTTAAGTATAGTCACAGACCTTAAATATTCACATTGTTTCTATATCATACTGAAAATAAGTTCACTACTTTTTTGGATATTCTTTACAAAATCTTATTAAAATTCCTGGTATTATCATCCCCAATTATACAGTAGCACAACCACCCTATGTCGTTTCACATGATAGCTCCTTAGAGGTTTCACATCTAAATTACCAAGAACAAAACCCTTCCCTCCCTCATCTTGCATCAGCTTAATTCTATACTAGTCCTTGGATTATGTACCACTGTAAAAGTAGAACTGTATCAAAATTACTGTGTTTATGGATACAATAATATGCCATACAGAGCAACAAAGTTACACGTAATGACAAAGATTACTAAAGTTATGCAAGACAAAGAACAAATGTTAGGATATGCTCCCTAGGCAAAGTCCCTAGAAAGAGGCTCCTAGTATTATCCTAAGTTCAAATAGCATTGACAAAATAATGAACAATTATCTTAAAAAAATTATAAAGCTACTGGCAAATTAAGTAATTGCTAAATAAAGTAAAGCACGAGATTAAACTCTCTAATATTTACAACTGCAACATACTTGAGTAAAATTACAATTGTGCACATATCAGTGGCTTTGTAACAAAAATAATTCATATACATAGAGGAAAAAATTAAGACAGTTTTCATTTCAACAAAAGTTGAATTCACCCCATCTAAAGATACTCAACAGCTCAAAGATTTACCACAGAATAAATTCAAGATTAGCTGATAAACTGGAGCCACATCATTGGTGTTTCAGACAAATTTTAAACAAGTTAAAGTCTATTGTTTGTTCAGAAGTTAGATGACTGTGCAAACATGACCTCAACAAGAATAGATTGAGATGTGCAAACAAATGGAAAACCTCCACTAGCTGTTCGCCTGGAGGCTAACCCTTTTTTCTCTCACAGAGCTTCCTGGTTAACAACCATAAGCTGTAAACACAGGTACAATGCACAGTCAATGATCTTTCCTTTATTATTTATTGTTAGAATATAAAAGAACTGAGAGAGCAACAAGTTTAGTTTCATTTCTGTAAGGAAGACTGCATTTACCTGAAAAAGAAATATGGCATCACACACGAACACACTTCGGGGGAGGAGTATGTTTAAGAATACGGTGTCATTCTGAACACTAAAGGAAAAGCAATCCCTGTTTACTGGTAAAATATGTAGTGTTAAAGTTCTTTATTTAAGAAAAAAACCTTACTAATTCTTCACTATGTAAGTTTTTGTGAGTTTAGTTTTCAAATCACAGTAATCTACATAACCATTATTAACAGCTCTGTGTTTATAGTACTGCAACAAGCCAACACACATTTAAAATGCACTTCACATCAAGAGTATGTAAACTTTATTTTTTCCTCTTCAAGCCTTCAGAAAATAGGGGCTATTTCGGCAGCCAACCTGGTCAGAAGCTCTGAAGGCAAAAGTTCAGTGCCTCACAGTGTAAATAAATGACCATCTGTGGCACTGCATACCCATCTGTAGTGAAGTGTCCCCCTTCAGTGGCTTCCAGTAAGGCCTAGAGTTAAGGTTAACATGAAAAAGTGCCACCTTTGTTTTAGATTAGTGATGGACTCTGACAAGATAAAATAAAGTTATATTGTTATACTTACAAGCAGCTCCAATCCTGAGTATTTATGGTAATATCTAAACATACAAAAATGTATGTACATTTTTCTCCACTTTCTTGTAAACAGTTGTCAGTATACTGTTTTATCCCTTTATCATCGAAACATGCAAATCATACATACAAGTATAAATACACAAAAAGAAAACAATGTACACTCATTCAAAAGCCAAGCAACAACAACATAAAATAGCTACAGTATTTAAATTATAAATAATGAATGCTTGAGGCATCTTATATTCCTAGAAGCAGCCAGCCATTCATCCTAATGTTCTTAGCTGCAACTGTAGAAATACTGAGTTTTGCACCTTCCATGCTTTTACAGTATTTATAACACTATCATATGTGGAGATAAAGACTTGTTTACTATAATCTCTTCTTTTCAGAATGAAGAACAAAGCAGCACTTACAAATCTCGAAGCAGTGGCAGCAAAGCAGGTGTCACCACTGCTAGATCAGGAGGAAGTTTTCCATTCTAACCATTTTTAAATTAAAAAAGGAAAGGAAAAAATGGACCTAGACAAATGATTACATGTTCATTCCTTGGGCACTTAACAGCGAGTCCAGCATGTCGAATGTGTCTTTGTAGTCCATATGCTGGCTGTTTGTACTGTACTCGTGATTGACATCAGGACCGTTGGTCTCCACTGGCTTCTTGTCCAGTTTCACGAGGGTGCTGAGATGTCCGTAGCCCACCTGGTATGTGACAGGGGGAGGAGGGGGTAAGGGATGGTTAAAAACAGAGTTGTGAGAGGATATATACTGCTTAACAGAGGAGGAAGAACTAGATGAACTACCTGAACTTTTGGAACTTTTGCTCATTTTGGAGTGATGGTTGTGAGAGGCATCATTGACATGCAGCTTCTTCCTCGAAGAGCTGGAACTAGAGGAAATGCCATCACTGCTCAGGCCAACGGGACTCCTCAGAACAGTGGGCGGGATTCCGTCGGCACTGTGTTTGCTGCCACTGCTGCTGCTGCCACTGTGGGAGTGGGAATGCTTGTGGCCGCTAGGGTGGTGGCGGTTTGTGGCATGGTCCTTGTGTTTCTCCTTATGGTCTCTGCTGACATGTGGGCTGGAATGCTTGCTCTTCCCGCTGCCCTCGTCAGAAGAGCTATGTCTTTCTGAGGAAGCAACTTTTATTTTCATTTTCAGTTCTTCTTTACTGGCACTCTTATCAGTGGGTGGTATTGGAATCCGTAATTTCAGTGATCCACTCTTTTCCTTCTTATCTGCTGTGTATTTTTCAGGTTTTTCAGGGTTTGTGATGGGAATTTTCATTTTAATGGGAGAAGTGACAGAACTGCTGCTGGCTGACTGTGACTGCACGTGTCTGTGCTGCTGTTCTACCTGGGTGGCTAGATAATGATCTCTTACATCCAGATCAAGGGTTTCTAGCTTACGTTTCTCTCTGTATTTATCTAAAGACATTTTCTGAGGAATGACTCCAGGGGTAGCAGAAATTGGTCCATGGTGTTTACTGCTTCCTGCTTTCTGAGTATATTCTTGCTTAATGGATGAATGATCAGAAATTCTGTCAGGTCTGTGATGTGATCCCGAGTGCAGTGATACAGAAGGTCCTTGCTGGAAGTTGATATTGTACTGGCCACCAGACAAAGAGGTCTCTTGTTTCTGTGAATACATCTGTTCTGTCCTTGCTGACTCTGGATGCTGAGGCCATTCTTGGTGTGACGACAAACTGTATGAGGTACCTGGCATTCCTGTTGCTAGCATGGACAAATTATCAGATGTATGGCTGTCTTGAACGGAAATATTTCCTGAATTTAGAGGGACTGGTGTGGGAAATGCTGATGTAGATGGTTTCTGAAAAGTCGGGTTTGTAGGCACACCAGTAACACTATCTACTAAAATGGAATTCTGGACCAAAGATGAACCAAGAAGTGGCGTTTCTGAAACTTGTCCATCTACTTTTGGTTTCTTAGCCGCCTGATTGGCCTATTTAAATAAAACACAAAAGAAGCGATGACAGCAAAGGGATTTAATACGATTTTCTCTACTTTATAAAAATCTCTATTAAATATATGCAAACAAAATTACCTGGGGTTCAAGACTTTATGTTGCCAATGAATAACTATCTTATTTAGAGGCACAAAAGGGGGCTATAAAAAGTGGTAACCGCTGGTTTCAGAGTTAGTTACATGTTAAATCCTAGCCCAGCATTTGAGAAAGTGATTTAACTTATCTAGGCTTTAATTTGCCCATTTGTAAAATAAGGAAAATATTTCCATTATAATCACTGTGAGAATTAAATAAGAAATTTATAAAGTACTTATTAGCAAAGTCCACTGGACACAGTAGGTGAATAAACTATGAGTGTATGCAGTTCATGATACACTGTAATCAGGTATACTGGAAATAAGAATATTTAACCAAAAAATTCAAACTGGTCAGCTATGTACTTGTTAGATTAAGTCACAAACTGATATTCTATTAAACCCTGTCAATTCTCTTACCCTCCAGTTTCGAATCCTCTTCAACCTACTAGGTGTTTTCTCCAATATTTGTAGAAACTCATGTGTTAGCTCTAAAAATAAAATTTAAATTTAAAACTTAGAAGGTGTCTTTAGGATTTATATTTCTCTCAAGTGGGCAATATTAAAAAGGGGGCCTCAAGAGTTTATCTACTTCACTGTCACCCTCCTATTCAACCTTCAGCAAATAGAGAACTAAACACAGATCTGAACTGTTTTCAAAGATGAATCAAAGATGGATCAATGAATGAATAAATGAATGAATGAATGAATAAATATCACCCCCCATCCCCATGCTTACTCAGAATCTCTGTAAAATTTAGTAGGATTAAAAAAAATTCCCCCCAAATAGAAAATCTTCATTAGGTAAACATCATAGTAATAATTATTGCAGGGAAGATCCATCAGTAGGTTCTTTAAAACTAATGGGCAAAAGTTTAAAGAAAAAGGAGGTATTTGTATAATCCTAACATACCTTCCTCAAGATATTTAATTACAAAGAGAAGAACAGTAAGTTTACAATGGAGGAACCCAGCAGTACCACAAAGTGATGATCATGGTTTATCATTAACGAGCAGTAAAATATACCCCTTGATACATCAAGAACTCCTTGATAAGATGCACTGAGTAAGGCACAACCCATTTCCTAGTTCTGTGGTATTCTTGCCCAAAATACATAATTTCAATTTAATAATGAGAAAATATCAAACTCCAATTGAGGAACATTCTATAAAATAACTGATCATTATTTTTCAAAATGTCAAGGTCATAAAAGAAAATGAAAGATAGAAAAACCGTCATAGTTTGGAAGGGATTTAAGGGGCATGTCAACCAAATGGAACATGGGATCCTGGAACAGAACAACTGAGGGATTCAAATAAAACATCATTTAGTTACTAGTATTGTACCAATGTTAATTATTTGGTTTTGATAATCATGTATTATTATAAATTAATGTTAGAGAAATCAGGTAAAAAAAAAGGAAAAAAAAGAAAAAAAAGGAAAAAAGAAATCAGGTAAAGGGTATATAGAAACTGTACGATTTTGTAGCTTGTTTAAAATTATTTCAAAGTTAAATGAATATATTCATAGTCTCCTAGCAATCATTACTATTAACATATTTTTTTTTATTACTATTAACATATTAAACTACCTTGGGTCATTGATTTTTACCTCATCTTTTCCTTAAATTTAGGATTACAGACTTAATGACTGTGAAATGACTCACTTCCAAAGTGAGTGTAGTTATGATGAATTATACTTTTCTACCCCCAGATAGTGGCATTAACTAGGCTATTGACCACTCAAGACAAATATTAATACCAGTCAAATGAATTACAATATCACATAATATTAATAAGGTCAATTCAGTAGAGACTACACAGATTCATTTATATTTTTATATACATAGTAAGCTTTTCTGTAAACTATTCTAGGCAATAAAAATTAAGCAATAAGGAAAATTAAGACCATACAGAATTTATCTTAAAGTAAAAAGTATGCAAAAACTCAGCACTTATTTTATGTCTATAAGCTGTGACAACTAAAACCTGCTCAAGATTCATGAACTTTTTGATCCAGTTTGAATGAAAGCAATCTAATGCCTGGACCACTACTCTTTAATTACAAACAAACAAACCACTTTGCTAATTGTAAATCTAGCAGATACATAACAATTTTGGGTTCAAAATTAACAAAAAATTGGTTTTAAAAAAATTTTTAAGTTTTTAAAAATTTCCGAGAGAGAGAGAGAGAGAGAGGGAGAGAGGCAGGCAGGCAGTGTGAGCAGGGGAGGGTCAGAGAGAAAGAGGGAGACACAGAATCTGAAGCAGGCTCCAGGCTCTGAGCTAGCTGTCAGCACAGAGCCCAACACATGGCTCGAACCCACGAACCGTGAGATCGTGACCTGAGCTGAAGTTGGACGCTTAACTGACTGAACCACCCAGGCGCCCCAAACAAGGTTTTCATTCAATTTCCCTAACAGCTTGGCTGTCAAAGATTAAGTGCACATCAAGTTTCTGGTCCAGGGATGCCTGGGTGACTCAGTCGGTTAAGTGTCCAACTCTTGGTTTTGGCTCAGGTCATGATCTTATATGGTTCAGGGGATAGAGCCCTGCATAGGGGTCTGTGCTGCTAGTGCGAATCCTGTTATCATGGGATTCACTCTCTCCCTCTCTCTCTCAGCCCCTTCCCTGCTCGTGCATGCTTTCTCTGAAAATAAATAAATAAAAACTTTAAAAAATTAAAAACAAGTGTCTGGCTTCAAACCTCCCTACATAACAGGTACAAAATAAGGTTTGTTTCTTAACTTTCTTAGTAAATTTTAAAATGAACATTCAAAAGAATCTGTCAACTCATCACTGCCAATATAATAGTTACGTATAAAAAAATCACAGGATGGTCCTTAAAATAGAGCCTTTTTCCCTCAAGGCTAAATATACATAAAAATATTAAATACAAAAAAACACATGAGGATTTGTTATAAGTCATAAAACAGAAACAAACCCTGCAAAACAACAACAAAAAATATTATAAGCAGGTCAAGTCCAAGCCAATGCTGTTTTTGGAAGAGTCATTACATGAATTATTTCAGTGAACACTTATGCTTAGACACCAGACTAACATTCAGACTAAAACATCTTATTATCTTAAACTTTGCTACTTTTTTCCTTCTTGTGAACAAAATACAGAGAAAGACTGCTATGTAATAATTGAAACTGTCAATGTCTTAATGTCTAAGATTTATATTCAGTGGCTCTTCAATAAACTTGAGCCTTTTCACAACAGAGGCAGAGGGGTACTTAGGTGGGCCCTGTCATGTCAAAAAACCAATTTTAACTATAATTTAGGAGCAGTACAAAAGGCAAATTACTTGCTTTTGTGACCTTATTTTAGGACCATGTATATAAACTATATTTATTCAGATGATGCCTACTTTTTCTTATCTGTTAACTGCCAAAGTAAGATGGTAGCATAGATAACCTAATTTTCAAGTCACAGAAAAAAAAAAAGCCCCCACTGGTTTTTAGACGATGCCATTCCAACTCACTGAAGACTTCCTTCTTCTCTTGCAAACTTTAAACTCCAGCAATGTAAGGAAAAGAGCATAATCATGTGGCACTAATACAGCATGAGATGCGTACACTGGGAGAAATTTTTCAGGGAGGAAAAACAAAATATGAAAATCAAGAGACCTAAAAAGGAGGTATGTTTTACCAGAAAGGAAGGCAAACTATCACAATTATGACCTATACCTCCATGTTTGTCAATTAAGTTTTACTGGATCACCAGCCATATCCATTCATTTACAGACTGCCTATAGTTGCTTTCCAGCTACAGTGGCAGAGCTGTGTACATGGCATAAAGAGTCCATAAATGCTAAAAGAGTTATTACTATTTGGCTCATCACAGAAAGCAAACATCTAGCTTACAGAAACATGTTGAGATTTTATTGGAAGATCACATTTGAAACCCAAAGGAGTCTCTATAACAGATGTTCTCAATAGGAATAGATATAAATTGTTTTTCTATGAGCTTCAATTTTGCAACAGAAGTTGGAGAAAGCTACAAAAAGAATAAGGCGAAAACCTAAGAGTATATCTTTAAGGCAAGAAGCATCATCTATTTCCTTTCTGAAATCCACAGTACTTGGCTAAAATGTCTTAATCCCCAAGAATCTCTCCTGACTCTGCTCAGCTTATTTCTTACTGGAGAAATGTCTTATCAGAAGACTCAATTCCAGGTTCATAGTTTATAGAATCTGTAGCCCTGATTTTGTCAAACCATATTTAATAACACAAGGCAACAATGACACACTTCACTATTAGTGGAACTACAGAACAAGGAATGTTACCCTGAAAATTCCTTCAGTTCATTGCTTCACATCTATAATTAATTATACCCAATCTGAGATTCTTGTATTGCCAACCTATAGCATTCATTATAAATCATACTGTTTTTTGAAAAGTCCTGAACAGGCAATATTCACTGGTGGTTAAAATATGTTCAAGCTCTTATTTTTTAGTTGTTTTTCTTTAGGCTAACAAAAGCCTTATTTTCATCCTGTTCATTTGATTGTGTAAATTATACTTTTAAGTTCTATTACCAAATTGTTAAAATGAAATTATAGTTATGTTTTTGAGGAATCTTTTGAAATATAAACAAATATTAATAGTTAAAGAGATATCTGGGGTTAATATCAAAATAACCACAGGGGGAGGGAGAGATGCTGGACTGGCCAGAATCATAAGTGTTCATATACGTATGAGTCTACAGAGATTGTCACTATTTTTCAAACCTAAACAAAAGTAGGTAGAATTTTCCATAATAAAAAAATGTTTTCAACATAAAAAAAGATTTATTTTTCTCTACTTACCATCTAGTAATTCTAGAGTAACTGTAGGATCGACATATTCCCACCAATGTTTTCCATCAGTTGACACAGGAATCTCCCAATTGGACCATTTGCAAGCCAAATGAATACATACACATGCTATCACTGTTGGTTTGTACTGAAGACAGAAGGTGGTAAGGTGTAGACTGTTGTGGAGCAGGTTTGAAAACGAAGAACCATAGTAATTCAAATATGTAAAACAAAGAAAAACATTCACCAGTAAGATTAGAGCATAAACTTAATTATAAAGGTTTTCTTCAAGTCTAGAGTATAAAACCTTATTTTTAAATTAAAAGCTAACACTATAGTTATAAAATTCTAATACTAGATTATGAACATTCTCCACATTCTCACCCCCCATAGCATTATATTAATATTCTATCAGTACTAATATTAATATTTCTAAATTTTGAAGTATTTTACTTCTTTGTAAAAGGAGGGGAAGACGTATATTTCCAATAATCAGCATAAACAGGTGTAACATTTTAATTTTTTGTGATATTTTTGTTTCTTTTGTAATGTCATGGCAAAAATGTAAAGAAAAACCAGAATATTCTCTATAAAACTGACAAAGTCATTTCAATATCACATTATAGAATGAGGTCAGAATCAGGGATCCTACCTCTCAAGTAAGTTAAAGAGAATCTAACATTTATCTATGTAAACCTTTGTCTTTTCAGCAAAGCCACAGAGAAAACTTACCTTTTGCTGAACAGCTTCAAGGCCCAATGCTGCTAAGTACTATAAAAATGCTACTTTTCTCCTTCCACTTTAATGTTCCAAATTGGGCATGTGATAACATGTTGCCTTTCCTAACCAAAGTTTTAAATTTAGTACTTTCTTTTTGTTGTTCAAAACTCCTAAGGATGGGAGTTAAACCCCAACAACACATATCTAAGAAAATATACTGGTATTTGCCAATCTAAAGTTTTAAATAAAAGTTAACAGTGTCACAGAAATTAAGGACCACACAATGCTAGTTTGGTCCCCTCCTCCCCAATGACCCATTTAAAAGACAATTTAAGGCATTCACATAATCAATCCAAAACAGAATTATGTATTAGATATTAAAGGCTTTAAAAAATTATTCTTCCAGTTCAGTTCATAATTGATGAAGATGAAAATGTTTATCAACTGCAAACACACACCATTTTTTATGTAAACTGAAAAGGAAGTTAAGTTTTCTTAAAGTAAAAATTGTATTTCTGCAAATCTAGGCACTGACAGGACTCGGCTAATTCTGATTTACTACTGGGGGTATTATCTGGAAAAAAAAAACCAAGTTATATAAATTTTATTTATTTAAAAAACTTTAATGATTATTTTAAAATTAAAATTGGATCAATGTGAAATTTTAAAAAATTGTCATTTAACTATAATTGTAAACTAGAAATAGCTTTATACTTACCAAGTTGCTCGAATTTCTACGTTAAGTTTAGCTCTTTGTAATCTTTAGCTGCTATTCAGGCTACCAATTTTAGACTTATGCACTCACAAATCGAGAATATGTCATCAGAAAGCACCACTACACTTCACAATGTGCATTTAACCCCTCTGTGCCAAAAGTCCCTTGTACAATACACCGCAAAGCAGACAGGAAGGTACCACCACAGTAGATGGTCCAGTCTCCTGTTGCAACAAGGGTAAGAGACACATTGAGGGGGCCCTGCATTAAAGGAAGCTATAGTGTGCTACAACAGTGCAACAAAGAGGGTCAGGATAACAACCTGTTGGTAGCCATGAAATAGGATGTCTGTGCCAAATCCTTGCTTGCTGTAAGAAAAGAAAAAAAAAAAACGAAGACAATACTGTCAGCTTTAATGTGCTATCATCAAAAAGTTCTCAACACAACAAAAACTTCAAAGTTTTGTACACAAAAAGTAAATTTTACTTACTACTTACAAATATCACAAGAGCGCCATCATTTTCTATACTACTGAAAATCTTCAACAACATTCACTCAAATGTTTCTTGCTATCCCCCAAAGATCTGAGAAACAAGCCGATTTGCTTTTAGCTAGCCAGTTACAAGGGCTAAACTTGTTACTAAGTTAAGCATCTAGTCAGCTAAAAGTTGCAATAAAGCATTCTCCTGGATTTAAAAAAAAAAGAAGAAGAAGAAGAAAAGATTTTGAAGTCTAGTACAAAATACAGAGTTGCCTGCCAGACTTAATCCTCAGTCATCATATTTAAGTTGGCTTAAGTACTTCCATCCAAAGAAAACAAAACAAACCCCCACCCCCAAACTCAAGAGAGCACACACTGCTGTTTTTCATGCTACTAAGCATCAACAGAGAATAAACAACCTAGAAACATCCTAAGGGCGTAGACATAGAGAACTCCACTGCATATATATTTCTTACAGAATCCAATTGTCAACTTTAGAAAAGATGCACATACTCTAGGCAATCAGGATGCTTCAAGCACTGGTCCCCAAAAGAAAAGCAATTTTTAACAACTAGTTTAAGTCATTGAAATTGATAATAGTAGTACCCCGTTCACTTTTTTTCTGCTTTCTTATTCTTCCCAGTGGGGATTCTTTTGCTATTATTTCCCTTTCCCCCCAATTACATTCATTATCATTGATGTCCCTTTCCCCTCTGCTCACCTAGGATCAGTTCACCTCAACTCACCCCTCTCTAACAGGCCTCAAATTCTTTGCCCTCTATTTTTATTCGTGGCACTTGTAATCCCTGCTGCCCCATGTGGATCACCAACATAAGGTATACAAAAGGGATTTGGGCTTAGCAGAGTTGTGCTAAGGAAGAGTGTCAAAGCATCAGATGTCTTGGAGGCAGTGTGACTTATGTATGGCATTCTTTCCTGGTGGGGAGGGAAGGAGAAATCACAGAAATGAAAGGTCCCTGTAAAATGACATTAGCCAATTCTGCAGCAAAGTAGCATAATATCAACTTTCTCATCTTGGGGTGGGGGTGGTGGGGAGAACTTTAAAGAAACCAAACCATCTACCGCCCCCACCCATCCCCACAAAGAATCAAAATATGTAGAGAGGGAAGTAAAAATACTTTTAAATTGCCATAGCAGTTTTCACCTCAGAATATACCTAAATTCATCTCAGAATACACCTATTAACAGTGTGAAACACAGGAAGAATGCAGGAAAAATGTTCTTTTGTTAGCAGAAAGTTGTAACACAGAAAAGAAAACAGACACCAAACATGAAACAATGTTTTTAAATGGAGTGAGATGTAAACTGTAGTTACCTGAAATGTTAGTCAGACAAAATGAAGTTAAACATATATAAAATCTGCACTACAATTTAGGAATTGATCACATTCGAAACATTAATGACAACAAAAAATTAGATTTAAACACTGTTTTGGACAAAATATCAAATTTGCAGTTTTTGTGAGTGTTTTAAAAAGTTTTACTATTCAACTTTGTAAATGAATGGACTTGCATGTCTCTAGCTTCAGATAAAGGGGAACATATATAAAAGCTATGAGACTTTAACGATCTTAAATGACTTAAATGTCACTACCAAGCTGAAAATCTAGTTTCATTTTACTAAGTGTGTGTGTGTGCGCGCATGTATTTTAAGCTATAAATATGTCTTTCTTCATCAGGCTTAGTTTAGAGCAAAGTTATATGGCTCTCCACTATTCTAACAGAAACAGCTTACTCCAAGGCTTTTTTTTTCTTTTTCTTTTTTCTTTTTTTAGCTTTTTTTTTTCTTAATTCAATATGTACACTAGTTATCTATAGAAATTCTATACTATACTGTAATTCTGGGGATGAAAATGTACTATCAATCATACTCAGATAACCAAAAGAACAGGAACCATAATGTTCTACTTTGCAAGTTGTAACAGGTGCTAGCTATTACTAAGGACCAAAAAAATATGTAAATAAACATGGTACTTTCTTTGAGAAGTCCACTTCTGAACAATGACTCTGTGACAAGAGGTTTGTTTTAAATAGAGCCATTAACATAATAAAATCCTACCTAAGTATATGAATTCAATTTAGAATGACTAAAATGTGAGACTATGCAGGTAAACACTAAAAATCAAAAAAGGCCTTCACAAGTCTTACCCATTCTGTTTAGAATAAACCTAAAGAAAAGTCTGGTGGTAAAAAAATGAAACTGCAAAATTTAATTTTCAAAAATGAAGTTAACAGAAAAAGGCACACTGAAGGTTCCAAGGGGTTGCTCTTAGTACATTAACACTTCAAATGGCAAACAGGAAAGAAGTAGTGCAACAACATGCAACAGTGTGAAAAAATATTTCTAGGGATACATGAACAGATATTAAGAGTAGAAAAGTGTGTACCACATGCTTTATAAGCAGTAAAGCAAATAATAAAAAAAGTTCCTACTCCTGTTTTAAAAGGCTTGATGCGCACATCACATGCTGCCTGTATCCTACTATATATAGATCCCCATTACACACAAAAAGGAAATTATTTTTTCGAATGCTAAAGAACTTTGAAAAATATATCAGTTTTTTTTTTTTTCAAATGAATATAGGGAAAACATTTCCAAAGTGGCAAATCTGCTAAGACAATTTTTATATCAAAGACATGAGGATGGCCTCCAAATTCTTCAACTATAATAATTTTCCTAGAGGTCAATTAAAGTCTGACAGAGAACAGAAATTTTCTGCGTGTATGTTAATAGTCAACTTCCTAAATATTAACTAAAATGGGAATTGGCTTATGAGCCTACTAAGGAGTTGGAGAGAGTCCTATTATTTGGAAGCCCTCCTAATTTTTTAGCGAAAGGTGATTCTCACATAAGTTTAAAGGAAGCTAATTCACCAGGTAGAACCACATATAGAAGTATATGAACAGGTAGATGAAGAACAACAAAAGATATTGCTTCAAAACGATATTTCCCCCATTTTAATAAAACTCATTCAAGTCAATTATAGACAATAAAAAATATTAATACTTAATTCAAAAATTTCAAAGATCACTTACCTCTTACTAACTGGGTACATTTCACCACATCTGTGTGTGGATGTTCAATGGTGATCTCAAAACCTGAAATGAAAAGCACTTTTTTCCCAATCACTTACCACACTATAATACTTGACTGAAAAATGCCATTCATCAACACAACCACAAATGTATACTATATTGTTCATTATTAAAAAGATCCAAAGACAAAGTTATTTTCTATCACTTACATGCTCATTAACCATCAACGATGGGAAATAATTTCTTCTCAAAAACAATGTTCCACTTATGAAAACTGATAGCAAAGTTATTTACAGATTACGGCAATATTTATTAAAAACTGTGATTTAAAATTAGGTACAATCACCTCAGGTTAAAAACAAACCAAAATATATGAAAAATACAACTATTAAGCAAATAATTCAATTATATAATATATATACATATAGGTTTTATTTGAGAGAGCACACGAGTGTGCATGGGGGAGAGACAGAGAATCTTAAGTAGGTTCCATGCCCAGGGCAGAACCTGACACAGGGTTCATGATGTGAACTAAAATCAAGAGGTGGATGATCAACTGACTGAACCACCCAGGTGTCCAGGTAATATATTTTTAAAATGAATTCCAACTCTTTCTCTCATAAGATGTAAAAAAAAAAACATTTTTCATAAATATAATCTCTACCCCACCGTGGGAGAAAAGACCATTTCAATGATTTACAGTCCTCTTATTTTCTTAGTATGTCTTAAATCAAAGGGTTTCAACCAGTTAGTTTTTAACTACAGTTCATTAATAATAAAATTATTAAGACATTTAAGCCCTGTAGCGTCAAGATTCTTTAAATCACTTTTTCTAAAATCAAAGATAAAATGCTGAAAGAGCTTTCAATGTCTACTCAACCCTTAGGTAAGAAGAGGTTTTTGTTTTTGTTTTTTAAAGTGGAGGTCATTGGGATGCCTGGGTGGCTGAGTCGGTTGAGTGTCTGACTGGCTCAGGTCATGATCTTGCACGGTTCATTATTGAATTCAAGCCCTGCGTTGGGCTCTGTGTTGACAGCTCAGAGCCTGGAACCTGCTTCCGATTCTGTGTCTCCCTCTCTCTCTGCTCCTCCCCTGTTCATATGGTCTCTCTCTCAAAAATAAATAAAGATTAAAAAAATTTTTTTAAAAAGTGGATGTCACATCTAATGTCTTCAGAAGCAGTAAACAAATAACATTCTAATACACAGGTAATCTAGATTTATAAAGTTGTGTGATCTATTTTTATTTCTACTGTAATTAAGCCTGAAAAACCAACCATACTTAATCAAAGCCAGAGATGTATACTGTCAATTCTAATGTTCCCCTTAAATATAAATTTAATATAATAAATATAAATTCCCCTTAAAACAATTTTCCTTTCAACCTTTATTACAGAAGTCTTTATAAATTTCAAAAAACAATAACATGCTAAGTCATTGGATTTGGAGAGAGTAAGATTCTCACTTTCATTTTTATATCTTTTTATACTATCACATCATCAAATAAGTTGTATCTATTTCAAGTAAGCTACTTTTTAAATAAAAAGAACCTGTCATGATGGGTGATTATTGTACTTCTTTTCAATGACTGGGAATGGAGTAATAAATAAAATAACTACCACAACAAATAATGGCTATTTATGACACATACACTATGTGTGTACATATATTTTATATATTATCTTTCATCCTTAAGTTCACAGTGTTAAGGTAGACATTATTACTCCATCTTGCATACACAGAACGGAGGTATGAAAGGCCAAAGAACTTTGCCCAAGTTTACAAAGCAAGTTGAAGGTCTACAGATTTAAACCAAGATCTCCGTAAAGCTCATGTGATTCCGTCACATTCTGCTAAGCTCTTTCAGAAGTAATATATGACTTCAAACATTATAAACTTTCTTCGGCCTCAATTTCCTCATCACTAAAGTTAAAGATTAGAATAAATAATCTTCAGAGATCATTTAAACTGCATGAAACTTGAAGACAATATAACTTTTCGAAGGTGACGGTGAACGTTTACACTACATCACATTAAAAGCGATGTGATAAATTCATTAAAAACGGACGATAAGTGCTATGATAGTAAAGACTGCCATAAACACTTGTGCACATTACAATCATATGCAACAGCCTTTCACAATGAAAACCATGTTTACCATGCCAAATTCTGCCAAATAAATTTTTAAAAATGTTTTCTTATAACCAGGTAATACTCTTCTGGCCCTAAATCTTGTTTTAAAATGAAACTGTCTTCAATGATTAAATTATTCCAGAAATTTTTTTTCTTTCTTTTAACACCACACTGAAGCAAACAATATAGTATTTGACATAGGTACATACCTAGGGTTTGTAGCATTATGGTTTCAAGTAAAACCAGTTCTTGAGTCTGTTGAAGGTAAGCCTGCCAGGTAAAAATAATACCATTAAAATGCTTAAGATCAACACTATGAGACTATGGGACTATGGGACCGCTAAGTCTTATGAAAATCACAGACTTATTACAGAAGAAACAGAGTAGCTTGGAAACATGAAGAAAATAAATTAAGGGTGAATTACTTCTAACACAGAATATGTAAACAAGGTAAACAACAGCAACAAAATCCCTCAAGACAGTGATAACATGAAAGGAGGCAGAGCTTCACTGAAAACAACAAATGCTCCAGCCTGTAACTTAAAACTTGACACAGGCAGTGGTGCTTCAAGACACTTCACCACAGGAAGCACCAACTTAAGTAAGAACATCAAATTCAAACCTGCCTGTAAAGAAAAGGCGTAATCAATTCAATGTAAGATACCTCATGTGGAAACTCCTTAATAGTCAGAGTTAAGTCAGTGAGTTGTTTTTTGGAATTTCCTCTCTTTAGAAAAGACAAAATAAGGGGTGCCTGGGTGGCTCAGTTGGTTAAGCATCTGACTTCGGCTCAGGTTATAATCTGTGGTTTATGAGTTCGAGTTCCACGTCAGGCTCTATGCTGACAGCTCAGAGGCTGGGGGCTCCTTCAGATTCTGTGCCTCCCCTTCTCCCTGCCCCTCCCATGCTCATGCTCTGTAACTCAATAATAAATAAAAATGTTAAAAATTTTTTAAAAAAAGATAAAATAAAATCAAAGCAAATCCTCACATCTCTAGATTAAAACATTGTAGATATAAAGTACCAAACTGACATATCATACACCCATGGGGAAACAGAGGGCCTTCTCTTTCAACTTCAATGAGCCATTCTCTTACCACACCTGCTCTGGGAATAGACGGTATGAAAAAACTTCTACCACTATCAAATTTCTTAAACTGTAACAACCAAAGTGATAAAAAAAAAAAAATACATCATATATAAGTATTCATGTAAGGACATGTTGCTAAACTCAAGAGTGAAAAGCACCTTTATTTATGCCCCATTTTGAAAAGGACTCTAAGATGAATTTTAAAACAGATTTCTATCATTTGAACAATACCCCAAGTATTAAAGATAATTCTGAATTTATCATGTTAATAGAAATTATAAGGACAATCTTTGCATAATCATACATTCTCTATTATTAAATGGCTAACGTCAGTATCTTACTCCTTATTAAAAGCCATTATCTCAGATAAAACTTGTCATTAATAAGATCAGATATACCTCATTTGGATCTTAATCTTAACTAAATGAAGTGAACTGATGTAATCTGGTAGTCATTCAGTAGTTGAATATTACTGGTAAAGGAACTCACTCATGAGTGTTGGGAATATGAATTTAAAGGCCTAGAATTCTAGCTTTTGTTTTAAGATGTCCTAACATTTTAAGAGTCTCATTCTCTACTGACTGAGCCATCTGGACACCCCTTACAATGTCCTAACATTTTAAAATGATGCTTTCAAATGAGGTCTGTTAAAATGTTGACGATGAACAAGCTGTTTAGAAACTAGCATTAATCTTTAGGAAAATTAACATTAAAAAAAACCTCATAAAGCATAGTAAAATGCATTTTTACGTGTGAGAGAGATAACTATTAGTATATATGCATTAATAAAGGAACAATTCTGTAAAATTACTATTTACTGGCCTACAGGCATAACCAGAGCTTTTTCTTTCTTTCTTTTTTTTATCGCTGCTGACAATTTGTTATTTATCCCTGGTCTCAAATGCACTCAAACAATGGAGGTGATATCATATCACCTCTACATATATCATAGCTTTGCTGTGAAGATAAGCAATAAAATGTGAAACACTTAAACACTACCATTGAATCACAGCCTTAACACGATTCAGAATGATACTGAAATGTGTGTATAAACATGAAATATGCTTCTGTTAGATCACTCCCTCGTATTACATTCCTAAGTGGTAAAAGAAACAAGCAGCAGTTGGAAGGCAACATGAAATGAATTATTTTTACATACATCACATTTAGTATCCAGCAGTGGCTCTAGGGGATGAAGACAAGCATGTGCTACTTTGATAACATGTTCAAGCTTTCGAGCCTGTTCTTCCACTTTTGCAGCCAAAAATAATGCAGTAGGTGATATTATCTGCAGAAAAGATAAAAATTTGGTGATTTAAAAATATAAAACTTTGGAAAAACCTTCTACTTTCTAAGGGGGGCGTGCAAGGAAGGAATGTAGTATTAAAAATATGAATTGTGAGTTGGGCTATTATAAGACGGATGTAAGAGTTTTAATAAAGTGATTCATTAAATAGAACTAGTTACCCTAGTCTCTAAAATTTGCTTTACTGTTTTGCAAATAGAATACCAAAGGGAAAAAGAAAAAAGACTTATACTCAGTCAAACTAAAAGAAAGTTTAAATTGTCATTAATGCAAATTATGGTGGTAAAGGGAAAAAACACTCCAGCAAAAAAAGTCATAGCTTAAAAAATTAAAAAGTAGGTAAAATATTTTACTTCTTATTAGATACAGACACTACTTTCTAGGTTACTTTGAAATTAACCAACAATTCACCGTGTGGCTAAGAGCTAAGCAATATTGCTTTCAGGACAGAAAAAGGATCTACAAGGCAAAATGAGAAGACTCTAAACATGAAACTGGTAACCAAATAATTCTACTACTTCACTACAGCAATATCAAAAGTAGCTAAAGAACCAGATAATGAACATGTAAGATAAACCAAAAGAGTAGAAACACTGCCAACTGGAGATCAAGGAATAAGCAATTTTTTTTAAGCTTTAGTTAAGTTTTATGTTCCTGGGATTGAAGGATAAGAACATAGCACTACAAAGACATTGACTAAGACAAAGAAACCTAAATTTTGAGCAATATTTACCCCAAAAGTAATAAACCAAATTAATTGCTGACTTAGAAAACAGGCATACTCTAAATTCAAATGATATTCTAAGATTACACATAAGAAATTTCTCGTGGGAAGATGATTTCTAAAAGTCAAGATTCAGGTTCATTATTTTACAAGACATAAACATCTGAATCTCACTGTAGCTTAGGGATCACCAATGACTACATAGAAACAATACCAGAAGAGGGAAGGGAGGACAGAAAGAGGCATTAACCATGCTACATGATATAGGTAGTTAAGGGCAAAATTTCTGATACAAGAAGGTAGACTCCTTCCTCTGAGCTTTTAAAACAAGTTATAAATAATGCTGAGCCATGAAATTTATCACTGGATTTGGATCTGAAAGCGACCTTCTCTAGCTAGTCCAATTTCATTTGCAGACGAGTAAATGAAGTAGAAATGAGTTCCAGGTTCTCTTACTGATGCATACATGTTTAAAACAGACCTAAAATTAAATGACTTTGGCTCCAAAGAACCAGTAATGTTATCTTAAAAGAACTGAATAATTTCAACTTGGACTTTCCAACTTATTTCCATCTTTTAAAACTGAAGCAAGGAAAAGATTTAAAAATTGAGAATACTCAAAAAGGCAACTTTTTCTTAGTTTTCTTAGATTTAGAATAAACTACTATTATTCTTTACAAAAGATTTAATTAAGCAATGTGGAAATTAATTAATATTCTTGAAATACCAGTAAAACAGCAGCCATGCAGGGGCAGGAGTTTTTCTGAAATGTAGAAAGTGCAAGAGAGTGGACAATCATTTCCTATCCCAGTTATTTTTTCCACATACTGAAAATTTCCTATGTTGCTACTTATTTTGATTAATTCCTTTTCTATTTGAAGGTTTACCTCATCCTAAGGAAAATTCCTGAGTCAAAATGAAGTGTCCTTCTTTATTCAATAGGAAACTGAGTAAACCTCTGTCATTGTACTTTTGCTGTATTCTAACTTCTGCTTTACTCATTTGTCTGCCCTACGAGTTCAAAAGCAGCTTAAATATAGAGACTGAATTACTTATCCACATTCCCATTGTCTTGCATTGTGCAGCTGCTGTTCAATATATTTGCCAAACGAATAATAGGTGGATAACCCACATATAAAATATAAAAGCACAAATGTTAAATTCTAAGTCTTCCAAGTCCCACAGTAAAAATCAAAGAGCCAATACCAAGGTAAGAGATGCAAGAAACAATAAAGATACTCTCAGTGTCCCACAATCTCTCACTTTTTACCTAATTCATGTCTAAGAAGGCAATGGCTAAGCCAGCCATCAAATGCTAGCACTACTTACCAAAGACTGAAGCAATACAGGACCAAGTCAAATGTCAAATTAGATTGGACTTAATACTTAAACTTCTTTCCTAACCGCCAGATGATCCAAGATTTCTCTTACTTGCCTAAAAGGTACTTTCTAGAAGTCTCCAATGAACTTTTCCTGGTACAATCTTATAGGATTCCCAGTTACTGCTCCATTCTCTTCAGGCTTTTTGTAAGCCTCAATATCAAGTACTTTCAAACCACACAGCTTTTCTCCTTACAATACAGTCACAATGGAAACAGAATATGTATACTGGTGAATGATTCTAAAATTCTACAAATAATTAAGAAAATTAAATGTTCAGGGAGCTAAGCAATGATCTTTAGGGTAGGTTCCTGGTTTATTTACCCACACTCCTCACAGAAGTCTTTCTGTTCCCTCTAAATAGGGCTCAATTCTCATCCTCCTCCAGTGCAACACTAATACCCAACACTCTTCCAAAGTTCCTGGTGAAATCCACTAACTCCATTCACATTTCCTCCTCTACAGCCTGCAAACATTTTACTCCATCAGGGCTGTAAAAACAAAACAAAACAAAACAAAACACCTTTTTAGATAAATACTTTGTGAATATCCATGTGAGGCTTCAATTTTAAATAAGAATGACTACAGAAGGTAATCAAGCTAGGTACTTCTGCTTTTCTATACAGAAAGCAGATTTTATGTGTGGCTTATTGAAAGGGAAAGAACTCAAAAAATTTTAAGTAATGGCAAGATTATTAGTTGGCCTGTGGCTTTTAAAGGTGAACATACTTTTGAAGACAATATTGATTAGTGCATGTAAACTTGGTTCAAAGTCAAAGAATTCACACCAATAATGGAGAAAATACTTGGTTACAAACGGAGACTTAGTTCACTGGGGACAAGGACCATGCACTATCCATCTTTGTGTTCTGTTAACTATTTTAATAAACTTTCTCGAATTACTATAAATGAAGAAAATAAAAACTGATTTTTAAATAGTGCCCAGAGTTTGTCAGCCTAGCAAACGTACAACTGTTTCAAGTGTACAACTATTACATTCTCAAAACAAGACAAATTTCTACAGAAATATACCATACAAATCATGGAGAGGGGGAGGTAGAGGTGATGAAGCCAGCTGTAGCACAGTAGTCAGGCTGCCTCAGTGGAATCCTGGCTCTGTTATCTGACTAGCCTAGGCAAATTACTTATTCTCTTTGTGGCTCAGTTTCTGCATCTGTAAAATGGGAAAAATAGTATCTGCTTATAAAGTTGTGGTGAGGATTAAATGAATCAATATACATAAAGCACTTAGAATAGTGCTCAGAGTAACAGGACTCAAATATTATCGTTACTATGTTGTAAAGTTAAACAACAGCTGTGTATTGCTAATGCTGATCTTAAAATTAAAAAGTGATTTAACATGCTTTTAAGAATTTCCTTCTTTCTAGCTCACCTTCTTCCTTCCACAGTTAAACTCAATTCTTTAAAGCTTCCACTGTAGCCCTATCTTAAGTGGATTCAAACACACCAAAATGATGATACACATTACTTCAATGATTACACCAGTACTCCTTTTGTCCCTTTTCCCTCCTTTCACCCCCTTCTCTTTTCTATTCCTTTATGTTTCCATTCCTACCTCTTTATCTGACTCCCTTCCTTCTCCATCCTTTCTCCTCCTGCCCATTCCTGGCCGCTGTCTCCCCCTTCTGCTCATGATGCCCTCACTGCTGACATTCTTCACTCTCCAATGCTGGCTTCAACCTTGATATTTGGAGGCAAGGTCAGGTGGAATTAACAAAAGCCACTGATGATGGCTGTACCAGTCAATTTCAAACAAAATCATTCCGGTCTTCATTCTTTTAGTAATTTATTTTGTACATATACCTTATGTATACATTTGTATTTAAGAATAAGCCACAGCTGTTTTATTACTCTTCAACTTTAAATTTCCTAGTTCAAAAGAGTCATAAGAGAAACAAAAGACTTCCACATCTGCCTTCTATGTGCTAATATGTCATCAAGAGGCTTGTTCTAATCTGTTGTTACGTTTCATCTTTAGTTCCTATAGGCTGGTGAAGCCATTTCTTCCCTGTTCTTTGGCTGCTCCCAAACTCCCCCTCTCCTAAAACTAGGATAACTATTCCCTGTGTTTTCAAAGACTTCATTAATAAATATCCTGTTAGTTCTAGATATTACAGCTGAAAATTGGGAAATCATATGCCTAAGGCTACAGTTAAAGAAAAGTGGTAATGGCATAACTTTAGAAGGCTTCCAGAAAGGGCTTAGGATATGAAAAGAGAAGTATAAACTTAGATATATGGAAAAATAAAGGGGGTAATGGCTCCTCAATAAAGAAAAAAATAGGTCAAAATGTCCATTTGTTAATAACAAAGATCACTAGGGCACCTGGGTGGCTCAGTAGATTGGGTATCCAGCTCTTGATTCTGGCTCAGGTCACAATCCCAGGGTTGCAGGATTGAGCCCCTCACTGGGCTCCACATGGAGCTTTGCACTGTGCATGGAGCCTAAGATTCTCTCTCTCTCTCTCTCTCTCTCTCTGCCCCCTCCTCTGCTCATGTGCTCTCTCAAATAAAAATATATTTAAAAATAAAAAAAATTAAAGATCTCACCAAGCTTGACAAACTAAACCCAAATTTCAGTACAAACTGGTTTACATTCTTAATTTTGTTGTACTGAAAAGACTGACATTCCAGCATTACAGAAAATGTCATTAACTCAGTCTGTTATTTTAGTTGTTTCCCTACCCATATAATTATGTGTAATACTGTCAACATAAGAACATTTATGCTGAGAAATAAAAAAGTCTTCGGGATGGATGTTATTTGGGATTTCTAATTATATCTGAAGAGAGCTCATTATATAAGACTTAAAAATACTAGTATTCAGTACTGCTGAAAAGCAGTAATAATTAAGAGAATTAAGTCCTGATTTCCATAGAGTAACTACATTATATTTAAAAGTATTTAAAGGCTTATTGTAACATGGCATTTAAATATTTACTTATGGAGGATAAGTTACCGTTATTAAACTATTACAAAAATGAAAAAAAAAAAAAAAACCTCAGTTAAGACTATTCTCCATTATACACTCAGCGATAAATAGTCACAGAGTATTTGGAAGCAACTTACATAGGTATTCAAATATTCCACACCAATCTTTCACAGTCCACTGTCCTTCAGATGGCTAAATAATTAAGAACTAATACTACAGAAGACTTATATTGTGGACAGTATTCCCCAAATTGATCTACAGCTTCACACAATCCCTGTCAAAATCTCAGCTTCTTTTCTGGAGAAACTGACCAGCTGATCTTAAAATTCATATGGAAATGCAAGGGTTCCAGAAGAGCAAAAACAGTTTTTTTTGAAAAAGAACAAAGTTAGGAAACTCTCACTCCCTGAATTCAAAACTTAACTATAAAGCTATAGTCTTCAAGACTTTGTGTTAATAGTATAAGGAAAGACATAAAGATCATGGAATAGATTCCAGAAATAAACGTTTTAATTTGGTGGAGGAAAAACAGTCTTTTCAACAAATGGTGCTGGAGACATTGTATATCCACATGCAAAAAAATGAAATCCATCCCTTTCTTTATACCATATGCCCAAAACTAAGAATTGATCACAGACCTAAATATAAGAGCTAAAACTATAAAACTTGTAGAGGAAAACAGGAATACGCCTTCATGACCATGGATTAAGCAATGTTTTCTTATATGTGACATCAAAGTACAAGTGACAAAAGAAAAATCTTAATAAATTAAATGCATGTGCTACAGATGAAACCATCAACAAAGTGAAATGGCTAAACCACAGGATGGGAGAAAATATTTGCAAATCCTGTATCTGATAAAGGACTGGTACCTAGAATATAAGCAGAACTCTTACAACTTAATAAAGAGAGAATACAATTTAAAAAATGGGAAAGGGATAAGGAGACATTTCCCCCCAAAATATACTTACAAATGGCCAATAAATACATGAAAAAATGCCCAATACCATCAGTCATTTTGGAAATGCAAATTGAAATCATGAGCTACTATTTTATACTCACCGGGATGCCCATAAGATTGCAATAATAATAATAATAATAATAATAATAATAATAATAATAATAAAAAAACAAAGGGGTGCCGGGGTGGCCCAATTAAGTGACTATTTTGGCTCAGGTCATGATCTCACAGTTTGAGTTCGAGCTCTGCATTGGGCTCTGCACTGGCAGTGTGGAGCCTGCTTGGGATTTTCTCTCTTCCTCTCTGTCTCTACCCACCCCACAAAATTGAAAAAAAAAAAAAAAAAAGCAACTTTTGGCAAAGATGTAGAGAAACTGGAATCCTTAATGTAATGCTTGTGAGAAGGTAAAATGTTATGACTACTTCGGAAAAGTGTGGCAGTTTCTCAAAATGTTTTTTAAAAGCTTTCCAAGATTACTAAAGTCTGGAGTTACTATACAACCCGGTAATTCCACTCCTAGGTACATACTCAAGAGAAAGGAAAATGTCTACCCAAAAACTTGTATAGGAATGTTCACAGCAGCATTATTCACAAGAGCCAAAAAGCAGAAACAAATCAAATGTTCATCAACTGACAAATGGATAAATAAAATGATGTATATCCACATGACGGAATATTATTCGTCAGTAAAAAGGATGAAGTACTGATACAAGCTACACCATGGATGGATCTTGCAAACATTATAAGTAGCATATATTATACAATTGCATCTTATATGCAATGCACAGAATAGACAAATTTACTAAGAATAGAGAAAAGTTATCCAGGGCTGAAAGGGGCAGAGAAATCAATGAACAACTGCTAATGGGTACAGGGTTTTCTTGGGGGGTAGTGAGAGTATTACAAACTTAAGACTGCAATGATACTGTACAACTCTGATACTCTGTACAATGTACGGTTGTACTCTGCACAACTCTGTACAACAATGATACTGTACAACATCCATAAAATTGTACATTCTAAATGGGTGAATTTTATAGTCTGTGAATGACTTCAATAAGCATTTTTTTTAAAAAAGGAGCTAATTTCAAAGGTATCTCTTTTAAGTTATTTCCTAATCCCAGCACAATAAACACTGGTAAATAACATTTATCTTTTTATTTATTTATTTATTTATTTATTTTAATGTTTTATTTCTAGGAGAGAGAAAGAGACAGCGTGAGCAGGGGAGGGTCATAGAGAGAGGGAGTCACAGATTGAAACAGGCTCCAGGCTCTGAGCCGGCAGTCAGCACGGAGCCCGACGCGGGGCTCGAACCCACGAACCGCGAGATCATGACCTAAGTGAAAGTCGGACGCTTAACTGACTAAGCCACCCAGGCGCCCCAAATAACATTTATCTTAACCCTGCATAACTTGATAGCACATTTGTTAATTTAAAAGTAAAATAAGGGGGCACCTGGGTGGCTCAGTTGGTTAAGCTTCCGACTTCAGCTCAGGTCATGATTTCACGGTTTGTGGTTCGAGTGGCTCTGTGCTGACAGCTCAGAGCCTGAAGCCTGCTTCAGATTCTATGTCTCCCTCTCTCTCTGGCCCTCCCCTGCTCATGCTCTGTCTCTCTCTGTCTTGAAAATAAACATTAAAAAAAATTTTTTTTGAATAAAAGTAAAATTGGGTTTCTTTTTCAGAAGGTATACTGCACATCCATTTCTTAAACAACATTTGTAGTATGTGTTTAAAAAAAAGTTTATTTACTGAGAGAGAGAAAGAGAGACAGAGAGAGAATGCGTGCAATAGCAGGGGAGGGGCAGAGAAAGAAGGTGGGCAGAGAATATGAAGCCAAGAGCCCAATGTGGGGCTCGAACTCACAAACTATGAAATCATGACCTGAGCCAAAGTCAGACAAGCAACTGAGCCACCCATGCATACCTAATTTTGATATTTAAATTATGTAATTATTTCAGAAAATCCATTTGTTTGGTTAACAAAAATAATTTGAACTGATGTTTAAGTCTACATAAAGCAAATTACACCACTGATTCAAACAGCTACTTCTATTAGTGATATAAACATTAATCACTAAGCCAGAGCAATACCAACTGTCTAAGGATGTGGGGAGCTTGTAAAAATCTGGTATCTTCTCTGAATCAAAAAACCATTTAAGGCCTGCCCTCAAATCCTCAGAACTTACTTGCCTTGCTCAAAGCTATTTTTTTCCCCAAGCATGAAACTGTGACCGTTTTCACGATTTTCAATTCTTGACCAGAAAAGCATTACTTTTTTTTCGGCTTCTAAATGAGACACTTACTTAAGATTAGTTTGAATGTGCAAACTTTTTTACAGAAGAAATTACTACAGTGTGAATTCCAACAGTAATTTTGTTGACACATACAAATGTCTATACTTTTCATTAGTTGACTGATAGTACTTTCTAAGAATTTTTAGCCCGGGGGCACCTAGGTGGCTCAGTGGGTTGAGTGCCCCACTTGGGCTTAGGGCATGATCTCAAAGTTGATGAGTTCAATCCCTGCATTGAGCTCTCTGCTGTTAGCACAAAACTGCATTGGATTCTCTGTGGATTCCCCACCCCCAAACATTCCTCCCCTGTTCTCTCTCAAAATTAAATATGAAAAAAATTAAAAACAAAAAGTTTATAGCCCAAACCAGCACTATCAAAGAGCAATGCAATGTGAGCCACAAATGTAATTAAAATTTTCCTAGTAGCCACGTTAAAATAGTAAAGAGATGTGAAATTAACCACTTCTAGTTAGTGACTATATATTGGCACATAGGCTTAACCCTCACAATTGGCATTCTGAAGAGAAAAGTTCATTAAAATGATATGAAGCAGAGGGAAATGTATTAAATGTTACTGGCATCATAGAATAGCTCAATTTGTTTACTGTTCCTAGTCATTCCCACAGTAGACATTTTTTATTCCTTTCCCACTAGAATGTAAGTCCCTTAGGAAAGGCACTATTTCTTATTTATGTATGATACATACCTTCTTTGCATACTGCTTGTCACATAATACACACTTAATGTTCATGGAATAACATTAAGTGTTACATTGTTATATAAACACATAGGATCAGGTAATTAAGTACATGCCATTGAAACTGTAACATTTAAAATTTTAACACCAGACAAGTCTTCATTTGCTTCTTTTTCTGTATCAGATTCAAATAATTTATTTTTAAATGTTTATTTATTTTTTGAGAGAGAAAGCATGAGCAAGGAAGGGCTAGAAAGAGAAAGAGACATCAAATCTGAAGCAGGCCTAAGGTTCTGAACTGTCAGCACAGAGCCTGAAGCAGGGCTTGAACCCAAGAGCTGTGAGATCATGACCTGAGCCAGATTTGGATGCTCAACTGACTGAGCCACCCAGGCGTCTCCAGACTCACATGATTTAAAGAAAAACTTAATACCACATGTTTTTCCTTAAATATGATCACAGGAATACTTAAACAGCAGCTTTACAACTAGAACCATAACTCAAGTACATACCAATCTAACATGATTTTCCCTTAAAAACATTACCTTACTGATTTTACGCACTAAAAACATCTTCAGAATTCTTGTTCTAACTGCCTTCAAAGTCAACTTATAAATTGTACAGTAGGTGTTTATGCAGAGACCTTTGTGTGTCTTGGCTAATGCAAATACTCTATGCACATTTGTTAATGTAAAATTCTGCTCTATAGACCATAGTTAGTTTAGAAGCATTACATTACCAAATTGTATAAAATGCTTTCTTAAAGTAAACAAAAATAATAAAATAAAATGCTTTATTTCTGGGACAGATGAGCTAAAGCTACGATAGAAGCACATGAACTATCAAGACAGACAGATAAATATGTGTGTGTGTGCAGACAATATCTGATTTGGACCTTTTACAATCATCTAATTTTGAGGGGCGATAAAAGCTGATTCATAAAGACTTTACGGAGACATATGATATATACCCCAATAAACATCAGTCAACATCCCTGTAATTAAGCAGACAGACTGCTATGTTTCAAAATAACGTTAAAGCTTTGTGGGAGAACTTTCTAGAGTTCTTTTCAAAATTAATATGCAAAATCAATCAAGAGTATCACATATGCTTTTATGCCTATCAATAAACTGTCCCAAATGGGTCATGTTCCTTGTTTAACAAAATAAAATTCAAGTGATTTAATGATTCCTAAAAAATTAGCCTTATCTTCGTAGAAGGACTTACACCTATTAAAGTACAGTTGTCCCCTGAACAATGTAGGCATTAGCGATGCCAACTCCACTCATAGCCTGACAATTAAAAATACATGTATAACTTTTGACTTTCTCCAAAATGTTAACTACTAATAGCCTACTACTGACTGGAAACCTTACTGATAATACAAACAATGCATATTTTGTACGTTACACATATTATATGCTGTATTCTCATAATACCTCATTTTTCTCAAATTTTCAGTAATTCTAGGCTATGTGGTTTGTCATTGAGTTTTTTTTAATTGTCGCCAACTCTCTGAGAAATTTCCCAATATATTTATAAAAAAAAAAAATCTGTAAGTGGACCTATAGAGTTCAAATCCATGTTAAGCGTCAACTGTACATTTAAATGATAGGTTATTACAGTGTTTGGAAATTAGGGTATCTCTTAAAGGGACCAAGGATTACTTTTTAATGTTTTATCTGAAGAATTCTGAGAAGATGCTGGCAGAGGTGGTAACCAAATCCCCAGAGTAACAAAAGAGCAAAAGCAAAACCCTATGGATATTTATAACCAAACTACTCAGCAAGGCATTCCTAGGAAATTCCAAAATACTCAACAGGTTAAGGACAAAACTGACTACTTGATAGCCACAATACCTCCCCACTATCGGCATCTATGCAACAAGAAGCAAAGGAACCTAATGGGGCATTTGCTGGACCTGGATTTGATAAGAACATCAAAGTAGCCCCTAGGCATTTACCGGAAATCATCGTGGGCCAATTGGGTAACAGCAGCTAAACCAGGGATGCCTGGTAGGAGGATGCCAGAGGCCTAGAGTAGGGCTTAAAGGGTTGAGGTTAACTTCTATGTATTTTTCAAATCAATCTCCAGGACTCCATATTGAAGAGAAACTTCCAAAGCAGAACTGGCAGGATAGGGACATGGTAAAGAAAAGATAAAAATGAGGGAGGGGTAACACAGCCAGGGAACCTCAGAAAGCAAGCTGTTCTATTTCTGCATATGTAACTGAAAAGTATTTAGGTCATACAAAAATACTATAACACTGAAAAAAAAAAATCAAACGGTACTGGGAAAACCAGATATCCACGTGCAAAAGAATGAAATCAAACCCTTACTTTACCCTATATACAAAAATTAACTCACAATGGATTGCTGACCTAGATGTAAGAATTAAACTTATAAAACCTTTAGGAGAAAACAGTAACTTCAGGATTTCAGGTTTGGCAATGACTTCTTGGATAGGAAGCAAAAGCACATGCAACACACAAAAAAATAGGTAAACTGGGCTTCATCAAAATTAAAGACTTTTGTGCAGGGGCTCTGGGTGGCTGAGTCAGTTAAACGTCCAACTCTTGATTTCAGCTCAGAACATGATCTTGCGGTTCATGGGTGTCAGCCCTGGCCTGACAGTGTGGAGCCTGCTTGGCTTCTCTCTCTCCAAATAAATAAATAAATAAATAAATAAACTTAAAAACAAAACACTTTTGTGCACCAAGAAAGTGAAAAGACAGCCCACAGAACCAAAGAAAACATATGCAAATCATGTATCCAATAAGAGATTAACATCCAGAATATATAAGGAAATCCTACAACTTAAGAAAAAAATTAAAAAATTGATAAAAAACTAGTTAGACTTTCCAAAGAAAATATATAAATGGCCAATAAACAAATGAAAAGATGCTAAACATCATTAGTCACCAGAGTAATGCAAAATAAATGCAATGAGATACCACTTCACATTCATTAGGATGGTTACTATCAGAAAATCAGAAAAGAGCAAGTGTTGGTGAGGATGTGGAGAACTTGGAACTCTTGTGTGCTGCTAGTAGAAATGTAAGATAGTGCTATTGCTGTGGAAAACAATATAGTAGTTCCTCAAAAAACTAAACATGAAATCACAATATGATACAGTAATTTCACTTCTGGGTATATACTCAAAGGAGTTGAAAGCAAGAACTTAAGCATATTTTTGTAAACCCACATTTATTCACAACCCAGCAGCATTATACACAATAACCAAAAGACAAAAAGGAATCCAATGCTGGTTCATACATACAATGGAATAACACTCAAACTTAAAAAGGAAGGGAATTCTGGGGCGCCTGGGTGGCTTAGTCAGTTAAGCGTCCGACTTTTGCTTAGGTCATGATCTCGCGGTTTGTGGGTTCAAGCCCTGCGTTGGGCTCTGTGCTGACTGCCAGCTCGGAGCCTGGAGCCTGGAGCCTGTTTCAGAGTCTGTGACTCCCTCTCTCTCTGACTCTCCCCTGCTCACACTCTCTCTCTCTCTCTCCTAGAAAGAAATGAAAATAAAAAAAAAAAAAAAAGGAAGGAAATTCTGACACATGCTACAAGGGTGAATGTTGAAGAGAATATGGTAAGTAAAATAAGAAAGATACAAAGAAGGACAAATATTTTATGATTCCACTTCTAAGAGGTCCCAATAACAGTGAAATTCAAAGACAAAATAGAACGGTGTTTGCAAGGGTCTGGAGGAGTGGGAGAATGTGGTATTTGCTCAATGAACAGAATTTCAGTTTGAAAAAATAAAAAAAAGTACTAGAAATAGATGGTGGTAATCTATGCACAACAATGTGAATAATATACTTAATGTCACTTAACTGTACACTTAAAAATGGTTAAAATGATAAGTTTTGTTAACATATATTTTACCACAATAAAAAAAAAATCACAAAGGAAAACAGTAACACACCTCCAAATTAACAGACATTAAAAATGATTCAAAACACAAAACAGAAGTAAAAAAGATACAAATCACTTACTGAAAGATCACATCACTAACCTGAGTACATTAATCCAGAACAACCAACACCAGACACACTGTAGTAAAATTACTGGATTATAAGGGGGAAAAAACCTGGCCATTTAGGCAAAAATAAATTGACAAAAACTATATTGCCACCAAAAGTAGTGCTTTATGACAGGGAAAAAAGGTGCTGTATTTTTAAGATACCTAGGAAAAGAAATGAGGAGCCAAGAATTTCATACAGAGCAAAACTGACCTGGGGTATAAAGGGCACAGATAAATTATTATCAACATGCAAGGATTCAGAGTATATGGTTTCCATTATCTTCAAGAGAACTTCAATCAAAATGACATCAAGACTTAAACAGTAGCACTGGTAGTGAACACAAATAGTTATTTGCAGAACTAAGATTAAGTAAAGATTAAAACGGAGAGTTGTGTAATAGCTCTTAAAGAAAACGCAGCTATAATATGACCTTAAAAAACAAGGGTGAGGATACAGAAATGCTGATGCATAGGAGCACATGTACCCCAATGTTCATAGCAGCACTCTCCACAATAGCTAAAACATGGAAAGAGCCTAAGTGTCCATCAACAGATGAATGGATCAAGAAGATGTGGTTTATCTATACCATGGAATACTACATGGCAATGAGAAAGAATGAGATCTGGCCATGTGTAGCAACATGGATGGACCTTGAGGGTGTTATGCTGAGCGAAATAAGTCAGGCAGAGAAGGACAAATATCGTATGTGTGCACGTATAGGAGGATTAGGAGGAGCTTAACAGAGGACCAAGGGGGAGAAGAAGGGCAGAAATGGTGGGGGAAAGGGAGAGAGGCAAACCATGAGAGACTCTTGAATGCTGACAAAAACTGAGGACTGGTGGATGTGGGGGGGAGGAGGGGTGGGCATGGAGGAGGACACTTGTGGGGATGAGCACTGGGTGTTATGTGGAAACTAATTTGACAATAAACTATTTGTAAAAAAAAAAAAAAACAAACAAGGGTGAGATGGGAGAGTAAAACAAAAATATTTTATTGTTCTCAATAATTACACTGCTGATGACAACAGTACTGATAGTCTGAGACTTATTTGTGTAATATTGGCTTAAATTAATGAGTGAATATGGGATAAAGTCTCTAATCCCACATTCTTAAGAACGAAGATTTTGGTGTGAAAGGTCACAGGAACGTACAAAAGAGAGGTTAATTAAAAAATGCTGCTATTATCTGGAATGAGCAAATTCCTGAGATATTTAAAGTATACATTCAAAATAAATAGATAAAAAATAAGTCTGGTTAATGTATGCTTCATTTATTTAATATGTAAGTAAATAATAAACATTTAACATATCAATGTATATAATGAATACATATGTACTATACACAGTATTTCCTCACTCTGTTCACTGAAGATGCCTACAAACAAGAACACAGCAATAATGTGTATCCCTAATATCCGGCTCCTGGTTTTGAAATACCACTTCCTACTAAAAGAAAGGAGGATTTCTTAAAGAAATGGCTATTCCAGCTCTGGAGAAGGAAATGTACAAGGTGAGCCTGGAACATCTTCTAACAGAGAGTGAGGAAGCTACAAGATTACTGGGGTACAGAATTACCATACAATCTAGCAATGCTACTCCTGCACCTAAGATAATCCAAAACGTATGTCTACCTGAAAACTTATACATAAATGTTCACAGAAGCAAAAGAAGAGCCAAAAAGTGCAAACAACTCAAATATTTATCAACTGATGAAAAGATATATTAAATGTGGTAAAATTGTATAAGAAAAATAATGGAAGTACTGATATGTGCTACAACACAGATAAACCTTAAAACATTATGTGGTAAGAGAAAGAGGCCAGTCACAATGGACCAAATATTGAATTATTCCACTTACAGGAATGGGGTGGGGGTTGGGGTAAGAATGGGAACAGATGGCCCAAAGAATGTAGGGTTTCTTCTTGGGGTAATGAAAAATTTTTAAATTCACACACAACTCTGTGAATACACCTTAAAAAACTGCAACGAAATGTACACTTTCAATGGGTAAAATGTACAGTATACAAATTACATTTCAACAAACGTGGTAAATGGAGAGCGAGAATCACATATTTTCCTTTATGAACATTAACATTGAGTACCGAAGTAGATGAGTCACACCATTTCGTTATAAAAACATTCCAATTAATAAATCAAGAAATGATAGAATTAGAGATTCACAATGAAGGAAAGGGCCAAAGGGATCTAAAGTCAGTTTGATGAAATTTCTAGTTACAATTGGCAATTTGCAGGGAATTAAAGAACAAAGGAGCAAGACAAACTGTAGCATGAGTATATAATCAGCAAAATCCAGACAGTTGGAAATTCTAAGGTCTAACGCCCGAGGTTCTTCAACAGGCCAAATTTAAGTAAAAGGGATGGGGGGAGACTGTATATTGAGAGACTTAAAAAAATCAAATTTTTAATAATGCGCAAGACTAAACGGTGGCATTTAAGAGTGAAGAATTGGGTGGTAAAACTGTACCAAAACCAAAGAAAGTGATTACTACAACAAGGATACTGGTTATTTTGTGGCGGGAGGAAAGGGGTTGACATAAGGATGGGGCATATGGAAACACTGCTAGGACAGGTAGCAAAGTTCTCTTTCTTGGGTAGTGGTTATGAGGTTCTTTGCCTTCCAGCTATACATTTGTTTGGTGGTTTTATGTTTGTGTTTTCTTATAATAAAAAGAAAACACCCACTTCAACTCATAACTCACAGAGTTACGCTACAGCAATAAAGGACACCACATAGATGGAATACAAAAGGATGTGAACAGGACCCAAAGAATAAGACAGAGAAATTTAGAAGTCCAAAGGTGGAGTTATCTTGAAAATGCTTCATGAAGAACTGAAACGTCACTTGTCTTAAAACCTGACAGATCACGGTCACATGAAAAGTGAAGAGACTGCACCATCTAGAAAAAGAAGGATGCACAATGCATAAATGCCAAAAGGACTAAAAGGGGAATCTGGGGCCTAATTCAAAACAGGATTTGATTGGATTTTGTCCAAATGATGTAAGCAAATAAAAATCTGAGAAAATATTTTCACTATTTACTTGTCTACTCCTTTTCTCTTTAGAAAACATTAAAGGAATTTGGGTTCAAACACCAATCATATAACAGCTGCTTTGATTTTGGACAAGTCACTTAGTAACTGTACTTGTTTCTTCAGGAAGATAATACTTAGCATCTGTGCAATTTATAGTTGATAAGTTAATTTAGAACATCTAGTCTAATAATTTACAAATTTACAGTCTAAAAATTTGGAAATCACCTAGTCTAATAATCTCAAATTTACAACCCAGGAAACCTGTGTTTGGTTAACATCTATCACTCTGAACAGAGAGAAGATACAAAATACTTCCATTACCCAGAAAGTTCTACTGGACAGCACTGCAGTTATTTCCCAGTAATATTAATGGATTCTGAGCATAGGCTTATTCTTGGGATTAACTGCTTTATTAAATTAAAAGGCAGTAGGTGGCATCTTAAAATTACTTAGCCAGAAGTAGCCACACCTAACCCCAACTAGGACCAGTTCAATTGTATATGCTCTCATACAGCGGCTGTGTGTTGGATGTAAGAACTGTGAAACCAAAACAAAACAGACCCCTTTTCTTTGAGCTGAAAAAGACATATACATATAGGCTTGCACAAACAAAAAGTATTTCTGAAAGGGCACACAAAAGCTGCTAACAGCAAATGTTTCAGGGCAGTGGCTTATGCAAACTGGAGAGAGGTTTGTCATATTCCCTTCCTATCTTTTTCATTTCCCATATACCCGTATTAGTTCTCAGGAATAAAAGAAAACATTTAAAGTGTTGTCACTGTGGGGAGGATATATACAGAGAAAAATGTATAAGGAGTCATTCAACAGACCAGTGAGCAACAAGATTTGATCCATTTCATTGACAGAAGATGCTACATTATCTACTCTATGTGAAGTACTGGTGACACAACATGACCAAAACCAGGAAAGAAAGGAAAAAAACAAAACCCTGTCCTTACATTGTTTACTTTCTAGTCTGAATGGATGTATTGGGGGTTAGTTTTACATTTAACTGCAACTACCTTACTAAGTTACCAGGTTTGAGAGAAATTTAGGGCTTTCACAGTAAAAATATAAACAAAACCCTTGAAATAACCAATTCCTCCAAAATGTTGGCTTTCCTTCACAAAAGGCAATCATGTATGATGATTTTATGAGTAATTTGAGTATAAAAAAGCATGGTGTAAACTAGATAAAATCTACTTTAAACAGAATCTTGATTAAATTTCTATTGCAAAGACTATAATTAAAAACTATAATGGCAGAATGCTATATTATTGAAGAACAGAGACTGTGGGCACTTCTCTAGATGTATACAAGAATAGTTTTCCTTATTTAAATCTTTACAGGGGATGAAAGGAATGCAGAAAGAACATCTGCAAATTTCCAAATGACATCTACTAAACAAAAGTCAACTAAGATTATAAACATTGTAAGCCAAAAGCGGCAATCAAATTTTAGCTCAAGCAAATATACAAGTTCACTCAGCTGACTAATCTAAGATGTATAAAATGAAATGTAGATATGACATAGATGATGCAATCTTAGAAATCATTACAGTCATTCCTTAAAATCATCAGTCCTAAATACTGTCCTTAACTGTATACTCTTGGGACCTTGACAAAAATACATTAAATAAGAACTATGATACATTTAAATCTGGCATATTGTATACA
This sequence comes from Proteles cristata cristata, assembly GCA_017311185.1. NCBI lineage: Eukaryota > Metazoa > Chordata > Mammalia > Carnivora > Hyaenidae > Proteles > Proteles cristata. Next base: position 1,804,216 of record JAESUZ010002383.1, read on the forward strand.
GTTCCGATTGCTGCAGCTCAAAAGCAGAAGCAATAGAACTAAGGAAAGAGATTTAAATGACCATGTGATTTGGAGAACAGACCTATGAAAATAGAACATGACCACCAAAAATACAGAGAGAACAGTGTGCTCTTCACATCCTTAAGAAAATTCATTAGACTTAGAATGTAAGAAAAAAATGCATCATAAACTAGACTAACCAGATTAATGAACAGAGTTTCTAAGAGAAACAGAGTCAGTATTTATTCTGAGATTGATCCTGGGGAGGATGTTCTCCCACAGTATAGAACTTGGAGATACTCTTGGCACCAGGGCTTTTAAGTTAACCAGATTTGTCTTGAGCTTGATGTTGCAAGGCCATTCTTTAATTACTAATCCCAATTACAAAAACCTTGCTGCATCCAGTGAGCAAAGGGTAGACTTATCTAATTAGGTTACATATAAAAATCACTTAGTGCTGATAGTGATCCAACCCTCCAAGTGAAACTGACAATGAAGCTCAATGATAAAAGATAGTTTCTGGGTCACCCAACACCTGTTGACACTGATTTTATTCTTAAATGCAACAGCACTTAAATTTCAGGGGAGATTTTAATTTTAAATTAGTCACTGTGGGAAGATATAATGAATCCACATAAACATTAAACATATTTTGATATAATTAATGTATATTTATTATAAAACTAGATAAGGTTTGTCACTATCATCTTAAAATTTAAGCTTGTTGGGGTTTAATTTACTGAATGGTGTTCCTTTTGTGGTGAAACTCATGCTTCTTCTAAGTTTACTATGACATTCCATTATAACCCTACAAGAAAAATTTTCCCAATGATGTGGGGGAGTATGAATTTAAAAGTGACTCACATTCAATTTGAGACCACCCCCTTCACCCTAAAAGAATAAGGAAAAAAAAAAAAAGATAAAAGAGTGAGGCTGTGCAATTGATGCAGGTGCACCAATACAAATATTAAAACCACTTTTGATATAATAGCAAAGATAAAAAAGACAACAGTTAGATATGAAGGGTGCAGTGTTACTTTTTAAAATAGAAATTAACATCAGATTTCAATTATTCTGCTAATAACAATTTAAAGTAAAATGCTGAAGTTTACCTTCATACATATATGGCACTAAGTGGGGTAATAAAAATAATACTTTGGCTTTTTAATGAATGATGGCATTTAAGTAAATTAGGACAAGAATGCAAGTGACCCAGACTTCACCATTTAATTTAAAGTTCAAACTGAATTTTGGCTGTAAGCAAGATACCTGTTTTAAAGCACACCAACCAGGCCAAAGAGACAAATTATGAAAGAGGGAGGGTTCAAAAAGAGAAGTACAGTCTTATGTTGAGATCATTATTAGAAGCAGAAAAGTGAGCCTGATTCAGCAAATGAGACCTCTGTAGCCACATAAAGAATTTCCAGAACTATTTTGACTTGTGATTTCTACCAGCATTTTCCAGGGCTATTTAAGGAAAGTCACATTTATATTAGTATTCATTAGTTTACGACTGCCTTTGGAGCCAATTTAAATAAAAATGTAATTCTCTCAATCTAAATGGTTACTGCCAAAAAGGCTTCCTCTCTCTTCCATAACACTATCACTGACCTAAGTCCTGTGCACAAGAAATAACCAGGAAAATGGAAATAGAGTAAGGATCTCGTAGATTTAAAAGAGAAATAGAAGCAAAGGAGTCTGCAGGAGACCAAAATGTATAAACATATATACTGTTCAAGATAAACCTTTATGACAATCTGATAAACAGAATCAGACTTATGATCAGAAGAGATTAAAACAGGAATCAATCTAAGCTATGAAGCTGTTCCTTCCAATTAGAAAAAAATACTTTATGGACCTTTTCAATGACTGTTTTCTTAGCAAAAAGGTCCTAATAACAATCCACATACAGCATAAAGTCTTCCATGGGTTACTTTTTTCTACACACATTCTAAAAACAGCTGTGATAAAAGGAGCAAAAAATACAGGGAGAATTAAGACAAGGTTAAATATTTTTAAACAATACGCAATTTTCTGTTAACAGATGCCAACACAGTGTACACGTTACTCTGAAAAGAACAGACACCAAACTCACACCTTTCAAAACTTAAAAGTTTCAACTAAAGAGCCTTATTCTACTTGTCAAGATTTAAAGCTAACAACTTATATGCTTTAGTACTGGAGAATAAGTTTTACTTCGAAACTAATTATACATATACACACCTCTGCCATTTTATGTTGAAGAAAAATTTGACGTTTAAGTCACCAAAAACTTAGGGAGACAACAAATGCTGTGATAAATAGGAACGCTGACACCGTAAGAAATTACTGTTAGCAAATCAAATACTTCCGCTAAACATTTAACTTTCAAAGGATCATTTCAAAAGTGTATCAGAATTAAATTAAGCCCAATTCACAATATTTGCAACAGGAGTCTAATCAATACAAGTAAGATGTACAACAGAATGACTAGGCCATATTACCCTGTACGTTACGATTTGAAATTATTCAAATGTTAACTATAGAATTTAAATGAATACCGATGTAATAACCCTTAGAATAAATGTTTATCTTTTAGCTCAAAAACCTAGAAAAGCCTAACACAATGCCTAGCAGCGTGTCATCACAAATTAAAAATCCAGAAACATTTTGCATTTCAACAAAAACGTTTATCACGAAGTTCACATTCACTATTACCTTAGAACACTAAACCAAAAGTCAAATCCTCGACCAACTTTTTTCTGCTTATCGATTTGCTTCAAAATTTGGTTATGGTAAAAAAAAAAAGCAATAAAAATAGTACTTACATTTCTGCTGAATTTGGTGAAAGAATGGTGCATATAAAACCTGTGCATATAAACAATCGCAGTGTTTATTGTAAGCTGAGAGCTGGAACGTAACATTTAGGAAACAGCCGAGAAAAACATCTAATTTCCAAAACAATTTTGATGGAAAATTCCCCATCTACGGTGCTTTTCCAATGCTTACAGTTCACTCACAACGAACCCCAAAACTATATAGATAAAATCCCGCAGAGTGGTGGTGATGGTAAGCTCGACGCCAACGATAATAAATGCTGAGCATTTCACTCCAACATTGCTACTAAGCAAGCCCGGGAAGGATTTATCAATGGCTACTACTCCCTAAACTCAGCACCAGACAGTTGAAACGCGCGCGCGCACACTCATACAAAACCACGCCAAGAACATAAAGACCGCCAGTGAGCTCCCAAGGTATGAGGCCCGCCATCAAAGTAGCGAGGAACGCGGGGAGAAGCTGCGGAGAACACTTAACGCCTTTCAGCATCGGTAAACCTTCTACTTCTCGACCCCTTCTGCGACGAGAAGTCGAAATAGCTCCCTCTCTTCTGCGATAATCCTTAATAAGATTCCCCTCTAGCCTCGGCGGCACTCCCATCCCCCGCCGCCACCACGCGCGGCCCCAAACAGATTACACAACGCAGTCTCCCAGCCCGCATTCCCGGACTCGTCTCTTCCCCTCCTTCACTGGCCGGCTTCGGCCTCCCTAGCCCAAGCTCTCCTTCCCTTACGGCGCCGCCGAGACTCAGCGAAGGCCGAGGCGGCGGCGCCATGTTTGCGGGGCACCAGGCCCGGAGAACAGGCGACCGGGCGAACAGTGAGGGGGGACAGGGCGTGAGCGGCGGAGGGCCAAGAATAGGAAAGGATACACATTGAGACGCTGTCCCATGTCCTGGATGAGGTTGGCCGCCTGCTGGCGGTATGAGAGCTCTTTATCCGCCTCCATCCCGCAGCGGCGGCTCGGCGTGTTCTCCAGCTGTTCCCGAGTAAAGAACCAGCGAGAAGAACCTCCACGGCCCGACGCCATGACACTTCCTCCTCCGCCCGCTCCCTCGCCCACCCCCCTCCCCTCCCGGCTCGCGGACTCCCCGCCAAGGCCGCGCGACCCCGCCCCACTCTGCTCGCCGTAGACCACGCACCGCCCCTTTTCACTCTCGACGCTGCCCGTGCGCGTGCGTGGGGCCGCCCTATAGCTTCGCCCTAGTCTTTTGCTTTCTTTTTCTTGCCTCTGGCCTCGCTCTCACGCACGGGACCATAATGCCCCGCGCCGCTTGTCATTTGGAGGCGCCTGAAGGTGGGGGTCTACTCGGAAGGAAAAGGTCGGCGCGATGCACGCTGGGTCTAGGACTGGCTCGCCGAAAGGGCGGGGAGGAGAGGAGCGAAGGCGCTGGCCAGAGGTCGCGTGGAGAGGGAGGCGGGCCGGCGGCTGCGCCGGGATGCCTGGGCGTGGACTTTGAAGTCAGGGCGGGGTCTTGGGCTGCGAGTCTGGCGGCGCTTGAAAGCGAGAAAAGTCGTACCCTACTCCAGGCGCACACCGCAACCTCCATTTTCCTCCAGTTTTTGGTCTGCTTAGGCATTTCTACGAGGTGTCCACGATGGAGCGCCTCTGCTTTCGGGCGACTCTGGGGAGAACGCACCTGGGAAGAGTGCATGAGAAACAGCGCTTCTCGTTTGTGAAGCCTTCCCCCCACCCCCACCCCACGTCGTCCACAGCCACTTAGGCCGTGGGGGTTATTTTTGAGACTTCTGGACAGAGGGTATCCGGTTAGAAACTAGAGGAGCTGAAATTTTAAACTAGATTTCGAGGCGTGTTTTTCGAGCTGATTTTTTTAAATGTTTTATTTATTTCTGAGAGAGAGAGAGAGAGACAGCGTGATCAGAAGGTCAGAGAGAGAGGGAGATACAGAATCTGAAACAGGCTTCAGCCTCTGAGCTGGCTGTCAGCACAGAGCCCGACGCGGGGCTCGAACCCACGAACCGCGAGATCATGACCTAAGCGAAAGTCGGACGCCTAACCGACTGAGCCACTCAGGCGCCCCACGAGCTGAATTTTAAAACCGGATATCGGTAGTGTGTTTTTAAACCACACTCTGATTTTAAAACAGCAAGTTAAGGAGAAACAGTACAAGAGGAACTAGGTAAAATTTTTGTTAAGTGCTTAAGACTAACACCACCCGTATCAACGGATTAATCTCTTCTATCTTTGTAAGAGATTACTGCAACAGAGTTTCATTGCCCAAGTAGATAGGTCTCCGGCTCTGAGCCATGGCCTACTGGCCTGTAAATAAAACTTATCTTTTAAATTTTACCTGTTTGGGGGCACCTGGGTGGCTCATTGGACTCGATTTCAGCTCAGATCATGATCTTGAGGTACTTGAGATGGAGCCTCACCTTGGGCTCTGCTGATAGTGTAGAGCCTGCTTGGGATTTTTTTCACTCCCTCTGCCTCTTCCCCATTCGTGTGTGCTCACTTGCTCTAAAAATAAACAACTTAAACTATTTGGCAAAGACTACAGAGAACAGGCAGACATTTCTGAAAAGAAACTGATAATGCTTTTAAGTGATTTTCTCATTAATACTCCAGGCATTTGTCCTTGTTTGGGGGCTTAGCCTATGCCCAGTGTATTGCTGTATCTTGTCTTTGGCTGTACCTGCCGTATGTTCAATACAGAGCTATTGACTTAGTTGCGATAGGCAGTTTGTAACAGTTGCCTGCATAACTTTGTATCTTAACCTAAGTTGCTTGCTTCACATCTGTCCCTGCTTAGAGAAGTTATGGGATAGGTCGATTTAAAGCAACATTGATAAGTTGCTTACCCCCAACGCTCATTTATGAAAAAAACTCAAAACTAGGACTATAAGAGAACTCGCTAAAGAAAATGTATTAAAACCCTCTTATTAGCATCATAATTAATGGTGGGAAACTAGAAGCTTTCCTGCTAAGGCAAGGATGTCCCCTCTCACCACACCTTTCAACATTGTATTGGTAATCCTAGTTAATACAGTAAGAGAAGTAAATAAAAAGTTAACAGATTGGGAAGGGGGAAAAAAAACTATGTTCCGGGATGACATAATGGTTTACGTAGGAAATTTCAAAGTATTAAAAAATGTGAAACAAGGGATTATTGCAAGATTTTAAGATACAAAGTTACTACACAGGAATCATTTGCTTTCCTATATACCAGTAATGTAGAATTGATATTTGAAATTTAAAGCACAATACCATTTACAAAAATTAGTACTTAGGTATGAATCTAAAATAGGTACAGGATCTATGTGTAGAAAACTCTAAGGCAATCAAAGAAGATCTTAATGGAAGAATATTTTGGGCTTATGGATTGGAAGACACTATCATTTGATGTCAGTTCTTCCCAACTTGATCTATAGATTCAATGCAATTCCAATCAAAATTTTAGCAAGTTATTTTGTAGATGCCAACAAACTGATTCTAAAGAAAGAAAGGCAAAAAAAGACCCCCCAAAACCAGCACTATCCAAAGAAGAAGTTGGACTGACACTACCTGATCTCAAAGCTACAGTAATAAAGATAACATATATTGGCAAAAGAATAGACAGATCAATGAAACAGAATAGAGAACCCAGAAATAGACCCACAAATATGGTCAACTGATCTTTGACAAAGGAGCAAAGGCAAAGTAATTGAGAAAGGATAGTCTTTTCAACAAATTATGTTAGTAAAACTGGATATTCAAGAGGCACCTGGGTGGCTCAGTCAGTTAAGCGTCTGACTTCGGCTCAGGTCATGATGTCATGGTTCATGGGTTCGAGCCCCACATTGGGCTCTGTGCTAACAGCCAGCTCAGAGCCTGGAGCCTGTTTCAGATTCTGTATCTCCCTCTCTGACCCTCCCCTGCTCATGCTGTCTCTCTCTCTCTCAAAAATAAAACATTTAAAAAATTTTTTGAAGAAACCTGGATATTCAAATACAAAAAAAAAAAAAAAAAAAAAGACACAGACCTCACACTGTTCACAAAAATGAATTCTCAGTAGATCATATCCCTAAATGTAAATGCAAAACTATAAAGTTTCTAGAAGATGGCATAGGAGAAGACTAGCAACATTTTTTTTGTTTGGCAGTTGTTTTCACATACAGCACCAAAAGCATGATCCATGAAAGAAAAAATTAAGTTGAACTTCACTAGAATTAAAGACTCTTGCTCTGTAAATGACACTGCCAAGAGAGTTAAAATATGAGAAAATCTGCAAAACACATATTTGATAAAAGACTTGTATCCAAAATATAAAAGAACTCTTAGAATTCAACAATAAAATATCCCAATGAAAAAAATGGAAACATAATTAACAATCTTTAATTAGTTACAGATGTAGAACATGTAGATTCAACAATTCTATACATTTCTCAATGCTCACCATAATAAGTAGTTTTTATGTTACCATATGTTATTACAAGGTTATTCAATATATTTCCTATGCTGTACTCTTCATCTCACTGACTTATTTTATACTGGAAATTTGTACCTATTAATCCCTTTTATTTTTAAAAAAATGTTTTTAATGTGTTTTATTTCTGAGAGAGAGAGACAGCGTGAGCAGGGCAGGGTCAGAGAGAGAGAGAGGGAGACACAGAATCCAAAACAGTCTCCAGGTTCTGAGCTAGCTGTCAGCACAGAGCCTAATACAGGGCTCAAACCCACAAAATGTGAGGTCGTGACCTAAGCTGAAGTCGTACGATTAACTGACTGAGCCACCCAGGTGCCTCTCTTAATCCCTTTTATATATTTCACTCATCCCCCTACCAACCTCCCCTCTGGGAACCACCAGTTTGTTCTCTGTGCTTAAGAGTCTGTTTTGTTTGTTTGTTTTAGATTCCACATATAAATGAAATTGTATGATATTTGTCTTTCTCAGTCTATTTCACTTAGTATAATACCCTTTATGTCCATCTCTGTTGTTGCAAATGGCAAGGTCTCGCTCTTTTTTTATGGCTGAGTATTATATCATCATGTGTGTGCACGCACACACACGACATCTTTATTTATCCATTGATGGGCAGTTTCGTGTCTCACGTTCAGGTCCTTTATCCATTTTGAGTTTGTTTTTGTTCATGGTGTGAGAAAATGGTCTAGTTTCATTCTTCTGCAGGTTGCTGTCCAGTTCTCCCAACACCATCTGTTAAAAAGGCTGTCTTTTTTCCATTGGATATTCTCTCCTGCTTTGTCAAAGATGAGTTGGCTGTATACTTTTGGGTCCACTTTCTGAGTTCTCGATTCTGTTCCATTGGTCTATGTGTCTGTTTTTGTGCCAATACCATACTGTTTTGATGATGACAGCTTTGTAGTGGAGGCTAAAGTCTGGGATGGTGATACCTCCCGTTTTGGTTTTATTTTTCAGGATTACTTTGGCTATTCGGGGTCTTTTGTGGTTCCATGCAAATTTTAGGAGAGTTTATTCTAGTTTTGAGAAGTATGCTGGTGCAATTTTGATTGGAATTGCATTGAATGTGTAGATTGCTTTGGGTAGTAATGACATCTTAACTATATTCTTCCTATCCATGACCATGGAATGTTTTTCCATTTCTTTGTGTCTTCTCAATTTCCTTCATAAGTTTTCTATAGTTTTCATCATACAGATCTCTTGTATCCTTGGTTAGGTTTATTCTGAGGTATTTTATGGTTTTTTTGTGCAGTTGTGAATGGGGATCAGTTTCTTGATTTCTCTTTCTGTTGCTTCATTGTTGGTGTATAAAAATGCAACTGATTTCTGTACGTTGATTTTGTACCCTGCAACTTGGCTGAATTCTTGGATCAGTTCTAGTAGGCTTCTGGTGGAGTCTGTCGGATTTTCTTTTTGTTTTTGTTTTTTTTAAACAGATTTTTTAAGTTATTTCTAGGAGAGAGAGAGAGAGAGAGAGACAGCGTCAGCAGGGGAGGGTCAGAGAGAGAGGGAGTCACAGACTGAAACAGGCTCCAGGCTCTGAGCTGGCAGTCAGCACAGAGCCCGACGCGGGGCTCGAAAACACGAATTGCGAGATCATGACCTAAGCGAAAGTTGGACGCTTAACCGACTAAGCCACCCAGGCGCCCCATCAGGTTTTCTATGTAGAGTATCATGTCATCTGTGAAGAGTGAAAGTTTGCCATATATCTTTTCAAATCAGTGTTTTCATTTTCCACTAGGTAAATACCTAGTAGTAGAATTACTGGATCATGGGGTATTTTTATTTTTAATAGTTTTTTTTTTTTTTAGTTTATTTTGAAAGAGAGACTGAACACCAGAGAGCAGGCTAGAGGCAGAGAGAGAGAGAGAAAGAGAGAGACATGGAGAGAGACTAGAAGCAGTCTCCACACTGTCAGCATGGAGCTCTATGAGGGCCTTGAACTCACAAACCATGAGATCATGACCTGAGCCAAAATCAAGAGTCAGATGCTCAACTGACTGAGCCAACCAGGTACCCCCTATTTTTAACTTTTTGATGGACCTCCATACCATTTTCCATACCATGCACTAGTGTACATACCCACGAGTACTACATAAGGGTACTTTTTTCTCCACATCCTCACCAACACTTGTTATTTCTTTTTTCTTTAGCTAATTAGTTTTTTTTTATTTTTAGAAAGAGAGCACAGCACAAAGAGAGGAGAGGCAGAGAAAGAGAGAGAGAATCCCAAGCAGGCTCTGTGCTAATGGTGTGGAACCTAATGCGGGACTTGATCTTATGAACCATGAGATCAACCTGAGATGAAATCAAGAGTTGGACGCTTAATCAACTGAGCCATCCGGACACCCCTATGTCTTGTGTTTTTAATTTTAGCCATTCTGACAGGTATGAGTTGATGTCTCATGGTTTTGATTTTCATTTTCTTGATGATTAGCGATGTTGAGCATCTTTTCATGTGTCTGTTTGCCATCTGTCTTTTTTGGAAAAATGTCTATTTAGGGCCTTTGCTCATTTTTAATTGGAATTTTATTATTATTATTATTGGTGTAAACTTGTATAACTTCTTTATATATTTGGATATTAACCCCTTATTGGATATATCATTTGCAAATATCTTCATTTTGTTTTGTTGATGGTTTCCTTCACAATGCAAAAGCTTTTTATTTTGATGTGGTCCCAGTAGTTTGTTTATTTTTGCTTTTGTTTCCTCTCCCTGAGGAGACATATCTAGGAAGATGTTGCTAAGATTGATGTCCAGGAGATTAGTGCCTATATTTTCTTCTATGAGTTTTGTCATATCGGTTCTTGAATCCATTTTGAGTTCACACCATTTGTGTATGGTGTGAGAAAGTTGTCCAGTTTCATTCTTTGGCATGCAGCTGTCCAGTTTCTCTAGCACCGTTATTGAAGAGGTTGTCCTTTCCTCATTGCATATTCTTGTTCTTTTGTCATGTATTAGTTGACCATGTAAGCATGTTTATATCTGTGTTCTATTCTGTTCTATTGATCGATGTGTCTATTTTTTATACTGCTTTGATGACTACAACTTTGTAGTATTTCTTGAAATTTGGGATTATGTTACTTCTAGCTTTGTTCTTTCTCAAGACTGCCTTAACTATTTTAAGTGTTTTGTGGTTTTATACAAATTGTAGTATTATTTCTTCTAGTTCTGTGAAAAACGCCATTGGTATTTTTGTTACTGCACCCAAGTTCAGCTGCCCACTGCTTGAAAGGCCATTATTCAAGAGCAAATTTTTTTATAAAAGTTTATTTATTTATTTATTTATTTATTTATTTATTTATTTACTTATTGAGAGAGAGAGAGAGAGAGAGAGTGTGTGTGTGGAACAGGGCAGGAGCAGAGAGAGGGAGAGAGAGGATCAACTGGAGTGCTGTTACATATTGAAGGGGATTGCATTAAATCTGCAGATTGCTTTGGGAAGCATGTACATTTGAACAATGTTGATTCTTTCAGTCTATCAGCATGGAATAGCTTTCCATTTGTTTATGTCAATGTTTTATAGTTTTATAGTTTTCAGAGTACAGGTCTTTTACCTCTTGGTTAAGCTTATTCTTGGTGTGTGTGTGTGTGTGTGTGTGTGTGTGTGTGTGTGTGTGTGTGTGTGTGTGTGTGTTGGTGTAGTTATAAATGGAATTGTCTTAATTTCTCTTTCTGCTTCTTTATTAATTTATAGAAAGGCACCAGATTTCTGTATATTGATTTTGTATTCTGCAACTTCACTGAATTGGTTTATCAGTTCTAAATTTTTTTTTGGTGGAGTCTTTAGGGTTTTCTGTATATAGCATCTGGAAATAGTGAGTTTTACTTCTTCCTTACCGATTTCCATGCCTTTTAATTCTTTTTGCTGTCTGAGCTGTGACTAGGACTTTGAGGACTATATTAAATTAAAAGTAGTGAGAGTGGATATCCTTGTCTTGAGACTGACCTTGGGGAAATTCTTTCAGTTTTTCACCATTGAGTATGATGTTGAGTATGGGTTTTTCATATCTGGCTCTTAATATGTTGAGGTATGTTTCCTCTAAGCCCACTTTGTTGAGAGGAAAACATCCCACTTTTAAACTAGGTAAAAGACCCAAACTCACACCTCATAAAGAAGATATACAGATGGCAAATAAGCATATGAAAGGATTTTCAACATTTTATGTCGTAAGGGTGTTCTTAGGAGTAGTTTAACACTGCAAAAGAGTAGAAGCATGACTGTCCTTGAATTGAATCGCAACATAATACTGTTCAGCTATGAAAAGGAAGAAGGCATCAAAGTGTTGAAAGAAAACAAAACTGGTCGACAAAGAATGCCTGGCAAAGTTCCTTCAGAATTAATTGAAAGATAAAGAGTTTTCCGGACAAAGAACATCTAAAGTTGCTCATCACCCCTAGACTGGCCTTACACGAAATGTTAAAGGGACTTATTTAAGCTGAAATTAAAGGGTACTAATTAGGAACAGGAAAACATGAAAATATAAATCTCACCAGTAAAGGTAAATATATAGAATAATCTAATGTTGCAAAGGTGTTGGGTTAATCACTTATAAAGCTTGTGTGAAGGTTAAAAAAAAAAAAGCATTATTAACTGTAACTACAATAATTTGTTAATGGACACATAAGATAAAAAGATTAAAATTGTGATATGAAAGATGTAAAATGTGAGGGCTATGTTCAATTGTAGAGCTTTAGAATGCATCCAAAGTTAAGTTACCAACTTCAGATAGACTGTTATAAAAAGAAGGCAGCTTAAATGTGGAATGATCACTAACATATTAAGTAGAAAAAGACAAAGCAAGATGCCACTGTTTGGGTAAAATGAACAGAGGAATCTGTACCTGTAAGTACTTGTATAGTCCTAGATGATCTCTGCAAGAATACTCAAAAGAACAGGTAAAAACGTTTCCTTCTGGGATAGGGTGAATTTGACCTATTCGAACTCTTCTATTATATTCACATATTGACTTTTCAAAGAAACTTAAAAATTACATGCCAATACTGAACTCTTGGTTTTCTGGGCTAATGGAAGGGAAAAGAACTATGAATGAGTCCAAGGCAAGAGAGTAATTTTGAAAAATTATATTTGGTTTTTAGAATTTAGCCAGAGGCACATGAAGCACAGATGTTCATCACCCCTCCCAGGACCAAGTTCATTTTCAGCATCTCCAATGGGACCACCATAAATGAAGTAAGTAGAACAAGGCTACTCTGGAATCACCCCGCTCAATCTCCAGAACTAGCTTTACTCACTTTGCTCAGTATTTTAAAATTAAATGTGCTTCTGGTAAAGATAAATGACCTTTTTCTGGAACTTTTCTCCAGAATAGGTTAAGTTCTCATTCAGTTTGAACCCTCTGTTCTTATAGTTTTGCCCCTTTGTCTGTTTCCCATCTTCCAATTCTGAACAGGCCTGTCTATCGTTAGAGACTCAGCCCAACTTCTATGAAGATCTGCCCCAGTTTGAATCCAAATGAATTTTTCTTACTGAAACTTCTGTGACTCCTAAAGTATTGCTTAGTAATTATTCCAGGAACATGTGTCTTGCCTCTTTAATTGAGCTATAAACTCTCTAGAGATTATGGAATATATACAGACATACACATATATCACTTATCTTTTTTGGAATCTAAAGCATTTCCAGCCCAGTTGTGGACTAATGGGAGGTGTTAAAAGTGAATGAAAACAGGTTCTTTGGGCCCCATTCACATATACTTGCTCAAAGTGGAGAACCTACAGGATGAGTCTGGATTGACCTTTCTCCATATAAATCATGAATGAATGGCATTTTGCTTTTTATTTCTGCCATTAAGTTAAAAAGTGCTGGGAAAATCATTTTGATTTGCACATGAAATAATGTATTGCTTTTCAGAATGAAAAATTCTGTGAGTCATTTTTGTTATGAATAATATAGAACATTTGTGGATATCCTATTTCTGGATAAAATAGTTCAAAATAAGATTTTAGTAATGCATGTGTGATACATATTTAAAAACAAAAATAAAATATCTTCTTGAATGTTTGACTTTGTAGTAAATTCAGTCATTCGAATTGGTTTCTCTCAAGACCCAAAAATGCTAGAGCATTTCCAGCTTTGAGTTTATCCTACAAAAGAAAAGAAAAGGTTTTATTTTATTTCATTTCATTTCATTTCACTTCATTTCATTTCATTTCATTTTTTAGCGAGATAGTGTAAGTGGAGGAGAGGGACAGAGAGAGAGAGAGAGAGAGAGAGAGAGAATCTTAAGCAGGCTCCACACTCAGCCAGAAGCCCTATGTGGGGTTCAATCCCATGACCCTGGTGTCATGACCTGAGCTGATGTCAAGAATGGGATGTTTGGGGCACCTGGGTGGCTCAGTCGGTTGGGTGTCTGACTTCAGTTCAGGTCATAATCTCACAGTTTGTGAGTTCAAGCCCCACGTTAGGCTCTGTGCTGACAGCTCAGAGCCTGGAGCCTGCTCCGGATTCTGTGTCTCCCTCTCTGTGCCCTGCTCACACTCTCTGTCTCTCAAGAATAAATACATATTTTAAAAAAAAAAGTGGAATGCTCAGGTTTTATTTTAAAGCATCATTTAATGGTTGTTTAAAAATACTTTTCTGGGGCACCTGGGTGGCTTAGTCGGTTAAGCATCCGACTTTCGCTTAGGTCATGATCTCGCGGTTCGTGGGTTTGAGCCCCGCGTCGGGCTCTGTACTGACTGCCGGCTCAGAGCCTGGAGCCTGTTTCGGTCTGTGACTCCCTCTCTCTCTGACCCTCCCCTGCTCATGCTGTCTCTCTCTCTCTCTCTCCTAGAAATAAATAAAACATAAAAAAAAATTTAAAAATACTTTACTGAGTGTCTTCATCAGGTTTTTAAAAGCTGAATTTTCATTGTGAGAGAAAAATTTTAGCCAGCTGAACAATGAATCTCTTGACCCCTGTTTGAAATCTATTTGAAATCTAAGCCCCACTATTTGAAATCTAAGTTTGAAACTTGGTCATGGGAACAAAGGAGAATTATTAGTGGGGAGAGCCCTCTTAGGAGAAAATGCACTTCTTTGGAGACCTCAAATGGGTTTCAAGGACTATTTAGAGGCAAATACAGTTGACCCTTGAATAACATGAGTTTGAACTGTGTAGGTCTGCTTACATTTGGATTTTTTTCAATAAATATGTTAGAAAATTTTTTGGAGATTTATGACAGTTTGGAAAATCTTGCAAATTGTGTAACCTAGAAGTACTGAAAAGTATTTTTTTTTTAAAGTTAGGTGTTATTCTAACATTGCAATGTAAAATACATGTAATATACAAAATATGTGTTGATTGACTATGTTATTGGTAAGGCTTATGGTCAACAGGCTATTTGTAGTTAAGGTTTTGGGGAGTCAAAGGTTATGCATGGATTTCGATATAGGGTTTGGCACCCCTAACTCACTGTTGTCCAAAAGTCAAGTGCATGGAGAAAAGCTCTGGTTTAGGTGTGTGGGACAAGAAAGCTGGAAACAGTGTCCAGAGTCTTGTAGGCATCTTCCAGTTTCTAGGCATAACTGTTGTCCCTTCACATGGCCCTGAGTAAAAGATATGCTCTTTGGGTGCAAGAGAAGTGACAGATGAAGCACCTCAGAATATGGTACAAGTATGTATATTTATAGATTTCAGATGAAAAAAGGACTCCGAATTTTTTCTTCACTTTCTTCCAAATTATAGACTAGGTCTGCTCCACAAAGGAACTCCTGTGACGTAAGGGGTAACTTTCGTGATATCCTAATTGATATACGTCCAGCTTGCAGAGGGCAGGCAAGAGTAGAAGGAAACATGTGGGCTTGTGTAACATCTGTGGATATTAATGCATTTCAGTGTGTCTTGACCACCTCAGGGTTCTCACAGCCTTGGAAAGCGGGTGATTTAAGCAGGGACCTCTTACTCGGGGTTGTGCCTTGATCTGCACTTGGGCCATCCCCCTCTAAAAAAAGCTTTTAGAGTGACTATTGCTGCATTCAGAAACTATGTGCTTTACCTTTACAAATAGGTTGGTACCATGTGCTGTAATCCAATGGTTAATATTGCCTGTGGTAAATCACCCAGCACCTGAATCTTGTTTTCCTCCTCTGTGTCTACATCTACACCTACATCTGCCTCTACATCTACATGGTGGAATGCAACCGCCTCCCAGTGTTGTTGTGGTCATCAAATAGGTTTATTTCATTAAAAAATTTTTTTGTAAAGTTTTTAACTTTCTTTTAACATTTATTTATTTTTGAGAGACAGAGAGAGACAAAGCATCAGCAGGGGAGGGGCAGAGAGAGAGGGAGACAAAGAATCCGAAGCAGGCTCCAGGCTCTGAGCTGTCAGCACAGAGCCTGATGCAGGGCTGGAACTCACAAACTGTGAGGTCATGACCTGAGCCAAAGTCATACACTTAATTGACTGAGCCACCCAGGCATCCCTCATTTAAATTTTTTTTAAGTGAAATTTACCTTCACATGGCTCAAAATTCAAAAGATGTAAAATGGATGCTTCCTTTCACTACTGTCACCCAGCCAGTACTTTTTCTTCCCAGACGTATTAGTTTCTTGTCTGTTTTCCCAGACGTATTTGTGCATATATAAGCAAATACTTAAATTTAGGTATATGAATTTTTTTCATAAATGGATAGTATATTATACACAAATGGAAGTACACTTTATGTGTTGTTTTGTACCTTGCTTTTAAAATTTAATATATCTTGGAAATTGATTTTTATTTTTTTTATACATTCCATTGTATGGATATATTTTATTTAATTATTCCCCTATAGATTCTTTTCAGTTTTTTATTATAAACAGTGTTACAGTGAGCAACCTTTTAAGGAATGTCATGAATTTGTAACAGTGTGAAATTTTCACGCAAGAGTTTTTAAAAACTTTGACCTTAAAAGTCATAGGCATAGGGGCATAGTCAGTTGGTTAAGTGACTGCCTCTTGATTTTGGCTAAGGTCATGATCTTGCAGTTAGGGGATTGAGCCCCATGTTGGGCTCCATGCTAACAGTGCAGAGCCTGCTTGAAATTCTCTCCACTCTTTCTGCCTCTACCGCTGCTCACATTCTCTCTCTCAAAATAAATAAATATTTAAAAAAAATCATAGCACATGAAATTAAGTAACTAGAGGCATAAAATAATAATAGTTATTATTCCATTAAAGTTTTATAAATTCTTTTTTTAAAAACTTTTTTGGAGAGAGGAAGAGAACACAAGCAGGGGAGAGGCAGAGAGAGAGGGAGACAGAATCCCAAGCAGGCTCTGCACTGTCAATACAGAGCCAGATTTGGGGCTTGAACCCACAAACTGTGAGATCATGACCTGAGCCTAAATCAAGAGTCAGATGCTTAACCGATTATGCCACCCAGATGCCCCTGCATTAAAGGTTTAATTGGGATACTTAGGGTAATTTGATTTCAGTTTAATTTTGGTTAACTTTATAGAAAGTTTTTCATTTTCAATGCTTGTTGCAGAAAGGAAAATTTAAAAAAACCCTTACTATAGGTTCCTACTTTATCTATCTACCTGTCTGTCTATCTACCTATTTATTTTTAAGCTAGCTTAAATGTTTATTCTGAGAGAGAGAGAATGCACGTGCATGAGTGGGGGAGGGGCAGAGAGACAGGGAGAGAGAGAATCCCAAGCAGACTCCAACACTGTGAGTGTAGAGCCCAACATGGGGCTCAACCCCATCAAGCGTGAGATTATGAACTAAGCTAAAATCAAGACTTAGACACTTAGCCGACTGAGCCACATAGGTACCATGCTTCTTACTTTAAATAAGTAAATATTTAACAGTCCAGGGCTTTTAGTGGCTTAAGATGGGTATGTGGCAAAGGGGAAACTTCCTGTATAAAGCAGTCTGAAGTTTTCCAGTTAATATTTGTCCCTATGTCTTCATCTTTGGCCACACCAGTTTTGATTGATGGTGAGGACCTTAGGAAGAACTTGATATGTTGAAGGATATGGGTGGGACTGGAGGGGGATGACAAAGGAGAGGGGATCCGAGGATACAACCTCTCATTATATGCTTACTTCATAACCGTAAGGGGCAAAATGGGCAGTGGCAGCATTATAGCACATTTTAGTATCATTTACCCACCCTACGAGTCAAATGCCAAAAGAAGAAAAATGTTACTTGTTACTTCAAAGTTCTGGTTCTTTGAGTCCTGTTAATCAAGGCTTTAGTCTTAAGATCCAAGTAACTGGAATCATTACAATTTTTGAGATTGGTAGATTTGTTACAGAAATATTAAAGGGAAAACTTAGGCATTTTCTTATTCATCTAACATGTAAACATAAATATGTTATTGTCATATGCTTCTTAACAGTTTGCTTTCCCTGCTTTATGAATTTAGTTGTACTAGGTTGGCTTTCAACTTTTTAAAAGAGTAATTAAAAATTTAAATTCCAGTTAACATAGATTGTTGTACTAATTTCAGGTGCATAATATAGTGATTCAATAGTTTTACTCAGTTCTTATTAAGATATTGTACTCTTAATCCCCTTTACCTGTTTCACGCATCTACCAGCCTACCTCCCTGTGGTAACCATCTGTTTATTCTCTATATTTAAGAGTCTGTTTTTTGGTTTCTTTTTGGTTCGTTTGTTTTGTTTCTTAAATTCCATATATGACTAATATCATATGGTGTTTGTCTTTGACTGACTTATTTCATTTAGCCTTATACTGTAGATCCATCCATGTTATTGCAATTGGCAAGATTTCATTCTTTTTTATGGCTGAGTTATATATATAACTCATGTATATATATATATATATATATATATGTTTTATGTATATTATACACACACACACACACACACACACACACACACACACACACACACAGACCATATCTTCCTTTGCTGTTTAATAGTTTTGCTATTTCCAGTAACAATTCTAGGAATATTAAGTATAAAGTTTTCCTTGTTCTTTGTTGTCAGGTATCAAAGTACATACTTTGAAACTAAAGAATTAGAGCAGGAAAACTCAGGAAGACCATGGAGTAAAAGGCATATACCTTTGTTTCTGCATCAAATTCTTCTATGGACTCTATCAGTTTCCCAGGTTCCAGCTCTCCTAGTGGAAAGGGGTAATCAGTTCCCAAAATGACTTTGTCCTGAAAAAAATTTTTAATAGAGCATCAAAGAACCTCCTCTAAACACAATTATATTAACTTATTACAAGCACTCCTGCGATAAAATAACAGGTTCCTTCCAGTTAATAGAAACAAACTGATCTAAAATGTTAGATTTAATGAGTGCAAAATGTATTCTGACATTTTCTCCAGCAGGTGTCGCTATTGGGTTTCTTAATGTTGCAAATCAACTCCCATCCTCCTTTAAATATAAGAAGCAAGTATTTATTTAATAAAGGGTACTGATATATTTAGATAAAATTAAGGATTCTGTATGTCATAGAATGACATGTTATAATTGATCCCATATATATATATTTTAGAGATTTTATTTTTCAGTAATCTCTACATTCAATGTGGGGCTTGAACTCCCAACCCTGAGACTAAGAGTTGTAGGCTCCATGACTGAGCTAGCCAGGTGCCCCAATCCCATAATTTTTGAAAACATATTAGAGTTGAAAGGGAAAAACTAAAAAACAGCTGGATGAAAAGTAAAGACAAACAAAAACCAATCCCCAAATAATTCCTGTCTGTATAAACTGAACTGTTATCTGTTTTTGTTTTTGTTTTTAATGATGTAGCTTTGAATCTCTATTTGATACTTTGTACAACAAATTACAAAGGCTGCTCCATCTATAAATATATAATGCAGTATGTCAAGCAATGTGTTAGAATCTACATTACCGTGGCCAACAAGCAGAAACGTTCTCTGTCCTCAGAGAATTCATAATTTATTAAGAAAGAGAGATGTGAAATCAATAATGGCAGTCAATTAAAATAAAATAAGAAAAACACATTTTCAACCAGAAGTTTTACTTTTAGAACTGTGTCCCACTAATACACTTGTAATGGAAATATATATAAGGAAATTAATTGCAACATTATTTATAAAAGCAAAAGACTAGCAAACTAAATTATAGGATGTCTAACAAATAAAGAGGAATGAGGAACACTTATGTATGTTGAAATAGAATAAGCACTGAGTTATATTGTAAAATGGAATGATGCTGAAGTTACATTGTAAAGAGAAAAAAGTCTAGGACAATGTGTTTGCGATGCTCATATTTCTGTTTTTAACAAGGAATGTATAGACACACAAATGAATGTCTCTATGTATATGGTCTATTCAGGAATTGTACCCAAGAAACAAATAACATTACTAGTCTCTGGAAAAGAAGATTAGGGTTTGGGGATGGAGGAGATCCCTTCACCCCTTTTTGAGCTGTAAATCACATAATACAAAATATACCTTTTAAAAGTGTGTAATTCAATGGGTTTTAATATATTTATGAATTTGTGTAATCATTCCCATCATCTAACTCCATAACATTTTTATCATACCAAAGTTAATCCCATACCCATTAGCGGGCACTCGCCATTCTCTCTTCCCTTCCTAGGGTAAACTAATTTACCCTCTGTGTGTATGGAATTACCTGTTTTGGACATTTTATGTAAATGGAATCATGTAATATGTTCCCATCTTTCATTTAGTGCACTGTTTTCAAGGTCATCCACGTCATAGCCTAAATCAGTACTTTCCTCTTTAAGTGAAATAATATTCCATTGTATAGATGTACCTTATTTGTTTATCCACTTACCAGATGATGGACATTGGGTTGTTTCTACTTTAAAATTTTTTTTTTAATGTTTTATTTCTGAGAGAGAGAGAGAGAGAGAGAGACAGCTTGAGTGGGGAGGGTCAGAGAGAGAGGGAGATACAGAATCTGAAACAGGCTCCAGGCTCTGAGTTGGCAATCAGCACAGAGCCCAATGCTGGGCTTGAACGCACAAACTGTGAGATCATGACCTGAGCCAAAGTCGGATGCTCAACTGACTGAGCCACCCGGGCGCCCCAAGGGTTGTTTCTACTTTTTGGCTATTGTGATAATGCTGCTCTGAACACTTTTTAAAAAAACGTTTATTTACTTATTTTGAGAGCTAGAGAAAGCATGAGTTGAGGAGGGGCAGAAATGAGGAGAGGAGTGGGTGAGAGAGAATCCCAAGCAGGCTCTGTGCTGTCAGCATAGATCTCATGGCTGTGAGATCATGACCAGAATAGAAATCAAGAGCCAATGCTTAACTACCTAGGTACTGCTCCTCTGAACATTTTTGTACAAGATTTTGTATGAACATGTTTTCACTTCTCCTGGATATACACTTAGCAGTGGAATTGCCAGGTCATTTGGTAAGTCCACACTTAACATTTTTTTTTTTAAATGTTTATTTATTTCCAGGAGAGAGAGAGAGACAGCGTGAGCAGGGGAGGGTCAGAGAGAGAGGGAGTCACAGACTGAAACAGGCTCCAGGCTCTGAGCTGGCAGTCAGCACAGAGCCCGACGCGGGGCTCGAACCCACGAACCGCGAGATCATGACCCAAGCGAAAGTCGGACGCTTAACCGACTAAGCCACCCAGGCGCCCCCACACTTAACATTTTAAGGAGCTACTTTTCACAGTGGTTACAGCGTTCTGCTTCATACCACAAATGTTTGGGGGTTCCAATTTCTCCCAGTCCTCATCAACACTTGTTAGTGTCTGTCTTTTTAATTATATCCATCATAGTGGATATAAAATAATATCTCACTGTGGTTTTAATTTACATTTCTCTAATGAATAATTATCTGGAACATCTTTTTGTGTGTTCATTGGCCATTTTATGTCTTTGGAGAAATATATATTCAGAATCTTTTGTCTATTCAAGCCCATGTATTTTCTTTATATAGTTGAATTGTAAGTCTTTTAAAATATTTTCTGAATATTAGAGGTTTATCAGATATATATTTATAGATATTTTCTTCATTCTCTGGGTTATCTTTTCATTTTACTAGAAATATATATGAAGTACAGAAGTTTTTAATTTTGATGACGTCCAATTTATCTAAGGAACTTTGGTTCCTTATGCTTTTGGTGTCACATTTAAGAAATTATTGCCTAATCCAGGGTCACAAAGATTTTCAACTCTATTTTTTCCTAAGTTGTCCTAATTTTCATTTTTCCACTTAGGTCTTTGATCTTTTGGGGTTAATTTTTATGTGGGGTATAAATAAGCAGTACAACTTAATTTTTTTTTTTGCATGTGTTTATCCAGTTATTTCCCTACTATAAGTTGAAAAGATTGTTCTTTCCTCATTTAATTGCATTGGCACCTCTGCTTAAAATTGGGTGATCTTTATGTCTGGCGTTTGCCACTACTACACAGTTTTGATTACTGTAGCTCTGTAGAAAGTTTTGAAATTAGAAATGTGAGTCCTTCAACTTTCTTCTTTTTACATTGGCTTTGGCTATTCTGGGTCTGTTGCTTTTATATATGAATTTTAGGATCAGCTTGTCAATTTCTGCAATAGGAAAAAAAGGCACCCGAATATTTGATAGGGATTGCATTGACTCGGTAGGTCAATGTGGGGACTATTGCCATTGAATAGTATGGAGTTTTCCAATCAATGAACATGAGATATCTTTTATTTATTTATTTATTTATTTATTTATTTATTTCACGGTAGAACATGGAATATCTTTTAAAAAGTTTTTATTTAAATTCCAGTTAGTCCACATACAGTGTAATATTAGTTTCAGGTGTCTAGTATAGTGATTTAACACTTCCATGCATCACCCACTGCTCATCACAACAAGTTCACTCTTTGATGAACGTGGGATGTGTTTTCATCTTTTTGTAAGTGTTTGTTTATTTTTGAGGGAAAGAGGGAGACAGTGTCAGTGGGGGAGGGACAAAGAGAAAGGGAGACACAGAATCTGAAGCAGGCTCCCGGCTCTGAGTTGTCAGAGCCAATGCAGGGCTCAAACTCACGAGCAATGAGAACATGACCTGAGCCAATGTCAAACACTTAAGTGACTGAGCCACCCAGGCACCCTGGGATGTCTTTTCATTTATGTAGGTCTTTAATTTCCTTTAGCAATGTTTTATAGTCTGGTGTCTAAGTCTTGTACTTCTTTGGTTGAATTTATTCCTAAATATTTCATTCTTATGAATGCTATTATAAATGAAATGAAATTTATAATGTGGATTATTTTGATTGGTTTTTCATTGCTAGTATATAGAAATATAACTAATTTGTATATATTTATTTTGTTACCTACAATCTTGCTGAATCTCTTTATTAGCCCTAATAGCTTATTTGTAGATTCTTTAGGATTTTCTATGTACAAGGTCATGCCATCTGAAATAATTATGCTTCTTCCTTTCCAGTCTGGATCCTTTTAATTTTTTTTTTCTTCCCTAATTGCCATGGCCAGAATCTCCAGTGCATCACTGAATGGAAATGGCGAGAGCAGAACCTTTCATTTTACCATTAAGTGTATCATTGTTAGTTAGTTGTGGATTTTTTCATAGATGCTCTCTATCAGGTTGAGGAACATCTCTTCTTCTAGTTGTTGAGAATTTTTATCATTAAAGGCTGTTGGATCTTGTTTAGTACTTTTCCTGAATCTATTGAGATGATTTTGTAGTTTTGTTCTTTATTCTATTAATATGGCATTTTATATTGATTGATTTTTTTTTTTTTTTTGGCATGTTGAAAAACCTTGTGTTCCTGGGATAAATCCCAGGTCATAGTGTATAATTCTTTTTATATGTTGCTAGATTGAGTTTAAATAAATATCATTGGAGAAATTTGCATGTATATTCAAAGGGTTATTAGCTAGTAGTTTTCTTGTGATTACTTGGTCTGATTTTGTTGTCAGTGTAATGCTGGCTTCACAAGATAAGTTAGGAAATGTTTCCTTAATATGTATTTTTTCAAACAATATGTGATGGAAGTGGTTGTAATTCTTTTTAAAATTTTTGGTAAAATTCACCAGTGAAGTCATCTGGTCCTGGGCTTTTCTTTGTGAGAAATTTTAAAATTACTACTTTAACCTCTTGTTACAGGTGTTTTCACATGTTCTTTTTCTTCTTGAGTCAGTTTCTCTCATCTTTCTAGGAATCTCTCCATTTCATTTAGGTTATCTAATTTGTTAGCATATAATTGCTCATACTTTTTTCATATAATTCTTTCTATTTCTGTAAGAGCTGTAGTAATGGCCTCTCATGTCCAATTTTAAGATTTTTTAAGTCTTTTTTTTTTTTTAAAGTTTATTCATTCATTTTTGAGAGTGAGAACAGAGGAGGGTCAGAGAGAGAGTGGGAGAGAGAGGATCCCATGCAGGCTCCACTCTGCCAGCGCAGAACGTGATGTGGTGCTTGAACTCACAAACTATGAGATCGTGACCTGGTCCAAAATTAAGAGTCAGACGTTCAACTGACTGAGCTGCACAAATGCCCCTCATTACAACCTTTCTATGAAAAGGATCCTCTCATTGTCCCCATTCAACAGATGAGGAAGCACAGATGAAAACTAACTTGCTTAGAGTTGCACAGCTAGTATGTGGTAGAGCCAGGCTTGTATCTCCATCTTCTCCACTCAGCTAAGAAGTGGGACATAAACTGTGTCCAGCTCTGAGCAAAAAGCCTGGTACAGAGTGGATGTTTATTAAATTAAATTGGAGCACTACTATAGTTTTCTAACTGATTCCAGTCTCATCCATTTTAATCAATATCTAACACTGGAGAGAGTGCTGTTTTGAATATAAATATGATCATGCCACATCTTTCAATAATTTCCTTTTGTCCAGAAGGTGCAACCCAAATTTCTTAGCAAGGAACAAAATATCCCCAGTAAATGTGAGAAAAAAAAGTTGTCCTAATCTGAACTGAGACAGAATTTTGTGACCTGACATGGATATCTGTTCTTCCTGGGGAATAATAAGCATTCTTTTTTTTTAAATTGAGGCATAATTGATGTATAACATTATGTTAGTTTCAGCTGTCTTGCATAATGGTTTGATACTTGCATATATTATGAAATGATCACCACAATAAATTTAGTTAACATTTGTCACCAAACATAGATTAGCATTCTTGATAAAGTACTTGAGTAATTTTCTGTTAGACTTTAATGAGTTTAAGAGCTTCTAGGAGATCCCATCCATTGACTATTAGTCTTCAAACTAGTCTTAAGATTTTTAACCAATAATGTAAAGAGGCTAATTGTCCTTAACTAGATAGCTGTCTTCTTTTTTAAAATCCAGTCTAAAAATAACCAACCATCTTTTCCCCTATAAAATATCTCTGTCAGAATTATTTGAATTGGACTTTTCATAAAGTCTTTTATTTTTTAATAAAACTCTGATATATGCTTATAATCAATCTGAAAGTGGCTTTGTGTGTTGATGGAATGAATACTTGAATGTATGAAAGAGGGAGGCTTGCTTGATTGTTACTACACCTGAAATATTAAATATATTTAAGTTTTTAAAAATTTATTTATTTTGAGAGAGAGAGCAAGCACGAGTGTAGTAGGGCCAGAGAAGAGGAGAGAGAGAATCTCAAGCAGTCTCCTCACTGCCAGTGCAGAGCCTGATGTGGGGCTTGAACTCACAAACCATGAGATCCTAACCTAAGCTGAAAGCAAGAGTCAGATGTTGAACCGACTGAGCTACCAGGTGCCCCTTAAACATATTTTAAATATGCTAAATTCAACCTCTTGTAAGAATAAATGCACTTTGAGTTTTACCAGAAAAGAAGAGATTTTCCTGGGTTTTATGAATACATTTACACGAAATGATATGGGAAAGTGTATAAGAAAGTTAGAGGAAGGTCATGATGGACTAACAACTGTATTTCTAGATTCTCGTATTCATTACTGTAAAAAAACAAGCAAATGCACCTGCTGATGGAAGCCCTAAAGACCCAAAGTTATGTCTACTCACATCTGTGCTAACAGCTGATCTCCTTCTGAACTGCCTGCTTTGTATTCACTGGAGCTTCATTTGTCCTTATTTCGGCTCCTGTTGCTAAAGCTGTTTACAATTCTAAAACACAACATAATTTTAAAAAGTCCCGTGCTATATTACATTTGTTAACTACACTAACATGAAATTGAAATTTAGAAATTTATTTTGCTTCCTAGTGAGGAATTCTTCCGTTCTCAGTATTATGGCCTTCTTGGATATAAATACATTTTGGGTGGCTGGGGGAGGGGTTGGGGGGGGAAGAATGTGTCTGTTCCATTTTAATATGGAGAGAGCAAAGGATTTTAAAGCAGAAATAAAGAACACTTTTCTGCAGTTTATCCTTCCTAGTTAGGATATTTCCCTGCTCTCCTAGCTAACTTGATTATGGATGCCTTTTGCCAAACTCCAAACTCATGTTTTGGCAGTATTCAATTATTATTTAGTAACTATTGTTCACAGTTCCTCTCTGTAGGAGGTTAATTATCCATTTATGATAATCTGGTTTGCTAATTTTTCATACCCTTTATCTGTAAAACTTTTATTGATACTTCCTGGTAAACTTTTGACCATTTCTAACTTGTTACAAATTTCATAAGGAAGAATGAAGTAGGCATGAAATAAATGGAAATGAAGTTCTTATTAATGGAATTTCTTGTTCAGAGGAAAAAGAGATAGCAAGGAAGAGGTGGGGAGAAGAAATTCCTCAAGGTATAGTCTTGTATGATGAAGGTCACATACTCCATTGCCTAATAGCAATCTCCAGTTGATAGGTGCTTAATAAATACTTCTTGAGTTAAAAATACTTTTTGAATTGCTATTTTTACCACCTGGTATCTCATAACTACAAATTGATTGTGTTTTAAAAGTATTACGTGGAGAATCCTGATTAAGGAGGCATAGAATATGGACTTAGATGACTGTTGCCCCATTTCCAAGATC
This sequence comes from Proteles cristata cristata, assembly GCA_017311185.1. Lineage (NCBI taxonomy): Eukaryota > Metazoa > Chordata > Mammalia > Carnivora > Hyaenidae > Proteles > Proteles cristata. The sequence continues at coordinate 1,830,318 of JAESUZ010002383.1, forward strand.
AGGGAAACATAAGCTCTTGTGATATCTCAGGTTCCTAAGTAACGCACCAGATTGTGTCTTCCCCAATGCTAGAACTTTCTTCTGTCTTCTTTGATCCAGGATTCTATTCCTGTGGGATTCACCATGCTCGTGAGCCAATTTTTAAGGATATCTGTGCTAGTGTAACATTTGACAACATCTACATTTTACAGGGCTTTTCTAAAGACTTCGTAAACCCAAAGGAATAATACTAATGGTGGGCCTTTTAGTTACCATGGTTGCCGCTTCTGGGATCCTGAAATTATACTGTCTGCATAGACACTGGCTTTCTTTCTTAGGCAGTGGATAATCCTGATTGATGTCTCAGCACCAACACTCTGCCCCAACATACTTTTCCCTCTTGAAAGCTGGCAACACACATTCCCTATGAGGTCAAAGACTTACTGAGAGGATAATATTAATGATTAATATTCCTGCCAGGGAAAAGAAATAAACTGCTCACCTGCTAGGATTGTACTAACTTTTTCATATTTTCAGGGAATGCTGTGAACACTGAAAGATGTGGCTTGCTAAATAAATTCAAACAGAAGAGAGTTCATTTGTCTTCTGGAAAAGGAACAATTAGCTATAATCTCATTAGCCTCTTCCATTAGTAGCATATGCAGTAAATACAACATAACTCTATTATAGTGTAGCTTACTACAAAAATTCTACCTTGCAAAGGAATCAGTTTGTTCCCTGAGACATAATTTCCCAGAGGAGGAACCTGTTTTAATTTAATCAATGCAAAGTAAGATTAGCCTCATATCTGAAAAACCATTATAAAATCTCAATTAAACAGACATTAACTTAACACCTCCTACCTGGAAGGCACTAGAATAGGTGATATAAATTGCTGACATTTGTATAGTCTTTTGGCATAGTATTATGTCAGCTCCTCTCATCAACTCTGCATGGTTATCATTTCCATTTTACATTTGAGGAACCTGAAGGTAAGAGGGATAAGTGACTTAATATGAAATGTCATCTGAGCAGGAGAGGAGAGGAAGAGGGTTGTGGAATAGGAGAATGCTAGGCTTGCCTTATCCCATGAACACAGCTAGATAACTATTAAATCATTCTAAATACCCTGGAAATTGACCTTGAAACTGACAGAACAAACTCCACAATTAAAGGGAGAGAAGAGGCCACACTGAAGAAGCTAAGTGGTTTAGGGGAGAAACAGTTCATGGCTGCTATGGAGGGGAGCTGCTGTCATAGAGATGGGTGAGAGAGAGAGGAGCACACAGGGGAACACACAAGGAGAATGTTACCCCAAAACACTGGAAAATGAGAGGGACTGAATTTTTTTAGTTCTACAACCGTCAAGGCTTAAAGCCTGGAGTTTTATTTATTTATTTTTTATAGGTGTTTTTCTTAATGTCTTTATTTTATTTTGAGAGACAGAGAGAGCGAGCAGGGGAGGGGCAGAGAGAGAGGGGGACACAGAATCTGAAGCAGACTCCAGGCTCTGAGTTGTCAGCACAGAGCCCGACATGGAGCTTGAACCAAAGACTGTGAGATCATGACCTGAGCCGAAGTCAGATGCTTAACCAACTGAGCTACCCGCGTTCCCCAAAGCCTGGAGTTTTAAAGGTCAGGAGGCTTGGCTGGGAAAGAGCCAGGAGAGGACTGCACTGCTCCTGAGGAGAAGTCAGGCAAACAACCCAGGGGCAGACAGCATGGAAACACTGATCTGAAAAGCTCCAGGGACACACAAGAGAAGGTTATTTGCTCTTCTTGGAGTGCATCCATGAGTGGCAGTGTTCACAGAGACACTTCTCCAGGAGCAAAGGAGCAACCCCATGCCACTTTCCTTCCTTTCCCCTCAGCATAAACACAGAGCCAGCTGTAGGAGGCAGCACAGTACATACACTGGCTGCCTAACTTGCTTGCACCAAGCCCTGCACCCACACACTCTGGAAGAACCACCCTTATTAGTCATACTTGTCTCAGTTACAGCCTAATGGCCCTTCCTTCATAAGACCTGCACAGACCATATTACCTGGCCAGAGAGTTTTGCACGGCTTTAGTTCTAGTGGAGGTGGTAACAGATCTCCTTTCACAAGCAGACCAGAGAACACCTAGCTAAAACTCCTCACATTCAGGTCAGGGACTAAACGCTGCTCATAGCTGGCAAGTAGAACCTCTGCAGATGGCTAGCATGAAGGATAGAGCAGCCAGAACAACCAATAGCAGAGTGTATGTAGCACACACCAGAGACACTCCCTGAAGTGCCAGGCTCTGGGCACTATATGACCTCTTTTTCATAAGGCTATTACTTTCCGGAGCAGTAGACCTAACTGGCTTTTCTAAGAGAACACAGAGACTTAGACAAAATGCAAAGACAGAGAAAAATGTATCACAAATGAAAGAACAAGATAAGGCCACAGCCAGAGATCTAAGTGAAACATATATGAGTAACATGCCTGATTGACAATTTGAAATAACGATCATAAGGATACTTACTGGGTTTGAGAAAAGACATTAGTGAGACCCTTACCACAGAGATAAAAGAGTTAAAAAAGAATCAGAGATCAAGAGCAATAAATGAGATTAGAAACACACTTGACACAATGAACAGCAGACTGGAAGAAGCAGAAGAACAAATTATGACCGAGAAGACAAAGTAATGGGAAACAGTGGAGTTGAACAAAAGAAAGAGCCATGCAAGATGAAAATAGACTTAGAGAGCTCAGTGACTCTTTCAAATGTAATAACATACATATTGTAGGAGTCCCATAAGAAGAGAGAGAAAAGGGGACAGAAAAATTTTTGCAGAAATAATAGCTGAAAACTTCCCTATTCTGGGGAAGGAAACAGACCATCAGATCCAGGAAAGAGAGAGAACTCCCATCAAAATCAACAAAACCAGGGGTGTCTGGGTGGCACAGTCAGTTAAGCATCTGACTTCAGCTCAGGTCATGATCTCCCAGTTCATAAGTTTGAGCCCTGCATCAGGCTTCTGCTCCCAGTGCAGAGCTTGCTTCAGATCCTCTGTCTCCATCTCTCTCTGTCCCTCCCCTGCTTGTGCTCTCGCTCTCTCAAAAAATAAACATTAAAAAAAAAAAAAATCAACAGGGGCACCTGGGTGGCTTAGTCGGTTAGGCGTCCGACTTTCGCTTGGGTCATGATCTCGCGGTTCGTGGGTTCGAGCCCCGCGTCGGGCTCTGTGCTGACTGCCGGCTCAGAGCCTGGAGCCTGTTTCAGAGTCTGTGTCTCCCTCTCTCTCTGACCCTCCCCTGCTCATGCTGTCTCTCTCTCTCTCTCCTAGAAATAAATAAAACATTAAAAAAAAAAAAACCAACAAACCAGGCCAATACCAAGACATATAATTAAATTTGCACAATATAGCAACAAAGAAAAAAAACTTAAAGACAAAAGAAGTCATTAACTTACAAGGGAAGACTCATAAATCTAGCTGGAGATTTTTCAACAAACCCGTGGCAAGCCAGAAGGGCTTGATATATTCAAAGTGCTGAATGGGAAAAATCTGCAGCAAGTAATACTCTATCCAGCAAGCTTATAATTCAGAATAGAAGGAGAGATAGTTTCCTAGATGAACAAACACTAAAGGAGTTCATGACCCTAAACCAGCCTTGCAAGAAATATTAAAGGGGATTCTCTGAGTGGTAAGGAGAGACCAAAAGTGATAAAGGCAAGAAACACAAAGCAGAAAAAATGAATATTTCTGTAAAAGTCAAGGAACTCAAATGCACAAAAAGGATATAATATATAATTACATATATCTAAAATATGGGGAGGAGAGGAGAAGATAATGGATTCAGACCTAAGCAACTATCTTCTTCATATAGACTGCTATTTGCAGAAGAGGTTATATACACCCTAATGGTAACTATATATTAAAACCACTAATAATCATGCAAAGAATACAAAGAAATTTGAATATATCGCTAAAGAAAATTAGCACACCATGAAAGAAAGAAGACAAGAAAGGATCAGAGAAAATCTCCAGAAACAACCACAAAATAAATAATAAAATGGCAATAAATAATATCTATCAATAATTACTTTGAATGTAAATGGACTAAATGCATAGGGTGTCAGAATGGATAAAAATCAAGACCCATCTATATTATGCCTTGAGACTCATTTTGGACCTAATGACACCTACAGATTGAGAGTTAGGTGATGGAGAAAAATTTATAATGCAAATCAATGTCAAAAGAAAGCCAGAGTACCAATATTTATATTGGAGAAACTAGACTTCAAAAGAAAAACTGTAACAAGAGACATTATAAAATAATAAAAGGGACAATCCAACAAGAAGATAGAATAATTGTAAATACTTATGCAGCCAAATATGGGACATAATAATAATGGGACCACCAAATATACAAAACAATCACCGAAATAAAGAGTCAGACAACTGACTGAGCCACTCAAGTGACCCAGAATATACATTTTTTTCAAATGCACATGGAACATTCTTCACCATAGATCACATATTAGGTTACAAAACAGGGGTCAACAAATACAAAAAGAATGAAGTCATACCATGCATCTTTTCTAAGTACAATGCTACGAAACTAGAAGTAGACCACAAGAAGAAATCTGGAAAGACCACAAATAGATGGAGGTTAAACATCATGGTACTAAACAATGGTTAGGTCAGCTAGGAAGTCAAATAAGAAATGCTAACATACATGAAGCAAAGAAAATGAAAACACAACATCAAAATCTTTGGGATGCAGGGGTGGCACAGTCAGTTAAGGGTCCAACTTTGGCTCAGGTCATGATCTCATGATTTGTGAGTTTGAGCTCTGCATTGGGCTCTGTGCTGACAGCTCAGAGCCTTGAGCCTGCTTCTGATTCTGTGTCTCCCTCTCTTTCTGACTTTCCCCCACTTGCACTCTTTCTCTCTCTCAAAAATAAATAAACATTAAAATTTTTAAAAAAATCTTTGGGATGCAGCAAAACTGTCCTAAGATGGAAGTATATAGTTATACAAGCCTACCTGAAGAGGCAACAAAAATCTCAAATAAACTACCTAAACTTACACCTAGACGGGCTAGTAAAAGAACAAAAAATGAAGCCTAAGGCCAGCAAAAGGAAGGAAATCATACAGATTAGAGCAGAAACAAATGAAGTAGAAACCTAAAAAAAGCTACAGAACAAGTCAATGAAACCAGGAGCTGGTTCTTTGAAAAAAATCAGTAAAATCAGTAAACTTCTAATTAGACTTATCAAAAAGAGAAGAGAAAGGACCAAATAAATAAAAATCACAAATGTGAAATAACAACCAACACCACAGAAATACAGTTATGAAAGAATATTATGGAAAACTATATGCCAACAAACTAGACAACTTAGAAGAAATGGATAAATTCCTAAAAACATATAACCTACCAAAACTGAAACAGGAAGAAATAGAAAATTTGAGCAGACTGATAACCAGCAGAGAAATGAAATCAATAATCAAGACTCCTAAAAAACAAAAGTCCATGGCTAGATGGCTTCAAAAGTGAATCCTACCAAACATTTAAAGAAGAGTTAATGCCTATTCTTAAACTATTCCAAAAAATAGAAAACAAAGAAAAAGTTCCAAATTCATCTTATAAGGCCAGCATTACGCTGATACCAAACACAAATAAAGATTCCACTAAAAAAGAGAACTATAAGTCAGTATCTCTGATGAACATGGATGCAAAAATTCTCAATAAAATATACAGCAAACCGAATCCAATAATACATTGAAAAAATTATGCACCCCAATTAAGTGGGATTTATTCCTGGTTGCAAGGGTGGTTCAATATTCACAAATCAATCAGTGTGATACATCACATTAATAAGAGGAAGGATAAGAACTATATGATCATTTCAATAGATGCAGAAAAAGCATTCAACAAAGTACAATTCCCATTCATGATAAAACCTCACAGTCAACAAAGTACGTTTAGAGGCAACACACCCCAATACAATAAAAGCCGTATATGAAGAACCCACACTAACATCATCCTCAGTGGGGAAAAACAGAACTCTTCCTCTTTGTCAGAAACAGGACAGGAATGTTCACTCTCACCACTTTTATTCAACATAGTACTGTAAGTCAATGCAATCAAACAACACAAAGAAATAAAAGGGATCCAAATTGGCAAGGAAGATACAAAACTTTCACTATTTGCAGATGACATGATACTCTATATAAAGAATACAAAACTTTACAAAATATTGCTAGAACTGATACATGAATTCAGTAAAGTAGCAGGATATAAAATCAATGTATAGAAATCTGTTGCATTTCTATACACCAATAATGAAGTAGCAGGAAGAGAAATTAAGGAATCAGTCTTCTTTACAATTGCACCAAAAACAATAACATATCTAGGAATAAACCTAATCGAAGAGGTGAAAGACCTGTATTCTGAAAGCTATGAAAAAATGATGAAAGAAATTGAAGATGACACAAAGAAATGTGAAGACATTCAGTGCTCATGGGTTGGAAGAACAAATATTGTTAAAATGTCTATACTACCCAAAACAAAGTACACATTTAATGCAATTCCTATAAAAATACCAATAACATTTTTCACAGAACTAGAATGAACCATCCTAAAGTTTGTATGGGACCACAAAAGACACTAAATAGCCAAATTAACCTCAGAAAAGCAAAGCAAAGCTGGGGGCTTCAGAATATCAGACTTCAAGTTATATTACAAAGCTGTAGTGATCAGAGCAATGTGGTACTGGCACAAAAATAGACACAAGATCACTGGAACAGAATAGAAAACCCAGAAATGAATCCACAATTATATGGTCAGTTAAAAAGCAGGAAAGAATATCCAGTGGGAAAAAGACAATCTGTTCAACAGATGGTGTTAGGAAAACTGGACAGCAACATGCAAAAGAATGAAACTACACCACTTTCTTAAATCATACACAAAAATCAATTAAAAATGGATGAAAGATGTAAATGTGAGACCTGAAACCACCAAAATCCTAGAAGAGAGTACAGGCAGTAACGTCTTTGACATGGGCTATAACACCACTTTTCTAGATATATTCCCAGAGGCAAGGGAAACAGAAGCAAAAATAAACTATTGGGACTGCATCAGAATAAAAATTTTCTGCACAGTGAAGGAAACAATCGACAAAACTCAAAGGCAACCTCCAGAATGAGAGAAGATATTTGCAAATGATCTATTCGTTAAAGGCTTATTATCTGAAATATATAAGGAACTTATAAAACTAAACACCTCAAAAATGAATAATCCAATTAAAAAATAGGCAGAAGATATGAAGAGACATTTTTCCAAAGAAGACATAAAGATGACTAACAGACACAAGAAAGGATGCTCAACATCACTCCTCATCAGGGAAATACAAATCAAGACTACAATAAGATATCACCTCACACCTGTCAGAGATTATTTAATTTAGGTCCTCCACTTAGCACAGTGTTTTAGGAATAGTAGGAACTCAAATAGTGTTGGTATATATATATATTGGTGCCTACTTTCCTACCTCTTAACCTCCAAGACAGCCAGTTTCAGTATTTAACTTTGCATCTTCTGATAATTGCCTTCATTCTTCTGTATTAGCTTATTCTATTCTCAATTTATTAGCTTTAGAGAATATTTACTGACTTCCTTTCATGATCTTTGAGAATTGCTTTGTTACCCCAACTTCTCCCCTCCATTTTCCCAGTAGAATTAGAATTTTCACTTAAACCAGTACATCGTATTTAAACTATTACGACTGTAAATATTGTTCACTGATGAGTCAAGTAATTCACAATGATTACCTACCCTCATATGGGTGTTTTTTTCTTGGAGTAAATTATTTCCTTTTCTTTCATTTGCTTAATTTTCTATTTACATACTGTTTGTTCCTAATACATTAACAGACCTGTTGAATGCCTGGTAATCATTGTTTCAAACTCATAAGCCCATGAAATAATCTATGAGTTCCAGTTTGCTTTCCTGGAGACCTCCCTTTCACAGCATTCTGTCCTTGTGTTCTAATGTGGACAGGTTTCTCTCTTGACTGTCATGCTAGGACTTTCCTTAGCATTTTAGTTTGGGGATTGTGTTTGAGACATTTTGCTAATGTGAATATAACTAGAATGAAGAAGCATTAATATTTTAGAGAGGATACAAATTATTAATATATGCAGCTTCCATGTCCTGGATTCACCAGCCAGCGAGGTCACATAAAATGAGGTCGCATTTGCTTTTGATGCCCAAGCTATAATGGCTCAAGCCTTCACAGTTTGAATGCAAGGTCTGCACACCACTAACTGCAAAGTGCCCTCTGAGTTTTTCTGGAGATCTCTAAAAGAACTATGCTCACGTGTGCTCGCTAGTCCATCTGCTGGTTACCACAAGGCATTTGCCATGTTCTTTTGCTCTGATTCCTCGGCAGTATGTTTCGCCCTGAATGTTGTTTGAAGGTGCGAATAGTATCCCTCATAAAATGGATGTTGTATTTGTCAGGGGCATTTTCTCCTGATGTTACTATTTCTGAGAATACAAGGGGTATTAGATTTGATGGGAGGTCATTAGAATGACTCTTTTCCCAAATCCACTCCACTTCTCCACACCCCCTCCTCTACTGCTCACAGTCCAGAACTCAGTCTGTTCTAGTTTCTCCTTTTTGTAATTTCCTCCCCATCACCCCTCTGTCCAAACCAATGATCATCAACATTCACAATCCATTCAGCACTAATTTTGGCAGGAACAACATAAAAGCTAGAAGGCTCAGAAGCACAGCTCAACTATATAATTTATTACCAAACCAGAATGTTTAACATTTATAGTCTAGTGAGTTTCTTAAGCCACAGAAACAGTGAGCTTTAAAGTAGGATGAAGTCCCCATTCTAGAGACAGAGAACTTGCAACTTTGAAATGATGGACCTCTTTTTCTGCTAGGCAAGATTTTAAATACCTTAGCATCTACTCTCCATCCAAGTGCCATATTGCAAATCTTTAAATATGCCCATATTTTTAAAGAAAAACTTATTTTTTTTTCCTGAGGAGAATTTGGAAACTGTCTATAGATATTTAGAAATAATTTTGAATTGAAATAGTAAATTTTTCAGACTTTTCTCTAATTCAAACTGGACTTTGCCCTAAAAATCATGTAACTTGATGACTTAGCATTTTCTTTTTTTTCTTGAATAGTTTATTGTCAAGTTGGTTTCCATATAACACCCAGTACTCATCCCCACAAGTGCCCTCCTCCATGCCCATCACCCCCTCCTTCCCCTCCCACTCCCATCAGCCCTCAGTTTGTTCTCAGCATTCAAGAGTCTCTTATGGTTTGCCTCCTTCCCTCTCCCCAACTGTTTTTCCCCTTCTTCTCCCCCATGGTCCTCCATTAAGTTTCTCCTAATCCTCCTATAAGTGGAAGCATATGATATCTGTCTTTCTTTGCCTGACTTATTTCACTCAGCATAACACCCTCAAGTTCCATCCATGTTGCTACACATGACCAGATTTCATTCTTTCTCATTGCCATATAGTATTCCATTATATAGATAAACCACATCTTCTTGATCCATTCGTCAGTTGATGGACATTGAGGCTCTTTCCATGTTTTGGCTATTGTTGAGGGTGCTGCTATGAACATTGTGGTACATGTGCCCCTATGCATCAGCACTCCTGTATCCCTTGGGTAATGAATTAGCATTTTCAAAAATACTTAAAAGTGGAAATGCCACCAACAGGGAGATATGCAGATGACAACAAAAGACAGATGTGTTCTTGTGAAGCTTAGAGAAGCTTTTTGGCCAAATAAGAGAAGTGTTTTAAAAATGAAGGTCATGTTATTCCAGAAAGAAATTTCAGGCGGTACACAGACCCTTCACCATCTTCCCCTGCCTCCCTGGAAAGGGTCATTTCCTTCTTCTTTAATGTTCCAATTTTCATTTAGTGGATGAGGACAGTTGGGTTTATAATTTACCAAATCAGTAAGAGGTAGAGCCTAGAATTGACCCAGGTCAATTCGACTTCAAAACTTGTAGCTGTTTCCTGCTTACCATATTGCGACATGTCATTTTGGATGGGTATAGAGATGACCCTAAGGAGCAGGAGCTGATCTAAGGGAACTACCCAGCTTGTGAAAATTATTTGGGATTTCTCTGGCATATATAATGATTCCCTGGTGAAACACACTCTATGTTGAAGGAGGTTCTGGAGAGGATCTTGTGTGCAAGTAAATTTAATTCCAAACATCACTGTCCCTCCCCTTTCTTCTAATGCCTTTTCTTCTATCCTTTTTTAGAGAGAGGCCAAGTAACTAGTTGCTGATCCTATACTCTGCTCCCATAAGCCATCCACATGGCAGACCTGACTTACCTTTCCTATGATATCTGTTAACAGTTTGAGTGCCAGAGGGTCGTGAACCAAGGAGTCTGTGTAAAAAGATCCAAGGTATTTCTTTGGGTTGGTTGGATTGTCCTGGGCACACAGATCTGGGCGCATGTTGAATCCATGGGAAATTCTTCCTACTGTGAAAGGGAAGGCACCACCTGCGAGTAAAACCCATTAGTGAGGGGTTAGTGTCAATTGGAAAGGATATTTTTCAACCGTCATATTGTATGCAAAGAGAAGTTACTGTAGTCTATTATTTACAAAGAATCTATGGGGACCCAAATGCTGGGAGATGACCCAAAACAAATGATATGAACTCATCTATGAATTCATGTTTGAGGAATTTATTCTAAAGAAAGAAGACCAGTGTGTAAAGATATGTGGTCAAGGTTTTCAAATGTAGCATGCTTAAAATAGCAAAATACAGAGACAACCTATCAGCTGGGAAATGTCCAAATAATGATGGCCTATCCATAAAATGTATTGCCCTGTATGCAACCATCAAAAGTGGTGGTTGTGGGGGTATGTGTGTGTGTGTGCCCAAGAGTCACAAACTCCAGTTCCTACAAGGACCAAGCAGGAAATGTAAATGACTGAAATAGGCCAATTTGTAAATAATAGTGAATGGTAGGGGCTATTGCAAACTGGAGAGCCTGTAGTCTGACGAGGGGATTTAAACAAAATAAAAACTATGCCAACGAAACTAACTTGACCAACTACAAAAATGGAATTTAGTCCCCAAACCATCATATATTTTATGACTAGAATGATAGTTGCAAGCGTGTTATGGGTGGCACTATGTCCCTCAAATTAATATGTTGAAGCCCTAACCCCCAATATAACTGTATTTGGACACAGGCCATTTAAGGAGGTAATTAAGGTTAAATGAAGTCATAAGGTTTAATAAGTTTAATCTGATAGGATTAGTGTTCTTGTTAGAAGAGGAAGAGACCCCAGAAATCTTTGTCTCTCTGTGCATGCACAGAGGAAAGGCCATGTGAGGACATGGTGAGAAAGTAGCCTCGTGTCATCCCGGAAGACAGGTCTCACCAGAAACCAAACCTGCTGGCTCTTTGATTTTGGACTTCTAGCCTCCAGGACTGTGAGTAAATAAGGTCCTGTTGTTTAAGCCACCAAGTCAGTGGTATTTTGTTATGGTAGTTCGAGCTGAGTAATACAGATAGGGTCTTACCTCCATGTGCAAAACACACTTTGAGTTTAGGAAATTTCTCAAACACTCCTCCCATGATCATGGAGCAGATGGCCATGGTGGTCTCTGCTGGCATTCCTAAAAGAGGAAACAGTCATAGGACACAGGGCTTGTCATCTCAAGCGAGAAGCTCGGTGATGCTAGTGGTTGGGGAATGGCAGCTTGCTGTGGTTGTGACAAACATGAGGTCCTGCTGCCTCAGCATGGCTTGGTTGTGGACAAGCATTTACTTTGGCAAGCAGACCATCTGAAGCTTCCTGTGTGCCACTTGCAGGGGGAGTTATTTAATGGCCAACACAGTCAAGGAGCCAGAAGACCCAGTTTTTGTCCTGATTCCTCCAGCTTCACTTTCGGATGTGGTAGGGCAAGCAGAGTAAATGAGTCTGGGTTGAACCCTAACCCTTCCAATCTTCTGCTTCCTGGCCTTTCCCCCCCTTTTTTTCTAAGGTTTATTTATTTATTAATTTTGTGGGAGAGGGGCAGAGAGAGAAGGAAAGCTTGCAGAGTCTGATGCAGGGCTTGATTTCACAAACTTGAGATCATCTCCTGAGCTGAGATCAAGAGTGAGATGCTCAACCGACTGAGCCGCCCAGGTGTCCCTACAGAATTTCTTTTTATTTTATTTTATTTTATTTTATTTTATTTTATTTTATTTTATTTTATTTATTTTATTTTATTTTTTGTATTATTTTTATTTATTTATTTATTTTTAATGTAGTTTATTGTCAAGTTGGTTTCCGTATAACACCCAGTGCTGCTTCCTGGCCTTTGACAAATTATTTAACATCCTCCGACTTGTGCTTCTTCACCTATAAAATGGGGACACTGTTGCCCATGTTGCAAGACTATTTGGAACCTTGCAAATGATGATGTCGGGAAAGTTTCCAGCCAGAGCTTCACATGAGAAGTGCACAACAATTATTAGTTGCTTCTCTGTGCTTCAGTTTCTTCATATGTAGAATGGGTTTGTTCTTGCTCCTTAGTGCTCGATAAATATTAACTAAAACTATAATTCCTGCCAAATCTTTGCTGCTTCTTAGAGATGAGATTGAAAATAACTGGATTAAAATGAATTATTTCAAGCACTTTGTGCTCCTAGAAGAAGTAGCTTTTCCGTGCTGACAGCTTTATCTCCACAGTTAGTCTGGTTTACATTTCCAGGCAACTGCTATTCAGACTGTGACTTAAAAAAATCTCTGGGAGATCCACATGCAAATCTGTACCTTCTGGGGAAAACTGACTCTCTGGCCGCCAAATGGGGCTTTACTAGATGCTCATCCTGCTCCAAGCGTCTCATTGCTCTATGGACAGAGACGTCTCTGGCTTCCCGACCTTCTGGGAATTCTGGAAGCACAATGGATTCATGTCCACAAGGGAGGAGTTTGTGGGCAGAGCTTCCTGAAGCTGGGGGATGGAGATGGACAGCATCACTTCCTTTTGGTCCTGTAATTCTGCTTTCCATGAATTACTTGGACCATAATTGCATAATCCATTCTCCATACAGGAGCCAAAGTGGAATATTTTCAGCGTCCGTTGCATCTTGGCCCTTCCCTACTGGCAATTCTTTAATCTGCTAATGACCACTTCTCCATCCACAATAGAATTCTGAAATTAGCCTGTTTGTTTATTTATGGTCTATACATTTGCTTGTCAGCTCTTTCCTCTAACCAGAACACAGGCTTTAGGAGGGCAGAGGTTTTGTCCATGTCAGTATCCATAGTGCCAGGTACAGGGCCCATCATGCTAGAGAGGATCAACATTTATTTGTTGCATAAATGAATGATGAAATGTCTCATTATGTATATGTTCTCTCTGTTTTTCATGTGGGAGGTTGTAATGTAAATAAGTTTGTGGGACTTGTCAAAGTGTTATGTTGCATTAGGATAAGATTTTTTTTGGAGCTGGACAGCATTGGTGCCCCTTAGGTTATCTCTTCTTGCTTATTGTTGCTTGAGAATTTGGTGGGGGATGGGTAGGAAGCTGCCTTACTAGATACATTGGTCTCCAGAAAAAAAAATCACAGAGACATAAAATGTCAGAGCAGAAAGATAATCCAGACCAGCTTCTCCCATTTTAACATGAGAAATGAGCCTAAGAAGGTAAAATGATTTGCCACATGTTATACAGAGACATAGAGACTGGCTGGAACTGAAATTCAGTTTTCTTACTTTCAATATATTTCTTCATTTAATTTTTTGTGGTGATTCCTTTATAATTACTTGTACTAATTGGGCTGAGGGGAGAATGGATAATGGCCTCCCTAAAGAAAATCCAGGGTTGTTCATCTGGGAACCCCACTATTCATTGGGTTTATAGATGAGCTGCACTTTTTACTTGTGGCCACAGTCACACCTGTCTCCATTTCTTGTTATCAGAGATAATAAGAAGAAATTGGATAGGCCAAGTAGAGGTCTCTCCTTTTTCCCTCTCCTTTGCTTCTCATGTAGAACTGTGAATGAATAGTGCAGGAACAAAGAGCAGAAGAGAGGCGCAGATAACAGGAAAATTAAAAGCCTGGGTCATCTACGATCTAGGGCCTCAGATCCTTCGGTGTTCAAAATTGACCTTGTACTTGTAACTCCAGGGTTCTCATTTGTAAGAGCTGATGCTATTATTGGCTCCTTAAAAAAATCTATTAGATAGGCATGGTTACTTATTTTGGGGACCTTTTTGGGAGTCTGTGTAGTGAGGTAGCTTTGAAGTCAGACAGAGTTGGGGCGCCTGGGTGGTTTAGTCGGTTAAGTGTCTGACTTTCGCTTGGGTCATGATCTCATGGTTCGTGGGTTCGAGCCCCGTGTTGGGCTGTGTGCTGACTGCCAGCTCAGAGCCTGGAGCCTGTTTCAGTCTGTGACTCCCTCTCTCTCTGGCCCTCCCCTGCTCACGCTGTCTCTCTCTCTCTCTCTATCCTAGATATAAATAAAAAAAAAACATTAAAAAAAATGAAGTCAGACAGAGTTGTGTAAATTCCATTTTTGCTTATTAACTGTATGACTTGGACAACTTATCTAACCACTCCAAGACTCAGTTTCTCTACCTGTAAAGTGGTTATTATGATGTTAACCTCAAAGAATTTTGTGTGGATCTGAGTAAAATTAAATAAGATAATATATATATATCACTTATCTAAAAGCTCAGCAACTCACAATCCTGTTCATTATTCACACTACTCTTTTTGACATATTAGTGTTCCAGAGATAACTGGAAAAAAAACCCAAAGTCTTAATTCTCTTTTCCAGACTCTGAGCTGACACAGACCTACAAGCCAAGGGAGCCAGTATTTGGCCATTCGTCCGTCCATCTGCATGTCCCAGGGGTGGACAAATAGGGAACAGTTCAGCTTTTCAGCTACCTTTAAAGAAGCAATGAGAGAGAGAGAGAAGGGGAGAGTTATTTGGGTGAACCAGCAAATATAGGGTACTATTTTAGGAAAATTATTTTTCTCTGCGTCTATATTGATCTGAGTAAATAAGCTAAAATATTTTTAATTTTGTTTTTATTTATTTTTATTATTTTTTTAATCTATTTTTTTAAATGTTTTATTTATTTCTAGGAGAGAGAGAGAGACAGTGTGAACAGGGGAGGGTCAGAGAGAGAGGGAGTCACAGACTGAAACAGGCTCCGGGCTCTGAGCTGGCTGTCAGCACAGAGCCCGATGCGGGGCCCGAATCCACGAATGGCGAGATCATGACCTAAGCGAAAGTCGGACGCTTAACCGACTAAGCCACCCAGGCGCCCCTTGTTTTTATTTATTTATTTGTTTTTGAGGGAGCGAGAGATAGAGCACGAGTGGGGAAGGGGCAGAGAGAGAGGGAGAGACAGAATCTAAAGCAGGCTCCAGGCTCTGAGCTGTCAGTACAAAGCCTGACACGCAGCTCAAATCCGTGGACCGTGAGTTCATGACCAGAGCTGAAGTCGGAAACTCAACTGACTAAGCCACCCAGGTGCCCCAATAAGCTAAAATATTTTTGAAGTTGTTTCTTGATCTATATAAAAGAGTCATTGAGAAATTCTGCTCCTGCTTAGAAAATAAAAATGTCGCTTAAAATTAATAAGGGGGTTGGTGGATTTACCTTTGAGGTTGATGAATTTAGTATGTTGTTTGGCAAAAAAGTCACAGGAAGCATCCATCATTCAGCTGTTTTGGCTGAGAGCAAAATGCTTAGGGACTGATCCAACATCTCAAATGCAAGAGAAATTCCCCCTGCTGCTTCCTACTTATCCATTCTTTTAGAAGGACTGTTCATATTGTATCCCTACAGTCAGGACTAGTGTGTTCCCCTGATTTCTCCTCACTTAGAAACCTGAGGATGTGGAAAGTGAAGAAGTGATGCACTGGTGGCCAGGGGCTCCTGACTGGGCTGGAGCAGGCTGGCCTGACCCAAGCCATCAGCCACTCAGAGCCTGACACCAGATGGGAATTTCTGGGGACCTTTGGATACTCACGAAGCCTTAGGAGCCCAGCTGAGTCCCTGAATAGTCTGTTGAGAATGAGTTGACTTTAGAAAGTCAAGCGCTCTCAGTGCCTCAGCTGGGCAGGTACTGAGATGACTGTCATGGGCAAACTTGTTCCAGGGCCTTCTTGGTAGTAGAAATCCTATCTGTATAGAATGATCTTTATGCAACAAAATGTTTAATTTAAAAAAGTCCCCTGAATAGGCATTAAGTATGAGTACTTAACAAGGTTCAAAACAGATTTTCTGTAATGCATCTTTCCCAAATATATTGAGGTGCTGGAGTGATTCATCCTACTTTTACATATTAATATGTGGGTTAAATGGGCTGATGTAATGTGAGTTCTGGACTTCAGCATTTTTAAAATGAAAAGCATGGTGCCTGGGTGGCTGGGTTGGTTAAGTGTCCAACTCTTGATTTCTGCTCAGGTTGTAATCTCACAGTCATGAGACTGAGGTCTGTATCAGGCTCTGTGCTGACAGCGCAGCGCCTGCTTGGGATTCTCCCTCTTTCTCTCTCTCTCTCTCTCTTCCCCTCCTCTGTTCATGCAAGTGTTTTCTCTCTCTCAAAATAAATAAATAAACATGAAATAAATAAAAAAATAAAATGGGGAAGCAATTCTTGGACAATAAGGGATTCTGGAAGTAGCAGATAAAGAGTAGGTTGGAGAAAGCGTTTCTAATTCATCAGGTTCTGGGGGCAGAAGGGAAAGGAGCTAATTAGTTTCTGATAATGGATGTAGTTGGGGTCATCTTCTTGGGATGGGCTGACTTGACAAAATTACAAAATCATGGTATCTCTGTGGGATTTAACTCCTCATTAGGATGTAACTTTATGTGCCTATGACAGTACATTTCTATTCAATTCAAATTAGTAAATATTTTTGATCCCTTCTGTATGTGAGGCATTGTAGAGAACACAAAAAGACACTTAAACTCTCAAAATCATGATAACTCACATTAACCGAGAACTTACCATGTGCCAAAGCTGCTATAAGAATTTTACAATTATTGATTAATTTAATCCTTTATAAGATGAATGTTTTTAAAAATTGAAAAAAAAAAATAAAGGCCACTATCCCACACTGCTATTTTAACTGAGGAAAAATACTTATGTCTGGCTAAGAACTACCAGAGGGATTAAAAAAAATTTTGATGGAAAAGAGAAAAAAAAAAAAGTACTTGGCAGAAATGAAAAAAAAAATTGAAATATAGTTGACATACGATGTTACAGGACTTTCAGGTGTACAATATGGCAATTTGAACAACTTTGTATGTTACACTGTGCTCAAACGAGCTAGCCACCTTCTGTTACAATACAAGTCTATTATAATATCATTGACTATATTTCCTGTGCTGTACCTTTTGCCCTCGTGACTTATTCATTCCATAACTGGAAGCCTGTACCTCCTCCGCCCCTTCACCCAGTTTGCCTATCCCGTACCCTCTTCCTCTCTGTCAGCCACTAGTTTGTTAGCTGTGTTTATTGGGTCTGTTACTGTTTTGGTTTGTTCATTTGTCTTTTAGATTCCACATATAAGTCAAATCGTATGGCATTTGTCTTCCTCTGACTTATTTCACTTAGCATAACACTTTCTGGGATCAGCATTGTTATTTCTGTCATTTTACAGAGAAAGAAACTAAGACAAATAGAGGCTAGGTAACTCACTCAGGTCTTGTGGCTGATAAATGGGAGAGGCAGGTGATCTGCTACTATGTCTGTCTGCCTCATACTTGTAACATGGTCATTTTTGTGCTTGAAAACTGACCTGAGCACGTATGGTTGCGTTCACTCACTAAGAAGGGTGGTCTAGGAGATGAAGGGGATGGTTAAACACTTTGGAACTCCAGGATACCCTTGAAGTGACAAAGTCAACTTGGCTCATGGTGACTCCTCTCATTCGCTTCAGCCATGTTATTGACACTAGCTAGAGACCAGTGAAGCTGCCAAGTCTTGCTAACCAAGCACATGTGCTGCCATCCCTAGGACGTCACAAGTCAACTGGGGCCGGGATGCTCTTCTGAATCCCCTGGGAGACCAGCAGAGCCCAAAACAGCTTACTTAGAATGAATGATGGATTGAGCTAGTCATATGGAAAATATCCATTTGGACGGCAACTGGCAGCTCTTGCTTTTTGAGCTCCTTAGTGATTCATAAACCCAATCCTAGTGAATAATAAAATGACTTGCAGCTGAAGGCTTGCTCACACTGTGTTGAAACACACAAGTGTGAACAAGTAAATAAATCCTCTTTCAAAGCCCATTAAAGTTTATAGAAAACATTCACTGCATCAGCTCAGTCACTGTCGCCAGAAATCTTCAGGGAGTTCAGTATTTAGAAGAACATTAAATCTTTCAGGTTATTTAGGAGGCAATTTAACAGATACCCCACTCCCCAGTTGGTGGGCAGCATTCATAGATAAAAGACATGGAAACATTTTTGCATGTCTCAGAGTTCAATAAATATCAAAGGAATACATAGATGATCAGTGATTACAGTGCCTGATGAGTCCACCTACATCTATTTAATGCATTATTGAAAATTTTCCATTTACAATGAAAAGGATAGAAAACAATATTGTTATAATTCTAAGAGAGAAGAAATAAGAAAGTGCAATTGAATATAGAAGTATGCACCTTGATTTATGATACTAAGAAAAGCAGATTTATTTGCAGAAAGAACAGCAGGGTGAAGAAGACTGGTAGAGAGGACCGTGGGACTGTGGGCACTCTAGGTGGATGCTAAAGAGATGAAAATGGCTCTGAGTTCCTAAAAATATATTTTATAATGCAATATTTCAAAAATAGAAAGTTGTAAGCAATAGTACCATGAACTTCCATATACTCACCAGGGAGTTTGATCAAATGTTAGCATTTTGGTGGCTTTGTTTTGTATTACACATTTTAATTACACATTTTCAAAATATATGGCTTAGAAGTATCTTAATTGCAGACTGGTTAAATAAATGAAAACATATCTGTATGTTGGAATATTATGCAGTTATTTAAAAACCACACATTAACAGATTTTTATTTATATTGGAAATTTTTGGTTAGGATAAAAATCACATGTGTAGTAGAATTCAGATTTCTTCAGAATATAGATATTTACAGAAACATGCAAGCAAAGAATCAAATGAAATATACAATAACAGTGGTAATTTACCTTTGGGTAGTAGGATTATGGGTTATTTTTGTTTTTCTCTTTATGCTTTTCTGTATTTTCCAGAATTTCTTCAAAATCACTTCATAATTTGAAAAAGTATTTTTTTTTCCTAAGGCAAAATAATTTTTTTTTTTTTTGCATGTCACTAACATGGTCTTTTACACCATGGCTGTGATAAGGGTAATATTTCAGCTTCCAAATGAAAGAGTAGGAAGGGAGCATGGGTGATGGAAAGTAAAAGAGATTTCCCTGAACCAACTCTGGGCTAATCAGGGAAGTATTTCTACTTCTCCCGCTTCTAGTGGAATGGCCCATTCCTTTTGGGGGAACTGCCCACATTTTTTGCTATGTGTAGCATGCCAACAGGCATCTTTCTCTCCCTCTGCCAGGGGAGTGGCACACTGATGTTCTGTCCCCCAGCACTGAGCACAGTACCTGGCCTGGCTGCATGGTGGCTGAGCAAGCGTTGCATACTCACTGTGTAGACGGGGAAGAGTTCCTGTGCATTCAGGTCCCACTCGTTGATGTGGGAGCCAATCTGGACCCCGGGAAAACCCAGCTCCTTGACACAGCGCTCCATCTCCTTGATGGCCAGCTCAGGGGCCTGCATGGGCAATGTCCCCAGACCCACAAACCTCTTGGGGTGCTTCGCAACGGTGGCAGCTAGGTCATTGTTTAAAAGCTGGCACAGGTCTAAAGTGTCCTGAGGTTTGGCCTGGTAGAAACAGGTAAGGGAGAACCATATTGTTCAAGACCTACTTCTTTAGTTATTTGCTCTGAGAAACCCCTCCCTTGGGCTGAACTATTTGTCACTCTCCATGGCTTTACCACTCAGCAAGCTGGGGCACAGATTCAGATAGGCACTGGCTGCAAGGGGCCCTGAAGCAGAAAACAGCTAGTATATTGCTGATTAATGAGAAAAAATGAAACTATCATTGGGAGGGATGGACACAATTACTGGGCCTGCTATCATTCTGTAGAAGAGATGGAATGAGGATGGGCCACACTCCCCCACCCACCACAGCTCAGAAAAGGCCTGAAAGGCTGAACACAGAGCACTACAGCTCCTCCAGGCAGAACACCACCAGCAGTACACCTCCTTCTCATGCCTCATCATGGATCCTTTCCTGTCTCTGTCTGTGTTCCTCCCCATCCTTTCCGTTGGTGGTGACACTCAAAAGTTACCTTAGCAAAATGCTAAATGCAGATGGTTGGCTCTCTGTTCCCCTAACTCTCCCTTCTTCATTATCCTCTTTCCTTTTAACTTCCCCCCACTGCCAGGAATTTGTACTCTCCTGAAATTCCAGTTGCACAGTCAAAATGGTATGCAATCTTTTAAGTTTGGGCATATTGAAATCTTAGGGCATTTTTATTTTAAAGAATGAGTCTAATCTCAGGAACAGATAAAGACTAAACACTAATGCTGGACTATGAGCACAGGTATGGGAAGTATTTGGGAGCAGGTGCTATTTCCATTGCTCCTTAAATCACAACACAAATGAATATTTATTTCGTTGAGTAGATACTTAGTGCACCCCCAACTATGTACAAAAATGACCTTCAACAGGCTTGTGATTATGCCTGAAACACAGCATTTGAGACTTAATCACTTGGGGAAAAGCATCCAACTGCAGGAATCCCATTTTGAACTGCATATTTCCCTGGGAGAGGCAACTACGAGGTCATTATTATCTCTCTCACTCCCCAATCATTGTCATCTCAGAATAAACTGGCTTGTCAATTACTCAGCAAGACAGTGCAGGAATGAATCATGAGACAGGCAAGTTCTGATGGGATTAAGATTGAGTCTGCAACTTCCCTGTTCAGTGGAAATGTAATGTGAGTCACATTTTGACACGTGGCCCCTAACTACTGGTCTGGATCATGTAGGTTTAGAGAAAGAACATGACTAGGGAGAAGGCCTGGGAGGTGATGCTGCAGTGTGAGCAGTTTGGGGGGATGGGGGAGGGGCGGGGTCCCTGCTGGTCTCTAAAGAGGAGGAGAGTTGGTGGTGGTGGGGTGATATCAAGACTTGAGGCATTTGTCTACTTCTAGTGAGACTGACTCAGCCTCTCCCCACCAAGGAGATGGTTTCAGGTTTCACACTCACCCAGTAACTAAACATGACAGGAACTGTGGAAAGAGCTTGCACGGTCACCCCTAGACACAGACACAAAGAAAGGCAAAGACCATGAGAAGAATAGTCTAGGCATTCCTCCTGCCTTTCCCCAGGCCCAGCAAGTCTCCATCTCAGTCTCCCCTCCCCTCCTCTTCCTCCCTGTCTCCCTCCTCTCAGGCTTTCTGCCGCAGGCCTCCCTTCTCCCTCAGTCCTAAGTCTAGGGGGACGGATGAAGGCTGGACAAAAAGGACATCATTCGAGAAAAAATTAATTTGCCCCATTTGTCAAGGGCTATTTTTACCCTCCTTCCTGTGAAGTTTTATTTAAGGAAGACATTTCTCCATTAATTCTTTCTGAGCTTTAGATTTTAGGCCATGAGTGACAGAGACTTTCTCAGCCACCTTCCCCTTTAATTCATTTCCTAAGTGAGCCTCCTGGTTGGAGTCCCACTGTCTGAAATGGAATGCCCAGCATGGGTCTCTGGGTTTGGCCCCAGAATCCAGCAACCAGAATGCCTTTAAAATCTCTTGTCGTCAAGCTCCTGGAGCTGAGGTTATTAGGAGAGATGCTGCCAAACTGAGCTGGTTCCTCTTTCTGCCTTACCCACATCCAACCCCTAGCCAGTCCTGTTAGTGCTTCTCCAATTCCTTTCATCGCCCATCTTTCCCATTTCCTGCTACTACCTGGTCCAAGCCACAAGCATATGTGGTCCACTGCAGAAGCTCCAAACTGGTCTCCTACCATCATTCTTGTTCTCCTACAGTTTGTTCTCCACTTGAAAATCAGAGTAAGAGTTAAAACCCAGATCAAGTCACTTCCTTTCCTAAAACTTCCAAGCACTTTTCATCACACTTAGGGTAAAATCTAGATTTGAACACGGTGTAGGAGGCCCCACACAGGCTCTCCCAGGGCTCCCATTGCTCTTGCTCTTTGTTGGCCAACTGCCTGTTCATTGGAGTGCTTTCCTGCCCTGTTGTTCCACCTGCCTGGAATGCTCTTCTTTTGGCTTATCATAGGATGAGCTCCTTTTCACCCTTAGTTCTTAATTGAAATGTAAGCTCCTCAGAGACCTTCCCTAACTCCAGCCACTCTCTAGCCCATTGTTCCATTCCTTTCCTTTTCTATGCAGTCTGTTACTACTGTGTTTAGTGGCTCACTCTGTGGTTTCCTCACTTTGAAGATACAACCCACATGAGCCTGTCTATATCTCTAGCATCCAGAGAGGTGTCTGGCATGTTGAGCAGACCCGATGAATGAAAGAATAAACCATTATGTAGCGAGGACTAGAGCTGACAGTGTTTGATTAGACAACACTGTCAAAACATTGTCACAAGATTAGTATTTACGTTCATTAATTAGTAGAAAATAGATGAGCTCCTTTCAATTGTAACATCTTTACATTTTCCCTGAGTATTTTTGCTTACATTGCTCTATTTCATTTCTGCAGTTTGTAGATTAGATGTAAGGTCACATGGCTTAAAAGTGATGGAATGAGGCTTCTGTCCAATGTTACTCCATCTCTACACCCCAGTGGCATTACATAGCATATATCTCATATTAGCATAGTAAATTGCACAATTTGTGAGTTGGTTGGTTTGGATACATATTCTTCGTTCTCTGGGAACTGAAAGGGGGAAAAAAACAAGTCTAATCCAATTGGAGCTTATACGTTTTAAAAGAGGGATTTTTAACCCTATGACATAGCACGATGTTCCCCAAATTTACCTGTTGATTAAAATGGTGAGGGATGTCGTTATAGAAACAAATGCCTAGGCTCTCCTTTGGACATTCTGATTCAGTGGAATGGGAAATAGTGGAATATTCAGTGGAATAGGGCCTGAAAAAGAATTTCAGCAAGTGCCACAGACGATCCTTATCCTGAAAGAGGATAAAGCTTTTGTGGTGGAATCAGAGAAACAGCTCTAGATACAATCCTAGTTCTGCTATTTACTAGCTGCATGATCCTGAGCAAATTGCTTAACCTCCTTGCACCCCTAAGGTAACAAAGGTACTGTGTGGGATGTTCAGGGAGGATTAAATGTGAGCCGGTATGTGGTCACATCCCTCTGACTTCTCTGGGGCTTTTAGTCTCCATGGACTGCGAGATCATGACCTGAGCCGAAGTCAGACACTTAACCAACCGAGCCACCCAAGTGCCCCTCAAGCTTCACATTTAGAGCAAAACCTTGCTCTTTGCTCTAGGTCTGGGAAGCCTTTTCTGTCTTGCTCCCCTCCAACCCCATATACTTCTAGAATAGGGGAATATACTCTTGTGTTCTGTGGAATGGTCTACAGAAGTCCTTCAGACTTTCTGCAAAGTTCAATTTGAATGTCATTTAAAAAAAATTTTTTTTAACTTTATTTATTTTGAGAGAGGGAGAGAGAGAAAGAGCGAGCATGTGGGGTGGGACAGAGAGAGAGAGAGAGAGAGAGGGAGAGAGAGAGAATTCCAAGCAGGCTCTGCACTGCTAGCTTAGAGCCCAGTGTGGGGTTCGAACTCACAAGCCTGTGACATCATGACCTGAGCCAAAACCAGCAGTTGGATGCTTAACCAACTGAGTCACCCAAGCACCCCTGAATGCCATCTAAATATACTTTTAATTGTTTAAAAACATGTATAAAGCAGTACCTGGTCAAAAGTATTCTAGACCAAATTCTTAAAAAAAATTTTTTTTTTAATGTTTATTTATTCTTGGGAGAGAGAGAGGGAGAGAGAAAGAGAAAGAAAGAACGAGCAGGGGAGGGACAGAATGAGACACAGAATACGAAGCAGGCTATAGACTCTGAGCTGTCAGCACAGAGCCAGATGTGGGGCCCGAACCCATGAGCCATGAGACCGTGACCTGAACCGAAGTTGGACGCTGAACATATTGAGCGACCCAGGCACCCCCACCCTACACCAAATCAAACCAAAATCAAACATGCTGGAGACTACCTCCTCATTTGGGGTTGGCAGGTTACTCATTTTGTGCAGATTTTGGATAAAACTTCTTCTGCTCTCTCTGTATATATTTGAAGTTCTTATAAATTTGTCTTTGATAAAGAAGGTGATAGTTCTAAGCTGCTCTTTTATTTGCGTATATATATTTTTTTGTTTTCTGGTTTAAATCTAGACCACCAATGACAAAATTTAGGCCTGACAATGTTATGGTGGTGAGTTCCCCGTCACAGCCTAGGGACACGGCTCTCACATGTCCAGAAGGCTAAGTGCAGCTTCTTGGAGCATAGTTCCTCAGGTGGCTCAGTCAACCGGGTAGTAATAAGTGAAAGCACAACATGGCCATCATACCTTTCTTAGATAGTCTTTGAAATTCTTTTTTTTAAAGTTTATTTATTTTGAGACAGAGAAAGAGAGTGTGGGAGGGTCAGAAAGAAAGGGAGGGAGGAGAGTGCCAAGCAGGCTCCATGCTGTCAGCATAGAGCCTGACGTGGAGCCTGATCTCACTAACTGTGAGACCATATCCTGAGCCAAAATCAAGAGCTGGATGCTTAACTGACTGAGCCACCCAGGTGACCCTGAAATTCTTTTAAATTTGGGGGACTTGTTTGCTTTTTAAACATGAGATAAGGAAAATCAAGCAGTTCTTAGAAATTGTTAGTGATTCAGCTTTGAAATAAGAATTTCCTAATTCTTCTCTTTTGGAGTTCTGGATTAGTTTCATTGTAAAGTATTCTGAGACTATACAATTAACTTTCTTTTAAACTCTTACCCTTTCCGCCCTTACATATCAGTGAGGATGTTCTGTGTACTGTATACTGAAATAAACTATAGAAAGAAAATGGATCCTGAATCTGACTAAGCAAGCAATTGGCGTCCTTAATCTGTACATTCTAATTTTTACTGTTTTAGTTGACTTTATAGTAAGTAAAGACATTTGAACTTAAACAATTTAAAATAATAAAATAACACTTTTACCTTTTTGATGATATAGCATTCTACTTTAAAACAAGGTATACCTAATTAAAAAAATTTTAAATCCACACTCTAAAAACATTGTAAGTGAAAGGTCCCATACCTACTCCAGCAAAGCTGTAATAGCCTGGCTCATGGAGAAAAGGAAATCAGAAGCTGTTATCACATAAATCACACAAAGTGGTGGTCAATGGGTTTTAGACACAGACATTCCGTTTACATCAGATGCAAACATTGGTAGCATTTCTTGTTTTAAGTACCTGTTTGGTCCATTTCTCTAATACGAACTTCTGGATCCCAGCAGTTCTCTTGGACCACTCTGAAGACCTTCCCATCTTTCAGCATCTTTGCTTCTCCCTAAGACCAAAAACTCACATCAGCAAAGGTGACCTAAGCTTGCTTATTCTTCCTTGTATGCTTTGGAACATGGTTCTCCCCTAATGTTTTTAGGGGTTTTTACTTAATCCTCAAAGAAGTAGAAGTCTGTTCATTTAACAGGCCTCAGCTTTTCATCCTCATGTCTTAATGTTGTCTTTGAATCAAAGAGGTGTTTTCTCTGAGTGTCTGTGGCTGGGCACAGAGAGAACAAGGTCATGGCCATAGCCTTTTGGGGCTGCATACTGAGGATGCCTGGTTACCTTGCTGATCTGAACTACTGGCTACAAGACCTGAGAGGATGGGCCAGTGTCTGGAAAACTCCAGGTGCATAACATTTTAGATTTGGAAAGGGCCTCTAAGATAGACATCTAGTCCAACTGTTTTGTTTTATAGAGAAGCAACAGATGGATAGTGACAGTAAATGATTTATCTAACAGAGCAGGGCTCACTGATATCAACACCTGCAGTAGGAGGCGGGCAATGAAGTGAATCACTTTAGTAGCATGTATGAAATTTGGTGCTGAGCTGCTGGCTTCTACCAGGCATCATGTCTACCTGTGTACACTATGTTTAATACTCAGTGGAGGGGGTCCTCTAAATTGGACTTCCACTTAATGATGCCTAAAAAAAGGGAAAAGTCTGATCCAGGCCTCTAAAATTAGAGTGATCAGGTACAAATTGCCATTCTACCACTTACTCTGTAGCTTTGAGCAAGTTAAAACCATCTGTGAGACTCAGTTTGCTTATCTTTAAAATAGGAATAATAATGGTACTTACCTTAAAGGGATGTTGTAAGCATGGAATGGATAATCCATATAAGGTACTTAGTGGAGTATCTGACACATGTTAAGTGTTAGTTATTTTGAGTATTTGCTATTAATGATGTATGGCTAATTAGAGACTAGGCTATCTCCTGATATTCCCCTGCTTTGAGGTTACACCACCTCTGTGCTGCTTCAGGGCCTCGGGCTTGCCTTTGGGCCCTATATGATATCACCTAGTGGGCATATGGTGATCAAAGGCCTTATGCTCTGCTTGGTGGAGCCCTCTGCCCTCCTTGATCTTGGCTTGATCTTGGTTTTGGCTTGATCTTGGTTTTGGCTTGATCATGAGTTGCATACAAGTTTTGCCACAGCTTCCTTCTCCACTTTTCTATTCCATGGATAAGACCTTCCCTGCCTCCTCCCTGGAGAAAGCCAACTACTTTTTACTGGCAGCTCATTCATATCTGGCATGCATAAGTAAGACCTCACATCCATGTTTTCATTTCTTTTTTTAAAAATTTTAATGTTTACTTATTTTTGAGAGAGAGAGAGAGGGACAGAGTGTGAGCATCGGAGAGACAGAGAGAGAGAGACACACAGAATCTGAAATAGGCTGCAGGCTCTGAGCTAGCTGTCAGCACAGAGCCTGATGTGGGGCTCAAATCCATGAACCATGAGGTCATGACCTAAGCTGAAGTCAGACATTTAACTGACTGAGCCAACCAGGTGCCCCTTTGTTTTCATTTCTGATGGCTGTGGGAAAGGTCATTGAGCAAGTGACTTAACTGAGATAGATGTCTATACCTTGGCAGAGTTGAGTCTCTGGACATCAGAATTGATTTCAGTTCCCACCCCTCGCTGACATTGGCAGCACCTGAACAACCTTCCCAGATTGGGGAATCTCCTCTGAGAATCTTGGTGGAGGCAGGTCCCAGGCTGCCTTTGATAAAGCCCCAAAGCTACGATACTTGCTCTCCGTGCCCCAAGCTTGACCTGTCAATGCTTGGGTTTTAATCAAGAGCAAGTGATGCAGAAAGACAGGATCAGTGAATTTATTCTGCCAGTGGTGCCAGCAGTGGTGACATGCTGTGTCCATTGGCACTGGTACCGTTGGCAGTGTCCAGTGTCCAGCTGGGAGCCAGCAGCCCTCGCCAGGCTAGTCCTGTGGTGTGGCATTGGCTATGGCTTCAATCACCTGCACATCTTATGAGTGTGGTTCCCCAGGCATATGCAATTCTTTTTTTTTTTCTAATAGTTTATTGTCAGTTAGTTTCCACATAACACTCAGTGCTCATCCCCACAAGTGCCCTCCTCCATGCCCATCCCCTCTCCCCCCCCACATCCATCAGTCCTCAGTTTTTGTCATCATTCAAGAGTCTCTCATGGTTTGCTTCTCTCCCTTTCCCCTACCATTTCCCCCCTTCTTCTCCCCCTTGTTACTCCTTCAGGTTCCTCCTAATCCTCCTATACGTGCAAACATATGGTATTTGTCCTTCTCTCAGGTATATGCAATTCTTGAGGGGCTTAAAATACTTGCAACAAGTTTCTTTTCTGCTTAAACTAACCATTGCTGGGTTTTGTTGTTTGCCACAAAGAATCTTGAATGATACTGATTGCACAAATAGAATATAGGAACACATGTCTTTCCATTTGGTGAAGAAGGGAGGGGAGAGGAATGATGGTAAAAGAAAAAAAATCAAGAAATAAACTTTTATTTGGCAAATTAGAGGCTTTTTCTAAAATCCTAAATAGGAAAGCTTAAACACCATAAAGTAACCAGAATAGCAGAGTGCTAGAAGAGCATGCATTCTCACAGACCTGGGTTTAAATCTCATGAAAATACTTACTAGCAGTGGAATTGGCCAAGTTAGGGGATTTCTGGGCCAAAGACTCACTTTTTCTATCTGCAAAATGTTGACAATTATATTTGTCATGCTTATGGCCACCCAGCATCCTTGGAACACTTTTGTGTGTGAAGAAAGTTTATGAGGGTGATTCTAGGCTTCACTTTCCCAGCCTTCCTTGTAGCAAGGGTACTAACATGCATGCAAAAGCTACCTTCTGGCATGGATGCTATCTGAGGTTATCAGTCATGGCAAGAGCAGAAATGGCAGCACTTTGGTCTCCAGTCTCAGCAGAATCAGCATGAGTGTGAACTTCCTGTCTGTGGCCAGAAGAGGCGGCACTTGCATCTTTGTTGGGGCATCCCCCTCCTCCCCCGCCCCCTCCCCCTCGGTATGATTGGACATTGTGCGTGTTAGCACAGCCTCTGGGATCGCCCTTGTGTCCTCCCAGGAGGTCTTTCCACTTAAACAAGCTAGAGTGGGTTCAGTTGTTTGCAGCTGAGAACACTGAGTGAAACAGAAGATTCAATAATAGAATGTTTAAAAAAATTTTTTTGATGTTTATTTATTTATTGTGTGTTGGTTAGGGGCAAAGAGAGAGGGAGACAGAGGATCTGAAGCGGGTTCTGGGCTGACAGCAGAGAGCCCAGTGCAGGCCTTGAACTTATGAACTGTGAGATCACGACCTGAGCCTTAACCAACTGAGCCACCCAAGTGTCCCAATAATAGAATGTTTGTAAAGAACTTAGCACCAGGTCAGAACATATGCTCAATTATTTTGGATGAAATTTTACTGTATATTATCAATGGCAGGGGAAGAAACTGGGTTTCTCTGGGAGATGCATGAGTAAGTTTTGGTTACAGACAAAGCAGAGCACATTAAAGCAGAAATGAGTCATTTAGTTCAACACTTGTGTCTTATAGATGCAGGGACTTATCATACACTGAGTTGGTTTAGAGTGGGGATAAGACCCAAGCTTATGGAACCATTTTCCACACCACCACACTGACATTGGTAATTTGTGTCTATCTAGTAGGCAAAGGTTAGTTACTGTCATTTCCTAAACATTCGATCTTTTGAGGGGATTGTACTCATTGCATGGCAGGAGAATCAGACTTTCTAAACTTCTCCTCCACTTTCTTCCTATTGGATCCATGGTAGGGCTAATGAATGACAGCATCTGTCAATAGAACTCTTTCCGACTGTAAAGTACCACAGAGAAGCAGTGGTGTGTCATAGTAGGCTCCTAATTCTCATTGTTTCTTCAGCCAGAATTTTGGGACCTGACAGCCCTTGTAAAGAATCAATTCCTGATCCCTCTCACTTTACATTTGGGGACCTAGTATCCTTTCAGGGCTTCAAATGTGCCTCAGAAGGCAGCACTTGGTGCTGGGGGTGGGACAGAGGAGTCTCTTGGGTTATGTTTTTAACATTAACATCAGTATCAACCAAGATCTTAAACTAAACTAATAACCAAGTCAGCTGCTCTAATTTATTCATTTCCTCCCTTCCTCCCCCCCCCACAAAAATTTCATTTTTCTAAACTGTCTAAACCGCCACCAGGAAAAACCATTTCAAATATACCTCTAATATTTTTAAAGCTAGAGCACAATGTCATAATAGAAATCATGGTATTGCAGGAGTCAGGAGACCAGGATCCTATGTGTAAACACTTAACCTCCCAGAACCTCAGACTCTAACTATAAAATAAGGGTTTAGAGTAAGTGATGTCTAAGGTCTCTTCCCAGGATGGTGTGATGTGCTGCTCACATCCTCCTGCAGGAATAAAAGACCTTTTCTCCCAGCTTCTGGGAGTGTTGCCAACAGCTCTGGGCTATCAGCCCCTATGGGGAGATAGGAAGATTGCCTCAGCTGAAAAGAGTCACCTCCCTCCCTCCAGGTCCTCCTTCATTTCCAGAGCAGCCCACTTCCAATGACTGATTGACACAGAGGTATAAAGGCCCTTCTCTTTTGTCCTCCTGCACCCCCAACTTGGGACAATTCTGAAGGTTAGCTTCAGAGCTCGTTGTAGCGTTGGCTGAGGCTCCACTGAAACATCACAGCTCAACATTGCCTTCTGTTCTATCCTGCTTCATCCTCTTCACCCCCACCCCCACCCCACCACTGGTGTCCATTGTCCGACATTTCCTGATAAACCTCCTGCATGCTAATTTCTGCCTCAGAGTCTGATTTCCAGGGACCCTAATCTGTGACACTTCTGGTTTTCACATTCTAATTCTTTTTTTTAATTAAAAAAAATTTTTTTTTTAATTTTTGGGAGAGAGAGTGAGTGAGGAAGGGGCAGAGAGAGACCAGGCTGTCAGCACAGAGCCCAATGTGGGGCTCAAACTCAAGAACCTCGAGATCATGACCTGAGCCAAAGTCGGATGCTTAACTGATAGAGCCACCTAGGTGCTCTTCACATCCTAATTCTAATACTATCCACAAATAAGTTCAAATATGGCTGGTATTTCCAATGACTGGTATTGCATGTATCATTAAAAGTGTGTTTTCTTTTTTTTTTTAAGTTTATTTTTTTTAATCTTGAGACAGAGGAAGAGAGCACAAGCTAGGGAGGGGCAGAGAGAAGGACACACTCAGAGAATCTGAAGCAGGCTGAGCTGTCAGCACAGAACCCAACACAGGGCTTCAACATATGACCTGTGAGATCATGACAAGAGCTAAAGTTGGATGCTCAACTGACTGAGCCATTCAGACTCCCCTAGAAATGTGCTTTCAGACTCAGTGTTTCACCACCAGATTTCCATTCTTCTCCCCTTAACCCCAATGCCATCAGGCTATCCCTCTGCACCACACAAGCTTCTGAGCTGGTCGGGTTTGATTAATGGCTTTAATCAGTTTTGGCCATGATCCTACATTAAGAAATGTATTTTCCATTGTGACCTATTACACCCAAATATATCTATTTATATAGATACAAACTGAGACAAAAGTTTCATGAAACAATATTTACTCTTACAATGAATGCATTCTGCTATTCTCTTTTGTAGTCTATTTTATTTTTTAAGCTTCTCTAACCCACTGCATTGATATCATGTCTCACTATTGTGTTGCAGCCCATATTTTCAAACACTGACTAGATGATCACTAGTCCTATGGTTGTACAATTCTTTGATTTCATGAAAATTTCCCTTTGTCTTGGGCTTTCTACCTCTCCTAAAGTCCCTTACTATTTTTGTTTCTTTTGCTCAGTTAGCACAAAATTATTGCTGTCTGTGTGTTCTTTATCCACTTGAGTGGCTTCCTGGCTCCCCAGTGATGAAATGAGAGATAATAGAAAAAATATATATTGGTCTCTGCCCCTAGTTCCTGGCACAAAGCTCCTAAAACTTTTGTAATGTCTTAAGTGATAAGAACCCTAGGAGCATCTCTTACTTTAGTATTTGGTCTTTGGACCCATGACATACGCTGCTAAAACCCTTGTAAATTCCTAAGTGGTAGAGCACTAGGAGCATCTTTTGTTCTATTGACGTGACTCTGGGTAGACTTCTGGATGGCTTCTGGATGGGGGCTAGTCATCAGAAAGACCAAGCCATGATGAGAAGCTTAGAATTTCCAGTCCTCCCACCACTTCTAGAAATGGAGTTAATAATTGAACATGCCTACATGAGAAAGCCTCCATAAAATCCCAATAGCATGGGGTTCTGAGAGCTTCCAGGATGGAGAACACATCCACAAAGGGAGGATGAATGTATCTCAACTCTATGGGGATGGAAGGTCCTGTGCTTGGGACACAGGTGAAAAACTGGGTAGGTCTTTCTTTCTTTCTTTCTTTCTTTCTTTCTTTCTTTCTTTCTTTCTTTCTTTCTTTCTCTTTCATGTTTATTTATTTTTGAGATAGAGCATGAGCAGGGGAGGGGCAGAGAGAGAGGGGGACAGGACCCAAAGCAGGTTCTGTGCTGACAGCAGAGCCCAATGTTGGGTTCAAACTCAAGAACTTCAAGGTCATGACCTGAGCCAAAGTCAGACCCTCAACTGACTTAGCCACCCAGGTGCTCCAGGTTTTTCTTTGTAGGGGAAATAATTTTGAGAGCAGGAACCTGAGGAGACCATGTAGAATAGAATGTGTGAAAATGCTAAACAGATAGAAATCATGTGTATGTGTGTATGGAGGCATACACATGCATATGTTTATGTGCACACGCACACATAGGTCTGTATTTGTATTCCCAAGGGCCTGAAGAGCACTCAGTGGATGTTTCTCGATGCTTCTCACCCATGGATTTGTAAAGGACCCTATGTCTATCCTCTGAAATGCCCACAGGTGTTCTCCCCCTACCCACAGCTCTTAAAGGAGACCATACAAAATAGCTTGCTACCTATACTTTTATAAATACTCAACCAAATGACAAATTGTGTGTTTTAGTTCTGAGCAAAGCTTAATTCATTCTAAGAACAATGAAAAACCAAAGGCTAAGAAGAGAAATACATGGGGAAGAACAGAGAAATGCTTTGGAAAGATTTTTCAGAGGGTAAGAGTCTCTGAGGTAAATCAGTCATGGAGGCTACAAAATATTTGTTCAAAGAAATGTAGTAGAACAAAGAGAAATTTCTACCCCCAAATTCTGGATTTTCTCATTGCTTAGCCTAACTTCCATATTTATATACATTTGCATGCTGTTTTTCCAGTGACTGTAATCCCTGACCACTATAATTATGATAAATACGGATCCAGTTCTGTTGTGTTTTGACTTGTTTTTGAGAGAGAGGGAAGAGTGTCCCTGTTTTGTTCTATTTAATTGTATCCAGTTTTGCCAGGAATATGTAGGTAGTAGATATGAAATGTTTTCATTCCTGTTCTCTTTAGGAGATTTACTGTTTATGCAATCTCTTGACACGAAAACAAAATGAAATGAAAGTCATTCAAATGCAGCACCAAGGTTGCAAACTGGACTTCAATATCCATCACAGACTGTCCAGTCCTGCACTTGGGGCTTCCCAGTAGCCTTGTGATCAGCTCCACTCAGACTCTTCTCTTCCTTAGGGAGATTTAAGGTTAGCTGAGATCATCAGCTCCTAGACTAGGACTAGCACTTTTAATGGGAGAAGTGTAGCACAGTGTCTAAACCAGCACTTAGTGGGCATTCTTTAATGAGGTGAAAACGAGTTGCTCCAGAGATTCTGGTGTTCAAAACTCTTTGTTCTCCACTACCTTCAGGATCAAGTACAAAGACCTAAACCTGTCCTTCAAGGCCCCGTCTGATGAGGCTTCTGCCCACCTCTCTAGCTTCTTCACACCACCTTGGCTCCCTAAACTCTACTGGTCTCTGTTCACTTTCCACAGAGCAGTCAAGATTGTCTTTTTAAGCCATTAAGACCCTCAGAGAAGTTGTGTTGTGTTGAGAATAAATCTGGACTCTGTAGCATATCCCCAGCCTCCCTCCATGATCTGGCCCCTGCCTACCTCACCAGTCTCATCGTCTATCGTCTCCTTCTTTCACTACATTTCAGCCACATTCCCTTCCTTTCTGTTCCTCGAACAAAACTCTTTCTCACTTAGTGGGCTTTGCAACTGCTGTTCCTCATCCAGGGACACTTGCCCAGCCTTTTCCTTCCCGTCATCTAAGTCTTAGCTGGCTCCCTGAGCAGCCAGCCTAGTGAATCTTCCTCACTCACTCCCAACCACAACACTGTTTTTCATTCCATTCTCTCTAGTGATCACATGTTGACCCCTAGAATTTGAGCACCATGAGGGCAGCAAGTATCTCAGACTGGCTCACCATCATATTTCTGGTGTCTAGACTGGTGGGCCTACCACAGAATAGGTGTTGATATAAATCACTGAGTAAGCAAATGAATGTCTGAGCCAGTGGTTCTCAAACTTGAGTAATCATCAGAATCAACCAAGTCCTGTCAAAACACAGATTGCTGTCCTGATCCTCAGAGTCCCTGAGTTGGTAGATCTGGGCTGAGACTCCCAAATCTGCATTTCTCCCAAGTTACCCCTGCGCATGGTAACTGTGCCTCCCCAGACCACAAGTCCTCCAGGGCCTGTCCCCCAGGGCCTGTCTGTGTCCAATGGGAAGCTCAAGAATGTTCCCTCTGAACTCCTCCACAGCAGAAGATGCCTCTGAAAGTGAAGTCAGACCTGGCCTCTGTGCAGTGCTAGACTTCAGCTCACTCTTAGGCCTCGTTATTTGCAGAATTCTTTGCCCCAGCCCTTCCTCCTCTTGCTTTTCCTCTTATCAAACTCAACTCTTAATAGTGATGGCTTTTTCTCCTCCTTGTCTCCAGTGTTTAATTTCTCCAGCTTGTGCTCAAACCTAAACTATGCTGTTTATTTGGTTGGCTTTAATATACTGTAATAACCTGTGGAAGGAGCCCAGGTCACTTCCTTGAGGCAGAGCAATAAATGCTAAAATTGATTCTAGGGCAGGAAAAAAAGAAAAAAAAGATTTCTTAATGGCTTCTCAAGTTGCAATTTTAACTTCCTAAATGCTGCTTTTTGAAGTCACCCTCATTTTTCCTAGTAATTTTGAGGAACTCAGTGCTGCTCCCTTGCCTACTACAAAGTCAACAAGAGGACCTGAGTTGAGCTCCATGGAGGCCTTCCTGCAAGAACATCTCAGGCTCAGGATGTCCCTGGTCCAAAGTAAATACACACTTTGGGAGAAACTCACCTTGCTGTGATGTTGGAGCTGCACCCAGCCTCCATAGCCGAATCTCTGTGGAGAAGAAGCACAATTAGGCTGGAGGAACAAAACAAAGGATTTTTTTGATCCTGGCAAAGGATCCTGAGGTCCATCCTTTCAGGTTATCACCTTCTCATTTTCTCCCCCAACGCCTATGTATCACTTTTTCAATATTGATATTTAAATAAATTTACTTTTTTTCCTCAAATATATTAATTTAGGAAGAAAATTCTGTATCATAGAAATGTTAGTTTTATGTAGGTTGCAGTTTTTAAATGAAGATTAACATTGGGGTGCCTGGGTGGCTCAGTCGGTTGAATGTCCAACTTTGGCACAGATCATGCTCTTGCGGTTCCTGGGTCTGAGTCCTGCTTCAAGCTCTATGCTGACATCTTGAACCTTGGAGCCTGCCTCAGATTCTATACTTCCTTCTCTCTCTGCCCCTCTCCTGCTTGTGCTCTATCTCTCTCTCCATCTCTTTCTCTCTCTCAAATATAAATAAACATTAAAAAAAATTTTTTATGGGGTGCCTGGGTGGGTCAGCCAGTTAAACTTCCGACTTTGGCTCAGGTCATGATCTCATGGTCCATGGGTTTGAGCCCCGCATCGGGCTCTGTGCTGACAGCTCAGAGCCTAGAGCCTGTTTCAGATTCTGTGTCTGCCTCTCTCTCTGCCCCTCCCCAGCTTGTGCTCTGTCTTTCTCTGTCTCAAAAATAAATAAAATGGAAAAAAATTATTTAAAAAAATTTTAAATAAATAAATGAGGATTAACATTACAAGATACTTGTTCATGGAATGCCTGGGTGACTCAGTCAGTTGAACTCTTGATTTCAGCTCAGGTCATGATCCCAGGGTTGTGGGATCAAGCTTCACATTGAGTGTGGAGCCTGCTTGGGATTATTGTCTTTCTCTTTCTCTTTCTGCTTCCCCCCCTCCCCCTGCCACTGTCTCTCTGTAAAATAAAATTTAAAAAACATACTTGTTCATGTACCACCTAAAGTCATTTCACGGATCACCAGCAGTACATGGACCATAAGGACTACTCTCTAGGAAACACCATCTTGAACTGCTCTTCAAACCATAGGTTGCAGTCCATGAGTAGTAGTAGATCAGGAAGTCAGTTTAGGGGATAGTGACCCAGACATTCTAAAACACAAAATAGTTTGTGTAGCAGATGCTGTCAACTGTCAGTGTCCCACCTTTCTTCCCTCCCCTTAACATTCCTGTGCATGGCAGCCCTCCTTCACCTACCAGCCCCGGCATTTCTTTGACAAGAGTTTCTCTACTGTCACTGAAGCCAGTTTTGATCGCACCCTTTCAGAAAGTCAGAAGTCCCAGGAAATTAGTGTCCCCATTCCTGGTCCCCCACCAGCCTCCAAATTCCTCAACCAGTGACTGAGGTTGTCTGTATATAAGTACACTGAACACACTGCTTTCCCCACCCCTTGGACGTGATGACTGTGAGATGAGGCACACATTCTACACTTTTCACTGGCTGCCTTGCTTCCCCTGTCTCATTTTTCCTTTCTACTGGCATTTTGTGGGATTACCTCTGAAGTAAATGACTTGTGTTTGTTTTTTTTTATGTTATATTTATTTTTGAGAGAGAGAGACAGAGTGTGAGTGGGGGAGGAACAGAGAGATAGAGGGAGACACAGAATCTGAAACAAGCTCTAGGCTCTGAGCTGTCAGCACAGAGCCTGATGCAGGGTTTGTACTCAGAAAAGGTAAGATCATGACCTGAGCCGACGTTGGATGCTTAACCAACTGAGCCACCTAGGTGCCCCTTGAAGTAAACTATTTGTATTTGAATCCTTGTTTCAGGGTCTGCTTCTTGGAAAACCAAGCTAAAAATAGTAAAGGAATGGAATGGAATGGAATGGAATGGAATGGAATGGAATGGAATGGAATGGAGGAGAGTGGAATAGAATAGAATAGAATAGAATAGAATAGAATAGAATAGAATAGAATAGAATAGAAGGATAGGATAGGATAGGATAGGATAGTTTAGAATAATGTATTTGAGGGGCACCTGCATAGCTCAGTTGGTTAAGTGTCTGACTTTTGATTTCAGCTCAGGAGCTCAGGTCATGATCTTGCAGCTGGTGGGGTTGAGCCCCACCTTGGGCTCTGTGCTGACAGTGTAGAGTCTGTTTGGGATTCTCTCTCTCC
The DNA here is from genome assembly GCA_017311185.1 of Proteles cristata cristata. Classification (NCBI taxonomy): domain Eukaryota; kingdom Metazoa; phylum Chordata; class Mammalia; order Carnivora; family Hyaenidae; genus Proteles; species Proteles cristata. The sequence continues at coordinate 1,867,341 of JAESUZ010002383.1, forward strand.
CTTTCTTTCTGCCACTCTCTCATCTATGCTCGCTCACTCTTTCTCTCTCTCTCTCAAAATAAATAAAGTTAAAACATCCCCTATTATAAAACAAACAAACAAATAAATAAAATCTCATTTTGTTCACTCATTCTTCAGACCCTCATGGAATCCTACCCTTAACCAGCCTTACTAGGGCAGAGAAAATAAAAGTGAAGGACACTTCCAGACTGTGTGAAGCACAGTCTTGAGCATGTGGGGCTGGGCTGGCAAGCACTAAAGGGTAATGGTGTGGGAGACATGCTGTGGTTGAGTAACACACAAGATCTCTGGGGAGTCTTGAAAAGCACTGGGTCAGATGGTGTCTGAGGAGTCTTGAAAAGCATCTGGGTCAGATGGTGTCTGAGGAGGGAGGTTGAAAAGAAAGTCTGGGGTCATATTGGAGAAGAACTTCCAGTGTTCTGCATTTCCATGCTTCAGATCAGAGCCTCTCACAGTGTGATGGAGGAAGGGAAAGTATTGGTCTAGAAGTAGTGATGTGAAGATATCATCAACAGCTCTGGTCAGTAGTTATGAGTAGAGAAGTTAAACATCAGCTCAACTTCTTGCTTGTTGTAGTTGGATGAGACGTGGTAACAGTGGTTGGTTCTCATGCCATGCTACAGGGAAGTTGTCTTGAGGGAGCCAGGTCTTGGCAAGTCCCTCTTCCTAGCAGCCCTCTTACCTCTAGACTGAGAGAGGGAGGTCTGGGCCTGCAGCAGAGCATGTCTCTGTGTCTGTCATTGCGGACTGCCTGTCAGATTTAAGATTTGGCCAATTCTGTACAAGCTTTATTCTACCTTGGCATAAGGTCTTTTCTTGAGTTCTAACTCCAAATAATCATATTAGCTCTGAAAATCTACCTGCCTCCTTCCTAAGTGACATCAGGGGACATGGAGTAGTAGGGTAGGCATGCAGAAGACACTATTTACCAGGGGCCTTAGCTTCTCCTCCCTGGACCCAGGTTCTCCTTTGCCTACACTCCTCCACCCTCCTCTCCCCCTTTCATGCATTTGATACCATTGTGCATTCCTCATTCTCTTTTCCTCGCTAAAGCTGCTGAGAGTTGTATATTGGAGGAGGGGGTAGAATAAGGCCTCAACCAGTTACACTTTAGAGTAAACAAACTTTCTCTCAAATTAAAATTTGCCATTGAAATTTTACTTTACTGTAGAAGAAAAGTTTTTGTTTTTTTGTTTCCTTCTCTCCTTTTCTTCTTTCCTTCTCTATTCCTTCGTCCCTCACTCTCTTTCTTATGTTTTGTTAATTCACTAAGGAATATGAACCCATAAGCTAAAGTATTCCATTGGAGGAAGGGCAGAGAGGCAGAGGCAGGCAGAACAAAGGGATCTTGTCACACGTGACAAACCACTTATAAGATCCTTAACTTTGTTGGTGTAACTTAGCATCTCTAAGTTACTGTTTCCTTATGTGTAAAATGAGGCTGATAGCTGTAGCTGTGGCATAGGGTTTTACGGGAATTCATAGAAAGCTATTGATACCAGACCCTGATTATTAAAAGGGCCTTATCAATGCTGACAGTGATCATGATGATGGTGACAGTGGCTTTGGTGGTGCTGGAAGTGGAGGAGGTGGTGACAAAGGTGGTGATGGTGATGGTTGTGGTGTTTGTAGCGATGGCAGTGGCAGTATTTGGCAATGGGAGAGGTTGTGAGGTGGTAGTGGTGATGGTTGTGCTATTGAGCTTGGTGGCAATAGGGATGGCAGACAAGGGCAGCACTGGGGGTAGCATAGTGGTGACAGCCTATTTTATCCATAGGTGTTAGAAGAAGGCATACCCTAGTGTCAGACATTAAGAAGTATTCTGAAGGAAGGAGCTCTTTGTCACCCTGTGCTTCTCCTTCCCCCTTCTTGGAAAGCACAAAATTTGAACACTTTGTGCTTCTCCTAAGCCCCCTGCAAAGGCATAACCTATTTAGGGCAAATGCTCCAAGTCCAGGCTCTACATAGTTCCCCTAGGTTGAACCAAGCTTGGGGGCTGAAATTTATGACCTTGAGAATTTTGGTGAGAGCATATGCCAGGAGGCTTTTACAGTCTGAAAATGTTTGACAGACAATGATCCATGTTCCATAGACACGACATGGGCATGACAATAAAAAACAAACTAGAAAAACCAAGGGAATTCAGTTCTGTATATAAGAGGTATGTTTCTGAAATTGGTTTATTTGAATCAGAGGTAGATGAACTGAATGGCATATTTACTGTCTTGGGGACCTCACACTTCTATGAGGTGAATAAGGAACTCTTGTGTGATAAAACCAGGTATCTATTTCCTCAGAGGAGTTGTTTGAAAGTCAGGCTATATCTGGGATTTTGACACCTATAATCTTACAATGATCAAGTGCAATTAAATCATTGCTAATGAAAAAAGATGGAAATATATAAGTTTTTCAGTGAAGGCCAGAACTTTTGACCCCATTTAAAACTAGAAGAATCTTTGTAAATCCTACTGTTGGGCACAGAGTGGGTGGTCCATAAATCTTTCTGAAAGTAAAAGCCCTGACCTTATCATCATCGTTGTTGTTGTGAATAATCTCATTGTGGATAAATCGGAAACAACTTTCACCATGGTTCCTTGGGCCACCATCCTCCTCTTTATGACAGCAGATAGTGGGTGTCTTGATTCATTCAGTTTAATCAAGTGCCCCCTGAATCTGCTCTCTTTACACCTCAGATAGATTCCCCCCCTAAGGATCTTAACTATAAGTCTGATTAAAATCCTCATTAGCAAGTGAAAATGGAAACATTTCTCAAATCCCAGTCCTTTGTAATCATTAGTTAATTATCAATCCAGGCATGTTGATTCTGCTTTTCTGTTTCTTCACTGCATTAAGAGGTCAAGGTTATTGAGGTGTGTCCATTAATGTTTGATAAGGAAAGGCAGGTTGGAAAACAGATATTAGCTCTTCCAAAGGGGCTTCATCTTCTACAATAAAACTAGTACTGGCTTCTTTTCATTCTTTTATTGGAAAGTTTGAAAACATGATGAGAAAAGATCAGAGGCTGATGTTTTGAAATAACATTTTATCCATTAAGAAATAATTTGAAGACAAAGGAAAATCTACTGTAATTATTGAACTACAAGAACACCAAGGAAAATCTGTTTTTGACTGACATCACTTTAATCCTCACTTTACTATGACAATACAGACTGGATGTGGGGAGAGAGAGAGAAAGATACTAGTCCTATTTACATGTCTGTTTATTTATCTCACTCCTCCCAGTTTGAAAACATAGAACTGTTTTCTGCTGGTTATTTCATCAGTGGCTTTCCTGCAATCAAATGAAAAATTCTACCACATATCAGATCTACTTGCTTGACCTGTGAGTTGAAGTTGGGCTCCAATGACCCTGTGACAAGGCCCTCAGTGGGTTTACCTGAGTGTGGGGAATTGGGGAACAGGCTGGTGTTGAGGGAGGTACTGGGGGACAGAGGGACCACCACGGTCCCATATAGCTCTGGGATTCTAGGCTCATTTCTGAGTCTCAGGTACCTCATCAGTCCAGTGAGGTTAATAATAGAAATTTTACCTGCAATTCATATGATTTTATATGAATCAAATATATATATTGCTCCCTGGAAGTGTAATGAGTATAACGGCTATGATTACTCTCATTATATCATCAGTGTTAGTAAGTGTATCAGTTATCTGCCTGCAGCATGTGAGACTACTAGATAGAAGCCTGGTTTATTGGGACAAGTGCCCCTCCCCTCTTTTGAGATGACAGCTAGATGCTAAGAAGGAGAAGGGAGACAAAGAGCCAGCAGCACATGTGCTTGGGAAGCTTCCAGAGCACACATTTATGGTTATAGCCTCCCTAAGCTCTGCATCTTTCAGTTTCCTAGAGTTTTAACATTGCCTTAAGGGCTCTGCATTAGGTGGGGGCACCTAGAAATGGCTAGCTCTTGGTGAGAACTTCTTTGCTCAAACTAGAGACAGGCTTCCCAGTAGGAGGCAGATAAGAAGAAGTGGAATCATGGCACAGGATACTAGGTAGCAAGTTTTCCCCTTTCAGCAAAGAAGAGACACCTTTTTAGGCTGCTATGGGCTTCATCACTAACCTTGTGGAGTGGTGTTTACACTTTAATAAAGCATCATGAAGACAGTAGCATTCAGAGCAGCAAGTTCCCCTCATAGGCACTTAGACCCCTTCTGGAGGGGTCAGTTGGTGCAGTTAGTTTTCACTACTTGCTATAGCAGAAAAACCTTTCAAAGATTGTTCAGCATCATTTGTATTTTTAGTCTAAAATGTCTACCATCTATCTTACTTAAAATGCCAATGGACAAAGGAACAAGATTAACTTTCTTGCAGGAGACAACTATGAGAAGAAAATAGTTTCACTTACTTGCACAATAAACCATATTTTAATTAGAGATTGGGTTAATTCATTTCCCCCCACTTGGGATAAAAAACATGAAACATTGTCAGTAGCATGAAAATACGAGAGAAGGCTGAAGATTTAATAAAACCTGATACTTAGCCAAAATAAAACTCAAGTCAATTGTAAATTTCTTTCATGTTCCCCGCCTCCTTTCTTTAGTATTCATTCAAGAGTTTTTAATGACAAAAGGAAATTTCCCTCTTTTGAGAAATCCAGAAAAAGAGACACTCATTGTACAAAGACTTCATGTCATTTTCTCTAGGGTTTTTTGATGTTCTACTCTCTAGTTCATAACAAGGATTTACAGTTTAAAGAACATCAAAAGGAAAGGTTTCAGACAGTGTCCTAAAATAGACCTAAAAAAAATTCCACAAAGCTATCTCTTGGTGCTTCTAAAACTTATTTTAAACATTTTGGAAAGGAGATGTGTTTTAGAAGTCCTGGAAGCCTATCACATTCCATTTTTAATAGTCTTTTACTTGAAGCCGTAACTTTAAATTCTGTAGTTGGCACATATCTCCCAGCAGCTGAATATGTGATTTAAATGGAAGTAAAACTGCCTGACTTAAATTGTCCAGAAATTTTAAAGAATGCTTCATTTGAGGGGAAAAGGGGATTTTAAGAAGGCACTATTTCTTTGATCAGTATTCTTTCAAAACAAATATAAAAGTCATTTTTAAAAAGTAAGAAATCAGAGATAGCAAATAATTTTACATCACCCCTAGAGCAGAGAAACTTAACATCTAATTCCCCAAAGAAGAGATAAATCTATAATAGAGGCAGTGAGAAACCCTGGAGAAGTTCCAGAAAAAATTTAGTAAATTAATCACCATTACCTTTTTTAGATCTGGCCATTCTTTTGGTAGAATATGACTATGGATGTCAATTTTCATCTCCACAGGATCAGAAGAGAAGCACGTAAAGAAGAAAGAAGTTTCGGTATCAAGAGATCTCCATAAAAACCATGGAGTTAATTTACTTCGCCCTTTCTGGCACCAGTCAGTAGGCCTACTCAACTCGGTCTAGGTCCACTGGAGCTGCCCTATTAAAGTTCAGTATTCTGCTTATTTGTCAACTTAGCTTTGAGTCAACAACTCTTTGGAAATTGGGACTCTGGGTACTAAATTAAAAAATAAAAAAAGGATTGTAATAAATCTCATAAGTCAAATGCACTGCTGGGTGCTTTTTTTTTTTTTTTTTTTTTACAGCAGGTCCAAAATCGGCTAATCTTTTTAAATATTTCAATTGTTTTCAAGATGTACATACTAAAAAATAAAATAGGACATTGTTAAAAAGCAAATAGTACAGAGAGTTTTTAAAGAAAAATAGGTCACTGACTCACTTTTTATTGATTTAATTCCTCAGAAGCAACCAATTTTAATGCTTTTGCTTTTTGTTCAGCTATTTATCTTTATGTCTTTAAACAATATTGATCTATTGGCTTGTGGATGAAGATTTAGCATGTTGAAAAGTTGTGGGGGAAGTTTCACCTTTACTTTTATTTTTTAATTGTTTTTTAAAAGTTTTATTTATTTAAGTAATCTCTACACCCAATGTGGGCCTTGAACTCATGACTGCAAGATCAAGAGTCACATGCTCTTCTGACTGAGTCAGCCAGGTGCCCCCACCTTTACTTTTAAATCAGAGAAAGAGCTCATTCTTCATATATTATTTCTTCCATTGTCTTTTTCTTTCCTTTGTTCACTCATGCATTTAACATTTATTGAGAACTACTATGTGCTAAGGACATAAGGTTGAATGAGGTAAAATAATCCATATGTTGTAATAGGTAATTGTATGCTGCCTAAGTACAGAGGAAAGAAGAAAGTAGCCATTCCACTGGGAGCTGTCAAAGCAGTTGGGAAAGGGTTTCCACTGGAGCAGAAAGGAGGGCTCATGGCCATGCCTCTGAAGAGAACCTGGAACAAAGCAGCCCTTTGTTATTTTATGTTAGCCTTTCCTATTCATGGAAAGCTTAAAATGTTCAAGGACCTGAGGTCCCTGGCACAGCCTTGAAACTCCTTTGAGATGCTTCCTTCATTTCAGTCTCTACAACACAGGGACTAAGTCATCAAAAAAGCCTTCCTACTAGGATTTTCAACCAGATTCCAGATAAACTGTAACACTCTTCAATTAGATTCTGGGTAAATTGTAACAAGTTAAACTAGATTCTGGATAAATTATAACAAACATTCTTTTAAATGCTGCTCAGCTTGAAAGAAAATGAGCAAATCCTCAAGATCATTTTTAAATAGTTCAATGAGCTAAAACTGAGTAAATGAGCCTTAAATCAACATGGAGGCACATGCTAATACCAAAAGTAAGTAGAAGCACTTTTTGAGCACTTTCTATGGCTTCAGGTACTGTTCTAAGCATTTTACTCATATCAGTTCATTTATTCCTTGTAACAGTCCTATGAAAGAGGAACTATTACCTATATGCATTTTATAGAAGAGGAAAGTGAAGCACAGAGAAGTTAAGTAACGTGTCCATCATCATACAGTAAGTGGTAGAGACAGAATTTGAAACTTGGCAGTGTAGATTCAGAATTATAGAGCTTTTAAGATTAATAATACCCCACAGATTAGTAGGATATCATACCATGAGTTGTACAAAACTGAGACCCCTTCATTAAACTAGAATTCTTGAAGGGGCTAGACCCCTAGCAAATAAATAGACTAAAAGAAAAAAAAAATCCACTGGTCAACAAAGGGAGTCTGTAAAGATATCTGTTGTCGTGATGAGAAAAACGGAAGAAAAAGAAGAGATTAAATAACAGTTTTCTTTGAGAATTACTTTGAGAAGTATTGTCCAAATATAGCTATTGAAGGTTTATTTTTATTTTTTATGTTTATTTTGAGAAAGACTGAGAGCATAAGCCAGGGAGGGGCAGAGAGAGAGGGAGAGAGAAAATCCCAAGCAGGCTCTATGCTGTCAGTTCAGAGCTGATGCAGGGCTCAAGCTCACAAACTATGAGATCATGATCTGAGTCAAAATCAAGAGTTGGATTCTCAACTGAGGTACCCCTGAAGGCTTTAATTAAAGTGGTACCTGGTTGATAATCCTTGACTACTCTATTTCTACCCATGCCCAGAAAGAGAAAATAGACACCTTTCCTGAGGAGAGCATATCAAGTTAGCTCCTACAGTATGCCACAGATTAAGGTCAAGAAAATATTAGCTCATAATAAAAAATTCTACACACATTAGGAAAAAAGCTACCATGAGGGAATGTCCACAGAAATAATAAATAATATATTTAAGCCTCTAAGGACATATATATTGGAATTGTTAAGCATAGAATATAAATTTATTATATATGAAATGTTTAAAGAAAATTTGACAGACTATCAAATGATTGACCATATTTGAAAAGGGACAAAATAGGGGCACCTGGTGGCTCAGTCAATTAAACATCTGACTTTTGATTTTGGCTCAGGTCATGATCTCATTGCTCGTGGGTTTGAGCCCCACATCAGGCTCTGCACTAACAACATAGAGCCTGCTTGGGATTCTCTCCCTCTCTCTCTGCACCCCCCTTCCCCACTCCTGCTCTCTCTCTCTCAGAATAAGTAAATAAATCTTTAAAAAAGGGGACAAAATAAAACTTCTGAAAATTAAAACATCATAATTTCAGTAAAAAACTCAATGGGTGGATTAAACAGCAAAATAGACATAGTTGAATAGAGAATTAATGAACTGGAGGAGAAACTTCTGCAGAGAGATGAGAATGTTGAACATATTTAAAAGTGTCACAGAATACAAAGGGTAGAATAAGAAAGTCTAGAAGGAATCTAACAGAAGTGCTATAAGAGAGGATAGAGAAGTTGGAGGATGTGGGTTTGGCTTTTGGCTTTGTCCAATAAAGCTGAGGATGGCAGAAAGAACTCCATGCAAGTCAAGAGAGGTAAGAGAGAGGCTAAGGGAAGTCTCCCTAAGCTGCTCTCATGCTCCCGTATTTATTGAGCATACACCTAGGGAAACAATAAGCAATACATTGGTGGGTTACGTGCCAGTAAGAATGTATAGAAAATGTGCAGAAAAACAAGTTAAGACAGAGTAAAATATTCCATGTGATAACATGGCCTAAGGAATTTGTGAGTATAGGTAGGACCTAATCCCTAGATATACATTAATTAGATAAGTGAAGCATGGTTGCTGCTTTCAGCAAGGCCAGAAGGCAGTTTTCTGCTTTGCAATGCATTCCCTATAATCTCCTAACCCAGACATAACTCTTTGATTTCCCTTAGGAGAAGATAACACAGGAGATAATAGCCAAACATTTTCCAGAACTGATGAGCCAACAGATCCAAGAATCAAAAACTATCAGAAACTAATCAAGAAAGATTAACAGAAAGAACTTCATTTCTAGAAACCTTGTAGTGAAACTACAAAGTACTACTAATAAAGATTAGATCCTATGAACTGCTGACAGAAAAATAATTCCTTAAAAAGTCAGCAATTAGACTGACAGCCAACTTCTCACAGCGATAATGGGAGCCATAAGACAATAGAAAATGTGGTCAAAAGGCTGATATGCATGAACTGTCAACCTAGAATCACATACTTTGTAAAATTTAATTTTAACAGTGAAGGAGAAGTAAAGATATCTTCAGGTTAAAACGGAGTTTGCTACTGACAGACCCTGTCTCAAGGAATTCTTTTTTTTTTTTTCTGTTCAACTTTTCTTTATTAAAACATTTACATAGTTGTATTACATTTCTTTTTTTTTTTTTTTTTTACAAATAGTTTATTGTCAAATTAGTTTCCACATAACACCCAGTGCTCATCCCCACCAGTGCTCTCCTCCATGCCCACCCCTCCTCCCCCACATCCACCAGTCCTCAGTTTTTGTCAGCATTCAAGAGTCTCTCATGGTTTGCCTCTCCCCCTTTCCCCCACCATTTCCGCCCTTCTTCTCCCCTCAAGGAATTCTTAATGATGTAAGAAAGGAGGAAAAAGACTCTGGAAAGAAGGTCTGAAATAGAAGAATGAGTGTGAAGGAGAGAAGCTTGTAATCATATAAGTAAATCCAAATAATATTAAATGTCTAAAATAATGCCAGTAATAACAATGATAGTGGCTTCATTTCAGAATTCTATTACTTGCAAAAGGTTGTCCAACCATACTTTTGGCTTTCTTTCCAAGGTATGCTCTCCTGGTGGCCAATCTCCTAATTTTAACATCTTTTGCAATATGGGTAGACTGAAAATTTCCTAAATCACCCAATCCTGATTCCTTTTTTCTTACTAGTTTTTTTTGTTTTTTTTTTTTTTGTTTGTTTTTTTTCCAGAGAGAGAGAGAGCATGAGTGGCAGAGCGTGAGAGAGAGAAAATCTTAAGGAACCTCCATGGTCAGTATGGAGCCCGACACAGGGTTTGATCCCACCACCCTGGAATCATGACCTGAGCCAAAGTCAAGAGTCAGATGCTCAACTGACTGAGCCATCCAGGTGTCCCTCTTACTAGTTTTTCAATCTTTATATTCTTGCATTTTACTATAAGCACCAAGAAGGAACCAGGTAGAACTTTTAACATGTTGCTTGGAAATTTCTTCAGCCAAATATCTGCTTTTATCACTTACAAATTCTTATTTCTACACAACTATAGAACACACAATTGAGTTATGTTTTCTGCCACTGTATAACAAGGATCTCCTTTCCTTCACTTTCTATCATGCTCCTCATTTCCCTCTGACCTGTCACCATCTTTCTCTCAATGATCTAATAATGATGGTTTACATATTCTCTAAGCTAATACAGGCTTTCTCTACCATTTCTTTCTGAGCTTTCACTGGCAGGAAGTGAAATTTACGTCTACATTTTCTTTAACAGTCCATTCAAGGCAATTTAGGATTTTTTTCTATTACACACCTCAAGTCTCTTTCACCATCTACCCCTTCCTTAACTCAGTTCCAAAGCCACTCTCACATTTTGTTGTATTTGTTACCCTCTTTTTGAAAACTGTACTAGTTTTCAATTGCTGCTATAACAAAGATTACATCCTTTCTGGTTTAAACCAACACAAGTTTATTCTCTTACAGTTTTGAAAATCAGATGTCTAAAAGGGTTATGTTACTACTGAGAGCTCTAAGAAAGAATCTGTTTCCTTGCTTTATCTGCCTTCTAGAGACTGTCTGTATCCTTGGCTCAGGCCCCTTCCTGCATCTTCAAAGCCAGCAGTGTAGCATCTTGCAATCCCTCTCTCAATTTCTGTCACCACACCACCATTTGTTTTTACTCTAACCCTTTTATCTCCCTCTTGGAAGGATTCATGTGGGCTCTGACAGGTAATCCGGGGTAAACCATGACCAACTGCCTGCCATGTACTTGCCTGTGCCCTTTATAACCATACTTTGCAAAATTAAAGAAATCAAGGATTTTCTGCTCATGGCCAGATGAAAGGATGCCGAGTCCGTCAAGATCAAGAAAAATAAGGATAAGTTTAAAGTCTGATATAGCAGATACCTTTACACTTTGGTCATCACAGACAAAGAGAAGGCAGAGAAACTGAAGCAGTCCCTGGCCCCAGGTTTGGCAGTAAAGGAGCTGAAATGAACCCAGCACAGTGATTTGAACTGTATTAAAATTTTAAAAACTATTTTTAAAACACCCATGTAATTACATTGGACCCATCCAGATTACCTAAGATTATTTCCCCATCTTAAAATCTTTAACATAATCACATTTTAAAAGTCCTTTTAACAATATAAAATAGCATTTTCACAGGTTCTGGGAATAGGACATGGAAATCTTTGAGTGGGAGCATTATTCAACCAAAGCAATTAGGCATGGTAAAATTTCCAAAGCAAATACTAAAAGAATATACACAGAGTATATAACTTTCAGCCCCATTAAATAGAAATTGGAGTAAGAAAAAAAAAATCAATGTAAAGATACTTTATTTCTTTAAAAAAATTTCAATGTTTATTTTTGAGAGAGAGGGAGACAGAGCACAAATGGGGGTGGGGACTGCAGAGAGAGAGAGAGAGAGAGAGAGAGAGAGACAGACAGACAGAATCTGAAACAGGCTCCAAGCTCTGAGCTGTCAGCACAGAGCCTGACGTGGGGCTCAAGCCCATGGACAGAAAGATCATGACCTGAGCTGAAGTCAGGGACTTAACTGACTGAGCCACCCAGGTGCCCACCAAAAAAATCAACTTAAAAGAAGGCAATAGAGAGGAAAAAAGAAACAAAGAAAAAATAGGTAAGTAGAAAGCACAAAATAAAATTTCAGAAATAACCAAATCCAGCTAAATGTTGTTTATTAGAAACAGGTTTAAATTATAAGGCTAGAGACAGTTTGAAAGTAAAAAGGAAAGAGAAAATAAAAGAAGTAAATTCTAATCGAAAGAAAATTATGATAGCCATGTCTGTCACGAACACTTCAAATTAGTCCAAATGAAAGAGACTACAATACAATACAATACAAAAAGCATTGTTAAGGCAAAGGAGGATCATGATAATAATAAAAGGCTCAGCTAAGTTCAAAGCCGTAATAATTCTAAATTTGGCATACCAGATTGCCTCAAAATATGCAATGCACACATGCATTGCAAATATATATACAAATATATATTTGAAAAATCTTCCAACATGTCTCTTAATTATTGATAAGTCAAATAAACATCATCTACAGGAAGCTACAGAGAGAGACCCCAATGCTGGGGAACCACTGAGAACCTTAGAAACGTTTCACAAGAGAAGAGGAAAGAGAACATGTGAAGCTCCAGCCTGCCCACAGAACTCAAAGCCATTTTACTACAGGGTCATTTAATTCACATTTGTCCTGTAGTTCTAACATTCCTTCTCTCTCTGTGCTTTGGTCCTGCTGGGGAAGGAGGTCAATCTTAAGGAAGAGGAGAAACGCCATTTGGGAAAGGAGAAGAAAGATGCATGTGCCTGCTTTAGGGGGAGAAGCCTTACCTTTCAATAAGGATTGAAGAGATTATCATTATATTTCAGTGAGTATTTTTACTTTTCCAGCTAAGACCGGGTTTGCAATTTAAAATGATCCTAGGAATGTTTGTTACCTAAAAGTGAGTAGGTTGCATAGGTTTTCATCCGGAGGGAGGAGGAAGACTGCCTTCACCAAGCAGTATTAAAGGGAAAGTGGAAGATTTAAAATGATGTGTATATAATGACATCCAGTGAGTACTGTGTGTTTGGAGTACCTATAACAGAAGAGGGCAATGCTTTTATTTTATAAAGACAGGCAAGCTTTTTGGCTAAATGGGCTAGAGGTTATAGGGTCCTCAAACAAACATATTACACCCTCTCATTTGCCACTACGGTACTGAGGAAAGTAACAACAAAAAGGGAAATTGTATAAGATGGCATCTTCACATTTAAGAAAATGAATTATAAATCAGATGAGCTTTACTCTCATTTATATTGGCATTCCTTTGTGGAAAGAGGCAAGAGATCCTTAAATTATTCAGTACTGGATTGTATACAAATAAAAAAATGGCTTAGACTAAGTCTAGGTAGCTCCTTTCTCCTGGCCCTAATCTGATGGCTATGAATCAGCTTAAATACCAAGGTTTGACTCTTGACTACTGCTTATCAGTTGGATGGTCTTGGGAAGGTTATAAGGTCTTTGCCAAATAGGGATGATAATAGATTGATCTCATAGAGTTATTGTAAGTGTTAACTTGAGTAATATAAAACGACCGGCTGTGAATTATACCATGACACCTAATCCAATTATTTCTTAGTCTACCATATATGAAGACTGGCAGGAAGTCTGATATTATTAGTCAATTTGAGGGACCTTACTCCCCCTTTCTTAGATTATATAAGAACCCTGGGTTTATGTCATCCAAGACTATGCGTAGGGGTGTGCCCTCTACTATGGTCACCATGATTATGTTTTTCCTTGGCCAAGCTTGTGTGTTCCATTTGAAGGTGTGAAGCTCCACTGGTTGAAAGGACCACTCCTCTCCCCAACTCCCCACCCCCATCAATAAATCAACAAGTCTTTTTAATCTAATCCCATTGTATCTTCCAACCTTTGTTCTCTTCTCTCCAGGCTCACTTTGAGGCCCTCCCCATTTCTCTCAAGATTGTTTAATTGCCCACTAATGGTTCTGGCTCCAGTCTTGGCCCACTGTAATCCATCCCAAGACTCTTGACCAGAATTGTCTTTCTAAAGCACAAAACAATCACCTCTGCTTCAATGTAACACTTGTCATGGTTTCTCACTGCTAAGTCCAAGCATGCATGGGAAACAAAGCCCCATGGGTAATTCTCCACCTCTTTTGTCTCTGTGCTTTTCCATTGTGCCCTGTGCTCTAGCCAAAGAATATCTGTGCCTCCCTAAATATGATATAGTCCCCTTTTAGACTTTATTTATGGTTTCTTTGACCTCTAATGCTTGGCATAACCCTTTCCTGTCCTTCCTGACAAATGTACATCTATCCATCACTGAACATTTAACTGAAACATCACCTCCTCTAAGAAGCCTCTCCTGACAATACCCATCTCCAAATGGCAAAAGGGGACTACCTCCTTCTGGAAGAATTAGCTGGGGGAATGAGTAGGAATGACCCTGAACAAACTGTGAGTGATTTCAGGTTCATCTTTAAGGATAACAGAATCGCCTTCTACTACCTTTTCCCTGGAGTCTAGCTTCTGGCACCCAGAGACCTGTTTATCTCTTTCTCTTCCTTATCAATATTGCTACTTCAAAAAAGGCTAGTTTCAATCTTTTGCACTTGAGTTTGAATTTATTTACATCCATGCACTGTTGAGTTAATGAATTTTTGAGTAAACATCATGGGGCCAGGGACCATGTTTGTTCTGTCTGTTATATCCCCAGTGAAAAACAGCTGAGGAGGTGCTTGTGATGGTTAATTTTATCTGTCACCCTGTCTAGGCCACAGTCTCCAGATATTTGGTTGAACATTATTCTAGATGTTTCTGTAAAGGTTTTTGGGGAGGATGGGATTAACATTTGAACGAATAGACTTTGAGAAAAGCAGATTTTTAATATGGATGGAACTTCTTCACTCATTTGAAGGCCTTAATCTAAAAAAGCTAACCCCTTCACATGAAGAGGGATTCTGCCGCCGTCAGATTCTAACTGCAATGTCTAGTCTACTCTGGGTCTCCAACCTGTCAGCCTGTCTTGCAGATTGGAACTTGTCATCCTCCACAATTGTGTGAACCAATTCCTTAAAATAAATTTATCTATATGCGTCTTATTGGTTCTATTTGTCTGGAAACTTTAATATAGTGCTTAATAAATGTTTCATAAATAACAAACTAAATAATATGTAAGTAAGTAAACATGAATATGTGGATAAAATGTTTTTCAGGAACATTTCTATCCAAACCTCATATGGAATTGTTACGTGAAAAATTTAACCTTTACTCAATATCATGCAGCAACAGGTGACTTTCTTAGTGTTTCTGTGAGTGCTGTGGCCCTTTTTGTATTTGGAAGACGAGGTATTCAGGACTAAAAACAGAAGCCAATTCTTGGATTTTGAGTTTTAAAGGCCTTAGTTAGTCCCACTGATTTGATAGAAAGACTGACCCATAAACTTTGAAATTTTGGGGGACCAGGGATGTGATCAAATTTTCACCCATTCCTGAGTAAGTAAAGACCTCCCAGACCAGAAAGTGGGGAGTCAAGGAGAAGAAAGTGTGTTCAATACTATAGATCCCTGAGGAGGACCTCCTTATGTCCTGCCTTCCATGGCTAAACCTTGGGGTTGAGTGGGAGAAGAAATTCTAGAGAGTTCATGAGATCTTGATCTGTAGTAGAAGGGACCTTTGCCTTCATTCCCAAGCATTGCCTAAGAAGGTAGCAAAGAAATATGGTTGAAATGTTGTACCAAGTTAGAGGCAACTTTAGGTATGTAAATAGAGTGGCTGAGGCTCAATAAGGCAAGAGAGCTACAGAGTGATCCCAAAGGGAGGGTAGAAGTAGCTGAAAGCAAGCCAATCATGAAGGCGCCTTGGAATGAAGGATGAGGTTCAGTAAGCAGGCAACTGCATGGAAGGAAGATGTTTCAGTGGATACCAACATAGACAGTGGTCCAAACCACATATTCTGCCTGCTAATTCCTTGGGCTACAAAAGTGACTAAGGGGTCCCTGGGGCAATGGTTTAGAGCATGGACTATAGCATGACTTATAAAACTTTGTTTCCTTGATAGGTGCCTGCGTAGCTCAGTTGGTTAAGCATCTGATTTCTGCTCAGGTCATGATCTTGTGGTTCATGAGTTCAAGCCTGGGGTTGGTCTCTGTTTGGACCACTTGGAGCCTGGAGCTTGCTTTGGATTCTCTGTCTCCCTCTCTCTCTGCCCCTCTCCCACTTTCACTGTCTCTCTCTCAAAAATAATAAAAATTAAAAAAATTGTTTCCTTGAGCAAATAACTAATTTCCTATGTACTCATCTTCCCATGCATAAAATAGGAGAAGAATAGATCCTACCTTGGGCTGTTGTAAGAATCAAATGAATTAAGACATGGAAGGCATGTAAAACAATGCCTAGCACAGAGTAATGGCATGTAAGGGTCAGTCATTGTTTTTCATAGTATTGTTATCATATAGGCCTGCCAGAATTTAGATAAAACCTCAAAGGAAGTGTGTGAGCAAGAGAAATCCTGATGTAATTGAGATTGTTTCTGCCATCTGATGGCATAAAGAATTGTATTAACAGTTGAGAGGTATTCCAGAAAATTAGAAACAATTACATTTTACATGCATTTGTACAATGACACATCTGAAATTTTTGCAAGCTCAACTAGGAATTCCAGGTATTATTATATGGTGAGGAGGTGTTTGGGGGGAGGTTAGGACCGATAATCCCACCATGTATAAATCATATTATCAATGAATGTGAGCCACATTCCTCATGAATGAGGAAACATGGAGCAATGGAAATCAGAGTATAGTTGGGGGGTTAGTTTACTGCAGGGGAGGGAGCATGGAGTGTTGGGGACCAGGGAACAGGGGAAAGATTGACTCAGGGAGACACCAAGTGATGGAGACCAGGTAGAATGTTAGCTTAGGAGAGGAAGGATTGTCTCTCTTTAGAGGGTAAAGGGGAAAATGTGAGGGGACCATGAGTATTGAACTGAAGGTAATCAAATCTCAAGAATTATTAGTATCTATGGTCTTTTTGAGATAGCACGTGAGGTCATCCACTGAGATAGGGTTAGAGACTTAAAAAGAAAGGAAAGAAAGGAATAGTTTTAAAATGGTGTTTGAGTTGCTTGCTGTGTGATGAAGAGAAGCATTGAGGCTACAGTGTAGTCAGATTTTAAGAATCTCTGATGGACAACCACTTGAAAACACACAAAAGAATTTCTAGTCTAGACAAACATGCGAAAATGTAGTTGGGGTTGCTGGGTGGGTCAGGCAGTTAAACTAGGCATCGGACTCTTGATTTTGGCTCAGGTTGTGATCTCATGGTTTGTTAAGTTCAAGCCTCGCATCGGGCTCTGTGCTGACAGCATGGAGATTGCTTGGGATTCTGTCTGTCTGTCTCTCTGCCCCTCCCCTGGTTGCTCTCTATCTCTCCCTTGAAATAAATAAAAATAAACTTAAAAAAAAATAGAAGAAAATGGAGCCAAGTGCACATTATGGTTCTATTAGTGATATTCTGAATGACTTATCTCTACATTTTCAAGTATTTTATAGTAAGTTATAATGTTCAGATCATTGGAAATGTGTATAAAAATACATTTAGGGGCACCTGGTTGAGAATCTGACTTCGGCTCAGGTCATGATCTCATGGTTCATGGGTTCGAGCCCCATGCCAGTCTTTGCGCTGACAGTGTGGAGCCTGCTTAAGATTCTGTCTCCCTCTCTCTCTGCCCCTTCCCTGCTCAAGCTCTTTCTCTTTCAAAAACAAAACAAAACAAAACGTTAATACATATATATATATTAAATATACAATATTAAAAGAATGTATGACATGTCACGTTGGCAGTGCTCTCAAAAGTCATCTTTGGCTATGAATCATAATGGTTTGTCTTCTCCAAGCAATTTTCTTTTCTAATGAAATATATAGTTGACAGATGATATTATATTGTTTTCAGACATACAGTATAGTGATTTGACAATTCAATACGTTGCAGAGATCTCACCACACTAAGTGTAGTTACCATCTCTTACCATACAAAGTTATTACAATGCTACTGACTACATTCAGTAATATTCAATATATAATATACAAGTTAATACATGATATTACTGACTATGCTGTGGCTTTCATCCCCATAACTTATTTATTTCTTAACAGAAAGTTTGTATCTCTTAATCCCCTTCACCTTTTTTATCATAGGTTAATCCGATATTCTTATTTCACTATGATAACCTAGATATGATACAGCCTACCTGTTTGTTCCAATGATTGAGTCAGTAATCCTACAGCAATATACATTCTACTGTGGTTTCACCCTGAAGTATTTTTTTCAATCAACTGCAGGAACCACAAATTATAATCCAATCCAGGATCTCCTCTGATTACATTAGCTTTCACCAGATCAGAATAACTTGATATCATTCTATACTCCTGGAAAGAGCTATGGCTACTGGAGCTCAGGTAAAGTGAAAGGCTTACTCTAATGAGATTTATGGGTGGCAACCTAAAAGCTAGTTGTACACTTGAATTTTATTCATCTTTTTCCCTGCAACTTTGAGTCAGAGATCAGCTCTCTCTCTAACTCCCTTCACTCGCTATTGCAATAATTGATGCCTAATTCAGAAATGAGGTGGTAGGCATTTGCATAATGGGGGATTATATGCTGTTCACTCATAATAGCAATGGTAGGGTTGTCAATCATTGCACCTTCTTGCAGTGCTATGGAGGGAGAAGCAAAAATAAATGAATGTGAAATCCATTACCTGAAGTGTGTTTAGAAAAGAATGAATTCTACTCTATTCTTACTCAAAGCCCTGATGACAGAGAATAATAATAACTTTTATCCTGTGGGGTTAAGGATGGGCTGAACAAAATTAGAGATTCCCTGTCTTAAACAGAAAATGGTAATCACTTGAGGAACGTTAAAAATATTGATCGCCTGCCCCCTCCTCCTGCCTGTATTCCTGCTCCTTCTGTCTGGGATGGCCTGATTAAGTCTAAACTCATAAGCAATAAATAATGTTTTTTATTATAGGTATATCTCAACTATTGCATAGGACACCCTTATACTAAAAAAAACATTATTTATCCAAAATCCATATTTAACCATACTTCCTATATTTTTAGTTGCTATATCTGGCAGCTTCCTTGCCACCACGTCCCACCCAGATTCAGAATGAACAGTTTTGGTACTTTTTAAAGTTCCTCAGGTGTTTCCAATGTTCACCAAGATTCAGAAACGCTGGCTAAAGCTTCCGAGGTCCCCTCTGTAGACTAACATTGACAGAAACAGGAAAAAAGGATGGGAAATGTTTCTTGACAGATCAGTAGAACCCACTGCAACTCCTTTAGAGTGTTCTATTTTGTTGCCCTATATTCTGTATATTATTCTGTGTTTGTTATAACTTATTGAGGAGAACAGTCATGGTGTCTGCTGCATCCACAGCCCCCTCTGAACTACTATACCATCAGCTGCTGTTGAGTGGGTATTACTAGGTGGCTGTGCAGACATGTGTAGCCATGCTCTGTGTCAGTGACCCTTTCCACCCCCTCCCAAACTTTGGCTCCTGGGGCCAGGGTTGACTGAACCTGAGGAAGGCACAAGATTGTTAGTTTATGTCTGGACTATGGCCTATGAGGTGCTGTGGTACAAGAGTTCCACCCAATGAGCTGATGATGATTAGATTAGACCAGAATCTTTCTTTGGGCATTTTATTCTTGGGTACAGAATTTCAGTTTATAGGCAATGGAAGCAGAATCATTCAGGATAGGTTAAGTCAGTGGCTCTCATACTTTAATGAGCTTAGAATATTCTGCACGACTTATTAAAAGACAGAATTCCAGGGGCACCTGGGTGTCTCAGTTGGGTAAGTGTCTGACTTTTGGTTTTGGCTCAGGTCATGATCTCATGGTTTGTGGGTTCAAGCCCCACATCAGGCTCTGTGCTAACAGCATGGAGCCTGCTTGGGATTCTGTCTCCCTCTCTCTTTGCCCCTCCCCTGCTGGCTCTCTTTCTCTTTCTCAAAAATAAATAAACATTTAAAAAGAAGACAGAGGGGCATCTGGGTGCCTCAGTTGGTTAAGTGACTGACTTCGGCTCAGGTCATGATCTCGTGGTTCATGGGTTTCTGCCTCATGTAGGGCTCTGGGCTGACAGCTTGGAGCCTGGAGCCTGCTTCGGATTCCGTGTCTCCCTCTCTCTCTGCCCTCCCCTGCTCATACTCTGTGTCTCAAAAATAAAGTGTGGAGGTTCCTCAAAAAATTAACAATAGAACTCCCCTATGACTCAGCAATAGCACTGCTAGGAATTTACCCAAGGGATACAGGAGTGCTGATGCATAGGAGCACATGTACCCCAATGTTCACAGCAGCACTCTCAACAATAGTCAAAACATGGAAAGAGCCTAAGTGTCCATCAATGGACGAATGGATCAAGAAGATGTGGTTTATCTATACCATGGAATACTACATGGCAATGAGAAACAATGAAATCTGGCCATGTGTAGCAACGTGGATGGAACTTGAGGGTGTTATGCTGAGTGAAATAAGTCAAGCAGAGAAGGACAAATACCATATGTTTGCACGTATAGGAGGATTAGGAGGAACTTGACGGAGGAACAAGGGGGAGAAGAAGCGGGGAAATAGTGGGGGAGAGGGAGAGGCAAACCATGAGAGACTCTTGAATGTTGAGAACAAACTGAGGACTGATGGGTGTGGGGGGGAGAGAGGAGATAGACATGGAGGAGGGCACTTGTGGGGATGAGCACTGGGTGTTATATGGAAACCAACTTGACAATAAACTATTTGTAAAAAATAAAATAAAATAAATGTTTAAAAAAGGAATTTAAAAAAATGAAAAATAAAAAGAAGACAGAATTCTGGGCCCCATCTCCAGAGTTTCTGATTCAGTAGGTCTAGGCTGCAGCCCCTAAATTTGCATTTCTAACAAATTTCTAGGTGATGCTGCTACTTTAGATTCAAGGACCACGTTTTGAAAATTACTGGGTTAGCTTATGTGGTAGTAACAAACAAGTTCCAAATCTCAGGGAATGAAGGAAACAAAGGTTTATTTCTTGTTTGGGCCACATGTTTGTAGTAAGTTTGCTAGGTACCCTGCTCTGCAATGTCAGCCTTCTCATCAGAGACCCAGACTGATGGAGCAGCCACTGTCTGGACCATACTGACTGTGATGAAGCATGCCCTGGCTCTTAAAGTTTTCCCCCTGAATAGAAATGTCACTTCTATTCAGCTTCACTGTTGAAAGACAGTCCAGTGGACACACATAACTTCTAGTAGGGCAGATAAATAAAATCTGAGCATTTGCTTAGAAGGAGAGAGCTCCAAAAGATTTTCAGACTGCTTTCTAATGCCCACTTAGAGGCTGCCACTAAAAATGACACACAAGAAGAGAATAGTTTGCACAGGGTGTGGGACCATCAGAGCCATGAACTGAGGAAAACCCTGGATGCTTGGTTGGTACTGGCAGGAGTAATTAGAGATACAGTGACATAATGGTTGACAATGGACAAAGCTGCTTTTGGTCCTGACCCACATTTAGTTGTTGCATCATGTTCTGGTCACCATGAAATGTGTTAACAGGGTTGTTCCTACATCTCTATGAAATTCCCAGGGTCCTGGTTCCTGCAACCACCTGCAAGGCCTAAAGCCTTCACCGAGTTACAGTACCAAGTCACCACCAACAGAGTGTATCCTGGCAATTAAATGTAATTGCAGACTAATTTGCAACTTATATTGCTCAAACATTATGAAGGGGACACGTAGACTAAAATAAAACATTGTAAAATTTCTTTATATGTGTTATTTTCTGCAGAAAGCTCCATGCCCCCAATTCATTTCTAGCCCTGCCCTTTGGATTTCTAGTTTTTCTTCTCCTTTCCCTTTACTCTGAATTGTGCATTATGAATCCCAAAGGTCCAATTTACCAAAACGAGTAGGACCAGCCTGAGCAGCCCCAGGAGGCTTCTCTGTGGTGGTGGGAGGAGGAAACTCTAAAGATACGAGTAAGTTAATAATCTGACCCACCACGGGGTGCCTGAGTGGCTCAGTCAGGTAAGTGTCATGACTTTGGCTCAAGTCATGATCTCACAGTTTATGGCTTTGAGCCCCGCACTGGGCGCTGTGCTGACAGCTCAGAGCCTGGATCCTGCTTCTCATTCTGTGTATCCCTCTCTTTCTCTCTTTCTCTCTCTGACCCTCTCCCTCTCTCTCTGCCCCTCTCTCAGCTTGTATTCTGTCTCTCTCTCAAAAATAAATGAACATTAAAAAGTAAAGTAAATAACCTAACCGACTACGGGCTAGCAACAAACCCCCATAACTTTACGCACCTGAGGGACATTCAGTTCTTTGTAATCAACAGAGTCCAAACTTAAATAGGGACTTTGATACCAAGAGTGATTGATTTCTAAGGTAAAAAATGTGTGTGTGGAGCTTAAATATTTTGACATTAGCAAGGAAAAATGGTACATTTTCATCAATGCTCAGCTGCTCATCTTTTATTTACTTATTTTCCCTAAGTACTGATATTTATTGTTTGCTAAATAGGGAGTACAGGTTTAAAATTGATAAGATGATTTCTTTAAAGTAAGTTAATTGGATATTTTGGGGGGAGTTATTAATTTTTTAATTGAAATATAGTTGACATACAATATCACATTACTTTCAGGGGTACAACATGGTGATTTGACAAGTCTGTACATTATGCTGTGCTCACCACACGTGTGGCTTCCATCTGTCACCATACAACACTGTTACAATACTACTGACTATATTCCACAGATTAGCCCTGTAACTTACTCATTCCATAACTGGAAGCCTGCATCTCTCTCTCCTCTTCACCCATTTTGCCCCTCTCCCCATCTCTCCTCTCTGGCAATCATCAGTATGTTCTCTGTATTTATGGATTTGTATTTCTGTTTTTTGTTGTTTGTTTTGTTTTTAGATTCCACATATAAGTGAAATTTTATGATATTTCTCTTTCTCTGATTTATTTCACTTATCATAATACCCTACAGGTCCATCCATGTGGTTGCAAATGGCAAGATCTCATTATTTTTTATGACTGAGTAATTTTCCATTGTATACCACCTCTCCCTTTTCTGTTCATCTACTGATGGTCACTTAGGTTGCTTCCATAGCTTGGATGTGGTAAATAATGCTGCAATAAACATAGGGGTGCATATATCTTTTTGAATTAGTGTTTTTGCTTTCCCTGGGTAAATACCCAACAGTGGGATTACTGGATCATATGGTAATTCTATTTTATTTTTTGAGAAACCTCCATACCAGTTTCCACAGTGGCTTCACAAGTTTACATTCCTACCAACAATGCACGAGGGTTCCATTTTATTCACATCCTCTCCAACACTTGTTTTTTCTTACCTTTTTTATTTTAGTCACTATGACAGGTATGATGTGGTATCTCATTGTGTTTTTGACTTGCGTTTTCCTGATGATGCGTGATGTTGAGCATCTTTTTATGTGTCTGTTGGTCCTCTGTATGTCTTCTTTGGAAACGTGTGTGAAGGTCTTCTGCCTGCTTTTTAATTTGATTGTTATTTTTTTCCAGGGTTGAGTTGCATAAGTTCTTTATATATTTTGGGTAGTAACTCCTTATCAGATATATCATTTGCAAATATCTTCTCCCATTCAGTAGGTTGGATTTTCATTTTGTTGAAGGTTTCTTTCACTGTGCAAAAGCATTTTATTTTGATGTAGTTCCAGTAGTTTACTTTTGCCTTTGTTTCCCTTGCCTCAGGAGGCATATCTAGAAAAATGATGACATAGCCAATGTCAGAGAAGTTACTGCCTTTGTTCTCCCAGCATTTTTATGGCTTCAGGTCACATTTCGGTCTTTAATCCACTTTAAGTTTATTTTTGTGTATGGTGTAAGAAAGTGGTCCAGTTTCATTCTTTTGCATGTTGCTGTCCAGTTTTCTCACTGCTCTTTATTGAAGAGACTCTCTTATCCTCATTGTACATTCTTGCCTCCTTTGTAGAAAATTAATTGACCATACAAGCAGGGGCTTACTTGTGGGTTCTCTATTTTGTTCTATTGATCTATGTGTCTGTTTTTGTGCCAGTACCCTTCTGTTTTCACTACAGCTTTGTAGTATATCTTGAAATCTGGGATTGTGATATTCCCCCACTTTGTTCTTCTTTCTCAGGATTGCTTTGGCTATGTAGGGTCTTTTGTGGTTTTACAGAAATTTTAGTATTATTTGTTCTAGTTCAGTGAATAGTGCTGTTGGTGTTTTGATGGGGATCACACTGAATCTGTAGATTGCTTTGAGTCGTATAGACATTTTAACAATATAGATTCGTACAGTTCATCAGCATGGAATATTTTTCCATTTTTTTATGTTATCTGCAATTCATTTTTATCAAAATTGTATAGTTTTTAGAGAACAGGTCTTTCACCTCCTTGGTTAAATTTATTCCTAGATACTTTATTCTTTTTGGTGCATTTGTAAATGGAACTTAATTTCTCTTTCTGTTGCTTTGGTATTAGTATTAGAAACACACTGATTTCTGTGTATTAATTTTGTATTTTGCAACTTTGCTGAATTCATTACTTATAACAGTTTTTTGATGGAGTCTTTAGAGTTTTCTATGTATGATATCATGCCACCTGCACATAGTGACAGTTAACTTCTTCTTTACCAATTTGGGTGCCTGTTATTTCTTTTTCTTGTCTGATTGCTATGACTAGAACTTCCATTACTGTATGAATAAAAATGACAAGGGTGGACATCTTGTCTTGTTCCTGATCTTAGAGGAAATGCTCAATGTTTTTCACTATTGAGTATGATGTTAACTGTGGGGTTTTTATATATGGCCTTTATTATGTTGAGATATGTTCCCTCTGAACTCACTTTGTTGAAAGATTTTTTTTTATCACGAATGGATGTTATACTTTGTCAAATGCCTTTTCCGCATCTATTCAGATGATCATATGATTTTTATATTTGCTTTGTTAGTGTGGTTTATCATTTGATTAATATGCAAATATTGAACTATCCTTATATCCCTGGAATAAATCCTACTTGGTCGTGGTCAGTGATCCTTTTGGTGTATTTTTTAATGTGGCTTGCTAATATTTTGTGGAGGACTTTTGCAGGTATGTTTATCAAGGATATTGGCCTATAGTTTTCTTTTTTTTATAGTGTCTTTGTCTGGTTTTGGTATTAGGGTATTCTGGCCTCATAGAATGTATTTGGAAGCTTTCCTCTTCTTTCTTTTTTTTTTGGAATAGTCTGAAAAGAGGTACTAATTGTACCTTAAATGTTTGGTACAATTCACCTGTGAATCCATCTGGTCCTGGACTTTTGTTTGTTGGGAGTTTTTTTAAATTACTGATTTGGTTTTGTTACTAGCATTTGGACTGTTCAGATTTTCTATTTCTTCCTGATTTGGTTTTGGAAGATTGTGTGTTTCTAGGAATTTATACATTTCTCCTAAGTTGTCCAATTTGTTGGCATATAATTTTTCATACTAATCTCTTATAACACTTTCTGTGGTCTTGGTTATCACTTTTTCTTTCTTGTTTCCAATTTTATTTATTTGAGCCCTCTTTCCCTTTTTCTTGATGAGTCTAGCTAAAGGCTTATCAGTTTTGTTTATCTCTTCAAAAACCAGGTTTCACTGGTCTTTTCTATTTTTTTTTTAAATTGCTCCTGTTTTAAAATCAAGCTTAGACATGTCTGAAACGTCATCACCGCACCAGAATTTTGAGTCTAATCTAGTTGTTTCCCCCCATATTTCCTTGTGTAACACATGAATTTACCATGAACCATGTGATTTTTTTCCCTTCCTCTCTGTTTTCTCCTGTTCACTAAGTGATTGATTGGGCTTGAGCCCTGTATTTTGTCCACCTCACAGGATCACTTTTGTGAACACTTATAGGGGCAGGCAACATTTCTACCTGACCTGAGAAAGAAGGCTGCCTTCTCTGGGCCCCATAACCTAGTAGACTTTGGCTCTGCTTGTCTTCTGACTTTGTAGCCCTCTCTCTAACCATTTAGACTATGTTTTTGGAAATGGAATTCCCAATGGCCCTGAGCCTGCTTGCAGGATTTATGTGAGCTGTCCATTTTCCCAAAGACAGAATGTGCTGCTGAATATATACCCCTAGGTCCAAAGGATGGCCTAAAGGTGGCTGTTTGTAGGTGTGTAAATGGAGTTTGGACATGCAGGCTGGGATTTTGAGGCTGATTGTGGCATGGAGGGGGATCTAGGGATGGGAAAAGAGGATGCATAGTTCATGGGGCAGAAACTAGAACTCTCTGCAATAGCATTTTGGGCTCAGAACTTTTAGGAGCCTAAGAAATTTAACTTCAGATATGGCTTTTCACATGGTTCTGCAAGTAAGTTTGTTAAGGTGGGTGGACAGATAGAATATATTCTGACAGTTTCTTAGCTTGGCTTATAACTTATAATAGTCATAAATATGGTACACAGATCTCCATTTATATCCTTGCCCTCGACTACATAAATGTTGGAGTCTGGGCCGGGGAGTGGAGCAGGTGGAGGATTCAAAAGGGCAGTGCCCAGATATTGGCCTAGAAGAGTAAGGGAGAACCTGTCGATTTAATTTCATAAAGTAACCACTAATGATACCATTTTGACTATCTAATTTTACAGATTTACAATAGATTATTCCCAAATCAAGCTCTCCAGAGCTTCACAGAACAGCCTGGCTACCCCCTGGTCCCTCCCCCTCCCCTCCAAAATATAACTCCCTCATGTTTCACTTAGCCAACTTGGTTTTCACCTTAGGCCACCAACAGCTTGTATGTGAGAAGCCTTGCATATTGAAAGCACTAACACTGGCACTATAACTTGGTGGCCAGGAGCATGAGCTTTGGAATCAGAGAGACCTAAGCTAAGAGGTCAATTCCTCTGCTCATAAGCAGTGACCTCAGGCAAGCCTCACCTTCTCTGAGCTTCAGTTTCTTCATCTATGGTAAATAAGACAATTATCCCTGCTTTGCTGAGGTATTTGTAAGGATTTAATGAGAAAGACCCAAAGGAGTCCGGCACACAGCATGCTCAATAAGGGGTAGCTGCTGCCAGTACTGCTCTTATTCTTACTTGTTATTGTTGATTGTGCAACCTGAGAGCACTAAGTTACTTAAACTCATCTTAAAATGAATTTAAAAAAATTGTGTGGTACATTCATATAGTTAAAAAATCAGACATGGAAAAATGTACACTGAAAAATCTTTCCACCACCCCTATCTCCATCTACCTCATCCCACACAATTATGTCTTCTATAGGTAATAACCACTTTTGTTAGCTTTAGGTGTATCCTTTCAATATTTCTTTATTCAAGTATCAGTAAGTATGAATACATATTCTGATTTTCTCCCTCTTCATACACAAAAAAATGTAGCACACTATATGCTTTTTTCACTTAACAATAAATCTTGGAGATCTTTTCATATCAGTATATATAGAGTTGCCTCATTACTTTTCACAGCTGCATAGTGTACCACTGTGAAGTTTATTTCCATACTTATCTGGAGATAAACAATTGGATTGTTTACAATATTTTGCTTTAATGAATAACGCTGCTGTGAATGAACTTGAACATGTGCCATTTCATGCAAGCATGTATATCTGTAGCATTGGGATAAGTGGAGTAAACGCATTGGTAATTTTGATACATAATGCCAAAGTACCCTCCATGCTTGTTATACTGTTTTGTACTGCCTCCAGAATGTATGAGTTTTTTTTTTTTTTTTTTTTTTTTTAATTTATTTCTAGAGAGAGAGAGAGAGACAGCATGAGCAGGGGAGGGTCAGAGAGAGAGGGAGTCACAGACTGAAACAGGCTCCAGGCTCTGAGCTGACAGTCAGCACAGAGCCCGACACGGGGCTCAAACCCACAAACTGTGAGACCATGACCTAAGCGAAAGTCGGACACTTAACCGACTAAGCCACCCAGGCGCCCCTGGAATGTATGAGTTTTAAGTCATGTGAACTTTTCAATCATTTTTTTCTTTTTAAACTGGATCAATAATGATATCCAACTGTATTAGTTTCCTGTTGCTGGTATAATAAATTATCACAGTTTTTAAATTGAAGTATAGTTGACACACAATGTTACACATTAGTTTCAGGTGTACAACATAGCGATTTGACAAGTCTGTACATTTTGTATGCTTACCATAAGTGTAGCTGCCATCTGTCCCCGTACAACACATTTACGACACCATTGACTGTATTCCCTATGTTGTACTTTTCCACCTGTGACTCATTCCATAACTGGAAGCCTACACTTCCTTCTTCCTTTTACCCATTTTACCCAACCCTCCCACCTTCTCCCCTCTGGCAACTATAAACAACACAAATTTATTATTCAGAGGTTAGAAGTCCAAGATGGGTCTCAGTGGGCTAAAATGGAGATATTTCCAGGGTTCCTTTCCTTCTGGATGTATGGGAGATAATTTGCTTCCCTCCCTTTATCAGCATTTTGAGGTTCCCAAATTTCTTGATCTGTGGTCCTGTATCACTCCCACTTCTGCTTCCATTGTCACATCTTCTTCCAATGTCACATCTCTTGACTCCCCTGTCTCCCTCTTAGATGGACCTTGGTGATTACTTTGGGTTCACCCATATAATCCAGGGTGGTTTCCCTATTTCCAGATCACTAGCTTAACCACATCTTTAAAATTGGCTTTGCCATGTAAAGTAACATATTCACCGGTGTTGGGGATGAGGATGTGGAGTTCTGTGGAGAGTCATTATTCTGCCTATCACAACTGCCTACTGGACAGGATGTTGGGAGGGTTGAGATAGAGAAATTACCTGTAGAAAATTATATAGTTTGCTGTTTCCTTGAACGTATACGCAACTAGACTATAACAATAGAAGTGTGTGTTTGGTTCAGCTTAGTCTGTGTTTAAGCCTGGTACCGTTTGGTCACAGAATAGACCTTCTACATAATTATTTTCTATTTTTTATATTTATATTTAAGTTTTAACATGTGAAAGAATGAATGAAATTTTTGGAAAATATAAAGCGTTATGCAAAAAAGCCATTATTATTTTTTTTTCAAAAGGGGATCTCTGTTATCCCAGTTGGAAAAAAACTTGTCTCATTAGATAGAGAACCATAGCAAAGACAACTGTGAACTCTTGAGCCATTATTTTGTCAACGTTTGCAAATCAGTAATACAATCTGTTCTTATTTAAAGCATATGTTGTATATCTCAATGAAGAAAATGCATCTGCCCATATATAAAAAAGGATATTCAATTTCAAATTAACATGCAAATAGTCTGTCCCACTTTTTCTAGACTCATGTTACTGAGTCACATGCCCACAGACTAAGGAACAGATTATAATAAAGGTTCAAATATATGAGCAGGGAAGAACTCACTTTCTGTGCATTAAATGGAAGCAACTATTCCAGGAGAAATTAGAGGTAATGTCACCTTGGGGTGCCTGGGTGGCTTAGTCGGTTAAGTGTCCGACTTTCGCTTAGGTCATGATCTCGCGGTTCGTGGGTTCGAGCCCCGCGTCAGGCTCTGTGCTGACTGCCAGCTCAGAGCCTGGAGCCTATTTCAGAGTCTGTGTCTCCCTCTCTCTCTGACCCTCCCCTGCTCACGGTGTCTCTCTCTCTTCAGAAATAAAAAAAAAAATAAAAATATTTAAAAAAAAAAAAAAAAGAGGTAATGTCACCTCTAAGAAAAACATCATGTGTTCTTATTTGTCTGTCTAGGTCTTCACCATAGTGTTTTCTGAACTCTCATCACCTCACAGATACAAATATTCTTTAATTATAAAGCAAAAGATGACCAAGCCTGACTTCCAAATGCCTGAGCTTTCCTGGGGATAGAAAACTATTGCATAGCGATGAAAAAGATGGGCTCTGGGTCAGCATACCTGGGCTTGAAACCCAATTCCAATACAAAATGATCTTGACTAGAGAATATGACTTCCCTAATCCCACCATTTTTTGTCCAGTAAAATGTGGATAATGATAGTACCTCTATCATGGAACTGACATAAAGATTAAGTGATACAACCTTTATAAACTACTTTGCATAGTTCCTCAGTAAATGCCAGCTATTGTTGTTGTTTTTTTTTAATGTTTATTTATTTATTTTGAGAGAAAGAGATAGAGTGCCAGCGGGGGGGTGGGGGGGGTGGGGGGGGAATCAGAGAGAGAGGGAGATAGAGAATCCCAAACAGGCTCTACACTGTCAGTGCAGAGCCCAATGTGAGGCTTA
Organism: Proteles cristata cristata; assembly: GCA_017311185.1. Lineage (NCBI taxonomy): Eukaryota > Metazoa > Chordata > Mammalia > Carnivora > Hyaenidae > Proteles > Proteles cristata. Next base: position 1,897,116 of record JAESUZ010002383.1, read on the forward strand.
ATCCCACAAACCAAGGGACCATGACCTGAGCTGATATCAAGAATCAGATGCTTAACCGACTGAGATACCCAGGCGCCCGTACCAGTCTGTTGTTCTTATTATCAAATGTCATTTTTATTTTCTGTCATAGAGTCAAAACTGAGGCTTGAAGTCATCAGTTACCATAGTACCTGTACATCTCAATGGCATCCCTCCCACTTGGACCATCATCTATGTCCTTCCATTGACCATTCCACTTTCTAGGTTTTCACCCTCTAGGTTCTCAGCTACCTTTTTTTCTTAATTCAGATTACAAATACATACTATATACCTTCCCTTTAAAAGACCCTTAACTTGGGGCACCTGGGTGGCTCAGTCAGTTGCGCATCCAACTCTTGATTTTGGTTCAAGTTATGATCCCAGGGTTGTGGGATCGTGGACACTGACCTGAGTGTGTGGAGCCTGCTTAAGGTTCTCTCTCCCTCTGCCCCTCTCCCCTGCTTGTGAACTTTCTCTCTCTCTCTCTCTCTCTCTCCAAAATGAAAAAAAAAGTCAATTTGTTAAAAAATAATTTAAATAATAAGTAATAATAAATAAATAAATAAATAAATAACCCTTAACTTACTTGGTCCTCTTTCTCTCTCTCTGACCTGCCTGTCAGAATCCTAGCCTCGCTTATACCCAACTACTTGCCTCCCTAGCAGCTGATAAGAACTAGAAAGATCACACAGCAGTGCACATCAAAACTATCTCATTAATCATACCAAAGTGTCATTTGCCTTTTCCACTGTGTTGACATGTGCATTGAAGTGCCAAAGCAATGATGGATAAGACTGCTGATGCCTTAGCTGGAATCAAGGCAAGGCAGGGAACTGCACTAGCAGTGATATTTTCACCATTACACACTAGCAGTCTAAAGGAAAAGCCAGTTTAACTTAAGCATGTCCTTGATGAGGCAGTAGAGATGATTAATTTCATGAAATCTCAAATTGTGATTATATGTCTTTTTAATCTTGTGTGGCAAAATAGGATGTTTGCATGCTTATGCTGCCTACTGAAGAATTCATATCTTGAGGAAAGTACTTTAGTGATTATTTGAGTTATGAGCTGAATCTTTTTCATGGAATATCATTTTTACTTAAAAAAAAAACGAGTGGCAGATAAATTGTAGCCATTGTAGACTTAGATAGCTGACATTTTCTTGAAAATTAACAAAATGAATCTGTTGTTTTAAAGAAAACAACCAGCAATTTTTTTTAACCAATGATAAAATTCTGGCAAGCTTTCCAAAATTCTAATTTTGGAAAACTTGCATGCACATCCATGAAGTTAATAACTTCCCAAAACTTAAAAGAATTTTCTGATGAGATTGATAGTGGTATAAAGGAATGTGACTTAAAAAAATTTTTTTAACGTATATTTATTTTTGAGAGACAGAGTGAGACAGAGCATGAGCTGGGGAGGGCAGAGAAAGAAAGAGACACAGGATTCAAAGCAGTCTCCAGGCTCTGAGCTGTCAGTGCAGAGCCCCACACGGGGCTCAAACTCACAAACTGTTATCATGACCTGAGCTGGAGTCAGACAGTTAACTGACTAAGCCATCCAGGTGCCCCTAAATGAATGTGACTTTTAAAATGCTATGTAATGAAATGTGTCAGCATTTGGGAAATCTGCTTTATTCAGAGAAACAATATTTTCCCGGTATTGGAATGCATGCATTATAAAATCGTTTCAAAAGCAAGATAGACCAATGAATTTTAATGTAATGGATTACAAAAAATTTATTGATATGGTTTCAGATTCCACACTGCAACTACCTTTTAAGAAGCTACCACTTGTTGGGGTATTTGTTGTGGCCCAGTTGGTTAAACGTCAGATTTGGTTTCAGCTCAGGTCATGATCTTACAGTTGTGGGATTGAGCTCTGTGTTGTGAGCAGCGCTCATAGCATAGAGCCTGCTTGGAATTCTCTGTCTCCCTTTCTCTCTGTGCCTCCTCTGCTCTCTCTCTCTCTCAAAATAAATAAATAAACAATGAAATAAGAAACTACCACTTGTCAAGTTTAAGTCTACTATCAAAGACTATCCAAAATTACCTGAAAAAGCTATGGCAGTGGTCCTCTCTTTTCCCACTATATGTGCCCTGATAATCTTCATATCCTTCAACCAAGACTACATATCATAACAAATTGAGTGTGGAAACAGATGTAAGAATCCAGGAGTGTTTCACTATGCTATGTATTAAGGAGATTTGAAAAATGAAAAGATACTGCCATACTGCTTTCACTGCCCTTTATAATGGTTATTTTTCATAAAATGTTATGTTAACATAACATGGAAATAAAATGTGAGTTAAGTATTTAAATTAGCATATTAATAATATATAATACCATATGTAGAATAAGAGTTAAATTAATAACATATTAAATATTTATAAAACATCTTAGTTTCTATACCTGAAAAATATAACACTGTTAATTATACTGAAATTAAAATTTAAAAATCTTAGTTTCAGTTTCTAACATAGTAAATATTCATAGACATAATGCACACAAACACTTTGAGGGCTTTAACAGTTTTTAAGTATGAAAAGCGGCGCTGAGACCAAAATGTTTGAGAACCACTGCAAGACTGATAATATAACCCTTACCCAGAAAGTCAGAGCATAGTTAAAGCAATGAAGAGTGGTTGTAGTTAGGGTCATTTTCCTTATTGGTGGCCAGCATTCTAGAGATAAATACATGTAAATAATATGTAGTTAACTCTATTGGTAACTAAGCAGATAATCAATTTAACCAGAAACCAGCAGGCAAGTAATTGTCTAAATACACTTGTTCTGACTATCCCTTGATTTTATTACCCTTTTGGGAAAACCCAAATTGGAAGTATTAAGACCAGATCTTCTGTTGTCCATGCACAGGCTCCAACTCCAGATCACCCAATGAGTCCTCAGGGTTTCAATGGGGTCTGTCCCGATCTAAGTGCAGAAATTGTACTTCTATAGAAGAGGAAGCAGTGAGATTAATGGATATTTAGCTTCCACAGCAAATGGAATTCAATTGGTGCCTAAAAGGTTCAGATGGATATCAAGGTTTTTACATACTTTTGATAGACTGAAATTCCAAATTCTGTCCATCATTGATATTGGTATAAACTTTGATATAAACTTACTCCTTCTCAGCTTTGATTTCGCACTATCAGTTGTCATCTGGCCAATGGGCCAGCCCTACCCTCAAAACCAAAGACAGTGATCCAAGGGTGGCATGCCTGGTGAAATCAAAGTCAACATCACATCAAGGTTTATATACTGCTGTTTGCAAGCAGTCTTCATTTGGTCACTTTTCTTTCCTGTGTTTGTTGGTAGTTAATATAGGATATCAGTTTCAAACTATGGAAGATCTGGTCTTTAATTTATATTACCAAAATGTAATAGAAAGTCAGACTGTATCACCCCATTTGTTTTTTTTTTTTTTTGCAAGGTCTCCTTTATTTTCCTGTGTGTGTTTGTTTTTGCATCCAGTTTTGCCAACCCCAAATCAGATCCTTCACTGCAAATGTCTCTGGTGGCTTTGTTAAAGTCAGCATGTGACAGAGAAATAGGTGTTGGAGTCACTAATGTCTGCCCGTCAACGGCCTTGGTGAGACCTCAGGAGGGGTGACTTAGTGGTTGCCTGAGGATGCTAATTTGATGCTGCAGCTAGAGAAGAAAATGAAAAAGTATTTGTAGTTTTGACTTCTATTCTGGAGGTGGATTTTGCTTTGTTCTCCTCAGAGATCTGGGGATTTTTAAGTATCTGGTGAATATAAACAGGCATCATTTTTTTTTTTTTTTACAAATAGTTTATTGTCAAATCAGTTTCCACATAACACCCAGTGCTCATCCCCACAAGTGCCCTCCTCCATGCCCACCCCTCCTCCCCCCCACATCCATCAGTCCTCAGTTTTTGTCAGCATTCAAGAGTCTCTCATGGTTTGCCTCTCCCCTTTTCCCCCACCATTTCCACCCTTCTTCTCCCCCTTGGTCCTCTGTTAAGTTCCTCCTAATCCTCCTATACATACAAACATATGATATCTGTCCTTCTCTGCCTGACTTATTTCACTCAGCATAACACCCTCAAGGTCCATCCATGTTGCTACACATGGCCAGATTTCATTGTTTCTCATTGCCATGTAGTATTCCATGGTATAGATAAACCACATCTTTTTGATCCATTCGTCCGATGATGGACACTTAGGCTCTTTCCATGTTTAACAGGCATCATTTTTTTAATGTTTATTTATTTTGACAGAGAGACAGCATGAGTAGGGGAGGGGCAGAAAGAGAGGTGGGCAGAGAGAATCCCAAGCTGGCTTCACAGTGTCTGCACAGAGCCTGACAGGGGGCTGGATCCCACAAACCATGAGATCATGACCTGAGCGGAAATCAACAACTGCGTGCTAAACTGACTGAGCCAACTAGGTGCCCCTAAACAGGCATTACTTTGTTTAGATCCAGGAGGATTCTCAGAGAGCTGGTCCCACAGCATCATTTGCTGCTGAGAACACTGAAGCCAGAGAAGCAAAGTGAATTGAGAGCGCAGGGTCATACAGTGGTCATCTCTTCTTTTTACCACCTTACAACTACAGGGGCCTCAGAGTAAATATCTCTAGCTCCTAAATTTGGGTCATTTAGCTGCAGCCTGGTGCTACTGTAGCCATGGTTTGATGGACATTTGTGGTGTTTTCCTACTTAGGATTTCTTTCCTGTACCTAACAGCATCTACTCTTTACCCACTCTGTTCTTCTGGTTTCAGTGGGACTAAGTCCCTTGGTTCCAGCCTGGATAGTGGTCAATATGATTGGTAGAGATATGAACATGTGACCCAAATCTGGCCAATCAGATTCAACCTCAGGTCTTCATTGCTATGGAGAAGGATAGTGATTATTTGGTCCAATGTAATACTGGAGGTATTTATGTTCATTTTGCTACCACTTGGGAAAAGCCTGACCAAGAAGCAAACAAACTCTGAGGGAAGCAAAGCTGAGAAAGAGAGTGAGAGAAGAGCAGTGAGTGGAGTGAGCAATGGGGAGGGAGAGAGGGAGACAGGGAGAGGAGAGGGAGAGAGAGGAAGAGAAGGACAGATGGACAGAGGGAGAGACTGAGATTTCTGATGATACCCTTTGTACATCTGAATCCCATTGCATTTGAAGCAAGATCTATCCCTGGAGTTTTTTGTGACATGAGCCAATACATTTCTTTTTGTCTTAAGGCACTTCGAGTTGATATCTCTTACTTGCTATTGAAACTTTGTTTCTTAAAGAAAAAAAAAGGGGGGGGAGAGGGAGAGAGACAGAGAGAGAGAAACTTGGTTTCTTAGGTATGCTAAAATCCTGCTTATTGGCTAAAGTTTGGAGCTTCAGGATGATTCTCCTGTTCGTTCTACTTCCTTCCTCTTTTGGCACATTGAAAAAGTGCTAGTTGCTGGGGGTGATTTGGTATGTGAGGCCCCCCACTGGAACCTGTTGATGGATTGTGTCTGCTGGAATTGAAGATCTCATGCACTTGTTCCCGGAGCAGCCTAAGCCCCTGAACTGTAGGTGATGTTGGTTGCCACCAAGTCCCTATTTGACTTTGGGGCAATGGTATGTATACTCATCATAATGACAATCATGTAGAATATGGGATGCAGAACAAAATATGGGGTGCATATAATGTAATAATACTTAGAGAGTGTTTGGGCCATAAAACGAACACTTTCAATCTTCTGTATCAAACAAGGGTCCTGGCAGAAACGGATGTTCAAATTAGAAAGTTTGAGAGTCTTTAATTAAGGGACTATTTACAAAGTAGTGAACAGGGAGTAGGGAAGCTGCTTGGATAGTGCAATACCCCAAAGCTGGAAAACAGTGGAGTATTGCTACTTCTCCGAAGGGATAGCGGAGGGGGTAGTTCTCAGAGCCCAGAGGCAGAGAGAGAGCTGTGTGGAGTTGTGACCTTCAGTGGAGAAGGGGGTTGGGGAATGCTCCATCAGAAGTGCATTTATCCTGAAGCTCTTGAAATTGAAGCCTGAAGTCCCGTCATTCACATGGGCCCCTGGGGACCAATTGCTGATGGGAGCTGTAAAGTACACTGTGTGAGATAGCAAAACCAGCTAGCGAATGGAATGTTCTCTAAGCATGTTTGATAAATTGTCCTAAGAGACCTCATACTAAAGGAAAAGTAGTTTGTTCTGATTTCTTTTCTCATTCTAAATACATATTCATACTTATATCTAATTATATATTTGTAATTGTGTATTTTCTTAAAGAGAGCCTCCAAAAGATATAAGCTTTGGGCCCCACTAAACCTCTTGCCCATCCTCCCTTGGACCTAAGGAATTGTAAGATGAAAACACACAAATCCCTGCCCTCAAGGGGCTTAGAGTCTAGTAGGGAGATACATTCAGGTAAATACTGGCAGCCTCCCACAGCCCTCCACAACCTTTTCTGTGTCTCATATCACCCCACACAAGAATTATATGTCACAACCCTTACCGTGTTGTCTTGTCAATATCCGGGTTCTTTCTTTGTCTTCTCTCCAGTGATCTAAGAACTTCTCAGGGGCAGGAAGTGGTATCTTTGATCACTGTATCCCTCACACCAAGTAGAGAGTAAAAGGGGAACAAATGAATGAATGCACTTGGAGCCAGTACAATGCCGTTTTCACATAGGCTAACTTGAGTAATCACTCACAAACAAAACGGTACTAACTAACAATTCACATTTAGTTCTTTTATCTGTAGATTTGGTTAAAGCTCCTGGTAAAAACAGATGGGAACAAATCTTGCAATGATATAATAGTAACATTACTGAGCACTTAAAGTGTGCCAGGCACTGTTCTAGGAGCTTTAAATACAGTCTATCATTTCATCCTCACAGTAACCTACAAGGAATATATTCCTATTTTACAGATGGGTAAACTGAGGCACTAGTAAGCCCCCATTTCCATCAGCTCCATGTTCAACTCACTTTCTGCTTGTAAGAAAATATTACAAAGACCTCGCCTCCTATTTGTGAAGTCACCAGTTAACTGAACTATCATCATTTTAAGGGTTCAAAGTGTATTTCTGCTTCCAAGAGGCCTTGCTTGAGAGGATAGGAAAGAATGATGGCAGCTACAGTGCACCATCACAAAAGAGAAGTCAGTAGTAGGCTGCTACCACACGAGGAGCTCTCTGTGCAGAAGGAAGGTTAGAAGGGTTGTTTTCTGCCTGCAAGACTAACTAAATAATCAAGGGTAGCATACTACTCTCAGAGATCCAGACTCCCGCAGAAAGAAGCTGGATTAGGAAATAAAGGCGCGTTGCCATGGCAGAGGAGGTGGGGAGTTGGCTCTTGTGCTATCTCCTGGCAACCATTTGACAAGGAGCCACACTTGACTTTCAATAATAGGCAAGGAAGCTACCACTCCAGGATCATTTCAAAGGGAACTTTAATCAAGCTTACCTTGGTGCCCTGAGAGAAGCCCAGATTTATTAATAGAAAATAAATACAGTGTTTTCTCAATCAAATGAGTCCTGAAATGGAGGTTTTATTCATGAAGGAGCCTTCCACTTTAGTTTTGTGAAAGCGGCATGTCCAGGTCAAGGTGGGGGTGGGGGTTAGTTTTTGTTTGTAAATTCCTCCACCCAGGGGCCAGATCACGGGAGTGATGGAATCTGGGATACCTTCTGGAGCAGAGTTGCCAACAATTCGTCTCTTGTCCAATAAAGGGAGAAAAACTTCATGTGGAAAGAGGGGTTTTGTATGTGGTGACTGGGGTGACCAACTTGTCCTGGCTTGCTTAGACTTTCCTGGTGTTATCACTGAACGTGCAAGTCCCAGGGAACTTCTCAGTCCCAAGCAATATGGAATGGTTGGCCAGGACTGTCTGTGTTTTAAAAGTGAAAATCTTGCATCCTGGGTGTCTGTCTTAGGCAGCTCAGCTGCTGTAGCAAAATACTAGAGACTGAGTGGCTTAAACCATAGACATTTGTTTCTGATGGTTCTAGAGTCTGGGGAGTCAAAGATCAAGTTGGCAGCAGAGTCCGGTTCCAGTGAGCACCCTCTTCTCTGCCCTTCCTGCTGGGTCCTCACTTGGTGGAGAGAGAGTGTGTGAGCACATGAGAGAGTTCAAGATCTCTGATCTCTTAGAAGGGCACTAGAAGAGTCCTTCTCTTAGAAGCCCCACTAGAAGGGCTTTGACATATGTCTTTTGGGGCACACAAAAATTCAATCCATAGCATCAGGCAAACAGGGACAGTTGGTCACCCATGGGTGACCCACCTCCCCCATCTTCAGATTTCTTAGAATAGAGATCCTACAGATGTTAGTTTCTCTTTTGAGTTTCTGGCAGACTCCGCCCACTTTGACTAAACCTCAAATGGACATTTAACTGCTTGCATATAAAATTAAAATCATTGGAGCTAAAAACCTCAAGTTCTTTGGTTTATGCCCATTAATATGAAGTTCCAGCAGTAAGAAAAGAATGAAATATCAGAGCTAAAATAAATATCTTGTCCACCTTGTAAACACAGCCTCAAACACACCTGAAGCTTCCTTTGCTCTAAGAAATATCTCTTGACCCTCTCACCTCTCATTGAGCATAGAATCTGTGTTCTGTTCTAAAGGACCTAGAACATAGTAAGTGCTCAGTAAATAATTACATGAGTAAAGGCATCTGTAATTATGTTTGTCTTCAAAGTTATTTCTTGCCTGTGCATCTTTTACAATCTTATGGGAGTCAGTGGTAGATTCTCAACTCCAAGGCCAAGGTGTGTGCCTATTGGCTTCCATAATAACTCATAGTGTTGGATGATGCCAGCTTTAGCAATACCCTTTCCAGCCACTAGTTGGTATGAGAGAGTGCTAATTCCAAGGGGACTAAACCTCTCTCAGGCAGATTTTGATTCTAAGAACCCATATGATAAAAATGTCACAGAGTAGGTTTTCTCAGCCTTGGCTGCACATTTGAAACACTTGAGGAGCTTTAAGAAGTGATGCTCAGCCCCCACCCTGACCAGTTAACCCAGAATCACTGGATATGGGCCTGATCATCAGCATTTATAAGAAGCTCACTGGATCAGTCAATTGTGTCTGACTCATGATTTTGGCTCAGGTCATGATCTTACAGTTAGTGAGATGGAGTTATGTGTTGGGCTCCGGGATGACAGCATGGGCACCAGGCTGATGGCATGGAGCCTGCTTAAGATTCTCTCTCTCTCTCTCTCTCTCTTTCTCTCTCTCTCTCTCTGTTTCTCTCTGCCCCTCCCCTGTGTGCTTCCTTGCCACCCAAATAAAAATAAACTTTAAAAATAAAAACAAAAAACTGTTTTTTCTTGCCCCCACTCCAGAGATAATCTCCTTGTTGGTATGGGGTGTAGCTATTCAGACTTTCCCATTATGAATATATTTGTATATGTATTTTAAATGTAGATTTTTTACATAAATGTGATTATTTTATTTATATTGTTTTCAAATTTTGTAGTATTTTTCTTAGTCATTAAGTCTTTTGGTATTTCCAAACTATCATATCTTACATTACTTCACTTCTCTTAATCGTTGTCTGGTGTTTCACAAGATGATGTTCTATATTTTATTTCACCATTCCCTTATTTATGGGCACTTAGGCAGTTTTCCAGAGTTTTGTTATGATAAAGCCTGTTGTCCTCAACATCGAGTTAAATGCTATTCTGTGTCTATGTGCAAATAGTTCTTCTCTGATAGAAACCTAAACGAGATTTGCTGCGTTGAAGAGTATACACATTCAAAAATTTATAACAGTTGCCAAATTACCCCTCAGAATCCTATTGATTTTACATCTTACCAAGAGCTCCGTGTGGGCACCCTGCTCCCTGTCTTCTAAGGACCTTTGCACATGCTATTCCTGTAAGTAAGATGATTGTTCCTTACTCATCTTTCAGATCTCAGTTCAAACAGGACTAAGCTTTATTTTGTGGAGTCTTCCCTCACTCCCTGTCTGGGTCATGCTCCTGTGTCCTAAGCTGTCAGTCAGAACACCAAGTTCTTTTTGTTCAGAGCACTTAGTGTGTATCTATACATTAACTATAGGATTGCCTGATTAATATCTGGCTCCCCATGCGGGTTTAATTCTCCACTTACCCCTCCCCCAGACCCATTCTTTGTCCTACTTTTTGCTTTAGAGGTCAACCCCACGTCCTTTGTTGGCTGGCTTCCAGCTGTGTTTGGTTAATGGGAAGCCTCTGGCAGGAGATCTGAGAGCTGTGTCCACAATTTTTTAGGGACTGGTATGGTCAGACCAGTAGGTCTGACTGGTATGTCTTCCCATTCTAGAAAGCATTCCAGAATTTTAAGTGATATTATTAGAGAGAGAACCTCAACTTTTGCTTAATAATTTAAAAATAAATTTAAAAAATTAAATAATTAAAAAATAGATTAGGGAGATGAACAGACTCCAGGACTTGATTATGAGTCCCCACCATACTCTAGAAGTCCCATGACTGAGAACTCTGAGCATGTTGAGCACCAGGATAAGGTCGTGGAATAGGAGCTCTCAAACTGACAGCAGAGTGAACAGCTCTTGGATAGAGATGACAGTCGATATTACTGGCAGTTACATTCTATAAAGTTGTAGCAGAAACTGAACCAGTGTTCTCAAGGGAAATACAGGTTTCAGTTCCTGTGAGCCTCTGATTACAGTATTTTCGTCAATTAGTCAATACATAACCTTGTTTAATGTGTGTTTCCATTTAAAGACCTCTTGTTTAATATATATCCTTGTTTAATATATATTGTTGATTCATTAGCATTGAACTCACAGCCAGCAGCACTTACAGTGCCTGAACAAAGCTTATCTAATACATGTGGTTCTTCCATAACACGCATCACAGCCTTTTTGCACTTAGGAACAGTAGACAGCTTTTCTGTACTACATTGGGGGGCATTTTAAGCAGCGAAACACCAACAAAAGAGCATAAAAATGAGAAAACTGTGGCACTAAATAGATCAGGGAGATGAATTGCTTGTTAACAGTATGAGAGCTGAGACAAGAAGGCACAGAGCGTTGGCAATTTCGGTATCAGCTGGTAACATGTGCACCAGGAGACTCAAATTTTTCACCACTCTGTGCCTGTCCACAAATGACTACAAAGTGCTACAAGTATTAATTCCAGGGATATAAATATATTTTGGTGAGCAGGCAAATTTGCAAATTCAGAATCCCCAAATAATGAAGATTGGCTGTATTTTGTTTGACCAGAATGGTGATTCAAAGAATAATAAAAAACAACTGGAATGATTAGGCTTGCAGAAATGTATCCTTGAACTTGCCACATTTTCCACCACTTGCATTGTATAGCTGGCTGCTTCACACATTTCCCTTACATATCTGGCCCCTGAGGCATGAGAGTCTGGAACTTTTAATGTGGTTTGCCAAAGGTTTGCCTGTCAAGAGCAAGTCTGAGAAACCATCCACTGGGTTATATTTGTCCAAGGGAAATGGTTTAAATGAGACTCGAAGGGGAAGGAAATCACAGGAAACAGGGGCAGCTTAAAGGAGGGGATGGCAGAGATGTTCTTTTGGCTCCTGGTGGAGTCTGGTTGTGGATTCAGATCCTGAACTTCAGTTCTCTCAAGTAACCCACTGTGGAAGGTTCTGCCTGCCCCAGAACTCCCACCCCTTCCCTGCAGGCCACTGAGGTGGGGCCAAAGCCAGATGACCTTCTTGTTCCACCCTAAGGACATTTCCCTGTAGTTTCAGATGAGTGGCTTCTCCTTGGACCATCCAAACTAGGGGTGTGGTGGGAAGGATGGTGAGTCCGACAGGTTCCCATTATCTATTCACAGCCATGAGGAGTGAGTTTTCCAAGGACCTGAAATGTACCCTTTGTACACACAGATTTAAATTTCTTGCCATCTCAAGGGAATTTTTTTTTGATAATTAATTTGCTTTACCACCAGGGGAAATGATGATATTGTATATAAATGACCGTAGCATTAGCCTTAATATGGTATAGTTTTGCACTAGTGATTTTCTTAGGATGCAGACTCCTACACTGAACACCCTCACTTATTTTCCTTTTGTAGATCACTTTGTACATCATTTGTTGGATTTTCAGATCTTTTAGCTGATCAGTGCTTACTATCAGTGCTATCAGTGTTCTCATGGAGTCCAGAAAACCGTCAGGGTCAGACTTAGCAGGGTAGACCTGCGTTGTTTAAGCCTACAAAAGCGGGGAGTGGGTGGAATCTGGAAACCCCAGAATAGATACTGTAATAGATCTGTTTGCTGACGCAGAGTTCTAGAGAGTTCTGAAGGATTAGTACATTAGTGGCCCTCCTTGACTCAGTCTGTCCTGTGGTTTGGTCAGGACTTGGGACTCCGAGGCAAAGACCTGTTACTCCTATTTGTCCTACTCTTGGTCTCCCGGGGTCAAGACCACTCAGGTTTACCACACGGTGGTCTTTACAAGCTGATTGACAAACTTCACAACACAACTTTCAGTCAGCACAGGCTCTGTGGGCATTCTTTTCTTCACTACTCATTTCCTTGCGGTCTAAGTGTTGAGGTTGGTGCCGCTGGACAGAGAGATGGGTTGTTACTGTGGAGCTGGTAAACTGTATCCCAGAATTAAGCTCGTTGCTCAGAGGTAAATAAATCAGTGGGAAAGGAAAACTCAACAGGCGGAAGATTACAGAGGAGGCAGGCTTTTCCCTAGGTGGCTAGAGAAGGAAGGTACCAGGACAGGAACTTCAGAAAGCCCAAACCATCTGAAGCAGTTTTTTATAATTTTTAATGAGATGTTACTTTGAGGAAAGTAAATTTCCTAGCAGCTCCACAAGCAGGATAACACAGACTTTTTTTTTTTTTTTTCACCTAGAACAGAACATGGAATTTGAGCATGCCTCAGCTTCAGCAACAAGCAAACTCCTCATGGGGAAAAAGTTTCCTCCCTACTTCTGGGGATGGTACCAGTGCCCACTTCCTAGTCAGCCAGGCCAGAAGCCAGGGATGCATGACAGACATGTCCTTTTCACTGAGTCCCCACCACAGATATGTCATCAAGTCCATCACTCTGCCCACTAGTATCATGAGTATTTGTCAATCCTTTCCACTGCCTCATTCCAAGTTGTGGTTTCTGATCTTCTACCCTCCACACTGTCACCAGAAAGACCTTCCTAAAAGGGCGGTAGGTGGGGCGCCTGGGTGGCTCAGTCGGTTGGGGGGCCAACTTCAGCTCCGTCATGATCTCACGGTTCGTGGGTTCGAGCCCCGCGTCGGGCTCTGTGCTGACAGCCAGCTCAGAGCCTGGAGCCTGTCTTCAGATTCTGTGTCTCCCTCTCTCTCTGACCTTCCCCTTCTCACACTGTCTCTCTCTCTTTCTCTCTCAAAACTAAATAAAACATTAAAAAATAAATAAATAAAGGGGCGGTAGGCTCACATGCCCCACCTTGTGCATCATCAATGAGAAGAGACCAGTTATATCAGCATGGCATGTGCAGCCCTTCTGATGTTGCCGACAGAGCATATGTTAGTAGTTGCTTGGGGGCTCTTCATCAGACCCCCTAGTTTGCTTGGTAGCTCCCTCACAGTTGCTAAAGCTAGATAGATTTGGTTCTGAATCCCAGTTTTCCACCTACTAGCTATGAGACACCAAGCAAATCACTTAACATGTCCGAGACTCACTTTTCCCATCTGTAAAATGGGATTAATAAGATTTAGCTTCAAAACTCGCCATTAATACTGGAAATGGAATTAGGAGAAGAGTGGAAAATGACATTTTATACAATTTTGGGTTGTTGAATTTTTACTTTTACTAAGAAAAATATTCAAGGGGCAATAAAAGAGTCTGGTAGAGGTCGCATAGTGTGGTGGTTTATGAGCACAGACTTTGGAGCAGGATCTCCTGAGTTAAATCCAGCTCACCCACTTAGTCGCTGGATGACTGTGGGAACTGTAGCCACTCTACTGGTTTGTAAAATAAGGGTAACCACAATATTTACCTTGCAGGGTTGTTGTAATGATAAAGGAGTAATGCATGTGAAGTATTTGGAATAGTGCTGGTATAGGAAGTGTTACATCAGAGTTTGCTGGTTTAGTAACAGATGGTGAAATGTGGTAATACCTGTATGGTTTCCTCTGCCTTCCCCACATAGTTCCCAGGCTTGCTGTAAGAATTAAATCAGGTAACATATGAATGGCACCTGGTCCATATGGAGCACGTAGTGCCCGCTGAATAAATGCAAATTCCCCTCCCTTCTACTTCCTTGCCTTTTGAACGCCAGTTTGAGGACTTTTCCTTTGGAAAGGCTTTCCTGACCTCTAGGCTGTCTCTGCCACCCCCTGCATTTTCCTATATTAGGACACTTTTCACACTGCAGTGTCCTTCTCTTTCTGCACGGGACTGTAACAACTTTCCAGGTAACGATTATCTTACTTTAACCTTACATTCCTAGCACTTGGCAAAGGGCCTGGCAAAGAGCGGGACCTTCATCTGTGTTCACTGTACTTGGCATGAATGAATGTGATCTCCACCTTCGAGCAGGTTGTAATGTGTATAGGGGGACAAGATACAAATATTTGAAAGTTTAATCCTATCATCAAATGTAAAGATCTGTTTTTGGCAAATTAGTGGGCCCAAGAGGTGGCATAGGGTTGTGACTCAATCAAGCCTTAGGAAAGGTTCAGGAGACCTGTCTGGAGCACCCAGGCTACTGCTGAGTGTCCTGTTAGATTCTGGGACAGGTATTTAACCTCTCTGAGGTGAGATCCCTTAGCTGTAAGAGATGAGGAAACTAATGCCGGGTTGCATCCAAGTGCAGGATAAACACATTAGTGATTAAGTGTCAGATGTGGGGTAGGGTGTTGTCAGGTCTAGAGAAATTGAGAGGGAAGAAGTCAGCTTTGGCTTTTGTGTTCCCTCAGGCTTTATGGAAGAGGCCGTGTTTGAGCTGAGCTCTGAAAGGGTGGGCAGAAATTAGGCAAGCGGGGAGGAAGCTGGAATATTTTAGGCAGGATGATATCTTGAGGAGAAAAAGTTAAAGGAAATGAAGAGACAGATAGGAAAGAATCAAATTTCTTTATTTTCCAGAGTGAGCAATAAAAAGAAAAGTCTTGTTGGCTGGTGAATGCTGACATTTTATTTTTTTTAATTTATTTATTGTTTAATTTACATCCAAGTTGCTTAGCATATGGTGCAACAATGATTTCTGGAGATTCCTTAATGCCCCTTACCCATTTAGCCCATCGCCCCTCCCACAACCTCTCCAGCAACCCTGTTTCTTCTCTCTAAAGAGATTTAAGAGTCTCTTATTTTTTGTACCCCTCCCTGTTTTTATATTATTTTTGCTTCCCTTCCCTTATGCTCATCAGTTTAGTATCTTAAAGTTCTTTAGAATCTTAAAGAATGATATTTGTCTTTCTTTGACTAATTTAGTTTAGCATAATATCCTCCACTTCATCCATGTAGTTGCAAATGGCAAAATTTCATTCTTTTTGATTGGCAAGTAATACTCCAGTGTGTGTGTGTGTCTGGGTGTGTATGTATATATGTGTGTACATGTATATATATATATATCCACACCACATCTTTTTTGTTTGTTTGTTTGTTTTTTAGTGTTGTTTTTTTTTTTTAATTTATTTCTAGGAGAGAGAGAGAGAAACAGCGTGAGCAGGGGAGGGTCAGAGAGAGAGTGAGTCACAGACTGAAACAGGCTCCAGGCTCTGAGCTGGCAGTCAGCACAGAGCCCGACGCGGGGCTCGAACCCACGAACCGTGAGATCATGACCTGAGCGAAAGTCGGACGCTTAACCGACTAAGCCATCCGGGCACCCCACACCACATCTTCTTTATCCATTCATCCATCGATGGACACTTAGGCTCTTTCCATACTTTGGCAAGTGCTACTATAAACATTGGAGTGCATGTGCCCCTTCAAAACAGCACACCTGTATCCCTTGGATAAATACCTAGTAGTACAATTGCTAGGTTGTGTGTAGTTCTGTTTTTAATTTTTTGAGGAGCCTTCATACTATTTTCCAGAGTAGCCGCACCGGTTTGCATTCCAACCAGCAGGGTAAAACAGTTCTTCTTTCTCCATTTCCTCACCAACATCTGTTGTTGCCTGAGTTGTTAATGTTAGCCATTCTGACAGGTGTGAGGTGGTATCTCATTGTGGTTTTGATTCGTATTTCCCTGATGATAAGTTGTGAATGCTGACATTTTATTTCATTTATCGGCTTTGAAGAAAAGCAGGGAAAGCACAAACTGGAATCTTAAAGAAAGAGGTGCAGGACAGAGAGCTCTGCTCAAACCTGGAGAATTCCATGACTCTAAATTAATTTCAGTGAAGTTAATTTTTTTAAATAGTGTGGTATTGAATTTAAGACAAACCAAAATCAGTAGGTGTGAAGATAGTTAAGCTAATAACCAACTGTTCTTACTGCTTTGAGCTTTAATTTAGCTGTTTAAATGGTTTTTAATCTTCTAAATCTACAACTCAGTAAAAAAGTCCTTAAAAAATAAAACGCCAACACTTAGTTGTTTTATATATAGCTTTGAAGAGCCAAAAGAGATATAAAAACAATACTTTGCTTATTGCTTAACTATATTTTCCAGTTTTTTTTTTTTTTACAATGTGGTGTTACATAAAGAACTTAAGAAGTTCTAAAATAAAAACAAAAGCAAGTTAGGATTATTTCTAAATTTTTTGAGACCCCTCCCCCCCCCATCTCCTTCCTCTGGCTCATTTGCTTTCCACACAGCAATAGCCTAAGAGGTAACAATAGAAAGTGATTAGGATTGCAAGTGCACGTCCTCTAGCATCTACTGATGCACACTTGCACACCTTGTCCACATGTTTATGACGCTGTAGACTTGCATTGTAACAGTAAAGCTAGAAACCATCACTTCTTTCCTTCTTAACCTTTGGCCAATGCCAATGACTGAGTTAAGATCCTGTTCCTATTGGTTGTTGCCCTCTAGTGGAAAAGCACAACGCCATACACATTTGGGACCCCTAAGTGGGCATAGTGCAGTTTTCGGACCAGTCTGTCTGCAATGCAAGAGAAATGAACTCTCAGTTTCAAGCTGCTCTGTGAAGCCTGGTTGTAGTAGACAGAATAATGGTCCTCCTAAAGAGGTCCATGTCTTCATCACCATAACCTGTGAATATATTACTTACATGCAAAAGGGACTTTGCAGATGCCATTAATTAATTTAAGGATATTGAGATGGGGAGCTAGACTGGATTATTCAGGTGGACTCAGTGTATCTGAAGGGTTCTTATTAAAAGGGGGACAGGCGGGGTAGAGTCAGGGAAGGAGATTTGGAAATGGAAGCAGACAGAGAGGTCAAGGTGCTAAGCTGCTGGCTTTAAAGAAGGGAACTTGACGGAGGAACAAGGGGGAGAAGAAGGGCGGAAATGGTGGGGGAAAGGGAGAGAGGCAAACCATGATAGACTCTTGAATGCTGAAAAAAACTGAGGACTGATGGATGTGGGGGGGGAGGGGGGATGGACATAGAGGAGGACACTTATGGGGATGAGCACTGAGTGTTATGTGGAAACTAATTTGACAATAAACTATGTGTAAAAAAAAAAAAGAAGGAGGGAAGGCCATGACTGCAGGTGGCCTCTAGAGGCTGGAGAAAGCAAGGAAACAGTTTCTCCTCTAGAGTCTTCAGAAAGACCTGAGGCTTGCTGATTCCTCAGTTCTAGCCCAGAGAAACCATCTTGGGTTCCTATCCTCCAGAACTGTAAGATAAATGTGCGTTGTTTTATGCCACCAGGTTAGTGGTAGATTGTTATACTAAGGGTAAGAAGCTAACACACTGGGTCTTGAGGAAAGGAAAAGAGCATGTGTGGGGCACTCTGATTGGGATGCCTGAGACCTTGACCCTGGTGCTATAGCTTTGGTGTGAATCAGCCAGGAAGAATGTGAAACAGACCCTTGAAGATCATCACATTGTGAAAAATCCATTTAAAGGAAGGGAAATCTTCCTCTCTCTGGCCCAACAGGGGAGTCAACCAAGGTGGTATCTTTGCAAAGGGAAACAGTGACGAGCACATTATTACCCAGCTAATCAGAACACAAACTATCCTGGGGAGGGGGAACTTTATTATTTTATTTTTAAGAAACAGTCTTTACCCTAGACAATGGGTATGTCATACTTGCACTGTAAAATCTTGAAAAATATAGAAAAACAGAATGAAAATCATGACTCAGTCACTCATAAAACCACTCCTTTAGCATTTTTCTTCTAACAAGTTTTCGCAATTGTTAAGATTTTAGAGTGTTAGCAATTTTGAATCCTTTTTATTTAATATTATGTCATAATCATTTTGCACTGCATCATAAATCCTCTGAAAATATTGCTTTTAATGATGACACAGTGCTCATTTAGTCTCATGTTCTAAAATGGACTTAAGGTCATTCTGTTATTGAGTATTTCAACTGTTTGGGGTTTCCAGTACAATGAGTAACAGTGTGGTGAATATTCTTATGTAAAAATCTTTGTCTGAAATTTGGACTATTCCCTTAAAATACGTAGTCAAAAATGGAATAACTGGTTTAGAGATGGTGGATAATTTCAAGGTCTATGAAACTTTCTGAAATAATATTTTCCATTAAGTTTGAACTAATTTCCTCTTATTAGTAATTTATATTGGATGGAAATATGCGTATAGTCATATATTATATCTGTGGCTTTCAAATACATTTTGTTGACTCTCCCCCCAAAACATATTTTTTATCATAACGTTTC
The DNA here is from genome assembly GCA_017311185.1 of Proteles cristata cristata. Classification (NCBI taxonomy): domain Eukaryota; kingdom Metazoa; phylum Chordata; class Mammalia; order Carnivora; family Hyaenidae; genus Proteles; species Proteles cristata. Next base: position 1,915,832 of record JAESUZ010002383.1, read on the forward strand.
ACTCATATCTGGATCTTGGAAACTTAACATAAGACCACAGGGGAAAGGAAGGGGAAAAATAGTTACAAACAGAGAGGGAGGAAGGCAAACCATAAGAAACCCTTAAATATAGAGAAAAACCTGAGAGTGGATGGGGGGTGGGGTAGAGGGGAAAGTGGGTGATGGGCATTGAAGAGGGCATTTGCTGGGAGGAGCACTGAATGCTGTATGTAAGTGATGAACAACAGGAATCTACCCCCAAAAACCAAGAGCACACTTTACTCACTGTATGTTAGCCAATTTGACAATAAATTATGTTAAAAAAATAAAGAAATTGAAAATTAATGCAATGCAACACACACACACACTGAAACAAAGCTTCCTCTTTCAACATATAATACATGGCTATGGTACTATGTTTTTTTATTATCTTCTATTTTTTAAAATGTTAACTTTGATTCCCAAGGTGACTTCAACACCTATGACTGGGTTATGACTCCGTTTGAAAAGCACTGTTTTAGAGCATGGGAATGGACCCAGCTGAGTGTAATTCATATGTGCATCTAAGAGGATCATAGGAACTACCTTTTCTAAAAATGTCTCAAACCCCAAGTTTCCTGCCACTTCCAGGAACCTGGTTATGTGATGAAATGATCATAACACGAGATAAAAACAACATCTGCATGGAGCAGCTGACCAACCTTTCAGAAATCTGAATTTAGCTCTGCCTCAAAGCCTAAATGTCATTCCCATTAGTACTACATTTTGGATGTTTGTTAATTTATGAAATTCTCACAGGTACATACCTTGTGATTTCTATGCGTTGAATAATGGAAGATGAAGTGGCAACAACAGGTACTTAAATTTTCTTAATTCCGTGAGACTTTGATGCAAGTTGCACCTTTGGTGTTATCCACACTTTTGTGTATTTATGAGCTCTTCTGGCGAGGCTGCAAAAAAGAGAGAGAGAGAGAGATTTAGATTTCCCAGCTAACATCTGGGAAAGGCGAATGAATAAGTAGTGGGCTTTTAAAAATAGAGAAAAAGATACAGAAGAAAAACTGTCTATTTTTAGATAGACATTATATTAATTTTCTGGATTCAGGTCTAAGAGAAATGTGCTAAATGCTACTATTGTGACAAAATATGTATTTAAAATAAACCTACCAGCACATGTATCAATACTGTAGGCCATTCAGTTCTAAATTTTACAAGAGATTTAAATGGCAAACATTTCCTGAAACATACTATATTTCTGACTGTTACTGCCTCTCGTTTTGAGCTGGGAAATAAATGGAGAATGCTAGAAGAAAGACAAAAATGGTGAAACACTTGAATGTTAAAGATTGTGAAAAAGATGCCTCAAAATTATATTGCCTTTTCCTTATTTTTTGTGGTAATGTACTATACATTCTCTTTTTTTTCCAAGTTTTTTAAAAAATTTTTTTAATGTTTTATTTATTTTTAGGAGAGAGAGAGAGAGACAGCGTGAGCAGGGGAGGGTCAGAGAGAGAGGGAGTCACAGGCTGAAACAGGCTCCAGGCTCTGAGCTGGCAGTCAGCACAGAGCCCGACGCGGGGCTCGAACCCACGAACGGCGAGATCATGACCCAAATGAAAGTCGGACGCTTAACCGACTAAGCCACCCAGGCGCCCTCCAAGTTTTTATTTTAATCACCTGGTGCTCATTAAAGTGTATGCCTGAATCCCCATCACCCAGCTGAGTGTCATCCATTCCCCACACTCTCCCTCTGGTAACCATCAGCTTAATTTCTCTATAATTAAGAGTCTTGTTTATTGGTCTCTCTCTCTCTCTCTCTCTCTCTCTCTCTCTCTCTCTCTCTCTCTCTCTCTTCCTCATTGCTTGTTTGCTTTGTTTCTTAAATTCCACAGATAGTGAAATCATATGGTATTTGTCTTTCTCTGATGTATTTTACTTAGCATTATACTCTATTTCAATTCATGTCATTGGAAATGCCAATATTTCATCCTTTTTTATTGCTGAGTAATATTTCATATATACATGCATATGTACATATATGTATATACTATACAGAGTGTGTATACACACACACTCACACACACACACATACATACACACATCATATCTTCCTTATCCATTCATCAGTCAATGGACACTGGGCTCTTTCCATATATTGGCTATTATGGATAATACTGTTACAAACATCGGAGTGCATGTATCCCTTTGAACTAGTGTTTTTGTATCCTTTGGGTAAAAATTCAGTAAGGAAATGGCTGGATCATAGGGTAGGTCTATTTGTAACTCTTAGAGGAACCTCTATACTGTTTTCCACAGTGGCTACACCAGTTTGTATTCCCACCAACACTGTAAGTGCTTCCTTCGCTGCATCCTGCCAACACTTGTTTCTTGTATTGTTGATTTTAGTCCTTCTGACAGGTGTGAGGTGATAATCTCATTGAGGTTTTGATTTGCATTTCTCTGATGATGAGTGATGTTGAGCACCTTTTCATGTGTCTGTTAGCCATCTGTATGTCTTTGTTGGAGAAATGTCTGTTCATGTCTTCTTCCCATTTTTTAAATGGATTATTTGTTTTCTGGGTGTTGAATTTAATAAGTTCTTTTTATATTTTAGATACTAACACTTTATCAGGTATGTCATCTGTAAATATCTTATTCCATTCTATAGATTGCCTTTTAGTTTTGTTGTTGTATGTAGTTTATCAGTAGTCTCAGTAGTTTATTTTTGCTTTTGCTTCCCTTGCCAGAGAAATTACTGCTTGTGCTCTCTCCAGAATTTTTATGGTTTTAGGTCTCACATTCGTTCCTTACTCCATTTTGAGTTTATTTTTGTGTATGATATAAGAAAGTGGTGCAGTTTCTTTCTTTTGCATGCTGCTGTCCAGTTTTCCCAGCACCATTTGTTGAAGACACTGTCTTTTTCTTTTTTTTTTTTTTTTTTTATTTATTTATTTTTTTCTGTATTTATTTATTTATTTATTTTTTTTACAAATAGTTTGTTGTCAAATTGGTTTCCACATAACACTCAGCGCTCATCCCCACAAGTGTCCTCCTCCGTGCCCATCCCCCCTCCCCTCCCACATCCACCAGTCCTCAGTTTTTGTCAGCATTCAAGAGTCTCTCATGGTTTGCCTCTCTCCCTTTCCACCACCATTTCCACCCTTCTTCTCCCCCTTGGTCCTCTGTTAAGTTCCTCCTAATCCTCCTATACGTGCACACATGATATTTGTCTTCCTCTGCCTGACTTATTTCGCTCAGCATAACACCCTCAAGGTCCATCCATGTTGCTACACATGGCCAGATTTCATTGTTTTTCATTGCCATGGAGTATTCCATGGTATAGATAAACCACACTTTGATCCATTCATCTGTTGATGGACACTTAGGCTCTTTCCAGGTTTTAGCTGCCAGGAGAGTGCTACTATGAACATTGGGGTACATGTGCTCCTATGCATCAGCATGTCTGTATCCCTTGGGTACCCCTAGCAGTGCTATTGCTGGGTCATAGGGAGTTCTATTGTTAGTTTCCTGAGGAACCTCCACACTGTTTTCCAGAGGGGCTGTACCAGTTTACATTCCCACCAACAGTGCAGGAGGGTGCCCGTTTCTCCACATCCTCGCCAGCATCTAGAGTTCTCTGATTGGCTCATTTTAGCCACTCTGACTGGCGTGAGGTGGTATCTCAGTGTGATTTTGATTTGTGTTTCCCTGATGAGGAGCGATGCTGAGCATCGTTTCATGTGTCTGTTGGCCATCTGGATGTCCTCTTTGGAGAAGTGTCTGTTCATATCTTCTGCCCATTTCTTCACTGGGTTGCTTGTTTTTCGGGCGGCCTCTACACTATTTTCAATAGTGGCTGCATGAGTTTACAAAGCTATACTAATCAAAACAGTATGGTACTGGCACAAAAACCGACACCTAGGTCAATAGAACAGAATAAAGAACCCAGAAATAAACCCATGCATATTTACTTCATGACAAAGGAGCCAAGAATATACAATGGGGAAAGGACAGTCTCTTCAATCAGTGGTGTTGGGAAAACTGGACAGCCACATGCAGAAGAATGAAACTGGACTCCTATCTTACATCATACACAAAAATCAACTCAAAAAGAATTAAAGACTTGAACATAAGACCTGAAACCATAAAACTCCTAGAAGAAGATATAGGCAGTAAGCTTTTGACATTGGTCTTTTTATTTTTTAATGTTTTTATTTATTTTTCAGAGAGTGAGAGAGAGAGAGAGAGAGCACTCCCCACCAACAGTGCATGAGAGTTCTATTTTCTGCACATCCTTGTCAACACTTCTCATTTCTTATCTTTTTGACCCTAGCCATTTTGACAGATGATGTGAAATGATGGCTATTGTGGCTTTGATTTGCATTTCTGCAACTATTCATGGTGTTGAGCATCTTATTAGGGCCTGTTGGCCATCTGTATGTCTTCTTTGGAAAAACATCTATTCAAGTCCATTTTTTAACTGGATTGTTTTGTGCTTTTTAAATATTTAGTTGTATAAGTTCTTTACATATTTTGGATATTAAGCCCTTATCGGATGTGTGATTTGCAAATGTCTTCTCTCATTCAGTAGGTTGCCTTTTTGTTTTGTTGATGGTTTCCTTTCCTGTGCAAAAGCTTTTTAGTTTATTTAAGTCCATTTGTTTATTTTAGCTTTTATTACTCTCACCTGAGGAGACTCATCCCCCAAAAAATATCAATAAAACTAATGTCAAGGGTTGCCTGGGTGGCTCAGAAGTTAAGCATCTGACTTTTGGTTTTGGCTCTGGTTTATGGATTCGAGCCCCACATTGGGCTCTGTGCTACAGTGCAGAGGTTGCTTGGGATTCTCTCTCTCTCTCTCTCTCTGTCTCTCTGCTCCTCCCCAGATTGTGCTTTCTCTCTCTCTCTCTCTAAAAAAAAATTAATAAACTTAAAGAAAGACCAATGTTGGGGTGCCTAGGTGGCTCAGTCTGTTCAGTGTCTGATTCTGGCTCAGGTTATGGTCTCACAGTTTATGAGTTCTGGCCCTGTGTTGGGCTCTGTGCTAACAGCTTGGATCATGGAGCCTGCTTAAGATTCTGTGTCTCCCTCTCTGCCCTTCCCCTGTTCTCTCTCTCTCACTCTCTGAAAAATACATAAAAACATTAAAAAATAAAAAGACCAATGTCAAAAGCTTACTGCCTATATCTTCTTCTAGGAGTTTTATGGTTTCAGGTCTTATGTTCAAGTCTTTAATTCTTTTTGAGTTGATTTTTGTGTGTGATGTAAGATAGGAGTCCAGTTTCATTCTTCTGCATGTGGCTGTCCAGTTTTCCCAACACCACTGATTGAAGAGACTGTCCTTTCCCCATTGTATATTCTTGGCTCCTTTGTCATGAAGCAAGTATTCATGGGTTTATTTCTGGGTTCTTTATTCTGTTCTATTGATCTAGGTGTCTGTTTTTGTACCAGTACCATACTGTTTTGATTAGTATAGCTTTGTAGTATAGTTTGAAGTCAGGGAGAGTGATATCTCCAGCTTTGCTCTTCTTTCTCAAGATTGCTTTTGTTCTTCAGGATCTTTTGAGGTTCCATACAAATTTTTATTTGTTATGGTTCTTTAAAAAATGTTGTTGGTAATAGCCAAAACATGGAAAGAGCCTAAGTGTCCACCAACGGAGGGACGAATGGATCAAGAAGATGTGGTTTATCTATACCATGGAGTACTACATGGCAATGAGAAAGAATGAAATCTGGCCATGTGTAGCAACATGGATGGACCTGGAGGGTGTTATGCTGAGTGAAATAAGTCAGGCAGAGAAGGACAGCTACCATATGTTTGCACGTATAGGAGGATTAGGAGGAACTTAATGGAGGACTGTGGGGGAGAAGAAGGGCGGAAATGGTGGGGGAAAGGGAGAGAGGCAAACCATGAGAGACTCTTGAATGCTGAGAAACAAACTGAGGACTGATGGGTATGGGGGAATGGAAGGGGGGGGTGATGGGCATGGAGGAGGGCACTTGTGGGGATGAGCACTGGGTGTTATATGGAAACCAACTTGACAATAAACTATTTTTTTAAAATGTTGGTGTTTTGATAGGGGCTGCATTAAATCTGTGTATCACTTTGGGTAATATGGGTATTTTACTAATATTAATTCTTTCAGTCATGAGAACAGTGTATCTTTCCATTCATTTGTGTCTTCTTCAGTCTCTTTCCTTAGTGTCTTATAGTTTTCAATATACAGTTCTTTCATCTCCTTAATTAAATTTATTCCTAGGTGTTTTATTCATTTTGATGCAGTTGTAAGTGGGACTATTTTCTTTATTTCTTTTTCTGATGGTTCTTAGTGAACAGAAGTGCAACAGATTTCTGTATATTGATTTTGTATCCTACAATTTTACTGAACTCATTCATTAGTTATAACAGTTTTTTGATGGAGTCTTTAGAGTTTTCTATATATAAAATGGTATCATTTGCAAATAGTGACAATCTTACTTTTTCCTTTCAAATTTGGGTGACTTTTATTTCTTTTTCTTGCCTAATTGTTCTGGCTAGGACTGCCAATACTGTGTTGAATTAAAGTGGAAAGACCGGGCACTCTTATCTTATTCCTGATCTTAGAGGAAAAAGCTTTCAGCTTTTCACCATTGAGTATGATGCTTGCTGTGGGCTTGTCATATAGGCCTTTATTATAGTAAGGTATATCCCCTCTATATTCACTTTGTTTAGTTTGTATTGCAAATGGATGTTGAATTTTTCATATGCTTCTTCTGCATCTATTGGTGATCATATGATTTTTAAAAGCATTTTTAAAAGATTTTTTTAATGTTTATTTTTGAGAGTTAGAGAATGTAAGAGTGGGGGAGGAGGGAGAGAGAGAGAGAGAGAGAGAGACAGAAGATCCAAAGTGGGCTCCACTGACAGCAGAGAGCCTGACATGGCTGGAACACATCAACTGTGAGATCAGGTCATGACCTGGGCCAAAGTTGGACACTTAACTGACTGAGCCATCCGGGCACCCTGATTATATGATCTTTATTGTTTTGTTAATGTGATATATTACATTGATTGATTTGCAGATGTTGAATCATCCCTACATTCCTTGAATAAATCCCATTTGATCATGATGTATAATCATTTTAATGGATTGTTGAATTCAGCTTGTTAATGTTTTGTGGAGGATTTTTACATCTATGTTTATCAGGGATATTGGCCTATAATTTTCTTCTCTTGTGGTGTCTTTGTCTGGTTTTGATATTAGGATAATGCTGGTTTCTTAAAATGAGTTTGGAAGCATTTCTTTTTTTTTTTTTCAATTAGTTGAAATAATTTGAGAATAGGTACTAATTTTTGTTTAAATATTTGGTAGAATTCACCTACAAAGCTGTCATTCCCTGGACTTTTGTTTGATGGGTGTTTTTTAATTACTGATACAATTTCATATCTAGTAGTTGGTCTATTCAGATTTTGTATTTCTTCATGATATAAAGTTGTGTGTTTCTACGAATTTACTCATTTCTTCTAGGTTGTCCAGGTTGTTGGCTTATTAGTATTTGTAGTAAATTCTTTTTTTTTAACTATTTATTTATTTATTTATTTTGAGAGGAGGGGAGAGGCAGAAAGAGAGGGAGAGAAGATCTCAAGCAGACTCTGCACTGACAGTGCATGGCCCAATGTGGGGCTTAAAGTCACAAACCATGAGATTATGACCTGAGGCAAAATAAAGAGTTGGATGCTTAGCCAACTGAGCCACCCAGGTGCCCCTATAGTAAATTTTTATGATGCTTTGTATTTCTGTGGTGTCAGTTTTAACTTCTTCCATTTCGGATTTTATGTATTTGGGCCTTCTTTTGTTGTTGTTGTTACAATGCGTCTTGTGCTAGAGGTTTACTGATTTTGTTTATCTTTGCGAAAAATCAGTCTTTAGTTTCATTGATCGTTTCTATTTTTAAAATTCTCCATTTAATATATCTCTGCTCTAATCTTTATTATTTTCTTCCTCCTACTAGCTTTAGGCTTTGTTTTTTCTTCTTTTTTCTAAATTTTTAGATGCAAAATTTGATCCTTTACTTGGGATTTTTCTTGTTTGTTGAGAAAGGCCTGTATCAATATGAACTTTCCTCTTAGAACTACTTTTGTTGCATTCCACAGATTTTGGAGCATGTGTTTCCAATTTCATTTGTTTCAGTGTATTTTTTAATTTCCTCTGTGATTTCTTTGTTGAGTTATTGATTGTTTAGTTACATGTTCCTTAGTCTCCATGTTGTGTTTTTCCAGTTTTCTTCTTTTTTTTTTTAATTTTTTTTAATGTTTTCTTTATTTTTAGGAGAGAGAGAGAGACAGCGTGAGCAGGGGAGGGTCAGAGAGAGAGGGAGTCACAGGCTGAAATAGGCTCCAGGCTCTGAGCTGGCAGTCAGCACAGAGCCCGACGCGGGGCTCGAACCCACGAACTGCGAGGTCATGACATGACCTAAGCGAAAGTCGGACGCTTAACCGACTAAGCCACCCAGGCGCCCCTCCTGTTTTCTTCTTTTAATTGATTTCTAGTTTCATATTCTTTTGGTTGGAAAAGGTGCTTGATAGGATTTCAATCTTCTTTGTTTTAAATTCTATTTTGTCTGATATGAGTATATTGCTACACCAGCTTTCTTTTTGTTCCCATTTTCATTGAATAGCTTTTTCTTTTTTTTTTTTTTTCTTTTTTTTTTTTTAATGTTTTATTTATTTCTTTTTTTTTTTTTTTTTTTTTTTTGCAAATAGTTTATTGTCAAATTAGTTTCCACATAACACCCAGTGCTCATCCCCACAAGTGTCCTCCTCCATGCCCACCCCTCCTCCCCCCCACATCCACCAGTCCTCAGTTTTTGTCAGCATTCAAGAGTCTCTCATGGTTTGCCTCTCTCCCTTTCCCCCACCATTTCCGCCCTTCTTCTCCCCCTTGGTCCTCTGTTAAGCTCCTCCTAATCCTCCTATACGTGCACACATATGATATTTGTCCTTCTCTGCCTGACTTATTTCGCTCAGCATAACACCCTCAAGGTCCATCCATGTTGCTACACATGGCCAGATTTCATTGTTTCTCATTGCCATGTAGTATTCCATGGTATAGATAAACCACATCTTCTTGATCCATTCATCTGTTGATGGACACTTAGGCTCTTTCCAGGTTTTAGCTATTGTGGAGAGTGCTGCTATGAACATTGGGGTACATGTGCTCCTATGCATCATTTCTGTATCCCTTGGGTAAATTCCTAGCAGTGCTATTGCTGGGTCATAGGGGAGTTCTATTGTTAGTTTCCTTAGGAACCTCCACACTGTTTTCCAGAGGGGCTGTACCAGTTTACATTCCCACCAACAGTGTAGGAGGGTGCCCGTTTCTCCACATCCTCGCCAGCATCTCGAGTCTCTGATTTGCTCATTTTAGCCACTCTGACTGGCGTGAGGTGGTATCTCAGTGTGGTTTTGATTTGTATTTCCCTGATGAGGAGCGATGCTGAGCATCGTTTCATGTGTCTGTTGGCCATCTGGATGTCCTCTTTGGAGAAGGGTCTGTTCATATCTTCTGCCCATTTCTTCACTGGGTTGTTTGTTTTTCGGGCGTGTAGTTTGGTGAGTTCCTTGTAGATTCTGGATATCAACCCTTTATCTGATATGTCATTTGCAACTATCTTTTCCCATTCCGTTGGTTGCCTATTAATTTTCTGGGTTGTTTCCTTGGCTGTGCAGAAGCTTTTAATCTTGAGGAGGTCCCAACAGTTTATTTTTGCTCTTGATTCCCTTGCTTTTGGGGATGTGTCAAGTAAGAAGTTGCTGCGGTGGAGGTCAAGGAGGTTGTTTCCTGCTTTCTCCTCTAGGGTTTTGATGGTTTCCTGTCTCACGTTCAGGTCCTTTATCCATTTTGAGTTTATTTTTGTGCATGGTGTGAGAAAATGATCTAGTTTCATTCTTCTGCATGTTGCTGTCCAGTTCTCCCAACACCATCTGTTAAAAAGGCTGTCTTTTTTCCATCGGATATTGAATAGCTTTTTCTATCTCTTTACTTTTAATCTATGTGTGTCTTTAGATCTGAAGTGAATCTTTTCTAGATAGCACATAGATTTTTTTTTTAATCCATTCAGCCACTCTATGTCTTTTGATTGGAGTATTTGGTCCAGTTACGTTAATTTAATTATTATTTAAAATTGTCTTAACATTTGTTTATTTTTGAGAGAGAGACAGAGCGTAAGTGAGGGAGGGACAGAAAGAGAGAGAGACACAGAATCTAAAATAGGCTCCAGGCTCTGAGCTGTCAGCACAGAGCCCGACACGGGGCTCGAACCCACGGACTGTGAGAGCAGGCCCTGAGCTGAAGTAGGACGCTTAACTGAGTCACCCAGGTGCCCCACATATAATGTAATTAGTGATAGGTGTCACCATTTTATTAACTGTTTTCTGCTTCTTTTTGTGGTTCTCTTCTGTTCCCTTCTTCTTCTCCTGGTGTCTTCCCTTGTGATTTGATGGCTTTCTTGATGTTATGTTTGGGATTTTTTTCTCTTTATTTTCTGAGTGTCTTGTGAGGTTTTGCTTATGGTTACCATGAAGTTCATATATATTGGCCTATATATGTAGCAGTCTGTTTTAAGCTGATAATTGCATAAGTTCAAATGCTTTCTAAATACATTACATCTGGGGCACGTGGGTGGCTCAGTCAATTAAGCATCCGACTTCGGCTCAGGTCATGATCTCACGGTTCGTTGGTTTGAGCCCCGCAATGGGCTCTGTGCAGACAGCCAGCTCAGAGCCTGGAGCCTGTTTCAGATTTTGTATCTCCCTTTCTCTCTGACCCTCCCCTGCTCATGCTGTCTCTCTCTCTCTCAGAAATTAAAAAAAATTTTTTTAATTAAAAAAATAAAACCATTACGTCTTTACTCCCCCTAACTTTTGGTTTTTCACATCATATTTTATATCTTTTTATTTTATATAGCCCTTAACTACTTATTATAGTTGTAATGTATATTACTATTTTCACCCTTGTACTAGCTTTTAAAATTTTTTTAAAATGTTTATTTATTTTGAGAGAGAGAGAGACAAAGTGTAAGTGGGGAAGGGGAAGAGAGAGTTGGAGACACAGAATCTGAAGCAGGTTCCAGGCTCTGAGCTGTCAGCACAGAGCCAGACATGGGGCTCTAACTCATGAATCACAAGATCATGACCTGAGCCAAAGTCAGACATTTAACCGATTGAGCCACCCAAGCGCCCCTCATACTAGCTTTTTAAGTGACTGATCCACTGCCTTACTATGTATTTTCCCTTCACCAATTAGATTTGTTTTCTTACGTATATTTTCTTATTTCAGTTATGTCCTTTTCTGCTTAAAGAAGATACCTAAGGGGTGCCTGGGTGGCTCAGTTGGTTATGCATTGGACTTTAGCTCAGGTCATGATCTCATGGTTCATGGGTTTGTGTCCCGCATCAGGCTCTGTGCTGACAGCTTGGAGCCTGGAGCCCACTTCAGATTCTGTGTCTCCCTCTCTTTCTGCATTTCCCTCTGCTTATGCTATCTCTCTCATTCTCAAAAATAAATAAACATTTAAAGTTACAAAAAGACATTAGAAGATACCTTAACATTTCTTGTAAGGCCAGTTTATTGGTAATGAACCTCTTTAGTTTTTGCTTTCTTGAAAGCTCTTTATCTCTTTTTCATTTCTGAAAGATAGTCTGGCAGAGTAGAGTGTTCTTGGTTTTAAGTTTTTCCCTTTCAGCATTTTACATATATTTTACCACTTCCTTCTGGGCTACAAAATTTCTGCTGAAAAATCAGCTGGTAGTCTGATGAGGGTTCTTTTGTATGTGAATTTCTTTTTCTCTTGCTGCGTTTAAGATTTTATCTTTAACTTTTGCCATCTTAATTATAGCATGCCTTGGTGTGGGTCTCTTTTAGTTCATCTTGTTTGTGACTCCATACTTTCTGGTCCTAGATGTCTCTTCCCTTCCCAGATTAGGGAAGTTTCAGCTGTTTATTTCTTTGAATAAATTTTCTGCCTCTTTTTTTCTCTTCTTCTGGAACCCCCATAATACAAATGTTATTATGCTTGATGCTGTCTCAGAGGTTCCTTAAACTACCCTCATTTTTAAAAATTCCTTTTTCCTTTTGCTGTTTTAATTGGATAATTTCCACTACTTTGTCTTTAAGATCACTGATCCATTCTTCTGTGTCATCTAATCTGCTATTGATTACCTCTAGTGCATTTATTTTTATTTCACTTATTATATTTTTCAGCTCTGATTGGCTCTTTCTTATATTTTTTAACTCTTTGTTGATGTTCTCACTATAGTCTTTATTTTTTCTCCCAATGTGAACATCTTTATGACCATTACTTTGAACTCTTTACAGATAAATTAGAGTGTCTGGTCCTGGTCCTGTCCACATTATCAAGGTGAGGAGAGTGCGGAATGTAAAAAATGGTTCTCACTGGTGCTTCTGATCTTGGAGAGAGTTCCAGCATTTTCCTGCCCATTTCTTTCACTTATGGTCTAGTTGTCTTTTGAAATGCTATTTTGGGGCACCTTAGTGGTTTAGTCCATAAGCGTCTAACTCTTGATCTTGGTGAGGTCATGACCTCACAGTTTGTGAGATGGAGCCCTATGTCAGGCTCTGTGCTGACAGTGCAGAGTCTGGTTGGGATTCTCTCTCCCTCTCTGCCCCTTCCTCTGCCCCCCCCACTCTCTCCCTTTCAAAATCAATAAATAAACATTAAAAAATACTTTAAGAAATGCAACTTTTTTGTTGTGTCCCAGGGTAGGTGAGTCTACATGCAGACCCTTAGTGATATTCCTTCTTACTGTAGGTTACTGTGTCAGGGATGGGATTCTTGTTTTTACTGTATTTCAGTCTCTCCTACCTTTCTCTATGTGGTCTTTCTGTCATTTGTTGTTCAGAAGGTGTTCATTCAGCCCATGGGTCTTCTTCAGGAGGAATTCCTGTATATGTAGGTATAGATTTGATGTGTCCCTGGGAGGTGAGGTCAGGGTCTTTGTATGCTGCCAAATTGAACTATCTGGAAGCAGTTGGAGGAAGAGCTGGTCACTCGCAGGAGCATGCTTCCTTCTTTTTCTGAAAAGCAATTTCTGACATTCACTATTTTAACAATTGAAGCATTGATGGAAATACTGATTTCAGAAATGCTTGTTGTGGCCCTCCTGATATAAAGACAAGTGATCATCCTTGAAACACATATTCTTGATTTGGACAGCTGATAGTCTTAGAGATGGTACTTGAGCTAACTAGCACATATGTAATCACACCTGATCTAAGATGAAATATTTAAAGCTATTTAAAGAAACATTAGCATGTTCCTGGAGTTATCAAGAACATCTCTTTCAAGGATCTCTCTTCTGCTATTGCCAAATTCCCTACTTCTGGACTTCTTGAACATTCTTGGGCAAAATATGGACATAGATCCTCTTTCTTGTTCTATGAACTCTATGTCACAATTAGTTACTGGCCTTGAAACAATATTTCCCATAGGCTACCACTAGCCCTTATGATACTTTTGTGTAGATTGGAAAAATGTACCTCTTTTTCCAGGTAGATGCCGCCTCTTCCAGGGCACTTGACTAACTGAACAGAGTGGGCTAGACACTTTGGTCAGGTGTTTTTTTGACAGGCAGAGGGAGGGCCTTGACTGTTCAAGTGTAGATTCCCATAAAACCTCTTACCAAAAAAGCCCATTTTCCCTTCATCCTCAGCTCCTCAGCTTTTATAAATGATTATTCAAGTGTATCCTCATCTTAAAGCACACACGTACACACATGCTAATACAATGTAGAAAAGTAACTGTTCATCTCCTCAGGAACATTCAGGGAAATGCAAACACTAGTTTATAGACAGACAAGAAAGATTGGGCTTTCCCTCCCTCATTGTGCCCTCAATTTCCCCCACCCCCTCAGAAAACAAACTAGAAAATTTATAGAGGGACTAATTAGCCTTGCAACTATTTATATTACTAAAATTTATGTGATTAAAAATTGACTTCAAGTCATGTATCAGGATTCTTTTTGTAGCAATGGATAGAAAATCCAAGATGGCTACAACTGTAAGGGAAATGTATGCTCTTACTTAGCAAGATATCCTGAAATAAGGCAGCTGCTGTGCTTATTAGTACAGCGACTCGATGTCAAAAGCCCACATTCTTTCCATCTTCCCACTTTGCAGTCCTCATCACATCTGCTTATCACCCTCCCTGTCACAAAATGACTGCCATGCTTCCAAAGTTTCACACACAGGTATGACAATGTCTGGCAGAACAAGAAAAATTTTTTGTTTAACGTGCCAGTTTGTTTAATCAGTGAAGAAAATTCTTTCCTGAGTCCTCTCTCCCCTTTAACACATTTCCCTTCCATCTCTTTGCCACAACTGTGTTTTAGGACGACACCCAAACCAATGACTTGTGTGAGAGATGGATCCACCAAGACTGGTCTTGGATGCAACCGCTGTTCACCCCTGGAGCTGAGATAGGAAGAATGAAGGGTTTTTGTGGAGGTGCACAAATGTGTGAGACACTTGTGTTCGAGGGAGTGAATGAAGTGCAGGACAATGGGTAGGGAGCAAGAAGAGGAAGGATGCAGAGGCATAGCCCGCCAACTTCAGGAGCTGGTCTCTATCTTACCTGTCGCACCCTATGCATTTAATACTCATTTGTATGAATTATCTTAAAAATAGATCTTTACTTTAAATCAAAATTGTTTTTTATTCACCACTACTGTCCTCTGTGTGTCTTCTCATGATGCCTGAGTAGGAAAGGATGAGATCGTTTATCTCCTGCTTTTCCATTTCCTCTGGGGAGGACTCTCTGTAAAGTGTCAACAAGATTGTCTGAGGAAACCATTCACAATAGCAGGGCTTGGTCATTCCGCTCGAGACCCACGTGCACAATCTTCTGACGACCTCACCTGGACCAGAGTAGCAGTTCTAATCCTAGGACACCCCTCAGACGACAGGACAGGAATTTCTTTTCTGTACGTAGGCCACCCACACGCCTCCCTCCTACTGACTTTGCTGTTGAGGCAACTTTGGAGAGCTTCTATATACTTCCTCAAAAAGAGTTACTCACATTCTCCCAAATTAAACGTCTTGCCCCAGGTCAGTTTTATTTTGAACCCTTTTTAGGCCCCGAACTGTGACTTTGAATCTTTGCACTTCATATCACATCTATTTTAGTATCAACTGTAAATGTTGAGGTAATGACGTGTGATTCCTTTTCTGGAACACATTGGAGATGCTAACAGAGAAGTGTGTCACCAGATGACCTTCTAAGGTCTCTAAAAGGAAGATTCAGAAGGGGAAACTATATCAACAAGGCTGGCCTCAGTGAAGGGGAGGGAAGGAACGTAATGTTTGCTGTGATCCTATATGAGGAGAGGCTTTGCGGACATCTTATTTAGTCTTCCCCCACAGACCTGAAAGGTGGGTATTATCATCCCCAGTTTGTGGGTGTGGACACGGAGTCAGAGAGAGACTGAGTGTAACTTGTTCAAGGTAGGGTTTGAGCACAGTTGTGTTGCCTCTACAATTTATGCTTTTACCAGGGCAATGTGCTGGGCTCTCAGCAGGGGTGAGTGACACTTAATGTCCTAAAGTCATTGTGATAAGAGAGGAAAACCCTGTGGGGCCCCAGTGGTCATGGTGTAGTTTTGCCTTGTCCCAGTGGGAGCAGCTGGGAGGGGATGGGGCGGGGAGTAGGGAAGGTGTGTGTGTGTGTGGGGGGCATGCAGGAGACAGAGCCCACAAATTTTGCCCCACACCCTCTGTCCCTTTTGCCATTTAGTATTTGGAGCAGATGCTCCCTGGGGACTCTCTCTTTGGGCCTCACATTTTCAAAGAAATTCGGGAGAAAGGCAGGCAGGCCATTAGTTCTGAGTGTCATACCACGTCTGAAATAGAAAGGTGACAGTTCCTGTCTGAATAAGATGTTCTGGGAGCTGAAAAGACAAAATGAATTCCCAAGGGCTTTTCCCCCTCTTTTGTCTGTGACAATTTTCTCTTTCCACTGTGAAACCGCTGCTCAATAACCTTTCCTGAACCTCACAGTTTGGGTAAAGAAATAAATTTCCTGCTGCCACAGAAACAGCCTCTAACTTACTCAACTATGGTGTAGGGTAGGAGCTCTGTGGCGGTGAGGCATATTATACAAAAGGCAATCGTATCAGCCAAGTGCCCATTTATGTATTTATCACCAGGTGCCAGGGGTGCATGTGGGGAAACCAGGCTCCCTTGTCTGATCAACAGACAGCAGAGCTGAGTGCCCACATAGCCCAGGATGAGGCACTGGCTGTCCTCCTGCCAAATGAAGCACCCTGGGCAGAAAGCCTGCATTTGGGATGGTGATGACCATTTTAGGAATGGATATTCACCAGGTGAGCTTCCCAAGCGGCCCTTCATTTCCTTTTTCATATTTCTTTACAAGGTAAAAAAAAAAAAGCTAAATCGATGAATCCTTTTTGGGCATTTTGTAACATGCAACATGTGTCCTTTCCATGGGCAAGAGTCTGAAAGGGAGATGTGTCAGGCGGTTAAGAGTGATTATTTACAGTTAGTGGGATTATAGGTCTTTTGCATTTTTGATGTTTATTATCTGGCTTTCAGTCTATAAGCTGAACATGAAATACTTTTCTGTTCAAAAATAGAAATTAGGTCTTTTATAATGGAAAAATAAGGAATGTAGTCAGTCTCTACCTCATATCACCAATGCAGAAGGGCAGGAGCACGGGGATCTGGGTTCAAGCTTTGGCTTTGACAACAGATGGCCCATTGTTCAATCTCATGTTTTTATTTTTATTTTTTTTTAAATTCTTAATAGTTTATTTATTTTTGAGGCAGAGAGAGTCAGAACATGAGCAGGCGAAGGGCAGAGAGAAAGGGAGACACAGAATCCAAAACCGGCTCTAGGCTCTGAGCTGCCAGCACAGAACCCGGTGTGGGGCTTGAACCCACGACCTGAAATCTCACGTTTTTAAATGACATTTCTCTGACCCCTATTTTAATCTGTGATTGGCCCTCTTTTCTGAATTTGAGATTTGCATTCACAGCTGCCCATTCAGCAGCTCCACATCAACATTCAATAGAATTTCCAAATTCACATTTCCAAAACTCACCCTCAAGTCCACTACTCTTGAAAACCTGCTTCTCTAATAATGGCAGTTTCATCTTTCCAACTGCTCAGGCCAAAATCCTTAGAATCACTCTTGACTTACCAGTTTCTCTCACATCCCACAAACAATCTGTCTGTAAATCTGGCTAGCATATATGTCACATCCTGTCATATCATAAAAGCAAATCGCTTCTCTTCACCTCCACCAGTAGTGCTGTGAACACACTACCAACTGTCTGATGCCCAGATTCCCGCAGTAGCCTCCTGGCTTCCTCCCTTGCATTTGAACAGAATTTTAGTTAAGATGGATCCTATCCCTGTTTTGGCGCACCTGGGTGGCTCAACTGGATGACCGTCTGACTCTTGATTTCAGCTTGGGTCATGATGTCGTGGTTCATGGGACTGAGCCCCAAGAGTGGCTCTATGCTGACAGATTCTCTCCCTCACTCTCTCCCCCCCTCACTCATGCATGCATGCTCTCGCTCTCTCTCAAAATAAATAAACATTTTTAAAAGATGGATTTTGTTACTGTTCCTGCTGAAATTCCTCTAGAAGCTCCATCTCATTCCAAGGAAAAGGCAGCCCTCGCAGGGGGCTGGAAGACCCTGCACCATGTGTGCCCTTCTGACTTCCTAGCCTCTTCTCTTACCATCTCCCTTACCTTCTCCAGCCACATGTATCACCTTCTCCATGAACGTGGCAGATGCACTCTAGCCACAGGGTCTTTGAATCTGCTGTCCTTTCTACCTGGAACATTCTTCCTGCAGATGACAGAACAGCCTCTCCCTCACCTCCTCCACATCTTCCCACCAATGTCCTCTTCCCAGGGAGAGCTTCCTAGTTTAAAAACACCTCCACCAAGTCCCAACTCTGATTTACCCCTTTCCTACTCTCTCCCTCTCTCTCTCAAAAGCACCAGTCACCATCTAATGTTACTCATTTTACTTATGGATATTGCTTCCATATCTCCCCTGACACCAGTGGAATGTGAGTTCCATGAAGCAGGAATTGTGTGTCTGTTTTTGCTGCTGTATCCTCAGTTGGCATCTGCTCACAGAAGGAACTTGTGGTGGGCAGAACAAGGACCCCCAAAGATGTCCAAGTGCTAATCTCCCAAACTGGGGAATATCTTACCTTACCTGGCCCTTTTGCCTTTTGGGCTTTGCTGATGTGATTAAGGGTTTTGGGATGGGGAAATTGTCCTGGATTATCTGGATTAACATAATCATGAGGCGCATCATAAGCAAGGGAAGAGGAGGGCAGAGTCAGAGAAGGAGATTCAGTGAGGGAAGCAAAGGCTAGAATGATGCAGTTTGCTGGAAAAGTCCATGAGCCAAGGAATGTGGGCAGCCTCTTTAAACTGAGAAAGGCAAGGAAATTGATTCTCCTCTAGATGGTCTAGAAGGAATACAGACCTGGCACCTTGTTTTAGATTTCTGATATCAAGAACTACAAAAGAATAAATTTGTGTTGTTTTCAGCCACTGAGTTTGTGGTAATTTGCTAGGCAGCAATAGAAACCTAATATGGCACTCAAAAACGTCTGTTGAGGAAATGCATGAGTGGGCTGGGCTTCCTTTTCTTTGTGGAATGGAAGGCTTGGACTTAGTTAATGATCTCTCCTGCTGTATTTTAAGACATATTTTGTTTGTTTAGCTGAAAAATGAATGAATGTGCTTGGGAAACAATTTAAATAGTCTGAGTAAAGTGTAGGCACAGTAAGTTTCTCTTCTATCCCAAACTTGTAGTCCTTGGTCTCTCTCCCCAGATGCAAACACTGCAACTGCTTTCTTATGCATGCTTCCAGAAACTCTATGAATACAGATATCATCTCTCCCTTTGCCCACAAATGACAGTATATTACACACATTGCTTTGCTCACTGCTTTTTCACTAAAGAATATTGTGTGAAGATTATTCCATATTTGCAAACATAAAACTCCCTCATTCTTTCCTAGAGCTGTGTAATGTTTCATTCCCTGACCTGGGTGTACTGCAGTCTATTTAACCATTTCCCCTAGTGACTGTAGGTTAGTTGTGTCTTGTCTTAGCTCCTATAGTCTTTAGATGTACATCTTTGCACACATGCATATCTAAAGGCTGAACTTTAGAAGTGGAATGCAGTATCAAGGGATGGATGGCTATTGTATTCTGGTACCGCCGAGTGCCCTTCCAAAGAGGATGTTCCCCTTCTCACTGACACGTAGGAGTCTCTGCTTATTCATGGCCTTACTAAAACGTTATTACTGAACTTAAGGTCTTTATTAAGATAATAGATGAAAAATGATACTGTTTCATGCAAGGTTGACCATCTTTTTATGTGGTCATGAGCCCTTTGTGTGTGTGTGTGTGTGTGTGTGTGTCTATATATATCTATACATATATAGGTATAGCCATTTGTGTATATATAGATATGTGTGTATATATATGCATATATATGTATATATATATATATAAAATAGTTTAAGTTTATTTTTGAGAGAGAAGAGAGAGAGCATGCACTTGAGAGAGCATATGTGGGGGAGGGCAGAGAGAGAGGGAGGGAGAACCCCAAGCATGGGGCTTGATTTCATGAACCGTGAGATCATGCCCTGAGCCAAAATCACGAGTTGGATGCTTAACCAACTGAGCCACCCAGGTGCCCCAGTATTTATATTTATGTGAATTTCCTATTCATAGTTCTGCTCATTTTTTATTGGTTCATTGAACTTTTAAAAAGTTAATTTAGAATCACTGTACATATTAAGGAAGTTAACCTCCTGACATTTATTATGCAGGTGTTTTTTTCAGTCTATAGTTTGCCTGTTTTTACTTTGCTCATGGTATTTGTTGCCATGTAGAAAATTTTTAATTTTATCAAGTCAAATATATCAGTGATTTTTTCTATGGCTTTTGGGCTTTGCATATTGCTTAGAAACACACTCTCCATTCCTATAGTGTGAAATATTCTTATAGCCTCTCATGCTTTACAGGTTTTATCTTTAATGTTCGTATCTAGATTTACCTGGAAATTATTAGGCATATGGATCAAAGGAGGGATTCAGTTTTTTTTCTCCCTCAAAGCTGGTAACCTAGTTGTCCCGATACCATGTCATGAAGGAGTTGTGATCACTGGTTTGGAGTGCCATCTTTATCCATTAACAAATTTTCATAAGTATTTGTGTCTATTTTGGGGATCTTTTCTATTGAATTGAGCTGTCTGTCTAATCACAGGCCACTACCCAGGTAATTCTATTAATTATTGTGGCTTTGATAATGCATTTTATTTATTTACTTATTTAGTTAGTTATTTTTATGTTTAATTTTTGATAGGACATTTTTAAAAAATAAATCTTTTTACAGGCTTCTGGGTGGCTCACTCAGTTAAGCATTGACAAGTGGTTTCAGCTCAGGTCATGATCTCATGATTCATGAGTTTGAGCCCTGCATTGGGCTCTGTGCTGACAGTGTGGAGCCTGCTTGGATTTTCTCTCTCTTCTCCCATTCATGTACTCTGTCTCTGTCTCTCTCTCAAAACAAATAAATTAAAAAATATATATATTAATGTTTATTTGTTTTGAGTGAGAGAAAGACAGAGACAGAGATGGAGAGAGAGAGAGGGAGAGGGAGAGGCAAAGAGGGAGGGAGAGAAAGAATCCCAAGCAGGCTCTGAGCTGACAGCATGGAGCCCCCTTACAGGGCTCAATCTCAGGAATCATGAAATCATGACCAAACCAAAACCAAGAGTCAGATGCTTAACCAAGTGAGCCACCCAGAGGCGCCTGATAGTGCATTTTAATACCTAGGTTTTGTCTCCTCTCATTTCTCTTGTTTTTCATAAAATTTCTGGTTATTCCAGTATGTTTATTTTTCCATATGAACTTTAGAATCAGCTGGATATATTCCCAAACAAAGCCTTTGTGGTATTTTCATTGGAAAAAATTCTATTTATAGATTAATTTGTGGTGCACTGACATATTTACAATGTCTAATATCCTTTAAAAATTAGTTCAAATGCTGTTTCTATCATAGAAATAATACATGTTCATTGTAAAAAAAGTTCTGCCAATTCTGTAACATATGAAGTAGAGTATGAAAGTTCTATTTCTCTTCCTGCCCCTTACTTCAATCCATCCCCTAGAGGTAACCACTGTTAATGATGAGATGTTCATTTTTAATAGGTAGATTTGTAAATCATGCATATACATATATATTTTAACATTGGTATGTTTTGTTATAAAGGTGTAGCTAACTTCATATAACACTGTTTGTAATCTCCTTTTTAAAATCAATTCTGTATCATGAATATATCAGTCATATACTATGTTAATACTTGTAGATCTACCTTATCCTTCTTTTTTTTTTTTACAAATAGTTTATTGTCAAATTAGTTTCCACATAACACCCAGTGCTCATCCCCATGAGTGCCCTCTTCCATGCCCCTCCCCCCCCCCCTACATCCATCAGTTCTCAGTTTTTGTCAGCATTCAAGAGTCTCTCATGGTTTGCCTCTCTCCCTTTCCCCCACCATTTCCGCCCTTCTTCTCCCCCTTGGTCCTCGTTAAGTTCCTCCTAATCCTCCCATACGTGCAAACATATGATATTTGTCCTTCTCTGCCTGACTTATTTCGCTCAGCATAACACCCTCAAGGTCCATCCATGTTGCTACACATGGCCAGATTTCATTGTTTCTCATTGCCATGTAGTATTCCATCTACCATATCCTTCTAAAGGTCACATGGTGGCTCACCATATGGTGGAACAAGGATACCACAGTTAATTTACCCATTCTCCCCCAGACGAATGTTTGCATTGTTTCTACCTTTTAAAAATTACAAAAAATGCTATAGTGAACAGCTTTGAGCATTATTTTTGCACCTTTTTACAGGCATTTCAACCAGATATAGTCCTAGAAATAGATCTTCTGAGTCATAGTCTCAAGGCCCTTTCAGTGGTGAAGTGTTATGACCAGGAATGACTGCTCCATCAGAGGGAGACTTGTCTGAGAATGTGCCCTTCCCTAACACGGCCTTCCCCCAAGCACAAGTGGTGGGACTGCCAGGAGTGTGGAATTTGGGTTTCCTAGGGAAACTCTTGGACCCAAATGCATATGGGTCCAGTGCCTGATTCAGTAAATGCAGCTAACAATGGTGTATAAAGTTTTGCAACTAATGATGGTGTATAGAGTTTTTGTCCCACTGAAGAGGCTGGCTCTGAACTCTGACCACGTGTTGGACAGAGAAACTAGGGGAGAGCCTCAGAGATGGATGGTGGTAGGGAGAGGTGTTCCTGGTCTACAGATCTGTAACCCGGAATGCATTTTCCCATAGAAAGGTTATAATTAGCTAATAGTAGGAGATGACATTGAATGATTCATACAGCATTAGTTCATGACTTCAGGGACTCTGATGAATATGGATTTTGACAGGCTACTGGCTGGAGAATCAAACCATTGTAAACTGTAGTTCCAATAGGAATATGTTTCCTGGGTCTAGACAACTTACTTAATGAGTTTTACAAACATTTGTCAATTAGAGGCTGTGCATTGAAGACATCGCTCCAGCCTTGACCACTTCCTCCCCTACTCCCACCATATTTCCCAGTCTTCTCTTCTTTCTCTTGGGTGACCCCAGATCTCCCATTCCTGTATTGGTGCCAGAATAGGACTGTGATCCCTAGAACATTCCTTGTGGTTTAGTTACATCCTTTTACTTGTCTTTAGTCCACTCTCTCTTCCCTTCCAAACCCTCGTTAATTTCCTTAAGCCTTTCACACAGCTCCAATTCTCTCATAGTTGGATGGCTTTATCTCCTATATGACAAAAACAAAAAATGTCTTACATTGGGCAAGAACTGCCCTAATTTCCTGCCTCCCACTTTACCCCTAATGTATTCACATGCCCAGTCTCAAAGGATAACGCCCCATTAAAGCCAGCCTATGCTCTCTATTCTGCCCTGTCTTCTCCGTCAGTTAATTACTTCTATCATACATAAATGGGCCACTGCATTGTACAGCCATAGGAGGTGCCAATCACATCCAATGTGACGCAAATTATGCCACCCAGAGTTGGCAGTGGACAGCGTGGATCTGAAAGTCTTACTTCCCTCCATCCCCTTCTTCCCAGTCTGCCATAAACAACAATCTCCCTTCTCTCTGTGCCCCACTTTACCAACTATTGTCTCTTTTTCTCTTTCCTTAAAAGAATTATTTATACTCATCTCCACTTTCTTACTCTCTTTTCACTCCCTCTTGTGCTTCAGTTCATTTATTCTTTCCATCTAGATTTATTAAATACCTATCAAATGCCAAGTGGCATCCTAGATGCTCAGACTCCAGTAGCAAGTAAACACAAATGAGGCCCCTCACACTCATAAAGCTCACAGAATATGAGAAAGAGAAACAGATAATAATAAGTCATATTTAAAAAGTACATAGTTCCAAATTGAGATGGGTTTTATGTCCACATAAATGGAGGCAATATATGAGAGTCTTATGTATAGCAAGGGAGATGATGTGCTATCCCTTCTAAGTAATATATTTGTTTTACAAAAGATACACTCTGGAAGTACTCTGTTTCCTAGGTATAAGGGTAGGAATTTCTCACCGTGGAGCATGTAAGTAGGAAAGACATTGGAGGGTAGCTCGACCTTTTGGCATCTCTTGGAACTATCTGCTTGAACATCTATAGGTCAACTTATTCTGGTCCAGGGGTAGGCCAGGAGTGGGAAGAGAGGACATTCCAATTATAGCGCCTCCCCCCCAAACCTTCTGAATCCAGTATAATAACGATTCCAATTATTGTTCCCCCACCAAGCTCTCTGAGTCCAGTACAATAATGAGTGGCTTGATTTCTGAGGCCTCTGATATAAACATGCTCATTTGGGTAAAGGATCTACCTGTTGAGACTTAACTCCTGAAAACAGGTCAAATGGAGTCAACCAAGCTCCAGACATAAGCATAGTCAAATGAAGGGGGTGTTCTGAAGGCAGATGAGTGAGGATGCCAGTGGCTTCCTATGAGTTTCATTGTGTATTCATCTGACAACTGTCTCCACAGTGCTGAGGGGGAACCTGGCGTGACAGGCATGACATTCAAGAAGCCCCACTGAGAAGGGGGAGGAGGGCAGCTGTGTTCAGATCAGGGTTCAGTAGCAGCTGTGGCAGAGGATAAATGCTAGCATGCTTGTTTAAGCCCATGCAATTCGAGGGATGTAGAGTTGGAATTAAACTAGGGGTGGGGCAGAGGCAAGAGTCTGTCCACTCTGGCTTTATGGACAGACAGGTGGCTTCGCAGCCTTGTGCTGCCACTTCCTGGCTGCATGTCCTCAGGTGAGTTATTTCTGTGTTAGGACGCTTTGGATTCCATGCAACAGGATTCTCAGCTAGCCTGGCTTAATTTAGAAGGACATTATGGTTTCCTTGAGAAGAAGCTCAGAGGTAGTCAGTACCAGGCTCAGTGAGACCCTCAAGGACTAAACCTTTCTCATCTTTTCCTTCTTCCATCCTCAGGCACATCCCATTCCCCCACTTCATGACTGCCACAAGACTGACAAACCTGCCGGGCACACCTCTTCTCCTGATAATATCCAAAGCATGAAGCAACAGCGACAAGGCATGAAGGGGTTCTCCTCTTTCATCAGGGAGAAAACACCTTCCTAGGAACTCTCAGCAGACTTCCCCTTATGTATCTTGTGTCCATGTCAGTAGCAATCATGGGTAAAGTGGAATATGGCTACCCAAACTGGCTTTTACTAGTTCTGATTCACTGATTCACTGTGAGCTGGGCTCAATGTCACTGGTCAATGAAGTCAGGCTGTTAACAAGGAGGCAAGGGAGAACAGCCCTGGGTGAGCAGTCAGCAATGTCTGAGTGTCAATGGCCTCATCTCTTCAAAGGGGGAAGAATATACCTGGCTTACGAGGCTGGTATGAGGATGAAATGAAATAATAAAGGTAGATCAACTGGGACATAGTGAGCTCAGTTTACTCCCTTCTATAAGTTAGACCAAACTCTTAGTAGTAACGGGGACCTTAGAGGTTAGCTGTGCCAACCCCTCCTTTTTGGGGTCACAGAGCAAGTGGGTGCTAGAGCCAGATGCAGGAAAGAGATGACCGTGGTTTAGAAAACACTGTTGGGGGGAAGGGGGAAGTCAGACTAGGAATACAACATTAAGGTCTCACCAACAGGATTTGCTGATAGCATAGGCATACAGGTGTGAAAAACTCAAATCAGGATGCTTCAGGGATTTTAGATGTTTCTGAGATGGGAAACCTGGAGTGGGGGTGATGATGGTTAGAATTACGATGGCTAAAATGGGAAGAAGGGAGTATTAAGTTTTCAAACATTTTTTAAATAATCTCTATGCCCAACATGGGGCTCAAACCCACAACCCTGAGATCAAGAATTGCACACTTCACAGACTGAGCCAGCCAGGAACCTCTCAAACATTCTTACCTTCAAATTCTTCATTTTACAGGTTTAGGAATGCTTTATATCACATAGAATAATGGGAGATTTCAAATCCATAGAAATAAAAGATATCTAGAGATTTCCATGCAATTTGGCTTCTTACAAATTTCCCAGGACTCTGCTACCTAATGTTTATATCTGATCAATCTTTTATTAAAGTTTATTTATCTTGAGAGAGGGAGAGAGTGCTCAAGCACATGCATGCGTGCACAAGTGAGGAAAGGGCAGAGAGAGAGAGGGTCCCAAGCAGGCTCTTCATTGCCAGTGCGGAGACCAATGCACGGCTCAAACTCAAACCGTGAGATCATGACCTGAACTGAAACCAAGAGCTGGATGCTTACGCGACTAAGCCACCCAGGTGCCCCACATCTGATCAATCTTTTTTTTCAATTTTAAATGTTTATTTATTTTTTATTTTTTAAAAAAATTTTAACGTTTATTTGTTTTTAAGTGACAGAGTGTGAGCAGGGGAAGGGCAGAGAGAGAGGGAGACACAGAATCTGAAGCAGGCTCCAGGCTCTGAGCTGTCAGCACAGAGCCCGACATCGGGCTCCAACTCACAAACTGTGAGATCATGAGCCAAAGTTGGCTGCATAACCGACTGACTCACCCAAGCTCCCCTATTTTATTTTTAAGAGAGAGAGAGAAGAGAGAGAGACCAGGGGAGGGGCAGAGAGAGAGACACACACAGAATCTGAAGCAGGCTTCAGGCTCTGAGTTGTCAGCCCAGAGCTCAATGCATGGGGCTAGAACTCATGAACCGTGAGATCATCACCTGAGCAGAGGCTGGCTCCTCAATCAATCTTTTAAAAAGTCAAATTAAAGTTTAAAAACAATCTTTGCTTGGGGCACCTGAGTGGCTCAGTCAGTTAAGCTCTGACTTGGGCTCAGGTCATGATCTCACCGTTGGTGAGTTAGAGCCCTGCCTAGGGCTCTGTGTAGACAGCTCAGAGCCGAGAGCCTGCTTAGAGCTCTGTGTCTCCCTCTCTATCTCTGCCCCTCTCCTGCTTGCACTTTGCCTCTTCTCTCTCTCAAAAATAAATAAACATTAAAAAATAAGTAAATAAATACAAATACTCTCTTCTTTGTGAACAAAGGACTTAGCTGCCCCAGGGCTCAGCTCAGAAGTAGTCAATCATGCCCAAAATTTGTGAAGTGAAGGAGGCTACCCTGCTTATATTAAAGTGCCAGCCTGAGGGATAGGCATCTCTTTAAAACATACATCTAGGAGCCTGCTGGAATACTCTCTAGGGATGGGGTCTGGTAGGTACATCTTTGAGCTGTCCCTTTGCTATGCTCCAGAGCATCAGTATCTCCAAAGGAAGGAAGCTCTTTCACATATCTGGTGCCCCAATCTTTGTGGCTGCCACCCAGAGGATGCTTCTTGACTATCCAGTTTTGGAGGCCAGGGGAGCTTACCTTCCAGGTCCTATGGGACTGTAATAATCAGTGTCACCTAGAAATGAGCTTATACCCTGTCTGGCACCTTGATTTTTATAGCTGCTACTAGATGATACCTCTACATCACTTGGCCAGTGTAGCTTATGCTTGTGGGTCTCACAGAACTGTAACAAAAGGATAAAGACTGCTTAAACAGCTACCATCCCAGGGCACACCAGAAACCAATGAACCCAAGAACTGATCTTTCTTGGAAAGATGACTATTAGCTTATTATCATAGCTGTGGCTTGAGGGGTACACTCCCTATTTAAAACATATCTAGGAGCTAATCATCATCCTTTCCAGACCTCACAAGGGTGGAAACTATATGCTCTCCCTTTGCTGTGCTCCAGAGCACCAGTGTCTTCTGGGGGAAAGCTTTACATGTAGCTGGTACCCTGATTTTTGCAGCTACCACCCAAGGGATGCCCCTTGGTTGCTCTGATCTGGTGGTGAGGGGGCCTTACATTCCTGGGTCCCACAGGACTATAGCAATCAGAGAGAAAGTTCTTGGCAGGTTATTACCCCCAGGGCACTGTGTAGATGGCAGACTGAGGCACAACTTCCCTTCCAGTTTTTTGTGGAGTAAGCCACTCAGCTTGTCCAGGAGCTTTGGTCTGAGGGGCAGGCTGCAGGTTTAGCACACCTTTAGTGGGCAATGGGGTTGCACTCAGGGAATGTAGGATGTGGATGCAATCTTGGCACTCTCCCTCTCTCTTGCTCCAGCTTGCTAGTATCTCCCCAAAAAAGAGCCTATACACTCTTCTGGAGCTTCAATTTTTGTGACTACCACTCAGGGAATACTTTCAGATGACCTGGCCATCAGGACTTATGCTTGTAGTCCCATAGGACTATACATATTTTCATACTTAAATTTTTTTTACATGTCTTTATTTCTGAGAGACAGAGACAGAGCACAAGTGGGGGAGGGGTAGAGAGAGAGAGAAGGAGAGAGGGGGATACAGAATTTGAAGCAGGCACCAAGCTCTGAGCTGTTACCACAGAGCCCAATGTGGGGCTTGAACCATGAACTGTGAGATCCTGACCTAAGCCAAAGTTGGTCACTTAACTGACTGAACCACCCTTGTGCCCCTATATTTACATGCTTTTAAAAGTTGCTGCTTGAGGGTCTGGCTTCCCAATTGCCTGAATCTAGGTGCTAAGATTCTCCCTTTAGGGTCAGGGACAGGTTTTGGCATATCCTCAAATACTGGGAGTCGTTAAAATATAATAGGCTGCTTGGACATGCACAAAGATTGGAGAGATGACAAAGATCTGGGCCATGGTTGAACATCAAGATTCATCTTCTACACAGGGTCACCCCTTCAAGACTGAGAGAGATGGCTGTTTCATCTACTGTACAGAAACCAACACAGAGAGTCAAGCAAAATGAAGAAACAAGAATATGTTCCAAATGAAAGAACATGATAAAACAACACGAAAAACAAAACTTAATGAAGGAGAGATAAGTAATTTACTTGACAAGAGTTCAAAGTGCTGATCATAATGATATTACCAAACTGGGGGGAAGAATGGATACACACAATGAGAACTTCAGTGAAAAGATAGAGAATAGAAGAAAATATCAAATAGAAGCCACAGAGCGGAAGAACACAATAACTAAACTAAAAAATAGTCTAGAAGGGTTCAACAGCAGCCTGGATGAAGTAGAAGAAAGGATCAGTCAACTCAAGAACAAGGTAGTGGAACCCACCTAATCAGAACAGCAAAGAGAAAGCAAGAATAAAAAAACTGAAGAAGGCTTAAGTTGCTTAGGGACAACATCAAACAGACTAACATTCACATCATAGGGCTCTTAGAAGGAGAAGAGAGAAAAGGGGGCAGAAATTTTGTTTGAAGAAATAATGACAGCAAATTTCCCTAACTTGGAGAAGAAAACAGATATCCAGATTCAGGAAGCACAGACAGTTCCACATAAAATGAACCCAAAGAGACACACACTGGGACACAATATAATTAAAATGTCAGAAGTTAAAGACAAAGAAAGACTCTTTTTTTTATTATTTTATTTCATTTACAAATAGTTTATTGTCAAATTAGTTTCCACATAACACCCAGTGCTCATCCCCACAAGTGTCCTCCTCCATGCCCATCCCCTCCTCCCCCCCACATCCATCAGTCCTCAGTTTTTGTCAGTATTCAAGAGTCTCTCATGGTTTGCCTCTCTCCCTTTCCCCCACCATTTCCCCCTTCTTCTCCCCCTTGTTCCCCAGTTAAGTTCCTCCTAATCCTCCTATACGTGCAAACATGATATTTGTCCTTCTCTGCCTGACTTATTTCGCTCAGCATAACACCCTCAAGGTCCATCCATGTTGCTACACATGGCCAGATTTCATTGTTTCTCATTGCCATGTAGTATTCCATGGTATAGATAAACCACATCTTCTTGATCCATTCGTCCGTGGATGGACACTTTGGCTCTTTCCATGTTTTAGCTATTGTGGAGAGTGCTGCTATGAACATTGGGGTACATGTGCTCCTATGCATCAGCATTTCTGTATCCCTTGGGTAAATTCCTAGCAGTGCTATTGCTGGGTCATAGGGGAGTTCTATTGTTAGTTTCCTTAGGAACCTCCACACTGTTTCCAGAGGGGCTATACCCGTTTACATTCCCACCAACAGTGCAGGAGGGTGCCCGTTTCTTCACATCCTCACCAGCATCTGGAGTTCTCTGATTGGCTCATTTTAGCCACTCTGACTGGCATGAGGTGGTATCTCAGTGTGGTTTTGATTTGTATTTTCCTGATGAGGAGGGATGCTGAGCATCGTTTCATGTGTCTGTTGGCCATCTGGATGTCCTCTTTGGAGAAGGGTCTGTTCATATCTTCTGCCCATTTCTTCACTGGGTTGTTTGTTTTTCGGGTGTGGAGTTTGGTGAGTTCCTTATAGATTTGGATATTAACCCTTTATCTGATATGTCATTTGCAACTATCTTTTCCCATTCCGTTGGTTGCCTATTAGTTTTGTGGGTTGTTTCCTTGGCTGTGCAGAAGCTTTTAATCTTGATGAGGTCCCAATCATTTATTTTTGCTCTTGGTTCCCTTCCTTTTGAGGATGTGCCAAGTAAGAAGTTTCTGCGGTGGAGGTCAAGGAGGTTGTTTCCTGCTTTCTCCTCTAGGGTGTTGATAGTTTCCTGTCTCACGTTCAGGTCCTTTATCCATATTGAGTTTATTTTTGTGCATGGTGTGAGAAAATGATCTAGTTTCATTCTGCATGTTGCTGTCCAGTTCAAGGAGAGACTCTTAAAGGCCACAAGAGAAAAGCAACTTATTACATACAAAAGAACTGCCATAAGACTATCAGCAGATTTTTCATCAAGTATGTTGCAGGCCAGGGGTGACATGATATATTCAAAGTGCTTAGAGAAAAGAGTTCCAACCAAGAATACTCTACCCGGAAAATTTATCATTCAGAATTGAAGGAAAAATATTTTCCAGACAAGCAAATGCTAAAGTAGCTCCTCACTACTGTACTGGTTTTTCAAGAAATGTTAAAGGACAACTTTAAGCTGAACAGAAAGGGCACTAATTGGTAACTTGAAATATATTAAAGAGCAAATCTCACTGAAAAGATAAATATATAGCAATGATAGTGTTAGTCACTTCTGTAGATAGTATGAAGTTTAAAAGACAAAAGTAGTAAAAATTTAGAATAAGATCAAACTTAAATTATTATCAATTTAAAATAGAGTATTATAGTTATAAGTGGTTTTATGTAAGCCTCATCATAACCACAAAGCAAAAAATCTATAGTAAATATAGAAAAAATAAAGGATATAAGTATACCAGTCAAGAAAGTCATCAAACCACAAAGGAAAAAAGCAAGACAAGAAGAAAGGAACAGAGAAGAGCTACCAAAATAGTCAATAAAAAATTACCAAAATGGCAATACATACATAACTATTAACGATTACTTGTGTAGATGGACTAAATTTTCCAATCAAAAGACATGGGGTGGCTGAAGGGATAAAAGAAAGAAAGAAAGAAAAACGGATTTGTATATTGCCTACAAGAGACTCACTTCAGGTGTTAAGATCCATACACTTAAGTGAAGAGATGGAAAAAGATATTCCATGAAAATGGAAACCAAAAGAAAGCCGGAGTGGACTTTAAAACAAAGACTGTAATAAGAGACAAAAATGGGCATTACGTAATGATAAAGGTGTCAGTCCAACAAGAGGATATAACATTTGTAAATCCTCATGCACCCAACATAAAGTGCCTAAATATAGAAAACAAATATTAACAGACGTAAAGGGAGAAATTTAGAGCAATACAATAATATTAGGAGATTTTAATACTTCACATACATCAATGTCATCTAGACATAAATCAATGAAGAAACATTGGCATTAAACTATACATTAGGCCAGATGGGCTTAGTAGGTATATACAGAACATTCCAACCAAAAGCAACAGAATACACATTCTTCTCAAGTGCACACAGAACATTCTCCAGGATAGATCACATGATAAGCCACAAAACAAGTCTCAGTAAATTTAAGAGGACTCAAATTGTATTAAGCATCTTTTCTGACCACAATGGCATGAAACTAGAAATTAATTGCATGAAGATAACTGTAAAATTCATAAATATGTGGAGATTAAACAGCATACTACTGACCAACCAATGAATCAAAGAAGAAATCAAAAGAGAAAACAAAAAATATCTTGAGACAAAGGAATGGAAATACAACAAAATGTATGTGGAATGCAGCAAAAGCAATTTCAAGAGGGAGGATATATAGCAACATATGCCTACTCTAAGAACAAGGAAATCCCAAACAACCTATAACTTTACACCTCAGGGAATTAGGAAAAGAAGAACACAGTGGAAATAAATGAAATAGATTCTAAAAAGACAATAGAGATCAATGAGGGGCGCCTGGGTGGCTCATTCAGTTAAGTCTCCAGCTTTGGCTTAGGTCATGATCTCATGGTTCATGGGTTCGAGCCCTGTGTCGGGCTCTGTGCTGACTGCCAGCTTGGAACCTGGAGCCTAGATTGGATTCTGTGTCTCCCTATCTCTCTGACCCTCCCCTGCTCATGCTGTCTCTCTCTCTCTCTCAGAAATAAATAAAACGTTTAAAAATATTTTTTAAGAAAAAGATCAATGAAACTGAGAGCTGGGTCTTTGAAAAGACAACCAAAATTGACAATCCTTTAGCTAGACTCACCAAGAAAAAAAGAGAACTCAAAAAAACTAAAATCAGAAATGAAAGAGAAATTACAATCTGATACCACAGAAATATAAAGGATCATGAGACTCCTATGAACAATTGTATGGCAACAAATTGGACAATCTAGAAGAAATGGATATATTCCTAGAGGTATACAACCTACCAAGAATTAATCATAACAAAATAGGAAATCTGAACAGGCAAATTACTAGTGAGAAGATTGAATCAGTGATCAAAAACTTCCCATCCAAAGTCCAGAACCAGATGGTTTCCCTGGTGAGTCCTACCAAACAATCAAGGAAGTATTAATACTTATCTTTCTCAAGCTTGCAAGAAATAAAAGAGGAGGGAGCTCTTTTGATGAACCCAGAATTACCCTGGCCACAGACAAGGGGGGCACTAGAAAAGAAAATTACAGGCCAATATTCCTGATGAATATAGATGCAAAACTCCTCCACAAAGTATTAGCAAAATGAATTTAATAACCCATTAAAAAAGTCCATCCCACCATGATAAAGTGGGATTCATTCCATGAATGCAAGAATGTGTTCAGTATCCAAAATCAGTGAATATGATACACCACACTAACAAAATGAAGGATTAAAAAAAATCATATCACCTCAATAAATGCAGAAAAAGCTTTTGACAAAATTCAACATTCATTTATGGTAAAAACTCTCAATGAAGTGGGTGTAGAGGGAACATATTTTAACCTAATAAAGGCCGTATATGACAAGCCCAGAGCAAAGAGCATAATCAGTGGTGAAAAGCTGAGAACATTTCCTCTAAGATCAGCAACAACACAAGGATGCCCACATTCACCACTTCTATTTAACATAGTATTGAAAGTCCTAACCAGGACAATTAGGGGAGGAAAGGGAATCCAAACTAGAAAGGAAGAAGTAAAAGTTCCACTCTTTGCAAATAACATAGTATTATATAAAGAAAACCCTAAAGAACCTATCAAAAAAACCTTTTAGAAATAATAATTGAATTTGGTAAAATTGCAGGATACAAAATCAATATACAGAAGCCTGTTGCATTTCTCTACACTAAGAAGCAACTATCAGAAAGAGAAATAAAGAAAACAATCCTATATACAATTACATCAAAAATGATAAGGCACTGAGGAATAAATTTAACTAAGCAGGTGAAAGACGTGTATATTGAAAACTATAATACACTAAGGAAAGAAATTGAAGAAGACCCAAGTAAATGTATATGACTTATGTATGCTATATGTAACATATATAAAAACAAACACAACAATAAATTAAAATAATGTCTGTAGCAAAGTACTTTACAAACCTTGCAATACTTCTGAATCATCTGAGGTAATTTGCCAAAATGCATATAACATGGCCCAATCTTTATCAATTGTGATTTGGTGAAATCAGACCACAGGATCTGCACTGAAACAAAAAGTCCTTCCTCCCAGCATCCCATCTCTCCACTCACATAGAGGCTACACCTCTCGACATTGGGTGCTGGGGATACGTCAGAATTTAACTGCAAAATATAACGCAACTACCATCACAGCACAGTTCCTCTCTACCTTTCTCTTTCCTCATTGCATGTTTAAACCATGAGTAGTCTTGTCAACTCTTTCAGGCCAATGTGTCCAGAATCCCACCAGTTCTTATCATCTCCACTGCTACTGTGCTGGTTGAAGCCACGATCCCCTTCAACTTAGACCAGTGCAAACAGACTGCTAACTGATGTTTCTTTTACTCTGATCCTTTTCAGTCTCATGCTGAAATACACATTTCACATTTTGATGCTCTCTTCACTAGTTGATGGACATTTTTATTATTTTCAGTTTTTAGCTATCATGAGTAATGCTATAAAAATAATACTATATATAAAAATTACAGATTTTCATGTGGACATGTTTTCATTTCTTTGGGGTAAATAATTAGGAGTAGAATTGCTGGGTTGTATGGTAAGTGCATGATTAGCTTTTATGAAATTGCCAAAATATTTTCCAAAGTGACTGTGCTATCTTATGTTCCCACTTGCAATGTATGAGGGTTCCAGTTTCTGCATATCTTTGCCAAAACTTGATATTGTCAGTGTTTTTGACAGCTCTATAGGTATCTAATGGTATCTCTTTTTAGTTTTTTTTCCCCTGAGGTTTTAGTTAAATTTCATTTAGCTTACATATAGTGTAATGTTAGTTTCAGGTATAGAATTTAGTGATTCAACACTATACAACACTTGGTGCTCATTATAACAAGTGCCCTCCTTAATCCCCATCACTCATTTCACCCTCTCCCTACTCTCCTACCCTCTGGTAACCATTAATTTGTTCTCTATAGTTAAAGAGTCTGTTTCTTGGTTTGCCTCTCTTCCTCTCCCCTCTCTGCCATGTTCGTTTGTTTTGTTTCTTAAATTCCACATATGAGTGAAATCCTATGATATTTGTCTCTCACTGACTTATTTCACTTAGCACAATACACTCTAGCTCCATTCACGTCATTGCAATGGCAAGATTTCATTCTTTTTGTAGCTGAGTAATATTCCATTATATATATATATATGTATGTATATATATGTATGTATGTATGTATGTATGTATATACTACTACGTTATTCATTCATCAGTCAATGAACACTTGGTCTGTTTCCATAATTTGGCTGTTGTAAATAATGCTGCTATAAACATTGGGGGTGCAGGTATCCATTTGAATCAATACTTTCATATTATCCTCAGGAGTGCTGATGTGTAGGGCACATGTACCCCAATGTTCATAGCAGCACTCTCAACAATAGCCAAAACATGGAAAGAGCCTAAGTGTCCATCGACTGACGAAAGGATCAAGAAGATGTGGTTTATCTATGCAATGGAATACTACATGATAATGAGAAAGAATGAAATCTGGCCATTTGTAGCAACATGGATGGAATTTGAGGGTGTTATGCTAAGCAAAATAAGTCAGGCAGAGAAGGACAGATACCATATGTTTGCACATATAGGTGGGTTAGGAGGAACTTAACGGAGGACCATGGGGGAGGGGGAGGAAAAAGAGTTGGGGAGAGGGAGAGAGGCAAACCATGAGAGACTCTTGAATGCTGAGAACAAACTGAGGGCTGATGGGGGAGGGGAGAGGGGAGATTGGCATGGAGGGGGGCACTTGTGGGGATGAGCACTGGGTGTTATATGGAAACCAACTTGACAATAAACTATAAAAGAAAAAAAATGCTTTTGTATCCTTTGTGTAAATACTCAGTAGTGCAATTGCTGAGTGGTGGGGTAGTGCTATTTTTAACTTGTTGAGGAACTTCCATACTGTTTCCCCGATTGGCTGCACCAGTTCGCTCATTTTAGTTTTAATTTGCATTTCTTTTTTTTTAAAAATTTTTAATGTTTTATTTATTTCTGAGAGAGAGAGAGAGAGAGAGAGAGAGTGTGTGTGAGCAGGGGAGGGTCAGAGAGAGAGCGAGACACAGAATCTGAAACAGGCTCCAGGCTCTGAGCTAGCTGTCAGCACAGAGTCCGATGCAGGGCCAGAACCCAAGAACTGTGAGATCATGACCTGAGCCAAAGTCAGGCACTTAAACTGACTGAGCCACCCAGGCGCCCCTTAATTTGCATTTCTTTAATGACTTGGGTTGTTCAGCATATTTTCAGGTCCTTATTAGCTATTCAAATATCCTTTTTTCGTGAAATGTTTATTTTCATCCTTTGTTCATTTTAAAGCTGGATTTTTTGTCATTGAATTTATTAATTGAAGTGGTTTTGTTTTGTTTGTTGATGTTTGTTTTTTGATATATCCCTTAGGATTGTCTGCATAAGAATCATGTCATTTGTAAATAAAGACAGTTTTACTTTGTCCTTTCCAATCTGGGTGTGTTTTCTTTCTTTTTATTGGCTCATTGCAGTAGCTAGAACCTTTAGTACAGTGGGAAATGAGAGGGGTTGCCTTGTTCCTGGTCTCAGGGGTGAGCCAAACAATTTCATATCAAGTATGAGGTTAGCTAGAGGTTTTTTACAGATATTCTTTTTCAGACTGAGGAAGTCTCATCAATTTATTGAAAAGTTTTTTTTTTTTTTTTTTTTAAATCATGAATGGGTGTTGCATTTTATCAAATGCATTTTTCTTTACAAGTGTTAGGGATTTAATAGGCTCTATATTGGATTTAGACCATGAGTGGCATGAGGACAGAACGTTCTGGAAGGCTGCTGGTGAAGGGTCAGAGGAAAAGTATTTAAAGATATGCTGTTAGATTCAGATTGCTAATATTTTGTTAAGGATTTTTACATCTACATTTTTGTGGATATTAGTTTTCATATGCGGTCTGTCTGGCTTTGTTGTTAGGATAATACAAGCCTTACATGATAAATCGGGAAGTGTTCCTATGTCCTTAATTTTCTGACAGATAAAGTAGGATTGTATTGTTCTTTAAAATTTTTATGAAATTATCCAGGTGAACTTTTAAAAGCTTATTTCAGATAATATCTCTCTTTAGCTTAAAATCCTTCTGTTGATTTCTATCCCATTTTTTTATGTTTATTTCTTTATTTTAGTAGAGAGAGCATGAGTGCATGTTTGCACATGCATGACTTGGGAATGGGCAGAGAGAGAGGGAGAAAGAGAATCTCAAGCAGGCTCCATGTTGTCAGAGTGGAGCCGGACACAGGGCTGGAACCCATGAACCATGAGATCATGACCTGAGACAAAACCAAGAGTTGGGTACTTAACTGAATGAGTCACCCAGGAGCCCCTCTGTCCCATTTAAATTATGATTCAAACTCTTCAGTTTGCTTACAAAAATCCTACAGTGTCTCTTCTCTACTGTCCCAAACTCATCTCTTATCTGTCCACCATGGTCTCCCACTGGACTCGCACCATCTCAGTCTTTTGTGTGTCCCTCAAACATATGGACCTCGCTCTAACCATGCCCAGCTTGCTTCTACTTCTGGGCCTTTGCACTTGCTACTTCCTGTGCCTGCCTGTAGGTTGCCCAAGACATTTCATCATTGGTGCCATCCTGTTTTTCACATCTCAGCCTGAGGCTCACCTCCCTTCTAAAGAAGTGGCCAGACTTAAGTATCTATCTCATCACTCTATTATATCATTATCTCTCTATCACTCTATCACTGTTTTAATTCCCTGCAGAACAGTTAACCTTGCGCTGGAGTATTTCTTGCTTATTTACTATCTCTTTTCACTTGAACAGAAGCTCCTTAAGAGCAGGAACCTCCTGTTTTTTCTTGCCAGTGTCTTCCCACTACCAGAGACGGTGCTGATACATAGTAGGTGATCAGGAGTGTTGTTTACACACATTAGCATCAATAATAACAATAGATAATTGCTGCTCATTGTGGCCAGGCACTGACTAAATGCACTGATTTAAGAACAAGGCACTGATTGAAGTGTTTACAAATATCATTTAATTTAATTCTCTGTAATAACCCTAAATGCTGATATCATCTCCCCCTATTAACTGAGAAGGAAATGAAACTCGGAGAGGCTAAACGATATGCTTATGGCCATGTAGCTGTTAGAGCGCAAAGCCAGGGCACGCCCTGGCTTGGTCACATAGCAGCCCACACTGGTCTGTACTTGGACATACATCCTCTTTAGTCATAGGAAGGAAGAGCTGATCCACCAAATCTCGGAGGGTGACCTGGGCCTGACACATCTTTGTGAAAGGCTGGAGTGAGGCCCCTGTGCTGTGAACAGTGATCTGCACAGACCCAAGGAGTGGCTGCACAGGCTCCCAGACTCCACACCAACTTGCTGAATTGCAGGCATCTTCAGACCACACTCAGGCTGGGCTTTCACATCCTTTTTTTTTAAAAGCTGGATTCGCTCTCTTAAACACAGTGGGCTTCATCTTTTACATGATGCAAATTCTTATTCCTATCTTTGTGAGAACAGTCAGTGTCCACATGACCTCCACATGTCTGTGAGCTCAAGTGCTGGCTGTTTTAGGTAGTCCAGCCACAGAAGCTAATAATAACTAAGTATCACTTGAGAGCTTCCTCTTCTCCAAGCACTGCACCAAGAGCTTCTGAGAGGTGATGTCATGTCCTTACAACAGCCCCAGGAAGCAGCTCTGGTGATTAGCCCATTTTGTGGATTACAACTCTGAGATTCAAAAGGGTTAAACTGTATACCCCAAATCACAGTCCACCTCAGGGCTGGCACAGGAGATGAAGCTAGGTTTGTCTAGATTCCTACTGTCTATGCCTGTGTTATTGAGTGTGGCATGGGGAGAGAATCATGCATTATTTTGATGTTTACTATTACTTTTGCATACAGGGATCGAATAGTAATGATAATGATAATAGCTGCCGGCATTGTGATGGGAACTTGAATAGGGGATGCTGCGAAGGCATGCCAGATACCCTTTAACTTGCTGTATGCCCTGCCTCCAGTAGCTGT
This sequence comes from Proteles cristata cristata, assembly GCA_017311185.1. Classification (NCBI taxonomy): domain Eukaryota; kingdom Metazoa; phylum Chordata; class Mammalia; order Carnivora; family Hyaenidae; genus Proteles; species Proteles cristata. The sequence goes on from JAESUZ010002383.1 coordinate 1,954,399, forward strand.
GAGTTTGGGCTCTCATCTGCTTCCTTCTTCTGAGCTCTGGGCTGCCTAGAAATGACTGCTTTCCCTCTGGAAGTGACCCTCAGCCAATGACTGACAGATATGGGGTGCAAAAGCCAGGTCCTTCATCTTGAGGCAGGATAAGTCTACGGTGCCACTGGTGGTACTGATCCTCCCTGGGGGATCAGGATGAAGTTAGAATTCAGTGAACCTGCATCTTTCTTGGCTGCTTCCTTCTTCTCCTTCTCCTGAGAGCGCTCATACCAAGAATCCCCATCTCAGATCTTGCTTCTGTAGAATCTCAGGCAAACCTGAGGAGTCCAGAACTACTATCTATATGTTACAGAGGGAGAATGTAAAGCTGGAGGTGCTATCTCCAGAAGACACTGCATCTCGTTCCTGGAGGGGTGACAGCACTCTGGGCTCCCTGCTCACTAGAGAATGTTTTCCTCAGATTCCCTTTTTGAATCTGCTGCCTTTGAAAGGTAAGAGGAGCAAACCCTCTGCACTCACTCTATCTCATCTTGATTCTTTCCCTGGCACCTATGTTGTTATTCTCTCCCAGCATGCACCATGAACCATGGCTATCAGACACACATAGACAAGCTGGGGGCTGAGGTAGCATGGATTGTGGCTGCTGAGCCTGATTTTTCTGCTGTCTCACTGATAGCACACCCTGTCCCCCTACTTCAGTCACAATGTGGGCAGGTGACCCAGGCTGGACCAGTGAACCATTGCCTGCTGGCTGCAGAGATTGGTACACAAATGAACACATGCCCAAGCCAGGCCAATCAGAGCCCTTCTTTGGGACTGTTTTGTAGACACCAAGGAGAAAGATAGCTTTCTGCCTCTGAGATGCTGGAAAGATTTGAATCTGAGGCTGTCAGCAGCCATCTTTCCTGTTGCATGGAAAAAGCCCTTATGAGGTCATGGAAAATAAGCCAACACTCAGGTACCAAAAGCACCAAGAAGTAGAGAAAAGTCTTGGCCACATTGAAGCAGCCTTAGGTCTGTCACACTTGATGCACCTTTTCCTTCCTGCTTACACAAGCCCCAGTGGGCCTTCTATTGATTTCTGTCTGTGGCACCCGAAAAAGTTATGATCAACAGTGAACACAGCTAGATGCCACTTCCAGGTGCAAGAATTCCTGGGGACAGTCTAGATTTACCCCAGCAGCTAAGTCATCAGAGGGTGCTGATTAGGACCAGAAATAAGTCTCCTACCACAGGTCCTGTTCTCTATATTCCAACCCCCCAGGTTTTACAGGGAGATAGTTACCAGGCCTTGCACCCTGTAGTGAATGACCAGGATGTGGATTAGCTGGAAGGGAGCTCTGAGCTGAGGAATCTGATCTAGTCAGAATCCCATAGGCAGAACCGTCTCTCTCAGTTCTTTTTAGCAGTGAAAGATCTGGAAATGCAGTTGGAAGAAGCGGCTAATACTCAGGGTGAACCTGGAAGTTCTTATTTTTTTTTTAATGTTTATTTATTTTTGAGAGAGAGTGCATGCAGGTGGAGGAGTGGCAAAGAGAGGGAGAGAGAGAATCCCAGGCAGGCTCTGCACGATCAGCCTGATTTGGGGCTTGATGTCAAGAAATGTGAGATCATACCTTGAGCTGAAATCAAGAGTCAGATGCTTAACTGACTAAGCCACCCAGGCTTCCCAAGGCTGAGGGTTCTGACCAGAGTTTGAGCAGGTGGGATCTAGCCACAGCTCTGGATCTAGGTGAAGTAGAAAGTGCTAATCAGTTTCCCTCTGTCCTTCTGCATCACATGGCCTGTATTTTCTGTGCCCATACTTATCCCTGAATTGAAGTCTCTTCTCAAGAGAGGATTGGGTATCAGTCAACTACACCTTCATGTGAACTTGGAGTGTTGCATGCTTTTCTCCAGGAGAATAGGGAAAGTATATGTTTGGGTAATAAAACATGACTTTAGGGGCACCTGTGTTGCTCAGTTGGTTAGGTGTCCGACTTCGGCTCAGGTCATGATCTCACAGTTTGTGGGTTCGAGCCATACATCAGGCTCTGTGCTGACAGCTTGGAGCCTGAAGCCTGCTTCAGAGTCTGTGTTTCCTTCTCTCACTGCCCCTTCCCCACTTATAATCTGTCTCTCAAAAATAAATACATGTAAAGAAATTAAAAATAAAATAAAACATGACTTTAAGAGACTTTAAAAGACTTTAGGGAGTAATGACTATAAGAGATATTTCTTGATGGAGTGGGAAAAAACCACCCTTCCAGAACCTCTTGTTTATATGTATGAAGATATCCCTGGCTAAAAGTGCTGTGGAGGTCCTTCGTCCCTTCCTGGAAGGGTGCCTTTTGGAGACTCTGTCTTCCCTGAAGTTGCTAACTAACGCTAGTGGACTAATTTTGTGTGCTGCCTTGAACTGAGTTACTCCTGAGGCTGACTCTGAGACAAGAATTTGAGTACAAGTAATTCATTTGGGAAGTAATCTTAAGAAGTACTGATATTGGGGTAGGAAAGTGATGCAGAGAAGAGTAACAAATATGGGACGTGTTATCAAGTCAGTTACCCCAGTGTGCAACTGAGCCTCAGTCCCCCTGGAGACTGATGAATGATGAATGAATGAATGAATGAACATACGCGTGAATGACAGCAATTGCCAATGTGAGTGGTTAGAGCTAGATCAAGTAAGGGGCTGAATCCCATGCCTGGATCAGCACAGAATGGGGGAGGGCAAGGAGCTCAGAGGAAAGAACTGCCACATGGGTTGAGATGCAGTAAAGTCAGGAGTTTGATGGTGGCAGGAGTTCAGAGGGTGTCAGGGAGAAGTGACCTTGAGAAGACATAGTAGGGGTGTTAGCCCAATTTTGTAGAGCTTATTAAACTCACAGAACCTAGGATGGAGACTAGATCCAGTTCTACTTAATCTCAAATGACATAGAGGCCTCTGGTGACATCCAGGTGGTGAATAAACAGGAGCAGCTGAGAGACCTCCACCCTAGGCTTGGCTCCTTCCTCCTGGTGTCAACGTAAGCAAATATCTTTACTCTGTGGAGTAGGCTGAGAATGGCTTAGTGATGTCCGTGTCCTAAATTCCAGAACCTGTGATGTTACTTTATATGGCAAAAGGGACTTTGCTGCTGTGATTAAACTAAGAATCTTGAGATAAGAAGATCATTCTGGAGTATTCAGGTGGTAATCACAAAGGTCCTTGTAATAGGCAGGCAGGAGGATCAAAGTCAGAGAGAAGGTGATGTGGCCATGGAAGCACAGGTGGGAGTGATAAGGACAGAAGCCAAAGAGAGCTAGCACCCGTAGAAGCTGGAAGAGGCAAGGAATGGATTCTCCCCTGTGAGCCCTGATGACACCTTGATTTTAGCCCTGTAAGACTCATCCCTGACTTGTGACTCCAGTGCTATGTGAGAATACTTTTGTATTGCTTTAAGCCACCGTGTCCCTGATTATTTGTTATGGCAGCAATAGCAAAGTAATGTTCCCCACTGTGCCTCAAAGCTCCTTATCTATAAGGGGGACTTGGCCAAAATCAGGTGAACTCTGAGGTCTCATCCTACTCTCATTCGCATATTTGCATTTTACAGTTATTATCCTGGCTTTCCTTTGGGCTAGATAGAATACACGTCTGTGTCTTTTTTGGACATTAAAAAATCAAGGTCCAGAGAGATATAATGAGGACACACTGCTGTGTCAGAGATGAACTAGAGAACCCAGTCACTTGTCTCTTTATTCTCATTAGATTAAGAAGTCGTGGAAGAGGTCCTTCTTGCCTGTATTTTTTTGGATATGCAACAACCTGAGCCTATTTCAGTGGTGTTGATATCAGGAGATGAGAGCTCAAGGTCAGACTCAGTGAGGACGTGAAAGTCAGAGTCAAGGTGATAAGCAATATAGCTCATGGTGATGAATTACAACCAATTCTCAAGTTTATAAACAGCTACAAAGCCTCATGGCTTCATGAGGTAGTACCGCCCAGGATTACTATTTTAGAATTAAAGTAACATCAGGGTGTTTTTTCACCTACGAAGAGGCTTTCATCAGAAGATCTTAAGGTGTATTTCTACCACTGAGTACTTAAAAATTTTCAGTCTCTGCATGAGAAAGGGGAAAACACATCACACAGGATGAGAGGAGAACAAATTTTCAACCCTTATCTGTGGGTTCATGGAGAATTGGGTTCTAAAAGCCTTTACAGTACTGAGGAGGATTACACTGAGTACTTTCAATAAGATGATTGTTGTTAATTCACTCTTTTTTCCCCTTAAACCAAAAAATATTTATCACATTTACCTAATACAAGGCACTATTCTCGGCACTTTGGAGGCATCAGTGAACAAAACAGGCAAAAGCCCTTGTTCTCGTGGACCACACATTCTAAACATATTTGATGGAGGGGGGCATTATGGACAGGTCACTTGAGTACAATGAGAGAAGCTCTGGAGGCTATAGAATTGAGGGACTGCCCCAGGGCCCATTCATGGGAACTGAGTCACTTTGTCAGCTTGAGTTTTGGGTGGCTATTTCTCCTTCCTACCCACCCAGCTGCATCTCCTTTCAATGGATGTCCATATAGCTCAGCAGGAAGGGCTGGAGCTCACAGAGCCAGATTCTGGGGTCCCAGTTCTGGCAGCCACACCCAGCTTTGTGACCCTGGGAAGTCATTTTCAAACTTCCTGAGGCCCAGTTTCCTCAGATGTAAAATGGTGATGAAATGATTACTTTGTACTGCTGTTGTGAGTATTAAGGAATGGAAAATGCCTAGTCCAGAGTAGCTATGATTCTATGACCTGTTCTCACTCCTAGTTCTGGGCCAGATGAGCCCCAGTGCAGTTAGTTTTTAAAGTAGATGTGGAACACAGCAGTCAGGAGGAATGTCAGGACTGAGGGAGCCATGCCTGTGTGTGGATGGTCATGAGACAGCAGGCACTGGGCAACGGGCACAGCAGGAGAGGGCTGGGAATCCACTGATTCATTCATTCACTTATTCAAAAAATGTTCACCAAGCCCTTCTGTGTAAATGCACACTCTCTTTGGGACCCAGAGATGCTAAGAGGAAAGATAGGTACAGTCAGATGAGATGGACATGCAGCAATGACAATACAGAAGGGTCACGAGTGTTCTGAGAGAGGTGTGCACTGGTGGGCTTCTAGGAAAGGAGTGGCTCATCTCCACGCCTGGGCATAGGGGGCATCAGAGAAGTTTGCCCAGACCATGCGACCACAGAACTGAAGGCATTAGCCTGGGAGAAGGGCATTTCAGGCAGAGGGAAACCAAGAGTGATGACAAGTGTGAGGGAGCTTGACGACGTGGGCGTCCCCAGGGGGAGACATAAAGGTGCACAGGCCCTCAGAGGCCCGAAATGGAGGGCCTTGGATATCAGGCTTCAGAACTTGTGCACACCAACCTGTTATTGATGCATTTGTAGCTGGGGTAAGACGTGACTAATTCATGTTTTAGAACTGTTATTCTGACTACATCGGGGAGCGTGAGTTGGGTGGGGAGAGCAGGAAGGCTGGAAGCACAGTGAGGCATCAGGGAGGCTCTTACTCAAGTCTGATGACCATGAGGGTGGCCTGGCTTTAGGGAACATGGCAGTGGGGCCGTGCCAGTGGTTCCCCTTTGGGCTGCATGTAGGAATCACCTGGAAAACTTAAAAAGGTATCAATGCCCAGGCCCCAACCCTGGTTAATTAATTCAGAGTCTCTTGGAAGAGCTTGGGCATGGGTTTTAGAAAGTTCCCCAGGTGACTCTAATGTGCAGTCAGGGCAGAAGACCACTGAGTCAGAGAGACAGGAAAGAGGAAGTGTCTCCAATAGGACTTCTCAGAATTACCCAGGAGTGTTTATTAAAAGTGCAGGTTCCCTTGGCCCATTACCACACTAGTGATTCTGAATCTCCGGAGCCCTGATCTGCATAGCTGAATTCACAAAGCAGTGATTCTTAGCTCTCCAAGATTGGACAACCACTGCTCCATAGGCATAATGGGAGGTAACCAGCAGAATCAGGGAGGAGCAGCGCTGGAGAGACCATCCATCAGAAGTCCAGACATGGGACAGGCGACCCAGGGGCTACCCAGGCAGGGATGGGAGATCGAGGGGGCTACATCTGGCCCAGGCAAGTGGTTTCCACTGCATGCTTGGATTTGGACATAGTATTAGTGTGCTAAGGCTGCCATAACAAAATACCATCTACTGGGTGCTTAAGCAACAGGAATTTCTTTTCTTTCAGTTGTAGAGGCTGGAAATCCAAGATCAGGATGTCAGTGGGGTAGGTTTCTTCTGAAGCCTCTCTGGCTTGTAAATGGTCTCCTTCTCCCTGTGCCATCCCATGGTCTTCCCTGTGTGTCTCTGTGCTAATCTTCTGTTCTTATAAGAACATCAGTTATATTGGATTAGGATACACCCTAATGACCTCGTTTTACCCTAATCACCTCTCTAAAGGTCATATCTACAAATGCAATCACATTCTGAGGTACTGAAGGTTAGAAAGGGTCGGAGCTGGGAAGGGATAGGAGGGCAGACAAGTTTTGACACCCACAAGAAAGGAGAGCACGTAAATACAATATTTCTATGAAGGACAGGGTGAGAGAACATAGGCCTGAACAGATAAGGGGGGTTTTAGACTAGACCTCAGAAAGGATGGTGCAAAGACTAGAACTCTCGTTCAGGGACTGAATCAACTCTCCATCAGAGAGACAAGTTGGGATAAGACTTATGATGAAAACTAGAAACAAGAAAACTAGAAAAATATTATGGAGGGGAGAAAAATAAAGAATTGTGTTTATGGTTGAATGCAATAGGAAGGGAAGATTGTTTCATGAAAGTTCTTTGAATCATATATTTTGTGTTAAAGTTCCAAATCACTTTCAGGCAGCTTTCTAGCTAAGTTTCTGGGTGTTTGAATGAATTCCAGGGTGAAGGCAGGAGAACAGCTGGGTGACCGCTGGCTTCATTTTAGTCCTCTGATTCCATCAATTTCAGGTTTCTCCTTGGCCAGATAATATTTCCACATCTCCAAATTTGAATTCTGTTTCTACAAGTGTCTTTTATTTCTTTTCAATCTAAAGCAATAATGAAATATTTACTACCCGCTTGACAGAGGCAGTATGCATGTGTATGCGTGTGTGTGTGTGTGTGTGTGCACGCGCACATATATATTAAACAAAATGATAAAAGAAAAGGAAATAGTTCTTTGGATAATGGGCAATAGAAATGTCCTTAGCTAACTTTTAAAGAATATTGTGTCCTCTTGTGTTTCATAAACTTTAGGGTCTAGTAAACTTTGAAACTATCTTTCTCAAAAATTACATTGTTTAAGATATTCAGAATGAAATGATCATCAAAGAATTTTTGTAAAAGAAATGTTTACAGTTTTTTAGATTTTATTTATTTTGTGTGTGAGAGAGAGTGTGTGTGTATGTGCATGAGCGAGGGAATGACAGAGAAAGAGAGAGAGAGGAGAGAGAGAGAGAGAGAGAGAGAGAGAGAATCTCAAGCAGGCTCCATGTTGTCAGCGCAGAGCCCAAAGTAATGGGCTCAGTCTCACAAATGGGAAGTCATGACCTGAGTTGCAATAAAGAGTCAAACACTTAACCAACTGAGCCACCCAGTCGCCCCCAAGGCTGGGAGTTCTGATCAGAGCTTGTGCATCTAGCCACAAATGGGACAGTAAGGGGAGCTTATGGGGGGACTGATACCATTCTGTTTATTGAAGTGGTTCCATGTTCATTTTGTGAAAATTGAGCTTTAGCCTTAAGATTTGTGTACTCTTCTACATGTATGTTAAACCTCAGCCAAATATTTACATCAAACAGTGCCGGCTTTGGGAAGAGGACCACCACGTTTAAAATCACATAACCTCAGGAGCATCTGCCGTTGAGAGTTAGATGAGGGAGCTGTCTGCCATCTTTAAGAGGATGGTAAAAGTTAGGCATTTTTTCCTCCTGTCATTTTTTCCCATTTTAGCAGTTTAAAAGATAAAATCTGGATTTCTCTCTCCTCTCTCTCTTTTTTTTTTCCTACTGATGCAGGCAGATTGGAGGGAGATGTAATTTTTGGGAACTGCTTCATTGGCTGGCTGCGAAATCAATCACAAATAATGTGGCCAACTCAATTATCTAAGGCATGATATGGCAGCAACTGAGAGGTATTTTTTTTAAGTTTATTTATTTATTTTGAGAGAGACAGAGACAGCAAAAATTGGGAAAGGGTAGAGAGAGTGGGTGGGGGGAGAGAGAGAGAGTGAGAGAGAGAGAGAGAGAGAGAATCTCAAGCAGGCTCTGTGCTGCCAGCATAGAGCCTGACATGGAGCTTGAACTCGTGAAACTGCAAGATCATGACCTGAGCTGAAACCAAGAGTTGGATGCTTGAACTGACTGAGTCATCCAGGTGCCCCAAGAGCTTATTCATGTATTCCTTCAGTACTCCCTATGCCCCTTTAACTCTCTGCATACATGGTGATAAACGCCTGAAATACTAGGATGAATATACTGTGTTTTTGCCTTGAGAAATTTCCCATAAGGCAGAAAGAAGTTGGTATATAAATACATTTAGAGAAATAAAGTGTTATTAAGGTATAAATAGTGGGAGAGAAGCAGAGAGACAAATCAGAACCCCTTAGCAGGTAGATATATCAGCAAAGACTTGCAAAGAACTCAACTCTTGAAAGAGCAGAAGGTACTGGGGTGTCCCTGCATTAGGCTGGGATTGAGAGAGAGCCCAGAAGATGCTTCCAGGAAGAGAAAATAGAGGCATGAATGAATTATCCAGGAAAATTTGGGGAGCTAGCGAAAATTTGCCCATTTGGAAAGGGATAGGAAGGGGTCAGTATAGTAGGAGAGAAAGGTGACAGGATATGGGTTCCCTACGAACCCAAAAGATTTAAGGATTTAGCCCAAATGATTCATTCCTGAATAATGAAGAACAACATGGCTAAAGTCATTTCTGGATGAACCCACTGTCACCAGAGTGTGGAGGGTGCCGGGGGAGCTGGACCAGAGGAAGACAGAGTGACCAGGAGATGACTGCCATAATATAGGTGAGACTCAGTGGGTTCTGCCATAAAATAATAGGAACATGGTTTAGAAGGTGGGCTGATATAACAGGGGTGTTAAGAAGGTAGAGTCAACAGAAGTTAGTCACCTGCTGCTTGGAAGGGATGAGGAAAAGTGAAGTCAATAGGAAATATTGCTAGGATCCTGTCTCAAAATGGAAGGGTGGATGGTGCTGTAATTTGCTAGTGCTGGGAGACTGAAGATACACAGGTTTGGGGGGTGGGTAATGAATCTGTCTTTGGACATATTGAATTTGGGAAGCTTACTCATCCGGAGAATGTTAGGGACAGTTGGATTCATGGGTCCAGGGTGCTGAAAAGGTGAGAAGGGGAAGAAGAGAATCAGGGGAGAGTAGATGCTATAACTTTTGTTTTAACACGAGTGAAGAAAATATAACAGTTTTTTAAAGCTTATGTAACTCTCTTTTCCCCTATCAGATTCAGCTAACTTGATTCTTCTTAATGGCCTACTACTCTATATATTTTTGACATTCCGTTGAGCTGAGTGAGATGACTCATTAGCCCTGCACATGCAGTCTCCCTTAGCAACCTCTGACTGGGTTCTGTATAAACTGCTTTAGCCAGGGAAGACCTAGCCTTCACAATATATATGGCTGTTTTTGATAGGATTTCTTATCAACACTTGGTAAAATAAAACATGGACACTGAAAACCACACCAATCAAATGTATGACTTAATAAATTATTATAGAGCAAGTGCTGCCCAAGTCCAGAACTGGAACTTTCCCAGGCACCCAGAAGCCCTTTGGGTATGCCCCAAGCCAATCCCAGCCCCCTTCCTCTCCCAGGAGTAACCATTCTGTGGATTTGTGCATGTATACAGAGTTTTAGCTAACGTTCTCACATAATCTTAATGCTCACCATTGGCCTTTCCTGGGATACTCTCCCTCCGCTGCAAACCACTGTTAGCACTCACCCCCACGAAACATTTCCAGTTACCCTTTTCTATGTGTTGAATGCCCGCTGTGTGTGTTGAGCATTGAGGAATTCAGAAGAGGAGTATGATCTTAGAACTTGCTCACTCTCTGTATCGTATATCATGAGTTCCTTATATTTTATTTGATTTTTCCCTTTTGTTAATTTTGCCCCCACATTCCCTCCTCCTTGACGATACTGGAGTTCTTTTCAAAGTAGAAATGCTAGTGCATGCCAGAACCTTGCCGTTCAGAGGGTGGCCTGTGCGCCAGAAACACCGGCATCACCTGGGACTTGTTAGAAATGCAGAAAATGCGCCCTACCCCAGCCCTACCGAGCTGAAATCTTCATTCTACCAATATCCCCACATTCAAGTTGAGAAGCTCTGTCTTTGAGCAGTGCTTTTCACCCTTGGCTGCACAATGGAATCACTTTCTGTGGGCTTGTCGGGGGTTGGGGGGGTGGTAGGAGGGGTTCCTTCTGAAACTTTCCTGGCCGTGGGTGGTGACTGCCAACAGGAAAAAGCAGGCCACCATCGCCTTGGTGATAGTCCCATCATCGTTCTGGCTGTCCTCACAATCGCAGTTGTGCTGAAATGGTCCCAAAACACTGTGAGTGGTGCTGGGACCTCATCTGCCAGCATGAGAAGCCCAGTGCCCCCCACCCCTCAAGGAAGGATTGCTTGCTGCCACGCAGAAACAGTGGTCTGAAGAGCCCAGAGACGTTCGGCCAGGTGGACTTTGGCAGTCGGGACCGTACAATGACGGCTGGACATGCCGGCAGACCTTCCCTACTGACAGCCTGATGCAACTGGTCAGGGGATGGTTTTGGGCAGCAGGATACTGAGAAGCATCCAAGTAGGGTGACCCACGACCCCAGCTTTCCTGGGGCTGAGGGGGCTTGCCAGGACTCAGATTTTTCAGTGCTAAAACCAGGAATTATCCTCTACAAAGCAGGACAAGTTGGTCACCCTCGCCCTGGTGATTGTAACGTGCAGACCGAGAGGAGAGACAGACTGCTGGAGAAAGCACACGGCAAAGGTGGGCGGCGCACGACTGCACCCACCTGTTTAGAGCGCGAGTCCCTTAAAGGCAGGAGCTAGCGTTCAACAATTCTTTTGCATGTCTTAATATTACAATATTTTGCACACCAACCTCTTAATAATGCTTCCTACTGATATAGTGTTTCTCCAAATGTTCCATAGTAATGCCCTCATTTAAAAGTTTTGTATGGGGAAGGGAGTTTATAGTTTAACAGTCACACCTACAGGCAAGCATACTTCTCACTTTCCAAGAAAAGATCCCAGGGCCCTACTGTACACATGCTGTTCTGGGTTGTCTCTGGCACTCAGTTTAGATCCTCCATCATGGGACAGTTTACTCTAAGTGCAGTGAGTAGCTCTAAGTGTCATGCAGGTTTCTCTGAGGCTTCAAGAAGACAGGATGTTTGTAGTTGGGTTTCCAAAGTCTACATGCAAACAAAATTAAGGCAGTATACTTGAATCTAAAATATGATGTAGGGTAGCCAGGTGTGGAAGCCATCCTCTTGGTCATCTTCCATAGCAGCCTTGTGGCACAGTGGTTAAGAGCACTGTCCTCAGAGCTCCCCTGCTGGGTTCATTGGCAATGATAGGTAGCCTGAGCTTCAGTTTCCTTATCTTTAACACGGGGATGCTGATAATATCTGCTTTATAGGATTGTGAGGACTACATGAACTCTTAGTGGAGCCTTTTGGGGCTCATGACCCTCAGCAGCTGGCTCCAGCAGGAGTAACTGTGACTTTTGTGCCCATGGAGGCTCTTCCTGCCTCCTTTGTTTCCTTCAGCTTCTTGGTTTTTCTTCTCTTCCCTGTGTATATTTCTAGGATTAGGGATCTAAAGACATTTACCAAAAATATAAAAAAGAATAGATAAGAATAAAAAACAAGTCACCAATCAACTTCTCATCTTTCTTTTTTTTTTTTTTTTTAATGTTTTATTTATTTCTAGGAGAGAGAGAGAGAGACAGCGTGAGCAGGGGAGGGTCAGAGAGAGAGGGAGTCACAGACTGAAACAGGCTCCAGGCTCTGAGCTGGCACCCAGCACAGAGCCTGACGCGGGGCTCGAACCCACGAACCGTGAGATCATGACCTAAGCGAAAGTCGGACGCTTAACCGACTAAGCCACCCAGGCGCCCCTCAACTTCTCATCTTTCAACAGTCAAGTTAATAGGTCTATACATTCTTATCCAAATGTGCCTTTCTCAAATGTCCTAGTGGAAGCCTGGTGATTTGAGAATTTGGGATTTCACAAAATTTGCAAAACTTCCTAAATCCTTACAGACACTAAAGATACATCCTGATAAAAGCCAGTAGAAGAGGCTTAAAATTACAAACACTAATTTAATTCTTGTCCTGTTCTATTTTTCTTACCATTGCTGGTGAACATTTCTTTTTGGATGACATGTTGGAGTTTCCAAGCACCTCACGCACTGTCTTTCCATGGTTTTGCTTCTGCAATGGGCATTCATAGTTCAAGGTTAGGATATTTACCTTCTAGACTCAAGCCTTCCCATCTCCCCCTATCCTCTTGCCACTTTATTTTTACTTTTTTTTAAAAAATAGAATTTATTTTTTAGGATAGTTTTAGATTTGCAGAAAAGTTGAGGGGATGGTATAGACTTCCCATACATGCTGCACCCCGCTTCCCTATTATAGACATCTTAGGGTAGTATCATACATTTGCTACAACTAATCAACCATAAGTGATACATTAGTACTAATTAAAGCCCATGCTTTAGTCAGATATCCCTAGTTTTTACCTACTGTTCTTTTTCTGTTCTGGGATCCCTTCCAGAATACTGTGATACAGTCAGCTGTTGTGTCTTCTTAGGCTCCTCTTGGCTATGACACTTAGGGCTCCCTTTTGAGAACAGTTATTTTGTGTTATTCACTTGGTGGTCATGAAATGGATTTCATAACTAATACATGCATAAACATCAACATAATGACGTAATCATAATAAAGGAGGGGTAAAAGTAAAGCCTCCCAAAATCTAAAATGTATTTGCTTTTATAAATGCTTAGTCAGAATTGCCTCAGAAGTCAAAACGAAGTCATGAGGTATTTACCTTGTAATTTAAGGCAAGACTCTGGAATATTATTAACACCTTTTTAAAAAATATATTTTGAAAGAAGAGCTAAATAAAAATATTTGTAGACACACATGGAATTACTGGGTCTGTGGCAGCTATACATTCGGCTGGTGCAGATGTGTTGATTGCTGACTCAGAGGCCATGAGTGGAACTGGCTTCAGTGTCCTGCTTTTCCAAAACAGTGAGCAAAGTGCAATTTTTCCTGGACATATATGGTTGCATTTACAGAACATTCACTATGGTGCAAAATATTTTGTGTTTACATGCAGCACATTTTAACTAACCTAAATGTCCAGCCTGACATACAAAAGCCACCTGGGACACAAATAATCTTCATGGTGCTGCAAAGTTCTGTGCAGGGCAGGTACCCCGTATCCCTGACCCTCCCCCACTAAATGCCTGCAGCCTAGCTCTGCTCCTCATTGGGATAACAAATTATTTTTTTTTAATGTTTTATTTATTTCTAGGAGAGAGAGAGAGACAGCGTGAGCAGGGGAGGGTCAGAGAGAGAGGGAGTCACAGACTGAAACAGGCTCCAGTCTCTGAGCTGGCAGTCAGCACAGAGCCCGACGCGGGCCTGGAACCCACAAACCGTGAGATCATGACCTAAGCGAAAGTCGGACGTTTAACCGACTAAGCCACCCAGGAGCCCCTGGGATAACAAATTAAAGTACCTGCAAGTTTCCAAAATATCCCCTAGGGGGCGGTACCACTGTGGGCTGCAGTGCTAGAGTTGAAACAGACTTGCCTTGATTTCTTCCTTTGTAAAATGATAGTAGTAGTTGAGTGATGGAAACACTGCGTGTAAAATACTTAGCAAGGTGCCTAGCTCATGGCATGTCCTCCAAGAATGTAAGCTAGTATTATCTCCCAGTTAATCAGTAGAGATTGGGGGAACACTGTGTCCTTGGCATCCAGGTAGATGTAGGTGAGTGAAACCGGGGATCAAATCAGCACAATTCCTGCCTCACACATGAGATAAGCAGTGAATTATTAAACAGTTATAGTTCACATAAGGGAGCACCCAGGGGTATCTGGAGTCAGAGAAATCTTTCCGCAGGAGACGAGAATGGCTTAGTGAACTAGGGCAGCTGGAACTTGAAGGAAAATACATTTAGTCCACGAATAATAAATAACTCCTAGATCCTTACTTCTCAAAGTGTTGTCTTTAGGTCAGCAACTCAGCAGCACCTGGAGGTTTGCAAAAACTCTCAGCTTTTATCCCAGACCAACGGTTAGAATCTGCACTTTAACAAGAAGCCCCGGCATGTATCTGCATATTCACAATTCAGAGGTGATGGAGTAGAGAATCAACTGATGAACCAGAAGAAAGAACAATGATATGTGCTCCTTTGAGAGAACACAAACCTGGGGGTGGGGGAGGGTAGAGGGAAGGGGAGAGAGAGAGAGAGAAACAGAGGCATGGGTGTGTGCATGCATGCAGGGGCGGAGCTACAGTCCACAGTGTAGAGGGTAGTAAGGTAATGAGAATTACAGTGTGTTCCGGGAACAGTCTCCACCAGAATAGGTATGTGTGCATGAGTGTGTGATCTGCAAACGAAGATTCCTAGCCAGACCTCAGAATCTACTGAATCAGAATCTTGAAGAGCTGTGCAGAATTAGCATTCAAACAAATAACTTCCCAAGTGATTCTTAGAATGGAAAGGGAGCTTAAAAAAGCCAAGCCAGGATCCCAGAGCAGACCAATTTCATCACCTAGGGTATCAGATTTCTAGCAGCAGCAGAGCCCTGTGTATTTTTGTTCTTAAAGTCCTCTCCCTGTGTTCTAATGTTTGAGAGCCACTGCCAAGAGGGATCAAATGGAGATAACCTCGAGGAAGAAAGTCTGGGTGAGGGGGAGCAATGAGGTAGGGGAAGGTGTCTGCAGTATTTGAAGGCTTGTCTGCCTCGGAGGACAGGTCTAGGAATGGTGGGTAAAAGTTTTCGTGGTTTTTAAAATCCAAGTACCTATTTTCCTTCTTTCCATTTTCTTATTTCCCTTCCTCCTTCTCTCCCTAGCAAGAAAGGACATTTGAAATGAACGTGTCCAACTCTTTCAGTCTGTAAAGAAATTTAGTGGTTAAAAAGGTAAAGTGAGCAGGGGCGCCTGGGTGGTTCAGTCCGTTAAGCCTCCGACTTTGGCTCAGGTCATGACAGCACAGTTTGTAGGTTTGAGCGCAGGGTCAGGCTCTGTGCTAAGGGCTCTGAGCCTGGAGCCTCTTGGGATTCTGTCTTTCTCTCTCTGCCCATTCCCCGCTCACGCTCAGTCTCCCTCCCTCTCTCTCTGCCCATCCCCCCACTTGTGCTCTGTCTCCCTCCTTCTCTCTCTCAAAAATAAATGAACATTTTTTTAAAGGGTAAAGTGAGTTGGCCAAGGTCAACTAAGATTTTTTCACCCCAAACCTAAAATCCCAAATCTCATACACAAAGTAAAACGAGACATTCTTCCCGTTTCTACTGTCCACTGCACCACAAAGGCATTTAAATTCCACTCTGATTTCGGTTGTAGGCAAAAGGAAACTGGTTACTCTTCAAAAAAGGGTGCTTCTTCAAAAAAGGGTTCTTCTTCAAAAAAGTAGGAAGGCTTTAAGTGAGGAACTGGCATTTTAAGGGACTCCTTAAATTTGAAGACTGATATTCATCAACAGATGAAATCTAGACTCTGGAGTTTGGATGTTGATACCTCAAATTCAAGCTGAATCTGACAAACAGCCGGTCCCCAACCGCCCCCACCCCACACCCTGCCCCCTGCACCCCCCGGAGCTCCAGGAGAGCTGCCGTGGGCCCTGGCGTGGGCAAGGTGGTTGCTTCGTTAGGGAGACCGGCCCGAGCGCTCAAGGGTGCGGGCTCCGCGCGGTTGGCTGCTCCGGGACAGTCACGGGAGGCTTCTTGTAGGAGGGAGGCTTCCGTCCGAGTTCGGAAGAAATGTCAGGATTTGGATACTGACAGGGGAAATAGCGAGCTGGCAGGGGACTAGCACGGACAAAAGCCCAGGAATAGTCGCGATGGGGCAGGCTTGGCGTCGAAATATCTTCTAGAGCTCCGAGGGACTCCAAGGTTGCTCGGTCCCCTTAAGTAGGTGCTGGAGAGAAAAACGGGGAGGGCAATCAAAACTCCTAGCGGAAGGCCAGAGCCGGGAGGGCTTGGCGGCAGGTGAATCTCGTTTTCCCGGACGGGCGGTGAGGATGTTAATCCAGGTGGAGACCCTGCACAGCCTCGGAAGCTAGGGCAGCTCGGGAGGAGAAAGATGATAAATCAGGGCGCTGCCCGCTCTCCGGCCTGAGCGCGGCCGCCACCTTCCCGGACGGCTGCGGAATCGGGTCCGAGCGCGTCCCCTCCAGGCGGCATCCCGCGGCGCGGGTGGGGCAGGTCTCCTTTCACGCCCCCGTCAGGCCCCCTGGGCGCCGGGCTCCGCCGGATCGCTCCCTCCCCACCGGCCTCGGGGCGCGGGCTCCGGCGCCGGGGCCGCGGGGCGGGTCCCTGCCGCCCGCACCTGCCCCCGTGGGCGGAGCGCGGCGCCGACGCTCGGCCCCAGCCTCTGCCCCCCGCCGCGCTAGTCGTGCGGCTCTCCGACACCCCCGCCCCGCCTGCCGCCGGCGCACCGCGGCTCCTCGGCGCCCGCCCGGCCTCCGCGAGCGGCCGGTCCGTCCCTCCGCCGGCTCCGAGCCGCCGCGCCTCGCACTTCTGACTCGAGTCCCCGCCGCGCTCGTCGCCGCCGCCGCCGCGCGCCATGGAGCCGGCCGCGGGCAGCGAGCGCCGCAGCGCCCCGGGCCCCGCGGCCCCGGCGCCGCCCGGGGCCACGCGCCTTCGGCCGCCCCCGGCCCGGGCCCGCAGAACCACCCAGCGCGCGAGCCGCCCAAGCCCGAGGAGGAGCGGCAGCTGCGCATCAGCGAGAGCGGCCAGTTCAGCGACGGGCTGGAGGATCGAGGTGAGCGCACGCCGGCGCGGCCGCGGGGGCCGCTGCTCCGGGCACGCCTCTCCCGGCTCGCAGGCTGGCGCGGCGCGGTGCTCGGCGCCTCCGGACGCTCGTGGGGCGCGGGGCGCGGCGGCCCCACCTCCCGAGGCCGGCGCCGCCCGGGCAGCCGCTCCTTCCCCGGAGCCCGGGAACCCGGCAGCCTCCGGGCCGACCCCGCGCGGGCCCGTGTCCTCCTGTCGGCCGGCACGGCCCCCCCAGCGCCCGCTGGAAAAGTTTGCGGGGGGCGGTTTTTGTCTTTGGAGCCCAGTGCTCCCGAGGGGGACTGCGGCCCCGGCTCAGCTCGGAGGGACCTGAGCTCGGTACATGCTCCTTCCGAGCCCCCTTCGACCCCCGGCGGCTCCCCGGGAGAACTTCGGTTTGCGGGTTTAGCCTCGGGCAGCTGGTCTGTGGCGCCCGGCTAGCCGCCCTGGCGAGGCGAGTCCGGCGGCCGCCGACCCTCACTTAGAGGGGACCCAGCTTACGGGGGTCGCTGCCTCGGTGTTGGGCGATGGGAGGAGAGGACCGGGACCCTTCGGTTTGGATCACCAACCTCCTCTGGATGGAGGCCACTGAAACCTGGTGCTTTCTGGAGCGCACATCCCCCGCCCCTTCAGAATCCCTCCTGAGACACTGGCCTGGAACCCCCAAACGTCCCTTTCCTGGGAGGCTAACCCTTACATCCTGACACACAGCGGACGCCCCCTTTGAGTTGGCCGCACGAAACGGGAGAGACTCCGTTCATTCCCGTGCCTCTTCCCCAACATCCTTCTTTCCCTCCCCGCTCCGTTTCCTTTCGGCTTGGAGGGAGCCGTATTCTTGGCCACGTCTATATTCTGTGCTCCTTGATCCAGATTCATCTCGGGCCCCTCAAAAAAGACTCAGTGGTTGGGCTAAAACCGGTTAGTGGCCGAAGCGGCGTTCTTGCAGCGGAGCCGGCTCATCGCCACCCCACCCCCTTTTCCTGGAAGCCTTATTTTGTTGGCTGTGGTGGATTTTTAGATTTCAGTCTTAGCAGGTTTTCCGTCCTATTCTTAGTATCTCCCGTACATTTTTATTCCGGTTTAGTGTTCGGATGCACGATCTTTTTCCTCTGAGAAATTTTAAACAGTAGCATGTGAGATAGAAGGACATGGAAACAGCAATCCCAGGGAACCGGCGGGGATCGCTCCGGTTGCTCTGTTGAGGGTCTCCTTCCTATTCCGACACAAATAATTATTGCGATAGAGCCCATGATGGGTGACCTCACCAGCACCCAACAAAACCTACCGGTTTTATTATGGGGCACGTTACTTACCTTTCCCTCGGCAACTAATATTGTAGGATTGAAACGTTTTGTATGGAAGAGGGACAGAAGAAGTCTGGGCTGAGCCTTTTTTTTTTTTTGTAGCATTGCGGGTCGTTTGTAAAAGCTGGCCTATTTCTCCCCACTCCGCAAAACGGCAGGAGGGGAAAGAAGTGCCAGGGTGAGTTAATATTTAGCATCATTCTGTAGCTCCTGCTCAAGTGTAACAAGCCCTTGTGAATGAAATCTTAGGGTTCTTTTTCACTGGTCAACAGAATTTCATTTTCCATTATATTATAGCATGAAAGCATTCACTGTTCATAAACTGTCACTGTGTGAAAGCACTGTATATCACACACAGCCTCTCTGTTAGGATGGACCCTGTCCTCCAAAGAACCCAGTGCCGTGTGGTATTGAAAGCTGAAAGTCAGTGTGACATTCTTTTGTTCGATCCACTGCTGACAGGAAAGAGTTAATGATGGATGAATCATTTTTATTAAATAGATCAGGTTACCTGGGGAGCTTTATTCTAATATTTTGTGTTTGTGTTATTTTTCCTTAAGGGGCTGTGTCTTTCCCACATTGATTTTTGTGTCCCTTGGGAACAGTTCGTTGAGTTGCAGCCACCTTTTTCCTAATGGTGAGAGGGTTTGGGGAGGAGGAAGCTGAGGCACTTGCCTGCTGTGTCTCTCCATCATGCCTGGCTTGGTTTTTCCTAGGCCTAAATACCTAGAGGGTGTGTGGGGGCTGGGTACCCAGGATGTGTTATCTATATTTGTCCTTCTTTCTTGTCCTAACTTCCTTTGGAACTGTTAGACCTGGTTGCAGACTGTGTCTAACTCCCATCAAAAGCTTGCCTTGTAATCTAGTATTTTAGGACTTGAGAGGTATTTTCCCCTTAGAAGTGATGTGGGCTGCTTCCCAGAAACCCAGCTAGCTGATAATGCGATGCCATTTGGTTGAGCCTTGTAGTCCAGGAGCGAGAGTTCTGTGGTCCAAGACTTTGAGGGGTTAAATATCCCCCAAATAGGCGGAGTTTATCTTGGGGTTTCCACCCCCTTTCTTTTAATAGCCACTCTTCTTAACACAAGTATTTCCCCATCATTCTGCTCCAAGCCCTAAGTAGGCTTAGAGTGTTACATGCTTTTGCATTTCTTACTACCTTTCTATATAATAAAAATTCCCCCTTCTTCAGAAAATCCAGGTGTGACTATTATGAGAAAGCAATTCGGACTAATTCATATTAACATGGAAATGACCAACGGTTTCAACCTAACCATATATATTGGCATTTTGCTCTCTACTCAAATAATAAGGCACCGGGCTTCCATTCATACAACGCTTAAGCTTACTAATGTCAGGCCCAGATTACCAATATCTGGAACTCTGCATGTGGGGGTCGCCCATGTTTAGGAAGGGATACAGCCCTGCATGCAAATATGTGGCCTGCCTTAGCTGCTCTAGGCTGGGCTGCCTTCTACTTCTGAAGCACAGGTTCCTGAAAACTTAAGGAATCCTCATCACTGCTTGTGAACATGCATGCGACCAGTGTGCGGGCAGAGGTAGAGGCACCTGTATGTGGACAGATCATTTGTGGGTTTTTGTAGGTCCTCTTCCTCTCCTTTGAGGAGGGGAGATTTTTCCATTCTTGGTATTGGCTGGATTTTTAGAAGAGAAAACCGATAGGAGACAATAAAGGTTGGACATGGGAAAGTACCTGCCTTCTTGGTCAGTCTTTGCATTACAATTACTCCAGTTTTTTTATTAAAAATGTTTTTAATGTTAATTTTTAAAAAAATTTTTTGAGAGTATGAGTGGGGGAAGGGCAGAGAGAGAAAAGGAGATAGAACATCCGAAGCAGGCTCTGGGCTCCGAGCTCTCAGGACAGAGCCCGATTCGGGGCTCAAACCCACAGACTAGGAGCTCATGACCTGAGCTGAAGTCAGGTGCTTAACTGACTGAGCGACTCAGGTGCCTCTGATTTTTAAAATTGAAAGCTCGTCTCCTGAGGGGCACACAGGATCAGATCTGGGGAAAAATCTCCAGTCTTGCTGCTCCGAGGACTTCAGATGCTCTCTTTGGGCAGCTCAGCCCATGCGAGCTGACACCCGAGACTCCTTCAGCAGAGTGCTGGTTCGCTGTGGGGTGGAGCATGTGGAAGGTGTGTGTCGTCAGGACCAGTTGGATTGTTGCAAACAGCTGGCTCTGGAAGGAAACCGAAATGTTATGTGGCAGAATGTCATTGTCCTTTATCTTAGAAAATTAAATCTTCTTTTTTTTTTTTTTTTGGAAAATTAAATCTAAAAGGAACTTTTTTTTTTTTTTTAACCTCCAAACGGTAAGCCTCTTGAGGTTGTTGCTGTCAGAATACGTAGCAAATGAACTGCTTTTTTGAGTCGGGACTTAAACGTTACAGCTTCACTTTTCAAAATCAATTGGCCAGAATGAAGGGAAGATTTTTATGTCCTTTGGGAAAAAGAAAATAAATGATTGTGAGGGCATAGGATTCTCAGTCTAGGTTCACTGTAATAGGAGACAGGGGTGATTGCCATTGAAAATTAGAATGAGGTGTTATTTGGTAGCTAGGGAAAAAGTAGACAAAGGGACAAAAACAGAAAAAAGGGATTTTAATTTGAAATCATTTGTACCTAAGGCGGAATTTGAGAAGAGAGGTTTTTCTTTTTTCATTCAAGTGCATTTATTACGTAGAGGTTTTTACAGTGAGGTGAGAGAGATGTGTTTGTATGTGCCTTTTGCAACCTCATCTACCTTTTGATCCTCTGTAAATCTACAGGCTTTGATTATTTAAAAAGCTCTGGGCTGTAAACTGGGTTCACTAGGCAGCCTCCTCGACATTTCCTCTTGCTCTTTTTAAGGACTTGTTCAAGGTGCTTGCGTCAAGGTAGTATATGGAATTGAGAAGTTTTAGCAGGGCCTTTGTTAAAATTTTTGAAGACGATTCAGTATTCAGCAGCCAGAGGCTGAGTGTGGTGCCCCACTGGTCAAAGGGAATGAGGTCCCTTTTACGTGGTGTGCCTGGTGTGATATATTGCACGCCATGTGATATTGCACAAATGGTGCCTAAGCTTTGACTACCTACTTCTGAATCCTTTGGAGCTGTTAGGATGAAGCTCTTCTACCTCTGAAAGGTATATTGTGGGCTAGTCAGCCAGAGATGTTGGTATGAGGTCCTGTGATACAGAATGCATGACTGAATTTGGTTCTTCAGGCAACTAAGATGCCATATATGATCTATTCTCAAAGGAGAAAAAACAACTATAAATCAGGTTCTTGCTGGAGATGCTTTAGTCCTCAACCCAAGGCAAATGAAGCTTGAGCATTGCCTCTTAAGACATCATGAATTTCTATTGGTGTCAAGGACCCTCAGCGTTGAAAGCATTGGAGGCAAAATCAGATCTTTCTTACGCATGGCCTGCCCAGAAAGCGACCTCCAGTTTTAGCTCTCTCTAATAATCCGAGGGTTGTTTTACGTAGGTTGGTACAAAGCAATACGTACTATAGAGCAGAAAGAGGAGGGAAGAAAATATGGCCTATAATTTTACACCTGATGACCTAAATTTGGTTGTGATCAAAGAGGAATCCTCCTCCTCTTCCTGTTAAGTGTTGAAGGGAGCAAAGAGGGTGTTGGGGTCCGGGACTCTTGCTCTGGGAAAAGCCTCTTTCACCAAGTTGGGGCCGTGCTGGTGGATCAATGCAAATCAAGGCCTACAGCTGAGGAGCCTGAATGCCCAGTTGAATGTGGGCTAATTGTGCTGTTTTCCTAACTGAGGGGCCTTGTTAGGGCAACACTGACATAGCTGAGTTAGTATGAGGGCAGGGGATGACCGGTCAGGATCCCCTGAGTGGGTCTGTGGGCGCCTTCTAAAGTGGACAAGCGCTATTACCCTGCAGGAATCCATGCCCCGTATTGTTAGAGCCTATGATTTTTCAAGAGACGCCAGAAAGCCTGATTTCCATGTGAACTCTCCTCATTGTTAAAACACAGTGTGGGCCAAACAAAACACATCTTGGCCCACGGGCTGTCAGTTTGCAATCCTTGGATAAGAAAGTGTGGCTCTGGCTGTGGGTTTCTTAATAAGGAAATGTCTAACTTCCTTTTCTCCTTGTTTTTGTCAGGCTTACTAGAAAGCAGCACTCGACTCAAACCTCACGAAGCCCAGAACTACCGAAAGAAGGCATTGTGGGTCTCCTGGTTCTCCATTATTGTCACCCTGGCCCTGGCGGTGGCTGCCTTCAGTAAGTAGCCGCAGTCCTGCCGATCGATGTGTGCTGCTGTGGTGCGTGTTATTCTCTGACTCCTGTGGGATGCGCTTTTGCTTTTAGTTGACGATTATTGATGAGTAAATTTTTGTGGATGGTAAGAGAGTCAGGGTGCTTATAAATTAGTAAAATAGCTTTTCTCCTCTGCAGAGGGAAGAGGTGGTTAAGAAAGGGAGAGGGCTACTGGGAGCCTTGTCTCTCATCAGTATGTTGGTTTGTGGCCTTGGATTCTGGCTGCCCGCTGAATAGGGAGAATACCCTCTTGGTGGATGTCTTCAGCTTGGGCTGACATGTGACAAATCTGTCCTTGAGATTTGTATTTTGAGCCTAATGCAACCGGATGAGTGCAGTATAACAGTACCCCCTCTCCCTGCCCCTTCTCTTTGTGTAAGGTTTGGATGACAATCATGTGCACCTTTTAATGAAAGAGAAATGGGAGGTCCTCTGTCAAGTGTTCACTGGCAACGCAAACAAAAACATTTATTACAATCCAGAAAAACTAAAATAATTGAACACTTTCCGGATAATCTACTTTCTGTCTGTGGATAATCCTGTTTGGGTGTTAGGAAGCCCTCTGACATGCATTTTCTCAGCTAACATTTGCAGCCTAAAGAAATGTCATGTGCTATTTATTCTTATTAATTGTGCAGTGGTTTATAAGCTTAAGCAATGACATGAAACTTCATCTCCGCCTTGGTAAAAACCACTGTGTTTTTTAATGCTGGGGTAAAGAGGAATGTATTCTCTGCATTTTGTGATTAATTTATTACCTTAACAGAAAGAGCTATATTCTTAGTGATAAGTATCATGCAAGATGTCTCCTGTGACATCCCTCAGTGAGAGAAGAAAGGGCTGTGTCTGCTGGAAGATACTTCGCTGTGTGTGTTTAAAATTCTATCCTGCACAATTAGATTGGCTCCTGTAAGTTAGTGTTGGCTCCCAAGAGGCAATATTAGAATTTGACCAAATGCTCCCTGCAAAACTAGGCATATATTACTTGATGCAATTTATATTGGAAACACTGTACCATATCTTGGCTCTAGAAAAAAGCCAAACATTTTAGAAGCAGAGGGTAATGCATCTCAGAGTATAAACATTTACAGTGAGCCAGAAATCTAATCAAGAGAAATTCTGATTCCTGAAAATAGCTCTTCCTTCCTTCCTTCCTCTTGCCTCCTTTTTTTTTTTTTTTTAATGCTAAAGCAAGAATAACAAGTCCGCCTGATGTCCCTGGAGTGTAATTTGGTTGTGATGGCTGGTGGTGGGCTCTGGATCGACATCATCATTTACATATGTAAAGAAAGGGATGGAATGAGAGGTGGTGATCTGCCAATAGAGTAAGAGTTACTCAGACTTGTCCATGTGCCTAATAGAGCTCTTTTGATTTGTATCATACCGGGTGTTTGAATGAGGACATGAATGTGAAGAAATACTGAGCAAGCCTTTCCTTTGGCAGAATAATTCTACATTTGATGTTCTTAATCTCATAATCAGGAAAAACTATGAGGAAATGGTGGTTTCATATGTTAGGCCTGATCAGTGGGTTATTTTGAAAATGTTGTTCCATTTCCTTGAATAGGAAGAGACTGTTGCATAATGCATATGGAATTAGAATATTGCTTTGTGAAGCTTTTAAAATGATTTTACCCCTTTGACAAGTATTTCATTTAAATCCTCTAAATTCTTGCCTATAAAATGTTGGCATTGGCTTGTAATATGATCTGTGTTAATTTCTATAATACATTCAAGTTATTCCCAAGTTGGTTTCAAGTTAAACCAAAAAATGTAGTTTTATTTTTCCCCACTTTAACTATGAAGGGTACCTTTAGTGTGTGTGCGTGTGTGTGCGTGTGTGTGTGTGTGTGTGTGTGTATATGCATGCGCTCGCATGTGTACCTGCATTGCATGTGTGCCTGCGCGTTTGTATGTCATACTTTAAACCTTTGTGGTCCTCTCTAGTTGTATTGTTTAGGGTTGTTCCTTTTACCCTTTAGATTCCTAAATGTATTTGTAATATGAAGTATTTAAAATGCTTTTTAGATTTACATGTTGGTAGACTTAAAAAATTTTTTTAATGTTTATTTTTGAGAGAGAGAGAGAGAGAGAGGGAGAGGGAGAGTGAGAGAGGGAGAGCACACGCACATGAGTGAGCAGGGGAGGGGCAGAGAGAGGGAGACACAGAATCCAAAGCAGGATTATTTATTTTGAGATGGCACAAGTGGGCAAAGGGCCAAGAGAGAGAGGGAGAGAGAGAGAATCCCAAGCAGGCTCTGCACTGTTAGCATGGAGCCTGTTGAGGAGTTTGAAATACAAACCATGAGATCATAATCTGAGCTGAAGTCGGACACCCAATCGACTGAGCCATCTGGGCGCCTCATTATAATTTTAAAAAATTGTCACAAGAGCCCCACTCCCCTCCCCAATATTCTTATCCAGGGAGGGGGTTGACAGAGAAGTGGGATGAAATGGGATAGATTGGTCTGGTGAACTCATGCATTATCCAATGAAATGGTTAGGTGGGACCAGTTGGTCTTTATTTTTATTTATTATTTTCTAGTTTTTTTTAAAATGTTTATTTTTGAGGGAGAAATATAGCGTGAGCTGGGGAGGAGCAGAGAGCGGGGGGGTGGGGGGGGGGACACATAATCCCAAGCAGGCTCCGAGCTCTGAGCTCTGAGCACAGAGCCTGACACAGGGCTCGAACTCACTTACCACCACATCATGACCTAAGCCGAAGTCAATGCTTAACAAGTGAGCCACCCGGCCGCCCTATAGAGCAGTTAGTCTTTTTAAAGAGAATTACTGTTGAATAACTACCTGCGGTGCTTTGAGATGGCAGAGATATCTTTGCAGTGTGTATGTGAACAGGGGCTGATAATCATGGCAATAATAAGAAGAAGGTGTTGATGGTATGTCTTGCCATTGTTGAATGAATGAACCAAGAGAGATTAAAAACACCTACTTTTTCCCTCTTTTTTAAAAATCACATGGAAAGAAAATATTTATTAGAAAAGGATAAATTTGATCTAAAGGTTAATTTTAGATACCAGGCTTCGATCTCATTTATTTTACAAAGAGTTGAAGCATTTTGGAGACCATCCGAGCCTCATCATGACCATTCTCTTGCTAAGGGAGTGTCTTGGAGTGGCATCTACTATGGTCACTGGGAATTCCCATCTTGATCTCCTTACCTGCCAATTGCTATTTTATCCTGGATGCTCATTTCTGCTGAGCATCTTCTAAAGAAATGCTCTTTTCTTTTTTGTGTGTTTGGAAATGATGAGGGTGATGGATTGTGTAAATTTTAGGGATGCCTCTCTTCTCAGTTAACTGGAAAGGTTCATAAGTTTTAATTTTTTTTTTTTTTTAACCTAGGATGTATTGCAAATAAAGATTCTTCACCTCTTGTTAAGCTTCCACATGTTTAGGTATGCTGATCTGCTCTGTTTTCTCAGATGAGTAATTCCTAACAGACATAATGGCACAACTAGCTTTGGTCAGTGTTACCGAGTTATACCTGTGATAAATCATTTGTGTATGTAACTGTGGTTGACATTCACATGTCTGGTATAGTTTGAACAATTAAGTGAGCTTTCAAAGTTTGTGACTTGAAAGTATCTTGAAAAGAATGTGTGCTTTGAAAGGGATATGGACCATTTGTGATAATACTTCTTAATAAAGAGATTTTTGAACCCACTAAAAATGTGGCTATAAAGCCAGATGGTAATACATGTTGAATATTGCAGAAAGAGGCCTAGTTTGGCTTAAAAACGGGTTCTGTTTATGATTGGTAGGCAGCATGAAAAATGGCAATTGTGTTAGGGACAAACTTTGACAAAAGTCTATTTTAATAATGAGGCTAGAAAGAGAACAGAAGTTCCGTTTCAAAACTCAAGGTTTTGACATCATAGATGTCTTCATTGGAATGATTTAGGAAAATGCATTCTGACTTGTTTTTGAGGTTTGAATGAGTGCAAGTTAATTTTGAGTCACTCAATACAGGTTATGTGGGGAATGAAGATATATTTGAAACATTCTCAGGGGAAAACCTTTTCTAAGATACCTAGCTCCATTAAATAAAAAAAAGTACTCCAAACTAAGATCTTCTCAGAAAAAGCTCACTCAGAAATTTAGTGAATCAATAGATTTAAGAATTACAAAATTTTTTTGAAAGGGGTGATTTTCTTTTTAGATGTGGGGATTTAAAAATGTATTTGATTTTAGTGTGAACCCTTGTCCCTTAAAAATGATTGGATGATGTACTTAATTGTCTTTTTTTAAAAAAAAAATTTAAGTGTTTATTTATCTTAGAGTGGGAGAGCGCTCAAGTGAGCTCGTGAGTGGGGAAGGGGCAGAGAGAGACACACACAGAATGCGTAGCAGGCTCCAGGCTCTGAGCTGTCAGCACAGAGCCCCATGCAGGGCTTGAACTCACAAGCGGTGAGATCATGACCTGAGCTGAAGTCAGACGTTTAACCGACTGAGCCACTCAGGTGCCCCAATTCTTTTTCTTTTTAAATTGTGAGGCCAGGAGAGTTGATCACATGTGTCTTCTATAAACTCAGCGAAGCAAGTCTGAGAACTTTCTTAGGTAATCTCTCAGTTGACATATGGTGGGACAGGGAAGGCATGATGCCCTCCGGTGGTTTCTGAGAGTAACATGTGAATAGTGACAGTGACTTGCAAGTTCAGGCCTGACCTGGCCTTCGCCCCCTTTTCTCAGACATCCCAACTTTTCCTCAGGACTGGAGAGCATGTCTTTCAGGCAAGCTCATCTGCCCACGGATCTCCACGTGGTTAGCCTTCAAAGAGGCCTCACTGAACATGGGGACTGGATGCATCCCCCACAGTTGTGTTCCCCATCACCCAGTGTATTTTCTTCACTCCCGTTTTTCTCATTGTGTCCCTACCTCCGTTAGATAATGTCATAAGTGAGGCTTAAGTCTTTTGTGCCATGTCCCTTAAACATGCACTTTACATTCTGCTCGTAGAAAGATCCTTTGTGTAGTTTGCTGATCTTTCTATTGATAAAAACAGTATATGCACATCATACAAGTTCCTGAGACTAAAGACAGAGTGCAAATCTCTGTCCCATCCTAAATTCTTTTTTTTCCGGATCTTGCTTCTTGTGGACAGGCTTTGTTGCCAGTGCCTGGTACCTTCTTCAAGATATTATCTGTGCGCTTGCAAGCCCAGGGACCCACGGCTTCTGGTCCTACTTGTGTTAGATAGGATGTCTTATCCTTGCTGGTCTTGGAATTAGCATGGGCCTCTTCACAGGCTGCTGTTTTCACAGTTTTGTGTGAAATGGATTTGATGTGGAGAACCTTCAGGAACAACTTCCCAACCACCGTCTGGCTGCCACTGCTGAGGCGTGTGACGCGGTGAGGGGGATGTGGGCAGGAAGCTCGTGAGCCACATCCTGGGGGTGTTCAGTGGGGTAATGTGCTTCTGTAAGTGTGCAGGGTGAATGATAACTACGGATGCTCCTTCTGAGAGGTGGAAGCCAGGAGGGGAGAAGAGGCCGAAATGCGGTGGTGAACCTCATCCTGACATGCCCTCAGGGTCACATCATCAAGGATCATCTGAGTGTGCTAGCTCACAGAGGGCACATGGAATACACAGTGGTATTTTAGTCGGATCCTTTTGCTTGCTTCCCATGAGGTTCCTGGTGGTCTTGGCTCCTCCCTCCTGGCTGGACTCCTCCCCTCCCATCTTCCTGCCACTCCAGCCCACAAATGTCCCTTGTAGTACCCCAAGCCTTGCATCCTGCCCTTGGCCCCAACACCATGCACCTGCTCTGCCCTTGGCCTCGATGCTCTTTGTTCTTGACCCCACCCTTGGATTCCTAGATAAAT
This sequence comes from Proteles cristata cristata, assembly GCA_017311185.1. Taxonomy (NCBI): domain Eukaryota; kingdom Metazoa; phylum Chordata; class Mammalia; order Carnivora; family Hyaenidae; genus Proteles; species Proteles cristata. The sequence goes on from JAESUZ010002383.1 coordinate 1,982,874, forward strand.
TTTATTTTATTTTTTTTAACATTTATTTATTTTTGAGACAGAGAGAGACAGTGTGATCAAGGGTCCTTAGAGGTTAGCTGTGCCAACCCCTCCTTTTTTGGGTCACAGAGCAAGTGAGTGCTAGAGCCAGATGCAGGAAAGAGATGACCGTGGTTTAGAAAACACTGTTGGGGGGAGGGGGGAAGTCAGACTAGGAATACAACATTAAGGTCTCACCAACAGGATTTGCTGATAGCATAGGCATACAGGTATGAAAAACCGAGATCAGGATGCTTCAGGGTTTTTAGATGTTTCTGAGATGGGAAACTTGGAGTGGGGGTGATGATGGTTAGAATTACCATGGGTAAAATGGGAAGAAGGGAGTATTAAGTTTTCAAACATTTTTTAAGTTTTAAGTAATCTCTGTGCCCAACATGGGGCTCAGACCCACAACCCTGAGATCAAGAATTGCACACTTCACAGACTGAGCCAGCCAGGAGTCTCTAAAACATTCTTACCTTCAAATTCTTAATTTTACAGGTTTAGGAATGCTTTATATCACATAGAATAATGGGAGATTTCAAATCCATAGAAGTAAAAGATATCTAGAGATTTCCATGCAATTTAGCTTCTTTCAAATTTCCCAGGACTCTGCTACCTAATGTTTATATCTGATCAATCTTTTATTAAAGTTTATTTATTTATCTTGAGAGAGGGAGAGAGTGCTCAAGCACATGCATGTGTGCACAAGTGAGGAAAGGGCAGAGAGCGAGAGAGAGGGTCCCAAGCAGGCTTTGCATTGCCAGCGCGGAGACCAATGCACGGCTCAAACCCACAAACCGTGAGATCATGACCTGAACTGAAACCAAGACCTGGATGCTTACGCGACTAAGCCACCCAGGTGCCCCACATCTGATCAATCTTTTTTTTTTTTCAATTTTAAATGTTTTATTTTTTATTTAGTTTTTAAATTTTAACGTTTATTTATTTTTAAGTGACAGAGTGTGAGCAGGGGAGGGGCAGAGAGAGAGGGAGACACAGAATCCGAAGCAGGATCCAGGCTCTGAGCTGTCCGCACAGAGCCCGATGTGGGGCTCGAACCATGAACTGTGAGATCATGACCTGAGCTGAAGTTGGATGCCCAACCAACTGAGCCAGCCAGGCACCCTGTGATTCTCTGTTAAATTTTAAAGAGATGAAAGATCACCTCTTCCAGGAAGTGTTCCTTGCCCTCCATGCTGATTTAAATTATCTTTGGTTCCTATAGACCATTGGACACCTGTCAGTCAGAAACTTGACATAATACTCGAATCATTGAATTACTGCTCTTTTTGTCCTAATATACACTCCTCAAAGATAGGGACCCTGTCTTCTCCAATCCATATTCTCAGCCCCTGATGCAGTTGGTACTCACGTGTCTGGTGGCCTGCAGTAATTTTTGACCTCTTCTTGCTGAGACCACCATGGGTGCAGCAGGTTCAGGATACACGTTTGCAGGTAAAGATCCCAGAAAAAGGAACAGTGACTTTTTCAAGAGAATGAAAATAAGGGGAAAACTGCAAAAGGGATATTTTCTACTTTGTAAGTAGTAGGGAGGCCAGAGCCCCTTGTCTCCTCTTCTCCTCCCTCCACTCACTGCTTCTCTTGGACAGAATGGCCCAAGGCTCTCTTGGCAGGGCCTCCCTTGCTGCTGTCCGGAGGGCACATCTTCGCTAGATGATGTACCCACAGCTGCTGTTTCTACCTGTGTGTCCTGCCCCCCCCTTTCTGCATGCTGCACACAGCATTTAATTAAAAATGTGGCCAGAGTCCTTAGCACAGGGGTGTCCTTGTCACACAGCTGCGGCAGTGGCTCTGGAGCCGGGTGGTGATCCCCACCTTGCCTCCCGTCAATAGGCCCAGCAGGTCCTCGCCTCTCCTTGCTTGGGCCCTGGGCTCAAATTTTCCCTGTTGGAAATTGGTTAGGGGCTTTCCTATTGCCTCTCAGTCACTTTCTAGTCACCTTGTTTGGCCAGTTGGACAGGAAGGGGTTTTCTGGTCTGCTTGTATTCCTGGGCTGTGATTTCATCTCTGAGAGTTGTCTCTTGAAGGTGAATTCTGGTATAGGTGCTTCTGGACAAGAAGCTATTTTCTGGTGTCCTGTTCCCGGGGCCTGAAGTATAGGCATAGTGAGATTTGGAAATGACTGATGAAGCCAGAGGGACAGAGAACCCTTCTGCCCCCAGGAAAGGAACCTGTTCTTCCCTTTCCACTGTCTTCATACCCAACTGCCCATCCTTCCTCCCAGCTAGTGAATGTGTTCATCCTGTCAGCCAAGCACAGTCTGCTGTGCTGGGTGACACAGAGACGTTGGGAAGTGGGACCCTCTGTCTGGCCCCTTGAAGAGCTCATGTCTACTGGGAAGCTGAGTTCTGTAGTTGTCAGAGCAAACAATAGGGCAGTGGGGTAGGATAGATGACCGGGAAACAGCTCACCCTCCATTAGACACATAGAATATTCAAGAAAGGACATCACTGTTGTGTTAGAGAAAGGACACTCTCCAGTCCCCAGGAGCCCCCTGCTGTACAAAAAGGATGAGTTGAAAATTAGAGCTATCAATACAGAATATGGGGTATTCCTTGGGGTGAGGATTCGTGAAGACTGTGGGACTCACTAGGCGGGGCTTGGGTGAGGACGTCCACAGGGGGCTGGAACATAGTGGCAGAAGTTTGTCGAGGGTGCATTAACAAAGCATTACACACCAAGAGGCGTACACAACAGACATTTATTTTTCTTGCAATGCTAGAGGCTGGAGTCCAAGATCAGGGTGTCAGTGCTGCCGTTGTCTCCTGAGGCTTCTTGCCTTGGCTTGTAGAGGACGGTCTTCCCTTTGTGTCTGTGTCCTAATTTCCTCTTCATAAAAGGACACTGTTGGATTAGGGCCCACCCTGGTGACCTCATTTTAACTTCATTCACTCTTTAAAGACCCCATATGTAAACACGATCACATTCTGAGGTGCTGGGGATCGAGGTCTTCAACATACAAATTTTGCGGGGGGAGAAGAGAGACACAATTCAGTCCATAACAATGGCCTTGGCCCAGCACCAGGTAGTGGAGGAAACTAAGTCCTCAGAATAAAGTAAGTGCACTAGAGGACTTGACCTTCAGTGAAAGAGTGGACCACAATAAACCTAACCACCACCAAGACCATGAGGAAACTTGTCTGTCTCTGTATAGCTCTGTGTGGAGTGAGGGTAGGGGAGCCTTCCACTAGAAGTCAAAACCATGAGGCTGACTTCATCTATGTTTGTGTTTGGAATTTTCATAGATCAATGTATTAGGAAATAGACTCACACTCTGAGATTTACTGTAGGAGGTGCATGCCTTAGGGGTGGGGGCTGGAGGAGGTTGTGAGGAATAATACATGAAAGGGAGCAAGGGCAGCAGGATTGGGTAGAGTGAGAATTTGAACTTCAGTGCTGTTGCCTTGTAGGTTTTCCCCATAGGGAGTTAGGAGCTGGGATGGCCCTTCTGTTGTCTAACTGAAGCAAGCCCAGACCAGTGGTGTGGGGGCTGCCCCAGGGAGGGGCATAACCTTGGGAGAAGTCTTAACACTTGAGAGAAGAAGTTTCCTTTTATAGAGAGTATAGGGCAGTTCAGGAGAAGGATGCATTCCTGCCAACTGGGAGAAACTGAGTGCCCAGGTCTTGAGGGAGGATCCAGGAGGCACACCATGGCATCCACTATAAGAGTCTACACTACCCACTTAGCCTAAGAAATCTCAAGCTGAGATACAACATGGATGTGGTCGAGGCTGAAAAATTTCTGGAGTGTCTGAACGAAGCATATGGAGAACCTCAACTAAGGTCCAGCAGTGTCTCATGGATGAAGTTCTACCAAAGATGAGCTTACAGTCTAACATTGGACAGCTCCCGGGGCAAAGGTCCACCGAGCTGAGAACCATTCAAGCAGCATGATTAGAACTCCAATTCCAGATAAGAGAATTACCTGATAAATGATAAATTCTTTTTGTTCTGTCTCTCCCCTGTCTTCCCCTCAACAACTACTTTACCTCTTCTAATTGATTCTTTTATTTACATATACACTTGGTTGTTGAACAGCATGGGTTTGAACTGCATGGATCCACTTATATGCAGATTTTTTTAGATAAATACAGTACTGTAAATGCATTTTCTCTTCTTCACGAGTTTTTAAATAACGTCTTTTCTGTAGCTCATTTTCTTAGAAGATGACAATATTAAATACATATACAAACTATGTGTTTTTGTTAGTGGCAAGGCTTCTGGTCCACAGTAGGCTATTAGTAGTTAAATTTGGGGGGAATCAAAAGTTATATTAGATTTTTGACTATACAGTGGGTCAGTGCCCCTAACTCCTGAGTTGTTCCAGGGTCAATTATATATGTATAAATAAGGCTTCATGATTGTATGTGTGTGTCGTTAGCCATTGTTTGTTGACTTCACACCACGGAAGATTATTTACTCTTGTACCCTCTTCCTGACCCCATACAAACATGCTGACTTCCTGAGTTTTTATCCTTGCATAATAGCCATACTTGGCATTATTATGACTATATAAATCCTGCTCACTGAGCCATATGGTGAAGAACGATTACTTCTTGCCTGCCCTATTTTTTATTCCCTCTGATTTTAATATCTGTTTTGTTTATTCCTGTGTTTGCTTTTCTCTGAATCTGTTTCTTTTTGAAGTCGAACTCGGCATTTCTCTTCCAACCTCAACTTCCTTGTGGTATTTTCATATGCACAGGTAATTCTATCAGCTTCTTCTTCTTGAAGAAATCCCTCAGAGCCAGTTGACGTTCTTGGATTCGTTCTGGTTGCCCTTTAGACTTGGTGCATAGCTGCGCCCTGGGATCTCTCGTGATTCACCACCTCTTTAGGTGTTCCCTTTATTTCTCTTCTCTTTTGAGTTTCCTGTCTCTTGAATACCATGTTTTTCTCTTCTCTGGCTGGTATAAGCTCATTTGGAGGAAACGCATCTTCTACTAGCTCCCTGGGAAAGTGGCATGCGGGAGGTGAAGCTTTCTATCTTGAAATGTTGTTATATATCCTGACACTTGATTGATGGCTAAATAGAAATTTCTCAGTAGGAAATAATGTTCCTAAAGAATTCTGAAGTTTTGCTCCATTCTGTTCTTATTCCTGGTGTTAGTATTAAAGTCCTAAACTATAAAAAATGCTTATCCTCTTTTTTTTTTTTTAATATTTTTATTTATTTCTAGGAGAGGGAAAGAGAGAGAGACAGCATGAGCAGGGGAGGGTCAGAGAGAGCGGGAGTCACAGACTGAAACAGGTTCCAGGCTCTGAGCTGGCAGTCAGCACAGAGCTCGACGCGGGGCCCGAACCCACGAACCACGAGATCATGACCTAAGCGAAAGTCGGACGCTTAACCGACTAAGCCACCCAGGCGCCCCGAAAAATCCTTATCCTCTTTGCATGAGACTTGCTATGGTGGGGTCTTTTTCAACCAGATATCCCCTACTTTCATTTTCTATTTGCTCTGCTTCCTGGGAAATTGATTCACCTTTATGTTCCTACCCTTCTTTTGAACTTGGCATTTCTACTGTCAAGTTTTGTCTTAAATTGTCTAAGTGTTCCTTTTTTAAAAATCATCCAACTCTTATTTTATTGATATTTTTAATAGATCTTATCTTTTTGAGAAACTCTTAATGATAGTTAAAAAAAAAAAAACCAAAAAAACCTTTTTTATTTCTTGTCTTCCTCCAAGATTCCCCCCCACCCCCCTCCACCTTCTACCTTGGATTCTGTGAGAGGTGATTTTTGATACTCTGCTCACAGTAACAGTGAGTGTTAAACTGACTGGAGCTCCGAGCTTGTGGTGGCTTTTACCGCAGAGAGACATGGACTGTTTTGGTGGATAATTTCTGGTTTAATATTTCTAGATCCATCCTCTTGGCTGCTCATGTTCCCCAGAGAAAGGCCTTCTGATCTGCTGAAGGTTGAACACCCGAGTGGCTGAATTCTGGGAGCTGAGTGGAGGAGGAAGATTTTGATCTCTCAGTGTTCTACTTGAAATTCTTAACTTTGCTATTTTCAGTTTGGTTTTCCCACCTTTAGCTGAGCTTGGTATCCCTCACACCAGAGGCTGTTGTTCTTCCTCCAGAGGATAAACCTCCAGTCATCTGGTAAGAGAGGTTGGGTCGGGATAGGGTGAGGGCATTGCCCTTCGGTGTAGAGCCTGGGAGGGAATCTAGAGAACTGCTTTTTCAACACGCTTTGAACCAAGCACACGATTTTCAGTCTTCTCTTTGTTACATCATGTTACCAGTTTTCCGTTTCTTGGGTGTCCTGAGGTGTAAATTGGGTTGCCTTTTTGCTTTCACAGAGCTGTCTCAAGAATTTGCTTTCTGGAGTCTGTTAAATAAATTACTACTTGCCCATATGTTTTCTAGCATCTAAAAATAGTTCTTGTTGCCTCTTCTATCTTCTTTTTCTAATGAGTTTTCTTTAAAAAAAAAAAAATCCCTCTACTCTTAGTTGAGCGGGTGTTTTAGAGGAAGCAAAAGTAAACGTGAGGAACTGTGCTGCCACATTTCTCTGGAAATGTTCAACAGAGCAATTTGTAATGAAAAATATAGTAAGTGAATCAGAAACCAATGAGACATAGTAAGTGAACCAAAATATAGTCTGAGGAACTTACCCAGAATATAGCACAAAGTGATACTTCCCTTACAAGAGACATGGAAGATAGGAAAAGTTCCAAAGGAAACAAATAAGAATTCCAGTAGCAGAGAAGAGAGGAAATAGTAGTGTTTTTATGGGTGTCTGAGACTGTTTTGGAATTGATGGGAGGGATGGAGTATTTCTCAAACCAGGGAAATAAATGAGGGAAAATAAATGAGGAAACGGACTTTTTTTCTGTAGATAGCTGAAGTGAAAAAAAATGGCACAGAAAAGGCAAAATAAAATGTAGAAATCAATCCAAACATTTCAGTAGTTAAAAAAGCATAAATGGAGGGGCCCCTCGATAGCTCAGTTGATTGAGCATCTGACTCTTGATTTTGGCTCAGGTCCTGATCTCATGATCCATGCGATTGAGCCCCGTGTCAGACTTTGCACTGACATCATGGAACCTATTTAGGATTCTCTCTCTCTGCCTATGGAACCTATTTAGGATTCTCTCTCTCTGCCTCTCTCTGCTCCTACTCCACTTGAATTCTTTCTCTTTTTCTTGCTCTCTCAAAATAAATTTTAAAGTATAAACGGATTAAATCCATCAGCTTAAAGTCAGAGATAGATTGGATTTTAAAAATCTATTGCTATACTGTTAATAGGCAAATTAAAAACCTAAGGTCACAGAATGGCTTAACTAGAGGGATCTATCTGGAAAATACTAACAAAATCAAGTTGGTGTAAGCACAGTCAAGTTGGTGTAGATCTATTAATCAGGGAAAATAGACTTAAAGACGAAAAGCATTATTAGGCATTAAAGGATGTAACAATAAACAGAAGGGTCAGTTCATCCCAGAGAGAACATTTGTGAGTTTATATACATCAGCAAGACTCCAAAGCACCTAACAGAAAATTGATGGAGTTACAGGTAGAAATGAACAAATCATAATCATAATGGTAGACTTTATTGTATCTCTTCTAGTAGTCAGTAAATGAAAAGATAAGAAATGAGTGAAGAGATTGAAGACTTAATTTATTTTTAATTTTTGACAGAGAGGGAAGGTACAAGTGAGCGAGGGGCAGCGTGAGAGAGAATCCCACAAGGGACAGAGAGAGAGAGTGAGAGAAGTGGGCTTACCCAGAGCTCATGTTTTTACCTAAAGTGCAACTAGTGCTCACATGGTGCAGGACTCGAGCTCCTGAACTGTGAGATCATGACCTGAGCTGAAGTCAGATGCTTAATGACTGAGCCACCCAGGTCCCCCCCCACCCCCTTTTTATGTTAAAAATTTTTTTTAATATTCCTTTTTTGAGACGTGGGGGAGGGGAGAAGAGAGAGAAGGAGACACAGACATAAGGAACTATTTCATAGAGTTAAAAACAAAAGGAATCTAATATATAAACAATTCCTTACTGGAGAAAACTTGTCAAAACTTTTAAAACTAGGGTAGTTAGGGGACACTTCGGTGGTTCAGTCGGTTAAGGGGCCGACTTCAGCTCAGGTCATGATCTCGTGTTTTGTGAGTTGGAGCCCCATGTCGGGTTCTGTGCTGACAGCTCAGAGCCTGGAGCCTGTTTCAGATTCTGTATCTACCTGTCTCTCTGACCTTCCCCTGCTCATACTATCTCTCTCTCTCTCTGTCTCTCTCTCTCTCAGAAATAAGTAAAACATTAAAAAAGAAAACTAGGGTAGTTAGATTGTGATATTTTTAGGGACCAAGGAAGTTGGTTCCAGTAGTCCAATGAAGTCCAATAGGGAGTCCAGAAATAGTGTCACATATACATGGGAATTCCATAGGTGAGAGAGGCATCGTTGCTCATCACATATCAGGGAGCACAGTGATGATACCGGGACGATTGTGTGGAAAACATGAGGGTCTGTCCCATGCACCCAAATATAAATTCCAGGTGGATTAAGAAGCTTAACCTGAGAAGCAAGAATTTGAAACTTTGAGATGAAAATAGGAGAATATCCCTATGACCAGGACATAAAGATTTTTAGAATTTAAGACACAGAAAGCACAGACATCAAGAAATTTATAGCAAGTTTAACTATCCAAAATTTAAAATTTTTTTTTTTTTTTCAAATTTATGACTAGGAGAGAGACAGCGTGAGCAGGGGAGGGTCAGAGAGAGAGGAAGACACTGAATGCAAAGCAGGCTCTAGGCCTGACCGGCGGCCCGAACCCATGAACTGTGAGATCATGATCTGAGCTGATGTCAGCTGCTTAGCTGACTGACCCACTTAGACGCTATTCAAATTTAATACAGTAGTAGATTTCACATCAGTAAATATACATCCGTAAAGTAAACATCCTTCAGTTTAACGACAAGCAGACTAAGAACATTGGGCATGAGAAAAACCTCATAAAACAAAAGATGACCCTAAGACTGGGGAAAGGTATTTATAAAACATGTAACTTTTATATGTATTTCAAGAGATATATGGACTATTGATAGCACTTTTGTTTGAAACCGCAAAAAACTGGGAGGGAGATAGATGATGTCCATTAACAGGGCATTTGATAAAAACAAACTGCAGTGTCTTAGTGTCTTAATATAGTGGAGCTATATATAGTTGATCTACATGTAAAGTTTTCAGTTTTATCAGACTCCGTGTACCCTTTTTATAACTAATATACCCATTTTACTAAATAACTCTTATCAGTACATACCCTTTATAAAAATAGTATTCTCTCCTAAATATATTGGAGACATCAAAGAGGTAATTATGAAGAAAATTGTGTATATTTGAATCTATAAATGTTTGTTTTGGTGTTATTAATAGATACAGTTAAGGAGTTAGTTACTTACACCTGCATATAATGAGAAAGTTGGGCTCTAAGAGAAGAAAAGACTCATAGTATGTTGTGGCCTTTTTTTTTTTTTTTTTTTTGGTATAAGACATTTGAAGTAAGGGCTAAATAGGTGTACTGGTTATACATGTGTAGAATCATCACGAATTTGACAGCTGTAAGAACAGATTGATACACGTGTTCTGTATTGTGTGTTGAGTACCTGGAGTGAAGTTGCCATTGGTGAATTGGTTTATAACTCTCTGTAAAGGCCTGAATAAAACCAAACACACTGTGCTCTTGATTTACACTGTAGTTACTTTCCTGGACAGAACCAGTATACACTGATAAACAAACTCTCCTATACAGATAAAGTAGACTCGAGATCTATGCTAAGCTAACTTTTCACCTAAATGAGTATCTTGTGGGTTATCTGAAAACCCCGTGGGACAAGAGAAAATTCTTTATAGTGGAAGACTCTTGAATATTTTAGGATATAAAGATCCCTGGCTCCCACCCACCTGCTAAATACAGTGATCTCAGTCCAATGACAGTCGTACAGATTTCCAACATACCCTTTAGGCTACAGTACTGCCCTCTTGAGAACTGCTGAACTAGAATCTCTAACTCGGGGTGGGGGTGGGGGATCCGAAAATCAATGTTGAGAGATTAAAAAAAGTTGTAAGACCTAATCAGTGATGTAATCTTAATGAACACAACATACTGCTTGTGGATATGTAAATAAAGAAAGACATCAATCATAGGAATGATAAGCTAAATTTAGGACAGTGAATGTTGTGAGGTGGGTGAAGACAAGGGAGCAAAGAAGGATATGCAGAGCGCTACACCATAACTGTGATGAAAAACAGAAAACAAAAAAACCACCCCACCAAACCAACCTCCAGCCACTTCTGGAACAAATGTAAGAAGTGTTAGCATTTGTCACACCTGAGTGAAGAATATGCTTGTGTTGGTTCTTCTTGTTTTTTTTTATATCATTATATGTTAAAAAACCTTAACAGAATAACCTCAAGAGAGACTACAAAGAAAAAGAGTGAGTAAGATGTAGGTCAAATAAATGGTTACCATTGTATCTAAGCCTTTAATGTGATTCCTTTTGTTCTCCCCCCCCGCCCCCCAATAGTTGGGCTACTGTTTATTAATTCCATGCTATGGATTTGTAATCTTTTCTCTCACACACCCCTGTCCCACAGCATCTAATCTGAAATAATATACTTTTATTCACAGTCTTTATTCATAAGGCAATCAGTGAACCTATTTTTCCTTTCATGTGTTCTTTCCAATGCCTTCCCTTCCTTTAAAAGTGTATAGGATCTATGTTATCAGATCACACACACCTGTGTACTCTACTGTTTTCCTTATAACTATCATGTAGTTTTAGTTTTACAGGCTAATATATTTTTAATAGTCACTGCCTTTCTTATATGATGCTTCATTTCAGCTCTTCATCCACTGGATTCCTCAGAAATTCATGGGAACAATATTTCTTGAGCTCTTGTATGTTTACAATATTTTTTTTCTGTGGCATTTATATTTAAAGGTCATGTTGGCAATGTAAAATTCTTGGTTCACATTTTCTCCCCTAAATATCTTAAGTATAATACACCATTGCCTTATGGCGTAAAGCGTTGGTATCAATGTTTGCTGACAGTCTGATCTTTTTTCTCTTAAAAGTGACTTGATCTTTTTCTTGGATACCCAAATAATTACCATTTTTCTTTTCTTCTTCTTTTTTTAATGTCTGAGAGTTTTACCAAACTGTTTCTTGGTGATGACTGTCTTGGGTCCACTTTTCCCAGGTTTGAGGTGTAGTTTCATGTCTTTATATTTCAGAAAAGTTTTATTGCATGCATTATGGTTTTTAGTGTTACTTTGTTTCTGTTGCTTTGGTTTTATACCTTAGGAATTTCTGGCATATGTATGTTGGTTCTTCCTTGTTATCCATATCTGCTCCTTTTCTTCAAATCTTACATTCTTTTTGAGTGTAAAGATTTTTCTCCTTTCCATTGTTAGCCCTTTAAAAGTAGTACTGTTCTTGCTTCTCTCTCTTTTCTAGTTTTCTATTTATTGCTGAAAGGAACATTTTGTTTGGGTTTTCAGCCTTTCTGAATTCTTATATCTTTTTTCCCCAAAAGTTTTATTTCTCTAATCACATATTTCTGAAATATAAATTCTGATTTATATGTATATCTCCATCCATGTATCATTTTCATTTCCTTTTGCTTGTTTTTAGAAACCATGAGTTTGCATCAGTGTTGTAAGCATGTTTTTTCTTGGTATGTACTAAGTATAGGGACATTTTCCTGCTTTTGTACTTAATTGTGTAATATCTAAGCTTGACTCTTCTGTTACTCCTATTTAAGAGAAACAAGCCTTGTACTTTTATTAGAAGAAATAAGTCTGGAGAACTTTTTTTTTTTTTAAATTTTTTAATGTTTTATTTATTTCTAGGAGAGAGAGAGACAGTGTGAGCAGGGTAGGGTCAGAGAGAGAGAGGGAGTCACAGACTGAAACAGGCTCCAGGCTCCGAGCTGGCAGTCAGCACAGAGCCGGACGCGGGGCTCGAACCCACGAACCGCGAGATCATGACCTGAGCGAAAGTTGAACGCTTAACCGACTAAGCCACCCAGGCGCCCCAAGTCTGGAGAACTTTTTGAGCATCATGACCCTAGTACTCTTTTCTCTTCCTTTTTCACAGAGTAATGAAAAAATATGGCCTCCCTGTTGGTTCTGCTTCTGTTCTTTGGTTTTGCTCCTTTTCCTCATTTTCCATTACGATTGACCTTTCCTTTGCTTCCATTGTTTTGGCCTAGTCAATTTGTTTTTTAAATTTTTTATTTTTTTCCATATTCATTTTTTATTTATTTATTTTTTTTTTTACAAATAGTTTGTTGTCAAATTAGTTTCCACATAACACCCAGTGCTCATCCCCACAAGTGTCCTCCTCCATGCCCACCCCTCATCCCCCCCACATCCATCAGTCCTCAGTTTTTGTCAGCATTCAAGAGTCTCTCATGGTTTGCCTCTCTCCCTTTCCCCCATTGGCCTAGAACAGATCCTACTTCTAGAAATTTCTTTTCCGTGAGAGGATCTGTTCTAGAAGGAAACTTTGACTTGTGAGCTCAGAGCACACAGATAGCATCTGCACCATCAGACTTTGCTACTGTTTCTGTGGACTTGACTACAATTGGAGATTGTAACACTGATTTTTGGCTTCCTTTCTTAGATTAACCTATTCTGGAATTATCTCTTGATTTGGGGGCTCTTTCCTTCCGTCTAATTCTTTGTTATCATTGCCGATAGTATATTGGTCACTGTTCATATTTCATGTTTTGTGGCAATGCTTTTAACCTAAATTTTGTAAATTTTTTGAGTTTTTGTTTTAAAGTAAGCTTCATGAGCACTCTCCACAATAGCTAAAACATGGAAAGAGCCTAAGTGTCCATCAACAAATGAATGGATCAAGAAGATGTGGTTTATCTATACCATGGAATACTACATGGCAATGAGAAACAATGAAATCTGGCCATGTGTAGCAACATGGATGGACCTTGAGGGCGTTATGCTGAGCGAAATAAGTCAGGCAGAGAAGGACAAATATCGTATGTGTGCACGTATAGGAGGATTAGGAGGAACTTAACAGAGGAACAAGGGGGAGAAGAAGGGCAGAAATGGTGGGGAAAGGGAGAGAGGCAAACCATGAGAGACTCTTGAATGCTGACAAAAACTGAGGACTGATGGATGTGGGGGGGAGGGGGGGATGGGCATGGAGGAGGACACTTGTGGGGATGAGCACTGGGTGTTATGTGGAAACTAATTTGACAATAAACTATTTGTAAAATAAATAAATGAATGAATGAATGAATGAATAAAGTAAGCTTCATGTCCAGCATGGTGCACAATGTGGGGCCTGAACTTATGACCCTGACATCAAGACTGGAGCTGAAATCAAGAGCTGATTGGTTAACTGACTGAGCCACCCAGGTGCCCCAAGTTTTTGGCTTTTCTGTCCTAGTTTTTCTGGTGTTTTTATGGGAGTAATTGTGGAGATTATAAAAACCATTCACCACCATTTTCTGTCTTTCCAGAAAATCTTGGGTTTTGACTTTCTTACCTAGGTACCATTTCCATGATGCCTTTAGTTATCCAGAGAGCTTCCTGAGATTCCTGTTAATTGCAGTTAGAAGCATTGTAGCATTATACTTTATTTTATTATTTTATTTTTTGCTTAACATACAAACTTTTTTTTTTTTTACAAATAATTTATTGTCAAATTAGTTTCCACGTAACACCCAGTGCTCATCCCCACAAGTGCCCTCCTCCATGCCCATCCCCCCTCCCCCCTCCATCCATCAGTTCTCAGTTTTTGTCAGCATTCAAGAGTCTCTCATGGTTTGCCTCTCTCCCTTTCCCCCACCATTTCCGCCCTTCTTCTCCCCCTTGGTCCTCTGTTAAGTTCCTCCTAATCCTCCTATACGTGCACACATATGATATTTGTCCTTCTCTGCCTGACTTATTTCGCTCAGCATAACACCCTCAAGGTCCATCCATGTTGCTACACATGGCCAGATTTCACTGTTTCTCATTGCCATGTAGTATTCCATGGCATAGATAAACCACATCTTCTTGATCCATTCATCTGTTGATGGACACTTAGGCTCTTTCCATGTTTTGGCCATTGCTGAGAGTGCTGCTATGAACACTGGGGTACATGTGCTCCTATGCCTCAGCATTTCTGGATCCCTTGGGTAAATTCCTAGCAGTGCTATTGCTGGGTCATAGGGGAGTTCTATTGTTAGTTTCCTGAGGAACCTCCACACTGTTTTCCAGAGGGGCTGTACCCATTTACATTCCCACCAACAGTGTAGGAGGGTGCCCGTTTCTCCACATCCTCGCCAGCATCTAGAGTGATTTGCTCATTTTAGCCACTCTGACTGGCGTGAGGTAGTATCTCAGTGTGGTTTTGATTTGTTAACATACAAACTTTTTAAAAAAATACAGTTTATTGTCAGATTGGCTAACATACAGTGTGTACAGTGTGCTCTTGGCTTTGGGGGTAGATCGCCATGATTCATCATTTACATAGAGCACCCGGTGCTCATTCCAACAAGTGCCCTCCTCAATGCCCATCACCCATTTCCCCCTCTCCCCCATCCCCCAAATCCTCAGTTTGTTCTTTGTATTTAAGAGTTTCTTATGATTTGCCTCCCTCTCTGTCTTATAGCATTCTTAAATGACAAGTGAACTTTGTTGATTTGTGATAAAGTACATTTTCAAAATGGAGACTTCTTGATACTTTCTTTTCTTTTTATTTTTTTAAATATCTTTATTTATTTCTAGGAGAGAGAGAGAGACAGCATGAACAGGGGAGGGTCAGAGAGAGAGGGAATCACAGGCTCTGAAACAGGCTCCAGGCTCTGAGCTGGCAGTCAGCACAGAGCCTGATGTGGAGCTCGAACCCACGAACTGCGAGATCGTGACCTGAGCGAAAGTTGGACGCTTAACCGACTAAGCCACCCAGGCGCTCCGATTGATATTTTCTTTTAAAGAAGTCTGTGCATATGTAGTCATTTTGTGACAGTTTGGATCTGATCCCAGGTTGTTATTTAGTGGGAATGAGGAGATACTGTATCAGAGCTGAATATTTATTTATCGTGGAGCTATTGATGTACCAGTCTTCTGAAAGCAGAATCTTAAACTTTACATGACCCCTAAAGAAAGCATTCTTAGGGAATGATTTTTAAATGACAAGAGATGGCTATTTTTTGTTTTGAGCAAGGACAGATGCAATTTATTTCTGGTGAAAATAAGTTCTTAGTTGTAAACAAATCTCATTACCGTTGTTGTTGTTGTTGTTGTGGTTGTTGTTTTTTAAGCTGACTTATTTTGAGAAAGGGTGAAAGTTGGGGAGAGCCAGACAGAGAGGAAGAGAGAGAGAGAATCACTAGCAGGCTCTGTACTGCCAGCACAGAGCCCAATGTAGGGTTTGAATCCACGAACTGTGAGATCATAATCTGAGCTGATGTTGGATGCTCGATCAGCTAAGCAATCCAGGCGCTCCAGTCTCATTACTTTAAAGGGTAAAGTCATCATGCGAAGTACATTTGTCCTTGAGGTGTCCAGTATTGTGATTGCCATAGGGCAGTGGGAAAATTACTTCTTTCCAGATACTAGCATGTCTTATTTGCCATTATTGAGATTCTTAACTCTGTTTAGTAAATTCTAAGAGTCCTCCAGCCTTGTATGAATACTTCTAGTGATGTAAATTCTAGTAATTTCCTGAGACCCAGTTTATGTTGTCCAGTCCTAGGTTAGAATATTTTTTAATGGTCATCTGGAATTTGCCTTTTTCTAACTACTGCTTCTTAGTGATTATTTTTTTAGCTAACACTTACCAAGCACATACATGCCAGGCACTGTGCTAAGGGGTTCACGTATGTGATTACACTTAATTTTCTCAACAGTGCTCTGAGATAGGATTTTCATCGCCACTTTGTGGATGGAGATTTTAAGCTCAGCAAAGTCACGGAACTCTCTGGAGCTCCCATAGCTAGTAAGAGGTAGGGACCAGGTTCCACATCTGGATCTACCTGACAGTTTGCACTCTGAATCACAGGATGGTTCTCCGTTTTCCATGAGGCAGATCTTGAGTGTATGCTTACCCTTCCCTCTTGTCATATCTACTTAAGTGTGAGCATCTTGGACTCTTCCGTTCCTTCTGTGTGAGATGGTTTTTGGAGACTACCCTCTTGACCATCCTTGTTTGGACCTGGAGGTGTCCTGTTCATCTCAGAGGTGAATACTCTCCTGTGTTATGTCCACAACAGGGAACGTTTATCAGCTATTACCTCTGAAAGTGTAGAATTCACACTAAGTCACATGAATGCAGGGAAAGTTGGCATTTGTTAGAGAAGCTTCATGCTGGAGGATCTGGTTTAATTTTTGGTCACCTAAAATGTTGGAGTTAAAAAACGTTTTTAAAAAAATTTAAAAAAATTTTTTACATTTTGTTTTTCAGGCAGGGCTCATAACAATATCTGCTGATGCTCACGGTTTTTGGATGATTTGAGAAAAATAGCTGGTTCTGGTGGCAGTGATGAGGGTGAGGAGCCAGGGCAGCGGATAGCTTCAGTTATTGATACTGAGTTGAGGTCCTGGTGATACTTGGGGAAGAAACAGCTGGTGGCCGTTTGGAAACCTGTTCCTGCAGACTGAGATAGGTAGGGCAGAGAGAGAGACAGTGGGATGTTGTGCTTTAGGGAAGTGGGGTGGGTAAGATGGTGGTGTAGGATCAGCTGACAGAGGAGGTGCCAGGAATTGTGTAGCCCAAAATGTGTATGTTGAAGCCTTAAACCCCAATGAGATAGTACTTGAGAATGGGGCATTTGGGAGATAATTAGGTTTCCATGAGTTCATGAGGGTAGAGTCCTCATGATGGGATCAATGTCCTTAAAAAAAGAAGAAGAGGCGCCAGAGAGCCTTTTCTCTTTCTTTCTCTCCCCACCTGCGCGTAGCAAGGAAAGACCATGTGAGGACTTGGGATGTTGACAGTCTGCAACTTAGAGAGCCTTCACCAGAACCCAACCATGTTCGTGCCTTGACCTTGAACTTCCAGTGACCAGATGGTGAGAAATAATTCTTGTTGTTGAAGCCACCAGCCTGTGGTGTTGGTTATGATAGCCCCAGCTGACTAAGGAGGGGATAGGACAGAAGACAGAATTTGGAGGGTGACCGACCCCTTTTGGGAAGACAGCAAGGAACAAGTGGAAGACTCAGAGAGCCGAACAGCCAGTGTGGACCATATGAGCTTCCTGTGGCTGTCGTAACAAAAGTACCACAAACTGGGGGGGTGGGGGGGCTTGAAAGAATAAGAATTTATTCTCTCTCAGTTCTGGAGGCCAGAAGTCCAAAAGCAGGACAGTGGTTGAAGCCAGTGATGAGCACGGCAATGCTCCTCCAGATGCTCTAGCAAAGAACCTCTTCTTGGCCTCTTCCAGTGTCTGGTGGTTGCTGGCATTCTGTGGCTCATGGCAGCCATTGCCCCATTCCTCAGGCATTTCCAAATCTCTCTGCTCTGTCTTAACACCACCTTTTCCTCTGTGTGTGTCCAGTCTCCCTCCGTCTCCCTTATACAAGGACACTTGCGATGGCATTTAGGGTTCACCTAGGTAATCCAGGATAATTTCTTCATCTAGGGTTCTTCACTTACATCTGCAGAGGCTACTATCCAACTCCCCCCCTGCCTGCCCCCTTATGGTAATATGCACAGGCTCCAGGCAATAGGATGTGGATATCTTCCAGAGACCATTTTTCAGCCTACCCCAGGGAGTAAGAACCATACAAGGATATAGGTGCTGAATAAAACCGTTGAAGAAGTAAGGTGTGTCCAGCAGTGTGATGGGCTGCATGGGGTCAAGCTTGAGGAGTCTATTCCACTGGCTTTGGTGTTGAGGAAGTCACAAGACACCTTGCAGATAACATAATGTCGGAGTGGTAAGGCAGGCTGCCAGGAGATGGGAGGGGACCCTGGAGAAGGAGAGGCACTGTCGGCATAGTGAGAACTTGAGGACACCTCAAGGTTGCGTCCAAAGGGTGTGGGTGTGTTGGTGTTGTTTATGTTAGAATTTTCCTTGGCGATCGAGTGACTAACATCCATTTTCTCTTCTGAAGTTCGAAGCCAGTTGAGAGAAGAGTACAGAGAGGTCAAACAGATGGAGGGCAAAATAGCAGTTACATTGCTGATAAACCAAGTTTGGAGAATGGGGCTTTCGATGTAGTTATAGCGACGTCTTTGCATTTGGTGCCTAAACGGGACTGACTTAGTGACTTGATTGCTGTCTGCTCCAGGGAGGCTGACTGCCCTGCTCAGCTCCCGGAGTGAAGGTGCTGACTCCCAGGCTTCTCCACAGGAACTGGCTGCAGAGGGCTGAGGAGGGGGCGCTGCTCCGCTTGTTCTTGAAACTCACCAGGCATTTCAGATGCTCTCCTCTTCTCCAGGAAGTCTCGTCCTGCTCTGGGTCTTCATTGTCCTCTGTATGGACCACCACCCTCATGTGTCCCCCTTGGTTGTCATCATGTCATCATGTCTCCCCCCCCATACCTCCCATCACACTGTGAGCACCTCAAGAGCAGGTACCTGTTCTCTCCTGTTTCCTTTGCCAGCACCTGGGATGCTGTCTGTGTGGAGGAGGGAGACAGGAAGTCAGGGGTTGGTGAATAAATTAACAAGTAAGATGTCTCTCTCAGAGCTATTATTAGGTCCCTACCTTTATTTTAGTTACGTATTTGGGTTTCATCGGCATTTGCGATTTGCTAGTACTTGGCTTTACACTGGTGGGAACAGCCACAACTTTGTTCACAGTCTGATTAGACACTTGTGGGAACGACCACAATTTTGCTTATGGTCTGATTAGATACTGGTAGGAACGGCCACAATTTTGAGTTTTCAAGGTCTGATTAGGTAGCCTGGACAATAGCGGAGAAAAGAGAGTCAAGGTCAGAAAGTTTTTAATTGTACTGTGCTGAGGTCAGAGGGAAGGATTGTGTTTCCTGATAGTTGGTTCAAGCCCTGAAGAGTTTAGTGGTTTCTCCTCTGATGAATTAAATCCACCCTTCAACTTGATTAGTGACTTTTCTCTTTTATGAATTGCTGATGTAGCTAAAGTTTGAGAAATCAATGGATACTCGGTTTACGTAAAAGTGAAGGGCAGGTTGAGCTGTATTCTTGGGCTATACATGGAGCTCTTTGGAGAGAGTTTTGAGAGGGGCTTATACTTGCTTGGTGATTTGTTTGAAACAAAGTCCGCATATAACTATACAGTGTGTTTTGTTTGTTGAAGTTTAGGAAGCCAGAATATTTGGTCAGAAAACCTCAAGCTATTAGTTTTTCAGACCACATCATTCGTATGTGCCATGGAAAGAGGAAGTGCAAACATTCTCCCTCCTCTTTCTCCCAGCCCTGGAGCAGGATGCCCCCCCATCCCTGAAAGCCTCTGGGTCCATGTTCCCCTGAGCTGTGGCAGGTCTCTTGGGAGGGGCAGCTTAGAGGGGATGTTAAAGCACCAATCACTTTGGGGTGTGGGCTGGATCCACCGTGTGTCTAGAGCAATGACCTCTAATAGAAACAAAATGGAATGAAGCCACAAATGTGAACTGCATATGCAATTATAATTTGTCCAGGTGCTGCATTATACAAAGTAAAAGAAACTGGTGAAATTCATTTTATAGATAATTTTTTATTTGGCCTAACATATCCAAAATAGTATCCCAGTATTTAGTAATAAAACATAAGAATTATTAATGAGAAGTGTGCTTGGGTGGCTCAATTGGTTAAGCATCTGACTTCAGCTCAGGTCATGAACTCGAGCCCTGCTTTGGGCTCTTTGCTGACAGCTCAGAGCCTGGAGACTGCTTGGGATTCTGTGTTTTACCCTCTCTGCCCCTCCACCACTTGTACTCTGTCTCTGTCTCTCTCAAAAATAAATGAACATTAAAAGAAATTAAGAAAAAAGAATTATGAATGAACTATTTGACATTTTTTTTTTTCATGTTACATCTTTGAAATCCAATGTGTGTTTTACACTTGAAGCACATTTCAGTTGGGACTAGCCGTGTTTCATGTACTCTGTAGTTCCTTGTGGCTAGTGGTTACCATGTTAGACTGCACAGTTCTAGAGAGAGCATATTTGTGTCCTGGGAGGAAGATACTCCATTGTTCAGCATTATGAGGTATGTGAGTAGGATTAAACTTTGATGAAAACTTAAGGTCATTTTTTCCATTGCTGCCAAATGTCTTTTTTGTTTCCCTGGAAATATATAAAGAAGAGTGTGCATGAATGTGTCTCTTGGAGAAACAGTGATGGGTGATGGGAGATCTGAAAGTACTTTCCACCTAAACTCCTAAGTAAAATGCAACGGATTATTCATACCTGTTTAAGCACATGTTGAGGATTAACATCCATATACAGTAGGAATTTGTATAAAGAGGAAATGTGTAGAGGTTAGAGATTTTACCTTCTCCTTTGTCATTGGTTGATTGCTAGCTTTTCATGGTGTGCTCTGTACACCCACTGTGGTGACATTTCTGTTTGGTTTTATTTTCAGTATGCCAGCCTCTGCACCCCTCTCCTCGATTTGAGGACACTCAGCATTTGTGTGTTGTTGAGAGGGAAGACAGGGCTCTAGGAGGCTGGAAGAAACTTGTGTGCCAAGCATGCTTGCAGCAAGGGCTGAGGCACGTAAGTGAAGCTAAACCAGTTTGGAAATTCCCACTTGGGGTTTTGAGTGTGGTCAGGAGTGCCTTGTAAGAGTCCCTCCCACTTTGGGGATGACCGCAGCACCTCTGGCTCCACGGTGGAGAGAGCAGCCCGGCCAGGAGTCAAGTACTTGGTGCTGAGCAACCTCTGGAGGCTTTGCAACCCAAGTGGTTTGGCCACACTCTCCACGATGTTCTCAGTACCCGGCCTCTCTTGATTTCCTCCAGCTTCCAGACCTCCTTTTGTCAGTCTCCCATCAGTTCTCTGAACTCTGAATTCCTTCTAGGGCAAGCCCCTTGTCTGTTAATCAGAATTGGTGGGTGGTGTTGGCAGCCTAGAGTTAAGCTCCTTGAGTTTGGGAATCATTTGGATCCTTCCTTGCACCATCTCATGGGACTTGGCACATAGTTCGGTGTTCCATTATTTGGCTGATAAATTAGGTTCTGCTTTTTACCAGTGATCCATTTTTCTGATGAAAATAATGTGGGATACATAAATGTTGATTGTAGCATGTGTAATTTATGAAGACTTGACCTCCCCATATAATAGCTCTACTTAAATGTCAGCTAGATCATGCATTTCACAGTTTGATGACATTTAAGAATGAGCACGGCCACCTCTGCTGGTCACACGTCATCACAGCCACACTGTGTCATTCATTCATAGAGAGCTCTCTGGTTTTCCATGTTTGCATAGCATTGTTGGAATTGTATTTGAAGATTAAGTTTATTTATCAAAATGGCACATGCTCATGATTTGAGTCAAATAGTGCTAATGTTGATAACAAAAGACCTGTTCCCTTTGTGTCCCCTTCCCTCCTGTCATTTCACATAGCTACTTCTTACACCAGGGGCCACCACTTTTCAATGGTTCTTTTGTGCTTTTGTATAAACACTGTGTTTCTAAAGGTCATCATTTTTTGGCATTTCTACTAACTTTAGTAGTAGAGATTTTAACTCTCTTCCCTGTTGGGAGATCATTCTTCCTAAGTCTCTCCTGTTTCTGCACGTCTTGCAAGCACAGGTACTAAGTCCCTTTTTTTCAGATTCTCTTTGCAAAGATATTTTTATAGCGAGCAGCCTTGGAAGGTAGATACATGTATCTCCTCCAGAGCTGAGGGCAGGCCGGTGTACAGCCTTTGAAGGCAGAGATGATGTCTCCTGCCAGAGCAAAGAGCCGGCCTGCATACTGCCTGTGAGAAAGACTCAGCTTCTTGAAGTGTGGGGCTCCTCTCCTGTAACACAGCCCACTGTGTGTGTGGGTATCACCAGGACCTCGGGGCATGGCTGGGGGGAACGGGGGGACCTGGGGAATCAAGGCAAACATGTTGATCCCCTGGCTGCTGCTACTGCTGTGAGTAATAAATTGTCCTTGGTCTATGACCCAAATCTCATGCCTTCTGTCAGGGTCTGTGAAGCTGGTGGGCTAATTTGTTAGCAAGTCAGAGAAGAATCTCAAACCTTTTATACTTTTTCATTTCCACGTCCCCAGTTTTCCCATAGTTAGGTTTTTTGGTTACGTCTGTTTCAGGTATATTTATAATTTTGACTATATACAAACGGTACACTGAAGAGTGGCACAGCATGCTATGGTTCCATCTCCTTTTCTGGAGATCTTTTGTTGCTCCTGAAGTCCTTAATTACCACCTAAAAATATTCACTTGAGGATGTTTCTTGGACTTCTGGTCAAGTCTTCCCTTGCTGTCTATCTAACAGCTTGTTAACATGTAAAAAACAACTCAGGCTAAACTGTCAGATCTTCCTTTGTCCCGGAGACCTACTTCCTAGAGCAGCAACTGTCCCTTACTAGGTCCTGATTTTTGAGCTGTACACCTGCTTTTGGTGAGCCTGATGGCAGGGCCTCAACCCCCATGCACAACCTCCTCTCTTTCTTCTATCTGCTTTTAGAGACTGGATAAGGTACTTTGCCTATCTGCCAGCTTCCTATGCAGTAGAGGGTAGCTGTGCAAAATTTCTGGCAGATCATACATGAGCCAAGGTTTATCATTCTGGTGCTGGGTTCAGGGAAAGTTTTTGCTTTTCTGACTAAAAAAAAAAAAATGAACAGAAAGGACCCAGATAGCATTCCTTCCTACTGGCCTGATGGTGGGCATAATACCTGGCATCCATTTCTTTGATCAGGAGCCATGGGTCCACAGGATGGGAGGGTCTTGTGCTGACGCCATACCTAAAGCCAGTCTTGCTTTAGACTTTTTCTTTTTGTGACATGAGTCCATCAATACTTTTCCTTTTTGCTTAGGCCCGTTTGGTTTGGATTTTCCATTTCTTGTGCTGAAAAAATACAAATGAATATGAAACCTGTTGGCCTTCCTTGAATAGGTAACACAGAGCACGATCATGTTCCAAGAATCTGTAAGATGATCATTTTAGAAAACAGGTTTAATGATTATGTGATTGATTTGTTAACAGAGAATCCTTTTCTTGTTTTGACTATATTTCCTTCTACATATTCCTTTCATTATAGTTTTGTAGTGATGGCATGAAATGCTGATGGAGATGGGTGGTGTACAGAGGCCATGGTAGTGAGGGGTGGGGGGGCTCCAGATCTAATTAAGCTTCTGCCAAACCTTACAGTGACTTTTCTGGAAAACTCCATACTTTATAACTTGTATAGGTGTAACATGATGCCAGATTTTGCTTTTGTACTCATAAATAATTCATTTCCATAATTTGATATTCCTAGCCTTCTGAATTGCTATTTTTAGCAAAGAGCAAATTGTTCCCCCCAAAATTGCTCATGATGAAAAGTTAAAGTTAATGATTGGGTTGTTGGTTGTTGATCTTCCTGGATTAGAAATTTTTGTGTTACTCAGGAGGTAACACATCCTTGGATGAGTTGTTTAGAGGGAGAAAGTCCTGAGACCTGGGGTTATGTGGAAGTCTAGGCCAGTTCAGTGGGAATTCTGGAAACAGTTATTCTTGAGGATCAGACATCTTGGATGATGATGACCGATTTCAGGAGTGGGCTCAGCCAGGATCTTTAAACATGATACTGTGTGTGACCCCTGACTAGGCACACCTTCAGGCAGTTTGCCAGCTCAGCCCCCAAAGGCGGGCATGGGGAAGCAGCTCTTGCCTTGTTTTAGTTGTAACACCAGCGTGGTGAGGACATGAGTCTGAGAGCTTGGCCAGAGGGTGTGGGATTGTTGGCATGTCTCATTTTGTGTGGACTTCGTTCTTGGGAGTTGATGCCTTCTTGCTCTTAGGATGTCTCTCTGTGTTTCCAGAACACTAGGGTTGCAGGGCTCTGTCTGTTCTTGTGCCCTTTCATTTGGTGCCCCTGGAGTCCAGCCTCACCGCCTGATGGCTCAGCCATACTCTAGGGCTTCCCTCAGAGAAAACCCACTTCCCAAGGTCCCTGGCTTTGGGAGACTCTTCCACCCCCTCTGGCCCTGTCTGAAACTTTGCTCATTGTCAGTGTCAGAATTACTTCTATTTCCCCTGTACTTGTGCTCTTAAAGCACCGATACTCAGAGTTTTAGTTGGTGTTCATTTCGTTTTGCCTTGTGAGTGGTAGTTGGATACGTCTGTAACCCTCATGAGAGAAGCTCCTTAATGGTAAGATAGGTGTTGACAATTTTTTCAATTACTAGTTGATAGAAGTCACTCAGTTCAGCATTTGTTAAGACAGTGAATGAATGGGACGGGTGAGGTGTATACTTTAAGGCCAAGGCCAAGTACTGCCTGTTCTGTCTGTGGCCTTGGATAACGTACTGAATGTTTCTGTAGGTCTTGCGTGCCTCACCTTTAAGGTGAGAGAATAGCACTGACTTCAGGGCTGTGGCGAGTACTTGGGGCTGATGTATGCCGCTGCCTAGGTTGTTACAGCACAAACAAGCAGCAGCGATTACCATCAGTCATTGTTAATAAATTGCCTGTTTTGCTGCTTTGGATTCAAATGATCCCCTTTAGAGACAAGTAGAAATGGAGGGCCTAGAGGTGCCTGGGTGGCATTGTCAGTTAAGTGACTAACTCTGGGTCTTGGTTCAGGTCATGAACTGAGAGATTTTGAGTTTGAGCCCCACATTGGGCTCTGTGCTGATGATGTGGAGCCTGCTTGAGATTCTGTCTCTCCTCTCTGATTCCCCCACTGTGCGCTCTGTGTCCCTCTCAAAATAAAAGAAAAGGGGGGGTGCATGGGTGGCTCAGTTGGGCATCTCACTTTGGCTCAGGTCATGATCTCTTTGTTTGTGGATTCAACCCCTGTGTCAGGCTCTGTGCAAATAGCTCAGACCCTGGAGCCTGTTTCGGATTCTGTGACTCCCTCTCTCTCTGCCCCTACCCCACTCCCATTCTGTCTCTCTCTCTCTTTCTCTCTCTTAAAAAAATAAACGTCAAAAAAAAAAAAAAGAAACTAAGGGCATAGTGTTAAATAAGTGTTTGCCCTGTGTTTCCCAGTGGCGGGCATCTTAGTGTTGACACATCAAGTTTAGGGAATTGCTGAAGCAAGTCATTCTGGTGCCCTCATTGTCCTTTACCTGTCACTGGCCATATTTGTTTTCATAGCAAAATCTGATAAACTCCCCCTGCCCTCCCCACTCCCACATGTCTACCAAACACCTGCCTTTAAGCAGAGGCTATGTGGGGCACACAGGAATCATTAAGATCTGCCACCTACCATTTAGCATGCCCAGAAATGAGCGTAACTTATTACAGGTTTAATGAATACAGATGCAGAAGCTTTACTGCACAGAAATTTAGGTTCTCGTATCAAGTGATTCAGACTTTGAAATCGCCACATTGTTTACTCGATTAGAAAAGTTATTTTCATTGTTTATAGCTTAACACATGCATTTTTAAAAAATTTTTATAATGTTTATTTTTGAGAGACAGAGCATAAGTTGGGGAGGGCCAGAGAGAGAGAGGAAGACACAGAATCTGAAGCAGGCTCTTCAGCTCTTCTGAGCTGTCAACTCAGAGCCTGACACAGGGCTCGGACTCATGAACTGTGAGATCATGACTTGAGCTAAAGTCAGATGCTTAACTGACTGTGCCACCCAGGCGCCCCCAGATGCATTTGGTTTTAAACTAAGGAGTTGAATGCAGTGGAGAGAGTATGAAATAAGAGGCCCCAGCTCTGTGACAGCTCTGAGACTCAGGGACTGCTGCTCCTGGAGTCTTGGCTTCGGTATTTGATACTCCTTTTTCAGGTAAATGAGGGTGAAGGACTCTATCCAATAGGCTCCAGCTTAATAGCCAGTGGTTCTGAGAATCTGGGCCCACCCTCTTGCTGATTTTCTTTCCATATGCCTCTCATAAGGGGATAGACCCCATTTGCCTTGGTTTACTATGGACAGTTCTGAGGCACAGAGTGCTGAGACACAGTTCTGGCCCTCCAAAATAAATTAGGCTTGATATGATGCATGCTCTTGGCCTCCACAGACATAAAGAGAAGTTTTGATTTTTGTGAAGTGATAAAGGAAATAAAACACTGCAGGAAGGTCTCCTTTCCCCAGCCTTTGTTAATCTCAACTGTGCAATAGAAGTAAGCCCTAATGCCCTGGAGTGTTGTATGCAATGAATGCACTGTCCCGTGCTTCTAGAATTGGAGCCACACCATGAATCAGGGAACTGAGAAAGCTCCCCGTAATTAATAATTTTCTGTGCTCTGTGGCTCAGATGAGGGCTCCTGGTTGAGAAGGTTTGCAAGGCTAAGGGGCATCCTTTGGGTTCATTGCACGCAAATTCTCTTTTTTTACTTCAGACATCTCTTAAATAGGTATTTGATGAAATGAAGTTGTTTGTCATGAGTAACGTGCATCCCCTTCAAACCATTATTTTTTTAAAAATTCACTTTGCATCTGAGTTCCAAATTTAGGCTTACGAAAATATGCCTACTATGAGGGTGCTTTTGGACATTCGAAAATTAACTTGGCCACATAAGGACATCAGGATCTTTTGTTACTAGAGGAAAAAGGTGCTTATTGGCAACCTGTCCATCCGTCCATTTGGCAGACCCTGGCTGAGGTGTCTGCATGCCTGACACCAGGGTGTTGTTCTGGGCCAGGCAGGCAGGGGGATGCGTAAACCCTAAGTATACCCTGTGCTGGGGAGGGGAGTGTGCTAGGGGAAGACAGGATGCTTGAGCTCAATTGTGGAAGCTGAGGACTGGGACTTCCAGATGGGCTCTTCATTCCTGTTAGGATTGGGAGGGGGGGCAGGAGAGAGAGAGAAGCGAGGGAGAGAGAGAAGCGAGGCGGAGAGAGAGAGAGAGAGAGAGAGAGAGTGCACACGCACGTGTGTGTGTGTATGTGTGTGTGTGTGTGTGTGTGTGTGTTGGGATAGGGTCCCTCAAAAGCCTTGGGCCTTTAGGGACTAGCAGGAGGTTAGATCAGTTTGGGAGGGCACAGGGTCTGGTAGGTACAGGAGGAGGTAGGAAAAGCCTAAGGGGGAGGAGGCTGGGGGCAGGGGATGCAGGGCTGCCTGCCTGGCATTAGCTGAGGTTCTCGTTCAGAGCAGGGGTGCCGCGGAGGTGAGTTGAGAGCGTGGCACAACCCGGTCCAGTGGCATGGAGCAGGGTGCTGTGCTGGCAGGCTGGGCCTGACGTTTTCCTGCAAAAGGACTGGCTTGAATATGAGTCCCATGTGAATTGTGTGGAGACGAGCTAGGGACTGAGGAAATTCCAGTAGCTGTTGAGGTGCCCTTAAACTGCCCCAGCATCTCAGGCAGCTGATCGAAGTGGTGATCGTGCTGGGTGAAGGTATGCTTTTACTACTCCGTGTTCATCCCAGATTATCAAACACGCCCTGCTTCACCGCGTGTCATTCCAATAGTCCACAGGGGTCGTAGCGGTCATAATTAGAAAGCAGATCTTTATGGAGCACTTGCTGTGTGCCGTGTGGTGTTCTGAGTCCTTCACATATTTCTGTGTGATCCTCACAACAACTATGAAGAAACACAAGCACAGAGAGGTTAACAATGTGTGCAGCACGCTGCAGCCCACCCGTGGTGGCGTGGATCCAAACCCAGGCCCTCTGGCCCAGGACAGTGGTCATCGGGCAACTCCATGCACCAGGGAGAAGATGTGTGTGCCTGCAGCCTTCTCTGAGACTCCCTGCGAAGAGACTGGGCTTCACAGGGCTGATGGGAAGCTTGCACCGTGATCTGGTCCCTAACCAGCATTTGGGAATACAGCACTGGAAGGGAATATCCAGTTTTGGTGATTTATTTAATGAAAAAGTGAAGGGTTTATGGGAGGTAGATGTTTGGCTAAATTTGGTCAGTGACTTTTTATTTTATCTATTTATTAAAAAATTAAATTTTTTAATGTTTTATTTATTTCTGAGAGAGAGGGAGAGAGCGAGATAGCGAGAGAGCGAGCATGAGCAGGGGAGGGTCAGAGAGAGAGGGAGATACAGAATCTGAAACAGGCTCCCGGCTCTGAGCTGGCTGTCAGTACAGAGCCCGACATGGGGCTCGAACCCATCAACTGTGAGATCATGACCTGAGCCAAAGTCAGATGCCCAACCAAGTGAGCCACCCAGGCGCCTCTAAAAAAATTTTTTTAAGTGTTTATTTTTGAGAGGGAGAGGGAGAGAGTGAGCGAGCATGAGCAGGGGAGGAGCAAAGAGAGAGGAAGATAAAGAATCTGAAACAGGCTCTAGGATTCGAGCTGTTAGCACAGAGCCCGCCGTGGGTCTCCAACTCATGAACTGTGAGATCATGACCTGAGCCAAAGTTGGACTCTTCGACTGAGCCACACAGGTGCCCCAATCAGTGACTTTTTAAAGGCTAGTTACATTTCTTCTTGGTGTGTTAAATCCTTCTTTGATTGAATCTTTTTTTTTAAAGTCAACTTTTGTTTAATGCTTTTGTTTTAGAATATAAAAAGTCTTGTGGTAAACTGTTTCATCATATTTACTCACAAAAACCTGTTAATTTGAGAGGAAAAAAAGTCCAATATATCTTATGAAAATATTCTTTACAGTGAACCGGATTATAACATGTCCCTTTTTTTTTTCTCTTAAGTAGTTTATTGCCAAGTTGTTTTCCATAGAACACCCAGTGCTCATCCCAACAAGTGCCCTTCTCCATGCCCATCACTCCCCTTCCCCTCTCCCCCACCAGCCCTCAGTTTGTTCTCAGAATTCAAGAGTCTCTCATGGTTTGGCTCCCTTCCTCTCTCCAACTATTTTTCCCCTTCTCCTCCCCCATGGTCCTCCATTAAGTTCTTTCTAATCCACCTATACCTGCAAACATATGGCATCTGTCCTTCTCTGTGTGACTTATTTTGCTCAGCATAACACCTTCAAGTTCCATCCACGTTGCTACAAATGGCCAGATTTCATTCTTTCTCATTGCCATGTAGTATTCCATTGTATAGATAAACCACATCTTCTTGATCCATTTACCAGTTGATGGACACTTTTATTTAATCCTTTTATTTATCCTTTGAGGATAAATATCCATTTAAAGTGAAGACTCCATGAAAAGACAACAGGAATGAATTATTTAGAAAATGATTAAAAATCCTTTTAAGGCCTCATTTTAAATAGTTTATTCCAGAAAGTGTAGAAAACCTGATTTTCTCATGAAACTGTGTAGGAGGTTAAGAGACTTGTTAACAGTCCGAAGTGCTGCCTTAGCAGTTCCCCGTGTCTCGTCATTGTGCCCTATGACACAGTCACGTAACCTGAGATATTTCCTGCATGTGCTTTGTGGTTGGTTGGTTGCTTTATATTTTGGTGATAAAGGAGCACTTCCGCATAGGTGTATTCTGGAGGCACGGTGCGGAGTAGGTAGGGGAATGGGAGGCGGACATGGTTGGAGAAGAACACAGCTGGCTAGTAGGGACAGGGGCGGTGAGGGCCCTGTAGTGAGTCTCTGGCCTGTGCATCAGGCAGTTGTCAGGTGCTGGTGGGAGCTGGAGGCAGCATCTGGAGTCAGGAAGCTTGTTTCTACCCAGGACACCCCTTACTATGTCTGTGACCTTGTGCAATCTACTGTGTCTCTCAGAGCCTCTTTAAACATTTGTAGAATGTGGAAGTGATACAGTGTGGACACCTTTCTAAGATAGGTGTACGAATCAAATAAAATGCTTTTGAGAGCCCTGATAAGTTCCAGAACCAGTTTGCTTTTCACGTTGTGCTCTTCCTTTCAACCCAGAGCACTGTGTGGCTCACTCTCACATTGGGTGAAATTTTCTTTGCAAATGTAAATTCTCACAGGAGCCAAGCGGGTATGGGACTAAATGAAGTGGGCAGGGTGGGTGATGGCACACACCTGTCACCGTGTTGAAATGCCAGCCTTGCCGTCAGTGATGAGAACTTCTGCTAGGGTTTGGACGTGTGACCTAAAGTGAGTGAACTTGCCCTAAAGCTGAGGGAACAAATAAATGCGACTAGACCATATACACCAACCATAAGGCTGGTGGTCAGTGGGTACCTATCAGGGTGACTGGCTGTTAAAAGCGCAAAGTGTTGGGGCGCCTGGGTGGCTTAGTCGGTTAAGCGTCCGACTTTCGCTTAGGTCATGATCTCGCGGTTCGTGGGTTCGAGCCCCGCGTCGGGCTCTGTGCTGACTGCCAGCTCGGAGCCTGGAGCCTGTTTCAGTCTGTGACTCCCTCTCTCTCTGACCCTCCCCTGCTCACGCTGTCTCTCTCTCTCTAGAAATAAATAAACAAACATTAAAAAAAATTAAAAAAAAAAAGCGCAAAGTGGCTTGGTGATCAGCCACTGCCCACGCCTCCTGCCTCCACCCTTGCACCCACTCCCACCACTTAGATCCTTTGGTCATAAAAAAACCTGGCAGCCGAAAGGGCTAATGCCTGGGTGTGGGC
Source organism: Proteles cristata cristata (assembly GCA_017311185.1). Classification (NCBI taxonomy): domain Eukaryota; kingdom Metazoa; phylum Chordata; class Mammalia; order Carnivora; family Hyaenidae; genus Proteles; species Proteles cristata. The sequence continues at coordinate 2,013,376 of JAESUZ010002383.1, forward strand.
TCCCTGGGCATACCCCAGCCAGGGCGCAGATGCTGTCCCTTACGGCGGATGGGGGCTAGAGCTCTGCCAGTTAAATATACTAACTGTGACCCCTGTGTGCAAACACAGTATTACCATGCACATAGATGGATCTTGGAAAGGTTTTTTTTTTTTTTTTTTTTTAAAACTCAGTGAAAGACAGTAGCAGCAGTTGAAGAGCCAGTTGTTCTCAAATACAGTACCCTCATTAGATGTGGCTTATCTGCTTGAAGTTCAAGTAGAACAAAACAGCTCAATAAAAAATCATTTTGAAGCAATTAAAACCCGATAACTTGCAAGGATTAATTTATTCAGCAGACATTTATTGATCGCCTGCTTTGTGCTTGAAAAAATAATAACTTCTCTAAAACAGTTAGCATTGGATCGCCTAACGTGAGTGTGCCTGGGCTGCTGGCTGCTTCTGCTGCCACCCAGTTACCTGCAAGGGTTCCTGTTGTATAGGTTCTGGGATGGGAAGGAATTTTATAGGGTAACACAGCCTGGGAGTAGCAAAGCCTGGGTTTGAGCCCAGGTCTGAAGGTTCTAGACCTCCCGCTCTAACCTCGATACCCTGTAGCCTCTCTCCTGCTACATGATGTGAAGGAAAAGCTGTTAAGATAGAGATGCCCCTGTCCCTACCCATAGGATCTCATTCTAGTGAGGAGGATCTTGATGGAAGAGTGAATAGTCCCCACACTCCATGTTACTTAAAAAGGCAAAGCACTCTTTCCTTTTTCTTCTACCCACCCCCCCCCCCCCAGGACCACTGGTAACGCATAAAGTCTGAAAATGCAGCCAGAGCAACAAATTCATGTGCTGACCTGAGTGGGCATGCCTTTTGCACTCTTCTGACCTTGAGACTCACGTGATGTCTGCTCATTCTAGAGCATGAAGATTCCTCCCTGCTCTGGTGTAGTTCTTGGACGTGAACCCTCAGAGCTTCTGAGGGCTTCTCTCAGCTCTCTTTACCTGTGGGTGTTGCCTAGTAGATCAGGGAAGTAGATGTGTTAAAAATGATTTTAAGATCTCTCAGTACAGTTCTTGAAAATGTGTATTCTGGAAGAGAAACCGTAGAATCACTTAGCTAGAATCTGTCTGCTTCCTGGGACCGGAAAGAAACCCCGATAGTGCAGGTCAGGGTGAGGCAGCAGGGTCCTCACTCGTTTGCTGCATCTGGTTGTAGGCAAGTTTCCTGGAAGGTGGAGGAACTTTCCACAGCTAGAGTGCTTGCCTTGCTGTCAAAGTGTACATAGAGCTACCTCGTTCATTCAGCCCCATGTGTCCAGCAATACTGGAGGAACAGCTGTCCATTACATTATGAGTGGGTGACATATGGGTGCATTTCTTAGAAAGATAAAGATTACTTAGGTATTTATTGAAAAGTAATATTGTAAAAATAACACTCATTTTGAAAAAAAACTGAGAATAGTTTTCCACTCTCCTGTATCTCGGGGATAGTCATTTTACTTTTTTTGGTTCATCTCTATGACTTTCTCTAAAAAACATTTTTTTAATGTTTATTTATTTTTGAGAGAGAAGGAGAGAGAGCATGAGCAGGGGAGAGGCAGAGAGAGGGAGACAGATCTGAGGCAAGCTCCAGGCTCTCAGCTGTCAGCACAGACACCAATGCGGGGCTTGAACTCATAAACCACCCCCATTCCCATGCGTTCTTAATCCATTTTCAGAAACATAGCTGTGGTCATGTTATAAATACAGTTTTGTAGTCTGGTTTTGGGTGACTTTCTATAAAAAGACTTTTCAGAGACTGAAACTATCTCCCTCTCCCCCAAATAAGAAATTTGCCCTTTGCTTACAAAAGTAATAATGGATGGTATAGTTAAAAAAAAAAAAAAAAAGACCGAAAACGGTGGTTTGTTTCAAAAGGCATCTTTATTTTCAGTCTTGCCCGTGCCTTATCCTGCACTGACTTTGCAGGAAGCTTTTTGCCCGTAGTGTTTGTCTTACAAGAAGTGGCATTTTGTTCGGAGGGAGGGGCGTGGCGAGATCAGCAGCTAACACCTTTAAAAATAGCTCCATGTGGTGGTCCAGCCAGGCCACACCCTGCCTCTGAACGGATGTGGGGATCCTGGAACATCTTCAAAGCTGTCATTCTCTTTGCAAGGTCAAAGCCACAGTGTTTGCGGGAGGAAGATGGGAGAGCAAGGTCACCAGAAGCCGGGCTGCTTTGATTTTGGAGCATCACAAATTACACTTAGGGGATGTACCTTTTTATATCTTTCTCCTAGGCACCTGTGTCTGGTTAAAATACCTTCTTCAGAGAACTGTGAAAAACCATTTGCTGACAGAAACATGAACGTGTCACAGACTTTTGGATTTTTCACCCACCCAATTTTTGGTGTTTTATCACTTGGCTCTATAAGATAACAGCAAGGATGATTATCTTTCATGACCACTACCTGATACAGTACTAGTTAAGTGTGGTCTGTTCATCTGAAATGTATGTGTGATAGGATATCATCCCATGTGTGCAAGATATCCAGAAATATCCAGAGTAGGCAATTGTGTGGAGTTAGAAGGTAGATGAATGGTTGCCTTTGGCTGGGGGTATTGGAGGACAGTGAGAGGTGACCCTCAAAGATAAGGAGTTTTTAGGGTGGTGAAAAACTCCTCAAATTAAATGTAATGGCTGTATGCTGAACACTATTGAATTGTACATTTTAAGTCAGGGAATAGGGTGTATAAACTATGTTTCAATAAACTGAAAAAATGAGAATTGTATATGTCTACTGCAATACTACACAATGCAGTTAATACATAAGCCATTGGAAGGACATGTCCCTTAAAGAGAGAATTCCTTCACCAAACTCCACACCCAAAAAAACAAACAACCCAGTAAAGAAATGGGCAGAAGATATGAACAGACATTTCTCCAAAGTGTGTTGGACATCCAGATGGCCAACAGACACATGAAACGATGCTCAGCATCCCTCCTCATCAGGGAAATAAAAATCAAAACCACACTGAGATACCACCTCAGACCAGTCAGAGTGGCTAAAATGAGCAAATCAGAGGACTCTAGATGCTGGCGAGGATGTGGAGAAATGGGCACCCTCCTACACTGTTGGTGGGAATGTAAATGGGTGCAGCCCCTCTGGAAAACAGTGTGGAGGTTCCTCAGGAAACTAGCAGTAGAACTCCCCTATGACCCAGCAATAGCACTGCTAGGAATTTACCCAAGAGATACAGGAGTGCCGATGCATAGGAGCACATGTACCCCAATGTTCATAGCAGCACTCTCCGCAATAGCCAAAACATGGAAAGAGCCTAAGTGTCCATCCACGGACGAATGGATCAAGAAGATGTGGTTTATCTATACAATGGAATACTACATGGCAATGAGAAACAATGAAATCTGGCCATGTGCAGCAACATGGATGGACCTTGAGGGTGTTATGCTGAGCGAAATAAGTCAGGCAGAGAAGGACAAATATCATATGTTTGCACGTATAGGAGGATTAGGAGGAACTTAACTGAGGACCATGGGGGAGAAGAAGGGGAGAAATAGTTGGGGAGAAGAGAGAGAGGCAAACCATGGGAGACTCTTGAATGCTGAGAACAAACTGAGGACTGATGGGTGTGGGAGGGGAGGGGGGAGATGGGCATGGAGGAGGGCACTTGTGGGGATGAGCACTGGGTTTTATATGGAAACCAATTTGACAATAAACTATTTGTAAAAAAGAATCCCTTATGCATATTGTATGTAGATATGAGAGATTTACTTTTTCTTTTTTTCTTTACAAATTTTTTAAAAAACATTTATTTACTTTTGGGAGACAGACAGAGCATGAGCAGGGAAGGGACAGAGAGAGAGGGAGACACAGAATCCAAAGCAGGCTCCAGGCTCTGAGCTGTCATTGCAGAGCCCAACATGGGACTTGAACGCATGGACCTGAAGATCATACCCAGAGCTGAAGTCAGCGGCTGAACCAAGGAGCACCCAGGTGCCCCTGGTTTTTTTCTTTTCAAGCAAGCTTAGAGAGCTACTCAATGAAGTTTGCTGGCTCATGAAAGCCAGTTGTTAAATTTTCAGTAGTTTTGTAGATTGGTGACATCAGGTTGATGTCTTGAAATCGGCAATGGTGGGTGTGTTTACACCACTGAAATTGGCAGAAGCTGTAAGTCAGGGCCTTCTATGTTCCCAGAGAGCCAGTTAAACATTTACCTCACGCTCTGTTATACCTTTTCTCAGAGAAGGTCAGCTATCTCCTTGGCAATTTAATTAAGGGCTGGATTTAGGAGAATAGTCATGATGGAGGGTATGGGGGGGCGGCAGGAGGATTGCTTTTGTGGCATTTTAGTGGCTCTTACATTCCTTCTGTCAGAAAGCATCTAACTGACGTATTTCTTACAGATTTGGGGACTAACCTGAGGAGCCATGCTGTTTGGATTGTCTGCTAGTAAGTGCTGATTGTGGTGGCATGGTCTTTTTGCTTTTGAGAAAGAAGACAGTTTGATTCCCAGATCCCGAGAGCAGATTTGTTAATGAGCAGCATTCCTCAGTTAGAGGGTGCCCTACCTATTGTGAGCTCTCCATGAAATTTGTAACTGTAACTTGTGGAGCTAAGGCACAGAAGCCACTTCACTTCTTACTCATCTTCTTTAATTAATTCAATCTGATTTAGGCTTAGATCACTAAAAGTCATTTTTTTCCCCAGACAGGAAATATCTGAATTATTCATATTCTTCCCATTACGATCTGTGTGTATCAGTCCCTAGAGAAATCAGTGCAGTATATCTTACTGCTGTTCCCGTGTATTAGTTTGTCAACAGCTCTCAGGGAGATTAGTAATTAGACAGCCAGCCACACTGGAAACTGCAAATGATAGAGGGTTTGGGAAAACCTCAGGTGGTATAGGCAGCCTAAGTTTAAATTCAGATATAATTCCCTTCATGCCTCCATGGTTCAGATTTCTTTCAGTGGTTATTTTTTTCATTAATAGTAGTAGCAGGATGATGTGTTTCATAAATTTTACTAAAATTTGGATGACTTTTTTCTTTGTGCAATGACCAGAATGAAATTTTGATGTGACATCTTTCTGAGAATGAGTCTTTGCTTCAAGTGGAAATGTATTCAGGTATTTCTTTTTGATAATGCATATTATAAAATACAGTTAGCACATGGAAAGTAAAAGTTGATGCTTAATCCTCTCCTCATAGATGAGGAAGAGAGACTTTCAAATGAATTGGGATAATCCCTGTGAGGTGTAATGTATTAAGTGGAAAAGGCAGGTTAGAGAACATTGTACAGTATCATGTGATTGACGTGCAGAAAGTATACCCCCAAATATGGAAGAATCTCTGCCCTTGACAAAGGTTTGTGTAAGTGTGTATGCACGCATATGTATGCACATAAATGAGCAAGTAGAAAAAGCAACTTTTTCCTTCCTAATAGATGTGAAGTACTTCATTATATGCATGGACCATAATTCATTTAACCAGGCTCCTCTGGATGGATGCTGAGAATATCATAGTTTTAGAATATTAAAGTTAAGTAACTAGAATACACAACAACATTGGTTTGTATAGTAATTTGTATTAGTTTGCTATTGCTGCTGTAACAAATGACCACAAATGTGGTGGCTAAGGAATACAGAGTTACTGTCTAAAATTTCTGGAGGTCATATGTCCCAAATCTGTCTCAGTGGGCTGAAATCAAGTTGTTGACAGGACTGTGTTCCTTCTGGTGGCCCTGGGGAGAATGTTTTCTTGCCTTTTCCAGTTTTTACTGGCTGTTTAGATTACTTTTTTTTAAACATTAAAAAAAAATGTTTATTTTTGAGAGACAGCATGAGCGGGGAGGGGGCAGAGAATGAGAGGGAGACACAGAATCCAAAGCCAGCTCCATGCTCTGAGATGTCAGCACAGAGCCCAATGCAAGGCTCAAATCCATGATCCACAAAATCATGACCTGAGCGGAAGTCAGACTCTTAACCGACTGGGCCCCCCACGTGCTCTTCTAGTGGCTCTCCTAATTTTTTAATTTGGGGCCTCCATCCAGCCTGCAGTCCCGTCACTGTGTTGGGCTCACATTGTGATCCCTTTCTGTGACTCTTCTATTCCCCTGGTTCCTGACCCTGGGCCCAACTGTAGTACCCAGGATAGTCTCCCCGTTTTAAGTTCCTTCATTTAATCACAGCTACAAGACCCATTTTGCCATCAAGGTTACCTCTTCCAGGTTCTGGAGATTAGGGCACGGCCATCTCTGAGGAGCAGGATTATGTTGACCACACAATTGAAGACAAACTGCCAGCTTAGGATAAGCTTGCTTATTTCCTAGTACCTATTTCCATGTCTGAGCTTGAGGTCTCAAGGAGGCAGAGATTAATGGCACAGTTTTCTGCTTTTCAGCAAGTTTCGGAGCTTTGAAAGGAATTGGGGACTCATGAAAGAATGGGGGATGCTAGAGGGTCATTTGAGTACAAGGCAAGAAAGAGCTAGAAATGAAGGTAGTGGGTAATTGGAGGCAGGCCAGCAAGTGCTTGTGTGAGCTTGTGTGTGCACAAGCTCCAAGGATCCATGATGCTCATCAGATTTGCAGTGGGGCCTGTGAACTCAGAATTCAGTGCCACATCTGTGGTTGAGGAAACCTTTCTTAGGGAAATGACATGATTAAGTTTGCATTTTGGAAAACCAGCTCGGGGTGCAATGGAGTTGGGTGTTCACCAGAAGAGGCTGGGACACCCTTAGGAGATCTCTGCGTTGGAGTCAGAGGCGATGCAGTCAGGCAGGTGACTGAACAGAACAGCGGTACTGGTCTATGGCGGATGAGGGAGAGAGAACTGACAGAATGTCAAAGACATTGTCCAAAAAGGGTGGAGTTGTGGACGAATGAAGGCCCTCTTCATAGCCTTAGGGGGAATATAGGATGATGATCCAGAGTTAGGGGTCCTTGAGGGGTGGGAGGGAGATGATAAATTCAGTTTTGTGTATGTTCATATCATATGGGCTACAGAACATGTGCAAGGAGGTGAGAAGTATATAATAAAAAGGCATAGAGATTTCTAGAATATACAGGCATAGATATTCCTGAACTATGTTTCTATATTTTAAATTTTTCCTACTGGTACCCACCACTCCGTCCTTCTACAGTAGCGTTAAACCTTTAAAATGAGCAGGACCTAGGTGAGGATTCTTTATTTTTTTTTATTTTTTATTTTTCACAAATAGTTTATTGTCAGATTAGTTTCCACATAACACTCAGTGCTCATCCCCACAAGTATCCTCCTCCATGCCCATCCCCCCTCCCCCCACATCCATCAGTCCTCAGTTTTTGTCAGTATTCAAGAGTCTCTCATGGTTTGCCTCTCTCCCTTTCCCCCACCATTTCCGCCCTTCTTCTTCCCCTTGTTCCTCCGTCAAGTTCCTCCTAATCCTCCTATCTGGCCATGTGTAGCAACATGGATTGACCTTGAGGGTGTTATGCTGAGCAAAATAAGTCAGGCAGAGAAGGTGAGGATTCTTTAAAACACAACCTGTTTATTCATTTATTTTGAGACACACACACACACACACACACACACACAGACCGAGACATAGAGCATGAGTGGGAGGAAGGGCAGAGAGAGAGAGGGAGAAAGAATTCCAAGCAGGGGATTCTCCACATGAAAATGTGGAGTCTGATCCCATGAACTGTGAGATCATGACCTGAGCTGAAATCAAGGTATTCAACTAACTGAGCCACTCATGCGCCCCAGGAGGTTTTTTGAGACATTAGCAACAGCTTATAAGTTTTGTATGATTTTGTAATTTACTAGGTACTTTTCACAAACCAAATCTCATTTTATCCTTAAAGCAGTCATGTGAAGGGTGGTGCTGGGTGAACTGTAACTGCCTTATGAGGATAATGATGATAAATAATGATTATAGATAGTCTATATTGAGCACTTACCATGCCAAAATAGGTTCTGAGCTATTATTTATTAGCTTGATTCATCCTGACAATAGCCCTATAAGATAGTTTATTTTTCCATTGTGCACATGATGCAGTGAAGGTTCAGATTGAAGCTGAGTGACTTGCACTAAGCCACACAGTTAGCGAGGGATGGAGCTAGGCTTTGAACACAGAGTCAGTATGACTGCTAAAGCCTGTGTGAGGCCCGTTAGTGGTGGGGCTCGGCCTATATTCATGATTATCAGCCCATTTCCTGAGCCTCTTCCATTCTGCCATGCTATTTCTCCAAGGAGGTGGGAGTTAAGTAGGCTATGTGGGGGAAGGTAACCATAACATGTCTGTTTGATAGCCAGTGCTGTGAGGAAGAGACCTCTGGGAGAGGGTGGGAGAGGAGCATCAGCAAGGAGTAGAGAGCAGCTGTATCGCTGGGGTCTGCAGCATGAGGGAGGGTTGCTTGGTCATCAGCCATGGGCAGAGGAGTTGATTTGGAACTTTAGTCCAGGGAGGTCAGTGTTGCAGGTTTAGGCTGGGGAGAGAGAGCTGTCAGGCACAAGGAGGGAGTGCAGCTGTCTGGACATCTGTGACTAGATCCAAATTAGTTTTGGAAGAAGTAGTGATAGATTCTAGGACCAGGAGTCAGGGAGGGATGGGTCTCTGCTGATGGAGCTGCTTGGGGTGGCCTCAGAGAGTGTCTGTGCTCTTGGGAATCAGCTTAGTATCTCTGGCCCTGTTGTGTTGGCTTTGCTGTTAGTGAGGATTCTGAACAGCAGGCCAGACCTGCAGCCTTTGGGAGCCTGAGCGCTGTGGGTCTGTGGCCAGTCTTTGCATTATTTGCTATTGCCCTTTGTTGTGGGTCCACAAACTGCTGGTGAGGAAGGACGGGGACACCATCCCAGTCAAAGGACTGCACGCATGAGTTGACAAGACAGAAATCATCCCAAGAGGGAAGCGTTTGCAAACAGTGTGGTGTGCAGAGGGCAGGCCTTTCACAGGACAAGGCGCTGAGTTCCTAGATTTGTGTCAAGATGCCTCAACTATTAGGAAGAAAGGATCAATACTGGAAAGAAAAGAAATGAACTATTCTGTTTTGCTTCCCCCCCTTCCCCTATATACATCTGTTTTATTCCTTCAGCTCCACATATGGATGAAATCATATGGTATTTGTCTTTCTCTGACTGATTTATTTCACTTAGCATAACGCACTCTGGCTCTGCCCACACCATTACAAATGGCAAGATTTCATTCTTTTTGATGGCCGAGTAATACTCCATTGTATATAAAGACCACATCTTCTTTACCCATTCATCAGTCGATGGACATTTGGGCTCTTTCCATCATATGGCTGTTGTTGATAGTGCTGCTATTAACATTGATGTGCTTGTGCCTCTTCGAATCTGTATTTTTTTATCCTCTGAGTAAATACATAGTGATGTAATTGCTGGGATATAGGGTAGTTCTATTTTTAACTTTTTGAGGAATCTCCATACTATTCTCCAGAATGACTGCACCAGTTTTCATTCCCATCAAAAGTGTAAGAGGGTTCCCCTTTTTCCGCATCCTCACCAACATATGTCCTTTCTTGTGTTGTTAATTTTAGCCATTCTGATAGGTGTGAGGTGGTATCTCATCATTGTTTTGATTTGTATTTCCCTGATGATGAGTGATGGTGACCATCTTTTCATGTGCCTGTTAGTCATCTGGGTATTTTCTTTGGAAAAATACCTATTTATGTTTTCTGCCCATAAGAGACTCTTAACGACAGAGAACAAACTGAGGGTTGACGGAGGGAGGTGGGTGGGGGATGGGCTAAATGGGTGATGGGTATTAAGGAGGACATTTGTTAGCATGAGCCCTGGGTGTTACGTGTAAGTGATGAGTCACTAAACTCTACTTGTGAAACCAATATTACACTATATGTTAACTAACTAGAATGTAAATAAAAACTTAAACAGCCAAAAAGAAAGGAAGAAGAAGAAATGAATCAGAATCTCACAGGTAATTTGTTTACGCAAGCATTTAGGTGGTATTGGTTTCAAAGTCCTTTAAAATCGGAGACTTTAATGTCAAGTAATTGACTCTTTATGGAAAGGTTTCCAGTTACAAATAGGGAGCAGGTGATCTCAGATTCCAACCAAACTCAGTTAAAAGGGCTTTGGTTTTCTGAAACGGAAGCTCCCTACTCCCATGACACACCCCTTTCTCTTCTTCCCAGCTTTGGCCTCAGCTCATTTTAATAATAAGCCTTTCTTCCCCTTCTACGTCATTTGCAGTTGTGACTGGATTATAGCAACTGTAGTCAATTCAGTGAATGTCACCAATCCTGTTTCTGGTCTATATTAATAAGCAAACCTTCGTTTTTAGAAGCTTGTTCCATCGGTGTGGTGTCATGGGAGAGGAGTAAGGATACAAATATTCAAGAGGCAGTGGGAAGGTCCAAATTTTGTCCAGCTCTGCCCTTTCCCCCACTCTTCCCTGGCTCTGGGTTTGCCCTTGGGAAGCACAGGAGGGTCATACACTTTTAGCCATGAAGATTGCCTAACTCCTGTTTGAGACCCTTCAAGGTCTATCAGGTAACCTTGAAAGAGGTATTGTGAAATTCTCAACATGTTGAAGTAAAAATTTAAACTCTTAAGTATAAAGATAAAAGTGCCATTTATTTTACTAGGAGATTGAATTGTGAAATGAAACACTGACAAGTTGTTCTAAACCTACTACAGAGGAGGTTAACTGCCATCTCGGGAAAAAGGGTCATGTCTTCTAAAGATCCTGTGTTCCAGTCATTGTGGCTGCATAAAAGCCTAGTGGTTTAAAAACAATTCACAAGATTTCTGTGGGTCGAGAATTTGGGAGCAGCTCAGCTGGATGGTTTTCACCAGGGTCCTTGGTGAGGTTTTGTCGGAGAATTGCTAGGGTTTGGGTCATCTTGAAGCCTTCCTGACTCACATGTTGAGGGCCTGATCAGGGAACCCTTATATCAGGGGGATGGGAAAAATGGGGACCCTTGGACATCTCTCCCCACCCTTGCATTGTCGGTCCATGTTTTCTCTCTAGAATGGTGACTTCAGGGTCACCAGACTTCTGTGTTGGCTCAAGGTTTTGAAGGTATGTGTCCCAAGAGAGAACTAGGTGGAGCTGATTTGCCTTGTATGCCCTCACTTCAGAAATTGGACTGCATCTCATGTGCATTCTCTTGGTCCAAGAGTGAAAGATCTGCCCAGCTTTCAGGGAAGAGGCTTAGACCCACCTGTCAATGAGGAGTGTCAGGGTTACACTGAGATGTGCACACAGAGTAGGAAAGAAAGTGATGTAGCCATCTTTGGAGACTACAATCTGCCACACCCCAGGATGGGGAATTTTGTTCAAAGCTGACTTACTAAGGCTGATGGGCTTTGGGACAGCAGTAGTAGAGACTCTTTAGTTGCTTCCCTTTGGAGATGATCAGAAGTGAGAGCAAGAAATAAACGGACATGGAGGTGCCAGAGCTTTTGACTCTTGACTCTTCTTTGGTGATTGGAGGACAGAGCTGGACCTGAGTGGCCATTGACCAAGGAACGAAAGACTTCCAAAGGGAAGAAGCAGTTTAGAAACACATGAACAGGCTTCAAAAGGGGTTAGTATTAGCTCTGGGGAGGGACTTTTGGTCCTTACAGTGCCAATATATCCTGGAAGTGATCAAAAGACTTTTCATTCACGGCCACCATCCCGTTCTTCAGAAGTGAGGGATAGTAGCCCGAGGCTCTGCTCTCACAGGATACTGCTGTGGTTAGGAAGTGGCCACGGGTGCCCTGGCCTCTTGTTTGATTCTCTCCTTGGTCATGGTCTCTTTGATGTAGAACACCCCAGAGGCTGTGAGCCAGTGTGTTTCTTGGTGTAAGAGTTTCTTTAGGAAATGTAGTTCAGTAAGTGAAGTAGAGAAATGGCAATAGGTGGTAGATTTTGGCCTTCCTCGTGTAAAACCGACATGGGCTCATCCTGCCTCCACAGGAAAATGATGTATACTTTCAACCCCCTTTGTAGGTTCTTTTGTGACTGGCTTCTTTGGGGATCAGTCATGTCTTTGAAATAAATTAACTATGTACTTACCATATGGAAAACCCACATTATGGTGTGAAGAGAAAGGGTTCCTGAAGGCCCATATTTTACAAACTGTATGTTCTTTTGTCCTAGTGAAAGAGGAACCAGAAATGGCGGAAAAGGACTCTCCTCACATAAGTGAGGATGTGCTATCTGAGCTTTGGGGACTTGAATTTGAGGTCTTAGTATTTGGAAAAATATTAGTGGCAATGAGCAAGAGATGGGGCTCTGTAGACCCTATCCCTACATTCTCTTCCCCTCTCAGTTACTTGGCTGAGAGGAAGATGTGTCCAATAATGAACACAGATGGAAACTCTGGGTGTGTTCCAGGAGAGGGTTGTGTGCTGACTGGGGATGGGTGGTACTGGGGCAATGGCTTAGAGGTTTGATGGGCTGTTGTGTGGGGAATAAACTTGGGAATTCCCTGAACTTATTCCCCACAGTTCCCCGTTTTGAAGCTTATTCCCTGCAGGCTATTCTTTGGGGTTCAGGTTTTTGATTTTTTGTTCTTACTAGTTTTGTTTCTCCTTCCACTTGCTACTTTTGGGCAATTTCTTTGGTGTGGAGTTTTGGTTCCTCCTCCGCTCTGAATCTCTCAGCCCCATTGCTTTTACAGATCTAGAAAATGCAGCTTGGTGGGGCTGTGTCCACAGCCCAAACCTCCCAGCAGCTACTCCAGAGCTTTGTCCATTAGAACAGTCCACACTGTTCCAACTGTGTGGTCCAAAAATTTGTCAGAAGAAAACATTGTAAATGTCACTGGATGTGTTTGGGAGATACTGGTGGATTTAGACCACTGGATAGGTTTTTCCTCCCATCTCAGGAGATAAAATGATTAACTGTACAGTGTGACTCATGAAACAAATAATACTCTAATACTCTAGCTGAATAAGTGTTACCTTCCAAGTAGTTACTTTGGGAAATGTCACACAATGTTATCTTTGCTTAAAATATATTTTAAACTTTTGCAGATACCTTAAGAAGCTGTTAAATGTTTGAATTAGTTGGAATTCAGATTCACTTGCTATAGGAGATGTCAGATAGTTGTGGCTTAAACCTATGGCCTGGCCGTAAGCTGTCAGAGGTTGCTGTGTTCCATGATATCAAAGATACTGTTTCCTTTCTTTTTGCTCTGTTTACTCATGGACATGTCGATCATGTCCATGTGGTTAGAAGAGGTTTCCACATTTCACATTCAATGGCTACCACATCCACATGCACACCAGTTTGAAGGGAAACAGGGGAGCAGGAGGCTTATCCTTTTCTGTTGCAGAAACACCTGGAAGATCTGGTTTACACTCAGATCTCATTGGCCAAAGGTTCCTCACATGACCATCCCAAGCTACAGGGAAAGCTGGAAATGAAGTCTTTCTTCTGGATACCATGTGCCCTGCTAAAAACTGGAGTTGTTACTATGGAAGGAGGAGGCAATTAATATCTGAGGATGACCAGCAGTCCCTGTCCCAGTATTATTTTTGATGATTCTCAGAAGGAGCATGTCATTGGGTGTGGGTGTGATTTTTGGGGTATCATTCGACCCTTTGAGCCAAGTCTGATGAGTAAGGATGTTCAAGCACTGATCGTGCTCCTCCTAGGATAAACCAGGGGCAATCATCAGTGATGAATGGTTTTTTTCTAGTGTGGTTCATATACTGGTTCTGAGAGGTACAACACCACAGAGTGATGTTGGTGATGATCAGAGGAGTGAAAGTTTTGGTAGAAGACAGCCTCCCAAGATGACCTCTCTGAGGGGAGACGTTCAGAGGTGCTGGTTTCTGGGAACAGTTTGCATTTACTAGGTACTTCCTGTATGGTAGGCATCCCTTGTTACATGGGCTGTCTCCTTTATTCAACATAAAGTCCTTATGTAAGTGGCAGATACTACTTTAATCTCTTTTTCATAGATTAGGAACTGGAGTAAGTCGCCCAAGATCATAAAATGAGGAAGTGGTGGAATAGGGTTTTACACCCAGGCACACTGGCCCCAGAGTTCCTGTTCTTAGCCTTGAGTGAAACTCTCCCCTCTGGATAGTGAAACTTCATAGTTGTGCTCTCCCACTTGTTCCACAACAGGGATAGCCCAGCTGTTATCAGCCCTCACCCCACAACCTTGGGCAGGAGCACAGAGGTCTTCTCCCTCAAGACGGTCAGCATATCGTGGCCATGCTGAAGGTGGAGAAGGTGGAGACCAGGGAAGGTCTTTCAGGCAGATGTCGAGGTGTACATGGAAGCAGAAATAAGAGTGGATTTTGAAGAAGTAGTTTAGTAAGTTTAGAAGTAGATAGTCTGTGTGGGAGTGGATGCGGGAGAGGAGTGAGAAATTAGGCTTGAGAGACTATTGGGGGTCCATGATGGAAAAAACTTTACGTCTGATAATTCGTAGATGATCTAATGAGATCTAAGAGGAAGCTACTCACTAATTTTTATCAATAGAGGCATCTCATTAAGGAGAAGGCTTCTGTTGATCAGTGTAGGGTATCTGTGTTCAGTTACTTTAAGTAAAATAATAGTAGCAGATGTTTAGTGAGTGCTTTCTCTGAAGCAGGTAGAACATAAACACGTCATCTCACTTAATGCTGTCTATAGTACTTTGAGGCTGGTGGTGTTCTTCCCAAGTTAACAGATGCAGAAGCTGGGCCACAGAGAGGTTATGAGACTGGCCAGACCACAGGGCCAGAGAATAACAGAGCCAGGTTTTGAACTCAGCTCTGTAACCACTATGCTGTGTTCTTTCCTGCTCAAGGAGGTGAAGGGAAGGAGCTGGTGTGGTGTGGACTCCCCTTGTAGGATTCCCAAAGTGTGAGCCCCAGCCAGCAGTTCATCACTGGCTGAGTTAGTTTCCTGTGCCTGTTGTTATCAGTATCAAAACTTAGTGTCTTCAGTTGTATTTTCTTACAGTTCTGAAGGCCAGGAGTCTGAGCTGGGTCTTATGGTGCTAAAATCAAGGTCTCAGCAGGGCTGGCTCCCATCTCAAAGCTCCAATAGAGAGTCCGTTCTTGCCTCTTCTGGTGTCTGGTGGCTGCCCGACTTCTTAGGCTTGAGACCACCTTCCTGCAGTCTCTGCTTCTCACTGTCACATTGCCTTCTCTTCGGTCATTGAACCTTCTTCTGCTTGCCTCTCATGAGGGCCCTTGATGTTGTATTTATGACCAACCAGAGAATCAAGTAATCTCCCCAGCTCAGGATGCTTAACTGAACCACATCAGCAAGGTAACAAATATGGGTTCCAGGGATAAAGACCTAGATATCTTTGGGGGGCCATTAGGCAGCTTGCCACACCTAGGAATTTGTTAGAAATGTAAACTCTTAGACCCCACTCCAGATTATTGAATCAGAAGCTCTGGGTATGAGGCCAACAATCTGCATTTTAGCGAGCCCCCTGGATGACACTGTGATGCTGTAGTTGGCATTGAGCCCACGCAACTCAGCTTGTAATTGGAAACTGTCCACTGAGTCAGGGGCTGAGAAATGGAGCTTTAACACAGCCTCTTGTGTTGTCCCTGACTCATCTGTCCTCAAGGATATAAAGTGGTGACAAGAACCAGTATGCACTAGCCATGATGAGAGCCTGTCTTTGCTGCTCACAGGAAAGGTAGCCTGAAAACCCCAGACCTGGTTTTAGGAAGACATGAGGGCACATGGGTCTGGATAAAACTGCCACAGGACAGACAGGAGAAGAGAAGAGCCACGGAACAAAAATGGAATATTGGTCCTTCAGACAAGACCAAGACCATGCCTGCAGGGTCCCTGAAGGTCAGCAGGTTGTCCAGGTTGGGAGTGCACCTGTTGGGGTGGCCTGGAGGTAGGAATTCCTCACTGGTATTCCTCGCCGGTGGAAAGGGTGAGAATCAGATGTTGAGAGTCCTAGTTTTGCCAACTGCCAGCTGGGGATCCCAGACATGTTGCCTAATGTCACAGCATCACCTCCCTCCCCCCAAGCTGTAGGATGGAGGTAATTCCTGCCTTGCGAGGTGGAAGGGAGGATGCATGCAGGTGGGAGAGGCTGTGTGCAGAGCATCCGGTGTCTGTGTCCAGCAGAAGGAAGATCAGCGCATTCCTCCTGGCGATGCTTCAAATTGAGGCTGCAGCAGGGACGCCAGGCAGAGCAGGCCCATAGTGCACAAATTGAGAGCACTTGACCACACTTCTAAGATGTCACTCTCCAGATCCATCCTAGAACATAATGCAGTACTAGTCTGAATAGCCAAAGCCAGAGCCTCCCACAGGGGTTTATTAGCTTTGAATCTTTAGGAAGTAGCAACAAGTTAATGAGGAATTTTGAATTTGATGAGCTTCTGGAACCTCTGCTGAATTCTATCCTGCATGTTTGCCTCGGTAACCAGACCAACCAAGAATCTTGGGGGGGCCACCCAGGAGGCTTTGGAATATTAGGATTAACACATTTCTAAGTAATGGAAACCAGCCTGAGCTATCTTAAGTGAAACTCAGGGCTTAATTGTACAACTATGCCTATAAGAAGAGGACCTAGAAGGTCAGAGCCAGGACTATAGACCCTTTCGGGCCCTGGAAAACTCCGGTCACCATCTCCCACCTGTCGCAGGCCTCTGCACCAGGCTTCCTTCACTCTCCAGGCCACAGGGTGAAGTATGGCTGCTTACCAGAGAGGGTTGGTCACACAGAGATGAAACCGTTCTGCAGATGCAGTTTGGGGTTTCCAGTCCAGAAAGTCTGACTGGCCTACTGTGGGTGGCTGGTTTGAGCTGTGGTGTCAGCGGTGGCTGGCAGGATACTGTCACCGCCAGGCACCCACTGGAGTGGGCTTGGTGCCTGCTGCTCCCCAGAGAAAGAGGGGTTTTCTCAGCCGGGCAGACAGCGCCAGGGTCTGCCAGGCCTGGCCCAGAGAAACTGTAATTTGGTTATTATATATCCATTGCTACTGAAGGTCTTCGGAAGCTTCTTGTTCTGTTACTCCTTATAAGGCCATGATCTGTTAAGTGCATTTCAGGTCAGCAAGGCCAAGAGATTAAAACAAATAAATTATGCACTTTCTCCCTTCTTTTCCTTCTTTCCTAGGAGATAAGGATAAAGGGGAGAAAATGACCCACTTCTCAAATCCCAGAATGAATCACTATTCACATTTTAGTCATATTTGTAGCTGGTCTTTTTTTCTGTATGCATATAGGAATTGAAATTAGATGAAAAATTATCTCATGAACAGAACCTTACAGATAAATCTAAAGTTGTTTTTGATTAGCATTTCCGTTCGGGCCTTGTCTCCTCCAAAAATGCCCACTTTTATGAGTTTGGCATTTATCCCTCTTGGACCTTTATTATACTTTTCCTACATCTTTGTGTATGAAGAGCTCACAGCCTAGCCGGTTCAAATACCCGTGTTAAAGAAGGAGGAACTATATAATATGATGTGCGCTGGTTCCAAGAGTAGAAGTCAAATGGGTGAAAAGTAATAAACCCATGAATACTTTTTTTTAAAAATATTTTTTATTTAATTCTAGGAGAGAGAGAGAGACAGCGTGAGCAGGGGAGGGTCAGAGAGAAAGGGAGTCACAGACTGAAACAGGCTCCAGGCTCTGAGCTGGCAGTCAGCACAGAGCCTGACGCGGGGCTCGAACCCACGAGATCATGACCTAAGCGAAAGTCGGACGCTTAACCGACTAAGCCACCCAGGCGCCCCTATGAATACTTTTTTTGAAATACTTGAACATTTTATTTCCAACTCTGAGGTCCATTAAAAAAAAACTTCTTAAAAATCCAAAAAAAATCCAAAAAAAACTTTTTAAAAATCCAAAAAATATATTCCCTCCTGAAAATTGAGACTCCTAATTGGCAAAATGGTTTTTCCAGAGTGTGTAAGTGTGTGAACTGTGCACACATTTGCTTAATGTCTGAATGATAAAAGTTAAATTTGTTCTGTAGAATTTAAATGGCTTATGAATTATAAACGGGTCCCTGAGGGCATCAGAAGCCTCTTGAAACTTGACAAATATTGCTGTCTCCCACCTGAAAAATTCAGGAGCCATGATGTTAAACCGTCTTTCGATTTGGTTGCATGAGCTTCATCTAGACCTGGTGTAAAGAACACTTAGGAATGGAGCTGTGCACCTGTGTGACGTCAATTGTTACGGAACAGGAATCTGGTGGCAGATTTTATGCACCAGCCTAATGAAGTAAGTTCTGTGAATAAGCACATGGTGAAAATGATGCATTTGTACTTGAAGGTCTTTTTAACAAGGTCTCTTTTTATTTCTGAACTGTCAGGAAAAAACTACTCTCTCTCTTTTTAATGTGAGTGGGCAGTTGTTTCAGAGGTCTTCAGCAGCACCAGTGGGGATGCCTGCACCCTCCCGGTTATAAGTGCAAAGCTAGTGAGAGTCTGATGTGGATTTCTGTGATGGCTGGTTTTGCTTGCTTGTCTCTTTCGCGGGCCAGCTCCACAGTAGACCTCAGGTGCCTGCGTTTCTTTCTTTTTTTTTTTTTTAATATTTTTATTTATTTCTAGGAGAGAGAGAGACAGCGGAACAGGAGGAGGGAGAGAGAGGGAGACAGACTGAAACAGGCTCCAGGCTCTGAGCTGGCAGTCAGCACAGAGCCCGACGCGGGGCTCGAACCCACGAACCGCGAGATCATGACCTAAGCGAAAGTCGGACGCTTAACCGACTAAGCCACCCAGGAGCCCCTGGTGCCTGCCTTTCTAATGCTGGCTCTGTGTTACCAGGTGGGCACGTGTGGAAGATGAGGCCAATCAGTACGTCCACAGAGATATCACGTAGCACGCACTGCTGATTTGGGAATCAAGAAAATAATTGCTTTTTAAATGAAACCAATTACTTTTTTTCTCTTAAAAATGTATTTTTGAGGTATATTATGTGAGTACCTCCCTTTGTTTCTATTTTAAATTCATATTTATTTTTTTGTAATTTTTACTTAATTTATTTTTTAAAATTTCCATCCAACTTAGCGTATAGTACAACAATGATTTTATGAGTAGATTCCTTAATGCCCCTTACCAGTTAGCCCATCCCTACCCCCAACCCCTCCAGTAACCCTCTGTTTGTTCTCCATATTTAAGAATCTCTTATGAAAAACAGTTACTTTCAAAGCTGTCTTTGAGATTTTGATTTACCCCTTTTGCTTACACTGCATCCAGTCTGTCTGAGGATTCTATTAGTAGTCCTCCAAAAACGTGTCCCTCATCTGCCCATTCCTTGCCATCTCTGCTGTTTCAGGCGACTATCATCTCTTGACCGCACATTCCCATGACTTCCCACAAGCCCCGCTTCTAGTCCCTTCCAAGCTGGGTTACCCCTCCCATGCCATACGGCTCGATCGTCTCTTTGAGTTATAAATGAAATCTTTCCATTCTGTTCCTTAATCATCTTTCAGTGGTCCACCACTGCACTCAAACTAAAATTTAAACTCTTCACCCTGGTTAGTGGTCTGACCCCTGCCTCTCCTTTGTGCCGATAGGAGCACTTCACTTCGCTCATACCCCTCCAACTACAGCCACTTTCTGCCCACACCTCATGTGCTCAGATCCCTGATTCATGTCTTGACTCCAGTATCTCCTCTGCAGAGAGGACTTCCTTGACCCACTTCTAAAGTAGCACCTCCTTATCCATATTATTTGATTAAATTGCCCTTTTCTGTTTCTTCATACACTTGACATTGTGTGAGGTTTTTTTTTCCTTGACTTTTTAGCCTTTGTTTCCTTTTGCTTGAGTGGAAGCTCCCTGAGAACAGTGGCAGGGGCTTGACTTTCTCTTGCACCAGGGCATCCTTAAAGCTTAGAACAAATCAAAGGCTCATGAGAAGGATTTGTGGAGTGAATAAGCTAACATGCCAGCCAGAGATGGCGCGTCTGCTGAGAAGCGAATGAGTTTGCTGCCCGGCTCTAGCGATTTCTGGAGTGTCGTGATGGTGACACCCTTAGAGCTGCCTCAGAGTCACCCCATGCCATAGTCTGAGAGTCCTTACAGGGAGCGGGCTCAGTGTGGGGGCTGGTGGAGGGGGTCACTTGTCTTCCTGGATCCTCAGACTTCAAAGCTTGTTGTCCTCTTTCTTGCTGAAGTATTTTGAGTTTCTTTGCAAGCCTGAGTTCCATGAAAACAAGAAGGATTCTTATGTTATCTCCTGCTTTGGACTGTGCACTTCATGTTTCCTCCATTAGCACAATAGTTGTTTTGCTCATAATAATAGTCAAAACAAGACCAGGATATGTATAATTTTTCGAGGTGCCTGGTGGCTCAGTTGGTTAAGTGTCTGACTTTAGCTCCGGTTATAATCTTGTGGTTCGTGAGTTTGAGCCCCGCATTGGGCTATGTGTTGTCAGCACAGAGTCTGATTTGGATCTGCTGTCCCCCTCTCTCTGCCCCTCCCCTGCTCACTCTCTCTCTCAAAAATAAACATTAAAAATCTTTAAAAAAGAGGGTGCCTGGGTGGCTCAGTTGGTTAAGCATCTGACTGTTGGTTTCAGCTGAGGTCATGATCTCAAGGTTTGTGAGTTTGAGCCTTGCATAGGGGTCTGTGCTGTCAGTGCAGAGCCTGCTTGAGATCCTGATCCTCTCTATCTCTCCCTCTCCCCGCCCTCTTTTCTCCCTCTCTCCCTTGCTCTCTGCCTCCCCCTTGCTTGCATGCTCTCTCTCTTTCTTTCAAAATAAATAAACTTAAAAAAATCTTAAAAATATATATAATTTTTTTCAGTTTTATGCACTGACTACCTTTCAGCATAATGCCAGTGGGAGAACTGACCATTTAAACCAAACTACACAAAGGCCATCTTCTCATGTTGCTTTTGTCCTCAGAAGCAAACAGATTCTTGAATTGAACACTAGGTTTTTGTGACTGTAGAGCTGTTAAGTTATGAGAGCGAACACTGCTCATGTTTTCCTTAGTTGCTTTTCTCCTGCGTGTTCTGCTGATCTTTTGTGGGTGTTGCCTTGTGCTCCCCCGCCCCCAGGCTTTCACTCATGCATCGCACAAGCTCTCTGATGTCCCTGGGAATCTGCAAGTGGATGGCTGTGCACAGCCTGCCGGTGCACACAACTAACAGTGAAACAGTTGATTCTCAACACTGTCTGTTAGAGCAGCTGCAGAAACAGACTTTATTTAGAAACACACCTTTGAAGCTTATTTTATTTCCTCATCTGCAATGTCATCACTTCAGCATTACTATTTAAATTTTTGTTGATTTGGGATTGATAGTTGAATGTACAAATGGTCTTTTTTTTTTTAACTTGAAATTACTTCAAGTTGTTAATATATAATAGAGCAGAGAATGAAGTTAAAAATTTAAGTTTTTGGGCACATTTTTAAAGTGTTAATGATTTGAAATATGTAATTCTAAATTGTTGACACACATACACATAATAAGATATGATAGAGTGTAGTTTTTTAATGCAAAAATAAGGTCATATTATGCATATTGCCTTAACATCTTCCTTTTTTCTCTCAATAATATACTGTGGACATCTTTGCATGCTTGAGTACACAGACCTATTGTGTTCTGTATCATGGCTTTTATGTTCCTTGGAAATACCTTACGTTATTTTCCCCATTTCGAAACTGGTTAACATTTAAATGGATTCTAATTTTGAGTTGTTAAAACATGCATTCATATATACATATTTTAGTTTATTTATTATGAGACAGAGTACACATGCATATGAGCATGGGAGAGGCAGAGAGAGGAGAGAGAGAATCCCAAGTAGGCTCTGCACTGATAGCACAGAGCCCGATGCAGGGCTTGAACTCATGAACAATGAGATCGTGACCTGAGCCTAAATCAGGAGTCAGACACTTGACCGATTGAACCACCCAGGTGCCCCTATGCATTCATATTTTAATGTAATTTCAGTGTACTTGCAGGTTTTTAATGATTATAAACATTTATTCACATTTCTGTTTCAGTTATTAAGATAACATTTTTTACCCATAAAGTCCCTAAACATTCCCCGATTGTTAGGCTCCTAATCCTACCTTTTTATTTCTGTAGAGAATGCCTCAGTGGGTTATACTGCACTACTGTTTGCAAAGAGGACTGTAAAGATTTCCAGTGCAGCAAACGCTTTGAGGATGCATCCATCGCTGGGGGTGGTTCTGAGCACTGGAGCACGAGAGGGGCGAAGAGCCCGAGAGGGTATTTGTGTTTCTCTAAGCAGGAGGATCCCTCAAGTTTTGTTTGGTCATGAATTGAGAATAAGAATGAAAATTTCCGGGGCATCCGGGTGGCTCAGTTGGTTGAGCATCCGACTTCGGCTCAGGTCATGATCTCACGGTTAGCGGGTTCGAGCCCGCATCGGGCTCTGTGCTGACAGCTCAGAGCCTGGAGCCTGTTTCAGATTCTGTGTTTCCCTCTCTCTCTCTGACCCTCCCCTGTTCATGCTGTCTCTATCTCTCTCTCAAAAAATAAATAAAACATTAAAAAAATTTAAAAAAATGAACATTTCAAGTATTTCTTTACATTTCTGTTATTTTTGCCTACATTTTGTTCATTTATTTCTTGAAGTTTTGAGTTCTTTAGGAGATTGAAATTCCTGTGTATTATAGATCTCACGCTTTGTTACATTTTGTATAAATAGTTTCTTCAACCTTTTTACCTTGTATTTTGTTGCACATACTTTTTTACTTTGATAGATTCAAATATGGTAAAGTTTTCTTTTGATATGCCATGGGACAGAATTATTCTGCCATTCAGCTCTGCTGTTCAATTCTGATGTGTCGGTTCTGATACTCATTTTTTCTATTTCGTCTTTTCCCACTAGAACTAAATGGATATGTCGTCATTCCTTAGTGGTCAAAATGATTCTGCAGCATTGTGGAAGTTTCTGCCATGAGTCATCAACTCTTGTACCTGGGGAAGTGTTTATTGATGGTTGAAGTGAATCATGTATGTCTCATATTGGCAAGGGCTAAAAAGATAGAAGAAATAATAGAATTTAATACTATTGGCAGGAAGCAAATTCTTAGCACCATGAACTTTCTACCCATTTAAGAAAGCTTATTAACAATTAGAAGTGACAATTCTTACACAGATTGAATAGTTACAAGTTTGTATGGAGTTCTTGGCTTTGGCTTTTAGGTTTTTGAGCATGCAATTCAAATAGAAATATAAAGATAATAATTTGTGGTTGTCGCCAGCTTGATGGTGTTCTTCTTCATATCTATAACAGGAGTCTTGTCTACTTCTCAGCAAGGTTTTCTTTTATTTTTTTTATTTTGTTTTATTTTTTATTTTTTTACAGATATTTTATTGTCAAGTTGGTTTCCATATAACACCCAGTGCTCATCCCCACAAGTGCCCTCCTCCATGCCCATCTCCCCCCTCCCCCCCTCACACCCATGAGTCCTCAGTTTGTTCTCAGCATTCAAGAGTCTCTTATGGTTTGTCTCTCTCCCTTTCCCCCACCATTTCTCCCCTTCTTCTTCCCCATGGTCCTCCGTTAAGTTCCTCCCAATCCTCCTATATGTGCAAACATAAGATATTTGTCCTTCTCTACCTGACTTATTTCGCTCAGCATAACACCCTCAAGGTCCATCCATGTTGCTACACATGGCTAGATTTCATTGTTTCTCATTGCCATGTAGTATTCCATGGTATAGATAAACCACATCTTCTTGATCCATTCGCCAGTGGATGGACACTTAGGCTCTTTCCATGTTTTAGCTATTGGTGAGTCAAGTGCTGCTATGAACATTGGGGTACATTTGCTCCTATGCATCAGCATTTCTGTATCCCTTGGGTAAATTCCTAGCAGTGCTATTGCTGGGTCATAGGGGAGTTCTATTGTAAATTTTTTGAGGAGCCTCCACACTGTTTTCCAGAGGAGCTGCACCTGTTTACATTCCCACCAACAGTGTAGGAGGGTGCCCGTTTCTCCACATCCTTGCCAGCATCTAGAGTTCTCTCATTTGCTCATTTTAGCCACTCTGACTGGTGTGAGATGGTATCTCAGTGTGGTTTTGATTTGTATTTCCTTGATGAGTAGGATGCTGAGCATCGTTTCATATTGTCTGTTGGCCATCTGGATATCCTCTTTGGAGAAGTGTCTGTTCATATCTTCTGCCCATTTCTTCACTGGGTTGTTTGTTTTTCGGGTGTGGAGTTTGGTGAGTTCCTTATATTTTTTGGATACTAGCCCTTTATCTGATATGTCATTTTCAACTATCCTTTCCCATTCCGTTGGTTGCCTATTAGTTTTGTGGGTTGTTTCCTTTGCCGTGCAGAAGCTTTTAATCTTGATGAGGTCCCAACAGTTTATTTTCTCAGCAAGGTTTTCTAAATACTTAAAACTGGTGGTGGGTGATAAGTTTTTGATCTGTTAGTTGTTAATCTTTGTGGGGCATAGAGAACATAAACCCATCTATCAGTTTTGCCAGGAGACTCAGTCTACAACCTCCACAATTTGCATCAAACTTGACTGCCTAATGTACAGTTGGATGGCAATGAGGGTCTAGATGTAATCCCTACATTATATGAGTCCTTGGGGGTTGTTGAAGAGAATCCTTCATAGGTTATTTTAGAGGTGGGTGGGACATGGAGAGACCATTAGATTCTAACTCCTTTTGAGAGGTGTGGGCTTCTGGGGGAAACTAAGAATTTTCCTGTTAAAATTTCATAATAAGACTGAGACTGTCCTTTTTATGACTCTCTTTGGGGAATAAATACTTCCTC
Source organism: Proteles cristata cristata (assembly GCA_017311185.1). Taxonomy (NCBI): domain Eukaryota; kingdom Metazoa; phylum Chordata; class Mammalia; order Carnivora; family Hyaenidae; genus Proteles; species Proteles cristata. The sequence continues at coordinate 2,038,029 of JAESUZ010002383.1, forward strand.
AGTTTTCAATGCATCCTAGACATTTTGATTAATGAGTTAATGAATAATAACATGAACTCCATTTGAGCTGGGAAGGGAATGTAGAGGATATTGCCATGGAGAGATTGGAGGACTTGGCCAAGAACACATAACTGACTAATGGCAGACTAATCCAGTATTTTCTGCTCCTTCTCAAGATGAAACCTTGCACTTGGTGCTTTCTTTTTTTCTTTTTAATTTTTTTTATTATTGAGTGAGAGAGACAGAGCACAGTGGGGGAGGGGCAGAGAGAGGAAGACACAGAATCTGAAGCAGCCTACAGGATCTGAGCTGTCAGCCCAGAACCTGACCTGGGCTCCAACCCATGAACCGTGAGGTCATAATCTGAGCTGAAGTTGGGCACTGAGCCACCAGGCGCCCCTAAAACTTTACTTTCTAAATTAACATAGATTAAGGGTCCGCTTGGTGGCCAAGTTAGTTAAGCATCTGACTTCAGCTCAGGTTGTGATCTTGCGGTTTGTGCAAGAGTTTGAGCCCCATGTCAGCCTCTGCACTGGCAGTGTGGAGCCTGCTTGAGATTCTCTCTGTCTCTCCCTCCCCCACTCTCTCTCCCTGTCTTTCTGCCCCTCTCCCACTTGTCCGTTGCACTCTCTCTCAAAATACACAAATAAAAACTTGAACAAAGCCCGGAGAGTAAAATTGACTTTGTTTTCTGATATATATAGTACTTTGACTTTTAATACATGTTTGGGTTTGTGGAACCATCACTTATAATTGGGATATAGAATAGTTTCAATACCTCCCTCAAAATCCCTTTGTACCAACTCCCCACACCTATACCCTGGCAGTCACCAATTTGTCCATGTCTCTTAGTTTTGTCTTTTTGAGGATGTCCTACACTAGCATTGTATACCATGTAACCTTTTGAGACTGGCTTCTTTCACTCAGCTTAATGCCTTTATGATTCATCCGGATTGTTGTCTGTATCAGTAGTGTGTTTTTCTTCATTGTTGACTAGAACGCCATTGCACAGATATACCACGGTTTGTTGGTGCATTTACCTGTTGAACAGACATCTGGGTTGGTTCCACTTTGGGGCAATTATGAATAGAGCGGCTCTAAACATTTGTATATGGGGTTTGGTGTCAACCTTTGGTGTGTTTTCTCCAGGGCAAATGTTGGGAACCTTTACTGTGAGGGGCCATATAGTAAATAATTTCAGAGCTGCAGGCCAACCGTCGGCTGTCCTGGTGGAAAGCAGCCATGAACAAGGCTTGAACAAATGAGCCTGACTGAATTTGGACCGCTGCCGGATTTGTTCTGAGGGCTGTAGTTTGCTGAACTCTGTTCAAGGGTAAATGCTTGTGGGCAGGATTGCTGGGCCATATGGCAAGCTTGTGTTTAACTTTGTAGGTAACTGTAGGACTGCTTTCCACATTGGTTGTCATTTTGCATTTCTACCAGCAATGTATGACCTGGAATTGCTTCACATCCTCTTAGGCATGTGGTATAAGCAGTATTTTTTATTTATGCACTTCTACTAGGTATATAGTGTTATCTCATCATGGTTTTACTTTGCATTCTCTAATAGTTCATGGTGATGGGCACCTTTTAATGTGCTTATTTGCTGTCTCTGTATCCTCTTTATTGAAGTGGCTTTTTAAGTCTTCTACACATTAAAAAAGCTGGGATGTTTGTTATCTTACAGTTGAGTTTTGACAGTTTTTAAATATATTCTGGCTACAAGTGTTTTTGTTGGATATGTGATTGGAAAAGTCTGTAGCATGTTTTTTATTCTCTTTATGGTATAATCTTGTGTAGAAAAATGTTCTTTTTTGAAAAAGTGAGGGAAAAAATGGACAATTGGAGTATTTAAAGTAAAACTTACTATAGTTTTATGGAAAGTTTTTTTCTTAAAGTTTATTCTGAGAAAGAGAATATGTGTGTGAGATCAAACACAGGAGAGTGGCAGAGAGAGCGAGAGAGAGAGCGAGAGAGAGAGCAAGAGAGAGAGAGAATCCTAAGCAGGCTTCTTGTTGTCAGCGTGGGCTCAAGCTCACAGATTGTGAGATCATGATCTGAATTCTCAGTTTTCAGTTGATAAAATTATGTATTTTTTTCTTCTTTATGTTGTTAATATGTTGGATTACATTGATTTTTTGAATATCGAATCTGTCTTGCCTGTGTAAGACAAACCTCACTGGTCTGTGGTGTGTTATTTTTTATATATTGCTGGGCTCATTTTACTAGTATTTTGTTGAAGGTTTTTTCATCTATGTTCATGAGGGATATTGGTCTATAGTTTTCTCTTTTTACACTTGGTTGAGTTTTTTATCAGGGTAATATTGGCCTTAAATAATATTTGAAAAATGTTACCTCTTTTTTTGCAGAAGACTTTTCGTGGAATTAGAGTTATTTCTTATTTAAATTCTTTGTAGAATTTGCTAATGACAGTCTCTGGGTCTGGAGATTTATTCTTCAGAAAGATTTTTAACTTAAAAACATTTTTTTAATGTTTAGTTATTTTGAGAGAGAGACACACACAGAGTGGGAGTGGGAGAGGGCAGAGAGAGAGGGAGTCACAGAATTCTAAGCAGGCTCCAGGCTCTAAGCTGTTGGTACAGAGTCCTTTGCAGGGCTCGAACTCAGAAACCATGAGATCATGACCTGAGCCAAAGTTGGATGCTTAACTGACTGAGCCACCCAGCTGCTCCTGGAAACATTTCTTTAATAGAGAACTTTTCATTTTTATCTTTTTATTTTGTTTGAGATTTGGTAGTTTTTTGTTTACTAGGAACTGAATAGCTTCATCTAGATTGAAAGATTCATGTGTTTAATTTTTTGTTGTTGTTTTATTCCTTTATTTTTTTATTGTCTGCGAGGTCTGTATTTATTTCTCCTCTTTCATTCCTGCTACTGGCAATTTGTGTCTTTTCACTCTCTCTGTCAACCTTGCTATAGATTTATACATTTTATTGATGTTTTTTCTTCCAAAGAACTGACTTTTGGTTTCATTGATTTTTCTTTCATTTTTATGTTTTCAATTTCATTGATATTTTATTTTCTTCCTTCTGCTTGCATTGCTTATTTTGTTATATTCTATCTAGTTTTATAAGGTAAACACTAAGATTATTGATTTGAGATTTTCCTTGTTTTCTAATCTAACCATTTAATTACTATGTTCCTTGAAGCACTACTTTGTCTGTCTGCATCCCATAAATTTTGTTAGGTATTGTTTATGTTGAAAATACTTTGCCCTTCCTTTCATTTCTCTTTCTCTTTCCTTTCCTTCTTAAAATAAAATCTTTATAGGGGCACCTGGGTGGCTCAGTTGGTCAAGTGTCTGACTCCTGATTTCAGTTCAGGTCATCATCCCATGACTTGTGGGATCGAACCCCATGTTGAGATCTGTGCTGACAGCACAGAGCTTGTCTGGGACATTGTCTCTCCCTCTCCCCAGCCTGCATGTTCTCTGTCCTTCTCAAAATAAGTAAACATTAAAAAAATAAAATCTTTATAAAAAAATAAATATAAATAGACCCTTTGGAAAAAAATGATCCTAATCATTTCACAGTTTTACTTTAACAGCAAAGAAAAGCATTTTTGATAGACATCCTGCTCTTTTTGTTACTTTGCGGTTTCTTTTTGAGGCATTCTCCTTAAGTCGTGGATTATTTAGAATTGTGTTGTTTAAATTCTAAATGTTGAAACATTTTCTTGTCATCTTTCCATTTTTGATAGCTAATTTAATCCCATTGTGGTCAGAGAATATACTCTGTGTGATTTTAATTATTTTATGTTAAGATTTTTTTACTGATTCAGAAAAATTGTCTATTTTGGGGCACTCAGGTGGCACAGTGGGTTAAGCGTCTGACTTCAGCTTAGGTCATGATCTCTCAGTTCATAGGTTCGAGCCCCATGTCACTCTCTGTGCTGACAGCTCTGAGCTTAGAGCCTGCTTCAGATTCTGTCTCCCTCTCTGCCCCTCCCCTGCTCACCTTCTGTCTGTCTGTTTCTCTCTCTCAAAACAAACAACAAAAAGGAGTAATGTTCTATTTTGGTGAACATTCTGTGTACACTTGAAACAAAATACGTATTCTGCTGTGGGATGGAGTATTCTGTAAATGTCCATTAGTTGCTGTTGGATGTTAGTGTTATTCACTTCTACTTCCTTGACGATTTTCTTACTAGTTATACCTATTACTGAGAGGATAGTATTGAAGTCTCCAACTATTATAATGGATTTGTCAGTTTCCCTTTTTGGTTTTTCTTTAATTTGTGCATATGTGTCTTTTTTTTTTTTTTAGTGTGAGAGAGCTTGTGAGCATACCTACCCTCCAAGCTGTGGAGGGTCAGAGAGAGAGAGGGAGAGGGAATCCTAAGCAGGCTTCATGCCCAGCATGGAGCTGTGTCTCAGTGATCATGAGATCATGCCCTCAGCTGAAATCAAGAGTTGGATGCTAAACCGAATGAACCACCCAGGTGTCCCTAAATGTGTATTAAATCTCTTTTGTTAGGTGCATATTTAAGAGGTTCTGTTTTCTTGATAACTTGACTCATTTATCATTATGATTTCCCTCTTAATCCTTGGTTATTATTTTTGTTCTGAAATCTACCTTGTTTGATATTAATACATCTATGTCCAACTTTCTTTTGATTCATGTTGATGCAGCATATGTTTTAACCCTTTACATTTAATCTATTGATATAGATTGATATATTGATCCAATTGATATATTGGATGTGAGTTTTCTGTAGATAGCACATAGTTGGATTATTTAAAAAATTTAATTCTCATTGTCTGTTTTTTTAATTGGTGTTTTTAGACCATTCACATTTAATGTAATTACTGATAAACTTTCCTTTAAGAATACTGTTTTATCATTTTTAAGTGTTTATTAGAGAGAGACAGAGAGAGACAGAGAGAAAATATGAATGAATGTGAGCAGGGGAGTAGCAGAGAGAAAGGGAGACACAGAACTCAAAGTGGGCTCCAGGTTTTGTGCAGTCAGCAAAGAGCCCAGTGTGGGGCTCAGTTTCATGCACAGTGAGATCATGACCTGAGCCAAAACCAAGAGTCAGACGCCCAACCAACTGAGCCACCAGGCTTCCATATCATTTGTTTTCTGATTATTCCCTGTGCTTTTGGTCCCATTCTTTCTTGACCTTTGCAGTTAATTGAGCATATTCTAGCAGTACATTTTAATTTAATGGCTGTGTTCTTGACTGTGTGTGTGTGTGTGTGTGTGTGTGTGTGTATTTAGTGGTTCCTTTGTCAGATACATGTATTGCACATATATTTTCCCTCAATTTTCTGCCTACCTTTTTATTTTCTTAAACATATCTTTGAGCAGAAATTTTAAAGTTTCGTTTCTTGGTGTGCCTGGGTGGCTCAGTTGGTTAAGCATCTGACATCAGCTCAGGTCATGATCTTGCAGTTCAGTAGTTTGAGCCTGCATTGGGCTCTGTGCTTGGAGCCTGGAGCCTTCTTCAGATTCCTTGTCGCCCTCTCTCTGCCTCTCCTCTGCTCATGCTCTGTCTCTGTCTCAAAAATAAATAAAAACGTTAAAAAACTTTAAAGTTTAATTTGTAAATTTTTAAAAGTAGTATTGCTTTTTGCATTCTATTTTGGAAATCTTTGACTACCCTCACTGTACAAGGGTATTTTCTCATCTAGACGTTTTATAGGAGCTTTTTTGTTTATGCCTTCAATCAATTTCAAGTTAATTTTTGTGTATGGTGTGAGGTAGAAATAAAAGTCCACTTTTTCTTTTGTGGATATTCAATTATTCTAGCAACCTTTGTTAAAACAGTTTTTAATTTACCCTTAAAATACCTTTGTACCTTTGTTGAGAATAATTTACTGCATATATGTGGGCCTATTTCTGTATTTGATGTTCTGTCCCATTGTTTATTTGACAATACTCATATCCATTTTGATATACTACTGAACATTTATACTCATGTAAAATTTTTTTTGTTTTTCTAGTTATGACTTGTGAGTCCTTCATACATTTTCTAAAGAATGCTATGAGTCTTTTCTCCTGTTGGTAATATGTTTAAACATTTGCTTGCTGCTTGTCATATTGCTCAGCTTAGCATGGACGGCTCTATCTAGAATCTATTCTTTGTTTTAATAAAGTAAAGCTGATTACTCCATAATACCTTCTCATCTTCAACAAGGCTTGCTTGCCTACCTGTCTGAGCTGTAGTTTGAGGACATCGATTGTTTTATTTACTTCAGTTTTCTGGGGCCTGAAAGTACATGGTAGGTGAAAGGGGGCATGGGAATAGAGCTTGGGTGCACCTGAATACAGGCTTTTTTGAATGCTGTGCTTTGTCTTCTGAAATTTGGTTTAATGTCTTAAATCAGGGTTTATATCCTCAGAATTAGGGATGTGTTTGTTCCCATGGGGTGGGACTACATTCAGACTTGAAGGATTTTCCCAGTTCACAAAGAGCCATCAAATAACAAGCTCTGGCAGCTTTCCTAGCCCCCATTGAGTTCTTGGAGATATTATGGTGATGGTTAAAACTCATCCCTGCCATTGCCATTTTCCTTGGCTTTTCTAGGCTATTAGCCACTTCTTCATCTCACTCCTCTCTGAATTGAGAGTATTGGTAACAATTTGCAGTATGTTGCCAGACTGGAATGAAATGTATGTAACTCTTCTTTTTTGAAAATTTTGTCTGTCTCTTTCTTTCCCTTCTTGGGTCTACTTTTCATCATTTTGTTAGATATTATTCAAGGGAGGGACACTCTGGTCTTTCAACTCTGACATCTTTATGTAGATGTCTCAAAGAATGGCTCATCCTTTCTTTTTCTACTTTTGGGCTGTTTGTAACCTTGACTTTGCATTTCATGTCTTAATGACTTGAGTTCTAACCTTTGCCTTGGTACCGATTGCAGAAATGGTAGTTTAAAAACTAGAGCTATATTTCTAGTAAGTAGAAGTGTACTGAAGAGAACTAGTATTGGATAAACTACCACTTGGGAAAACTGGTTCTTTTAAGGAAAATTGAATTGAGTGCACTCTTTGTGTTTCGGAGAGAAGTAAGAAGATGACTTAATATTTGAAAGTAGTAACTTGCTGAATTTAATGATATCACTGACCTGACAGTAAAGGAGTGAACTAAAAAGATAACATTTTCCTTCTTTGGGAGACTTGGGGCATATTAAAATTTTTTACAAAATTTTATTTCTAACAGTAGTTGGGAAATCATTTAATACCTTTAGCCTTGGGAAGAGTTGCATACCATCTTTTACATTGCTTCTTTTTGTAGCGTTTTCTAGATCTTTATTTCTGATTTAGCAGACAGTTTGCTATAACTGGACAAAAGCATTTTCCATGGACAAGATTATACACAAATATAGCAAGTTTAGATGGCAGCTTGTGTCGGTGACATTTTGCCGTGAGTCTCTCAGAAGCCTTTCTTATTGCAGAAACTACTGAGGATTAGTGTCTCACAGCATCTCCAGTGGAAGAAGACGACTAACAGAAAATGGTAAATTTGAACTGAAACAAGAAACCACAATTGAAGGAAACCATGGCAGTGTTTAAACTGTGACAGAGGGCTGATTTGCAAATGGTCAGAATCTCTTATCAGTCGTAATAAGAACTATTTGGGGCCAGTAGTTCTGAAATTGTGCTTTGTGTTTTACTTGCTCTGTCTCTGTCCAGGTATCTCTTTTCACTTAAGCCTTCTCTTCAGCTTATAAACTCTGAACTATCCTAAGAAAAATCCACTTCCATTTTACTGTTCGTCAGCTTCTGTGCCCATTCTGCTCAGTGCCAGCTTGATTGAATGTAACACCAGCCTTGTTTCTTTTCCCTCTTTTGGCCTTTTTCTGTTGCATTGAAAGACTGAGGGGCCAGGCTGTCAGATCATCCGTCTCCTCTGCTCTGGACTTCCTCTCCCTCTGGGCTACCTTCTACCTTGACTCGCCCCTCCCTTGGCTTTCATGGCACGTCATTGTGCTTCCCCTCCCCCATCCCTTCCTGTGTAATTGCCTCATCCCGGCTCCCTGAATGTTGGTGATGCAAGAGAGGTGTCATTTGGCTCTCTGCACCCCTGTCTCCTCGGGGATCCTATCTGATCCCACTCTCCCTGTGGATGATACCTAAATCTCTTTCCATTCCTGTCTTCTCTCCAGAGTTCAGTGAGACATTTCCAGCTATAGATAAAAGAAGTCTGCCTGGTTGTCCCATAGATGTCTTAGCATAACCGTGTGCAACATGGAACTCTCCTTCATTCAAAACGGAGCAGGTTGAGAGTTTTGTCTGGTTTCCATGCCCTATTATCTAGGGCTTAAGAGCAGTACTTGAACCTTTAATTCCCCCCATCCCCCACCTTTCTTCACTGTCTTACTTGTCCTTTCCCTTATTCCTGTCCGCATGTCATTATTATTCATTAACTCAGTTAAGTTTTCCTCTGTGGTTTCATTTGCATTGGTCCTGAAATCCCTTTCCTCTCTTTCCCCCCAGCCCTTGGTCAGGTGCTCTCACTTGCACGTTGCTGGAGCCTCCTAAGTGTCTTTTACTGTCATCTCCCTTACTTTTTTTTGTTGTTGTTGTTGTTTAAAATATTAAAGGGAATAAGAAAATTTTTATTGAGGTATATCATCTCCCTTACTTTAATCCTTTATACTCTTCAGACCAGATTTCCCACCTTGATATGTTGATGTCTCTTACCTTTACCCGTTTTGTCTTCCTGCCTCTTCCGTTCACTCAGGAACCTTCAATGGTGTATACTCTCCAGTGATGTGTACCCAGCATTTCCACTTCTACTAGATCTATCTTGCAAGTTTACATAGATACGTGTGTGCAAAGATGGACACAACATGTCTGTATCACCTTGTTTGTAATAGCAAACGTGGGTAATAACCTCTGTGTCTATCAATAGAGCACTGCTTGAATAAATTAAAGTAGATCCATATAATGAATAGTGTTGTGTGGCTACTAATAATAATGAGGTATGTATTTATGAATACAGAACAAACTCAAAGGTATATTGGTAATTAGCTAAAACATGGAAAGAGACTAAGTGTCCATCATCAGACGAATGGATCAAAAAGATGTGGTTTATCTATACCATGGAATACTACATGGCAATGAGAAACAATGAAATCTGGCCATGTGTAGCAACGTGGATGGACCTTGAGGGTGTTATGCTGAGTGAAATAAGTCAGGCAGAGAAGGACAAATATCATATGTTTCCACGTATAGGAGGATTAGGAGGAACTTAGGAACAAGAGAAAGAAGAAGAGGGGAAATGGTGGGGGAAAGGGAGAGAGGCAAACCATGAGAGACTCTTGAATGCTGACAAAAACTGAGGACTGATGGATGTGGGGGAGAGGGGGGGTGGCATGGAGGAGGACACTTGGGGATGAGCACTGAGTGTTATGTGGAAACTAATTTGACAATAAACTATTTGTAAAAAAATAAATAAATTATTTAATTAAAAAAAAATGCACACCAAAAAAAAAAAAAAAAAAGGTACATTGGTAAGTTGAAAAAAGAGTAAGGAGCACCAGAGTATATGTTAATATGTTTCTATTTTTATTTAAAGAAAGGATGAGTTTATATATTTTATATATTTATTTTGAGAGATAGAGCATGTGGATGAGTGGGAGAAGTAGAGAGAAAGGGAGAGAGATAATCCCAAGTGGGCTCTGCACTATCAGCACTGAGCCACATGTGGGGCTTGATCTCATGAACCATGAGCTTGTGACCTTAGCTGAAATCAAGAGTCAGACGCTTAAGCAACTGAGCCCCTGTTTTTGAATATTAGTAACAGATTTGTGGAAGGTTATTTAACACTGTTTTGTACAGTTTATTTTTAAAGCATGTTTTCTTAAAGAAAACTTGGTTAATACATAAAGTAACAATACTTGTAATCCCCTCTTATGGACTATGGGACTGAGTCTGCATTTCTGATGCAACTTTCTGTAAACATGCCTTCAAATTTAGTACCAATGGGTATTTTCAGCTTCATTCATATTCCTTTTCTTTGCAGGGTCTTTGTTGTCAGCCTTAGCCCACTGCAGAAAGACACAAATATCTGACCGTTGGTGGGGTGTGGTGTGTGGGCACAGCCCTGACAGAATAGACATTGGACTTGGTGCTGGACCAGGTCCTAGTGGGCCCAGTTTTCTCACTTTAGTTACTAGATTGTAGAGGCATCTGGAAAGTTCCATGAGGGGAGCAGGGAGGGTGGACGGCCAGGGTGATGGTGACAGTTGCATAAGGCAGGAGAAGGGAGGGCCTTACACCTTCTGATCTGGAGGTTTGGCAGATTTTAACAATCAGCATACTATTCTGCTCTCTTCCCTCTGAGTATCATCCCTCTGTTCTTTGCGTGGCCTCTGCTTGCTGACCTGAGTGTGTGCTTATGCCCATGTGGTCTTTTCTTCTGGTAACTTTTTTTCCCTGGTCTCTGCCTTTCCAGATCCTGAGGGCAGGCTGAGGGCTTAATTTCTCCTTATTCCTGACTGCCGTTGGTTGCCATGTGCTTACAGAAGCTCTGAGCCCTTTATCAGTGTCTGGGTGTCTACATCTATCTCTTTTTACTTAAGCTTTTTGTGTATTTCCTTCTTTTATCTCTCCTGCTAATGACTGCAATGACATGCTGATAAAACCAGCCATTCATCTTTGTGTTCCGTGGGCTGCTGTAGTATTGAATGTTTGGTCTGGTCCTTTCAAGTATTACTATATGTGGCCCAATGATCTTGACTTCTTGTTGTGAAGGTTGTGTCACTCTGAGATACTTCTCCTCAACTAATTAATGATGGGAAAAGACAAAGGAGAATGAGTTGCAGCTCCTTTAGCAAAGAAGGTAGGAGGTGCCTTAGGGGGGCGTTTCTGGGGTATTGGTGGGGGAATGGGGAAAATTCAGGGATTCATTGAACCAGGGGTTGGAAGAACCCTTCACTGAGCGTTAGGTACAAGTCCCTGTCACCAGGAAGTAAGGTAGTAGTATTTCTGTTTTCTAAGTCAACCCAGGAAGTTTAGCAAGGAATCAGAGACTAAAATTCTCTCAATTTGCAGTGTAGATGGACATTCATAAATGTTTTTACTTCTGCATTTTTCTAACTTGTTTATTGTTTTCCATGAGAGTTTTTAATGATGTTCTGTGAATCCCTTTGTCCTCCTTCCTCCCCTAACTCCACAAACAATGAAATGCTAAACATGAAGCCAGTTGTTAAACTTCAGATTATGGTGCTTGGGATTCTTTAAAATTTTGTCTTACTTACCTTAGTATGTTTTTCCTATCTGTGTTACCTTCTCTAAACTTGGCAGCTAGAATTAGAGATTTAAGAATATTTACCTTGTTTGGCCTTAGTCCGTCTTTTATTGCAGAAGTCAGCACACTGTGAGTTACAGGCCAGCCAGTACCTGTTTCTATAAATGAAGTTTTATTGGGACATAGCCATGTCCATTCACTCACATATTCTCAGTAACTATTTTCACACTGCAAGGGAGAGTTGAGTAGTGACAGAGAACATATGGCCCTCATATCCTAAAATAGTTACTATCTGGCACTTTTTGGGAAAGTTTTGCTGATCCCTGCTGTATTGTATTAAATTGTTGGCCTGTTCCCATTCCCCATGGCCACCCTATGATCATGTTTTCTTTCGGTTGATTCTTCTCTGTGTTCATGTCATGACATAGATTCAACCATTGAGTAAATACCACTAGCTGGAGTAATACACACTTGGCTCTTAGAGGAGAACTAACTCACTGGCCTTGGTGAGGGCTCTTCCCTAGGCTAAGTGCTTTACCTGTGTAATCGCCCACAGCCTACATGTTGAGAATGGTATTATCCTCATTTTATTGAGGAAAAGAAGGCAGAGAGCAGGTTAGTAACTCATCCTGGGTCCTATAACTGGCAAGTGCCAAAGTCTAGATAGGAGTCAGGGTCTGTCTGACCCCGGAGAGCAGTCTCTTCCATCCTGAGCTCTGCTGCTGCCTCATTGAAATCCCACCTAGGTTTGACCTAGAATTACATTCATGCTTCATTTTACTTAATCTTTCCAGAACGTTTGAAATTCTGCCTCCTTTCGCCTTTTCTACTTCTACCTAGAGTAAAAAATTCCTTTGTGGCTTTTATCTTTTTTTTTGCCCTTCCTCTTACTTTTGCATTTTAAACCTATGCATTCTTTCAGATTTTTTATCACCCTTCACTCAGGAATCTTATCTATGGTTAAAGCTTAAAGAGCCAACTTATACAGAAAACTACAAATCTGTAACCTGCTTTTTTCCCCTTGTGAACAAAATCTTCGTCTTCATCTTTCCCCAGAGCTCCACCCACTTCTTTCTGATGTCCTTTTGGACTTTTCTCAGGTGTCCCCCTGAGATTAGATTTCTTCCCCTGAACTTAGATTTCTGTTCATGGTACCATTATTTTTCCACTCACTAAGGTTCAGGAGGCGATGTTCCTCCTTATCCTCTTCTCTCACTTCCCATCAACTCATGTCTACATCAACTTGTGTGTTTCTCCCAGTGTATCCCAGTCCTGCCACTTCACCCCCAGGCCAGCCTTACAATGCCTTTTGCTCATACTGGTTGAATATCTTCTAACTGTCTTTAGTCGTTCGGGTCAGGAATGACAGCCTGTCTCATCTTACTCTCACCTCTTGGCCAGACTGGGCTTCAGAAGCCTTGTCAACACAGTCAGTGACAGCATTCCAGTCCCTCAGATGCCTAATTTATTTCGTTACAGTGAAATGATTTCCTGGAAATGCAGCATCATTTATATCATTTATCCGCTTAGAAACCCACTGGTTCTTGAGGCAGTTAAGCAATTCAGTAGTCCAATAAGTGGTTTCTTATTCGCCACCTCCATGCTAGTCCTTCTTTCTAGAATGCCTCTACCATGTTATAGAGCCCATCTCAATTGATATTTCCTCTCTGGTTTCTCTGATTTCTAAGCTCATGTGAATTTTCCCCTGTCTGAGTTTCAGCATTACTTAGCCAGAAACTTTCTTACTGAACTTGGCTCTTCACTTGTGTTTTGGTGACTGGTGAACTTATCTCACTGTACTTCACTGCATCGCTAATGTACTGAAGCAGGAACGCTTCTTTGCTTAACTGATGTTGAAGATGCCTAGCAAATGCTTAATAAATATTTGTTGAATTTGTCTGAATTCGGTAGTGCAGGAGTAAAGTCACATGGTTGACCAGGAAATTTCACAAGTTTCTCATTCCAGTGTCTCTAACTGATTCATAGTGTTGATTCTTCAAAACATGCTGTGACAGATACCATATGTTTTCACGCATAGAGGACCATGGGGGATAAGAAGGGGAAAAATAGTGGGGGAGAGGGAGGGAGGCAAACCATGAGAGACTCTTGAATGCTGAGAACAAACTGAGGGCTCATGGGAGTGGAGGAGAGGGGAAGGGGGGTGATGGGCATGGAGGAGGGCACTTGTTGGGATGAGCATTGGGTGTTGCATGGAAACCAACTTGACAATAAATTATAAAAGAAAAAAACATATGTTAAGTTTTGTAAATAACTAATCTACTTATATCTTTGCATTTATCTGTGAAATATTTTCCTTTCATAATTTTTTGACTCCTGATTATGATCTTTTATTTACACTCAAAAAATTCTCTTTAACATTTCTTGTTAGTAGTCATGAATTCCTTTAACCTTTGTTTGTCTGGAGAAGTCTTTATCTCTCCTTCTATTTTGAATGACAGCCTTGCTGAATAGAGTATTCTTAGTTGAAGTGTTTTTCCTTTCGGCACTTTGAATATACTATGTTACTCTCTTCTGGTTTGCAAAGTTTCTTTTGAAAAGTCAGTTAGTAGCCTTATGGGGTTTCCCTTGTATATAACTGTTTTCTCTTGCTGCTTTTAAATGTTCTCTGTATCCCTACTTTATGCCATTTTGGTTATTATATGTCTTTGTGTGGGCCTTCCTGGGTTAATTTTGTTGGAGTATCTCTGTGCCTCATGGATTTAAATTTCTGTTTCCTTTCTAGATTTGGGACATTTTCAGCTATTATTTTCTCAGATAAATTTTCTGCCCCCTTTTTTTCTGTCTTCTCCTTCTGAGATCCCTGTGATGTCAATGTTATTATACTTGATGGTGTTTCTGAGTTCTCTTAATATATTCAGACTTTTAATTTTTTTTTTCTTTTTCTTGTTGACCTTAATTGCTTTCCATTACTCCACCTTCCAGGTGCTGATCCATTCTTCTGCTTCCTCTAATCTACTGTTCATTCCCGCTAGTGTATTTTTTAAAGAGTTTATTGTTAAGTTGGTTTCCATATAACACCCAGTGCTCATTCCCACAATTGCCCTCCTCCATGCCCAGCCCCCCCACCCCATCTGCCCTCAGTTTGTTCTCAGCATTCAAGAGTCTCTCATGGTTTGCCTCCCTCCCTCTCCCCCACTATTTTTCCCCTTCTCCCCCATGGTTCTTCATTAGGCTCCTCCTAATCCTCCTATATGTGCAAACATATGGTATCTGCCCTTCTCTGCCTGACTTACTTCGCTCAGCATAACACCCTCGAGTTCCAACCATGTTGCTACAAATGGCCAGATTTCATTCTTTCTCATTGCCATGTAGTATTCCATTGTATAGATAAACCACATCTTGATCCATTCGTCCGTTGATGGGCCCTTAGGCTCTTCCCATGTTTTGGCTATTGCTGAGAGTGCTGCTGTGAACATTGGGGTACATGTGCCCCTATGCATCGGCACTCCTGTATCCCTTGGGTAAATTCCTAGCAGTGCTATTGCTGGGTCATAGGGGAGTTCTACTGTAAATTTTTTGAGGAACCTCCACACTGTTTTCCAGAGGGGCTGCACCCGTTTACATTCCCACCAACAGTGTAGGAGGATGCCCATTTCTCCACATCCTCGCCAGCATCTACAGTTCTCTGATTTGCTTATTTTAGCCACTCTGACTGGCGTGAGGTGGTATCTCAGTGTGATTTTGATTTGTATTTCCCTGATGAGGAGGGATGCTGAGCATCGTTTCATGTGTCTGTTGGCCATCTGGATGTCCTCTTTGGAGAAGTGTCTGTTCATATCTTCTGCCCATTTCTTCACTGGATTGTTTTTTGGGTGTGGAGTTTGGTGAGTTCCTTATAGATTTTGGAAACTAGCCCTTTATCTGATATGTCATTTGCAGCTATCTTTTCCCATTCTGTCGGTTGCCTATTAGTTTTTTGGATTGTTTCCTTTGCCATGCAGAAGCTTTTAATCTTGATGAGGTCTCAATAGTTCATTTTTACTCTTGATTCCCTTTCCTTTGGGGATGTGTCAACTAAGAAATTGTTGCGGTTGAGGTCAAGGAGGTTGTTTCCTGCTTTCTTCTCTAGGGTTTTGATGTTTTCCCACTAGTGTATTTTTTATTTCAGTTACTCAATTCTTCATCTCTGGCTGGTTCCTTTTTGTTAAAGTTCTCACTGAGGTCTTCACTCTTTTCTCAAGTCCAGTGAGTATCTTTATGACCATTAATTTGAATTCTTTATCAGGCATATTGCTTATCTCCAATTCACTTAGCTCTTTGTGACTTCATTTTGTGCTTTCATTTGGGACATATTCCTCTATCTCCTCATTTTGACTAACTCCCTCTTTATGTTTTTGTGTTTTAGGAAAGTCAGCTACCTCTCTTGATCTTGAAGGTAGTGGCCTTATGAGGAAGAGGTCCTATTGTACCCTGCAATGCAATGTCTCCTGTTCATGAGAACCAGGCACTTCAGAGGTGTTTCCTTTGTGGGCTGTGTGCGCTTTACTACTGTGGCTGAGCTACACTTGCCTACAGTCCAGTTGGCTGTAATGGCCCAGTTTGTCTGTTGTAAGCTCACTGGGCAGAATTTGGTCTTTCTGCTGTCAGAGGGTCTGCCTAGGACTACCACAGGCTTATGGTTGGGCAGTGTTACCAGTCAGACCAGATGACTATTAGTCTGTTTGGTAGGGCAGCTGTCCTACCAAAGTGCAGGGTAATCTCCTTGTGACGCCTCCCAAGAGGTTACATATACATGTAATAAATGTAGTAGATTAATCACTTATAAAAATAGTATGAAGGTTAAAGCACACAAACAGTAAAATCAATCTACAAAATATCTACAAAAATCAGTCAAGGGATTCACAAAGTAAAAGGATAAAAGGGGCCCATGGGTGGCTCAGTCAGTTAAGTATCCTCCTCTTGATTTGAACTCAGGTCATGATCTCATGGAATGAGCCTTTTGTTAGGCTCTGTACTGACCACATGGGGCCTGCTTGGGATTTTCCCCCAGTCTCCAGACCCTTCCCTGCTCATGCAAATGCTCCCTCTCTCAAAATAGGTAAGACAAAAAATAAAAACAAGATATAAAATATGACTCAAATACATAAAAGATGTGTGTGGTGAGGGGTAGTAAGCATTTAGTGCTTTTAGAAGGAGTTTAAACTTAAATGACCATAATCTTAATATATAAACTAGTATATATGTAAGATGTTGCATATGAACCTAATGATTGCTCTAAATTAAAAACGTGTAATCAATACACAAAAAATAAAGAGAAAGGAATCCAAGTAGAACACTAAAAAAAGCCATCAAATCACAAAGGAAGAGCAGGAGAAGAAAAGATTAGAGAAGAGCTACAAAAGCAACCATACAAGAGGTAACAAAATCGCAGTTAGTACATACCTGTCAGTAATTACTTCAAATGTAAAGGAACTAAATGGTCTAATCAATTTCTTTATGTCTGTGACTGAATGGAAAAAAAATGGAAGACCCGTCTATATGCCACCTACAAGAGATTCACTTCAGACCTAAAGACACCTGCAGATTGAAAGTAAAGGGATAGAAAAACATTTATCTCGTAAATGGAAGTGAAAAGAAAGCCAGGGTAACAATACTTATATAGGACAAAATAGACTTTAAACATAAAGACTATAACAAGAGACAAAGACACCACATAATGGTAAAGGGGACAATCTCACAAAAGGATATAATAGTTACAAACATCTATGTACTCAATATGGGACCGCCTAAATACATAAAGCAACTAATAACAGACATAAAGGAAGAAACTAATAGTACAATAGTAGGGGATCTTTACACCCCATTTACATCAATGGGTAGGTCATCCAGACAGAAAATCGACAATCTTTTGACTGTTTTAGTGTAGTCTGAATGACACATTAGACTAGATGGACCTAACATATATTCAGAAAATTCCATCCAAAAGCAGTAGATTACATTTCCTAGTTAAGTGCACAGAGAATGTTCTTCAGAAAAGATCCCATATTAGGCCACAAATCAAGCCTCAATAAATTCAAAAGATTGAAATCATATCAATCATCTGTGCCAAGCACAATGGTATGCAAGTAAAAATCACAAGAAAAAAAATCTCGTAATAAATACATGGAAGCTAAGTAATATGCTACTAAACAATGAATAGGTTAACCAAGAAAACAAAGAGGAAATAAAAAAAATAAATGGAGACAAATTAAAATAAAAACACACTGGTCCAAAATCTTGGGAAGCAGCAAAAGCTATTCTAAGAGGGAAGTTTATAGCAATACAGGCCTACTTCAAGAAACAAGAAAAATCTCAACCTAATTTAATATCTAAAGGAACTAGGAAAAGAAGAAGAAATAAAACATACTTTCGGTAACATTTATTTTAAATTAAAATACTGTTGTCTTCAGCCTAAGTCCCAGCACATGCCAGTTCATTGTGTTGGAATACAAAGAATGAAGGAGTAAGTAGCTCCACTGGCAAATACCCTGTCTTAGCTGCTAATTCAGTTCTATGACATTGGACCTGCCTCTTGGCCATTCTGGGTTTAGTTTTCTCATCTGTAAGGTGGGTGTGGATAGCAACCCTTTTCAGGTAGAGTGACAGTACTAGGGAGTGGTTTTGCTCCCCCAAAAGACATTTGGCAATGTATGGAGACATTTTTGTCTCTACTCAGTGGTGCTGCTAAACACCCCATGACCCAGGGCACAGCAAAGCAGTAGCACCGAGGTTGAAAAATCTTGGAGTACATTGTGACTTTTTTTTGAATAGTTTTTTAAAATTTATTTTTGACACAAAGCATGAGCAGGGGAGGGGCAGAGAGAGAGGGAGAAACAGAATCTGAAACAGGCCCCAGGCTCTGAGCTGCTAGCACAGAACCCGATGCGGAGCTTGAACCCATGAACTGTGAGATCATGACACGAGCCAAAGTCAGACAGTTAACCAACTGAGCCACCCAGATGCCCCAAGTAGACTGTTACTTAAAATCTTATTTTGATTAATTGAATGAGTATTATAAACCTGATATTTTAATTATAATTTAATTTAGTAGAAGACTTATTTCTTTTTCAAGAGGTATCCTGAGATGCAAGATTGTTTTTATTTTCTTAGTGTTTAAGCGAATAGGGATAATTAACATCAATATGGAGACTTAAAGTTACTGTAATTTAAAATAATATTCACCTTCGTCATATTGGGTCATTAATTCTCCAGGTTTCTATCTCATTATAAGAACATTTGAAAGAATTTATGGGAAGGAAGTTCAACAGAAATGGAAACCATGTGTAAGTAGGCTGAACATGCATGGTCTTTAAACAGAAGAAATAAAAGTGAAACCTTTTCCCCCCACCCCTGCCTTAATCCCCTAAGTACCACGTTTAAAGGGTTTAAAGGTTTTGTCTGGGTAAGTTCCTGAAGCCCATAAAGTGTGGAGCCTGGGCAGCTGGAAGGCGGGAATATTGGTCTTTCCTTGGGATCTGCAAATGTACCTACTTGAATGGTACTTTACAGTTTGGAGGATTTGTTTTGTTAAAAACAGCAGAGAAAACAAAGAAAACAAACAAACAAACAAACAAAGGAAGAAATCTTGTTTGCTCCAGGCACAGTGCTTGTTCCTTTAGGATGCTGAGGACCCAGTCTGCATCTGTTGCAATGAGGGGATTACCTTTCACCACGTAAGTGTTGGAGCAAAGTGGACAGACAAGATAATATACTCTTCCTTCTTCCCTTCCTCCATTCTTTCCCCCACAGGTGAGCTTTGGAATGCTACCAGGTACAAAAAGAGGAAAGCATAATTTATGGAGACTCACTGTTTTAGAATTAGCTTAGTCCACTGAAGGCAGTGCTGTTAGGGATCCAGAGTCTCTAGCTTCTGCTTCTTTAGCCTTAACATTATGGAAGTTTTGTTGTCATGCTCATAGGATCGTTGTTTCACCTCCAGGCATGGCAGCCCCAGGCCAGGCAGAGGGTCAGAGCATGCCCAGCTGGCGTCTCATGGGCTGGTTCTGATTTGCATGGCCACCTCTACTTGCAAGGGAGGCTGGGAATCAGGCAGCCTAACCCGGCATATTGCCATCCCATCAGAACTGGAGTTCTTGGGCACCTGGGTGGCTCGGTCGTTAAGTATCTGACTTTGGGTTCAGGTCATAATCTCATGGTTCCTGAGTTTGAGCCCTGCTTCAGGTGAGCCCTGGTTCTCATTCTCTCTCTCTCTCTCTCTCTCTCTTTCTCTCTTTCTGCCCCTTGCTCACTTGTGCCCTCCTTCTGTCTCTCAAAAAGAACTGGAGTTCTCAGATTGAATTGAGTCCTGCCTTGGGTTCTGTGTTGAGCATGGAGCCTGCTTGGGATTCTCTTTCTCTATCTCTCCTTCTGCCCTTTTTCTCAACTCATGTGCTGTCTCTCCAAATAAATAAATAGATAGATGATAGATAGATAGATAGATAGAGCGAGCCTGGGTGGCTCAGTCGACTAAGCATCTGACTTCGGCTCAGGTCAGGTCATGATCTCATGGTTCGTGGGTTCAAGCCCCATGTCTCCATCTCTGTCTGTCTCTGCCCATCTCTGGCTCATGCTGTTTCTTTCTCTCCCTCCCTCCCTCTCTCTCTCTCTCTCTCTCAAAAAGTAAATAAACATTAAAAAAGGAAAAAAATGTATTTTTAAAAAAACTGGAAAGAACAGGAGTTCTCATCACAAGAGATAGAGGAGAAGGGATCTTGGGGAGGGTCTAAGAGTGTCTGCCACGTGAGGTGCTTGCCCATCACCCAGCAGTGATGCAGGGATCGCACACTCATCCCTTTGTTGGCCTTGGAGAAATAGATCAGGAAAAAAAATGTTGTCCTGTGTTTCTCTGCTACTTCTGTGCTTCACTGGCTGAGCTGAAAGTGATTGTCTCATATCAGGCTTCCGTTTTGTTGCCAGAAAGACTTTGAAAGTGTCTTTTGTTGTGTGCAGCACCATTGTGCTATCTTACTTTTCTTCCAGGACTAAAATTTTAACTTCCCTCTTTGAGGCATGAATCTGGCTCAAAGACCTTTGAAAGCTGCTCCAGAGAGAGAGGCTATATAATGGGAACGCTTTTTAATTTAGAGGAGCAAGAATAGCTTTCTGTCATGTTGGTGCAGTGAGATGTTTTTTGAGAGAAGGATGACCCAGCTGTGCAGGTTACCCGTGTTTCTGGAATTTTCTACTCACAAATGGGTGGCAGTTTTGTGGAAACTGCAAGTGGTGATGGCCACATAGGTATAGCTTAAGTGCTGTGTCCGTGAGGTGTATGCATACATGCCTGCCCACATTTTATTGTTCTTTATTATTTGCTGGGAGTACTGAACAAGCTATGTTTATTTTTGACCCTTCTCCCCTGCCTGTGAAAGTTAGAACCTCGCTGCCCACCTTGATGTATCTCCAGCCCACCGCCATCGAAGATCTGGTGAGCCTCTTTCGGGTCTGCTCTTTCCTTTGTGTGGGGACATCCTTCTCTATGACTGGGAGAGGCTTTGGGTCTCCTTTCATCCATTCCTTTTAGGCTCTGACTTGTACTCGGTTGCTGATTTTCTTTTTTAAACCAATTTCTCTTTTCCTCAAGTGTTTGACACTTAGCTGAGTGAGGCTGTCAAAATGTTTTACTTCTCTCATTAGCATAGTGTGTCTTAACTCTGCATTGTGTGTGTTTGTGGTGGTTTTTGTTTCATCCGCTGAGCCACACATTAACAGCCAGAACCCCCCCTCCTCTCACACATCTCCACACAGAGCACAGATAGAAAAATTAGTCTCAAAAAACATTCTAGACATTTCACAGAGCCGAAGAGAACAGGCTGCCTGCTTCAGACTCAAGGTGGTGTGTCTTCTGACAGAGGGTTGCCATGGTGACTGTGTGACAGCTAACTCAACCTGGAGTGGGGAGGGGGGAGAGGCCAGGCTGTCAGACCCCTGTTTGGTCCCACAGAAATGTCTTCCTTCTTACTGCCCTCTCGGGGTTAGCGTTTGACTGAGAACACAACAGAGGTGCCTGTTTGGAGGTGGCTTCGTTGGGTGAGCCCTTATCTAGGTTATTTGCTTGCACTGTTCTGTCACATTCCAGTATCAAGGGTGTTTTTCATTTCTTTCTGCATCTCTTATTCTCTGTACAGTGCTACACTGGAGGTGAGGGAGTTAATAAAAGACATTCAGATATAGCAGGATATCAGTGATTAGAAAATGCTGGAAATAAAGGAATATTATTTAGAGGCTTTTTTTTGGGTGGGAGGGGGTCTTTCTGGAAATAAGCTATCACTTGGAAATAGGCTTAGTTGCATGTCAGGGTCAGAATGATTGAACTCTCCATTCTGTAGGTCCCTACCATGCTCTAGAAACTTAGTGTGTACTGCCTAGTTTGATCCTCCTAGTAATCTGAAAGGTGTATCATTAAGATTCTCATTTTACAAGGGCGCCTGGGTGACTTGGTCGGTTAAGCGTCCGACTTTTGCTTAGGTCATGATCTCGCGGTTCGTGGGTTCGGGCCCCGCGTCGGGCTCTGTGCTGACTGCCAGCTCGGAGCCTGGAGCCTGTTTCAGTCTGTGACTCCCTCTGTCTCTGACCCTCCCCTGCTCACGCTGTCTCTCTCTCTCTCTCTCCTAGAAATAAATTAAAAAAAAAAAAGATTCTCATTTTACAGATGAAAAATAATGAGGATCAAGGAGGTTAGGTAACTTGTCTAAAATCACACAGCAACTAAGTGGCAGAAATTCTAACTAACACCCATAGTGCCAGTCAATCCCTGTGAACAGTCTTGATAGACAATAGGCATGTAGCACACATGCTGCATAAATGAGAATGCGTTGCTACTGACCAGGTCCTCAGAGGACCTGTGAATACTGATACTGATGCACAGTTCAGCATGTCCTCTGATTAGAAAAGTGGATCATAGGTGTTAGATATAGCTTTTCCTGTTAGTTTACACATCTACCTGGAATGCCTAGTTAGCACCCATCAGTTTGTCCACCCAGTGCTGTCTTCACAAATAGCAGATGTCAACCTTGAGCCAGCCCCCTTGAAATCACAAGTTCTGAATTGGTGTTCTGTTTCTTAAAAAGACTGTACGCTGTGTGAAACTTGTGCAGATAATCTGATTAATATACTAACGAAATTTTACTGGAGAACTTGACAGAGCAATACGGAAATTTCTTTAGAAAAATAAATATGCAGGGGCGCCCGGGCGGCTCAGTCAGTTAAGCGTGTGACTTCAGCTCAGGTCATGATCTCACGGTTCGTGGGTTCAAGCCCTGAATCAGGCTTTGTGTTGGCAGCTCAGAGCCTGGAGCCTGCTTCAGATTCTCTGTCTCCTTCTCTGCTCCTCCCCTACTCAAGCTTGGTGTCTCACTCTCTGTCTCAAAAGTAAGTAAACATTGAAAAAAAAAAAGTAAAGAAAAATAGGCAAAAATAACACAGTTTGGCCAGAGATTGGTAAGGAAGGACAAGTATAATCAGAATCATAATGAAGTTTAAGTTGAGGACATTAAAATAAAACACAGTGGTGTAAGTTGTGATCAGTGAAAGAGAACACCAACATGTGCCAATGGATCAATAAAACTGGGCATAAGATAGGCAGATACCATAATCTAGAAACAATTATTATAACAATCTTTGCTTATACATCAAAAACACAATACATAAGAATGTTGAAAGAAATCTTCCTATAATCTTACCCTTAACAAGAAACTGTTACTGATAGTTTTTAAGGTGTATTATAAATATACCTAGAGATATTTGCACATTTTGGGAGAGAGGCAGCATGGGGTATTCATTAAAAATGTTGACCCTGATATAAGACAGCTTGATTTCATATCGTGGATGTATGACCTTGGATGTGTTATTTAATCTCTGTGCCTCAGTTTTCTCATCTTTAAAGTGATGAAGATACGAGTACATACAGGATCATTGTGAGGATCAAATGGGGTAATAATATATGTAAAACACTTACATAAAGCATGGTGCACATTGTGAACTTTCAATAGATGTTAGCTTTTTAAAAAAAAATTAATGTTTATATTTGAGAGAGACAGAGAGAGATAGAGACAGAGTGTGAGAGGGGGAGGGGCAGAGAGAGGGGGAGACAGAGAATCTGAAGCAGGCTCCAGGGTCTGAGATGTCAGCACAGAGCCTGATGCAGGGCTCAAACTCACCAACTGTGAGATCATGACCTGAGCTGAAGTTGGAGGTTTAACCAGCTGAGCCACCCAGGTGCCCCAAATGTTAGCTTTTTTTTTTTTTTTTAAATGTTTTATTTATTTCTAGGGGAGAGAGAGAGAGAGACAGCGTGAGCAGGGAGGGCCAGAGAGAGAGGGAGTCACAAACTGAAACAGGTTCCAGGCTCTGAGCTGGCAGTCAGCACAGAGCCGGATGCGGGGCTCGAACCCACGAACCGCGAGATCATGACCTGAGCGAAAGTCAGACGCTTAACCGACTAAGCCACCCAGGCGCTCCCCAAATGTTAGCTCTTTTAAAAAAAAGTTTTATCTTGAGAGAGAGAGAGAGAGCGTGAGCACAAACAGGAGAGGTAGCGAGGGAGGGGATCTGAAGGAGGCTCCACACTGTCAGCACAGAGCCTGATGCAAGGCTCAATGTCAGGAACCTAGAGATCATGATCTGAGCCACAATCAAGAGTCTGATGCTTACTTGACTGAGCCACCCAGACACCCCAATAAATGTTAGCTTTTAAAAATGTCAGGCCTGGGGTCCCTGGTTGGCTCAGTTAGTTGAGCATCTGACTCTTGATTTTGGCTCAAGTCATAATTTCAAGGTTTGTGGGATAGAGCCTCATATCAGGCTCTGTGCTGACAGTGTGGAGCCTCCTTGGGATTCAGACTCATATTCTCTCCCTCTGTCTCTCTCTTTCAAAATAAATCAACATTAAGAAAATAAGTATATGGGGCCATACTGATCATGGTTTGTAATTAACTGGTCATTTAACAACATACTGTAGGCGTCTACTGTGAGTGTATACTCACCCACATATATCCATTTCATTCCTTTTAATGGTTGTGTACTGTTGCATTGTGTCATTTTATTGAAATTCTTGTTGTTAATGTGTTGGGCGGTCCAAAACCACCCTTAGCCTTGATGGTTTGCTATGAAGACTCAAAAGCTGTTATATTTGTAGTTACGGTTTATTACAGTGAAACGACACAATTTCCAGTCAGCACAGGGAAAAGGCACAAGGTGCATGGGGTGAATCAGGAGAAACCAGGTGCAAGCTTCCAGATACCCTTCCAGAGGAGTCACATGGATGCACTGAAGTTTCCCAGCAATGGCGTGTGGTAACATATGCCAAGTGTGGCCATGCAGGGAAGCTCACCAAGATTTGGTATCCAGGAGTTTTACTAGGAGCCATTATCTAGATATGTGGTGCCTGTGTGACTGGCCTCAGGACATCGCCATCCAGCCCTTCAGAAAAAAAAACAAAAAACAAAAAACAACTGGTGTCAGCCGCATATCATATTGGCAGCATAAAGTGTGACGAAACTAGTATTGCATGGCCCATGGCCGCAGGTATACAGAAACAGTCTTCTCAGGCAGAATATTCCAAGGGTTCAGAGCTTCCAGAACTAACCAAGAGCCATTCCTGAAGATAATTCTTTCTTGGGAATGTGCAGAGCTTGATAAATCCAGATCTGCTGAGTTAACCAGCACAAGTAGGCATTTGGAACATTTGTAGTGATTTGCTAGTATTGTTTGTAAATAATACTAAAGAGGTAGCTGCACACACATTGTCTTATAAATTCCTATGAGAGTTTTTGTGGTTAAAAATTAATGCAACTTAAATTCTTGGGTCAGACAGCCTACAGAATGCAACTTTCGATAGTTTTGTAATATTGTCCCTAAGAAGGATGCTTTCACACTCCCACCAAGAAAATCAGGGTTGACATTTCCTCACATCCTCTCTAATGGTGTGTGTGTGTGTGTGTATGTATGTATGTATATATATATATATGTGTGTGTGTGTGTGTATATATATATATATATAAAACAGATCTTTATGCTCTTTTCTAGTTTGATAGTGACATTGTATAAATTTAATTTGCAGTTCATTTTAAGTAGGAGGATGATGCATTTTTAATATGTGTGCTGGCCATTTTGATTTCTTGTTTGAGTCAAGTGGCATTTGAGTTAGAAGAATGGAAAGGTGTAATATATAAGTGTTGGGGCAGTTGCAAATTTCTTTGGAAAAAAAAAAGGTTTATATTTCTCCCCATGCCCACCCCCCCACCCCACCCCACTCCTGGACATTGCCAATGACTTTGTTTTTCTCTAGGGGACCAGGTAGTCAATCTTGAGCCTTTGTGGGCCATGCGATCTCTGTTGTATATCCCTCTCTGTGCCCTCACAAACAACTCATGGACCATAAAAAAATAAATAGCACACAAAATTTGCTGATCCTTCATTTACATAACTTAATGTAAAAAATAAGTCCTTCTGTTCTTACATGGTTTTTATCTGATTTTAACCGGAGAATATTTTTGTGTTAAAACTCAAATATGTGACATTTCCAACTTGTAGTTTAGTGCTCTTTTATCCTCCAGTTTAGGGTTATAAATAATAAAGGAAGTCAACACAAGGAAAAATTTATACTAAAGGGAAAAGCCTGATAAATCCTCATAAAAAATTGTTTAATTAACTATTGAGTCTTAAACTTCCATAAATATCATATGGAAAATACTGCAAAAAGAAAATGAAGAACAGAATAGTTGAAAAATAAACCTGTAAGGGATGAAACCAACAACCGAAATTTATCTCTCACAGTTCTGGAGACTGAAAAAGTCTGGCTTCAGGGTGTGAGCGTGGTTGGGTCCTGGTAGACCCACTTTCTGGTTTCGATAGCCAATTTCTCATTGAACCTTCACATGGCAGAGAACAGAGAGATGGAGCAAGGTTTTGTATCTCTTCTCATAAAGGCACTAATTCCATTCAAGCCCAAATGACTTAATTATCCCTCAAAGGATCCACCCCTTACTACCATCTCATGGTAGGTTAGTATTTCAACGAATGAATTTGGGGGGGACACAGACATTTAGTCCTTTTTACAATGTCTATTTTGGCATTATTGAAAATAGCAAAATTTTTAGAAACAATCTAACCAAAACAATAAGAGAATGTTGGATTTATTTGTAAAATGAATTACTAAGCATACATTAAAATTGATACTCCTGAAGAATGTTTTAATACTAAAGTGTGTTAGGCAGAATAATGGCTCCCATAGATGTCCATGTCTTCATCCCAGCTCCTGTGAATAAATTACCTTGTATGGCAAAAGGAACTTTGCAAAACTGGGTGCGATTAAGTTAAGGATATTGAGATGGAAAGATGATGCAGGATTTCCTGGGTGGGTCTAATGGAATCACCTAGCTTCTGAGAAGGAGATAAGAGAGTCAAGGTTAGAGAAGGCAATTTAATGACAGAAGCAGAGGTCAGAGTGATGTGGGGCCCTGAGACAAGGAATGCAGGTAGTTTTTAGAAGCTAGAAAAGGCAAGGAGGTAGACTCTAGGGTCTCTGAATGGAATTCATCTCTGGCAACTCCTTGATTTTTACTGAGACTGATTATGAACTTCTGATCTCTAGTAGTGTCAAATAATAAATCTGTGCTCTTTGAAGCCACTCTGTCTGTGGTTATTTGTTACAGCAGCAGTAGGAAACCAGTGCACTAGGGAAAAGCTCACAGGCTGGAAATGGGTCTAGCAGACAGGATGTCATCACAAGGGGATGACTGGTGGGCTGAGGTGCTCCCCCTCACAACAGATTCATGGATGAGCGGATGACCCTGTCTGCCAAAAGTAGAAGCTTCCTGGATTAGAAAAGCTCAGGCCTAATTTTGTCCTATGTCATAGTCCCTTTCCTGTCACTATTCAGGAATGATCTGTGAAAGGATCTTTTTCTTCAGTAGGCAATATTTTTAGCCATTCAGGACCTAATTTGGGTTTTGAGGCTAAAGTTGGCATCAGCAAGACCACATCTCACCTAAGGAAGAGTCAGAACCACTCTCCACATATCCCTGCTTCCAACTTCCTGCTTCCCCAAATCCTCATTTCCCCATAGTGCTTCCTGACTCTGGGAACTGCATGTGATGTGTAATCACAAACACACCACTCTCCCCACTGAAGGGAAGTAGGTGTATTCAGCATTGTTCTTTTAAGAGCTGGCCCTGTGTAGTTCTAGGCAGAAAGAAAGGTTGGTGACTGATTCTAGGTGGGGTCTGAGGGTGGTTAGGGGTGATTTCTTTTTTCTTGTATATGCTCCTTTGTTTCGTCTGCTTTCGGCAATGAATGTATATTGATTTCTTTAAATATAGTAGTACTCTTTTTTTTTGTTTTGTTTTTGAAGGAAGAGAAATTTCTAAGTACACCTGATGCTTCTTTCCATGTAACTCTACTACCCGATCATAGTTTTCAGCACTCTTAATGTTAACAGGTGTTTATTTCAAGACTTACATTTGTATCATACGAATGGTAGATAGTGGTGCCTGGGGATTCTTGTTTCTGATCATTGATGAAATAATCTGTAGACGAGGGATTGTCTGCTCTCTTCATTCAGTGATTTCCTTACTGTAATGTCTTGACGTTGATTAAGAAACTCTAGTCATGAAGTGAAATGTTTGTGTGTGTTCACTGGAAAGAGGAAGCAGTTCTGGTACTGTCTGTTGTCTTTGGTCTTGGATGATTTTCTCTTTTGTACGGTGAACGTGAAACCTGGAATTATGGAAGGAGCACTACACTCACTCAGACGACCAGAATTCTTGCTCTAGCCTGTTGCTAACAGCACATTGTAAACTCTGTTCACCTCTCTTGGCCCCATATGCCCCTCTTTTTTTTTTTTTTAATGTTTTATTTATTTTTAGGAGAGAGAGACAGCGCGGGCAGGGGAGGGTCAGAGAGAGAGGGAGTCACAGACTGAAACAGGCTCCAGGCTCTGAGCTGGCAGTCAGCACAGAGCCCGACGCGGGGCTCGAACCCACGAACCGCGAGATTATGACCTAAGCGAAAGTCAGACACTCAACCGACTAAGCCACCCAGGCACCCCAACCCATATGCCCCTCTTAATAAAATAGGGGAGTTTGGATGTTGTGAACTTTGTGGCCCTTTCCTTGTCTAACGCTCTAGAATTCTTAGTAGAATCTAGTCCTCAGGTATGAGTGCTGTTTGACAAAGTGTAAATGGAAGTCCTAAGATGAATTTAACTGCAGTCCTGGGTATTCAGACTTAGTTGGTGGCTTTCATCAAAATTTGTTGGTGGTCTTCATTGGCACAAAACCAGTGTGGATGAGAACATGAAGTTTCTATTCCTTTATATTTTCTTTTGTGCTGTCGTTAGAAATCTTCAGTGTGGGGGCAGGGCACGGGGATGAGAGAGAGAGAGAATGAACAGGACAGAAGGCAAAAATTGGAGCAGTCCACTGAAAATCTTTCTTAGGAACTTGGTGACACTTGGGTCAGAGGTTAGTGAACATTTCTTGGTCATTTGTGTATTTTAGATACCACCTCTCTGCTTCTGCCTTCCTCCTTTCTACTTTCTTCTGTGGTGGGCTAGGACATTTGTTTAATATTAAAATGAGTGCCTGCTTTCTGCTTCCAGGCAACCAGTGCCTCATTCAAGCAAGCAGCTTGGTAGTTTCTCAGGACTTGAAAAAACTATTTAATATAATACTTACTTAATATAAAAATCAATGTACACCATAACTTCAATGGTCTTGTCTGTGCTGCATTTTTAGTTTTTTTCTCCTAGGGCTTAAAAAGAAGATTTACTTATTTTTGAGTTGGGGAGGGGGTGGAGAGAGAGAGACAATGCAAAACAATTTTCATGCTATTAGTGCAAAGTGCGATGCAGGGCTCAAACTCACAAACTGTGAGATCATGACCTGAACCGAAATCTGACGCTCAACCAGCTGAACCACCCAGGCGCCCCTCCTAGTGCTTTCTGCTGGGACTTTGCTGTTAAATCAGTGGGATAAGCAGAAACCACTATCATTTGCCCCAGTAAGAATGTCAGACTTTTAGTCTTGGTGCCTTTTGCACTCGGAAGCCAGATGCTTCACTGCCACTCACTCTTACCAGTCTTTTGATGATGCAAAGACATAGCCTTTGCTGTAATTGAGCAAAATGATCTTGGCATATTTCATCATACAATTAGCATCCTCCCTGTAAGGAAGTGAAGCCATTGATGCCCTGCTGTGGAAGTGACAGCAACAGTGTAGGGATGGAAAACAAACATATTTGCCATGCCATCCAAGCTATGATTTTTGTTGAAGTACAGTTTATATATGAAATTTGCCAGTTGTAAAATTTATAAAGTGATGTAACCATGATCTAGTTGTAAAAACATTTCATCACCCCAGAAAAGTTCCCTCATGTCATTTGGATTCCTTGCTTGCCCCCAGCCCCAAGTAATCACAGATCTGCTTTCTGTCTGTCTAGTGTTACCTTTTCTGGAAATTTTATATAACTGGAACCATGCAATATTGAATGTTTTGTGTTTCGCTTCTTTCATCTACCATAAAGTTTGAGTTTCATGTTGCTGCAAGTGCTGGTAGTTTATTCTTTTAAATGAATTGACATATAATTGACATACAATTGCATAGGAAATAGAATTGACATTTTGTGTATCAAAACATGCTGAATTGATACATACACATGGATAGATGTGGCAATATGATTCTGTCATAGTGTCAGCTAACACCTTTATCACATCACATAGTTATTGTTTCTTTTTTTTGTAGTGAGAATAGTTAAGTTGAGCAACTTAAAAGTCCCTGTAATTCCCCTGCTGTGCATCAGACCTCCAGGACTTCTTTTTCTACTAGTTGCAAGTTTGGATCCTGAAAACTACATTTTAAAAAAATGTTTACTTATTTTTGTGAGGGAGAGACAGAGAGAACAGGAGATAGACAATCCCAAGGAAGCTCTGCACTGGGCTTGAACTCACAAAGTAGGAGATCATGACCTGAGCCAAAATCAAGAGTCAGATGCTTGACTGACTGAGTTGCCCAGGTGCTCCTCAAGTTTGTATCCTTAAACAGCATTTCTCCCACTCCCCCATTGCCCAGTCCCTGGGGACCACCCTTATACTCTCTGTTTTTACTAACTTGCCTTTTTTTTTAGATTCTGCATATTAATGATATCATAAAGTATTTGTCCTTCTCTGTCTAACGCATTTTACTTAGCACAATGCCCTGCAACCATGTTGTCCCAAATGGCAGGATTTCCTTCTCATGGCTGAATTATATTCCATTGTATGTATGTACTACATCTTCTTCAACCATTAATCCATTGATGGACAATTAGTTTTTCCCCATATTTTGGTTATTGGGAAAAATGCTGCAATAAACATGGGAGTGCACGTATCTTTTTGATATCCTGTTTTCGTTTCATTGGATATATGTCTAGAAGTGGGATTGCAGGATTATATGGTAGTTCTATCTTTATATGTATCTTTGTATGTATATATAAAGTTCATTTTTGAGAGAGAGTGAGAGTGAGAGAGAACGGGTGAGCACAAGCAGAGGAGGGGCAGAGAGAAACAGGGAAAGGGAGAATCGCAAGCAGGCTCCACACCATCAGCCCAGAGCCTGGGCTTCAGCTTACGAACCATGAGATTATGACCTGAGCCAAAATCCAGAGTCAGAGGTTAAATGACTGAGCCATTAGGGTATCCCTATCTTTAATTTTTAAAGGAAACTGTATATTGTTTTCCATAGTGGCTGACCTGATTTACATACCCATGAACAGTGCACTAGGGTCTTCTTTTACCCACATCCTCACCAACAGTTATGTCTTATCTTCTTGATAATTGCCATTCTAATGGGTATGAGGTCATACCTCATTGTGATTTTGATTTATATTTCTTTTTTTTAAATTTTTTAAAATTTATTTTATTTTATTTTTATTTATTTCTAGGAGAGAGAGACAGCATGAGCAGGTGAGGGTCAGAGAGAGAGGGAGTCACAAACTGAAACAGGCTCCAGGCTCTGAGCTGGCAGTCAGCACAGAGCCCGATGCGGGGCTCGAACCCACGAACCACGAGATCATGACCTAAGCAAAAGTCAGACGCTTAACCGACTAAGCCACCCAGGTGCCCCCCTTTTTTCTTTTAATTTTAATTTTAATTTTTTTTTTACATATGTCTTGATGGTTAATGATGTTGAACATTTTTTTCATTTATCTGTTGGCCGTTTGGATGTCTTTGGAAACACATCTATATAGTTCCTCTGCTCATTTTTTAAATTGGTATTGCTGTCAGTTGTTTGAGTTCCTTGTATATTCTGGATATTAACCCTTTATTCACTATTTGTTTTGCAAATAGTTTCTTACCTCCCATAGGTTTCCTTTTCATTTTGTTAATTGTTTCTTTTGCTGTACAGAAGCTTTTTAGTGTGATGTGGTTCTGTTTGTTGATTTTTGCTTTTGTTGCCTGTGCTTTATATCCAAAAAAATCATCGCTAAGACCAATGTCAAGGAGCGTCTTCCCCTATGTTTTCTTCTAGGAGTTTTATGGTATCAGGGCTTATGTCTAAGTCTTTAATCTATTTTATGTTAATTTTTGTGAGTGGTGTAAGATAGGTGTCTGGTTTCATTTTTCTGCATGTGACTGCCCAGTTTCCTCAGTGCCATTTGTTGATGAGACTCAGCTTTCTCCATGGACTGTTCCATATTAGTTGACTGTATTTGTGGGGGCTAGTGTGTTCTTTCTAATTATTGATAAGTATTCCATTGTATGGGTACACTACATTTTATTTATTCATTCAGTGAATGGACAGATTGCTTCCAGTTCAGGGCTTTTATGAATAATGTGGCTACGGATATTTCCAGACGAGGCTTTGCGAAGATGTATGTTTTCATTTCTCTTGGGTATATACTTAGGAATAGAATTGCTGGACTATATGGTAACTCTATGTTTAACCTTTTACGAAATTGTCAAACTGGCTTCCAAAGTGGCTGTAGCATTTGACATCCCCACCAGTAATGTATGAGAATTTCAGTTTTCCTAAACCTTATGCCTTCACTGGTTACTGTTTTTCTTTTGATTATGGCCATTCTAATGAGATGTAGTAGCATCTCACTGTGTTTTAATTGGTATTTTTCCTATGACTGTTGTTGTTGAGCATATTTTCATATGCTCATTAGCCATTTGTATGTTTTCTTTGGTAGATGTCTTTTTTAATCATTTGCCTGCTTTTTAAAAAAATGGATGTGTATTTATTTTTATTTTTTAAGTTTATTTATTTATTTTGAGAGAGAGAGAGTGAGAGCGAGTGAGAGCATAAGCAAGGGAGGGGCAAGGAGAGGGAGAGACAGAATTCCAAGCAGGCTCCTCATGGACAGCCCAGAACCTGACATGAGGCTCAAACCCACTAATTGTGAGATCCTGATTTGAGCCCAAGTCAAGAATTGGATGACTAACTAACTGAGCTACCAAGTTGCCCCATTTGCCTATTTTTTAAATTGAGTTGTTTGACTTATTTTATGATAGGAAATACATATACATGTATATATTTTTCTAGATACAGGTCATTTATCAGAAAAACGATTTGCAAGTTTTTCCCCCAGTATTGACTGGTCTTTTCATTTTCTTAAATGTATCTTTTAAAAAATGTTTAAATTTTTTGAGACAGAAAGAGAGAGTATGAGCATGCATGTGAGAGGGAGAGAAAGAGAGAATCCCAGTCTGAGCCTGTCATGGGGCTCGATCTCACCAATGGTAAGATCATGATCTGGGCAAAAATTAAGAGTCAGATGCTTAACTAGCTGAGCCACCCAGGGTCCGCTTTATGGTATCTTTTGAAGCACAGATTTTAATTGTGATCAGTCCAGTTTATCAACTTTTTCTTTTTGGATTGTGTGTTTGGTGTCATATCTAAAAAACCTTGACACTTAATCCAAGGTCATGTAGATTTTTCCTACATTTTCTTCCTCAAGGTTTATAGTTTTGGCTCTCACATTTAAGTTTATTATCCATTTCTGTTAATTTTGGTATTTGGCATGAAAAAAAGTGTCTAAGTTCGTTTTCTTGCTTTTGTGATACTCAGTTTTCCCAGGGGCGTTTGTTGGAAAAGATCAGTATTTCCTTTACCAAATTGCATTGGCACCTTTGTCAAAAATTAATTTACCGTAAACATTGGGGTACAATGTTCATAGCAGCACTCTCCACGATAGCTAAAACATGGAAAGAGCCTAAGTGTCCATCAACAGATGAATGGATCAAGAAGATGTGGTTTATCTATACCATGGAATACTACATGGCAATGAGAAACAATGAAATCTGGCCATG
Source organism: Proteles cristata cristata (assembly GCA_017311185.1). Lineage (NCBI taxonomy): Eukaryota > Metazoa > Chordata > Mammalia > Carnivora > Hyaenidae > Proteles > Proteles cristata. The sequence goes on from JAESUZ010002383.1 coordinate 2,071,537, forward strand.
TGTAGCAACATGGATGGACCTGAGGGTGTTATGCTGAGCGAAATAAGTCAGGCAGAGAAGGACAAATATCATATGTGTGCACGTATAGGAGGATTAGGAGGAACTTAACAGAGGACCAAGGGGGAGAAGAAGGGCGGAAATGGTGGGGGAAAGGGAGAGAGGCAAACCATGAGAGACTCTTGAATGCTGACAAAAACTGAGGACTGATGGATGTGGGGGGAGGGGGGATGGGCATGGAGGAGGGCACTTGTGGGGATGAGCACTGAGTGTTATGTGGAAACTAATTTGACAATAAACTATTTGTAAAAAAAATTAATTTACCATAAACATAAATTTTTTCCTAGACGCTTAATTCTGTTTCAGTTTTTTAAATCAAAATATATTTATTTTTTTCAGGAATAGAATTTAGTGATTCATCACTTACATATGACACCCAGTGTTCATCACAGCAAGTGTCCTCCTTACTGCCCTCACCCCTTAATACTTCCCCCCACTCAGCACCCTACCAGCAATCCTCAGTTTGTTCTCTGTATTTAGGAGCCTCTTATGGTTTGTCTCCCTCTCTTAGGTTCATCTGTTTCGTATATTACATTTCACATATGAGTGAAATCATTTGCCTTTCTCTAACTGACTTATATTGTTTAGCAATAAGTCTAAACTTGTAAGTCTAAACTTCTTTGGTTAATTTTGTTCTTATTTTTTTCTTTCTAAGCTCTTTTGAGTGAGAATAGTTTTTAATGTCATTTTCAGTTTGTTCACTATTAGAATACAGGATGTAGAAATACACTAGTCCCCCCCACTTCTCCACAGGGAATATGTTCCAAGGCAATCCAAGCAGTGGATTCCTGAAATTATAGATGGTACTGAACCATATATGTACTATGTTTTCTTCTATACACACGTCTATAATAAAGCTTATAAATTAGGAACAGTAAGGTTAACTTATTGTTATTGTTTAATTAATAATAAAATAGAACAATTATAACAATATACTATAATAAAAAGTTACGTGAATGTGGCCTCTGTCACAATATCTTCTTGTACTGTACTCACTCTTCTTTTTGTGATGATGGGAGATAACAGAATACCAATGATGAGATGAAGTGAAGTGGATGACGTAGGCATTTTGACGTAGTGTTGGGCTGCTATTTACCTTTGGACAGAATGTCAGGAGGATTGTCTCCTTCCAGACTGTGGTAGTCTGTGGGTAACTGAAACCACAGAAAGCAAAACCGTGGAAAAGGAGGGACTACGTTAAATACCCATGCTGTACCCAGAACTCTGCTTGGTGCTGAGGATATGATGACTCATGAGATGAAGGTCAGAAAGAGGCAGTACTGTGGGGCCGGGCTTTTTCGGGAGCCCCAGACCCCATCTGGCCCCCCTGGTGGCTGCAAGGCTACTGCTTCTCGGTCACCATGGTTGCAGGTCTGCTGGATGTTAAGGCTACTGTGGAGCTGGCGAGAGAAGGATGGGAGTGAGCTGAGTTAAAATGCCCTGTGCCGGCTGTACTTACTGAGGTTCAACATACTCATAAATTGTAAATGCTCCTTGACTTATTCCAAGTCTTTGGTTAATATTCAGAGTTATTAAGAAGTTGATTTTGACCTTTTTTTTGACAATATTGTTGTTCCTCTTTAACCTAGATCTTTATTCCATCATTCTCCAAGTCCCACACAGACAGTTCCTGTTAAATATCGGCTTATCTTTCAGTTAGCACACCCCAATCAGAATTGCAACCTCAACCTAGGACAGGTAGGCTTTTTATATTGTTCACTGGGCGTGGGTTGTCCCCCCTGCGGTCCAAATCAAGTCAGCCCCTTCTTAGCAGCGAGCTACTGGTTTTCATAACCAGCTCTGCCTTTGTGTAACTATCCTGTTTATTGACCTGGGCTTGGGGGTGATGGTAGCTCTAGGCAAGAGTCTAACAGACTCCCACTGAATTTATTGTATGTCTTTTGGTTGATTTCCAGAGACCTAAAATGATTCTTTTTTTTTTTGACAGTTTTATCTACTTACAGTGTTATATTTTAGAGAAAGGATTTAGTGATCTCTTCCCTCCATTGCCTGCAGTCATGCCTATGATTTAAAATGTCTGTAACATGTGGGACATTTAAAAACAGCATGGTGAAGGCTATGTGAGTGCTTAGTGGAAGAAAAACAAAGTTTCTAATGAATATGGGTGTGGCATTCTCAATTAAATCCTTTGTGATCATTTAGTAAGGTGAACTCAGACTAAATCTACTGCACTGGGTTGATGGCATCCTGCATCATGCTTGTTCTACGTTGGAGTATACCTCTTGTTTAGAGAAATAAAAATATTTTTGGGCTTATTTTTCTCTGTGATAGTCCATAAAGATAGGACAATTCATGGATGTTATATAAGAGAAACTAAAATACTATTGAAATTGGGCTTGGTTGATTTGTTACAGACATTAATACTGAAATATGGAATTTGCAGAAGAAAATACAGTTTATAATCCAACTTAACAATGCCCTTTAGATAATATAATTAATGATTTAGTCATTTCTTGGTCATTGAAAACTACTGCGAGTTAAAAAATTTTTGGGTATTACACCAACTAATCACCTAACACATGCAATATTATTACTTTAAAATTTTTTAATGTTTATTTTTGAGAGTGAGAGAGTGAGAGAGAGCAAGTATGTGAGTAGGGAAGGGGCAAGGAGAGAGGGAGACAAAGAATTTGAAGCAGGCTCTAGGCTCTGTGCTGTTATCACAGAGCCTGACACGGGACTTGAACCCATGAACTGTGAGATTATGACCTGGGCCGAAGTCCAGCACTTAACTGAGACACCCAGGCACCCCCATGCAATATTATTTTTAAATTGCTAAGACCAGTGATCATTTGTCAATGTGCTATTCCATTTTTGACAGAGACCCCAAAGATCATTTTTCAAAAAGGCAAGATTATTTTGTTTGCAAAGTTAAAATGTAGGCTATATACTAGCAAGCTGAATCCTTCAGGTTGTGAAAACATTATACAGAGTAATCAGCAGTGCAAGGTTAGTTTATATGCAATATGCAATACCTCATATTAATAGAATATGACAAAACACAGAATAATCTGATTTGACAGGGAAAAAACATTTTACAAAGTCTACCCTTTCTGGTTTGAAACACTCCACAAACTAGCAATAGAATGTTAATGAAAATCACACAGCTAATATTCATATTTAATTATGAAACATTGAATGATTTCCCCCTAAAATCAGGATAGCTACTTTTGCCATTTCTATTCAATATTGTGCTGAAAGTCCTAGACAGGATGATTAGGGAAAAAAGAAACAACACACACACACACACACACACACACACACACACACACACACACACACACACACACATGGTAGGAAAGGAAGAAAAAAATCTCTACTTGCAAATACTAAGTAGAAAATACTAAGAATCTGCTAAAAAGCTAATAGAAATAATAAATAAGTTTAGCAAGGTTGCAGGATGCAAACTAGATAAATATATACAATCAAGTATATTTGTATCAGTAATGATGAAAAGTTTAGAAATGAAGTTAGAAAAAACAATTCCATTTATAGCATCAAAAACAATAGGAGCACCCGAGTGACTCAGTCAATTAATCGTCTGACTTCAGCTCAGGTCATGATCTCATGGCTTATGAGTTTGCACCCCACATCAGGCTCTTTGCTGACAGCTCAGAGCCTTGAGCCTGTTTCAGATTCTGTGTCTCATTCTTTCTGTCCCTCCCTTGCTTGCTCTATGTCTCTCTCAAAAATAAGTAAACATTAAGAAAAAGAATCAAATACTTAGGAATAAATTTAACAAAGAAGTGCACAACTTGAATCTTAAAAGTACAAACCACTGATGAAAGAAAATAAAGAAAGCACAAATAAATGGAAATACATCCGATGTTCATGGATCAGAAACCTTAATCCTTTTAAGATGGCATTACTCCTCAAATAGATCTACAGATTTAATGCAATCTCTATTGAAATTTCAGCTTATTTTGGAGGAATTGACAGGCTCATCCTAAAATTCATATGGAAATCCAAGGGACATTGAATTGATAAAACAGTTTAAAAGAAGAAAGTTATTGAACTCTTAATTCCACAGCTTACTATAAAACTATAGTAGTCAAGGCAGTGTGATGTTGGCATAAGGGTAGATATATACGGAACAGAATTAAGAAATAGACTAGCAAGTTGTGAAGACAGTTCAGTGAGGGAAAGAATAGACTTTTCAACAAATGGTTTTGGAACAACTGGACATCTACCTGAGGAATAGTGGATTGATGCCGACCCACCTTTCTCACACCATAATAAAAAATTACCTCAAAACAGATCGTAGACTTTAAGAGCTAAAGTTATAAAACTGTTAGAAAAAAATACAGTAAGTCTTTGTGACCATGGGTTAGGGAAAGCCTTGGTAGATATGACAAAATCACAGGGAACAAAATTACAAGTAGATAAATTAAGCTTTATCAAAATTAGAACTTTTTTTGCCAGAAATAATACCATCAAAAAAGTGATAAGACAAATAATGGGAGAAGATATTTGGAAATCTTGTCTCTGATAAGGCAGTAGTATCCAGATAGATATAAAGAGCTCTTACAAGTGAACAGAAAAATAAATAATTTAAAAAGAGGCAAAGGGGGCACCCGCGTGGCTCAGTCAGTTAAGCGTCTGACTCTTGATTTAGGTTCAGGCCTTAATCTCATGGTTCTTGAACTTTAGTTCCTCATGGGGCTGTGCACTGACAGCACAAAGCCTGCTTGGGATTCTTTCTCTGTCCTCTCCTCCACCCCCCTTGCATGTGTGTGTGTGTTCACTCGCTCTCTCTTTCTCTCACTCTCTCAAAATAAATAAACTTAAAAAAAGAAAAAGAAGAGGCAAAGAACATGAATAGACATTTTTTTCTCAAAGATGCTACTCAAATGGTCAAAAAACATATGAAAAGATGTTCATCATTAGTTATTAGGGAAATGGATACTTGACATCCACCAAGATGGCCATAATCAGTAAGACAGGACATAACAAATGTTGGTAAAGATGTGGAGAAATTGGAACCTGCTGGTGGAATGTACAGTGGTGCAACTACTTTGGAAAACAGGTGAGCAATTGCCATGTGGTGCAGCAGTTACATCGTAGGTGCACACCCAGGAGAAATGGAAACACACATTCACCGCAGAAACTTGAATGATCTCAATAGGACATTCATAAAAGCTAGTAAGTAGAAATGATGCAAATGTTAATCATCCAACAAATGGATAAAATGTGCTGTGTTTATATAATGGGATGCTACTTGGCATTAGAAAGGAATGGAGTACTGGTATAGGCAACAGTATGGCTGGAACTTGAAAACATGCCAAGTAAAAGACCCTGTGTTGTATGACTTCGTTATAGGAAACAGAATATATACAGAAAGTAGATTTGTAGATTCGGATGCTGGAATTGCAAAGAATGGGAAATGACTTTATGGTACAGGGCTTCTTTTTAGGGTGATGAAAATCTTCTAAAATTGATAGTGGTAATGGTTGCAAAGTTCTTTTTAGTACACTGAAAACTACTGAAACACACTCTTAAGATAAGTGAATTAAGTATATGAATAGTAACTCAATAAAGCTGTTAAAAACAGCTTTATTTCTGATGGGAATTTCATAGGAGTCATTTATCAAAACACATGTCTCTCCATAGTAGTTGTTTTATTGTCTTTTCTGTTGATGAATTGTCAGGTTTTCACTAGTCTTCTAGTGAAGGAGATTATATTTAGTGCAAGGCAGTGCATCATCTTCTAGAACTTTTTCTTATTGCATATTTCCTGAGGGGTTTTGAGAGACATACACAATGTTTACTTATTATCAGCTTATTATTTTAACATACTTATTACCATCAACATTTCTAACTATTTCCTGGGCATTGTACAAAAGCCCTTGAGATATGTTTCCTCATTTAGTCATTTGGAAAATTCTAAATGAATTTTTAGTATATCCATTTTTCAGTTAAGGACCTTGAGTCTTGGGTATGAAACAGTTCTAGGTTACAATTGCTGTGGAAATGGTAAAACTAGCACTTAATTTTGGTGATTTTGTATTGTTCCTTAAGCTACATTGTGCCTTAAGTGATACAAGGATTTAGTATATTTTCTGTTGTTTTTTAAAAATATTTTTTCTGGGATACTCTGCAGTGTTTTCTTGTCTTGTTTACCAGATGGCCAATACTTTTGGGCAACCTTCTGGGTTCACTTATAAACCTATCATTATGGCTATCACTTGGATTACTTTTATGCAGGTGCCTGTTGTTTATACTTGTTCACTCCAGGCTGATGCCGTGCTGTTTACTCTCTGCTCTTGCAGTCAGATGAGAGGTCTGCAGGTGGTTTTGGTGGGCCAGCATCTCTCTGTCTGCAAAGTCCCGGTGTCAGTTGAAAGTGCAAAGAGTCTCCTGTGCCAGATCTCCCTCAGTTTACAAAAAATGCGTTACATGGGTTGAGTTCAGTGCTATTTTCAGGAAAATAATGGAATGTATATTATTTTTGGCCTGTCTTTAAACTTTGGCTTTTCACTCTCTGAAATGCCCTTCCTTTTTGTCATCTCAACTCCACCCTAGCAAACACCTCTCAGTAGTTCAAGACTCCATCAATTGTCTGATCTCTGTGGAATCATACTTACCAATCCCTGGTCCCCTAGATAAATACAATGCTCTGACTCCCAGGGCTTCACTGTACTCCACAGAAATAGCTGTCATAGTGCCTTTAACACTTGATTATACTTTTTGTTTGTTTAGATTCTTATCTCTTTCCTCCAGCCTGAGCATCCCTAGGATTCCTAGGGAGTGTATTTCTCTGTTTTATTAATTTTTTTTTTTTTTTGCTATTATGATTTTTATTTTTATTTTATTTTTTTATTTTTTACAAATAGTTTATTGTCAAATTAGTTTCCACATAACACCCAGTGCTCATCCCCACAAGTGCCCTCCTCCATGCCCCCCCCTCCTCCCCCCTACATCCACCAGTCCTCAGTTTTTGTCAGCATTCAAGAGTCTCTCATCATAGGTTTGTTTGCTTATTTTAAATGTTTGTTTATTTATTTACTTTGAGAGCAAGAGCAGCACCCATTCATGCATGAGAGCAAGGGAAGGGCACAGAAAGGGAAAGAGAATCCCAAGCAGGTTCCGTACTGTCAGTGTAGAGCCCAATGTGGGGCTTGATCTTATACAAGGTGAGACCATGACCTGAGCGGAAGTCGAGAGTCAGATGCTTAACTGACTGAGCCACCCAGGTGCCCCTGTTTATTTTTTAATGGAGATAGTGACTGATTTTTCTGTCACAGGTAGATTTTTTGGGTAACAGTCTTTTAAATTTAGTTATTTGTTTGATTTTTCAAATGCTTGTATAAAAAGCCTTTGTTTTCAATTACTTATATCCAATTAGTCAGCTCTGTGCACAGCATCCTGTGTGCACTATAGTTACGTGGACACCACTGACTTACCCCTTTCATTTTTTTTTAATGTTTTACTTATTTCTGAGAGAGAGAGAGAGAGAGAGAGAGAGAGAGAGAGAGAGAGAGAGAAAGAGAGAGAGAGAGAGCATGAACAGGCGAGGGTCAGAGAGAGAGGGAAACACAGAATCCAAAACAGGCTCCTAGCTGTAAACTAGATGTCAGCACAGAGCCTGACACAGGGCTTGAACCCAAGAACTGTGGGTTCATGACCTGAGTTGAAGTCGGACGCTTAACCGACTGAGCCTCCCAGGCGCCCCCTGACTTGCCTCTTTTCAAAGGAAGTTTGGCAGTAGAAATTACTGTCTTGGTAAAAAAGCTTTTTGGATTTAAGGATGCTTCATAATCTTTGCACTTCTTCCACTGTGGTTTTCATTCGTGGCTATCCATTGCATGTGCAGGGGGCGCTTAAAGAAATATTCTTGAGCCCCTCCCCCAGACAAACTGCATTAGGATTTCTGGGGCTAGACTCAGGGATGGGTCTCTTGTAAAACTCCCCAGGTAACTGACATGCCACCAAGGTTGAGACTCAAACCTTGCATGCATCCTGGAGGCCTTTCCAATGGGATGCTGCCAGTAGATGTGTGAACTTTTGGCAGATACCCTCTTTGGGCAGAAAAATTAAAACATGAAATTCCCAGGCGATGCTTAGTATTCTAAGTGGGAATTCATTTGAAATGTATGTTCCTGGTTCTCTGTCTCATGATTCTGGGGTCGATCAAAAACTCAGGTGGAGCCTGGCATTCTGTTTTCAGAAGCACTGTGGGTGACTGATGGTCCCAAAGGAAGAAGGGGAGAGTCCTTAGCCTGGGGATGGTTAAACGTTACAGCTGTCACCTGCCAGGTAGGACCTGGCATGTGCTCAGAGCACAGGTGTGGGAGTGTTTGTGGGCTTGTGTGTGTGTGTGTGTGTGTGTGTGTGTGTGTGTGTGCACGCGCGCGCGCACGCATGCACTTCTGGTCTCACTGGCCTGGAATCCTGAGGAGTGTTATATGGCTTTGTTTTGTCAGGGAAGGGACAACAATTCTACTAGTGGTTTCCGGAAGATGCCACAGTAGTCACCTCACCTTACCCTGGGCAGGAGGCCAGAAGACCCCTTCTTTTAATTGGACTTCTTTTACTAGAATATTCGGGAGTTTGTGGGTCACATTTACTTACCATCTTAGATGACTTTACTAAAATTTTTGTGCTCTTCAGTTCAAATATAGGCTTTATAGCCACATCCACACTATTTTAGTGAAATGAAATTCCATCATCTTTTAAAATAGCATGTACAGCCTTTGAACTTGAACTAATTTAGGGGAGAATCTAGTAATCAACAGGAAGAAGCCTTGTTAAAAGGTAGTATCTGAGGGCGCCAGGGTGATGCAGCCAGTTAAGCATTGGACTTTGAATCTCATGGTTTGTGAGTTTGAACCCCGTGTCGGGCTCTGTGCTGACAGTTCAGAGCCTGGAGCCTGCTTTGGATTCTATGTCTCCCTCTCTCTCTCCGCCCCCCCCTCTCTCCTGCTCATGCTCTGCCTTCTCTTTCTCAAAAATAAACAAACATTAAAAAATTTAAAAAAAGTAATATCTGCACATGTTTCTTGAAGATTTTCTGGGCGATCTCTTCCAGCAGAAAGAGATAAGGGGGCAATGATCTGTGGTTGGTTAGGGGCCTGGGCAAGAAAATTAAGAGTCATGAGTACTTCTGAGCTTGTAATTCAGGGGGACAGAGGGTAATGGTATTGTTGATCTAGCTGACTGTAGATAGGACAGCATGTTCCATAGACAGGATAAATCTGTGTTGGAATACAGCTTTATGTTTACAGTGCCCATACACCATGCATTAGGTTTCTCCAGAGAAACAATCAATAGGATATGCATACATAGGTATGTATGCATGTGTGTATGTGTGCATGCATATACACACATACAAGGTTTATTTTCAGGAATTGGCTCTTACAGTTAGGAAAACTGGGATCCCCATGATCTGCTGTCTGCAAGCTGGAGGCTCAGGAAAGCTGATGAATAGTTCAGTCTGAGTCTGAATGCCTGAGAATGAGAGGAGTCAATGGGACAGGTCTCAGTGTGAGGGCAGAAGACCAGTGTCCCAGCTCTATAGTCAGGCAGAGATGCAAATTCTCCCTTTCTCTGCCTTCTTATTCTGTTCATTCCTGCAGTGAATTGGTTGATTTCCACCTACATTGGGGACAGCAATCTGCTTTACTCAGTCTACTGATTCAAATGCTAATCTCATCCAGAAATGTCCCTACAGACACACAGAGAAATAATGGTAACCAAATATGTGGTCATTTTGTGACCCAGTAAAGTTGATACATAGAATTAACTGTCACACCCTGTCAGACAGATGTATTCAAATAGCCCAAGAGATAAATAAGGACTGTCAATACAGGTGGAAAACTTTTGACAGTACAAGAGGTAATTAAAGCTTTCAGAGCAAATAGGATCCCCAGAGAGAAGCCATCCCAGAGATAGGCAGAAGAAAGAATGGAATAGCCAGTAAGACAAGCAGAAAACCAGGGAAGGACTTGGTTCTAGAAGCCTAGGGAAGACAGTTTTAAGCAGGAAGAGATGAAATAATGTAGACACATTGAGTAGGATAAAGGTTTAATTACTGTCCTTTATTCTTGGAAAAAAAGAGACCTTCATTCACACTTTTCTGGGCAGTTTCAAAAGAGGCAAGGCCTCAGTGATCTTGGTCATTTCCACTTTAAGTATAAAGGTTTAATTACTGTCCTTTATTCTTGGAAAAAAAGAGACCTTCATTCACACTTTTCTGGGCAGTTTCAAAAGAGGCAAGGCCTCAGTGATCTTGGTCATTTCCACTTTAAGTATCTGCTCTGTAGAGATGTCTACTGCATTAGTCAGGACAGTTCAAGCCAGCTGCTTTAATAACAACCCTAGAAATCTCAGGGGCGTAACAGAATGAACTCCTAGTTCCTCACTCATACCGTATCCGGTGTGGGCTCCTCCTCCCAGCAGTGACTTGGGAATCTGAGAGCCTTTTATCTTAGGATGCTGCCATCTTTGGTTGATTGATTGATTGAGACAGAGTGAGCAGGAGAAGGGCAGAGGGAGGGAGGGAGAGAGAGAGAGAGAGAGAGAGAGAGAGAGAGCGAGCGCGAGCACAAGAATCCCAAGCAGGCTCTGCACTGATCCTACAAACAGGGATACCATGACCTGAGCCAAAAATCAAGAGTCAGATGTTCAACTGACTGAGCCATCCAGGTGCCCCTGATGCTACCATTAAAAATGAGCTCACTGCAGTTGCTGTGGAGGGGCAAGAGGAAGCACAGATCAGCATGCAGGGGGTGTATGGCTAGGTTTGGAAGCAGCATAATTAACTTTGACTCCTATCCTATTAACCAGAACGACATCACATGATCTCAACGTAATTGCACTGAAAAGCCAAGACTAGGAAACAATTGGTGAACGTTTAAGTCTTCTCTGCCAAACTACCAAAGGCATACTCTACAGTCCTTCTCTCTCTCTCCAGTTATGGACTCCACGTGTCTAATTTCTCAGTGGATATTTCAGACTCAACTCACTTGAATTAGATCTTAACAATTCCCTAGCTCCCTCTAAAGTAGAGATTGCTTTCAGCTTCTGGTAACAGATTTTAATTTTCTCCTTCAGGGACAAGTTAGGGAGTAGTCCAGGAGGTACATTTCTATCTCCAGCCTTTGTTCAAGCTGTACCCTTTCTCTGGAATACTTTTCCCCCAGGTCTTCATCTCCCTGCACTTATGTCTTTGCTGAAACCTCAGTTTCTTGGTGAGCTTTTTTTCCCCTCTCTTGCATGGCTTTGTCCCCTATATTCAGCCCCAGCCCCACTAAGAATTGCTGGTCTTCTTCCCTACCTGCTTGCTTCATGTCTTTGCTGAAACCTCAGTTTCTTGGTGAGCTTTTTTTTCCCTCTCTTGCATGGCTTTGTCCCCTATATTCAGCCCCAACCCCACTAAGAATTGCTGATCCTCCCTCACTTCCCTACCTCTTGCTTCATACCTCTTACTACTTTTGGATGGTACAGTATCATTCATTATGCCTGTTTGTTTATTAGCTGTTGTTCCAGAACATCAGCCCCAGGGCAGGGGTGTTTGTTTTCTTTCCTGATCAAGTGTCTTGAACAGTGTCTGGCCTAGCGTAGTTACTCCAGAAGTTTTATTGCGTGAACTGAATTTGAAGCCCTTAGACCAGAAAATCTTGGAGCTGGTTGAGGAAGTAGGAGAACCGGAAGAACGTGGTTGGCAGTCAAATCACCAGAGTTGTCTTTGCAGTTAGCTGCCTCGGCATCTGTCCCTTGGCACGCTTCTTGCTGAGTTACTGCGACACCATTAAGCTGTTTTCCACCTCACTGGCCTCCTTGCCGCTGGGGCTCCAGCCTGGTCCTTCTCCTGTGCCTGTTGCCCATGCTTTCAGACAGGTGTTCCCATGGTGCCGCCCTGATGCCATGACCGCGTGTTGTATGCACCCAGCTCTTGTGCAGGGTCTGGTTGGAGGTGGGGGAGAGGGCTGGGTTCCATGTCACGGGAAAAGGGTTAGGTTGAGTCACCCTTTTGTCTCCACAGAAGTTTCTAGGTTCTGTGATCCCTTCATACTGTGCCTATTGAAGTATTCTAATTTCTCTTAAAATCAGTAGAACATTTTCTAATTTAGGTCAAAGAAAATGTTTTCATATACGATATTAGAATATTCATCTATGCAGTTGTAAAATACACTGTGTAATTAATATGTATTTGCTATGTAATTAATTTGTATGTAATTGCTGAACAAAGAGGCAAAAGTGCCCACAGCCCACAAAAATCATAATGTAGCTCTGGTTATGACTTGCCTGGGGTCAGAATCTGGTGGACTTGGGTCTAAAATTGGCTTCAAATTCTTGGGGCAAATGTAGTCCCTTTCACAGATGAGGGAACTGGGGCCCGAGAGGCTGTGCTCAGCTGAAAACCACATGGCCAGTGAGCTCTTCATGTCATATTCAGGTCTTTTGAGCCACTGGCTAATGCTTCTTGGAAAAATCTTACACAGAAGCAGCTTAGATGAGTATCATTTCTAAGCAGATCTCATTTATTTTAATTATTCAGCAGTTGCTTATTGATGCTCCATCCCCTAGTCATTTGTAAAGAGGTCACCTGTCAGTGGCTGTGTTCTTTCCATTCTGTCATTCTGTGAAGCACAGAATTTATTGTGCTCCTTATCAGTCAAGTCTGAAAGGGAGGGAGAGACTTATTAGTTAAGTTGATAAGACTCAGAAAGGGGTTAAGACCTGCCTTACAGATTTTTGTGTTTAAAGTGAAGATGTATTTGGAGGCATCTGGTACTTGATAGGCCTTCAGGTGTTATATATTCTCTGTCTTTAAAAAATTTTTTTGACATTTACTCATTTTTGAGAGACAGAGTGTGAGTTGGGTTGGGGCAGAGAGAGAGAGAGACAGAGAGACAGAGAGACAGAGAGACAGAGACAGAGAGACAGAGAGAGACAGACACAGAATCAGAAGCAGGCTCCAGGCTCTGAGCTGTCAGCACAGAGCCCAATGTAGGGCTCGAACTCACGGACTGCGAGATCATAACTGAGCTGAAGTTGGATGGTCAACCTACTGACCCACCCAGGCACCCCTATATATTCCCTTTCTTTCCTTCCACTAGATAGCATTTTGAGTCCTCTGCACACATATTTTTTGCCGTTGTTTGCTCATTATGCTGTTGCATCAGAGGTAGGTGAAGAATTACACCATTAAATAATTAAGACAGATAGAAACCACATTCACGTTCATTACCTGTGAGGGACTTTTCCAGTTCCTTGTATGATTTTGCTTATCTAGACTTCATTTCACCTAGCGAATATTACAATTACACATAATTCTTATTCATTCAGTTACGCGATCATTCAGCAAATATTAGTTGATTACCTTTTATGTGGCTGGTGTTTTTCTAGGGTATAGGGAAGTGAACGGAGCAGGCAGACCCTGCTCTTAAGGAGCTTGATTTCTAATTGGGGCAACACTAGACTTATTTAGACAGCATTTTCTGTTTTGAGGCACTTGATAGCTCTGGATGTGTGTGGGATGTGTATGTATCAACATACCTACGCACAGTGGAAGTAATTAGTAAGTACTAATTACTACAGATTAGTAATAGGTGTTTGGTTTATTAAAATGTAGGGTAAAGCTGGGAACATAGATGTCTTTAATGTCATATTTTTACTTTATATGAATAAAGTTTACATGTCTACATCTGAAACATGTAGACCCTTTGAATATAGATTCAATGCCTGGAGTTCTGAATTCAACTTGTTATAAGCCATATCTAGAACATGCCACCTCTGATTTCCATTTGCTTGCAGTTGAAGCAGAATGAGTAAGTACATCCATACTTTTAATCTGAGCCCAGAATTACACATTTTTAATGATTTTTCTCCCAGTCTTTTATAATTATTTTGCCCATACCTGGTAAACCTGGTATGGTGTCAGGTGTTTTTCAACAAAATAGTTTCAGTGAGTCTTTTTAAAGCATTGAGTTTAATTTCTAAAACCTACTATTTGTTTTTTTTTAATTTGAGAGAGAGAGAGGGCATGAGCAGGGGAAGGACAGAGAGAGAGAGAGAGAGAGAATGAATATGAATCTTAAGCAGGTTCCACAGTCAGTGCAGAGCCTAACATAAGACTCAATCCTACCACCCCAGGAACATGACCTGAGCTTAAATCAAGAGTTCGATGCTTGTCGGACTGAGTCACCTAGACACCCCTAAAATGTACTATTTCTTTCTGACCTTAAGAATATCAGTTTACCTAATATTTGTGCAGCAAATGAGAGTTGTTAAAAGCATGGGCTGTGGAGCCATACTTATCTGAGCTTTGTTACTTTTAGCTGAAACCCAAGCTATGGCCTCAGATTTTTTATTGGTAAAATAGGCCTAATGATCAGACATACCTCCTAGGACTGCTGGAGAATTATAGCCATCAATATAAATAAAGTCTGTAGAACAATGGTACACAGTACATGTGAACTATCATTGCTGCTGTAAGTATGTAGTATTATGTAGTTGTAACTAACAAATACAAGTGGTAGGACCAAGTTTGAGAACAGACCACATGACTTCTTGGCTAAAAACTCATGATGTGGAATGGAGCCAGTGTGCAGAGAGGGTGGCCTAGATAGGTCAGGGTTCTGCGGGGCCTGCTACCCTGGCAAGTACCCAGGTGGAGGTCAGTTAGGAGAGGTTTTGCTCTGTATATAATTGATTATCCACTTGCACATACTGGAATTCAGACCATGCATCAAGTTGCCTGGAAATATATTTTCCATCTTTTTTTGTTGTTGTTGTTTTCAGTGAAACTCATTACCTTGCTACTTTGCCACAACTTCTCATCATTCTGAGAGAGAGCAATAGCCTGAGTGGGCACAAGTGAGTGACCTTGACTCCATGCTGCATGTTGCCTTGTAGAGTCCATATTCTGCAGATTCTATGGGATTTGGAGGATTCGACCGCCTGCTTGAGTTCTCGATGAAATGGTATTTACTTGCGGATCATCTAAGCTAATAGATGGAAACGAATCTAAATCAACAAACTCAGCAAACAGGATTTCTGCCAATGGGTGCGCCTCCCGGATTTACAGTTCCGCTGCATCCTGACTCTCAGGGAACGGGAGAGTAACTTTTCGTGTCACATATGTCTTTGTTTTTATCCTGCTGTGTGTGTGAGAGGGCACTGTGACAGGCAGCATATAAATAGCTAGCTCCCATTTTTATTTTTAGTGGTAATGACTTTTTTTTTTAATGGAATCTTAGTTAATAAGTTATGGGATGTAATTACCACTTCTGCAAAAATCAGGCGGCATCACACTCATTAAAAATCTCAGTAACATTAAGGGCCACATATAATGGAAAAAAATAAACCTGGTGATGACAGACAACCTTTAGGCTACCTTAATGTCCAGCATTTCCCCCTCCCTCCTTCTTTTTCTCCCCCTCCTCTCACCTCTCTTCTTCCTTCATTTCTTGCAAATTGGAATGATGTAGAATAAAAGGGTGTCTGGAGTGAGCTGGATGGCACGTGCCTCTGGTTGCCGGTAGCGTGGGGGAAGCTCTTCTTCCCCTGCTCTCCCAGTGTTTCATTTATATCTGGACTTTTCTTTTTCTTTGATCTTTATTTAAGAAGTTACCCCTGACCTTCAAATTCTCCACCTAGAGAACCTGAACACTCCTTAAATGGCCCTCCTGTCTGTCCCCAGTGTTGGTTTCCACACTTCCCCCTGAAAGGAATGGTCCAGAAAGATGGCATGGCAGCTCAGTGGCCTTTGTAGGGGTTAATCGCTACAAGGCAGCCAGCATCTTCCTGAGTTAAACCTCTGCATGTAAAAAAAAAAAAAAGAAAAATCCTAGAATTGGAGATGTGTTCAATTTTTTATGAATCAAGCTTTTAGGCACCAGAAACTATTAACCCTGCAGTAGCGCACACTCTGAACTGCCTGGACCCAGACTGATTGATTTGGAGAAGCAATAGCAGTCCGTTCTGGCTCAGCTTACCTTCCACTCCTCCCCTCCTTACCGCCCCCTCCATCCTGCACAGATGCCCTTCTCTCCACCTGAGTTTCACATGTACAAGGATGTTGAACAGAGCGATTTCTTAGGATCTCTCTTTCAAATAGAATGGCACTGGGGCATGTGCCTTCTGAAGAGCCCAGTGGTGACTGGCCCTGCTCGGATCCTGGGAGATGCTCATGGAGGGGGAGGGGGAATCTGTCAGCCTGGCCAGCTGTCTTCAATCCTCAGATGCAGGGGGATGGCATGGCGTTGGTCTGGTTTTATTGTCTGCTGTCAGGCTCTGTGTTACAGAAAGAGGGTTCCTAATGAAATCTGAAACAAATGCGTTTAGAATCACAGTGGAACTTTGAGGGAATTTGCGAGTGTCTGTTGGTCTCTTCTCCATAAGTCTTAATTCTGCCCTCAGTTTTAGAGCCAGCCCAGGAGCTCATCCATCTTTGACGCTAACTCATGCCAGCTCACATGGATTTCTCCCTTCTCTGAGCTCACAGAAGCTTAATCTTTCCCACCCAACCCAGGTATCGATCACTTTCTGTCTGTCTTCCTAAAAGCTTCATATTTTGTATTTCCAATGAAACAGAAGCTCCTGGAGCCTGAGGATGCTATGTAACTTGGGAAAAAAGCTGGGCAGAGCATGATAATTATGACATTGCTTTTCTCTCATTTCCAAAGATTCATGATATATATATATATATATATAGGAATGACTGCCTTATATGTGAACATTTATGGGCTGTGAAGACTGCAGAAAAACTTAAATGGTTGTTGCTCCTAAAAGCTAAATGGGAGGTAGCAACATATTGTAAGTGGTGGCATTTGACCAGTGGTGGGAGTTCCTGAATGTCAGACTATGGAATTTGAGCTTTGTTTGGCAGAGCTACGAACGATTGTAAATGGAAGTGGTGTGATGTGAATCTGGCTTTAGGCAGATTTCTGTGGAAGTGCTGGACAAGAATTGGGAGAAACCAGAGCAGCGTTGTATGGTTAGGGGCAGTCACAGCAGCTCAGATGGCATGAGAGTGAGTGAACTGGGTGGAGGTTTCATGGAGGAGACACAGGTGAGAACATGAGGTGAGACAGACCAGCTGCTTTGGCTACTGACTGTGTGACCTTGGGCAAGTTACTTAACCTTTCTGTATCTCCACTAGGATCTTGTCTAAAAATGAGGACTTCATATTATTGGTTTGGGTATAGGTTGTCAATACTCTTAGAAAAAAAAAAAAGAATCATAGCTTGGACTAGATGGAGGAGAAGGCCTGGAAAATGATGGGAAATTTAAGTCTAAGTGACAAATAAGAGCAAGTCTATATATCCTTAAACCCAAATCCTACAGCTGCTGCATGAGTAATGTGGTTGTTGATTTCCTGCCTTTCTTAGGTTTCTGGAGGGTTAGGGTGTGTCTTAATCATATACATGCATTGCCAGTGCAATATACACAGTAGGCACTCAGGGCTGAGTGGGTCATTTTCCCCTGAGTGTTGCCTCCTCTTTGAGTCTTGCCTTCTCTTGTGCCCCTTTCAGTGTCCCGTCCTGTGTATTCTGTGTGTATATTAGAGCTCACCCAGCCCCTGATGTCTATGCTACCTCTCAGTTTTGCATATCATGACCTTGTGCATGAACTACTGTGATAGCCTCATAATTAAACTCTCTGCCTTTAGCCTTGGTCCCATCCAGTCCATCCTAAGGGTGATTATATAGTGGAGTGGAGTGAACTTTTGAAATCACACCGTGTATTCCCTGTGACATTAAATGGCCCCTGTTACCTGCTAAATACAGCCCATCCTGCTGGTGAGGACCCTTGATGAACCCCACACTTCAGTCTAACTTGTTCTCTGCCCTCCACGGGAACAGAGTATCTTCTACAAATTTTCGCATATTCTCTCATGTTTTGCAATTTTTGCTGATTGCCACCCTTCAGTATTGGCTCATATGTCACCTATTCCATGCAGCCCTACTTGATTGAGCCATCATCAAGTGATAAATCATGTGACCCTTTGTATACTTTGTTAGACAAACTTTACATTGTGATACATTTGCTTTCTTGAGTAAGTTTCTGGGCATCAAGGTCCATGTGTATATTCTGGGGTATGCACATGGGTAGGTTCTCCTCTACCCCATTTAGCATATGGCCTTTGCACACAGTAGGCATTTAATGCCTGTCTGAATGGAAGACTGTCCTTCTTAGAGGAGCTGTGGTGTTGCCTTGGTTGATGGCATGTGATGGTTGAGTATCCTCTCCCTGGGTTGGCCTTGTCTTCCCTCTCAGGTGCAATCCCAGTCCATTTTCATCTGGTTTAGGAGCTGTAGATTGGGACCCCAGGTGATAATTGTCTTTTTTGTTTGGCTTTGGTTCTCTGGCCAAATGATGAGATGTGATGAGATGTGACTGGCATAGTTTAGATATGGTGGCAGATGTCACCTTGCAGGATCACAGTTATTCCCCACCCTCAACCCCCTTTCTTGTTCTCTGACTCAACTCTCTTGGAGTTGTCAGAGAAAGGGTTTTTTTTTTTTTTTTTTTTTTTAATCCTATTGACAACTTACCAGCTTTGCAGCCTGTGGCCAGACTGGTTGTCCAGCCAGGTTTCTCTTGGAGCTCTGACCATGGTAGGTGCTTTGGGAAGACAATAGTCCTCATACTCACCTGGTTAATTCTCTTTGTTCCAGAAGTGTTAATGTAGGACGCAAAAGGAAGTGGTCTTTGGCTTATGGACATAATGCAAGTTGGGTACAAACCTATGTGACATTGAAGGCACTCCTGTCCAATTTTTTTCTGGGCTTCTGTAACGTGTTACTTCCCTTTGGATGTGGTGATTCACAGAGACTGTACAGGACAGAGTGATTTTTCATGGAACACAATAGAGAATACTATGAGTTGCTTTCATTCTGAAAATAAATTAAATGTAAATGCTCTATAGTAATTGGAATTGGAGTACATCCCTTCTTGTTATGTGTTTGAATACCTTTCAGCAGTCAGTGCCTAGGAGGTCTCTGGAGTCTTCCAGGTTTTTGATATCATGTAGCTAAACTGAATCTGTAACCAAGGAAAGGAATTCAACCAGCCAGAAACCCTGAGGTAGCATGTAGGGCTCTTTGGTTAAGGAACTACTTTCTTATTTAAGGTTGTAATATTCCAGAATTAGAATAGTGAGGACATAGAGTTCCTTGGTGCCCTTGCTGTGTGATTTGCCTACATGTGTTGGTTTCTTCTGTGTCTGCATTGGCCTTTGACACAGACCTCTACACCTCGACATGTGGGAAGACTGGCATCAGGGACTGAGAGTTGTGCAGAAGTTCAGATTTCCTGTACATGTATTGCCCTTAACCCACCTTCACACATGATGGCAGGTGGGGGGGGGGAGGCGTTATTTTGGTTCAAGGTCAAGGGTAGACCTTTTTGGATTCTGTTTGTAGGACTTTAAAGGCCATAGTTTTTCAGGTCTCTGGGACTAGGTAATAAATCAAAATTGCCCTTTCTTCAACCCCAGTTTTCCTACCTTTTTTATTTTTCCCAGATCTCATGAGAAAGGAAGTGCCACTCTGTCTACTGTTTCTAGGTGTGGAAAGGATAAAAGGATCCTTTTGGATTTTTCTGGCAGATTAAATGACCAAATATAAGTGATGCTTGACTTAAGATGGCTTGCTCTATTAACCCCTGCTGCTATATTACATTTCTGTCGTTAATAAAGCCTTCAGGAGCAGCCAGCACGGTACTTTCGTGATGGGCTTCGAGCTCTGTTGGGGCAGCTTGTTAATCCTACTGGTAGAACCAGGCCTGGACTCCTTCAACAGCTATTAGGGGTTGAATTGTGTCTCCCCAGGTTCATGTGTTGAAGTCCCGAACTCCATTCCTACAAAGTGTGACCTGATTTGGAAATAGGATTGTGCAGATGTAATTGGTTGAGATGAGGTCATACTGGAGTAGGCTGGACTTGTGCTCCAATATGACTGGTGTCGTTATCAAAAGGAGCAATTTGGACACAGACATGCACATAGGGAAAAATGGAAGATGAAGATGGTGAAGGCAGAGAATTGGGGTAATATAACAGAAGCCAAAGAAAGGTGAAGATTGCCAGCAGACCACCATAAGCTAGGAGAGGTGCGTGGAGCTTTTTGCCTCTTGGAGCCTTCAGAAGGAACCACCCCTGCTGATGCCTTGATCTCAGACGTCGAGCCACCACAACAGTGAGACCATGTATTTCTCTTGTTTAAGCCACCTAATTTGTGCTGCTTTGTCTTGGCAGCCCTAGCTGACTAATACAAGCTTGGCTGAGATTAAGAGACCCCCAAAGAAAAGAAAGTTGCCTTGGAAACAGCCCTTTCTGTAACAAGTATCATCCAAAGAATTTCAGTGGCATTTATGTACTTTGACTCAACTGTAAACTTGTTACAATTGACAAGCCAAATTTTGAACACTGTTTAGAGGTCCTTAGAGCCTCACTGGCTCTTCATTACAGACTTTATTGAACTCTTATTTCAAAGAGCATATGCACAGAAATCCTCCCTGGGAGGAACATTTTGGCTTTATTTATATTTAATAAATAAAAGGGCAGCTAGCTATTCTTTCTTTTCATGGTTACTTTTCTTAATGAAATACCCCAATTTTGTCTTACATTTATTTTTTTTTACTTTTATTAAAGATTTTTTTCATAATGTTTATTTTTGAGAGACAGAGTGTGAGCAGGAGAGGGGCAGAGAGAGAGGGAGAGACAGAATCAGAACAGGCTCTGAGCTGTCAGCACAGAACCTGACTATGAGATCATGACCTGAGCTAAAGTTAGACGCTTAACCGACTGAGCCACCTAGGTGCCCTCCCCCCCAATTTTGTCTTACATTTATAAGAATTAATAATATTAATAGCTAACTGTTACCAAGCATCACTAAGGCTGGGTACCATTCTAAGCACTTCACTACATTAACTCATTTGATCCTTATGACCTCAGTACTCTAAGAGGAAATAGAGGACAGAGAGAGTAAGTAATTTGTCCAAAGTCACCCAGCTAGGAAATGGAGATGAGATTATATGGGTTTTGCAGATGATTCACTTTGCAGCCATTACCTGGGAAGTGATTAGGTTTAGAGAATGAGGCTGTGAATTCCTTCTACTCCTGTTTCTAGAAGTAGGAATTGAATGTATACATGTGATAAACACTTCTACATGGGGTGTGGTTATGACAGAATGAAATGTCTGCGGGCAAGCATGCAGGTTTGTGGACTCTCTCTCAAGTTCCCAGCTTAAGAACATTGAAGTGTCCTGAAAGTGTCATGGCTGTGAAGTGTCTGTGGAGCCATGAGCAGATCTCACCATGTGCAGTCTGGATCCAGAGCTGTGCCTTGAACCCTGCAGCCACCCCGTTCTTTGCTCCTGGACAAATCACAGCTGATGGTGGGCCTCAGCTTCTGTGAGTTTACATGCCAGGCGCGGTGCTCAGGCATGTTGTTGATAGTTTCACACTGCAGATAATTTTGACAAACTGTCACATGTGAATCCAATACAAGTTCCCATCCATACTTCCTTTTTTTCATTAGCAAGAATCTGGGTCTTCATCCTGTGTTTGTGGACTGTTTTTTTACAAGCAGTTTCAGAGAGGTCTTCTAAGATGAAATGGTCTTCAAACTCCTATTAGGGTTACTTTGTCTTTCAAATAAATGTTGAGGATCCAAATTGAGTTTCTTTGAGGGATTTTCTACCTGTGATTTTCACATATGTGACAGCAAGGTGGGTGTACAGATCACCTGGAAACCCTTCTAAACACTGTCTGGGTGTTCATTCCATGACCTTGTGGGAACTCCATGAATACATACTTTTGTGGATGCCGCTTTGAGTTTGGGCAGTGAGTTTGTGATTTTTGCTTGAGGGTGATGCCCTTCTCTGGTCCAGCTCCTTCTTGGCCTGTGATATGTTTGTTATTTGTCTTAAAAGTTAGCATAGATTTTAAGCTCTGCTCCTGGCAACAGTTGAGAAACTTTACGTGGTATCACTTAGGGCATCCAAAAATGTGATTTCATCCTATAAGAGTGAGGGGAGTTGAGTGATGTGTTCCCTGTCTTATTCCCCTCCCCCTTTTCTTTTTTTAAAATTTTAGAGATAGCATGTGCAAGCTGGGGAGATGGGAAGAGAGAGAGAAAGAGAGAGAGGGAGGGAGAGAGAGAGAAAAAAAATCTTAAGCAGGATCCACACTCAACACAGAGTCCAATGTGGGGCTCGATCCCATGACCCTGGGATCATGACCTATGCTGAAATTTAGAGTTGGACACTCAACCAACTGAGCCATCCAGGCACCCTCTTCTCCATGGAGTTTTGAGTAAGAGGCCTCAGTAGCCCCGGGTTTAGCTTGATTTTTTTTTTTTTTTACTTAAATCTATGGGAACCTCTTAGCAGATTTTTGTCTTCTGAAAATTGAATCACATGAGTGACAAATATTAGAGAGCAGAGGTACACCTGAGGAAAGCTAATGAGTCAAAGCTTGCATACCATAGGTGTTTACTGTGTGCTGTGAATGCTTTGCCTGTGTCCGTGCCTTCAGTACACAACAACCCTGTGAGTTAAAGATTATTATTTTCCTTTTGCAGGTAGAGAAACCCAAGGCATAAAGACACTAAAGGAATTGCCCAATTTTACATGCTTAGTAAGGGTGGGGTGAGGATTCAAGTAAGGCACCTAGCTTACAAAACTGGCCTCTAAATAACTGCTGTGCCAGTACTAAAGTTCCTTAGAAGCTCCAAGAACTCTCTTTGCCACAGGAGTAGCAAAAATGAGTATAGCCTTTTACCTAAGGAATCACTGCACAGAGATTCCTCCCCAAACGGAGAAGTGTGTTTTGGTGCCATTTTTAGAGGAAGTGGAAGTAGAGATGCCTTAGGCAGCATTTGGTGTATGTTCCAGCAGGTAGATTCTTTTCTACTCCTTCCAGGTAAGAGAGAACTTAGGCCCCTTGAATCTCGGAAGTAGTTTTTCTGGCCCTGCATTCCCTCCTCTTAAGGTGGAGTTTGCCGTTAATCACTCCCACCTGACAGCTCCATCACTCCTCCTTTCAGCTGCCAGTGACTTACTGTTGCTATAAAAGAAGACACAGGTTTGACTTTTCTCCTCATCCCAGCATTTATTCTGACTGATAGTATGCAAGTCACTGTGCACCAAGGCCAGCTCGTGGGTTAGGCTTTCTGATTAGTCCAAGTGCATACATTTGCAAAATGTAGACCTGTCTTTGCAAAACTCACCCTTCCCTGCCCCAGCTTCTGCCCCCTTTTTAAAAAGTTCCCTTCTGTCTCAGCAGGCAGCTTTCCATAGCACACAGCTGTCTTTCTTCACTTTGTGAAATGATCACCCTTTCTAGGAAACCCATAGAAAGTTCCCTCAAGTTCTGGCATTTCTTGTACTCTGTCATGGTCCTCTACTATTTGGAGTGTGCATGTGCATGTGTATGTGTAAACCTGAGCAGTTCTGATTGAATTACCTCTTGATAGTGACTAACATGAACCAATCAGGAGACTCTAGATATTGACGAGGATGTGGAGAAACAGACACCCTCCTACACTGTTGGTGGGAATGTAAACAGGTGCAGCCCCTCTGGAAAACAGTGTGGAGGTTCCTCAGGAAACTAACAATAGAACTCCCCTGTGACCCAGCAATAGCACTGCTAGGAATTTACCCAAGGGATACAGGAGTGCTGATGCATAGGAGCACATGTACCCCAATGTTCATAGCAGCACTCTCCACAATAGACAAAACATGGAAAGAGCCTGAATGTCCATCAAGTGATGAATGGATCAAGAAGTTGTGGTTTATCTATACAATGGAATACTAAATGGCAACAAGAAAGAATGAAATCTGGCCATTTGTAGCAAAGTGGATGGAACTCGAGGGTGTTATGCTAAGTGAAATAAGTCAGGCAGAGAAGGACAGATACCATATGTTTTCACTTACATGTGGAACAAGAGAAACATAACAGAGGACCGTAGGGGTGGGGAAGGGGAAAAAATAGTTAAGGAGAGGGAGTGAGACAAACCACGAGAGACTCATAAATACTGAGAACAAACTGAGGGCTGATAGGGATGGGGGAGAGGGGAAGGGGGGTGATGGGCATGGAGGCAGGCACTTGTTGGGGTGAGCACTGGTGTTATGTGGAAACCAACTTGACAATAAACTATATTAAAAAAAAACTGAAAAAAAAGTATCTCTTGATATTTCCACCCATACTCAGGGTGGCAGACACACCCCTCAAGCTTCATGACACCATTAGTAAGGACAAAATCCTCAAATGCAGGTAGTCATATGATGAACCACTGAATATTTAAAACAGAGAACCAGTGGTTCAAAGGTAGGAGGGATAGTTGCCTTTTTCATTCTAAGGCTTCATGTAAAGTTGAATTCTTCATGGCTAACGTGGAATAATTAGTTACATGTGCTGATGTGTACAGTAGGAAAGGATGGGGAACTAAAAGTAAAATATTTCTTCATGACCTTCATGGAAAGCTCTTCCCACCTCCAAAGAATGTTTTAGGCTCCTATAGGGAGGAGATTCTTGGAGGATAAGATTGGGGAGGGTCTGATGGTAGCTGCTATTTTATATTTGAGTGAAAATGGACCCAGTTCTAGAATGAATGTGAATGTTGACATTCACTTTTACTCACCAAAGTTAAAGTGGAGAATTTCAGATACCTTCTTAAAGAGGCAAGCATGACATGTTGTTGAGGCTATTTGCACGTAGACACTTTTGAAGAGAGTGTGAAGACTGGTTTTGTTGTATGTATTTCCTAGTTATTTTTAAAGAAGTAATTTACTTTTTTTTAAAGGTTTTTAAAAAGTTTATTTATTTTGAGAGAGGCCAAGGAGAGACCTCATGCAGGGGAGGGGCAGAAAGTGGGGGGGAGAGAGAGACAGGGAGGGAGGGAGGGAGAATCCCAAGCAGGCTCCACACTGTCAGCACAGAGCCAGATGCAAGGCTTGATCTCACAAATGTGAGATCATGACCTGAGCTGAAACCAAGAGTTGGACACTTACCCACCTGAGTCACCCAGGCTCCCTGGAAGTAAGTGACTTTAATGGGAAGAAGATTGTTGAGTTATTTTTCAAATAGCTATTTTTAGTAATAGAAGATTGGTTAAAAAAAAAAAAAAAAAAGACGGGTCAACCAGAGATGGTGTCTCAGGATGCTATGATATATTCTGGACTCCATGCTCTTGTCTACCCGATTTGCCTGATGTGACCCTAATCCTTAATGCAGACTGTGCTCACTGGTGTCAGCATCAGTAATGGTCAGTAGGTTTGTCTTCATTTTGGGATCCCGGAACTGAATTGAGCCTCACTGGTCATCTCATGAAACCCCTCCTGGCAAGGGAAGTTGCCAGAGCCGGACTGAGCCAGAACCACCATCCACTTCTTGCCTCTGTCCCAGGTTGTGTGGTGACTTATAAATGTATTGATCTTGGGCCCAGTTCCAGATTAATTTCTTTTTTTTTTAAATGTTATTTATTTTTTGAGAGATAGAGAAAGAACATGAGTAGGGAAGGGGCAGAGAGAGAGGGGAGACACAGACTCCAAAGCAGGCTCCAGGTTCCAAGATGTCAGCACAGAGCCTGATGTGGAGCTTGGACCCACACACCGGGAGATCATGACCTGAGCCCAGGTTAGACACTTAACAGACTGAGCCACCCAGATGTCCCAAAGATTTAATTTCTTATTGTCTCAAAGACTGACATCCTTTGCACAATGAATGAATGAATGATATGTATATATTATTATCTATTTTGGAGGGAAGCTGGTGAGCCCTGAGCAAGGATTTTATTTGACTCTTCTTTTACAAAAATAACACATTGTAGCATTACATTGTATGTTCTATAAACCTGCTTAATTGGGTTTGACAGTTAGGTTTTGGTTCTTAAACAATTTTGTAACCTTCCTAATTAAAATCCAGAGTATGGTCTTATGTCTCTTAAATTGATGGCTGTGCCTCATGGGGTTGAGATGGACTAATTAATTTTCAATCCTGAATGAATTCTCTTTTCACCTTTGTTTCCTTCTCTGTGAAAGTCCTTGAGGTCTAAGGAGGAGCTTTTAATGTGCCATGAAAATGCATCTTCTGAATTTAATAAAATTCCTTTTTTTTTACTGAGTATTTGGACATTAAGAAAATTCCTTTTTTTACTGAATACTTGGACACATCAAATACTTCTGTTTACTGAAGTTCTTCATTAAAATCTAGGATTGAGGTTTCTGTTAGGTACCAAATCTTCTGGCTTAATAGTTAATCTTTGATACCTATTGTACTTCTGGTTTCATTGTATTTTATTTTATGACTAGACTTCCCAGTTTGGTATCATGATATCTTTCTTGTCATATGTAAGAATTCATTACTATTAACCAAGGGCCAAAAATTTGTTTCTTTAGCAAGAAGTACTTGAGAAACAAATTAGCAGGAAATACTCATGCAGTAAGAGGTAAGTTGCTTACTGTGTGCCTGATACTCCAATTTTCACAATTTAGCAAGTCATTATATCACTTTTCAGATAAGAAATCGGAGGTTTGGAGACACTGAACAATTTGTCCTGTGCAATGGATGATGTAGGGTCGTGACTGGATTCAAATCCATGAGTGTCTGTCTCAAGGCCCTGTGCGGCCAACCTGAACACACTACCCCTGAAAGAATAGTTGCCTTTTCCATTGACTCCCTCTTAAAGAGGAGATTAGGGGGTAAAGCGTTGAACGTGATTCAATGATGACAGCAGGAATATTGAGAACTCAGGTGAGTCCAGAACTTTGTCATTCAGTGGCTGTCCATTTTTCATAACCCTGTGAAAAGTACTTTGTGGAAGAAATTTGACTTATAAAGAAAATATCATGGGGGAATCATCCTGAAAAATTACCAGAGGTAATTATCGGGTATGAGTGTTACAGGTAAATAGGTTTATGGTGGAGTGGTTTTAAGTCCTTTTTATATTGTCGTATGAGCAAAAAAAAAAAAAAATGGAGTTTTGGAAAAGAATTCTGTGTCCATACTCTAGGTGTTTGGAAAAGCTGGAAAATTGAGCGATAATTCTTGCATTGAAAGTTCTTATGGGACTGGTTGCCCCCTTGAATGGAACCGAGTTGACAGCTGAAGTTGCCGAAGAGATGTGGGGTGGGGGTTATACACCAGGACCCCCCTACCCCAACTCTAAGAGGGTTTGATGCCATCCTGCTGTTTGGGGTTCCTTCAAGGCACTGTACCTGCTGGAGACTTCTGTTCCTTCTTATGATCTCCTGTTGGGATAATTGAACCATTTTATTTACTTTTCTGATTGTCTCTCTATTTAAATACTGGATGGGCCCGGAATAGAGGTTTTTATCTCTGTGGTGGGGAATTTGGGGATGGAAGAAATATGGTAAGTTAGCAGTTGGGGAATAGAGCAGTCAGTCTCTTCTTACCTCTCTCTTTATTTAGAACATGGTAGGCTCCACTTGGCTGAGCTCTTGAAAAATTGTTGCTTTGTATAGGCACATTCACACAGACTCCGTTATTTATAATCCACTTAGGCTGTGAGATTTTACATGATCAGAATTACCATGTCCAGGCTATGTGTCAGATTATTGGGACAAGATGGATGGAGAGTAATCACAGCTGCATATTAATATTATTTTGGATGTGTACAGTATTTTTTTTATAGTAGCTGTACCATGGAGAAGTGTTGTCTGATGCCTTTTGCAATTCGTTATCAAATTAATCTTCTCCAAATGACTGCACATGACATTACATATGTAAAATCTAGCCACATGGTAAACGCTTCACAATTCATGTGTGGCAAGATGTACATATAATTGGCTGATATGATAAGAACCCGGTACATTTCTGGTTCCAGAAAGGCTATACCAGTGCAGTGGAGTCATTAACATAACCAGAACATCTGCTCTTCCCTTAGGTGGGTAAGTCTGGGTTCTCCTGTTTGGCTCAGAGGAGAGTAATCGTTTTTGAAATGGGCAAATCCAGAACCCAAAATAGTGTGAGAAAAATCTATATGTGGACTTTTCTTTTTCTAGCTAACTTCTGTGATCAAGACTTTAAATGGAAGACTGCCAGAATAGTGCACATCTCATCTGAAAACTATCCTTTCTCTTCCTCTTCCTTTGAAATTATGAAACTAATATAAGTGTATTATCAAAGGTAGGAACATTGAAGGGGGTAAAAGTCAGCCATAATTTCCTCTTATTTAGGATGTAAGTAAGTATTCT
The DNA here is from genome assembly GCA_017311185.1 of Proteles cristata cristata. Classification (NCBI taxonomy): domain Eukaryota; kingdom Metazoa; phylum Chordata; class Mammalia; order Carnivora; family Hyaenidae; genus Proteles; species Proteles cristata. The sequence continues at coordinate 2,099,782 of JAESUZ010002383.1, forward strand.
GTGGGCACAGTGGCTCACAGTGACAGGTGGGGGAGAGCCGGGGAAATGCCTCTCAGCTGGTGTGGGTGTGGCCTGAACACCTGGGGGACTCCTGAAAGAGATGGCAGGGAGTAGGGGGAGAGGGCCTGACTCTTGACTGCTCCCTCAGTCTAGGCTCTGAGCCTCTGGCATAGCTGGTCTATAGTAATTTCTATCTGGGGCATCACCTCTTGGAGGGATCCAGTTCCTGCTGGCTCTGGGGACACTGTCCCCTCCCCTTTTCACTCCAGCCCTAGTGTGGAACTGCTTCTGACTGTTACTGGTTTCTGGGTGACTCACCGGGTCCAGTTTTGACCTTTAACCCTACAAGGTAAAGTCTCTTCTTTTGTGGCATCTAGAGTGACTTCTGTTCCCTCCTGGGACCTTGGTTAATAGATGGGATTCCTGGGGGGAAGGGAAGGACCAACCAGAAGAGAGATGATGTGATTCCCATAAAGAACACAGATTTTGGCTCTTGAGAGCAGTTGATTTTGAGTTGATGCTTACATCTTTGTGTGGGTGTGTTGTAACGTGTAGTGTGTGTGTGTGTGTGTGTGTGTGTGTGTGTGTGTGTGTGTGTGTGATCTATATATGTCTATCCCAAATACAAAAAAAAAAAAATGGCAGTTGCCTTCAGTTCAGGAAATAGCTATTGTGTGCTGTTTTCTATCAGCCTCTTTGCTTAGCACTGGGGCAGGCTTGGAGGAGGGGTTTGCAAATAGGAATAAGGTAGCTGTAGACCCTGGTAGTGTGGATGGGGTGGATGAGGGGATTTATAAGGTTTAGAAAGAGCTGAGTGTGCATCATTTCAGCAGGGAGACCATATCAGTATCTTTGTTTAATGATACATCAGATGAAGAGATTTTAAGGCGTGGTTCCTACCTTTCATCTTCAGACAGCATTGATAGCAGGGGAAGGAAGGAAGGACACTGTGTGCATCATAAGCGTGGAGGTGGACCTCTCTGCAAGCGCAAAGTTGCCCTTTCTGTTTGGGACTTGAAATGTTTGCAGGTGGATTCGATTTTCAGAAGGTTTGTCCCCTGCAGGCCCTATAGCCTCAGCTTTGAAAGCCGAGTGGCTCTGGAGAGGCTAGGCCATTATCTGCCTCTCCTGCTGGTTTGTGTGGGAGACCTTTCTCTCCTAAAAAGAAAACCTTGGCCTCTGAGATGCATTCAGCTTGATTGGTAAGGAGTCCTGCTGGGCCATTTGTTCCAGGTTAAAATTCTTACTGCTGCTTAATGGGTGGCCTTTGATATTGAGAGAGCCTACCTTGCAAGCTAAAATTAGGCTCATCTGGAATCAAGCCCTTTAACTGGGGCTGCAGTTTTTCCAAAAACGTGACTTCACAAGGCCTTATTGGCATTTTTGGCATCCTAATTTAGTGCTTAGTGAGAAATACTACAGTAACGGGCTCTTGGGTGACTAAAACTGCTTCATGGAATTTCACAGCCAGCTCATAATCCCCTACCTAATACTTGATGACGTTCTCCTTCAGATCACCAAGAGATTTCAAAATCCTCATATCCCCTCTATTCTTACTTTGTGTCCATCATGCCCGCCTCAACTGACCAGTCAAGTGCCCTTTCCTCAGGGGCTTGTCCCCCATGCACACTGTTGATGGTCAACCTCTGAAAACCCTACCCTTGAGCCCTAAGGTACTAAACCTTCCAGCTCTCATTCATCCACTGCCATGGTTCCTTTTGTTTTCTCACTGACTCTTCCATCTTTGCTCATGTCTTAAGCATAGGCATTGCCCAAGATCCTTCTTCATTCTTCTTGACATGGAGAACTATACCTCCATGTCCCTGAGCCTGACTCTCTGGGGACAAGTCCCAGCCACCCCCCTCCAAACTTAGTGATTCTCCTGAGGCTCAGCACTGCCTGGAAGCCTGTCTCCCTCAAACTTGCCTTGTTTTGACATAGGATGTTCTCTTCTGCTTACTTCGTGAAATCCTACCCTGGTGAAAATAGAATGAGACTCCCTGGTGAAATCTCTCTTCCCTCCCAAATTAGACAGACTGGCATAGCAGACTTACTGTGTCTTCCTAAGGGTTGAGCAATGATCAGCTTCTTGAGGCAAGAGAGTGTTATCGCAGAGGCACCATGTGATGCCCAAATCAGCGCCATGACAGGCTTCAGAAGGCCCCAGAAATTAAAAGGCCCAACTTTCTGAGGCATGACTCAGCAGGCTTAAGCAACCGCCCTTCCCCCTGCCTGAACCAATCACCGGAGACTGGGAAAGTACCGGACGTTCCCGCCACTTTTCTGGCCCGCTTAGTTTTAAATCCACCAATCCCTCTGCGCCACATCAACCTCTGCTGTCACCCTGTCCTATCACATTGTAGTCTCTGCCCATCACCCCTTTCCCCGCCCAAACTGTGATAAAAACCCTACTTCTCCATTGTTTGGGGCTCTCAGCACGGATCCACTGCGTTGGTGAGGTCTGGGAGCCTGAGCTTAAGCCCGAATAAATGCCCTTTGCTTTTGCATACGTGACTCGGACTCCTTGGTGGGCTTGGGATTTTGGGGAGATCGCAGTCTGGGCATAACAGTGACACATGGGTGGCTCAGCACGAAACAATTCCATGAATGCTGCCTATGTGTCTGTTTGCCCCAGTACATGTGAACTGAGCTGCAGGGACTGTTCTGTTCACTTCAGCCCTGTGATCCTGCCTACCCCACAGGCCCCTGGTAATGAGTGTGTAGAGCTGAAATAAAGGCAGGGGTGAGCATGACCCCGGGACTTGTCTGACAACAGAAAGGGAAGTTCTTAGCCTCCGCTCCTGGATGAATAGAGGCACGAATGGTAGCAATTGAGGGTAGGGGGCTCTGACTGTGGTTAAGGTGGATTTATTTCCAGACTGCTTTAACCAGGTCCCATTTTGTAGGTGAAAAATCAAGGCCAAGCATCTCTGTAAAGTTATGCCCAGATATCTGTACTTATTTTTATGATCATTTCTTTCTTGATTCTTCTCACTCAGGCTATGCTGAAAAAAGTCCAAGGGTGAATAAGTGATTTTCCCTCCCCTGCCCTCCATCTGGCCTCTCATTCTGCATGCCTGGGAACCCTGTGTTGCCCCTTTTCTCCCCACATCCTCACATGTTCAGGCCGGCTTTCTTGGCAGGTGGTTCCTGCCTCCCTCTCTACCATGCAGTCTAATTGCTGTGAAGCACCTTTGAGCATATTAGAAAAATATGGGTCTTTCCTGAGTGTGGATGCACTTCTCACATCAGCGTGCTCAGGTTGGCTGGCCCACTCTTCTGGGTTTTTACGCTTAGTGGACAGGAAGCCCTTGGGCAGTGAACAGCCTGTACAGCTGTATGTGGGGCTTTCATCAAACCAAGCCATCATGCAGTCTGTTCCCATCTGTGGCTGGGAAACCTGCAAGCACCTCAGCACCCCTTAGTGAATTTACCACCCCCCAACCCCCATTTGGTTTTCAGATAATTTCTTCATCTAAATATGCACTTTCTGGATGCAAATTTGTTTTTTTTTTAAAATATTTTTTATTTTTCTAAATTATTTTTTTAAAATTTTTTTCTGGGAGCAAATTTGAAGAACACCAAAAATCTTAGGCGGGTCACAAATAATTTTGGAGAAGGTAAGATTTGAACACATCTTCCTAGATCTTTGGTACAGTCTACCCTGGCTCTGTTTTGCTGTCTTCATGCTTGGCCATTTTCCCTTCCTGTACACATACCATGGACAGATCTTATTTATCTTTATCGTATTTACCTCCCCTGTTTCCTAAGTTACCAGTATCTGCTTCTCCTTTACTGTTTGGCAATATGGGTTTTATTTCTCACTCCTAATTGCTCTCTTGATTTACCAGTGTTTTCATAGTGGTTTTGAAAATTTTACTCTAAACACTTAGAAATGTAATTAAAGATACAGACTGCTGAGTGGTAGTTGGCAGCTCTGGCCCAAAGGCCGTGTAGCTGCTGCTGGCCATCTGGGCAGGCTCTGCTCTGTGGGTCCCTCTCCGGGCTTACCAGACGGTCCTTCACTCCCTGGGCTCTAATAATAGAGGCAGGTCTGCAACTACCATCCCAAGAATAATGACCAAATTACAGCCAAACAGCATTGGAAGTTGCACAGGATGAAGGGACACAAGCCTCAGCGTACTGAAATAAACCAACTAAAACTGTCTAAAACGTATGGCATCTGGATTCCTCTGGTTAATTGAATTATGTCTTTAATGCCATTTTATCATCTGAATTGAATTTACCTTTATGTATCCTCATACTCAATACTTAAAACAGCACAAAACTCTCAGCATTAATTTATCCAGATACTATTGAGAGTAATGAACTGGCCTTTATCTCTTGAAAGCAGGGCTTCTCACCCTTGGTACTTTCAATACTTGGAGCCAGATCATTTTTGTAGAGGGGGCATTCCTGTGCATTGAAGGGTGTTTAGCAACAGCCCTGGCCTCTACTCACAAGATGCCTGGAGTATCTGCTCCCTTCCCCCGCTGTGACAACAAACAGTGGTCTCCAAAGGTTGGCAAATGTCCCCTAGGGGGCCAACATGCCCCCAGTTGAGAAGCAGTGGGTTTACACTTTTCTCGTACAGCTTGAATATCAGTTTCTAGACTGAGTTCCTGCAATGCATCAGTTGTTAAATTTGACTTGTATTTCATATTAGACTATGGAAACATGCTCATTGTTTGGGTTTTCCCAGTCAGAGGATTGCATACAATAAGAATCTGTTCTGAAGAGAAATGACTGGTCTTCACGAGCTTTTGTGGCTGGCTTCTCTTTGTGTGGTGTGCCATGATAACTTCTTGGGAAGCCTAAAGTCTGTTTCCTCTGACCATGTAAATAAGTGCCATATTGTTCTTTTGAGCTCACAGGCACAGCTTGCTCAGGGCTAAGCAGGGCATGGAAGGCCCCTTGATAGTTAACCCAGTGGCTTCATCTGTGGGGCATAGATGTCTCTAGCATGTTGAATCTTTGCATATTCAGCACTGTGTTTTACATCCAGGTAACTGTGAATGTTTAAAAGGGAATGCATGTAAATATCACCTAAATGTCATATGAAGTCTCCTCCTCCAGCACAGCATTTTTATCTGCTCCCTTATTTGAAGAATACTGGCATTTTCGCTGTACGGGTCATGAGGAGGAACACATTTCAGATCATCACGGTCTTCTGAGCTCCGAGCCTGGCTGGTAGGATTGCGAGATGCACTAGGAGGGCATGTGACTTACCGTCTGGAGAACAGGACTGTGGCACATGTTGATGCAGCCTCAGTCAAGTTGCTTCCCTGTCTGGAGCCCAGCACTTTCTCTGTTAAATAAAGCTATTGCATTAGATAGTCCTCAGAGGACTCTTCTAGCTTTAAGAAAAAATGTATGATTTTAATTACAGTGATAATGAACTTGGAGTTTTCAAATTAAATTGAGTTGGAAAGGTGTCTCTTTCTAAGAGGAACGAGAGCAGTAGGATCTTCAACATCATATTTATTCCCTCAGTGAAACTTTCAGCTGATGGATATAATTAATGTTGCCATGGAGAAATTGTGGCCTGAGAATCACAGCTGCCTTGGTGTCTTCTTGGTTTACAGCCCCGGAAGCGGACTTCACTGGAGGATATGTGTGCATGAGTCTGTCTGGCAGCTGAGGGTGAGGGTGGCTGGCTCTTCCCCTCTCTACGAATTTGGAGACCGGGGTGCTAGTTTTATCTTTGCTATGTGATTTTGGGCAAGCCACTCCACGTCTCAGGGCTCAGCTCTCACGTGAATGTGAGGAATTAGGCTCTGGTCCTGGGCAGAAAAGGTGAGGACGCAACACGTGTGCCTGCCTGTCATTAGAAAAGCCTGCAAGGTTCGTCTTTGGGTGGCAGGTGGGAACCTGGCTAATAAACAGGTTTTCTACGCTGATATTAAACTTTTTCTCTGCAGTAAGAGTGGCTCCCTGAGCCTGAACGTTCTGTGCAAGCAGTGTGGTTTATGCTGAACACCTGTGCCTTCTGGGTCTCTGGAATTTTGGTATGTGCTAGACAGAAGGTTCTTAGGTGGTGAGCCCCTGAGAAAATCCCTGGGTGCGACTCTCCAACAAGCTTTCCTGATAGACGACACTTTGCACATGTTGTCACAACTTAGTGGGAGGATCAAACATCTTTCCTGAATTCTCTGGGAGATGCCTCTTGGAATCTTCTGCCTTGTCTTCTCTGCGTTTTACTTTATACACCTTTTCCCTCTCTTGATAGGGCGTTGCTGTGGTAAATCTCAGTCCTAGGTATCACTGCATGCTGATTCCTGTGAGCCCTTTGGGTGAATCACCAAGCCTGGGGGTGGTCTTGAGGACCTCTGATAAATATACTCTAAAACTCTCGGAAAATCTGTACGGCAGAATTCTTTGGATTTTTTTTTCCCCTAGTGAATATTATTTCAGTACCTTAGGCTACCCACCCCCCCACTCTTAATTTGGTAGTGAAACAGGGTTATGGTAGAGAGTGAGCTGACAGAAACCTCCCTATTCTGCAGTCAAGCCATAGCCTAGTTGGCAATTTGATGTGTGCTTTTGACTGTAAGAAGATAAATACAAGTGAGAAAAGGTCAGTGCAAAATGAGACCATAACTAGGCAATATCATTTTAACCATTATCCTATTAGCTGTATATTTTACGCATTGTGTGTCCTTCTATTTTGTTGAATTGTCTATAATTGGATTCTTAAGACTGAGACTGTTTATAATTTGAGGGGAGCTTATTGTTTGAAGAAATCCTCTTGTGAATTGATTCCTAATTTATCTTTGAAGTGAAGCCAAATTGAGTGGGGGAGGAGTGTGAGCCTTAGCAGTGGGTGATATGATTGAAAGAGGCGTACGTATGTTGTAGCAGTCAGGAGTGTTCCAGACACAGACAATAGAAAGCCCTCATATTAGTTTAAGCAAAATAAATGAGAACATATTACAGAATGCATTTGGCTGCATCCATGGCCTCGAGTGACATTGTCAGAATTGTGTTTGTCTCCTTCTTTCCTGCCCACCTCCTTCCTTTTCTGTACTCTCCCTTTCTTCCGTTTCAGCTCTTCATTCTCAGGCTAGCCCTCCAATATGTGGTTGCCTTGCAATGTCCTTGAAGGCAAGGTACCTACCCTCCTGGGAAGGGAAAGAGCTCCAAAAGAAAAGAGGATTTCTTTTGCCAAAAGGAGGAGGGAAGCAGACTGAGCAAAAACAGCTGTCTAGTGTATGTGTCTGTGTGGATCCCAGAAAAGTTGCCATGGTATCCACAAAGTTGAGTGTTGTGGGTCCCATTGATTGGTGGTAGCTGATGGACGGCTTTGAGGATCATCTCTGAGGATGGAACCAGAATGTGGCCTTACTTTGCTGATGGGCAATAATTGTATCAGAGGCTTGTTCTGGGCCATGGACTGGGGTTGCGATTATGGTTAGAACACTAGTCCTACCTACAAAGGGTGGTATGTAGTGTGAAGACAATCCATCCCTCTTATTGATGTGGGTAGTGAGTCTTCATTTATATAAGTGTCTTTTAAGTGTTCTTTTTAAATGAATCTGTGCACTTAAATTTTGACAGATCCTCCTTTTTAAAAAATTTGAATTGAAGTTAGTTAACATATAGTGTGGTTTTGGTTTCAAGAGTAGAATTTAGTGATTCATCACTTACATATAACACCCACCACTCATCCCGACAGTGTGCTTCTTAATGCTCATCGCCCATAGAGCCCATCCCTCCCCACCTCTCCTCCAGCAGCCCTCAGTTTGTTCTCTGTATTTAAGAGTTCCTTATGGTTTGCCTCCCTCTCTGTTTTTATCTTATTTTTTCCTTCCCTTCCCCTATGTTCATCTGTTGTGTTTCTCAAATTCCGCAAATGAATGAAATCTTTGTCTTTCTCTGACTGACTTATTTCACTTAGCGTAATAGCCTCTAGTTCCATCCACCTTGTTGCAAATGGCAAGATTTCATTTTTTTGATCGCCAGTATTCCATTGTATATGACACACCTTCTTTATCCATTAATCAGTTGGTGAATATTTGGGCTCTTTCCATACTTTGGCTATTGTTGATAATGCTGCTATAAGCATTGGGTGCATGTGCCCCTTCCGATCAGCATTTTTGTATCCTTTGTATAAATACCTAGTAGTACAATTGCTGGGTTGAAGGGTAGCTCTATTCTTAACTTTTCAAGGAAAAATGCAAACTGCACCAGTTTGCATTCCCACCAACCGTGTAAGAGGGTTCCCCTTGCTCTGCCTCTTAGCCAACATCTATTGTTTCCTGTGTGGTTAATTTTTTGCCAATGTGACAGGTGTGAGGTGGTATCTCATTTGTATTTTCCTGATGATGAGCGATGTTGAACATCTTTTCATGTGTCTGTTAGCTATCTGGATGTCTTCTTTGGAAAAGTGTTATTCACGGACAGACCCCTAATTTTTAACAGAACTGAGAAGGAAGTTGCTCTGACTGAAATGAGGGTGTGTGTGTGTGTGTGTGTGTGTGTGTGTGTGTGTATGAAAGAAAAATCAGTGTGATCCTTTAGGTCTTAAACCTACAGTGTTCTGAGAAATTACATTTTTACATTTTTTTTTAACATTTATTTATTGTTGAGAGACAGAGCATCAGCATGGGAGGGTGAGAGAGAGGGGGATACACAGAATCTGAAGCAGGCTTCAGACTCTGAGATATCAGCACAGAGCCTGACACCAGGCTTGAACTCACAAACCACAAGATCATGACCTGAGCTGAGGTTGGACACTCAACCGACTGAGCCACCCAGGCACCCTGGGAGAAATTATTTTGAAGAACTCTGTGTTAGATGGGCCAACCAGGCCAGAGGGTTTTGAAATGTTTACTTCACTGTCCTGATGCCTAGCTATGAGTTATTTATCAGCACTGAGTAGAAGTAAAGTTGATCCTATCCAGGGAAGAATTACTGTCATAGGATCAGGAAAAACCATGACTCTTTAAGTCTTATTTTCTTCTGGGGGCATCAGCACTGATTCATCTTTGATTTACAGCTCAGTATCACTGGGAGATTGTCCCTGTTCATGTAAAATGCCAGAAGCACAGCTTTCCTCTGTAACATCCTATCAGACTCATTTCAGGTTATTTGTATCAGGGTACCCAGCTGCTGTATGGGTCTTTGGCTTAGTGACTTCATGGTGTCTCTGTAATTCACTTTTCAGGGCTGTATCTTCCATGTTTCTTCTTGTGACTCATCCCTAACCTTCTCTTGTGAAGTTGTATTGATTGTATGATGAATCTGATGATGTCTTTCTTTGCTATTGTATATTCTTCTTCCTTTAGAACACTCGAATGGCACCTGTTGTAACTAATGCATTTGTTGACTTAGAAACTAGCATTAAAATGTCTTTCCTTTTATTCTTGTTTCTACATCTGGGGGCTGTAACAACTCATGCTCAAGGTTAATGAAAGCTGGTGATACTTTTATTAGAACATGACAGACCTTGGTTACCTCAAGCTTTCAAATGAAGTGAGTCTTGTTTGTTGAGTAAATTACCTTATTCTATTACAAATCCTATTTAGGTCTAGTTTTATTATTTAAGTGATGAGGATGTTAAGGTTATGCAGTTAACTACCTCAGGGGTGATGGCAGTCTTTAAAAAAGAGAACATAGAAGTTTTCAGGTCCTAGCAAATGAGGCAATGTAGTTGAGCAGAGACCTGACCTACTTAACCACTGCAAAATAAGTTTTCTGACCTTTGTGTCTACCCAGTGAATGTCCAGGACAGTTGTGTTATTGGGAATATTCGCATTCATTCCTCCCCCTCTTGATTCTGCATTACAGGCATTCCCCAGTAAGGAAACCATTTGTTGCAAATGGAGAAAGGTGCTATTCTGGGGACTTCAATTTTGGGGGATCTCTATTTTATTTTGTTTTGTGGATGTTGACAAATAGTAGATTTATTTGATCTCTCACTAGAGAGCAGGCCCAGGTAGTCTGAAATGCCAGTCACTGCTCAAATCTCTATGTGCACAAGCCCTTTTTGGCTAAATCCAGTTAAAGCCCAAGACAGCAAGCAACCATGTAACTGATCCACAGTGGCCATGTCACAAGGCATTAGGCTTCTTTCTTTGGTTGCAGCACATGAGCCTCTATCTCCACCTTGAGACTACATTCAGGCACATGCACACAGTAAGAAAACCAAAGCACACAAAAGGATATGCAGTGGAATGAAGGCATCCTTCCCACCTCCACTGCTCGTCCCTCCTGAGGCAGTCGCTGTCCACAGGCTGTTACATAACTTCTCTGACATTGTATCTGCACACGTGTGTTCTTAATTCTGTACGCACACACATACACACACAGTAATAATCACTCTATTAATTGCCTTGCTTTCATCACTCATTACATTTTACATCATTACAGATCTTTTCAAGAGCTTAATGGTATCGTTCCATAGCATGAATGTACGATGACTTATGAAATCCCTCTTATGAATGGCTGTCTATATGGTTAATGATTTGCTCTTATGGATCTGTAATAAACACTATTGTGTATATTCTTTCTGCACCTATGCCAGTAGAAGGACAGAATATATTTCTCAAAGTAGAACTGCTGGGTTCACTGGATCTGTGTTGTACATTTTGCTAAACATTTCCAAGTGTCCCTTCAGAGAGCTTTTCCCGCTGGCACTGAAGGAGGGGAGTTGTATCCCCCTACCCTCACCAACACTTGGCACTTAAAATGTTCTTTCATTCTTGTCATTCTGATAGATGAAATAGAACTGATATTTTCTCTTATCCAATTTTGCCATCTTATGTTTATTGGCTGTTTAGATTTCCTTTTCTGAAATAGCTAGTTCTTATCTTTCAGGCTCTTGGGATATTTTATTTTATTTTATTTCATTTTATTTTTTGAAAGAAAGAAAGTGTGTGTGCACATGAGGAAGGGCAGAGAGAGAATCTTAAGCAGGCTCCATGCCCAGCATGGAGCCCAACTTGGGGCTTTATCTCACAATTGTAAGATCATGACCTGAGCTGAAATCAAGAGTTGGCCACTCAACTGACTGAGCCACCCAGGCAACCCCCCTTGTTTCTTTTTTTAAAATGCTGATTTGTAAGTATTCCTTTTTAAAGAACTAAAGCATAAGAGACATACAGAAGAATGCACAGAACAAAACATGGGTTTGATGAATTTTCACAAAACAAATATACCTGTGTAAAAATCATTCACACTCCCTTGTCTTTTTACTTGAGAAGGCATTCTCCTGTCCCCTCCCACTCACTGCTCCCTATACCAAAGGTAACCACATCATGAATTCTACCACCATACATTACTTTGTCTGCTTTTTGAATGTTACACAAATAGAACAATAAATAGATCATCTGCTCAGTGAATACTTTGTTTACCTTCTTTCCCCCTTATCATTATTTGTTGGTATTCATACAGACAAATGTAATTTGTAATTACAAGTAGCTCTAATTCATTTATTGTCACTATTGTCTAGTATCCCATAGGATGAACATATCACCAATTTATCCATTCTATGGTTGAATTTGTATTGTTTCCAGTTTTGACAGTTAGAAAATGTGCTGTGTGAACTATGCTGCTGTGAATGGTTTTGTGTCTTTTCCTATCCATGTTATATATTTCTTTTGGATATATATCAAGGAGTGGAATGGCTGCATGATAGAGTGTGATAATTTTTTATAGATACTGGCAGCCAGTTTTCTAAAGCATTTGTAGTAATTTACATTTCCACCAGCAGTTTTTAAGAGTTCTAGTTGGAACACATCCTTGTAAGCACTTGAAATGGTCAGCCATTTTTCTTCAGGGGTATCTCTTTATAATTTCAATTTTCTTTTCCCTGGTTGCTAATGAAATTGAGCATATTTTCATATGTTTATTCATTATTTGTGTATAATTTTTTTCATTAGAAGCCTGTTAAATCTTTTGCCCATTTTCCTTTTAGGTTGTTTTTCTCTTATTGATTTGTAAAGCTTTTTTATGTATTCTGGATACAGTCCACTGTTAGTTATTAGTATTGTATATAAACTATAATCTGTGGCTTGCTGTTTTGTTCTTTTGATGGGGTCTTATAATGTACTTAAATTTGCTGATCTTTCCTTTTATGATTAATGTATTTATGTCCTGTTTAAGAAATCTTGTCCTTCGACCAAGGTTGTGAAAATGTTCTCCCATATTATGAAATATACATCTGAAATAGATATCTAACATGTTATTTTGTACTTATATACACCCACAGCACATCTCCAGTTGTTTTTTTGTGTGTGGTGTGAGGTAGAGTCAATGTCTCTCAGTACCATTTATTGAAAAGACCTTTCTTCTATTCAGTGTACTTCAGCAGTGCCTTTGTTATAAATCAAGTGACCATATATATGTGGATCTTATTTTGTTCTGTGGTCTTTTGCTTTATCCTTATGCCAATACTGTTCTGTCTGTCTCAGTTAGTGGAAGATTTTGGAATAAATCTTGTTATCTGGTGGTGACTGTCTTCCAGATCTTTTAGTTGTTCAGTATTGTCTTACCTATACTTGACTCTGCAAGTTCCACTTAAACTTGAGAACCATCTTACTCTCTCACAAAAAACTTGCTAGAATTTTGGTTGCTAATATTGAGTCTTTGTAATCTATGAACATCGTATATCCCTTCATATACCTAGCCTTTAATTTCTTTCAGTAGCATTTTCTAGGTAGAGGTGTTACACCATTTTCATTAGTTTATCTCTAGGTATTTGACTTTTTCTTTTCAAAATAGTATCTTTTTAAACTTGCATTTTCTCACTGTTGGTGACTAATATAGAAATAATTGGTTCTTGTGTATTGATTTAGTGCCTGGTGGCCTTATGGATGCTGAATGCACATCCTAATCCTCTTTGCTACCCTGATTCTGTCTGCCAGTTTGCCAGTACCTCAACTGTTCAAAACCTGGGGCTTTCTGGAGAGTTGGGCTTGAAAGAAGCAGCATGCAGTTTTAATTTGAGTATCTTTTCCTAGGGTGTTTTACCTCTACTCTTGATAATCTACCTTGGCAAGCATCTCGCTTCCTTGTGAGCAAGAGAAGATTTCCTGGTTGACTGTGCAACCTCTGCTCTTCTTGTCGAAAATGCCATCAGTTTTCCAGCTGCTTGATACTTAAACCAGTGGCTATCTAAGCCCTCACTCCTTCAGTTTCGCCTCCCTTTCTCTCTAGCGCGTGAATTATGGGAAAAAGGTTAAGGAGTGGATCTGGATCAGGAACCCCATCTACTTAAAACCAAACTTGTTATGCCTGTAAGTGGTAATTGTTTGGGCTATTGATGATTGTAGCATCAAATTGTGGAAAACTCTGAGCTCTGCCTAAGATTTGATTCAGGTATGTTATCAGCTCTCTCAATATCTTCCTCAGTATAATGTAAGTTTTAATGTATTTGTAATTGGGGCTTCAAGGTTGACCATTGGCTAGTTTCTTTGATCATTATATTTTTTTTCTCTAGTGTTCCATGCTTCTCATTGCTTTGGTGGGTTTTGTAGAGGAGAGGAGTAGGAAGGGAGAAGAGAGAATGTCTTTTTTATACCATGTTTGACTTTTATTCTCCCAAGTTATAATGCCAATGATCTCCTAATGGCTTTCATTCAGTGCCATTGGGTAAATACTTATTCAGCACCATTTCATTAAGTCAAATTTTTGAAGTCTTATTTAGTGTACTCCTCTTTCCCATAATATGCTCTGTTTTGAAAAAGAAATTCCTTTAGCAGCTCTTTAAACCGAAGAGATCCATTGCGTGGTATGATGTCAACAATGTTAGATGAAGGGCCATCTTAATGATCCTACAAGGATGACCTTAGGTGACAACATCCATGCTATTGCCAACTCTTATTGTCCAGGGCATTAGCTTTTGGTTCTGGCATGAATTAATCATGTTAAATAAAAACCCAGATATTACTATTAGGTTTAGGGATTTCTCAAGCATTTATTGCTCAGTAAGCAATTACTGTTTTTTTTTTTTAATTTTTAATTTTTTTATTTATTTCTAGGAGAGAGAGAGAGAGACAGCGTGAGCAGAGGAGGGTCAGAGAGAGAGGGAGACACAGACTCTGAAATAGGTTCCAGGCTCTGAGCTGGCAGTCAGCACAGAGCCTGACGCGGGGCCCGAACCCATGAACCGCGAGATCATGACCTAAGTGAAAGTCGGACGCTCAACTGACTAAGCCACCCAGGCGCCCCAAGCAATTACTGTTTTTTTAAAAATGTTTATTTTGAGAGAGAGAGAGACAAAGAGTGCAAGCAGATGCAAGCATGTGCATGAGTGGTGGAGGAAGGCAGAGAGAGAGAGAGAGAGAAAGAGAGAGAATCCCGAGCAGGTTCTGTGCTATCAGCATGTAGCTGGACATGGGACTTATCTCACAGACTTTGAGATCATGACCTGAGCTGAAGTCAAGAGTCAGTTTGATGCTTAAGTGATTGAGCCACCCAGGTGCCCTGCTCAGTAAACCATTTCTGGGCACCAGCTATGTACAGGCGCTTTCACAGGCCCTGGGTATAGAGTGGAATAGAATATAACACCTGACTTCAGGTTTTCATAAGCTGGTTGGGGAAGACAAGGATCATTTTTGTGTAATACAAGGTGAGGGCAGTAGAGGTGGGATATTTGGGTGGCCGAGGAGGAGTCCTGAGCCAAGTTAGACTCATTGTTCTGCATGTTGCTGTCCAGTTTTCCCAGCATCATTTGCTAAAGAGACTGTCTTTTTTTCCATTGGATGCTCTTTCTTGCTTTGTCAAAGATTTGTTGGCCATAGATTTATGGGTCCAGTTCTGAGTTCTGTATTCTTTTCCATGGGTCTATGTGTCTATTTTTGTGCCAATACCATACTGTCTTGATGACAGCTTTGTAGTAGAGGCTAAAGTCTGAGATTGTGATGCCTCCTGCTTTCGTTTTCTTCTTCAGTATTACTGTGGCTATTTGGGGTCTTTGATGGCCCCATACAAATTTTAGGATTATTTGCTCTAGCTTTGAGAAGAATAACGCTGTAATTTTGATTGGGATTGTACTGAATGTGTAGATTGCTTTGGGTAATATTGAAATTTTAACAATATTTATTCTTCCAGTCCATGAGCAAGGGATACAGGAATGTTGATGCATAAGGGCACATGCACCCTACGTTTATAGCCGCACTTTCAACAATAGCCAAATTATGGAAAGAGCCTAAATGTCTATCAACTGATGAATGGATCAAGAAGATGTGGTTTGTATATACAATGGAATACTACTTGGCAATGAGAAGGAATAAAATCATGCCACTTGCAGCAATGTAGATGCAACTGGAGGATATTATGCAAAGTGAAATAAGTCAGTCAGAGAAAGATTTCATATGTCTTCACTCATATGTGGATCTTGAGAAACTTGACAGAAGACCATCGGGGAAGGAAAGGGGAAAAAAAGTTACAGAGATGGAAGGAGGTAAACCATAAGAGATGCTTAAATACAAAGAACAAACTGAGGATTGATGGGGATGGGGGAGAGGGAAAACTGGGTGATAGGCATTGAGGAAGGCACTTGTTGCGATGAGCACTGGGTGTTGTATGTAAGCCAGTTTGACAACAATTTATATTAAAAAAAAAGAATTAATGGACTGTGAGTGAGCATTCAGGCTTGCAATTCCCATCAGCCACACTCAGAACAGAAGGCTAGAGAAGACAAACTGTGAGGGTTCTGTTTTAGAAAAATTTCCCCATTTCTGTTTTCTACTCAATGAATGCTTTATTTACTAGGCGAAAATAGCAGTGTTCTGTGATGAAGGGATAGTTAGTGCATTAAGAGGCATATTTCATCAAATTGTTCAACAATTCGCCGTGATATCCCCCCTCATCGCAACAGTATGCAGGGTGTAGTAGATATTCAATAAACATTTATTAAATGAAAGAATTATTGGTGAGCTCAGGCTGCTCATGTTGGTCTGGACAGGGTGGGTCACAGAGCAGGGTCTGAGTGTGGTCTGAAGATGTCCAAGCACACCTGGTGCCCACAGGCTATGCTGGCATCACAGGGAACTGCAGTGCAGGGAGAAGTCAAATTACATGCAGCAGCAGAAAATATGCAATTGACATTCAGCAGGAACCATGCCCCCACTAGTAGTTGTGGCCAGTGAGGCCTTTGGAGTCTGTGCACCAACAAGTGTGGGAAGATGGTTCACTTGATTGAAGATACTCCATAAATACTCACAAAAGTGGGCAGCCAGGGCTTCAGGCAGTTTTCCCTACTCTTCTTCACCCCCCCTTCTTTGTAGAGGAAGCAAAGTGAAGGTGTGTGTGGTTGAAAAAAAACAGCATGGCCCCTGGCCGTTTGTCCCTGAGCTGGTGCCTCCTGTGTGTGGACCCTCTGAAAACCTGTCTGAACTAGATTCTCCAGTTAAGTGCTGGTTGTCCTGCCTACATTCCAGTTACACTGATTCTTGTTCTGGAATGGGGGTCAGGTGTGTTTCATGTTATGCTAACTGCAGCCAGGTAAATATTATTGTGTCGGAGGCAGTTAGGAGTTAGGGTGCCCTGCTCTCCTTGGCGGGGGGGGTGGGGGGTGGGGGAGGGGGGGGAGACTCTCCTTGGGATGTTCTCATTCTAATTGTTTTCTTTTGTACTATTCTGTGTTGGCTCGTGGCTTTCTGGGTTTACGGCTGTTCTTGCCCTTCCCATAGTGCTAGGTCTTTGCTATTTGCAAATGCTCCAAGTTCTCTCTCTCTCTCAACATTTATTTATTATTGAGAGACAGCATGAGCAGGGGAGGGGCAGAGAGAAGGGGAGACAGAATCTGAAGCAGGCTTCAGGCTCTGAGCTGTCAGCACAGAGCCCAACGCGGGGCCCAAACCCACAAACTGCGAGATCATGACCTGAGCCGAAGTCAGACACTCCACCAACTGAGCCACCCAGGCGCCTCCCAAGTTCTCTTTAAAAGAATGGTCTTCATAGAGGCTGGTTTCTTCATTGTGCCCAATAAAGTGCTGTCAATCCATTTGCTGAAGGAATGGCTGACTGGTAACACAGCCAGGCCTCAATGTATTGAATCTATGGTTCTGTCTGCCTTCTCTCTGAAGACTCAGTTCACATCAAGGTGGAGCTAAGGAGTTGTTGAAGTTATTCAGTCAGTCAGTCAGTCAAGGAATCAATCTGAATGCTCTCATGTGTTCACACACTCATCTAGGTATTTAGGAGACATCAGGAAACAAAGCAGAAAAGCTTATGGCCTTTGTAGTGCTTACATTCTAATGGGTCAAGTTGGGGGGGGGTACAGGGTATGCAATATTTGTGAATAAGTGAATCACATAGTGGGGTAGATAATATGTGCTCTGGTTAAAGAAAATGTAGAGCAAGGTTAAGGGAGAACTAAGGTGTGGGAAGTGGGGCAGGCTGCAATATTAAATATGGGGGCCAGGACAAGCCCAGGTGAGCTTTGACCAGAGACCTGAAGGGATGAGGGAGTGGCCATTTGGATCCTAGGATAGGAATGCTCTCCACCAGAGCCCAGACAGGCCCCCGGGCTGGATGGAAAGCAGTGAGCCAGTGTGGCTGCTAGGGGAGGAGGTCAGTGCATGAGGACTTTGGCTTTTACATGGAATGCAACAAGCAAAACCCCTCTGGCTGCATGTCACAGATGCGGGGGCAGAGGGACAGGCATGGGGTTGGGGGGAGGGGGGCGTTGGTTAGAAGAATATGAGGAGTCCAGGCAAGACATTTTGTAGTTGCTCCCTCTTACAAGCCTGAACACAAATGTACCTTTCATTGCAAAGTGGCCCAGGCCATTCTTAAATGACGCTTGTACCTCCACAGCACTAGCCCAAAGGCAGTATTTTCCAGCCTCTTCAAATCCATTCATGCTGTGATTTACACATGGTCTTGTGGGTGTGGAATTGGGAGAGGGAACATCTGGCCACTTTATGTACATGACCACGTACCTCTTGGTCATGTGTGAGAGAGAAGGAGAGTCTCATGATCATCCCTGGGGTCTCTTCAAGGGTTTGCTTGTCTATAGGTTGACAGAGCCCAGAAAGGCAGGGGAAGTGTCAGTAGCATGCCTGGGACTAACTATTGAGTCTCGGTCCTGCAGAAGCTCTCCAAGAATGATAAAGGCTTTGAGAACCTAGCCTATGGTAGAGCTAGTTGTAAACTGCTACCTTCTAGTAGCAAACATCGGAGGCTACTGTCCATACAGCACAATGACTGTTTGGCAGGCATTTTGCTGAGGACTGCAAATATGGAGCTGAAACTACTGTCCTTTCCCTTAAGTGGCTCATGGGCTATATCCAAAGTCCCACACGCAGTCCTGCTGGGTGGCCAGGCAGGTAAGGGAGGCCACCTGGGTTTGATGCGGTGGGAGAGGCAGGTGGCCCCAGAAATGGCCCCGTTGGGAGAAAGGGAAAGACCCCACGCTGGCAGATCTCAGATTTTCCAGCAAAGCCAAAAATCCAAGTCTCCTTCTTTGTTTTAATTTGTGAAGTGTCCTGATTTAAATTTTTTTTAAATGTTTATGTATTTTTGAGAGAGAGAGAAAGAGATAAAGAGAGAATGAGTAGGGGAGGGGCAGAGAAAGGGAGACAGAATCTGAAGCAGGCTCCACGCTCCAAGCTGTCAGCACAGAGCCCAACACAGGGCTCCAACCCACTGACAGTGAGATCATTACCTGAGCTGAGGTCAGATGCCCCACAGACTCAGCCACCCACGCACCCCGTGAAGTCTTCTGATTTTAAAATGGCAGTAGCCAATTCTGATATTTGAAGAGTACTGCATAGGTCAAACAAAACCTTTCATATTTCATCCTCAGGTAACCCTTTTGCCAGCTCTGGTCTAAACAGATAAAACACAAAGTCAGGTTGCTATGCTGCGGCTGAGGAGGAGCTATCTAATGGGCAAAGCAGTTTTGAGTTTTGAAACTGCTTCTCTCTCTTTTCGTCACTGATGATTGAATTCAGCATACTATTCCTGATGATTGTAGTCTAATCTCTTTGTGTGAGAGAGCGTCGGGAAGTTATTGGACGGTCTATGGAAGTGAGTTGGAACATAAATCAATTAATTTTGACCCCTCTTAGCTCCACCTCTTCTGCCGTCTAGGCTGCAGCAAGCACGATGAAGTTGGTGATGGAAAGAAGAATTCTCAAGTTGGGTTCATTATGAAGCTGGGGGTGAGGCGGTTGCCAGGTGTCTGAGTGACAGAGATGGTTCTAATTAAAGTGGGATTGATTTATTCGCAGAGCTTTACTGGCCAAATAATTTAGCAACTCGGAGGTGTTACTGGGCCTGGGGTATTGCTAAAGAGTGCTAAGGCTCAAGATAATTATTTCCTTACTTAGGAGAGAATGACAGATGGGACCTCATTGTTGCAGTAAATCTAGCCTGCAATGGAAATGGCATTCTTTGTTTAACGTTGTTGAGAGGCTCTCAGGCCTTGACCACAGTTGCCTTGCCAGCACTCCCACCTCTCTGTGCATTTCCAAGACACTTTGAACCTCCACACCCCTCCCTCAAAGCTTGCTGCTTATTCAGCTGCGTGATTTGCATTTGTCTTTGCCCTGACAATGGGTTGCCTGGGTCTGCTCCATTTTCCAGCTGTCTTTCTGTTTGAATTTTGAGTTTCCAGTCTGATGGGCTTTCTGGTCCATGTGTGACTTAGTTAAAGAAGGTCTGGTCTTTAACCAGACCTGTATAAATATTTATTTAAGATTTCTGTTGTATGTGTGCTTCTGGGAGTGTAGCTCTTATTCCCCCTGTAACACAAAGATGAAAGTAGAGTGTAGGACAAGTGAAAACCTGGGAGACTGAGGTTCCGCGGACAGAGAGGGACATTTTGCTTATGGGCCACACTCTGGCTCTCCTGGCCCTGCTGTGTGCCTCTGTGAACTCTCCTGGGCATCAGTAATCCACTCAGGCAGGTGAATTAACTCAGAAAAATGGATTTCAGAAACTGAGCCATAATGAAGACATGTATGATGGTAGGTTTTCCTGTTAGCCAGAAGCCCTCCAGGGTACGTCATAAATCTGGTTTCTGCCCTTCTGTTTTAGATCTGTGGCTATGTTGTTAGGTGTTGGGTAATTTTTTCCCCCAACAAAATGGATTTCTTTTTTCTAATTTTAATGGCCACATATGATGGTTGTAGAAAATGTGGAAAATAAAAAAACTGATAGGAAAGAAATGCGCTCAAATATCCCCACCCATCGAAGACTGACCACTATTGTTTTTAATGTTTTATTTATTTCTGAGAGAGAGAGAGAGAGAGAGACAGACAGACAGACAGACAGCATGGGCAGGGGAGGGTCACAGAGAGAGGGAGACACAGAATCTGAAACAGGCTCCAGGCTCTGAGCTAGCTTTTAGCTCAGAGCCTGATGCGGGACTCGAACCCATGAACCGTGACATTATGACCTGAGCCGAAGTCAGACGCTTAACCGACTGAGCTACCCAGGCACCCCAAAGACTGACCACTATTACCATTTGAGTTTTTTTTCCCCCTGGTTGTTTCCAGTGCATTTTAAAAACATGATTGTGCTGTAAAGCCAGTTATATCACATGCATTTTCTTGTATCTTGCCCTTTTCTACCTCATATTTTTGCTCAAACAATAAGGAAATCTGTTATTTCACATAACTTTCCTCTTGCTCCTTTTTGCGTCAGGCAAAATGGCCTCACACATACCAGGCATTCTATCTCAGGTCCTTGGCACTTACCCTTCCTGTTATCTGGAAGGTTCTTCTCGTAGGCGACTGCATGGCTCACTCCCTCACCTCTTCCAAGTCTTTGCTCAGATGTCACCTTCTCAGCGAAGCCTCTTCTGACCTCTCCTTTAAGTTTGCACCTGCACTAGCCAGATGCCTCCTGACACAGGACCATCCTTTTCCATGGCACCCAGTGCTGATGGGACTAATCATGCCACCTGTGTGTTTATTATCATATCATTATTCTAACTAATGTGCTCATAGAAGATTAACTAAATGTACTTTTTGTCAACATTTTCAAATACCTTACATGTAGCTTATTTTTTAATGGACTGTACTTTATTTCTTTTATTTTTTATTTTTTTAAATGTTTATTTATTATTGAGACAGAGATACAGAGCATGAGCATGGGAGGGGCAGAGAGAAAGAGACGGAGACACAAAATCTGAAGCAGGCTCCAGGCTCTGAGCTGTCAGCACAGAGCCTGACACAGGGCTCGAACTCACAAACAGTGATATCGTGACCTAAGCCGAAGTCAGATGCTTAACCGACTAAGCCACCCTGTGCCCCAAATGGACTGTACTTGAATCATCACCCTATTACTGGACTTTTAAGTTGTATCTAGTGTTTTGATATTATAAATTAGATAAACCTCTGATAAGCCTTTTGTGTATAAAGTGTTTTTCCATTTCTTTTTTAAAAAATATGTGTGTTTTTGAGAGAGAGAGAGACAGACACACAGTGCGTGAGTGCATGAGTCGGGGAGAGGCGGAGAGAGGGAGACACAGAATCTGAAAAGTAGGCTCCAGGCTCTCCCTTGTCAGCCCAGAGCCCCATGTGGGCTCTAACTTGTGAATCACGAGATCATGACTTGAGCTGAAGTCAGACGCTTAACCGACGGAGCCACCCAGGGACCCATAAAATGTTTTTCCATTTCTTAGGTGTTAAAAGAGATTCTTGGACATGGGATTACTAAATGAGGCAAATTGTATTAAGACTCATGGCTGCAAGAGGTACAAACCCACCGCAAGCTGGCTGGAGCAAATCGAAGGAAATTATTGGCTGACATACTTGAAAACCACAGGGGAAGACTTGAGTTAGATTCCAGAGGTTCAGCGCATGTTGTCAGGGACCTGATATCCTTCATCTTTGCTTTCCTTCTTGTTGCCTTCAATCTGAGGCAGCTTCTCCCCATTTAAGGCAAAATTGCTGCCTGGAGCCCCTGTTTTCCTGCTGCCAGCTGTACAGTCTCATATTGGAAAGGCCTCCCCTTCCCAGGATTTTTAGCACAAACTCTGAACACAGGTTCTCGCTGGTTCACACTGAATTGTGCTCCCCTTGAATCTTTACCTCTGGCTGTAGGACAAGGTTACACGGGAGTGGGGCTGATGGTGTGATCCCACCCCAAAGACATACTCTGAGGATAGGGCGGCAGCTCTCCCCAAGGGGGACTCAGAGTGTTCTTACCTCAATGGGGAATGGATGCTGGGAAGGCCCCAAAACTATAGATCTTCATTTTACTTAGGAACATTTTAAGAACTATGTGCCTTCATAGGGGAGAAACAAAGGCTTGGAAAATGAAGGGAGCCCAGTCACATCCGAACATGTGTTTTTGGATGTGCAAGGCCAGCGTAATCAGATGGTGGTCTACTGCTACTCTCTAGGGAAAGGGAGGCGGGCGTGAAGGGGGAACGCAGGCCTCGGCTCCCTGGGGAATGAGGCTCCAGCGGCCCATGATTGTATGCCTCTACGGCCGTTGGTGACCACCGGGACCCCAGAGTGCATGCTTAAATTATGAGTGGTGGAGACAAGTTTTAAATGGGAGGAGCAGAAATGGTCTGGAAAATTTCCCTAGGGCGTTGTAATAGCAGTGCTCTCTGGATGAATTTGGAGGCTCCTGACAGTAGGCACTCCATTCCAGAGCAGCGGTGCTGTTTGTCACACAGGCCCGGCTCTGCCAGCCGACAGCCACTCTGGCTTCATTTCTTTCGGCTCCATGGCCCCTGCCTTGACCCAGAGAGATCTTAGTAAGAGAGCTCCGCTTCACTGCAGCCCTGCTTCTTTCTCTCCCTGTACCTTGCCAGCTGGCAGCATGATTCCGGGGTTGAAAGGGTTCATCTCTGTCATCCACGTTGACTGTGCACTTGCCGTCCAGGCATTGCTAGACTTTTTTCTGGACCTGTGGTGGCTTTCAGCTACCTCCAGCCAAGTACACCTGTGGCTCCCGGTCCATCTGCTTTGTAACCCCTATCCTGGTGGGTCATCCTGGCCCCCATCTATCTGTTGTTCTCCAAATGGGAACTGCCCACACAAGGAAGCTGTCAGAGCGAGGGCCCTTCAGTGTACCCCAGATTCCTCACACAATTAGGCATTTTCTGCCTTTGCCTCTCATCAAGGAGATTAGATGGAGCCAATTTAGAAGTAAATGACGCATGTTAGTCCCCCTCTGTGAAGGACTCTGGTTAACCTGGAGCCCTCTTACTCAAACTTGCCTTGGTGCATGGGGGATAGAACAGCATTAGTATTCTACTTGTGCTCTAAGTGATTCATCCCCTAGGTGAGCTTGAGGCACTCACCCAGGCAGAACTTTCCATATAATTCTGAGGGGGTTTGAAATCATGGACACTGACTCCAACTGAGTCAGGGAAACCCCTCATCAATGGCCATCTCCTTTGTTGGATTCCAGAGTCTCTAAGGTAAAGTTCCTTGAGTTTGTTAACATAATCAACTAGGTGTACACCTCTTTGAAATCTGTCATCCACTGTATAAATGTCTGGTCTTACTGAATAACTGATTAAGCTTTTTAGAGTAAACAACAGTTTACCTCTTGGGAAAGCAGGCAGTCTTCTGGGATGACAAGTGTAGTACTTTCTCCATTGTGCTCTCCATGTCATGGTGCCCAGGGCAGACAGTGATGGGTGGGGACGGTACGGGAGCTCTGGCCTAGGCAGCTCTTTCTCTGCTGAGCATATTGAGCATCTGTGCAAAATGTTAGTAGGAGCTAAAAAGGTTTCTGCTGCTGATAGAGAAGTAGGCAACAGAAAGCACAGAGCTAAGATACTGTAAAAACAGGCTGTAAAGCAAAAAAACCCAGTATTTGTTTCTCTGAAACTTTATGACGCTTAACAGTGAGTTACCGAGAACTTGGTACAAGTCAGGCTTAGTGTCCTCTAGTGTATCTTGGTGCTCAGTGCAACTCCTCAAGGGGTCTCCTGCCATATTTACTCATGTCACCGTGGCCTCTGAGTTTAGTTGTTGGGAAGAGTCAGAGCCTCTCTGAGTCACCATGGCTGTGTTGCCCAGGAAAGCTACAGCCCCTCACTGCCCACAGTGCCTCTTCCCTTCTCCCTATGCCCATAAAAGCAACAGCAAGGATAACTGGAGCGACTCGTTGCAAGAGCCAAAGATGGTCAGGAATTAAATGAATTGCATTTGTCTTACACAACCAGAGTCCTGGAATGTAGCTGACTCCCTGGAAGGGCTTGGAAGTGTTAAGAAGCCAGTGGTTTCTTGCCCCAGAATTGCATTTCTCCCTTGCTTGTCTCTCTACTCCCTTGGCGTTCATAGCACACGATGGCCAACTCCACTGCTGTGTTCATAGGTTTCAATTCTAACAACATTAATTGACCAACTAGACTCTCTCTCAGTCTCAATTCTTTAAAAAAATTTTTTTAATGTTTAATTCTGAGAGAGACAGACAGACAGACAGACAAGCATGAGCAGGAGAGGGAGGGTCAGAGAGAGAGGGAGACACAGAATCTGAAACAGGCTCCAGGCTCTGAGCTGGCTGTTAGTACAGAGCCCGACGCCATGAACCGTAAGATCATGACTTGAGCCGAAGCTGGACGCTTAACTGACTGAGCCACCCAGGTGCCCCCTCGGTCTCAATTCTTAATTCACAGAAAACAAAGTACACTTGGTTCACACTGGGTCAGATCACCCTGTTTAGGTGGGGGGCAGGGGCATCAAGCACAATATGGCCATCCAATGCCCATTCCTGGATGTTATGGGTAGGACAGAGAATGGGGTGCATAGAAGGGCCATGTGGTGAGCTGAGTTGGGCCCAAATGCGTATGGACCTCCATGCCCTGCACCTATGCCTCACTTACTCCGTGAATCAATGTTTGTCATATCTGTGCCTGAGACAATCTACTTCAGACCTTTGCTGGCTCATTGGGTGGGGTTTCATTCTTTGCGGGAGGGTGGACGTATGCTTGGTAATAGGGCTTTAGGTCAGACTGAGAACAACAGCCTTTGAGGCTGGACATGGGCACAGAACAGATCACAGATTAGGCAAACATGCCACTCATTTGACTTTCCTCCAAAAATGTAGATAGATTTTTGAATATGGATACATGTTCTAATTAGAGCCGTTATATTTGTAGATGTCTCTTGTTTAAGATAATTTGCTATGGGTTTTTAAACAGTTTTCTTGAGGCCTGCTTTGGAGTTTCAGCTCTGGTGAGCAGGAGATTTCTCGAAACTGTGTTAGCGGTGACATGTGCATGTAGATAAATTACCTGATGATGGGAACAGTATGGATGGTGGCATTTTCACCCTGGCAATTTCAGGTGGTTCCCAGCTGTCTGTTCCCAGTTGCTGAAGTCACAAAGTCTCCCAGCCATTTGATTGACAGGTGCTCGGGCATTTTCCTCCCAAAGCCGGTGCCTTTGTGCCAGAGGATGCAGTGGGAAGGGATGCTCTTGCCGGTGGAATCCACAATCTTTTCACCTCACTCTTTCCTTTTTTCAGTTCATAGGGTTGACAAGTACAGTTAATTTTTAACTTAATGCTTTTGGAACTTTTCCACTGATGTTTAAAAGGCCCTATCAACTATATTAATATACTCAAAAATGAGAGAAAATATCCATGAGGTCTTAAAATATTCTGAATAATATTTTCTTTCTTTTTAGCTGTCTCCGTTATGAGGTACAGCGCCTCTGCTTTTGGGTTTGCAGTAAGTAACCTGAAATGTACTTTTATGAAGTTTTGCACGTTTCTCCTGAGCCCATGAATCCACCCTGGACTCGCAGTTCAGAGGGTGGTTAGCTGAAGACAGCTTAGTGTGACAAACCTTTTATGGAAATAGTTTCTATTAAAAAAAAAACCTACAATTTTGTGGAAGCATATAGCAATGATACCCTATGGGTCTCCATAACAGATTAGGGGACCTCATTGTCCACATCTGGTTGAGAGGATGATTGTGACCTGTTTTTCTCCTTCAAGGTCATAGGTTTGAAAGTGGGTGCACACTGGAGTGAAGCATGTGCTGGTGCAGCAGAGGTGTTCGGGGTTTGGATTGGGGCTGCCGGCACCACACACATCAGTCTGTAGCCCCATTAGGATAACCTGGGTCCCGAACCTGTTTCTTCATGGGAGTTGGTCAGAGAAAAGAGGTTTCAGATGTTTTATAGGTGAAGGATGTTGCAAGCTTGGGTGAAATTTCCCGACATTCCTTCAAGAGAGTGCTAGTGCTTGGAGTTCTCCAGATGAAAAGTGAA
Organism: Proteles cristata cristata; assembly: GCA_017311185.1. Classification (NCBI taxonomy): domain Eukaryota; kingdom Metazoa; phylum Chordata; class Mammalia; order Carnivora; family Hyaenidae; genus Proteles; species Proteles cristata. Next base: position 2,125,925 of record JAESUZ010002383.1, read on the forward strand.
GTACGGGATGCGGTGACTCATCTAGAGAGCTCCAGCATCCTCTGATGTAGCTTTAGGGCTTCCTGTACCTGAGGGCCTCTGTCCCTGTTCCCAAACCCACTTCTTCTCTTTGATGTGAGAACTTCAGGTTTGGGAGGTTGTAGATTGTTTTCAGAATCTTTTGAAAAGTATGGACAGTCTCTCCAGAAAAACAAACCACACACACACACACACACACACACACACACACACACCCCTCCCTTTTACCCCCTTTATTCTGTCTCTGTCCCTCACACATTCACTCATTCATTCAAACAAGAGCATTGATTTTTGTATATATTTCTGAAGTGTCAGCAGATTTCTCAGAACCCTTGGGGTTATCTCACCCTTGAACCTTACCCTCACTCTCACTCTCACCCTTGAGCCTTATATAGAGCAATCCCGTTGAGAACCAGAAACCGAATCCTTATCCTGAGTCTTTTACTTGTGCTGTACATTATTTTGTCTGCCGGGGGATATAGGTCAGAACAGTCCACCTCTCCCCATATCTTCCATGATCTCCAGAGCGCTAGGAACCAGGGCCGTGGGAGCAGTGAGAGGTCTGCAGAGAAGCCATGGCACTGCCACCAGGCCCCCGTGTCGGGTGGCCTCAGCTCCACATTCCCAGGACCCACCATGAGGATGATGAGTAGCCTGTATCATAATGAAGTGAAGCCTCTTTGCTCTGTGATCACTGGCTCAGATTCCAAGCCTTTGTGTCTTGTGTCTTCACAGTCATGCCTTATTAACGCTGGGAAACGCTAATGCCGTGTTTCTTCTCCTAGTTTGATGCCATCCTCGATGTCCTGTCATCGGCGATTGTCCTGTGGCGTTACAGCAATGCTGCCGCGGTGCACTCTGCGCATAGGGAATACATGTAAGTGGACTTTGATCTTGTTAGGGCTGAGAAGCCTTGCAGAGGTAGGCCACGTAATTGGGCTGTTGGCATAACTCCCCTTGCAGGCTTGGTCCCAGGCATAAGACTGAGGACCCAAATTGCCTTTGGGAGTGCCTGCTGTGATATCACCTGTATGACAGGCACCTTCTGGGATGGTCATAGAGATAGGATGTCCTTTTATAATTCTCCCTGTCCCCTGCTCTTGAGTCTGGAGTGAATGTTTGTATGCTCATTTGTCTGTTCTTTTGTCCATCTATCCATCAGTCTATCCGTGCTTCAGTCCATCCATTCTTCTTTCTCTATGTGTTTTTGGAATCTTTTTTCTCTTGAATTTTCATGCATTTTTTCCCTTTATAACTAAGATGAGTTTTCCACTGTAATTTATGGGAGACATCTTGAGGGTATTCTAAATTACCCTACGTGTCTTCCATTCTTCTATTAGAAGGTGTGGCTTCTCTCACTCTCTACATCCTGTGGGGGATGGGTTTTGTCTTTGAGGAATTTGAGTTTGTGACCATAAAACATGCCTTCTCCAACTTCCATCTCTTTATTCCATTTTTATTTTTATTTATTTATTTTTTTAAATATTTTTATTTATTTCTAGGAGAGAGAGAGAGAGAGACAGCGTGAGCAGGTGAGGGTCAGAGAGAGAGGGAGTCACAGACTGAAACAGGCTCCAGGCTCTGATCTGGCAGTCAGCACAGAGCCCGACGCGGGGCTCGAACCCACGAACCGCGAGATCGTGACCTAAGCGAAAGTCGGACGCTTAACCGACTAAGCCACCCAGGCGCCCCAGTCTTTATTCCATTTTTAATCTCCAGTGTGATAGCACAGGTTCTGGAGTTAGATTTCTTAGCTTTGAATCTTAGCTTACCACTTGCTAGCTCTGTGACCATGGGAAGCTGCTAACTCCTCTATGCCTTGTTTCCTCATCTAGAAAAGCAGGAAAGCAACAATACCTCCCTCATAGAGGTTTTTAATATGTATATAATATATGTATAATATAGTGTAATATACGTTATATATATTAGAACAGTATGTATATGTGTGTGTATGTATCTATGTATGTATATAAAACTTAGAGCAATGTTTGGCATGTAGTTGAAGAAACCTTAGCTGCCATCTTTATTATTAAGGAATTATTAAGGGGCCTCCCCTGAGACTGAGCCACCACTGGTCATTAAGGGAAGAGTTTTATCCCACCTCTGTGGCTTTTGAACAATTTAAAACAAACGAGTAAGTGTTATCCGTGTAGTGGTTTGTGTGGCGCCCAGACAGAAGGTATTCTTAATGAGGCTGCTGTGTCATATTTAAATGTATAAATGTTGGGATACAAATGTTAGGTGCTAGGGGACTCTGGTCATAATATATCTGGTGTTGTATATGCCAAATGGAACACTTTTGAAAGACGACGCTATAGCTGATTTACAAATGAGAACAAATTTTATTTCATTGTTGACTTTAGGTAGAGCACAGAAACGTCTTTTAAGTATTACATATTTAAATGTGCATTAGCTCTTTTAACAAACATGAAGTATTGAATCTGTGATACCACAGATGATATTGTTCTGGATAAGATAAATTTTTTGAGTCAATTTATGGTTGAAAACACTAAGAGAACAATCATAGTAAATTGATTTTGCAAAATTTCAAATTATGTTACCAGAATGATCAAAGTTGAAATAACAGTGGTTCAACCAAAGGAGCGGCTAATGCAACAACCCAAGTGGTTATGGGCTACTATTTGAGGAATACTGTGAGAACAATCCAGAAGCATGCTCACATTTTAAGAGCTAGTCCTATTTCTCTCCAAGGATGATATGTTCTTTGGTTCTATAGTTCTACCATTCAGTACAGTAGCTGCTGGTGGCTATTCTGGTACTTGGGTGGAGCTGGTCCGAACTAAGCGGTGTTGTAAAATACATACTGCATTCCAAAGACTTAGAATAAAAAAGACTGTAAACCTTTTATTAATAATTTAAAAAATGTTGATTACGTGTTGATACAAAAATAGGTTGGATATGGTGCTCCTGGCTGGCCAAGTCGGTAGAGCATCCGACTCTTGATCTCAGGGTTATGAGTTCAGGCTCCATATTGGGTGTAGAGGTTATGTAAAAGTTAAAATCCTTTTTTTTTTCAAAGACTATTTTGGTTATATTGTATTAAACTATTATAATTAATTTTACTTCTGTTTCTTTTTTCTAATGTGGCTTTAACATTTTTTAAATTATTTATGTGGTTTATATTATAGTTCTTTGGGGTTTTGCCCTCAAAAGAGAAAACTCTTACCTCTCTGTCTTTTCTTTAGAAATAATAATCCAGAATTTGATTTGCGATTCCAGAAGGAATTGAGTTCAGTGTTTCTCAATTTCTCTCTTCTAATTTGCTGTTTTAAATCTGATTTCCTTTATGCTGAAAGGAGTTTCTTACATATTAGCCACAAGTCTACAAATGATTGTAGCTTTTCCATAGAGTCGGGATCTCTTTGAGCATTTGCCAAGTGGCCTGGAGTTTTTCCAAGATAAAAAGCCTGATGATAGGAAATGTCATTTGGTTTTCAGTGATCACAAAACAGGTAACATTATAAGAATGTATTTCTCTAATGATACACCAAAGGCAGAAACTCAGAGTAGTTGCTTTGATAATTCCCAGATGATAGTTGATGCGATGATGCTGGTGAATTCATTTGGAGATTCTTAAATGTAGGGATTAAAACAACATCCCACAATCCTTTGTATTGTTGGCTTTAGTTTAAAATTTTAATCTCTGCCTCATCCCCTGTAAATTAAAAATTCATGGAATCACTGCCAACTGAGAAACTTGATGTTTGCATATTAATGGGCATGAATGAAGTATGAGAGGTATAGTTAGCAAAACCATTGGGTGTCCGTTAGTTGCTGGAGAATAATAAACGGGGAAATACCCAACTGGTCCTTAGTTAATTCCTCTAATTTGTCCTACTTTGACTCTAAGCTTCAAAGGGAATCTTGTGCTTGGAATTGCCAGTACAAGGAGGAGTGGAATCGTTGTCAGCCTGGACACCTGGGGCTGTGTGTGCTGGCTGGGTGCGACAGGGCCCTTGATGCCCACAGGAAGAGAGGATGCCTTCAGTATCCCCATAGGGTGTAGCTTCAGTGGTTTCACTTTGCAGTTTTTTTTTTTAATTGTGGTAAAAAACATTACAACTGGATTTACCATCGTAAACGTTTTAAGGGTATGATTCAGTAGTAGTAAATATATTCATTTTATGGTTGTGAGCTCCTTCATCATGCAAAACCAAAACTTCATACTTAGACACAGCTACCCTTGTCCCTCTCCCTCAGCCCTTTGCAACCACAATTCTACTTTGTTTCTATGTATTTGATTACTATAGATACCTCAGATAAGTACAGTCATATGCTATGTGTTCTGTGACTGGCTTCTTTCACTTAGCATAATGGCCATGGCAAGATTAACAAATGGCCCATAGGGTTGAGAAATCTTGCTTAGGTAGACAGTCATGGGTGTGGGACCCTGATCGGAGAGTGAGATGCTCAAATCCAGCATTTTATAGGTGGTTCACGTGTTGGTGTGAATTTAGGCTGGGCGTCGGTAGCTGAGGTTGGGTGAGAACAAAGGTTGGGGACATGTGTCCCACCAGGTATTGGCCCAGTGCTCCATCTGGGATTGAAGCAATGGTTGCGGAGTTGGGGAGCAGATGAAGACAGTGAAGTGGGTGTTGTTGCCGTCAACTACTAAAGGAGAGGGAGGGACCAGGGGGTTGGGGTTAAGGGCATCCTGGCTGGTTTAGCCTGAGGTTAGTTGGTCAGAGGGTTGTGGGTTATCGTTAAGCTGGTTTAACCTGAGGCTGTCTGGGAGCTTTGAGGGGGGAAAAGCTAGAGAATTGGTTTGGAATCCACCATGAGGCAGATGGACTGCAAGAAGGTGGGTGAGAGAGAACATACTGCCTCTGCCTCCACGGTCAGGAAGGCAACTTCCTCAGGGAGCAACCAGGTTTTTCTTAGGCCAACAAGTGAGAGCGAGAGTCGGAAAAGATTCTGAGGATGTGCAGAGTGAGATAGGATGAATGAACATGTTTTGGGGAGGGAAGGGTGCAGGGCTACATAGAGAGACATAGAGGGGCATGGCTAGAAGCGTGGGGTGGTGATGGCTGTCCTGGTGACAGTAGCTGGCTCTGAGACCACTAAAAGAATGAAGCAGTATGTTTACGTGTACATTGTGATGTCCAAGTGTCATTAAGTGAAGAAAGCATAGAGCAAAATAGCATTTAGGGTCTCTTCTCATTTGTTTTAACAAAAAAGGTTTGCATCCACACACACTGTTGAGGCATACAAAAAATCTCTACAAGGATACAAAGGAGACTGGCAGCAAGATCGCCTCAGGGAGGGGGAATGTGGCCATTCAACATTCGCTTTGTGGCTACATTTTTAACTTTATTCTAGTTAATTGAACCATAAATAGTCACGTGTGGCTGGTGGCTACTGTGTTGGACAGTACCGCTTTAAGTAGTCTGATAATTTTTAATCCATTTTTTAATTTTATTAAAATTTTTTAAAGTTTTTAAATTTTTTGAGAGAGAGTGAGAGAGCGAGAGAGTGAGTGATCACGTGCAAGCTGGGAAGGGACAGAGAGAGGGAGAGAGCATAATCCCAAGCATGCTCTTCACTGTCAGCACAGAGCCCCATGTGGGGCTCGAACTCATGAAGGTCATGACCTGAGCCGATATCAAGAGTCAGATGCTTAACCAACTGAGCCACTCAGGCACCCCTAATCAATTAAAAAAAATTTTTTTTTATATTTTATTTATTTCTAGGAGAGAGAGAGAGAGAGAGAGAGAGACAACATGAGCAGGGGAGGGTCAGAGAGAGAGGGAGTCACAGACTCTGAAACAGGCTCAGGCTCTGAGCTGGCAGTCAACACAGAGCCCGACGCGGGGCTTGAACCCATGAACCGCGAGATCATGACCTAAGCGAAAGTTGGATGCTTAACCGACTAAGCTACCCAAGCGCCCCCATTTTTTAAAAACAAAGTTGTTACTAAGTCAAAGTCCAGGGGACTTGGAAATGAGAGAAAGATACTGAGGGGAGGAAGGAGGTGCTGGAGGAGGAGGGTTTGGAGAAATCAGTGTAGGAGGAACCTGGCAAGGCCAAGTGACACAGGGCATTTCATGCCCCTCTCAGCCATTGTCAGCCTCGTGTGCCATGTAAGGCTATAGGAAGTACAGCTTCCCACTGCCCTCAGCTGTGGAGGGCCGTCAGGATGCTTGCCACGGAAGGTACAGCTTGCCGCTCATTGGGGCCTCTGACATTTTGCATGATTTCAGCACAGGTGGGAGCCCCGTGGATGCTCCCCAGTCCCAGCTGTCTCCTTGGGCCATCCGTCAGCCCACTGGGATGGAGAGGTGGAGGCACATGGAAGACTGTTCACCTTTACAGGCTTGAAATTCTGCAGCACTGAGGGAAAAACCCAACCCGGGAGGCTGTTCACTTGTTCCACATGAACCTCCAAATGGCACGACACTCAGCAGCATATTGGAACGCAAATTTGAGAGCTCTGGGGGAGATATTCTTAGAGAGGCATAAATCCTGGTGTGTCTCCTCATGTGAAATAAATGGGGCACACTGGTTCTCACCCATGCAGGGTCCTTGCTCTGTATTTTTCTTCACCTCAGTTTGCTGAGCCAAATGCCTTGGCCTGAAAAGTACCAGTCTACAGGATCGCTTTTGATGACTGGTTTCAGCAACATCTTGTTGCTTTTGGAAACAGCTCCGGAAATTAAAACAGCAAGGTAACTGATTCAGTCAAGAAAAGGCATACTGGTAATTTGCTTTTGGTGTCTGATCTAAGAGGACTGCAAAGGCCAGGGATTATACCTGGAGCAGAGTGAAGTAGTACCATGCTTCCCCCTCTTCTCACGGGGCATTCGGTCTGACCCTAAATCAGGGGCTCTGGGATAGTGAATCATCTTTCCTCCACATTTTTCTAGTGCTCTTAGCATTGTAAAGCTCTTGAGTGTGTTTTAACTCATGAGCAGAAACTGCACTGGAAGAATAAATAATTTCAGAGTCCCTCAGTAGCTGATGAGAGACAGTATAGAAGGTAGAGAGCCTTGATAGCAGGACCTGAGCTCACATGTCTTAACCTGTTTGGATTTAGCCTTGCCTGAAGGCAAAGAGAGTTGCCTTCCACCTTCATGGGAAGTTCATATGAAACCAGCTATGACACAGGCATGATTTTAATGGGTTGTGGTGCTATAGGGTTTTAATGGGTTGTGGTGTGGGCAGGATGTGTTAGAGAAGGGAGTGTAGGCTTCTTTGGTCTGTGGTATGGGTAGAAATGTATCCCCCAAAAGATACTGAAATCCTAATCCCCACTACTACAGAATATGACCTTTTGGGAAATAAAATAGGGTCTTTGCAGATAGAATTAAGTCAGATGAGGTCCTAGTCCAATTTGGGGAGTCCATATAGGAAAAGAAGAGACACAGAGACACAAACGCACAGGACAGCAGGGGTAGTGTTGAGTCCTGTATCTACAAGCCACGGAACTCCAAGGATTGTTGGCAAATGCCAGTAGCTCAAGGAGACAAAGAAGGATTCTGCCCTTCAGGTTTCAGTGGGAGTGTGAGTCCACCACCAAAACCTTGATTTTGAACTTCCAGCTTCCAGAACTGTGAGAGAGTAAATTTCTCTTATTTAAGCCCCTCAATTTGCGGTGCTTGGTTATAGCAGCTACCAGAAAACCGCCGCTGTCCCTGAGAAGAGCCTTCCATCAGACCTGCACTCTGCTCTGTGACATTGAGTGACTCACAAATTTTTTCCAAACCCCGGTTTCCTTCTCTGTGAAAGAGGTGGGCCCTGACAGCTACCAAATGGCGTTTTGGTGAAGATAAAACACGATACTGAATGTGACATCAGTATCTCAAAAACTGTTGGATCGCTTTCTTTTCCATCCCTGGAGTTTTGAAAATGTTTTTTCGCTAGTCATACTGGGATTGTTTGAAATTAGACTGTTTGAATTTGCTCTGAACAATGTGGAATAAAGGACTTTGCAAGGAAAAAAAAAAAATCCAAAAACCCTGACACATGCTCTGGCATATCGAGAAAGTTGCTTTTGACCTAGGTACATGGGGTAATAGTGTAATGAGGTGGTAAAGGATTATTATTGCTTGATTTCCTGATTTCATTTTTTCAACCCACCCCTATAAGAAATCTCATCTATGTGGGGCAAGACCAAGTAATATATGATTCTTGTAAAAAGTTAAGGTAATTCGTACAAGTACAAAGAGCACAGCAATTGTTAGAGGCCCTTCCAGGGAGAATCACAGCTAAAGTTTTGATGTGTATTGTGTTTGTGTGCATGCATATGCATGGTTACACATACATCTTTTTTTTTTCTTCCTACATAAATAGAGATAATCTATATATACCCTTCTGCAAACTGGTTTTTCTCTACTTACCACCATGTTTTGGACATTTTCCCATCTTTGGATAAATAGAGGTATGTTATTTTTTGAAAGCTATGCAATATTCTGTGCATGGATTTAACATATTTTGTTAAGTAATTTTCTACTGAGGATGTAGGCTGTTTCCAGCTTCTTGGGGCCAGAAGCAACCTGAAATAACCATCCATACACATTCGTATTGTAATGCTTGACTTTTTATTTCTTGAGGATAAATTACTAGAAGTCTGGGTCAAAGAATATGCTAACCTACAGTTCTGGTGCCCAGTGTGAAACTGTGCTCCACGTAGGTCGTACTGATTTACATTCGCACCAGTGCGGGTGAGGATGTCTGTTGACTCATCTTTACCAGTACTAAGTGTTATCATTCTTTTTGATCTGAGCTATTTGTCCAGGTGGGAAATCGAATTCTCCACATTAAGGTGCATGTATTTAGTTATCAGGCTGAGCGTATTCTCAGATGTTTTTTTGGCATTTGTATTTCTTTTGGTAGCTGGGTTGCCAGAATTTCAGATGGGAATGAGAATCCTTTTGTTTCCTTTTTGAACCATTTCCCAGACTCAGGCTACAGAACTTAGGTGACTAAGAAAGTACAACTTAATAACTGGCCAGATCTTTTCTGCCTTGCCCCCCTACCCCCACCATATTCCTTTTTTGCAGTGCCATGATTTTTTTTCTTTCACAGATCAAATTACCTGTATTAATGTATGTATTGGTACATTTGTTGACTGTTGCCGTCAGAAGATTTTAAGCTCACAAGGACAAGGGTAATCCTTAAATGTCTTAATTTGTGTATTCCCATGCCACCTGACATTTAATAGGTGCTCATTTAAAGAGTTGCAGAATGAAAGATTGAATCATGGAAGCCCTTCATCTTATGTAAAGTTGCAGTAACTTTCATTAAGATGATAAGTATTTATTGAACATCTCTTGTGTGTCGGGTATTCGGGTATCCTGCTGGGCTCTGTGTTAGGTAGACACATTATTTGACACCTGGTAGAGAAGGGAAATAGTGTTTCTGAAGGCTCATGTTTGGTAATGGATACAACTGGGGTTTGAACCTACATCCAGCTTCCTCTGAAATTTCCTCATGATCATTTGTGTGTCTTTGTTTTACTAGTTTTTCATTCCAGCTTCTCCTCCCACCCCGCCCCCCAACCCGTCCTCCTAGAAATGCCCCCGTTCTTTTTTTTAATTTCTTAGAGAGAGAGAGAGAGAGAGGCGTAGCATGAGCAGGGGAGGGTCAGAGAGAGAGGGAGACATAGAATCAGAAGCAGCCTCCAGGTTCTGAGCTAGCTGTCAGCACAGAGCCCTACGTGGGGCTTGAACCCACGAACTGTGAGATCATGACCTGAGCCAAAGTCGGACGCTTAGCTGACTGAGCCACTCAGGTGCCCCTAGAAATGCCCTTTCTTAGCAATTTGCTGCAACCCAGATTTAATTGGAGGGAGAAGAAGAGTGGTATGGATCCAGATGAATTGAGAGCAGACTGAAAATGCAGTCCCGGGCTTGAATTCTAACTCTGGAAGGTGGGGAAGTGGGTGGCTGCTGGCTAAACACAGATCAACTACTAGAACAGTCAAGGGGCAGGATGCCATGCCCAGGAGCAGCTGTCACGTCTCAGTCCCTTGGCAAATGGCTGCCGTGACAAGCCCCATGGCCCTCCTGTGTCTCCAAGGCCTTGGAAATGAACTTCATTTATTGTGGCTGCAGCCTGGACTTCTTGAGCGCTCTTTGAAGCGTTGCTTGTTTCAGGCCAAGTTGGCAGCTGGGTAGGGCCTGCTGGATTCTGGGCCGAGGACTCTGTGGCTTTGCTCTCAAGGAACAGGAACACATCTTTGTCCATGGCTGTGGCCTCCCCTTTGGCACCCACTGAATGGAACAAGGCATTTGTTGAGTGGAGAGGTTTCTGTCCCCACGGACATCAGGGCCCAACACTGTGCATGGGTCCCTTCACCTTGAGGATGGTCACCGTTTGGAAACCTGGGCCTGGAAGTCCCCGGATTTGTCATTCCTCCACCTTCTGCTCTGCTCCCCGTGCTTTGTGGTGAGCAGATTTAATTCAGGAACCTTCCTTGAAGTGGGGAGGTTTAAGATAGACCAGTGAGAACCGGGCCTTTCTCTTTTTGTGACCACTTTTGGCAGCAGAAGTTTTCAGCAGGCTCTTTGCCTTCTCTGCGTGGTCCTGTTTTCAGAGGACAGGTCTGTGGGCTTGGTTTCTCCACAGTCATCTTTGAAGTTTCAGGGTCAGAGTTTTTCATGGCACGTTTCTTCTCCCTTTGGTCTCCTGAGCTCTTCCTCTGTGTTGGCTGTTAAACATGGAAATTCAGTTTAACTGTGTGTAGCACTTGCCATTGACGACTGACGAACACCAACTATTGATGCTGGTTATGGCTTGATGGCTACTTTCTTCTTTATTACATCATGCGTTTTCTGAAAAAGATTTTATAAAGTACATATGCTATTTCAGTAATCCTATCAAAGATACTTTCTCCTTTTGGAGGAATAAAAAAAGCAAGCCAGTCTGGGAACAAGGAATAAAACTCTCACTCATTTCCTCTATGTTTATACTGCCGTCCTATGATTATCCTACTGGGTACTATTGTACTCAACATGAACACCACGGGTGCTTTTACATATGATTACTTGTCTTCTGAAGGGACCTACAACAGTGTATGCAGCCTTCCTTAGGCAGGGATGGCTATGAAATTGCACCAAACAGAATTTTGGTAATTTTTTTTCCTCCCCATCTCCTGCCTTTCTCTAAACGGTTGCACCCTTTGAATTTTCAGTCAGCCTGGGTTTTACCAGCATCTCCCTGTATTCACCCTTCTCATGTCACTAAGTAGAAGGCATCTAGAGGAGTATTTGAGTTGTTTGTTTGTCTACCTCATAAAATTGTTTTGAGAAATAAATGAGATAATACAGGTAAGTTGCCTGGCATGGTGTTTGACAAATATTAGGTATCTCATAAATGGGGGTTATTTTTAACAGTTGGTTTTCCAGGAAAACAGAGATTAAGTGTGTTTTTCTTGTAAATGTTTATTTATTTTGAGAGAGAGAGAAAGAGAGAGAGCGAGCGAGTGAGCAGGGAAGGAGAGAAAGAACCTTAAGCAGGCTCTATGCTCAGCATAGAGCCTGTTGTGGCACTTGATCTCATGACCTTCGGATCATGATCTGAGCCAAAACCAAGAGTCAGATATTCAGTTGACTGAGCAACCCAGGTGCCCCAAGCATGTTTTTAAAAAATAATGTTATTAAAATATAATTCACACAGCATGCAGCTCATGCATTTAAAGTGTACAAGTCAGTGGTTTTAATACATTCATAGCATTATGCATCTGTCACCACAGTTTGATCAAAACATTTTCATCGCCATGAAAAGAGGCCCCACTCCTTTTAGCTTCCCCTACTCCTTCCAACTTGCCTTCCCCTCTGTCTCCTAGTCCTAGGAAATCACTGATCTGTTGATCTGTATAGTTTAGCCCAATCCTGACCTTTCGTATAAGTGGATTCATACATGATGTGATCTTTGTGGCTCTACATATTTTCTTCCTTCCTTTAGTCTTTCATTTGGCATAATGTTTCTAGCCTTCCTCCACATTGTAGCATGTATCAGTATTTTCTTTTTTTATTGCTGTATCATATTCCATTATATGGATGTCCCACATTTGGTTTATCCATTCATCAGTTGATGGACACTTAGGTTGTTTCATTTTGGGCTATTATGAATAATGCTGCTATAAACATTTGTATACAAGTGTTTGTATGGAAATAATGTTCTTATTTCTTCTGGCTTTGTACCTAGGAGTACAAATTGCTGGCTCTGTGATAACTATAATTGACATTTGAAGAGTTTTCAAACTTTTCCAAAGTAGCTGCACCATTTTAAGTTGCCGTCAGCAGTGTACAAGGGTTCCAATTTCTCCACCTTCTCCTCAGCACCTCTTATTTTCTGCTTCTTTGATTCTAGCCATCCTGGTGGGTATGAGTAGTGTCTTAGTGTGGTTTTCATTTATACTTGAAGGTTCTTATGCATTTGAAAAGCCACTATACTTTTCCCTTGTTTGTTTCTTCCTCTTGATCCCCATAGACTCTCTAGAAGCTATGTTACCCCTGCTAGTAAAGTAGTTCGTCTAGAGGAAGCATCCTTCAAGTGCCCCATCACCCCATTGATAATGTTCTTCTGGCCTCCTTGAGGCTCTGCAGAGTCTGCTTTATGGCCTTATAGGCTGAAGTTTCGCTTTAATGGCACAAAGACAGGGGACTTAGATTAATTAGGCTTATAGAACTGATGTATAAAAACAGGATGCCAGTTTATTAGTGGATGCATACTATGGCCCTCATAAGAATCTTGTCTGGGTATCCATGTGGTTTTCTTAATTTTCCTCCCTGGTGAGAGAAATACTATCAGCATTTGCTAGCAATGGAAGATTTCTTTTCTTTTCGTTTCTTTTCATTTCTTTTCATTTTTTTCCCTTTTCCCTTTCCCTTTTTTTATTGCTTATTTTCAGAGCGCCTGTAGGCCCTAAACATAGAGCTGTGGGTTTTATGGTCTGGTTAAGGAGCCAAGTGGTTTTTGTAGAATTCTTGTTCTGATGATAGGTTTTGATCTAGATGTTAAACTTTTAGACCAGTCTTAACTACTCATTTTCTTGCTATGCTTTGGAAACTGTGCTAAGTACTTTCTCTGATTTGTCTCATTTAATCATCAGAACAATCCTGTGAGATATAGGTGTCACTACCCTAATTTTATAGATGAGGAAGTGGATACAGAAAGGAGCAGTGACTTGCCCAGAGTTGTAGAGCTGGGATTAATGCTGGTGATTTGCGTCAACCCCTGTGGGACCCCAAAGCCTGGTGTTGCCTTCATTTCATGGTGGTACTATGTTAGTCCTGCTCAGGTGAGAAGCCCCAAGGATTCACTGTGTGCTGATGACAGGTGTGACCGTGGGCTCAGAAGTAAGAAGACTCAGGGGAATACAGCTGTGAACAACTCCAAACTTTCGCCCCAACTTGAGACGCAAAAAAAAAAAAAAAAAAAAAAATCCATTTTAAGTCAATTTCTGCTAAACATGGTGTTACTATCCTTTGCTTTCATTTCCTTATCTTTTAGGTTAAGATTAAGACTACTGTCTTAACTGCCTAGGGGAAGGTAGCAGGAAAAGAACCAAAAGAGAACATGTTTTGAAGAATTGAAAAGGATGTGTCTGTCTGTGTGTACACACATACATATATCTGTGGTATATAGTAGGTAAATATTAAATTTTGTGTATAAAAGTCATATATATTAAATACAATTAAATTAAAAACTTAAATTCTTAAAAAAAACTTTATTGTAATAAAAACTCTGACTGTAATATCCATCCTGCGGGAATGCTTGAGTGTACATATACAACATTGTTACTGTGGGCACAGTGTGGTCCAGCTGATCTCTCGAACTTGCTCATCTTGTACGACTGAAAACTTACACCTGTTCATAGGGTGGCTGCCTGTTTATTCCTTCCTGTTAACTCAGACTACTCAACACAGGCCACCAGAGGGGAAATACCTCAGGAGGACTTGAATGTTGGGCAGGGAGGTTGTTCTGAGCTTTAAATGGGAGGGTTAAACGCCTGTTCTTTGTAGCTTTCCTAGGCAACAGCGAGGCCGTGTGGAGTTGTCGTGTGTCTCTATTTGCTGTTGTCTTTGTTGCTAAAAAGTAATTGTTTAGTGTGAGGCTTAGCACCCAATAGAATTTGTTCCTTGGCATTTTCAGCCAAGAAATCTCTGTCTTTTCCTACGCATGTGTTTTCAGTGAGAAAACCTGTGCAAAAGACAGGTCAGTGGTGTGGGAAGTACCCTAAAAACAAGCAGTACACTGACCTTACCTGCTCTTAAAGCTCAGATTCTCCCTCTCTCCCAAGATGACTAAGGTGGAGATCATGGGAACACTAGGTCATCATAGGTGCAATTCTTCCAGAATAGTAAGGCATGTGCTGGAATGTGGAATTGAATATCCCTAAAAAATAGCAGCAATATGGAGCTCCCGGGTGGCTTCGTTGGTTGAGCATCCGACTTGATTTCAGCTCAGGCCATTATCTCACAGTTCATGGGTCCGAGCCCCGCATCAAGATCTACACTGACACTGATGAGCCTGCTTGGGATTCCCTCTCTCTCTACCCCTCTTCAGTGCGTGTGTTCTTGATTTCTCTCTTTTTCTGTCTCTAAAAATAAATAAATGAATAAATGTTAAAAGAATAGCGATATGAAGAGTTGTTTGAGAAGTCCTTTCTGAGAGAACAGATGGAAGTTTGAAAAAATGACATATTTAGGCCCCTGTATCTCGATACCTTCTTTTACCCCTGTTTTGAGCAAGCTGTTTTGCTGGCTCCAGTTAAGACCAACCTCCCTACTAGATACCTGCTCTTCCTCAGGGTTCATTTGCCCATTTGGATTGACAACTCAAGAAAGGTGGTCACAGAGAAACTTCCTTTCCTGCCTTTCCCAAGCAGGATTCACGGTTAAATATATCTTGATGGACTTGCCTGAAATAACAATCTAAACTTCATCCTTATTTTGAATTCTCCAGGTAATCTGCATTTCTGAGTGGGGAATGATGATCTAGGCCTCCAGTGTGTGGTCAGATAGGTGCTCTGTCATGGTGGTATGCATTTTGTTTCATATGTGAGAAGGTGAAATGTATTTTGAAAAAGTCCGGTTGTACCGATCAGATTCCTATCAGGAGATGTGTTATCAAACACCCAACAATGAGTTACAGAGAGCCCACGGTGTGCCAAGTACTTCCTGAGGCCCCAGGAAATAAGAAACCCTCTGGCTCTTGCTCTCCTGGGCCTGAAAGGAGAAGATGGACGATAATGTAATTGCAGAGACAGGTGAGAGCTGTGAAGAGAATCTTCCAGGCCGATGTAACCGAGATTGTGGGGAGGGGTCCTCTGAAGTGGGGATGGTGGGAAGGAGCCTGGAGAAAAGTCATCCCTGGGCAGACTGGTTGGTGCAAACAAAGGCTTGAGGGTGGGAACCAGGTTGTTGTGTCTGGAGGGATGAAAAAATAGGTTCCGTAGCTGGACCCCATTAGTGAGGGGCCACAGAGAGCTGATGTTTTGAGGCAGCCGGGACTCGGGGACCCTCAGGGGGGATTTTGATTATATGAGCAGTGGGAAGCCATGGGCAAGTCATTAAGCCGGAGGTGAAGTGATCTGATTATGTAATTAATGTCAGGGAGCTCAGGTGTTTGGTCACAAGGGAATTCTGCCATTCTTGTTAATATAGGATGCCCTATGTCATTTCTTTAAAAATGAAAATATTTTTATTCATGTCACTGACTGTGATTGTGGTGCGTATTTGTGGAACAATACATTTAAAATAACAAAATTTAAAGTGGACGTTTTCTTTATTTCATAGCCTCATCGTTTCCTCCCTCCCCTATGAAAGTCAATCACAATGAATGGTTTGGTGTGTGTGCTTCCAGAATATTTTGTGTGTAAATAAAACATAGTACACACCTATATACTTTATCCACACACATGTATAAATGTAAATAACAATAGGATTGTCTTTGTTGACAGTGTTTTTGGAACCTGTTTTTTTTCCTCCTAATACAAAACCAAGGACATTTAAAAATCTGCTAGTATTTCTCACTCATTCTTTGTAATAACTTCATGGAGTTCTGCTGCTGGCTGTAGCATAATTTATTTTGCAGTGTTGTATTAGGAGATCTGAGTTGTTTCAGCTTTGGCTATTTTAAGCTGTGTTACCGCTTCTGCCTGAATCTACTCATGCCTCTTTGTGTGTTTCTCTATTCCCTGTGTTTGAAACATGGGGTACTTTCTTCTGTAATAAGAGAAAACTAAACTGTGAGTTTAACAGGCCTGTAGTGCCTCCTAGTCCAATCTGTATTCCGAATGAGGATGAAAGCTGCTCTGTTGGCAAGAGTGTGCCTTACACGGCAGACCCGTCGGTCCCCAAGTATGGTGGGGTTGTTGTTTGCCACTGACCTGTAATCTTGGTTGTTCACGGGATGGGTGGTCACTGTGATTGGAACTGCTGCCTGCCACAAAGTCATGGGGGAATGAGGAACACACTCGGGGAACAGTAAACTCACCTCCTTTACATGCACGTCAAGCCAGCATATTCCCCAAGCGCCTGTCACTGTGTGGGCTCAGCTGCAGGTCTGCATGAGATTGCTTTCTCAAATATCATGAGTAACTAAAGCCCAGAACAGGCTTACAAACAATAGACTATGCAAAGCTGGGTCTGCCCTTTGCATAATTAACTTGCAATTCCGCATTTCCAGCAGTGTGATTGTTGGAGGCAGTGGCAAGCATGGTTGGGACCAAATACACATTTCCTTATTATTGAATCGACGCTGTGCAAATACCACATCTTATTAAAAGCAAAGGAGCTGTGGGAGGAGGGTTTGTCTGCTGAAGGGTTTGGAAGACAGAAATGACTTTAGAGTTATTTTCTGCATGTGTTGTTACGCCCGATCTCTGTGGCAGTCCAGGAAGCCTGGCCTTATTGAAATGTTTGGGGAGGAATTGCATGGTGCTTGAGACTTGCTGTGTGTTGTTTGGACCTGAGGCTCAGGTCTTTCTCACCTTACTGTGGTCAGTCTCTGTCCACTGTCTCTTCCCATCTGTTCCAGGCAGGGGAAGTGAGCATCTCATGAGAAACTCTTTGGGGATAGGTTCAGCATATTAGCCAACATATGTATCCCCCCCTTATGAAAGGGGGATTTTGATGGCAAAGCAGAACAAATGTAAATGTCCTTACCCCCTGTTCTGCATCAAACCAGATTGTGATAGAAGCTGATAAAAGTTGTTGGAGTTCAGGCCAGAAAGAGTCAAGGCATAGTTGAGGAAATACAGAAAAGTATGTAAATTAGTTTCTCTTTGCATTTTAAGCTTTCTAATATTTGATTGACTAATTTCAAAGGAAGCGTTTGTGTGTGTCTGTGTGTGTAAAATTTTATTGTGGGAGAAAATCTATTTGCACATTAGCTACTTTCCAGAAATAATTACTTTGACTTATTCTGCTCCTCACCCATCGCAGTGGGGGGCCCAGGTTATTAGATTTAGTTCCAAAGATGGCATATGTTACTGAGTTTAACACCTTAAACTAGTAATTCAGGGCTTTTTTCCGAAGGCATTAAAGTGATTTGGGTAGATTTATTGAGGAAGACATTTGGGGATTTCACTGGGCCCATTACATGTTGGGAAGTCCATCTTTTTTCTCCTAACTGCCTCTTTAAAGAGCAAAGTCAGAGGGTGTCCATGGTGAAGTTTTTCCTTAGATGTCTAAAGAAATGCGAACTTTTGCAGGATGAACTTGAAAGGGGAAGGTGGCTGCCCCTCCTCTGGCCCCCTACAAATTTCTTATTTTCGGTTTGGGACTCAAATGAGGATATGGAGCTTTCTAACCTGCATAATTAAAATTTTCCCATGAAGGCCTGGACTAGGCTCTAGATTGAATGTGGCCTTGGGGCCCTCGGGCACTCCGTTTCCCCTGCCCTCTGTAGAAATCTTCCCTGTTGGGGCACCTCTGTGGCTCAGTCTGTTAAGTATCTGTTCTGAGCTCGGTCTCGGGTCATGATCTCACATTTAATGACTTAGAGTGCCATGTCGGGCTCACACCGACAATGTGGAGCCTACTTAGGATTATCTCTCTTCCTCTCCATTGCTCGTGCTCTCTTTATCTCTCAAAATAAATAAACTTAAAAAAATAAAAGAAAAAGAAAAACTCTCCCTGTTGCATTGTTGTTACAACCTGGGTGCTGGCCCATCAGCCCTAGGTTGGAAAGCCATAACTTTGTTTTTTATGATTTTTGAAAGCCAAGTAGGAAAAAAATCTGAGTATCAGTTAATGATTTTACATTAATACATATTCATTGTTAAAAATTTTTTGTAATATTTATTTCTGAGAAGAGAGACAGAGTGTGAGCAGCGAGGGGCAGAGAGAGACGGAGACACAGAATCTGAAGTAGGCTCCTGGTTCTGACCTGTCAGCACAGAGCCAGATGTAGGGCTTGAACTCACCAACCACGAGTTCATGATCTGAGCTGAAATCGGATGCTTAACTGCAGGTTTAAGTGCATTTTTACAAAACTGAGTTAAAATTAAGTGTTTTGTTGTGCATCCTACTTTTTCCCTCACTAACTTCCTAGAGTATGCCCATTTCTCTGTCATTAAAATATCTTGACAGACTTCATTTTAAGTAAGTGTCTGTTAATATTGGATCTTCTGGGTGTGCCATTATTAACCATTCTCCTTTCATTAAATACTTGTTCAGTTTTTCTTCATTATAACACAGCAGCGAAGAACCTTGTATGGTCTTGCATGTGTCTAATTACTGTTTAAGAAGAAAATCCCTTGAGATGGGATTGCTAGTCAGAGGTGTAATCCATATTATTAAATTGTCCTCTGAGAAGTTTATGACAATTTATGTTACAAGTAATAAGTGGCTATTTTCATTAAAAATTTGTTTGAAGTAAGAGGCAAAGGGATGTCCATTACAGCTCTGTTATTTTTTTTTTTAAGCGACCCTAGAGACGTCAGTCCAAATTGATTGTGTCTGACTAATCAAAATTTTTGGAAAAGTTGTGCTAAGCTAGGACTGTAGTTCACCTAACTGTAACTTAATTTCTCTGTCTTGTTCATGAGAATAAGACAAACTTTTGACAGATGGCTTCATAAAATCAAAATGTACAAGCCAAGGCAATATCCTGGTTTACTAGGCCAGTAAAACCATCTATAAAGGAAACTAAGTTGGGCCAGTGTGATTTATTCTTGGTGAACCTTGATTAGTTGGATGAAATCTTTTAATTTTGGAATGTTTGTAATCTAATAAATCTGTTGAATTAAGTCATCAGGAGTTTGAAGTCAAGCTCTTATTAATCTTTAATTTTTAAGATCTATTTAAAAATATTGAAATCTGTTTCTAGACTTTACGGATTTTTTCTTTCTCGCCCTGATTCTTTTTCAAAGACTCCTGACAGATTCTCCACAATGACATTGAATGACCTTTTGTGTTTGGGTTAATGGATTTTGGGACCTGGATCTTGTTAGAGACCAGGGGTTTCTACGCACGTCTCCCCTGTTCCATTTCTGTGTCCTCTTAAGCAATTTTATTTTCTGTGCCTTGCCTGGATAGAAGGCCGGGAGAAAGAAATGAAGAGAAAGTGGTGCTTTTTTGGCTTTTCTTTGTCTTCTAACATGGACCATTTTTCTTGAATTGTAGCCTACCTGAGAATTTTGCTCTGAATGGCACTTGAAAAGGTTTTCTGTTTTTGCCTTACATATCAAAAAGATGTTTTTCAAAGTTCAGCCTATTTTGGACCTATGTCCTAGAGAGACTTTTGCACTATTCTTTTGATTGTGACTTTGACTAAGTTGACTATTTTCTTAAATCTCGCTTCTTCTGAGTTTCCCACGCTGTCATGATGATTTATTTATGATCATCCTTTCTTTCAGTCTTGACATTTTCCAAGCTGGTGTTCATAGTTTGAACTGGGACTAGGATGAGTCCTGAGGTTAGGAGAGGTAACAGTGGTAACCTTGCCCAGGACACTGGAGGAGCAGGAACAGGAAGGCCTCTCAGATGGTGATCTCACTGCCACCTACTTCTCTGGAAAGTATAGAGTCCTTATACTCTGAAAACTTCCTTTCATACATGATCCTCCCCTTCACACCCCAGCCTCAAGCTATACTAGAGTAGGATTTGGGACTCTGGGACTTTTTTGGCAATATCCTTTGCATGTGTTAAGAATTTGTTGTGTGTCTCTCTGGAGCATTCTCTGTGATTTCTCTGAAGTCTTTCTGAAGCTTCTTGACAAGCTTTTGAAAGTTCTTTCCCCTTCCTTTTTTCCTCCCTCCTTCACTCCCTCCTTGTCTACCTCTGTCTTACTGTGTAGTGCATGTATATATATACACATACACAGTGGCTCGTACACATACAAACATGCAGACGTATATGTAGACACACATATGCACATGTATACATGCCTGTATAGAGATTTGTGGAGGAGCCAGGGGAATTGAGAATGAGGGAACAGAAATGAGGTGATGATGAATTAATTACCAAGAAGGTGAGATTTTTTTCGTAGTTATTGCCAGTACAGACAGGGCTCGACTTATGATCTTTGGACTTTATAATGGTGGGAAAGGAATCCTCATTCAGTAGAAACCATACTTTGAATTGTGAGTTTGGACCTTTTCCTGGGCTAGCAATATGTACTACGATGCTCTCTCATGATGCTGGGCAATGGGTTTCCAGTCAACCATGTGATCACAAGAACAAACCACCGATACAGTCAAAAGCACCCTGTACTAATATAGCAGTTCTGGCTTTCACATTCAGTACATTATTCAGTAAGTTACATGTATAGCCTTTAGTAAGTTACATGAGCTAGTCAACATTTTACTATAAAATGGCCTTTACATTACATGATCTTGGCCAACTGTAGGCTAGTGTAAGTGTTCTGAGCATTCTTAAACTAGGCAATGATGTTCAATAGGCTAGATGTATTCAATGCATTTTCCACTTAAGAAATTTTCAACTTATAATGGGTTAACATGACATAACCCCATCATAAGTCAAGGAAGATCTATAGTCATGTCTGAAAAATAGTCCATGATTGGAAAGGAGATGAGGAACACAGGAAGTAGACTTACTGGAGTTAGTTACTTGCTAGAAAACTCGTTATTTGCTGCTTCTTACCACTATGAGACAGCAGAGTGCTGTGGGCATACTGGTCGAAACAGATTAAATATCCCATCATCCAAGGTCTAATCCCTGACTCCTGAATTAGGTCTGTGTCTACCAGTATGCCCATGGCACCTTGCTGTCTCATAGTGGTATTTTATATAAGCTTTTATTATTAGCTTTCCCAGTGAAAATTTGATTGGGGTTGCTAAAAGACAGGGCACGGAAGATGAGTCTTAACCATGTGCTTCTTAAAATAAATAGTAATGGCCCAATTAGGACAAAGCCTGACATAGAATTTTAGAAATGGTAACATTTAGAATTGATTTCCTAAAGGACCTAACAGCTCACTGTATTGCTGGAGTGTTTTCACTGCCATGTCTAAAGTAATGTTCACTCTGGTTTTAGATACAGCAATTTTATTAACTGCAGAAAAGTTCATGTCAGGCAGTCAATTTGTCTAGCATAGTCGTACAGTAGATCTTAATTAAGCTCCTCTCTGAGAGATCATTGACATGGCTAGTTTACTTAAAATATTTTACAAAGCGGATGGTTTTATGAAATTCTGTTGTTAGGCTAAATGATCCCTGTAGTGTTCCTTTTTCTTTGATTAAACCACAGAAAAATGCCTTTCTTTCTCCTTACTGACATCAGAGAAGATAGTGTTAAATGTGAAGAATGAAAGTAGCCATGGTGTTTGACCAATTGTAGGCTGAGCAAATCTAGCTTTGAAACCGTGACTGGAACCATGGTTGATTGGAAGCAGTCACACTTGGGGGTATCCCAGCCCTGGCCCAAACCATCTCTCCAGCGTTTTCTCTTCAGGAATCCTTTCCTCTAGCCTTGTGGATGAATTTGTCATGCTGCATGCAGGCCTGTGGCATTCCTACCTTCTTGTTCTCATGAAGTTCTCCTTCCTGTTGGCTCAAACCCCCCTTACCTTAACCTTGGTGCCCTGAAAGACATACCCGCCTCCGGGAAGCCTTTCTGGATTCCACACACAGTCTCCTGGTCTGAAAGGCTGATTGGAGGAGAAGCCCCGTGAGGACCAGCCAGGTACCAGGGCAGGCTCTCTGCAGGGTTTTGCAAGTTGTGCCCACCTTGCTCTCTGGTGTGTTGGGGAGGAATAGGGGCCAAATTCTGTTTCAGTGTGTCTTTCCCTAAATATAGACTTGGAGGTCAAAGCTTCTTTGAGTGGTTCCAGACTGTGTACATGTGTACCTTTAACCCAGAGGTCAGTCTGAAAAACAGACTATCTATTCTATTGGGCATACCTTCATACAATATTTAAGGGGCCACAACAAAGGAAACAAAGGTCCTCATGATGCTTCTCAGTGATTGAGTTTTGTAATGAGTGGAAGAACACAGTGATACTCAAAATGATCAGAAAGTGCTAGGTGCCTGAGGGTGTCTTATTTACTGCAGTGCTGCTCAGATTCAGGGTCCCAGGATCCCGGGAGGATCCTGAGCACACACTGTTGGGCCCACCCCAGAGTGTCTGATCAGGAGGGATGGAATAAAGTCAAGCATTTGCATTTTTAACTAGTTACCAGGTGGTGTCCAGGGACCACACTTTGAGTAGCACTCATTTAGTGTATTTGAAGATAGTGGTTCTTACATTTGCTACACATTAGAATCATATGAGGAGCGTTTAAAATGCTTGATGTTCATCAGGCTATCCAGGTAATTTCAGCGAGCATGCAACTTGGACAACCATTGTTCTGAGTGTATCTCAAATTTAATGCACTTAGAAATCACTCTGGGAGGTTGAAATGCAGGTTCTGGTTCAGGGGATCTGGAGAAGGACTTGAGTGTCCCAAGTGAGGTCAATATGTCTGGTCTATGGCCATGCTTGGGTTATGAGGCTCTAAAATACTGGAGTAGAACAACGTATCTCAGCCTTAGCTCTATTGACATGTTGAGCTGGGTAATTATTTGCTGCAGGGCTGTTCCATGCACCTCTGGCCTCTACTCACTAGGTACTTCTTGAACCTTCCTTCTGCTTGTGACAACCAAATATGTCTCCAGACAGTACCAAATATCTCCCAGGGGTGGTGGTGGGATAGATACCTCCCCTGGGTGAAAATCAGTGGAGTAACATGACTTAGTGAAGCTGGACTCAAGGGTCCTTCCCCCTTCTTCACATTTCTCTGTTAATGGAAGCTTTATTCCTTTGAATATGGGAAGAAACACTTATTCATAAAGATCCTAAGTGCCTGGAAGAGACTGGAGTAATTCATACCCAGATGAGTTACATATCTGCTCCTTTGCCTAAGGCAGAAGAAGGTGGCAGGATAGCAATGAAATAGTAGATGTCTGGGAAGTTGGGGGGTTTGAAATGGGGCATAGAAGAGCCCTAGTAATTTTCTCAATAATGGGTGTTGAAAGACGTTAGTAATGGCTTTATTTCTAAGTGAAATTTTGCTTGTCCCCATTTGCAATGATCTCTGAGTTAAAAAAAAAATCGAATGCCACACCTCAGCTCCTTTCTGTTAAATGAAGTTTTTGGCATGTGACCTTTTAGCAAGTCCATGAATAATTCTCTTAATTGACTGGCTGGTGATGTTTTTATTCTGTGATGTGGTAGTAGTTCAGTGACAGCACACACGCTCCAGCCCCCACCTCCACACCCACCGACAAGCTATTAAGTCAGTGAGGGGTGCAAATTGCAGATGTCTTTCACGATTTTGAGTTGGAAGCCTTTTTACACAAAGCATGTTAATGGTTAATAAAATTACTGTGTACACATGTGTCAGTCTTTATCCACAGACCCTAATTCTCTAATTTGGCTGAACCACCTCTGGCATTAATGGGGCAGATTGAATGTCGAATTGTGATTACCCAGGGCCTCATTATATAAGCTCTGTGAGGGGCAGTGTCATTCTTTTCCATCTGTCAGGAAGCCAATGGGCTGGTAATTGGGAAGGCAGTGGGCATTGCAAGGGCTGCTCAGAGCCACATAGCATTTCTCGTTTAACATGTATGGAATCCGATCTTTCCTTCCCTTTTGTTTAAAAAAAAAAATCATTGGGCAGGTTACTTTAACTCAAAATTATTGGGCAGAGAAATTAGAGCAAAATAGGGTACTTACAGCAGTAGGGCAGATTGTAATGAGCCTTAGATAAGCCAGTAGAATATTACGGTGGGAATAATAAATGACTTTCCTTTTTATTGTTCCCATAATCATTTGCCCCATGTGGCTGACAACCTGTCCCTACAAGACTACTTCTGTTGGCAAAATAACAGTCATGGTTGATGAAGTCTCTGTTAGATCTGAGGCCTCCAAACAAGCACAGTAGATTATCTATAAATGCGCCCCCATTGCAGGACTTTTTGGGGAGCAAGTTATCCAATCCATGGATCCACAAAGCCCTAACATGCTGGCCTTCAGACACTGTTAGTGCCAGAATAGTTTAAGAGACCAACCTGCATGGTGACACTCCTTTTTTCTCACTTGAGCTAGCTTCCCCAAATAAAGGGGTGCTAATTCAAATATTTTCTTCTCTCTGGCCATTTGAGCCAACATCTTTCTTTGCTTTGTTTTGTTTTGTTTTCTCCTCAGGGGACTTGGGTGTTGGGCTTTATCCGCAGAGTCGGGCTCTGCCTTCTGTAGGAAAAGTAGCCCCAGTGACCAGCCCCAGTAAGATGCTCAAACAAAGCCCATCAAAGGACAGTATGGTTCTCAGAAGTTTTTCTTTCCAGGAATTTTCCGAGGATCTGAGGTGTGGCCATGGCATTTAAGGTATAATACAGGCTTCAGATCATGCTTTAGGGAAAGAGAGATGCAGAATGAGACTAGAAGCAGGATGCTCGATAGCTGTAGGATGCTAGGTGGCCATGGTATGGGCTTCTAGTGATACAGACAGAGGAGAACCACAGCCCAGTTTGGCAGCCTAAGCACACTTCTTAAATCCTTTGAACCTTGTTTCCTCAACTGCTCCAGGTGGCCGATAATGTCTGTCTTAAGGAGAATTGTGAAGAGTGAATGGGGGTAGTATAGACAAAGCCTCTCCCCAGTGCCTACCACTTAGTTGGTGTTGTTCATCATGCAGGGCTCAGACTCACTGGTCCAAAGGAGCAGCTCTGTCACCTGACCTGTTTCCAGTGTTGGGATTACTGGTGCACTCTTCGTACATGAAGTTTATGGTCCTCCTTTGTGCACAGAGGTTATGGTGGTTTTGTGTGAACTCATCAGTGCTCTTCCAAAACTATTCTTCATCTGCCTAGCATGTGCTACCCAATTTGGTTCTCTTGGCTCTGTGATTGGGCCCCCGTTGATGAAATTAGGAACCTGATCTCCATTCTCTGGGCACATTCTAAAAGAATGCCACACTCTATAAAGGACATAGAGTAGAGTTCACATGCTGGCAGGTCATGGCATGGTTGGTATGGTTAACATTTTGGACCAGATAATTCTTTGTTGTATGGGGCTATCCTGTGTATAGTAGGATGATTATCAGCATCCCTGGGCTCTAGCCACTAGATGTGAATAGCACCCCTGTCCCAAGTTACTTCAGTAGAAAATGTCTCTAAATAAACATTGTTAATGTTCTCTTATCCACTAGGGTACAAAATGACTCTGGTTGAGAATTACTAACTTGCTGCTGCCTTAGAACAAAAGGCCTCTGGCATCTTTATAAAATACCTGGAGAGCTTTGTAAAAATAAACACAAGTGGGGCCCCGTGATGGCTCATTCGGTTAAGTGTCCAACTTTGACTCAGGTCATAAACTCGTGTTTTGTGAGTTCGAGCCCCATGTTGGGCTCTGTGCTGACAGCTCAGAACCTGGAGCCTGCTTCAGAATCTGTGTCTCCCTCTCTTTCTGCCCTTCCCCTGCTCACACTCTGTCTCTCTTTCAAAACCAAATAAAGATTAAAAAAATAAAAATAAACACAAAGCAGTGGAAAATAACAATGCTTGCCTAGACCCTACTACAGACTATAGGGTCAGAAATTTTAAGGTGGAGTCCAGTAGTCTGAATTTTTTAAAGGGCCCATAGCTGATTCTGATGAGAAGTCAGTTGGAGCCCAAGAGGCTTCCTGTCATGGTCCTTTTGCTAGGGGCAACGGGTAGATGTGCTTGTTAGAGTTGTCTTCTGCAGGTGAGTGTACTCTGTGCCTTTACTGGGCCACGGGGTGAGAATGGGAAAGTGAGGTTGTTGAGGAGGAGGTATTTTAGATTTCAGGGGGTGAGCTGGGGGCCCCCTAGCACAGATACATGGGTGTGTGGGCCAGGAACATGAGAGGAGTTGGCATTTGGATCACTTCTATCCTGTGCATGATCCAAATAGCTCCTTTTTTATTTCTTTCTTTTTTTTTAAATTTTTTTTAATGTTTTATTTATTTCCAGGAGAGAGAGACAGTGTGAGCAGGGGAGAGTCAGAGAGAGAGGAAGTCACAGACTGTAACAGGCTCCAGGCTCTGAGCTGGCAGTCAGCACAGAGCCCGATGCGGGGCCCGAACCCACGAACCGCGAGATCATGACCTAAGCGAAAGTCGGACGCTTAACCGACTAAGCCACCCAGGCGCCCCCTTTTTTATTTCTTAAACCCTGTGCCAGGCACTGTTAAGTAAGCTCTATCAGTAAGTTAACTCACAAACTCCTACTGCCATCCCATTACACAGACAGCAAGAGAGTGACTGCAAGAGGGGTTAAATAAGCTCTCCTCGGGTCATAAGTTGTCAGTAAGTACTGTCCCTGCGGGGTGGCCAGACGCTGGCTCCGGATCCCACGCTTTGAGCACTGCTCTACTGTCTCAGATGGGTGGCTCAGCTGAGCTTTTGTGGTTGCTGCCAGTAATCAGGGCATCATGATGGATGTCACAGAAATTGTGTATCATAATTTCTGATGGGAGGTGTCCACATCCTTAATTAACGAATGGACAATTCAGTCAGTTTTAGGACATCGACTTAATTCTCTTTTTGGGGGAATGTATGGCTATATCAGAGTGTGGATTGTCTTATTAAACTGTACAGACTGTAACAGAATGACAGGTTGTCCTATTAAAATGATCTCTTACTCTCTTCTTGAAGGTGGTAGTGTGTACAGTTAGATCAATTATAACAAGGTTTCTTTCCTCTGTCATTCTGCACACCCCTGCCCCACCTGCTGGCATAAGAGTTTGGTTTTCAGATGAATATGTCAATGGTGGACTAGTCATGTGACCTTTGAGTCTACTTTGTGCCAACAATGTGTCCCTGAGTGAATTTGGTACGTAGTTACGCACACATGCCTCTCCTCGTAGCTGCCTGTCGCAGCAGACAGTCCTGTGTTTTAGAGATTGCTCACATCGCTCTTCTTTTCTGACTTTCTGATTGAGCTTTTCCAGATGACTAGGCCCTCAGGTCCTCCCTGCCATTCCCAACAGTGCCATCCTGGGGGCCAGATTCTCAGTGTTCATCTGGTCTCAGGAAGCCCATGTCTCTTTCTGCCTCCTTGCCCACATGCTTGAGATGCAGCTTTGTTCTCTGTGCTGATCTGATTCAGGCACAGACTCCACACCCAGGCCTCCTTTTATGGGGCCAAACCAGATCTTAAAGACTTCCCACAAGGGAGGAGGAAGGCAGTAGATTCCATAGGCAGATATGTAATGATTTGAAGCGTGAGAGTCTCACTTTGGTTGTCTCTCCAAACCCATTTATTTGTCTTGCTCTTAGATCTGTAAATTTCTTGTGGGACAATAGGGAGTTGTAAATTCCTATAACAGTTTTGCCCAGTTGGTTGGAGAGCTGAGTCTGGGTGAATGGCCCAGTTCTGATAGCCCCGGGCAGATTTAATCTGCAAACACAGGAGAATGTGGACGCTGTGGTTCTGGATCCACATTTGGTTTGCTCATGTGGATGTCGGCGGTCTGACTTTGAGTTTGTCCTTCATGTTGTTCTTTTTTTTTGTTTTGTTTTGTTTTGTTTTTTTAAGAGTGTGGCTGGGGTAGAGGGGCAAAGGGAGAGTGAGAGAGAATCTTAAGCAGGCTCTATGTTCAGTGCAGAGCCCAAAGCGGGGCTTGATCCTTTGACCCTGGGATCATGACCGCAGCTGAAATCAAGAGTCAGATGTTCAACTGACTGAGCCACCCAGGTGCCTCTGTCGTTCAAAGTCTTTCCAAGGACCTGGCTGCAGGGAGTTGATGGGCCAGTGATTCTAAGAGTGATCCCAGGAAGTAGAAGTGGAGAGGGAAGGGAGGAGAGGGGGGAGGGCAGGAGACAAGAAGAGTGGAAAAGACTGAAGATGTGGTATTGTGGGGGTTTGATGCCACCAGCCTCTGAGAAGTAAACTCCATGGCACTCTGGGCTGGGACTCCATCAGAGAACATGGAGCCATCCACTGGGTTGACAGTTGCAGTCTGTGCTGGCCCAGGGGATGTCGTGTGGCTTCAAAACCATCTGTACCTCCCAGCCTCTGGCATTATTTCTGGTGATCCCCAGTGGTTACAAACACCCTGCCCCAAGTTTACTTTGAGGTGTCCTTGTATTTATTTAGCACCACAGCACATTGTATTTAGATTCCTTAATTTCTCCAGTCTTAAGATAGGTAGGATGATAATGGATGTGTAAGCACTAACATTTATCTCTTAAGGTGGTGTGATAGGTGGTGATTTTAGCTTATGTTACTGATTTAGGGACCAAATCAATGGCCTATGTAAACGTAGTTCTGTGTAGTAAAGAGAAGACTTAACCTTTTTTGAATCTAATAAGAGATAACAATGTAGTTTAAAGTTTCAGAATTTTTAAAACTAGCTCCTTGAGGCAATGGCTTTAGGGTTAATCATTCATGTATTTTTCCCAAGTTATAATAGAGTATATTGATAGTCAAACAATTTAAAATCATTTTTCTGTTTAGAAAACCAGTTTCCCAACTCAATGGATGAATAACATTTTCTTTTAAAATACTCTCTTTTTGTATTATCTATTTTTTCTCTCTTACTCTGAGAAATGTCAGCCCTTCCAAATAGTAGAGTGTATAGGTCACAAGGAAGTTGCAGAAATAAGTAAGATTCAGCCAAAAACATGGTGGATCTTTTTTTGCCATCTGACAACTCTGTAGTAATATATTAAAGGAAGCCCATAATTCACACATTGCTCAGTGTGAAACTTGTATTTTTTTCCTCCTAGCTTGCCAGTAGGTAAATGATACCTACTGTTCACTTACATTTGGTTATGCAAATAAATCTGTGCCTCAAACCTATTGATTTAAAATAAAAATAAAAATGGTTAGTGAGCCAGAATTCCCATTACTACATTTAGACAAGAATTTGAGAGTGTCAGGACCTTGATGATTAAGTCAAAGTTGCTAATTTTCAAAGAAGACCGAGGTCTAGAGAAGTTGGACTATTTCCTTACTCTTCCCTAAAGTAATGGCAGTGATAGATCCAGAACCCATGACCCCTGAGCCCCACCCCCAACTCAATGACTCCAGCAATCCCACTGTTTAAAAGTTTGAACATAAGCCCTGTGCAACAATTTGTGTATTAAAATAGACCGGTAAAGAAAATTCCAGCTTGCCTATGTTTCAAGGCTCAGATTTGGATTTGAGTCCCAACTCAACTCTTGACTAGCCCAGTCAGGCCATAGATTTTTCTGAGGCCTTCCTTTGCTCTTGCCTGGAAATCCCCCTCTCGGCCCTTCTAACTTGTCAGTAACATCATTCATGAGAAGTCCACAAGTCTGTGGGAGTTCTCTGGAAGTCACAAACTCTTGCCCACATGCCAGGGGTGTCTGCCTCAAGGAATTTGTATCCATAGCGCTTGGTCCTAAGATTCTCTTTCAGATAGGGCATGCTAAATGGTGGGTTTTACCACAAGTCCCAGGACTGGAAGAAAATGCTATGGGATTAAATTAGAAATGTTATCTTTACTTACATTACCTGTGTTCAGTATCGTCTTACTGACATGTGACATTTAATCCATCATCTTATTTATGTTCACAATTTTTGGAGGAAAGTAGTGTTTGTTTTTTGTTTTTTTTGTTTTATCATTCCTTTTTTCCTTAGAATTGAAAAATTCCGTGTCTTGGAAAAAGAAACATGAACAGTTGAGCTTGAATAGAAAGAAGCTCTGTATATTGTCCCCGCAACTGTGCGTACCATCCCAAAAGCTCGGCTTCCACCTGTGTCCCTGTGCTGTCCAGGACACACGGCGGATGCTTGCTTGAAACCTGATTAATTCGTGCCAAGTCTGAGACATGACAGAGGGCAGCATTTGATATCTTAATGAGGATACAATAAAAGGAAATGTTAGAAATGATGTAGCTGAAGAAGGCATTTCTAGAAATTTTCTTTGCATGATCGAGTAGAACATACAGAAAAGTAAAAGGGAAAGAAGTCCATCTTCTCCCTGTTGTTACTCTTTGGTATATTTTCTGCCCAAAATTTCCCCCTAGTTTAGGTTAGACTAATTTGCATTATATAGTAAAAAAAATTTTTTAAGGTTTATTTTTGAGAGAAAGCACAAACGGGAGGAGCAGAGAGAGAGAGGGAGACAGAATTCGAAGCTGTCAGCACACAGCCCGATGCGTGGTTCAAACCCCTGAATCATGAGATCATGACCTGAGCCGAAGTCAGACAGTCCAACTGACTGAGCCACCAGGTGCCCTTGTATTATATATTTCTAATCTGTATATATGATATTTAAATTTTAATATTACATTTTAATATTTTATCATTTGGACACTTTTGTTATTGACAAAATCACACTTAAATAGCACGTAATGGTCTCTTGAATTGGTGTATCACAGTGACTTAAACCCTCCTTTTATGGCACATTTAACTTCTGCACTTTCACATAAATATTGCTGCTATGAATATTCTTCTGCAAAAAACTTTTTCTTTAGGGATAGATTCCTAGGAGCAGATCAAAGGGAATGTACAGTTTAAGCCAATTATTTTAAATACCACAATCAAGTAGGCTAGGACTACTGGAGAATAGGTTACTGAGGTAATGATAAGAGTGTTTTTTAGGGATGAAACGAAAGAGAGCATTCAATTAACCAAATCCTGCTGGTGAGGACGTATCCTGAAGGTGCAGTGCTTTTCAGGACCCAGGGAGACAGAACAGGAGGGTTGGTGCCGGGTGCCTCCTGGGTGATCCTGGGGTCATAAGGAGGCTTCTCTTCTTGTATATATTTTTTGGATTCAGTAAGTATGATCATTCAGGAAGCGGTGTCCTGTCCATGGCTGTGACAGTGGGATCGCCTGCTGTGCAGGGTGGACCGAACCTCGGTGCACTCCCTCCTGCAGTAACAAAGCTGCCATCAGACAGGTGTTCTCCCACAATCCGTAGCTGGCAGCCATGTGCTCCAGGTCCAGGGGCTGCTGTTCGGAGATAGTTTTTTGCTGTTGCTCTTTCAGGAACCTTATATCTGTCCGTTTTGCTGTAATAACATACAGCCTCCACATCTCAGTGACTTAAACGACTAACATTAATTTCTCAGTCATTTCCCACTTAAGCTGAGGTTTGATGAATCCCATGTTCTACAGGAGTTCTTATTCCAAGCCTTGGGCTGGGGAAATGACTCCTCTCAGAGGACCTCTGTGCTTATTTCACGGGACAGAAGTAAGGCCAAGCCAGCCATGTGGAGTTTCTGTTCCGGCGTGGTGTGTGTGGTGTCCGGCACCCCTACTCACATTCTGTTGGTCAGCGCAAGTCACATGTCCAAGCCTAACAGAGGGTGGGGCACACAATTCGCCTGCACAGAGTTGCCAAGAAGCATGTGGCGTGAGAAGGAATGTGGAGGTCAGATTGTTAAGAGTGGTGCAGTCTACCACAGGCCTCCTGGGGTTGACCTCTCCAGTTTGTTCTGACATGTGTCCATCCTCTCATCCACTGCCATGCAGAACCTGGCTTTCGGCATGAACTACCTTTGCCCTAGTGCAAGGAAGTCTCCAGAAGCAAAGGAATTACTAACCTAGTATGTGGCCTTCCCAATATTCCCCTGTTATTCTTCCATCAAGAGGAAATTTTTCCTCTTAATTTTCCCTTTAATTTCAGTGCGTCTGTGACTCACTTGTAACCCACAGAATGCTCTAGAAAGATGCTACGTGATTTCCTAGGAAGGTCTGGTAGCTTCTGCCTGGTTCTCAGGGAACACTTGCTTTGAGGGGAGTTGGCCACTCTGTGGGGAAGCCTGACTACCCGGAGGGACATTGGTTAACCACTCTGGTCGAGTTCCATCTGAGCTTGACCTTTTAGTTATCCCTGCTGTGGGACGAAGCATCTCTGTTTTCCCATCCTTGTTGACATTCATCATGGATTCAGAGTCCAGGGAAGAATATCTAATTAGGCCAAGCTTGAGTGGGGTGGCTTGGTTCAAGGCAGGGTGCAGTGGCTGTCAGTTCTGCCTTTGAGGACAGTGGGGATGACAAGGGGATTGAGGCCTGCTACCCATGAAAGGGGACCGGATGTGGTGCAGAGCAGCACCAACAGCTGTTCCTGAAAATACTGCCCATGTCAGCTGTGGAAAATGCAAATCGAGGGGCGCCTGGCATCTCACCTTAGCTCAGGTTATGATCTTGCGGTTCGTGATTTTGAGCCCTGCATTGGACTATGTGCTGACAGCTCAGAGCCTGGATCCTGCTTCACATTCTGTGTCTCCCTCTTTCTCTGCCCCTCCCCTGCTCACACTCTGTCTCTCTCTCTCCTTCTCTCTCTCAAAATAAATAAACATTAAAAAAAAAAAAAGAAAGAAAATGTAATCCTCTTACTCCATCATTTTCAAGGTGGTCAAGGGCTCTGCATGGTTTTCATAAGGAAGGATATACACTTTAGCTACATACGTAGTATATGATCTTCCCTGCTGACCCTTGTCTACCTCTCTGCCCAGCTTCCCAGCCAGGATCCATGGACACTTTACTCCAGCCTTACTCAGGCACTGGTGATTCTTTAAAAAATGATCATGTCCACTTTCAAGGATATAAATACAATCTGTGCGCTCTTGATGCCAGTTTATGTCCCCACTTGAACTTTTCTCCAAAACTAAACTTTAATCTCCATCTGCTTCCTCAGCACCTCCACTTGGCTCCCTAGCAGACATCCCAAACATAGTGTGTCCCAAACTGAACTCCTGATCCCCCTGCTCCCGCCACCCCTCTAAGAAACCTGCCTCTCCCGTGGTCTTCCCTAGCTTAGGAAGTGGCATCGCCATCCTTCAAGGTCACAAATCATCGAATCTTGTTTATTTCAAACTAGATATTAGTGCAACTTGTCAACTGTACCCTCGGAATATATCCCTGAGCAGACCAAAATCGGAAATCAGAATATATCCAGCAGCTAACCCCTTGCATGTTGCAGCCCTGGTCCAGATTCCATTGGTTGCCCTCTCTGGCCTGTGTCACTGCAGCAGCCTTCTGACCGCTCTCCCTGGTTGCTTTTGTCAGGCAGCAGTGGTCCATGTGACATCCCGGCACCCCCAGGTTGGAGCCTCCAGTGGCTTCCTATCTGTGTAAAGGCCTAGATCCTTTCAGTGGCTCTAAGAGTTTACATGACCCTTACCCTCCGACCTCACCTTCCTCCCTTCCCCCCTCCCTTACTCCTGTTCAGCCCATTGGCTGCCTTGATGCTCTTAGATCATGGCAAGTGCTCTTCTGCCTGGAACCTTCTTCCCCCTGTGTCTGTATGACTTGCCTCCTAGAACAGTGCCTGGCACAAAGTAGGTGTGTCACGAAAATATGCTGAACAAGTGAAATCTGATATGCCTTTGCATATACTTTCCCTTTTCCTGGAATATACTTTTCACTCTTGATTACTAAGCTGGCTGCTTTTTGTTCCATTAAAGTCACCTCAAATCTCAACTTCTAGAGAAGATCCCTATGTGATTTAAATATCCCCTTTCTCCACTCTTTGAGGAAAAGGACTATTGTGTCATTGTATCTAGCATATAGCAGGCTTTTTGGCATCTGGTAGACTCTCAGGAAATATTTGCCTTAGTCTCAAGATTGATGCAGTGTTTTTTTATTGTAATAGGTGGTACTTGCACATTGCTTAAAAAATACACAAAAAGCATGATAGGATATGAAGGGAAAAGCAAGCTTCTTTTTCCCCATCTGTTCGATGCAGAGGCTGTTACTGTGTACTGTACATGGAGAAGTACTTAGATATTGAGAGAATATTTAACAAAAAATTGAAATCGATTACAGATAACTGAGCTAACACTGAAAAATATTTTTTGCTGAAAATTCCTAAATGGTTTACTTTGAATAACCACTTTGCATAAGTGGTGATTTCTGGATATTCTTATTCTCCTGAGAAACAGAGGTTCACCCTGAAAATCCTTTTCAAATGTTTCTAAAAAACCACCAGTCCTCTTCCTCCTTCACTAGGTGTAAAATACTGAACAGTCAGCAAACGTGCCTTGGATCTCACAGAAACCGGCAGACAACCCCTCCCCCTCCCCCGCTTCTGCCCTCTGCTCACATCGTCTCTTTTGAGGTTCGCTGCAGTTACCTTCCCTTTAGTCTTCCTGCTGCCACTGGCCTGTTCTCAACAGAGTGGCCGTAGCCACCCTGTTTAAATGGAAGTCACTTCTCTGATCAATCCTTTGTCGGTTTCCCATCCCACTTGGAGTAAAGGCCTACGTCCTGGGTATGACCTTGAGGCCCTGCACAGATGCTGCGGTCTAGCCTTGATGGCCTTCTAGCTCTTTACTGACTAAGCTGGGTTCCCTTCTGCATGGGAGCCCTTGCCCTCTGTTCCCTCTGTCTAGAGTATTCTTCCCAGGTAGCTAGCTGCACAGCTCACTCTGCTATCTTCTAGGTCTTTGGCCAAGTGTCCTGTCATCAGAGAGAACACTCTCTGGGTGCCTGACTGGCTTGAGTGGCTTGATCTCAGGATTGTGAGTTCAAGCCCCACCTTAGGTGTAGGGATTATTTAAAAATAAAATCTTAAAGTAACACTCTCCTCCTTCTCCTCTTCTATGCCGTTTATGTTTCTCTGCAGCATGTGCTCATTTGTTCACCTTCTCATTGTCTGACTCTCCCTGGATAAGCACCTTGAGAGCAAGTAACTACTCACCTTGTTTCCAGGTGAATCCTTGCACCAGAACACAGGTGTCAGTCAGGATTTGTTGATGGGTTGAAAGAGCCTGGGTCCTGGGTCTTGGACCCAGTGTATCAGAAGTACAGGTAGGGTTTGGCCACTCTTAGGATGGCTGTTCTCTGTTTCTTTCTCTCGCTCCCTCTCTCTACACCCCAGAAACAGCAGTGCGAGACCTGGGGGCCCCAGGAAAATGGCCCTGGGAGGCCAGGCTTAAGAGATGGCCCTGACTAACTAAGCTCATTTGGCTGCCTGGGTGTTCCTCCTCAAGCTTAGCAAGTCTCAAACTTGACTCCCTCCAGCTCCCCACTCCAGCCTTGCACTGCCTGCTCGTCAATGGTCACCTCCTCTTCTCTTTCAGCCAGTCTCAAAATCAGGGTTGTCCTTGTGTCCTTCCCCACTGTCCATATCTAGTCAGTTCTGAGTTTGATCAGTTTAGGCTCCTTGTGTCTTTCCCTGTCAATCCCTCTCAGCTCTCCTGCTCCCCAGGTACGGAGTCATCACTTTGTGTTCATGGCCACTAGCATTGCCTCCCAACTGATCCTCTGCCTTTAGTTTGTTTCCCTTCAACCATGTCAAACCCCACCCCCAGTCAGAGGATCTTTGTAAGGCCCAGATGACACCATGGGTCTCCCTTGCTTAAAATCCTCCATGACTTCCTATTGTTATTCAGACATGTGTGTTTCACCTAGATTTTTGCCATATCTGCATACCACCTGTGCTCTTACTTATCTAAATATAATCATAGTTTTTCCCAGTAGTATCTTTGAAGGCATGAGGTGATAACCAAGTGTTTTTCTTCTGTATGTTGAAATACAAAACTATTAAATATGACACTCTGGTCCATGTAACCATCTAAGAGCCATTGTGTGTGCCATGGCTTTTGCATCTGCCATTTTGAGGGGACTTTGAGGGCACAGGGACATTCTTCATGTGGCCCTTGCATTGCTGCTCTCCTTAGGCCAAATGCTCCAGGAATAGCATTTCCACTTTTTTTTTTAATTAAAACATTTAAAAATACTGAATTACAGTTGATATACAGTTACTAGTTTCAGGTGTACAATGCAGTGATTTGATAATTATACACATTACAAAATGCTCACCATGGTTAAGTGTGGTTATTATCTCCCACCACACCAAGTGGTAACATATTATTTCAATAATATCAGAATATTATTGACTATATTCCCTATACTGTACTTTTCATTCCTTGTGACTTAGTCATTTTATACGGTATTGAGGAAGTTCGTACCTCTTAGTTCTCTTTTCCTGTTTCATCCATGCCCTTCCCCCTGGCCCTCAGTGGCAACTACCAGTTCTCTGTACTTTTGGATCTGTTTCTGCTTTTTTGTTTTTAGATTCCACATGTAAGTGAAAGCATATGTTACTTGTCTTTCTCGGAGTGACTTAGTTCACTTAACATTATACCCTCTAGGTCCATACATGTTGCAAATGGAAAGATTTCATTCCTTTTTTAAAAGCAATTATTAATGTTCATTTATTTTTTGAGAGAGAAAGAATGAGCAGGGGAGGGGCAGAGAGAGAGGGAGAACAGAAGATCTGAAGCGGGCTCCATGCTGTCAGTAGTGAGTTCCATGTGGAGCTCGAACTCGCAAACTGTGAGGTCATAACCTAAGCTGAAGTCGGAGGTTCAACTGACCAAGCCATCCAGATGCGTTGATTTCATTCTTTTGTTTATGACTAATACTCCATTGTATTATACATATCTATATATATACATTATATATCACATCTTATTTATTCATTCCTTTGTTGATAGGTATTCAGGTTGCTTCTATTCCATATCTCGGATAATGTAAGTAAACATGTATCTTTTAAAATGAGTATTCCTGTTGTCTTTGGGTAAATACCTAGAGGTGGAATTGCTGTATCATATTGTATCTCTATTTTTAATTTTTTAAGGAACCCCCATACTGTTTTCCACAGTGGGTGTGCCAATTTACCTTCCCACCAAGAGTGTACAAGAGTTCTTTTTTATTCACATCCTCACCAACTCTTTTTTTATTGTCTTTTTGATACTACCATTCTGACAGGTATGAAGTGGTAGGTAGCTCACTGTGGTTTTGATTTGCATATCCCTGATGATTTGTGATGTTGAACATCTTTTCACATGTCGGGTGGCCATCTGTAGGTCTTCTTTGAAAAAAATATCTACTCATGTCCTCTGCCCATTTTTATTTGGGGTTTGTTTTTTTGGTATTGGGTTGTATAAGTTCTTTGTATATTTTGAATAGTAGCTTCTTACTGGATATATCATTTGCAAATATCTACTCACATTCAGTAGGTTCCCCTTTTGTTGATGGCTTCATTCACTGTACAAAAGCTTTTCAGTTTGATGTAGTCCCACTTATTTTTGGTTTTGTTTCTCCTGCTTGAGGACACAGATCCAGAAAAATATTGCTAACGCTGATGTTCAAGAGTTTACGGCTTGTGTTTTCATTTAGTGGTTTTATAGTTTTAGGTCCTACATGCAGGTCTTTATTTTGATTTTATTTTTGTGTATGATGTAAGAAAGTAGTCCAGTTTTATTCTTTCACATGTAGCCATCCAGTTTCCTTAACAACATTTATCAAAAAAGACTTTTTACCCCATTCTGTATTTTTATCTCCTTTGTTGTGGGTTAATTTGACCATATAAGCATAGATTTATTTCTGGGCTTTCTGTCCTCTTCCACTGATCTGTGTGTCTTATTTTTGTGCCTGTACCATATTCTTTCGATTGTTATAGCTTTGTAGTAAATGTATGTATGTATATATGTGTGTGTGTATATATATATGTATGTGTATATATGTATATGTGTGTATATATATATATATTATGTTTTTGTTTGTGAGAGAGAGAGAGAGAGATCGCAAGTGGGAGAAGAGCAGAGAGAGAGAGTTGGAGCTACAGACTCTGAAACAGGCTCCAGGCTCTGAGCTAGCTGTCAGCACAGAACCCGATGTGGCGCTTGAACCCACTAACTGTGAGATCATGACCTGAGCTGAAGTTGGACGCCTAACCTACTGAGCCACTCAGGTGCCCCTGTAGTATATTTTGAAATCTGGAATTGTGATACCTTCAGCAATTTTTCTCCTTTGTAAAGATTGTTTTGTCTATTTGAGATGTTTGTGGTTCCATACAAATTTTAGGATTATTTGTTCTAAGTCTTTGAAAAATGCTATTACCATTTTGATAGGGATTGCTTTGAATCTATACGTTAGTTTTGTTAGTATGGGCATTTTAACAGTATTGTTTTGATTCATGAGCATGGTATACCTTTCCATTTATCTTGTTTTAATTTCTTTCATCATTGTCTAATGGTTCTCAGAATACAGGTCTTTCACCTTCTTGGTTAAATTTATTCCTAGTTTTTTTATTCTTTTTTGATACAGTTGTAAATGGGATCTTTTCTTAATTTCTATTTCTGCCACCTCATTATTAGTGCTTAGAAATGCAACAAGGTTCCTGGGTGGCTCAATCAATTAAGTATCCGACTTTGGCCCAGGGCCTGATCTGTTTGTGGGTTCGACCCTGTGTCAGAATCTGTGCTGACAGCTCAGAGACTGGAGCCTCCTTCAGATTCTGTGTCTTCCTCTCTCTCTGCCCTTCTCCCACTCATGATCTATCTGTCTCTCTAAAATAAACAAGCAGTGCGGTGTCTGCGTGGCTCAGTCAGTCAAGCACTGGACTTCGGCTTGGGTCAGGATCTCATGGTTCACGGGTTCAAGCCCCGTGTTGGGCTCTGTGTGTGTCTCCCTCTCTCTCGGTCCTTCCCCCATTTGTACTGTCTGTCTTTCTGTCTCTCTTTCTCTCACTCAAAAATAAACGTTCAGAAAAATAAACTAAAATTAAAAAAATAAATGCAACATACTTCTGTATTAATTTTGTATCCTGCAACCTTACTGAACTCATTTCTAGAGTTTTTTTTGTGTGTGTGTGAATTTTTTTAGGGTTTTTCTATGTAATATCATGTGATCTGCAAACAGTGACAGTTTCATTTTTTTCACCAATTAAGATGCCTTTTATTTCTTGTCTGATTGCTGTGGATAGGACTTCTAGAACTATGCTGAATGCAAGTTGTGAGAGTGGACATCCTTGTCTTGTTTCTGATCTTAGAAGAAATGCTTTAAGCATT
Source organism: Proteles cristata cristata (assembly GCA_017311185.1). Lineage (NCBI taxonomy): Eukaryota > Metazoa > Chordata > Mammalia > Carnivora > Hyaenidae > Proteles > Proteles cristata. The sequence goes on from JAESUZ010002383.1 coordinate 2,165,163, forward strand.
TCTCCATTGAGTATGTTAGCTGTAGGTTTGTCATATGTGGCTTTTATCATGTTGAGGTATGTTGCCTCTAAATCCTCTTTATTGAGTATTTTTATCATGAATAGATATTTCATCTTGTCATATGCTTTTTCTTTATCTGTTGAGATGTTTCATATGATTTTTACCCTTCACTTTGTTAATATGGTGTACTATACTGATAGATTTGTGTATGCTGAACCACCTTTGCATTCCTGGAATAAATCTCACTTGCCCATGGTGAATGATCCTTTTAAGTCATTGTTGAATTCAGTTTGCTAATATGTTGTTGAGGATTTTTGCATGTACGTTCATCAGAAATATTGGCCTATCAATTATTTATTTATTTGTAGTGTCTTTATCTGGTTTATCAGGGCAATGCTAACCTTGTAGAATAAATTGAAAGCATTCCTTCTTCTTCTATTTTTTGGAATACTTTGAGAAGGTTAAGTATTAACTCTTATTTTTTTAACCCTACTTCTTCAGAACCTCTGTTCCTAATTCTTTTTTTTTTTTTAATTTTACTAAGTTTCAAATCTTAATTTCAGTATAGATAATGTATAGTGTTACATTAGTTTCAGGTGTACAAGCTATTAATTCTACTTTAAATGTTTGGTAGATTTCACTTAGGAAGCCAACTAGTCTTGGACTTTTGTTTGTTGGGAAATTGTGATTACTGATTTAATTTTGTTATTTGTAATCTGTCCATGTTTTCTGTTTCTTCATAAATCTAATTTGCAATATTGTATGTTTCTACGAATTTATCCATTTCTTCTGGGTTGTCCAATTTGTTGGCATATAATTTTTCATGGTATTGCCTATAATTCTTTCTATCTCTGTAGTTTCGATTTCAAGTTCTCTTTCATTTGTCATTTTATTTATTTGATTTGAATCTTCTTTCTTTTTCCTTTCATTCATTCATTCATTCATTCATTCATTCATTCATTCATTTATGAGGCAGAGAGCACGAGAATGGGGTAGGGGCAGAGAGAGGAAGATAGAGGATCCAAAGTGGATTCTACACTGGCAGCAAAGAGCCTGACAATGAGGCTCAGATTCACAAACCATGAGACCATGACCTGAGCCAAAGTCAGACACTCAATTGACTGAGCCACCCAGGTGCCCCTTCTTCTTTTTTTTTTTTTTCTTGATGAATCTGGCTAAAGGTTTATCAATTTTCTGTATGTATTCAAATAACCAGCTCTTAGTTTCATTTAATATTATTTTTTAGTTTTTATTTCTTTTATTTCCATTCTGTTCCTTATTATTTCCTTCTTATACGACAGGCTATTCTAGTTCATTTAGGTATAAAATTCAGTTGTTTTTTTTTTTTTTTTGAGATTTTTCTTTTTTTTTTGAGGTATGTCTGTATTGTTACAAACTTCCCTCTTAGAACTGCCTTTGCTGTGTTCCAAAGATTTTGAGCCTTTGCATTTCTATTTTCAGTTTTCTCTGGGGATTTTTTAAATTTCCTTTTCAATTTCTTTGTTGACCCATTGGTTACTGTGTAGCATGTTTAGCCTCGATACGTTTGTGGTTTTCTTCACTTGTTTTCTTGTAATTGATTTCTAGTTTTATAACATTTTGGCCAGGCAAGATGCTTGATATGATTTAAGTCTTAATTTATTGAGACTCCTTTTGTGGTCTAACATGTGATCTGTCCTGAATAGGGACATAAACCCATGTGCAACTTCTCTACTTTGCATTTTCACTGAAGCAGGGCCTCACAGTGCTAGGTCTTCTTCATTAAGTCCCTTCTGCATTGAGTGTCCTCTCTAGCCTTCCATTTCTTCTGCTTGATGATTCTTGTCCATTCTTCTAGACCCAACTCAAATGTCACACTGCAGAGTCATCCTTCTTTCCCATTCTGTCCCCAGGTTGTATTTCACCACCTTAGTCTGTTTGTTCATTTTGTTCCCTGCCCGTTTTCACATTCATAAGTAATGACTTCCTCTGGTGATTTTCCTACATTTGTGCTCTCCGGAGGCTGTGAATAGATGATGTTGTCCTTAGCTTCAGGGCTTGGCATGTAGACCTTAAAATGTGAATGACTCAAATACAAATCCCCTTCTAAAATGCAGTTTTTTTCTGGTGGAACAGCAGCTATAGCTGGGATTGGCTGACATTAGATGAGAATAAGAGTGAGACTTGGCATGTAAACCTAGGGAGTTGGAGGTCTGGTCAGAGAGAAGTGATGCATTCATTAGTGGAGGATGCTAAAGGCATGGTGACTCTTTGCAAGATTATCTACCGCAGACCCTGTCAGCCCACATAAATTTACCTGATAATTATCTTCTGGGCTTGCCTTTCTCCCTTCCTCTCTTCCTTTCATCAAGAAAATATAGAGTATAGATAGATAGATATAAAGAGTGTATATAGACACAATGCTATACATATACATATATACATACATATATACATACACTGATGAACCTCTGTATTTTCAGTGCAACCTTTAGAGATGCACGGTATGGTAGTCACTATCCATATGTGGCCATTTAAATTGTAATTTATTGAAAGTAATTGAAATTAAAATTTCATTTCTTCAGTTGCTCCAGCAACATTTGAAGCACTCAATAGCCACATATGGCTAATGCAGAATAGAAAACTCCATCATCACAGACAATTCTAGTGCCCTGCGTTGCTATAGAATCTCATTCTTTTATAAATCCCCGTGTTAACTTTTGTCCCTAACATTGAAGCTAGGAAAAAAATAATCCTGTGTAAATGAGATTTTATTGGGGTGGGTTCTAGAACTTGTACATTCGTTCAGATGTAAAAAAGGGTTGTTTGTTGAGTAAAGTGGTTATGTGTGAGTTGGTGGTTACATGTTGAGGATGATCTTACCAGGGGGAGGTAGGGACCATTTGCCTAGAGAGTTCTAGCCTGAGGGACCATTCCTCACTCAAGCCACTTCCCTTCACATCACAACCTGTGCACAGTGCAGCAGATGGATGGAAGGTAGAGAAGAGAGAGGAGAATGTGAGTAGGAAAGATGGGATCTAGAGTTTAGGGAAATCAAGGGTAAGAGGAAGATGGTGATCTTGAGTCAAATGTTTGCCATAGCCATTATAGAGAATGAGGAATGGCTCATAATCATTCATTGCTCACTTTCTCCTTCCCTTTATCCTGCCTCCAAACAGACTTTGTGGCTTTATTGAAAATGGAAGAACACATGGAGCGAGAGAGGACCTAGATAGAGTAAAATAACACCAATGTGCCTCTCTAAGTACTGTGTGTATGCTCATCACTTGACAGTCTTTTATTTTTCATTACTTCATATTTGAACGATGGCCCAGATTACAAGTGCTTTGGGCACCAGGGTGAAAGATGATAAATAAAACATAGACACTTTAAGCTGTGGATTGAAGTGATTAATTACCAGGGCTCCTGTGTTTTAGGTCTTTTGTAAATTAGGGGATGACTAGACGAAACTTCTCCTGTGTGGCTGTTTGGGTCTGATGGAAAATAACGTAGAATTGGTATAAGACTTATGCTTTATTAATGTGAACCACAGACCTTCAAAGAAACAATTGATAAGGGACCAAACTTTCAATCTGACATCATTTTGGATGTGAGAGTATCTGTCAGTAGGTTTTGCCCTTAGAATTTCAGAGGTAAGAAAATAAAGGCTTGCTGCAAGGTTACTCATAGAATTACAATGCTGTGCACAATGAGCACTTTGTAGCCTTTAGCAGAAGAAAAAAGAGATGGCCAGTAGCTTTAATCATTTCTGTAGATTTCACCAGTCTTCTTTCAGATGTTAAATGTGTCTTGGGCAAGACTAATGCAGACTCTGTCTTGACTGTACATCAGAAACACCAGAAGGACTTACTAAAACACAGATCGCTTGACCCCATCCCCAGAGTTTCTGATTCAGCCAGTCGGGGGTGGACTCAAGAATGTGCTGTTCTAGCATTTACCCAAGGGATCCAGAAATACTGATGCATAGGAGCACATGTACCCCAATGTTCATAGCAGCACTCTCCACAATAGCTAAAACATGGAAAGAGCCTAAGTGTCCATCAATAGACGAATGGATCAAGAAGATGTGGTTTATCTATACCATGGAATACTACATGGCAATGAGAAACAATGAAATCTGGCCATGTGTAGCAACATGGATGGACCTTGAGGGTGTTATGCTGAGCGAAATAAGTCAGGCAGAGAAGGACAAATATCATATGTTTGCACGTATAGGAGGATTAGGAGGAACTTAACGGAGGAACAAGGGGGAGAAGAAGGGGGAAATGGTGGGGGAAAAGGGAGAGAGGCAAACCATGAGAGACTCTTGAATGCTGACAAAAACTGAGGACTGATGGATGTGGGGGGGAGGGGGGATGGGAATGGAGGAGGGCACTTGTGGGGATGAGCACTGGGTGTTATATGGAAACCAACTTGACAATAAACTATTTGTAAGAAAAAAAAAGAATTTACTGTTCTAACAAGTTCCCAGGTGATGCTGGTGCTTCTGATTCATAGACCACTCTCTGACGCATATCCAGTGGTCCTGGTTAAATTCAGCTTCAGTCTGTGTTCCTTTGGGGGATTATGTTGATGGGGGCAATGCCTTTACCTCTTTCTGACTCATAATGTTTTTCACCTGTGGGGTTTGGGCAGAAGGGGGAAGGAATCTGTGTCATTCCAGTGACCTGGCTGTCAGGTCCATAGACACATTGCCCTTTACTTGCCAGGCCAGGCTTTCCGGTAAAGGCCAGGATGTGCTGATGGGGCAGCTACCCTCCTTCCAAACCAGGAAGCAGCATACACTTGCAGAAGGCAGCAGCTTTATATTTAGTGTTGGCTCCTGACCCAGATCTTCCCTGCATTCTGGAGGCCATCACAGTCCCAAGGTGGTAGAGATGTGAAGATGTGACATGGATGCTGAGAACCTTCTAGTGGCCAGGTGGTTGGCCGGAGTGGCCTCTGGGAAGGAGTCAGGAGAGTGGGTTGTATGTGAGTGGACTTCAAACTCCTTGGGTGACATTAGGCAAGCCTCCTATTCCTTGACTTTCCCATTTTGACCACTTATGTTTATGAAACACACTTCTTTCCTTCTCAGACTGAAAAATAGCAGAAAAACAGAAACTGAAATCTGGAGTGGCCTCCAGGGCATTTATGAGCTGATGTGCAGAACTCTAAGTGCCTGAGGACAAAGCTGCTATGTAAACACAATATATTATTAATAAATTGTTAAAAAAATAGCATCACACTTTCTGCTAACAATAGCTAGTTAAGGCTGTGGGAGCAGTTTTGACAGGCAAGCTCCCAGCACTGTTGAAGGAAAGGTGACTGTGGCTTTGAATTCGCAACACATTTAAAAGAAGAAAATAGGGCTTTAAAACATTTTTAAGAATATTCACAGGTATAGTTGTGAAGAAAATATGATTATATTTTGGTAAGATTCAACATTAATAAACCAAACCATCATTTTTTTTGGATTTTCATTACATTTCAGAGCAGTTTTACAATGTGGACTATGTCATAGGCATTTTTACTAGCGTTAAGGTCTTTCCCTTTCACGTGTGTGTTGGTAAGTAGTTGATGTCCTTTAAACTCTATGTGGGAACACTTAGAAATCAGCTCATCATTACTTAATCAGTTAGTGACTACATCCACTCTATAGATGTGTATGAAGCACTTGATATGTGCCCCCATTGACACTGAGATATAAAAATATAGTTCTAGGGGCGCCTGGGTGGCTTAGTCGGTTAAGCGTCCGACTTTCGCTTAGGTCATGATCTCGCAGTTTGTGGGTTCGGGCCCTGCGTCGGGCTCTGTGCTGACAGCCAGCTCAGAGCCTGGAGCCTGTTTCAGTCTGTGACTCCCTCTCTCTCTGACTCTCTCCTGCTCACGCTCTCTCTCTCTCTCCTAGAAATAAATAAAACATTAAAAAAATTAAAAAAATAAATGGTTCTTGCCCTTAAGGGATTTGTAATGTAATTTTGATTAAAGATCTATAAGCAAGATACTATGTGAGGTGACCACCACATCCTTTATATCTGTCTCCTTAAGAAATGTCAACAAAATTCAAGTCCACTTTTTGTGCATTGCAGTGGTGTGTCTGCAGTGATCTGGAGAAAATCCTGTAGCATTACTGTTCCCTTTCAGCAAGCAGCTCAGACATTCATTTCTTCCCCCATCTCCCCACTCCAGAGAAGTATGGAGATGAAAGCTTCCTGAAGATATTGTAATAAACTGTCTTTAGAAGGTGTAGCACCCTAAGTGGAGGCTGCCCTATTTGTGCCTCAGAGAGAAAAAGCTGCTCAGTAAATATACTACACATCCCTTAGGGATCATTACACCTATTACATCATTACACCTATTCCCCCCTCACTAGCTGGGATGACCACTCCTCCTTGCCTTCTGTCCAGGGAGTTGTGGCTTCTACACCAGAGTGGAACTCCCTAAGGATAGGGCCTCACCTGGGTTTAGGTGCAGGGCTCCCAGCTCCAGTGCATGTGGGAAGTACCAGGGAGCATTCAAACAAATGCACATGTCTGGGTTCATCCCCAGAGATTCTGGTACAGTTGGAGTGGTCCCTGAGCAGCTGTTCAACACACACACACACACACACACACACACACACACACACACACACACACACACCCCTCCAAGGTGAGTGCAGTATGCCATTGGGTTGAGAAGCACTGAGTTGGTGTCTAAATTTATCTGAAAGAATGAATCACAGACCAGTGTCTCTGGCACTCAGGAAGTTTTTTGAATTGAGAAAAGTACATCACAACCTGTATATTGGAGGCCTGACTTGGGGCTCTTTTCCTGTAAATGGAACTGCTCATAGTCTTTGCAGACAGGAGTGGTTGCTTCAAGTGCCGGTCACAGCTGGCCCATAGCAGGCTTCCCCATAGGCACAGCTGGGTCTTGGGCCAGTGCCCTGGGGCATGGATTCCCCGAGCCCTGGGATTCCTTGGTCCTGCTCCAGTATCTCATCACTAAAGACCCTCTAGTGGATGTACCTCATTCCCTCACGATACCTCTCTTGGGCTGCAGCCCCTTTTGCCCCATAGTTCTGCCAGGACTGGAGTTACCAGCCCCAGGCCCTATGCCTCACATCAGTGTTCTTCCCTCCGCCACTGCATCAGTGAATACTTAGTGCCAAAGTATCTCTTCTCCATCTTGAGCGTGTTTTCTCCCCCAGGCTCATTATGAGGATGTATGCACCTGTGGTGGATAGCCCATTTGACTCACAGGGCCAGACCCTCTTTTGCTTGAGTGTGTACAAGGGTCCCTCACCCATTCATTGTTTTTCTACAATTTCTATATTTTGTGTTTTGCACCAGTCTGCAATGATCCCTTCTTTCTGTGTTTTTGAAAGACTAAAGCCTACAACTAGAGTATTCATTAGAAGCCTACTGAGTGGGCTCCATGCAACCTTGTTTACCTGATTATATCTGACTTTTAGCTTTGGGGGATCATGTCTGTCCACAGGCTCAGTAGGATTCTAAGCGGGTGTTACTTCAATGTTATGTGGGCAGTTTGAGGCCGTTTTGTTAGTCCGGAGAAGGGACTCCAAGATGGAAAAAAGAAAAATGGTTTTCTTTGATAGCTAAGGGGAGAGGGCTCAGGAGGTAGCCAAGTGATAGAGACATCAGGTTGGGATAGGAATGCCCTAGAGCTAACTATAGTCATTCATTTTTTCCCCTTTTTTCGTTTTCATTTTGTGTTTTGACTCTTGTTACTATCATCAAGTTCTCCTTTTTAATTTCCTTTTTCATCTTTATTTCTCTTGCAAGTTGCTGTGTCTAGTGTGCCAGAGAGAGAGCTCCTATGTCCTGAGCCCCCACAGACTTCTTACCAGCCCCCACCCTATTCCCCTGGCTGTACATCCTCTGATTTTTCCCTTGGCCTCATCCCTAACTTGCTCCTGCCTCCTCCTGTGATGTCTTGGTTGATCTCATCCTTCCTTCTTTCCTCTCCTTTCTTTTTAAAGAATTATACTCCTCCTTGGCATAAACACTCTATCTTTTGTTGTTACTAATAATTCTTCCTTTTTATCTTGGGGAAAATACAGTGGTGTCTGTCAAGTCATATCAGAAAGAGATAGAGAGATAGCCAGAGTAGACTTTTCCATTGTTGAAGTCAACAGTGATGGATTATTTTCTGATGCTCATTTCATCTTCGGGTGGGAAATATTATTCGCATTTTACAGGTGGGGGTATAGAGGCTAAAAGAAGTTCAGTCGTTGGGCCAAAAGCAAGCATATTAAATGGTAAAACTTGGGATGTCTCATGTCAGAGTCTTCACTCTGTTGTTAAACTCTGAACCCTCCAGCTGGAAGAGGATGAACATGTGTTGCTGGCCCCAAGGGATAGATTTAATGGCCTTGAAGTTTCTCCCATGCCATCATTCATGAGATGCTCTGAGATTATGTAGGATAGTGAGCCTTTTCCCAGGGGGTTAATTTTGCCAATAACAGTCTAAATTATCTTCTAGAAATGATTCAGTATCAATTCTGAGACTATGGGCAGTCACGGTTGGAGTGTGGCATTTTGTGGTTGGGTACCAGTGCCTTTTGTGTTGTGTTGCTGTGTGAATCAGCAGAGTAGACTTCTCACAGTTAAGACTCTCAATGTTTTGTTTCTTTACAGAGCCTGTGTCATCCTGGGGGTGATATTCCTTCTGTCTTCCATATGCATAGTGGTCAAAGCCATCCATGACCTCTCAACTAGGCTGCTCCCAGAAGTGGTAAGGTCCTTCTTCCTTAACAATTTTCCCTGGAGGTACCAGTCTCTTATGTTGCCTCTTACGAAGAATTTACTTGGGAAAGTTGGGTGGGTGGAGAGAGAATAAACAGTATTTAAGTAGTGCCGAAGAACTCATTGAAGAATATGAATGACTTGGCAGAGAGAAGCCCTGGGCAAGACGAAAAAACTTCACATTGTTGACGTGGTTCTGGATTCTGTGTCTCTCTCCTTAGAACTTTTGACTATTTTTAGAGCAAGATGTCTTTGATGTAAGAAGAAATGGAATGATGTTTGTATAGCAGACTGATCCAATCTGTGTTCTTTGTCTATTCAATGGTTATTGTAATAAGAATTATTTTTCTTTTGCATCTCACATAAATCCATTCACATTGAATTTTCTGGCACAGTTGACTTTCGGATGCAGAAACTGGAGGACACAATTTCATATTTCAGTGTTTCTTTAACTGCTTTGTTCTTTGGGTGAGAGTTATTACCTGCACTCTGATTCTTTTTCTCCGGTCCTCTTAGGAATGCTGGAAAAAAGAAAAGAAATACGTTTACAGTCTCCTATTGGGTTATTTTCTTAGAAAGCAGCTGGCCTACTTACCAAGAGATGAAGTTGCTGCCATTACAGTGATTCTTTGTATAAAAGTTCCATAGTGATTATCCAAAAACACGGGCTTTTCTCTTAAGATGGGATTTGATTTGAATTTAGCTACATGTACCATTTTTGACAAAGCCTAAATTCCTAGAACTTTCATTTCACTTTTAGAAAAATACATGTTCATCCTTTCTGGGGTGAACTTTTGCCTGTGGTACGGAGAGGGCTAAAATTAAGTGGGCATTGCACTGCATTCAGGAGAGGAATGAGAGGGGCTGCTTTAGCTAGCTACACCCTCCCATAACTGAAATAGAGATCGGGGCCAGTCCTTCAGTAACTCACCAGGATCTTCAGTATTATTTGTTGGCACAGGGGCCAGAAGCTTGTTCTCTAGTATCTTAGCACCAGCGATGAAAGATGGATACCTGTGCATGACTTTCAGGCTGTGCCGGGAGCAGAGCTAGCTGACGGGAATATTCCTATTACTCCCCTGGGTTCTTTTTTTTTTTATATATATTTTTTTATTTATTTCTAGGAGAGAGAGAGACAGCGTGAGCAGGGGAGGGTCAGAGAGAGAGGGAGTCACAGACTGAAACAGGCTCCAGGCTCTGAGCTGGCAGTCAGCACAGAGCCCGACGCGGGTCTCGAACCCACGAACCGCGAGATCATGACCCAAGTGAAAGTCGGACGCTTAACTGACTAAGCCACCCAGGCGCCCCACTCCCCTTGGTTCTTAGTCTCACGATTGTATTCCCTTATTCCGATCTTCCCGTGGGCTGAGATCCTGGGCTTTTCCATCCTTTGCCTCCTCTGTTCTAATCTGCCAGAACCCGGATCTAAAGTAAAATTTACACCTGAAAGCATGACGTATGATTAATTAAGATGTCAGTCAGATAGCATCTTTGCATTTTACAGGGGATGGAAATATGCCTCCACTCTAAGTAATGTTTATTGGTGGAAATTTTTAGCACTAGGTCAGTTGAGACGTTGATTTATTTCGGCATTAACAGTTAATTTGCAGCAGGGCTATCTTGATAAGGAATGGATAGCTGTGCTCAGGGACCTTTGCAAGGACCCTCCTTTTTTCCCTTGCTAGTGGAACCCTCTTTGCCTGGGAACAGTCTCATATTGTGTGGTGAAAATACTCCTAAGGGAAGAAGATCACCAAGTGAAACTGCACACCAAAATATAAATGTCTGATGCCCTGTCCCATGTGGGCTTCGGAGAGGGCAAAGAGGTTCATGATTTTGCACAAGACTGGCCCTGTGCTTGGAGAAGTCACACCCACTGCATCATTTATCAGTCCTGGTGTGGGATTTAAGAATCAGACACATTTATGGTCATCCCATCAGAACTCTGAAGAAAAGAATATGGTGGTTTTATTGTTTTATTTTTGTGTTCAGGATTATGGAAAGAAAACAGAGGCAGTGAGCTCCCGTCTGCAGCCAGAAGGGCTTCTGATCCGCCGAGTGACACACAGCGGGGTCAGATGGTAGCTGATAGTGTTTCAGTCCCAAGTCTTTGAGTGCCCACTTTCTGCTCTGGAAGCTTGGGGAAGCCAGCAGGCCATAGCCAGACACCCGCCCCCCAGCCTGCAGTAATTCACCATGAGGGTCTGTCCACATCTGAATTAGGCGGCATAATCAGATGCTCACTCACGTAAGCCAGTCCTGAATGCAGGAGAAGCTCTAGTGCAACCAGTGGTCCTTGGAGACCAGAGTGTGCCTGGGGGAAAGGCCTGCCCTAGTGGTGCCGGGCAGAATTGCTGTGCAGGGGTGTGGCTCCCAGAGCTGGCACTTTTCAAGTTTTTCAGGCAGTGGAAGCCTGCGTTTAATGTGAAATAAATGGACAACTCATTAAACATTTTTGAAAATGCTGTTTGGGAGTGGATGGACAGTTCCATCAAGGCCAAATTAAGTATGCCTGTGGCAGTTGAAACCAGGGAGATTGGTGTTCAGGGCCATGATGTCATGATTTTAGGTCCAAGTTACCGCCTTCCCCTTGCCCCTAACTGCAGAACTGCCTTTTTTCCTCCTTTTTCTTTCGTGGGGGGAGGGGAGGAGGGAGGAAGGGCACAAGTGAACGAGGAGCAAAGGTGAGGGGAAAGAGAGGAGCGGGGCTTGAGCTTACCTGATACAGGGCTTGAACTCATGAACTGTGAGATCATGACCTGAGCTGAAAGCAGATGCTTAAGGACTGAGCCACTCAGGCATCCCACAACTGCCTTAAAATTTTTTTAGGGGCACCTGGGTGGTTCACTTGGTTGAGTGACTCGACTCAGGTCATGATCTCACAGTTTGAGCCCGCATGGGACTCTGTGCTGACATTCTGTGTCTCCCTCTCTCTGCCTATCCCCTGCTCATGCTCTGTCTCTCAATAATGAATACACATTTTAAAAAATTACTTCTGGCATAGTCAACATACAGTGTTAGTTTTAGGTGTACAATGTAGAAACTCAACAATTCAGTACATTTCTCAGTGCTCACCATAAGTGTGCTCTTTAATCCCCTTCTTGTTTCACCCCTTCCCCCACCCACTTCCCCTCTGGTAACCGTCAGCGTGTTCTCACTAGTTAAGAGTCTTTCTCGGGGCACCTGGGTGGCTCAGTTGGTTAAGCGTCCGACTTCGGCTCAGGTCAGATCTCATGGTTCATGGGTTCGAGCCCCGCATCAGGCTCTGTGCTGACAGCTCAGAGCCTGGAGCCTGCTTCTGATTCTGTCTCCCTCTATCTCTGCCCCTCCCCCACTCCTGCTCTGTCTCTCTGTCTCAAAAAAAAAAAAAAAGAGGCTTTCTTGGTTTGTCTCTCTTTTTGCCCTTTTTCCATTTATTTCTTAAATTCCATATATGAGTGAAATCATGTGGTATTTGTCTTTCTCTTACTAGCTTATTTTACTCAGCATTATATTCTCTAGCTCCATCCTTGTTGCTGCAAATGACAAGACTTCATTCTTTTTTATGGCTGAATAATACTCCATTGTATATATACACCACATCTTCTCTATCCATTCATCTATTGAGGGACACTTGAAGAAACTCTCGTGTGCTGTTGGTGACAATGCAAACTGGTGCTGCCATTGTTGAAAAGAGTATGGAGGTTACTCAAAGAATTTTTTAAAAAGTTACCCTACTATCCTGTAATAACACTGCTGGGTATTTATCCAAAGAATACAAAAACACTAATCCAAAATGATATATGTGCCCCTCTGTTTATTGTAGCATTATATATAATAGCCAATCAATGGAAACAGAATTACCTTTTTATTTTTTTATTTTATTTTTATTTTTTTTATTTCTAGGAGAGAGAGAGAGAGACAGTGTGAGCAGGGGAGGGTCAGAGAGAGAGGGAGACACAGACTCTGAAACAGGCTCCAGGCTCTGAGCTGGCAGTAAGCACAGAGCCCGAAGCGGGGCTTGAACCCACAAACCGCGAGATCATGACCTAAGCTTAAGTCAGACGCTTAACTGACTAAGCCACCCAGGCGCCCCGTAGAACTACCTTTTTAGCCTAGATTTCCATCAGGGTGTTTTGACTGTAGGTTTGTCAGAAGCAGCATTTTCCCGACATCACGCCTGATCCCTGGCAGCTCTCTCTCTTTTTTTCCCTAATGTTTATATTTTTGAGTGAGTGAGAGACATACACATGCACATGTGTGTGCATACATGTACCCGTGCACAGAGTGGGGCAGAGGGGGAGAAAGAGAGAGAATTTTTTAAATATAATTTATTGTCAGGTTAGCTAACATACAATGTATACGGTGTGCTCTTGGCTTCAGGAATAGATTTTCATGATTCATCGCTTACATACAATACCCAGCTTACCCATTGCTTACAAACACCAGCCAACAAGTGCCCCCCTCAATGCCCATCACCATTTTCCCCTCTCCTCTACCTCCCTCCCCCATCAACCCTCAATTTGCTTTCTGTATTGAAGAGTCTCTTTTGGTTTGCCTCTCTCTCTGTTTGAAACTATTTTCTCCTTCCTTTCCCCCATAGTCTTCTGTTAAGTTTCTCAAATTCCACATGTGAGTGAAAATGTATATCTGTCTTGCTCTGACTGACTTCTTTGACTTAGCGTAATACCCTCCAGTTCCATCCACATTGTTACAAATGGCAAGATTTCATTTTTTCTCAGTGCCAAGTAGTATTCCATTCTGTATATAAACCACAACTTCTTTATCCATTTGTCAATTGATGGACATTTGGGTTCTTCCTATAATTTGGCTATTGTTGATAGTGCTGCTGTAAACATTGGGGAGCATGTGCCTTTATGAATCAGAACTCCTGTATCTTTTGGATAAATTCCTAGAAGTGCTGTTGCTGGGTTGTAGGGTAATTCTATTTTTAGTTTTTTGAGGAACTTCCACACTGTTTTCCAGAGTGGCTGTATGTTTGCATTCCCACCAACAGTGCAAGAAGTGTCCCGGTTCTCCATGTCCTCACCAACATCTTTTGTTTCCTGAGTTGTTCATTTTAGCCACTCTGACCAGTGTGAGGTGATATCTCAGTGTGGTTTTGATATGTATTTTCCTGATGATGAGCGATGTTGAGCATCTTTTAATGTGTCTGTTAGCCATCTGGATGTCGTCTTTGGAAAAGGGTCCATTCGTGTCTTCTGACCATTTCCTCCCTGGATTGTTCTTCAGGTGTTGAGTTTGTAAGTTCTTTATAGATTTTGGATCCTAACACTTCACCCAGTATGTCATTTGCAAATATCTTCTGCCTTTCTGTTAGTTGCCTTCTAGTTTTGTTGATTGTTTCCTTTGCTGTGCAGAAGCTTTTTATCTTGATGAGGTTCCAGTAGTTCATTTTTGCTTTTATTTCCCTTGCCTTCAGAGACATGTCAATTAAGAAGTTGCTGTGGCTGAGGTCAAAGAGGTTGTTGCCTGCTTTCTCCTCCAGGGTTTTGATGGTTTCCTGTCTCACATTTAGGTCTTTCATCCATTTTGAGTTTATTTTTGTGTATGGTGTAAGAAAGTGGTCCAGTTTCATTCTTTTTTTTATGTTTTATTTCTGAGAGAAATAAATATTTCTGAGAGAGAGAGAGAGAGACAGTATGAACAGGGGAGGGTCAGAGAGAGAGGGAGATACAGAATCTGAAACAGGTTTCAGGATCTGAGCTAGCTGTCAGCACAGAGCCTGATGCAGGGCTCGAACCCACGAACCGCGAGATCATGACCTGAGCTGAAGTTGGACGCTTAACCGACTGAGCCACCCAGGTGCCCTGGTCCAGTTTCATTCTTCTGCATGTTGCTGTCCAGTTCTCCCAGCACCATTTGCTAAAGATACTGTCTTTTTTACATTGGATACTCTTTCCTGCTTTGTCAAGGATTAGTTGGCCAGACACTAATGGGTCCAATTCTGAGTTCTCTATTCCACTGGTCTTTGTGTCTGTTTTTGTGCCAATACCATACAGTCTTGATGACTACAGCTTTGGAGTACAGGCCAAGTTCTGGGATTATGATGCCTCCAACTTTGATTTTCATCTTCAACATTACTTTGGCTATTCAGGATCTTTGGTGGTTCCATACAAATTTTAGGATTGTTTGTTCTAGCTTTGAGGAGAATGCGGGTGCAGTTTCTATTGGGATTGCATTGAATGCACAGATTGCTTTGGGTAGTATTGACATTTTAATAATATTTTTTTCTTCTATTCCATGAGCATGGAATATTTTTCCATTTCTTTGTGTCTTCATCAATTTCTTTCATAAGTTTTCTGTAGTTTTCAGCATACAGATCTTTTACATCTTTGGTTAGGTTTATTCCTAGGTATTTTATGGTTTGTGCTGCAATTATAAATGGGATTGA
The DNA here is from genome assembly GCA_017311185.1 of Proteles cristata cristata. Classification (NCBI taxonomy): domain Eukaryota; kingdom Metazoa; phylum Chordata; class Mammalia; order Carnivora; family Hyaenidae; genus Proteles; species Proteles cristata. The sequence continues at coordinate 2,180,289 of JAESUZ010002383.1, forward strand.
TTTCTTGATTTTTCTTTTTATTGATTCATTATAGGTGTGTAGAAATTGAACACATTTCTGTGCATTGACTTTGTATCCTGCGACTTTGCTGATCATGTTTCAGTTGTAGCAGCTTTTTGGTGGAGTCCATGTAGAGTATCATGGCATCTGCAAAAAGTGAAAGGTTGATTTATTCTTTGCCAGTTTGGATGCCTTTTATTTCATTTTGTTGTCTGAGTGCTGAGGCTAGCACTTTGAATGCTTTGTTAAACAACAGTGGTAAGAGTGGATACCCTTGTCGTCTTCCTGATCTCAGGGTAAAAGCTCTCAGTTTTTGCCCACTGAGGATGATATTAGCTGTGGGTCTTTCATATATGGCTTTCATAATGTTAAGGTATGTTCCTTCAATCCTGACTTTCCTGAGGGTTTTTATTAAGAAAGGATGCTGTATTTTGTCAAATGCTTTTTCTGCATCTATAGACAGGATCATATGGTTCTTAACCTTTCTTCTATTAATGTGATGTATCACATTGATTGATTTGCAAATATTGAACCAGCCCTGCAGCCGAAGAACGAATCCCACTTGATCATGGTGAATAATTCTTTTAATATACTGTTGAATTCAATTTGCTAGTATCTTGTTGAGAGAACTTTTGCATCCATGTTCATCAGGGATATTGGCCTGTAATTCTTCTTTTTCATGGAGTCTCTGTCTGGTTTGGGAATCAAGGTAATGCTGGCTTTATAGAATGAGTCCAGAAGCCTTCCTTCTGTTTCTGTTTTTTTGGAACAGCTTGAGAAGGATAGGTATTAACTCTGCTTTAAATGTCTGGTAGAATTCCCCTGGGAAGCCATCTGGCCGAGGACTTGTATTTGTTGGGAGATTTTGTTAACTGGTTATGGGTCTGTTCAAATTTTCTGTTCCTTCCCATTCAAGTTTTGGTAGTGTGTGGATGTCAGGAATTTGTCCATTTCTTCCAGGTTGTCCAGTTTGTTGGCATATACTTTCTCATAGTATTCTCTAATAATTGTTTGTGTTTCTGTGGTGTTGGTTGTGATCTCTCCTCATTCATTCATGATTTTATCTATTTGGGTTCTCTCTGTTTTCTTTGTGAGAAGTCTGGGTAGGGTTTATCAATTTTGTTTATTCTTTCAAAAAGCCAGCTGTTAGATCCATTCATCTCTTCTCCTGTGGTTGTTGTTTTTGTTGTTACTGCTTTTGGATTCTATATTGTTTATTTCTGCTCTACTCTTTATTCTCTTCTTTTGCTGGCCTTGGGGTTTCTTTGCTATTTTACTTCTATTTCCTTTAGGTGTACAGTTAGGTTTTTATGTGCATTTTTCTTGTTTCTTGAGACTGGCCTGGATTGCAATGTATTTTCCTCTTAGGACTACCTTTGCTGCCTCCCAAAGGGTTTGGGCTCTCCTGTTATTGTTTTCATTTGCTTCCATACATTTGTTAATTTCTTCTTTAATTGCTTGGTTGGCCCATGCATTCTTTAGTAGGATGTTCTTTAACCCCCATACATTTGGAAGCTTTTCAAACTTTTTCTTGTGGTTGATTTCAAGTTTCATTGTGTTGTGATCTGCATATATGCATGATATGATCTCAGTTCATTTATTTTTATTGAAGGATGTTTTGTGATCCAATATGTAATCTATCTTAGAGAATGTTCCATGTGCACCCAAGAAGAATGTGTGTTCTGCTGCTTTTGGATGAAAAGTTCTGAATATATCTGTCAAGTCCATCTGGTCCGGTATATCATTCAGGGCTGTTGTTTCTTTTTTGATTTTCTGGCTAGATGACCTGTCCATTGGTGTAATGGAGTATTGAAGTCCACTGCAATTACTGTATTCTTATCAATAAGATTGCTTATGTTTGTGATTACTTGATTTATATATTTGGGTGTTTCAAGTTGGGGGCCTAAACATTTATAATTGTTAGCTATTCTTGATGGATGGACCCCGTAATTATGCTTTAATGCCCTTCTTTGTCTCTTTTTACAGCCTTTAGTTTAAAATTTAGTTTGTCTGTTATAAGTATGGGTACTCCTGCTTTCTTTTCACTTCTAGTATAATGATAGATAGTTCTCCATCCCCTCACTTTGAATCTGAAGGTGTCCTCAGGTCTAAAATGCTTTCAACAATAGCCAGCTCATGGAAAGAGCCCAAATGTCCATCAAATGCTGAATGGGTAAAGAAGACGTGGTTTATATATAGAATGGAATACTACTTGGCAATGAGAAAGAATGAAATCTTGCCATTAGTAACAATGTGGATGGAACTGGAGAGTATTATGCTAAGTGAAATGTCAGTCAGAGAAAGACAGGTATCCTATGTTTTCACTCATATGTGGCACTTGAGAAATTTAACAGAAGACCCTGGGAGAAAAGAAGGGGGAAAGTAGTTTCAAACAGAGAGGAGGCAAACTCATAGGAGACTCTTAAGCACTGAGAACAAACTGAGGGTTGATGGCGGGGTGCAGAGGAGGGGAAAGTAGGTGATGGGTATTGAGGAGGGCAGTTGTTGGCATGAGCACTGGGTGTCGTATGCAAGTGATGAATCACCGGACTCTGCCCTGAAACCAAGGGCATACTGTATACACTGTATGTTACCTAACTTGACAATAAATAATATTTAAAAAAAAAAAAAAGAACAACTCTGTACGGGTGCCTGGGTGGCTCAGCTGGTTAAGCATCCGACTTGGCTCAGGTCATGATCTCACGGTTTGTGGGTTTGAGCCCCGCATTGGGCTTTGTGCTGACAGGTCAGAGCCTGGAGTCTGCTTCAGATTCTGTGTCTCCCCTCCTCTCTCTCTGCTCCTCCCTTACTCATGCTCTGTCTCTTTCTCAAAAATAAAGATTAAAAAAAAAACCCAAAACACTGTAAATGTCCTAGAAGAAAGCAGAAAAAAAAATTAGTCTCTTATAGATAGTATATAAATGCATCTTGGGTTTTAATCCACTCAGGCATTTAGTCCATTTCCATTTGGAGTTATTATTGAAAGATATGGATTTAGTGTCACTATGTTACTTGTAGGTTTCATGCTTGTGGTGATATCTCTGGTCCTTTGTAATCATTGCAGCATTCTACTCACCGAGTCCCCTTTAGGATCTCTTGCAGAGCTGGTTTAGTGGTCCTGAACTCCTTCAGCTTTTTTTGTTTGTCAGGGAAAGCCTTGATCTCTCCTTTTATTCTGAATGACAGCCTTGCTTGATAAAGGATTCTTGGCTGCATATTTTTCCTATTCAGCACATAGAATATTTTCTGCCACTCCCTGCTGGCCTGCCAAGTTTGAATGGACAGGTCTGCTACTACCCTTATGTAGTAAGGTACATACTCTAGTAGATTCAGGCCTGTTTGTCACTAACTGCTTTCATAATTCTCTCTTCATCTTTGTATTTTGCCAGTTTCACTATAATATGTGCGATCAAGACCTATTCTTGTTGAATCTGAAGGGAATTTTCTGTGCCTCCTGGATTTGGAGGTCTGCTTCCTCCCCAGATTATGAAAGTTCTCAGTTATAATTTGCTCAAGTAAATCTTCTGCTCCTTCCTCATTTTAAGCAGGTTCCATGCTCAGTGTAGAGCCTGACTGAGGGCTCAATCCACCAATTGTGGGATTATGACTTGATCCGAAATCTAGAGTCAAACACTCAACTGAGTCACCTAGGTACACCATGGCTTTCTTTTTAATGTAGTTGTACAATTCTCAGAGTGAGAAGAATTGCAAAAATGTGTAAGTTTTGACTAAAACAAGCTGTGCAGTTAGGAACTTCCCAACTGTGAAGTACTGAGCTGTGGCTGTGTCACTGGGCCTTCGGCGTCGTGCTGGAGAAGCCAGTCCCCGGCTCTTTGGGGACCCCAGCACAGGAATCTGTGCCTTCTACTGAAGAGCTTCATGACTAAATGGTGTAGTCTATCCCACACAACCTACACATGACTGCATTGGATCCTTAATGAAACAGAATCCTAAAGAACCTTCTAGGAAACTCTATTGAACTGAGGTTCTGGAAGTCAGGAGGGTGGGCAGTGCCTCGAGTGTAGTGGTTGCCTTATGTCTGTGGGTTGCTTTCAAAAGAACATCATCATCTTACTGTTTTAACCCCCACCACGCCCTGCTTAGGTTAAGATGGAGCAGGTGGTGTGTTTCTCCCTGAGGTGGTCAGGGGCTGGTGGCAGAGCCTGGACTTGAACCCTTGTCTCCTAGTTCATGGCTGTCTTGGCTGCTGGTTTTCTCCAGCTACTGTTGTCTGGTTGTTCTTTGGCTTTTCAGGTCTGGCCCTCCTGTGTTCTTGTACTCAGAGGGGCTGTTGCCAGGGCTGTCTTAGCAGGGGAGGTCCGGGCCCCCAGCAGGTGCCATCTCTGGCCTTTCTGCTTGGCTCCCCCTGCTAACACCACCCCTTACCATTTGCGAACCACATTATTTATCTCTTGAAAACCCCACAGGCAGTTATCCAAGAAGCAATGCAGAATGCTGGGGGACAAGTAAGGAATGAGGGGAACCGTGGGATGCGTGGAGTCACATGGAAGGAAGCGCTTTAGGGGAGCTGTGTAGCGTGGCAGAAGGTACGTGGGTATGGCAGCCTGACCTGCTGGAGGGGTGGGTCCCTTCTCTGCCTGTCCTTTCCCATGAGACCAGCACAGGCCAGTCATTTGGCCTCCCTGACCCTGGGCTTCCTCATATGTAAAATGCAGATAATACTTACATCAGAGGTTTAGGATAAGATCAAATAAGCCATTTACTTAAAATAATAGTCATTAAAAGACAGTGCTACTGTGGTGGCTGCTCTCCCAACATTCTGAGTTTGGATGTTTCCAAATCATTGATCAAAGTCACCCCGAGTTGTGGCCTGAGGTAACTGCAGACTCAGCCCCTCAGGCTCCTGCTGGATGAAACTGGTGGTGTTTCCTCTGGGATTCATGAGGCCTGTAGCTAGTTTTGGGCCAGTCATTGGGAACACACTCAGCACAATGTGGGAAGACCTGACCTCTAAGCCTACCTCCCAGTCATCAGATTTGTGACTTTTAGTAAATCATGTCTCTTCTCTGAGCAAGACTCTCCTCTGTGTACATGGGTGTCAGGACACCTACTCCACCAGAGAGAAAGGATACAATGAATGTGGAAATGCTCTCTTAGCTGTCACAGTTTACAAAAGAAGGAGTATATCTTGGTTCTGATTCCAAGGCCATAGCAGTCTCATCCTTGTCCGTGAGATTCCTCTCAATGTCCTGTTCAGTTGGACTGGTTCATTGCTGCTTCTGCCCTTAGTGGACCAAGACTTCTTCACCTGAGCTCCTAGCCAGTGTCTGGGTCCAGTGTTCTTAAGTGGTCATGTGGCAGTAATAGTGATTACAATTGTAATTAAAATAATAGCTACAGATTGGCAATAAATAATATATGGCCATATTTTGATAATAATCATACCATTTGAATGTCTGCTAGTCCCCTGACCCTCTGTCTAGGCACTGGAGATTCAAAGTCAAGTAGCACTCATGGCGAGAGGTTTTTCATTGTTCTGCCAAGCCCTTGACTTCTTATAGGAGCTGTATTTTGCTCTCAAGGAGCTCACACTTGGGAAGGGCCCCATCTACTGGTACATTCAGTTTATGATGACAAGATTGTGATAGAAACAATCATGTGAGAACACAGAATGCTTCCATATCAAGCCTAGAGTCGGATGAGGTGTGTTGGGGTCTTAGACACTCCATATAACATCTGAGGGAAGAGTGGAAATTGGCGAGGTGGGCTTTATCAGGGCAGGGCGTAGGGGTGAGGCTTAGGAGGAGAAGGCTGTTATAGGCATAGCAGTGGCAGCAGAAATGTGTTTCTCTCTCGGTCTCTCTCCGCCTCCCCCTCCCCCTCCCTCCCTCTGTCCTTCCCTCCTCTCTTTTTTGTGTGCACCAATTTCTCTGGGTAGGAGGAAGGAATTGAGAGAGAAAAACTCAAAGGAGAAGGAGACAAAGGAAGAAGGGAAAACAACTTTGTGTTATAGGTCAGAAATGCTTGCTTAGGGGCGCCTGGGTGGCTTAGTCAGTTAAGCGTCCAACTTTTGCTTAGGTGATGATCTCACAATTCATGGGTTCGAGCCCCGCTTCGGGCTCTGTGCTGACTGCCAGCTCAGAGCCTGGAGCCTGTTTCAGAGTCTGTGACTCCTTCTCTCTCTGACCCTCTCCTGCTCACGCTGTCTCTCTCTCTCTCTCTCTCTCCTAGAAATAAATAAAACATTAAAAAAAAAAAGAAAAGAAATGCTTGCTTAGCATAACTTTGATTCTTCCTTTAGCAGCAAAGTTCTCCTTCAAGCCTCTCCTTGACTGTCTACTAAGTTCTTGTCTCAGATGCCAGCCCACCCACCAGAACAAAGGAAGTTCTAGCAATAAAAGCAAACCCCTCCCAATTGCTCATTTTCTTGCTCTATTTCATCTCCAGTTCTTGCCAAATTTGAAGGCAGCCCCTGGCGAGGTGGCCATCTTCTTCCATTGGTGCGTCTGTTCCGCAGGTGTCTCCCACACTTGAAGTTTGGGCTGGCTCTGCAGAGCTGGTGGAGGTCCATGGTGTTCCTACAGTGGGATTCCACTCTTAAGAACAAAACCAGAGATAAAACTCTTCTAAAGGATATTTCAGGATTGTATTTGCAAAGTCACAGCCAAGAACGTTGCCTGAGGATCTTCCTTCCTGCAGAAATGACTGATTCTTGAATGTGTAGGCTTTTGATTTGTAGGATTTGATACCGTTCCCAGCTCAGGTTGGGTAGTGCTGTAGGCTCCACCTTGTGCAGTAATCTGTACTTACTGTGATGTGTTTAGCATTCAGCACTGCACTGTAGCTTGGCTTGGAAGGAGTTATTTCTAGGCTCTTAAGCCGCAATTATTGTGCTCTCAGGGAGTCTCTCCCTTATGCAGAGGATGGAGACAGGTTGCCAGGTCTCCTTCCCACACCTCTGTTGTCCGTCTTCTTTCTTCCTACCCTCCCTCACCGGACCTCTCCCCTTCCCACACTTAACCCTTGGAGCTCCCTCCTTGTCCATGTCCTTGGACATGTCATTTCTGCACTCATTCCTTCACTTTCTGGCCTCTTTGGTCACTCCCTGCCTGTACTTCATACCCAGGCATTTTCTCTCTAGCCATTCTTCCCCTGACCTCCCTTCAGCCTGGACTGCTCTTGAAAGTGCTTTATCTGAAAACATTCACCCCTCCCTTCCCATTCTTCTTGTCACCATTTTCAAACCCTGCCTCCCCTCAGCCTGTGCTTAACAGTCTTCCAAAGTCCATTCTTTATGGTGTCTTTTTCCAGGCCAAAAAAAAAAAAAATGTTGAGCAGAAGGCAATGAGGGAGAAAGATGGGGTCAGCATAAGGGTTTGGAGCCAGGTAGGTCGGGCTTCAACTTGTGAACCATGAGATCATGACCTGAGCCGAAGTTGGATGCTTAACCAATTGAGCCATCCAGGCACTCTCTTTATTTTTTTAAACGTTTATTTATTTTTGAGAGAGATAGAGAATCAATGGGGAGGGGCAGAGAGAGGGGAACAGAGGATCCGAAGCAGGCTCTGCACTAACAGCAGAGAGCCTAGTGGGGGCTCAAATTCACGAACTGCGAAATCATGACCTGAGCCAAAATCAGATGCTTAACCAATTGAGCCACTCAGTCGCCACAGTTTCTTTGTTTTTACAATAGAATTAATAATGACACTCTCTTTGTAAGACTGTTAAGAAAACAAAGAGATGTAGGTGATGTGCTTAGCATACAGCTATTGAATAAGTATTGGCTGATATTGCTGTTGGACCAAAGAAGAGGTTTCTAAGGAAGTTGGCAGACCTTTAGTTCTATAATTTCTGGATCCACCATGAGGAATAGAGAGATAATCTCCAGTATGACATGCTCTCTGATTTGTGTTACCTAATACTTAAAACACACACTTTCAAGGTCCTTGACAGTCCTTTGGCCGATATCTCCTCACAATATCTCTGCACAAAGAAAGGCAGAAATTTGTGGTGTCAGACATCAGTGGTGTCCCAGACTTGTTACCTCAAACAGAATAATTCCATTAACTCAGGAGGATTGGCCTCTTCATTCACCCTATAGCCAGGGGCCTACAGGCTTCTAACCAGGAGAAACTAAGTGCCAATGAAAGCAGATTCTTATTGGCTTGAATGCTTTGAATCTTCAAAGAGAATAACGAGTCCAGAAATAGATCCATACTACCTGGCTAACAGGTTTTCAACAAAGGTGTTAGGACTGTTCAGTGGAGGAAAGGAAAGTTTTGTCGGTAAATGGTGCTGGAGCAGCTAGGTAGCCATATGGACAAAAATGGACATCAGCCTTTGTATAGAAATTAACTCAAAATGGATCATAATTGTCAACATAAAATCTAAAAATCCAGAGCTTCTAAAAGAAAGCAAAGGAGGAGATCTTTGCAGTCATGGGACAAGCAGAATTTCTTAGCTATGCTATGAAAAGCATGAACCATTAAAACAAAAAAATTGAAAATTGGAGTTTGTCAAAATCAACTCTTGACTCTTCCAAGACTCCATTAAGAAAATGAAAAGACAGCACAGACAACACACGTGTATATCGGACAAAAGATTTCTGTACAGAATATGTAAAGAAGAGCTGATAATGAGATCAACAAGTAAGGGATCCTCCCTTCCATTTTGTCTTTCTCCATAAAGTCTTTATGTCCTGTAGTGAAAGTTTGTTCTCCGTAAGGACTTTATACATTTTTATTAAGATTATTGCTTTATATTTTGCTAGCTCTGTTGTTATTTTAAGGGTTAATACTTTCACTTTCTATATGATTACTGAATAACACTAATGATATTTGGATATTGACTTTGTTAACCTATAACCTTGCTGGGTTTAGTTTTGTGTTATCAGTGGATTATTCTGAATATATTACCTGTAACCACAGTTTGTCTCTCCTTTCCAATGCTAATATTTCTCTCTCTCTCTTTATTAGCCAAGGTCTTCAATACAATATTGAATAGCTTGCTGCTGATTTTGGAGTGACTATTAAATTTCTTGTTTGCTAAGGGTTTTTTTTTTTTAAATCACAAATAGATGTTGAATTTTGAGTGCATTTCTTTACATGCTGAGATAATTCTTTTCCTTTAGGAGGTTAATATTTCAAATTAATCAATATTCTAATATTGAGGCATTCTTGAATTCTTGAAATAAACCCTATTCATCCAGGAAGTATTATTCTTTTGATTCATTGCTTATTTTTGCTTACTATTTAGGATTTTTGCATCTATGCTCATAAGTGACATTAGTCTTAAAGCCCGTGTCCTTGGGTACCACATATAATGAGTTATTTAGCTTTTCTGTTCTTTTTCTGTGCTTTGGAGTACTGGTTATAATGTAGGAATTATTTGTTCCTTTAAGTTTTGGTAGAACTTGCCTGCCAAATTGAGCCTCTTGCCTTTTGGAGAGGCAGTAAAATATATTCTCTGGTAAGTCACAGTCTTGGACTGGCTCTGTGACTTAGCTGTGAGGTGTGGACAAGTTACCTCACCACTTTGGCTCCAGTTTTCTCCTCTGTTAAAATATGTATAATAAACATAATATTAGTACCTACCCCAGAGAGTTGTAAAAATCAGCCCAGTTAACACATGTAAAAGGCATTTTAACAAGTGTTCACTCTATTCTATCCCTTTTATCACTACTATTACTGATTTTCCCCCCTGCTGCCTCAAACATTTTTATAATTTATAGTTTTGGAACAATTTTCAAAATTAGTCTTCTAGAAAATTCTCCATTTGAGCTATGCTTTCACACTGACTGCATTAAAGGTACTCATCTTATTCGCGTAAGATTTTTTAAAAACCTGAAATCCATCTGTACTTATGTGCCCTGTTTTATTGCTAATGTTTATTTGTGCTCTTGCTTTTTGTTTTTTAAGCCAGCTTACCAAAAGTTTATTCATCTTTTTAGAAAACCTGCATTTGATTTCATGGATCACGCTGATTTGCTTTCTACTTCATTAAGCTCTCATCTTTAGTAGTTCCTGCTATTTTGTTCACCCTTGGTTTTTGGGGGCGGGTAAGTAAGTTTTATGGTTTTTATTTTTCATTTTTCATTTTTGCTGTTGGTGTTCCATTTTTCCCCCCTGCTTTGATTCCAGACTAAGAGAGGGACAAAATAGTCATTTATGGAAGGTACGAGCAAAAATACTTTGCACAGAAGTGTGTTCTGCACGTTGGATCTTTTAGGTGCTGGGCAACTTTTATGTTCTGGCCTCAGCTACACTCTGCCAGATAAGGACCTCTGATGGACCCTGATATTTCTTTATATAGATATATATTTAAGTTTTTATTTTTGAGAGAGCGAGATCAAGAGTAGTAGAGGGGCAGAGAGAGAGAGAGAGAGAGAGAGAGAGAGAAACCCAAGCAGGCTCAGCACTGTCAGCACAGAGCCCAATGTGAGACTCAAACTCACAAACGGCGAGATTATGACCTGAGCTGAAGTCAAGAGTCAGATGTGTAACCGACTGAGCCACCCAGGTGTCCCGGATCCCTGACATTTATACATGTGAGAAGTAATTCAGATAATCTGGTAACTGAACCACAGTGAGATCTCATAGCGTAACCATCTAACCAGGAGCAGACCAGGAGCATGAGTGTGTTTTCCAGTGTGATGTCAGGTTTCCGTGTCAACTCCAGTAGTCTCCAGTTAGTCAAACACTAATCCAATGTTGCTGGGAAAGAATTTTGTAGAAGTGATTAATGTCCATAACCAGTTGACTAAGAAAGGAGATGATCCTCAGTGATCTGGGGCGGGGGTGGGGGCTTGATCTAGTAAGTTGAGAGGCTTTAAGAGCAGAACCAAGGCTTCCCTGGGGAGGAAGCAGCTCTCCCTATGGAGTGCTGTGTGCATGTGTCCCAGCCCGTCTTTCCTGCCAGTTGGCCCCCTAGATCTCAGATTTGGCTTGCCAGCCCCCATAGTCACGCGAGTCAGCTCCTTGCAGTACATCAGTTAATATGGGTTCCCTCCTGGTTCTTGTTCTCTGACTAATATACTCACAAATTGCTGCCCTGAAACATTTCTTTATATTGAGTTTTGATTTTTATCCAAGCCGTGCATGTTTATAATTTAAATTGCCAATTCTTTTACAAGAGTCATTTAAAAAAATCACCCCCTTTCTAGAGGCAGCCATTTATAACTTTCAACCTACCCTTCTCTAAGTAACATGCATAAGTTGCTACTTTTTGCCTTGTCAATTACAGGCATGCTTTCTTGACTTCTCACTCTGGTGAGATGGATTTAACCATCCCCCATTGCCTCATTACCTCCCAGTGTATTTGCATTAGATCAATATTCATCATTATGATGATGATTGTGTTATTCATAGATGAGCTTACATGGCTTTATTTTTTTCTTTTATTTATTTTTTCTGTCTTGCATTATACTGTGTGTTCCCTGATACTAATAAATGAAATGTAATATAAATTACACACACACACACACATGCACAACCTAGGTCAGTTCCACAGTTGTTATCTTGGGATCTCCTTACTGTAATCCTGGGAATACATTTTATTTTTCTCTTGGGTTGTAGCTTACTGGATCCCATGTTGTTGTCTTTCATGGTTTGCTCCACTGTCATGGAGGAGCACATCCTTAAGTAGCTTTCTAAGAACAGCTATAAGGAAGGCAACATTTTTTGAGAGTTTAAATGTTTGAAAATGCTATTCTAGCCTCACACTTTATTTGGTAGTTTTCCTGGATGGAAGTGAGTTTCTGAGGCTCTACTGCCTTCTGGCATTTCTAGTATTGCTTTTTAGAAATTTAATGCTATTTGATAACCTATGTTTGTTGTTGTTCTTGTTCTTTAAACCCCTTTGTTCCCTCTCTAGAAGCTTCCAAGACCTTCTATTTGTCCTCAGTGTTCTGGCTTCCTCAAAATCTGGCTATCTGATTATATTTAAGAAAAATGTATTTATGATTGTATGTGGATGAGACTTCTCAAATATGATCTTAATGCTAGGACAGGAGTTTTTAACCTAGTTTTTGGGTTCATGGATGGTATTTAGAGGACCCATGAACTTCAGTCAGAAAGAAATTACTTCTTCTGAAATTTAGCCTTTTCTTCCATCATAAAATTAGCCAGTAAAGCACAGCTGGTAAGGGGTGCCTGGGTGGCTCAGTCAGTTGAGCATCTGACTTTGGCTCAGGTCATGATCTCACGGTTCGTGGGTTCGAGCCCCATGTTGGGCTCTGTGCTGACCGCTTATAGCCTGGTGCCTGTCTTTGGATTCTGTCTCTCTTTTTCTGACCCTCCCCTGCTCATGCTCTCTCTCTCTCTCAAAAATAAACATTAAAAAAAAAAACCCACAGCTGGTAATATTAGAGTCCTTGTAACTTTGTCACCGGTGAAAGTCAGGTCTTGTTTGTCTAAGACTAGTTTTGGCAGATACCTCAAAAAATTTTTTTATGCTTATCACAAATTAACTTCTTAATTCATCTGCTTTATATTTTGCAATTTAATACATTAATTTAGAATCACTTATTAAAGCACATTTTTTATATCTTACCGGTTGTATGCTACTATAATTGGTCTCTTTTAGAAGTCTACATATTTTATTATTTTATACACTTAAAGTCATTTTCTCTATTCTTTGGATTAGTCAGCTTTGCAAGGTAGTAGAATTCCCTTAACGTCTCTTCTTGTCAGCACAGTAACAACCCCTGTCTCCAGCAGGCCTGGCATCCCCAGGGCAGAGACCCTGCTTTGGTCTCTGCAGCGCATGCGCTTTCTTGCCAGTGGGGAACTGTACCAAAACACTCTGGGCCATGAGGGAAGGGCCCGGGGCCTCTGAGGGGCATTGTCAGTTAATCTCTCTGCTTTCAGTCCTTTTTCACTCCTGTTCCAGGAGCGCCTAGTGGATTGATTCCTGAGCTTTCAGGGGTTCTGATAAGTTCTTGACCTTACCGCCTGCTCTAAGATTCCACCGTTTTTTGCGCCTTTCCGGCAGGTGCAACTCTTGTCTACTTTTCCAACTCACACAATTTTGTGGCTCTTGTCCTTGTTTTATTTGTTCTTGGGGGTTCATGCTTCAGAAAAAAGAAAAATCCCTATGCTGCCATTTAGTACCTCTTACAAGACCTGTACGTGTGTTTCACTATCTTCAGTTGGAATTTCTTCTGATTTTTAAGGTATTGTCAGTGTTCTTAGCATTGTGAATTATTTGCTGTTTTCCTTTTATTTCATCAACATTGAAAGTCAAGGCCATTAGGCACCTTTAGAGGAAGATTGTCCTATATGTCTACGTGTAGTAGAGTTTAGGTCAGACAGCGAGGAGTTTTATTACCTTCTGTGTTACTGACCAGCTGTGTGATCTGACCCTAGGCGAGTTACTTAGCCTTTGTTTTCAGTCATAATTTCTACCTACCAGTAATCTTCAAATACTTATGTTGAAAATGAAATTCAATTGTGTATTAAGGCTTTGGAAAAAAGCCTTGTCTATAATGGACATTAATAGTAGTAAGGTTTATAAGAATTGTTATGTATGGAACTCTCTAGTTTGATAAAGGGGTGTTGGCATGATATTCATCAGCGTGTTATTCATACCAACAAAGGGAGGAAAGCAGGCAGCCAGAAGATGGTGCTTCCTTTGTGGAACAGAGCTGTGCCAAGGCAGCGGTACTTCTGTGTCATGAGGGGTTAGCTGAGGCGTTCTCATGCTTTGTTCAGGTTTTAGGGACCCCCGGAGGAGTTACTTCCTTTAGATGTCCCATGCTTACAAGGGGAGAAAGGTGTGTGAGTGGTGCCAGAATGGCTCAACTCCAGTTCCATGGCAGTCAGCGTTCAGAGGTTAGATGCTTGCTCCCCAAGAGCCTGGCTCTCCTATCTTGCATCGGAAAGCACCAATCAGACTGACGCCTTGTGTGACAGAAGCCAGGCTGCCTCTTGGCGTGGCAGCCAAGCACTTTAAAGTGCCCCACCCGCCTTGTCCCTGAGGCAGCTGACACCATCTTGTCCTCCTCTGCAGCAACTCGTGACCCTGGCAGCGTCAGCTTTGTGGTGCCCATGGAGCTGGGCATCTGTTCCCTGCACAAGACTGCAGGGCCTCACCGGTCAGGCTGGCCAGTCTGGCCCGAAATCACAAGGCACTGGGGCTCACTGGCCCCACCGGAGGCCCGAAGCCCAGTGGCTGCACTGCCTCTCTTTGCCTGAACATCTGAACATCAACTCTTGACCATCTGACATCAAAGTAGTCTGATGCTAATTTAAAAATTGTGAAGTCATTTAATGTGAATCCATGACAATTAGTCAATATGATTTAATAACCAGAGGGAAACTGAGGGCTCATGCTTGGTGTAATTTCCTCCACATCTGCCACTTTTGTCATCAGCCAGGGAAAGGGGGTGGTGTGATGAAAAGATCTGAGGATGAGAGTGACTTTTAATTTCACCTGGGGCCATAAATCGATACACATTTATTATTCAGCTAGCACTAGCATTTCCCTGGGTAATTCTGTAACACATGTAGTGTCAGAATGATTTGAAATTTGTCCTCATTAGGAAGGCAAAAGACACCTTTTTTTGCAAACATAAGCAAGTGAGCCTCCCTGTCACCCCACGTGCTGTCACACATCTTATAAAAAGGGAAAGCGTTGGTCTTGGGAATGAATGAGTTGGGTTTTCAGACACAGCCCCTTCTGGTGTTAGTGGCCACAGTTCGCTGTGACCTCGAGTTGCAGCTGCTGGTGTCACCTGTGATCAGGGATAAGCTTCAAGTAGGAGGTGACAAGTGGAACTGCAAAAACAAATCATTTCTACAGAAGGTTTTCCTGTGAGCAGCACCACGAGTGCTTTCCGATGAGGCTGTCTGGGCAATGGGGCTGGCTGCAGGAAGGGCGCAGAGACGCTGCTGCAGCCTCACAAACTGCTGTTGGCCACCGGCCAGCAGATGGGCTTGTCCGTTTTCTGTGATGGCGTGAGTCCGTCACAAGAGGGCTCTGCTTGCAGGTGCTGCCTCCCATCACAGCTCTGTTTTGGGGTAAGGGATCCTGGTGGGAGTGGTGGGCAGTGTCTTAGCGTGTCTTGCTGCAGTGACAAAATATCATGGATGGGGGTGGCTTGACCGATAGACCTTTATTTCTCACAACTTTGGATGCAGGCAAGTCTGAGGTCAAGCTGCCAGCAGACATGGTGTCCAGTGAGAGTGTTCTTCCTGGCTTAGAGATGGCTGGCTTTTTTTTTTTTTAAATATATTATTTATTTTTGAGAGAGAGACCGAGCATGAGTGAGGGGGGGGTGGGCAGAGAGAGAGAGAGGGAGACATAGAATCTGAAGCAGGCTCCAGGCTCTGAGCTGCCAGCACAGAGCCCAACGTGGGACTCGAACTGACAAACTGTGAAAACATGATCTGACCTGAAGTCGGATGCTCAACTGACTGAGCCACCCAGGTACCCCTGACTTTTTTTTTTTTTTAAGTTTATTTATTTTGAGACAGAGGGGATGGGGAGAGAATCTCAAGCAGGCTCCAAACTGTCAGTGTGTAGCCCAATGAGGGGCTTGAACTCATAAACCATGAGACTGTGACCTGAGCCAAAGTTGGAAGCGTAACTGACTGGGCCCCCTAACCGCCCCCAGATGGTTGCCTTCTTGCTGTTGTCCTCACATGACAGAGATCCTTGTGAGGGCACTAATCCCATTCATGAGGATGCCACCCTCCTGACTCAGTTACCTCCTAAAGACCCCCCCTCAATCCATCACAGTGGGGATTAGGGCCAAAACAGATGATTTGGGGGGAAACACAAACATGCAGTCTCTGGCAGGGAGAGCAGGTGGAAGTGTGTGAGCCTAGCAAGTCAAAGGAGTTGGAAGGCTGCCCTGGGACATCCTGACAGACGAGACCTTGGTCACTGACTCGGCTGGACTCTTTAGAGGCTGCTGGGGGAGATTGTTTTAGCAGCTTGTTCCCTGGAGCTCATTTCACCCTGGTATTTTGACTAGTAGGTAAAGCTCTCTTGACAGCAGGTAGTCTCCTATGTCAGGGGAAGGACTCAGACCCCACCAGCTTCCTTCCTGTTTCTTCACCTGTTCTTTACATTGTCAACCACCCATCTCCCTGGGGAACCTGACAGGAAAAACCTGGTGTCAACAGGAGACATTTAGATTGAATTCTAAAGAAGCCTTTCATGGGGAGGGTTGTGAAACTAATCACTAGAGCAAGCCTCAAGGACAATACAGACCACACTTGATACCTGCGACCCGTGGATCCAGCTCAAGCACATTATGTTGACAAAAGAAGCCAGACGGAACAATACCTACAGTGTGGTTTCGTGTATGTAAAACTCAGGAAATAGACGAAATTACTCTGAGGTGGTCGCAGTCAGAATGTGGTCGCAGGGGCTGGAGAAAGGGACACACAAGAACCTTCTACAGTAATGGAAATGTTCTATATTTTGTTTGGGGAGTGGTTAAATGGGTGTTCCCACTGACAGAATTCATTAAATCAAATGTCTAAGAGCTGTGCCTTTTACTGTATGTTAATTACACCTCAATAAAAAGGTATATCATATTTAAAACAAACAAAACTAATCCCTAGGTGCCTTTTGGAGGCTGGGGTTTATTCAGCCGTGATGAATGTTAGCTCTGTGTGTTTGCTCAACTCAGGGCCGATGGCCCTGCCTCACTGCTTCCTTTGATGACCATTTGCCAGGTCGTCTATTGGCACCTCTACTGCCCTTGTCTCGACCACCTCCTAGCTATTTACTGCCTTATCCCAGTTCGGCAACAATAACCTGCTTGTTTCCAAGTCAGTACTATCCAATAACGCTTTCTGTGATAATGGAAATGTGCTAGATCTGCACTCTCCAACCTGATAACCAAGAGCCCTGTGTGGCTACCAAGCATTTGGAACATGGCTAGTCAAATGAGGAACTGAATTTTCAGTTTGTTACTTTTAAAGAGTCACACATGAGTTTAAATGTTGAAAACAGATTATTAAAAAAAAAAGATCAGGGGATGGGGAGGGATTACAGTCAAGGACCACCTCACTGAGCAGGTGATACTTGAGGACAAGTATGATGCAAGTGAGGGAATGAGAGGGAGCAGCCGCATGAGCAAGGTCCTGAGGTAGGAGCATGTTTGTGTGCACGAGGAGAAGGGCAGAGGCTGGTGTGGCTGGACCAAAGTGAGAGAAAGGGAGGGGGTAAAGGTGAGGGCAGAGGAGTCCTCTTCATCCACTTGGTTTTGTTCAGTTTGGCTGGCTGGGAAGAGGTGGAAATGATCTTCATCTTATCAGTACACATCAGGTCATGGTGGCTATCACCTGCCAGGCCAGCATAGTGTGAGGCAGTGCAAGGGTCCTGTGTTCTCCTGGAGAAGAGCTGCCTGAAGTCCAGATCTGGCAGACCACATTCTCCTGAGCTGATGTGAGATGACTGTCACACATTCAACGAAGGTCCTCCACCAAATCAGGATTTATTGCCTCCCCTAATTGCCTTTGAATCCTAAAATGAGCCCTGTGGCTTTCACCACATCCCAGCCTGGGCATAGAGAATTAGAAGGGGGTTGGTAGTGTCAGGCCGGCCCGGGAGAGGCAGAGCATGGTTGGGAGTCCTGAGCTCTGCTACTGTTTCTCTGATGTCTTTGGAGGAGCCACCTGCTCTTTCTGAGCCTCAGTTTTCCCACCTGCAGCCTGGATAAGATGGTCTCCAAGTCCTCTTCCAACTCTAATGCTCTTTGATTTTAAGACCACCTCATGTTTATACACTGTGCTCTGCCTTGTTGGGCATTGGGCTGGATTTGGGGCACTGGCTGTGGTGATGCTGGGGGCTTGTCTCAATGACTCAGTCTCTTAGGTAAAACAGGGTTAGTCTTGGTGTAGACTGATGAGTTAGAGGTGGGAAGCTTTTTGTACCACCAAAGTCTCTCAGGCTCTTGGAATTCCTCCCAAAGTGATTTATTCCATTGAGTTAAAGCATTACTTTTCACATTCGGGCATCAAGGAAGGTGGAAAATTTTAGAGGCATTACTAGCTCTTGGAAAAAAACATTCTGTCAGATGGACTATTGGCTTTTGTCACATGTGGTCTGAAACGTAGAGTCTGTGTTGAAAGTAGGCTAAGGTGGCTTGTCATAAGCTGTCCTGAAGTTACAGTTGGGAGATCATGGATTGTTGCCTGCAGGGTAAGACTAGCTCAGCAGCCATGGCGATAGGCATGGGGAGTGTTCTTGCCATCAAGCTTCTATGTCCCACGGCCCTGGCTGGCAGGGAATGGAGGGCTATGTTGAGATCCATCCCATGTCTGTCTGGTGTCTTGGAGTATGAGTGTGAGGGTCGGGCTGCCCAGAATTTCAGTCTCATTCTCACCAACATCCTGCTTCCCTCCAACAGGCCAGGGAAACAGCTGGCACTCAAGAACGCTCCCTGGGGTGGAGTGTCTTCACACTCCAAGGTGTATCCCAGCATCCTCTTTGATCATTGGAGAACCAGTCAGCCTAGCCCCTTCTCTCTATACCCCCTCCATCCCCAAAATGCTTTTCCTAAGTTAGGATTTTAATGCTACGCTCTTGACTTTCACTGAGGGTGGAGATGGCATTGGTGATGTGGATAAACATTTCTGTGTCTTCCATAAAATGGCTTGTAAAAGACTGTTGATTATGATTGTGACATCCTTCTGTATATGACAGTATGGTTTTAAAAATGTTTAATTGAAGTATACTTCATATATAATAATTTCAGATGTACAACATAGTGATTCAACAATTACATACATTGCAAATGTTGACCACAGTGGAGCAGTTCCACTGTGATAGTGGATAACCATCTATCACCATACAAAGTTTTTACAATATTAGTGACTATATCCCTATGCTGGTATTTTCATTCTTACGACTTAATTATTTTATAACTGAAAGTTTGTACCTCTTAATTGCCTTTACCTATTTGGCCCACTTCTTCTCACCCCCCACCCCTCTGTCAACCACCAATTTGTTTTCTGTACTTACGAATTATTTTCTTTTTGTTATTGTTTGTTTGATCATTTGTTTTGAGATCCCTCATATAAGTGAAATTATGTAGTATTTGTATTTCTTTGCCTTATTTCACTTAACATAATGCCCTGTAGGTTCATCTGTGTTGTTGCAGATAGAACAGTTTCATTCTTTTTATGGTTGAGTAATATTCCATTATATTCTAGTATATATACAACCTTCTTTGCCCACCCATCATTGATGGACACTTGTGCTGCTTCCATATCATGGCTATTGTAAGTCATGCTGAAATAAACATAGGGGTCCATGTCTCTTTTCAAATTCGTGTTTTTGTTTTATTTGGGTAAATGCCCAGTAATAGAAGTACTTGATCATAGGGTAGTTCTATTTTTATTTTTTTGGAGGAACCTCTGTACTGTTTCCCATGGTGGCTGCACGAGTTTACATTCCCACCAATAGTGCATGAGGGTTCTTTTTCTTTACATCCTCACCAACATTTGCTTTCTTGTGTTTTTGATAGTAGCCATTCTGATTGGTCTGCGGTCATATCACAAACAGTTTTTCTTACCATGGGGATAGATGCTGAGGTAGATGAGAAAGGATCTCTCTTCTTAGTGAGCTGGTAGGAGGGAGAGACAGTGTAGGAAGGAAGTGAAGGCCGTGTCATGGGACCCATGCGAATGTGGTCCAGAGGGAGGGGGCATGGGGTGCAAGTGTTAATTCTTAGAGAATGAGTTGTCAGGAAACACTTAGTAGAGGAGGAAACACTTGAGATAAGTCTATAAAAAGGAGTGTTGACTCATTCAGACAATGCAAATACATCAGTAGGAAATTCATGAGACTGGAAGTCAGACCCTTTGGGCCCATGTTCTACTATTGACCTCTCTAAGCCTCTGATTTAATCTTCATAATGACTGTACTTTGATCTCTGTCTTCAGACTCACATTATGATAATGGACATTATGTACATTATGATAATCTGCATAAGCTAAATTATGTAAATATTGGGGCGCCCGGGTGGCTTAGTCGGTTAAGTGTCCGACTTTCACTCAGATCATGATCTCGCGGTTCGTGGGTTCGAGCCCCACGTCAGGCTCTGTGCTGACTGCCAGCTCGGAGCCTGGAGCCTGTTTCAGTCTGTGACTCCCTCTCTCTGGCCCTCCCCTGCTCATGCTGTCTCTCTCTCTCTCTCCTAGAAAAAAAAAAATTATGTAAATATTAGTGGTTGTCACCTAAGGATCCCTGAGATAAAGTGCTTTTAATTTTTTTTTAATTTTTAAAATTTGTTTAAACTTTATTTATTTATTTAGAGAGACAGAACATGGGAGGAGCAGAGGGGAGAGAAGGAGAGAGAATCCCAAGCAGGCTCCACACTGTCAGTGCAGATCCTGATACAGGGCTTGAACTCATGAAACTGTGATATCTTGACCTGAGCTGAAATCAAGAGTCAGACGCTCAACAGACTAAGCCACCCAGACACCCTGATAAGTTGCTTTTTAAAAAAATATATAGTTTTATTGAAATAGAATATACATACAGTAAAATTCACCCAAGGGATTTGATGGGTTTTGATGCATATAAGTCACAAAACTACCAACACCATGAAAGTATTGACTATTTTTGTCACTCCAGAAAGTTTCATCATGCATTTCTGAGGGTATTAATTACCCTCTCTCCCTAACCATTGAACTACTTTCTGTCAGCATGGTTTTCCTTTTCTAGAATGTGAAATAATAAATTATTCGGTCCCTCGTGCCTGCCTTCTTTCACTTAGGATAATGTCTTTTCAGTGTAGTCATGTGCTTGCTGAATGTGTTAGTACTTGCTTCAGTTTCACTGCTGAGTTGTATTCCATTGTGTGCACACATCCCATTTCACTCACCAGTTGTTAGACATTTGAGTTGTTTTCAGTTTTTTGACAGTACGAAAATAGTAGCTTAGAACATTGGTGTACAGGCTCTTGTGTGGACACAGACTTTTGCTGCTCTTGGTAAGTACCAATGAATTGCTGAGTCCTATGGTAAGTCTCCATTTATAGGGAATGGCTGGCCTGTTTATACAGAGTGATATATCGTACTACTAGCAGTATATGAAAATTCCAGTCACTCCACATCTTTACTGGGTATTATCTGTTTTTAATTTTATTGATTCTAATGAATGTGTTTGTAGTCGTGTCTTAGTGGTTTTGATGTCCATTTCCGCATTGACTGCTGATCTTGGCCATCTTTTCATGTGCTTATTGTCTAGTCATATATCTTGTTTGGTGAAATGTTTGGTCATATCTTTTGCTCATTTTTAAAAACTTGAGTCATCTGTTTTCTTAGGTAGTTGTAGGAATTCTTAATATATTCTGGATGCAAGTAATTTAACAAATATGTTTACAAATACTTTTTCCTTCATTTTCAAATAGTGTCTTTCAAGTGGCAAAAGTTGTTAATATTTTTGGTTAGGTAAAAATATCTCAGTGTAGATTTGGTTTTGTTGTTTTTATGAGTGAGTTTAAGTGTCTTTCATAGGTTGAAAATTAATTGTTGTTTTCTAATTGTCCTTTGTCCATTTTTCTGTTAGTTTTTTGGACTTTTTCTCAGAGATTCCCAAGAGCTCTTTATATAGTAGGGAGGTTAACCCTTTGTGATAATACTTTTTCCTAGTTTGCATTTGTATATCACATATCCCCTGCATATGCTTTACTTTTTGGGTAGTAAAGTATATCCACTTTTTGTAGCTTTGAGATGGTTATAAAAGGCTTGCACCATGACAAAGTCTAGGTATCATTTACCTTTAATATATATTTGTCTGTGGCTTCTGAGTGGCTAAACTTTTTTAACCTTTTTGCCCTGATCTTCTAGTAAGTAAAGATTCAGCTGTGAGAAATCATGGGGACCCAGTGCCTTAAACAGTGAAAACTGAATACCTAACCAGGGGGAGGCTATCACCCTGTCTTACAGAGTCCACAGTTCAATAACATGAGAGATTTGCGAGACCACAGAGGAGGTGCTCCAGTCTACGTTACTGCTGGGAACAAATCCAGGTCCTGCCATTAGCTGGGTGACCCTGAACAAGTCATTTAGCCTCTGTACATCTGTTTCTCCACGTCAGATTCCCACATGGCTGGGCTGTGAGAATTAAATGTGACATGACTGGTGTGGCTACACTTTGAAAGAAGTCAGCGGTGATACATACCTGCTCAGGTTGTGTTTCTCATCATTAGCCCTATCTGCTCTAGCTTCCCAATCTTTGGGAAGGAATCCTTTCAGAAACTCCTTTTGCTGTTACGTGCAGGACTTTCTCAGTCAGCTTGGGAGACACCATTACAAAATACCATAGATTTGGGGGCTTAAACAACAGGAATTTATTTCTCATGATTCTGGAGACTGGAACTCCTAGGTCAAGGTGCCAACAGGAGCAGTGTTCAGTGAAGGATCTCTCATTGGATGACAGATAGCTTGCCTTTTTACTAGGGGCTCACCTGACCCTTCCTCGGGGCATGCCGGTAAAGAAAGCAAGAGAGATGTCTTCCTCTTCTTAGAAGGGGACAAATCATGAGGGCTTAATTTGCATGACCTCATTTAACCCTAATCACATCTGAAAGGCCTCATCTCAAAACCATTGCATTGGGGTTAGGGGCTCCACATAAGCATTTTGAGGGAACACAGTCCATAACAGGGACTGATATGACGAGCAAGCTGATGACTACTTCTCTGTGACATTATGTGGAGAACAGAGAGCCAGGTGGGCTTGGGAGGGGAAATTACAGAGGACTTCTAGAGTGCCAAAAACTGGTTTTGAGAGAGGGAGTTTGGCAGGTCTATGCCAGCCTAGGTCCTAGGGTTTACTTTTCTCTGAGGCAGATCGGTGCAGCAGTAGTGAGCAAGACCTCCGAGTTCTGGGGGAGACTTTGAGATGGGCACAGTCTCCATACTGCCAGACTTCAGGAAAGCAGTTTTTCCCTCAGAGCTGATTCTAAAAGCAGAGGGTAGTTGGTAGAAATCATCCACGGACAGGAAAAGCCTGAGTTTTGCATATTGGCTTCTGCACATTTAAATATAGCATTTACTCTGTGCCAGCATTAGTTTGCAATCTCCTTAGACGCTTCCCGAGTGTAGTCTGAAACCATCCCCTGTAAGTGGAGGGCAGGGAGAGACCAAAGAGAGACAGCCCACTCCAGACAGGTAGGTAGCAGGTGTGATAAGCACTGGGACTTATAAGGCTTGTCTTGGGCGGCTGCAAAAGAAGTTATTTCTGCCTGCCAGAATCTTAAAAAGTTTATACAGAGGTTATAACTGCATTCAGTCACATACGTGGTCCAGACAGCCTCAACACCATGTTTCTGTCTCAAGCACCTTTAGGAGTGGTGGTGGGGATGACAAGTGGAACTCACATTCCATGGACAGGGGAGGGGGTGGGAGCCTCCAATTGCTCAGTCCAGTTTGCACGCCAGCTGGTGGTCATGTGTTCTTGACCTCCTCCAAAATTTCACCGCTCATTACCGGCTTTTACAATATTATATGCCCCCTGTTCCACAGTTCTCCCTGACTGGCCAGGCAAGGTTCATTGGCTTGGAGATGGCTCATTTGACAGCTATTTGGTAGATACCACAGCAACCATGCAAGAGAAAAAACAGGGAAGACAGTAATTCCCATAATCAGTGACAACTTTTTCCACCAAGAGCCCCATGACCCAAACAATTTTGTTAGTCTCCTAGGCCTGGGGATCACATCAGTCAGTATTCACTTACAGTGTCATGTGATTTAATAAAGATGACACACTAGCAGACTCATCAGATACTAATGGACAACCTTCTGTTTGGATAATTGTGCAGTGATAATGTCTAAGGCTATCCAATTTTGGAGGACAGCTTTTTCATTACCGGCATTACAGTAAGGACAGGACTTTTGGCTCTCATTTAAGGCTTGCTGGGTGGCTGTAACCTATCCCCAGGCCAATAGAAGGAACAAAGATGACAGTCAAATGATTGTACCAGTGAGAAAGAAAAAAAATGCCCACCCAGCTTTGAGGAGAGGGAGGTTGGCAGCTTTAGAAATGTGACCTGGTTGCATGTGCCTTGTGTGCTGGCTGGGAGAGGCAGAGCTGTCAGGTGAGGAGGTGGATTGGGGGCGAGACATGACACACCAGACCCCCAACATTCCCCCTCTCAGCGGTGCATGTATCAGGGTGACAGGATCCCAGTGGAGAGTAATTCAGCCTTCCCTGGGGGTTTGAAGTAACTCAGCTGCCTTGGCAGACATCCCATTGCAAATTCCAGTAGATAAGTCCTTTCCCTGACGTGAGAGGACTTGGTGTTCCCAGCAGCATGGCATGTTGACCCACAGTGAGAGTCAGGGCAGTGGCTGTTGATGGCAGCTTCCATACCTTTACAGTACCGGGGGCCTTGGCAGGGCTCCCTGGTCTGGCATATGGGGTCACAGACTCTCCTGGTTGATCATTTAAATGTATCAAGACCTGGGACAGTACTTCAGTCTGTGCAGTTGAGGTGGTTTGACTTGTTAGTAATTTAATCTGCTTTAACATTCTATTTTCCTTTCCAACAAGGAAATAGTTGCTTATGCATTACAGGGGAGGTGGAACCTGTATTCAGTGTCATGTTCTTTTGCCTAGTCTTACACATTATGGCCTTTGAAATGTTTACCAACCCCCCACCCCGACTCCCAAGCACTGTCTGTTCAACAAGGGTGTCCATACATGGTACTCAGCTTCTTAAATCCTCTAATGGTGGCAGCCTGGTTTGCACAATGACATGGGAAAACTTAGGGCAGATTCAGTGTCTGCACAAACCAGGGCATATTAAGAACCTTCACTCAGAGGGAGGGGACCAGTTTAATCAATTTGCCACAGTTATGAGTTGAGAGCTTTGGTGGTTGGCCTCAGACTCCTTTGGCAGTTGCCTTGAGTGTTTAGAATACCTACGACATGCTGTTACAGCAATACCCAAGCCACTGTATTTCAAGTCCAGTTTGGCATCCTTGGCAATATGACATCTCATGGCATTGTGGTGGCTACTCTGTATGTACCCAATCTTCTTTTGGTATCTATTAAAGGGTCAGTTCCTGGGGCTGGTTCTTGGGTAGGACATCAGCTTCCTTTTTTTGTTTTTAATTTTTTTTTTTTTTAGGTCATTGGCTTCTTGATTGCCAGTAGTATCCAGTGCCTTAGTAGCCAGGATGTAGAAAATAGTGAGGACTGCCTTAGGCTCCTGCAGGCACCCAGTGTCCCTCCATACATCCTGATCCCACAAGGGCCTATTTACGATTCATCCATCCCTTGATTTCTCATTGTCTAAGCCATAGGGTTAATTTCTTTAGGACGGCCCAACTCTCAGTGCCAAGGGTTAATAGCTACATTTCACAAATAGCTCCGGGCAGCCTAGTGGCTACTGCGGTTCATTCCTTCTGGAGAGGCTCTATCTGGAGGAATTCTGTATATAGCACTAGGAGCAGTTGTTCTGTGGGGGTGTATCAGGTATTGTCCCCTTCCAGAGCTGGGACCTAAAATCCTAGGTCTCACTCTCTCCTTTGTTGTCTCTGCCACAGTGTCTGACTCTGACTCATACCTTCTGGAGTCATAGACACATCTAACTCGAATGGTAGCTCTCTTTGGGAGATGCCCAGAGCTTTAATCTGTGTCATTAATATTCTTGCCTTCTCAAAGGTGGCTTGCTGCTCTAATCTCTAGTCCCATATGTGCCCTTTCTTTACCAGGTGGCATATGAGAGAGGGACATTGTGCCAGATGGGAATACAAATCCTCTAAAAACTCCAGATTTCTACCAAGCCTTGTATCTCTTTCACAGCCCTAAGGGATGAACAGGTTTGCATCTTATCAGTTCTGAGACAGAGAGAATCTTACCTGACCAAACAATACCTTGAACCTTATTGCAGCACCTTGGCCTTGAATTTTCTGTGGGTTCACTGCTCATTTTCCCCCTTGCAGATATTCCAGCAAAGCCTGCATAGTGCCTGCAGCAAAGGCAGTCTTCACATGTTAACGTTAGACCATCAATGTCATGGGCCCATTTTACCGGTAGGGTTTGGAGACCCAAGGAGAGGTCTTAAGTTCCCATCCCATAACATACTGTGGGAATATGCAGGTAGCCTTGGGGGAGTACTTGAAAAGTTCATTATTATCCCTTCCACATGAAGGCAAATTGATCTTACTTATCAGAAACCATTACTAGTCAAAATCTTTTCTGTGAATCTCCTTGACATTGAAGTACTTTCTGCAGGAACACTTTTTGCCAGAGCATCAGAATAAAATCTGCAAGTGACAAAGGACTTAAAAATGGCCCAGGTTAGAGATTTGAGAGAGTTCATTATAATGTAGTTAAGAGAATGTGGTTATTTTTGTGACCTACATTTTGAAATCATGATTGACAACATTTTACCAGGACATACCAGATTTTTAGGAATTTCAAACAAATATGCCCTAAAGAAGTTGAGCATCATTCATATTTGACAATGCTTCTCAAGAAATTTAACATTTCTAATTAGTTCAACATCTTCCTTTCATAAGGAGAACATACCTTTGACACATTGTGGGGACCCTCTGGAAAATCCCAAAGTTTGTTCATAGTTAAGATTTCATTAAGAATTTGATTTTTGGGAAGCTTGTCAAAGATACCGAAAGGTTTAAAAACACTTGATTAAATAGGATCACAGGTCACTGTGAAACAATATTTAATTATCCATTTAACTAAGGTGACAAAGACTTCAAAGGCAAACACAGAAAGTTACACAGTTGTAAAAAACACATCCCTTTTTGTCAGAAATGCAGTTTTGTTAAGTAATCAGAGACCTGACAGATAACATGAAGCACAGGAAATTATTTTGACAAAACAGAATCCTTCTTTTCCCCTGGACTAGGTTACTTAAAAGGTATATAAAAACTTCAGAATCTCATCTAAGGGAGACCAGTAGTGCAAGAAAACTTTGTCCTTTTAAAAGATAAAAGAAAATTGTGTTTTAGTTTTATGTTATTTAGCTCATGTTTGTAATTAAAGCTTATTTTTCTTAAAGCTAATTAAATAGAGCTCATTTACAGAATAATTTCAGCAGTGCCCTCTGAAGGTATAAAAACATCATACACACATAACCTAGATCCATAGAGGTACATAAACATGTATGAGACAGACGTAGAGACCCCATAGCTCTCATTTCAGAACCTGAGCCCTTGATGAGTAATCTTCTGGAGGCTGATGACTAGATTTGGGACAGAGAAATTCCTTCATCAGCCTGTATTTAAAAATCCTCTTTCCCCTTTCTCCTCCTCAGTTTCGGTGAGGATCCTTGGGGTTACCTTCTGGGGTGCTTACATTTCAAAGGCATGATAAGACTTACAACGTAAAGGGATTAAGAAAGAATGCACAATTTCTCCTAAGAGTGTTTTGTTTAAGTGCTGTTTAAAATTTTCCTTTCTATTAAAGGAAATCTACTTGTAGGTTAAAGGTTGGTGACACGGGGCTCCTTGGGCTGTTTCCTCACCCGTTACCACCGCATCCTCTTCATTCTCCTCACTTGACTGGAGGTTCCAGGGCTTAGCATCCTAACAAGGCTGTGTCCCAAGGGCCCAGATCTTCATTCTGGGTCCTTGCACCCTCCTGGCTTTGCAGAAAGTCGCACTAAGGTCTCCAGCTGATTATCCTGCTCTCCCGCCTTGGTGGCCAGCCCAGAAGTCAGCAGAATAGCGGGCCACTGTATGTCCTCTAACCTCAGCTCTTCCAACTCTAACCCGAACTCCAGCCTCTGGTTGGGCATCAGTGTCCAGCCCGACTGCCCACAGTAGAGGCCAGTGCACTTTGTGCTGTTCCTCAGATGAGTGTGTTAAAGTAGTTGGTATTTCTGCCCGCCCCGCAAAGGGGTCCACAAGCATCTAATATATGGCCTGTCTCTCCCCACATAGAAGTTGACAGCCAATTCTGGATTTCCCCTGCCTATGCCTCACTCTTGGCTGGCTCACCAGCTGTCTCACAAGTTCCTTGGGGCTTCCCAAGTGTAATCTGAAACTGACCCCCATACATGGTGTATTTGAAAGAAAAAGGAAGACCCCTTCAGATTGGTAGGTGGCAGGTTTTATTATCACGTGAACTTAGATATGACGATTGTCTCCGGTGGCCACAAGATAAGTAGATTTCCATAAACCTGTCCACCAAATCTCAAAAGTTTATATATAGGTTTTAACTGGGTTCAATCTCATACCCAATCCAGATAGCCCCAACACCACATTTCTGTTTCAGGGCTGTATCCTGGGGACATCTTCGGGGAGAGGGGACGGCAAGTGGAATGCACATTCTAAGGACAGAGTGGGAGTTGGGGAGCCTCCAGTTGCCTGGTGCTGCTTGCAGGTCACCTGGCAGTCACGTCTTCTTGATGACCTTTTTCAACAGCCAGACACTGCTTGAAACACTTCGAAGCGTCCTTCGGAAAGTAGTATTTGGGTTCAAGCAAGAACTGGAACCACTCTAGCACAGAGTAGGTCTTTATTGCCGTGATGAGACTTTACAGGGTGATGGGGGCTACAGAAGAAGCATCTGTCAGGCTGTTGTCCCTGAAGTCAGCAGGGCTGCCTGGAAGGAAGGAAATGTGGGCGTAGAGCAAAGCAGAGTAAGGACAGCTGGTACTGGGAAGATGGCCTGGAACTGCGTTTCACCCCTACTGGCCTAGACTCAGTGACACGGGTGATGTAGCAGTAGCCTTGACAGGCCATTCGGGGTCCCACTAGTAGTTTTTCCTCTATTTACATTTCACTATGCATACTTTTTTCTGGGTAATAAGTTCCCTACATTTCTTTTATAGGCGTGCTCAGCATAATTTGGGGCTCGTCAGTAGCACTTAGGGTGGCGGCTTGGTGGAATCAGTTAGTGCATAGATAATGTGCTTGGGTCCTTTAACACCAGTTGCTACCTTTTACTGCACATGGTCTGCTTGCCAGGGGCTGCAGGTATCACCCTTACCCCACGGAAGGGAGAATTGAGATTTGAGAGCTCCGGTTTGTTTCCCCAGTAAGCAGTGGAGTCCAGATTTGAGCAAAGGTCTGCTGGTGCATCATTGCCCTTCAGCCAAGCCCCTGTTCAGCAGTGAGTCCCTTGGGCTAGCAGACCCAGCAGAGGACTGCCAAAGCCATAGTAGCTCTTCTCAAGATGGATCTAGGGGTCACCCCAGCTCTTTGGGACTTAAATGGGGTGAAATCAGACTTTCTCTACTCCTGGGAATTTAGGAATGAAGGCTTTGTCAACAAAGATTGAATGGAATCAGAAAGGCTTTCGGTATGAGGTGAACAAAGTGAGAATTCAGCCTCTGAATTTGGGGTCTCAGTGTGCTTGACTGTGTCATTCTCCCAACTTAGGCTTTCTGAATCCTGTCAGCAACTGGGTCTGCGTTGGTAGGTAATTCCTTAATCACATTTGCATTATATCCTGTGGGTGCCAACACCCATGATTAGACGGAGTCCCTGCACAAAGGGTGTTGGGGTTTGGAGATCCTTGTCCCACCCTCATCCTCAACCCCCCATTGACCCTGCTTTGTCACCTCATCCACAGCAGGGACTTGGGATTTGCCAAGAGGCTTAGTTTGGCACAGTCCTTACTGATAATTTGAGGAGGTGAAATTACAACAACAACAACAACAACAATAGTAATTCAGCGAGGTGATTATTTTAAAGAACTTGAAAATTTGAAATAATTTTAGATTTATAGAAGAGTCACAAAGACATTACAGAGAATTCCTATGTACCCTGGAGATTAATATCTCACAAGATAACCAGGGCACATTTGCCCAAACTATGAGATTACGAAGCTATTAACAAAACTCTGGGCTCCATCCCATTTCCCCCAGCTTTTCCACTTAATGTCCTTTCTCTTTTCAAGGTTCCAGTCCAGGACACCATGTTGGGTTTAGTCCTCCATCTCCCTAGTCTCTAGTTAGTGTTTCTTAGTTGTCCCTTATCTTTCATGACCTTGACATATTTGAGGGGTAGTGGTCAGGCATTTGGTAGACTGTCCCTCAGTATGGGTGTGTTTGGTGTTTTCATGATTCAGCTGAGGACTGATTTTTGGGTAGAACACTAAGCTGTGTTCTCATCACATCTCTGTTCACATCATATCAGGAAGTACATGATAGGTATTAGCATAACTTATGAATGGTTTTGTTAATCTTGATCACTTGGCTAAGATCACTTGCCAGGTTTCTCCACTGAAAAGTTACTATTTTCCCCTGTCCGTACCCTATTTGTTAGATACCCATCATGAGCCCAGCCCACACTCAGAGAGGAAGGAATTCAGCTGCACCTCCCATAAAAAGGATTAGCAAAGGATATGGGGACATAAGTTAAAACCAACCATCGTTGATTAGTATTGTGGGAGAGATGCTTTCATGCCTTACAGATATCCTATTTCCAGGGAGGTGATTTTTCAAATGACTTTGTTTCGTTTTAAAATGGGGAAAACTGGCTGTCTTCCTTCTTCCCAGCTTTCTGTTGCTAGGTTAGTGAATTTAGATAATAAAATGCTTAAGGAATCCTGTTTCTTTGTATATATATGATGCTTTACCACATGTCTGCTGGAAGTTGCATTGTAATATTGGAGAGAGTCTGGAGGCTGTGTGGCATGGGAGTGATGCATGGGAGCTCCCAGCTGAGGAACTCGGCGGGCCCTAATGTCATGAGATAGTGGTGCCGGCCTTTGTGTGTGTGACTCATTCATTTGCTTGCAAAGTGAAGGTAAAAACTTACAGAAAGTGCTGAGATAACGTCAATAGCAGACTATATTTTTAGATGCCTTTTTCCCACCTTGAAGGCTATATTTGAACTTCTAATTGCCTTGTGTGAATTTAAGGCTCAAACATGGTTCTAAGCAGCTTCAGCCATAATTGACCCTGTGGCCAAGTCACTCGGCTCTGTGTTGAAGTGTTCTTAGTCCAGTGGTGTTCTTACATGTTCCCCTCTTCTCCAGCTGCTTTTTGAATTATTTGTGAAAAACCTCACATTGCACGCACCGCTTTTAGCCTTCTGACCAGTTGTGTTATTGTTCACTGATTGCCAAACACTTTGGCGGAATAGCATTTAGAAGACTCTCCTGCAGGCAAAGAAACAGTGTCTAAGGAAATATAAATCTGGATTATTTGGTTTTGGTCACCTTTTCCAGTTCCCAATGACATGGGTAACTGAGGCATGAAAATAAGCAACATACTCCCACCTGATGGCAGCATACCCAACTGATTTTTTGTTCTGGGAGCAAAGCTGATCTTTAAGGCAAGTGGTTTGCAGATCATCCGCTCCAGCAGGAGGTGAACTGTTGAAATCTGGAACTTTTCTCTTCTAGGATGACTTCCTATTCAGCGTCTCCATTTTAAGTGGGATCCTTTGCAGCATCCTGGCTGTGCTGAAGTTTATGCTGGGAAAGGTTCTGACCAGCAGAGCACTCATAACGGACGGTGAGTAAGGCCAGTGTGGCTGGTCTCTGGGGACTGAGCTCCCACGGAGGGAACATACTGTTCAGTTGTTTGTCCTGTACAAGAGCTCAGCAGTTTGGAATCTATTCCTTGCCATCTTTCCCTCCACGGGCTGTTTAATGACTCTCAGGGTCCCCGTATCAGGGCAGATGATTTGTACCCTGGGAATTTAATAAACCTCATGAATCATCTCCACTTTGACCTCTTACCAGGGTAGATTGGGACTCCCCAGTCTGTGGTGTTTGTTAGAGATTCCAGAGCCAGACTCCGGAAGTCATAATTACACCGGCACCCCAGCTCATGCGATGCACACTGAGATTTGGTGCTGCCTTCATGGCAGTCCCAGGACTCAGGACACAGCATCCTCCCAGGGACGATGGACCCTCTAGTGTCTAGTGCTCCTGTGTGACATTTTGGCCACCAGTCTCCAGTCTTCCTCAAGTGCCACTTCCTGCAGGGCCTGGCGTTTGCTTCTGGCCTTGCCACATGCCACCTTTCTCCCTGGGCTGCGGAGGCCACTTGCCCATATGAAATCCAAGCTTTTAAAGCAGTAATAGCTGTTTAAAACAGTAGAAGGATCAGCGACTGGTACTAAGCCCCCCTCTTCCCTGCTCTGTGTGTGCATCCCAGGTGGCCCCGCCTGGCATCTCAAGCTCCCAGGTGAATCCCAGGGCAGGCTGGGGGTGGGCAGGATTCGGCCCACCTCAGGGCCCGCGCTTGCTGCTGTTAGAGCATGATGCTGCTGTACCGCGGGACCAGTCGGTTTTACGGAGTTCTTTGTGCCTGGTACTGTGCTCAGTGCCACCTTAGCTGTGGCAACCACCTTCTAGCACAGGATCAGAATCGCCTCTTTCAGGTCTCTGTCCTGCCTGAAAGGGTTGTGAAGGGTCCTGCCTGGTTCCCACAAGTGGAGTTGCACGTTAGATAACCCCTCTGAGATACATGGGTTGCTTTCTCCCAGAGCCGGATCTGAAGAACTTGTGGTTCAGTCACATGAGAACGATGCACGAGTGTCTGAGCCCACAGCCTGAGCCAGTCGTCTGAGGTCTCTGTCACCCAGTGAGGCACTGTGGCTTTATAGGCGGTTTGCATTAACCCGAGCCTAATGTATGGTCCCATAAGACCCTGGCCTATAGGGGCTCCCTTCTCTGTCTAGGGGCAGACCCAGAATCTGAGCAGGAGGGTTCATTGCCTGTGATCTTTGAGGTCTGGTTTTTGTTTTTTTTTAATGTCTTTATTTTGAGAGAGAGAGAGCAAGCAGGGGAGGGTCAGAGAGGAAGACACAGGACCCAAAACAGAGTCCAAACTCTGAGCTGTCAGCACAAAGCCTGACGCAGGCCTCGAATCCACGGACTGTGAGATCATGACCTGAGCCGAAGTCGGGCGCTTAACTGACTGAGCCACCCAGGCGCCCCTGGTCTGATGTTTTTTAACCTGAGCAAGAAAATGCCTTGTGTGGAAATGGAGTCCTCTGCTCAGGGCTGAGGACACAGGGCACGCTTGGCTGAGAGCTGAAGGCTGTGTGGGCATCAGCCAGGGGTTTGGGTGTGGGTTTTCTGGCCACGTTTGAGGTTCCTTTATGCTGCCCTGAGAGGCACTGTTTTGTCAGGGCCCAATAGGACTGAACAGGGTGGAGGCCTGGCTGGACCCCTGCTTTTCCAGCGGCCATTCTGTGCCTCCCTCTCCATGTCTCTCTACTTGAAACCTGAGGGGTGCGAGAGGCAGGTCTTAGGGAGACTGGACCATTCAGCGCAGCTCTCCAGGCTCCCAGTGGTGAGTGCTCACCAGGGGCTCCTCCTCCAGTCTTGAGTTGGGCCCCTAAGTCACAACGCCCACTGGCTTATCTATTCACTCGACTGCAGTGGAGACGCAGGCAGTGTTGCCCAGAAGTCTGAGTGTGGACCCAGCAGTCAGACCCCACCCCCAACTCCATGATCCTGGCGCTCGACCCCTTCTTCTCAGAACAAGGGGCCCTCTGACTTGACTGATGGTTTTACTTAAAGTTAGATATTCCAGATACTAAGTTTCTGTTGAGGCTTCACTGTCCTAACCTCTCACCAATTTTACATGGTGTATCAAGAAGACCCCAAGGATAAGTATGTTCTTTTAAGTTTAATTTTGTTGAAAAAAATTTTTTTTAATGTTTACTTATTTTTGAGAGAGAGAAGGAGTGCAAGCAAGGGAGGGGGAGAGAGAGACACACACACAGAATCTGAAGCAGGCTCCAGGCTCTGAGCCATCAGTACACAGCCCCACATAGGGCTCGAACCCACGAACCGTGAAATCATGACCTGAGCTGAAGTTAGATGCTTAACCATCTGAGCTACCCAGGTGCCCTTTTTATAAGTTTATGTGGATGTATTTTGTGAGCAAGCAGGGGAGGGGCAGGGAAAGACAGAATCCTAGGTAGTCTCTGCACTGTCAGCACACAGCCCAATGAAAGGCTCGAAGTCACAAATCATGAGGTCATAACCTGAGCCGAAACCAGGAGACAGATGCTTAACCAAGTGAGCCACCCAGGTGCCCCTTAAACATGTTTTGTAAATTATTCACTTCTGACTCTAATTATCACACAAAACCAACTACGCACAAGCAGTCTTGCACCAGGGAGGGGTCATGACATAGAGAAGGGGACAGTTTGAGTGAAAAATGCTCCATGTGAGGTAGAAAGGGGGGCATTCCTGGGCAGAGGGGACAGTATGGGGAGAGACCCTGGGGTTCCTGAAGGGGGCGGGGGCCAGGGGCACAGAGCAGATCCTGTAGGACCCGAGATCCACACTAGGATTCTGGATGTTTTGTTAAATATTTATCAGAGGAGGTGACCTGATGGATGTTTTCTAACGAGCCCTCTGGCTGTCAGGGTGGAAGACAGAGTGAAGGGAAGGAGAGCCGCAGAAGGGAGAAGTCTCTGGGGAGCTGAGGGGGTGGTGGCAGGGGGCCAGGGGGAGGGCAGAGGGCTGGGGGATGGGGGGATTTGAGGAAATATGGTGGTAGTATTTGTAAAAGAGGCAGGGCTCGGAGTTGAACTGTCCATGTGGGTTGATGAGAGAGACATGCACACACAGAAGGACAGAAAGCACTGTTGGAAAGCACAGGGTAGCCAGGTCCCCCATCCCAAGCCTGTTACCCATAAGGGGCCCCTGGGGGCATCAGAGAGCTCTGCAGTCCCTTGCTGAGTAGGAGTGCCAGCCGACTGCCCAGCAGTAATGACAGCCTCCTGCTAACTCCATCGTCTGGGGTCCCAGTTCTACTCATTCACTGATGAACAGATCTAGGGAACTGTGTGTAACTATCTCCTTTCTGTTCTTCCCTCCCTTTGGGAGGCAGGGGCAGGGTAGGGATCAGGAGCACGTCTATTATCACTGTCAGGGGCTTGGTGAGGGGCCGCCTCCGGAGGGCATGCCCTGTGGCTGCCTGGGAATGTCCCTCCCATGGTCTGGCCCAGTGCTGGGGGCAAGCCCCAAGCTTCTCTTCCAAGAGGGAGGTGAGTTCCGGTGCAGGGAGGGTGGGCAGGCCTTGTTTGTCACCTGGGGTGGTGGCCCTCCCCATGCTGGAGCTGTGTGTGAACTGGGCTGACTCCACCAGATCCTTTGTCACTGGGTTGTGTCCTTACAGCCAGAGAGCAGATCTTTAAGGAAAGAAGGGGGACCACAGGGTGTGGGTAAATTCCAGACTTTACCACTCTTGTCATGCAATGCAGTAAATTTTGTTGTATTTAGTTTTGTTGCTTTGAATATTCAGTTAACATGAGATTGTTCCTGTCAGCACTAGGCCAAAGTTGGCTTTGTGGCCTTTTAAGAGGGCACCTGGGTGGCTCAGGTGGTTAAGCGTCTGAGTTCGGGTCAGGTCATGATCTCACAGTTCGTGAGTTCTAGCCCCATGTTGGGCTCTGTGCTGTCAGCTCAGAGCCTGGAGCCTATTTCAGATTCTGTGTCCCCCTCTTTCTCTGCCCCTCCCCTGCTCACACTGTGTCTCTCATTAAGGTAGAACAACTTTGCACAGCAAGTTAATAGGACAAATCAGAGGAAAATTATGGAAAGGTACCTGGGGGAGGTTCTGAGCTAGGGGCCAGCAGCTGGGCTCCAGGGCTGCTGTGGGACAGGTGGAAACCTGTCTGAGGGGCCTGGGCCTACTGTCCTCATTCCCTCAAATTCTAGAACACCAAGAGGCTATGTTGGCTTTCAAACACATGAAAAACTTTAATTAGAATTTTATGCATAAAATTAATGTGTTTAATTATGCAGACTCTTACCTAGTCATTAAGGTCAGAACCTCTAAATATATTTTTTAAGATCTTTTTTAATGTTTATCTATTTTTGAGAGAGTGTGAACAGAGAAGGGCTAGAGGGAAATGAATCTAAAGCAGGCTCCGGGCTCTGAGCTCTCAGCACAGAGCCTGACATGGGGCTCAAATTCTTGAACCATGACCTCAGCTGGAGTCAGATGCTCAATCAGCTGAGCCACCCAGGTGCCCCAGAGCCTCTAATTAAAGCCCCTGATGTTATTTTGCATTCTTCTTAAAGCGATAATAGCATTTATGCTTTCCAACAGCTCTGGTTTTAAACAAGGGGACAGGAACAAGCTGTGCGCCTGGGTGGGGTCGGGACAGCACCTAGGAGTGGGTGGTAGAGGGGTCCTGTGTGCTGCGTGCATCTGGTGAGCATTACTGTGAGCTCGGGTTCACGTGGAGTGACTGGCTGGGAAGGCTCTCAGTTCAGAAGGATGGCAGGGAGATACATTGTCCCCCGTGCTTGTTGCCGGTGCTCCTGCGGGTGCTTCTGAGAGGTGAGGCTGAACCGTGTCAGGCTCCGCCCTGAGCAAAGGTAAGCCAGTGGAGCCATGCCGAGAAAGTCAGAAGCTCCTCCCAGAAGGTGTAAGTGATGGGGCATGCAGTGGATTCATTAATTTGTGAACTAGCAGAGCTGGGCCACTTGGTGGAGCTGAGCGGACATCTAGTGGCTGACTGGGGGACTCTCCGCATCCTCTCTGAGCTCCACTGGCTTCTCTGAGGGCCTGGAGGCTCACCTGTGCCCGATAACCATGAAGCCGAGAGCAAATGATTTCCATCTGCCCTGGGGCAGTGGCCCACTCCTCCCTCTCTCCTCCTTTCTTCTGGTCACCCTGAAACAAAACTCCCCAACTTGGAGAATGCCCAAGATGTACACTCCAGAGAGCCTGTAACAAAGCAGTGGGCTCTCCTGATGCTTTGGGTGGCCTTTGGCTGGAAGGTGTGTGATGCAGAGCCTTTTTTTCCCTTCCTTTTTAAGAGGACTGTCCTGATTCCCTGTGTTAAAAAGGACAGGAAGATTCAAGGGACAGCTGGAGGCAAGAGGGGAAATGCCAGCCTCTCATAGTGAGAAGGGGACATGGGATCTTGATCAATCAGAAAACAAGAAGGAAATCCTGCTTCCCAGGGCCTGCTGGTCCCCCGCTTTGTGTGGTATGGAGGCACCACTGAGGATGTGATTGCCGAGGGCGAAACCATGGGTAGCCAGACAGGAAGTGCCAGTGCGCGCTGTATGCTGGGGCCTGGGGTGGCCTCTGCTGCCACGAAGATTCCCAGTGCCCTGATGGTTTTAAAACATGGGATTTAGAAATGTCTGCCACAGGAGCTGCATGGAGAATGGAGACAGAAAGGATGTTGAGCCCGTTTTTTCATGGTCTAGAGGCAGATGAGCATGGAGAAGCCATAGACACCAGCCACTCAGGGGCCACAGTGACAAGGGGAAGCCAGGAGGCAGCATGGGCCAGGGCCTGCCTGTCCCTCCCCTGCACAGTCAGAGGTAGAAGACTTGATCTGGACCTGGGACGTGCAGCCAAGGTCACCACTCAGCCTCTGCTGCCCTGCTCTCTCACTTAGAGCCAGCTCTTATGCTGGCTGGCCATGAGAGGAGCCCGCAGGGGGTGATGGGGGGAGGTGCTCACTGTGAGTGGCGGTCACGGATGGCCTGCTAGAAACCGGAGAGCAGGCAGAGGCCACAGCTGGAAGAGCCCTCCCTCCGTGCCGGCTCCTGGCCAGCCCTGGCCTCTCCTTCATCACAGTTCCCAGGCTGCCCTGTGGAGGATGTGGCCTCCGGATGGGAGGAAGGTGGAGGTGTTAGCCTTTCCCGGTTCCCGTCACCTTTATTTAGGTGAAACTGAGTTGGAAGCATTTTCCAGGCATGGCCCTTGAGCAAGCTTGGCAGGGAGTGGGGAAGCTGAGTCTCCAGGGAGCCTCAGACTAGCCCCAGCATTGTAGGAGCAAACTTGCTGCCTGACCTCCCAACCTCTCTCCCCAGCAGAGGGGGTGGTGGTTCTCCAGAGCTCTGGCCACAGGCCCTGCTTGGGCGGGGCGGGGGCTTCCCCTCTCTTGGGACAGCTCAGCCCAGCTGCTGCTCAGTAGGAGCCCTCTTAGCACAGCCAAGGCCACATTCCATGCCTCCCTTCCCTCCTCTTCTCCACCTAGTAATTCATTAATTAAGGCAGTAATCATCTCAGTGCCTGCGAAGTGCTAGCCCCGGTTTTGGGACTTAAAATAATATCAAGTGAGACAAAATCTCTTTCCTTAAGTTTATGCTTGTAGTGGGGGAGAGAGAGATGTTTGTAACAAGAAGAAGAGTACAAGTAGCATGCTAGGAAGTGAAGAGGTCTGCAGAAGAATAACAGCAAGAATGAGAAGGTAGGAGGGTGGGGATGTGTCGGGAGGAATCACTTTTGGGCGCTGAGGTTCAGGCTGGGAAGGAGGCAGCGTCGGAGACCCCAGACGGAGCGGTGTGGGCTGCCGGGTATGTCTGGAGGCGGCCAGGGTTGGCTGGTGCGGGTGGCAGTGTGGTTGGATATCCATGAACGAGGAGGTCCGTGTGTGTGACGTGGGAGAGGCAGGTGGGGCTGCTCACGTCAGCCTTGAAGAGTCTGGATGCCATTCAGAATTGGGCAACGTTTTTTTTTTTTTTTATGTTTTTAATGTTTTTTAAAATTTATTTCTGAGAGAGAGAGAGAGAGAGAGGTAGTGTGAGCAGGGGAGGGGCAGAGAGGGAGACACAGAATCTGAAGCAGGCTCCAGGCTCTGAGCTAGCTCTCAGCACAGAGCCCGACGCGGGGCTCGAACCCACGAACTGTGAGATCATGACCTGAGCCGAAGTCGGATGTTTAGCCGACTGAGCCACCCAGGTGCCCCTGGGCAACTTTTCTATTGGAGGCTTTCAGCTTCTGTCTAGGGAGGGAGGGAGATGTGGGTAGGAGGGAAGCAGGGAAGGTGCTGAAAGGCTACTGCAGGGGTGCAGTCAAGGGGCAGGTGTGTAGGGGTGGGGTGGTGAGAGGTAGACGGAGTATGGGAGATGAGAGCTGGAAAGAAACACTTGACAGACTGGTCAGATTTTGGACTGATGATACTTTGGGTGGAGCGATGTTAAGGACGGGGATCCTAGAGTTCTGGATTAGGTGTGCGGTGGCACTGTTTACAGAGAAGGTAGCAAGAGGGCCAGATATTTATTTGGGTGCAGAAGTTGAGATTTTTGCTTGGAACATGTTCAGTTTGAGATGCTTAGGGGTGGGTTTGCAGCTCAGC
Source organism: Proteles cristata cristata (assembly GCA_017311185.1). Classification (NCBI taxonomy): domain Eukaryota; kingdom Metazoa; phylum Chordata; class Mammalia; order Carnivora; family Hyaenidae; genus Proteles; species Proteles cristata. The sequence continues at coordinate 2,219,219 of JAESUZ010002383.1, forward strand.
TGAAAGGTCAGGACAGAGCGAGCAAGCGGGCAGACAGTGGTGTAGGGAGGGTGCAGGCAGAGGAGGGGTTCCTACGACTGCACAGGGGAGAGAAGGATCCGGAATAGAGAGAGGACAATACTTTGCCTTGAGAAGCGGAGCACAGGGTGTGATCCCCCGCTGGTGGCAGCCTGGTCACGGAAGAGCTCGCCACAGTGGAGCCGGAGGAAGGGTGCCAGAAGGAGCCGCACTGGGGAGCCAGCTCTTCAGGAGTTGTGTGAAGGGCAGCAGAGGTGGGGGGGTGGGGGGGTGGGAGGCTTCTCCCAGGAAGAAGGCTTCACGAGTGGGAACAGAGATGGAGTTGGCTGTGCGCAGGGCCAGCAGCTGCACGTGGTCGGTCGGCAGGCAGGGTGCGATGGGTTGGTGGCGGGAAGGTGAGGCAGTGTTGTCATGACCCATAGTCATGGAAGCAGGGGAGAGGGCAGACTTGAGGGGAGAGAGGAGGGTCCCACGCAACGGCCATCAGTCCTTGCCCGCCATGTCCAGCTGGTTCCCATCACGGGGGAGGGGCCTGCCCACATCCACCCCGCCCCCATCCTGAGAAAGGGGTTGGATGTAGGCTTTGCTCAACATCTCTCTCCCCTGCTCTTCTAGAACCTCCCTTCTCAGTGTATGTGCCCTGTGTATGCACAGGAGGTGGTTCAGTCCCAATCTTCTGGTGCCAACACTTTGGAGTTGAGCAGGGGGTGCTGCCCCAGACACGCAGTGGGGCCTGTTGTGGGGGAGGTGCGTGGACCTGGAGCTTCTCCTGGGGCCACTGTCATGCTGAGGCAGGTGTGAGCCCCTGGCAGCCACTCCAAGCTGTTCCTTCCTTTTGAAAACTCACAGGTCAATGAGGTGGGGATCAAACGAGGCACCATATGCGAAAGGAGATGCTTGTGTCTCTTAGCTCCGGTTGTGTTTGGATTGCCCTTTCTGCAACCCTGTCACAAGTTCTAGACTTTGCATTTCCTTTCCTGGAGAGTGAAAATCCCCAGCTGAGGTGAGGCTCTAGAGGGACAGGATGTAGGCTGAGGTAGAGCCCCAGCCCTGCCCTTCTCCATCCATGTAACCTTCGGTGAGCGTGTTGAACCTTGCTCTGCTCAACTTAGCTCTCTCCCTGGCGAAGTGGGATAATAATCTGACTTCATAGGATGCACAAGATTCCAGGTTGGCCCTTGGCCCAGCAGGCATTCGAGCCATCAAAGATTTGAATGTCTCCTGTGTGCAGATACTGTCCTGGACCCTAACAAGTTCAACAGGGATGGAAGCCCCTGCTCCCCCAGAGGTCTGCACTGTGTGTGGGACAGCAGCCACACACGCGCTCTGCTACGTGGGCAGCATCTGGCAGGGCCTGGACGCTTGACAAGCCACGTAGGTGGCTGTGGTGGTGGCTGTCACTGTCAAGTGCTTCTGGGCAATGTTCCTTGCAGCACACGCTCCGGGCTGTGGAGGCATGCCTGGCATTCGGGTGGTCTCGTTGGTGGCTAAGAAAGTTTTCTTGGCCCCGCCGTCAGCCTCTCTCTGCTGTTTCTCCAGGGTTTAACTCCCTCGTGGGTGGCGTGATGGGCTTCTCCATTCTTCTGAGCGCCGAGGTGTTCAAGCATGATGCGGCGGTCTGGTACCTGGACGGCAGCATAGGTGTGCTCATCGGCCTCACCATATTTGCCTACGGGGTCAAGTAAGTTCTCCTTTTGTCTCTGCTTCCCCAGTGGCCAGGAGTGCCATGTTATCCATTCCTGACGGTCACAGCGTGCACCTGTGACCCTCCTGTCACAGGACCCTGGGCGAGATCAGGGGACTGGAAAAGCCCCCAGCATGGGGTTGGAGATTTTTGTGGCAGGCACAGAAAGGAGCCAAGGGCTTTTAGGACTTAAAGCCTAGGCCAGTTGTCAGAGGCTTACTTCCATCTGCGGTCTTGACAGCTCACTCCTTGGTCTTCCTTTCTCTCTAATGAGGGTCGTAATGACACACTGGGTAAGCACATTTGTGCGCTGTCCTCACAGGAAACGCACCTCCAATGCCCTGCTTCTGTGGGATGCTTGGGGCAGGGCCCAGCAGCACCACTCAGCCAGGCCCCAGACCCCACTTAAGGGGACTTTTTACAAAAGGACTTAAACCCACCCTGAGTCCTCCCATTGAAGAAGAGGTGGACAGACATCACTGACTCGGTGCTCAAACATCTGGGCTGGAGTGGGGCTGTGAGAGAACAGTTTCTAAAAGGTGTTGTGGTTTTAATTACTAACGTGCTTCCTGTCTCCCAGGAGGACAGCTATAAGGAGGTGGCCAGGATAAGGGGAAATTCGAGTCCTCATCCACTGCTGGTTTCAGGGTGAAACAGGACAGCTGCCTTGTACCAGCTGAGTAGTTCCTGCAAATGTTAAACCCTGGAGTCTGGCTCCTTGCTGTCTACTCCAGAGACATGCAAACACATGGCCACGTGAGGTCTATACATCGACCCTCACAGCAAAGCAGGCACCACCCCAGAGTCTGGGCCTGGAGGAATGGATGGGTGCGGTCGAGCCCTGTAGTATTCCTCAGCCCTAAAAGAATGAAGTGTTGCTCCATGCCACAGCATGGAGGAACCTCGAAGACACGGTGTCAAATGAAAGCAGCCAGTCACAACAGGCCACAGTACGTGATTCCACATAGAGGAAATACCCAGTATAGAGACCGAGAGTAGACAAGCAAGTTCCAGAGGCAGAGACCACTGGGGCCTGAGTGCAGGGGGATAATTGGATGGTGGATAATTAAGGTTTGTACGATCTATGAGTATACTAAAACACACTGAATTGTTTGCTAAAAGGGTGAATGTTCTCGTATATGCATTACAGCTTTAAAACAGCCTTCCGTTTGCTTCCCCAAGTGCCCACGCCCCAGGGCCGCAGGGGGTCCGTGTCAGGGTGACCTCTGTGTTTGCTTGCTACAGACTCCTCATCGACATGGTGCCCAGGGTGAGGCAGACCCGCCACTACGAGATGTTTGAGTGACCGCGGCCAGCGGGCCTGAGCGGGCCGCTCTGCATCTGCATGAAGACTGTCCAGATGACGAGGCTTCCGCGCAGGCAGATGGTGCCAGTATTTCACCGAACATCCAGTTTCTCTTTAGGAAGGTTTGTGTTCCTGGGAACAAGGTCTGCAATGCCCTCCTTGCTCCGCTGCCCCCGTCAGATATGTTAGGACAGCAGGCTCAGGGGTGAGGACGGGCTTCCCCTCCTCCAGTGAGAACTGACCTTTTCTATTCCCCGGAGTAAGAATGTTCTTGTGGGTAGGCTCCAGGCTCTCCTCGGCGGAAAGCTCCTCTGTGGTGCTCTCAGCCTGAAATGGATAGCACGTGACCAGACCCACCTCCGCGGGACTCCCCGTGGCCCCAGCCACCTCCCGTTCTGGAGTCTCGCATCTCCTGGCAGATTTTAAGGGAAGGCCGTACCTTCAGTCCCTCACCCCTTTACACATCCAGAACCATCCGTATCGATCACTTCCTAATTTCTATCAAGGTATTTCATTAGTTTCATACTGTTTTACTAATCCTGAATCTAAACAGAGTTGTTCACAAGGAGACCATTCTATTTTTAAAGTACTTAGTGATACACGTACGAGCTTTGCATGGTTGAACTAAGCACATGACCCCTTCTTGTACATTCAGAACCTGAACATACATGTAAAAACAGGATCCATTTTTGAGAGATGTGAAACTACAGTTTATTTGTAATAAATAATTATATAATCTATCCATATATGCATATATCTATATGCTGTGTTAAGTGGTAATGGTACATTACAGTCTGTTAGAGATGGCTTGCCCCTCTGTAAGGAACAAGATGTTCTCTGTTAATGTGACATTAGGTATAGATTCTGTAAAAATGTTCCCCCGACACACAACATTCTGTACCTCTGGCACTGTAGCTTGTCCAGGCGACAGTGTCTGACCAATAAAGACCTTTACCTGTTTTGTATGGTATGGGGGATTACCTCGGAACGTCACTGTTGGTGGCGGGTACTCTGGTGTGGATGAAGGATGCTGTGGAAGGGGTCCCTTGTGCCTGGGGGTGGGGACACCTGTGATGTAGGGTGGTTGCACATGCATGTGGGGGTGCCGGGACTTCTGGATGTGCTCCCCAGGTCTCACCCCTGCCGACCATGACCCGTCTCCCATGGGGCTGTCTCAGGCTGGCTGAGGGGAGGTGGTTCTTCCGGAGAGGTCACCGTTCCTGTGTAGCTTTCTTCCTCCGAGGGCATTTTGAGGAGGTTCTAGGGGCTGTTACTACGTCACATGGAAAAAAGGGTCAACTGTTCGAGTGGGTCTGGGAAATGCAAGATTCGATAGGTTGCTTTTCTACAGATTTTCTCGCTGTATCTCGTCTATATTGTTGGAAGCTCAGGGAGGGGAAGCTATGACGTAGTTCCCCCCAAACTTCAGCATTCAAGTTTTTGCTGGCATTTTGGGAGCCGAGTCCCACAGATGCATGATGAGAACTGCGTGGTGTTGGCCTTCCAGGCAGTAGCCAGAGTTCCGCTGGCTTCAGAGAGGCTGGCCGTGACCTTCCTTGTTTCCATTGCATCTCAAACAAAAGAAAAATAAAAAGCCCACCAATCCTCTTCCTAATTCGGTTCCCTTGTAGGTGAATGCAGGGCAGGGGGGTGTGCTCTGAAATTAGCACTGGGGGATGTGACAGAAGAGAAAGGACACTTCATAGTAAAACCCTTCCCACCCCACCCCTTAAACATACCTTCTCATTAGCATTTTCCACAAGGCGTCCGCGGATGGTGGAATGTTGTCAGTGGATGCTGGAATGGACGGGTTCCACCGGTGACCCTCCCCCCCCGGGCCCCAGACCCCCAAAAGCCAGTGCCACCTGTCACACAACAAAAGTTTATTGAAAAATAAAGTTCTCCCTAGTTTTCTCTACAACAGTGGAAAACAAAGCAGTGTTCTCTATGCCGGTACAGTACATTTGGACAGCGACACCTTATTTGCAGAATCCTGCACTACGTAACCCCAAGAGTGAACGGTAGAAAACGGTTGTACCAGGAGCTGTTTGGGGACACAGACGCAAATGGCCGTTAGCTTAAGGACATCAAGGTTATGACAGCAATGACAGTAGAAAGGGTGTCACCATCTCCTTTGGCATCGATTGTCCTGCTCTTGTCCTGTTAATACTTGAGCATGATAGTGAGCAAAATGCATCCTAGGTCTGTTCCACTTTAACTTTGGCAGAGGTGGTGGGCTCTACTAAAAGTTCCCATCAGGTGCCAGCCAGGCTTTCAAGACCCGTGGCACTGCCCACCTGAGTGCCCGCTACCACCCCCCATCGGGAGCACACAGCTGCCCTTGCACTGCCGCACCTGCTGCTGGGAGGGTGGGGATGGTCCTAAGGTCCCACAGAGTCTGGGGTGAAGGGAACGATGCTTTGAAGAAGGTAAATTCCAACCTCACACCCAAAGACACACAGGACTGATTCAGTAAAGCATTCAAAGGAACTGAGAAAAACCCTAGACTCCAGCACATTCCTCCTTATTCCCAACTGCAATCTATCCAGAATAGGGCTACGACAGAAGACAGAACTCTAAGTCAGAGAAGAAAGGCTAAAAACCCAAGAAAACAAAAAGCAAACAGGTAAGTGATTTTGGGGAAACACCACTGACCCACAGCAGCCTCTCAGGAGTGGTTCTGAAGATACCACCCCCTTCATGCTCCATGACTCTATTTGGGTGGTCAGAGAGTCTTGGGGCCCCTAAACTGGCTGAGCTGGCCTGGAGGAGAGGTGGGTCTTCTCGGGGACTGGGCCCAGAACACACACGTGACAGCTAACCAGCCCAGGGTCTGGCCCCTGTGGGCTAGACTGGGGGGAGGGGGGGCGCCCCGGCCTGCAGGGAGCAGCAAAGGGACTTCCTGGAGGAGGAGAAAGCATTCAACTGGCCATTCCTCCCTTCTCAAATAAGAACACAGAAAGTCTTTATTATTTCGTTTCAGAGGAATGTAGTTAAGCTTGACTTAAGGGGTAGAGTCTGTTAGAGAACTTAATTTCTAGCTCAAAAAGTTCTACAGAGAGGAACCCTGGAATGATCCAAAGACACCAGTGGGGTGAGGCCCAGCATGTGGGTCACCCTTCTCATCTCCAGCTTACAAATTCTTACAGCCTAGTCTCATCTGGGGCTGAAGTCAGGCATATTTGCAGATCAGTGCATTTAGGGATACAGTAACATTTCAACCATCAGGGTGGGCACGGGGCTTGGACAACCTAAACCAATAATTCCTACAACATTCTGTCAACTGGGAATAGTATTTTCTTATAGTTTTATTTCTCAAATTCTATGAAATGCTAATAACAATATTTAACATTTACGAGGGCTTACTACGTGCCAGACGCTGCTAAACACTGAATCCTCACAAAAACCCTACATGCTACAAAAGCTAGGGTAATTTTTTTCCTGCCACTGAGAGTGTACAGCTAATTTGACCTTTTGCTATAAAAACTTAAGTTTCCAGTTTTTGTTGAAGCCAACAAGAATGAAAGGAACTCACCCTTGGCTTTGGGAAATTCCTACCTTTCTAAAGAAGTCTGAATCTACTATGATGTCCATCCATCTCTTCACATGGCAGGCGCTCTGCAAGCTCTACAGGGATGGATGGGATTAGAATGAAGCCAATGTGGAAAGCAAAATACTTTCAAATAAATAAAGCAATCCAGGCTTGGGATACTAACACAACAGAGCCTGTCGTTAACGAAATAGACTTTTTTTTTTTTAAATCAAGGATTTGGGGGTCATGGAAGAGGGTAGTACTGTCCCAATTATATACACAATCTAGGTAAATCACCTTGGAGAAATGGGGAGGCCTCCCTCGGTCTGGTCTAAAAAGCACAAACCCACCTGTACGCAGCATCCAGTTTCATCACCTTTACTAAACCCTGCATTCCCTAAGGAAACAAAAAGGATGCATAGTTTTTTCCCTTTATGATAATCAGATAAAAGTGTTTTGGGGATAATGTTGCTCATGAACTTAGACCTCGCCAGTGGGCGTGGGCAGCCAGTAGCACGAACGTGCTGGCACAATGGCAACCGGCTGTGCTCAGGGCCAGAGACCTGGAGTGGCCCGAGAGGGCCCAGGCTGGTCTGGAGGAAGCCAGTCCTCCCAAGAGTGCTTCTGGCCTCGTACGGGCATGTGGGCATACGTGCTGCGGTCCAGGGGCCTGGCGGGCATTTCCGGAGCCCAGCCTGCACGTCCACAGCAACACAAGGATGTGTCCTCTATGCTGGAGGAGTCGGCGACCCTCCTTAAATGGCACCCAGATTGTAAAAACCAACCCCAAAGTGAAAAGGCACATCAAAAGTGAAAATAAATATCAAAGAAACAGACTCTTAATATTTTGAAACATAGAGCAAACACACACACACACACACAAACGCAAACTAAAGCAGTGACAACCCAATCCGGGCAAAAATGCAAAAAGTATCTCCATTTGTACATGTGCAAATCAAATTACATACATGAGATAAATGAGGTGTTTACTGGCATTAAAATAAGTGTTTCCCCTTTCAGGAGTTTTTACTTCTCAAAATGTTTGTTTCAAAGGAAAGCCTTCTCTCCTTTAATAAATTAGTTAAACTTCCCTGTCTTTTTTTTTTTTTTTAAAGAATTTAGGATCACATGGTGGGGAAGAGGTGGTGGGAAGCCAAATTTCACCTAGGGAAAAAAAATAAACACAAACTTACAGACCAGGCAAGGTGAGCCTAGGACACAGGAAGACACTGATCCTGACTCTGGATTTCTGTCCCTGTGGAAACCATCAATTAAAAAGGGTTTAAGGATTAGGATTCCGTTCAGTTGGGCAGAAGCAGAACCACCAAAGGCTCCCAGCCCCTATTCGGAGAGGCCCCCTTCCCTCCCAGGGCACCCAGGGACCTTGCCCCTTCTGCACAGCGCAGATGGCAACTCTCTAGTTTCCTCCTGTGGGTCACGGAGGAGACCTGGGCCACATTTCTGGTGGCCTGGGAGCTGCTGTACATTCCTCTTCCTAAAACCTTGGCCCCCTGGAGTGTGGGTTTGTCCCGGGAGCAGCAGCCCCCACCTATAGGAGTCTGCTTACTTCTGGCCACTAATGGGCTGGTGGGTGGGCGACAGGGATGTTCAAGTGCAGGAAATAAAGTGCTCTGCTGGGCTGCTTGACTCAGGTCCTGATGGAGAAGAATGGGGAGGCGGAGAGGCCCCGAGCTCAGCAAACAGGACAACCATAAATAAATCCGTAAATCCCTGTGGCTTTTGGAACACCAGGCAGGCACAGCATCTTTCTGGGAATGTTGCCTTCCAGCTTCCTTGCTCTCTGAGTCCCTATGCTCTGCAAAATGGGTTAATCTGGCTAAGTGAGGGAAATCCTGCTCAGCCCGTAGGCTCCCCCTGCTGGTCCAATGCCTGCATGACAGCTTCACCTTTGGAAGCTCCCACAAGAACCCAGGAGAGGGCGGCACTGGCCCAGGAATTGCAGCTCTGGGAGCAGAAGCGAATCCCCACAACTTAGGGTGAAAACCAAGAGACTCATTTCTAGGGGAAAACACCACAGAAGGCAGTTGCTTCTCCAACAGCAGGACTTGCCCTTGCAAAACTTCCAGGAACGTGCGTGGGGGCGCGCGCGCGCGCGCACACACACACACCCACACACACACCCACCCACCCACCCACAGCCCGTTACCAACACTCTTTGGACTTACACCCTTGCTGCTAGGCCCAGATAGAGGCTGTTCTCTGCTAGTTCCTGAGGGACTCCTGCACTGATGCTCAGGGCAGGGGTCTCCCTATCAGAACTCGCCCTGTCATGTGCTCAGGGGCCACCTGAGGGGTCGGGTGGACCCCGGCTGCTCTGCCTCACCCCCTGCACTTTTCTGGGATCAGAGGCGCAATTCAGACCCACTAAGAGTCTAAGGGAAAAACAAGACTTGCCGTGCATTTGCTATTACTTCTGCTCTAGGGAAGAATCGAGAGGCAGGCACAATCTACCTTCCAGTTCCTACAGGCTCCACGGGCCGTACGGTCCTTGTGATCTACCTCACTTCCCGAAGGCCCACCCAGCCATGAGCCCTGCCAAACGGTTCTGTCTGGAGAGCTGGGCTGGCTGTCCCAGATGGCAGACTGTGTGCTGGGGAGCATGGTGCTAGGTGACCACGGTACTCAAATCCACCAGTGAGGGCTAGACGGATGACACCACAGTGCATCACTGGGATGTTCTATAAGAGGGAGAAGGCAGCTCACCGTTACCCACATGGAGTGCCAGGGGCCTCATGGGAAACACACACTTCTAGCCAGAGCACTGAGGTCATGCTGGGTGCGGGCAGGGAACTCACACCAAGGCAGAGCCTGGGGACTCCAGGCTTTGGAGGGGGCAGCCGATGACTCCGACTGGGCCAACCTGCCAACTCAGGATATGCCCCTCGGAATAGTCATGCCTCGAGAAGAGCCAGCACCACACTCCAACCCTGTGCAAGACACACACACCCATACCCTGGGTGAGTGGCCAGGACCACACACCACATTCGTCCCTGCCTGCCCTAATCCCCCGGCCAGCATCAGGCCCATTGAAAGCCCCATTTCTGGGATGCTGGTGACACAAGACATTAGAAGGACCAGACACAAGCGCATCTGTCTGGAGCACGGCTCTGGTGGTGGAACTGGTTCTTAGGGGCCAGCTTCATGGCTGTCCACACCTCAGCTCAGGTAACCCTCTTGAGGAGTAAACACGACTTTTAGTCCCCCATTTGTACTTTCCTCCTTCCAGTGGCATTTGAGGGGCGGGGGAGTACCACAAACTAGCAAATGTCAATTCCCCAATTCTGTTCTTTCCCAACGGGATCCTCATCAGAAATTAGGACCAAGAGATGTGTGTGTGTGTGTCTGTGTGTGTGTGTCTGTGTGTGTGTGTGTGGATGTGGGTGTGTGTGAGAGAGAGAGATGGGCGTGGGGGAGGGAGGGTCAAGGAAAGGAGCTCTCACTGCAAAGAAGCCCCATGTTTGGTCCCCGGCTGGGCTCTCAGGACAACACAGGCACGTCCCCCTGTGCCCAGGAGGCGCCTCTCCTAGCTGCCATCTGTCACACACACACAATACTTTCTTCCGTTCTGCTACCATCCACTCTGAGGAGCTAGATCCCCACAGCCGCCCTCTAGTGGACCGCCAACCCCACAGTGCACCCTGCCTCCCTCCTGCTTCCTTCCGGAAGCAGATGGGAATAATAATACAGTGAAGGTGGACAGTAAACAGTGGGAAACCAAAGAAACAAGACGCGTGATCAAACCCTCTTTGCCCTCCCCTGCTCCCCTCCCACCCTCCCAAATAAATAAGTTAATGGGTTTAGGAATGTTCCCGTATCGAGTTCCCTCCGACAAGCTCCACTCCTCCTCTGGTTCTGTTTTAAATGCATCTTGAGACTCTTTCTACCTTGGAGCAGCCGCATCCACACAGTCTCCTCGAGAAATAAAAAATGAAGTTGTGCCAGGGAGAAGCCAGGCTCCCCGCCTGACATCTGCTCTCGTTTCGTTTTGGGGAGAACTCTGCCATGGCGCCCTGACCGCAGAAGGAGCAATACCGAATCAAAGCCTTCCACCATCAAGTTCAGGCTCTGGCGAGAGTCCCTGAATGACGTCTGCCCCCTGGCCCCCGCCCCATGGGGTCGGGGCCACCGTCTCCCCAGCAGAGTGTGTGTGGGGCCGAGCCAGTGGCCGCTATAGACAGTCTTTACAGAGGGCCACCTGGCCCTTGATGAAGTCCCGGCAGGGGCAGACCCTCTGGTGCCTGGGGTGGGCGCCCGCACAGCTGAACAGCAGGAGGTCACTTTGAAACACACAGTGCTTGTTCTTGGGGTCGAAGGAGGGCACCAGGATGTCCTTGGCCAGCTCGGAGCTTTGGCAGATCACCTCATACCTGAAGAGGAAGAGAAAGGCACGAGGGTTGGAGACGCAGGCCCTGTCCGGGTCACCAGCGCCTCCATCCCACCTCAGGTGTGGGGAAAACGTTCAGTCCACCTGCTGTAGAGAGAAAGGGAGCCGCCCTCTGACCTGGCCATCCTCCACCCCCAGGAATCCGGGCTCGAGGAAGGCGTGCGTGCGTGTGCGTGCGTGCGTGCATGCGTGTTTGTGTACGTACGTGTGGTCAAGGCTGCTACAGAAGCACTCTCTGTGATGTAACCTGAGGAAGGTTAATTAATAGGATGAAATGGGGAGCGGGACTGACCTGCGGTGTGTGTACTTAAAAAGGTAAGGCTGCTTCACCCTAACTCCTTAACAATGGTTCCTTCAGAGGAGTGAGACCGGGGCAAAGACGGACATTATTTAATTATCTCCAAAAACGATGTGTAATGTTTTTATTGATGGTTTAACAAGATCCGTGGGACATGGCCTTAGTCGGCCACTGGAGGGCAATTGGACGGTCTCCTGGGGGATGATGCCGTCGCGGGGCATCAACTCACTGGACCTCCACGGTCACCTTGCTGTGCGGCAGTAAGCAGCCTCCGTCCCGCCCGCGTCCTGAGAGATGAGTGCCTGAGGTTTCTGGCCACGCAGAGCAGGAGCCCGAATCCCAGCCCTGACTGCAAACCCATGTCCCTGCTCCCCCGCCATCTTCTCCTCACGGCTGGAAGGCCACGGGCTGCAGCCCCGTGTGGCTTTGCTCCCTCGGGTTGGGCATAACTAACAGTGTTGGCCTGTTACCTTCAAGAAGGGCCACATCCTTTGTCTTGTGGCCTGGGGTACACAGTCCCACCCACACTGTCTCGACTTGAACAAGGAGGCCTCAACAGGTGCCCAGCACGGTGTCCTATATGCCAGGTGGGGACCAGTTCAGAGAAGAAGCTATAGGAGGGCCAGGCAGACCTGAGTGAGTCCTGAATTCACCCCTAATGAGCTGGGAGACCACGGAGAAATGGCCGAGCCTCTCTGTGGTTCAGCTTCCTTTTCTGTACAGTGGGGACAAATGATCCTTAACTCACAGGGGAGGCGCAGAAATCAACTCAGTGCTTACGGCGCACTTGGCGGAGAGCAGCTCTGGGTATTTAGTAAACGGTAGCCATCAGCAATACCACCATCTCCCGCCCACCCCCGTCACCACGATCGCCCTGGCCTGGCAGACGCTGGATAGGCTCTGCCACCTGCCTCCCTTGCCCGAGGGTGTGAATTTACACACAGGCCAGCCATCTCCGTTCTGCTTTGTTCACATACATCCTGATTCTTGCTGACAGGGCGGGGACCCACATGGGGCACTCGAGGCTTCCTGCTGCGCCTGGGAAGCTTCCGAATGTTGGGGGGAAAGCCTCATACTCCCTGTTACTCCAGCCCCCTCTTGTCTTCCTGAAGTCGACAAACTTCCTGGCCTGCACCTGCCTCTGCCAACTCGGACCGGGCAGCTTCCAGCACGTCAGCTGGGGCTTCTGAGGAGTGCTCTGTGCCTGCCTGCCTGGTCCCTGGTGCTCAGGAGGGCGGCACCCACCGTGAAGCTGTTCCTGCAGTCAGCAGGGGGCTCTGTGACTTCTTTAAATGCCGGGACAGCTTTGGTGCACCAGCTGGGGGATGTGGTCACCCAGACAGTTATGGTCATAGACAGGAAGTGGGGATTGATGGATTTCCTTGAGAAAAAAATGAGTCAGAGATTTGGGGCTATCAGGTCCTTCTCACAGAATCCCCTCCCACACTGGCCTACACACAGAAAGGATTCTCTCTAAGGCACAGAACTCAACTGTGCACTAGAAGTTTCCAGATGGAATAGAGCTGTAGAATACAGATTTATGCTTAGGTTAGTTCTTTATTTAGGTGAATTCTAGCAGCTGCTGTGTCTTAGCTCCAGCCATCTGCCTAGTATGCTGCTGACCATGAGTTGTAAAACTCTACGACCAGCCTCAGACCCCACGGGAGGGGGTATAACTGTCAGCAACCGTGAAGAAACCCTCCTAGCTCCTCTCCGGTCACCTCACTCAGGGCCCAGGCGCATGTTCCCGGGGCATGAGCGCACGTGTGCACCTGACTGTGTGAACATATCTCAAGAGAGGCTGCGGCAGACACGGCCTGCCTGGGGGTGGGGGGGCCCAACACCACCACAAAATGCTCAGGCGGCGGGTATGCCCCAGAACTCCACATGCCGGGCCACGAGGCAGCTCCCCAAGGGCTCGGCTGATGTGGGGCTACGGACACACACGCTTGTGGATGCCATCCAACCGCCTGGCCCCCAGGGAGCTCTCCCTTTCATGAACGGACAGACCTCTGTCCACGGCGCTGGGCAGGCAGGGAGAGCACCCCTCCACCCTTGTGAATGGGTACGCGGAGTCAGAGAGGTGAGGGATTTCCCGGGTTGCTGGGGGGCATCTGGAAACAGCCCCCACGCCCCAGCCACCCTCACTCTGATGCCAGTGGATCAGAGCATGTGTGCTGTTGTTTCAGTTTCCCTGTTCCTGTGATGTCTGTCTGCCTGTCTGTCTCTTTCACACACACACACACACACACACACACACACACACACACACACTCCCACTCAGAAATCCCTAGCACACGGTTTCCTCTCCAGAGGACCCTGTGGTGATGACCTCTCCCCAGCTGGCCTCTAACAGGACGGCAGTGGGCTGCTGACGCCCATCAGCCCTTGCTTTGCCTTTTATAGCCCTTGACCAAGAATAAAGAGGCAAAGCCCCAACTCTGGGATAGAAACAACCCATTCCTCTTGACATACAGACACACACAGGGTGAAGGGCTGCAAAGAGAGTCCCATCTACTGCTCTCTTCCCTGCCCCCGAGTTCCTCCCTTCCCTCAGCCCGTGCCCCGCTTATTCCAACCCCAAGTCTACCAAGTCCCCCACACTCGCTCAGGAACACTTGGACGCAGGCACCAAAGCAGGTAGTCAACTTACAAATAAGGTGTCACGTGAACGTATGCTCCTATTTATGGAGCTAAGGTCCGCCCCACAGGAGGACTCCCAGTACGTGGGCTCTGGCTCTTGCCAGGGCCTCTGCCTCTGGAGCCCCGCCCCTGGTTTGTCTGCATCAGGCCAGGCCACATCTGAATCATGCATGCATGTTCTGTGCACAAGACTTTGTGGTCATCTCTCCAGCACTTATCCCAGGCTCTGCGTGAACAGCAGCTCCCGCACCAGCTGCCCGATTCCCGAGTCAGGACAGCAGCACAGGACATTCCAGAGGACTTGATCTATGTGACAGAAATTCATACTACACATGAGGAGAGGTGGACCTTCAAGGTCACAGACACCCAAAGACTAAAAGGAGATTATGCTCAGAACCAGGCCCCAAGTTGGAGAAGAGAAAGTAGCCTGGGCTTGTAGGGGCCACTCAGTGCTAATTGGCCATGAATAGGGATGAGCCAGGATTGCCTCATCGCGAGGAGGCACTCAATAGACTGCCAGATAGCTGGGGTTTTACAACATTATCGGTATTTACAAACGCAGGAACAAGGTATTCAATACGGCTTTTACATTCAGAGAATTAATTTCAGGCAGCTTTATTACAAAATTAGCATTCACTGCAGCCTCCTTGGGAGAAAACCAACGGAGCTATCATGGGGCCTGGAGAGGGCTATTGAACAATTTCATGGCACAGGTCTGGCCACGGGACAGCCCTACAAGACGTTTCACTCTCGTGGGCTCTGCGTGGTACGGGGAGGTGGAGAGGGAGGCTCAGGACGGGACTGGTTTTTCTGGTCTCAGCCAGGCAGCCTCAGGCCTGATCAATGGCCCAAGGCTCTTTGGATGAAGGGGCTGTTCTGCCCTGTCTTGGGTACCAGCTACACATTATCTCACCCTCACACAGGCTACCCCCATTTTACAGGTAAGAAAATGGGGGGGACAGAGGAAATTAACCCAGTGGCTCTCCTTCTTGACCTTCCACTGCACCTAGACCTTTGCCCCAGAGACAGGCCGGCTGTGTGGGGCTCTGTCCTATCTGAGCCAGGCCCTGACCATCAAACCTAGGCGGGATCCTGGGCTCCGACCTGGCCAGGAACCGAGGGCCGTGCTGAAGAGGAGTCTCACTTGGGTTCTATTTCCAGGATGCATTTCCTCATGTTCCCTCCTCCAGACAGGGACTGTACGTAGACAGTTCTGAGTGCACACTTCCTAGTCTATTCCCAGCTAATCCATACTTCCAATATAAACACACAGATACTCAGGGTTCTCAAAAGGCCGCCTTGCTACCGAAGTTACCTGCAAAAGGAGCCAAGAGGAAGCCCCTCCTGGAACCCTAGAATTCAGGATACATGCTATGGAAATGGAAGCTTCTAGTACAATGAGTTTTTCCTTAAATACCAGGCTACCACCCCCTTGCACAAAGTTTCACTGGTGGCAGAGTAGGGTGCCACGTTGACTCCCTTCTGGCATTTGTTTTCATAATGGAATCAACGGAGCCTCTGGGCTCGGTCTTCACATAAAAAGAATGGTAAAAAAATAGCATCCTCCACATCCCTGCTCAAGATCTTTCCTGCAGGCGAGACGCTAGAGGCCAAACTCTCTAAGAAGGGTTTTATACCACATTTGAGAATAAGAAGACACACATACAGAACCAGGCCAGCTCAGACCTCTGTGCACAGACAACCATGAGGCCAATGTCTGTAACAGGGCAGGAAGTCAGCACGGGGGACAGCAAGCCATGGGCAGTGAGCGCACTATTCCTGAAGCATCCTGCTCGAGACTGGGCGGTACCACTGGGCGGTACCACTGGGTGGCACCATGGCTCTCCTCCATACCTAGGGTTGGGACACCAAGTCTCTTAAGGGAAAGCGCTTAATCAGGGCTACTAATGGGGAGAGGGGCTAGCTAACTAAGTAATATGTGGCTCAGGGTGGGTGTAATAAAAACTGAGAGCACAGATTTAGCACTGACAGAGGTCAGGGGTCAGAGCCCAGAAGAACCCTCCTGTAGAAATTTGCAATCTGCAGATGCCGAAAGCAAATGTCGATGCAAAGGGAAACGGATGGGATTACTAAAAGTAATGCAGGCAAGAGAAGAAAACCTCAAGCGATAGAGAAGGCCCCTTCTGGGCGCAGCTCCGGCTTGTGTTCCACGCGCCGCACTGGCCTCTCTGCCGTGGGGCCTGGCAGTCAGATCCCTGCAATGTAGCACATCCCATGGGTGCTGGAATCAAGTGCAAAAGGGGATGGGAGCAGCAAGAGGGGAAGGTGGTGAGAGAATGCGCTGGGGACACCGATTTTCGTTCCTCTCGGGCTCCACGACGCAGACCATCACCTGTCGCCTGCGCTCATCAGCCTCTGCAGACCTGGCTTCCGCCAGGGGAGCCCCGGGGCAGGACCCCCATGCTTGTGGTTCTGCGCTCATCTCCACTCCCATGGACCTCGCGTGTAACACAGCCAACCGAACACATCCCACAATACCCACTCCCAAACACAGCGTGGTTTATGCAAGCACAACACCCCCGTCTGAATTCCAAACAGATCAGCATGCCCGGTGATCTCATCTACGCAACACCAGAACTGCTGGCCTCACATTCTGTGGGGAGGCGGACCATGCCGCCTTCTGCTCCCCAAAGCCCATCCCAATGGCAACCCCGAAGTGAGTGGAGTCGGGCTGGCCCTCCCCACGCCCGCACATACTTGAGCATGTCTTTGTCCTTGTTGAGGTGCTGGAAGAAGGAAGGCTCGCAGATGAGCTGGCTCTCCTGGCACACCTGCTTGCACGACTGCCCAGGCTTGGCGAGCTTCACCTGCAGTGCGCTGAGGGGCGGCCACATCACCTGCCCGTGGCAGAAGTCCTGAAATGACAATGAAGCCATGAGTCCAAGGCCCAAGGGCTCAGGTGGAGATGGCTGGCCTGCCAAGCTGCCCACACAAGGTGAGGCATCCCCCTGAGAGGGTAGCCAAGGCCACGAGGCGGGAGCCAGACACACTTGGGTTGCAACTGGGCTCAGCCGAACATATCCCTGGGCCAGGTCTTCACCTCTCTCTACCCACCAGCTGCCTCAGCCACAAAGGGGGGCCAACAGTGTCCCCCACGCAGGGCTTGAGGAAGAGCGGTAACGCAACGCATGTGCGCAGCACCGCACCTTCCAGGAGCGGCTGCTATTCCTCATCGTACCTATCGATCCACCCTGAGACACCTCCACCCCTGAAGGTCCACCTCCGGGCCCACCTTCGCCGACTGTTCTGTTCTTGGCTCCAATTCCCAAGGCTTTTTCTGTGTCTGCCTAATTTGGCGGTTACCGGGTATGACACCATCTTGTGAGTGCTGGTTCAGACCTCATGAAGCATGGGGGTCTGCAGGTGCAGCTGAGAGACCCTCCTGTAGGGTCACGGCATTGGCGGGCACTCAGGGCTCATTAGATGACAACAGTGATGACGGTGCACTTATGTCACAGATAGAGACAGTCAGAAGATATGGGATAAGACGTGAAGGGCCCTATCCACAGAGAGGTGCCTGCAGCACAGAAGATATAGCAGGTGTGCAGAATGGGGCAGGGCCACTCACTCCGGGATCTGGGGGGAGTGCAGGACTCTAGTGTGGACGTGAGTGGAGGGTTGGGTAGAGGGACGTGCCGTGGGTGAGAGGGCCAGGAATGTGGCACAATCGGGCACGATGGGTGATGAGCAGACAGACCAGGAGGGCTCGAGGAAAGGGCAGCGGACGAACAGGAAGCTCTCCGTGCCCTGGAACCCCAGGCTTGCACTTGGGCTGTGCCTGAGGCAACCCTGAGTAGGTACCAGTGGTGGGAGCTGGTGCACGACTGCCCCAAAGCCGTCGGACACCTCACAACATTCCGGGGTCCCTGGGTGGCCCAGCCTGCAGGAGGTGGCGTCTCCGCTGGACACCTGAGTCGCCATGCTTGCTTAACTGTTCCTGGGGCACACTAGTCACGAGTCCAGGAGGGCATCGGACCCTGGGCGCTGAATTCCACTGGTAGGAATGCACCCTACAGGCACATGGGGACATGAGGGATTCAAAGAAACCTACACAGTATATCACAGCGTCATTGTCAGAGCAGAGGCAAAAAAGCTAACTGTTCAAACACAAACAATACTCCAAAATGCAACTGACTCCCATGTGCTGCCGTGGAGAGCTCTTCAGGACTCAGCAGGGGAAGGTTGTTGTACATACAGTGTTTCCATTTGTGTCTGGGCGAGGCGGAAAAGGGAACTAAGTAACACGATCTGGGGTGATCAGGAGATTTACTTTTCAGCATATGTCCTCCTGGAATATTTTACGTGTCCTCATGTTTCCACTCCTTGCTCTGTGTACATGAGGAGCTGATTTATCATCTCAGGGCCCTGCGCATCCAGAACGGGCACCTGCAGAGGAAACGTTCCATGCCCCCGGCCTCCTGGGCTGGTCACTTGGAGCACTGAAGGTGGGGCCTGCCATTGTCCTGTCCCTTAGCAATGAAGTGGGCACAGCCCCAGGGAGCAGGCCGGAACTACATCCAGCAGGACCCTTTTCTGTTGCTTGCATTATTTTTTTTTTTAAGTTTGTGCTTATACAACTTTTAGCAAAACAAAAACAAAAACAAAAACAAAAACAAAAAACACCCCAAAACAACAACAAAAAAAACCAGAAAAGAGCAAAGGGGACGCTTCCCAGGCCCTGCGGGCAGCCGGCTCGGCGTACATCCTGACTCATTAGGAAAGTGAAGATGAGGATACTAATGACTTCCTACGGCTCCTGCCTCTCCCCACCTCCTTCCTGAAAGCCGTGATGCTGTCACATGGTGAGAAAGCCGACTGGCAGGTAGGGACTACTCAGCGCTGGGTTCTAGTCTAGTCTCCTCAAATCACGATGAAGACCCCACCAGGCAGGGCAAATCCACTGTGGTCCTCCACATCCCATGATTCTGTCATGAGGGGACTGGACTGCTGGAGGCTGAGTGAGTTTGGCGGCTAACGAAGAGAAATCCTTTATGGCATGTGGTTGAGACACTTTGAACATGGATTCAAGACAGCGTAACAAGATTCCAGAGAGCCTACCAATGCAGAGTTGATAGAAATACACTGGATTATTTAGAGCTATTAGGATGCAGGCTAACCTTCTGAAAGTGATGCATGGCAGGAGGGCAGGCGGAGTGTCCTGCTTCAAAGCCCTGGCCCTACCACAGACAGAGCAATAAGTGGTGGGAAGATGCTACTTGACTCCTCAGATTCACGATGATCTTGAGCACAATCCATGTGCCTGCTAAGCCCTGGGCAGCACAATGACCTTGGACTGGGTGACTACACAGATCCACGTACCCCAAAGACCACTGTTCACTGATGGCTGTCCCTCTCTTCCCTGGGAGCAGATGGAAACTCACTGGCTGGCCTTTGGTACTCTGTCCATCCCATGAGGATGGCTGTCACCAAACAGGAAGAAGGAGAGCACATGATGAACAATGGAGTTACTGGTCAGGGCTGAGTGGGCACACAGATATTTGGAAAAGGTTAAGTGTTGCTTTTTGGTGGTTTCTCTGGCTCGCTAATGCAAGCAACTTTGCTTATAACTCTCTACAAGCCACCTGAGAACTTCTATAGCCTTTTTTAAATCCAACACCAAAGCCAAACTTTAAATCCAACACCAAATCCGACACTGTCAACACTAGACAGGAAATCAGATTATATTGTCCACACTAGGGGCCAAGTGAGAATTTTTCTTTGCTACCAGAATTTAGTTTGGCCCCACCCTGGGTTAGGCTGGGGAACTGGAAACCCAAGAGAGCTAACAGCTCCAATTCTGGCTTCTATAACTTGTAAGAAAACAAAGACTGTCTCTTCTCAGAGAATACCTACAGGCAGTTAGAGTGGAGGGTGGTATCTCTACATTTGCTGAGTCTGGTGGACTCTTTCTTTATTAAAGTTCATTTATTTTGAGAAAGAGAGAGAGAGGGTGTGAGAGAGAGGGAGGGCGAGCAAAGTGAGTACAAGTAGGGGAGGGGCAGAGATAGATGGAAAGAGAAAGAATCCCAAGCAGACTCCACACTGCCAGAGCAGAACCAGATGTGGGGTTCAAACCTACAAACCGTGAAACCTGAGCAGAAATCAAGAGGCGGACACTTAACCCACTAAGCTGCCCAGGTGCCCCTGAATCGGGTAGACTCTTAAGACACCGTTTCCATGCATTCTCAGCCATGTGCAATATGTGAAGCAGTCCAAGGGGTAAACTGAAACAAGCAGAAAGACTGCTTGTCAGAGCAGATGATGTGCCAAGGTAAGTGCTTCGAGTCAGAGGATGCGGCTGTGAGCCGTGCCCCCATTCTGGCTCGGGCAGGTTACCCGCTCTGCTTCTGCCTGCTCTGTGTGTCTGAGGACTGATGCTAACAGACTGTAAGGGATGGAGCTGACAGAAGACTGGCCAACAGCCAGGTGCTGCACTGACACTCATCTCCTGCCCCTTGTCCCTCCATGGAGGGGTCGCCTCTGCCCTGTCCAGGGCTTGGGGGCACTGCGGCATTGGCATCTGCGGAAGCCGGGGTGCTCCTGGGTAAGTGGAGCCCAGCACGTCCTTGAGGAAGGGCAGGTCGGCACTGTGAGGGTGGCACTATGAAGGGGTGTGCCCTCAAAGCTAGGCTGCAGGGCGATCTGCCCCAGGTGCTCATTCCTTAGTCAAACACTCTAGCCGACCTCTTCCAAGCTCCCTTCAACATGTAAGCTGAGGTCAAGGGCACGTGAACTTTGGGCCGCAGTCATCCCTGCTTGTGGCTCACGGAGGGCTGGTCTGGCATTCCTCTCATGAGTCTGTGCTGGGGGCCAGTAGGATAAGAAATAGTAGAAACAGCTTGGAGAACCATCTGGAAACTCGGAAGATGTCCTGGTAAGCATGACACCAGGTGAGGCAGGAGAGGTGTGGGGACCAGGGGTGCGATTCTGGCCACCAGGTTTGGGACACCCACAGGGGGCCCTGGGACTCTCTGCCTGCTCTCACGGCTACGATGGAGAAAACACCATTTGTCCTTTGGTCCTTACATAGTTCTGGTGAAATACAATGAGGGGACTCTCAAGGCTCTTGGAGATGGTAGAGAGAATATTCCAAGATAGAGCATTATTTGCTGCCAGATCCAGAGGTAAGCATTGAATTGCCTGGATTAGACAGAGCAAGTCACCCGTGAAAGCCACCTCTTTGCCCCGTTGCCTGCAGGGCACAAACGAACTGGCAGTGGGGTCGCAGGCCTCACCGCACCTCCAGGTATAAGCCCTCACTGTTTCCTTCACCTCGGAACAGGCAAATACCACAACACCGACCAGCCTCGTCTCCCTGCTCGAAGCACTCATTCTCTTTCACCCATTCACGGATTCATCCAGTCAACAAAACACTTGCTAAGAAGCAGGAAAGCCCATGGGTTCAGAACTCTAGACTGTCCGGGTTTGAAACTTTGCTCCCCCATTTATTAGCTGAGCAATCTTGGCTAGTTACACACTTTCTCTGCCTCAGTTTCCTTGACTTTAAGATCAATAAATATCATTTGCTACCTTGCAGAGCTGTATGGGGGATTCAGTCAATTACACAGTAGTCTCCCTAAGCCCCCAAAACCCACCACCATGTGCAGTTTCCTGTGGTCAGCTGTGGTCCCAAAGGAGATGATCCTCTGACAGTCGGCCGGGAGATCAGTAGTAAGCCTGATGCTACCTCCCAGCGCCTGAGTCATTCACCTACTTCATCTCCTCAGGAAGGTACTTAATCATCTCATAGCATCACAGGAAGGGGGAGCACAGGACAGTAAGACGTTCTGAGAGAGATCACATTCACATAACTTTTTTGACACTATATTGTTAAAACTGTTTTATTATTGCCGTGAATCTCTTTCTGTGCGCATGTATAAATTAAACTTTATCACAGGTATGTGTGCATAGGAAAAAACATAGTACATATATTTGATACTATCCAAGGTTGCAGGAATCCACGGGGTGTCTTGAAATGCATCCCCGGCAGATCAGGGGGGAGCTACTATAATGTTTAAGTGTTCAGAAAAGTGCCATCTACAGCTTGGCTCTCATTGTTACTCTATGTGTAAGTGACTTTTCTAGCACCTGGGAAGAACATTCCAGGCAGAGGCAAACCAAGATCACAGGCTGTGATAAGGGAGTGCCTAGCAGGTTTCCAGAGGAGCAGGGAGTTACATGAAGCAGGAGCAGAGCTGTGTGTTTTGGGGGCCAAAGCAGTAGGAGATGGGGCCCAGAAGGTCCAAGGGAGTCACCCCACATGGCTTTGGCTTTTCCTTAAGAGAGAGGTGAAAGCCACTGGGGAGTTCTGGGCAGGAGTGAGAGGCTGGCCTCAGAATGACCCAGGCATTGGAGTTCAAACACACCTCTGTGAAGCACTCCTATCATGTGGTGGCTTTGAAGGTTCTCATTCATCCATTCTAAACTTCACCCAAACCCATTCAAGTCTATGTTGGGTGCTAGACACATGAACATACATGAAACACAGACTCTGGGCTCAAAGGCTCAGCGCACAGTCTGGTAAGAGAGGCCCACATTTAAAGAATTACAGAGGAGTAGAAAGCAGAGGTCCAAATAGGGTGTAAAGGCCACTTGGAGGAGGTAAATGATTAACTCTGTGGGGATGGCAAGTGAGGTGGTGGGAGCTGTCAGTCAAGGCTCCCAGGAAATAGGGACTTCTGGGTCGGGTCTCGTAGGCGAAATAGAAGTAAGTGGTTTATTGCAAACATGGCAGTTTGCAGATAAGTGGTGCTCAGTAAAGAGCTGTTGAACTAAGTTGAAGGATTCTGGCCTCCGGAGGCTTTGAGAGTAGAAGGAGAAAGGGACAAGATCTTCCTAACTCAGAGTGGCTTTATACAGCTAGAATGAGACTTGGTGATTTCCAATCTGGTTAATAAGCCCACTTAGAACACAGAACACCTGCATTCCTCTCTAACAGTTATTCCAACCAGTTGCCAAATTCCCCTAAATTTGCGTGACTATTGTGAAATTTTCCTTCAGTGACTCAACTAAGAAAGGCTTACTGTCAACAAATTTATGAGAAAGAGCAAGGTTTGAATGAATGAAGACAACTCACTGTGGAAAAGAAGTAAGGGTGCTGCCTTAGCCGTGGGGACTTAGTCACAGCATGGGGAAATGGGATTCCCAGAGCTAGAGAACATGATGGAATGCTGCCTCCCTGTCCCTCCCCGCGAAGTGGAAGGGCTGGCGCATCACTCTCTCCTTGTTGTTTATGACAGGATCTCCTCCACAGCCCTCCAGCCCCACCTAGCCCTGGCCAAACCTTTAACAGTTACTGCACCCATGACAGATCAGGTGCAAATGGATTTCTCTAGAAAATCACTGTGAGGGGCTGAGAAGATAGGTTCAGATTTAGGTCTGGGGGCAGGATCTAGAGGAAGTGAGGCTAGGAATTTGGGGGAAAAAAAAAAGAGGAGGGACAGGTTCTAGGCCTTGAAATTGGAGTTTGGGCCAAATTGAGCCAGCTATCTGAGCAGTAAGGAACATATCTGTCACGTCTGTTATGGCTGGGAGACACAGGATCTGGTGCAAAAAAGGTGTTCAATACAGACTGACTGGTTCAAGATTTTTCAGTTACCCATTGGTACCCACCATTCTCGACCTCTGCTGTCCTCCGAAGAGTGAATTTTGCCCACAGGTGGCCCCTGGACTGATTCTTAGTGGTGGGTGTGGATGAAGACACAACAGGAGGTGGTTGTGATGCTGCAGTGTAGAGACTAATGTTCATGGATGACCTCTACACACGCAAATCAACGGGCCAAGAAGCTCACCCTTAAAGGAGTTAGACACAGATCTGCCACATCCTCTACTCAGCTAGTACTGAGAGACTACCCGGGAGAAAGGACAACATACAGCCACGTGCATGTGACTGTTCACAGCTACACTCTTCACCTTAGCCGCAGGAAATGACACACATGCCCATCAACTGGTGAACGGATAAACAGTGATGTATCCATACAGTGGGTACATCATTCCGCAATTAACAAAACAATGAAGTGCTGATACATGTGCGTGTATGAAGCTCACACACATTATGAGGAGTCGAAGCAGCCAGCAGTCTCCAGAAAAGGCAAATCTACGGTCAGGACACAGACCAGCATGTCCCTTAGAGCTAGAGCGATGACTGACTGCAAAGAAGCGCACGCAAGCTTTTTTGGGGTGATGGAAATGGTGGAAAACTAGATGGTGGTGGTAACTGCATGCCTCTATCAATGTGATTAAAAAAACCACTGAATTGTATCCTTTCATGGAGGGAAGTTTATGATCCGTAACTTACGTTATCAATGAAGCTGTTGAAAAAGTGTACCTTGGTTGGGTGCTGTGCTGGGTTTCTGCAGCAGCAAGGAGCCAGGGCCTTCTGAGAACCTACTCTGTGTCAGGCATTGTGTGTTCTCGGCTCCACACCTGATTCCTCCATCCGCCTTATGGGTAGGTAATGTCATCCCCAATGCACCGAAGCAGCAGGGCAGGGAGGTTAGGAACTCACCCAAGGCTACGGAGAGTGGGACAAGAGCCAGGCTCCAGGCTCCAGCACTTCGTCATGACTCACTCAGTCTCTCGGAGATGGAGAATGGCTAGGTAAACAGCAGCCATTCATTTCTCCAAAGAGCAAACATTCCCCAAACTAAGGCCAAGCCTCTCCCCTTTGCAGTTCCTTTTCCTCTTTCCCTGAATCCTCTTTCCACCATTCCCTGCTACCCTGGACTACTCAGAGTCAGTGCCAGGCTTGTCCTTCCATCTAGAACACTCCCCAGGGAGGTTTAAGTTGGGCCCCGATAAGCCAGATTTCCCAGGAGCTGAAGCGGATTCCACAGTGACTCTTGGGAATTAACTCATTTTTCCCCATCTCCACAATGCTTTTCACATGAATTATACAGCTCTTTAACATGAGCATAAGCATTCCGTATATTTTACAGGGTCTTTACAGGAAGGAGAAAACAGGACTGAGGAACATATGCATGGTTTTCAGAAATCAACCTCAACTCTCTGGCCTGAGGCAACTACCTAAATCTTTCCCAAGAAATGCATAATGAGAACCTTAACAGGCCCGGACACTCAGGTTAGGGAAGAATAATGCTCTTGATCTTAGATTACAAGGGATTTTCGCCTTGGCACCGCCCCCAGCTCCTCCCCCCCTCCTAGAGGGAGCACCTCTTAGAGACCTGCTTTAGAACAGCATGCAATCCAAATCAACACTTCCAGTACAGCAAGCCAGTGGTGGTGTGTGCAGAGGGGGTTATTAGGGGAAAAAAGTAAGTGGTTTTCCTCAAGTCAGGACTCTTTCCCACTGGGTGAGCCCAGGGTTGGCTGGGTATGAGGTAGGTTTCCAGCTGTCAACCGCTCAAGGTACACTGAAGCCTGGGGTTTTCTCAATTGCTGTCAATTGGCTTCCTCCGGCTCCTGCTGCCTTGGGTGAGCAGGATGGACAACCTTGAAAAGGTTCTGAGATAAAAGCTTCCTGCTCCCCTTGCAGATCACAAGGAAGACTCTGGAGGCAGAGAGATCAGCCTAATTAGGGCTGCAGCACTCTGTCAGTTCAAGGGACCGGAAGCCTGGGCTGCCACTACGTCTTCAGAGCTTGAGGCTTTCCTGTTCACACTAGAAACACCCCTCTCTCTAGTCTCAATGCTCTTTGATGATATTCTCGCTGCAGAAATAACGAACGTTCTAAAATACTGAGGCCTGGAGATATTTGTCAGAGGTAGAAGACCCAGCCTGTGAATCAATGGGGTCTCAACTTCCCATCTCCACTCTGAAGTTGGGGGAACATTACGGCTTCAACAAAACCCTCCCACAGAGGCTTGGGATAAACTCGAAACAGGCCTCCTGAGGGCTTGTTGGCAGCCCCGAGAGAATGTTTAGTAGGAGATGCCCCAAATCTGAGATTCCTAGAAGGATTTTCCTCAAATGCCAATGTGACGGTCCCACCGCCCTCACCCTGCTGTGCCAGAATCAGACCTGCATTCTTCTGCTGAACCTCAGCATCGTTTTACCAAGTGTTTCCTCCCCCGGCTCTTACCTCACCTCTCTTCACTCACAGCTAAACTTCTGATAATTCACCACAATGTCTCTTTTATTCCCCAGGCCTTTGCACAGTGACCTGTCCAGTTATCCTGGTACCCCTCCAGTCTGCAGTCAGGACTCACCTCCTGCAAAATGCTTCTGGAGAGACTCTCCCCCTCTCCCCCCACCCAAGTGATGTGATCCCTAAGCATCCAGGTTATGCAGTGGCATTGCCTGTGGACTTGACTGGCCTCTCTGTGAGACATGAAGCTACCTGAGGATGGGGACTTGTTGCTTGATATCTTCCCTGCCTCCCAGCACAGTCCACAGGGCAATCTAGCTGACAAATATTCACCCAGGGGATGGGTGAATCAACAACAGCAGGCTAAAAAAGCGCCCGGATTTCTGTGAACTGTGGGCTCTGCAGCAGTCTGTGCCAAGGTGCTAGTGTGAAAGGGCACTTTTATTAGTGAGTATTCCAAATCCTAAGGTCCAAGAGGAGCTTCCTAGCTCCTGGGACACAGGAATAAAAAGCACAAGCACCTGCACATGCTCTCTTTCATTTGTTCATTCCCTCCAACTGGAGTTACTGTGCCCCTACTGCGTGCCGGGCGGGGGCACTTGGGACACAGAGGTGAATGGACCAGGTGCGCTCTGGCATTATGGAGCATTTAGCAAGGTCAGTGTGGGGAATACGAGCTCCCTGTGTGAGAGGAAAGCTAGCAATAGATTTACAGAGATCAGCCCACGTGAGAACTTTTAAGGACTGGCTGGGATTCAACAGTCTTAAGGAAGAAGCCTCTAAATAAACTTGATAAAGAGTCTTTTTATACGTGGTGGTGAGGAACCGTCTTCCCAGGAAGGAAGTGGAGACAGGAAAGGAGGAAGTGGTTTCAGAAGTCGCTGCAGGGATCCTGGTAAAATTCCTGTGACGGTGGTGGGAGCTGTGCTGGCTTAAAACTCGCTGCAAGAGGAGAGCCGACGGCCACTCTCTGCACCTGCGGGAAGGGCCAGCAGCTGGCTCCGGGAGGTAGAAGGTGGCGAGTACCCCTCTAGGACATCTGCCACCGCGGTTGAGGCTCAGATCAGGGCAGCAACAAACCTGGAGCCCACGACCGCATATCTCGGTCCCTGTTATCCAGGCAGCCGTTATTCCTGCCACCTCCCAGGATACTGCGAGCATTAAATGAGACGATGTGCCATGATGTGTTTGGTACGCATGGCCGTGAAGTCTGTAGGTAAATGGCTGCTCCAGTTTAGGATGCTGATGTGGTCATTCTTTTTTTTTTTTTTTTTAATGTTTATTTATTTTTGAGAGACAGACATAGAGCATGAGTGGGGGAGGGACAGAGAGAGGGAGACACAGAATCCAAAGCAGGCTCCAGGCTCTGAGCTGTCAGCACAGAGCCTAATGTAGGGCTCGAACCCACAAACTGAGATCATGACCTGAGCTGAAGTCAGACGCTCAAGCGACCGGGCCACCCAAGTGCTCCTTATGTGGTCATTCTTAATGGAGGCATTATATAAAGAGTGAATGAGGGGTGCCTGAGTGGCTCAGTCGGTTAAGTGTCTGACTTCAGCTCTGGTCATATATCACTGTTTCTGGGTTCAAGCTCCGCACTGGGCTCCGTGCTGACAGCGTGGAGCCCAGAGCCTGCTTTGGATTCTGTGTCTCCTTCTCTCTCTCTCTCTCTCTCTCTCCCTCTCCCTCTCCACTCCCTGCTTGTGCTCTCTCTCAAATAAACGTTAAAAAAATTTAAAGACTGAACGAGACGATGGTTCAGATGCTTAGCTCTTGTGGTGAAGTCCAATGAGTTGTATCGGGGATTGGATTATATCACAATGTAATTATAGACTATGATAGGATACATAGTATCATATTATGTAATCGACAGTACTAGTTTGCATACACGGAGCGCTACCTGCTAGTCCTGTTCTAAGCACTTCGTGCCCTATAAATTCTATTATCCTCCTTCTACAGGAGAGGAAACCAAGGCCCAGAAAGGTGAGTAACGTGTCCGAGTCATACAACTAGACAGCCGTGACGGGGCTGCAGAGCATACCCTCTGGCTGCTAACAAGCACCCAGAACAGCAGACACACCACCCTGGAGCCTGTGACCCCACCCCACCCCCCAAGCAGCAGCGTCCAGTCCGTTGCCTCAAGCCTTTCCTCGGAGACCCACCTTGGACCTCCAGTCTACGCCTACTTACATTTTCAACAAGCCAATTCTATTTTAGCCGGCACAGTCCTCATCCCCTACTGTGTGAAGATCTCTTGATTGCCTCAAGGCATTCTGCTTTGCCCCTGAAGAGGAGACCCCCGTTTCTGAAATGTGGTCAAGGAGTTCATACTGCTTTGTCCACAGGGGTTCTGAATCTATTTGTAGCTCCGAGCTGCTTTTGAAGACTAAGGAACTGAGATTTTATAGAAGGATGTCGATGGTGCTCTTGGCCTTTACTGCCCCGAGCACAAGCCATGGTGTGCAAGATCTGCTGGAGGTAGTGAGGCTCTTGGAGCCCTCCCCTACTTTAGAACCGAAGCCCTCCTTTGATCTGTTTTAGATACTTAGGTTTTGTGTCATTTCATTTGAAAAGGGGTCATGTTTTAAAAGATGTTTGAAAACCACTTTAAAGTCCTAACGTATTTGGAATTATTGAGCGTGTATTAAGGGAATGCTCAGAATGCCCTGGTTTCAATCCTTGCTTTTCTTAGGGTGATAAATAAAGATCTGGCAAGACCAGAGAACTGTCTCTCCCTCCCTTTCTCCACCCAAGTCTTCGTGATGTCCCTCAGAACCATTCCAAGCACAGGTCTGATAGTTACGGAGGTCTTCGCCTTGACCATCCAGTCTCTCCCATCCTAAGATTCCATTATGACTTTCCACCAACAAAAAGAACATTCTTATCTAAGGGACTGACTAAGTTCCCTAGATGACCATGACAGTGTGTGCTTCAAATTTTCACCAAGCCATCATCCAGCTTGTGGAGTCTTCCAAAGCAGGAAAATAACCACAGAAACACAGTGAGCTCTTAGCTGTTCACAAGAGCCCCCTGAGGCTATGAGCCAAAAGAACTTCCAAAGTGCCTTACCTGTTTTTCAATGAAAGCGTTGATTCTCTGCAACATACCCTCACATGTGAATTCATATGGCATGTATGGCTCAATCTGTGGAAACAGAACATGGTATCAGCAGAGAGGAGGACACAGCACTTACCCAATCCTCCTCTGATTCACTCACACTCAGGTGCCTCATGAGGAGAGAAGACTATGAACCTAGATGTCAAGAGACCTGGACTTACAACCTCACTCTTCTCCTCACTAGCTGTGGGGCCCTGAGCAAATTACCTCAGGTTCTTTATGCGTACAATGGTGATAAGAAAAATCTCTTTTAAGCTGAAGATTATATGAGAAAAAGAGAATAAAGTGCTTAGTTCAGGGTCTAGAACACATCAAGCATTCAAGAAAAGGTGGAGGGTATCATTTGTTAGAGGTGAAAGCCCCACAGGGCAGGCCCCATGGCAGATGGGCTACCCTTCTATCCCAGTGCTGAGCTGGGGGCACACGTAGTATTTCAGCAAACACTTGCTGAATGAATGCATGCTCAATGATGTGAGAAGGGCACATGATGGGTGCTCTAAGGACCTATCATGGTGACAAAGGCATTGGTCTGCATTAGCAGTTGTGGTAAGCATGTACCCAAAGAACTCATGGGGCAGAAAGAGAGTAATAAAGTGAGGCAGAGTTCAGTCACGGGTCTTAGGAGGCCAGAAGGTCAAAGCAGACTTCTGCTCATGCTGGGCTTTTAAGGCCAGTTATGATTCTAGCAAGCCCAGATGGGGAAGACATTCCAGGTAGAGCAGGTAGTGGGAGGTTAGACATGCAAGAAGCAGCTGGTGGGTAGAGCTTGGGATCACAAAAGCTGGTGAGACACGGCTGGGAAGAGGTTCACTGGATTTCCACAAACCCTACCTTACCTTGCCTTAACCTTACCTCACTTTCCCTTTCCCTTCCCTTTCACTTTCTCTTTTCCTTTCTCTTTCCTTTCCTTTCCTCCCCTTCTTTCCCTTTCCCTCCCTCCCTCCCTTCCTTCTCCAGAGAGACAGAGAGACAGAGAGAGAGGAGAGGGAGAGGGAGAACACATATGAGGAAGTGAGGGAGGGGTGGAGGGAGACAGAGAATCCCAAGCAGGCTCCACGCCTAAGTCAAAGCCTGATGCGGGGCTGGATCTCACAACTGTGAGATCATGACCTGCAGCCAAGGGCCAGATGCTCAACTGAGCCACCCAGGCAACCCCTCCACAAAAGGATTTTTATACTAAGGAGCCTAAGCTCTATTAGATGGCAGCAGGAAATCCCAGAAGGTGCTTCTCTGGGATGGGGGAGGCAATATGATCAATATATTGACACCTGGGAAAGCGGAAGAAATGTGGGTCTGATCTCTGCTGCACAGTATAATATGCCAACATTATAAGGCTTGTGTTTTGGGGGCAGCCAGCAAACATGACCAACCAGATGTGGAAATTTCACTTGGCACAAAATCACTAGCATTCTAGTCTGTTACAGCTTCAGAGAGCCCAACAGTATTTGCCAGCAACGGGATAGAGGGCCACCTTCACCGTCTCCCACTTATGTCTATCTATGCTTGCCTATCCCAAATTTCCAAAGTGGAGAACTGGATAAAACACTTAAGAGTTGAAGCCTGTATAAATTGGGATGGTTGACACAGAAGACATCCTTCCACAGGCAGCCAAGCAGTTGGTCTCAAGGCACCTTTTCCCCCTTTTGGTGTGTGTTGATTCACACATTGTATGTGAAATCTTCTTTAACCATGACTGTTAATTTCATAATATAACTTCAAATCTGCAATCATATAATCACACAGGTTTTAGCTCAGCCTTCCCTGCCCACGACCATCCGGAGAGAGCTAAAAGAGGCAGAGCCATAAGTACTATGCTATCGAGGCAGAGCTATTGTGCAGGAACACAGGTCATCCTGTTCCTAAATAGATCACCTGAGAAGAGCTCAAAATACCTAGAAAACTGACTTCCATGTTGCAAGCCTGCCCCTTCTCATCTCAAGCTTTTACACTTGCTCTGTCCTCTCTGACCCAGAGACATAGCCCTTTATAGCCCTTTCTTTTAAAGGATATTTATGTACTCAACCTGTGGGTGATTCCAGAAGCTTTCTGGCCTACCAGTATGTCTCCTCTTGAAGGTTCACAGAAGGAATGGAAAAAAACAAAAGCAGAAGACTTGGCATTTCAAGCTCATTTATATGGTGACAAGTTGAATTTCTAGAGTGAAATAAACATTGGTGGCCATCTGCCATGACACCAACAGATCCAATTATGTGGTGGGAAACAGACTGGACACTCTGGGGCCATTCCTACAACTTACTCCAAAGGTCATCTATTAGAAATGGAAGTGACTTAATTCAAAGGACTCCATGCAATAAATACAGAAAAATGGCTCTTTCTGTATCCTCCTACAAATCTAACCCAATTTAACCAAAGGGACGTTGACTCATTAATTGCTTTAGGGCCAATTCACTATTTTAATAATATGAAGCCAAATGATTTTCCTCTAAAAGGAAAAGCAAAGCCAAAAAAAAAAAAAAAAAAGGTAATTGTATTCTTAAGCTACCCCTACCAGTGAGTTCCATTAGCCATCCTGCTGAGGACAGGAACAGGGAGGGCCCTCTCTGTGGGAAAGTTCTCCAGACTCCTGGCCTTTGATAAAAGAACACAGACGGAGGAGCTATTGTGTGGATTGGGGTAGGGGGCGTGTGATAATTTTCTGCACATTTATCCTTCAGAAACAAGTCAAGGCCTCCTTGGGGAGTAGAAGGAAAAGGAATGCTGAGTCCACATCCAATCATGGAGAAGCCCAAGTAGGCCCAGATGCAGAGAAACAGGGGAAGAGTTCTCACCATCTTGCTTTGTGGGCAAAGGACCACTATTCACAAGGCCATAGAATGGATGCCTACAGGCTGCGCTGGGTAGTTTCTGCTACAAACTTCCCAATAACTTCCCACCTTCTCCTTCCTTTTTTCCTCTTCACCTGCCTTCTTGTGAGATGTCCTGTCTCTTCTAGTACCTGCTCATTAGGTCAGAGTACAGTTCCTACTGGGAAATGCTCTCAGAGATCAGCTGGACCCACCATGGTCCCATCTGACCGGTGGCTTGACATCACTCAATGAGAGATGGCCTTAGCTGGTACCAGAAGACCAGGAGTTGAGTCCTGATGATCTCCTCTACCTACTAATCACAGGATTTTAAGTCGGACATATTCTGCAATTTCTGCTGATGATTCCTTTTTTTAAAATTTTTTTAATGTTTGTTTATTTTTGAGAAGAGAGAGACAAAGTGTGAGCAGGGGAGGGTGGAGAGAGAAGGAGGCACAGAATCTGAAGCAGGCTCCAGGCTCTGAGCTGTCAGCACAGAGCCCGATGTGGGGATTGAACTCCTAAGCTGTAAGATCATGACCTGAGCTGAAGTTGGACGCTCAACCGACTGAGTCACCCAGGCGCCCCCACTTATTACTTTTAAACCTCAACCTTTTCATCTGTATAAGAATTAAGTGAGATTAAGTGAGATTAGGCTCATATAGATACAGAGAGATTTGAGATGTGTAGGAGGTTCTTTCTATATAAGAGCCACTATTATAATTACTTTTCTTTCCACTTATGAGGTCTTAAATAGTTTTTGGAATAAGGAGGAAAAAGGTTGATCAGGGTTTAAATGTAGAGCATGAGAGGTCCCATGGGGTGAAGTCAATCTCATGTAGGAATGAGCAAGTACAAGTCAGTGCCTCACTCTCTATGCTTTGTATCAGGCATTCCCATTAGATTTGTGTTAGACAAAAGGCATCTAGCACCTAACAAGTTTTGTGTACCATGATCCAAGATTTTCGGCTGCATGTAGAGGCAGCTTTTAAATTACTCCTCTGCAAGGGTATGTGCACTTAAACGAGTGCTGTGGGTTGAATTATGTCCCTCAGAAAGATCATGCTGAATTCCAAACTCCCTGAAGCTGTAAATGTGACCATCTTTGAGAACAGGGTCTTTGCAGAGGTAACCAAGTTGAGGTCATACTCAATTAGAGTGGGCCCTCATTCAGTATGACCGACGTTCTTCAGTTGGGAAAGAATGGGAAAGACAGGCAGGCACACACACACAGGCACACACACACAGACTGAGGTGCTATAGCTGCAAGTTAAGGAATACCTGGGGCCACCAGAAGGTGGGAGATACAAGGAAGAATTCCCCCACTATAGGCTTTGTTTGAAGGGAGCATGACTTTGCTGACACCTTAATTTTGGACGTCAAGCCTCTAAGACTGTGAGAATAAATTTCGGTTGTTAAAGCCACCAAGTTTGCGGTTCTTTGCTATGGTAGACCTAAGAAACGAATCCCCTGAGGGACTTGGGGACTCAAGAAAGGGAGGGAGGGAGGGAGGGAGGGAGGGAGGGAGAGAGGGAGAGAGAGAGAGAGAGAGAGAGAGAGAGAGAGAGAGAGAGAGAGAGAGAAAGAAAGAAAGAAAGAAAGAAAGAAAGAAAGAAAGAAAGAAAGAAAGAAAGAAAGAAAGAAAGAAAGAAAGAACGAACCATCGGTCTCCACAGGAAGAACTCCCTGGTGGTGGAGCCAGAGATGTGGGGCAGACATTCGGAGGTAGCCCAGTGGGGCCACACTCCACTCAACCTCTTCCCCTTTACTCACACTGGGTCTTGAACCCATGCCCTTCTGGGTCCACTTCTCGGTTTAGCTTTGCAAATTCCTACTCATCCTAAAAGACTTAACTCAGTGCTGCATTTTCCAGTAAGCTTCCCCTTACTTCCACTTCTCGATCTTTTGCATATTATTGTTGGCACTGAACACAGTCTGCTAAACACCTATTCCTCTATCTCAGTCCATTAGGCAAATCACTATGCTGGGTACAGAGTACCGCAGTAAGAGAGAGAGAGGTTTCCTGCCCTCATGTTGCTGACAGTCTAGTGCAAATCCAGACTGTTGATAACAAAAATAAGATTATATATGTATTACTAATAGTGACTTAGTACTGTCAATTAAACACTGACTATATGGTAGATGCTAGGCTTACGGGCTTTACATTCATTATCTCCTTGAATCCTTACAAATACCTATATAGTAGGTAGTACAAGCCTACTTAGAGATGAAGAAATTAAGGCTCAGATTCAGTAAGTGCCCGAGGGGATGCTACAAGTAGGTGGCAGAGTTGGAACCCCCAACTCAAGCGGATTCCAGCCCGTCTTCAGTACAGCCATGTCCATATATGACTCTGTGACAGAGTGTAAGCGGTGTTGCGGAAGGAGGAGTCCAGAGAGCAACGAGCACACCAGTGACATCCGCGGCAGTTGGGGGGTTGGGAGAGGTTAAGTTGGCCCATTGCTACTGGGTGGAGAGCTTCCACAGGCAGAGAGCTAGCCTCCATCGTTAACAGAAGTGAGTGTCCCCTACAGGGGCGCCAAGGGTGCCCTGCATATGGTCGGTACTTAACTGGGGGCACCTGGGTGGTTCAGTCAGTTAAGCATCTGACTCTTGATTTTAGTTCAGGTCATGATCTCATGGTTGGTGAGTTTGAGCCGTGCATTGGGCTGAACAAGATTATTCTCTTTCTCTCTCTGTCCCTCCCCCACTTGCATATACGTATATGCTCTGTCTCAAAATAAATAAACAAAAAGATGTCTATTAAAAAAAAAACAAATAAGTGCTATAAAAAACATTTCCTGGGGCGCCTGGGTGGCTCAGTCGGTTGAGCGTCAGACTTCGGCTGAGGTCATGATCTCACGATTCGTGGGTTCGAGCCCCGCATCGGACTCTGTGCTGACAGCCAGCTCAGAGCCTAGAGCCTGTTTCCGATTCTGTGTCTCCCCCTCTCTCTGACCCTCCCCTGTTCACATTGTCTCTCTCTCTCAGAAATAAATTTAAAAAACATTAGAAAAATTTCCTAGTATTTCCTTAGTCGCTCCTGTCATTCCTACTTTTTTGTGTGTTGTGTTTTGTTTTGTTTTGTAGGGGAGCAGGTCTGTGTTTTCCGATCTCGGTGAGAAGAACACAATTAGGCACTGAAACAAGTTCTAATTCAAACTCCTACCACTATATCTGGGACCCAGCAGTCACACCAAACGGGTCTGCAGCATCCATACGGGGGCACCAAACTAGCTCCCATCTGTCAGAGCTCCCACGAACCCGCCCTGGGCCATGTCCCATGGCGTGACCATTTCCTCACCCCAGAGGGAAGCTGGTAAGGAAATGTTCTCATTACTCAACCAGAGGGCCTGCATGGCCCACACATCTCAGTTCACAGTGCAGATGGGGGAAATGGAATAAAAGAGACAACCTTTTGACTTAAAATTGCTTTCACGGCATCTTCCACTTCCTCCTGGTTGCTGAGGTCAACCGTCCAAACGTGGGGCTGGCCGATGAACACTTCAGCATACGGATGCTGGGATGTCAGCTGGAAAAGAGAGAGCACCTGAGTCTCACAGATACTGTTTTCTCCTTACACCTTCTGGGCTAGGTGAAGTGTTACGCTTTGTATGGCCTTGTGCTCACACAGGTAACAAGACACGTTCGCCCTTCCATGATGACCAAAACCTCCTGAGGACTCAAAAGCGGAGACCAACAGAACTGTCAGCTCCAGAGCTGGAATCCCACTTGGAAAAAGGTCAAAACCAGGCGACGCGGTAGCTGTTCCAGGTGGCTTCAACTCCCAGAGTCGCACCAAGAAATAATGAACGTTTCACTCTTGGTCACAACCCAGCCCTGAAAAATCACCTAGATCAAACTAGAAGCCGTTATCAAACACAGATCAGGACAGGTAAGCATAAACAAATTACGAAAGTCAAAAGCTTTAAAGTCAGAGGAGGGCGAGTAACAGCACAGAGGAAATGTGACATAAAGAGAAACAAGGCTACAGAAACAGAAAATTTGGGAAGGCTTTGGGGAATGATCATTAGCATAACAGTGGAGCCTTAATAACTTAGAAAGACAATGTGGATAAAGCAAAGCTCTAAATTCAGAGGTTTTATTTTAAGAACAAAGGGTGGCCAAAGAAACCAGTATGAAAGCTGGTGATTCTCAGTTCCTGAAGAGTCCATTTTTTTGACAGCTAAATTTACCCCTCAAACTGGCTTTCACCTTTATCCTTGTGTTCTTTCAGGTAGTGGTGTGAAGAGAGCTTTCTGGACTTTTGTGGGAGCATTTTCGGCTTGCACAAAGACTGGACATGCTACCCTGGATCTGTGAATCTCCAGGTGAGGACCAGGGACTGGTTGCCTCATGTTGGGTTACAGTTCTATTCAAGGCCATCCACGTCCTTCATAGCTTCCATGAGCCCTGCTGGGCTTTCATGTGGGTTCACAGACCCTAACTCATTGGCACAGTTTTAATATAGGTTGAATTTCCCAGGAACATAATCACCATGTAAATCGAGGGATGTTTGTACTCTCTTTTTGTTGGAACTTCACCAATAAGCTGTTACCACTTTGGAAAAACTAGGGGAGCAAAGTCAATATCACTCAGATTACCTGAGTCTCCAATCCCACATACCCAAACCAGTTTGTATTTGTAGCCTTCACATAAATGGCAACTACACATATACTTATATATGTATAGACACTTTTGAACTTGGCTTCTCTTTTAGAACATCGCTTATAAGCAAAAAGGGCTAATCATATTCAGCTGAATGTTTTACTCTTCTCAGACACAAACTTACTCATTCTAAGGAAGGATGAGACACGTTTTCTCTAAGGAGGTTCTTGGGTATGGTATATTTCTTGACTACTTAGAGCCTGAAATATGTATTCCCTTATTGTGAATTATTTTCCTTTATATTAGAGTTGGGAAAGCATTCTTTTTTGAAATTAAGTAAGCAGGCAGGGCATATTATTTACTAATTTTGTTTCAAGACAGACAAGTAGATGTTATGCTATATTTGGAGTAGGAACAGGTCTGGTAGGGTTGAGGCCCTTGCTTTAGAGGCTAAGCTGGTTGTCTTTTTCCTCAGATTCCGGTCTCCTCAGAGTATGGGATGATTTAACTGGCCTCTCTCCATCTCACTCCTAGCTGCCATTCTTCTATCCCACCTCACCAATCATGTGCCCATGCTACTTAGGTCAGGGAACTCAGAATATAGGTCACTGGAGCCTCAGCTCCCAACCGTCACTGGCATCCTCTCAAGAAAAGTATGATTCTGAAGAGAAGATACCCTAGGCTCTGCTCCTGCCTCTCATCAGAATCATGCCCCTCACTGGCCTGCTCAGCTCCCCTTCTTCTGACATGTACCTTTGTCTTTTGCTTAGTCACATGGGTCAGTGATAGAATCTACCAGATGACCACGGCCTCACAGAGCTGGGCAAGCATCCATTTTTCTTTTTTTCCCCTGGCACACATTTTAGATTCAACACATATCAATGTGGCCCCTGGCTGGCCCAGGCACTGTGCTAATCACCTGCGTGTGCATAATTTATCAGGTTTCCGGTGTATTGATGAGGATTTTGAGATTTACAGGGGTTTACAATTCTGCAAGACCACAGTGCCAGGGAGAAGCAGAGCAAATGCAAATTGAGATCCTTCAACAACATACTAGCTTTTGACAGAAAGGAAGATGGCAAGTTTAAATTATCTGTTGGGTTCTTACGCAAAGACCAAAAGAAGCTCAACGTAAACTCCTGTCTTTTAATCCCACTCTTAAAACTTGCCAACCCGAGAAAAATCTCAGGACTGAATTTATGCCTGCATGAGACCTTCCCTGAAGATGAGCAAAATGTCACACCATTTACACTTGGTGGCCGCGAGAACAGACTGATGAATTCTTCCAACAGAATCAGGGTAAATTAGAGTTGCCCTCCAAGTCCATAAGCAGCCATTTACATACTGGCAGTCTCTCGCTCCCTCCTCTTGATAAGGTCCGCCTCCCCCCACCCCTTTTTTTTTGGCTAGGTTGCTCCAAGCACTTGGAAAATACAAAATGCCGAGCCATTGTTATTTTATTCATTTACATTTATTGAGAGTTTCTTAATTTTATGAGTAAGGCATTTTGTGATTCATTATTCCCTTCTGAATGTTTTGCTCCATCCTGTTAATTTATTGAGAACCGTCTGATCTGAGCTACTTCATTGTATATCAATCAGTAAATTTACTGGAGTATAGTTTGTTAAAGTAATGAAAATCTTATTAAATATGAGACATTACTTCAGAGCGGCTATTAAATTTCTAAGGAGAACATGGGTTCTCTTCATGGAAAAAAAACCCTAAAGCCAGAGAATTTCTAATGGTTTACAAAATGTCCAAATAATGATTAAGAACCTACTAATGTGTTTCTCAGTATAAAGATAAAAACCCAATTTATATCACATTGAATGTATAACTCGAACCAACCACATTACTTAAGGCATTATGGAACTTTTTCCCTTGAGTGTACATCATGGTTTTAAAAATTGATCCAATATAAAAGACCAAAAAAACCCCAAAACTCTCATTTAGAAACTTAGAGTTTTTTTTCTTTTCAAAGCAAAGGAGGGACATATATGCAATTTATATGGATTGATTTATATGGATCAATTGTTGCTTAACTGGAAAGACTAGCAAGGGAGCCAAAAATTGCTTTGTAATTATGTTCACTTTGGTTAAAATTTTTCCATTTGCAGAGCAAAAAGAAAAATTAGTTCCTAGGGATTTTTGACCCTTCGACATTTACAGAATTCTTGATAGCTCTCTCCCAATGAAAAGTAGCTTTGGCCAGAGGGATTTTGTGGCTTTTGTGGGCTGAAAGAACAGACTAAGTGGCCCATCAGGCCTTGAGGTCAAGTTCACTGGGTCCTCCCAAAGCTGGGTGATGTTGCTGGCTCCCAGCCTGCTCTCCACAGTGTCTCCAGCATAGAAGGGGACAGATATCAGATGGAACCTGCCCTCCTGGATAAAGCAAAGTGACCTTGGTGTTTCGCTGCAGCACATCAACATTCACGCCTCTTAAATGTGAAACCCCCTTCTCCTCCTTTTCCTTTATAGCAGTTCCTGCACTGTCTCCTTTTCAGTTAACCCAGCACACTCTCTACCTGGCAGAACTCCCTGTTGACACCCTCTCCTTGACTGACTTAGCTACTTCTTTCCATATCAAAATCTGAGCTCCTGGAAGACAGGAAATGGGTCTTAGTAAGTTTCCCCTATGCAGCAGCTAGTATCATGGACCCTGTGGGGACATAACGAGCATTTGTCAATTGACCTTCTGTATCCCAGCCCTCCTATGGGAGCCCAGGACTGACAGTCATCTGTGTGAGCTCACTTGCTGAGCAGTGGCTGAGGATCCCATAGAGCCATTCTAACTAGAGTCTCATTTATGCACTGGTGTCATTATCTAAAGGGATGGGCGGAACCAAGCGCCTGGGGGGGCAGCTCTAATGCCTATGCTCTTTATGCCATGAACAATCAAAGCCCTTCACGATCTCAATGAAAAGCAAATTACTAAACGAGGGCAACTGATAGGAAATGATGAATATCCTTTCTTCAATAATTTCATACTGGCTGCTCTGATCTATGTAACATTACGTCATTCGCTGGTAAATAGATTGCGCTTGAGTGTCCTAATTTTTTTTTTTTCAGGAAAAAGCACTCGGTTGTAACAAAGAGTCATCAAAATCTTTAGAATCACCAATAACAAAAAGGTGCCAGTTGCCAATGTAGTCTTAAGATACCTTTGATTGATCACTGCCCAAAGGCTCATATATAGAAATGGCAGTAAAAATCGACAGGTTTCTTCACTTCTCATGTATTATGAAAAAAATCACAATGAGGGAAAAAGAAAACCACCTCAGAACCACCAGAATAACTGTTGTAGGCAAGATCCATTGACCCATCGTAAAAATAAATGGGCAAACATTTGAAGAAAGCCAGGATATATGCATCGTTTCAAAATATTTCTTCCAATACAGAGAAAACCAGTAACTTTATAGTGAAGAAACCTAGCAGACGCTACCGTAACCAAGAAAACTACACTAACCAAGAGATCAAGGTTAATACCACCAGCAATTAGACATACTGCTACCATGCACCTCCTGATATGATACACTGAAAAGATCACATCACTTCTCTGTGAGGTTCTTGCTAAAAATGTGTCATCTCAAACTAACCATGAGATAACATCCGTCAAATGCAAAGTGAGCCACAGTATCCAAAAAGCCGGACAAGTACTCTTTCCAAGTTTAAGGTTGTGAATGACAAGTTATTGAACAATTGTCACAGATTGGAAGAGATTAAGGAGACATGGTAATTAACTGAAACGTAGGGTCCTGGATTGGATCCCTTAACAGCAAAAGGATAGTAGTGGAAAAAATGGTGAAGACCAAATAGAGTTTGTAGTTTAGGTAACACTGTGGTATCAATGCTAAGGTCTTAGTTCTGATTACTATACTTTTGTTATCTGTTGTCACGAGGGGGAGCCGGATGAAGGATGTACCCAAACTCTGTATATTCGTGCAACTTCTCCATAAGACTGAAATTATTTCCAAATAAATAAAAAGTAAATTTCAACAATTCCACTTGTAGGGTATATGCCCCGAAGTATCAAAAGCAAGAATCCCAGCAGATCCTTGTACACAAATGTTCCCAGCATTATTCACAACAGACACAAAGTGGAAACAACCCAAGCGTTCATTAATAGATGAAGAGATAAATAAACGTGGTGTATCTACACACTGGAATATTACCCAGCCGCTAAAAGGGATGAGATTCTGACACATGCTATGAACCTCAAAAACATTAAGGGAAACAAGTCAGTCACAAGAGAACAAATACTGTATAATTTCACTTACATTAGGTACCCAGAAAAGGTAAATCTAGAGAGACAGAAAATAGATGAGAAGTTGCCAGAGGCTATGGGGAGGGGGAGACTGGGGGAACTGGTGTTTAATGAATACAGTTCTGTTTAGACTGATGAATAAATTTTGTGGGTAGGTGGACACGACTAGCTGCACACGACTGTGAATACACTTCATACAAGTGACCTGTACACTTAAAGTGGTTAAAATGCTAAGTTTGAAATATGTATATTTAATCGCAAAAAAAGGGAAAAAGGAAACAAAATTAAAAACAATTATTGCAACATGGGCAGAACTTCAGAGATTCCATACACCTAAATTAAGATGTATGCATAATTTATCAGCCCAAATTTTCTGTCCCAAACTCCATTGTTTCAAGTAAGTCGTTACACCCCTGTCCGTTACAGAGACTCCTAGAATGAGATGTTCTCACTGCAGCAGGGCATCTTCTCAAGCCTTCCCGGGAACGAGCTCTTCAGTGCCAGGCTGGACGCTCCGAGTCTGTGCCCTGGCGCCTCCCACAGCACCTGGCACACAGGGGTGAGTAGGTATTGCTGAGGAATGATTTCCCTGACAGGAACCACTTGCCCACATGCAAAATTCAAATTTATTTGAGTAGCAGAAGGAAAAGCAAGCATGCAGGCCAACACACACACAGTTAAGCCTTGTCAGAGGCTGTGTGGGCCACAGGTTCTTCTTTCTGGGCATCTCAAAAACTTATGGATCTCTTCCTCCATCCCCTCTGGCCCTTTCACCACCGACAGGGAGGGTAAGAGGAGAGCTCTCAAAATAATCAGCTCGGTGAATCATTAAGATCTCTGAATGATCAAAAACAATAATCATGGAAAATGCATTTCATGTTTTCTTTTTTTTTTAGAGGGGGGGTGGTCAGAAGAATCGACTTGGAAAGGCTTAAAAGCAGAAGAGCTGACGGGGCGCCTGGGTGGCTTAGTCGGTTAAGTGTCCGACTTTCGCTTAGGTCATGATCTCGCGGTTCGTGGGTTCGAGCCCCGCGTCGGGCTCTGTGCTGACTGCCAGCTCAGAGCCTGGAGCCTGTTTCAGTCTGTGACTCCCTCTCTCTCTGACCCTCCCCTGCTCACGCTGTCTCTCTCTCCTGGAAATAAATAAAACATTAAAAAAAAAAAAAAAAAAGGCAGCAGAGCTGAAAATCTCATGCTTTAATAACAGTGCTGCTGGGGCGCACGGGTGGCTCGGTTGGTTAGACATCCAGCTTCAGCTTAGGTCATGATCTCATCGTTCAAGCCCCGCGACTCTGTGCTGACAGGTAGGAACCTGGATCCTGCTTCTGATTCTGTGTTTCCTCTGTCTCTACCCCTTCCCAACTCATGCTCTGTTTCTCTCTCTCAAAAATAAACATTAAAAAAAATAAAATCTTAAAAAAATATAACAGCGCTGTTATACTGCAGTATGTTATGGGTGTCCACCTGTGTCGTCCCCCAGGAGAAGGCTCCAAATGACAGGGGAGATCTCAAGGACCCTAGGTCGCAGAGGCTTCCTCCTCGTGAGCAGCCCACAGAGCCACAGAAATAATAAGAAAATCAATCTTACGGTTTCTTGCACACACCTGTTTCTGACTAGATACAGAAACACCCAGCTTGATCACTCACATGCTCTAAATGACTTCTTTATTGCCCCACATCGAATCCAACTGCCTTCAGCAGTGATTCATCACCCACTGTGGATTTTCAAGAGGATCTCTGAAAGCAATTCAAATAAGGCTTCTGCAAACAGTGTGAGCACAGGACGGTGCCTCCTCATGGTGGCCGAAAATACCAGGCACACGACTTCAGCCTCCCACGGTATGTCTTGTCTCTCAAGGTTGACAGTTAAGGACCCTACGGTGTAGCCTTTATTCCCCACAGCCCATCACGGGAGCGGGTTCTTCAAAAATACACATTAGCCAGTTGATTTCCTTATTCAATAAATTCTAAACATTCAGAAAGTCAGAGCCTAACTACTGAGAAGGCTGATGTCTGTGTGCATCAGGACAGGGCTGACGCAGAGTGGAAAATGCCACAGTTCGCAGAGGGACAACTGTCTGCAAGGCCTGTTTGAGCCACCACCAAGTTAGGAGACGGCTTCGGCCATTCCTCACTGAGCCCCTGATCCTCCTCCTCCGCCTTCCAACTATGTCCAATGAGGTTGATGATACCTATAGTCCCAGGTGAGGGGGTCTGAATGGGCCCCTAGCACTAAGTAGCTAGTATTCATATTGTTGAAAACTAGAATTTTTTTTTTTTAAATATAGATGCTTACCTCTCTCAGCGTCGGCTTGCCAATGAAAAAGTCTGTGTTTTTGCTGCTTTTGGGTGGGCTGAATTTGGGATTCAGAAAAGCACATCCATTTGCGATGGCCTCCAGGGGAGCTGGGCCCTCATAAGGGAAGCCGAGTCCAACAAACAACTGTAAGACAGAAAAGCATACCATATATAAACACATCAGTCAGGACGGACATCCCTGAATCACAGGGGGCTCTTCTGTGCTTCATCCCCATGTGGAAGCCTCAGAGACTCTGGAAGGTTCCCAGATGCTGGGTGGTGGTGAAGAGAGGGCAGCTCATGTCAGGAACCGCAAAAACAGGACCAAAGTCCTTTACAGGCTCATGAAGATGCTCAGCTCATTATGTTCTCCTCCTCTGTAAACAAACAAACAAACAAAACCAAAAAGTAAAGAAACAAGCGCGGGTGTGTGTGTGGGGGAGGTGGGCAGTTGAGGGGGTATGGAGGCAGGGGTATTTAAAAGAATAAAAAACAACAACAACCAAGACCCAACAATAATCTTTCTGTAACTCACCAGGAGACATGACTGGAAAAACACTTGCTTAACTAAACAGAAGGTTTCTTCATTGAACCAAAGGAACAACAGGCCCTTTCAGTGATGCTGGGTGGAGGGACAGAAAGGTCATTTGGCGGTTTGATTACAGTTCAAACAGAGCTGTTTTAAAATGATGGTAGGTCAGTAAACACAGGTTTTCATAAGGGGGTTTTCACGGGGGGACACGGACAACTTTGTTTATATCTCCCCCT
The DNA here is from genome assembly GCA_017311185.1 of Proteles cristata cristata. Taxonomy (NCBI): domain Eukaryota; kingdom Metazoa; phylum Chordata; class Mammalia; order Carnivora; family Hyaenidae; genus Proteles; species Proteles cristata. The sequence continues at coordinate 2,263,031 of JAESUZ010002383.1, forward strand.
CAGTGGAGGGGAGAGGGTGCTGAGTGGCTAGATGGGCAGCCAGCACACCGTGTGCTTTCCCAACGGCAGACAATAGATGGCGGCAGAAACACGCTCTTCGAGTCCTCGCGCAAACTGTAGCTCAGAGCTGCTGGGACAAAGGGGCCTTGCTGCAGCTCCCTGGCAATGATTCCTGGGTCCAAAAATGAAACAGCATCTCAGGGAAATGCCTCACTGCATCTCCTCCCCTGGGGACCTTTCACGCTGCTGGAGGGCTGTCAGCTATTGATGGCAGGGTCCAAGTGTGGGCTGGGTGAGATGGGAGATCTCCCTACCACAGCAAGGCGCCAATGCTGAGATCACTCCCGCCTCCAGAGGCACATCAATTGCCAAAGGATAACTGAGCCCCAGGGCATCGTTTCCTTCTGCAGTCACTGAGGAACACCCACATGGCTAGGCCCCCTGAGAAGGAAGGATATTGGCGAACCGAATGTACTGCGTGCCTGATTCTCCTTTCCTGGGGCCCTCTCCCCAGCAGTTCTGTCTTTTGCAGCTGCTAAAATCCACGGTTACTTAGAACGGTTCCGTCTGGGGAGACCGGGGTCCAGGCTGCCAGGTTCCCTGGGCACCAGTGAGCGATGCAGAAAGTATGTGCTGGGCACTCAATTCCAGGACTGAACACTGAGCATGGCGCCCGCTGGGCATACTGGAGAATGAGCCCCCACAGGCATTTTTCTGGGACAAGAAACAAAATCTCAGGTTTTCTGGGTAGACTCCCTATCCTATGACTGGATGGTTTTTTGCATGAAACAAGGTAGTTAACCCTGCCTTCCCCCTCCGCCTTTTTTTTTTTTTTTTGCTTGTTTTGGAGAAATAACCTGGAAACTTTGACATGACCAAATATACCATCAGGGACATCCACTGGGTAAACTGAGGAGAAAGGCTCTGAGTGGTCAGCAGAGCTCCCACTGTTGGCTGCGGGCACTTCCCCTGAAGCAGAGCCACTGGAGACACAGGGGTGAGGAACACTGTGTTAGCAGGAGCCTGGAAGATAGATGATTATAAGGGGCATCTCTACCACCATTTGGAGGCCCTGTTTTTGGATCTTATTTATTCTTGCTAAGTAGCTGAAAGGAGAGAAATTATCAGAAAGAACTTAAGTGTATCAGGTGTGACCTGAGCATGTGGCTCGGGGGTGCGGAGCCAGGGAGCGTGCCTGACAGCAGAAGAATAAATGGAAGGCAAGAGTGGGAAGGACTAGTCCCGAGAGATCACAGCTCCGTTAAATATGAAGACTCCAGGGTTACCATCCTTCAGGCTTCAGAGCTCTGTGATCTGCTCCCTATTAGAGTTTGCGGAAGATCTCTCCAGGGGAGAGATGATCTCTCTCAGGTGGTGGGTGGGTGCAGGAAAGCCCAAGGCTTCCCGATCCTTGTGAGTCTGAGAAGAAAAGTGCAGGAAGATGCAGACAGGGGTCTCTGTGGGTTCAGCCAGAGAGACCTGGAGCCCACTGTGAGTCCTGACCTCTGAAAATCAGGCCCTGCCATAAAGTGCTGATACCTTCATCAACTCTAAATTGCAAAGAACTTTGGAGGAAATGCGGAAAGCACAATGATTGTCTACTTAAACAGAAAATCCTGGAAAAAAAATTTAATTAGCTCCTTCAGACCAACCAATCTGAACCCATTAATTAAAAGGATTTGAGGCTGTTGCTTAATGGAGTTGAATGTGACCTAGGTTTAATTATATCTGACTAACAATTTGCACCATCTCTGCTGCCCTGCTGGCATCGAAATATCTCAGTACACATAAAGTAAACATTTTGGGCTAACTCTCCAAAGCCTCACAATTTTAGAATGAAGCTTAAGCAAATACCATACAATTTCTTGGCAATGAGTTTTCTCGTCACACTAATTAGGACTGCAGGAAATGCGCGACTTGGAAACACCAAAATAACAATTCTTCATCACGTCTGTCAATAAGTGATTTTTTTCCTGCTTCCTCTGTACTCATTACCTGTGACATTATAATGGAGCAGACGTATTAAGGTCAAATAGCACACTTGAGGCTTGAATCACAAAAGGGTAGGCAGAGAGAGTTCATCACCACCAAATAACATCCCATGAACTTCTGAGTGCCATGGCCTTGCCGCACATTGTTGCCTTTACCACACTCAATATGCTTTCCTTTAGTCCCCAGCTTCCACTGTAGCGTGGGGGCGACAGACACACAAGAATGCATCCAAGCACAGAGGTTTAACTTTTCAAGAGGCAACTGTGGATATTTTATTTATACTTCATCTGGCCTTCAGATGCCCAGAATCTAATGAGGCTATCCCAGATGACAGAACATCCTCATGGCTGCAAATCTGCCCCAGCAATAAGCATTTTTTAAAAAGTTTTTAAATGTTTATTTTTTTTATATTTGAGAGAGAGGGAGAGGGAGAAAGAGACAGTGTGTGAGCAGGGGAGGAGCAGAGAGAGAGAGACAGAAAGAGAGAGAGACAGAATCTGAAGCAGGCTCCAGGCTCTGAGGAGTCAGCACAGAGCCCGACACAGGGCTCCAACTCATGAGCTGTGAGATCATGACCTGAGCCAAAGTCAGATGGTCAACCAACTGAGCCACCCCGGTGCCCTCAATAAGCATTTCTAAACCCAGGACTGACACACTCTAAAATTAAATTTTTGAAGTCATACTAAGAGAGAACGGATGAAGCACACAGATTTTATTCACAGCACGGGATTTGGATCTTCCTACATGTTGACAAATGATTCTGTAAAACCACTTGGAATCTTATTCTTCTGTGTGAAAGGAGAAAGAGAATTGTTTTAAACCCTTAACTGGAGGAGTTAACACGGAATCCTTTCAACATGTATAAAGGTGGTTCTTAGGAAGACTCTACATGGGTTTAGTCCATTTCCAGTCACTCATGATGGGGAACATCAGGATAACCCAAAACAGAAGACACACTCTCACTCAAACTAGTCAGCTTCTCTGACTAGTTTGAACTGGCTAAAATGATGGAGTGGCTCAGGAGGGAGTTTGAGAAACCAATCAATTTCAGCTTATCCAATAAATTGAATACTGGCACAGTGATCGGGGCAATGTGGTGACTAACTGTACAGGGTCTAACTGAGGCAGACCAAAGTTCAGATCCTGACTGGCTCACTTCCTAGTCCTGTAACTAGGCGAAAGTGTTTTCTGCCTCTTCCTATGGATTATCTGAGGTCCATTTATTACATATTCTCTCCATCTATGGGACCTGAGTCAAGGTCATGCAAGCTCTCTAAACTATCTATTTATATGTGAAATGGTGAAAATCATAGTTCTTTATTTCATGGGGCAGCTGTGAGGCTTAAACGAGATATTTCACAGACATGATATATTTCAAAGTTTGGAACTGAAGTAAATGTTCAGGGAATAGCAGTCCAGATTCAAATCCAGATTCAACTTCACGCAGCTGCACGTACATGAAGTTGTATTGCTTAGCTGGGGTTTAGGTTGCCTGAGTTGTGGTTGTGGGTTTTACAAGATGTTCAGCACCTGCCTGAGTATTTATGGATTCTCACTGTTTCATAAAGTAGCTGGAGTTTTTTTAAAAAAAGGGGAGTGACATCCACCAGAAGAGTAAGTAGACATGGTTTATGGTGACTGCCTCACGCAAAGGCCAGTCCCTTGCACTACTGCTGAGCCTTACTTGTTTATTCTTCATAGAATGATTGGGAATCCCTGAATTTGGGGTAATAGGTATACATTTTTAAAAAAGAATCCATACGATGGCGGAGCGTGGAAGAAATGTGTTCTTCTGAGAGGTTACGCTTTCATGTGTCCTGAAGGGGCCCTTTCTGGACATGTGTCTTCCCTTTTGCATCTGATGCTGAAGAAACAGAATAGTGGCCAAAATCTCTTCCATACAGGTTTGGCTATACCCTCTCATGGGCTGCCCAAGCCACTCACCTAAACTGTAAGAAGATTCTCTTGTGAAGAGCTAGAAAGGCAAGAACAAGACAATGACACTTGTCAAGTACGTTTAAGTGCCTACAGTGTATCAGAGTCGGCTGCGATGTCAGAGGCTATTTCCTAGAGACCAGCTCACTGAGAAAACTCCCAGATTATCCTTGTTACCTAAGGAGCCTTTCAGAAATAAAACAAAACACAAACAACATATCAAAACCAAAAGTTCATACACTTCAGTCATTTGGAAGCCCCGGTTCATAATCCAATGTGTTGCAATTTGCACTATACATGCATTAACTTGGAGATGGAGGTACGGGGTAAGCAAATATTTGGATAAATTGATAACTGTGGATGCTGGCCATCTTCTTCCATGCCAGCACGAAATATTTACCATTAGAAGGCATGAGGCAACACAACAGTCCTATTCACGTCACATTAAGGATGAGCTCTCATGGTACCGAGATCAGAGGACTTTTACGATAAGAGATAATTCAAGGAGAGGACATAGGTGAGGGGGAGGGAAAATGGCTGTTACTGCCGTATAAATCCCTGTGGTCATGTGCACCATGGTGACACAGATGTGCCGTGTTAAAATGTGGCTGATCATTAGCTCCTGTCTTCCAGAGCAGGCTCATCCTCTTATATGAGTGGCTTCACAAGTGATGGTGCAACATTTTACACGACTAAATGGTTGAGCCTGCTCATAGCATCCCAGAAGTTTTACATCCGTTTACTATCTTTTATTATTACTACCTCTACCTGTGCACTTTTTGCATTGCTAGAGTACCCAGTTACCCTGCTGGTCTCCTCTCCCACGCCTGTACACACTTCGTGGGCAAAACTCCTTAGTCATCCTTATAGCAAGAATGCCTGGAATGAGGCCTGGAATGTATTCAGTAGGGAAAATGAGCAAAAGAAAAAATACTAATAGATGAAATCTTTCCAGCAACCAAGTATCTGTGAGGATGAGGAGATGCTGAATGTTTTCGTGTGTATTTGTGTGTGCGGATGCGCTTTTGTCCTTGAAGTCAGAGCAATGACTGAATCATCTCGCTACAACTGCGCCTTGTACATACATGCGTGGGAGGGAAAGAGGGAGAGAGGATTACATGTGTATATAAAATGTTGTCCCCATCTGGCTGGGATGGGAATAACTTTAGATACTGGCCATGAGGATGAAGCCTCCTCGACTGTCTGAGGGCGAATACTTCAGCATCTGAGATGGAAGATGGACTGCTCTGTCAGTAGGTAAGCCCTTGGGCTCTCGCTCATGGCCCACACCTCTGTGATGTGTAAGCAATTCCGTGGAGAGGCAGGCACAGGGTGTCAGAAGGACGGTGTCACTCGCTGTAGAAATCTTGGAGATTTAGGTGCATGATTCACGAACAAAGCAAGAGCTCACTCTTTCGGGCATGGTCCCAAGATCCCAGATGGCTAATGGATTTCATCTTGACTCTTTTCTTCATTCGTTTTATAATTATCTGAAAGCCTTCTACAAGCTAGGCACTGTTCTAGACATTGAAAATGCACCTGTAAACAGAACAAGAAAGGCCCTCTGCCATCATGGAGCTGCAGGAGAGTCTGGTTCCATGGGTGGTGGCCCTGGATGTTTGAGAGACTGTGCAACCACATCCAAGCTCATGGGAAAAGTCATGGTTGATGGGGGTGGCGGTGGTGGTGGTGTAAGACCTGGGGATGGGATGGAAAAGGGGCAGTATATGCTGTATAGCCTCCAATCCTGCCCAGGCTTCTAGGTGAGTCCCACAGCTAAGCTGCTGAGCTGAAATGGTAGGTAGGGAAACAGATCATAACCCACTCAAGTGCTGGAGGGTGAATGGCCAGAGGCTTGGGGAGCGAAGGGTAACACCATGGACAGCAGCAGCTTTCCCCCCTTGTTGCAGCAGCCAGAATTGGCTCTTGGCTTTCACCGTAGAGAAAGAGTTTCTGTTGTGGCTCACTCCAAATGCACCTCCAATCTAATGCAGGATGGGAATGCCTCATACTATAAGGAGCGTTCCCATGGTTAAGATGGGGGAGGAGGCGGACATGAAGAGGTTAAAAATAGGAATAAGAAAGAAATCACAGTAAAAGCGATGAGGACTTAACCCCAAAAGTAAAAACCTGCCAGCCTGTGTTGGCTTAAACTACACTCCCGGAGTCTGCTGGACTGAAAGCCTCGTCCATGGTCCTCTGATAAATAATTAATTCATCCAAATTTATATACCTATTAGAAGAGTCTTTTAGATTCAACAACTTCCTGGCTCTTTTAGTCCCAATTTTAGTGTCACAGCAAATTCCTCCATCTTCATAGGCTCCCCACGTGCTGAGGACACGTGGGCCCTGGTGGCATGCCCGGCCAAATACTGCTGAGCCAGGGGTTTCCTGGGCCTGGGTGCAGGGCTTCAAAGACGTCTCATAAAGACAAATAATGAATGAGGAGCTGATTCAACATCAATCAGTTCAACCCATCTCCAAACCTGAAGGAGCACCAGACTCGCTTTCCTCTCCAGTGAGCCCGAGGAGCATGTGAATCCCATACATTCTACCGACATTTGCTTCTCTGTATCTCCAGTTCTCCACTTTCAACGTGGATCGGAATAAATCGCTTTTAAATTGCTCAGAGACACAGAGGAAGGAGTTAGAGGCAGAAAAGGTTATAAATGCAAAGCCTGACTGGTCTTTAGTGTCATTATTTCAAAGCCCAAGATCCATTCATTTTAGTGCCTGCTGCTGTGTCCTGAGTTTAAGGGGAGCCTCGGTGATACAGCGCCTCATTTCCATCATATTTGCCAACTATTTTAGCCATAATTCCACTCGGAGTGCTTTCATATATTCTAGTCAGACAAACAGGCAATACAAAATGGGATCAGTGACATACTGTGAAGGCACCCGTTTTTCAAGGATAAATAGACACCCCTCACGCTCAAAATTGAGGCTGCAGTCCTTGGCTGTTAGGCAGTCTCTAACATCACGGCCTGGATATTCCGGGCCTCTGCTCTTTTCCTCGCTGGGACATCAGTGGCCTCCGCTTCGGCCTCTTTCCCGTTCTCTGACAGGGTAAATGGATGGTGTAGGTAAGTCAGGGTTCTTTTAAAATTTCCAAGGCTGAGTAAGACATTCACGAGGCTGGCTTAATAGGAGCGCGAGACAGTAATGACACACTGTTGAGAACCCGCGCTGCTAAATGTAATTTTAAAGAGGCTCGAGCTTTTTCCACCAGCTGATGTGGGGAGAAGTAAAATGAGGCAAATGGCAAAAATAGCATTGTCACTAAAGGGCCCGGACATTCTAACGATTCTAAAATGTCATCCTGAGACAGAAAAAGAACAGAAAGCCGAGAGTGCAAAGCGGGGAATGCACTTCACTCTGGGGTTGCCACACACGGTCATCGGCATACAGATGACCTTGTAAGGAAAAGAAATCTTAATTAATACAAACCAGATCTTTGGCCAAGGAGAGAGATAATTCATCCACCTCTTTTATTCATGGCATCACACAAATGACTTGCAGATAGAAAAGGACCAAATGTGGGCACATATGGAGAAACTGAGGCAGGAAGGAAATGCATGTCCAGTTGGGAGGGGAGTGTCCATTAAGCATTCTTCAGTTTGGGTGCTTATTCAGGTATCTCGAGGGACTAACTGAGCTTTAATTTGCAATAAAAAAAATTTCATGTGAAAGGGTCACCCACCCCAGGCAACGTCAGTAACTGTGAGCAAGCCAAAGGCTCTAGCCTACTCTCTGCTGTTTAAAATGAAGTTAACAACAGGACCTTCCCCATCTACGGCTTTGGGCTGTTGTGAGAGTCAAACAAGGCAGCGTGCGTGAATACACTCTCCCAAATCCGAGTATCACACAATGATAAAAAAATCGCTATTAAGCCAGAGAGCCTCTCACCCACTCAGCCTCCCTGCTACCTTAAAAATGAAAACACAGCCAGTCAGGGCCCAGAACTGAGAAATTCACTGTTGGTAATAAGCTGTCCTGTGTTTCGAGGCAGGGCTCACCCTGGTGTTCTTATTCTTGTATGCCTGGCACCACATCTGGCCCTTCAAGGCCAAACTCTGGTTTATTTGCAAGTCCCCCAACATCACTTTCATGGCAGAATTACAGGCACTGGTTCAAAATAGCACATTCATCACACCACTCAAATAGACCTCCCTCCGTGGTTCCCCGGCCCTGGGGTCTATGCCTGGGACAACCAGCCCCTCACCAAATGCTACCCCTCACCATTTCCCGGCAAGAGAGCAGGCGGGCGGCACTGTGGCTTGCTCCTGAATGTGTTCTCTCTGTCTCTACCACTTAACCCTCCTTCTTGTGTGTCCTGGGTACCAACCTTCCCCCACCCCGCCAATTGTTCATCTCCTACATCTCTCACGGTGCCCTCCCTGCTCCCAGAGCCTGAAGGGACTCTTTCCCCATGTGAACTTCTTCAGTGTCCAGTACAAGTCTGTGAATGAAAAGGTGCAATATAAAGCCAATTGGCGGCTCGATTCCTTGAACAGGGCTGATTAAGGAGGTGGGGAGCCAAGCATCCCAGGCTTGCTGTGAAAGATGCTGATTTATCACAAGGTCTGACCCACAAGACAGGCCCTTCCCTTTTCTGTCTGCCACAGTATCGCCCTCACCCCTTGGTCAATGCCTGGCACGGAGTACGTCCCTGGTAAGTCCACTTTAAACTGCAGCAACCTCTTTCTGCAATTCACTAACTTTTAAGCTACAGCTGAGGTGAAAACCTCTGCCCAGAAATGACTTCATCAGCTATGGCAGCATTGAAAAGACAGCATGAGATTCTGATCCCATTTTCAACACCAACGGAAACCACCTGCACACATCGCTGATGGATTTTTTAAAAAATTAATGTAAACCTACCTTGGTTTCTCGGAGAAGAAACTGAAGGTCCCGTCCACTCAGGATGCCATGGTTTTTCACATAACTGGGAATATTCTTCGTGCTGGAGCCATAAACAGTCGCGTGTACTTCCATGTACGTGTGAATAATGTCCAAGTAGATTTTCTTATTCTAGAGAGGGGACACAAGGGACAGGCATTTCTTTTTTCTTTTCATCCTTCTAACAACCTGTCTCATAGCTGGAGGCCACAGAGATGGAGTTCTTAATATGGAAACTGCAGGAATCCGGCAATCTAACCCCTAATATTTCTTTCAAAAGTAATGTGCCTGAATTTTGAGGGCAAACAGAGTCGTATCACCCCTGTACAACTCTGTAAGGAAGAAGACAATACAGCAATATATTACTGAATACCAATGATAGATCAAGGCCAATCATTTTTTTATTTTCATTTTTTTTTAAGTTTACTTATTTTGAAAGGGAGAAGAGAGAGAGAGAAAGATAAAGAGAGAGAGGCAGGGAGGGAGAGAGAGATGGAGCATGAGTGCAGAGGGGCAGAGAGAGGGAGAGAGAATCTCAGGCACTGTGCTGTCAGTGCAGAGCTTCATGAAGGGCTCGAACCTATGAACCGTGAGATCATGGCCTGAGCCAAAAGCAAGAGTCGGAGGTTTAATCGGCTGAGCCACCCAGCAGCCCCTCAAGGCCAATAGTTTTAAAGTATTATCCTCGGTTTGTAAATTATCAGGGACCCAACACTTTGCATTTGGCTCCTGTGCCTTATGGGGGAGGAAGTTTGGGGAAGGAAAGCCCAGAGAAGGCAGTCAGTTGGACTGAAATATTTAGCTGGAGATGCTAAGTTGTCCCTGAGGAATGCAAACATCCCCAGCTCTTGCCAATATTTCTAGTTATGATGAACGCATGTTGTCAGAATGGATCCCACCTAGTTCGGATCGGGGGGGTGGGGTGCGCGGAGAGGAGGGTTTCCCACACTATACATGGATTGGCTCTGTAGCTGGAGAGATCATGAGAATAGCCAGGTAGACAAAAATGTAAGAAAGATTAAATGTAAACTCTGGTGAACCCTGAAACATTCAAAAGTAGTTTTATTTTTATTAGAAGCAAAACAAAACCTCTTTTCTGCCCTGAATTTCGAGGCACATTTTCTAAATCAAAACCACCTGTGAAGCAGAAGCGACTTACTTTCCCTTCGTCTCCACATTTCCATGTGACTAAGGAGCACAGGCTCAATTTGGTAGGTTGTGCTTTTTTTTAATTTGAAAAATTCAAGTTCTGTAATGTTTTCCAGTTGTATAAAAGTGGGACAAGTTCTTTCCCCCCATTCTCAGCCCATTTTCACACACTCCAGGAAAATGTATTAATAGCCAGTTTTATGACTAAAGATCGTCAGGGATGTAGGGGTGTGGCGTCAGCAGCCACAGAGCTCAGAGAAGGGGAAGGGGCTCTCAGGCGGGGAGGGCAGCAGCACTCTTCTGCCTCCTCACAGATTTCTGAGCTGGATTTGGGGTCTGCCCTCTGCCAGGCACTGCCCTGCCCTGGTGGAAAGATTACATAGGATGCTCAGTTTTGTGAGACACAAGTTTCAAATCCCGTATCAAAAGTCTTCATGGCTGCTCTTGAATGCTGACAAAAACTGAGGACTGATGGATGTGGGGGGGGGGGTATGGGCATGGAGGAGGACACTTGTGGGGATGAGCGCTGGGTGTTATGTGGAAACTAATTTGACAATAAACTATTTGTAAAAGAAAAAAAGCCTTCATGGCTGGAAAAACAAACCTAGTTGCCATTCTCCACTTTATGCACCAAGATGATTTTGTTCAGAATCAACCAAGTCCATGCCTGCCCCCTAATGCACGAATAAAATGAACACGTGGACTGAAAGTGTAATTTCATGCCATGTTTGGTATGGCTGGAAGATGCTAAAATTCATCAGGTCAGAGATGTATACCCTTGAGTTACTGCAGAGGTGACTAGAAACAGCTTCATAAACCATGGCTTCCTATTTGTAGCTTGAATCAAATGTAGGATCACCTCCCTGATGTAAATTTTTTTTTTTAATGTTTTTTTATTTTTTTCTAGGAGAGAGAGAGACAGCGTGAGCAGGGGAGGGTCAGAGACAGAGGGAGTCACAGACTGAAACAGGCTCCAGGCTCTGAGCTGGCAGTCAGCACAGAGCCCGACGCGGGGCTGAGCTGGCAGTCAGCACAGAGCCCGACGCAGGGCTCGAACCCACGAACCGCGAGATCATGACCCAAGCGAAAGTCAGACGCTTAACCGACTAAGCCACCCAGGCGCCCCGCTCCCTGATGTAAATTACTTTGAGGAGTTCTATGACACAGGTCTTGTGCCACACGTACTTAGTAATTCCTGTCCCCACAAAACCCCTTCTCGGGGAGTCCAACCTTATCCACAGCCCCCGGTACAGGGATGGAATTTAGTAACCCTGCCCCCTGACGCTGCTGACCAGCCCAGGGTGTGCCTGATCCAAGGACGACCCATCTCCAGGGTGGCCAGGAGCCCAGGGCAGTGAGGCCAGGCTGAGGAGGATGAGCGGAGCCAATAGGAGCCTCTCTCAGGAGCTCAGAATCCTGTACACACAGAGATTACTGCCAGATGGCTGTGGGGTACAGAGCCAAAAGGTCACTCAGTGTTGGAGTCTGGGTAATTATGAGCCAGATACAAGTTCTGAGGAAGCCAGCTGCCAGTTTTGGGGGGTGGAGGTAGAAAGAGAGCCAGATGAGAGCTGAAAGGAGGAAAGGGGAAGACTGAGCCAGACAGCTGGTAATAACAGGGACCCAGAAAGAGACGGAGACCTAGACATCACCCCTCTACTCACGATACTGAGAGAGGGCATGGGGGCGGGGAGAAATGGCGAGACAGAAAGACAAAAAAAAAAAGCAGAAGCAGAGAAGAGAGAAAACCTGGTCCCACTCTGTCCACAGCTGTTCCCTATCCTAAATTTCCCAAATCTTTCTGGATCCTTCCAGTAATAATCACAGCAGCTGCCCATACTTTTCCCCATCCCACACTTTGCTTGAGCTACTCTGGGTGGATTCCTATCACCCAAAAGGAGGCCTGTCAGGACATCTTGTTGGGCCTTTGTTCAGGGACCCGGCAGACTTCTGTCCTTTAAGCAAAAAGAGACATTTCCTTGTGAAAAGCCAGCTGCTAACTAGTGAAGAGAGGCGAAAGGCCCTTGAACTAGGTCTGCAGTGAGTGACAAAGGAGAAGAGCAAATGGCCCACTTGGTTGCTGTCCTGGAGAACCCTCGCGACAGACAGGCACATGACTGGGACTCCCGGACCGGATGCCTGAGGAGTGAGCGATACACAGGATACAACACATGTATCGCCATCAATCCCAGAAGAGGTTGGGGCTCCTTGAAATACAACGAGGGGGCAAGCTCAGAGGCATATGCAGAGGCTAATAATAACGTCTGTGAATTTATTAACATTAAGGCCAGGTCAAATCTGAAAGGAGGAACTGCGTTCAGAGCAGATTTATGTGATTTCAGGAACGAGAAAATCAAATGGGTTATTAAGAGGAAAACAAATGTTTCCAACATACTCCAAGCTTTGAAGCTGGCCTGAAAACCAGGTGATTCACCTCAGGCCTCTTGTTGCCGCTTGTCAAGAGTTCCACAGAAATGTGCCGTGGGTGACTCATGCCGTGGGTCCCAGGTAAAGGTGCACGGGCAGCCCTCACACTGAGTGGCTGCCCTTCCCAAAGGTGCTGCTCACTGGATGTCACAGGAGCCCGAGGAGCTGACGCCAGCTTAGGGTCGTTGCCAGGATTTCAGGCTCACATATCCAACGCCTCCTGACCCTGGTGGTCTTGGTGTGCTGTTCCCACGTCCCACTCAACAGGGCCAAAGGGCAAGCCATTCCCCGAGGTTCCCTGACTGGCACCCCGCTGTGTGCTCCTGACCTCAGGATGGCCGTCAATCTGCACTAGACTCCTTAGGTACCTGCACAAGAATCACCCATCACTAGACACATCAGCTTCGTCTCCCCCTCTCAAGGCCTTGATCCTTGCTCCTCTGGATCGTGCCAGGATTAATACAACTGTCATCCTCACAGGTCTCCCTGGGGCTCGAAAAGGCTATGCACCTTGTCCAAGACTTCTACAGGTGAGCAGCGGCTTTGGGACCGAACCCCAAACAATGGGTATGGCTCAAGGTCCCTTGTTAAGCATGCAAAGCGATTCTCTGCATACAGACAATGTTCTCACATACAGACTTTGTAGTGAAGTATGCACAGGATGACACACCCTAGCTTCTGGATACAGAGTACTGAGGAGGTAGGGAGGGTGTAGGGAGGTAGACAGCGCTTCAGTGATATTTGTAATATGTGATTTCTCTCTTAAAAACTGCAAAACATTGGGATGCCTGGGTGGCTCGGTTGGTCAAGCATCTGGCTTGATCTGGGCTCAGGTCATGATCTCGCGTATTGTGTCCAGCATCAGGTCTGGCACTGACAGCTCAGAGCCTGCTTGGGATTCTCTCTCTTCCTCTCTCTCTGCCCCTCCCCTGCTTGTGCATGCTCTCTAAAATAAATAAACTTTTTTTTTTTTTTAAATCACAAAACATTAACATCTATAAATCTGGGTAGTGGGTAGGTGGTATATCAGATAATTAAATTAGAAAAATTGAAATAGATGCAATCAATAAAAAACCAGAAACCAGTCTGTATGACGTCAAAGGCTGCGCCACTGCCCTGTCACTGGAAGGCTCAGTTCTTGCCATGAAGAGGTTCAAGCTATTTCCTCCTTTCTTGATGTATAGTGCTAACTTCTGTGCTTAACACATAGGGTGCTGATGTTTTTTAAATTAAGCATGGCCCTGCCTGCCTTTCCCATCCCACAGGAAGGGCAAGAGCCAGGAGGGGCATGTGCAGGGGTGAGGATGTTTTCTAGCAGGTCCCTCCCTTCCCTTAGTTTGGAAATCCAGGCCCAGGGGAGGTACTACCATGGAACTGAGCGTCCTGTTGATCCGAGAACTGGATTCAGATCACTCCCTAGAAAGCTTTCCGTCTCTGACCTAAAAGACCAAGGTCAAAGAAAATTACTTGCTCACCTACAAATTACTAAGATGCAGTCAGAAGCATCTCGTACTGAGTACCACACCGCGGCGGGCCCCCGCCCCTCTCGGGGGCTGAGAGAAGTGCCTCCAGAAATGTCTCCAGTCTCGGCCGAGCAACTTGGACCCCGAGAACTGTCAGCCTCTAGCTCAATTTAAACTCCCATTAAAAACAACCAATCAAACCGATTAAAATTCAAATCTACCTAAAACCATTTGGAGGCAGAGGGGAGGGGAGATGCAAAGCAAATGGAGTGAACATGCCGGGATAAAGGAACCGTGTTTTCAGTGTGACTGTGGCTGGAGGCAGATGCATTTTCAGAACCGGTAAGAAGATATTCAGAGCTTAAACAGAGAGCATTAGGAAAACAGTTCAATCTGAAGCAATACTCGGGCCACTTTGCAGCCAGAAAGTACAAGTGTGGAGTCAAGAGCGCTTTCCCTTTCTAGACAGTGAATTCAGGGTACAGGAATGTTCTTTGGCAAATGTCAGTATTCTGAACTTTTGGTTGAAGTGATATTATACAGTGTTCTCTCCAGCAACACCCCTGCTCTCTGCTGCAGGCACATCCATCTTTTCTCCTGGACTCTGACTCCCTTCCTCTACATGATCACCTTGTGACCTGTCATTAAATATATATATTACATATTTCCTCCCAGGGTCATGGGATCGAGCCCTGCATCAGGCTTCACGCTTAGCCTGGTTGAGATTTTCTCTCTCCCTCTACCGTCTCCCTGGCTCATATGCACTCTCACTCTCTCTCTCTCAAAACAATGATTAATATTAATAGAATATTAAAAAATATTATGCAGCCCTGCCCAGAATTCATTGGTACAAAGAAAACACCTGGTGAGTGCTGAGCCAGTGAGCGTCCTTCCCAGGAAGAGCTGACAGGCGTGGAAGAGCCAGTCTGTCTGCAGACCCCACGCAGTGAGCGGCAGAGTCTCACTCCTGCAGCCTGAACATGGAGGTCAAGGTTGGACAGAGAAAAAAACTAAGTCCTCACTTAGAGAAGGCCAAATGTGAGACAGTGTGTGTTCTGGCAGCGTCTTGAACCTCAGTTCCAGTCACGTCTCAAATGCATCCCTGCCCTTCCCTGGGTACCCAGAGTCAGGCGATCCCTGCTGCGGCCGAAGCTAGGAACGCTGGGCTTTTACCATTGCAGCAGTAAGAGTCCTGACCAGCACACTGTGACTGGATTTTTATTTCGCCCATCATGGAGTTTTCATCATTATAAATGCAGTAGGCTCCATTTCCTCCCCTACACATACAGAAATTGGTTCATTCCCTGGTTTTATGAGTATACTATAATCAACCATATATTTTAAGAAACACAGGTCCAGGGGTGCCTGGGTGGCTCAGTTGCTTGAGCGTCTGACTTTGGCTTTGGTCCTGATCTCACAGTTGGTGAGTTTGAGCCACGCATCAGGCTCTGTGCTGACAGCTCGGAGCCTAAAGCCTGCTTTGGATTCTGTGTCTCCCTCTCTCTCTACCCCTCCTCTGCTTGTGCTCTCTCTCTCAAAAATAAACAAACATTAAAAAAAAACTTCTGTAAAAAAAAATGTATAAGAAATTCAAGTCCAGAGTATGCCTTGCCCCAAACTACCCCATAAACCTTTTACTAACTACTACTGTGAGGTAACTCCTTAAAAGCTGGGGTTGGGCTGGTTCATTCTACTGAACCAAGATCCTGTGAGTCCTCTCCACAGGTCTCCTGTAGTCATGGCATCCACCTGCTCCCGCCTGAGCGAATGCCAGCCTCTGAGGCGAGCCCCTGGTCTAAACAGTGGCTGGCGTCCCCTTACGAGCCTTCTCACATTCCCCTCACTGCCTACTCTCCGTTTTCTCCCTCAGTCCGTGCTCACTACCCAGGCTGTCCTTCACGGTCGGTTGGACCAGACAGAAGTTCCACTGTGAGAGGGGAGGTGGGGGTCGAGGGGCCTGCGATGCTGAAGAGCATCCCAGAAAGACAGGGCCACTTATTTGCTGGGCAGTGAGCCCGGGACAACGGAAACACAGAAGGGGGCGGGGCAAATAAGACCGCCCCCTCTCTCTCCTCCGCAGACCATACCAAAGTCAAGTTCCTCCTTGCAAACCTTCCAGGAGTGCAGAGCGCCCAGGGGCCAGGCTGCACTGTCTGTGTGGATCCTGGCGAAGCAGGTCGTCCGCTCCATCTTGTCACCTTGAGCTTCTCCTGGCCTTGCTTCCCTCTGCCCTCTTCCTTCACTGGCCCTGGCCTTGCAGCTTCTTCACCAATAAAGAGTAATACTTGTATCTGCTTCCGGTCTTGTGTTCTAGAGGCCCTGGGCTAACACTCTAAGACCCCAACCCTTCAATTCACCATCCTCAGGGCTAGTTTCCAAAACTGAAAACTTAGTTCCTCTATATGAAGCCTTCAAAGGCTCTTCATGGTGGTGAAAGCCCACCTCCTCAGCTCTATATACGGTCCCTTCATAACGGAGGCTTCTCCAAGCTTTTCGGCTTCATCTCCCACCTTTTCCTCTCCTCTTTTGTGTCAGGTCTACCTCTGTTTGGCTCAGTCCTTGCTCCCAAACCTCTCCTGCTCTCTTGCATAAATCTCACCTGCCACTGCCTTGGTCTGATACCTCCTTTCTTCTGGCCTCCTTTTCTCTCCTGGACCCCTCTCCCCTCATCCTCTGCAAGATGGCAATCCCTGGGCTCAGCCAGGTGAAGTCTGTGCCGTTAGTATTAAGTTAATTAAACAAGGAGGCCATCAGACTGAGGTGGCTCTAATGCTGGGTGGCCTACATAAGCTAAGCTTGGCAAATGCCTCAAGGTTATGAAATAACAACCAATCACAAAGAGCCCACGAGGCTGTAAGCCATAGCCAATGAGATCATTTCCTTCCTCTGCTTCCGCACCTTCTGTATGGAGGTCTTTCCGCAGCCACTGTCAGGGTGGTGCTGCTAACTACTTCCGGTTTGGAGCTGCCCGATTCTGACTGACTTTTGTTCAAATGACCTTTAACCTTTTTAATGTGCCTCAGTTTATCTCTTCACAGTCACTTCCTGCTTGGCCTCTTTGGGCTGCATTATCATTGTCTGCCCATCCAGCGGGATTGTGAACTTCTCAAGGGCAGGGCACTGGAGACTGGGGGCCTGGCACAGAGCAGGGGCTCAGGAAGTACTAGCTGGATGAGAACACAGAGAGGGCGCACCAAGCACAAAGTTACGGATCTCAGACTTAACCCCGCCCCTCGGTCCTGCCCATCTTCCGACTCTGCCTCAGAAGCCAGGTTCTTCTGCAACAAAACCTTCTCCCAGCAAATGAGCTTAAGGTCCGTGACTTTACCTCAGGGCGTATTTTAATGAAAATAAAATGAGAGATGGGGCGCCTGGGTGGCTTAGTCGGTTAAGCGTCCGACTTTCGCTTAGGTCATGATCTCGCGGTTCGTGGGGTCGGGCCCCGTGTCGGGCTCTGTGCTGACTGCCAGCTCAGAGCCTGGAGCCTGTTTCAGTCTGTGACTCCCTCTCTCTCTGACCCTCCCCTGCTCACGCTGTCTCTCCCTCTCTCCTAGAAATAAATAAAACATTAAAAATTTTAAAAAAAAATTTAAAAAAAAAGAAAAGGAAATGAGAGGTGCAAACCTTACAAGCTGTATTTCAGAGTCGAGTTATCTTCCTCATAACATAGCTCTCTCAAGAGTTTTGAGGTAGAAAGACAGGAAGGAGGAGGGAGGGAGACATTAAAAAAAAAATCCTATCTCATCAGCTTGTTCTGAAGTCTAAAATTCAACAAGGATGAAAAATTCTTTTATTCCAAGATTAGAAGTTCTAAAATGCAAATCTCTGTGAATTTCAGCAGTGAAGCAGAAACAATTTACGTTACAGAATAATTAGATGTTATAGTCCTTGGCTCATTTATTGCAAGTTACCCCCCAAGGTTAAGGTGTGTGTTGGGTGTGTGTGTTGGCTGGGGACGAAGGGGTCCTTGCTGAGTCCTACTCAGGCCTCCCAGAGCTCTGGAAGTCTCTGGTAAGCTAAGATTCTCCAAGTCTGCCACCCTGGACCCCTCCCCCTAAATCCTTACCTTTCAAGGAGAAAGGATGATGTTCAATAATTATAGTGGGAATAATAAGGGGAACTTTGTGCCCTTGTCTCCAGCCTGGCCTGTGGCCCACCTATGGGCCCACAGGCAATAAAAAGAAGGGAATCTGTTTCCTTTGTGTGCCAAGCTCCACACTTATTCTTGACTGGACCTTATGCGGTAAAATCACAACTCATCCAGGGCAATGGGGGAGTAGGTGCATGCAAGCTCCACTCAAGCACAGTAGGAGTGGTTCTAGAACCTACGTACTTCGGAGTTTTGGGCAGAGGACAAAGAAAGGATGTGGAAGGAATGAAAGGGAAAAATATATTCACCAATCCTTGACTTATTCTCTACTGTCTGGTTAGGTGAACTTTTTGGCGTTTGGCCTAAAAAGGGGCTGAAACTTCAGAGATTTCTCAGAAGACATTCAGAAGATTTCTGAGGCTGAATGGCCAATGTGAAACGAGCAATCAGCCCTGTTTTTGCTAATGGAACTACAATATGGGATAATCACATTTCCCAATTAGACACCTTTTATAGGTGCTGAGCTAGAATTGGGAATACATAAATACATAGAAGCTGTTTTGTACATAAAATACATAAAAGCCGTTTAAATATATACCTTTATTTAAAAATATACAGTGTGCACATTACCGCCACACCATAAAATGGGACAAGCTAGAAATGAGTCCCAAGATGGCTAAAGCCTTCTGCTCCCTGCTCACCCAGAGCCCAAGCCCGCCCCACCTCCAGATCTTTCCATCTGAACTCACTGGGGTTCGCTGGCACGCTTCTCCATTTTTCCAGCACTTTCAGGTCTCCGGGATCTCTCTGCCTCAGCACTAGAGCTTTCTGCAATTTAACAAATGCCTCTTAAAGGGCCCTGGGGACCTGCCAGCCCGTTTGTGAAAACAATCAACTCTCCTTTCTACTTTGAGAAGGGCAGGAGGTCTTCAAATTGTAAAGCTGGATTCCCTCACATCCCCTCCCCCCCACGCAAATGCAGTCACTAACGATAATGATGCCCCTCACTCTGCTCTGATTGCTAAGGCCAAGAGCAACAAAGGCCACCGGCTTTGCTACGTGCTCAGAAAACAGGCTGAGGGCTTTAAAATAGACCCCCCGCCACCCCTCCAGGAGTCAAAATGGAAGGAAAAGAAAACCAAGAGGTGGCCTTGGCAAAACTGATTATTTTTACAGAGCGTGCATGGGGTCAGTGAATTGTAGACTGAACGGAGGGGACCTATGAGTCTCATCCACTGCTGACAGAAGTGAGGAGATGGGATCCTGGTGGGTTCAGGCCGGAGCGCAACAATCAGATGTGTCAAAAGGCAGAGAAGAAGTGGCCACTTGCTGGGACTGTCCTGTGTGTCTTCAGGGAAGGATTCAGAGGATCACATTCACACTGGTAGGCAGTGTAACAGGTGTGAATGTGGGGCTTCTCCTGCCAATTAAGCTGAGGTCCCAAAGGCTAGTGACCAAATGGCAGGCACTCAGTGCTCAAAGTACCACCACCCTGAAGGGGGAGGAGGGAGGTCATCCCTGGAGAGCTACTGGCTGGTTTCCCTTCTCTCCCTATGCAGGTGAGGAAGGTTCTAGAAGACCCCTCGGAGAGCCTCACGTGCACTCCTGGGAACTTCTAGGGTGCCAGACCTAAGCTTTGAAACGCCTCATGGTTGGAGCCTGGGGCTGGAAGGAGGCCCTGTTGGAGGAATCAACAATGGCCGGAGCTCCCAGGGTTTCCCGAGGGAACGGATAATTGTTTCCCTTGGTGCAGGTGCGGCCCACACAGAATGATGCCCAACTGGATTCTATAGGGAAGGGCTCTGTCCAAGGACAGGGCACAGGGAGGGGGGCTGCTGGAAACAGCCTTGAGAGGCTGCCATGCCTCCACTTTGGGCTGCTCAGCAAAGCAGCACTGAGACGCAAAAGGAAAGAAGCTTAACCTGAGATGATGCTCAAAGTTTCCACTATTAAACCAGAGTAGGTAATTACTGCACTTAGACTGTTCTTGGAACTAAAAGTAACAGAGGCTTTGTAGTTTTTTTTTTTAATTATTATTTGTGAGTTTTATAGGACCTGCCCAAAATTCTATCCAAGGGGTAGAAAAGACTTGTGCAGTTCAAGAGAGGAAAAACTTGTTTTATGTTTGAATTCAACAGAATCCCACTCTTTCAACTTAATGTTTACATATACAAAATGATCTTAGGTGGAGCACGGATAAAAATTCTTAACTTTAATAGTTCTAAGTCTATTTACATATGGCTTAGAAAAACTAAGTAACACCCATGGTGTCTCATGTTTATTAACCCCTTAGGAAAAAGCTAAAATAACTATTTTTTTAAATGTGGCCATTAAAACTACTACGTAATTAATAGTCGAGGTGGGGCATGCTCATAACAAGTCTGGATCTGGTGTGGAGGACTTCAGTTTGGAACCTGAGGCTTAAAAGAAGTGTGAGACGGAAAGCCTCACTTCACTGACAGGTGAGGAAAGGTCACAGTCTGTCATCCCTCCAACCACACTGGTGCCAAGATCATGGCAGGTCCTCAGGTCCTCCCCTTATCAGACAGCAGGACAGAGAAGGACAAGAGGCACCAGGCAAAAGCTTCTGAGCAGTAAAGGTGCAGGGACAGAGAAGAGGTGTACGGAGAGGTCACAGAGTCCAAAGGAAAAGGTGGTAAACCATCCACCCTTAATGTCATGCTTTGCAAAAGTCCAGGGATGAAACCACACCTTTGTCCCATGGCAGCTGTCAACTGCACACTCCTCAGCAAACACTGCGCCTCAAGTTCACTCCCCGGGTCTGACCTGGAATGACCGTTTTTCCCTGGTGAACGTCTCACGCTCTTTGAACAAAGTCTTTTTCCTGCGTAAAATGTATGCAAGGCTATTCAGAGTGAAGTATATGGGAGGCAGGGGACTGGGCTACAACCTTTAGCTTACCCACAACTGCTTAGATAAGACTGGACAACCTGTTTAATCTTCTGCAAGTTCAAGTTCCTCAGTTGTCAAATGAGGGGCTTGTTGATATGAAGGTTCTTTGAGCCCTAATATCCATGACTTAAAAAAATTTTTATTTTTGAGGGAGGGAAAAGGGGGAGAGAGGGAGGGGGAGGGGAAGGGGAGGGGGAGGGGGGGAGAGAGAGAGAGAGAGAGAACAAGTGGGGGAGAGGCAGAGAAAGAGAGGGAGACACAGAACCTGAAGCAGGCTCAAGGCTCCGAGCTGTCTGCACACATCATGACCTGATCGGAAGTCAGACGCATAACTAACGGACCAGCTGAGCCAACCAGGTGCCCCGTCCATGATTTTTAAATTGTGACTGAAAGCACGTTCCTCCACGCTTTCCTAGAGGCTACACAGCTAGTAGTCTGCAAAGGAAATGAGGCCCAGAGGCTGCCGATGGCCACCCAGGTCCCCTCTCCTACCAGCAGACCTGTTTCTGGTTGTTTAGTGCTTATTGTTAAGCTCAGTAGAAAACTGCCCTCCGCTGATGACAGCCAATGACTCAGGGGGTCCAATTCTGGAATGACTCACCTTCCACCTCTGCCTCCCTCACAATCAGACGAGGGCTGGCCTCCAACTGAAACTGCGTGAAGGACCCACACTTAGACCAGTTGCCACCCAAAGGAGATCATTTGTTAATACTCTTCCTTTAGGTCAAAGACTATCTTCCGCAGTTACTATGAAACAAAATGAATAATGACTGGAAAAGTGGACACCTTGTTTTCTGAAGTTTGGAAATGTCAATAAACAATTAAAAAGGATTACCATGTGTAAACAAAAAAGTAATAGATGATCATACTTTGTAATAACTTCAGTATACTACAATATAATAAAAGGGGAAAAACATAGCTCTATTTTGTTTTCTTCCAGTAACGCACAACACCACATTTCCTATTTTCATTCATGTGTTAAATTCTGTAGATCTGTCCCTGACTCCATCAAAATCAATTCTTCATTTATACATGGTAGTGGATGGTGCTGCCGTATTTGTCCATCTACCTGATAGTTCATCGTGGAACACTTTTATTAATTTCAAACAGGCTCTTTCATATGATGCAAGATATATATACAACACAGAAACACAGGCAGAACACCTATCTAACCTGGTTATCGCTACATGCTGGGATGAAAAGTAATTGCTTTCCTGCAATTTCTAGCTTTTCCACAAGTAATTACCTTACAAACAAGAAAAAAAAAATAACACCTATGTCCAAAACCACAGCTGGAAGTCCTGAAGGAACACATTTCACACGTAGTGACTAACACAGAAACCTGGGAAGTGAGGGGGCAACTAGGAAGAGAAAAGTCATTATAAGCCAGAGCCCACCTCCCTGGGGCAGTGCACACGGCGTGCACACAGGTCTCACCCTCCTGCGAGGCTCTCTCAGCTCAGAATGAGAAGGAAAGCTGGGGTTTGCTGAACCCACACACAAAGGATGGGGGGAAACTGAACTGTTTCCCCCTGGACTGGGGAAAAGCAGAGGTGTGGGGGCGGGGGGAGGAGGTGATCGTGACTGGTTCTATTAATTTGATTCTGAGGTTCAAAAAAATACAAAACGAGGAGAAACACAGCAACACCCAGTCTGGGACTGGAGAACATTTCATTTCAGGCTTAATTTCCTGTAAGAGAATTAATACAATAATCTGATGCTATGGTAGTATTTGTTCTTCTCTTTGGAGCCCTAATGAACACAGAAAGCACCTCTTTGGCGATGTCAGGACAACTATACAGATTCATACGGGTCACAAATGTGCCATCCGGGGGCCTCCCAGCTCTTGACTGCGAAGTCTTCTCTGAGGAAGACAGAATTTAGTGTGCCCGGAAGTTCTCGTTGTTGGAATGGCTATATATAAACAGGGTGCACAGACCCCTTCAAAAAGTCGGAGGACTTTTTGGAGATCCCTTTGCTTGGTGGCTCTTTCCAGCAGTAGGCATTCAGGGTACACACTGTCTCTCAGAATGGGTGGCAGGGTTGGGTCGCCTGTTGCCAGTCCTGCTTCATTATTCAGAGTCAGAGAGGAGGGAACTGGTCTGTGCCTATGGCTGTTTGTCCACTGGCAGGCCAGGCCTCCAGCCCTCACCCCCATCCCCGCATTAATCTCGAGTTATTGGGCTGTTCCTGGGCATCCGTCCACATCTGTGAATTTTAGTAGGCAGTGTGGGGTCAAGAATGAAACAATCTGGGTTTTTATTCTTACACCTGCCCTATTATCTCATAGGAGCATCCACAAAAACAAACGAGATTTTTTTAATTGTTATGTGAAGGGATCACGATTGCCATCACATCGTCTGTTGCGCGCACACGCTCGCGCGCGCACACACACACACACCCACTGTGCCTCTCAAAGAACTCCACCCAGCACTCGGTCATGGTCATGTCAGAGATAAGGCAAAGACCCCAGGGGGTGCAACGCCTCCATGGGCTGAAGGGTGGATCCTTCCCTCCCCAAGGGGTCTTCTGTCCTCAGTGCTGGGCCTCTGACCAAGACGACCTCTGCCTGTGAGTGGGACGGCATAGGCTCGCTTCTGCTACTCGTCATCCCTGTCAAGCTCGAGTGCGTAAGGGCTGTGCTTGCTAAATGTCCTCTCCTAGGCACTCAGCCCAGTGCCATACCCATTAATACCCACGACTTCATCATGAGCGATGTGTCACTTTGTAGTAACGTGCATAATCTCTCTCCTCAGAATAGCAAGTGTCAACACGTCTTTGTTGTAAAGGCTGGGACCTGACATATGATAAACCAGGCCATTTAAAACACAAGTCTCTCTTGGGCCCCTTCCTTCCCCTGCTCCAATCAAATCAAGAACGTTCTAAATTCCAGGCATAATCTCTGCATTTTTGGAGGAAGCCACAGTGTACAGATTGAAATTCTAATTTTGGCACAGCAATGAAGGTTCCCTTCAAAGGACAGCTAACCACTGGCCTTTACGTGAAAGATTGATTTTTAAGATGGGAATGAAAAAAACCTCCCCTTTCCTCTCCTTGAAATGAATTACATCTCTTAAAATTTCTTCCCTTCCTTCCTGACTTCTTGAAAACATAAAGATAGCAAAGTAAAAGTGATCAGCTTAATTCATACACATTTGAATCTAAAATGCTGCAAATAAGTATTTTTAGAAGGAAAAGCAGCTAAAGCATCTAATTTAGAAGCAGGAGCTTGAAAACAGACACAACTACGATACACTGGGGAAGCAAAGCTGAGGGCTCATAATCAACTATCATTTTGGAAAATCTCTTTGATACTTTCCATACACTCTTCTCTCCCATGCAATCAGTGCCTTCCCTCCACCCCCCTCACATTTCTCAGGCACTGAGTTCTGAAGGTCTGTCCCCAACCCAAATGCCCACCCTAACTTGACCCAGGCAGGTACAGGGAAAAGGGCTAAAGTCAGATCTGGGTTTCAGCCTGGGCTCTGCCTGTGTACCCTTGGGAGAGTGATTTCACCCACCTGCACCCAGATTCTTCAGGCAAAAGCCACCCTCCCTTCCAGAGAGGCCCCAGAGATCATAGGAGATGATGTGGATCAGTGGCTCTGGGACTACAAACAGCTGTGCCTTGATTTGGATCTTCTCAGGACTTTCTACACTCTGTGTTCCATACTAGTCAGGCCTTTGTTCTCTATGCCGTGTTCATGGCTAACTGTTGCTTCCGGTCTTTGTTGGAGAGACTCCCTCCTGCTTAAGGAATGCTGCCTGACATTGACCATCACAGGCAGTCCCCCTTTTGAGGTACTCAGACATTTTCCTCAAGCAGATCACTAATAGCACAACCGGCACCCTCCCCCTGCCCCATCTGCCAAAAGACCCCTAATTCCCTCCTCTGTACTGTCTCTTACTTTGCTCAACACTGCTTGAGCTGCGTGTGTGTCCTTACCCTCTTTGATTTCCAAGCTCCTGGGGAAGCAAGGACCCAGTCCATAAACCTGTGATCATTAGTCTAAAAGCTAATTGAACAGTCAAGAGTCCACGTGCAGAGACCTCTAAGGTCTGAAACAAGACAGCACAGGAGTCTGAGAGTCGCCCTGATACCGAAGAAGTGACGTTTGTTCAGTAAAACAAGGTATGCAGTGAGTAAGTGGCGGCCCACTCCAGGGATGATCTGGGCCCAAAGTGTTTCATGTTTGAAAGGAACTCTGCAGTGACTGTTTTAGCAAAACTCAGTGACCATGGCCTCAGACTCCATGGCGGTGAGGGGTTTCATTCTATTAGACTAGAATGCACATCATGTGACTTAAATGTGTCCTTGGTGACAGTACAGGCAACTCCAGCCAGATACTAATGGAAACAGAGTATAGACTTCGGAGAAGTCCTCCCGCTGAAATGGTGATGGGGCCCTGCCATGGGATTCAAAATAAAATTCCATTGCTTGAAAACAATGGAAACTTGTATGTTAAAGACAATTAACTTCTTTCCATCTTTTCCAATTATAAAAGTTGGCTGAAGTTGAATTTTGCTTTGCGGTCTGGTTTGTTCGGAGGGTACCAAGTGTTTGTTGAAAGCTCACAATGTCGCCGATCTAACTAACGAAGTGGATTGCACAAAGTAACACGCACAGGAAGATTCACCTGGAGCTCAGGAAAAAACATGAAAATCTTTGCTTACGGTTTTCAAAGTTCTTATAATGTGTATAACATTATTACAGCACTACACATTTTTTAATAACTTAGTACCCATGGGGTGGGAGGTCCTTTTTTTTTTTTTTTAATGTTTTATTTATTTCTAGGAGAGAGAGAGACAGCGTGAGCAGGGGAGGGTCAGAGAGAGAGGGAGTCACAGACTGAAACAGGCTCCAGGCTCCGAGCTGGCAGTCAGCACAGAGCCCGACGCGTGGCTCGAACCCACGAACCGCGAGATCATGACCTAAGCGAAAGTCGGACGCTTAACCGACTAAGCCACCCAGGTGCCCCAAGGGAGGTCCTGATCCATTTATTTTGGCACTGACACGGCTGCCACAATCGAAAACAAACCAATGAAGTGGCAGTCCAGTGCTGAGGAGAAGCTCGCAAATAACCACTTGTCCACAGCAAAATGGAGTGAGCGACTCAAATTCTGCTGGCATCTATTTTTTCCTAGAAGGGAGGGTTGGGAAAAACTGATGAAACCACACCAATGCCTAACCTGTCTTGGTCACTTGTAGTTCCCAATGAGAGGGGACTGACGATTTGCTTTAAAATTCCAGTAGAAAGTGGGAAAGAGACAGTGAACATCTTCATTAAAAAGGTTCAGAAGAGGAGGCATTTGGTCTCCTGTGTCCTTGACAGAATTTCTGAGCTCAGGGCTATGTGTTTTCTCCCCCACGGTCACCTAATACCCACTTGGGCAGAAACACAAGTGCTCCGAATTTATTATAAGAGCAGCTTGCCATATTCCACATTAGTTCTGATCTCAAATTTATTCAGGTCACCTTCACACACCATTAACTAAGTTACCCACCAAGCCATTAGATACCATATGTGCATGACTGCAGGCCTCGGGGTCTCCAGGAAAAAAAAAAAAATTAATCATGGGAGAACCCATCTAGCTGGTGGGTCTCATAGTTCAGCTGGTAAAGCATATGGAGGTAGTGCGGAGGCCAAGGCTTAACTCTACTTGAAAAAAAAATTACAGTAAGAAAGTTTTCCTTTGAAAAAGGAGTGCCTCTAGAAAGGGCAGAGGGTGCTAGCTCAGTGCAGATGTTAGCCAGGTCTTTTTCCTCAGAAGGCTTTTCAGACATTCCCAAACTTAGCATTTATGAAATTTAAATGGGCTAAATTTAAAAGTCAATAAAACATCAGTAAGAATAACTTCAGCAGACTGAAAAACATCAAATATATTTAAATTAAGTGAGTTCATAAAGACACTTAATTAGACTATCACCATTTGCGAGCACTAATGAACTAATGAATGTAGGCAATGAGTCTAATGGCTGAGAACATCAAGGGAAGTAAGAGCCACAGACTTCTGTGCCTCCTGACGTTAGTACCCAGCCACGCCTAGGAAGGAGCCTTGCACAACAATTAAACCTCAATCTGATCAAGCTGTAATATCTTATCTACTCATTATAAAAAGAGGGGAGGGGAGGAAAGTAAACCACAGCATGGGTGTGCAACGAGCACAATTCCGGCTGTGGGAAACTCTATGGAATAAATAAACTGGTTCCTTTAACAGACCCCCATTAAAAGGGAGTTCAGGAACACCCCAACCGCAGCGTGTGGCTCTTGTTTGCATCCTGACTGACGATGACACACTGAGGCCCACAGACATCAAAAAACTTTCATCGGTAAGGTCATCTAATAAATTATGTGGCAGAATCAGGATTGGAATGAAGCTGTTTGTCACCGTTCTACAAAAGCTGGTCTTTGTGCCAGCTCGTTAAAGAGAACGCATCATACACCTCTTATATCTGGTCAAGTGCCCTCTGACAGAATCCTGCTCTGGTAACATTTTTTTGCTGTGTTTTTATTTTCATCTTCACCCTAACTTTTGCTTATGCTGAGGCGTTCCATGCAGACATATTGCCTGGGCATATACTACTATCCTCCCCCTACCCTTTCATTTAGTGCAAAGATTAGCTTAGCACATACCCACTTTGTGAGAGACAGCTGGAGGCTATCTTCTTATTTCAACAGAACCACACTTTGATCTAGGGACACAACATTCCCCCCTTAAGAGATCTTATTCCCCATTGTTCTTAGGAAGTGAAGTAAAGACTGGCTGCAACTTGCATGAGAACTCTTTAAAGTGGGCTGCTTCAGCAGGGAAGTATACCCTTTCTATCCTTCCCTCCTTTCTCTTGCAACCTAAGTGGACTGAGGACGTAATGGCTGGAGCGCCGGCCGCCATCTTAGACAGAGAGGTAACTGAAGATAGGCATCATTACTCAGATGGTAAAGTAGAAGGACGGAAGCAGCCTGGGTCCATCATAAAAGGCCACTAAAACAGCCCTAAATTGCCTTTTTTAAATTCCTAATTTAACTGATATACTCACCCACTGCAACATTCTAATTTTTGGGAAACGAATACTAACATTTTATCTAGTTAGTCCCTCATCTGAATGGCATTTCTTCTAATACCTCTGAGGTTATTCCTCCTTTCTGCAGTTTCCATCCATGGCTTGTTCAAACACTGCTTATTTTGCCTCTGACAGCTGCTCATATCCTGACACTGAAGTGATTCTCTATAGTCCAGTCACCAGCTAATTTTGCACATTTAAAAATAACCCATTACTTTATGTTGCAACAAATTTTTGCTTTGACATTCTTTTAAGGATTTCTGTCAGCATACCAAAACACTCCCAGAGCTTACTGTGAGGTGATTCTGCTGATAACAAGGTGCTACTCACACCTTATCTCACCTTCCAAGGCTTCGGCGGCGAGTTGCTTAGCACAGCTGTTCCCTATTTTCTCTATCCATTAGGGACAATAGGACCTCATTTTACAAGCCCTGGGTAAAAAATGCTACATTTATCTTCCTTCTAACAAGCATTTATCAAAGTCTCATTTTTTTTTAATTTTGTCCTCCTCCAGCGAATGCTCAATATTCTATACGATCAGTGGTTTCATTATCTTTCTCTAGTGTCATATCATTAATGATTTTTCATTTTCTGCTGTCAGCCGCATACATGTGTTGAAACAGATTTATAAGTATCCAACCTTACATGTGTCTTCAAAAGATTTTATACGTAGGTTTATCACCTGCTCTTCAGGGCTTACCTTGCTACCTCACATTCTAGTGGCTTTGCCCTCCACCCCCACCCCAGTTGGTCTGATGTGTAGCTGCACATGATGGAGCCCATGCGAACAGGCTACTCAATCAGTAGCTGAGAGTCTCCCAAACTGGGAGCCAGAAGTGAGGGGGTTTAAATGACGGGAGGATTAAGTGATTAATGGCATTCCAGTCACCCTTTTATTCTTTGTTCTCAGTGGGTTTAATAGATATGGTGGTGTATACATGCTGGCTTGACGTGACTGCTGCCCTGAGATTTTTCATGCTTATTTGAAATCTACTTGCTTTTGGGGCTGGCCACTAGGATGTAGATTCTCTTGCCCATCCTGCTGTTTCATGAGTAATATTATTTGGAGAAGGAAAAGAAGTGAGAGAGAATAAAGGAGGAGGTGCAGGCAGTTCTGCTAAAATGCATGCTTCTTCAATGTCACTAAGCTCATACATGAAGGAAGGATAAAGTCGGGAAGGGTGTCAGCGAAGCACGTAAGTCACTGGGATGCATGTGCCGTTTGTCCCCGGCACATTAGTATTCTGTAGGCTCGGTAACAGCAGCTTCATGCAAAATATATTCACTTAGCTGCGTGCAACAAGCCACAAAGGCACACAGCAGTACACAACACGCCTGTTTTGTGGCCACGGGCTCAGTCAGGCTAGTGTCCCTACGGGGTTCTCGTCCTTCACTGTGCATCCCACCCTGTTTCTATAAAGTAAAAGTAACCTCAAATCATCCCAACGTCCCCCACCACCTAAGCAAGCTAATTTGATTTAAGGGCAAAGTTGTATATTTACTCTAGTATTTTACTTTTTAGGCTTTAAATGTGTCTTTTGAAACTCCGCTACCATTTTTACGAGGCTTTCTATGTTTTATAACAGCTGGGGGTCAAAGTGGTTTAGATTTGCAGTGGCCTCGCTCAACTCTGCTTTTCTCATAAATTCTATTATAAGTCGGTGATTTCATAATTTGAGAGGTCTCAGGAATGCAAACATCATGATCTATGAGAAGGGCTCATAGATCGAACTTCAAAAATGTAATGGTGACACCAAAGGTAAATTTCCGGAATTTAAAATTAATGTGTATTTGTAAAAAAATCAAATAGCTATGGAGCCGTTTGCATTTTTAAAAGCTGAGGTTTGATTTTATAAATATTTGATGGTTTAGAGAACTGGGAGCTTGGTTCTCACACACCAGAGGATTGGCCACAATTAAGTAGGTGAACAAAGAACCCCTGAAAACCTGACCCAGTTACATTCAACACATTTTCTTTACAGGCAGGCTACAAGAAAGCCCTCAAGGACAGTGGAACAATGAAGGACCAGGAGCAGCGACTGCCCAGAAGGACAGCTCAAAGGGCAAGAGTCTCAAGCAGAGCTGGCATTTAGGTCAAGGGGCCACAGCTGTTTTCTTAAAGGGTCAGATAAAAACATCTTAGGCTTTGTGAGTTAACACACATCAATGTACAAAAATAAGTTGCATTTCTATATAATCATAATGAACTATCAGACAGAGAAATTAAGAAAAGAATCCCATTTAAAGTTCCATCAAAAAGAATAAAATATCAAAAAAAAAAAAAAAAGAATAAAATACCTAGGAAGAAATGTAACCAAGAAGGTGAAAGACATGTATAGTGAAAATTACAAGACGTTAACGAAAGAAATGGAAGAAGTCACAAATTAATGAAAACATATTCGGTGCTCATCAATTGGAGAAAGTTATTTGTTAAAATGCTCATACTATCCAAAGTAATATATAGATTCAGTCCAATCTCTATCAAAAAAATTCCAGTGACATTTTTCATAAAAATAAAGCAAACAGTCCTAAAATTTCTATGGAATCATAAAAGACCCCAAATAGTCAAAGCAATCTTGAGAAAGAAGAACAAAGCTGGAGGCATCACACTCTCTGACTTCAAACTCCATTACAAAGCTATAGTAGCTGCAACGGTATGTTATTGGCATAAAAGCAGACATTAGATGCATGGAAAACACCAGAGAACTCATACATACATGGCCATTAATTTATGAAAAAAGAGCCAAGAATATACAATAAGTAAAGGATGGTCTCTTCAATAAATACTTTTGAAAACACTGGACAGCTACTTCTTTACATCATTCACAAAAATTAACTCAAAATGTATTACAGACTTGATAAGATCAGCGACCATAAAACTTCAGGTGGGAAGCTCCTTGGTATAGGTCTTGGTAATGATTTTTTTAATCTGACACCAAAAGCAATAGTAATACAAGCAAAAATAAGTAAGTGGGATTATATTGAACTAAAAAGCTTCTACAGAAAAGAAAACTATCAACAAAATTAAGAGGCAACTTACAGAATGGGAAGAAATATTTGCAAATCAATTTGCAAATCAATTATCTGATAGGGGTTTAATATCATATATATATATATATACATATCATATGATATGTTTAAAATCATATACATATATATATATATCTGATATATATATATATATATATATATATACACATATCATGACACTGCATTGTAGTGCAGAGCCCAATGTGGGGCTCAAACTCAGGAACCATGAGATCATGACCTGAGCCAAAGCTGGATGCTCAACCAACTGAACCATCCAGGTGCCCCCACCCAAAGCAATCTTTTAAAGAAGTACAGTTTACAGCTAGATTAGTAATAGTCCTTGGATAATTTCTCTTTTCAGTGTTTGATTTAAATTAGAGGTGCTTTGCTTTATAAGAAAACTATAAAATTCAGTAAGTTATGTACTATTGTTTAAATAAACAAGTAGAGGGGTGCCTGGGTGGTTCAGTCAGTTGACCGTCTGACGTGAGCTCAGGGCATGATCTCACAGTTTGTGAGTTCCAGCCCAGTGTGGACTCTGTGCTGACAGTGCAGAGCCTGGAGTCTGCTTCAGATTCTGTCTGTCTCTCTCTCTGCCCCTCCCCTGCTTGCACCTTGTCTCTAAAAAAATAAACATTAAATAATCAAGTAGAAAGCTGATGCTGTATTAGTACACTAATTGCTAATCACAGCCTCTCTCACCCACAACAGACATCACTACTCTTTCTTAGTCAACATAAGAGGGAGAAGTAGTTGATCAGCTAATAGAATCCTTATTTTAAAGTAGAGAAAAATGAAAAGAGATACCTATATACCAAGAATGTTTTATTCTTAACCTAAAACTATACTGCAACCATTCAAGTTTCCTTGAAATGTCATGTAAACTTAAAGGTACTTGCAGAGCAACAAAAATGCAGCCTCAAAGTTTATATTTTCCAATTATTTCACTGTTTTCTCAGCCACCCATAATTTAGCAGCCAATCTGGTTTTTTGGAGAACTGACCTTTATCAAATCCCTCCAAAGCCACAAGCAAGTTTGTATAGAAATGAGTGTTCTTTATTTTGATGTTACATCGCATCAGTTATGCTAATAGATAATAGTTAATGGGACTGTGTAATTGCCAAACAGGTATGTGGCATAAATAGGTTTTGTAGCAGACACACCTAATGCTTCCTGTGCAGACAACTCAAAGTGTGGGTGTGGAAGGTCATGGCCACTGGCGGGGGGCAGCATGGTAGCTCCATGTTTCGGAGGGCTGTCGGCCTCAGGATGTTTGGCAAAGTCAACAGTAGACACAGGTGAACCAGATCTTTGAGAAGTGGGGGTTGGTCCAGAGACCCTTAGGTCTACCCTCACCTCTGCAGTACAATAGTTCTCAACCCTGGCGTCATGGTGGGGGGCAGTGCAGAGGCTGAAGAGCTGTAAGTTTGGTTCTCCCACTACCTGTACCAAAATCATCTCGAAGTCCAGTGATCCTGAGGTCCCATTCGGTCTCACTGCATCCAGACCTCTGGAGATGATCCCGGCTTCTGCCCAGCTCCCAGTGACCCTGACGCATGCTCTATTTGAAAACCACCCTTTGAAATCGCTTGCCTGGCAGCCTGAATCTCCCCATAAGATACAAAGAAGTTGCCACAATGGTGGTGGTTAACCTTGGTTGCACACTAATCACCCGGGGAGCTTGTATCTGCTTGGCAGAGATTCGGATCTAGCTGGTCTGAGGAGGAGCCTGGGCACTGGTATTTTACCAGCTCTCCAGGTAACTTAAGAGCAGCAGGTAGGGCTGGGGACCACAACATTCCAGGGCTCGCATTACAAATGGGGCAGCTCATATAGGCTCTTCCACATTCCTGAAAACCCAAACCGGTCTCACATCACCAGAATTTATTAGGCAAATAACAGTTTTCATTAAAAAAATACACATTTTGAGTATGTTTTTCCCATAAAAGACCTACATTTATTTTTAGCAAGGGCCCAGGGAAGGGAGGCAGCTAAAATCAACTTCTTAAGAACTGCTAATTTGAAATGACTGAGACAACAGACCTCTAAAGGCCAAGTTCACAAGAGCTGAATGCAAGTTTCAAAACTGCTAAGAACATGAAGTGCATTAGGGAGCCTGGGCAGGATTTCCAAAAAACGTTGCCATTTCTAGAACCAAACACTCTTTCCAGGCATTTATCTGGGTACCTGGAACCACAACGCTTCTATAAAGTCATGATAATGAGGTCAAAGACAGGAATTCAACCTTCCCATGATTTAGAAAGACATCAGAACTCATTCCCACACAAAATGACACAGGCTGTTCTAATTTTAAGGGCTTTACTAGAATTTGGAGGGCAGGCAAGGGTACATTCAAAAGAGTACCCCACTCAAAAAAGAGGGGGCTTCCATCATTCTCCATGTCCTTCCTTTGTTTTACTATTGCTTATACAACATTTCCCTGTACTATAGAATTATTTAGTGATCTATTGCCTTTTTCTTTATTCGAATATAAGCTCCTTGAAGGCAAGCTTATAACCTATTTACTCTTACAGTACCAGACCTTAGAATAATGTCTGGCACCCAGGACACACGTATTTTGAATAAATGAAGCAAGGTTCTTACCCTGTGGAAAGTTAGAAACTGCAATATAACCCACTTGGCTGGGGCATGGTAAACACACAAATAGCTAACCACATGGATGACAGCCCATAAATCAAGAGCCCTGAATCAAGACAGGGGCACCTGGGTGGCTTAGTCGGTTAAGCGTCCGACTTTCGCTTAGGTCATGATCTCGCGGTTCATGGGTTCGAGCCCCGTCGGGCTCTGTGCTGACTGCCAGCTCAGAGCCTGGAGCCTGTTTCAGTCTGTGACTCCCCTCTCTCTGACCCTCCCCTGCTCACGCTGTCTCTCTCTCTCCTAGAAATAAATAATAAAAAAATATTTAAAAAAAAAAAAAAAGAAAAGAAAAGAAAAAAGAGCCCTGAATCAAGACAGAATCATAAGAACAATGGCTCCCATTCTGGTATGGCCCCAACCTTTACACCCTTCACTGCTGACATCTCCAAAGCAAACCTGAGGGTAGTAGATAAGGAAAGCGAAGCTCAGAGAAAACAGGTGGCCTGTTGAAAGCTACAGGTGCTGGGTGGTAAGGGGGCAGGGAGCGGTCTGCCCCTTATCTGTGTCCCTCCTTCTGCACTACCTCAGCACAGCAAGTCCGGGGAGGTTTCCCCTGCCTCGTAATGACATAAAGCCGTTTTCTAACTTAAGTGCAATCACAGACAATAAGCATTTGGTGCTGAGTGATAAGATGTAGTAAGATAATAACTTCCATTTATTGCACATTTACCGTATGCCAGGAACCACACTGCATGTATAGTTCTAGCTTACTCCTGCCCCAAATCCCATGAGATGCCTACTATTATCCCTGTTTGCTGACGAAGTTTAACAAGTTGGTGGGTAAAGAGGTTTGGGAGAGATCAGAACAGAAAATGATCTCTTAATCCTTTCTTAATGCGAAGAATCTCTCAGTCTGAGCGACACCTTCCTTGACCTAAAGGAGAGGAAGCTGCCAGCAAACCTTCCTTGAGAACTTACCATGGAGCAGATACACTAAATTAAGCCCTCCTTGACCTTCCTTATTTCATCTCTACAGCCCTACAACCTGAGCACTGTCGGTGTCATTCTTGTTGAATGACAAAGCAGGGTCTGTGGAGGTTAAAATGTGCCCAGGGCCACAGGGCAACTGATGTCCAGAACCCCCCAGCCTAATCCCTTCACCATGGTAACACGGGTCCAAGTGCCAACTTTTTCTTTTTCTTTCCTTTCCTGAAAGAGGCTGGAGCTGCTATTAATGGAATCAATAGCATGCTTCTCTGGGTCCACTGGAAATGTTCGCATTTCACTCTCTTCAAATATTATTTTGTGCCTCTTGTGGCCAGGGCCTGGCGGGCACCGGGGACCCACATGTGAATGAGACCCCTGGGCGCCTGCCATCAGGAAGCCACGGCGTGGCCCCAGCCTCTGGCTGGTGGGGGGCCCGGCCACACCAGAGGCAGTACTTGCCCCACCCAACCACTTTTTCTGGGTGCCAGCGCACTGCCACCATCAGCTGGTCTGCCTGTGTGAAATTCAATTTTTTGAACTCCATATCCAGCTGGCGAAAGGGAGCCCTCGCAAGTTACAGATGTTTCCCCACAAGGACAAGAAACCGCTTACACTGAGACCTTTGTGTCTGTTCCTGACTCATCTGTCTTTTGGGTCACAGCCAGAATCACGCTTCCTTCTTATCTCATTTCTGAAAGAACAAAACTAGAAGGGAACACTTGACCCTGGAGACAAGTAATACTAGCGAGTCATCACACGAGAATAAAATATTCAGAACGAACGCACATGTGTTTCTGCAAAGCCCTAAGCAAACATTTCTAAACTGTTTCATCAAACATGGTTAATTCATCACAGCAGAAGCTTAAATAGAGGGAGAAAGAACGGAGAAAAGCACTAGAACGGAGAAGAGCAGGAGAGAGAGGGAAGAATGGAGAAGAAAGAGAACAGGCAGCAGAGAAAACAGATATGGGGATGAGGCAAGGCAGGAGGCCTGTAGAGTCAGGTTCCCGCCCACTACAGCCAGGAAGCCGAGGGGTGAGCACTAAGGAATTATCCAGTCTGGCCACCCCCCGAGAGCTGGGATGCCTCTAAAAAGGCCACCGCATCATCATGTGAGTATCTATGGCGAGATTACTATGTGCCGCGCACTGTACTACATATGTGCACTGGCAAGAATGAGCTCAAGTAATCCAGATGACCCTATGGGTCAGTACTTACTACCCTCACTTTACAGCTGGGAACACTAAGGCTCGGAGCAGTGAGGTGTCAGGCAGAGGAGCACACAGCGAGGAAGTGGTAGAGCCTGGAAATGAATCCCGATCTGTCTCTACAGCCCATGCTCTTAATTCAGACATCCTGCCTCTAGGGCTTTCTGCACTTATATGACCAGATAGCCTGTTAAATCTGAGTTTGGTAAAGGTAAATAAGAGAGAGACAGAAACGATCCATAAAAAAAAAATTGAAACCTTGCCACAGGCTCGGTTTCCCTGCTGATAAGCTCCGAGCTCACACACCCTGGCCCAGCCTCACGGTCCCCATGTCCCCTCTAAGGCTGCAGGACCTCGGTGCTGCAGGGGCTGCTAGAGAACCAGGCGCAAAAATCCTTTTTCCCCTGCAATGTCTTTCCAGCACCCTCTACTGACCATGCTCTAGCGCCAGCTGCAAAGGAAAAATATTTCTAGGGCCCAGATCCATTTTCACAGCACAGTTAGAAAGGACGAATTTGGAG
Organism: Proteles cristata cristata; assembly: GCA_017311185.1. Taxonomy (NCBI): domain Eukaryota; kingdom Metazoa; phylum Chordata; class Mammalia; order Carnivora; family Hyaenidae; genus Proteles; species Proteles cristata. Next base: position 2,299,307 of record JAESUZ010002383.1, read on the forward strand.
CTGAACAGGGGTGAGCCAGGAGCCCGCAGAGAGTGGAGGGCTAGGCAAAGCGGCTAAGCATATGCTGGGTGTAGAAGCCACACGGATTTTGTTGAGGATCGTGCTAGAATGAAGCCTGAGGAACCTGACGGGACACACATCCAGTGTGAGCATTAGCCAGGTCTCTGTACAAGAGAAATTGGTGGCAGTTCTGATCCCGAGAAGAGGAGCAAGGAAACAAGTCGAGGAGAAAGGACCAAACTGTGAAAAAAGTTACCAGTTTTGATGGTGGGATCCCTTAGAAAAACCAAGTCACACCAGCGGGAGAAGGCAGAGCCCTGTGAGGACACAGGCTTTTTACTTTATCTCTGCCAATACTGTCCCTGATGAGCTCTGCCATCCAATCGTCAGTTTTGATGAGTGAAAGGGGTAAGTGAATGTGCCATACTCTTAAAATCGGTTTCCCTTCCTTTCTACCTTGTTATAAGAATCCAAATACTCTTGAGGACACAATGGATCTGATTGATAAGCCAATCACAACTGTCCCCTCCTCCACTTTCCCTGCCTCCCCTGCGGCCAAGGACGGCTATGTGACCCAGAGTGAATGATGAGAAATATACTAGAAAGATGGCCAGGGGAAGCTTCTGTGCCCTGTCTTTTTTTAATGTTTATTTATTTTTGAGAGAAAAAGAGAGAATGAGTGCAAATGGGGGAGGGGCAGATAGAGAGGGAGACAGAATCCCAAGCAGGCTCCACTTTGTCAGCACAGAGCCTGACATGGGACTCGAACTCACGAACTGCGAGATCATGACCTGAGCCCAAGTTGGATGCTTAACCATCCCTGAGCCACCCAGGTGCCCCAGGAAGCTTGTTTCTTAATAACAGGAATAGACATGGCCGGCTCTAGCCCCTTGGCCCTTCGTTCTGCTGTGACCACAGATATGGGACTTGCTTGGATCTGTAGCAGTACTTGTGATCAGCAGACAGTAGGCCAATGTGCTAATAAGGATGACAAAGGAGGACAGAAGACGCCTGGGTCTTTAGTGATTCTAATGTGAACAATGTGATTCTAATGTGATTCTAATGAGCCCATGACAGCTGACCCCAAGACCTTTTTATGTGAGAGGAGTAAGCCCTGTCTGATGCACTATGGGTGAGGCATTTTCCTCATTTCAGCTGAATGCACTTCTGGTGGATCCAAGGGAAAAGGGAAAAGTTCATCGGCACACTGTCCAGCTTGGGATAGTTTAATAAGTATTTTCACAAGCATCTCGTCTGACTCTCATGTCAGGCGTAACAGGTACTGTGCGCCCATCTGCAGCGTAAGCACCATGGTTAAGGCATTGATGCAATTTGCTCAGAACTGGGATCTGTCCAGGTCTACGGACGTCATCGCACCTTCGACGGCATCAGAAGAAACACCTATGCTGGCTGCCAACTGAGTTTCATGTTGGGAGGCCCTACCCTTGGATTATGATCTTGTGGGAGCCATTACATTCTCACAAAATATGAGTAAGCAAAACCGATGTATTATTTTGGACCCTGGCCTCCACTGAAGAATGCAAGGAGGCCTGGTAGTTCCAATAGGCATCCAACAGGCCACTGGGTAAGGATGAGGGATCCTTTACCTTCTATCTCTGGCTCACCAGCAAGGTTCTTCCAGAAGAAGTGGTATGCTGTGCTTAGACGTGCCTGAGGAGGAAGTACTCTGCAGTCAAAGCGGTGAGGCATTTGTCTGCAAAAGCAGCCACGCCTCCACCTCTCCGAGTTATTACTCAAACTGCCACTGGTTGAAATGACCCAAATGCCACTCCACAAAAAATCATGGACTTCTGAGTAACAAAATAAAGAGACACTGACTTAGGACAAATTCTTTGCATCAATTGCAGCAAATGGTCTGCATCACTTCTAGCTAATGAACCAAATGTTGTTGTTGTTGTCGTTGTTGTTAATGGGAAGAGAAAAGGGAAGTGGAGAGGAAAGGAGAGAAGAAGGGAGGAAGAGGAGGGGAAAGAAAGGAAAATAAGAAATGAGGGAGAAGGGAGCAAAGAGGGGAAAAAAGGAAAAAGAGGCCTTTAGCCTGGGTGCAGCCTCTCCTGGGCAGGGGGTGCGAATTCCAGGTCTCCCAGACCCAGGTTTCCTCCTGGGAAAATGCAGTAACTGCTGTCGCACAGGGCTGCTGGGAAGCTCCTGCCGACCTGGCATAACTCACGACAAGTAAGCTGGCACCATCTGGAGGCCTGGCCAAAGCTTAGCCGGCTCTGAGGACCCGGAATGAATCCCGATTGGCCTAGAATGTCAGGGTGTGCCCTGCTTTACTCCATTCCATGCAGTGGCAATGGTGTCCTCTGGGCCTGTGCGGTGCACAAGTCGATGCACTAGCCCCACGGACTCCTGCTCTGCAGTTAACACCCCTCAGCGGCCTGGGGACAGAGGTCAAGGCTTCTCAGGCTCCTTCCCTCCCACCAACCATAACCACTGGCCCTCTCTTCCCTCTTGCACCCGAGGAGATGCTTGTTGGAACTTAATTAAGGATGTGAGGTGGATTTCCCCAAACCAAGAGCACGTGGACCAGCACTTAGGCCTTAGGAGTTTTGTCTGCAGACTCCTGACTTGTCCTTCAAAACCACCTGGTACTCTACCACCTAGTGTTTGATTTCATTTTTCCATTTCCTCTACTTTTCACATGGTCAGGTCAGTACTTCCGTCTCTGAGTGAGCCTCCCAGAGGGCAGACATGTCGCTGCAAGTCCTGATATACAAGTAGGTTCCTAAGTGGTCCTAGATGACAACAGTCTTTACAACATATCATTACAAATAATAAAAATGGCCAGATTTTACCTTTAGAGGCCTTTAGATTTGAGACGAAGGCAAAGGAGCCTCACCCATTCCGTTTCACTGGCTCTTCACTAAGAATCCTACAAGTCTATTCGTTGAAATGTGTCTTAGGCTATCATGGATTTGATTCGGCCTCTTGAGATGTGAGGAGGTGTGCACGAGAAAGAAGAGGCTGCCACAGACAGCCCATTCCTTAGGAGGCCGTCGAGAGGACTGGCCACAGTATATGCTCCTTCAATTCAAAGCTTGACTGAGCCTGGGGGACCTTCACCTCCACCTGCCTCAGTGCCTCACTTGAAAAGGGGGTTAATACCAGTATTGACTTGACAGCGCTGTTTCGAGGATCACACCTGGCACGGAGGAAGCGCTCAAATATTGCCAGTTACCATCAACACTTCCCAAAGGAGCTCTATCTAGTCAGAAATAGAATCAGGGAAGGGAGAAGCAAAGGCCAGCCAGCCATAAGCATTCCACACGAGCAGGGATAACTGCAGTGCTCCCTGGAGCTCCACAGTCCTGAGAGGCTGGACCAGGCCTCCTGGGAGGAGTCCTTATCTCTAGTACAGATGGACTCAGTACTCAGGGCTTCACAGCCAGATTTTATGAGCATATGCTGCTTATATGATTTTTATTTAAGTATGAAATTGTATATAGACACTAAATACGATTTCAGAAGCACACACAGTACATTTATAATTTTTTTCTAAATTGGTTTATCACTGTGGCTCCATGTTATAATATCTCTTCGTATACTACAATGGTGGATGATATTTCCAGCAAACACTCCACAGGGGGAAATATACCCCCACTCTTTATTTTTCACATAAAACTCTATCAACGAGCTCTGCCCTTGCATGGCTTGTTTCACAGTCTCAATGATAGGACTCTTCAGTGATGTAGCAGGGTCCACAGTGTAAATTCCATGGCTTCTGCTTCTACCAAAACTTATTTCTCAAGGATTCCAGTGGGGATGGGAAGCTACCTGGGTGCCAGCTCACACTAGCACCCCACGTACCCTTTTGCCATGGCAGTGTAGACAGGAAGGGAAAGAGGTCAAACTGCCTTCAACTGGCCCAACACGTTCAACTGGCTTATGTGACTCCACATTCCCAGAATTTTTAAGTTGCTTCTCCACTTCCTTCTATAAGGATACTGCTACTTTGCTTTCCTCTCCCAGAAACAGCCAGAAATCCACATTTCTAATTTCTTCCTATAGCCACGGTTTTGCTCTCTTTGCTGAGCTTCCAAACAAGGGTTGATGTAAGGACCACAGGGAACTCATTTAAAGGCATCCTTTTTTCAGGTATGTCTGAACTGCTTCCCAGCAGTGCTCATGGGGAATGAACTTTACTCTCCCAGGATGCAGCTGGGCCAGCCCGGGGGACTTGCGTTCCTGAATCAAAGAAAGAATGAAGACATCCAAGCTCCTCTCCTCCCCAGGCTGCCTTTCTCCAGTGGGGAGGGTGGCAGTGTCCTTGGCAATCTCTCAAGTCCCCCAGGACTGAACAACTTCAGCCGGGCTGAGAAGCTACGAGGAGGTGTGTGGGAACGCCCCCGGCCCCAGTTTTGCCCCCGTCCTCAGCACCTCAGGATCTGGCAATGCCCCTATGTCCTCCTGGCCCAGCCACTGCTGCACGGAACGGCCGAGTATGGGCATGTCCCCTCAAGCTACAACTCTGCCTTTGGAAGTATTCAGACTATACCTAGAATTCTCATCCAAAACATTTTTCCTATACGCTGTACTTTAATAGCGTCTAATAGGAGGGAAAATATCATCATGGATACACCATTTCAGTTATTCTTACACATTTGTGCCCAATCATATTCAGAAGGCCGGGACTTGCAGGCTGTCCCAAGTTCCCGGGAGTAGGAATCTCGCTCCAAGAATGGTCTTAACCCTTTCTTTGCTTGAATGAACAGACTTGCTGTGCTTTTGTAACCCCCATCTGCATGGGTCCTCGGACTTCTTCCCGTGCTGTTCAGCATTTGGGCACCTAAGACCCTTTGGTCACCACCTGGGATGCTGTCCCCCTATCCACAGAGCGTGGCTTTCACACACATGGGCTCGCTCAGTGGCTTCTGTCCACGGACAGCCGTTGCTCTTCTCCCTCTCTGCTCCCTCTTGGTTCTCACACAGCAACTTCTTTTCCCATCTCCTAATCACCATTGTTCCCAGATCGGCTGCCAAACTGTTAGGGTTGGAGTAATAGTAAAAAGCCTTGAGGCAAATTACAACCACAACAGCTGTGTTTACTAAGAGTTACAAATGAACTCATCACAGCACAATTAGAGCAGGCAGGCAGTGCTTCGGAACCTTCCAGAAGCACCCCACCCTCAGGATGTTCGCTGGCTGCCTCAGCCCCCTGCTACCCAAGCCAGGCCTGGCTTTTGGAGGACAGACCCTCTGCTGAGCACAAGGGGCCTCTTTTCACCCATGATACTTTTATATGTTTTCTCCTCACAGCTGCACTCTTTCGCACTCAGCTGTTTATGCCTCTGGGAGGAATGCCAGTCTCTGACAGAGTAGGCAACTGCTGGCGGTTCTCACAGGGGGCACCATGGAAATACTCTCCACCCTGAGGCCCCTCAGATGCCTCCCCAACCACCTGAGACAAGGCCTAGAATTCTCCCATCTATCACACAAACCTTTGGACCATCACTGACTTTTCTAAAGCATAAATGTTCCGTCTAAGAAATGACATCAAGATGATCACTTATCCATACCTTATGGTGGGTTTGGTTCCCCTAAACATCCCTCACGCTTTGTTTTATCACCTGTGAAATGGATACGTGCTTCGTGAGGCTCTGCAGCTGCTCACATTTCTGCAAAGTGTCACAGGGATGACTGAGTTACAAGGCCAGCATTCCTGAGGACCCACATCAGCTGACTGTTCCCTTGCGTGGATTTATTTAGGTGACTTGCTACGACCATGGAAATAAAAAGGCGGATCCGTGGGGCAACGGGCCATGAGGCTAGTGTGCTGCCCTGGGAATCAAGGGCCCAGACTCAGGATTCAGCCTCATAAAACAAGGGCGTAAGCGTCTCCGACAGCGTGAGGTGGCTGTCGACTCCACAGCAGCCGTGCATCGTGCATAGAAAGGAAGCAGTTAAGATTTCTGTGTTGTAGGAAAATGGGTGACTCGCTAGCACACTGTGCCCCAAGCTTGCCTTCTTAAAGGAATCACCAGGAGCACTTGCTGAACATACAGTTCCCTGGAGATTCTGATAAGCTGAGTCGGAGGGGGGTCCCTGGCATCTGGATATTTAACAAATTCCCAGGTGGAACTTAACATCAGGCAAATGTGTTTAACATTGACCTAGATTCTGAGAACCAACTTAACCGGTTGGTTTAGGGCCATTCCCTGGAACACAGAATGGAAATCATTTCAATAAAGAAAAAAAAAAAAAGAATACATCAATGCTACACAAAAGGACCACACCAGTGTCTGCATGGACGTGACACAGAGCTATGGTTTCCAACTACAGCCATGGGAGGGTCTGTCGGCAGAGTTCTAAGGAGAAGTCTCCCTTCACGGGTGGAAAGGAACCTGAAGACTTTATTACATTATGCAAGAGCAATAACCCAACAGGTTCTAGGTCCCAGGTACAGAGTTTCCTGCCATGCATTCTTCCTAATGAAGAATGCACCCCCTCCCTGCCGACCCAAAGAAGAAAGCTTAGTTTCACTCGCAAGGTTAGCTTGGCAGAGGCATCTCTGGAAGGTCCTATTGGGGCTGGGCTGCTGACTGGAAAGTGCTCATGGGCTGGGCTCTGGAAAAAAAAAAAGTCTCTGAGTCTAACAAAGATTTTAAGAACCTGCGGTTCCTGCTGGAGCTGAGCGAGGGAAAAAGGAACTTGGCCTTCTGCTCGGCCCACCCTCATGCCTCAAAAAGTGCCAGACTCCTGAACAGGCCATTTGACAGGCGATTTGGCCTGGATGAAACATTCAGGATTGCACTCAAAGTTCCTTCTCAAACTTTACCCTCTTCCAAGGAAACCTATTCTGTGAGAGGACTAGACAAAAGTATCTTCTCCCTTGCCTCCTCAGTACAAGGTCAAACACTCAAATACATCTGATGGTCCAACACAAGCGTTAGAGAAGGCCCTAGAAGGACTTTCATCCCCAGAACAACCCCTAACCCATACGTCGGCACAGCCACTGCTAAGCTCCAGCCAATGTTTGGCACACGAGGAGTTAGAGTCCAATTTGTCACACCATCTGCACTGTCAAGAGAAGCTAGGAGTTCTGGCCTTTCAAATGAACCTTCCCAAGTGGAAAACTTCCCTAATTTAAAAATACTGTGGTTAAAGAAGAATGTCTGTGAGTTAGAATTGGTCTGTGGGGTCTGAAGCTGTATCTGTTACTTTAGGCATAAAGCCGGGCCGTCACAAAAGAGCAGTCAACTGGCCAACATGTTTTCTTTCTTTCTTTTTTAATGTTTGTTTATTTATTTTGAGAGAAAGAAAGAGACAGAGAGCAAGCAGAAGAGAGGCAGAGAGAGAAAGGGAGACACAGAATCCCAAGCAGGCTCCACAGTCAGCACAGAGCCCAATGTAGGGCTCAAACTCATGAATCTGAGACCATGACCTGAGCCGAAACAAAGAGTTGGACGCTTAACCTACTGAGCCCCCCAGGCACCCCCCCCCCAGCGTGTTTTCTTGGTAGCACTGAACCTGTGAATAGACTCTTGCACCTCGGAGTGTTCCTTCCTGTCCCTCGGCTTCCTGCCCCTTTCCACCTACATTCTGCAAATGCAGGACCTCCGAGTCACTGGTACAATTTCGGCAGTCCAACGTCCTCCTGGCATTAGTGATAACCTCTCTCAAAGCCTCGCCAGTGTCCCTCCAGCCAACAATGACAGGGGTTAATGGCTTCCCAGGTGGCTCACCTCATTTTTGCATGATGCTGGTAGTTAAGCTTCTTCTGTTATTCTTTGAAAGCTCAGAAAGTTCCCTAGCAGCCCATTACCCGCCCTTCAGAGGGTCATTCAGGATAAATCTGACTCCTACCTTGTTTGCTACCCCTGTGGAGTCCTCACCCACCCACCTGCCTTAGTCAAGGCTTTTGTTCTTGGCCAGACATGTCATTTTCTTCCATCAGTCTTCATAAAGCACGACTCTGAGCCTCCCCACGTTGTACTCCTTTCAACCCCAAAGCTCTAATTTGCCTAGATAATAACATCAGTAACGGCAAAAACTAACAGATATTAATGAACACCAGGCATTATGGAAAAAGAAAACTAACAACGTTATATTTATTAACTTATATGATCTTCACAGGGACCCTCAAGTTGGTGCTATTATTACCACCCATTTTATAGGTGAGACAGCAGAAGCACAGGGAGATTAAGAGACTTGTCTGCAACCACACAGCTCATCAGTGTAGAGCCATGACGGAGCCCCGCTGGTCTAGCCCTGCAGTCCATGCTCCGAACACTGCCAGCCTCACCCCTGCAGAAGAAAGAACTGCTACAACATACCCTGCGCATCAGCAGGGACTGGAGTATGCTAGGTGCTCTCAAGTGGATGAGAACTACTGGCCCTTCATTCTACATGTTATGCCTCAACATGATCAATGCTTGACAGCTTCCCATACTGTTGACTCACACGACTTTACTGTCAATGAATCCTTTAAATCTCTTTTACCCACATGGCTGCTAAGTCACAGCAACCCCATCCTTTTCTCGGACAGTTGGCTTTATGGACTCTGTGCCTGGCCTGGCCCAATTATCATCCCTCTGCCCTATATCTGATGGCCCATAAAGTTGTCTTATGAGCCATCTTCTCTGTGCCCTTGCTCTTGAAGGAATTAGAGAAGGTCAAGAAGGAGTTTAGATTACAGAATCATAGAACTCTAGGGAGCAAAACAAGAGAACATTCAGTCCTCTGCCTCATTTTACAGATGAGGAGAGCAAGACCGAAGGGCAAATGAACTATAAGGACATGTGGCCAGCGAGTGGTGTGGCTGAAATCAGAATCTGGGTGCCTGCTCTTTCAGCCAGGGCTCCTCCAGCTGCTCTAGACTGTTTGTAATCGGTGTTTCTGGGCTGACAAGTACAACAAGGAGAAAGTGTTCTCTCTGCCAATGGACAAGGAAACCTCAATGGGTTTAAGATGATAGCAGAAAGCTTGCTGAAACAGGCAACAGAATCAACAGGCCACAAAGGTGATGAGACAGGCAAAAAGGCTGCCCATGGATTCTCTGAGCTCCCGATGCGATGTTCAAACCTGCACTCATTTGCTTACCGCACACCAACGTGCTTACAGGGGATGCCACTCAGGGTTCAGGTACAGTTAGCATGCAACCACCACTATTTTTGAACAATCCCTAAGTCACCTGCACCACAGTCCTTAGAACCTAAAAGCCAATGGTTTGTTTCTGCCATTTCTCTTTGCACTTGGTTTCTCTTTTCTGTTCCCTTCGCCCCAGCCCCAACTCCAAGCTCGTATTTCAACTTGGCAGAAAGGCGATGTGATGGGACTGCACTTTAACAATTGCCAGGAACACAGCCAGAGAGCAAACCATGCATGGGGGACTGAGGAGGGCCGAGCGTCTGCCCTGGGAGGGGCTTACACCCCCACAGGTACATGAGGGCTCCTGTGGATGAAAAGCAACTCGCTTCCTGCCTCTGGCAAGCATGGCCCTTCAAGGGATCCTGACAAGGTCTTTCCTACCCAAGTTTTCCCTCAAGGGAATGCTTTTTTGGCAAGAGCCATGACTGCATTATATTTTCCAGCAAATTCAACAAAACTGATTCCAATTTCATTATTTCAAACCAATGCCCATTTGACTTAAGGTAGGTTTAAATTTACCTGGTTTATCTCTGTGTTATCTGGAAAGAAAAGTCTGGCCAGAAAAAAAAAGAGAGAGAAAGAAAAAACACACAGGACAAGGTTTAACCTACCTACAAAAAATGTGGCCGTTTCAAGGATTCCAGTACATTCTTTAATTACAAAGGTCCCAGGGGGTTCATTAAAACAATATACTAAGAGCGGCTAATTCCTACTGCAAGATAAGATGGCATTTTTCCAAACTACTCCCATTTCCAATTTTGCATTAATTTAAACTGAGCCCAAGTCAACCAAATCAGTAAACTAGATAATTATACAATTTTTAGAATGGGATTCTATCTCAGACTCAGAAGCTGACTGGTCTACAGACTTTCAACCTTTCTGTTTAACTGTTTAAAGCAGTTAAACCCTTTTTCCCAGGGAAGTCTGACTGGGAATGCAAGCCTAGGCCACAGATAAATCAGAGCTGCTGCCCCCTGACTCCCCGTGGAAGCCTGTCCCCAGGGCTCCCGAGAACACAGGTGAGTAAGTATTATTCTCATCCAGGGGTCAGCAAACTCACTCCACAAAGGGACAGACAGCAAATACTTTAGACTTTGTGGGAACATACAAAGTTTCTCACATATTTTTTGGCTTTTTTGGTTTCCTTTTATGACTTTCAAAATGTAAAAAAAGACATTTTTAGCTTGCAGGCCAGAGGCCGGGTGTCTCCCACAGGTCACTGCTGGCCAACTTGGATTTATTTTTAACAGCCCTATGGAGGCAGGTGTATTGGGCACGTAAGAAACCGCACACGTTTAAAGCATATGATTTGATACGTGCTGGCATAAAGATTTACCGTGAGCCCATCACACCGCCATCAAGCACGGTGGACATGGGCCACCTCTCCCTCACCCCTCCCCAGCCAACCACCCATCTGCCTTCTGTCACTATAGGTTAGTCTGCATTTTCTAGAGTTTTATATATGCAGAATCACACACTATAGATTCTTTTTGATGTTTGGCTCTTGCCCTCAGCACTATTTTGAGGTACACACATATTGTGTGGATCAGCAATTCATTCCTCTTCATGAAGACTTTCGTGCACGCAAGTGTAGAAATGAGAGGCCGGAGGTGCCTGTCCCCAAATCACAGAGATGCCGGCAAAGCCAGTCCTGAGACAAGCCCCGGCGGCCCTCCTCAGCATTCTTGCCAGGCCATTTCATTGCTCACTTCCCCGGGGGGGTTGTGAAAACCTCCTGCTGTGTTTGCAGGGTCGGCACCCACAAATCCAAGATCCCTCAAGTCCAAGATCCCTGAGACCAGAGAGCACAGGGCAATGCCCAGAGCGAAACACATTCCAAGCTGTATCTGAGGATTCCCAGATAAATCAGATATATTAAATAAAACTGAGAGGAGATGGGTTTATTCACCAAGTAGTTACTAAGCACCTACTATGTGCCAGGCGCTGTGCTGGCTGAAGCAAAATCATTGAGCTCTGCCCTCAAGGAGTTTAGAGTCTAACAAGTAAGGAGAGGCTGACAGAAAAAAAAAAAATACATGATCACAAATCGATTAACATTGCTTAAAAGGAAGGAAGAGGATACAGTGATAGAGATGGGGAAGGGTGACATGTGGTTAAGGGCGCACGTGACAGGGTGGCCTCTGGAGGCTAGCGATGGGGTAAGCCAGGGCAGGCAGCAGCCCTTACAGAGGCTGAGCCCCTCAGCGGGGAGGGAGTGGTGTCTAGGATTCCACGTAGCCAGAGCCTAGGGGAGGTGTAGCCAGAGCCTAGGGGTGCTGAGGGAGAGTGGCGGGTGCAGAGCAGACAGGGCGTGTGTGCAGAGAACCTCACTAAACCATCTGATAGAGACTGGATTTCACCATAAATGGAAGGTGCCCTACATTTAAAATGAAGCCACGGCAGGGTTTTGGGAAAAAGGGTGATATATTGCCATTTATATTTTTAAAACAATCACTCTTGGAACACTTAGGTGGCTCAGTCGGTTAAGCATCCAACTTGGGATCAGGTCACGATCTAACAGCTATGAGTTTGAGCCCCGAGTTGGGCTCTGTGCTGACAGCTTGGAGCCTGAAGCCTGCTTCGGATTCTGTGTCTTCCTCTTTCTCTGCCCCTCCCCCAACTCAAAAATTAAAAAAAAAAAAAAACCATTAGAAAATATATAAAATAATCACTCTGGCTGCTGCTGCCACTGCACAGAAAACAGAATAAGAAAGCCAGGAAGTTAGGGACAGAGAGGATGGAAAGTTTGCATCCTGCTTCTAGATGTGCTGAGTGCCCAATTTCTTAAGCCTGTGGCTATAGGCCTACGTGTCATCTTAGAGTATGCTTTAGAACTACATGGACTTTGAAGTCCAGATAAAAAGCAGCTTTCCAAATTTTCAGCAGGGACTAGACGAATTTGGCTGCTGCCGATCAGGTTAGGGCTCAGACAAGCCAGGCCCTTGGAGTACAGAGCTAGTAATAATCTGAAATGCTCAAAAAGGCCTATCAATCTGTGCAAAACTGTTGCTAGCTTCCCTGTTTGCATAGTGAGCAGCCAGGAGCAGGGTTTTACCTGTTACCCCAGTATTCGCCCAGGGCTCCGGTGCGCACCTAAGTCACTCAGGCAGACCTTGCTTCCTGGCTTCTGAATCCTGCTCTCAACATGGTCCGCCCTCCAGGGTAAGAGCACAGGGCAGCTCCTGGAGCAGCCAGCAGCAGGGAGCCATGTGCCCAAGGCGGGAGGTCAGAACCCTGTTCCTGGTCCTGACTAGTCATGTCATGTGCCACACGACCTTAGCCAAATCCTTCTGCCTCCTTGGTTTATAAACCAAGATGGTAAAAGGGCCACCGCTGTCTCCCTGCCTCCCGAGGAATCGGCAAGCACCTCCTTAAATGATGGCTGTGGAGGGCTCAGAGATATGTTAACCCTGCACTAAGCAGAGACCCTCTTTTACCACCAAGGTGAAGGTCACCTGATAAGTGGCAGACTGTGTGAAATGCCTATTAAGAAATGCTGGGCTCAGGGGCTTTGTCTTGGGGTACCAGGGAATTCGGTAAACTGACACTTTATTTTCCCATGTACTTCTTATCCATCAGCCTCAATCACCCAGAACATGATCATGAGCCCCTTAAATATGCCGAAAAGACCTCTGCTGAGATCCATGCTTGGGGCTGTTGGCCAAATGTGTCCTCCAAAAGAGCCCTGGTTTCCCTGTGACACTGTGTAGTGTAGGGGTCGGCATACTTTTCCTGTAACGTGTCGGATAATAAGGCTTCTAGGCTTTGCTGGTCAGAGAGTCTGTGTCACAGCTTTACCACTCTGTCATTTTGGTGCAAAGGTAGCCAGACGCAGCAAACAAACTGGTGCAGCTGTGCTCCAGTGAAACTTTATTTACAGAGATAGGTGGAGGCCCAGGTGTGGCCAGGGAGCCAGAGTGTGCTCACACAGTTTAGAAAAACTGGAATCTGGGGCACCTGGGTGGCTCAGTCAGTGAAGCGTCTGGCTCTTGATTTCAGCTCAGGTCACAACCACACAGTTGATGAGCTTGAGCCTCATGTTGGGCTCTGCACTGACAGTTCGGAGCTGGCTTGGGATTCTCTCTCTCCCTCTCTCTCTGGCCCTCCCATGTTTGTGCTCTTTCTCTCTCTCAAAATAAATAAAGAGACATGAAAAAATATTTATAAAAAATGGAATCTGAGTATCTTCGGACAGGCTTGTATTTACCCATTCCTCATGGGCTTTATCCCCCATCTTATACTCCCATCAATTCCCTCTATGTCTTCTATCTGACCCCAGGAATGATACTCATAACAGCAGCAAACATTTCTTTGGACTCACTGTGTGCCACGCCTTCTGCCAAGCATTTTGCATGTATCGAGTCATTTAATCACTATAGAAACTCTATTATCATTCCCATGGAAAAGGAGACCAAGTGAGGTTCAGAACTGGCTCCTCAGCAGGCAGCTGATGGCAGAGGCAGGACTTGAACCTGCCAATCCAGCTCCAGCTTGTGCCCTTGACCACTATGCATATTGCCCAGCAGGTGCCAACAGTACAAAGCAGGACAGCAGATGATGAGGAAGACACCACACCTCTCACTTCCTCTCAGGGTGAGGAGCAGCTTGCCACAGTTTACCCCATTCTAAGGGGCCAGGCTCCACAAATGTGCTCAGTGGGAAATGAGACTGGGGTGGGGGGTGGTCACTGGAGTCAGGCGCTAACAGGAGTGAACTGTCACAAGATAGCTGGTGGCCTGAGAAGTGTAGCAGGAAAGCTGAAGGAAAGGGGACAAAGGAATTATTATTCCCTGGTTGGCCCGCTGCTCAGGGACAAGCACCTCACACAATCCCCAGCACCGCCAAGGCCGTGCTATGTGAAATGCATTTCCATCTGCAGCACATTTAGTATCGCTTGGGTGCTTGTGAGCAACACGGGGTCTCAGCCTCAGCCCAGGTCTGAATCCGTCGACATTTTAGCAAGATGCCAGGTGATTCATAGGCGACAGGACATCTGAGAAGCCCCTTCTAGGTGGTCGTGTTATTGTTCCCATTCCACAGGAGCCTAAGGCTCGAAGCAGTTAACTACCTCACAAGCTGGCCCTAGCTGGTTCTTCAGAGTCTATGCTCAGTCCCCTGAGGTGCTCCAAGCAAGACCTGTAAGACATTTACTTTCACAGCAAGAGTGCATCGGTAAGTAATGAGATCACCAAGGCAAGATCACAAATATGTAAAATGCTGACCTTGTATCATCAACACAAGATTCAGTTAGGTGCAGGCTACTATTTTTAAAGAAATATGGAATAAATAGTTAAGCAAGACAGCAAGTAATATTAATTTCCACAATGTTTTAAATATCTTGTTTTCACACAATCAACTAATTTTCCATTCCCTAAAGAGGTTGGTAATAGGATGCTGAGGGGCCTTGAATTTGGCCACCACACTGGGTAGACTTCTCTTCTAGGCACGTGTTTGTGGATGATGGTGATCAGATTGATCAGCGGATGCCTGAGAGGCAGACATCAGAGACCCAGATCCATAGGTTCCTGAAATAAGACAGACATCTGTACCTGGGATTAGGCTGTAAGCTCTCGTTTGATGCTAAGCACCTTGGATGCTTTGCAATGCTTCCTAAGCGGTGCCTTTGGGATTCCAGCAGCAAGGTCCCCTCCCACCCCTCTACTATGTACTGTAACGTCAGGATAAGACCACAGGTCTCTCCGTCTTGAATTGAGGGCAGAACTGGGAAGCTGAAGAGGTAGCCCACTCCTTAGCATCTATATTTAACAAACTGTTTCTTGATAAGCATTTGGAAGCAGGGAACACACATATTTAGCTGCTATCCTTCACATGGCTCTAGGGAACAGAAATCCCTCAGGATACTGCAAGGGAACGGAGTGTGACAAAGGGATATACGATCTACAAAAAAGAAAGCTTGGAGCAACTCTGGCAGCTACTTTCTCTTTCTCTGCATGGGCAGTTTCTGTCTGTCCTGCTTCCTTCCCGGCTCCTCCAGAGGACCCCACCTCTCTCAGGGTGGCACCTCTTCTCCCTGTGGTTCTGGTTTCCTCATTCTCTCACAGGATTCTCTGTTTCCAAATGGGTCCCACTTCCTCAGCACTGTACCCCCGGGAAGCTTCTGCCTCAGCCTGATCACAACTCGGGACACATCCTTTTGGTTTCTTTCCCTGTAACTCCTGCAAAACTCTGTTTTCCAATGCCAAGGGGAGAATCTCATAGGTCCAGCTGGGCTTTCTGAGCCAGAATCATGGCTGCCAAACACCAGTGTGCTGGGCTGCCTTGGGTCAGAGGACAGCCCCCTGAGCCACTGAGCCAATGGTGTGGGGGCTATGTGATGGCATCCCCCATGCACGGGCCCCAGCAGCTAGGGAGATTCCCTCAGAAGAGGGGAAGACATGTAATAGGACTGAAGGCACAGCACGTACTTCAGAATTTCAGTGAGTCCCAGAATCTGAGGGAGAAGGAGGCTATTCTGAGATGGTTGACTCCAAATGTACACACGCCCCCGTGCCCCCACTAAAATCCTCAGCCTCCCGGGGCAGAGGTCACCCCTCTTCCCAAAGAGGTTAGAGACAAAGGAGATTGGGTAGGGGCAGATTGGGCATGGGACAGGAAAACAATACAGAACACTTCCTGCAGGCTAAAGTCAGCAATGAATGTAACCCTGAAGAGGGGACGCGCTAACATCACACTTAAGGCACATCTGTTTTCCACGCACACTCACTAGATACTATGGGGACAGGGATGTCTTGTTAAAAGTAACCATTTTCACATGCTGTATTGTGTTCAAAAGTTTGAGATGTTCTGAATTTATGTAAAAACCTCACCATATTTTTCATCTTTTGGGCCTTTTCTCATCAAAGAATACCAGGTAATAAGAGCACCTGGGTGGCTCCGTTGGCTAAGCATCTGATTCTGGATTTCGGCTCAGGTCATAATCTTATGGTTCCTGAAATCGAGTCCCATGACAGGCTCTGCACTGACAGTGAAGAGCCTGCTTGGGATTCTCATTCTCTCTCTCTCTCTCTCTCTCTTTCTCCCCACCCCGCCCATCCCTCATCTCTCAAAGTAAATAAATGTTCAAAAGAAGGAATACTGGGCAATAATGATTTATAAAACTGAAGTAACACCCCAGATTCTGCGTATTCGAAGACTAATGTAGACACACCATCACTCACCCTTTTTTAATACTTCGACGAATCATAGTAGGAGAAGGGGGTTGGGTCACTTGTGGACTTTCAGAAGGATTTCCAAATCACGCCACAAGTCCCCTGGTTCACCGTGGCTAACACTTCTGGGATTCTGACTGACATCAACAAAATCAGACTCGAGTGGCAAGTATTCCTTTATCCAAAAAAAGGTGATCAAAAAGCTTTCAGAACCAATTTGTTATTTTGTTTTTCTAGGGAAACTGAAAAACTGCCAGAGGCACCTAAAAGGAAGCTTCACTTGGTTCCAAAACAGAAGTGATATAATTGCAAGGTCAAGTCCACACAGACATGCAAACTATTTCCTTTGAGCAGGTGTGGAGGAGAGAAAGGGGTGATACTTTTTTTTCTTTTTTTAAAGAGCCCACGTCTTCCTAAAACCAGTGCCATGACTCACTCACCTCACATCTGAGCTGAGAATGACAACACCCAACGTGTCCTTTTGAACCTGTCTGGCTCAGAGTCGGCTGAAAACTGATCCATTAACACAGGGCAGATTTTGATGCAAAGGAAATAAAGATGTATAAGTTTATGGGAACGTCTTAAATAACCATTTATAGTCTTGGATGATTTTATTTTACTCGAGAGGAGAAAATGTGAAATAATAGATGCAGGGAATAAATCTTATTTACCAGCCCAGGTTTCTCAGTGTCAGCACTGCTGATGTTTTGTGCCGGGTAATTCTCTGCTGCGGGACTGTCCAGCGAGTGCTCTGTCAGCAGCATCCCTGACCTCTACCCCCGAGAAGCCAACGGCACCTTCCTCAGTCATGGCAACCAAAATGGTTCCTTTTCTGAACATGATGTCAGAAAATCAACAGCAGGGAGTTCTTTACCCCGTACGCCACTTGCGCTCACTCGGTGGTCGGATTTCTAACTTCCTTAATACGCGAGACACAACAACAGGAGACCACAGTCCCTGATCATTCTGGAAAGTGATGACTTTGAAGTTTATAAAGAAGCATGTCTTGAAGCCCTGGAGACTGCTGGGTCCTATTCAAACATGTCCTCCATCAAAATGATGGCACTGGCATACAAAGGCTGACTTGCCAGGTAAAAAGGTTCGCAAGTCATGTCAACAGATCACACTCCTGTCCGGCTCCTCTCCTATTGTACCTCCCCCAGATGGACACTCTGGAAATCATCCAGGAGGTCCCCAAGTCCAGCACTTTTGGAATGTGGTTCAGGCCGTGGCCAAGGATGTTGTCTCATCTGAGATCTCCCAGAGCAAAGTGCCTGCGGTCAGCCCCAGCAGGCATTTTTCCCTTCCATGGTAGGTGATGCTGCCCATAGCTAAGAGGGCATGAAGCTCACTGCGCTCCCCGAGGCAGAGAGCACTGCACTAGCTTCGCATACCGTGTCCCAACAGGCACGGTCACCTGGCACAGGGGTTCTCTGTGCAAGATATCCAGCCCCTGCAGGGCCGTCACTTTCAGAAGCACGTACAGGATGTGAAAGAAGCTGTACCGTGTCACACCCAACAAGGAGCGGAGGGGCTTGCTGTGCAGCCATTGTGCAAACGAGCAGATACAGCCTTTATGAGATACCCACATGCTGAACAGCCAAATCCTTGCATAGTCTTGTTCACTTCTAAGCAGATCCCATTAAGCCCTGGGCACTTGGCTTGATTACTCCCTGGATCAAAGTTAAATTAAATTACCCAACAAGCTTCTTTTCAGACACACACACACACACACACACACACACACACACACAGATGGACTCACCTTCCAGAAGCTATCCACTTTGCCATACACAAGGGACTGGTTCTGCCTTTTGATTTCGTTAATGTGGTGGATGTCGCTGGAGTTAAGATGCTGCTCAACCACAAATCCCAGAAAGCTGTTGTCTGGGGTATGAGCTGATGTGGAAAGGAAAGGACAGGGCAGTTAGGATTTCATCAGCAAGAAGCAGCAACAATCACAAATTTGAGATAAACCATCTTGCACATAATTAGAGGTTTTCATTTTATCCTGTTCTGTGTCTTAACCTGGGAAGAGGGAGGCAGGGGATTGCCTACTCCCACGTATTCCTAGCAGAACATGAGAATTCTCTCCAGGGGGGATGAACCTGAACCAAATGCTGAACCAAATCCTGCCTTTTTCTCCCTCCACCCCCACCCATAAAATACATCTGTCTGCAAAGCATTCTGCTGTGTGCGCTCCTCCTTCCTATTTCCTTCGCACAAAGCCCGCTATCTCCCGGCAGAAATGCCGCCATCCTAGCTTTGCCAACAAAGGGCCAGAACAGAACTGAGTCAAGGGTTCTCATTTGGGTGAGGTCACTGTTGGGAGCCCCAATACCATGTGATCTGATGCCAGCTGAATAAAAGGTGAGCTGGGGGCCAAACCAATCGACGCCTCCCCTAAGAATTACTCACTAATGGGAGATGTCATTATGGAGTTACACTGAAGAGATGGAGGAAATGAAGACAGAAAGCAAGGTGACAACTCACTGGGATGTAAGCCACCCTGAGAAGCCAACCACAAGGAGCAGTGTCTCGTCTACCAGGCAGATGATTCTGGAAGAGGAAGGCATCTCCCTCTGGATTGCTCATCATGTGAGTTATAAAACTTCTCTAGTTCAACATGTGACCCAGCAGGGAAGCAACACCACACCTCCCTCTGACATTGGTGTCTTGTGTCTTTAAGTTGAAGAGAAATTTCACCGGAAGGCAACAATCGGAAAACAATTCTCTGTAGTTGAAAGAGGGACTCTCCTCTGTTACACATTCATTCTGCCCAGAGAAATGTGTTTTTCCAGAGATGACCCTGCAGAGGTCCATAATATTAAATAAGGCAACTGCTCTGATTGACTCTGACCTGAATAGAGCAGCTATAAATACCCTAAATGGAGAGATACTTGATATTCAGACAAATCCACACGTTGCGAGGTACGTATGGCTTCAATCACACTCCTTCCCCAGGAAGGGGGTAGGAACATAGAGCAAGTCTTACTCTGTGGTGTCCTCAGGCTGCAGGAGTACTGGGCCAGGCAGGAAACCTGCACAGAAACCCTTTAAGATGGGCAGGTGCAGGGATAGGCTTGTGCAAAGACCCAGGAACCTAAAGCCCCTGGCCTCAGTCTCCTTCGGCCCGTGCACAGACGAATGAGGGAACGCCAGCGGAAAGCCGTGAACTGTGGACATGAACGAGCTGCATAAATACTGTTATCATCATCTAGTCTCCCAGGCTCCTGCCTAATGGGGGTGACAGAATGAGGAGATAATAGGGTTGTGACTGGGGAGTTGTGTTCGGTCTGGCCAATCTGTTATTTCATTTCTGTGTTCTTGAACAAGTGCCCAGAGGCGATGGCGATGGCTGCAGTTGGCTGCAAAGTAAATGAGTGAATAAATTCTACGGCCAACAAGGGGCCATGGTTGCCTTTTCTTTCTCTGTGAGGAGCTGGTGGTGAGGGGCGTTGAAGGAGCATGAGAGAGGGGAAGAGGGGCGCCGCACATTTGACAGGTTAAGAACGCAGCTTAAGGGGCGCCTGGGTGGCTCAGCCGGTTAAGCAGCTGACTTCAGCTCAGGTCATGATCTCACGGTTTGTGGGTTCGAGTCCTGCGTCGGGCTCTGTGCTGACAGCTCGGAGCCTGGAGCCTGTTTCAGACTCTGTGTCTCCTCTCTGTGCCCCTCCCCTGCTCATGCTCTATCTCTCTGTCTTTCAAAAATAAACATGAAAAAAAAAAAAAAAGAACGCAGCTGAAAACATCTCTCCGCAGAACCTCTGGTTAACTGAAAATTCTGCGATAAAAATTGTTTCAACTTTGAGACTGTGTTTTCTACCTTCAGAAAACATACACGGTGACTAAGACTCCATGCTTTACATATTTATTTCTGAAATTCAGTTATCTAGTCCCTATATAGGCACTTCATAAAAAAGGAGAATTTTGAATCCATCATTTAAAACAACTTAAAAGGTGAAAAAATATACCAAGGTAGAATCAAAAACAAAATCATCAAAGCCCCCCCACCCAAAGAAGAGTAATTCATACATTTATGTATTTTTGCATCAGAGATTCCAGTAACTTATGGCTTGAACAGTGAGGGTGAGAGGAAGCAAATAACCTATTTAAAAAACTTGTGAGAAACGGTGGGCTCTTACTGCTTTACAACTCTAATTTGGTATCAAATCAATTTTGACATTGTATGAACAATTACAGATACATGCTCTTCTCTGAGTTTCCACGCAAACACTTTATTTCCACTCTCTCTGGTCTTGGGGTGTTAGTTGGGGATGGGCAGCTTGGAAGCTCCAGGAAGGACCATGGAGAAGACTCAAGGAGAAATGGCTGCGCTTATCGACAGCATGGCCACATTTCACTGGCACTGGTCAGACCTTCCAGGAGGCTTCCCAGGGAATGCCGAACCTGCCACAGGACAGTGGGTGAGGGGGCCAGGAGGGGTCACACAGCTGCAACATGCCCAACAGGTGACTGAGAAGTAGCCACAGACTCTGGTGTGGCTCCCTTCCAGGGAGCTCCAGCTGCTGGGTACCTGACTGGTGACATCATCCCCGTGGCCCCTGGTCTCAATACACGTCTTCCTAAAATCCGTTAATAATAAATCAAAAATCACAAGAGAGGCTGAAGCTCTCTGAAATGACCTTTCTGTGGAGACCCAACTTCATCCCAAGCTTTGTCTTTTGTTCTGCCTTAAGATGGGAATAGAGAACTTATCTGTGGCAGGAGGGTTTCAAAGAGAAGGTATTTACATGTCAAGGTCAATTTTTAAAATTTCATCATAAATGGGATACAGGAAACGCTGTACTTCTGGAAATGACTCCATCCCAGGTGATGAACAAATGTGACTTTGTTTTAAATGGCTAACATTTGAGTTCTATGTGCAGTGTTCTGTGCTTTACAGTGACTGTTTCATTTCATGTTCATGACAATCTTTTAATGTGTTTGTACACATGAGAAAATGGGGGGAGATACTTAAACTACCCAAGTCTGCACACGAGGAAATGGCACGTCAGGATTCAGAGCCACACCAGCTGGTCTCAGAGCTTAAACTCCTTAAAGCATTTTAACATACAGCCTCGCGGTCCAAATACTCTATAATTTCTGGGCTCTGTCTATAGTGGTATACATGCTTCTGAGGAAAATAATGCTGTAAGGCAGACCAAATACACACGAAAAGACCCAAGGAAAAAATATGTATATAAGATTACCTTAGTTCCGTGAGTAACTTCTGATACATATTTGTGGGAAAAGCTGATTTTTTACATGTGACAAACAGAAGGGCATTTGTTAAACATTAACAGTGGCCTTGAAATAATCCAGGGCAAGTTTTTTTTTTTTTTTTTAAGAAAAAAATTTTTTTTTCTTTACATTATTTTAAGTACTCTAGAAGCACCTATTTACAAATGATTACAAATCAGCCTGATGAGATCGCAGAGCAGATTACAGCGATGATTTCTTCTAAAAACTATGGGAGGGTTAGCTTGAATAATTCATTCAACAACAACCATTTTAGAGCACTCTTTCTAAAAAACCGGGTGAAATGCTAGGTGTTGAGAGAAGACAACACCAGGATGAGTTTCTGCCCTCACAGAGTTTACCAACTACTTAATAAATGAGGCATTTATTTCTACCAAGCAGTAATAAATAACGTCCTCATTTCAAATTTGATTCAAAAACTTTATTTGGTCAGGGGCTCAGTCGGTTATAGCACCCAATTCTTGATTTCAGCTCAAGTCATAATCTCCTGGTTCGCTGGATTGAGCCCCATACTGGGCTCTGTGCTGACATCTGTTTGGGGACTCTGGGATTCTCTCTCTCTCTCTCTTTCTCTCTCTCTCTCTCTCTCTCTTTCTCTCTCTCTCTCCCCCTCCCTCCCCCCACCCTCTTCCCACTTGCCTGTGTGCAAGCACACTCTCTCTTTCAAATAAATAAACTTAAAAAAAACTATTCATCATATAGATCCTTCTTTCAGTGCCTAAATCTCTGAAGTCCCTGTCTCCCCACCACTAAGTCCTCAGCACTTGCACTAAAATGTGCAAATATTCATTTTAAAAGTTGTCATGCTGGTCTTTAACCACAGCTAGTACTACTGCGTTGGGGAGCAGGTCGCCAAGGGTGGAAACTACAGAGCCAGCCTGGGCTCCTCCCTCAGCCCTTAACAAGTCCTAATGTTCACTTGCTCACAAATCTTAACCCTCTTCCTCCTCTGCACTGTTCTTAGCTCTGACCTCCATTCTTGTCGAGACTTCTGTAATACAGAAGTTTTTTTTTGCCTCAATGAAATAACTATCTAGGTTTTTCTGATTGCACTGGAAACACATCCTCTATGTACAACTTTCCACTGTAAACCATAGAAAAAGATGTAAGAAAAAAAGATATTAGCCATCACCTTACCACCTCGAAATAAGTGCCATTAGCGGATTTTTTTCCCTACATGTATGATTTCTTTTTTATCCTAAAATCACAACTGGATCCTACTATTACTCACTTACAAATGTACCACAGGCATCTTTGTGAGTTAATACCTACATCTCATCACTGATTGTTAAATTAGTATTTCAGAGCATGAACCCCTTCCATCAACTGGGATGCCCCATGGTTCTGGTCTGCCAGTATCGCTTTAGAGAACCACGCTTTCCCCAAGCCTTGCAATTCTCTTTTATTTAGGTGGTTGGAGTGGTGCCAGTCCTGACCCCTTGGCTGTCCCCACTCCCCACTCCTCTAAGGATAGGCAGAGAGTACAGAAGACTCTACTTGATCACAGCTCATTCAAAAGATGAGTGTGTGATCCAAGTGCCACCTATCACAGCTGCTCCAAGACAAGTCAGCTACTTCTGCTAACAATCACCAAGGAGACAGGGTGGAAGTCTAGAGCTACAGAGGTCACCTGTGCACCCACGTCAGAATGAAGCCAGTCAATCCAGAGAAAGGAAAAGCCAAGATAGGTAGAAAATAAAGATATTCTCCAAGCCCAAATCCAGCTCAACCTAAAGCTGGTTTCAACAATTCCCAGGAACAAGAGTCAACAAACCCTTGTGACCAAGTCAACAAGACAGAAATCCAGACGAATACATCCTACAAGATGTTTAGGATGTTTCCAATTCTTGACTATTGAAATCAACTAGTACTGTAGATGATTATACTCTTGTAACTTTTCATTTCTTTTTAGAGGGTGGGGAGGGAATGCACAAGCAAGCAGGTCAGAAGAGGCAGAGCAGAAGAGTGGAAGACAGAGAATCTTAAGCAGGCTCCACACTCAGCATGGAGACCAATGTGGGGCTCGACCCCACGACCCTGGGATCATGATCTGATCCAAAATCAAGAGTCAGACACTCAATTGACTTAGCCACTTGGCACCCCTTGCTCTTATAACTTCTGAAGTGGATTTCTGAGTGGTCTCTGTACCATCAGCCTTGCCCTTCCTCTGTCCCTGCTCCCGACTTCAGCACATGCTCTGTGATAACACAGCTTCTTTGCAACGAACATCTAACTGTGGGAGTTTCGGGCTAAAAATCTTCACTGCCTTCTGAATGAACACAGGCCAGCCTACCTGTCATCCCAGCTTCATTCCAGGTCACCCTCTGATACTTCTTCTCTATAAGGACCTACTTGGGGTTTGCAATGCATGTTTTCCATCTTCTCTTGTGTTGGCACGTGTCTGGCATGTGTCTCGCCTCCTCCTCCCCTAAAGGCTCAGCTCCCTCTGCCTCCTGGTTGAGGGATTCCCTAACTTCCTGACCCTGAGATAAGTAGCCCTCCACTTAGACCAGGAAGAGTCAAAGCCCCCTTCACACATTATTATCTCCCACGACAGATTACATACTCCTTGAGGCTGAACCAGGTCTTACACCAATTCTCAGAACAGAGGAGGGACTGAGCAAGTGTCTTTTGCCTGCATGACTAAGTCAATAGGGGAATGCTTAGTTAACTGGTGTGACGGACTCTTGTAGGTTGACCTACACTACCAAGTAGCAGAGGCCATACCTAAGCTATTCCCAGCATCAGGCTCTTTGCACAAAAGCTCCAAAACTAAAGTCTGTTCTTCGTGGGATTAACCATTAGCCAAGGCAGCTCATCACTCTACTCCAGAACCTAGTTCATGCCTACTAAGTGACAGGTGTTCAGTAAATATCTATTTGATCGATAAACTAACCTATCTTTTAATCTAGGTCAGAGAGTGGAAGGTGGGAAGAAGGGGAACAGATCAGTGATGCATGGTTGTAAAATTCTAATATCACAGGTTTCTCAGTACTGTCAGCTCATTCAAACAGCAGCATGTTTGTTGAGTACTTACTATGAGCCACAAGACAACTTTGGAAGAGTTGAGAATATTTCAGTGAATAAAACAAGCATGAATGAAGCTCCCTTCAATGAGCTTACATTCATCTGGGATGACAAAGAGTGAAGTAATGCAACGTCACAGATGAGAAAAGAAAAGCAATTGGTTTGGTGACCCATGTTAAATTTAGTTAATGACATGCTGAACATCTATGGGTTAAGTTTTCTTTTACGCATCAAAAAAAATAAATGCAGATGATGAATGGAGAGAAAGGAGACTTATGGATTGGTAGGTCCCAGAATAAGTAAAGGAAACTGGTAATTGTGGAGTCTAGGCTGTGGGTTTCTATTGTACATTTCTTTCACCCTTTTGGTATATTTGAAAACTTTGTTAACAAAGAGGGTGAGAATATTGGCTGCCATTCACGATGTTGGTGCTGATTCTGATGAGGTAACCAAACGACAGAAAAAACTTTACAGTCACATCACCCAAGGAGTTATCTGGTCTTAAAAAACTACACAGCTAGTGATGCTATACTTCAAATTTTACCAAAACTGATTTTTTTCAAATGGTGGTGATGATGAGCTCAGAGAGAGAGAGAAAGAAAGAAAGAGAGAGGGAGAGAGAGAGAGAGAGAGGAGAGGTCAGGATGCAAGCTAGGGAAACTATTATGTACAGCTGGGCTGAAATGATGGGCACTTGAACTGTTGACAAAGGCACAGGAGAGTAAATTTCTCAAGTGTCAAAAAGCAATTTAGGAGGGAATGATCTCCTCAGAAGAACATCGCTCCCGAAGGCCAAGATGCAGATAAAGGAACTGTAAGGCTGAACCTATCACTCACTAGTCTGCACAGAAATAAAAAGCAAGAGTCCTCCTGATCGAAGTCAAAGGCCAAAAGGCAGTTTGAATCACAAACAATTCCTTGGCTTGTCAGGCCCTAAAAATAAAATTATACATAGAAGCAACTGATCTTAGCTGAAGCCAACAGGTTTTATCATTTGCACGAAGGCTAAGTGGCCCGTTTCTCTAAGTCCTGTTTTGTCAGGCAGAACTTTTCATCTACAAGACATTCTATCAACCCAATCATGCAAATAAACATGACTGTGATACCCAAATTCAGGGAGAAATTCAGAGTTAGAATGTCAGTGACAACCAGAGTATGATGTGAACTCTAAAAATCCCAACCGTGTGAACAAATTCCATGGAAAGACACAAGAAAGCAACTTGAAGCCACTGGCTGTAAGAAGCTTCTATAATTTTTTTGTACACTTTTTTGGGGGGCTCTCATTGGCATGCAATATTACATTAGTTTCAGGTGTTCAGCACAGCTTCAACAGAGAAGCTTCTGTAATTTTAGGTTTGTATAACACGTCTCACTCTTCCTTACCTAGTTACATGAACTAAAATAAAACAGGCATTATTGTTCAATTTAATTTAGCCCAATTGAGATTTTCTAAATGCCTAGCAGAAGCCAGGTATTTCTTCAAGGTGTGGGGAGTTTCATCAATGAAC
Organism: Proteles cristata cristata; assembly: GCA_017311185.1. Classification (NCBI taxonomy): domain Eukaryota; kingdom Metazoa; phylum Chordata; class Mammalia; order Carnivora; family Hyaenidae; genus Proteles; species Proteles cristata. The sequence goes on from JAESUZ010002383.1 coordinate 2,325,384, forward strand.
CAGACAGACAAAATTCTATTATTGGTCTCAGATTCCAGGGTAGGAAAAAAGAAAATAAAAGTAAGTAAAGCATAAATTCTGCCTGGTAATACAGTAATACATAAGTGTTGCCTGGTAATCTGTGGAAAACCAAGCATGGAAGGGGCACAGGAAATGGGGCAAAAAAGAAGTGGTATTTAAAAGAAGGAGACTCAGGGTTGGTCTAACTGCAATGATATTTGAGTTAAAAGCCCGAAGAAAGAGACGTAGAAGTCTAAGGGAACAATGTTCGGAAGATGGACTAGCCAGTGCAAAGGTCCAGGGGTAGGAGCATGCCTGGTCCATCTAAAACAGCTAGAGGGCTACAGAGCAGTGAGCAAGAAGACATGGAGTAAGAGATGAGGCCAGACAGCTACTGGTGCCTTGAGGCCACTGGGATGACTGGTCTTTCCCTACAGGGAGATGCCATGACTTTGTGAGCATCTTAGGGGCATGATCTAACTTACATTTTCATTAGGGCCATCCTGCAGTTGTGGAAAATGGAGTCTTTCTGTTCTTTAGTCACTTATTCAACAATTACTTATCACCAGTGATGTCTACCGCCTGAGGTGTGGAGGACTGAGCAGTGAGCATGCTCCTGGGACTCACAAGGTAGGGGTGGAGCTGGAACACAGGTGCAAGAATCACAGACCAGCGGTGCCTGGCTTGGGGCCGGAAGGTTTTCCAGAGGGCAGGAAGCCTCCCTGAAGGATAAGCAACGGTGTGTGAGTCGGGGGTGAGGGCTAGGGGCTTCCAGACCCAAGAACGCCTACACAGTGGCCTGCGTGTCAGAGACAACGTGACTGCCTGCGAGACGCGTAAAGCCAAGAGGACGAGAACAGCATGAGACGGGCCAGGTGGTGTAAAGAAAGGAGAGCGGTGGAGGCAACGCGGGAAGGCTCTCAACTGACAGCTCCAGGACCCCAGCCCGCTCTTCACTCAACTCCATGAGAGTTCCCCGTCTTTTGTGCCCTGAATGTCCACACATACGGAGAAACGCTGAGTACTCCCCAGCCCGGACTGCCAGGGCACGGTGTGAACACGGTGTCTTCCGATGGTGAATGACACCTGAAATGGTGCAGGCTCTCAAAACATGAATTCACGAATTTACTAAAAAGAAACCAATAGAGGGGCGCCTGGGTGGCTTAGTCGGTTAAGTGTCCGACTTTGGCTTAGGTCATGACCTCGCGGTTCGTGGGTTCGAGCCCCGTGTCAGGCTCTGTGCTGACAGCAGAACAGCAGAACAGAGTGAGGACACACTCAAGTTCTCTCTGGGTAGGCTTTGGTAACCACTATTTTATGTCAGTTCTCCAGCCCAGACACATCACAACATGATAAAGGTCTCAAACTGCTTAATTTCCCTCCTCATGCCCCTATTTCCTCCACTTAAGAGAGCGTCATCCATGAGAAAGCTTGTCATTAACCTGTGATGTGATGGCTGAAGCAAACTCAGACCCTTACCTTGTTCAGCTGTCTCTTTAGGAGTTCCAAAATGATGACATTTTTAAATTTATTTAGGAGAATTTTTTTAATGCTAATTTATTTTTGAGATAGAGACAGAGAGCACAAGTGGGAGAGTGGCAGAGAGAGAAGGAGACACAGAATCTGAATCAGGCTCCAGGCTCTGAGCTATAAACACAGAGCCCAACACAGGACTTGAACTTGTAAACCATGAGATCATGACCTGAACCAAAGTTGGACACTTAACTGACTAACCTACCCAGGAGCCCTGCTGATTTATGTTTGTTTATTTATTTCATGAGAGACAGAGTGCAAGCAGGGGAGGGGCAGAGAGAGAGGGAGACAGAGAATCCAAGCAGGCTCTATGCTCTCGGTGTGGAGCCAGATGAGGGGCTCAACCTGAGCGGAAATCAAGAGTCAGACACTTAACTGAATGAGTTACCCAGGCGCCCCCCCAAATGCTGATTTTCTAATTCTTTATTCCTTTGGCATTTATTAGCTGTGATTTCTTCATGATTAACAATTTTCTTTCATCAGCTTTTTGATTATCTTCAAGTACAATTTGTCCTAGAAATGCAGGATCAAAGCCAGATTCTTCCCCTGTATTTTTCAGAGGAATGAAGTGGTGCCCTAGTGATGTTCGAAGGGGACCAGTTGATTCTGCGGGTTTTCTCATTTGTAGGATCATCCTGGGCTCAAGAAGGGTTTGTCACTGGTCTGACTACAATCCTCTGCAGCCGTTCTTCCTTGTGATTCCAAACTACTCCATCTTTGATTCCTACATCCTTCTGACCCCACCCCGGTTTCCTCACTTTATGGCATGTCAGCATGTCCCATGATGAACGGTTCCTGTGCTGGACCTGGGATCAGCTATTTCTATGAGGAGGTTCTCGTAGTAGGAAAGGTATTTAAGGGTTTCCAGTCTGAGCACCTAAGATACTCCTTGCTACTGGATTGTTTTTACTCTTGATCCTTTGCAAAGTACAGAGCTAGGAAACATGTCCCTTTTAAAGGGAAAAAATAGGTATATATTGGTATTTCCTACTTAAACTGAAGATTATACAGTCTTTACTTAAATTCTTTAAATATTCCCCCTGATCTCGTATCCTGAAAATCTTGGCTCTTAGAGCATACCTGTAATAGTTTCAAATAACAATGTAAGTATTTCCCATTATGAATGTATGGTCCAAAGACTGAGCTTTAAAAGTCACTTGAAGTAATTATTTTCTCTGTGTGGGACATTCACACTCATTTGATAGACAGAACACTGGGCCTGTTTCAGTTTTTCAATCTGTTTTCAGTTTTTGGTGGATGATTTCTTCTTTTTTAAATTATTTAAAACATTTACATGCTTGAAAAGTCAAAATAAGGTACATTAAAGAGACAGCTACTCTGGGGCGCCTGGGTGGCTTAGTCGGTTAAGCGTTCGGCTTTTGCTTAGGTCATGATCTCGCGGTTTGTGGGTTCGGGCCCCACGTCGGGCTCTGTGCTGACTGCCAGCTCAGAGCCTGGAGCCTGTTTCAGTCTGTGACTCCCTCTCTCTCTGACCCTCCCCTGCTCATGCTGTCTCTCTCTCTCTCTCTCTCTCTCCTAGAAATAAATAAAACATTAAAAAAAAAAAAGAGAGACAGCTACTCTTCTCTCCCTAATCCTGCACACCTTTCCTCCAGGGGACATCATTTTCATCAGCTTGTTATTTTTCCTTGCATTAGGTCTTTCAAAAATACAGGCAAATTCATACACGCTAATGTATGCACACACTGCCTTCTTACACAGAAGGGAATAGGTTGACAAGCAGCTTTGCATTTTGTTTTTATCACTCATAAAGTATCATCTCCCCAGAGCAGTGGGGACTACCCTCACTGTTTTTTAAGTTTATTTATTTTGAGAGAGAGAGAGAGAGAGAGAGAGAGAGAGAGAGCGAGCAAGCAGGGGTGGGGCAGAGAGAGACGGAGAGAGAATCCCAAGCAGGTTCCTGTTAATTGAGAGCTGGATGTGGGGCTCCAACTCATGAACCATGAGATCATGATCTGAGCCAAAATCAAGAACCAGAGGCCTAACCGACTGAACCACCCAGGCACCCCATCTGTCCTCACTGTTCTTTACAGTTTCACAGTGCTTCCCTCTATCAGTGGACCATGTCATTCGCTCAGTCCCCTATTATGAACATCTGGGTGACCTCCAGGCTTTGCCTGTTACAAATAGTGCCGCAATAAATGACCTGTGTACACACCATTTTTAATTTTTGCTCACTTATCCCCTGGGATAGACTCTTAGATATGACCTGCTCAGTCAAAGGAAAGATGTATTGGTAGTTTTGCTAGATTGTGACAACGAGAGTCCCCCAGTTAGTACCAGGCTCACTAGCAGGACAGGAAAAGACAGACCCTCACCACTGGAATGGCTATGCTTCCAACTTTTGGATTCTGGTCAACTTCATGGCTGGGACATGGTGTCTTGGGGCAGTTAAAACATGCATTTCTCCTTATGGTGAGTGAGGGTAAAGTGTTTTCAAATGGCTGGGGCAAGAAGCTTCTTTTTCCTCCAAACAAGTGATGGTCTTTGTCCATTTTCCTGTCGGATCATACAACTTTTTCTTCAGTTTTTAGAAGCTCTTTATATATTAAAGAATACCAACCCTCCAAGGTAGAATTTGCTTATATTTTTACCATTCAGGTTCTTTTTATTTTTTTTTAAAGGTCATGAAATGTATCCATTTTCCTCTTGATTCTGAGGATATTCTGAGTCACTTAGGAAATTCATCCCCTTCCCAGGTTAATAGGAATTAATCTGTTTTCATTTTAGTTACATTTTAAGCAGTGAATTTCTTTCAACTCAGTCAACCAACACTGCTGAAATTCTCCATTCATGGAGAACAAAATAGGTAGTTAGGACTCTGAATTTCAACTTTCTAAAAGAGAACTTTATACTTTCTGGAACACTTCCTATTTCTATTTCCTGGATACCCAACACCCTCTTGCAGAGGGCATATACATAGCCTATCTTCGGGCAATTCTGGACATTTTAGACTAACATTTTTCATTTGCTGAAAATCACCGAATCACTTCTTACGTTATTTTTTACCATCTCATCCCAGGCCCTCAAAGTCAGACAACAAAGTCAAACCAAAGGCTAAGTTCAATCATGCCTTACTGTGCTGACCAGCCATCTGACACCCAACATGCCATATATTAGCTTATCTCCTAAACGGTGCCCTAGGACAGGCTGCAATAGGCTAACTGCATCAGCTGCAATGACCTAACTCCAAGGGCAATAATAATGTTCACCATGCATGTAACATGCTCTCACAAATCCTTCCTTGCTAAAGAGAACACATGACCATGACCTGACTTTGAAATCACCACCTCCCAATTGCCATAACCCTTCTTAATTCTTTGGTCTCGCATCTCACATGCAAGCCTGAGTCCAATGTGTTGTTATGTTCAGTGAACCTGAGAAAAGGTCATCTTCAGGTGGCTGCAAAGGGGAGAGAAAACCACACAGGGAGAAAGTAGGCCACAGGTCCCCTAGGTCTTAACAAAGCAAACAGAGTCACATTTCAGATGCTACTTCTAGGATGAAAATCTCTGGATTAAAATTATTCTGATAATTTTGGAAAATGGGAATTCTCCACTCTGAGCATCCAAATGAACTGATGTTTCACTCATGTGACCTTTCATTTCCAGAACAGGACTTCGCCTCATCATCAAGATATGCAGACTTCAACTATAAATTTATTTTTAGCATGACCACTGTTAAATATGGGATTTTCCTCCATAGCCCTCAGCTAATTAGTAATGAGGACAGAGGTGGTAAACAGATAGCAGCAGTAAGAAATGGCGAAAGTGGGAAATGAAAGTAGAGAAACAGAAAAATGCCAATACCTACTGCTGGAGTCAGTTAGGACATCATTTTTTAGGTGTCCATTTAACACCTCTTAAAATTATCACCGCTATTGGCAACAATGACACGGTGTGAGCCAGAGAAAGTGAGATTTCATTCTGGGGCTGCACTTAAGAAGCTGATTAAGTATGAAAGAGAGCTTAAAATCCTTTCCCTTAAAAAAAAAAAAAAAAGCTGACTTTTTTCTTTACAACGTTTCGTGCTTAAATAATTAAGACTTAATTTTCTGGAAAACATATCTGCATGAAAGAGCTCACTCCTCATCAGTAATCAAGGGGACCCTACGCAGCACCAAGCGGAGTGAACTGTGTTTAGCGGCTGCCCATCCAGAGTCCACGCTAAGTACTTTACCAAATGGTTTCCAGTGATACTTTGTGTTGAACATTTTTTTCCTCAAGAACATTTCTAAGGCTTTTCACAAAATGCTCACATGGCCTTTCAATTCCAATTAAACAAACAAACAAAACCCCAGTTACTCTCAAGGGAAAGACTCCACAGCACACACTGCTACAGCTAAGAGCCCTGGGAAATCATAACCCAAAATACATGGCCATCTAGCTTCTTTTCCCATTTGTCTTCCGTGGTATTCTCGAAAGCAGAGGTGAGGCATGAATACTCACGGAACATGGTATAAAACTGCTGTGGGTTCAGATTCCATTTTCCCCAGGGTGTCTTGTGGCCTTTAGACTGGGCATAGTTAGCATGGTTGAACTCTGGCTCAGTGCCGAATGAGTCCAGGACTCGGAGCATGCACCTGAAAGGAAAAAGCAATGTGGATAAAACTATAATCTTGACCCCAAAGTTACAAAGGCAAAAGTTCTAACACCTCCTTCAGGGACCTCCAAAAATGGACAAATACTTTTTAATTTTTTCTAATGTTTATGTTTGACAGAGAGAGAGAGAGAGAGAGAGAGAGAGAACACGTGTGCAAGTGGGGGGGGCAGGTAGAAAGAGAGAGACGTGGGGGTGGGGGTGGTAATGGGGACAGAGCCTCCACAATGACAGCAGAGAGCCCCATGTGGGGCTGGAACTCACAAACCATGAGGTCATGACCCACGCTGAAGTTGGAAGCTTAACTGACTGAGCCACCTGGGTGTCCTGACAAATACATTTAATCAGAAACACTATTGGGGTGGGGGGCAGTGAGAGACTTTAGAATATATATACCAAACATCACCATGTGTGGTGAACCATCACACGCAGATCCAATCTACTTTAGGTTAGCGGACTAGTCACAAAAGATTGCTCAAATACCAGCAAAATAAAAAGTCCCATGAGAGCTGGCACTGTAGACCGCGATGGCTCCTGCTATACCCAGAGCTAGGGCTGAGCAGACGGTGGTGCCTAATGAAGAGTTGTTGAACAAACAGAGAAGTATCATTTTTAGAGGTGGCTTTGGTCTGAATGTTTGCATCCCACCTCCCAAATTCTTATGCTGAAATCCTAATTCCCAGAGGTGATGTAATGGTAGGTGGGGATCTGGGGTGACTAGGTCATGAAGGTAGAGCCCTAGGAATGGGATCAGTGCTCTTAAAAAGAGATCCCTAAGAGTTCCCCTGCCCCTCCCAGCAGGTGAGGACACAGCAAGAAGTCTCAAACATGGAGGGAGGAGAGCCTCACTCAACTATGCCAGCACCCCGATCTTGGACTTGAGCTTCCAGAACCATAAGCAATGAATGCTGTTTTTAAGCCACCCAGACTGGGGCATTTTGTTACGACAGTCCAGATGGACAAAGACGGAGGTTTTCGTCTCCTGAAAGCACATGGCGTACCTTATCTCTTTCAACAGACATTTATCATTTTCATCAATTAATAAGAATATTTAGTTTTAGGTAGAGTTTAGAATCTCACTCAATAGGCAGTGTTGATTTTTATTTATTTAACAGTAACGCACATTACCGTTTTCTTCGAGAGCCTGAAGAAGTGAAATTGAAGATGTTTCATTGGCTCTTTCAACAAAGTGTTCCAATCCGGTCAGCCCAGTCTGCTGTACCACTTATTTTTGTATGATCTTTATGTTAAATTTTTTTTTTAAAAGCATTATTTTGTGACATGAAAATTAGATGAAATTCAAATTTCAGTGCTCAAAAATGAAGTTTTATTTGAACATAGCCACACCTAATTGTTTACTTATGGTCCATGGCTGCTTTCACTAAGTAACAGTTAACTTCAGAAGTTGCCACAGAGCCCATATGGCCAACAAAGCCTGAAATATTTACTCCATGGCCCTTTATGAAAAGAGCCTGTCGATGACTGCTTTAGAGTCCTCAAAGAATGACCAATTCCAAGAAAGGAACTGATGCTAAAATAGAATTTATTGAATTTGCTTATATTTATTTCATTACTGATTCTCAAAACATTAATGTAAACATAGCATGTGCCTGGCCAATAAAAATAGTTCTGTTTTCTGTGGCCATATATCAGCAATACTTCTGGATGGCTCTTTATGGACCAATAAGCATAAAAGCAAAAAAATATTAAAGCCCACATTTTAGAATAAGATAATGGTGAATTTAAGTATCAGATTCAGTTTCTTTCTTCCTTTTCCCACTATTATGAAGGCATTCTTTCAACTCTGTTTTCTTTTACATCATTGTGCAATTCAAAAAAATAAAATAAAATAAAATGCAAACATCAGATTGTATTTTCCAGAAAAACCAAGAGTAGATTGCTACTTTAGTGCGAGGATTTTCTCATCAGAGAGCACCACCATTTGTTTAGACACGGAAGGAAAGAAAAGAGGCAGAAAGAAATACAAGCCGACCATACAAAAAGTTTCCTTATTTGGGATTCCTGTGTGGCTATCAAGGAACATGCTACCATATACTGACAATTTTCACATTATTACCAAGAACACATCATCAGCCTGGCAGCCAAGAGGTGGACAGAAATGGGAGCCCACAGTACAGGAAAAAGAAAGTGAGGGACCCAAGGAACTGACCAGGGTGCGTTTCACCTGCTCTCTGAATAGCTTGGGAACCTCCTTGACTCTTAACAAATGATTCCCATTATTTAACTTATATATTTTTTTAATATAAAAACTTACAATAAAAATGTTTATATTAAAAGAAAAAAGGATGCCTAGGTGGCTCAGTTGGTTAAGCATCCAACTCTTGATTTCAGCTCCGATCATGATCTTACGGTTCATGAGATCAAGCCCTGCATTGAGCTCTGCACTGACATCATGGAGCCTGCTTGGGATTCATTCTCTGCCCCTGCCCCAGGCTCAATCACATATGCTGTCTTTCTCAAAATAAACATTAAAAAACTTATATAAAAATCTCTTTTTAAAAAATTCCTATATTAACTCTTTAACTTGTATTTTTAAAGAAGATACAGAAGCCACTGGTTGAAGCCAGTGCATTTTCTTCTGCGAAAGATGGCATCGTTCAGAAAACTGCAGGGACAATGGTCCTCTTTGTAAAGATGGCTGCAGAAGAGGAGGAACAGGGACACACATGGATGGCGGGGGCGGGGGTTGCTTGGCTCCTGTTGAGGGCCAGGGCTGAGACTCAAAGATTACAGCACTCTGTGTAGCCACAGCAGGGAGGAACGGGCCATCCTTGTCATGAGAAACTTGTATCTTCAAGGCTCTGGCTACTTCCACTCATTTGCAATCTACTCTAGCAGGATATATTCCTCCCTAGCTTTGGCTTGTTATTTTATTTCTAACTTTGAGTTTTATTGGTTTTATTTTGAATTTGGATAATTAAGAAAAACCCTGATGAGTAAAGAGGCCTGGTAGGAGCCTAATGCCTGCAAGCCTAGAGGCAGACACAGTGCTCTGTGATGCTTGGCTTATTCCCAGCAGAAAGCTGTAGAATGAATGATTGAGTGTCTGAGAAAATGGTAATTCTACATCCTTATACTTAAGCTTTGGTTTGGGAATCGTCTATTTTTTAAGCTGACCTGGGTTTGGTTTATAAACCAGAGGCAGGAGACTGACCTCTATGTACGGCAGAGAAGCTTTAACGTTACAGTTTTCTTTTCTCGATCACATTCTACAGCTGTGTGTTTGGAACTGGGTCTGTGTTGTTAATGTTTATGTTGTTCCTCTAACGTCTTTTGTGTGTTTGAACCATCAGGAACAGACTGATGACTTCAAAAGATATTTGCCTTGTTGCCCGAGGCAGCTGGCCTCCTTCTAACAGGAATCGCTGCAGTAATGCCAAATGACTTCTGGCATGTTCTCTTTGCTGTGGGCCACACTGCTATAAGATGGACGTGCACAACTTCTTTGCCAGGACCTACTTTCTTATTTGGAGTTTGACATAAAATATGGTATATCTTGGGGTGCCTGCTGGCTCAGTCAGCTGAGCGTCCAACTCTTGATTTCAGCTCAGGTCATGATCCCAGCATCACGGGATCGAGCCTCACTGGGCTCTGCACTCAGCATAGAGCCTGCTTGGGATTCTTTCTCTCTCTCCCTCTGCCCCTCTCCCCATTCATTCTTTCTCTAAAATAAAACCAACAAAAAAACATGGTGTATCTTTCACTATCTGCGTTTCACTTTCCTGTGTGTCCTCAATGCTCAGCTAAGAAATCGTATGAAGCAAAATGAGTATGAGTTTTGCAATCCCTAGCGATACGCTAATTGCATGTAGGCACTGCAAACAGGTGTAACTGATTTTCCAGGGTCCCCACATAACTCAGACAGAATTTACAAATATTTTCTTCCAAGATTGACAGGACTCAAGGTTTTGCTCCTACATGAAGGATCAGATTTAATGAATTTAATGGAATTCATTTAATGAAATTCATACCATCTCCCATCCACAAAGATGAACCCAAAGAGTCTTAAGAATGTCTAATCTTCAAAAGGGAAAGAAACGTGCAAGCAACTTTCTAGAGAATGTGCTTGGTCTTTTGATGAAATCTTACCTTCATCACACCGCCAAGACTGCAGGGCCAAAGTCCTAACAGACCTCCTGCCAGCTAGTGTCACTAACATAGGTAATTTATTAAAGAAAGGGAGGATAAGTATTACACCCTTCCGTGAAACCCCTGAGACGGTCTCTTTTCATCCAACAAGCTTCAAATACCAATCAGTAGTAACCATTTTAATAATGAACCCATCCTTTTTAATTGACCCAAACACTGCCACTGAGGGCACTTTTCCATCCCAACACCCCTTCCTAACGGTAAGGATATGTGAGTCTAGAGATGCCAGTGAGGCCTTGTTCCTTTTGCGCATCTACCAGATGCCTGCCATTTGCTAAATGCCAGAGAACAAGGGCTCTGCTTTCGTTTCTTTCTTTCTTTTTTCTTTTTTAAGACTGTAGCTAAAAAGGGGGGGAAATGATTGTTTACTTACATGGCTTATTAACCAAAAAGAAAGATGGTTATTTCCACATAACTGAGAACAAATGTGACAGCTTGAGATATATGAAGAAGGTTTCAAGGAAAAAACCAAAAAGAACAGGAAAAAAGGGGTGCAGAAGGTAGAGTGTTATTATCCTGGCCCAAACCAAGATTTTGCTTTTGCTTTCTCATGAAACTATATCCAAAACAAAATGAAAAATACACAATCTCTTCTCAGTGAATCCCTTTCCTCTGTCCCTGAGTATTTCGCTGCCCAGTGAGAAAAATGATAGCGACTGACAAGAAAATTCTAGACAATGGGTGTTTAGTATGTTTTGGAGAAGATTCCTAACATTTTGACTTTCTGTTTCCTTTGAATTTCTAAAGGGCTTGCAATCTTACATAAGCTTGAGGATTCAAGTTAATAAATAATATTAAACTATAAACCAACTTGAAACAGACCTAGTTCAAGTCGTTAAGGATTCAATTACTGATTAAGTTAGAAGAACACATGAAAACATCTCTTTACCCAGTAGCAACAAAAAAGAAACACATGGAAGAATTTCTAAGTCACGCTAATTGAAAGATTTTCCAAATGGATTTTTAGGAATTTGGCTTAAATCGACATTCACTATCAGTTAGTCAAATGGTAGTAACGCAATATGTTTTACCCAGATATAGGTACCACTGACACCATTCAGTAAAAGATGATCTTTATTACATTTATTGGAAACTTTTAGAGACCGTAAATAAAAGCCAGTACGAGATGTAGTTAAGTGGAAGGTACCAAAAAAAAAAAAAAAAAAAAAAAACCATACTTCTCTTCTTTAAAAATTATTATGAAATTCAAACTGGATACTTTGCCTGAAGGCTCAAACTTAGAGTTACACTCATTTTGTTAAAAATGCATGTACGTGCTAGAAGACTTGCTGGAGGTATCATAGCATCAAACTAAACCTTTTTTAGAAAGATTGGAAGAAAATGGAAAATTGATCCACCTCGTTACGTAATTCACTGTTATTTAGAGCCATGCTTGTATACGATGTAAAATCATTTCAAACAGAAAATCATGACCCCAAACCCGCACTGCAGAGAACAATGGGTTCTTCTCTGAAATGAAAAAGATGTGTACTCACGTCATGCTCAGCAGGGGTCTTGTCCTAAAAAGTCTAAGACCCCAGCATTCAGACAACATAGTCACAGCTTTTTCAAAAATGACAACTGATGAGGGAAAGGGGAAGAGAAATGAGTCACTCTCTAAACCAGAGGAGCACAAGAAGTGACATTTTCCACAATTTTATCCCAATTGTTACTTAAACAAACGAGACTGGCGTAGGCACCCCGAGAGAGGTAAGCTGAGCATCAAGGAAGGTAGAGAGGAGGTTGGACACTCACTTCCTGTTCTTAAAAGAAATCCATGAAAAGAATAAATAGCCTTTGAAAGTAAAAAGTCACTGTGGAAAAGTCAATTAGGAATGAGAGACCCCACGCCACATTATCCAAAAGATAGTATTTGATAAGTTTGTTCTGTCTGTAACCATATTACCCTTGTTAAAACACAACACAATACAACACCTTTATACACTTTAGAAGAGCATGTAGCACTTACTGGTAGTGAACCCAGGAAGGCCCAAGAGTTTTCTTGAATTGAGCGAGTCCCACGATATCAATATAAATGAGCTCAACGATTCTGTCTCCTACAGTTGGGCAGCCAGACCGGTTTCCTACAACCTTCTTCATTATTCTAGGAAAAGGGCACAAGAGAGGAAAAATAGAAAAAAACAATTTATTTCAAGATAACTACACTTAACAAGGTTAATACCCAGATTTGCATCCTAAAAATCTTGTCAGGGAGGATGGCATAGCCTGTCTCAATCTGCTGCCTAATTCTGCCCACTCAGCACAGCCTATCCATAGCCCGGATTCTGACTGTGGAAAAAGCAAATAGTGACACGCGCAGGCGCACGCGCGCGCGCACACACACACACACTTTGAAACTAAGGAAGAGCTGGGACTGAATCTATTCCTACTATCTAGATCCACTAGTAGCTGTGAGAGTTCAGACAAGTCACTGACCTCTCTGGTCCTTCCTCCTCATCAAAAACAAATCAACAAACAAAAATACTCCACCTACCACAAAACAGGATTTGTTACAGAAAAGATAGTTGAGATAGCAACCTGTCAGGGATTCTTTGGGTGCTTACATGAGGCATTAATAGAAAGTGCCTAATGTATACCAGATACACCCTGAGTCATGACTATTGCTTCCCCCACAGAACCTGGTCTCATTACTCCAGCCCATACTGCCCTCCTCAATGTCCATTTCTAGCCGCTATAATATAAACTTCTATACTGTCTTCTACTGTTTCCTAATTTTTTTCTGTGTCAAATTTTTCCATCCAACTAGACTGTATTACATACCTGGCACCATGGTTGATAGTTTCTCACTACCCTTCTTTCCATCCACCCATCTCCTCACCCATCCATACAAACCTACCCTTGCATTCAGAGAGCACCCACATACCCGATTGTACGCCAACTTCCCACGCGGGAGTAAAAAGTGCTAACCAGACCACACTGCCATTCGCCCAGAAATCAGTCCTCAGCGGTGCCTGTTATCCCTGCCCTCACCCCATAACTGCCCTTCACCAAATCATGGCCGTCCTACTTCACAGCGGGTCCTGCTCTTACAGCTCCACACTGACACTGCTTCGGGCACCCCTCTCCTCTCATCTGGCCTTTTGACTGTATGAGGTTGTCTGTTTCTTCCCAAGAATGTGAAAATGATTCTGTACACAGACAGGTAGTGAATCCTTCCATCTTTGCAGACCACACATTCTCTGCCTCACCTACGCAACTCGGCCCTTGTAGATTAAGAGCAGAATTAGGCAATACATAAACAATGAGTGTGGCTGTGTTCCCACTGAAGTTTATTAACAAAAGCAGGCAGAGAACTTCATGTGGCACACTGAGCCAGAGCTTGTAGACTCCTGGTCTACCTGGTCTCTTAGGGGTTCCCAAACGTGTCTGCACATTGGTATTATCTGGAAACATCAAGATACTCTTGACGGTGTCTTATCCCCTAAGATTGTGATTTAATTAGCCTGGGATACAGTTTGGGCTCTGGGAGTCTCTTAACATCCCCATGTGATTCTCATGTGCAGGCATGTTCAGGAACCACTGCTCTGTGTTGCTCCCGTAATTATCTTCTTACATAAGACATATCCAGTCCCATCACTAGTGCTTAAAGACCTCTATAGACTTCTGGACCAATAAATTAAGTCTCTACCATATTAATGGTAGGCCCTTAATATGCCTTTTTTGATCTCCCTAGGAAGCACTTGTCCCTAGGGATCCCATGTTCTCCATTTATTTACCCACTCACTCATTCATTCACTCACCCCATCACTCATCTGCTCAGCAAATAGTCACAAGCACCCATTGGGTGCCAGGCACTATTCTAGGTGCCACATACACCACGGTGAGCAATATTCAGTTTCTGTACCCCCTTGGCTTACATTCTAGCATCCGTGCCTCAATCAGTACGAACCACAGTGCAATTAGTGTAATTATTATGCAATGTATTAGCTGTAATTACCAAAGATTGGCATTTCCTTGAACACATGCTGGTCATCTGTGTCTATCCCATAGCAAGAACCAGTGCTCAGAGAGGACTGCAGAATGCTGAATGTATGAGTGCATCTACTTCATGGTCGTGTACACAATGTGCTTTAAAATTTTTTAAATGTTTTATTTATTTCTGAGAGAGAGAGACACAGCGTGAGCAGGGGAGGGTCAGAGAGAGAGGGAGATACAGAATCTGAGGCAGGCTCCAGGCTCTGAGCTAGCTGTCAGCACAAAGCCCAATGCAGGGCTCAAACCCTGCACAGTGAGATCATGACCTGAGCCGAAGTTGGACGCTTAACCAACTGAGCCACCCAGGCGGCCCACACAATGTGTTTTAAAGCAAGCAGGAGGCAGCATGCCAAAGGGACAGGGTATTGTTTAGGGGTCAGAAGACCTCAGGTTTATCTAGATCTGGAAGGAGCAATGTAGTACAGTGGTCAAGAGCACAGACACAGGATAAAACTCAAATCCTAGCTCTCTCACGTTTTCCACATGACCTTGAACAACTCCGTTTCCTCACCCTGGAAGTGCAGAAAGCAATAGCACTTACTTTTAAAAGTATGTGCTAAGGATGAGTAAGATAGAATATGTGAAATGCTCACTATCTGATGTACAGTAGGTGCCTGACAAATGTTAGCTGTTACTAGTCATCATCAACACTCTGTTGTCGTCATTGTTGACACTGCTGTCACTAACGCCCGTATCATGGTTTTAGCATATGGAACTCATTTAAAACATGACACTTTATATTATCTTGCTGATATTATTGCCTTCACCTCAACACTGCCACTTATCAAGTGTGTGGACTTTGGACCTATCACAAGCTGCATCTCCGGGCATCAGTATCCTGGACAATAAAGTAGAGGCAGGGTGGGGCGTATTTCATTTCAAGGTATTTCGTAGTATTTCGTGTGGAACATTTGACACACTCCAACACAATCACTTGGCTGCTGGGTACAAAGTCTCCATAGGCAGTTACCCAAAAGGAGCAAAGGAGCTCTAAGCATTCCTGCCTAGCCAGCTGTGGCAATCTATAAAGAGATTAGGAGAGGGCTAGAGCCCGAAGTAGATTTCAGTGAAACAGAAAAGCCAGGTAGAGTGAACAGATTCAGACTGGAAAGTTGGCTTTACTGAAAAAAAGAACTGGAGCAGAGCTTTCAAGAAAATCATTCTATCCAAATTAAATTATAAAAAAGGAGTCTGCTCTGTTTGAAGATTGAGACAGCTTGAAGTTGAGTAGGGAATGGTATGAATTTCAGCAAGAGACAGAGAATTAGGAAAGTCAATAATGTTTTGTGGTGCACATGGTGGAAGCACCTGTAATAGCAAAGAATAAGCTCCTTAGTTTGAATTTTCTGGCATTCATTTATGAAGCCTCTAGAGCCTGCAGCTACAATGAAAACATATTATCCTTTTCACAGTGTATGTATTTAGCTCCTGAAAATAATCTTCTTATCTCCTGTTTAGTGAATTATCACTTTCATTTTCCTCCACAAGAAATTACACACTAATAGAGGGCTTTAAGAGTTTACAATTTCTTTTTTGTATTCTGATTTTAAAATTGAAAAGTAATCTCCTTACTCCTTGAGCTCAGCCAGTGAAGCTGAAATCCTAATGTCATGGCCCAGTAAATACAGAGATGTAATTAAATCACTCCACTGAACTAATTCACCAAGAGGGCCACCGCTGAAAGCTGTCTCTGCTATCTTAAATCCAGATTCCTTAGTCAGGAGTCCCAGGTGAACAAGGACCTGAAAAAAAAATAAATAAATAAAGGAGAGGCATATATTGATTCCCACTGAACCGAGTACAAACTCCATAGTAACACACCAAAAGCAATCAACCAATTCTAAAGTAACGCTTACATTCTAATGAAATCTCAATGTGGCATAAGATTTTTCTAGAAAGTACCCAAAAAATGGAAGGAAATAAAGTCACTACTGCCCTTGCTATGGCTATGAGCACGAGATATGGACAGTTTTTAAAAAGCAGGATATATTTGGAAAATGAGAATTGATGGAGAGTAAGCCAGAACAATAAAATCTCGTTTTAACAATACTGGTGTTTATTTCCCTCCCACAGTTGGGATATTTTTAAGATTTTAACATAAAAAAATTCAAACATATCCCAAATCAGAAATGACAATGCAGTCAGTTCCAATGTACTCATCACATAAATTTCACAGTTATTAGCTCACGGCAAATCTTATTTAAGGTATACCCTTTATTTTCTCCCAACCCCTATAGCTTACGGTGAGGCAAATCCTAGAGATGATAGCCTTCCATCTGCAAATATTTCAATTTGTATCTCTAAAAGGAAAAAAAACCCTTCCATCCAAAACATAACTGTAACATCACTATCACCCCTGGAATAGTTATGGATTCCTTAAGATCATTCATTCTCCAGCTAACGTTTACACTTGCTCAACTGTTCCTTTTTTTTTTTTTGTCTCTCCTGCAGTTGTCTGAGTCAGAAGTGAAATAAAGTAGATAAACTGTTAAGTGTCTCATTTATTTCTTAGGTTTCTTAAACTCCATCCTTTGGGAGTGGGGAGAGTTGCAATTTATTTGTCAGAGGGACTGAAGGTATTTTCAGTAGAGTCTCTCACACTTTGGATTTTGCTGATTATATGCCAGAATCTTCCGTCCCTTGTATTTATAGTAAATTAGTATTTAGGTCTGCAGGCCTGATCAAATTCATATTTCATACTTTTGGAAATACTACTGCAGAGGTGGTGCTGCGTACTTCCGTCAGCGGGGACACTGCATATCTCTGGTGATATTACCAGCTACTGATCGCTAATTAGATGCATTAATCCATAAGGAGTTGCAAAATGGTAATATTCTATCATTCCTTCTGCACTATTACCAGTTTGCTCTTTAGCAGACTCCAGTCTGGACTGGACCACCAGTCCAGTTTTTTAAAAGTATCATCAAATCATGGATAGAAGTATATTTGATGTGTTTCAATAAACCGTAGTTATAATCCTTAGGGATTACCACACTGTTCCCTCTTGCCAGTGGGAGGCTGTGCAACTTGGCTTCTAAGTTCTTCTGATATAGTTCTAGTAGGCTTGGAGAGTTGCTTTGTCCTCTGGTATGACAGGTGTTCTAAGCTTATCCCGTACAATCTGTCTCAGACCTTCACCAACGATTTTTCCATGAACCTCCTAATGCCATCTAGCGGAGATGGTATCTAAGATGAAGGTCTGGAGCTTACGGGACTCTGGTTGATCGCTGTCTATAGCCCTTTTTGGTGGATGTAGCTGGAAATTTATCTCTCATCCAAGATAAAACAAATCATAAATTCAAACGGGTACTTCCCATTCAAACTCAGGATTATAGGATCTTTTCATAACATTATCCATCTTACATAAGTCATTTCCTCTCTCCCACACTGAAAATCCCACTTCTCAAGGACACTAACATAAGTACTTCGCTTTATTCTAACATGCACAAGGGATTCAGAATGAAGATATCTACACCACTACCTACTACATGATTAGTAAAACTTCTCTTAAAATCTTTTGTGGTTGTTTAGTCCTTTGTGATATCCCATCAGAAATGCTGAACTGACTGTGTTCTAATCACTAAGAATAGTCTTTCCCTGTGTATTTACTGCAAAACTGAATAGGTTTCAGTTCATATTTTATTTTCCTTGTGATTTTTAGGTACTGTTTTTTTTTGTAGTGAAATTTTGTTTTACCTTATGTAAAATGCTTTTAGTACCAAATCTACACAGTAAGATACATTTAGATAAGTCTAGTTTCTACACCTGTTGCCACCATGCTACTCGCTCTTTTCCCATATTTGACCCTTTTTATTGTGGTACAATATATGATAACATAAAATTTAACATTTTAACCAAGTTTAAGTGTCCAGGTGAGTGGCATTAGATACACCCACAGTGCTGCACAACCAACACCATTATCCATCTCCTTTATTTTTAATTTCATGGTTTATCCTTCTATTTTTAACAATATGAGGAAGCACAAATGTATATTATATATAGCTTATGTGTATATATGTAAAAAAACTTTAGGTACACTTGTAGGTATACAGATATACAAAATTCTCTATTCCTTTTAAAAACAATGTTCACTGGTCTCCACCTAATATTTATTCATCTAACTATGTATCCTAGAGATTATGGCATAGGATTATATAAAAATACTCTATTTCTAACAGCCCACCTGGAATTTTGACCTCATACTCTTCTACAGAGGACTATTTGGTACCTGAACATTTGGACCTGCTGTCACATAAACTCAAAGGATCTAAGCTAAATGGAACTACTAAACTATGACTTGGGGTTCTGCAAGTTCATCTGTATTTCCTTTTTCTGAGGATCTCAAAGGAGTCAAATTAGGGATACCAAAGTCATTCTTAATTAATTTTTATGTGCGGATACTAAATATTGTTTAATTTGCTCTGCTGCTGGTCATCTGAACAGTTTATCTAAAGCCAACCAAGGCCACTGAACCCATAATTAAACAGGGTATAAAATCTTTCAGGCTCAGGGTTATTCCAGAGGTTTTCAAGGCAAATCCTCATGAACTTCAAACAAATTGCCTCTAGTTTAATTGATAGCATCTCTCTCTCTGGAACGTAAGCACAGGTACCAACCCAACATAGCAGTAGCAGAACGCACCAGGTGCCCAAACCCCAGAACTGACAAGTACCCCAAAAAGGAGACTGCCATTACGATTGAATAGCCAGCACTCCAAGGCTGTATTTGGGTAAAGCCGAGGTTACGTTTCCTGATGCCACAGGGAGAGACAGTCAGGAAGGGTCAAAGGGAAATCTTACAGGCAGATACTCTGCTTGGCTTTACCCAAGAAACATGTGTGCCAGTCCCTGCTAGGCAGGATTATTTTAACTGGGGAAAGGAAAGCCCCAAAATGGCTATACAATAGACTGAGCAGATTCACCCCGAGGGAATATCACTGGAGACATGACATTTCTCTTAGTCTTGTTTCCAAGCAAAATCGGATTTTAAAAGAAAACTGGCATCTAACTGAACTGAATTAATCAGAAGCTCACTTTCTTCCGCTTTCTCTTTTCAAGATTCTGCTTTTCTGCCAGGGACTTGATTGCTTGGATCCAAGCATCAGCCATTCGCCAGATCCGGAGTCTCATCCACCGGAATTCTTCATGCTTTTTCATCATGCTGTAGAGAATATTAAAATCTGTGCGGATTTCCGCCTAGAAACAGAAATTTAATAAAAAAATGAGCAGAAGATAAAAAGTCAGAAAGCATAATAGTTGTCATGATGTGACATTTGAAAACTTGAAAGAGATAGTCAATTAAATACAGGGCTTCAAAAGTGAGGCTTGTCTGCTGCACAGCTTTACTTTCAGGCCCCAAGATGACAAATTAAAGTAAAGGCCCCTGACTGCTGCCCTGCTGTAAGGGACATCATTAAAAAATTAGAAAATGAGAAAGGCACCAGAGTCATTGCAGAGCCCTGAGTTATATTAAGATGACTTTTTTTTTTTTTTTTTTACAATGAGTATGCTTGCTGTACCTTCAAATTCTCTGCACCCGAATTTATTGCCGCTTGGATCGACTGAGAGGTGGCAGACTCCAGTAAAAAGTAAAGTCAATTCTTAAAGAGGCTTGTTGGCATTATGGTGAGTGCCGAAAAGCCTTCTTGTGTCCACAAAGTTTAGTAGGGAAATAAATGCTCATTTACAGTTTTGTCCCAGTCCCAAACCAACAAAAGTTCCTTTTTTTCTAAGGACTTTAACAGTTAAGAATACCATTTTCCTACCACAGCTAAATAAGATTTAAAATTCAGGACTGAATAATTTAAAAGCCAGGAAGAACATTTTTCTAACATAGCTGGATACAACCAGTGACTGAAAAAAACAGAAAAATAGTAACGCTTGTATTTGTTTCAGGTAATATCTAGAACACACTGACTCCATCTCTCAGCAGTCACCACCCTTCGTTCTCAAAACTCACATGATCCCTCCTGGAGCCAACCATCTCCCAAGACTCTCATGGTCTACAGCATGGGTCAGCAAACTGTGGCCTGGGGCCAGATCTTCATCCTCCTTGCGGCCCGTTTAGGTAACAAAGTTCCCCGGGAACACGGCCACGCCTGTTCATTTACATCCTGTCTATGCTGCCCTCTGTGCTCAAGATCAGAATGGAGCGGTTCCAACAGAGACCTTACAGCCTGGTAAGATGGAAATATTTACTATCTGGTCTTTTACAGAAAAAGTCCGCTGATCCCTGGTCTAACGGAATAAAGACTTAAGCTTTTAGGGCAGCACAGAAAACCTTTCACAGTCACTACTGATCTTTTCGATATCATCTTCCCTTGTCCACTGAACCATGCTCTACTCCCTGAAAACGAACTCTTGCTCACACACCTTTCCGCCACACATGACATGCACCTTCCTCTCCCTGATCTACTATGAGCTCACTCACCATTTGAAATTCAGCTCTAAAGTCATGGACTCTTTGTGACCTGTCCTAACCCCTGCGGGCTGAGTTCATCACTTCCACATTCATGTCTACTGGACTCTAATTCAGCAATAGCACAGGTGTGGACATTGTTTTCAACCATCACCTTCCTTATTCCTATGGGTAGCCTATCTCTCAGGAACCCTCAGAGAACTGCTCAATAAACAGACACTATGGGTTAACGGATTTGATCACCCAAATTTCCACAGGTCTGCGGATAGAAGTTCTTCAGTTTACCATTACTTCAGGTTATAGTTGCCGTTTCTAGAAGACTTCATGTGTATTACTTGGCATCAGAACCACATTGTAAGCCTAGTTCCCAAAATCACTCACCAATGAATTATGATCAGCTTCTTCATAGGGATTTTTTGCTCTCCAAGGTAAATGAGGACACCAGTTTTCAACCTGAAAAATATATCAGAGACATTAAGTATGCTGGTTCTTCTGGAAACGAATTAATGCATGAACAAAGCACCACGCACCTTCCTGGCCCACCGTGAGCACTACATTTAACTGGTTATTACTACCATCAGTCAGACTTTCACGCTTTCAGCGAGTGATACAGGGACAGGTACTCGCTCAGACAGAACCCTAGCAAATGGAGCCCACAGTCAAACTTTACATCTGTCCTTCAAGATTCTTCACAGTGACGGATTCCTTCATCGGGTAAGGCTCCCATGTGTACACCAGGAGGAGAAGAGGTCTTATGTCAGAAAGGGGCTGGACTGAGATTGCAAGGGAATGAGAATGGAAGGACAGGAACGATTCGGTCGCTGCTGAGGCATGTCTGGAAAGGAAAAGGCATGGCATTTGAGCCATGGAGCTCAATCTTTTATCTCAGAATTACGAAAGCAGCTGATCGTTTAAGGCTAATTGATCAAGGCTTTCCTTCATTTTTCTGGCTGTTCACTGCACACTATCTCATCTCAAGGAAGAAGATGGTAAAAACTACTGGAGGAAGAGACCAAAGGAAAAAGGATAAAAAAAAAAAAAAAACCCTCAGTAATCTTGGGAGAGCCATTCTAGAAGATGGATTGCTCTGTCAATGCACAAAAGTTGAGACAGTTGGGGGGAAGAGGAAAAGATTTTGCAGAAATTACTTCAAAAAGGTTATGGAAGCAAAGTAGGCAAAAATCACTATTTCTAGGACAAGAAAAAGGAAAACCGCACTGACTAATTTTGCTGGCCATACAATTCCAAGGTGGCATGTGACCCATGTACAAATACATGGCGAGATTATGAAAGATGGCTAAGGAAGGATCATCCAACGTACTTTTTTCTACAGTTTTTCTCTGGCGAGATGGACTTATAGACACAGAGCAAAAGGGCAGGGGGCACCTCGGAGGGCTAGCGAGCAGGCAGGTACACGCAGGGCCACCGCCTTGTAGGTCAGTGGAGTTGGCTCAGTCACCACGGTTTGCCCTCCAGCCATGGGTGCGTTTTCAAACAAACACAGCAGCTTCCCTAATCTAGAAATTGCTCTTAATGCAAGGTGATTTTTACTATGACCAAAATAACTGGGTGATTTGCATAAAGCCATCTGCCACTGCAAATGAAGTGAAAGCAGTAAGCGGAGGGGAACAAAGCTTGGGGGAGGGTGGAATGCCTGGATCGGAAAAGAGCAATATTCTCTTTTTTTCTTGTGGCATAAAATTAGACTCCTACCATATTTGTGAATGACTTCAGGGACTCCAAAAGACTCCCCAGGAGGAAAGCTGAAATGGTTTCTACTCGTAAAAAACGAAAATACTAACTTGCCTCGGATGCCCGTGTCTAATTACAGAGACCTTACAGCAATATCACCAGGAGAAGCAATATCTAGAGCTCCACAAATGTGAAAAATGAGGCAAAACCAGGAGAAAAGCAGCCTGCAAGCAGATGAAGCCTCAGCTGGTCCCAGCAGCAGTGCAAACATCTGTACCTTGTATTCTTAGACCAGAATGAATTATTTAATTCAAATTAAATTTTTGTAAATGGACTAAATAAAACACTGCTATGAAGCCTATTTGCAAAATGAAGGCTTCAAATGGACTGCAGTGAGCATTTTCCAACGTGAGACCCTCAACCCCACACAAAGGTAAGGAGGAGCGGGCAGAGCACAGATGTGAAGTCAGCCTCACACTAAGTCACACAATGTTCACAGCAAAATGTCAGGATAAAAAAGCTTCCCCACAAATAGCATAATAGGGGAAGATGAAACAAGACGATGAATAAGGAAAATCAACAGAAAGGAGAGGCATTAGCAGGACAAGATACTGATAAAGGAGAATACATTCCCTCCTCACTCTTCCGTCCTGAAAAGAACCTTCCAAAATTCCCTCTGATGAAAATACTGTCCAAGGTGATCTTCTGAAATATGACTTCCCTACAGAATACTCAGGACTTGAATTCCTCTTTGAAACTGATCATCTATCTCAGCTCTAAATCACTGGGTAATATTTTGCAAGGCTTCAAGGGCATCCCTGAAAGTGCAGAACATGGAGTCAGTGTATTGTAGCTTTTAGCAAGGCATCTTCCTGCTACATGTTCACCCATAATGGAGGACAAACCAATCATGAACATCCTGACACCGAATGAAGATGGTGGGGTTTTAAGGTTGCTGTTTTTGTACACAGTGATAGGGTGACTGGCTAACAAATTAATTAAATTATACATAAACCAATTTCTCCATGGGGAGAGGGGGGAAAAAACAAAACAAAACCCTTTTTTTTTTTTCTGAAACCTCAGAGGATTACCAAGATTGGAAGCAAGC
Source organism: Proteles cristata cristata (assembly GCA_017311185.1). NCBI lineage: Eukaryota > Metazoa > Chordata > Mammalia > Carnivora > Hyaenidae > Proteles > Proteles cristata. The sequence goes on from JAESUZ010002383.1 coordinate 2,348,920, forward strand.
CAGGACTGGCAATAACTCTAAGTACCGAAATAAGCAGCCCTCAAATGAGCAACATTTTCCTAAATAAGAGGGTCATTAATAACACTCGGGGAAAATCTTGCTCAAGGCTAATAATGCAACCTCCTAATCCCTCATTTTATTTTCTGCCTGATTTACCCAGGGCCATTTCATGAGTCTAACCCCCTAGCACGGCAACGGCATCCTACTAAGAAAGCTGGACCCCAGAATGAGCCCACCGCCTTCCTGCTCTGGAGGACGTCTAGTCCAAATCATTCTTACCATCTCTTCCGTTCTCCGAACCCTCAGGGCCTACATCGGCCCGCTTGCTGCCTTTTCCCTCCCCTCCCTTCGGCCATACTTTTCCAACTGTGACCCCGGTATGTGCCCTGGGAGCAGGCACCACGGATGTGGCACTGGCCCCTCCCAATGCCCACTCCCACCCCTGCCTCCTGCCTGGGCAACGGGGCAGGACTGCCTCATGCCCACTGCCAGGGATAGTCCACAAATCACCACCACACGTCTAAGAACTGAAAACCACCTGAGTTCAGGGCAGCAGGCACACAAAAGTCAATAGAGGAGCCAAACCATGACTCAAATAACCTTCAGTGTGAAGGCAAAACTCCTTTCACAGAACCAATCTTTGTAGCATGCTATCCTTAGGCCACAAAATGTAGAGGCAGGAAAAACCACGCTAGAAATTTGGAACATTAACACATATTCCACAGAGAGAGACCTATAGAAAACCTTTCTGGAATGAGGAGATGCAAAATTAACTGATTTGATTTTTGACATGGCCCCTCCCAACGATGTAACATTCTTTGACCTGAGAAGTTTTTGCAGCTTAATCATGCACAATGTGAATCAAAACAGTCTAAACAGCTCAAGTAGGTCATGCTTACTTTCAAGGTCTGTAGAATGGACCATTCATTACATTTAAGAAAAAAGAAACTGCTGGTAGATGCATTTACAACTCAAGTTAGATTTTATATGTTTATTTTTTTTAATGTTTATTTATTTTTGAGAGAGTAAGACACAGAGCATGAGCGGGAGAGGGACAGAGAGAGTGAGACACAGAATCCCAACCAGGCTGCAGGCTCTGAGCCGTCAGCTCAAACCCATGAAACACAATATCATGACCTAAGCCACAGTCAGGTGCCTAACCAACTGAGCCACCGAGGCACCCCTCAAGCTAGATTTTAGAGAGGAAAGAAGTAATAAAATTACAGCAAAAACTAGTGGGAGATTTAACATACATACACACGTATTTATGCATAACTGGTATAACTCTTGATAGTAATGTTCTACTCTTGAAAGAATAATGATCAGGCACTGTTATAGCCTCTTCTCTTGTGATTAATGTGAAATGTTTTGCTCTAATGGATCAGTGACATATAGAATTTCATGCTGTATTTTTCAGATAGTAAGTGCAATCAAAATTAAATGGGAAAATGCATAACAAAGGTGAGCTTATCTCTGGATGATGGTGTTATGGGTGCTCTTCACTTTCTTCTTTATGCTAATCTGCATGCGATGATTTTTTTATAATAAATGGTTATTAACAGAATAATGTCTAAAGGAATGACATTATATAAGCATACATTTACTGAAGGTTTATACTAAGTGAGGGTCTCTGGGGAAAAAAACAAATAAGCTTGCACACATTACATCATTTAATCCCCTGAAGAGCCTTGTGACCCAGGCAATATGACAAGGTTACACGTGAGGAAATCAAGGCTCCGAGGGGTTGGCGACTTCCCAAGGTAAACTCGCCAGGAGGCTGAACGGGTGGGTGACAACAGCAGACCAGGGCACATTACAGCCACCCTTAAAGGCCAGCCTTTGTGGAGAAGAGAGGGCTGATGAGTGGGTAAGGAGCACTAACTGTGGAATAGGCCAAAACGGACTCTGTGCCCAGCTCTACCAACAACGAGCATATAACCTGAAACCACTTAGCTTCCTAGTGTTCCATCTACAAACTCAAGGAGTTGGCTCCACTGACCTCTTAATCATCTGATTGATTATACTATAAGATCTGAAAAAAGATAATTTTACATCACTCTATCAAGCTAGTTATATATCCAAAAGATACAGTTGACTACGTATCTGTTCATTTAATACACTGACTATACATATGTATACACACACATACACATACAGGTTTTTGTCATACTGATGACCTATCAAATGAAGTTACTCATTCCAGATATATACTTAAAAAAGAGACTTCTCTACCCCACTCCATACCCCACTAACTCCCCTCTCTCAACTTCCAAATAGCCAATGAAATGGTCTAAGACATCTGCACATCGTAAATGGTTCAGCTCTCCAGACTGGTCCTCTGAACCAAACACCTGAGCTGATTTATATTTTGGCCACAGTGTTGGTTCAAAATGGTCGTGTATGAGGGGCAAGTGAGGGAAACAAAGGATGAACATAAAAGCTATAGTGTCCCAGGGGCCAGGCACTAGGATAAGCACCTCACACCCATTACCTCATCTGGTCTTCAAATAATCCCTGGGAAAAGCTGCTCATCCCGCCAGATGAAGACACAGCACAGGACAGACCCACAGCTGAGGACTGATGAGCCATCTGTCCTGCCCCAGAGCCCGTGCGTCTCATCACCACGTGATGTGCACAGAACCCAGACCTCTGTGTCCCACATTCCTGCAAGCATGGTCTTCAAGGTTAGAGTATTATTGCCTACATCTTTTATATAATATCCTTTAAAACAAGTTTGCTCTGCTTCTACTGAGTGGCAAGCACTATAAGGACAATGAAGGCAGAACGTCTCCCTGCTGGCAACTCTTGCCCCCAACGTCTGTTCTGTGCAGCGAGAGTGATTGTTTTAAAGCCTAAACTGGATCACATCCTACGCTACCTCAAATCCTTCAGTGGCCTTCTTCTTGAACTTAGAATAAAACCCCGAATTCATACTGAGATCCCATAGAATTTCACCTCAACCCTTACACTGCCTGCCTCACTCCCCCTTCTCTACACACAAGACCCTCCTTGCAAGTCCAAACAGAACGTCCCGACCTCACACGGTGCCAGATTCGTGTGCATAGATTCGTGTGTATAGAGGGGGGCTGTGAAAAAAGGATTCCCAGTTAAATCAGAATTTCAAATAATGATTTTTTTAAGTATAATGGTGCTCCGTGTAGTATTTATCACCTATTTATAGTTTAAAAAATTACTCTTTACCTCAAATTCAACTATCATGGAGTACCCTGCATTTTATCTGGTAACCCTATACCTGAGGACTTAGGCATTTGCTATTCTTTCCATCTGAAACCCTCTTCCTTCCAGAGAGTTCCATGTGTCACTCCCTTACCTCCACATTCTGTTTTAGCTTTTCCTCAGAGAAGCCTTCCCTGACCCACATACCTGGCCTCTCTGTGTCCTTACTGCACTTTTTTTTTTCTCCTTGGAATAGTCACCACTTGTGGAAACTATATTCATAGTTTGAGTGGTGAATGAATAATTCAAAGACATGACTTGAAAACTAAAGATATTCATGAGGACATGCTTTTCCATGTACACAGCACTTACCCACTTTCATCACTTCATGAGAACCTTCCAACAATACAACCACGGCAGGTGAGATAGGCTTTCCCTTGATCTCAGTGAAGAGGGACAAGATGAAAAGCTACAGACAACATAGGTAACTGTATGCAGGCAGGCAACGGAGCCTCATGTGTTTTCTAGAATACCGTACACCACCCCCTATCAAGGGAGGCAGGAATGTTATGAACAGAAAGTTCAGATGTGCAAGAGGGAGCAATAGACTGGGCAATCCAACATGGCTCTCTAGTGGTTAGGGAAGGGTAAGAACTTAAAAGCTACAGTAAGTACTCCATGTGCCAAAAACCAGTAGGCTTCTAAAGTCAGGATGTCACAGTTTCAAAAATCCATCCCAGGGGCGCCTGGGTGGCTTAGTCGGTTAAGCGTCCGACTTTCACTTGGGTCATGATCTCGCGGTTCGTGGGTTCGAGCCCCGCGTCGGGCTCTGTGCTGACTGCCAGCTCAGAGCCTGGAGCTTATTTCAGAGTCTGTATCTCCCTCTCTCTCTGACCCTCCCCTGCTCATGCTGTCTCTCTCTCTCTCTCTCCTAGAAATAAATAAAAATATTAAAAAAAAAATCCATCCCAGATCACTGTAGGAGAAGCAGCATCAATGTTCCTTCACACAGGAGAGGCAGCAAATGGATTCCTCCGCCATCAACCACATGGAGGCGCACCGAGATGCTTCCTATAGCCAAGTAGATGTCCCCAGGCAGGCTTCCTGCTGCAACTGGCCCAGTGGCAAACTGGACCCACCGGGCTGCATCTACATTGAGAGCCAAAGGCACCAAATTTATAGAGGGAGTTGCATTCTAAACACAGGGTTAGAGCTCCTCTTCTCTGTTTATGGGCAACTCTGCCTTAGGCATAGATTCAGGCAAATAATGCTAACGTGACAATGAGAATAAAAGATGGGTAAGAAAACTGTGCCTTCTAATAAAATCGGTCCATTCCATTCTAACAGTCCAATCTGAACCCCTGCAATGCCTCAGAGATCTAATATGAATGAGCATTATATTCGACTGTCAGTACGTGCGTGAAATACCCCTGGCTTCACATCTTAAACTTAATGTTTCAACAGATTTTTAATGTTACAAATTTCACAACATTTTTCCCAAGGTTAGAAAGGTGATAGCTGGGAGAAGTTACTCAGAACAAATAAACAAAAATTCTATCGCCTTTTTTTTTTTTTGAAAAGGCTTTAAAGAGAATATTTCATTCAAAAAATATGTATGCCAGACACCATTATTTCTGTGAACAAAACAGACAAAAATCTCTCCAGAGATTAGTTTCTATGCACTTGGTTTTAATAATGGAGGCTGAAGGTCACCCCAGGACCTTTGCACTTATGGTTGTCACTGCCCACTAAACACCTCTGCCAGATATGTCCACCTCTTACTCTCTTACCTTCTTCAAGCTGGTATTCAAATATCATCCTGTCATCTTCTCAGCAGGGCATTTTCTGACTGGTCTATCTAAAACTGACACCACCGGGGCACCTAGCTGGTGTCGGTCAGTAGAGCATGGGACTCTTGATCTTGGGTTTTTAAGCTCAAGTCCCACAGTGGGTAAAGAAACTGCTTAAAAATAAAATCTAAATAAAATAAAATAAAACTCACATCACTTACTGAAATCTAAACGATAGATATTTTACTTTTGTTTTTGTCTGCCTCCCCCTACAAAACACAACCCCAGTGAGGAATGTTCATCTTTCTGTTCATTGTTTTATCCCCCAGCACCCAGAAAACCTCAAGAGCAATGAAGGCTTCTCACACCCAGATTGTGGTCTCCTACTAAGAAAGACCAATGGTCCTGAGAGAAATGGGAGATTCCGAGTCTAAGGTAGAAATTATGCAGGATGAACCTGGAAGATTTGGTCAGACTAGATAAATAAAAACTATCGGAAACTACCAGTTACGTCAAAAGGATTCAGAAGACAATACTAATTGGCTCCCACTGGCCAAAGAAGGGGCAGTTTGAGAACCAGTGAGAAAGTAATTAGAGTAGAGTGAACATATCAAATGTGTTTCAAACAATGACTTCATAATGGTAAAAGCCAAAAAGCATACAGACAAACAAATCCTGGCCACCAATGGAAGATGCTAAGAAACCAACAGGGAAACAATGGTGCCTATATGAGCTTCTCTCCTAGCCACTGCATACCAGATGAGGGGCCACTTCTCCCCATAAAGTATTCCTGATATGTTAAGAAGGAACCTCTAAGGAATTAATGAACCCAGGCATCAATCATCAACAGGTGCTAACATCATAAATACACAGACACTGGGCAATGCGTGCCTCTTGAGAGAAGTAGACAATACCATCCATAGAGAAGTTTTGCAAAAAAAAAAAAAAAAAAATTAAGCCTAACTCTGATCAAGTCTCAGATCAATTTACAGGAAATAAAGTGGGGAGAAAACCCAATTATACAATGACGCCAGGGTCGAATCATCAGAATTCAGAGTATAACAAACTAAGGCAAATGAAGAATTTTCTTAAAAAAACAAAACAAACAAACAAAAAAAAAAAACAAAAGGAAAAAAGAGTTGGAAGATTCTGGAACCTAAAATCAAAAAGAGCCTTTAGAGACACCAACAATTCTAATGTATGGTCACTACTTGAAACTCAGTTCAAATAAATAAACTTTAATTTATAAGACTGCCTAGAAAATGCAAATACTAACCTGGTACTATATGATATTAAGGAATTATGTTAATTCTAGATATGAGATGGTATTATTATCAGTTACACTGGGAGTAGATTTAGGATTCCAAGGAGTCTTAAAGATGCATTTTGCAATATTCACAAATCCTAAGACCTTTGGATTTTGTTTCAAAATAACGGACCAGCGGAAGGAGTAAATGAAAGGAAATTGGCCAGGAATTGACAATTGCTGAACTGAGTCATGGGTACATGGGAGTTTGTCATATTCTTCCTTTTGAGATGTTTGAAATTTTCCACAGCGGTTTTATTGGCATGCAACAGAAATGACAAGAGACAGTATTGAAAAGCTGGTGAAACACAAATTGGAGGGACCCACACTTAAGTCCAGTCTGACACATGGATTTCAAGGAGCCAAGGGGTGTGGGTGTGGGGTCTGCCAAGTCTTGTCATTTGCCCTTCTCACTTTTGTAAGGTGGCAGGTACAGCAAGAATTCGAAGTACAAATGATGTCGTATATGAACCGTAAGAGCAGGAGGGGTTCTCAAGAAGATAAACCTGGAGGGGCGGGGGGAGTCCGAGCCCACAGAACCAGAGGATCAGTCAGGGTGATTGGCAAACACTCAGCAATAGACTCAGGGACTGTTTAAAAAAATCCATTTTCTAAGGATGCATTAGAATTCAGGTAATAAGAGCAATGAAAACACATAGATTTGAAAAGGGTACAAGTAAAGGCTGAATTCAAAAAGAACAGGATCATAAATTTCTGTCACCTGCTGTAGTGCCAAGAAATATTATCTCACAGAAAAGGGATTTCCTATGTCAAATGGCTACCTGTTTAAAAGCAATGTGCTGGTATTCTCAGGCAACGGTGTGGTGATATTTTTAAAGAACTCCCTGACCCATCCCAAAAGGTTAGTTATGTTTTTTCATTCAGGTTTTCTCCTGCGACCAAAACAGTCAATCCATCGCTGCCCACTCTGACAAATTAGTCTATGCAACACCATTTCTAAGTTATCTCTGGCTGCCAACACAGCCCATAAATCCCAATTATTGTACTGGTTATTAGGATTTCATTTCATGCTCGCACTCACAAACATTTAAGCTTTCAACCTTTGCTGTTGGGCATTAATCTTGGCATTAATCAAGGGATTAAGTACGCTGAATTTAAACTCAAGGTTAATGGCATGCTCAGCCAATATTAGTTTTACATATTGCCATGGGAAAACAGAAAGAGGCAAAGACCTTTCTGCCTGTTGTTTGTGAAATATAAGACACAGATTGATGAGTAAGGCATGAAATTGCTTCTTTTGTTCTTTCATGAGGGAGTCTCACACACCTACACACACACACACACACACACACACACACACACACACACAAACACACACACTCATTAGTCCAGCCCAAATTGGCATTTGAAGCAACAGGCTTGTATAAATCTTAAGATCCGGCCATCGAACGCTGGGTAATTTGCTTATTTCCAAGCAACATGCAAAGGCAACATAAGTGTTTAAAAAAACAGCACAAACAAATGAAGAAGTCTAGAAGGGTACGAGAGTTGCTAACATGTGGGTGTCAGGTGTATCAGCATCATCTATCAATGTACTATCAATAGCGGTAAAAAAAATTCGTTCTAAATTTCCTAAAATCTGTTGGCAGTAAAAAGCTCTGCAGAGGGCTAAGCTAATATACCTGAAACAATGACAGAGTAATTACTTTATAGAGCCTTGTCTTTATAACAGGAATAGTTACACGGCTCGCAAAAACAGACACAGAACATAAACTGCCCGATGATGTGGAAATGCAAGGCTGCCTAATGAATCATTCGCTCACTGCCACCACTTGGAATGGCTGAGCACCTGGTTTTCACAACTTAACGTCCTCAGGAGAATCAGGGCTGTTGCTCTTTTTGAAGGAGGGTATCAAAACTTTGAGTATTCAAAAACTAGCAATGAAGATTCATTAATGCAAACTAGCTAAATTAGAGCCATATATTTCAAAAACAATGGGCTCGGAGCATAGATGTGAATGCAAAGTCAAAGGCCATAAATCACTTACTTACCAGAGTTTAGTTTGCCTTTGATATGAAGGGGTAACAGTAACGCAAAGTGCAGAAACACTAAGCACTTGACCTCTCTGAGCTGCTCTGTTACCCTGAGTTGGGGAAAGGCTTAAATAGGGTTGTGCATTTGAGGTGTCTGGCATACAGTAGGGCTCAGTAATGTTTCATTCTTCTCCTAATGTCTTCCACCAACCAAGGCAATGCCTAGACTCCTTACCACCACACCTAGTCCCTAGGCCAGTGTCAGATACAGAGCAAGCATCTGTGGGAATAATGTGGGGAAATATTGATGGCTGTACTTTCTGGGATTTACTAAGAAAGACGTGTGGACTGCAAGTTGGTGAGGGTACAAGCGGAAGTTTATAGCCCCATAATTCAGTGGAAGCTGGCACATGGAGACGACCCAGGGAAAGAAAAATGAAGGCAGAATGCCATCTCCTAGGACTGCGCTGAATCTCAATGCCTCAGTTGAACTGGTGACTGACCACTGTTACTTTACGTCCTTTTTTGTATCTGTTAAAGTTCTGAGGTTAAACAGAAACAGAAACCAGAACAGGCTCTTCAATAAGGAAAGGAAAGAGGAAAAGCCACTGGTACATCTGTTGATCAAGTACCAAATCAGATGAAGATGTCTCTTCTCATTGTTTTTCCAACTGCAAGAGAAACCTGGCATATGATATGTGGTTAGATGAAGTAACAAAAGAGAAGGAAGGTTTCAAGGAAGCAAGAGGGAAAACAAAACAAAACAAAAGCCAAGACCAAAAACCAGATGCTGTCCAGGATTTTAAAAATACTAGCACAGAATTAATTGGGTTTAGTAACCACCTCTAGTCATTTCAAATTAACAGAAGCAGGAGTGCTGTCGTTCCAGAGGGCCAGCTCACAGAGCCACTGCAAACAGAAGTGTCACAGACAGAGAAAAGAAGTCACGGGGAATCGCTGACTTTCTCTGTTACCAGAAGTCAAAGGGTCTAAAATTAAATTAGAATGATGAATGAGAACCAGAAATTGATTCTAATTATAAAACAAAATCAAGTTCGCAGAGAAAATGTCCCTGTAACTGAGCTCAAATAATGACAACATCGAAACCCATAAAAGTGCCGACCGTGTTTACGGAATGTCATCTATCTGCCCACCCCTATTCTAACCATGTGCCCATATACACTCAGAAATCCTCACGGTGGGCTCCTTTAAACACAAAGTTAAAATCACTATTTTCTAAAGGAAGAACATGAGGCACAGAGAGGATAATTAACTTTTCCCAAAGGACATTGTTTAGAAAGCATCAATCAAAAACAGTCTGAGGTCAGGTATGAGGCTCCGTGGCCGGATTTCCCAACCAAGAGGCCACCGTGGTAGAGTTCTCCCTCAACTCTTACAGAGTGCCTAGGAAGATGCTATGATAAAATGTGATTTCTTTTTTAAAGGCCAGAGTTCCAAGGTTACTTTCAGATGTAAACTGAAAGAATTTCGTAGTTCTGTCCACAGGGAAATTCTCTCCAACCTCTCCTGGCTCACCACCACCTGTCTCCATTATTCCTCTTCCATTAGACTCGTAATGAATGCCTATGTTGGTGCCAAGAAAACTCATTCTCACCAAGTGCTGACATTCAACCAGTCTCAGGGAGGTTCAAGAAGTGCTCACTGAACTGAATTCAGCTGAGCAAGAAGAAAAGCCTGATCATCTGCATAAGAAGAATGAGGAAAGGTGAAGAAAACACCATTCCAGACTTTGGAAAGGGGAAAATAAATAGTTACAGGTTTTGAAATGAAACACCTGGGCTCCAGTATTAAGACTGTATCAGGGTGCCTGGGTGGCTCAGTCAGTTGAGCATCTGACTTCAGTTTAGGTCATGGTCCCTCATGTGTGAGTTCACGTCCCACAACGGGCTTGCGGCTATCAGTGCAAAGCCCACCTCTGATCCTCTGTCCCCCTCTCTCTGCCCCTCCCCTCCTTATACTCTCTCAAAAAGCGATAAACATTAACAGAAAGAATATATGATTCATCCCATCTTGCACTGCCCAGTCTGTCCCACACTCATTGGAACCTCACTTTTCTCTCGCCTTAGTGACCCCGTTCCATTGCTGTGAGGTGGGTTAGATGGTGGTTTCAAAGGAAGGGAACTAGGTCATAAATAATCGCAGTCCCTTTCCATCTGGACTGTTCTCCCATACCTTCCGGGCTCTGGCTCGGGAGACGGAGGGAAGGCCGGCGCAGGAGGGAATTCTCTACCTGTAGCTCAGCCGAGCACCCAGCATGCAAACTCTCGGGAAGGTGTGAAATCAGCCCCGCCTGTCAATCAGGGAGTACAGTTGAACGCTGGCTAAATTCCATCAAGTAGAAAGGGGAAGGAAATTTTTGAAAATTAAACTGAATGAGGAACCTTTTCCTTAGGGCTAGAAGGGTGCTTCTAAACTGACTTCTCACTGGAATACAGGTTCACCCAAGGCCCTAGGCCTTACTCCTCCCAAGAAGGAAATGAGAAGGTGGGGCACAGGCCAGCCCAGCCAAAAAACACACTCAAATCAATGCTACAGAACTAACTTTCTGGAAGTCTGCTAATAAGGAGCATCACACAACCAGCTCTCTGGGCTTTTAATTTCTAAGAGGTATTTTAACTGTCATTAGCTCTGAGTCTTTTCATGATGGCCATGGGGTGGCCGTGGTGTGACCACATTAAAAAAAAAAAAGCTCCAGTGGATCTTAACAAGGAAAGTGACATAAAGGTAAAGGAAAGAGGAAAATCCCACAGCATTCAGGGCCACAGGCCCTGTGGCAAAACTGCTTTGGCCTCATCCCCCAAAGCTGTCCCGTTACCTTGTGACAGAAGAGAGGTGCCTGAGTCCCACACGAAAGACTATGGCAAACGCATGTCATTAGCCTCAAAACAGACGCATTCTCCTTCCTGCGTGGCAGCAGCAGGGAGCTGTTATTAACTACTGGTCAAACGGCAACGGCGCACTCAAGGGCACACGCTCTGGAATCCGCAGGCACCCGTTTCACCAGCCCCTCGGGCTGCCTTTGTCCATGAAGGGTAGCAGGGAAGCCAGCTTTCGAGCCTCCACTCAGTTCTTCCCTGTACTTGCCCCATGCGGTCTTGACTCTACCCACCTCTACCATTTCGTTCAAGGTAAAATGAAAATCATCAAAGCCAGAGACAAACAAATTTCAGGTGGTCTGTAAAATGTCCTGCAACCCTTTTTAAAAAAAGCTGCAATTTAAATTCAAGGGTAGAAATGAAAAAGAAGCTCTGATAAACAGGTAAAAGGAAATAGCTCAGCCTATAAGCAAATTGCTAACTCAGCCAATAGGCCCAGGAAAGGATGCTCCATATCACTCATCAAGAAAATGCAAACCAGGGGCGCCTGCGTGGCTCAGTCAGTTGAACACCCCACTCTTGATTTTAGCTCAGGTCATGATCTTACAGTTCATGGGATTGAGCCCCCCACATCAGAGTCTGTGCTTGACAGCATGTATTCTCTCTCCCCGGTCTCTCTCCCTGCCCCTTCCACACACACACACACACACACACACACACACACACACACGCACACACACACACTCTCTCTCTCGCTCTCTGTCAAAATAAATAAGTAAACTTTGAAAAAAGTTTAAAAGGAAATGCAAACCAAAGCCACAATGAGATACCGCTTCACATCCGTTAATACGGTTACTATCAAAAAACAGAAAACAATAAGTGCAGAGAAACTAGAGGCCTCGTGCATTGCTGGTGGGAATGAATATGGAGCAACCACTTTGGAGAAGTTTGGTGGTTCCTCAAAAAAATAAAAACAGAATTACCATATGATCAGCCATTCTGCTTCTGGATAAACATTCAAAAGAACTGAAAGCAGGGTCTCAAAGAGCTATGTGTGCACCCATGTTCATAGAAGCACTATTCACAATGGCCACAATATCCAATCAAATATCCATCAATGGATGAATGGACAGATCAGCAAAACGTGGCACAAAACACACTGTAGTATTACTTGGCCTTAAAAAGGAAGGAAACTCTGACATATGCGACAACACAGATGAATCTGGAATTCATGGTGCTGAGGCAAGGCAGCCATAGAAAGACAAATACTGTATAATTACGTGAATAGTGAGAGCAGTCAAAAGCAGAGAGACAAATTAGAACGGCTGTTTCTGGGGACAGAAGGAAGAGGGAATGGGGCGTTATTGTTCAATGGGGAGAGTTTCAGGTGTGCAAGACGAAGTGTTCAGAAGGTGGATGGTGACGATGATCGTAGAGCAGTGTGAATGTGCTGAATTCTACCAACCTAGACACGTAACGGTCAAGATGGCAAATGTTATGTTACATGTACGTGACTAGATTTTTTTTTTTTTAGTTTTTATTTTGAGAGAGAGAGAGAGAGAGAGAGAAGGAGGAGGAGGAGGAAGGGAGTGGGGGAGAGGAGCAGACAGAGAGGGAGAATTCTCAAGCAGGCTCCACGCTTAGCATGGAGCCTGACATGGGGCTTGATCCCACGACCCCGGGACCTGACACAAAAGCTAGAGTTGGATGCTCAATCAACTGGGCCACCCGGGCGCCCCTATTTTACCAGATTGTTTCTAACTGGGGAAAGAAAATGTCAATACCTACATTAGCCTGTTTTCTTCCCTCAAGGGAAAAAAAAATCCCCCTTTAGTAGGGCAGGGGAAAGTCATGACAAAGGGGACCACGGGTCCACTGTGTAAAAACAATACACAAATTCCAGGCTCAGCCGCACAACAGTCTAACCCCACATTTCCACACCCTAAAGCCAAAGAAGCCACTCACCTCACTGAGGTAAATAAAGAAAGAGCAGGTGGACCCATCCACTCCATACTCTGCGTAGCAGGGATCCGAGCGCCACATATCTTTCATCCACTGCAACAACAAGAGCCAGGTAAGGAACGTCTACGAGCAGACCGTTCACGGCGGCCCTGCACATCCGATGACAGAGAGGGGTATAAAGGGCAAGAAGTGAATGGCTCGGATGGGGCCTGACGTTCACCGTCAGTGAGCTGAGGTCAGGACAACAGATGCCCAGTTTCCAGATGACCCACAGGTAGACCCCAGCTTGTGCTGGGCCTTCGCAGAGGTGCTCAGGGTAGAGGAAGGCCGTGAGACACAGCAGGCAGGAAAGACCAGGACCGTCAGTGGCCAGGTGAGTTTTATCAAGAGCAACTGCCTAATGGGACCCTTGCATCAAAACCCCATTTGCCCGGAGAGCTACAGTTTCTTAAGCCCCAGTACAGGTCCTAGAAGAGACAGCATGAATGAGAGCAGGTGTGCAAGGTATAAATGGCGTGCGTGAGTCCCAAAGAGGAACCACGTTAATGCTTCTGGGGTTTGCTCTCGCCATCCTAGGCACACACTGGAACCAAGACTTTTCTCTGAAAACTAGGGAGCAGGGTTGTGGCCTCCCTCTGGGCAGGCCATATAAAAAGGATATTAAAAAAAAAAAAATCCTAAGAGTGAAAGAAAGAATGCCCAAGTGTTACTCAGCTGCAAATGCAAATGTGACATTTAAATCACAATCTGGAGACCTCCTAGCAGGGGCCTGGGGACTGGGGGAGAGGGAAGTTGGACTCTATATAATGGCAGCTCCTTGTCAATGGCCCTTGAAGGATAACCTGCTGGAAGCTGGGAAAGCCAGGGGGAGGCAGCTTCAAAGACCCAGCAGGCGGCCAAAGTGGCCCAGGCTCTTTCAGGCTGACCAGTTAGAGCCACTGTGGGCTGACCCCATGAAGCTGGCATAAGCACAGGAGGGCTGTCATGGCCACAGCCCCAAATGGCAGGACTGAGGGATCCCTTCGATGATTCCCTTAAAGGGCTTGCTTGCCATCTGTATTGCTGGGGAATTAGAGAGAGGAGAGGGGGGAGAGGAAGAGGGCGTTGGCAAAGACAGACGATGAAGGGAATGTATAGGCTTTACTTGGGCCTTACCTTGATTTTCCCCTCGCAGTGGGGGTAGCCATCCATAGGAGGCAATACACATTTTTCTTGAGCTCCATTAATGATATCTGTAAAGATGAAAGAGAACAAAGGTTACCATAAGTTTATGAAGCACAAACCTAGCATCTTTGCAATCAGTGGGCAGGGAAAGAAACAGAAACAGGAAGTCCATACTGGGAGCCATGCTCTGACCCGTGGAAGCCCTCCAGCTGCCAAGAGGTGCAGCTGGTCTGCAGGGGAGAGCTGAGCCAAGAACAACCCACCCGTAAGATGGCCAGAGACCCACGATGCTCATGGCACAGCCTGAAAGGGTGAGCTACCCCAACCAGAGGGCTTGCTTAGAAATTTGCAATTGGACAAGAGAAACGAAACAAGTGGGCAGCAGGAGATGAAGCCAGGAGATTGGAAAGGACCCCGAGGGCCATGTCAGGCTATGCAGACAAACTGAGGTCAGGAGCACCTTTCACAACATGTGCTTGAGCAGAGAGCAGCTGGCAATAGCCAGACAAACACTGCACAGGAGTAGAAAGCCACCAGGCACATCAGTGAGGTACAGTGTCTTCTGGATGTGGTTCTTCCATTTCTGCAAAGATCTCCCTATGCCTCAAATATTCATCACTATAAACTCCCTTTCTATTAGCGAGCTCTAGTGGATTCCTATTCCTTTTGATGACAGAGTCAGAACAAAAAAGAATGCCTTTGATAAGCTCACTGTTTAGTGGTGGACAACAACCACTAAACAAGAGTGTAACGGACATTAGGTGAGGGCGGGCCACGAGAAGGACACCCACCCCAGTCTTTAGGGTCAAAGAAGGCTTCCTGGATGTAGTGACATGTTAGTGGAGATAACAAGATGAAGCAGGAGCACACCAGGTGAAGGGGTGAGGTAGAGATGATGTTCAAGGAACTGGGGAGGCTCCAAATGTAAGGATGCGCGCTGAGCGGAATGCAGAAATGGGAAGTACTGAGTGGTAGGAAAGGAAATCAGGCAGGGACCAAACCAGAAAGGCTTCAAGCAAGCGCCCTGATAAAGATTTTATTTATTTTTCAAATATTTATGAGAGAGACAGAGAACACAGGGGAGGGGCAGAAAGCGGGGGAGAGAGGATGTGAAGGCAGCTCTGCACTGACAACAGACAGCCCAGTTTGGGGCTCGAACTCATGAACTGCAAGATCATAACCTGAGTCAAAGTCAGACACAAATGGACAGAGCCACCCATGTGCCCCTGCCCTGATAAAGACTTTAAGCCAAGTCATGGCAGGGCACTGAATGCTTCTAAGAAAGGAATAATTAAGATCAGCCTTATGTTTAGGAATGACCATTTTAGCTGAAAACTGGGACAGCTCCAAACCTACATGCTGCTCTTTGGGGACCAACTGTGTTTTCCAGACATGCTTGGAAATGCCACGACTGATAGTTTTCTATACAAAGTACTAATGAGAAATTAGGTCCCAAACCACTGTATCATTTGACAGTGGAATTCAACCGATGTTGGTGGCTGCTGGGACTAAAACATAAGTTCTATCTGTCCCTTGACAATTTGTTCTTTTGACAGTCTGAAACAGACATTCTTCACCTCTGGATTCAGAGCTCTCATGACCATTCCACCTGCCACCTGGATAACTAGAGCATAAAATCAATACCTTCCTTCTCACAGACTGGAGGCAGTTGTCATTTAATAGTGAACATGGACGATACTTAGCCTGTCAGAGCTTCCGTTTCTCTGTTTGTTAACACGGAAATACCTGTACCGCTATTTCATCCAGCTCTTATTAAGTACGTTAATATTTGTAAAAAGTCTAGTCTGGCACTCCCAGCAGCTGACTCTCACCACAGACCACAGCAGGCACTTAAAAAAGCTGGCATTTGCTATATAATTCCATGCCCCTTACACTCTATCGAAGAAAGCAGTATTTCAAAAGCACAGATCTGGCATTCTTTGTGTTTTTGATATAAATGCAGACTTGAGGTGGTAGATCTCTCTATAGCTCTCCTCCTTTCTCACTTGTAAGGGGCCGGCCAGCCCCAGATTACACTAACAAATGCCTCACCAACGGACAGAGATACTTTTCAGTGACTACTGATCCTATTTTCGTCTCTGATTTTGCTTGGCAACATTTACCAAGCAAATAAGTAGCACAGGAGCCAAGAAAGCAGAGTCTGAAAGAGCCAGGGGTCGGGCTAATCAAGACATTTAAAGGGATGCTCACGGAGAAATTCCCTCCTCCTTTCACACGCTATAAGCACTACACCAGTTCCAGACATTCAGAGCCAGAAATTATGGAAAGCAGAGACTATAGGGTCACAGGTATGGTAGCGTGGAGTGAAAAGAAATTACCAGGTGGTGACATAAACCAACAGGACCACAAAGGCCTGCAAGCAAAGCCTGGTTGCTGACAGTGTGGGTCGTTTCCATAAAGGGTTTCAAGGAATAACAATGTGTTATGCCAAGGGTTGGCAAATCTTTGCTCCAAAGGACCAGAGAGTAAATATTTGAGGCTTGGCAGGCCACACTGTCTCTGCCACAACTATGCCACTCTGGATTATAATAGGAAAGCAACCACATATAATAGGGGAATGAATGGGTGTGGCTGTATTCCAACCTAACTTTCTTTCCAGAAATAGGCACAGCCTCTCTATTTGCTATGCTAAGAGAGTCACAAAATGAGGATCCGAGGTGCTGCAAATGCAAAGAGCTACTGAAAGGACTCTCCTGAGGGCTGCTGTAGGCACTCCTCTGCCCCTACCCTTTCTCCATCTGGTTGAAGCCTCTATCTTATAGACCCAGCTCAAGATTCACCCACCAAAGGGGGCGCCTGGGTGGCTCAATTAATCTTCCATCTTCGGCTCGGGTCATGATCTTGCGGTTTGGGGGTTCGAGCCCCGTGTCGGGCTCTGTGCAGACAGCCAGCTCACAGCCTGGAGCCTGCTTTGGATTCTGTGTCTCTCTTTCTGTCTGCCCCTCCCTTGCTTCTCTCTCTCTCTCATATAAATAACATTAAAAATGTTTTAAAAAAAGATTCACCCAGCAAAAAATTAGGCCTAATCCCTCCTTTCCATGCGAAACCAGAATTTAGTTAGGATTTAGTGCTGCCTCCCTGCTCAAGTCTCTCTTGCGGCAGTGAGCAATCTCGTTCTTTCCTCCACCTGTGCCTACCTGCCTCCTAGAAGGAGGACATTCACCTGACATTCAACTGATGTTCTCCCAGTGTCAATGTGTTTAATGGTGAAAGGATAAGGAGGAAAGAAAAGAAAGATGATAATGTAAGCAGAGAGGCTCAGCCCTTACTACTGTTCAGGATTCAGGCTCATCCCTGACCCTCCAGAACCAGCCCAGGTTGCATCTTTCTTCAAAGCCTTCACCTCTCCTCTTAGCATATTACCCTGTCCACCAGGTGTTACACAAGAGGCAGACTGCCTAGGCATGAAAACTGTGTTGTTTTATCAGTCATCTGGACCCACGCAGTGCAGCAGGGGCTTGGATACTGGGTTTAATCTAAGAAAACACTTCTTGGGGAACCTGGGTGGCTCGGTCAGTTAAGTGTCCAACTTTGGCTCAAGTCATCATCTCACAGATCGTGAGTTCGAGACCCACATGGAGCTCTGTGCTGACAGCTCAGAGCCTGGAGCCTGCTTCGGATTCGGTCGCCTTCTCTCTCTGCCCCTCCCCTGCTCGTACTCTGTGTATCTCAAAATGAACAAACATTAAGAAAAAAGAAAACCCTTTTCTTATGATCAAAGATGCTTACCACTCAGGAAGAACACATGTGCAGGAGGAGCAGAGGCGGCAGAAGAGGTCGTAAACACACAGTGAGCAGGTGTTCCTGTCAAGTGTGGAGAGTCAAGTTCTCCGTGACAGTCCCCACATATGCACATATGCTTATGGAGAGATGTGCTAAGACAGTGGCATTTTCAATAAATATTTGGAAGCAACAGAGACAAAGAGACATGGAATCAGACACAGAGAGGATTTTAACTCATGCTTCCCCGCCTCTGGGGAAGGAAGGAGATGTCACAGACAGGCTTAGAGACAGTGAGAACAGAAATAGATGCTATAGGAAACGAAGATGGGGGCTAACTTCTCAGGTATCACCTGCCTTTTTAAGGTGCTGATACATACATGATCACATTTTTTACTAACCACAGCCTCCTGAAAAGGAAGGCAGTGACCTCATCTTATAGCTTGGAAAGGAGAATCTTTAAAATCCTCAACATGTACCTCCAAACTCAGCCCACGGTCACCAGGACTGTGTCTCAAATACCCGCTGCCTGCCACATGCTGAAATGTCAAAGCTGTATCCTTACAAGAAATGGCTGCTCCCTCACGGAGCTCCTCACGGTGTGGGGGCGAAGGGATCCCACATGACAGAGCGAGACACATGTTAGCTGAGCCAGCCCCCAGGAAGGCGGGCCAGGCCCCCCAGTGCTGTGGCCCAGTGCCCGACACAGCACCTGGCACACTGCCGGCTGCACAGAACTCTTCTCAACCAACATATGGGCGAATGTAACAAAGGAGTGAAAAGCTCAAGTTCCAGAGAAGGGAAGAGGGGAGACAGAAGAAAGGGGGTAGGGGCTCCTCATGTAGAGTAACTGTACCAGGAATTCCAGGTTCTGGATTACACATCAATAGAGGTAACAGAATTTGGGTTTGACATCAGAGAAAATGGCGGCAATGAAACAAGAGTCATTTTGGAATCAGGGAGTGGGACGTGGCCTGGGCCGCATGTGAATTACTGAAATTCACACCTTACTGGATTTCAAAAAGAAAGGTTTAGGGTTTTGTGAGATATAGAGCACACGCGTCATTGCATTTTCAGTCAGATGCAAGATCTACTGGGTACAGTACAGGATCCTTTTATGTTGTAGCTGCTCACTTCAACACACGTACATGGAGAGGCTGTTGTGTGCTTTTTACAAACATCAACTACTAACTATGCCACCTCATCAAACACCTATGTTAAAGTTAATGATAAGTGCTCTTTACTGCTGAACAAGAAAAATCTAGAAATATATATTTTAAAAAACTATTGTCAGGTGTCATCTTTAATCCAGAGTGTATCAATGCTCCTAGGCGCCACTGTATATAAGATCCTGGGCAGTGATGATTAAGTGAGGACAAGGAGGGGACAGAGAGAGAGACAGAGAGATGAAGAGACAGAGAGAGAGAGAGAGAGAAGAGGTGTTCATAAGTGAGTCCCACACAGAAGACGGTTATTTCAGAGTGAAACCAAGAAAATGGATTCCTCTGTCAGTGCTCAGTTTTCTATATATTAATTATAGCAAAGATGACTAGTGTTTGAAATGGCACTTGTCGTCAAGTATCCAACACCGGAGAACACTTATTGAACAGTACCATTTACTCTGGATCTAGAACTGAATATGCATCTGGTAAGTTAAGGATGTCTGATTCCATCGGAGCTATTTTATAGGGACGGGGGAAGGAAAGTTAAGAAAAAAGAAAAAAACAGGAGGTTTAAAAAAAAAATCCCAGAAACCTATCTGTCCACCCCAAGAACTTTTAGAGAACTGAGCTCCGTCTCCTGGTCCACTTCCTTTGCCAAAAGCTCAGATAACCATCTACGTGAGCGAGGGCTCGACTCCACCCAAAGGCACCCCACACATATTTCCTCTCAAAAGATAAAGGGTCTCCAGTGATTGCGTTTTGTGTGTAGGACAAGGCAGCGTTTCTCTCAGAACACCTGATAGGAACATGCAGCTCGCATTATCAGATGGCCCCAGCAGAGTGCCCGCGTGTGCACGCCGCTGGCCCAGCTGTTCTCGCCAGCTGGGAACTGACTCCATTCTGTGCTCCGCCTGGAGACGAGGCTCCTGCCAGCGCTTCCATCAGCTGGCCTGGCTTCAGGAGCTAATAGCAATAAATCGGACAGAAATCAGCCATGGTGAAATATAATCTCCCATTAAAAATGACCTCACCAGTCATTCTCAGCTTGGCAAATATTCATTTAGGGCCACTTTACATTTGCATTATAAAAAAAGTGATTTGATTTCTATAACTGAGTCATTCCAGGCCCAGGGTTCACAGCAACAGGAAGCTCTCTGCCCACCGAAAGGAGCTGGGGACAATAGTGGATAATGGGCACAACTCACTCACGGGCCCTGAGGGATATATACTGGGCACCTTGAAAAGAATGGCGTGTATTTTGTTTTTTAACCTAGAATACAATCACTGTACCATAAATTTTTATAGTTGCAAGGGACTTCTGAAGCCCTATCAGCAAACTGTTGACGTTTCCTGATGCGTAAAATCAAGATTTACAGAGATGAAGTGCTTTATTCATTCAGTAATTAAGGAAAACTCATTAAGCATCTCCCATATGTAAGGTATTCTACTTACTCAAGACGGGCCTCTGTCTTCTAGTCAAGATTATTTCTATCACACTGTTCCTAGGTACTAAAAGGCCCACCACTACCATTACCACCACCTTCATGTTCTACACAGGGAATCTCCAGTCAACAAGACTGAAATGACAAATTCTTACTCCTTGCTACACCTCCAAGGGCCTTGTAGTCTTGCTAAATGCCCGAAGCTCAGGGCTGCCCACGTACAAATGCTATGGTCGTCATGCAAGTCAATGAGAAAATGTACAGTTTCTCCAGGTACTTTTCAAGAATGGATCTAATATGGAAAAAGAATGCGGCTGTGAGGACCATGAAAGCACAGTAACAGCCAAAAATCCGAGAGTATTTATGCTGTCCTTTGTCATACCCTCTCACCTTTTCTTTTTTTTTCAGGATTATTTGCCAAACAAAACTTTTAAGCCAACATTAATAAGGTTTTCTGTGTTGTTGGTGAAACAGAATTAAAAAGACGACCTTAGCATTAAGATTTCCACTGTGAGTGGTAGTCTATAAAAATGTCACACGCACGCATGTGCGTACACATGCACACAGACCCACACACACACCACCCCTCCATTTTGATAATGCCTCAGGCACCTCCTATTCATAAAGTCATGTCAGATTCCTAGGAATATTTAGGCAAAAAAGGGTGGTTATCACACACCTAGGAGCACATATGTGTTGTGGGCAGAAAAGCTGCCAGTGACAAGAAAAAGAAAGTTTACCATCATTAGTCATCAGGCAAACGCAAATCAAAACCACAGTGGGATACCATGTCAGCCAGTGAAAAAGCTATAATTAAAAACTTAGATAGTAACAAGTGTTGGCAAGGATGTGCAGAAATCGGAATCCTCAGACACTGCTGGTGGGAATCTAAAATGGTACAGCTACTTGGGAAAACAGTCTAGAAGTTCTTTCAAAAGCTGAAAATAAGAGTTACCATCTTTCCCTTTATTATGTGAATTTTTAAAAAATAAGTCTCAAAAAAATAAAAGCAATACATTAAATTATTGTATATATTGCATTGAATGGAATATTTGAATTATAATTATCCTACAAAACATCATGTAGTGACCTCTTTAACAAGAAGGTTCTCATTACTACTTAATTTTTGAAATGTTTATTATAGACATCTTTGCGTATCTTGGTCCTGCTACAATAGATTATAACATCTTTCAAGTGGTAGGAATCAGAGAGTGAAGTTTTTCTTTAGTTGTCTTCTTGGACTTTATGAAAGATCAGTAAAGAATGTACCTCTAGGTCATTCTGAGGCAAAATTTTGAATCTAATGACCAACCTGTGTCTGTGTGTGCAGTTTATGTCTATATATACTAGAAATGAGAACCATAGCTTCTTGAAAAAAATATAACCAACATGCATTTAGCTGTATTCATATATTGCATTTTTTTTGGTATTGTATGAAGTCACAAACATTCCTCACTGCTATGATTAAAAAAACATTGCTATGGAACATAAAAACGTGAAATAATGTAAAGAAATGCCATTTTGCCTGGATGGAAGACTCAATATTTTAAAAATATATTATGTCTTTATAAATTAATGTGTAATATCAGTGTGGTCCTAATAAAACATCTAATATATTTTAAAAAAAAAAAAAAAGAGTTACCATCTGACCCAGCAATTCTGCTCATTACGTACACACCCAGGACAAATGAAAACGTTCTGTCCACACAAAAACTTACACACACATGTTCACAGTAGCATGATTCAGAAGAGCCGAAAGTGGCAACAAACCCAAATGTTCATCAGGTGGTGAATGGACAGACAAAATGTATCACAGCCATGTGCCTGACAATTATTCGGCCATAAAAAGGAATGACATCTTGATTTGTGCTGCAACATGGATGAACCTTAAAAACACTAAACTAAGTCTAGGAAGGCAGTCACCAAAGACATACAGTTTCATATATAGGAAATGTCTAGAAAAGGCAGCTCTATAGAGAGAGAAGTAGATCGGTGCTGGCGTAGGGTTGGGGGAAGTAGGGGTTGGGAGGGGGGAGTAAAAATTCACAGCACAGGTTCTCTTTTTGTGGTGACAAAAATGTTCTAAAATTGTGGCAATGTGGCTGCACAACTCCGTGAATATACTGAAAGCCATTGAAATGTACACTTTAAACAGGCGAATTTTATGGTATGCAAATTATATCTCAATAGAGCTGTTACCAAAAAATCCTTTATAAAAACTCAAAGTGCCACTGGTTCATTCAACAAAGACTGCGCCTATATGGGCATCTGTAATGCTTTTGGATCCTTCATAAGAAGTGCATGCAGGAATACAAAGTCATCTTTACCTTGAATGAGTCTAAAATATAACTAAAACTCCAACAGAAAGGATAGTTAACATGCTGTGCAATACAGGATAAGGTCCGGCGACACAGACCATAGCTGTGCAGGCAAGCAGAGGAAGAAGCTGACTGCAGCGGCCACCACTTCTCAGGCCCCTTGCCATTCTCTCAGCTGTAATCTCCCTTTACACCACTGCAACAGAATTTTTAGCTGAACCACCCAGTTAGGGCCTCTCTTGCAGCTCAGTGGGACTATGTTCAGGCCAAAGAGATGGGAGAGGAAATTATCAGCCATCTCCAAGTTCAGGACAATCTGCATGACTGAATCGAGAGTTCTGACCTGCCTTCTGTGGGCTGGAAGATGGACACACAACGGCCCAGCAACATGGGGGATCGGGAATCCTGACGGCCTATGGAGAGCAGCCCCGTGGCGGGCCTGGATTGCTTGTTAGTGGATTATCATGTGAAAGAGAAACCACCCTGTCTCATTTGAGCACTGCATTTTTAGGTCTCTTTGTTAGAGGAGCTTAAATTGTTTGTGAGGTCATCAGCAGACAAGTGGGGATTCTGTTGAGCTTTAAAATACAAGTAGGAATAGTCAGGAGGGAATATGAGAGCTGAGCAGAGATGAACAGTAATCACAATGGCCAACATGGACAGAGCACTGACTACGCCCTCCTAGAATTCCTTCCCGTGCATTATCTCATGTCCCCCTGCCAGGAAGCCCAAGCAATAAATGCATGTAATCCCCATTTTAAAGTAGAAGACACTGAGGCCCAGAGAGATTAAGCAACTTGGCAAAGATCGCAGAATAAATCAGTCCTTCTTAACTCTCTCTGTACATTAAAATCACTTGGGGAGCTTTTAACAAGATACCCCGCCCTTCCAAGGTTGTGATTAAATAGTCTGGGGAATGCCTCGGCCACTGTCCCTTTTTATGCTCCTCCCACCTCAGATGATTCTAATGGGCAGCCACCATCAGGAATCCGTCGAGTAAATGGTAAGATAAGGTAAGGACACTGAAGAGGAGGAGAAGCCAGAAGTGGAAACAGATTTTCACCTCATATTCCAACTCCCAGAATGTTCTACCAAGAGAGCAAATCCATCCAGTGGGTAAGCATTACCAATCAATCATCAATGTCTGAGAAGATGGGGAGAGCAGAGTGGGCAGAGGATGCAGGGCAAGAAAGAAGGTTGGAAAGGCAAGCCGGCACGTCTGGCTACAAAACGGTGAATTCTAGGTTCAGAGAACACGACTCGCCTCCATGGGAAACAGGAGGATGGCTGCGCGCACGTGCAAAGCCGCGTAGAATGGTGTGGGGAAGTAACTGAGAGTCTCTGAGTAGAGAAGCAACATGTTGAAAAATATGAAATAATTTTTAAAAAAGGGCACCAGCCACAGTTTAAGAATAAAAGTTTGACCACAGCACTCTAAAAGATCCTACTGCAAAAAGTCTTCAGGAATAGAGTTTATACTTAAAGTGAGTTGTCATCAAGGATCAAAATGGGTCTTTTGCTGGCCAGGAAGCTCAAGATATTTTCCAACATAGGGCTTATGAAGACAGTAGTCAATGTTCAACCCCTCCTTCTCACTGATAGCAGTTTCTAATGTCTTTCTTAAACTGCCCTTGACAATGTCACTTTCATTTAATTAAACTCTTACTGGTGCCTACTTTGTAAGTAAGTGGTAAATACTTTGCAAATTTTCACATGTATTTCTAAGAGGACAAGGCATCAATCAGCCTCTAAAGTTATAAGGCCATAAAAATCTGTGCTCTCTACTCTTCAAACGGTAGATTAATCCTCTCAAAGACTGCCATCATGGCCACCATGCTGGATGTCATCTCACCATGGAGCAACGTGCTCCTGGAGGTGGCATGATACAACATCCCAAGGCAGGGCAGCACTGCTGCGTGATGTTATTTCCAAGCCCTTGACCACACCCCAGCCTCAGCTGTGCAAATAGTAGAAAAGGTAAGTAAAAGGTCTGTAAAGGGCAGAGCTGGAAGGGTCATCTAAGAGACCTTGGCAGGGAGTATCTCTCTGCCACTGACCAGCTGGAACACCTGGGCAAGTTAGTGAACTATCGTGAGTCTACGTGTCGGCATGCAATAAAGTCAGCAAAACCTTGTGCATCTGAGTTACCACTTCTGTGCCAGATATTATGCCTGGTATTCATTCTACTGCTCACGTCACCCTCAGAACAACCTTCAAAGTCAAATGTGGAATGCCAAGGGAGCTAAAACCATGAGCAAGAGAGACGGACTCCAACACACTGCAATATTCCCACACCAGTGCTCATTCACTCAACTCATTTGAGTATTTCTTCAATACCCGTGCCCTGCTGACATATATGCCTTATGTCTGTGTTGCCCATCTCTGATTGATTTTATGTCACAATGTTTGGTAGAGTGTGAGATACAAGCAGTGATTAAAATGCTGTGGATTTATGGAAGAAAAGTTCAAGTCTTTTGAAATAAATAGCACAACACTATATACTATAGATTCTAATAGCTCTGGGATTAGAAAATAAAACTGAGTTTGCAATATGATTTGGATAATCAGAGTTCTTTTTATGCATAAATCTACATGTATTCATTTCTATGCAAATGCCATATTCTGTAAGTTTATACTTAATTTCTGCTACAATTTCTTCTGCAACAAAATGTTCTTCAGCATTATAAGTAATATAAGGTACATAAAATATTCCACGTGGGTATGTGTATGTATACACACATACATACACACACACACACACACATCCCTGTTACAATAAATGACTATAATAGTCACTAAATTGGAAGAATGCTAGTTTTTATACATGAAAAGGAAAAGAAAGAAAAAAAAAGAACAAAAAAAAGTCATACTGGTATCATATTTCCAGGAAAAAAAGTTTTGGTAGGTAATATTTTTCAAAATAAGATACCATACTGACAGATTTTGGTGTATCCCCATTTGTTAATTTATGTTTAAGAAAATATACTGGGAAGTAGGTGACAGTCATTAAAAATTCAACATTATTACACTTGCAAAACTACATCAAATATTCAAGTTGGGGACCTAAGGTGATTTTTACACCCATTTTTTCCTAATAAGCAAGGTAGGACACAGCCCCTACTTACTGGAAAAAATAACTCAACTTGCCCTTCTCACATGAAGTTGACTGGTAGAGGAAAGGAAGCGTAATGTCCCACCCTCCTGGAACAGCAGCATGCACCTGGAGCATAAAGTGTCCGTCACTCGCTTTATCCCCTCCAAATACAGATGATTCCATTTTTTGTCTAAAACAGGTGACTTAAGCACAGTTCATACATTTCTGACTGTTTCTCTCAAATTGCCAAAGATGCTTGGAATTTGGATTTTCTTAGGGAACTAGAGAAATGTATACACAGTGTGTGTGTGTGTGTGTGTGTGTGTGTGTGAGAGAGAGAGAGAGAGAGAGACAGAGACAGAGACAGAGACAGAGACAGAGAGAGTCTGTGTGTCTGTGTTTCTTCATTGAAACTGAAGAAGAAAGGAAGAAATACAGAGTTAGTTAACTGTGGGAGATGGGCTAGGCTATTTTAATTGTACAAACTGTCAAAAATAGTATTTTCTTTCCACATTACACCATGACCCTTCTTTGAATTGCCTGTCACAAGCCTTGATGCAGCTGCTGGTAAAGGACAGAGATTCTAACTGGCCACCCAAGACATCTACAGGGAACAAGGAAGTATTGTGATTATTCTTTATATAAGCCATCAGGATAAATTTTTGCCTTCGCTCTTTCATAGGAACTGAGGTTTTCATTTTGTTTTGGTTGCTTGGTTTTTAGCATGGAAAACAAATTATAAGTTAATTTAGAATTAAGATGACACCCTGATAGTAAGTTTAGGGTACTGGAAAAAAAAAAAGCTGGAAGTCAAAACAAGAAGCTAAAGTCCCAGAATACTGAAGGTGTAAGTTTGAAGAAAGGCCAAGAGCTGCTTAATTTTTAGGTCTCACTTGATTTACTCAAAATTGCATGAAATCTTCTAGGCCATTGGCATGAAATCTACATGCTCTTCCTGCTAGATAGGTGCTTGGCTAGGGAGGTCTCTTAAAAATCAGGCTATCTTACAGCTTAATTCCTTTTACCTCTCCTAGCCCTTAGCAGGGTTTTCTTCCTGGGGAATGGAATCATTAGACCATATAAGTGTGGACAATGATACTCAGCTTATCAAGTGGAGAGAGTAATGTGCATATTCTTAAATACTGTGTTACCCTGAGATGCTACTCTTCTACTCAACAGAAAAGGTTGGTAAATGAAATGCAAAGGTTTTCAAATGCCTGGGAATTTGTTTCAGGAAGGGGTCTATCCCTAGACTGGAATTTCGTTTTTAATTCAGTCAGCTCTTGGAGGGTTGTCATCTTCTAGTGATGGGACTACTATTTGAAGATCTCCCTCAGAAGACCTGTCCCACCATGCCAGTGTCCAAAACAAACTGCATTTGCTCATTTACTCCCTAGCCAAGGTGTCCAGGACAGAGGGAGGGGCACACTCTCCTTGCCAACCTAGAAACGGTGGTTAATGTATCAAAAGCAAAAAAGACCTGGCCCGCATACGAAGGGGCAGGAGAACGTCAGAGCAGTGATGGGAAAATACTTCAAAGTGTTTGCTGGCCACGGCCGACTACTCAACCACCCTACAGAACAATAACTAGGTCATCAATTTAATTTGGGGTTCTTTATAAAACAAAGCTGAGAAATTATACTAGCAATCATAGAGAAGCTTACCCTGGCATAATCTTCCCACAGATAATACTTATAGTAAGACAATGAAGAGGAAGGAAAAGAAGCAGACATTACAAGGAATGCGATCCTTCAAAGAAGTGAACTGAACTGCACTGGATAAGATCCACATTTATATGGCTTTACCCTTGAGGGGGAACTCTCTGGGTGGTGGGAGAGGACTAGAAGGTAAGTAAATGGTTACTGTCTTAGGATTATGTTTGGGCAATCAGGGTAGCCAGAACTTGAGATAGGATATTCCCAAAAAGAGGGAACCAAAGAAGGGGAGCCCTAAAATCTGCATATAAACTACCCTGAAATCTCTGAATTGCCCCATAAGAGAGCATTTGTAGGAAAGACCCCATGGACAGCTCTAAAGGTATTCAAAGACTGAGCTGCTGTGTACTGAAGGGGAGTCTGAATTTGAATCCTCAAAATACAGAGGGGTTTAGTTAACATTTCAGACCTTCCACTGAAACCCTAGA
This sequence comes from Proteles cristata cristata, assembly GCA_017311185.1. Lineage (NCBI taxonomy): Eukaryota > Metazoa > Chordata > Mammalia > Carnivora > Hyaenidae > Proteles > Proteles cristata. The sequence goes on from JAESUZ010002383.1 coordinate 2,377,052, forward strand.
AAGGCTTTGCACCAGCTCCAGGACTTAGACTTTCATCCTAAGACTAGGATGAAAACTGAAACAGAGATACCCAACCAACTATAAAATCAAGTCTTGCTAAGTTCAAGGGAGTAAGTCAGCAATTTAACTGCTGGCCAGAACAGAAATCAACACTCTTCCGAGGAAGATAACAGAATACAGCCACGCTCCAATGTATCATTATTATGTCCAATATATAATAAAGAATTAGCATGTAGGCAGAGACAGGAAAAAGTGAATCAAAGTAAAAAAAAAAAAAGCAGTAAACAAAATATATCCCAAGATGATATAAATGTGGCAGTTAACAAAGAAACGAGAGAAATCCCAGAACTGAAAAGTTCATCATCTAAAATGGAAAAATTCACAGAACAGAATTAACAACAGTTTGGAGATGCAAAAGAAAGGATCAATCAACTGAAAACAAATGGAAATTATTCAATCTGAAAAACAGAAACAATAAAGACTAAGGAGAAAAACAGCAGAGTCTTAGGGACCTGTCAGACAACATCATGTAGGCTCAACTCTGTTTAAATGTGTGCCCGCTGGTAAGAAAGAGAGAAAATGGGGAAGAAAAATCCTTAAAGAAATAATAGTCACTTTCCAAAGGTAGTGAAAAACATGAACTTTAGATCCAATATCTCGACGAAACACAAGCAACATAAAGACAAAAACAATTATATTTCCTAGCATCACACTACTAAAAGCCAGATAAAATGGTGCAGAGAAAAATGAGACACATTACATAAAAAGGTACAAAGAGAGAAATGTGACCTGACTTCTCATCAGAAAAAGATGGAAGCTAGAGAACAAACAGTATTTCTGAAGTGCTGAAAGAAAACTACCATCAACCTAGAATTTTCTACCAGCATTGTTTATCTCTGCCCTTGAAAAATGCTGGCCCCACAAAAGCCATTTTCAGATTCATGACCAGCAGACCTGTATGGTAAGCAAGACACAAAATAGTTCTCTGTATGGAAAGGGAAATACCATCAAATGGAAATTGAGAATTGTAGAAAGGAATGAGAAGCCTCATAAATGCTAATACAGGGGAAAACATCAAAGACTATCAGTTCTCCTTCTCTTAATTTCTTTTATCAGTTGATGGTCTAATGCGAAAATCATAATAGGGTATAGAGAGGTTTAAAACATTTGTAGACGTCAAATATTTAACAATAGCACAAAGTTGCAGGATTAATGGAATTAAACACAATGTTTATAAATAGTAACCCTAGGTCGACTGTGATAAGTTAAAAAGGTATATCAAAATCTCTAGAACAGGGGACAACAAACTACAGCTTAGAGGCCAAATCTGGTCCTCTGCTTTATGTATTTATTTTGTAAATAAGCTTTAATGAAATACATCCACACCATTCATTGATACACTGTCTATGGCTGCTTCTATACTACAGTGGCAGGGCCAAACACCTGTAACAGAGATCATTGGTCCACAGAGCTAAAATATTTATTATTATCTGGTGCTTTGCTGAAAAAGTTTGTCAACCCCTTTTCTACTCAGTCCTTTTGTCAGTGTGACTATTTGCAGATTTTTCTTTTCTTTCTTTTTCTTTTTTTTTTTTGATATCTAGGAGGTGGAGAAGCGATTTACTTCCACCCAAATCTCCTTCATTTCAAGGCACAGGGCCACAGCTTCTATAGAACATCCATATGCCCAGATCAGAGGCAAAAAATAAAAACAAGAGGTGTCACTACTGTCATCATGGGCTCCGGTTAGTCTTCTGGGTTCTAACAGGTTCTTACTTTATTTAACATATATCCTCGCTTCTTGGCTGCCTAGCCTGCATTCCCAGCTCCAGGGTCAGACACAAAGACATACAGCAACTGTTAAACCAGCTCCTGCTACTGTGTAAGGTCAAAGCCCTTTGACAAATTCCTTAACAGACACACTTATGTGGGCATGTCCGTGAACACCCCCCCCGCCAAACACACACACAGCCCCTCCAAGTGTTCTGCTTCTCTGTTTAATCCCGACTAAGAGACAAATTAACAAAGCCAAAGTTGGTTCCTTGAAAAGATGATTAACATGTACAACCCTTAGAAAAAGTGATCTTAAAAAAGAGAAAGCATACATGAGCAATATAAGCAATTAAAAGAGGATGTTACTACAAGTCGTACAGATGTTAAAAGAATAAGGGAAAATTATGAACAACTTACGGGAATATAGCCTGCTACTTAGAAGAAATGATGAGCTTGTGTGTTTCTGGCGGCGTTATTCCTAATAGTCCAAAACTGGAGATGACTACATGTACATTATCAAGAAAACAGATAAATCAAATGCTGTATTCATAAAGCAGACTATTACACTGTGATTTTAAAAAGTCCTGCTGATATAGGCAGCAACATGGATGAATTCTCAACAATATTTGCTCAAAGAAGCCAGACACAACAAAATGTTTATACTGTATGATTTCATTTTCCTGGAGCCCAAAAACAGACGCAATTAATCTATGGTGATAGAAATCCAAACAATGCCTGTCTATGGGGGATGGACAGTGAATGGAAGGAAGCATGAGGGAACATTCTGGGGTCATGAATATGCGCTGTATCTTGGCTGCAGGGCTGGTTTCATGGATATACACATTGATCAAAACTCATCCAATGACGCCTCTTAAGATGTGTCCCTTGCACTACATGTCATTTTGCTCTCACATAAAAATTAAGTTAAGTTGCTTTAAAAATATATGCTTCCTCTGTGTTTGAGAAATACAGATGAAGGAATCTGATTTTCCTTTGCTGACCTCCACTAACCTTTTGCCAAGAACGTTCAGAAGGCAATGTTCACTCTCCAATAAGCTCATATGTATCTTAAAGCACCTCTAACAATTGTACCTTCAATGGCCTGAGGTGGACTGAGCTATGCTAGGGGCCCCCTCAGTTTACACAGGTTAAACAAAGCACAGAGAGAAGGGACATTTAATCTTTATTCTGGAAATTATAATCTCAGAGCTCAGTACAATCTGTTAGTAAAGTATTTTTCTCAATTACTGACTGCATCCTGGGGTTCCTTATTTGGAGTGGACTAGTTAATGGAGTATTTACAGTGCTCAGCCTGCAGCTTAAGAGGGGTTTAAATACCAGCTTCTGCTCTAAAACGTAGCCATGTGTGTGCAGAAAGAGTCAACAGTCCTGGGACATGATCACCCGAAAGACACTTACAGAGGAAACTTGCGATGTCACTCCTCCCTGCCTGTAGCCTTTGACAGAAATCTCTTGACTTCAGTTTATGATGTGCAAGCTGATTTCTCAGCCTCTCTGTGGTATGTGGGTTCCTTCCTCTCAAACTAAACACCTAAGTAAGTACTGAAAAGGGAAGGGAGTCTAAGTGAGGGAAACAGGAGTAATTAGGAATTTTTCATTTTTCAGCAATCATACAGAAATTAACCGAAGGGTCAGAGAACAGTTGCTCCTGCAAACGTTACAGTGAACAACCAGTCCTGGGAGGAATGAATCTCGGTTCGCTAGAACACAGATACAAATTTAATCGTAACTTCTGCCACCTACCTGCAGATCAAAAGGCAATCACTATACATCATATCACCAAGAGAAAGAATAAATGCCGTATGGCCATTTCAATAGATGCAGAAAAAGCATCTGAGAAAGTACAACATCCATTCATGATAATAACCCTCAACCAAGTAGGTTTGCAGGGAACACACCTCAACATAATAAAAGCCATATATAAAAAACCAAAGGCTAACATCCTCAGCGGTGAAAAACTAAGAGGTTTTCCTTTAAGATCATGAGTAAGACAAGGATGCCCACTTTCACCACCTTTATTCAACATAGTACTGGAAGTCCTAATCACAGCAAGCACACAACAAAAACAAATACAAGGCATCCAAATTGGAAAGAAAAAAGTAAAACTCACTGTTTGCAGATGACATGACACTATATAAAGAAAACCAAAAAAAATTCTAGAACTGATCAATGAATTCAGTAAGGTTGTAGGATACAAAATCAACATACAGAAATCCACTGCACTTGTATACATTAATAGAAACAGCAGGAAAAGAATTAAGAAAAAAATACCATTTATAATTACACCGAAAAGAATAACATGTCTAGAAATAAACTTAAACAAGGAGGAGAAAGACCTGTACTCTAAAAACTATAAAGCACTGACGAAAGAAACTGAAGACACCACAAACAAATGGAAAGATATCCCATGCTCATGGTCTAGAACAAGAAATATTGTTAAAATGTCCATTCTACCCAAGGATACCAACAGATTTAATGTCATCCCTATCAAAGTATCAATAGTATTTTTCACAGAACCAGAACAAATAATCGTAAAGTTTGTATGGAACAAGAGAGCCCAAGTAGCTAAAGCAACCTTGAAGAAGAAGAACAAAACTGGAGATATCACAATCTCAGATCCCAGGATACACTAGGAAGCTGTGCTAATCAAAACAGTATGGTATGGCACTGCCACAAAAATGACACAGGTGAATGGAACTGAATAGAGAGCCCAGAAATGAACCCAAGATTATGTGGTCAATTAATCAATGACTAAGGACCCAAGAATATGCAATGGGAAAAGATAGTCTCTTCAACAAATGATGCTGGGAAAACTGGACCACTTTCTTACAACCTTTATAAAAATAAACTCACAATGGTTTAAGGACCTAAATGTGAGACCTGAAATCATAAAAATCCTAGAAGAAAACACAGAACACACAGAAATTTCTCTGACATCAGCCATAGCAAGATTTTTGAGATATGTCTCCTCAGGCAAGGGAAAAAAAGCAAAAATCAACTACTGGGACTACATCAAAATAAAAAGCTTTTGCACAGTGAAGGAAGCCATCAACAAAAGAAAATAAAGCAAACCCAAGAAAAATACCAATCTACTGAACAGGAGAAGGTATTTGTAAATGATATATCCAACAAGGGCTTGCTTATATCCAAAACATACAAGGAACTTTTACAACTCAACACAAAAAAATAATCCAATTTAAAAATGGGCAGAAGATATAAACAAACATTTATCTAACGAAGACATCCAGATGGCCAAGAGATGCATGAAAAGATGCTCAACAGCACACCATCAGGGAAATGCAAATCAAAATCACAATAAGACATCACCTCATACCAGTCAAAATGGCTGGTATAAGAAACACAAGAAATAAGAAGTGTTGACGAGGATGCGGAGATGAACTCTCGCGCACTGTTGGTCGGAGTGCAAACTGGTGCAGCAAATCTTTAAAACAGTATGGAGGTTCCTCAAAACATTGATAATAGAATTGCCATATGAGCCAGTAATCCCACCATTGGGTAATTATTCAAAGAATACAAAAACACGAATTCAAAAAGATACATGTACCCGTAAGTTTACTGCAGCTTTACAATAGCTAAATCATGGAAGTAATCCAAGTGGACCCATCGATAAAGGAACAGACGAAAAATATGGGGGGTGTGTATACAGCATTGAATATTACTTAGCCATAAAAAAGAATGAAATCTTGCCAATGCAACAACACAGATGGATCCAGAGAGTATTACACGAAGGGAAATAAACCAGAGAAAGATAAATACCATATGATTTCAGGTGGGGGCATGGGTGAAATAGGTGATGGGGATTAAGGTTACACTTATCATGATAAGCACTGTGTATAGAATTGGTGAATCTCTATATTATACACCTGAAAGTAATACAACACTGTCAGTTAAGTATACTAAAATTTGTTTTAAACAATTCAAATAATAATAAAACATAAAAGTAAAAGCCAGGATTCTAGGAACATGAAAAATAAATGTCTCATTTCTTGGAATGAAACTCCCTAGAATCTTAAGAGTAGAACAGGATATTATTAAAGATAATAAAAAATTTTGTAAAGTAATCACTAATGATTTCCATAACTATATGACAAACACTGAATGATACCAGATGAGAGATACTCACAGAGTTCCATGAACGGCAAAGAGAAGGCCAGGGAGGAGGATGCTGGGAGGAGGCAAGGTTTACATGGTCTAGGGGTGAGTGCTTCTTACAGCAAGGAGACACTGCCCAAGGAGGTTTTTTTGGGCCATTATGGGGTTAAAGACAGCTGTGAAGAAGCTTTTTTTTAATGGAGCCTTAAGAATTTGAAATTTTTAAGGAATAAAAGATGAGAGAGTGGGGAAATATTAGATGTTTATCTAAGTATTATCTTAATAGTAGGTAAGAAAGGGAAAGAATTTCTACGAGTTCTTTTAGCTTTTCCTCCATTTGGCTTGGCCCTACCGCTGGGAATCAGAACAGACAGTGTATTCACCCTCATCAGTACCAGTAGTTTGTCATGCCAAAATAAGATCCTGATGCAGATGCATCCCATTTTTTTAATGTTTTATTTTTGTGAGCAAGCACGAATGGGGGAGGGACAGAGAGAGATGGGGAGAGAGGATCCAAAGCAGACTCCGCACAGACAGCAGCGAGACCAATGTGTGACTCGAACTCACGAACCGTGAGACCATGCCCTGAGCCAAAGTCAGACATTCAACTGACCGAGCCACCGAGGTGCTCCCTATTTTTAAAAATAAAACAAAATCAAAGAATTACACAAGGTTACATATAAATCTTGTATCCATTTATTCAACTTAGCGAAGGTCATTCAAGTAACTTCAATATCCAACCCAGCCTGCAGGTCTAGCTCAAATTCTCCCTTCTGTGTGAATCTTTGCAAGAATACTTCAGCTCAAGCAGACACCTGCAGGCTGCCTGTGAACTTCTGTAAAATTTTTAGTCTGTACCACACCCTCTAAAGCTTGTCCTCTAATCGCCGTGTGTCTGTGTGTGCACATGGGCATAACCCAAAAATCTTAAAAAGTCAATAAAGACTAAATTCTGCAGGGTCAGTGGCCATGCACGAGTCCCTTTTTGTATTCCCCAGAATAAAAGAACAACAATGGCTCACAGCTGACACAAGTTCTGTGAATTAAAGATGGTGATGGTGGTGCTGCTACTGGGGTGGGTCAAACTTGAACCCCCAGGGAGGAGGAGGAATGACAAGCTCATGTGTTTCTGGGCAAGATGGAAAAGTGCTGTCAAAAAGACCTAGGTAAAACTCTTATTCTCAAATGAGGACATCTCTCTTTCTGAGGAAAGGGGAAGAATCATTTTGTAAATGTCACTTTCTTATTCCATTCTTCTTTCGCCTTCCTCATGCAGAGGAAGTCAGAGTTTGAGCCTGCATTCGTGCTTGTTGCCTTGCAATCATCTCAGCTTTTACACAGGACACCTAACCGGCCCCAATTCCAGCCCATAACCCTATGAGCCAAACACAAACAGCCCCTGTCCAAACACTCACCCTCCGTGAGCACCACCACAGAAAACCACCCCTTCCCCTGTTCCCAGGCTGGGTTCGGTTCTTTGGGGGTACTTCAGATAACATCTAACAGAAACAGACTTCAAGGAACCATCCAAACTCATCTGTGGTCCTGAACTTATGTCACATTGAAAATAGCTTCTGAGACCTGGAAACTGAGAAATTTATTTTGTTGGTGTTAAATGTGATATGCACGCCATCCAGTTCCCTTAAAAACAGCTCTGCATTTCTCTGAGCATTATTAAGGCTGGTGAAAAAAAATACACTGGCAAGACTTACTACAAAGGGAAATAATCTAATGCTAAATTTTTAATTATATTATTTATACAAAGAATTCAACAGTAACATATCAAGAGAGACACATTTATACTCTAAAGGAAAATAACTGACCTTAAACAATTTGGCTAAAAAGGAAACACAACATTCTTAAGGACTTGATAGTTTTTTTATAACCTAGGTTATTTTTCCTAAGTCTTTATGGAACTAATTTACTAACCTTGCCTTTTTTCCAGATCTTAGGAGAAAAGCATTCAGTTCTTCTCTATTCAGTATGACACTGCCTGTAGGTTTTTCCTATGATGTTAAGATTTTTTTTTTCATGAGTCAATGTTGAACTTTCTCAAATGCTTTTCTCAGTCTATTAAGGTGATAGGTTATTTCTAACCTTTGTTCTATTAACATGGCATTATGTGAATAATTACTGAATGTTAAACCAAACTTGCATTCCTGGGATAAATTTCAATTAGTCATGATATGTAATCCTTTTTATATGTTGCTGGATTTGGTAATTTTGGATTTCAAGAATTTTTGTGTTTGTGTTCATAGGAGTCCATAATCTGTAGTTTGATTTCTTTGCGAGGTCTTGTTCAACTAAGTAATAGTGGATTCGCAGAAAGTGTTGGGAAGGAAGACCTCCTATAGTTTATGAAAGTTTGTGAAAGATTGGGATTACCTCCTCTTTAAATATCTGATAAAGTTCACAAATGAAGCCAATAAGCCTGGATTTTTCTCTGCAGAAAGTTTTCAGTAACTAATTCAATTTATTTGTTATCAAGTTATCCAGACAATTTTGAGTCAGTATGGATTACTTGTATCTTTCTAGAAATTTGTCCATTTCATAAAAATTATCTACTATGATGGCATAAACTTATTCATAGTATTCCCTTATAATCTTTTATATTTCTGTAAGGTCATTAGTAATGTTCCCCTTTCATTCATGATTTAGGTAGCATTATCTCCTTTTTTATCAATCTAGCTAAGAGTTTGTCAATTTTCTTGATCTTTCCAAAAAACAAACTTTTGGTTGCATTAATTTCCTCTATTGTTTTGATTTCTATTTCATTGATTTTCACTTTATATTATTTTCTGAATCCTGTTTGCTTTGAATTGACTTTGCTCTTTGTTTTCTCATTTCTTAGTATAGAGGCTTAAGTTATTGATTGAAACCTTTCCACTAATAGAAGTATTTAAACTTCTAAAATACAATATGTGTTATAAACCCAATGTTATAGTTATTTTTATAGAATCCTAGTCAAGTTAAGAAAAACAAAAAAACACAGCCATCTCTATCTATAATCTTATATCTTTACCCATACATTTACCTTCTACTGTGTTCTTTACTTCTTTGTGTGGATTCAAGTTACCATCTAGTGTCATTTTCTTTTAGCATAAGAGATATATCATTTAGTTTTTCATGTAAGGCAGGTCTACTTAGCAACAAATCGGAGTCTTCAATGGTCTGAGTGGGTTTTCATCTTGCCTTCACTATTGAAGGATAGTTTCCAGGAAGTGGAATTACTTGCTAGTTTTTCCTCTTACACCACTTAGTAAACACTGCTCTGTAGTTACCACCGTCTTTGATGGGATACGTTGTTTTTCTCTTATTGTTTTCAAAATTTTCTCTTTGTCTTTCAACAGTTTGACTACAATGTGTTTATGTGTTAATCTCTGTGTTTTCTACTCTGGAGTCATTGAATATCTCAGTCCTTATCAATTTTTTTAAGTTTCAATTGTCTTTTCTGACCCTTTTTTCTTCCTCCTCCTCCTCCTCCTCCTCTTCCCTCCCTCCTCTTCCTCCCCTCCTTCCCCTTCTCCTTCCTGCCCTCCCCCTCCCCCTCCCCTTTCTTCAGCTCCTGGTATACATAGATTAGTAAGCTTGAATTCACACAGGTCTCTAAGACTTTATTATTCATCATTCTTTTTATACTCTGTTCTTCAGGTTAGATCATTTCTATTTATCTTCAGACTCACTAATTATTTCTTTTGACATCTCAAATATCGTCATGGGTCCCTCTGGTGAACTTTTTCATTTCAGTTATTTTACTGTTGAACTCCTGAATTCCCATTTGGTTCTTTTTTATAGTTTCTCTCTTCATCGTGATTCTCTAATTGTGTCATTGTCATCATACTTTCCTTGAATTTTTAAAACATGGTTTTCTGTAGTTCTTCTAAAAGGTGTTTTGAAGTCTTTGCCAAATTATGATGTGAGCCCACTCACAGGCGGTGTCTAGTAACCACTTTCCCCTCCTCAAGTATTCATCACTTCTGTTTCTTTGCACGTCTCATAAATTTTTGCTAATACTAGCTATTTTGGATATGTATTATAGCCACTCTGAACTCTGTTCCTCACTCCACCTCCAGAGTTGATATTGCTAATTTTTTTGTTTGATTAGCAGTTGACCTAGACTAAATCTGTGGGATACATTTCCTCCATGGTATCTGGCTGTTGAGTTGTCTGTGCTTAGGTTTGTTTCTCCTTGTTTGTTTTCTAAACTTTTTCATGTTTATTTATTTTTGAGAGAGACAGACAGAGCCTGAGCAGGCCAGGGGCAAAGTGAGGGAGACACGGAATCCAAAGCAGGCTCCAAGCTCTGAGCTGTGAGCACAGAGCCTGTTGTGCGGCTCAAACCTATAAGCCTTGAGATCATGACCTGAGCCAAAGTCGGAGGCCTAAATGACTGAGCCACCCAGGTGCCCCTGGCTTATCTGTGCTATAGTTCTTGATTTAAAAAATTTTTAAGCTTAGAGTCCTAGGGAGTGTGTCTGCACAGCTCAGTAGCCAGCCAATATTGGTCTGAGATTGATTTGTCAGTAGCACATTCAATATTCAGCACTATTTAAATCTATCCAGGCTTCTGTTTTCTGCTGTGTCCTCTTATGTTTCCTCTGACCATACACACAAATTCGTAGTCAACTAAGGAGGAGAAGACAGTGTGGGCCTCTCTGTTCTCTCCTGTACAGATTTGTGAAGAGCTTAGAAAAGCTACTTATGCCAGTCCAAGACTCCATATTAAACATGTGGCTAGTCTTCGGGTTCAATGCTTGCCCCAAACCAGAAGGAAGCCTTAATCTAGCTCTGCCAGTGGTATTCCCCTTTGTTTCCCAAGATCCCTACTGTTACTGAGCAGACATGGATTTTGCTATACTCCGCTCCAAATCACATCAGCCTCCCCAGCCCTTGTCAATGAAGCTGCTGGTTTTATCAGCCTGCCCTGCCCTGCTAGAATGTACCCTGCTGAGCTGGGGTCAAGAACAGCAGCAACTCCAGGCAAAAGGCCATCAACTCAACTATTTTAGCAAGATAAAATAAGTAATGGAAAAAAGAGGTTACATGACATAGATTACAACATGTACCGAATAAGGTCAGGTATATAAAAAGATTCTCTATTTTTGTCTGTCTTTCATATACGCTATAAAGAATAAGTGGTTTTTCTTTCAAGTATTAAAATTAATTCCAAAAAGTGAAAGGGAGAAATAAAAGAGGGGCCCAAAGGAAGAAGAAACAAAAGAACCTTAAATTCTAGTCACATGCTACAAAGAAAAAAAAAAGAATATTTAACAACCTCTACCAATGTAAACTTGATGCCAAGGATATTAAGAACAAGAAATCAGAAGAACTGAATGTTCCAGCCACTCCCTCAATAACCAACCAAGAAGTGTAACATTTAGTGTTTACTTACTGCCCATAAATTCCAGAAACTGACTCCCAAGTTCCCCTAGTTATATATGACAGTAATGGATTTTTAAATTCTGTGGGGGTTTTTGCTTTTGTTTTTTATATATTTGGAGTGCTGGGTGTCAATCCGAGTTTGCTGGAATACAGCCATGTAGACAACTACAGCGGCTCCAATATAGTCGGCTCTGACCACCATGCTAAATGAAACTTACTGCATTTAGTCTGTTCCCCACTCCCTTCGCCCTCCACCCCCACTCTTGAACTCAGTGGCAAATCTGGAGAATCAAAATTCAAATATGAACAAATAAACACATAGGCTTGGGGCTGCCGAATTCTACTAGATGAACTGGCCTTCACTTCCGGAGGCATTCACCGTCCTTTCTACCTCTCAAATAAAAGCTGCAGGCATTCTGAGGTCAACACCTCAAATCCTAAACCCACAGATTCCCACAATCGGGAAGGAAAGCTGTGAAACCAGCACACTCATTCCCTTATCCTCAAGCAGAACCTGGAGGAAGATGGAGTATTTGTCATGTAAAGGTTTATGAGACTGAAACACAAACTGCAACTTGGTGTAACTCAAGGTTCCTGAACCCACCCCTGCTGGGTATCAACACTGCCCTAAAAGTCCTCCTGATCCTTTCTACAGAAACTCAACAGCCCTTCCCTGCTTGGTTGAAGCCAGCGACATCACTGACAGGTCACCAGCAAGGCCACTACTGTTGCTCCTGTGATACTTGGGGAGAATCTGCATGCTGTTCAAAATGGAATAAATGCCTGTCACAATGCTGATAAAGCCAGCTACTCAAGTAAAGACAGAGAAGAAAGAAAGAACAAAAGCAAAGGCCAGTCAGAGGGAAATAATTTCCAACGCCATCAAGATTTCTTTCCTGTTACTTTCTCTTTCACAGCTCTGATGTGTGGGCATGACGGGAAGAGGACTCCACAATGGCTACATTTTCCTTGCCTGACTGAGGAAAGCCACGTAGCTGATGATCTCTGTTTCACTGCCAGCCTCAGCAGATCCTTCCAGCAAAATCTGCCTCTACTTCAACTGTATTCAACATACCTTAACCAGAATTTCTATATTTTTCTGCCCACACCAAGTCTCCAGTTGTTTTCTTCTGGCATCTTCAAACCCCTTCAGGGCCACCGAATGTCAATCAATGTATGTGGCAACTGAAACCATGTATCTGGACCTGCCTTTTATAAAACCACACCCCTCACCATGCAGAACCACCATGCTCTTTGACAGAATTTGACCTGCACGGAGATGAACCTGGGATAATAATCCTTTGTTAGACTCTGTTTTTCTGTATTTGTCTCAGAAGTATGAATCTCATACTCTGACTACTATATCCTAGTGGTTTCTGAAGCAAAATCACCTAGGATCCCGATAAAATCCTATGTGGAGACTCTAGGTTAAGACTTGGAAACAGATGAAAATAAAAATGAAAACGTGAAAATGGAGACAGTTATTTTACTGTCAACATGGAGGTCTTTCCCCTGCTTAAAAAGTCCATGAAGCCATATAAGAGGTGTTGTTGTCTGTAAATAATATCAGGAATAGTGCAGGTCGGCCACCATGAAAGGAGGCAGAATGCAATTTCATCTCTCTCCTTTATTTGCCCCTCACTCAGAGACAAAAGAACTGAGGCACCAGAAAAGCAGACAGGCCCTGTCTACAGAATGGGACATGTTGTGTGAAGCAGTCCAAACACTACTTCCTGCTCGATCCACCTAATTGGACACTGAAACATCCAGAGAACAGGCAGGCAAGAAGCTGGAAGGGAGCCAAGGGATCAAGATGCCCTCCAGAGATGTGGCCCGGCCCTCCCGTGTCCCCGTTGTGTTTTATACCTGCCACTGTGCTCTGTGCAAGAAGGGACCAAGAAGAAGGACAGAAGAGTTCCTCACCTCATTCTAGCAAAGCCCCAGACACAGCCCTGGAGCTGCCGTATAGACCTGTGTCAGTCAATCTAGCTTCAAGGGGCTTGGTCATTATCAATATAGACAGTTTCCCAGCTTGGCTTTTCTTCAATTTACAGGAAGAGGAATAAACAGGGGAAGGGAAAGAGAAAGACGGGGAGAGATATGTGGACGAAAAAAAAAAAAGGGAGCAAAACATTTATTCATATTAACACCTGAGGGCACACATTAATTCCCTTCGCACTTTTTATACTAAAATCACAGCATGAGTAACCATCCTAGTGCTCAGAAGCAAGTGCCCACTGATAATGGATTTGTTTGCAATTTAATGAATCCACCATCCATTTTTCAATCTGCATATTTTCCACTCAATGAATAGCAACACTTATTATCATATACCTGTTATAAAAACATGCACACAGGGCCAGGGTGCACAGTAGTACCCAAAACAAATAGTAATTAAATGAGAATACACTACCTCTCATGTGTGAAGGTCTATTAAGGGCCTACACTCACCTAGAGGCATGACTGCTCGTTATTTTTATCAGTAACAACAGTGGATTTGCCCTGAGCCAGGCACATTATCTGGGAAGGGAGGAGTGGAGGCCCATAACCTCTTTCATTGGAAAGCTATCTGGAGACCCTGCCTTTAAACACAGCCTTCCAGGTACCTACCAACTCTTATCAACTTAGGTGTCTGGCTCAACTACAGTGGTTTTTCTAAGAGTTGCATGAGCAGGAAGTCACATGCTTTGATAAAGATTCCCTGTGTGTCATGCAAAGTCTAGGGTGCAGCCAACGGTTCCAGGAGTTGCTCATGGAAGGAGACCTTCCCATGGAAATTCCGCCACCAACTATGGCCTAAGGCAAAGAGGAAGTAAGCCCACTTAGTGATGTCTGGGACCCTGGACTGGCCAGGGTTGCAGGGGAATAAACCTAAATTCTATTAAAGTCGTAGAAGTCTGGAGTTGGAATCTAATCTTCTAATTTCATAATTAAAGAAACCAGAACTGAATGTATCCTTAAATGAAAACTACAGATTAGCTGGGTGCCTGGGTGGCTCCATCGGCTGAGCAACCGACTTGTGATTTCAGCTCAGGACATGAAGCCCCACACCAGCCTCTGTGCTGATACTGCAGAGCTTGCTTGGCGTTCACTCTCTGTGAGGTCATTTTCTCTCTCTCCCTCCCTCCCCCCCCACCTCTCTCTCTCTCTCTCTCTCTCTCTCTCTTTCCCTCTCTCTTTCCCTGCACCTTCCCCCCTCAAAATCAATAAATAAACTTTTTTTTTTTTTTTTAAAGATACCAATTCCAGCTGGCAATGGAAGCAGACCGTCCTATTACCAGATGCCACACGATGGACTGGAAAGAGCACAGAGTCGGGTATCCTACTCAAGGGCAGGAACATCTTGAGCACATGAAATTCTTCACTGTTCTCCAAAAGAGAGCCCCAGAGGAACATTCTAGTACTGCTTCCTGTTCTACCTCTCCTGGCAGAAACGCAGCTCCAAAACCACGGCCACAACCTAAAACGGACTCACTAAATGAGGCGATGTTTACCTGCGAACCTGAAGGTAAGTTTCCATTTTATTCATTCTAAGTGGGCCTGACATTTTCACAAATTAAAAATGTCAAACACCTAACCAAAAAGATGGCATAATCATGTATGTCATCCCATCCGGACCTGACACAGCCTCTGTGGGAAAGAGGGTGTGAGGGGAACCTTGTAGATACATAACCATGGAAGGTTCCAGGAGGACTGTGGTCTCTGTCTGCTGATACAAGCGGGAGATGAAGCAATCCTTGAGGCTGCCTGAGCGACCACCAAATGAAGAACATCAGATTATTCTAGCAGGGACCAAGTTTTATAAGCTTCTAGGAAAAACTGACTATACACAAGTAATCGTAGCATCGGCGATCACAGTTAGCATAAAAATATCCTCACAATAGCCAACGAATGACCCTAGCTTGGCCCACAAAGCTTCCCCCTTCAGCTCGAATCCGTCCTGCCCTCACTCGCTGCACCAGGGCCACGCTGGCCTCACACTGGACTGCCAAGGAACAGACCCCTGGACCATCTGTCTCCCAGTTGGCTAGCTCCTCGGTCTTCAGTGCCTTCAGTGGCCCCCTCAGTTTATTTAGATTTTGGCTCAAACTGCACTTTCTCTGAGGCTTTCCCCAACCATGCAAAACGTGCTCTCAACCTGCCTGGGGTCATTTTCTCTCTCTTTTTCTTGCTTTGTTTTTCATTGCTCTTCTTGCTACTTGACATTATTATTACACACAAACCTGTTTCTCTACCACCTGTCTCCCCAACTAGAATGTAAGTTCCCTAAAGTCATGTCCTTGTCCCCTTCATTTTACATGATGTCCCCAGCAGCTAAAAGAGGCTCAAGTAATTAATCTGCAGACTCCGTGTACCCCCATGTAATCACCAAATGATTGCTCTGCTCTACTTGGCTCCAATGAAAGAAGTGTTCTCTGCTAGCTTTTTTTATCGCCACTGTAAAGGGCTAACGAATTTGGTCTCGCTTTCCATTTTGGTCCCTCCAGTGTGCTCTTGTCTGCTAACAGTAGATGCCAAGTACAGAAAAAGTTACAGAATCAGCAAGCTCCTCCATCACAGTGATTAGTTATGCTTGGCCAGCCTGATGGTGGTTGTTTTTAGGCAGGGCGGGGGTGGGGGGGGTGGGGGTGTTAATACAAAACCAGCCATGGAGGCCACATGTCCGATGGGGAATTGAAGGAAAATCCAGAGAGGTTTCAGAGGGACCATTTATGGGGTTAGAGTTCCAAACCAAGGTGTTCAGACATAATCAGATGTGGGAAGGAATGCAGGTTTGCGTGTGAAGAGAACACAGGAAGGAAGAAGGCAAGCCAACCACGAGCCCCCAATTTACTGCACTGTTAAGTGGAAATGGTCTCTATCACTTGCTTTAATCTCCCACAAAACCTCCACAGATAGATGAAGGGCTCTTACAAAGCAACATAACCAGAAAAAGGATACACAGCTCCCTCCAGAAATGGTGCCGAGAGAAAGACGGTGGGGGATATCCTCTTCTGGATATCACTTCTCTGGGTTTAAGTGTATGCATTCTGAACAAGAGGACGGATGGAAGAATATGTGTGTAGAACTAGCAGACACTGGCTGGTCTGTCTCAAATTCACAATAGCCTGGAGAGGTCTGGACATTCTGAGAGCCAGCCCTGAGAATAGGCCTTTCTATGGTGTGGGAGAAGAGAGGAGGTATCCAGGAACCCTCCCAAGTTTGGTGGAGGATTCACAGCTAAGAGTTATTACAGTAAAAGGATGCCAGGCAAGATCAGCAAAGAGAAAGGTGCAGGGGGGTGCAGCCCAGAGGTAACCAGGCCGAAGCCCTAGAGTCCTCTCCTAGTGGACTCACAGATGACAAGCATAATGACTCCCAGGAGGAAAGCACATGTTTAGCATAAACATATTACTCAACATATTACAGTGGAGGCAGAGTGAGCCACCCTGACCGGGGAATGGCAGGAACCTTCCCATCCTCCCACTTCCCAGATGCCAGCCATGGGGCCAACTTTGCCCAGCAGGGCTTTCCAAGGACAGCAGCCTTGGGCCTGCCGCACTGACCCTTTCTGCATACACAGCTGTGCACTGAGCCTGTCACGTGCCTATTCGTTAACACACAGTGTGCTGTTGGCAGGCGCCCTGCCTCACACAGCTTGCGTGAGTGCGTGGGAAGCAGTCGCCAACAGCTGTGGGTCCAGGCCACGATCAGCAGGCACCGCTGTGGACATGGACTCAGAAGAGTCACGGGGGGATGTGAGCGCACAGCCAGAGAGACGCAGTCTCCAAGAGCCTGGCGCCCAGCAGTGATCCTCCTCCTCAAGTTCGAGAGGCAGGGCCAGGTCTACACAGCAGAAGAGCGGCCCCATCGAGCAAAGATCATGCAAGAGGGGACAGCCAAGCCAGGGTGCCCCGCCCTGGCAGAAGTACAGCCCTTGAGAATTCTGGGTTCTGAAGTGGATGGAGGTGACGGCCCCCAGAGTGGATAATGGCGAAGCCACAGGAGGAAGACTGGGGGCCTACAGACAACTGAGATGAAGGACGACCAAAAACCACTGGTGCTTTAAACTGCAGTCTTTCAGTTTCCACAGGCTAACCACTGACATCTGTCTACTGCTTATTATTATTTTGTTAAGTTTATTTATTTCGAGAAGGGGGTGCAGAGAGAGGATCCCAAGCAGACTTAGTGTGGCCTGACATGGGGCTCAAACTCACAAACCATGAGATTATCACCTGAGCTGAAATCAAGAGTCAAATGCTTAACCAATTGCAGCACCCAGATGCCCCTACTGCTTATTATTTTTCAAACACAATATGTATCTGCAATGCTATAAAAACAGCAACAAAGAGAGGTTTGAGCACATTAAGCCCCTTTTGTACAGCTGGTATTTCTAGAAGGTGTGAGGAATGGAGAAAGAGAGGGTAAAGGAAAGCGAGGTGGCTTTTGGGTAGCATTTGGCTACAAAAGCAATATTCCTGGAAACCAACTACTTGGGGAATTTACAGAAGGGTAGGATTTCACTCACATATATGGTTTGAAGAAAAAGAACTCCCAATGTCAGCTTGGTTATTAGATTTTGCAGCAGGCCTGACAATCACACTTATTAGTTTTTATTCATGAGAATAAGGAACCATCAATTTTCATGAGCCCTTGCAAACACTTACATAGTGTTAAGCAACAAGCAAATATCCAGTTCAAGGGTTGGGGAAACTTTTCTTAAAGGGCCAGACCATAAAAGTCCTAGATTTTAATGATCTTTGTCACAAAGAATTCAATCTCTGCCACTGTCGTGTAAAACCAGCCACAGGCAATACCTACACCAATAAGTGTGGCTCTGTTCCAGTAAAACTTTATTTACATACATAGGCTGTGGGCTCCATTTTGGCCTAAGGGCCATCTGGTCTCATTTGTATACAGCACTTTAAGAGGCAGAAACAGGTCTAGGACAGCCAATGAGGCTTCTGGCTGAAATGATGTTGACCTGTCCGATAAGGAATCCTTATCACGTGCCAGATAAGGCATTTCTGTGCCTCTGTCCTCCAAGGAGGCTACTAATGCCATGTCAGGGAGATAATCACATAAAACCAACAAAAATAAAGGAAGCCTTCATTTCCAGACAACAGCAACAGAATTCAAACTTCAGTGGGTGTTCAAGACAGGACACTCATGTAGTATACAAGTCCCAGGAAACACAGGGAAAACATTCAACGTCTCTAGTAATCACACAAACACCTGTAAAATATCATTTTCCATTTATTATATCAGCAAAGTTTTTTTTTAGTAAAATATCAAGTACTCAGAGCACATCAAACAGGAATACTCATTTAACTGGTGAGACTGTAACTCGTAATGTCGATCCAGTCTTAACACGCTAATACTAGAGACTTCGGGTCATAAACAGCAAAGGAGGACTTTCTGGAGATGCTGGAACAAAAAAAGTTCTAGACGTAGAACAGCAGAGAGAATAGACAAATGGAAGTGAGGTCTCTACTCCCAATTTTCAGAGGCCCCAATCTCCAGCTGTGTGGCAGAGTTTCAGCAGTGCCATTTTTGGTCCTGTGGGCACTTATGGACTCATCTCTGAGGAAACTAACGTGAGAAACGGCAAATACAGACAACTGGGGTCTTCTAATACCATATCTGGTTCCCCGTGACACGGCCCAGTAAACTGTCAACCCTCATCCACGGCAAACCACAGCCACTCCATACAGCCTTCCCTCAAATACGAAATAACACCCACAGGTTACCAGACGTTTGAGAAAACACTCTAACATGAAAGAAATGGAAATGAACTCCTAAACAAAAAGAGTGAGAGAAAAAGAAAACTTAGAGGAAACAGCAACAATACAGAAAATGGAAAATTATTTAATGATACTGTAACCCTGGAATAAATATCTGACAGATAAGCAAATGAATAGATTGATTCATAAAACCAGAATGAGAAGAGGATGCTGTTTCAAAAAAAGGGGGGTGGATGGGGCTCCAGGGTGACTCAGTCGGTTCAACATCTGACTTCAGCTCAGCTCATGATCTCGTGGTTCATGAGTTTGAGCCCCACATGAAGGCTCTGTGCTGGCTGACAGCTCAGACCCTGCTTTAGATCCTCTGTCTCCCTCTCTCTCTGGCCCTCCCCTGCTCTTTCTCAAAAATAAACAAACTTAAAAAAAAAAAAGGAACCTTGAGAGAACAGGCACTCTTGTAAATGAAGACCAAAATAGAAGAATTAACACATTCAGTAGAAAAGCTGCATATAAAGTTGTGGAAATAGTGCAAAAAAGATTATGAGGAGAGAAAAGTTAAGCATAAAGAGAGGGGAAACCAATCACGTATATGCAAATGCCAATTACTGTTCTAAAAGGAAGTGAGGTAGGGTAAGGAGCAAGGACTATTAAATAAATAGTTCAAGAAAACTTTCCACACAAGAAAGACCCAAACAGCCCAATGGCAAGAGTCCATGAAGGGGTAGAATCAGATGAAATAGGACCCACACGAGCTCAAGAAATGTCAGAACACAGGGCAGAGAACAAATTCCACAGGCTTCCAGAAGGGCCACAGGTCACACCCAGGTATGAGAATGCCACTGGACTTCCCCAAAACAACACCGGAAACCACAAGTCAAAGAAACGGGTTTTCATGTTTTTCAGGAAAATAATTCTTAAAGCTAGAATTTTACATTCAACTAATTTTACATTTAACCAATGTATCATTCAAGACAGAATAAAGCTATTTTCCATTAACTAGATTTATCACGGATATCAAATCAATGTATTGTTTACTGGAAACTAACATAATGCTATGTCAATTATACCTCAATTTTTTAAAATTGTATTTTCCAATACTCAAGAAATTTCAAAAATGTTCTCCCTTTGTACTCTCTCTGAGGAAACTATTGGAAGACAAGCTTTATCTAGATGAGGGAATAAACCAAAAAAGAGGAAGGCATGAATCCAGGAAATAGGAGACCCAACAACACAGGAGAAGGGAAAGGGTCTTCCCAGGGCACAGGGACAGACAACACCAGAAGAGTGAACCCCAGGTCTGGAAAGCCACCAGACCAGACTACAGCAGGGTAGAAGGCTCTGGGAAGAAAGGTGTTCGATGTGTCTAATAGACTCTCTGATCTGCTGACCAAATGAAGAGAGGTTCTGATGGACAATCTTGGGCCTGAATTTTGGTGAGGCCCAGAATTTTTGTCTGTTTTGTTCACACTGATGTGCTTCCAGCATCCTGAAAGTAGTTGGCAAATATTTATTGTTCTAATTAATTAAAAGCAAGAAATTTAAGAATTATTAACTCTAAGAGAAACAAAAAGATACGTCAAAAAGGCAATTCATTTTTGTACCATTTAACTAGATGGCTAAGCAGTATCTTTACAGAGTAAGCACTGACCCCTCATTCAACAAAATCAGCCTCAGGATATTAGGGTTCTGGAAGTTG
Organism: Proteles cristata cristata; assembly: GCA_017311185.1. Classification (NCBI taxonomy): domain Eukaryota; kingdom Metazoa; phylum Chordata; class Mammalia; order Carnivora; family Hyaenidae; genus Proteles; species Proteles cristata. The sequence goes on from JAESUZ010002383.1 coordinate 2,397,761, forward strand.
AGGGAAACTGTGGCAACGGTGTTGAATGGCAAAATACAACGTAGGTTTGTAAGTAGTGTCAGAAAGCTAAGTTCTCATTTCCTGTTCCAGAAAATTAGAAGATAATGTTGAAAATTCCAAGACAAGAAAATGCAGAGTAAACATGCTGGTGAGAAATATGAAAATGTGTATTAAAAGAAACAACTCAAAGAGTTAAAGGTGTGTCTGCATTTGAGGAACCCAAGTCAGCAATGGGGACAGGAACAGAGAGAAGTACAGGGCAGGGAACTGTGGCTGGTATAAGCTCAAGGTATTGAGTTTTAAAACTATGGACATGTCCTAATTTGATAAAAAATTAAAATTAAACCTAAAAATGCTTATACTTCAGGCCTAGTCATTCTACAGCTAAGAAGTTCTCCCAATAGAATAATCAGTGATAGCAATATATGTTCATTACAATCATCTTTATAGTAGGAAGAAAGGGAGGGAATTTAAAAACTGGAACCTAGCAAAGGAAATAAGATAATATTATGTAGTTATTTTAAAAATAAAGCTCTTAGGGGCACCTGGGTGGCTCAGTCAGTTAAGCAGCCGACTTCAGCTCAGGTCACGATTTCATGGTTTGTGAGTTCGAGCCCCTCATCAAAACTTTGCACTGACACTGTGGAGCTTGCCTAGGATTCTCTCTTTCTTCTCTCTCTCTGTCCTTCCTCCTCTCTCCTACCTGCAAGATAAATAAACTTGAGAAAAAAATTAAAGCTTTTAAAGAATAAAAAAAACATGAGACAGACAATGCTCCCTTAAAAATCAGGACTTAAAAATTATATGGAGTACAACTGTCATTTTTATGCATAGGAAAAAGAGCAGAAAAGAATAACCATGTGTCAACAGTTATGTGCTGTCGATATCAGGATTGCAGCTCCTTTTTATTTCTTATTTATTCTTCTCTCTATTTTCCAAATTTCCTACAATGACTTTGCATCACTCTATCAACCATTTTTACAGCAGGAAAAATCTTCCAATTTTTAAAGTAGGAAAAAAATGAAAATTAGAGGCCAGGGCTTAATATTTCTCGAGAGAAAATGATCTCATTTGGAATGCTGAATGGCAAGAAGAAAATTAAAGGGCGATTAATACACAATGGCAAAGAAACAAACAAAAAAAGAACACACACGCAAAAAAACCAGAACTCACAAAATAAAGTATGCTTAGCACTGGAAACATTTACCATCACATCCAAGTCACAGAAAAGGTTCTGGCTCTTCTATTATCTTCCCTCCGGAGCTTAAACTATTCTTGTCTTTACAAACACCCCATGTGTAATCTTTCTGCACGATGTTTAGTAAAATTCTATCATCCCAGCTGTGGGTAGCATCTCTGAACGCAGACTTCAGGCTCAAGCCACTGGGGTCTGAATCCCACACTGGTTTTCACCAGCCTGGGCAGATTTGACACCATCTCCTACCCTGTCATACCTTGCTTTTGAAATTGGAAGAATTATTTTGCTCTAAGAATAGTCAAATACTTCAAAATGATTATTTGTGTCTGTTACATAATAATCCATCAATAAACAGCGGCCTCAGTTTTTTGGTTCTATTTTGTAAACGGCCACAAATCTGACCTGTTCAGCCACATTGAGGAATAGATACTGTGTACACATCCATCCATGGACCCCTCAGAACCGATGAGCCGCAGGTGCCAGGTTTGAGAACGGGTGAGAAGCAACTGGCTACAAAGACCAGTACCGCAGTGACTCACCCACCGTGTCCAATGTTTATGACTACAGCCTTTACTAAGAAAGTGGCTATTTCAAAGGGAACTCGATCAACTTGGAAAGGATGTGTGAGCTCTCTTCTGCAAATAATAAATGAAGGTTCAAGAGACACAAGAGATGTGCAGCAGAAAAATAACAAGCATTTCTGTTAGAAAGTAAATGAATCAGAGCTCTAATAGCTGGACTGGCATTTACCGAGGTCAGTTTGTTAGGGCCACACAAGGCATGCCTCGCTGATTATTTTCACTGTAATTGCAAATAATGCTTTAAGTATTTTCTGTAGTGCCTTCAACAACTCTGCCTGGAGTTTCTACTACCAAAATCTACAGAAGAGCCAAGTATGAGGAGATCTGAAGAATGAGGAAGGTATGCACCATGATTCAGGAAGTGTTGAGAAGACCAGAGATGATAAAATGTTCCTCCATGCTCCATGTGGTAACGGATACGATTATGAAAAGTTGGAATAAGCTTCTTCATTTCTGGTGAAATTCTAGAGAAAGTTATTAAACAAATGACTTAACAGTACTTGAAACACCAGTTAAACTAACAGTATCCACAGCTGCCTCCCTGCCCATTTTTAATAGGGTATGAGACCAGGAATGGGGAAAAAAGGGAAATGTCCCATGACCTGACATCCTGACTTACCCCTTTCACACTATGCTGGGAGAGTGGCAGGCTAACTAGTTGTATTTGTACAGGGTGAGCAGATACACTAAAACATCTGGATCTACGGTACCATGTCCACTTGGAAGCTATCTCAAGTGTAGACTGAAAGCCAAATGGAAATACTGAAGACCCACCTGAAAGAAAAAACTAACAAATCAGTAAACAGCAAAAACCTTAAGAGTCAATATAACATTTAAATATTTACAAAATAAGCATAATAATACTGAAGAGGGATTAAGGCAAAATTACACACTCTGGGAATATAAATAAGGTTTGACACGAGTTTGACGGGGGGGGGGGCACAGAGGAGGAGGGACAGGGAGACAACCTGGCTTAATAAGAGTGCATGCAGAAAACACTGGAAGGTTTGGTCTCTGAGTCATAGCTGCAGCATGCTGTTACACAGAGGCCCAGGACACAGAACCTGAGGGCCAGGCCCCACTTTTCCTCCGAACTCTGGATTACTCGGTTTCTGGAAGAACGGACACACTTCTGGCTTCCCACTGTAAGTGGAGAGTACTGGCAAAGTGAAGTGTGCTCAAAGGAGGGCAACTGGAGGGCAAGGGATCAAGACTCTGCACCAGCAATGGCCTGGCCCCAGACCCAAGGATGGTAGAACACAGGACACATGACCCAAGTCTGCCAAGATGAGTAGGACTTTCTCTGGAAAGCAAAGCCAAGATCAGCAAGTAGAAGCATCCAACAAGAGCTGAGCCCTCCCAGGCCTCAGGACCCTGGGGCACAGGCTGGGGCTGCACTCCAGGGAGCACCATTCATTTGGACCAACGGCCGCCAAATGTTTTCTAGAAAGAGCAAGATTCTAAGTATTTTCAGCTTTGAGGGTCATAAGGTCTCCACAACAGCTTCCACAACTTTTCATTTCTGGAGCAGCAGCACAGAAGCACCATGTAAGGAAGGCAAATGGGCAAGACTATTTTAAATCTGTCTTCCCCAAAACAGGCGGTGGACCAGATGTGGCCCATGGGTCACAGTTGGCTCCTCTTTGATAGAGACTATGATGCAAATGTGGTCCACAGAAGTTGTGTGACATTTAGAATTGTTCACATAAGACTGGAGGATCATGCTTCAAGGATTTTGGAAAGTCACAGTCCCTCACTTTGGAGAAAAGATTAGGTCATCCTAATCTCTTTCATTTCAAAAGGCCCTGAGGCACACCTGGGTGTCTCAGTCGGTTAAGCATCTGACTTTGGCTCAGGTCACGATCTCGTGGTTCGTTGAGTGTGAGCCCCATGTCCAGCTCTGTGCTGACAGCTCAGAGCCTGGAGCCTGCTTTGGATTCTCTCTCTCTCTCAAAAGTAAATAAACTTAAAAAAATATAAAAGGCCATGAAAGCCTGGCTCTGCAAAAAGAAATAGACAAAATGGATGATCTCACAGGCCGTTCTGACAGCAGCAGACACAGAATACAGACCGCTAGGCTCTTGGTCCTATACTCCTTCACCAGAGCTCACAGCTCATAGCCTGGTATCCTTCAACTTGTGGCCGGCTGATGTTCTGAAATCTTCTTAATGCCAGCCAGCCAATCACTAGCCAGCCACCTATTTCTCTGAGACCTTCCTGCATTGAAGCCCTTGTCTCTGCTGCCCTGGCAACACACGGAGAGAATCCAGTGGCCAGGGGAATCTGTGAGTCTCCGTGCCCCCGACCCGTCACCCCCGGAGACTAAGACCAGAGTGCTCAGATACTGAATGTCATCAATAAAAAGGAGCCTTGTAGAGACTGTGAGGCAGGGCCAGACCTTCACCCCACTACTCCCAAGATTTTAACCCTAGTAGAGGGGAGCAGAGTAGTTGAACTCAAACAGTAAGAAAATTTGGACCCTAGATACAGACATACCATATGACTTCTACAAGCACCATCTTTCAGGACACATTCATCTATGATGAAGAGCCCAATGTAGGTCAAGCCTCACAAATACCACAGAGAACTAATGACTTCACTGTGGCCTACTGAGGACTCAAGGTCACACACTAATCTCCCCAAACCGGAGAATGGTTTCTTTAAAAAAACGAACATTACATTCCTCAACAATAGTTTTTTATTTGAATAGACAGAAACATATATACAGGAAATTCATCTCCACAAACTGTACCCACCTCATGACCAAAAATCCCAACCCCCACCCTAAATGTGTGATCCTTCTGCTAAAGTCTTGACTATATTTAGCTTATTCCTTGAAATGAATAGAACTTGCCCCCACTTTGGTGCTTCTCATCCAATTTTGAAGCTCGTTAGCTTCGGCTAAAAGGTCTATGGAACAAAGTCCCACAGAGAGCCTTTTAAAACCATTTGCTGAAACCATTTTGATCATTATAATGATGGCCATTATTTTCCAAGCGGTGTGTGCCAGCCCTTCTTCATATGCACCTTTTCATGTGGCCTCCCCATGTCCGGGGAGCTACTGTCTGTGTACAGATGAGGAGATGGAGATGTTATTTCCCTCGGTGTGCTGGCCCAAGTCATCCCACTGTTGGAACTCAGATTCGAAACCCAGCAGCCCGAGCAAAGAGCCTGTACTCCTGTCGCTGTGTACACCCGGGTCTTTGCATGTTCCCTCTGCACAAAACAACCTTCCTCAGGTCTCCTCGTGGCTCCCTCCCTCCCTCACTGCAGTGTCTGTTCAGTGTCATTTCACGGAGATTTGCCCTGACTACCTACCCCACGGGAATCAGCACCCTCTGCCCTGCTATCTCCTGACCTGATTTACTGCTTGATTTCCAAATTTTTTCCAGTAAACCTTTATCCTTTCTTATAATATAGAAGTGCTGTGGATAAAGTCTTTTCTTTTCAAAATACCACCCTATTATTACATAAAGTCAAAGACAGAGATTATGGCTGCTTTTTTCGTCACTGGTAACCTAGATGCATGAAAATGGCAGCTAAGGGAACCCCTCGGCACCCTTAGATGACAGGTCAGCATGTCCGGCCACAAGCACGCACTCATCACAGGCTTTCTTAGCCAACTCAGCTGCTACAACAGTGCTCTGCTTTAAGGGAATAACAGTCCCCCCTACATGGCATAGCCATGGGCCAAAAGCCACCTTCTTAATCCTCACAACATTCCTGGAAGTACAGGGAGGCAATTTCTCACCATGTTACTGTTTGACAGGGGCCAAAACTGTAAGGAAAGAAAAGACCTCATAAGCATCACCTGGAAGACACCCAATTGGGATCAAGAGAGGCACTGAGGAGAAACCAATGGAACTTCAGTCAAGCGGTCTATTATATTTCAATGTCAGGTACCATTAGATTAAACTTTTACTAATCTTCTCTTTGCCCCAACCCCAATGAACCCTGAAATAGAGTCCTAAATATTTACTTTGTTCTCCTGTTCATCTTGCCATAACCTGTACTGCTTATATTAACCATACTTAATGAAAGCAATTATTGAGAAAGTTCTATTAGCATAAAGTTTAGACAGGTTAATGACTGTCTTCCCTTGAGAGCTGAGCTCTACAGTACAGGAATTCCCCTCCCTACTATGGAGTGAGAAGACAGGGGGGTCAGGCACCATTTCCAGACTTCAGTTCGTGGTCACCAGGACCGCGTGACTTCTACCATTTGATTATGCAAATTCCTCTGTGCCAATTCCTGTCGCTCACTCCTATCCCTCTCCTTGTCCCTAAGATGGCTACAGACTTTGAAGGTCATTCCCAAGGCCAAAAGGTCAGACAAAGCCAACGGTCCTCTTGAACTATGGTTAGAGACGCTCTAGGCTGAGAGTCAAGAAAGGCATTGTGAGCAGTGCCAATCCTCCCTCCCTTCTCCCCCACTACACGGTATGGTGCTCCGTTCACAACAGAAGCCCTGGTTTCTCACCTGGCTCCATTTCTGCTGCCTGACTCAAGGCCTGGCATCATCCGGGCAGTGTTTGCCAGATTACATGTGTACCCCCTCCCTCCTAATAAGGTTATTAGCCCCAAAGGGCAGGGTCTGTAAGTAACTGGGGTTAAGACACCATGCCGGGCTCTCATGATCTCACTGATACATGATGTCATGGCATCCTCATGGACATATGAGGGCAGCATTGGCATCACTATCTCCACTATACAGAGAATGAGGCTGAGGCTCAGTGGTAAGTAAGATGCCAAGAGGGAGTAAAGGAGGTGGCCAGGAGTTCTCCTCAAGACTGCCTAATGCCAAAGACGAGATGTAGCCTGCGACTGCCTACCAGCATCCAGAAATACCTTTCCCTGGTCTCTATACTAGTCTCCCTATAAAATACGGCCTTAGGACTGGGTAGTTTGCACACTCGATAAGCACTGACCATGCGCTGCTACACTCTGGCTCACGGTCAGATTCTTAGTCCGGTTAAGAAGTGCACGTCTGTAAGGAATCTACTCCTGAAATCGTTGTTGCACTATATGCAAACTCACTTGGATGTAAATTAAAATAAATGAATTAAAAAGTAAAAAGAGTGCACATCCCAATGGCCAAACATTACTGAGCTCTTAATTTGTGCCTGGCCTTGAGGGGTTCCCACGTATGAAGTCATATGATCATGACAATGCCCTGGTGCAGGTACTTTATCCCCATTTTATTGATGGGGACACTGATGGGGTTTATCCAAGGACACACAGACAGGAGGTGGCACAGCTAGAATGTGAACCCAGGATGTCAGCGTCCAGAATCTGTGTCCAAACCACAATCCCATAGCTGCCATTCAGTCCTGTCACCAAAGAGGAGGTGTGGGGGGAGAGAGAGCACAAGTCCTTCCCTTGATGCTCATTGTGGCTCTTCTGTAATAACCACTTTAAGAGCCCATCTCTAGCTGCATGGAGGTAGAGAGCAAGTTCCCACTGTTCATGTTGACTTGAAAAGCTTACCCACATGAAACGTCAAGACAGCTTGAAACTGGCGAACAGCATAGCCGGCCACCTCTCACAAGGCCAATCAAAATACAGTTTAAACCCTCTGTCGACTCCAGATACATAGTCCCTCTGCTGCCTCTGTCAAGGCTACAGGTCCTCAGCATGACACAAATGGACTTGGGTGCTGTGATCCTGACCATGATGTCTGTTGAATGTGCAAAGGTAAAGAAAAAGGAGACCGCTGTGGCCAGTAATGAAGATGACGCCTGCTGCCCAGAACTGTGGCCCTCTCAGTGACCCATCTAACTGGATACCCCTTTGCTGTCTTTTTAAACTCAGCAAAGAATTTGAGGCCATCTTCACCACGTCGGCTTTCTCTCTTCCTTTTCTGAGATATACTAAGAAGGTAAAAACATCAACAAAAACTAGAAACTGATTTTCTTTTTTTTTTTTTTTTAGAAACTGATTTTCATTTAGGTCGTCTGCTTTTAGAGACTATGAGTATACAAAATCAAAAAGCATATCTTAAAAAAAATTCCATGAAAACCCCACAAGCCTCTATACCTAAGAAGCCATTTTAACTACCCAGATACAGTCCCCTGTCCCCACTGAAACAACTTTAATTTCACTTTTTTTTTTTTTTAATTTTTAAATCTCAGGCTCTGGAATGCCTCTATTAAAATGTGTCAATAAAAACAGGTAAAGGATGGTTGGCTCGGTCATTTAAGCTTCCCACTTCAGCTCAGGCCATGATATCATAGTTTAGGAGTTCGAGCCCCAGGTCAGGTTCTATGCTGATAGCTCAGAGCCTGGAGCCTGCCTTGGATTCTGTGTCTCCCTCTCTCTCTGCCCCTCTCCTGCACATGCTCTGTCTCTGTCTCTCTCTCTCTCTCTCTCTCAAAAATAAACAAACATAAATAAAAGAAAAAAGAAAAACAGGGGCACCTGGGTGGCTCAGTTGGTTAAGCCTCCAACTTCAGCTCAGGTCACAATCTCATGGTTCATGGGTTCGACCCCCGTATCAGGCTCTGTACTCTCAGTTACCTCAGAGCCTGGAGCCTGCTTCAGATTCTGTGTCTCCCTCTTTCTCTGACCCTTCCCTGCTCACACTGTCTGTCTGTCTGTCTCTCTCTCTCTCAGAAATAAATAAAACATTAAAAATTAAAAAAAAAAAAAACAGGTAAAGGATGGAGTGGCCAAGACAAGGGAGTATGTGTGAGAAAGCATATGCTAAGCTGTGGCTGCAAAATGTCTACTGAATCAATACCATATGCAGACTGATAGCACAACTGTATCCACATACCTCATTTAGCCAAATTAGACCAAGTGGGATCTGTCACCTTCTGATTAAAACAAACAAATCTATTTCAGTATGTCCTATCTCTGAATCACTGAGCATCCCTGTGCAGGGACATTTTTATAAACAAGACTAAACCCTACACAAGTGCCCAAGGTCAGTCCCACAGTGCAGGTTCCTAAGGGCTCCTGTTCTTCACCCTCAAGTGGCTGGGAAGAACAACATTCCACAGGAAAACATACTCTGACGCTGTGAAATGAAAACAAGCTACGTACTCTTTGAAACGTCAGTAATAAGTCCAAAGGCATTAGTATTTGTGGGTTCCTGCGGTTCTGCAAGGACTATTCATTCAGAGCAATCTTTACTGTAGTATAGCTAAGTTAGAACTGTTGAAATCCTACTTAATCTCTAGCCACCAAAAATGACAAAATAGGTTATCTTATTATAGCACCTTAGTTTTCAGAAAGTGTAGGAAAGTGAAAGCATTTTCCCCTTTGAACAAGTTAGCAGTCAGCTTTCCAGCTGCTTCTGGGAATTCCCAAAGTATTCAGAAAACTGTCAAAGCAGGTGGTGGCCAACACAGTGATCTAGAACTGTCCGTGTGACCATCACTGTCATGGTAAAAGTTCTAGGGCAGTGGATGACCTGGGACATGTCGCAGAGAGGGAGGAGTGCATTCAGCTGGACACCTACTGGACCTGCTATTTTGCCAGACTCCCAGCAAAGGTATTGGGTTCAAAAGAAAAATGTGGGATATTTTGCCCGTGTCTTTAAAGAGCTTAGATCCTGGCTGTGGAGTCAGGCAAAGTAGGGGAAGGTCTAAGGATGTACATGGCACTCATGAGAACACAAAGCAAGGGCACCAGAAGGGTTGAAAGGATCTCATGACGACCTTTTATAGAAGATAGTGCTTCAGGTGAGTCTTGAAAAAGATGGTAAATTAGAGCCAGAAAAACAAAAGGGCGTTCTAGGCAGAGCACAAAAATATGTAAATGTGTAAGAGCATAAATAAACAGCCTGCTATAGGCGTGGCTAGCTCTAGCTGCGGGGCACTGGGCCACAGCAGCATTTAAAATGGAAGACAACGCCTGGGTGCCTCAGTCAGTTAATTCGGCTCAGGTCATTATCTCACGGTTCATGAGTGTGAGTCCCACCTTGGGCTCTGTGCTGACAGCCTGGAGCCTGGAGTCTGCTTTGGATTCTGTATTTCCCCTCTCTCTCTGCCCCTCCCCTGCTCACACTCTTTCTCTCTCAAAAATAAACAAACATTAAAAAGAAAATAAAATGGAAGACAAAAGATTAGTGTTCTAGAAGCTTTGTCCTCTGAACCCTCCAGAAAAGTTGGAGGCGGCCTTAGGACAACTGTGGGAATCCAAACCATAATGTGATAAGGGTCTCTGGTAGTCATTCTTGTTTTATCTTCTGTGTGAAATCTCTTTAGGGACCCTTCCCCCACCATGAAACCCCAGGGTGACCTGCATGATTCATGCATAACCAATCAGGATGTCACTGAACACTGACTAGGTCATGGATATGCAAGATGATCAGAACCTTCCCCAAGAATGCTGCCAGAAACCGAGAGGCTTCTGGGACCATTTCTGCCATCACCCTGGGAAGATGGCCTTAGAATGAAGCCAACTCAGAAGGCAGTACAGCTGACCTTCTTAAAGATGGTTCCCATGTCTGTACCCAGCAGTGCTGAGCTCAGCATCATCTTCAGAACCAGCCAACTGCATGGGCCCCAAACTCCTATTCTGCTTAAGATTTTTTGCATTTTTCAAAGAGATTATTGATAAATATGTAGATTTCCTGCTATGCCTTTTATAAAGGTCTTGAAGTATTGACAAAAAAAAAATGTCTCTTTGGGAACTCTTAAGTTTAAAGCATTCAAATGAAGAAACATATATGAAAATATTTTCTAATCTATATAGCACTAGACAAATATTAGTTATTATATTCACTATCAGTGGTGACATTCTAATATACTAGCCAATGCCATTTCCATTCTTACATCCATTGTGTAGCTTTTAACCTGTAATAAACAAACGTTCATTGAGTGCTGACTTTGTACCAGGCATGTGTCTAAATAGTTTATTTATCTCACTAATCCCATAAACAACCTCCATGAAATGGGCAACTACTATCATTTTGCCAGCTGTGTAGCTCCTCCCTCGTCCTTTCCCATGGTCCACCAGTGTCCTGCTCACATCAGCTCCACCAGACCTGGGTCTCCGATCCCCCCTTCCCCTGGGCATCAGGCACATGCCTTCCCCTGCCCACTGCACTAAGCTCTCTTAGCTCGCTTCCCATTGGACCCCTTTAAAGCAGCTCACTTCCACATGGCCACCAATTCTTCTCTGAAAATACAGGTCTCATCGCATTATCCTCCTGCTTTCTTTGAACCCTTCTCAGCTGTCACTGCCTCCAAAACAATACAAACTCCTGAGTTTTACAAGGAAACCTCTTCTCATATTCCCACAACCTCCCTTTTCAGGATGGTCTCCTTTTCTAGTGCTCCAAACACGCTGTGTAGGGTGTTTCGTGCCGTAAAGTAGATGTTGGGGGACGTGTCTTGTTTTCCTTAACTAATTTAATTTACTCTCTCATGTCTTGATAATTATACACTCTGCTTAAAATTAATAAAATAGAATCTCCTCTAAAACATTCTTGTAATTTAAATCCACTCTCTTAGACTACTTTGCCATCATTATTCTGAATTAGCAGCTCTTTCATGAAGAAATAATTACCTTCTATATAAGCAGGAGTAAAATGTGTGTTGCCAAAAATTTACTGGTTTGGGTCCAGGAAAGGAGTTTCTTAAGGTCAGGATCTCAAAAGTGCCTTCTGGGAATTTATAAAAATCTCTTTCTTAGAGGGCTCAAAGATCGGTTGCAAAGTTCACAGTGGTTGGGGCTGAGGACATGCAAAAAAAAAAAACCTTGCCAGGAAGGGACGGGGAGACTTTGGGTCTCAGCTGGCCCATCAGTCAAGTGCAACATCTCCAGCATCTTTCCACACTGGTCGTAAGTGCAATACCAGATTCCAACAATACCACGTAGCTATGAGTTTCTTAACCACAGTACAAGTGACATTCTGGGCTACATAGTTCTCTGTGGCGAGGGCTAGCCGGTGCACTGCACAATGTTCTGAAGCATCCCTGGCCTCTACCTACCGGATGTCAGGAACACCTTCTCAGTGTGACAACTAAAATGTCTCCACACATTTGCCAAGTGTGGCCAGGAGGGCAAGATCACCTGCAATTGAGAATGAGAGCTGTAAATATCATGCTCAAAGGTCAGCATCACTTCTCCTGAACTGTATCTTCTTTTTCTTCATCTTGCCCTCCTTCTTCTTCTTCTTCATGATAAAAACCAAAACAGCATGACACATAGGTGAAAACCACAACAATGACACGTTTTTCTAGGAAGATACCAAAAGAATTGTTTCTCAGAGGTAGCCAAGTAGTTATTCCTGCCCTTACAAAGAATGAAACAGAAAGAGACATGTAGGTAGAAAAACACAGTTGTTTCTTGCTCACATTAGTAAGAATGTGCCTTACAATCTCACCTGTGGCCTGCTTCTCGGCAGCATCAGCGGGGGGGAGGGGGGTCACTGCCCGGCCATACCTGATCCTGGGAAAGTCACCTGTTGGGCTGAGCACGGGCTGGGGCGCTTGGGGTGCTACCCACCCTACAACGGACGGTGTGGGTTCCCAAACAAGGCAACAACACAGGTGCAACTTAATTTCAAGGTCCATTAGCAGCACGAAAGGAAGAAAATTGCACTTCCAAATGCAAGTCCTGAAACTCAGCAGGGACATTTTTCATTTTCAATTTTTAAGTGGTAGAATAATAATTATGGTTCTTTTTTTTTTTTTTATTGAGAACAGCATCCAGGCTCAGATACACTGCACGTCCCCTGCAAATACTGGAAATACACTGTATGTAGCTACTGATGTTTGGGAAACGCAGGACTATCTAACGTTCAGTGTAGACTAAGTATTAGAAAACGGCCACGGAGTTGTGCCTGCACCTTCAATTCTGGGCCATGTTTCCCAAATGACCAGTATTTCAGCTTATGTTGAATGACAGTAGCTAGTTTTTTAAACTTTTTTTTTTTAATGTTTTATTTATTTATTTCTAGGAGAGAGAGAGACAGCATGAACAGGGAGGGTCAGAGAGAGAGGGAGTGACAGACTCTGAAACAGGCTCCAGGCTGTGAGCTGGCAGTCAGCACAGAGCCCGACGCGGGGCTCGAACCCACGAACCGCGAGATCATGACCTGAGCGAAAGTCGGACGCTTAACCGACTAATCCACCCGGGAACCCCGACAGTAGCTAGTTTTTTAAAGTATAAATAAATATATGCAGAGGCACACACGTACCCATGCCCTGCTGCAACTGACAGGGAGGGAGGCACAATGTGCTCATTATCAAAATATTATAATATAGAGTTTTACCCATCACATTCTATAAAAGCTCTGCAGCACAGAAGTGTCTGGGAGAAACTCAGGACAGACCAAAAAAAAAAAAATTTGACTTCATTGTTGGTATCTTCTAGGATCTGAGAAAGGGAAATAAGATATCAAGCCTCACTTCCAAGCAAATCCCCAAAAGCAGAAATGGAAAAGAGAAACCAGAAGGAGAAACTTCTTTTAGCAGTGAAACCAAATGCCACCCCCTGTGGCATAGTCCAATCCATGCGGGCATTTACTGAGTACTTCTGACAGGGAGGCTTTGAATAAGACGTTATGGATGAAAAAGATGAAGGGGACACTGTCAGTCCTCAGAAGGCAAGCACTGTCATTATCACGTATTTTTTTACCTCTCCCCTATGTTAGCACACGGCAAAGCTGCTATTTCAGGCCCAGTGCAATTCCCTCCACTTCATCATTTAAGACCGTAAAAGTAGAAAATAGCAGAATTGCTCTTTCCAAAAACAAAAGTGTCATTCTGAAAGTGGATGATTTGGGCAAAGAAGCATTCAAGTTCTTTCAGGGAGTCTATCTGGAGAAAGAGATTTACTATGCGATTGGCTGCAGGGTGTGGAGTTTTTTTTAATCTGGGTTTTCATTTCTTTGATTCACCTTCATCTTCAACAAGACAAACCACGCTCAAAAATGCAGTTCAATCTAATTCTTGATTTCACCGAAGTTCATTTCCAGCTAAATTTCTCTAGGGGAACATCTCTTTGACATAATAAAAAAGCTCAAGAGTGATAAATTTGGAAAGAAAAGTCATTTTGGATAAAAGGTAAGAGAATACAGGTAAACAGGGAAAGGGAGCGTTCACATGTATGCGCACGCACACACCCACACACCACAGCTATCCCTAAAAAGAAAATGAATTTAGGGAACCCTTCTTCAGCTGCTATGGTACCCAATTTAGAAGCAGTTTATAGCCAACCAGAAGATATATCAGCAAGCAATAAGACACAACAGTAAGCAATCAGAAACATCAGCGAGCAATAAGACACTAGAGTAAGCAGTAAAGACACACCAGGGAGAACATTTCTGAGCAATTACCACATGTCTTAATGCAAAAAGAGAGAAACAAAAACTTCACTCAGACAGCACTGGAACCCTATAAACATGAACTCTCTCACAGCTCAAGTGCCATTTCTGCTATGATGAGAGAGGTAATGAGGACCCAATGGCCACTGATCGGACAGAGGCCAATAAGTGGTTTTTATCCTGAACAAGGGCTATACATTTGTTTTTGTCCTTCATTTTGGCCCCCCCATCTATAGATATGGCAAGTTGTTTAGAAATATGTTGTTTGACTGACAAAATATAAAGGCCGCTCCACGCTCTCGGGGAAGTAAAGTAGGACGCCTCTATTTTTTCTTTCCCTTCTATATCCACCATGGCTATCACAGTGTCTAAGGCAGGAAGGGATATGCACCTGACATAAGGGATAAGCTTGTTTTTGCACGGACTCGTCCAGAAACAGACCCTGAGACACAGAGAACTCCCTTATCAGACAGGTTATTAATTATCCCAGGAAACTGTCAGCTCCCAGCCACCTCGAAGAAAATAGTAGCCCGAGTCACCCATTTGTGCTGATTTACAAATGAAAACAAGAAAGCTGAAGCAAATACTCTACGGTGCTAGGTCCTACACTGAGCTCAGGTCCCTAATCAAAGGTCCCCCCTCACCCAAACACTTCAACTCCATGAAACCAGTGAAACCTCTAGCTTCTTGTAGATGTTGAGAAGACGGAGTAAAATCATGTGCCTCCTAGGGCCCCAAACGGTAACTGGTTATTTACTGGATGGTTCCTAGATGTTCGCTTCCTCCCCTTCCTTCCAATTGTTTTCTGGGCCACAATGCATTTCTAGTCTGTAACTCTTCCATGAGGCACTTATGCCACAAGCCTCCCCACCTTCAAGATGTACCTTCCTGTGTGGGAAGCCTCCACAGCTACCTCCGCTTACAGGATCACCATTTGTGTGATTTTATGCATATGTATTACTTTCCGAATGGGCCATTAAAAATCTCAAAGACAGTGTATCACACACAAAATATACCAAGGAGTAAGAACAAGGTTAATTAGTAGAGACACAACTCTGAAGTTGCTCCCGCCTCCCCCCCTAAAAGAACACATGAAATACATTGGTTAAATATTCGTGAAAACGCAGTACCAGTGGCATGATCCAAAGGAGACCCACTCAGAAACAACTACTTAGAAAATGTGCTCAAGAGGTTTGTGTTAACTGAGTAAGCCAGCTCCAAACACGGGCCTGGGACCCCATCTGAAAGCAGAAGCCACCAACTTCCTCCCATTTCATTCCTGGACGTCTACCTGCAATTCTGTACCTTGGAGCCCAGGCAGGGAAGTCTCCCTGTGAACCTGGCGCATGAACAGGACAGTCAGAGGCAGCAACATCCCTTCTCAGGGCAGAGAATGACAACAGGTATGTTTACATGGGCCTCATAGGATGGAGGCAGTGGGAGGCAGCAAAGCTAAAGGCAGTCACTCCACTCCACGTTGGGAAATAGGATAATGCAGAATTGCCATGAAATCAGATAGGACCTTTTCAATAACATTTCCTACTGGGGACAGGACTGGGGGAGTGGAGACTGGAGAGGCATGGCTTCCATTTATTAATAAGCAGCTCAACACAGTGGGAGGTTTTCTTGTCTAATTACAGAAGCTGTTGGAAACTGCAGGGAAGATAGGATTTATGGTCCAGATGACACTGCCTCTGTGTTGTAATTAAAAGTTATTTTTAATACCTTTGTTTGGTTGGATCCTTTGGATTATTAGAAATATATTTTGTAATTTAACACTTGCTAAAGGGCAAGGAACAGAACAGAAAGGTAATGCAACAAGCTTGCATAATGTGAAACCATTAAATGTTTTGACACTGGAAGGTAGGAAAGGAAAAGAATCGCTCCCACTTAAGTCCATGCATTTCTACAAGTAAGGGGAAGAGATAAACCAGAGTACTGAGTTAGATTTTCAAAGTATCAAAAAATAACCCAGCTACTCATTTTATCCTCTAACTAGAGTTTGGATACCACTGCCAGGAGTGTAAGCAACTCATTTACAACTGTTCATCCATAGCACCTCATCCTAACTCTTGAGCTCTTCACTCTGTCCTGGGTTTCTAAGAAACAACAGTGGTCACCCTAAGAAGAGCAAGTCCCAGCTCAACCACAAACACTCAGAGATCAACCCCGGTCAGTGTAATGGGGCATCCGACGTAAGCCGTGGACAATACATGCTGTGTGTGACTTGGGCATGGTTTTTAATACATTTTTCTTCTCTCACCTAGTTTTAAAAAGGGACGAGGCAAAATGCATCCAGTGAAAACTGCAGGGTGGCTTCCATGAGTGACCACAGATTCAGCCCAAGATCAGGAAGGGGACATTTATTTCCTAAGTACTTTTCCAGAATTTACACTTCCCGGCAGACACATGGGAGACATTTTCTACAATGGTGGCTCTTCCTGAACAAAGGAAGGACAGAGTCTATTATATGGAACACACTTTTGAAACTGATAAAAACGGGGAGGAGAAAGAACATCTAACCAGCATCAGCTTCCCAGATAACCTGTTTCATTTCATCGTTACCCATGCTACAAATCTTCTCATTAAATGTGAATTCCAGGAGCTCATTACGTGAAATATGTCACAGAAACCGCCAGATACTACACATCAAGATGAGATTTTAAACGTGTTTTAACATGTTCATCAATAATACATTTAAAATGAGCTTTCCCGGGGCCATAGCACGTTTATGGAATTTACACCAGTAAGAAGCACTGTACTGTTTTCTTCTTTTCCCAGTTGCAAGCGGAGTCTGACTCCATGTCAGGGCACACAACCGCAGCTCTTACCTGCCACATTAATTTTCTCAAGCGCGACCAAGCTGGGAACAGCCGTGGTGGAGTTGGTCAAGTTCGTTCCCGTGCCATTGATTACGAGATTGTCCACCTTTGACTCTAACTTGCCAATGCGCTGCAATATATTATCCAACAGCACAGCAAGCGTTTTCTTCAGATCTGCAAAAGCAAATGCAAGGAGTTTAAACATTCTTTGACCCTAGTATGTCTGTCTGGTGCACGTCCTGGCTCGCTAGCTCTCCCTCTCCCCTTCCTCCACCCCCCCTCTGACTCTGATATGAAGAACAAAGAGTGGCACAGTCAGAAAGTACTGCTTAAAGATCTGCCCTAACAAACCAGATCTGGTTTTTTTTTTTTAAATGTTTTTAATGTTTAATTTATTTTGAGAGAGACAGAGTGCAAGCAGGGGGGAGGGGCAGAGAGAGAGAGAGAGAGAGAGAGAGAGAGAGAGAGAGACAGAATCCAAAGCAGGCTCCAGGCTCCGAGCTGTCAGCACAGAACTCAACATGGGGCTTGAACTCACAAACTGTGAGAACATGACCTGAGCCATCTCAAATGCTTGAATGACTAAGCCACCCAGGTGCCCCTTTAATAAACTCTATCTTAAAGATCACAGAGGCCATCTTCAAGTGGCCTAGACTGTACAAATCAGTCTGTTCTGCAATGCATGTATGCCAATAAGTGACATAAAATTAATTCTGGCTACTAAGTTGATAAAGAAGATTGTGTTACTTAGCATCCTAACAAAGCACTCTATTAAATTCCTCCTTCTTATAGAATGAAGGTCTGACCCATAGAATCCCAACTCCAAAGCATAGGTAACATCTTGAGGTAACTTCTGGATCAATTTTATTGTTATTTTTAGTGCTATATACTCTAGTATCTCTCTTTCTCTTTTTTTTGGGGGGGGGGGTCAAGTCTTTATTTCAGTTGATTACTCATAGTAATAATAGAAACTATACAGTTCTAGATTCTAGACATGCTGGACAACTCAGAGGTATCTGTAGTGAAATTTAGAAAGATACTTAAATTAAGACCAGATTCATTCATTCAAGAAATGTTTACAAAACAAGTGCTATGTGACAGGCACTGTTCCAGATGCTGGGGTTATTTTCTCATGATGCTTACATTTAAGAGCTGATTCCCTTCTGGGGCACCTGGATGGCGCAGTCAGTTAAGCACCCAGCTCTGGATTTTGGCTCAGGTCATTAACTCATGGTTCATGAGAGCCTCGCATCGGGCTCTGCGCTGACAGCAAAGAGCCTGCTTGGGATTCTCATTCTCATTCTCATTCTCTCTCTTTCTCTCTCTCTCTCTCTCTGCACCTCCTCTGCTCATGTTCTTTCTCTCAAAATAAATAAACTTAAAAAAAAAAAGAGAGAGGGGTGCCTAGGTGGCTTAGTTGGTTAAGCGTCCGACTTTCGCTTAGGTCATGATCTCGCGGTTCGTGGGTTCGAGCCCCGCGTCGGGCTCTGTGCTGACTGCCGGCTCAGGGCCTGGAGCCTGTTTCAGTCTGTGACTCCCTCTCTCTCTGACCCTCCCCTGCTCACGCTGTCTCTCTCTCTCTCTCTCTCTCTCTCTCTCTCCTAGAAATAAATAAAAATATTAAAAAAAAAAAAAGAGAGAGAGAGCTGGGTTCCTTTCTTACACATCTGACTGGGTTAAATGCTGCACTTCTCTCTGGACAAACTACAGACACTTTATCCTCATGAATATGTAAATATTTACTAAGTTTGTATACAAGGTATTCCACATGTACAAGATTTTTTTAGCCTTTCTTCTCTGGAAATTCATAATCAAAGAAAGATATATTGCTTTGTACATGGGAGAAAGTCAAAAGGACAACAGGCCAGTCCCCCATGGGAATAGAATCCCGCCTCATCACGTTATTGGGAGCAGTCCAGGGGAGAAGTGCATCATGTGGGCAGCAGGATGTGCAAAGTCCTAAACAGAGACAAACACGAAGCTGCCACTTCCCCTCCTACTGGGAACAGGGCAAACTCGCTCTGAGCAGGTGATCTCATCTGGCCAGGAAAGAAGTATACACCAGATCAATTCACCAACCCCAGAACACAGCAACTGACCTCGAACCTCGGCCACAAGGCACTCAGGCTGTCCCACTTTGCCAAGGGGACAGGAAAGTCATCAGAACAGAAGCAAAGGTGTGTCATTAGCATGGAAGTTTGTGTCCTTAGTGGTTTACAGATGGGAGGCATGGCTAGAGCGGATTAAAAATTATAAGCAGAAACCAACACCACAGCTTCGTCACAGAAGCCACGTGCTCTGTGCTCAGCAGAAGCAGGGTCTCCCCACGACCCTCCCCAAACCAAACATGAGACTTGTTCACACTTGTTAACTTCTGGAGCGGTTCTTCCATTCATTCTAACACACACCTGAGAGGGCCTAGTGTTTACTCTTCAGCGTGTACACTACCTACAGGTAAGAAGCAGCCAGCATTAGGGCAACAGGGCTAAAAATATTATGACCGAGAAGGGCAGAAGGGAACTAATGTTTCCTGATGCCTATGACATGCCACACGCAACTCTAAGAACCCCCCCGCCACTCTGCGAGGTAGGTGAAGTAAAATGACTTCCTTTTATAGATGAGAACGTGAAGTAACACACTCACGGCTACAGAAATAATAAGCCGGAATGGGGACTTGAGTCAGGCTGGCCTAATTCCTGGCTGCCTCACTGGCCTAGCCAGAAGTCAAGTGTGAGAGCAGAAAAAGAAATCAAGTGTGAAATTCAGGGTCTTTCATCCACAGCACTGTGACAAAGGGCCCAGACTCTGGAGACAAAGTTTCGAAGTTTACAGTCTCATTCTCCACGGTCTCCTTACCCGTACACAAGTGCTAAGCAGAATCCGGCCTCTTTGGGGTTGTTACGTGGGTATAACCAGTTAATATGTATAAAATGTCCTTAATAAGCACTACATAACGGCCTGCGATACATATAAATAAAAAATGAACCTTCCTCTTGGAAACACTCTCCTCCTTCCTCAAGAAGTCTCTTCCTGAGTGAAGCAGAGAGTTTTACCACTTTACCCAAAGGGTCATGAACTCACTGTCCTCGAAGAGCTACAGTCCCATGGTCAGCGTGACTCAGTCTGTCCCTGGCATATCCATAGCTGGACATCAACAGCAGGGCTCAGCCACCAGCTCGGCTCTTACAATGAACCTGAAACACCAACTGCTTTTCCAGAATTCTGAAGACTGTCAGGGGCCAGCCAGGCAGATGGGGGCAATGGTACCTCGAGGAGGTGGCTGCAGTGTTAAGACCCCTTAGATAAAGGACAGCAACCTCCTCCATCTCCAGCCAAGAGGTCTACAGGTAGAAATGGCATTTAACTGCTACTAGCAATTGAGATTAGCTAGATGCAGAAGCCCTGGACCTCTAATGGGTTAAATTAGGGTTTCTCCGCTTTGACACTATTGACACTTGGGGCCAGATAATGCTTTGTGGTAAAGGGGTGGCCTGTGTGGTAGAGGGTGTTTGGCCTCTAGCCACTGAGTAACAGTAACAATTCTTCCATATGACAACAGAAAATGTCTCTGGACACTGCCAATGTGGTGGGGGTGGGGGAAAATAACTGCCCCCATTTGCAAACCACTGATTTAGGCACATTCTCCCAACTCTCTTCTTCCTCACGGCCCCTTTGTAGAGAGGGAATGAAAGTGTGCGAACAGTCACTGAACTCGAATCACGTGTGACTTCCATTCACTTAGGCCTCTGAGGCCTTGCAGGCATTGATACAAATACAATGGGAAGTGTAATAAAGGAATCACCCTCCTGCCTATGGAGCTCAAGGGAGCCAAGCCCATGCTGAAGGTCTCTCAAGGGCGGGTAACCTTTTGCAACTTCGTGTCTTTTTGTTAAAAGGCAAACAGGACTACTGGACAGAGCCCCCCAACCCATGGTTATTGGTGACAGTCACTGGTGGAGCACACTCCTAGGGAGATTACACAACTGTCACATCAACACTAAGATGACAGAAACAAATGGAAATCTACTATATTCCATGCTCATGGATTAGAAGAATATTGTTGAAAGGTCTACACTACCCAAAGCAATGCACAGATTTAATGCAATCACTATCAAAACACCAACAGGGGCACCTGGGTGGCTCAGTCGGTTGGGCAGCTGACTTCAGCTCAGGTCATGATCTCATGGTTCGTGGGTTCGACCCCCGCATCGGGCGCTGTGCTAACAGCTAGCTCAGAGTCTAGAGCCTGTTTCAGATTCTCTGTCTCCCTCTCTCTGACTCCCCTCTGCTCATGCGCTCTCTCTCAGAAATAAATAAGAAAACGTTAAAAAAAATTACCCAAATTTAAAAAAAAAAAAACACCAACAATATTTTTCAGAGAACTAGAACAAATAATCCAATATTTGTATGGAACTGCAAAAGACTCTGAACAGCCAAAGCAATCTTGAAAAGGAAGAACAAAGCTGGAGGTATCACAATTCCAGATTTTAGGATACCTTACAAAACTGTAGTAATAAAACCAGCATGGTACTAGCACATAAATAGGCACATAAATCGATGAAATAGAAGATAGAGGCCAGAAATAAACTCACAGCTGTATGGTCAATTAATCTATGACAAAGGAGGCAAGAATCTGCAATGGGAAAAAGAAGAGCTCTGCAACAAATTGTGTTGGGAAAACTGGACAGATACACATAAAAGGATGAAAGTGGATCCCCTTCTAACGCCATACACAAAAATAAACTCAAAATGGATTAAAGACCTAAATGTGAGACCTAAAATCCTAAAAATCCTAGAAGAGAAAAAGAGCACAGGTATTAATTTCTCTGACATTGGCCATAGTATTATTTTTCTAGATACGTCTCCAGAGGCAAAGCAAACAAAAGCAAAAATAAACTACTGGGACTACATCAAAATAAAATGTTTTCACCCAGCAAAGGAAACAAACCATCAACAAAACAAAAAGACAACCTATTGAATGGGAGAAGATATTTGTAAGTGATATATCTAATAAGAGGTTGATCTCTAAAACATATAAAGAACTAATACAATTCAACACACACACACACACACACACACACAATTATCCAATTAAAAATGGGCAGAAGACACAAATATTTCTTCTAAAGAAGACATCCAGATGGACAACAAACACATGAAAAAGATGCTCAACATGGCCTCATCACCAGGTATATCAAAACCATAATGAGCTATGACCTCACATCTGTCAAAACGGTTACACTGAAAAACACAACAAACAGTAACTGATGGTGAGGGTGTGGAGAAACAGTAACACTCATGCACTACTGGTAGAAATGCAAACTGGTGCACCACTGTGGAAAACAGTATGGAAGTTCCTAAAAAAATTAAAAATAGAACTACCCTATGATCCAGTCATCACACCACCAGTGTTTACCCAAAGAATATGAAAATACTAATTCAAAAGGATATACGCGCCCCTATGTTTATTGCAGCATTATTTACAGTAGCCAAATAATGAAGCGATCTAAGTGCCCATCAATAGACAAATGGGTAAGATATGGTATACACAGACACACATACATACACACACATGAGTATTACACAGCCATAACAAAGGACAAGATCACACCATTTAAGACAACACGGACGGACCTAGTGGGTATTCCATTAAATGAAATCAGTTAGACTGAGAAAGACAAATACCATATAACTCCACTCATAAGTGAAATCCAAAAAAAAGGAAACAAACAAAAAAGCAGAATCAAACCTATAAATACAGAAACGGGCACATACCATGGAGGAGGAGGAGAGATACAGGCAAAATGGGGGAGGGGAAGGGACAGGCTTCCAGTGATGGAATATCTAAGTCACAGGAATAAAGGGCACAGCACAAGGAATATGATCAATGATATCGTAACAGCGATGTAACAGGACAGACAGTAGCTACACTAGCAGTGAACACAGCGTAATGTATAAACTTGTTAAATCACTAAGTCATACACCTGAAGCTAATATAACATCGTGCGTCAACTATACTAAAAAAAAAAAGTCAAAAAAAAAAAGAAGATAGTCTTCCTCGATTCCTAAAATACAGTCCCCTAAAAGGGTGACCTACTACCTCTTGTTGATGCCACCTACCAGAGAGGGACCACTGTGACTGTGTGACATGGTGCGGCTAAAGGAAGTCATGATGATGAGAAGGATGCTGACGGTTACTATCGCAACTACTCCCCCACACCACCACCGCCCCGTGTTGTCACCACTGCTGCCGCTGACTGAGCTCTTTCTGTGTGTCAGCTACTGTCCGCAGCACTTCTCCCAGATTAACACACACAGTCCTTCCAGGAGCGTCTGAGGAATGCATTGTTATGGTCTCCACTCTACAGATGACAAACCACAGCGCAGAGAGGTTAAGTGATTTGGGCCCTGTGATTGCAGCTTGAGGCTTCGATCTCAGTCGGGCTCCAGCCCCAGCAGGTCTCCCTAGCAGGCTACACTGCCTCTTAAGAAGCCCTAGGGTCCTGCCAGCCAGCAAGCATCTTGATCTGTTGCTTCTGAACACACTTCTCAGAGATTAACCTCTGGGATCTGCCATGTGTCTTCGTTAGATCACATCCCAACTATCCTCAAGATTCACTGATGCCCCTCTTCCAGGAGCAACTCCATGACCCTGAACATAATCAAGGGTCTACCTTTCCAAACCTGCAGCCGCAAAATGAAAATGGAATACAAAGCAATCAGAAACATCAGACTCTCTAGGCACTTTACCTGGATAGGCATGTTTTCTTTCTCAATATGGAAGAAAAGAAGAGTGTTCATTTTCAATAAGCACCTATTTGAGTTACTATTTTAAGATAGTTGGACACAACAGTAAAAAAAAAAAAAGTGTCAATAAAACACACAGGGCAAAGATGATAACAAGCTATCTTTGTATCCTGACCAATTGGCATGTTCTAGTCCTCGGTTAATGGTGTGTTACGTAACTAAATGAACAAATGAATGAACGGACCCACAAATAAATGGACTATAGACTTCCCACCAATAAGGCTAAAGGAATGATACTTTTGTAGGTGATGAAATTATTTCTCACCTTTGCATTTTACATTTAAACCTGCAAAAACTAGAAGTCTTATTGCCATTTTAAATTAATACCAGAACATTTTTGTGTTTTAGTCTTAATGACAATCCATTTATCCAATAAGACTATTCACCCAAGAATAATTTCTACAGAGCTTAGCAAAGAAATTAAGGCAAATATATTCCTCCAAATTCTAGTGTAACATTTTTATATTTATCATTGTGTTTTACAGTTATTGTAGCTGTAAAATGTGTCCTCAGCAGGATTACAATTTTCAATTACTAACAGGCTTTTAAAATTTTGTTTGTGCTTCAAAGCCTTTGCCATAAAAATTTAATCCCAACAATACTACTGCAATTCTGTATTCCTGAAACTTACTATACATGATAAAGATGAGATCAAAGCAATTGAGAACAGTTAAAATGTCCTTATGGGGAAAGTAAGCTTTGCTTCCTAACATGCCAGAAGTGCTTTGATCAAGGGTGAGATCGACAAAAATCTCCGAACAGGTGCCCTGACAGCTTCTGTAAGTTTACAATTCCAGAAAGCCAGGACTTTAGTGGGTGAGTATGGGCTGAAGATGATGCCACATTCCTGAGCAGGACAGCCAGGGAGGTTTCGATATCAGCTAGACTCACCTCCAGAGCTGGAGCCCAAGGAGATGGGATTTTGGAAGGAAGAAAGTCTATCAGTTTATAGGTCTATTGGCTAAAGCTTTTGAGACAGGGCAGCACCCCAACTGCCCAGATCATCCAGGCAATTAGTAATTGAGGAATGATCAAAGGCAGTGCTTGGGGCCGATGCTATCCTATTGCATTACCCTGGGTCATGCTTCTAAAGCAGTGGTTCTCCAGGCTACTGTCCTCCAGACCAATCTTTACCAGCCTCTGTCCTCAACATGCTCCAGCAGAACCTACCAAACCCACGAGTCAAGGCCTCTGGGCACAGCCATGATTGGGTATGCTTGGGCTGTGGCCACCATGACTAGCTGGCACAGAACCAACTGCGCAATGAGCAAGGATTTACATCTGAACTGCAAAAACTAATCTGCATCTGGGCTTGCTCCTAATCCAAGTCCCTCTTCACCACGCCTGCCCCGAGAGGCAGAGGGCCAACAAGAAACGGCCTCACTTGCTGCTTGGAAGAAACCAGCAAAGACAGGGCGCTAATGAGAAAGGAAGGTGCTAATGAAAAAAGAATTAGCCCCAACCTCTCATTTCCACCGACTGCCAGGAATGTCAACTTTTATCAGTTATGTATTTTTTAATTTGAAAATGACCTTTCCACAGAAAGATAATACAGTTATAGTAATAAACAAAACACAGTCCATTCATTGCGTACAAGGACACTGAAGTGTTATTTACTATACATAAGAATGGGACACTACCCAACTGCCCAAGAAAACATTAAATTACCTACATCCATCCAATCATACAATAGAAGAAATCAGTAGATTGGAACTTAGGGAAGGCAGAGCAGATGTCTATCACCTCTGTTTATCACCACTGGCTATTAACATCAGGAGCTCACTGATTATTGAATGGATGGATGAAACAAATTACGTGTATGGCCATTAAAAATATCTGATGGCATAAGGAAATACAACAAAGAAGAGTTTTACAGGCTGTACATAAAAGCATGTCAATTTTTTAGAAATGACCAGATGTGCATGTATCTCTTCACATTTTAAAAAAAGGATAGGAAGCAAATCAAAATTTATCTGGGTTTGGGGGTAAAGAGAATTCTACTATTTATTCTTCTTTATTTCTAAGAGTACAAAAATGGGCTTGATAGGGGCACCTAGATGGCTCAGTCAGCTGAGCATATGACTTTGGCTCAGGTCACAATCTCACGGTTGGGGAGTTTGAGTCCCGCATTGAGGCTCACTGCTGTCAACACAGAGCTTGCTTCAGATCCTCTGTCTCTCTCTCTTTCCCTGCCCCTCCCCCACTCATGCTCTCTTTGTCTCAAAAATAAACAAACATTAAAAAGAAATGGCTTTGGCATCATCCTTGCCCTTGTGTGTTTTATTGACAGCATCTTCTATCTTTTGGCTGAATCATTTGGAAATGGTGACTCAAATAGCTGCCTAAGCTGAAAATGAACTTCTCTTCTTTCGTATCAGGAGAGAAAAGAAGCCTCACCCCCCAGGTTAAGTGTCGAGAAGAGCCCAAAGTTTTTCATTACCTTACAGTCTATGTGCTCTCAATTCTATATAAATATTCACCATATGCTGATAATCACGAAGGAGTAAAAAATGCTATTTGAGAAATGCTATTTGAGACAGCTATTTGAAAATACATATAGTACAGTGAGTTCTACCCTCACAACTAAAAGATGTGGCCCCAAGACCTGATGTCAGGTAAGATGACACCCCCAGAAACATTTCAGTGACTGACCCTCACTGCCTTCTCCCATTTGATTTGTTTGTTGTTGTTGTTTTTTATTTTTAACATTTATTCATTTTTGAGAGGCAGAGAGACAGAGTGTGAGCCGGAGAGGGGCAGAGAGAGAAAAAGGGAGACACAGAATCTGAGGCAGTCTCAGGGCTCTGAGCTGTCAGCACAGAGCCTGACGCAGGGCTCAAACCCATGAACTGAAATCATAACCTGAGAGCTGAAGTCGGATGCTTGACAAACTGAGCGACCCAGGAGCCCCTCCCATTTGAATTCTGAAAGCCATCCCGTGGATAACCCACCTGTACCTGAAGTCACAAACGTCCCCTCATCCCTCGGCTGTCACAGGGAGCCACACCATGTCGCAAAGGATGTTGAACAATCCCCCACCCCACCCCCCCCGCCCCCAAGAGAAAGAACAGTTCAGATGCTCAGTATTGCTGACTACTGCTCTCTCCCAGGTTAGGCTAAAGGACACACTTTAAGCTTTGCCTCCAGTGTGTACCAGAAGTCAATGTTATTCCTGAGGTGCTACAGGAGGTGTCGCTAGTATTTCAAGGCACTTTTAGGCAGCAGAATCTGAGAACAGATCGTATCTAGGCCTGCTGATGGTGTCCAGTGCTTTACAGAATCTATGGATATGTAGAATGGACCTCGTGGGCTTTTCTCTGCCTTCCTGACACCTAGCCAGCTGCATGGAGTAGGAGTCAAGCATTTCAGTCCACCTTACAGAAGAGAAACTGACCTGGGTTCTGGGAGGTCAAGCCCACTGCCACCCAGGGTCCCGATCTGACCCCTGGGCCCACACATCCCCATCAGGAAAGGGGGGCCACAGCCCACTACTCCCTCTCTCTCTCACCACCTGTACCAGGAACAGGACCCGTAGCAGTGCCTTTTTCAGAGACACAGTGAGCCCACCAAATCCAGCTCATGTCTCAGCCCATAGAGGGAAAGCCTTCTCTTTGAAGAGGGTAACAACCATCACATCTCCTGTTTCCAAAATGCCCAAGTCACCCTGTGGAGCTTACACACTTTAGAAAGGGGCCCAAAGAAGAGCCAAATATCATCTGTCTGGAGCCCAGGGCAGCCATTCTCAAGCCCGGCCGGCATGGGGCCCAGCACGAGTGTCCCAAGGCGGGCCCAGCGATTCTGGCAGACAAGCCTCGCCTGGCCTTGTTGAAGAGGGTAGTGGCCAGCCTGCCTTCGTCCCTCTGGAGGACACTTGCTTCCTCTTGTGTAAATGCTGAGGACAGCTACATAAACATGCTCCTGAAGCCCTATGTTCAAACACGTAAATAGTGTCCAAAATTACGTGAACAATTTGTTTGGGCTGTAACAGATGCAGGTAGGTGCGGGCCCAGGTTAGTGGGAACTCACCGTGCTGAATGCCTTTCACTAATCCAAGTGCTTAAATAAGCTTTGTAACATGTAATCCTTACAACAAGCCTATGAGGTAAGTGATATTATTATACCCTCTATTTTATAAAAGAGGAAGCAGGCTTTTAAAACATCATCATCACGGGGCACCTGGGTGGCTCAGGCAGTTAAGCGTCTGACTTTGGCCATGATCTTGCAGTTCCTGAGTTCAAGCCCTGCGTCGGGCTCTGTGCTGACAGCTCAGAGCCTGGAGCCTGCTTCAGATTCTGTGTCTCCCTCTGTCTCTCTCTCTCTGACCCTCCCCGTGCTCAGACTCTGTCTCCTTCTCTCTCTAAAAAATAAGTAAACATTAACAATTAAAACACACACACACACACACACACACACACACACACACACACACACACACCAGTGTCCTGCCCAGGATCACACACCAGGTAAGGAATCCTTCTACAGCCACATGTGAATGCTCTCTATCTTCCAGAAAAGGTTGTCATGTCTGAATCATGCATAAAGCCAATTGGAGTCACCTGAACACACAGTCCACCTAGAATCCCTTCTTGTTTCCCCGTCTCACTGAAATTGTTACTTTCAAATCAGCCCTAGCTGTAACTGTCCCACACAGATAGAATTGGGGCAAGGGGGCTGCTGCTCATCATTTCTGGCTCCTACTAAGTGCCAGGCACACAGAAAGCCTAGAGGTACAGCAGCGAACAAGGGAGGCAAAAATCTCTGCTCTTTGGGGGCTTACAGGCTACATGGGGGAGAGAGATGATAAACAAATGCAATGAATATGTACCAATAGGAGGCTTAGGTGTTTCGAAGATTGAGAATGAAACAGAGAAAGAACAGAAGGAGTGGAGGGCTGAGCGATGGGGAGGGAAGGCACACACGTGAAAGAGCGAAGGCAGATTCTCAGGGACACACAGGGCTCAGCCACCACCGCGCAGCTGGTCCCAGAGGACAGCTGTGGTGTCTGGGCAGACGGGGAAGGGTCAACCCAGCTCTTGAGGGTGGCCACAGTGGCACAAGGTCCCCTGCGGCCTTTCTGACAGGCCACCAGGCAAGGTGAGCAAGCTCACTTCGGGGCCCAGGACACCTTGAGCCCAGGAGGCACACCCCACCGTGCGCATTCTCCCCGCAAGCCGGGCCTGAGGCAGCAGTGAAGTGGGGAAACAACAGTCCTCATGGACCAGGGGAGCAGAAGCGGCTCAGTCCCTCCTGGAGACACACACTCGGACTGCTCTCCCGTCTACAGCACCCCAGGCCCTCCTCAGATACAGGGCCTCACTGGGCCTGCTTGGGAACTGGGCCTGGCTCTGCAGGGGGGAAGCTTGGAGAGGAGAGCTGGAGGGTGCGACGACAGCCATCACACATCCCTGGAAAAGCCCCAAGCCCGGAGAGCCCTCATTTAGGTTCCAAGCTTTATAAAAAAACTTTTTTTTTTAATGTTTTATTTATTTTTAAGAGAGAGAGAGACAGCGTGAGCAGGGGAGGGTCAGAGAGAGAGGGAGACACAGAATTGGAAGCAGGCTCCAGGCTCTGAGCTGTCAGCACAGAGCCCGACGTGGGGCTCGAATCCACAAGCGGTGAGATCATGATCTGAGCCGAGGTTGGATGTTTAACCACCTGAGCCACTCAGGTGCCCCAGTTCCAGGCTTTTAAAAGCACATCCCCAGAGAGTAACCATGTCCTCCTCAGACTCACCAAACAGCCTGGTATTTTTTTTTTTTTTTTTTTTTTGCCTACCAATGTCCCTCCAGAGCAGTGTTGTTTCCCTCGAGGGCAGAGCAACAGAGCATTGCTGCGCGGATAATGGTGGAGTTCCCCACCACCCCCGCCCTCCAAAACAACAGTCCCTCGCTCCTATTTGTAGGAACAGAGGCAAGAAGAAAAAAGCAAATAAATAAAATTTTTAAAACACCATTCACGGGCTTTAAAAAAATTGTTTTTAATGTTTATTTAGAGATAGAGAGCGCATGAGTCAGGGAGGGGTGGAGAGAGAGGGAGACACAGACTCCGAAGCAGGCTCCAGGCTGCGAGCAGTCAGCACAAAGCCCATGAACCGTGAGATCATGACCTGAGCCGAAGTCCGATGCTTAACCGACTGAGTCATCCAGGCGCCCCCAGAGACTTTTTTATCTCCAGTGAAACCCAACCTACGTTTTCTTCGTCTTCGTTTTTGTAGCAGAGGTGGGATGAACACACCGTAAAAGCTCTCTGACTCCAAACGTTAACCCCAGTCTGCAAGACGGGCAGGGCTCCCTTCTGTGAGCTACCCCAGGCAGCCATACTGGCATCACATCCTTTAGCCTAGGAGCAAACCCTAAATGATGTTATTTCTCAGAAGTGAGCATCCCCAGGTCATTGAGGGTCACCTCAAGCCCAAAGGAGTTACTGCTCCACTTCCCCTTCATCTGTAACCAAAAACCCTACCCTGTTTCTCCAAGGCTTGTGACATGCAAGCCCCGCCTCCTTAAAGAAACAGGAAGCACTTCCTTTCTTCTTACCTCCCCTCCCTTGGTGGAGGCAACCATGAATAACAGTGCAGGGTCAAGGCCCCCAAGCAGGGGCAGGCCAGGCTCACACATAAGAACATCCGTCCCCCTTCACCTCCTCCCCCTCCTGTCACACTGAGGTCCACAGCCCAAAGGGCCCGCCTTCCACACTGCTCCTTGTGTACTGGGTTCAGCTGCAGCAAGTCCACTGGGTCCCCAGAGGGTACGTGCAGGCCTCGGGCACACACCCCACTGTCTGCCTCACTAGCTCTGCCTCTCTCCTCCCACCCCTCCCACCCCGCCCGGAAACTCCTGGTGTGAGCAGGGCTAAAGGACACCCCCTGAGAGAGGCCTTCTTTGATCTTCTCATTCCAAGTAGTTCCTCGAGTGCTTTTTTTTTTTTTTTAAATCACATATCCCGGGGCGCCTGGGTGGTCCAGTTAGTTAAGTGTCCAACTCTTGATTTCGGCTCAGGTCATGATCTCACCCTTCCTGGGACTGGGCCCCATATTGAGTTCTGTGCTGATAGGGCATAGCCTGCTTGGGATTCTCCCCTTCCCTCTCTCTCTCCGCCCCTCCCCTGCTCATTCTCCATCTCTCCCTCTCTAACATAAATACACATTTTTAAAAAATCAAATCACATATCCCTGTGTCATTTTTCTTCCTGGAATTTATTACTTTCTGATGCTGTCTCACTTATTATTGCTCCCTTCCAAAATGGGCACAGCCTCCATGAGAGCAAGGACCTTGCTCGGCTTTTTCTAGTTGTATGCACGAAGCTTAGACAGCACTGCCAACTATCTGCGAAGGGCGCGGTCATTTCCCCAAGTGCTAGGCTTGAAGGCTAACAGCCTTTCAAGGGGACAGTTGAGGCTCAAGAAGTCAGAAGGAGCAGGAGACAGGAGCTACGGCAGAGCAGGACATAAGTGGGGAAGCCGGCCGCAGAGAAACAGGATACCGGGGGTGGGGGGAGGGAGGGAGGCAGAAAAGCTGGTGACCAGTCCACCCAGAGCAGTGTCCCCGCATCCAGAACAGCAAATAGGTGAGAAAGGTCGGGGCGAACAAGATGCAGATGGGCCACAACAGGAGGTGGTCTCTCACTGCCCCAGGTTTCCATTCCTGTCAACTCAGAGAACACAGGTGGACTGGGCCTGTGTCATAGATAAGAGGTGATCACAGAGCATCAGAATTTGGGTCAGGCCATCAGAGACAGAGATCAATTCACCTCAGAAACAAGAACAGCATTGACTAGGCTGGGTGACAGCATTCGTGACACAATCCCCACGAAGTCACCGACAGGCATGGCCCTGCCCCGCGGGCCTGGAGATGTGGTTCAGGCTGCACAGAAGGCGCTGGCTCTGTGCACCCCCCGCGAACGGACTGACGGACGTGCATGCGAGCAACTCTCTCCACCCCCCACAAACGAATGCCCCAACCGTTCTACACCGGCTGCCCGG
The DNA here is from genome assembly GCA_017311185.1 of Proteles cristata cristata. Lineage (NCBI taxonomy): Eukaryota > Metazoa > Chordata > Mammalia > Carnivora > Hyaenidae > Proteles > Proteles cristata. Next base: position 2,429,429 of record JAESUZ010002383.1, read on the forward strand.
GACATGTTCCAGGCACTGCTTCTGAACTATCTAAGCCCAAAAGATGTTCAGAAGTCCCTTTTCAAGTCAGCAGAACAAGGATGGGGGTAAGGTACTGTGTGAAAGTCCTGCTGTTGTTTGAGGACTCATCACACAAACACCACCTGACATGAAGCACCTTGTTCACACAGCACAATCACACGGTAAGACAGGAATTGATACCCACTCTCAAAGCAGTATGGGTCCCTAGGGCCCTGGCCATGCAGCCAGGATGTGGCAGAGCCAAACTGGCGGTCTCCAAGGCCCAGTCTCCTAACCACTAACCTTCTGACCAGTCACTCAGAAGCATTTAGAGAGACAGAGAAAGAAGACATCTTGTGATGGTGTCTTGAGTGAATTTAAATGCAGAGATGAAAGAATCTTAGGACACCAAGTGAAATCCCACATATAGACTCCTCTGGGGATAGATCAGGGCTTAACAAACACTTTTTGGGGGGCACCTGGGTGGCTCAGTTAGTTGGTTGGGCGTCTGACTCTTGGTTTCAGCTTGGGTCATGGTCTCACGGTTCTCGGGTTCGAGCCTTGCGTCAGGCTCTATGTTGGCTTGGAATTCTTATTCTCTTCTCTGTTTCCCGCCCACCCCCCAAAATACATAAACTTAAAAAAAAAACATTTTTTGTAAAGGACCATACAGTAAACATTACCAATAGTAGACTACTGAGCTGTGCCGTTGTAGTGCAAAACCAGCCCAAGTCAACAAACCAAGAGGCATGGAGGGTTCCAGATGCTTTACAAATAACAACAGGATGCTATGCCCCATGGAGAGCTTGCCGACCATGGCTGAGACCTTAGGAGTCCTGGGAAACTGTTGAGTCAAGGAAGGGCAGGACCCAATGAGTGTTTCAGACGGATTTGTGGGGACTACTGAAAGATGGGAGTCAGCAGGTTTTAGGTGTTCTGTGAAATAAATCCTGTTTTTAACCACGTTTCTCTGTTAACAGTTGTTATCCACAATTGGAAGTGGTTCTATTTCCAATAAAAATTGATTTACTCAAACTGACATAAGTAGAATTTGATGCACAGGGAAGAGTTTGCTGAACCCTTCCACTCTAGGAGCTCAAGCCAGGTTTCCTAAAAAATCAGTAATAATCTCAAGTTAGCTATTACGATTCTTCAAATACCTCCTACAGCTATCGAAGACACGTTCATAACATACTATGAGCGTCTGATGATGCCAATATGGGGATGGGGAAAAGGGGGTGTTTTTTTCTTTTCTGGTCTATTAATGGGATTGCTTAGGAGCAGGCACAGATCCCAGCCATACAGGATCAGCTCTCATGCTCTCGAAGCAGACACCTATGCTCTGTGCACGGGCTGCATCTGCAGCAGAAGGAGAGACGGCAAACCCAACTCTCATGCACCCTCATGCCCACTCCACCCACCCAACTATACCACTGAACATTCTGTAGTCTCTGCGTCTTTTATGTGGTTTTTTAAAGTTTCCTTATTTTTAGACAGAGAGAGAGAGAGAGAGAGAAGGAGACAAAGAGCAAGCAAGGGAGGCTGAGAGAGAGGAGAGAGAGAGAATTCCAAGAAGGTTCCACATTGTCAGTGCAGAGCCCTATGGCGGGAGGGGGGGAAGATGGGGGGGACTCAACGTCCTGAACTGTGAGATCATGACCTGAGCCGAAATCAGGAGTCGGATGCTTAACCAACTGAGCCATCCAGGTGCCCCGGCATCTTCTGACATCAACCACCAGAGCTGCTTGGCTGTTGACGTGCCCACAACTGGTACTGATGGATTCAGGGAAGCACACACCATCAGGACAGCTCTCCAGCTTTCTATGACCAGCCCTGGCTACATCCCCCTGCTCAATCTCAGTTGTTGGTGCCCAGAACTGAGAAACAGAGAGAGCCAGGCTGTTGAATTTTAAATAACAAAAACCAGGTATCTGGTTGAGAACTTCCATAAGATGCTGTAAGTGTTTGCTGTTTCACTCTTAATGCAGTGATTCTCCAAGGGAGGGAGGCAATTTTGCTCCCATGTCTACCCACATTTTTTGATGGTCACAGCTAGGGGGGTGCTGGGAAAACACCAGAGATGCTGTTTGTGGACACCCTGCACGCAAACAGTCTCCACCACAAAGAATTATCTCGCCCCAAATGCCAATGGTGCCCAGGTGACAAACTGTTTTAGTGGGATATCGCCACTTGATAATCCCCATGCCTCAAGCACATAGGCACAGTCCAATTAAATTCCACAAACTCAGCCCCAAAGACCACTTTGATTGACATGCCGAGCTGATGAGATGAAAAGAGAAAATCAGCAGTGTGTGTTCCATTTGCCGACAGGGCCTGTTTGTTTGTTTCTTGATTGTTTCTGAGAAAAAGAAAAATTACTTTGCTACGGTTCATCTGTGAGAGGAGGAAACTGGAATCAATTTTCGTAGTTTCTTTGAGCTCCAAACTCCTATGTTTATGAGCATATGATGTGGGGCTGAAATTCTAACAGACTACTCCAGGGTTCTGGTAACTCTCTACAACACACAGTGTCTGTGAGATTCAAAGCGAAGACCAGATCACTGCCCTTTAGAATGCCAAGGAAGCCTAGCCTAGGAGACAGTCAGCAGCAAATAAGAAGCAAAAACATTCAAAACAACTATGAAAATTTTAACTCTATAAATTTACCATCTACGGGTTTTGTTCTTTCCCATGGAAAGGGTGCGACATACTGAAACAGATGGAGGAAATTACAAAGGAACTACTCCCCTAACCCTCAAAATATTTAACACGGAATGTACTGAACCAGAAACCTGAACAAGGTGTCTATCTTATTTGTTATACTTACTTCTTACACATGAGTGACACTAATGGTGAGAGTTTGCTTTACTTATTCTTTCTGGAGGCTTACCTACAAAATTTGGGAAATCCAGAAGACTGATGTCAATTATTAATTTAAAAATCCACTCTCTGAAAAACTACCTAGTTGTTTTCAATGTGGACTCTCAAAACGGAGTCTCATTTTTTAATCCACAAGATCAAAAACAGTTGGCATTTATTCAGACATATTGAGAGCCAATGGCTAGTGACACTGCCAGATCGAACAGATTCACAGCAGACAGCATGATCATTCCCACAGCAGGCCCCACGGACAGTGCTTAGTAGGCAGCGAAAAAGAGTTTCCGCATCATATGTTAAAAGCAACCATATCCTCCTTACCAAAATATATAGTTCAAATTTTAAAGTAACCACATTTCCTGGATCCTTTCCAAAAGAAAAACAAATTATGTCAAATTAAGTATGACTTCCTGTGTTTGAACTCAAGCTTCAAAATGCTGCTGTACATTTTCAGGAAATCACCATTTGAAATTCATATACTTTAAAGTCGGTAACTGGGGTGTGACAAAGTAGAAAACCAAACTTTCCCACCTCAGCCAAATTCATTCTTGCATCTCATTTATATTATACCTCCAGGTCCCAAACCCTGAGGCCACTAACGTCTCCATTCAGTGACTAGACTTGTCCATGAGCAACAATGACAGGCCATCTTCTGTGGATGAGGTCCATGCCCATCCTTGGTGATCACAGGGCAGCTGGGAGGCAGGCTCCCCACCACGTAGTATGATCCAAATCTCATCTACGATTTTTGTTTTGTATTTGTGTATATATGCTTTCCAAAGTGGTTTGTGCATGTATACATATATACACACACACACATATTTTTGTGCATATATATAAAATATCAGAAAGCTATACAGTGAGATGTTAATTGTGGTTATTCCCTAGAGTAGATTTATATGTGATTTTCTTTATTCTTGGGTTTCTCTTTTGCATGTCTACAGCTTCCAACTTTTTCTATATTAAGCATAAGTTTTGCCTAAAGAAAAATAAATAATAATTCTGGTTTTTTTTTTTCACTCAACCTGATCTCTAAATGGGTTTTTAGGTACCCAACAACCAAAAAAAGCAACGTGTACAAAAAGACCTCTTTCAAAGTCAGGGCAATGAGAGGCAGGGCAAGAGACAAGTGCAGGCAATTCTGAAGAAGCTGAAGACTAACGCCATCAGCAAGCACATAAGCCCACGTGTCCCACACACTAGCCAGAGGGAGGCCCACGTTGGACTCTTGAGTTTCTTTCCATTCTCCTTACCTCACCCTCCTTCCCTAGTCCTCCTTTCACCCGGCATTCCTCCCAACCCTCTGAATTTCACCCCCACCCAGCCTTAATTAAGTTTTGTTTAGGGTAAGATAACGAGAATATCTTTTTCTACATTCCCTGATCGTACTCCCAGATGAGATCATGCAATCCAGAAATGTGTGGAGGGAAGAGGAGCTAGCTGCATATACAACCAATACGGTGCTGCTGTTCTGCACGCACCTCCCCGCCCGCCCCACCTCCGGTCCTGGGACTGAGTGTCAATATGCACAAGAGCTCAGGGTCTCCTCAAGGGCATGCCTTTACCTTTCTAAAAGTGTCCCTTGTGTGCAACTGCCTGCCGCGGTGGCAAAGGATGCACTTAAGCCATGACGAAACCAAGGCTGCAAGCCTCTGGAGTCATTTTGAGGCAAAGCTACATCCTATTAAGAAGCCCCCAGAAGCACCGGGCTTACCGTAAGCTGTCATGACACCGGCATAAGGCCCATCCACCACGTTCCGGTTTTCTTCTGCCAGCGCCTTGATGTACCTCTTGCTGAGGTCCAGGATCTGCTCACGCAGCATGGAGCTGCTCTCAGGCTGAGTTCGCTGCTGGATGGTAAAATGCAGGAGCATCATACCCCAGATAAAGCCAAAAGTCACAAGGAAAAAGCCCAGCTTCTGAGAGGACAACTTCCACGGAGTAAAGAAAGCCATTGCTCTCCAGCAACTTCACCTGCCCTTGGCTCTTAAAGCGCAGAAGGGAGACACAAGTTCATGGTGCAGGCTGGGTTTGTGGGCACATCCGTCTCACTCTGGCTCCTGCGTCAGCTGATTTCCTTTCCTCGTTTCCATTCTGCTGTGAAGAAGGGGGAAAGTTAGTACAGTGGTCGTGGCCAAACACAGTGAAACAAACCAGAAGCCATGTTTTCACTCAATTGGCTCCAAAATGCGAACTTCCTTTTTTCTTAATTTGCTGGTTCAATATCTTATGTTGTGATTCCAGATCTGTAAGCTGAGAGGGGAAATCTGGCGAGGCGACAAAAGCTACACAAATACAGAGGAGGAAATGTGTGTCTGACTATGTTAACAGGTGTAGCAGGGCTGTTCCAGTCTGGATCAAGTTCAAAACAGGAAGCCTGTTTTACAAGGTGGGGAGGAGATGGAAGAGTATTTCACTGAATGTCAGCAAAAAGCCAAGTGGAAGGCAGAGTCCTATCAACATCGGGTAGTCGTGGGCACCCGTAACTTGAGCTTCCAAAGCCATTCGTATGTGATCTGACAAAGATTAGAGCCTACTATTGAAGACATGAGCAGGAAAGTGGGTGCCTCCTCAGGAGGTTAGACCAGAAAGGGAAGAAATTCCCCACATTACATAAGCATGGCCAGCCCTCATTAGCAGTGTCCAGAGAGAGAGGAGCTGAATCTCTCGCAAGCCCCCAGGTGGCCTCTCCCCAGGCACCAGCACAGACCAGCTATACCAGGGGTACCCAGTCATCTTCCTGTTCTGGCTACCTTGAGTGAAAGAGGCACCTCAGCACTCATCTGCATAATTCAACTCAGGAAATACAGAGCATGTGATAGACTCCTTTCCTGTAACTCTCACTTTCACTCAGAGCATGGAACAAAATGTGAGGTTAAAAGGCACAGTTTCGATCCTGATCAGGTAGATCCTATTTGGTGCCCTATTCAGGCCAAGGTCTTAAATCAAATATTCCCAAAAACATGAGGCTGGAGTAGAGGCTGTCAGTGGGTTACCAGTGAGCCAAACCCTTCAACCCTTCAACCAGAGTCTTGGGTCCAACGACCAGCCAGCTTGCAAATGACACCATTCTAACTGTGCCAGGGAAGGGCTGAGCAATGACCTCCTATGGGGCTCTAACCCAGGAAGTATTCAGAGTGTGTAGATGTTCTAATTCAAAGCATTCTTCTTTGTAAACCGTCTAAGAAGAAATGATGGTGAGAACTCGGAGCAACTGGCTTTCAGAATCTATAAGACAGTGGATCTGTGTTGATCTTCCTTCTCACTGTTTCCTCACCTATGAAAAGCCATCGGTAGCTGGTAGTTTCACTACCAACAGCAAATGATAAATAAATTCCAGGTATGTCCCAAGCATTGTGATCAATGTTTTTTGTGCCTTAGCTCACCAAATTCTTGGAAGAGTCCTATATGGTTAAGAATTACTAATATCATCTTTATAGATGAAGAAGCAAAGGCACAGATAGATGGATTTGCCAAAGGTCAGCCAGCTATGTGGCAGAAGGATAAGCTAGGGACAGCCCAGGACAATACAGCCTGTCCACCATGCCCTACCTCCCCTATGCCACCCCTCCTTCCCCGCAAACCTGTTTATCTATGGCCAACGCCTGTTTGCACAAGCTTGAAGGGTTGTAAAAAGCAACAAAAAAAGAGATGTGACAGAAATCCTATGTAGCTCAGAAGCCTAAAATATTTCCTACTAGTCCTTAACAGAGAAAGATTACCAACCCCTGAATTCTAGGCACCTGGCTCTCAAAGCATGGTCCCTAACTCCACCACAGAAGCACCAATGAAAAATGCAAGTGCTCAGGCCCCCAAGCCATGCCTTCTGAATCAGTGAGTCTGGAGGGTAGGGTGGGGGACAGGCAGTAGCCAGCGCTTCAACAAGCCCCCCAGGCGATTTTGATGCCTACTCAAGTCTGCGAGCCTCTGATCCAGGCAGACGGATGTCATCTCTATGTCATACCACCTTGCTGTCTATACAGTGTGGCTCCAACTCCCCCTTGCAATACTATACGTAACGCTTGAATTCTTCCACCCCGAGCACACCCTCTGCACCTGCTGGTCAGTTATCACCATAACCCCACCCATAACTCCTTCTCCAGGGTCTCCCGCCATTAACTCAAGCTGCTCTCCTTACCTGGCTGGCCCTGTGCAGATCCCACCGATAAACCCAAACCTGGTCTGTTCTCCAAACCCCACCTCCGGTCACAACAGCTTCAGACAGCTTTCCCTAAGGTCTCTTGCTAGTCTGCAGTTTAAGCACTTGTCTGTTGGGGCACTTGTGTGGCTTAGTCAGTTAAGTGTCTACCTCTTTCTTTTTTAATTTTTTTTAATGTTTATTTATTTTCTAGAGAGAAAGAAAAAGACAGAGCATGAGTGGGGAGGGACACAGAGAGAGAGAGAGAGAGAGAGAGAGAGAGAGGGAGACACAGAATCTGAAGCAGGCTCCAGGCTATGAACCATCAGCCCAGAGCCCGACAAAGCATCTGACTATTCATGCTGACACAGGTCATGATCTCAGGGTCATGAGACTGAGCTCCTCATTGGGCTTTGTGCTGTGTGTCAGGCCTGCTTAAGATTCTCTTTCTCTGCTCTTCCAACTCCCGGGATGCATGTGCTCTCTCTTTTAAATAAAAAGTAAAAGAAAACACTTGTCTGTCTACAGAGATTATTTGCCAGTTTCTTCTGGGTGGGATCCCATGACATCCTTTAAGGGACCTCTCCCCAACAGGTACATTCTCAGAGAAAGACACCAGCCCCCAGGGCACAATAAACCACCTGCTGCCCAGTGAACTTGTCCTCTAAGCACTCTGGCACTTTATTCAGCCTTTTTTTTTCTTTTTCTTTTTTTTTTAAGTATATTTATTTTGAAAGAGTGAACAGGCAAGCGTGAGTGGAGAAGGGACAGAGAGAGAGGAAGAGACAGAGTTCCAAGCAGGCTACACTGTTAGCCCAATGTGGGGCTCAAACTCACGCACGCACTGTGAGATCATGACCTGAGCCAAAACCGAGAGTGGGATGCAGTGCTCAACATGAGGGTGAGCAGCACCTGTCGTTGTTCGCTCCTCCGCTCCTTCTGTAGTGCAGACCAAGCCCTTCCTGCCACCAGTCCCTGGGAACTGAACCACAAAACAGAGATCCCAGTCTCATGGCGCTGCTGCTTTAAAGCCGCCTCTCTACTGGGGGGCTGCCCCTGGGTCTTTAGGGAGTGGCTGCACTTCCTGTTCGATACCTCAGCAGTGAGTCAACTGTACCCCAGGCCTGAAGGGATTTTCCTAGGGTGAGTAAACTAGATGCTTTACTAAACATGATGGCCAACTGGCAACCTTCTTTTACTATTTTAGGGGGGAACCCCTAAATGCATGCAAGCATTACCTGTTAACTTTTAGACATGAAACTCCACTCCGCTTCATCAGTGAATCCCCTGCTAAAGGCTACGAAGTGGAAGCAAGGGCAAGGCCAGGTCCCAAAACTGAACAAGGGCCCCAGGAGAAGGTAGTGGGGCTTCTCTGCCTTGACCCTGGGGAGAGTCACAACCGCCCAGGTGGCACATTTGCGGGGCAAAAAGATGGTCATGAAAGCCAGCCAAGGTTAAGTGACACCAGCTCAGAGACATACAACTTGGGAGTGAAAATCCCCAATTCCAAGTTCAGAGACCAGCTCTGATTTCTCAGGGCCCACATTTAAAGTAACCACAGAGCTGCCAAGAATATTTTCTTCTCCAGTGGAATCCACAGTGTGAAGTAACAGCACTGATCCTGGCCAGCCACAGCACATGCAGAGACCTGAATTAGAACTCGTCTGTACAATTCCTACCAACACAGAATTTTAAAAGCCTTTTCAAAGTCATTATCTGGAAGACACCACTAATTTCACATTAAAGGGAGCAATCCTCACCAGAAGGTGCTGGGGCCAGGAAAGGACTTAAGGTTCACCCTCAATACCGGCCACGAAATTCATCAAGAGGCAACAGAACAGATAGTGACAGAAAAGCAGTTGATCAGGCAGAGTACCTGCCTGTCTCCGACTTAGTAACTTAGGTGGAATCCTCCAGCAAAATGGAGCCGACAGGCACTAAAAGGATACGAAGTCTATCTCAGAAGGCCTTCCAAGTGATGTCAGCCCAAGGCCACGACTCCGTCTGTCCTCGAGAAAGAAGTCTGCACCAAGTCTGTTTGCAATGAGCTAAGCTTCTGGGTCCATCACTGACACTAAACTCTCTAATGCCCATTTCTTCCATTCCTGTGCTTCCGAAAATAGCAGCATTCATTTCCTTCCTTCCCATTCAGTCCTCAACACAATAAAATCTGGCTTCCACCTTTCCAAAACTGATCAAAGATCTTTGGCAAGGAAATATGTCAGTTCTCTTCATTTAAAAAGTAAAAGCATGTGAAAATATGCTCAAAATCATTAGCGATTAGGGAAATGCACTTTGGGGGAAACCACAATGAGAAACCAATTCCTACCCACGAGAAGCACTATAATCAAAAAAGACCGACAAGAACAAGTGTTGGTGAAGATGTACAGAAACTGGAGCCTTTATATATTAGGGGTGGGAGTGTATAACTATGTAGATAGTGTGGAAAATATTCTGGCAGTTCCTCAAATGGTTAATCACAGAATTATCATGTGACCCAGAAAGCTCCACTCCTAAAATTCTCCCCGAAGAAATGAAAACATATGCCCACACACAAAAACTTGTAAGCGAACATTCACAGCAACCTTGTTCATAATAGACACCCCCCCAAAAAAAACCCAAAACTCAGAAGTCCATCAATTGACAAATGGATGAAAAAAATACACAGAATGGAATACTACTAAATCAATAAGAGTAAGTTAGGTTCTGGGGCGCCTGGGTGGCTTAGTCGGTTAAGCGTCCGACTTTCGCTTAGGTCATGATCTCTCGGTTCGTGGGTTCGAGCCCCGCGTCGGGCTCTGTGCTGCCAGCTCAGAGCCTGGAGCCTGTTTCAGAGTCTGTGTCTCCCTCTCTCTGACCCTCCCCTGTTCACGCTGTCTCTCTATCCTAGAAATAAAAAAATTTAAAAAAAAGGAAAAAGAAAAAAAAAAAGAGTAAGTTAGGTTCTGATTGTGCTATAACGTGGATGATCCCTCAAAACATTATGCAAAGTGAAAAAAGGCAGTCACAAAAAAAACCTACATATTGTATCATTCTACTTTTATAAAATGTCTAGAGGAGGCAAATCTACAGACCCAGGAAGTACAATAGTCATTGTTCAGGGCTTGGAAAAATGAAGGAATTGAGAGGTGATGACCAAGGGTGCAGGGTTTTTGGGGGGATAATGAAAATGTTCCAAAATTAATTGTTATGGTTGCACAATCTTGTGCATGTATTCAAAACACTGCAGTATACACTTTTGATGGGAGAATTCTATGATACATATAAGTCATATCTCAATAAAGCTATTACTGAAAAAAATCAAGCCCACCTCCAAAGGTGGGGTCAAGAACAGGAGTTGTACTTGGGAGACAGGCAGATGAGACTCACAGGCCACTGCGGCCCCAGCAAGGACCCACCAGCCCCACCCCACATTACCCACAGTCCAGCCAAGGCTGGTGGTACCATTACTAGGGGCTGAGCACAGGCCTACTAAGAGGAGGAAATTACACAGAGAAATCTGCCACCAGCTCATCAGACATACTGCTCTTCCCAGCTCCCAATCAATCTCACAGGCCGCCCTTCAAGGCAAGGCCTGCTTTGTCTGTCAGAGGCCAGTTTTTCAAACCATGTGAGAACCCAGAGAACAGCCCAGCTCCAACGAAGGCTGAGGACGCAATTCCTTCAGGCGCCCATGCAGTATCCTTGAAGGGCCCATTTCTTATATCAGGAGCATCCTCTTTAGAAGACGAATGAGGCTGGGACGGCCTGTCCCTTCAGGAGCAATGCCAGGCCCAACCACAGAGATTTCACCTTTTCTTACGGGTCCACAGGACAATCCCTTCACAGCCTGCAGCTCCAACATTCACATGGGTCAGGTGACCTTGAACCAAGTCACCCACATACTCTAAGATGTCCTAGCCACGCACACACCTCTTGAACTTCCTATCTTCCTTCCTATTGTGCGGTAACACACAGCTGAAATCCTAAGTCAGCCGTCCCCATCCATGTTGTTTGGGGAAATCCCACCCATATCTCACATCGGAACCCCACCTTCTGCATAAAGCCTCCCATGGCTCCCTAAACTGAAGAGAGCTCATCCTCCCTGGGACACTCAGAGCAGTTTGTGCTTCTTCTCAAGGGCTTCTTACCTAGCACGCTATAGGATAAGCCTTTCTTTCATCTCTCCTATAGGGTGTATAAGCACCCTAAAGACAGGACATTCCAGGAATGGCGGTATCTTGCACAGTGGACAGTCATTAAGTGTCTGCTACATGAAAGAGCAGGATGGTGGAAACGAGATGAAGAAACACAAGTGAACAATGACCTCGAAGACCTCCTTCTGGTGTGAACCACATAGAATCCAGGCACGCTGAGTCTATATTTGTACCTTATCTATCGGAAGTTTTTGCCCTAAGATCTTGTCACATCGCAGTGGGAAATCACTGTGCCTTGATTAGATAGGGTTGAACTAAAAAGGATACGGTGGCAGATAGGTATTAAAAGAGAAGAAGAAAAAAATACCTCCAGAGAAAAAAGTTTCATAAGGGATAATGATTGTGCAAACAAAAAGGTATCTAAGACAAGAGATGGGAAAGGGAAAAAGTGGGGGAGGGTGTCGCTCGGGGGAGGCTGCTTGTTTCATCACCAGTTATCCAAGATGGTATTATCACAGGAAGATGCCGGAAGGGGTGGTGAGGAAGAACCAAAAGAATATATGCTCCCAGGCCTGGAAACCTCAGGTCTACAGTTTGCTCCAACCACTGGCGCCATGTTATCCTAGATAAGTCTGTCTGAGTCAGTTTCCGTGTGTATGAAAGGGGAAAGTCACAGAAGCACAGAAGAACACTGTCAGAGCTGGATGAGTGGAGAATGAAGGATCCTAGTTACTGCTTTTCAAACTGTGTTCCAAATGCCTTCAGAGTTCCCAGAGAGGTTTCTATCTCTGAGGTTCCACAAATGTTTTCATTCGAATCTTGTTTTTCTTCACTTAAAATATGTTCTTTTGGGGGCATCTGGGTGGCTCAGTCAATGAGGGGTCTGACTACAGCTCAGGTCATGATCTTCTGGTTCACGAGTTCGATGCCTGTGTTGGGCTCTGTGCTGACAGCTCGGAGCCTGGAGCCGGCTTCAGATTCTGTGTCTCCCTCTCTCTGCTCCTCCCCTGCTCGTGCTAGCTCTCTCTCTCTCTCTCAAAAATAAATAAAAACATTTAAAAAATTTTTTAACTAAAATGTTTTTTTAATTTTATTTATTTATTTGGGAGAAAGAGAGACAGCACAGGGAGGGAAGGGGCAGAAAGAGAGGAGACAGTGAATCCCAAGCACGCTCTATGCTGCCAGTGCAGAGCCTGACGTGGGGCTAGAAATTATGAAGCTGTGAGATCATGACCTGAATGGGAATCAAGAGTTGGATGCTTAACTGATTAAGCCACTCAGGAGCCCCTAAAATATCTTCTTCAAAAAATCTGTTACAAAAATTTTTATACCATAGAGATTCAGAACAAAACTTCCTTAGCTATCTCTGTATGTGTGGAGTTTGAACTTTGAATTTCTTTGTTATTTGGTCAGGATGTTAATGCTTGGCAGTGGTCTTGTTTGCTTAGTTGTTCTGTAAAATTCAAGGTTACAGATCTATTCATATAAAACTATACAACAAAGAACTGATGCCCTAATTAAATGCTAGATGGGAGTCAGTAGTAAATTTTAAGTTTCAGAGATGTCTTGTCTGACTCCCCTGAGAGAGGGAGAGAGGGAGAGAGGGAGAGAGGGAGAGAGGGAGAGAGAGGGGGGGGGGGAGAGAGAGAGAGAGAGAGAGAGAGAGAATCCCAAGCAGGCTCCATGTTGTTAGCACAGAGCCCAATGCAGAGCTTGATCCCACAAACCATGAGAGTAATGGGCTGAGCTCCTATCAGGAGTCAGATGTTTAACTGATTGAGCCACCCAGCCACTCCTGGGAATCTATTTTTAAAAAATAACAGGTACTGCCATTTGTAATCAGGATAAATCTGGGATTCCACGAGTTTGCAACCAAAATTATACAGAAATCAAGTGGGTACTAACCTTGTAATGACCGTACACCATCTAACCCAACTCCCCACTGCGCTCCCCAGAGCAGCTCACTGGCCTAATCGACTTTTAAGGGAAATTATGATAAATTCCAATATGTAAAATACCTTCATACAGACTGGGACACTATGTTAGATCTTGCTTAGGAAAACAATAACTAAGTACAGACCCTTAATTTACAGAAGAGGACACTAAGGACCAGAAAGTGTTACGTCTTCCAGTTAGAGTCAGAATCAAACCAGGTCCTGCTACCTAATGCGCTGTGGTCTCCAGCACACCTAGCCGTATCTAACCAGCTGCTGCAGCAACTCAAAGCGGAAGAGATTCATCAATATGAAACACAAATCAGAAACCACACTCGGTGATTCGCAGGAACTCTGAGTCTAATGCCATGTCCCGCCAACCTCAAGGGGTTGGTAGAATCAACAGACAGGAAGAAAAATACACATTAATGGCATTACTGGTATTGGGGAAGAGAAACGGTCTGGGGGGAGACTCTCGCTCTAAACAGGGCAGCCTCGTGCTGTTAAAAGGAGAAGCCAAGGAGGACAGAAGGAAATGCAAGGCACATTTTCCCTCCAAAGTACATCCAAAGTCCTGGGGAGCAGCTCTGAGGTTGTTGACTAACCTGGAGGGCCCTGACACAGAGGCCCAGTACCGCCATCTTGAAACCAGTTGCAGGGCCCACCCAGCAGCAGCCCCAGATCTGAAGTGGGACTCCTTGACGTCCAAGCTGCGATGACCACTAAACTCACCTCCCATCCCGGGGAGTGAAGGATCTCGGGGACCCAACGCAGTGCCGGCTCCAACAGGTGCGAACGGAGCCCTCCCTTTCCACTTTCATGACCTGGCCCTCTGACCCATTCTAGTGCTCTTCTTTATAAACAGGAAAAACATTCTCAGCGAAAACAGCCTGCTCCCTTCAGACCTGGCTAAACAAATCCTATTTTGAGCCACTAACTGAAAGACCCCCCTAAAACAACACACCTTTAGGATACTTGGGGAAAATTTTTTCGTGTCTGGGTTTCTGTGTTTGTTTGTTTGTTTCCCCCTAATGTCTGGGTTTTAAATGTCCCAGTGCCTTTCACATATGAAGCGATCAAACCAAGATCTTCCTGTGCCCAGTGTTTTCATTTATTATGCTGCCCCTGCATTCTCAGTGTAGGCAAGGAGAGAGAAACCTCCAACCACATCCATCTGACGTGGGTATTTCGTTTAGCACTTACACTGCCTGCTGACTGTATTTCAGGACTCCATATCCGGCATCAACAGCAAATTTAATTTTCAAATCCAGTAATAACGCTAATGACCGTGTGCAGAGCAGGCCCTCCTTCCTGCCGGCCCTATTCTCCCCTCCCCCTCTCACTCCCAACTGTCCTCTGGCCACTTCACAGATGGCCGTCTCCACCAGAGGGCGCGGTAGGGAAGGGAAACAGTTGGAAACCAACACTTGATCTTATTCCAACTCAGCCTCTTTGGGTGTGCACACTACTGGACAGGTGGACAAAGTGGGAAGCAGACACAAGAATAAGAAGGAAGCTGTCACTGGTGGATCAGATAAGATCATCCCACGTTATGTGAGTTTCATTCACCATGCCCATAGGTTATTCACAGTTGACAGAATTTCCCAGGCACAGAAAAGTGAAACCGCAGCAACTCCAAGAATTCTGAAAACATTAAGCCAAAGCAAAAGCAAGGCTTTTTGAAAAATAAAATAAATTCTTTCAATCCAGGGGCGGCTCAATCCTTGGCATAACTGACATCTGGGGCCAGATAACTCTTTGTAATGGGGCACTGTGCCGCATACTGTAGGATGTCTAGAAGCATCTCTGAACTTCCGCCACTAGATGACATTAGAACCCTCCACTCCCAAATGTGACCATCAAAAATGCCGCCCGACACTGCCAAACATTCCCTAAAGGAAGAAAGCATCCTGGTTAAGAACTACTGTCTTCATCAATTAAGATGACCTTAACCTACTCCGTAGGAAGAGCCTCCGAGAAGCTCAGCCCCAAGGACTAGGTTGCAAAGCAAGGAGAAGCAAACCAAGGTAAGTTCAGGAATCAATTACCAGCCTTGAAGATGAAGGACTAGAGCCTGTGCTAAGGGTGGAGACCACAGGGAGCAGGGAGGAGGGCAGAGTCCTGATGTTGTCCCAGCTGACTGACAGACATCCTTCAGCGCCAACACTCTCTTGGCATCAACTGAGAACCTCATTCCTAGGCTGGCTGTGCCATCATTTACTAATTAGTATATGGCATTGGGACTCGGCTCCACAAGGACCTTAGTCTATAAATCAACAGACAGAGGGAGTAAGTCTTGGAGAAGGCAAAGACGAGGCTGCATCAGTCTTTAAAAACAGCAGGACAGTCATCTGGCTTCTAGCCCAAGAAACCAGGAACACACATTATCACAGGTTGATAATGACCAAGGAGAAAGAAAGGAATGGTCTGCGAAAAGATCACAGTGTGTAAATTTGTTAGGTAGGTCTCCTCAACATTAAAAGAAAATGCTCAAAAGATTCACTCAAAGCCAAAGGACAGTAAAGTTAAAAAGGAATTTTATGGTAAGCATCCAATACACTGTTTTCTCTGAGAATCAGACTTCTGGCAACTTCCTATATCTAGAAAGCATCCATGAGAACAACAGGCCCCAAATGGCACCAGTAATTTAAAAAAATTAGTCAAAAATACCATCAAAATTATTTCCAAAAAGGGAGACAACGCCTTCAAGATAAGAGCTCAGTTTTCATTAAGTGCTCCGCAAACCCTAGAAACCTATCACCCCACTGGTAAGACTCCTCCTTCTCGGCTGGAGGGACGCAGGCTGGGTGCTGGCCTCCCCCATGAGTGTTTCAGCAGCACCGTCTGCAGAGATGGGCTGGCCTTCCAAGCAGTTGATTTGATAAAGACAACCAGGTTAAATTTTTTTGTTTTTGAAACTAGCTGTTAAGTGAAAAGATGCAAACACATGCACATGTGCAAACACACATGATGTGACATGACCTGAGTCTTAACCAATTTAAAGCCTATAATGAATTTCCCGTCACTCCTAAAATGGGGCTACAATAAATCCACATGGGGCTCAGACCCCCAAGCTTTGGTAGATCCAGGTCATAACTGCTTCAGGACTGGATTTTTTTTTAAGTTCATTTATTCATTTTGAGAGAGACAGATAGACAAACAGACATGGAAGGACAGAGAGAGAGAGAGAGAGAGAGAATCCCAAGCAGGCTCCTCACTGTCAGCTCAGAGACCCACTTGGGGCTCAAATACATGAACCATGAGATCATGACCTGATCTGAAATCAAGAATCAGATGCCTCACCAACTGAGTCACCCAGGCGCCCTCTTGACTGGATTTTCTTTGGGAAAAACTCAATCATCAGGTGCTAATTGGTAAGCTGAGTTCTCCCCAGTTATTAAATTAAGGTTAACACTCCTAGAAAAAACTAAGTATCTTGGGTCAATCTGACTGTGACCTGGTCACAAGCCCTCAAATTACAGTTAACTGAAAAATTAACTCGAGCTAGAATGAAGCATCTCAGTAGAGTTCCCTGCTCTCCAAGTTAAAGACTGCCTAACCCAGGGACTCTCTCAACTCTGATTCCATTTGTAATCACCTGGACTCTTTTTTTAAAAAAAAAACATAGATGTCCAAGTCTCACATCCAAAGACTCTGATTCACCTTGACGGAGGTGTGGCCCAAGCAGGGGTATTCTTATTTTAAAGCTTCCTCAAAGATTTTAATACCAGGCCAGACATGAGAACTATGACATCCTTGGAAAGATGCTGCTTTTCTCAACTCTATGGTTCCTATCACATGAGACCAAAACATGGTCTTATCTCGGTATTTCAAAACAGTTTATCTTTTGATAAACTCTCTGCTCCCTACAAATGAAGATCCACTGCCTTACTATACAATCCTCTGCAAGGTATGCTCATTTTGTCCTTAAAGGACTGCAAGCTGGTCTTCCCAGGCCAATGAACAAGGAACTCTATCCAAGGAGGCAGCCTTTCAGAGAGAGGGCTACAGAGCCCTCTTAGATCACCATCAGATGGTGGAAGGACTTACTGAGAATAATACTGAACTGTTGGGGCTTTTATCAACCTCTCTTTGGCATCTGGCTCCAAAGATGAGAACTTATTTGACGCTATCCAAATAGCCCCAATGTCCACCAAGGCTTCTAGTAACCAGCATTTCTATTAACCTTGCTACTCAAAATCTGGTCTGTGGACCAGCAGCCCTGAGAGGACTATAGTTAGAAATGCAAAATCTGGGGTGCCTGGGTGGCTCAGTTGGTTGAGCATCAGGCTCTTGATTTTGGCTCAGGTCATGACCACAGGGTCATTTAAGATTCTCTTTCTCTCTCCCTCTGCCCTTCTCCCCAGGCTTCTGTGCTCTCTCTTCAAAATTAAAAAAATAATAATAATTAAGGGGGAAAAAAGAAATGCAAAATCTGAGGCCCAACTCCAGACTGAATGAATCAGAACTGGTGTTTATAACACAATGCACATTAAAGTCCGACATACACTGCTCTTTCTCTCATCTGGGATAGTAAGAATGGGGGCAAATCAGACACTAATTTTCAGGAAGGGATGATGAATATGGCACAATTTCCCTTTTTTACAATGTACATAGAACTCAATGATTTGATATTATTTTTGAATAAGGGGGCTGCATGTCACCAAGACTAGCTGCCTTACAGATCCTCTTGTTACTATAAGAAACGCCCAGCTGAAGAGAGAATTCTAAATACAGACGGCATATTTTTACCACTGTGAACAAAGAACTGGTCAGCTTTTTAACTGCATCGTGTTGATACACTATGCTCACATCAGACAATTTAGATACATGTCTTCCAACTTTTAACTCTGATACAGCATATAACTCCATACAGTGAGTCACCCAGGTAGCTTCTCAACATGTACCTTGCCCTGCTCAAAGCTCAACATCACTGGAGCTGAGTTGTTTTATAATTGCTGACGGGCTCACTGTAACACACCCACTTACCAGTCACTAGTACTTTTCCAGCTGAATTCAAAGTGAATAGCCTTCAAATAAGGTAACCATATTCATAAGGTAGCCTTAATTTGGCATAAGACAATCTCAACCACTATTAAGTTTCTGAAAATCCCTCTAGATCTGGTATTTTCCAGGGTAAATAACTGACTTTAGAGCCACTGAAAGCCTTGCAAAGCTTTGCTGAAAAAAACTCTATTTGAAGGACGACTTAAGGAATACACAATCCACGCACTGTCCTAGATGGACTTTGCTCAACTTTTTGTGACAAATGATCTCCTTTAACATTCTCTCTTTCTCTCCCCCCAAGTGTCCCTCACACACTTCCCTTAGAACTTTTTAGTGATGTCTTAAGTTTTACACATGTATGGCCAAGACGGTACATTAAAATAAAATCACATTTCATTTTTGAAACAGGATAGTGAGGTTTATGAATTTCACTCATCTGGATATCATCTTTGTTCAAGTCCAAAATGATTAATGACAAATCACCTTTTGCCTATTTAGTCGGTAACACACAGCACTTAGTTCTGTAAGAAAAAAGGATGATTTGTCTATAAAATCAATTCCAGAAGTATATCTTTTTTAAAAAACTTTTTTTAAATGTTTATTTTTGAGAGACAGAGTGCGAGCAGGGGAGGGACAGAAAAGAGGGAGACACAGAATCCGAAACAGGCTCCAGGCTCTGAGCTGTCAGTACGGAACCTGACACAGGGCTCGAACTCAAAAGCCATGAAATGATGACCTGGACTGAAGTCAGGCACTTAACTGACTGAGCCACCCAGGTGCCCCCAGAAGTACCTATGCATTTGGTGTGGGAACCAATGTATATTCAAGACGAGATAGTAATCTAATTAATGGCCCTGGCATCAAAACAAAAGACTGCCCAATGTTTGGATTTCTTACATCTGAGTTTAAAAACAAGCCAAATGGTTTATAAAGAGAAGACTCTTTCCTTCCTCTGGACATGTTTTCCTGCAGAATGTGCACTCCAGTTTGCAGAAGAAAACATGAAGGGGACTATTCCTGTGCCTACATCAGTGCACTCATAGGCCCCTGGGGGAAGGAAGGACAGCATCAAAGCTTGAGTGGTGAGGGGGCACTGCTGATTTCCTGCCCTGAGGGGGTGGGGGGAGGGACACTCTCACTCTCTTCTGGTCCCCATGGGCCAAAAGGACAGGGCTTCCCTACCAAGCAGGGCCCACCCAGCATGCCATCACCTGGGCAAAAGTGTGGATTCCACCTAGAGCAGATCAGAACATTTTGCACCCAAGACACCTTCCAACCCGGCTTTGCTCTAACGTACCTGGAACTTTATGTTCATTTTTGTCTGCCTTCTATTTCCTCTAGTTCAGAAACCCAGAAAGGAAGGAGGATATGATTAACTGGCATCTCCAAACCCCCATAAGTTTATTTTTATATTTTTTCTGTTTGGTTTCTAAATATCAGGGTAAGACAGGTGGTTTCCGGCAGAAATATGAAAGCATTTCTCCAAAATAACACATTGCAGGTGTACAAATCTTTAATCCTAATAAATTAAAAGATGAAATGACTATCACAGTCATAATATTTTCTCTTTCTAAATATTGATTTTTAAGAAATACTGTAGGATATGCCAAAAAGAATTGTGATCAAATGAATGCAACTTTTGGCGAAGGGGAAGATAATCTGGATGAAAATCGGTAGAATCATCAGCTCAATGCTCAATAATTTATACTCTGACCTGAGAGTTCCTAATGCATCCTGTCTTTAACTGACAGTCCATTAGGGATATAAATAAACATTTTTTATTATAACATATCAGTTCAAAGACCTCACGGCCTCCTAGGGCAGAACAACCCTCTGAACGCCACTAACGATGATCTAAGCTCTTGAAAAATGACAGTGGGTCTTCCAACTCTTCCATCTTAAAAAGGGACCAAGATTGTATACGTAAATACATGCTTTATTTAATGGCCTTCAAAAATTAAAAAAAACAAAAAGGCACAACAGACATCACTGCCATGTGGAATGAAAGCTCAGGCAGGGTACCCGGAAGAATCCCCAGGGTGTGAGAACTACCAAATGGGAACCACTGGCTTTGGAGATTTCTAAGTCCTAGATTTGGCCTGGCCCTGACCACATATCTTGGAAAAAAATCTTCAAAGCAATGCATATTTGACCTAAAATAGAAAGTACTTAAGGGGGGCGGGGGGTGTAAAACCTATCACTGGAGTTTTACTATAAACCTGGCAAAGGCTGGGGCACCCAGGTGGCTCAGTTGGTAAGTGTCCGACTTTGGCTCAGGTCATGATCTCATGGTTTGTGGGTTCAAGCCCCGCGTTGGGCTCTGTGCTGACAGCTCAGAACCTGGATCCTGCATCAGATTCTGTGTCTCCCTCACTTTCTGTCCCTCTCCCGTGTGAACTCTCTCTTTCTCAAAAATAAATAAACCTTAAAAAAAATTTTTTTTTTAACTTGGCAAAGGTTTTGCTGATTACTTCATGTACCCAGGAGGACCTAGAGAAGAACATTCATCCAGGCCTCTGAAGATTTTACTCTCTCACACAGTAAACTCTAGCTGGCACTGTTTCCCTCTTCATGAGCGCTGCTAGGGAAAGTTCAGAGCCAAAATCACAGTCCCCTTCCAGAAGGTAAACTGTTACCTATTTTATGTTTAAAACTCATTCCTGATTCTCATTTTCCCATTTTTCTTTTCTCCTGGCCTCATTTTTTTTTCTGACTATATTTTAAATGTATGTTTATCTTCCTGTATTATTTGTGTATCCTCTTTGGAACATATCATGATAAGTAATTAAACAAGGAGGAGCAAGACAGCCGTGACAGCTACAATAATGTCCACATCCTCGTCCCCAGAACCTGCTTTATTACATGGCAGATGGGAATTAAGGGTGTAGATGGAACTGAGGTTGCTAAGCAGCTGACCTTCACCCCGGGGAGATGATCCCGGATTATCCTAGTGGGGGCTCCATGTAATCACAGGGCCCTTCAAAGTGGATAAAGAAGCAGAACGTAGATCACAAAGACAGAACAGTCTCTCCTCAAGAAGTCGTAGACTATTTACAAAGTCATTTCTATAAAACCAAGGACCCTGATGTAACAAATCTCGTCGTTTGGTTTCTCTGGCTAACCTCTGGTTCTACTTCTGTAGTAACAGATTAGGAATCTTCGAAGTAGGGAGGACTCCCTAATAAAGACTTCAGCACAAAAGGGCAGCCATTGAGAGCCAGTTAGCACAAGGGCAGAAGCATCTTAGGAGTGCTTGGGAGCAACGTTCTAAGTAGGTTCCAACCAAAGCCAATTTTCCTAATAATGACACCACATCACTCACTAACGGGATGTAAATACAGTGTTCTGAAAGATTTCTAGCAAAATTTGTATAGCTGAGCTCTTCATTTATAGATAAATGAGGCACTGATGGGGGACAGGGCGTGAAGGGAGACAAGACTGTATGAGAAGACAGGGGAAGCACTGACAGGGACAAAAAGCCCCCATAAGTCACATACGCTGACCACGCGGCTTCCCCTTCTGGACCCTGGCTGCCACCAAACTGTCTGCTCCATGAAGGCAGGGCTGTCCTAATCATCACTGTGGTAAAACCTGGCATTTATCACTTTTATACACCCTCTCAGCTTATGAGGTAGGTGGTTCAGCAGCCCCCATTCACAGTGGGAGAAATTGAGGCACAAACCACTCAGTCTATTCAGGGTCATCCAGCTACCAAGAGGTGGAGTTGTTAGAGACTCTAGTTGTGCAGTCTCTTAACCATCACTCTAGGATGCCTTAGCCAGATAGCCTGATGTCTGGAAGGTCTCCAAACCTATGAAATAAATACATGAAGCAACCCCGAAAAAAAAAAAAAAAAAACAAAAAACAAGGGGATTAAATCACTTGATTGGGCATATAACAATAAACACTTCATCAATATGACCTGCGTTCCACTGCGGGTTGGGCTTTTGCCTCCGCTTCTTCAAGGAAATCCTGTATGCCAAGTATTTTCAAATGAGGAGCCGGGAAGGTGTATAACAATCACCTGGGATTTTTTTTTTTTTCTTAAATACAGCCCTGATCAGAGGCCTTCCTTACCCTCCTCTCCAAATTCAGTTTTTCTCATTCTGGATTGGGCTTCTCTTTGGGGATTTTACAAGAAAACGGCTTCCCAAGTGATCCCGCAAACACCCCCTCATTCCCCCCCAGCCTAGCCAGGGAAGCAACTGCTACAAGGCGTCTTGGCTCCCATGACAGAGAGAAGAACCCAGAATGAACCGAGTATGGAACCTCATGGTGGGGACTTAATTTTAAAAAGATGAGAAGGAACAAGTAAAATTTAAGCAGTGAACAAAAACAGTTATGCCCCTAGGGTGAACCAGCAGGTACTATCCTGGGGGGAATGAGAGATTACTAACACCTGTCATCGGTTTAGAAAGAGGAATCCATCTATTTTTCTCTTGCAATTCCATCAAAGTGACATCAGCGTGGCATTTTAAAGTATTTTCTAGAACACTGGATGAAAGGGCAATGAGAGGCCAACTAGAGAATTGAGACCCCATCAGACAAACATTTATGAGAGGGCTTGACGTGCGCTCTCCAGGGTCCTGCAGATCGTGGAGAAAACACCGAAGGTTCAAGAGAACCTTGTCCTTGGGGAAAACTCCCAACTTCCCCAACACACACAGGGCAGCAGAGACCACTGCTGACTGAGGCTTCTAGCCAGGGCTCACCACCAGTGGGTCCCAAAGCTTCGGGGACTGGAGAGAAACCCCAGGAGGGTTCATGGAGACCTGTGAACTGAACTGAGTTTCTTTCTTCATTATCTGTCATTTCCAGAACTCCAGCTGATGACAGGCCCCAGATTAGACATCAGGAGATAAAAGGTGAATAAGACAAATTTCTTGAAGCAAGCTTAGGGGAAGGTACACAGCGCTAGAGATATGCAGGTTCTCTGCAGTTAACAGACTAGGGAGAACCACTCTGGACTAGAGGGAGGGAACCATGAGGCAAAAAATTCCAGGACAAGGGGCAGAGCTTTGAACCGACCACCTAACATTTCAAAGACTTAGTTCTGTCTGCCCTTAAAATCAAGCGGCAGAAATAGGTGCTACATCTACCTACCATTTTAAGTATCAAATGAGAAGAACAGATTTTTATTTGCTCTCTATTTTAATAATTCAGGATGACCAGAATATGATCAAGGAAGGTGGTGGGGGGAGGGGTAACAGATTATAGAAATTGATTTACAGTGAAAGAATTATAGACAAATGAAGCCATTATGTGAATGGAAAACCACCAAAGTTCATTTTAACTGTGCCCCCTCCGTTTTATCCCTTGTTTCAAATACACTAAATTCATGTCACTTGCGTCTCATAACCACTAGATTTATAATCCCATTAAAAATACTTTTATAATCATTCCATGCAAAAAACCGTGGTCATTACTATAATGGTTTAAATGCCTACAGCAGTACAGCAGCAGCTGGGGGGAGTTTATTAATACCTTAGTGAAACGTGCCGTGAATATGCTATTGGGGTATTTACTTTTCAAAAGTTCCCAGATTTTTCCCAGTGAGTTAACATTTAACTGGCACTGTGACTGCCCTCAAATCAATGGGATCAAGTAAAGTGCTTCCTCATTTCCTCCAAGAGCATTCTCCCCATCAAAAACCACATCCCCGGGTCACTGGTTTCTCAATCCTCACTGGGCATCAAAATCACCAGAGCAGACTTTTAAAATACACTTATCAGTCTAGTCCCCTCCCCAAGATTACAATTCAATTGGTCTGGGAAGACCAGGAAACCATTATAAATTTTAAGCACACCCCAAAACTCTAAGGTGCAGCCATTACGGATGTTCAAGTATCCACCTTAACAGACGGATAATTGAGTAAGCAGGGAGGAAAGAGGAGGAACATGCCTGAAGGGGCGGGTGGTGAAGGAGGGGGACTGTGATGAGCAGCGAGCACCTGCCCCATCTACAGGGGGAACTGCCTCTCAGCTCCAGCTCCTGGATAACCTGAGGGAAGACAGTCTGCGGTGACCAGATTGTCCAACACTTTCTGGAGAATCCCGAAACCCAGAGTTTTGGGTCAGATCTGTTTGTAAATGGTAGCACTAATTTAGTTTGTTCGTTTTCATTGTTTTTTTGTTGTTGTTTTAAATTCTGGGTGGGCCAAAGTTTAAGGGAATTTACAATCTTGCTCATCTGCTCAGTCCATGTCATAACAAGTGTCTGTTACTTTATCCTAATTGTCTAACCATTCTTAATATTCTCAACAGCAGCCAGTACTGTTCTTAATCAAATACCGATTTCAGACCATCACTGGCAAAGGTTACACAGCACTAGCTTTTAGCCCACATGCTCTACCCCATCCAGCCTTGTGAATGCGTCAGACCTAACTGCCCATCCTAAGTGATTGGAAAGATGACTGGTTCTAAGTTATCTAAACAAAGAGAGAGATGCAGGCCCCAGTATTCAGAAAGTCTAAGTGACAGGCCCAGGGCCACCAAAGACTGCTGAAGGTAAGGATGACCAATCCTGTCCAGTGTTTACATTGGAAACGCTCCCCAGGGGAAACCCTCCCACCACAGGCAGAGTAAGATGGTCTCTCACCCTAGATGAAGGACAGAGCCATGTTGCTGTCCCTTGTACATGCCTGCCCATTTCCCATAATCTGGTATTCTTGATATAAACACATATTTTGGTTTCACAGTTTGCTCCCTGTTAAGATTCATACTCCTTGAGTGAAGAGATTCAAGTCCTTCCACAAATAAACTAAGTATTTGTTTGGAAAAGTCCTTGAAGTCCCTTGGTCAATAAAGATGCCTGCTGGTGTTGTCCTTGGAAAATGTAGGCACTGCTGGTCTGAGCATCTGAAGAATCTGAAGGTCCTGACCACTCTCCCAAGCCTCCTTTCCAGGCCCCAATAACTGTTTCACCACTTGGCTAACACGAACTAGGAGAAACACAAAGAAATGAATGAGATGAGTAACTAACTCTCAACTGGATGCTTCTTTCTCTCCTTGGGCCATGAAGTCTCCTTCTTCTTCTAATGAGGTCATTACCCACCAACAAGAGACATGGCATCTAGTGTGTTCCCAATTCTCCACTCAGAGATGTACCTCAGAAGGCAACTCCTCACCCATGAAAGAAGTCTACCTTTGAGATCCTCTTAGGAGCGTGCTTTAGAATTACTCAAGAGGGTCAGAACTGAACACAGAGTGCCTTGCTTGGACGGAGAGGAAATCTGAAGCAGTACAAAGATTTAAGAATTAGATCCAGATTCAAATCTCAGCACTGGCAAGAACTGGCCCTGTTCCCCTTTGGGATTCTGTCTACATTGCAAAGGGTCTAGTCCATTGCCTAGCCCTTGCTAAGAGCTGGGTCTTCCTAGAAGAAGCCTCATGACTCCTCTGAGACTTCTGAGAGTCAGGTGGGAGAATTCACTTAAAAACATACTTTCTGCATTCTCTGACCCAGTTTTACTCTACAGCACATAGTGGTTTTCCTATTGTTCTTTAGTTCCCTTTCTCAGAAGATGCAAGCACATCGGTGTGAAACACAAAAAATGCAGGCAACTGTCAGCAAAATGTCACCACAACTGATACAAAGGATACTTCGATCTTGCCCATCAGTTTTGATAAGGAAGCTATGCTGAACTCAGTCACCAAAACGAATTCCAAGTATTAATAACAATGGCTACTTCAAACCACCTCCTAGGTTAGCACCTAAACATCTGAAACCCATTCCACTGAGTTCATTATAACCCATAATAATATTCCATCTCTCAGAGCAAAACTATACTTTATGATTCACTGCATGGAGCCACACGCTGGTGGATGCTATATTTTAGAATTATGACCAAAACAAGACCAAAAAAACAACAATAAAATAAGCCTGGTGCCTTTATGTTTTACAATCAAAACAGGATAAAACAAAGCAAGATTTACACATGCCTGGGAAACAATTCACACTGACATAATTTTCAGCTAACTGCATCTTGGATTCACGAAGAATAAATGTCTGTACTATTCTTCTAGCATAAAACCTGTTGCGGCAGTTCGACTTTTCACATAAGAAAGTTATGACCTTAGGTCACCAGATAGAATTACGCTGGAATTTATTCTTGGCAAGCTCTTTGGGCTATAATCCATTTTATAAGGATAAACAAGTGGTAGCTGTCAAAATCTTACATACACACTGCCACCCCTCCCAGAATCAAGTCTGTCCATGCCATTCCGAAAGTGTTTCCCAGTGAAGTCAAGAAATAATCCAATAGTTCATGAAACAGGAAGTGCTACATTCTAACCTGGCAAGAGAAATAGGCATTAAAATGCATTACTGTGGTCTGTAGTCTACTTAACAGTAAGATCTCTATGTCAATTTCCTGGTTTTAACATTGTACTAGAGCATATCAGATGACACCAGCAGGGGAAACTGAGTTCATGGGACACTGCACTCTTCTCACAAATTCTCATGAAATAACTATTTCAAAATACAGGTTGTTTTTGTTTTTGTTTTTTTAAGAAGCATAAATTATTGTGTATTTACCTATTTAGGAAGATTTTTCATGACACAGAAGCCCAAACCCCTTTCCCTGTGCTCCCCTTCTACTTACGAGTCCAGCATGGGAGCCATCCCTGAATACTTTGAAAAGGGTCTACGGAGGGTTCTGAAGAGCCTCCTGTTCAATGAGAACCACTACCCTCACAACGTCAGTCCCTGGAGGCTTTTAAGAATGGAGAGAACTTCATATCTGGCCTGGGCTGTTGTGTAGAGAATTTGAAAAAGAAATATGGCTAGAGCCCAGGAGCCCAGGGAGGCAGTTCATGCAACTTTGGGTGACAAATGAGTCATATAAAGGCCTCAACAGGGCAGTGGCAGGCCTAACAGGTGGAGCCAGGAGCCAAAAACATTGAAGGGGTCAAATCAGCAGGACAACAGGCAATGACCAGTGGGGGGAATGGGGGAGAAGGAAGCTTGGATGACCACTAGACTTACAGCTTGGGCAGCTGAGAAAAAGTAGTGTGTCATTCACCAAGACAGGAAATGGGAGGGGCCGGTCTGTATGGGAGGATTAAGAAACCTGCCTGAAGGTTCCACAGCACTCTATGATATACTGCTGACAGAACAAGTGTTCTTCCTTGAGTGAAACAATTCCCCCTCCCTCATCTGACTGGGCATAAACTACCGGGAGATCGACAACTTGGCACAGCAGGTGACAAGGGCGATCACTGCTCTACCACATCAGCCCTGGTCAGTTCATTCTCCTCCCCCATCCACATTGGGCAGTCATGGGACCCCACAGACCTCGCTAGAAAAGGGCTTCCCAACTGAGATACCCCCACAGGATCTAGAGGTTCTCGGATTCTAGTATTCCTATAAAAGGAATGTCACAGGGAATCAGAGGTTAAAAAAAAAAAAAAAAAAAGGATGTTTTTTTTTCCTCCCTTCAAAACTGAACACCTACAACCATCGTTTCCATATTTTGTCTTACTGGTAGGGGTCTGGGTTATGGAGGACGGGAAGAGGGTCCTGCACAAACACTTCACGGGCAGAGCACCACAGCTCAAGTTTCACTTAGAAATGCATTTCTTTGGGGCACCTGGGTGGCTTAGTCGGTTAAGCGTCCAACTTTCGCTTAGGTCATGATCTCGCGGTTCATGGGTTTGAGCCCCGCGTCGGGCTCTGTGCTGACTGCCAGCTCAGAGCCTGGAGCCTATTTCAGAGTCTGTATCTCCCTCTCTCTCTGACCCTCCCCTGCTCACGCTGTCTCTCTCTCTCCTAGAAATAAATTTTAAAAATATATTAAAAAAAAAAAAAAGAAATGCATTTCTTTAAGAAGGGATTCAAAACTGCAGAAACCTCTTCAACAAAGGAACACTCCTAGAATCAACTATCAAGAGGTAAAAGGGAACTGGGAAATAACCCCTATTACCTTCTCTAAAATGATCTTCTACGATGTCACTGATGGTCAGAAATCAGCCTCTTCACCATGCTCCCCATCTTCCACCCCTATCTTCATCGAATGAGAGGCCATTTTCAAATGAAGCACTGCCACCTCAAGCCCTAAACACACGCAATCCATCCCTTCTCCAAATCCCAGAGCCCTCCCTACCCTTCTCATGACTTTGATTAAATGTTTGTGCCACAGCTGTTTTTGTATTTGTCTTTTTCCTGATTATGTTACTGAGGATGCTGTATAAAAAGTACTATTTCTTGGGCCACCTGGGTGGCTCAGTCAGTTGAGCCTCAGGCTTCAGCTCACATTGTGATCTTGTAGTTCTTGAGTTTGAACCCTGTATGGTGCTCTCTGCTGTCAGCACAGAGCTGGCTTCAGACCCTCTATCCCCCATCTCTGCTCCTCCCCGCTCCATTCTCACAAAAATAAACAAATATTAAAAAAAAAAAAAGAAAAGGAGGTGTTATTTCTTGAGTACTTGCGATGCACCAGCTATGCACCAGCTAGGTGCTACACATATATCTGAATTAATCCTAATAGCCAATATAATATCCTCATCACAGATGAGAAACCCAAGACTGAGACACCACTACAGTGCAAACCCCCTACCCTCTGTGCTAACCCAGACGGTCCTTCCGGTAAGCCCTAGTCTACTCCACATCACACATGTTATGTGTGAGGTTCTGTGCCCATTGCATCTAACACAAAAGTTCTTTCCTACAAAAGACAATAATTATTTGTTTAAACTGCATTTGTATGCATGTGTTTGTTTAAACATGCATCACCCATGAGGGCCACCCTCTGCCCACACACTCTTTAAATCATTGATCCCATTAACCAGATCCCAGTCTTCCTGGGGTTGGGGGGGGGTAGTCTTGCCAAGCACTGGTACTGGTGCTGTCACGTCCCTTAATCTGGATCCCTTACTTCTATAACTTTGTGAAGCCTTAAAATTGTATCTGATGTCTAGTAGACACTATATGATGATGATGGAGATAACAGAAAAGTTATAGAAGTAAGGGATCCAGATTAAGGGACATGACAGTGCCCTTATAGAAGCCCTATAACCTGGTTTAGCTTTTCAATAATCCGTTAAGGTCAATACTCTTACCCCATTTGACGGATGAGCAAATGGAGATGCATTAAGATTAAGTAGTCTGCCCTAAGCCATTCAGTTACTAAGTGGTTAACCAGAGGTGTGAACAAAACAAGAGTTAAGTTTTCTGAAAGGCACAGCAATCTTTGGCTCTTCTTCAACCTTACACCTCACCATACCCCAGTTAAAAATCATCATGCTTTATTATCATTGGAATTGTCATTAAGCCAAGGTTTCTCCATTCTGGATTGGTATAATTGATTATTTTGAACATAGGTGCAAGACTTCCTATTTAGTCCCAATACATTTCATATATTTACTGTGGTGCATTGTTCTAGCCCATTGGTTTTCTTTGAATTGTTTTGTAAATCAAAATTCTAGATGTCATTTTTACCCATCACTTGTAACTTAAGACAATTTTAAATTAGATTCCTTCAGCAGTTATTATCCAAGATCCTGAGAGAATAAGATATAAAATAAAACAAACATTTATGTGCTGATAGAAAAATAAGAAAAGTAACAGTTCAAATAAGCTGCTGCCCATGGAGACTGAAGGGGGTAGATAGTACATCCATCAAGAAATCGCACAGCTGTTCATTTCACTTTGCAATCATCTTCCCTAAAAGAATGGTGTCCCCAGTTAAAAAGAAAGTTCTAGGGCACCTGGGTGGCTCGATCAGTTGTGCTTCTGACTCTTGATTTCTGCTCAGGTTATGATCCCAGGGTCATGGGATCAAGCCCTGCATGGGCTCTGTACTGACTGTGGATCCTGCTTAAGATTCTCTCTCCCCCCTCTTTCTCTGTCTCTCTCTTCTCCCCACCCCCCAGGCCCGCCTCTGTCCCTCTCCCTCACTTGTTCTCTCTAAAAATGTAAAAATAAAAATAAGTTTTAAAATACTAAAAAAAAAAACAAAAAGCAAAGCTCCTTATGAGAGGACATCTTAAAAAGAAAGTCTCTGATCTTGACATGTGGACAATACACCTGTACATTCATGCACAAGCAGCATTTAACCCTCGCCACTGAGGAATGTGGCTTATTTGTCTTTTATTGGTAATTGTATCTCTTTACTGAGATCTATTTCATATATCATACAACTCATCCAAAAGGATCCAGTTCACCAGTTTTTAGTATATTCACAGAGTTGGGCAATGATCGCAACAGTTTTAGAACATATCTATCACCCCAGAAGACACCCATACCCTTTAGTTATCATCCCCTAATCCTCCATCCTTACCCCAAGCCATAGGCAAACACTAGCCTACTTCCCATCTCTATGAGTTCCTACTGTGGACGTTTCATATAAATGGACTCATAGAACACATGGGCTTTTGGGACTGGCTTCTCTCACTCAGCACATGTGTTTAAGGTGCATTCTTCTTCTAGCACAGATGGATACTTCACCTGTTTATAACCAGAGAACAGTCCACCGTATAGATAGATTACGTTTTGTTTATTCATCAGTTCATGGATATTATCAGTAAGTATGCTATGTAAACATTCATATCCAAGTTTTTGTATGGACATACTTTCATTTTTCTTGTTTTTATACCTAGGAGGAGAAGTGCTATGTCACGTGGTAACTCCACATTTAACCTTTTAAAGAACTATGAAAATGTTTTCTACATAGGCTGCACCATTCTGCATTCCCACCAGCAGCATATGAAGGTTTTCATTTCTGCACACCCTCAACACCCACTTGTTATCTCTTTTTGATCACAGTCCCCTAGGGGGTGTATAGTGGTATCTCTCTGGTTTTGATTTGCACACCCCTGATGACGAATGACGGTGAGCATCTTTTCATGCATTAATTGACTATTGGTGTCTCTTTGGGATTATCCATTATTTGCCCATTTTTTCACTGGGTTACTGGTCTTTTCATTATTGAGTTGTAAGAGTTTTTAATACATTCTTAATACAGGTTCCTTATCAGGTATGTAATTTGAAAATATTTTCCCCCTTTCTGTGGGTATGTTATGAATCTTCCATCTTCAAAACCTAATTGTAATATTTTTCTTTATAAATAAAATTATTTTATTTATTCATTTCTGCCCAGTTATAAAGTATTAAAAATGCATTTAAAACAGTATTCTAGCTATTCGTATCATTTTCTGTGGTATTTTTAAAATCTAAGTGAGGATATCTCATGAGCTTAATATATCATACTGTTATAAGATTTCTTTTAAAGATAAAATCAGGACTCTTACAAATATAAAATGAACATCTATCAAAGATTTAGCTCATTAATTAAAAGGGACCCAGAAGGATATCACAACAGATTCAAAGAGAATACAAAGAACACACACAGAGGTAGGAAATCAGGAAAGTTAAAATAAATTTGTTCATATAAAACTAGTTTCTTGGGAGGGATCAATAGTTCCTCCACTATGCAAAATTAATTTTTATGAACAAGAATCATTTCCATTACTATCACTTATCCTTTTCTATAACTTGCCAAACTGAACATAGTTCAAAGAAAATGAAAGGCACAGATAACCCAGAAGGGTGCACTAGATACTAAGTAATCTTTTTGGCCTATTTCAGAGTCTTTCACAATTTTTCCTGACAAAACTTTTCTTTTTTTAAGGTGTGTTATATCACTCAGCATTCAGTCAAGCAATGGAAATCAGACAGTAACTGAACAAGAAAGTTGAACAAGAAAATCTTAACATAAATGATCATGAACTCCAACCAGGGACTGGGCTGACAGGAAGTTGACAAGCATGAAGTGAATACAAGGAGCTCCAAAGACCAGCTACTACCCCAGGGAGTGAGACAGAATACATAAGGAAGAAGTACCCACCGCAAGGTTGAGATCCTGACTTTGTGAGAAAGGGTACAGCTATGACTTGCTATAGGACACAGAAGCCACTGTGGTGCCAGTTGGCCAAATCTGGAAACGTGTCCCTTAGGGTACCAAAGAAAGCTGTTTACAGAGAGGTATGGCAATGAGGGCACTGTGCTACAGTAGCACTCAAGCACATGCCAGGGGAAACTGCTGGTCAGTATGTGCTCCTGGCTGCCACATGCCACTGGAACAGGACACTGGAGAAGGCACATACTCTGGAAGAGCCCTCCCAGGGAGCACAATCAGACTCTAAAACCCTCAGCCTCCTGCAATGCTTCTCCAGCAACCTCTACTGGCAAAGCTTAACATGGTACCGGCTACAAAGGAAAACGGTTTCAGGGGCCCAGATCAAGTTTCACAGAACAGACAAAAGAGACAAACCTGAAGCTGAGAAGCCACAAATCAGTAATGACCCATTTCTCAAATACATTTGGGAAATGGCAGACATATATCTGGGGAAGGACACTGATGTATTACCCTCTGGCTGGAGGACTTCAGGCAACTTTCACCACAAGTGGAAACACGGATTCTAACCAGGGCCTTTTTTGCCCTGTCATTTGTTGCAAGCTGACCTTCTAACACTAACAATCCTTCTCAAGTCCCTTTCAAAGGACACCCTCCTTCAATTCTACTTGACTCTTCTTTCCCTGCACTCCTAAACACACACACACCATCACACACATACATTATACCAAGAGGCACTACTGCTGTGACTGATCCCATGCTAATTCTGTGCTAGTCTCATTACCATGCCCTGGAACAGTGACCAAGATCTCTTAGACCTTTCCCTGTATATCAGAAAGCTTACTCTCTCTGTATAAATCCTTCCAGTTCTGCACTGTTATTCTCACTACCACGAGCCTGGTATTCTCTGGATCATATTCTTCCCCACTTGAAGCCTTTAAACCAGGCTGTGCCCTATCTCTCTAATGGGTGGCAGGTGAGTGGAAGTCTATGCTGGGGTCCTGACCTAGGTAAAAGAAGCATGGCTCCTTCCCACTTGTGATGCCCACAGCTATCAGGGGGACAACCTGGTCATGCCAGCAGCTGCCATTCCAGAACAGATGCCCAGACGGAAGCCCGTGCAGTCCCCACCCACCATGAACCCAAACATTCCGAGGCCACACGAGATGCTGTCTCAGAGTAAGCCAAGAGCCTTGTCTCATTGAGGAAACCCTCCCTGCCCAGCTCAGCCCCAGAAACCATGCGGTGAAATTCAAAGGTAAGAGTGTGTTATAGCCAAAGGGTCCATCAACTGATAAATGGATTAAGAAGATGTGGTTTCTATCTACAATGGAGTATTACTTGGTAATGACAAAGAATGAAATCATGCCATTTGCAGCAATGTGGATGGAACTGGAAGGTGTTATGCTAAGTGAAATAAGTCAGTCAGAGAATGACAGATACCATATGTTTTCACTCAATATGTGGAACTTGAGAAACTTAACAGAAGACCATGGTGGGGGGGGGAGGGGAAGAGAAGGCGAAAAAAATACTTACAAACAGAGAGAGAGGGAGGCAACCATAAGAGACTCTTAAATACAAAGAACAAACTGAGGGTGGATGGGGCTAGGGGAGAGGGAAACATGGGTGATGGGCATTGAGGAGGGCATTTGTTGGGATGAGCACTGGGTGTTGTAGGTAAGCAATGAATCATGGGAATCTACCCCCAAAACCAAGAGCACACTGTATACACTGTATGTTAGCTAACCTGACAATAATTGTATATATATATTTTAAAAGTGTGTGTTAAGAGTTAACTTTTCCAGAATACAGCCTATTAAAAACACCCTACTAACAAAGAGGCTGGTGCCAACACTTTTTTGAGAGGGGCCATTTTTATGTTTTAGGCAAACGCTGTAGCTCAGAACTTGAGTACTCATAAATGCAAGACCCTATGGAGAATGAATGCATGTCCTGCCAAGAAGAGCTCATCTCTAAAACTCACCATTTCAGGTTTTAATTTTGGGGTTTGAATGCAAATGGCGATTAGAAGAGAGTCATAAAAAGACCATGCCCAGAGCTCAATCCAGTATACGCCTTTTAAACTGTTTTGTTTCACAGACAATGACAATTCCATGGTCAAGTTTCTCATTGTTACAACCCATGATTCCCAAGAAGGAGAGCACAGACCACACCCTGGGCTGCAGACCCTGGACACATATCCTTTTGGTAGGACAGAGGATGGAAGGAAAGACAGGAGGAGGATCAGGGATGTGCTTTGCGGTGAAGCAATGAATCGGAGAGGACAGAGTATCAAAAATACCTCTGTTGATAAGGATACACCCTTGTTATTTGATGTTAGACTAGAAATCAGGTCAGGAAGACACTTCATTTTTTAATTAGTTACCAACAAGTGAAAAACAAGGAGATTTCACATAAAAATCTGGGTTTCTGGCATCTCCTGAACACTGGGACTAGCCACTAAGACTGGATTCATTCCTGTGAAGGGACCTTGGCAGAAATGGAGTACTGGGTCATGCTTCTCCAACCTTCCACGGAACATAACGCAGGCTGCTCTACACATTTGTGCTCCTGCCTTACATTTTGGTTTACTTATGCAGGAAAGCACTGTAAGATCTAACGAGGCCAGGTCGTGTTTGCTGCTTTCATTCAAAGTATATTCCAATGTAGTGCTTAGCAGTTTCCAGCAATGGTGCCCACCAAATACCAGGCGTTCAATATCAAATAAATGAATGCGTTAAGTTCTACTGGACCCTCTGCATATACCATCACATTTCATTCTTAATTATCATTTTTTAAATAGTTGCTCCCCACTTTACATATGAGGTTCAGAGAGCTAGCTAACTGTACTCCCAAAGCACATCCAGCAAGTAAGCGATTCCAGAATCTGATCCCAAGTTTATTCGACTCCAAATCAAGGGAAGGGATGTGGAAAATCAAGTGAAGGTATAGAAAAAGAGATCCTACTTTAAAAAGAAGGGAAAAAAACGCGAAGGCTACTTTACAAACACTCTCCTGTTTCCCAGATCATTTTTATTCCATACCTGTAAACAGAAAGTAAATATATTGCAGGGTCATTTGCAAACCTCTTAACAATCTGGCATTAAGAGAGCCAAAATCTACCTCCTCATTCTTCAAATGGGGTTAATTCCACCACAGAGATTAGTGACCATGCTTCTGCGAGGCAATTCGGAAGGGAAGGCATTAAATTTCAACATAACATGCCTTCGATTGGAGATCACATAACATGCCTTCAACTGGAGATCAGGAGGCCACAAAATCCTAGCAGGGGAAGTCATTCCCCCTAATGAGAAGCAGGAATTTTTCACCAAGGGGTGAGGCAGTGGACCAAGTACTCACAAGACACAGTGGTCTCTCAGGCCACACACCAGTAAGCTGGTCACCAAACAAATGATTACATAAGCTACTTACTTGAACACACAAAAGGCGCTATTCGATGGCAGTTTGAGGAGGTACGAGGGCAGCTCCCTAAAGAGGTCCGAAGTCTGGAAAAGCTCTAGAGATGTCTTTATCATCCCTACCAATGTATATTAGTGTCAGTGATACCATGGCAGCAGGGCAAAGAGCCACCTTCTCTTCTGTGTGGTCCCTATGCCATCACAAGATACAGAACAAGGAGATGGAATTACCCTTCTCTATGCTTATCTCCCTGGAGCAGACTTCTCAGGGCAGCACCAGCATCTTATTGCTCGAATCTTCCACATCTTCTATGGTGACTGCACCTCACAGGCATGATGCTTTCTCACCCCACACCTCAAAGAGACAGGCAAAAAAGGAGTATCTTTGCACGATCTAATGCACTGGCCTGTGAACACTCAAAGAAAGGTACAAACCCAAAGGTACAAAATCAGATACAGGCATATAGACAGGTGTCTAAGTCACCTGGCATGAAAATTCATCATCAACATGACAGGAAATCAGAACTTCATCTGAAACACTGAGGGGACAGGCCCACGACAGTATGCCTCAGAGAGATCTGGCTGCTGCCCAAGGACAGGCTGCATGAGAACTTGACTCCCTGAACTTTACTGTGCCTATGAATCACCGGGGAATCGGGTTATTCCATGCACTGTGAATTAGTAGGCCTCACAAGTCTGCCTATCTAATATGGCCCCCGGTATTCCCGACACTGTGGGTCTGTGCACCCCACTTGAGAACCAAAGACCAAGGAGCTCCAGCAGAGGTCCCTGCCCCATCTGTTCCCTGCGGCTACACCGTGCTCTAACGTGGGGGCCCGAGCTAAACTTGGCACAGAGGACAGAGCCTGGTGGGGTGTGCTTCCAAATGGAAATTCCTAAGGCAATGAACTTTTTTAAATCAATCTATCAGAAGCCAACCTTTAAGGGGCACAGATTAGTACAGGGGGGACATTCTCAAAGCTCCTTTACTACCACTTTGTTTAGACGTCATAGCTCTGGGTCCTGGACTTGTGCCCGGTCAGATGCCCAAAAAGGGTTTCATCCTCCCTAGAAACAGTTTTCTGTGGGCTCCTGGGGCCTCTATCCTTTGCTTCCAGATCACGTATTATAATTTCAAATCTCTGTAGGCTTTCTAAATAACTCAGGCAGGGCGTCCTAGTATCTGGAGGCCACAGGATCCTATGGGAATCTGAATAAAGCTATGAATACCCTTCCCCCCAAAAAACACACAGACGCTAAAGGTTACTTAACATCTCAGGAGTTTCCTAGACTGTGCCTGAATCTATACAATAAAGCTTGGCTCCTACAAGGCTTATTTTAAAGACCAGGTTAACACTCAGAGCACTTCATTTTTAAAATGCAAATCCTTTCCAACAAATACTCCATGGGAGATACCAAGTCCCTGCCTCTGGAAAGTGACTGCAGATCACGAATTGCCTGCAAACAGGTCGCAAGCCTTGTTCCAGAGCAAGATGACAAACGAACTGAAAATTTCAAGACAAAGCCACAAGCCTGGAAACAATCACCGTGATCGGCATTGCTCCGACCCACTTTTTCTTCAAAGCGTGCATGAAATCGTGGGGCATGTGTGCTGGTTATCCACAGAAGGCCGGCACGACGGAGGTATGGAGAGGAAAGGCAGGAGAGGAAAACTAATTAAAAAGCAAATGGGGAAAAATTAGCTTGGAAAGGGCTCACTGAACTGCTGACAGAATAGAGTGCCGAGGTGAAAAACAAATGCAGAAGAGATTTGGCAGAATCCGAAAGGAACACGATCAGAATGAGAAATGAGGCCACAGCCAACTCCCTGCTAACAAGTCGGAGACAGCAGCCATCAGAGCAACATTTGTGGGACGAGGAAAGAAAAAAGTTCCCTGGACAAAAGGGGACTGACTGATGGAGACAAAGAGATGAGGAGGAAAGTGGGCAGATCCCCGCTACAGAAAACGAAACACAACAGTATCCCCTAGCTCCCAAGTGTGTGCCTGTGTGTGCACACACACAGAGCACACACATCTGCCCCACCGCAGGCTGATGCTCTCTTCAGAAAACAAGAGGAGACCAACTGAAAAGGGGGACAATGAGCCGCCTGAGCTCCCACAAATCGGCTTATACTTACAGACAAAAGCCTACCTGGTGTGCAGAGAGGATTTGCAGGCACTTGCAGGAGCGCCTGCCCGCACCCCTACGCCATCAGGCCATCCTGCTCCTTTCCATTAATGCACAACATGACAGGGCAGAGACTTCATCTCGTGCTCCTTTCATCTGAACCTTCTTATAAAGAGTCTAAAAGTCATTAGACTTGAGGTGGGGGCAGTGGTTCACAGGAAAGGGACCGAATATGAATGCATGTGCCTGAGCACCTTACTTTGAAACCAGAGCTGTGTTTGGAAAATAAGTTTCCTGAAATGAGAGGCCGGGGGGGGCGGGGGGGGGTTGGCGGAGATCCTCAGAATGAGGATAACGATGTGCAGCAGTGTCCCCTTTCAGCTCCAATCTCAGGCACAATATCAAGTCCTATTTGCTGCTCGAAAGCTCATGAACTTCTCCACGGGCCCTCCTTTCCTCAACAGGGGTACCTGCACTGTGTGTGTGCTGCCTTCAAGAAAAGACAACTGGCCTAACAAGAGACCAGTTACGGCGACAATGCTCAGTTGACAAGGGTGGTAAGGGAGCTACTGTTAGTAGTGCTTACACTGTGCCAGGCTCCATGTAAAGCCCTTTACTTCCATGAGCTCATTTATTCCCCCCAAATAACCTGGTGAGGGTAGGGGGTGAGGGAGGGAGGAGAGTGCCATCTCCACTCTTCACAGATGAGGAAACGGGTCAGAGAAAATCATGAAGGGCCCAAGGTTACACTCTAATAAGAGGGACAGGACAGGATTCCAGCCAACTACTCTTAATGACTTCGCCAGAGGTGCCCACGCTCAAACTTGCTCACTTTACAGCACCGTTAGTGATGCAGTAGTTTTTCATGATACCCTCAGGCTCAAAAGAAGTAATAAAAGCTCCATTTCCTATGCAGTTAGGTCCAAACAACTCAACAGTAATAGTTAAGTGATGTCTGTGTTTTCCTCAAAACTTGAGAATATCCCATGGCATCCTTGTGACTCTCCTGTGATCCCCACAGAGCCCCTCAGCACATGGTTTAGAATCCAGAGAACTACATTTCCCTGCCTTCTTTTGATGAGGAAAGAGCATCTTGTCTGTTCTTTAAATTTAGTGCATGAGTCACTGGGATGAGGAACAAAATTCTGCTAACAAGGGCCTTTTGGCCATCAATTATGCCTAAGCCCCTGATGGCAAGCTTTTCCACCTGGCCCAAGGACACTCTGCCAACCTTAACTACTGCCATTCCCACTCCTATGGCAAACGAAGCATTCCGGAAGCAGCTCCTATGGTCCTTTTGCCTCCCACACCCACCCAGGCCGTGTTCCATCTGCTGGACACCCTCTCTTCCCACCCTTCTCTTCAGTCATGTCCTGCTCCCAGTTCCTGAGTGACTTAGTTCCTTTTCTGGGAAGCTGCACCCCTCAGACTTGGTGCACTCCTTCGTCTGGGTTCCCGGCCCATCCAGACACACCTTCTGGACTTCCTCTTATTTTCTCATTCTTGGCTGCCTTCATGTCCATCTCTCCCATCCATTTGGCTATGACCTTCTGCAGGACGGGGCTGGTATCTACTTATCTTGGTGGCTTCCTTAGAGACTATGCACAATAAATGATACATAGTCCCTCCGGAGTTTTCTTTTTTAATATTCATTTTTAAGAGACAAAAAGAGAACAAGCATGAGTGGGGGAGGGGCAGAGAGAAAGGAAGACAAAGAATCCGAAGCAGGCTCTAGGCTCTGAGCTGTCAGCGCAGAGTCCAACGCCTGGCTCAAACCCGTGAGCCGTGAGACCATGACCTGAGCAGAAGTCAAAACCTTAATGGACTGAGCCACCCAGGTGCCTCCCTCCTGAGTTTTAATGAATAAAGAGTGAACAACAGAATGAAGGTTGGGGAGCCTGCGTGGCTTAGTCGGTTAAGCGTCCGACTTTCGCTTAGGTCATGATCTCGCGGTTCATGGGTTTGAGCCCCGCGTCGGGCTCTGTGCTGACTGCCAGCTCAGAGCCTGGAGCCTGTTTCAGTCTGTGACTCCCTCTCTCTCTGACCCTCCCTGCTCACGCTGTCTCTCTCTCTCTCCTAAAAATAAATAAAACATCAAAAAAAAATTAAAAAAAAAAAAAAAGAATGAAGGCTTGCTCAGGATCCCCAAAGATTATGGGATGAATGATAAAAGAATGATGAATGGCTGATGGCCCCAAGTAAGGGTCTCTCTGTACCCACGCCCCTTGCAATGAGACTCTGTAGCAGCTCTCATCAAAAAGGGTCTCTATCCTTACCCAATGCATCTGGCCTAGGTTTGCACCTTGCTTTGGCTGATAAAATGCAGCAGAAGTCAAGGTATGCCAGTTCTGAACCTGGTATCAAAACGCTTTCATTTCATGGTTCTGTTTACCTCTTAAAACCACAAAAATGACTTGGGCTAGCCTGTTGCAAGAGGGAAGACCATGTGGAAGGCGGTCCATCTGTCTCAGGTGAGACCATCCTAGACCAGACTCAGCCAGCCAATGCCTCAAATATGTGAGAAAGCCTAGCTAAGCCTGGGAAACTGACCCCCAGTCATGTGAATGGGTCCAGCTGCACCCGGAAGAACCACTCAACCGCACACTCAGGAATACCAGTAAAAGGCTTCCTGTTTCCAGCCACTAAGTGCTGGGGTAGCTTGTCATGTGGCAATAGCTAACTGACAATGAATGAACAGTCTGACTTCTAGGCAGTAACGTCTATAGAATGAAGGGCTAGGAGGTTTTGTTCTGTGCCGCACTGAGAACCACAGTTCTTTGGTGGCGTGGCCAAACGTTAAGAGGTGTTTTGTACATGATCTGTTGGAAGGTATCTGAACAAGCGATCCCTGAACTGTACGAAGGATTTACTTGAACTCAGTTTCCTTGGTGCCCTCATCTAGAATACTAATACTGTGCATTCTGATCAGCTTTCTTGAGGAAACAAAGCAGAAAAGGAGCATCCAGGATGCGCTTCCCATTACCCTTCCTGGCAGCCAAGAATTATAATGGTCTGCATGTACTGATGGCCGATCTCATCCACCCTCTAGGCACCCAGCCTGCCTGTGAGCCAGCTCTCGGGGAACCCATCCAACAATCTCTGGTGACGCCATCAAACCCTTCTGGGAAAGGGCAACGTATAAAAACATTTGTCTCTAAGTCAGGATCCCTTTTTGCCCTCCAGTTCTCTCCCTGTTTTCCCTCTTCAGTCAGTAAAATGCCTGGTTTTGTGCTCCACATGTTTGAGTACAGACAGGTTTTCGGCACTCAGTGAACTCGCTCTGGTGGACCGCTTCTCTCAGCAAGAGGTTAGATAAGAGCCCTGCTTTATTCTTTTCTGAGTATAAAAGTCAGAAATCCCCAGCAGGTCAGGAACCCCAGGGCCTGCCTTCAAAAATGAAACAGTCCTAGTGACCAAAGCTGCCTTGGCTGTAGCTGCGGCAGTGCGGCAAGCCTCTAACCTCAACCAAATTTCTGAAATAAAATACACTAACAAACGTCCTTGCTGAGGGTACAGGCTGCACTGGCAGCCGACATAGGGTCTTTCCCTGATGTATTTCCCCTCACGGGTGGCTTTCAGTTCAATTTTCAGCTAGCCACACCTATTTCCCAACGCCCTCCAGGAAACTCTAGTCTAGCCGGTTAGAAAGCCTTACAAGCCTCACTTTCACCTACACCAAATAGAGAAACAAATGAGACTGAATGAGACAATATGAAAATCTAAAGCCTGGGCACAGTCCTTGACGTCTCTTAGTGCTCAAAAAAAAGTTTCCTTCCTTCCTTTCAGCTACAAAAACACACTTGCTTCAGTAAACCACACACACCCCAACACACACACTCCTTCAGGCCACACTCATCCCCTTCCACTCAATATTAATGACATATGTGTAATAACAGTAATCACAAAGTCCTGAAAGTCATATACTGAAAGCACAAATATTCATTCAACTTCCAGCCAACGCCGCACTGGGTATGACTGACATAGAGCCCCTGAGGGTCCTACCAATCTCCGAGGACTTTTCTCTTCCTGGAAAGGATAACAAACTCCTTACACAATCCACAGAGTAGCAAATGAAGAAGCAAGTCAGCAGGGTCCCGGGAAACGGCATCCCACTGCCCTACTGAAGGCAGCCTTCCGCCAAGCCCAGAGCGGCTTTGTTTTCTGGCCAAAGCATCCTTGTGCTAAGCAAGACTCCAGTCTTCTGCAGACCAGACCTCCAATCTACTCAGCCGGCCGGGCCCCCACTCAAGGGGCATCTAACACAGGAATCGTATCTCAAGAGACCTTGCCTCAACTCCCACCACCCTCCTTCGCTGAGCACCGGAGACCATGTCTAGATGAAGAGCAGAAATGGGGAAAGCAGCCCCAAAATAATGCCAAATCTGTCTTCATTAATCACCTTCCTATGCTGGGTGTGAAACTCTCAGGAAAACAGCTGAAAAATGACTCAGATTACCCGCTTACATAAGGAGACCTGGGTCTCCAGCAGGCTGCACGTACCAGCACTGTTTGCTAGCTACACTTCAATTTCCACCCAGGATCTTCATAGTGAAATTTTTAGGTCATGAAACTACCTTGACCAACAGCAGCAACAACAACCATAACAACAACAACAACAAGCCAGGACTGAGAGGCAGCTCTGGGACAGTGTTTTCAGTTGTCACATGGTTCCGAGATACTTCATCCTCATTTTCCCTCTTTGCAACCCCTCTGTCATGGTTGTGACAGGGCAATTTCCCACTCCAAAGCTGCAAATCGAGTTTTGGTCTCAGGACTTGGATGTGAACACGCTTCAGACTTAGCCATCGTTCACCTGTCCACTCCCCTGTGTAGAACCGTAAGCGTCCGGGTTTGGTGCTGACAAATTCAACCGGACCAAATTGCGCTGGCCTGATCTGGACCTTGTTCCTTATTTCTGCTGATCTCACTGCAACAGACAGAGCATATGGCGAGAGTACAATGTTATTTCGTCAAAGACACCAACTCCACAAGCTTATTATCTCTGGCTCAACAGCTGAAAGATCACGGAGTCTGTTACAACACATCAGCCTCCTTGGAAACTTAAAATAATAATGTCTTTCTAAGGTCAGGATCTACAAACAGTGAAGATTACAAAGGCCATGATAAGAATAAAACAAAAGCCCATAACCCAGTCCTTCAGAATCAAAAATAAAGGGTCAGCTTAAAATCCCAACATCAGAACGGCGCAAACTCACCAGCATGGCTAAGGTGAAAAGGACAGCAAATGCCACGCGTCCGGAAAATATACAGGAGGGAAGTGCTGAGACACTGCTGGCAAAAGTCTCAGTTGGTACAACCTTTTAGGGCAACTGGCAACATCTCATAAAGCTGTACATGCCCTTGCCCTG
This sequence comes from Proteles cristata cristata, assembly GCA_017311185.1. NCBI lineage: Eukaryota > Metazoa > Chordata > Mammalia > Carnivora > Hyaenidae > Proteles > Proteles cristata. Next base: position 2,472,291 of record JAESUZ010002383.1, read on the forward strand.
TGACCCAGAAGCTCCATCATTCAGTGTATCCTCAACCATAATGTGGACCTATGTTCACCAAGAGAAATACACTGGTATTTCCAGAAGCACTGGTCCTAACCGTGGGAAACTGGAAATCATCCAATTGCCCATCTGTGGGAGAATGGATTGATAGATCAATAAATGGATCAATAAATGCACATATTCACACAATGGAATACTCTACAACGATGAGCAAAGAATGGTCTGCAACTATACACAACAGTATGGATGAATCTCCATAAGACACTGAGCCATAAGACACACAAGAGTACATACTGTGTGAGTTCATTACAGACAGAACACAAACACAGAAGGAAGTACTACGTGCTGTTAAAGGTCAGGACACTGGTCCCAGGCATAGGACAAGGAGTGACCAAAAGGAGCGAGAGGGGGCTTCAGAAGTGTTGGCAAAGTCCTGTCAGTCGGGGTGGTGAGCGGAGTGTGTGTGCACTCCATGGAATTCCATCAATGAGGCTACACACCTGCTGGGTGTCCTTCTCTGCACGTAGATAGTATGTCAATAAAAAGCTAAAATTAAAATCGAGGGTACTAGTTACTTAGTTAAGTGACTATATGCCTCAATGACTCTCAATCAAAATGCAGATTAGCTGTTAGGTGGTTCTAAAAAGGTCCTTGATGATAGCTACTCTAGAAAAAGTACCTAGTCAGCTTAGGTGCTCACCGGTGGTGGAGCCTGGGGCAAATTCTTTCACGCTTTGAGCCTCCCCTCATTTGTTTAAAAAAAAAAAAGTGCAAAACAACTGGCTCGGGTGTGCTCCCAGCTTTCATTGTTGAAGATTCTAAGATTCTCATTCATTCCCCCACTCTTGACCTTCATGATGTGCATCAGAATCACAGGTGGAAGTGGGACAGGAGGTTGGCAACCAGCTGGGACCTGAGAGCATCTGACAATGACCCTGCTCATCTCAGAATGCAAGATTTTCAAAGGAGAGACTCCCAAGTCTCACCACCTGGATATGTCTAACGTTTATAAAGCCAGCTACCATCTGATTAGACAAAATGGCACTTCGGCCACGGAGCCACCCATTTATCTCCCCACAATTTCAGCCCGGAACCCCAACTTGCTGCCAGCCTGCCACTTGGCTGCCTTTCTTTCCTCCAGGAAAGTGAAGGGAAGGTGTAAGCAATGGGAGGCCTTTATCCAAGTCAGCAGCACAGGCTCTCTGCAAATAACATGCAAATATTCAAAAGGCCTGTCCAGACAGAGCACTTCCAAAGAGCAAAACAGTATCTTAATGTCAAGGAAAAGAGGAGTCAAATATTTCACATAAGCGTCTGCTTCAGCAAATCAGCAACTATGCCATGTGGAGCTCAGCATTCTAGAAGGTCCATTTACTACTGTCCCTCAACAGATACGCACATCTCAAGGTCTTATTGGCATCTCCCTGCTCTCTAAAAAATAATAGTATGATACGTCATAATTGAATCATAAAGGAGTATTTCTGGAGAAGAAGGGGAAGACGATGAAGAAGAGAGAAACAGACTGCAAGCATGGGGAATCCAAGACTTGCTCATCATTTTCCAGATAAAAGGAGGTCCTTACTTTTTAAGGAAGTTGGGAATGCTCCCAAATTCCAGAGAAATCCGATTTTACATTCTCTCAAAGCTGGGGGAAAAAAGGCCCAGGAATCAAGTTAATCATGTTAAGGTGTTCTAGAATGTTGTACAAAGAAGCCAATCCCATACACCACTTCCCCAACCCTAAAGAAGGCCCCAAAGCAATAGAAAGAGGAAGACAAGTAAATGCTGGTGACACAAAGTACCAGGACAAGTCATGGTCCTTCCATGGACGTGGCTTCCTTGCTGCTGAGGGAACAGTGGCCATCAGACAAAACCTGGAATAAGTGACATTGATCACAACAATGGAGCCTTTCCTTACTGATTCTCTTTGTTATTTACTTCTTTTATTTTCACCAGAGGCTGAGAGTCAGAGAAAGCTTTATTTAAACCAAGAACATGGTATGAAAATAAGTTAAGTTTTTTAAATTAATTTTGACGGAGCCAGAGAGTCAGAGGAGAGGAAGAGCAGAGCCAGAGAGAGAGACAGACAAAGAGAGAAAGAGACAGAGAGAGAGACAGAGAGACAGAGAGACAGAGAGAGAGAGAGAGAGAGAGAGAGAGAGAGAATCCCAAGCAGGCTCCATACTATCATTGCAGAGCCCAATCTGAGGCTCAAACTCATGAACCATGAGATCATGACCTGAGCTGAAATCAAGAGTTGGATGCCTAACTGACTGAGCCACCCAGGTGCCCCATAAAAATAACTTTTTTAAAAGCCCAGCCAACAAAGACCAAGTAGACACGGGGAATTATGTTTATTAAATTTTTTAAATCCCTTGGATACGGAGTTTCATGGCTTCCCATGGCTCAGGCAAAGGTTCTATTTTGACCCTGTTTCCTTAAACATTTCGTATAGAAATAACGTAAGTTCTTCCTTAGCTTTAATCCCCAAATGCGATAGAGATGAAGGTTTTTGGTATATATACGTATACATGTTATTTATACTGCAAATACTAGAACAAGAAGCTGCACACCTTTGCTTGCCGGGAATAGAGGTATGTCTGCTCCCTGGTTGACAGGCACCTGCTGGAAAAGCTCCTAACTGGCTATGCCACCACCTGCTTAGCTGCTGAAGCTAAAAGAAGTCTGGCTGATGACTCAACCATCAAAGACGATTTTCCCTGGCCGCTGGACTCCTGGGAAAGTCAGCAGGGTCTAATACAGTTTTTTGCGGAGTGTGGTACACTGACACCATGGTACACACCATGTACATGCTCTAGTCTAACAGTGACGTATTTACCTTACCGTGCCCAAGCACAGCAGAGCCCTCAGTGTGTATAGGCTGTCAAAGAGAATGAGATAAAATTTAAAACTAAATGACTTAGAATAAATCTGAAGACAAGTATTTTAAGGTATTAGCACAGGTGGTAAAGCAGACATGAGAAAAACTGTGGCTGAAGTTTGGAAAATAATGGTTTGTTTAAAGAAAGAAAATCAGCCAAGATTCAGAAAGCACTGGAGCTCAGGGCTGACTTGCTATGGCCTTAGGGATCCTTGATTTATCTCCCCCACGCAGGTCTCACTAGAACGACGGCAACAAAACTGATAGGGTTAGGAGACAGCGTGACAAGTAGGAAATCTTTGAGAAATAGAACACAAGGTCTTCTCACCTTCAAACAAGGTGTGGCCAGCTAAGCTGTCTGGCTACGATTCACGAACCTTTACTAAGTTTTGACAACAAAGCAATAGAGTAAAAGTAGGTCCCTCTCCTGACAGCTACTCTCAGCTGGGGAAAGTCATTTTGAGATGCCTGCAGGCACTGACTTTCTGGGGTCTGCTTGGGAGCAGCAGAGGATGTAGAGGGCAAAGCACAAACAATACATATCATTGCAGCCCGGCTTCTGATCTCCGTGACAACTGGCCAAGGCAGGACCTTCCAAGGTCATTCGTTGCTACGCTCTTAAAACCGCTTTTGAGCCCAGCAGGAGCAAATGATCGGGGTCTCTGGAAGGCAACTGTCTTTTTTGGACCTGTTAGGATCAGCATGGGGTTTGCCATGTGCCTTGAGAAGAAAGCTTGACCTGGAAGGTTAAGCTGTGAAAGCCTGGCAGGCTCCTGGTGGAGGAGGATAAACATGCCGTGTAACCACAGATGAGTGAGTTACATTTTCCAGCAAGATCTAGTTCTTCACCTTACATACAGCTGTTGAATACCTGTCCCCTGTGGCAGTCCAAAAACACAGTCCTTCAAAACGTAACTGTCCTAACTCCACAACCTATGAATGCACCGTCTTCCATGGCCAAGAAGAATCAGACGTGTACAGGGAAGGAAAGCCTGCTAAGCAGATGACCTTAAGATTATAGTGGATTATCCCTGTGGGTTCCACGTAAGCACAAGCATCCTCACATGCGGATGAAGGAAGCACAAGAGTCCGTGTGTAAAAAGCATCAGCAGATGTTTGATCCCAGGTTTCAGCATCAATCAGTAAAAGATGTCAACAAAGACTGGCGTTGAAGATGAAAGGGGGTCACAAGGAAAGAAGGGGGCAGCCCCTGGATGCCTGCAAAGGTGAGGTGCCCTTCTCCCCTAGAGCCTCCAGAAAGGACCACAGTGCGACTCTTAGTTTCCCACTGCTGCTGTGAACACATCACCACAAACTCCATGGCTTAATGCAGCAGCAATTTTTCTCTCTCACTTCTAGAATTCACAAGTCCTAAATCTATTTTGGTGGGTTGAAATGAAGTGTCAGAAGAGCCAGGCTCCCTACCAGAGGCCAGAGGGGACACTGCATTCCCGACCCTCCCACAGCTTCCGATGGCCGCTAACATTCCTTGGCTTGTGACTCTGTTATTGTCATCTCTGCCTCTGTGGCCACACTTCTCCTGTTCTGTGGCCCTTCTCTATCTGCTGCTCTGGTGTGATGTCATTCAGGGTCCATCGCAATAAACCAGGCTAGTTTTTCCATCTCAAGATGCCTCACTTACTCATTTCTACAAAGTCGCTCTCCATCTAGTGAACACTTACAGGGCCCAGGAGTCAGGGCCTGACATCTCTGGAAGGCATTATTCAGCCTATTACAGACCCACTTCAGACCTGTGACCTCTGCAACCTTAAGGTAGATGTGTGTCGTTTTAAGCTGCTACGTGTGGTAATTTCTTACAACAATAGGAGACTAAGACACCCCCTTTCTCCCAGGTCAAGGGAGGGCCTGGGTGAGTGGAGGGGGCTAGCCCATCCCCACTATTCCCGAGGGCACCCTGGGGGCCCTTTGTGTCTACAGATGAATCCCTCTTCCCCATCAGCTGAGAAAGGATGCCAATGTTGGGCAGGAAGCGGCCATTAGAAGCTTCAGAAATCATGCTTCCCTCTTTCCTCTCACCAATCACAAGCTCCTTAAATAAACTTTATGGTAATTCAGAGAGCAAAGCTTGGGTGGAGAAAAGAACTGACATTCGTTTCAGGGAATTCCTCTTAATAATAATGATTACACTCCCATCCACAAATGTCAAAGGACTTTGCTCAGAAAGCCAATAATCCCTACCACAAATATAAGACAATGTAACCCTCTACAGGATCGTATTCCTCAATTCCTTCAGGTCGCTCTCGAGCATTCCAGGGCTAAACATTCTTTCTTTAAGCATCTATTAATCAATATTCTTTCTCAAGGCACGTTATCCTGCTGGTTTTTTGTCATCGTAGGTATTTCTATTTACAGAACTGCTCCTTTTTGCTCATCTGCTGTCAGGACACTCCTTTCCCAGAACTCATCACGTTCAGAAACCCCCAGGTTCCGTCCTCGGATATCTGCTCTATTCTCTCCTCTAGCGTATGCACCCTGTCCCACAATGTCAGATTCGTCTATCCAGCCTGGACCCCTCACTTGGGTGAGCACCAGATCCAAGTATCCAAGGGCTTGCCCATCGGCTTCGCTGGAACATTTAGGAACATCCCCAACATAGCCGGCCCCAGGCAGAGCTGCTGATTTCATGCGGAGGCGCGCATGTCCACTGGGTCAATGGTACCCACTGCTCAAACAAAACCCCTTCCTCACCCACATGTCCTCCTATTCCATCCCACCTTTCATATTTACTCCATCACTAATTCCATCAGCTCTGCCTCCAATATTTCCCCCAAATCTGATTGTTTTCCACCATCTCAATCTCAATCCAAGCTACCTTCACTGCCCACCCAGCTCACAGCGACAGACCCCTGCCTTATTCATGCTCCTCACCTACCAGCCTTTACCCCACACAGAGCAGGTGGTCATTATTCTCAAGTATACACCAGAGGTCACTCCCCAGTGTGAACTATCCAGGGGCTTCCAGATACACTCGAAGTCTACACTGGGCCACGATCTATGTGGTCTGGCCAGGAACTAGCCCTCAATCTCTCTTTCCTTTCCCCATTTACCAGCAGGCACACTCACTGGCCACCTGCCATCTCCCAGAACAGGTTGAGGCTTGGTCCCGATTCAGGGCCTTTGAACTTGCTGCCCCTTCTGCCATAGATACCCCTCCTCCAGCTATGCACCACTCTCCTCTTCCCTCCCTGAAGCCTTGTCTCAAACATGCTTCACTCTAGCCTAGCAATAGCAACCCTTCGGTCACAGGCTTTCATAGTGCCCTAGTCTGTCGCTTTCGGAACACACAGGAATAGCTGGAATGGTCTTAGTTTACCGAAGCAGTGTGTGATTTCCTTCCAGTACAATACACACTCATTGAGGGCAGATCCCTTTGTGCCATAGTATCCCCAGTGCCTGGCACCTGTCGGGAGCTCAATAAATACTTGTTCATGAGCTGCTGAGTGGGTTTACAACCCAAGGGCACTATCAGATTAGCTTAAAAGGTACTTATTTAGACCACGTCTTTAGTTTTAAGGAATAATGACTTCCTGAGCTCTGACAAGAATGCGCCCGGCTCTCCATCCTAGGGTCCTGTGCTTCATCCTGACTCCCCCTTCTGGCTTCTCTGCCCTATGTGTGCCCTGTTCTCTCCTTTCCACCAGCCAGCTGGCTCCCTGATGTCCCATTTTGTATTGTTTCTGTTCTTTCACAGAGCTCTGGCTCACCCAGGTTCTCACTGAACCCTAAGGCGCCACACCACTTGCAAACACTCAAGTTTTCTCCCGAGCCTCTCAATTCACCTTCCTGAGAGCTCCTGTCAGCGGCCTGGGAACGAGGAGACCCGGTACAGAACAAGAGCATTCAGGAGGCAATTAGAATTTCTAGTACCAGGATGAAAAACCCAGCCACCAAGAGTAAGACCAAACACATCTTTGTTCTCTCTCTCTTAAAAGATGTGTACGTGACCACAGGATCCTCCCAAAGGGGTGGGAGGGGTGTCAGACCCAACAGATGGTGGGAATCACGAAGATGCGTGCAATGAATGCTGGCGTGAATGAGAAGCAAGATTAGGAGGGAAAGGATCTCCGTGCAAACATGATTAATTAAGAAAAATTAAGCAGTGAAAGGACAAGCTTGATCCTTTTATAAGTGCCCATACAAAAGCTCACTCTTAACATGCAATGTTTCCTCTCGGCCCTTGAATGACCCTCCAATTTGTGTCAGGTAGTAGGTATGTTGGAGGGCTGTGCTCATATCTAAGGCTCACAACTTACCAACGAGGGAAGTACTGTCTCATTTCTCCAGGTGCAGAAATCGGTGTTCAGAAAGGTACAAGGAAGGCAACTCACCTACAGGGCTCAGCGTGCACAGTATTTAGGGCCCATGAAATCTTCAGGGGCCCACAAAGATGCTTTCAGTCCTCTAAATTCAAAAGTCTATAATCCACCTTGGATGCGATCATACAGAATAATTTCTAATATGCAGTATTTTTCAATTTCTCTGTGTTTTTAATGGAAGGGGGTCATACAGGCCCAACATTTCTTGAGCCCTTGAGAGTCAAAGTCCCATTATTCCCTCTGAAGAGGCAGAATGAAGGCTGCAAAATGCTGCAAAAAAATCACAAGCAGCAAAATGCTGCAACAAAGAGTCTAAATCAGCACCTTCCCTTTTCCCCAAGGCCACCAGGCCCCTCATACTTTCATGCCTCCCAGAAACCCCAGGTGCTCTAGGGTTAGAATGCCTTCATCACCACAGCTTCGTGAAAAGGGATTTTTTAGGGGCGCCTGGGTGGCTCAGTTGGTCAATTTTCTGACTTCTGCTCAGGTCATGATCTCACAGTTCCTGGGTTTGAGTTCCACATCAGGCTCTGTGCTGACAGCTCAGAGCCTGGAGCCTGCTGTAGATTCTGTGTCTCCCTCTCTGCCCCCCACCTCAAAAATGAACAAACATTACAAAAAAAAAAAAAAAGAAAGAAAAAGAAAATGGATTTTTTAAATGCAAGAATCATGGAGCTAGAAACGTATTTTGAAGGAACCACCAAAATTCTGATCATTCCTCCTGTGAATAACCCATAGCTTACTTGGAAAACAACTGTTCTTCTTTTTTTAATGTTTATTTATTTTTGACAGAGAGAGAGACAGAGTGTGAGTGGAGGAGGGTCAGAAAGCAAAGGAGACACAGAATTTGAAGCAGGCTCAAGGCTCTGAGCTGTCAGCACAGAGCCAGACACAGGGCTTGAACTCAAGAATGGTAAGATCAGACTTGAAGTCAAGACACTTCAGAGCTAAAGTCAGATGCTTAACTGACTGAGCCACCCAGGCGCCCCATAAAACAAATGCTCTCAACAAATATTGAAATAAGGAAGCCCTCAGTAGCCCCTTTCTCTAGAACATCTCCCAGAGAGCACTCAAGTTGAATCAAGACTGAGGATTTCACACAGTGGGTCAAAGCCTGTCCCTGAACTCAGTAACTGCACTGCAATGACCTGGGATGCTGCCTGAAAATGCAGATCCCACAGTCGCAGCCCATCGCTGCTGAATCACCAGGGCCCAGGAATCCACACTGTAATGAGGAGCACTGTCAGGGACGCTGACCTGCTATAGAAATTAGGACCCACCAGACAGGTGCATGTGTGGGGACAAACTACTTTTTGTACAGTTTTAACATCATCTAAATTGTCCCACAATGCAACGATCATGTACAGTGAGCCAAGAATATACTTTGTTTTGTTCTGAACTTTATCACAAGCCATTGACCATTAAAAAAATTTAATCACTGACTACCATGATACTTCTGGAATGAGTCACCAAATCAACCCCATATTCACAGTTGTCACATTTATAGGTGATTTTACCAATAAGTAACAGGATCTATCTGACTACCTCCTGTCATCTTCTTAGTGCAGGCATTTAGATAATGAACTACCTATTTGATTACACATTACTTTCGTTTCTCTTTTACATTAGTTAGGACATTGCATTGACCTTTTTTTAAATTGTGTGTGACAGTAGGTTAAGTTACCTACCACCTGCATTTGGGAAGGCACAGAGAACATTACAAAATAACTGTTTTAAAAGCAAACAATAGGGCTTACAGGATTAAGAACTTTAAAAGGCCCTGGCTCAGCATACCTGGGTGGCTCAGTCAGGTGAGAGTCTGACTCTTGGATTTGGTTTGGGTCATGATCTCCAGTTCATGAGTTCGAGCTCCACAATGGGCTCCGCACTAACAGTGTAGGACCTGCTTGGGATTCTCTCTCTTCCCCCCGCCTCTCTGCTTCTCCCTTACTCATGCTCTCTCTTTCTCAAAATAAACTTAAAAAATTTTTTTTTAATTATAAAAGGGTCCTGGTTCAAATCTATTCTCTGGGATGTTGCTGTTATTTTCACTAACAGGGGAAACCTGTTCCCCACCTACCCACGCCCAGAAAAGGAAAGAAAAAGTGAGCCGGGCAGTCCAGGCTGGCAGCCAGAGGCAGATACATCCAGCAGCACTCCTATCCGGGTACGGAGCCCTGGGCCTACCACAGCAGGGAGAGGCTGAGCAAGAGCACAATAAACTTCAAAGGCTGATCAGTGGTTGCTGGGGCAGGAGGCAGGGGTTGGGAGAGAAGAGGAGCACACAGATGCGAGTTACTGGCAAGTCCAAGGTCTTAGGTCAGGTGGGTTCACAGCTATTCAGTAATAACAACAACAACAATAATAATAATGCTATAAAACTATTTGCACGTGTTCATTAGCATCAATCAACTATTATATTAATAATCATAGAAAGGAAAATAATTTAACAACCATACCCAGTGCTGACAGCTTGTATTACAAACAGCAAACTACATATTAGCATGGAGCAGTTTAAGCCTGAGTGTTAATCAGCAGTTCTGGAGGGAATGGGTAGTCGCTGTGCTCATATTAATAACAATAAAAAAAAAAAAAAAAAGGCAGCAGGCGCTTGGCATGGGGAGCGTGGGCTCCTGAGCCTGTGTCAAGCAGATAAAGATGCTGGCGCCTGGCGGCCACCGAGGCCACCTCAAACCACCATTCAGTTTTCTCATTAGCATTGTGCAGCTGTTACCTCACAACACACGCCTCAGGGGATGTGACAAGCACAGGTCACCCTGAAGGCAAAAGGAGAAAAAGATCCCAAGACAAATCATAAAAATTGTTCCACCCTGACTCAGAGCTGTCATGGGTTGACTGGGAGCGGCAGAAGATGGTGGCTTCTTTTCCGAGGGGCTTCGAAGGGGCGTTGGCCTGCATACTCTCCTCCAACCCTCCCCATCATCCCATCTTCTCTCCTGCTCACTGCTTTCCAGAGAGAAAAGAATATGAAAGTAAAGAAGCTCGTTAATAGAAAGGGCAGGGCAAAAATAAATCTACTTACTATGGCCAAAGCCTAAGAGAGGATGCTGACATCCCACCTCCCAATTCCACCAAGAGATGCTCCCAAAGTCCCTGCCTTTATATTATCACTTAACACTTTATTGCAGCTGTTGGCTCACAGGTCAGCCTGCATCAGGCCATGACCATATCCGTTTGGGAAACGACACCAAGAATGAGACCAAACACAGAGGGCCTTTAATAAAGGCAGTAGAACAAATAAATACCACAGATAAATAAGCCACCCCCACCAGTGAAGTGTAAATCCATTTGTTTTCATTTGTGTTCAAAATCCAAAGTAGATGATCTAAAACCCAGCAAGGTTTGTAACCTGAAGTCCATGGACATGTGTTCTATTATGCTATACATCTCTTTAAGTCTTTAGGAGCCCTGGTAACGTAGAGGGGGAGATGAAACCTACGTAGAGCCCCAAATGGGGAAGGATAAGGAAAAAGAGAGCACAGAAAGAGAGCCACAGCACTGGGAATGTTGGTGAAAGTGATTGTCCCTAGACACCCGTGACTCACCTTCCCTTTCCTGTCGCAGCACAGGCGGGAGTGAAGAAGGAACATCAGTTAACAGCAACAGGGGGGCAGGCAGGCAGGCAGGGTGGCCCAAAGGCTCCTTCCACAGCACCCCTACTAGTCAACATGATCACAAAGTACAGCTTCTGCTGCGGCAGATCAGGACCTGGATTGTGTGGGATGACTGTATCAAGGCAGTGACGATGGCAGACCGTGTCACTTCTAGGAAGGAAACGGAATCTGTGACCAGCCGGCGGATCCTGGATGTCCACATACAAGCAGCTAACCAAGAACCCTGGCACTGATGAAAAGTGAGGCCACGTACACAGCTTCCCTGGGGCGGTCCTCTTTCTTCCACGGACTTCCCGCTGCACCCAAGGGAAATTGGTGCACCCAAGAGACTCCTTCCTTAGGCCACAGGCAGACTGTGGAGACCTGGCCTTCTGCTACCTCTCTGACCTATTCTATCCCACTGTGCTCCCCTCACACAAAGGGGTGCTTCACTCCCACCTCACAAGGTCTCCGTGCATGCTTTCCCCTCTGCCTGCAGAGCCCCTTCCACTCCACTCCTCTTCGACTCACATTCCAGAGCTGAGGGGTAGGTTTTCCCTGATCATGTTATGAATTGCCTATTCCTCTTTAACTTTCCATCTCCTTCACAGGCGGATTTCTATCTGAAATCACCCTGTTTATTTCGCATACCAGAATATAAGCTCCATTAGGACAGACAGCTCATCGCTTTGGTTCATCACAGCGTCCTTGGTGTTGATAACAGGGCCGTAAGTGCTCAACTGTTCCTTCAGTCAGTGAATAAATGGAGAACTCATAGCTATCAGTGGTGAACTGAAGGACACGTGACCTGAACCAAATTACATTTAAGGACAAAAGGACAGAGTATGAAGGTGAAGGACAGACTGTCTAAACAGTGGGAAAAAAGGAGAGACTAGAGGCATCGGTAACTGGCAACGCCTGCCATGGTCCAGAAGATCTATGTCCCTCGCCACAAAGGCAGCACCACTACAGGCATCAGAGAAATTTCCAGAAGAACTCACCAAGGAAGACAATGTCAAGGGACTTCCCAGCAGCCCTGTCTGAAGCATTCAGGCCGAAGGCTACATTCCCTTGGCACAAAATCTGTTAAAATCCTTCAAGCATGACTGTTAGTAATGTCCTCACCAAGGTCAGTACTTCCCCAAAGTTATGACTTCCTCCACCCTTATTGTAGAGCAAAGGGACCAGCTAAAATAGTCCTCAGTGTCCAAATAAAAGACACTGCTGTCTGCACAGGACTACGTAATCAATTCATAATCTCAAAGGCATTGACCTGAGACAGAAAATAAATCCTTAAATATTCCAAAACATACTTTCAGTCAATGGCTTTAAGAGCCTCTGTATGAGGTGCTATTTTTCTCAGACCACTCAAGTTCTCTGCAAACAAGGACCATGTTCAAGACTGCCATATGCTCTACTTCACATAAGAGACCCAGTTGGTACCCAATTAGGTACCTGCTTCCCTCAACCAACAGCACTGATAAGCAACAATGGATACTAACCATTATACAGAGACATTTCCCAAGTGAAGGATTTTTGGCTAACCTTCCACAAAGTTGAAGGTTCTGATAATTAGGGGGAAAAACAAAAGGCAAAGAATTCCAGGTCAACCCTCCAAAGGAAATCCTGAATGAGAGGAGGAACAAAACCATAGGATAAATATTTGAATGATCAAACAGTTACAGAAAATCACAGAATGTGACTTGTGAGTTGCTGGACCAGCATGCAGAACAGGGTAAACATCATTATGTTTTTCCAAACAGAGATTTAATGTCCCATCCCCACAAAGGGAATGGAAGAACGAGGTCCTGGCTACTGTTTTTAGAAAAAGAAAATGGAGCAAGCACATGTAATACAGCTGCACCGAGCAACCCAGCCCTGAAAAGCCAACTTCCAGAAGAGAACATCCCAACAGTGTACAGGTGGCACAGAGAAGAAAGTGGTTTTCAATCAACAGCTGGTCCCACAGCTTCCACCACTTTGCCTGACTGGCTTGGAGATTCCCCAGCCCCACCCAAGGAGACTCTGTCTTACTGGGCACACACGCTTCCCAGTCCTCTGAGCAAACCAGAAAACATACTGCCCTTCTGTGAGCACTGGAGGAAGGGAGGCAGAGACATGCCATGCCGTTCGGAAAGGAAGGGAAATGAGTACCCTAAGAATGTAGACAAATGATGTGGCAAAGATTTCCCTAAGAAACACTGGCTTTGCATAAAAACTCCGGAATAGAATTTAATGTTTACTTTCAAATCTATCACCAATTTTGGAAGATATGAAAAGTATTTAATTTCTCTGAAATGATACACATGCAACATTTCCTGGTGTGCTAATTTCTACCTTCTGTTAACCAAAATGTTTTAAGACAACTTAATATGCCATGAGAATACGTTTCAAGGGAACCAGGGAGCTACACACAAATACCATTCATTCAGAAAATCAACTTTTGTCTCTTTCATACTTAGTGAGTGACAGAAACAGCCCAGTGCCTAACACAAGTGGAGCTGTAATATACTCTTCAGCAAGGGGAAATGTGATAGAGTTACCAAGAGTTTCAAGTACTAAGAGAAAGGTTACAAAGCAGCAGCTAGCAAATCTGGCCCACCTCCAAACCCACATGGAGGAGGATGTTGCTACCTGATTCCTGAGCACACCCCTGAGGACCGACTTTACTTGGTTGGCTATGGGGCATCATAGGAACCCACAAATTTAACCTGTCCCTCCTCCAGGCAATTTGGTCACAAGACAAATTTGTGAGCAGCTGCTTTAAGAAGTATGCTAAGGGAACTCTAGGTTCATAGGCTGCTTTGCACCCAAATGCCCCCAAAGATCTCAGCCACCTTGGAGGGAATCCCGATGGCCCACGACAGCCATGCCTCACATCCAGCTGGACTCAAGAGCAAAAGACATCCTGGACACTGCTACCAGTTGCTTGGCAGTGCTACAGAATGCGAGGTCAGAATGCTCAAAACTTTCAGAGCGAGACAGACGTTAAGAGCAAGAAGTGTGCATGCCCAGCACTGCGTCTACATGGCCAAACATGGGGAAGCACATGGAGGGTTGCTTGAGGATGGATGGCTAATAGGCTCAGTGAGTCTGAAGAGAAAGAGATAATAAAATCTATTTCCTTCTTTAGTACAAGGAATTCCAAGAAAGCAGGCTGTGGCTAGCCTCCTTGGTTACTCAGGGTTTAAAGAACATTTTATTTCCAGTTACCAAGAGATTTGGCTACAAACAGCAAGGTCTAAAAAGGGCTGTGTTAGACTGCTACCATTTCCTCCAATTCTCTGTTCTTCTATAGAATAGAAGAGCACAGGTATCTCCCGCAGTGGGTGGCAATGAGATCAAATTCTGCCCAGTGCAACAGGGGTAGAAGAAATATGTGCACCTTCTGGGTCATCTTCTCCCCTCGTCCATCTGCTCATCCTTTTTCCTCCCTTATCTTGGACCATACAAAGGAGAGCAGTGCTGGAGACAGAGCGACCTGATGGAAGGAGCCTGGGCCAGAGACTCCAGCAGAACACTAGACTGCCACCCTCGGTGACTTTAATGCAACTCTATCTTTTTTGTTAATTTTTTAAATGTTTATTTATTTCTGAGAGACAGAGAATGAGCAGGGGAGGGGCAGAGAGAAATGGAGACACAGAATCTTAAGCAGGCTCCAGGCTCCGGGCTGTGAGCTGTCAGCACAGAGCCCGATGCAGGGCTCGAACTCACAAACTGTGAGATCATGACCTGAGTAAACTTGATTGTTTAACCAACTGAGCCACCCAGGTGCCCCAATGCAACTCATCTTGTAAGTCACTATTATCTTGGGTTTCTGTGAGAGCAGCTGCACAAGAATCCTATATAAGGGCTTCTGTTTCTACAGGGAATATGGTAAGAATTAATGCTATCAAGAAATGGCCCCTCCATACTCGCCTCTTCCTCCTCCACCTAACACTGTGGTGGACACTATCGTCCTTGACTCCAAAGGATAGCAAGTTATATCAAGAGACCTCAAAATCTCTCTATTATCCAAAACCTCACATTTTAAGTGTTAGACCCACCTGAAAATACAAGCTTTCCTCTTTTGGCCTATCAATGCCTCCACCTACCTTCTGAAATGAATTTTCTACCAATAATTACCATGCAAATTATCCACGATTTCTAGAACAAGTCTAGCATGGCTTTGCCAATGCTAATGCTGTTCCCTCTGCCTAGAAGGCCCTTCCTGACCTAGAAAATTCCTCAACATCACAGCCAAGTTCAAATGTAAAAATGTACCAACTCCTAAGGGCTTTAGAGAACTTTAAAAAAATGGACTGAAGTATATTGTGGTGTATTTTCCTGTTAACCCTTGAGTCTGCTAGGTTCTCGATGGCAAGAACTACTTATTCATCTTTATACACATGATTTCCCTCCAACCTTCACCACTACGTGCCATGACCTAGCACACCAAGAACACTATCAACATCCAGTGAACTAATGAATGAAACTGTTGAATTAACTGTGTTATCTGAAGAGTAATTTTGAAAATTCAAAGGCATAGCCTATGACTTAAGGAAATCTTGCAAATCCAATAATTATAAGTATTCCCCCATAAACTATTACACCTTAGTCTGTTAAGATAGAAAACAGCCTTTAAAGGATAAACATGGAGCTAAAGATCCATGATACTTATGAACATCAACTATCATTTATTGGAGTTGTACTTAATGGAAAAGCAATTTTACATTTAACAGAAAAACAATTTGCTAGCGCTCTACAAAATCCGAGCTGTCATTTTTTTCAAGTTATCATTTTGCTTTCAAAATAAATCCTACACTGAATCAAAAGGAAAACACTTACATGTACATTAAACACTGTTTTAAAAAGTTTTCTTAGATACTATATACATTTTTTTTAATACTAATATCTGGGGAAAAAATCATACATACATCCCATGCTAATACCTGAATAACAGCCTAAAATCTTTTCAAAGGAAAAATAATTATTTCAAACATCAAGAATAGGTCATGAGTCCTAATTCCCAAGCACAGGGAAGTCTGGACCAAGTCTATGCTCATAGGGAATTTCCATTTCTGCTATTTGCATATAGCTTGGCAGAGGGACTAAACAAATGTCCAAGAAAGGTTAGAGAACAATACAACAATGAGAAAATTCAACTATTAAAAAACACCATGTCAAGGGTACTAAACAGGAGCCTAAGAAGAGGAGCTAACTCGAATGATAAACTGGGATTAAGTTATTTTTTATTCTACGGGGATCATCTGAACCTTCTACCCTGGAATTCCCAAAAGTAAAACAGGCGTTTCTTATTCTTAAAATCATAGCATTTAAAGGTGGACCTTAACCTTCAAGATCACTTGTTTTAGATGCCAAGGTATATTAAGTGACTTGCTGGAGAACACAAGCCAGTGGTAAACACAGCAGAGCCTAGTCCCCCTCCCCACCTCTCCCAATCCCCAGTGCTCACAGATCTAACCCAGGATGTTCTCCAGCACAGCACAGATTAATGCCCCCCCTCCATACCATCTTCACAAACAAAACCAATTATGGGAAAGGTGATCACTCAGCCCATTGTGAAGATGTTTCCAAAACACAGGCAGGTGTGCACACACATATCCCAGCAATAAACGATTACAGACAGTTAGAAGGGCAAACTTTACAATGGGATTCGCTTAATGCAGCAGGTACTAAGAATTCAAAAATAAAGGAGACCAAAGCAAACACATTCCACAAAGAGCTCACAGTAAGTGGAAGAAGAAGAGCATGTCCGAATTACAAAACCACTTGCTATGGCCCATACTGGAGATAAAAACAGGGTATTACAGGACATTTCTGACTCCATGATTAAAATGTTTCGATCTTTCTTCCCTCTAATTTCTAGGGTAGCTCCTAGAAAATTACACTCTAACTTAAGTGAATTAAAAAGTAACAACTGTTACACACAAGGCCCAGACTGAAATCACAAGACTCTTTCAGAACTTTTTGAAAAAGATAAATCATCCTCCGAGAAAGGAAATTCATACTTGAAAATTTTTTCTTTTTTCTTTTTTTTTTTTACAAATAGTTTATTGTCAAATTAGTTTCCATATAACACTCAGTGCTCATCCCCACAAGTGTCCTCCTCCATGCCTATCCCTCCTCCCCCCCACATCCATCAGTCCTCAGTTTTTGTCAGCATTCAAGAGTCTCTCATGGTTTGCCTCTCTCCCTTTCCCCCACCATTTCCGCCCTTCTTCTCCCCCTTGGTCCTCTGTTAAGTTCCTCCTAATCCTCCTATACGTGCACACATATGGTATTTGTCCTTCTCTGCCTGACTTATTTCGCTCAGCATAACGCCCTCAACGTCCATCCATGTTGCTACACATGGCCAGATTTCATTGTTTCTCATTGCCATGTAGTATTCCACGGTATAGATAAACCACATCTTCTTGATCCATTCGTCCGTGGATGGACACTTAGGCTCTTTCCATGTTTTAGCTATTGTGGAGAGTGCTGCTATGAACATTGGGGTACATGTGCTCCTATGCCTCAGCATTTCTGTATCCCTGGGGTAAATTCCTAGCAGTGCTATTGCTGGGTCATAGGGGAGTTCTATTGTTAGTTTCCTTAGGAACCTCCATACTGTTTTCCAGAGGGGCTGTACCAGATTACATTCCCACCAACAGTGCAGGAGGGTGCCCGTTTCTCCACATCCTCGCCAGCATCTAGAGTTCTCTGACTGGCTCATTTTAGCCACTCTAACTGGCGTGAGGTGGTATCTCAGTGTGGTTTTGATTTGTATTTCCCTGATGAGGAGGGATGCTGAGCATCGTTTCATGTGTCTGTTGGCCATCTGGATGTCCTCTTTGGAGAAGTGTCTGTTCATATCTTCTGCCCATTTCTTCACTGGGTTGTTTGTTTTTCGGGCGTGTAGTTTGGTGAGTTCCTTGTAGATTCTGGATATCAACCCTTTATCTGATATGTCATTTGCAACTATCTTTTCCCATTCCGTTGGTTGCCTATTGAAAAATTTTTCTAAGTCAAATTCAAAACGAACTGAAATGGAACACAATACCTGCAAATTGAGAGTCAAGTAACTTCTTGGGTGGGTGAGAAATGAACCACTGGTTTGGGAACCTGAAAGAATCCCAAACATGGACAGGAATATTACAAAGGGCATTTCAGTCCTGGAGGTCGACAGCCTCCATTAAGTACAACACCAATGTCAACTGTGTTCTGGGGACATCAAAGACCATGTAAGTAAAATAGACACATGACGTTCATAGCCACAGCCACTAATAAAATACTGCTGGACCTTAAGAACCTGGGCAACCCACACAGACCACAGGGAAGAGACTCCTGGACATCAGTACCCAACAGCCCTCAACTTCAGCTCTGTGCTGGCTTCCTATGACAAAATACTGAAACGCCCAGAGTTCGAGAGACCCCAAAAACAGACCACCAGAGACCAGAGTCAAAGCCAATCGGCAAGGGTTGTTTATTTGCAGGTTCGAACCCGGACCTCCGCACACTCGTCGCAGGTGACGCTGAGAGGTCCTGAACAAAGTCTTTGCAGCTTTTTTATAGACAGGAGTAAACAAGTCGTGGGGAGGGACAGGGGATCTCTATGGTTACAGGTTTGTCATTGGTTGATATTTAAATATGAACATATACCATATTTGATTGGTTCCCACCATCAGGTTTTTGGCGGGATCCAATTACAACATTTAGGATACCTTTGAATTTAGCCAATCATAGAGCGAGTCTAGAGTCTTGTTCGGTGACTAACAGGTTAACTTCTCTCTCCCTAGGCCCTTCCTTCAGTAAGGCGGAGGGTGGCTGCTGGCCTTTCCTGATTAGGTGTTGCCAAGGTAGTGTGGTGGAGTGATGTGGTGGGCAGTTTCTCCCGCCTTGGGCAGTGTGCAGCTGCCTGATAGCTCCGGGGAAGCTGAAACTCAAGCCTTAAGCAATGGTACAGAAGAGGAAGGAGCTAGTTAGGTTTTAGTTTCCCGTAGTGCAAGCACTTGTACAGAAGCAGAAAAGCTGGTCGAGTTTTCGGTTTAGTTTGTCTAGGCCCCTCACTCCAAGGAGCCGGCACCGATGCAAGTACAAAAGGGTCTTTATTACAAGCTTGAGCAGGGGCTCACCAGCCTATCAGTGTCTTGGCAGCAAGGTGAAGCCAAGAACAATAGCGAACAGGGTTTTTAAGGAATAAGGGATGGGGGTGTTACAGTACATGTAGCATCATCGCATAAGCACTAATTACAATTACAGCTTCGACCATTCAGTGTCTGTGAGGTGTTCATTACTTTTGGTGGGACCCAATCATGACTTTTGAGAATCCTTTGAAAATGACCAGTTGTGAGGTGAGTTTAAAGGGCCCACATGGGGTTCAGACAAGCAGTGAGAAATTGGCTAGTTTGTATCTGCAGTTTCCAGCCTTGACTCAGACCATAGGAATGTTTCTATTTTTTCTTTTTGATTAGCTGAACTGAGGGCGGTCTGAGGATGGCTTTAGCCTTGAACAATCTGAGGCTTTTCCTGGGACTGGGACTGGGGCTACGTGCAGCCCGAGGTTTCTCTTAATGGAGGACTTAATTTTTGGCTCTTCAATACCAACTAGTAACAAGGAGAGACATAAACACTCACAGAATTTATTTCACCACGCCCTTAACCAGTATGGAAAATGAGGGCTATATTGAGGAAGACTCTAGAAAGGACTAGTGAAAGAGGCAGGACTTCAGAACCTGCTTCAATGAATGGAGCAAAACCCTAATTCCCATACGTAGTCTGAGGCATCTATGCCTCTGGGAGCAGCAAACGAATTCCTGTAGAGAAGACCAAAACTCTTGGATTCTAAACATCCTCCCCATTGTTATTTCACAGCTTTGTGAGCCAAAGACCAGATTGATTCCAATGTTTATTATGACTGCACATCACCCAGGCAGCAGACACCTCGTCTTCGTTCAAGCTGCTGACCAACTACTGGGGAGATTCAGAGGGCCATTTTCTACCTCTTGCCTCCTTGTCACTGCCCAAGGTTTTGTTGAGAATGAATGAATCCATTCGAGCCCCGCATCGGGCTCTGTGCTGACCGCCAGCTTGGAGCCTGGAGCCTGTTTCGGAGTCTGTGTCTCCCTCTCTCTCTGACCCTCCCCTGCTCACGCTGTCTCTCTCTCTTTCTCCTAGAAATAAATAAAAAATATTAAAAAAAAAAGAGAGAGAGAGAGAATGAATGACCCCAAAAGCAGGTGGAGCATTCTAACAGAGGTGATATTACAGCCATGAGCACCACTTTTTATGCCCCCCTTCACAATGCAGAAGTACAAGTGTGTGTTAAAGCTTCCGTTGCAGACAGCTCGGAGAAGAAATTTACTTTTCCCAGAAGCTGGCACGGCATATGTTTATTTAGGAAGACATATCTATACAACACCAGCAATAAAACTAATTCAACTCACAGGAAATTATTCCAGAGAGACAGTGTCACCTCTTTCTCCTTCCTAAAATCAGGAGGAGGAGAAAAAAAAAAAAAGAAACAAATGCAAATTGCCACTAGCAAAGTTTCACATTTAAGGTGCACAGAACGATTCAAGAGCAATTCAAGGTTCTCAGCAAATGCCTATTCATTAAACCAGTAGGAGGTGCAACACCATCTGGCGCCCGTGTCCAGCAGAAGATATATTGCTCGGGATCAATGCTGAGCAGCAAGCAAGTTTATTTTTACCCTTTTATGCACAAAACTACAAGGACATAAGTGTCTGCATTAGGCATGCCAGGAAGACCTAACGAGACTGGAAAATGAGATCCAAAAATGGGATCCCGCAAAAGCCAGTTTTCATGGTGCTTGATTAAACAACGTCGTTCCAACATTCAGGAACCCCAGCAAACGCCACAGTGTCTCCGCTAGAAACTGTAAGAAACCACGAAGATGTTGGGCATGTAAGAAGGAGCGACTGCCCTGTATTCATTGGAGCCAAAAGACTTGGTGAGGGGGAAGGGATGCTCATGCTGAAGTCTGGACTCAGGAGTCTGGCTGGGCAGAAGGGCCAGGGCAGTCAAGGGCAGCACAGCCTGGGCACCAAGCCAGCCAATCGCTGGGGGGACAGGAGCCCACTTGGCAGTGTTCTCCCTCTGAGGCTTGCTGTCTTTGAACCTCAACTTAACCAACCCGAATCTTCTTTTTCCCAAGTTACTGCCTTTTTCTCTAATGGAAACAACACTTACTCAATGCCAAAAATATGCTCAGTGCCAAAAAACGAGAAAAATCACACAAAAAACTTAAAAAACCATTTATCATCCCACCACCTGCAGATATCACTGGTAGGATTCTGGTATATCTCTTGCTTCCTCCCCACCCCTCCACCTTCTCTTGCTCTCTCACTCGCGCTCTCTTGCTCTCTCTCTCTCTCACGCATATACACACAGTGTGTACAAACGCATATATATGTATCACATTATTATACTTGCTTTCTCATAGCCTGCTTTTATGTCTTAACACATTTTAAACACTTTGCCATGATAATAGATATTTTTAAACCACAATTTAAAAACTAAATAGTACTCCACTACACATACATGTTTTTCTTAAATAAGCCCGTACTATTAGGCATTTATTCTTCCATATGAAAAAATAACAATTAATTTTCAGTCCTACCTTTACAATTTCAGATATTTCCTTCAAATAAAGAAATTGCAAAGTCAACTTAGGATTTTTAGGCTTTTGATGTCGTAATATTCCCATACTTGCTTTCAGAAAAATTATACAATTTATATTCCTCAGAAATAGGGTGTTAGGATTCCCATATCCCATATGCTTTTACCAAAGCTTCTCTTATCTATATTCTACTGTCCCTTAAATTTGACAATTTTTGGCCAATCACATAGGTGCCAATTCAATTATTTGCCAACTAAAGAGGTACATATGACTATTGCTAACAAAAACCACAACCACAACATTTACTAGGCACTTTCTATGTGCCAGGTACTGTCCTAAGGGTTTTACGTGTTTGAAGTATGTTAACTCCATCATATGAATGGCAAAAATAGGGCACAGGAGGGTGAGATAATGTGTCCACCTGTTAACTGCAGGTGAAGTCTGTACCCAGATAATCAATGGCTCCAGAGTCTAGACTCTTAACCACGACACTATACAATCTCATGGGCAACTATCAGAACGAATGAAAGGAAGGGACAACACATGGTAGGGGTATCACTGCAAATGTAGTCTGGGCATCGCTCCCTAATCGTTATTCAAGATATTCAACATCATTATTTGTGGGGTAGTCCCCTAAGTGATGGACACATTCCTCTGATCCAGCCAACTAAATCTGAAAGGAGCCTATTAACTTTCCATCGGCTCACTCACCAAAAAGTCACTTGGGTTTAATTCCTTTGGCATGTCACAATGTGCCTGTTCACACTAATCGCACAAAAGAGAATGGTCTGTTTTCTTGTGTAAAAAAGGATTTGGGGTCCAGCATCTCCACCTCTAAGGACATATAACAACCTAAAAGACCAGAACAGATACTTGTACACCCATGTTCACAGCAGCGTTATCCACAACAACGAAAAGATGAAAGAAATCCAAGTGTCTAGTAATAGATGAGTGGATAAACAAAATGTGGTATATACATGCAATGGAATATTATTCAGCCTTGAAGGGAGAAAAATTTGACACAGGCTACAATATGGATGAACCCTGAAGATGATACGCTAAGTGAAAGAAGCCAGACACAAAAGGACAAATATTGAATGATTCTACATATGTTAAATACCTAGAACAGGCACAGTTGTAGAGAAAAAAAGAACAGTGGTTGCCAGGGGAACGGAGAGCTATTTAATGGGTAGAGAGTTTCCGCTAGGAAGATGAAGAAGTTCAAGAGATGGATGGTAGCAGTGACAGCTGCACAGAAATGTGAATGCACTTAATGCCACTGTACACTACAAAATGGTTAAAGTAACAATTTACGTTGTATATATTTCACCACAATAAAAACAAAAAAGGATTTACAAACAAAAGGCCTCCTATGAACTTTATATCTACTTAGGGTGCCTCAGCCACGTGGGCCCTAGTAGGATCCTCATAAGCCCTTCTGGAAAGTGCTACCCAATAGAAGTTGGGGAGCATGGTATAAATACTACATAAAAGATGAAAAAGTCCTTGGAAGCACTCAATCTTTAATTGCAGGGACCAGCTTATACTGTGATGCTCACATCAAGTGAGCTCACATTTCCTTTGGAATACCAAAGGAACAACAGAATCAAATAGACTATAAAAACCACATTTGCTACTGGAATCAAAGAAAAAATGGGAAAATCAGGTGAGCCTTCACGAATGACTACTGAGAATAACAAAGAAGCCACAGGAAAAGGTCTTATCACAAGCCTGTAGAGATCAACAGCGCTCAGGTCATCAGTGGTTAAAAACATCAGATGCAGAAAGACTGCCCATCCAAATGCCTGCACCCCATGTCCAACCAGATTTGGGGTGAACTTATTGAGAAGGCTACCTCTGGGGTTCAAAAAGACAACTCAGTCAGCAGCTCACTCTATTCACACAGCGGCACAGAATAGTTTCAAAGCTGTATTTTTTAAAGACTCAAATTCAAAAAAGCTGTCTTAGCAACTTATTTAATAGAAGGTCACTCTAAAATCCCAAAAGACCACTTCATCACCATGAGACTAAATAAAGTTGTTCCAAAGAAAGGAAGCTAGAGCTATCAGAACTAATATGTTACTACTGCCTCACCATCAGCCCAACCTGACAACGGCAAGTCCAATCTGACATTGGATTAGAGCAGTTAACACCAAGACAAGAAAAGAACTGGGCTCCCTTCCCAGGCCACCATATTGTCCCTTGCTCTCTCAAATATCCCCTATTGTACAATAAAGAATTTGGTCTCTGTCCCTGGTTTCTAAAATGGACAGTAAGTCCTTGGAATTTCCTGAGTAACAAAGGAGTCTCTGATATTAACAAGCCTCTTGGATCACACCTGAGTTTATGCTAAGAGATGAGAAGCCTCAGACTAGAAGCCGATCACCAGAAAGACCGACCATGCAATTAGAACACTGGGGTCTTGAGTCTGCCTAATCTTGGGAAGTAGCTGGGGGTGGGGGAGGGGGGGGGAGACTCATATTGATTAAATCATTGGTCACATGGCTGAACTCAATCATGCCTATGCAACGAAAAGCTCAATAAAGACTCTGGACACCAAGTTCCTAGAAGTTTCCCAGCTGGTGAGTATGTTAATGTGCCAGAATGGTGACAAACCTTAACCCCAGAAGGAGAGGGCATGATAGCCCAGCATTTGGTATCCTCTCCAAACTCACCCTCTATGTCTGTTCATTTGGACAGGCCAGATTTACATCCTTTAGATTAAAACTGTAATCCTAAATGCAACGCTTCACTGAGTTCTGTGAATCATTCTAGTGAATTATCCAACCTGAGGGAGTCATGAATGCCTAGATTAGCAGCCAGCTGCTAGAAGTGCTAGTGGTCTGGGGACCCCATTTGCAGCTGGCATCTCAAGTAGAAGCTGTCTTGTTGGGGATGGTACCTTTTAAATTATGAGATCTGCACTAATTCCAGCTGGTTAGCATCAGAATTTTATTGCAATAGACCCAATAAGTTCACCCCCAACTTGCACACACACAAACACACACATTTCCGGTTGACTCATGTACTGTACGTGGATTCAAAGGACAACATTTTTAACTGCTCAAATTGATGCCAACTATTTATGATCATAAAGTTTCCCCCATTTAATAAAAACTGACGTTTTGAGTAACTGCTATCCCAGACATGGTTCTAAGAATTTCTACATGTATTAACTCGCTCCTCATAGTAAACTCATAGGGTAGATGTTAGTGTTACTCTCATTTTATAAATGAAGGTGCTAAGGCACAGAAAGGTTTAGGAACTTACCCAAAGTCACATGGTAAGGATGCCAGGATTCAAAACAAGCCCCTCTGTCTCTAGAAGCTGCCCCTTAGTCACAAGCGTAGTGGAAAACTCATGAATGCTGGCCACCCACCCTTCGAGGGGACCCAGGTCACCAATCTTCTCTATCCCCACTTGCTCCCGTTCTCTGTCCTTACGACAGGCACAAGCTCATTTCCTTGAGGTAAAACGTGTGCATCCTGGTGACAGAATTATCTATCTTCAACCGTAGCCCAGGACAACTAACCGAGAACCCAGGTAGCACTGGGGGAGATTTATTATATCCCCGAAAGTCTTTTCCAACAAAAACACAAACAGCTAGACAGTAGTAGATGTAACTGAAACAGGCAAATTTCACTGCAGTAGAGAAATAGATTCAAAGTTGCTCCTTTGTTAACTACCCCACCACAGGCAGAACCTTCCCAGGATCAACACAAACTCCGTCTCCCCTTTTTTCCTGTTAAATTCTTCAGTGTACCTCCCCTTTTTGATTCAATTGGTTTTACAGTTTGATGCTTTTGGTTTCTTTAGCATCATAATTAGAACCTCAGGCAGTCATGGTGCTGATTTATCAAGCAGAAATTATACAGAAAGGACAAGAGCTGGCTGTCCTTCCACCTGATGCACGCCTTCAGTAAATATTTTCAGCATCTAGGACACTCTGGGCAGTGTTTTAAAGCACGCGGACTCTGCAGTCAATATGACAAAAAGGACCTGCCCGCCATCCTGGCGCCACCTCACATGCCCGCAGGAGACACAAAGAAGTAATGAGTGAGTGCGAGCATGTATGTGCATGTGCATACGTGTATGTCACACCAGGCAATGACAAGCGACATTTTTTTTAATGTTTTATTCTTATTTTTTGAGAGAGTGAGCGAGTGGGGGAGAGGCAGAGAGAAAGGACAACAGAGGATCCAAAGCGGGCTCCGTGCTGACAGCAGGGAGCACGATATGGAGGCTCGAATTCACAAACCATGAGATCATGACCCGAGTCAAAGGCAGACGCTCAACTGAGCCACCCACGCGCCCTGGTAAGTGATGGTTTTAAAACACAGAATGAGCATAGATGTGGGGGAAGCACAAGAAAACGTGTATGGCTGGAGTGAAAGCAATCATGGGAAAGGCAGTGGGAGATGAAGACAGAGAGGGGCCACATCTTCCTGACCTAAAGTACCCAACCCCTTGTCACCATCTCCCGCCCCTCCCGAGTCTATGCCACCAACACCTTACAATGGATAACTGTCATTCCTGCCTGATCTCTATGCTTGCACCCTGGCCCCTTACAGCCGCTTCTCCACACAAGCCAAATGACCTTTATGTATACAAATCAGATCAGGTCACCCTGACCCCCCAGGCTCAAAACTCTGAACACATACTGCACAGAATGAAACCCAAATTCTGTACCCTGACCAGCAAGGCTCTGCATGTTTTAGCCCTACTTGACTCTAGACTTAGCACCTCATTCCCCTCACTCTACCCACATGCTTCCATGACAGGTCCAATTTGTTCCTGCCTCAGGCTCCCATCCATGCTGTGTCCAGCGCCTGGAGTTCCTTTCGCTAGGGACACTGCCTGGACTCTGTCATCATGCAGGTGTCTGCACAAATACCACTCCCTGAAGCAGCCTCCTGGGCCACCACATCTAGCATGGCACCCAACACACGCTCTCTACCCCTTGCCTTATTTGATTCTTCTTCTCCCACCTCTCCACCTGACATAGGACTCACCAGTTTCTCTACTTCCTCCATTTTTGTTCACCTCTGCATCCCCACTGCCTAGAACAGAGCCAGGTGCAAAATAGGAGCTCAATAAATACATGTCAAATGAAGGAATGAATGACTTTGATGATGCCGTCAAGTTCATGATCTTCAATCCTGTGCATCCAAGCTGTCCACACACCTGTCCAGGGACAACACACTCCTGGATCGGTTTTTATTGGCTCCAAGCTCAGATGGCAATGCCTTCCCTTCCACAGAGCCAGCTGTTCCCAATTAATTTATGCTAGGATTCTGATACCACAAGGACACCCTACAAAACCCTACAAACCAAAAAAACCCTACAAAAAATATTTGACAACCCAACATTTGCACAAAGACCCCAAAGAGCCACTTGGTTGATAAAGTCACCCATAATGTGAAGTAAGGAGTTACCATTTCAACCCATTTCCATGAGTAAAGAGACAGAATTTCCAAGTGGGCAGAAAATGTCTCCAGTGTCCCCTTTCATGCACTGACTCAGCCGCCACTCACTAAGCTCCTCCCATATGGTGACTGTGGGCTCAGCCCTGGGAGCATGATGAGCCCTAGGTCAGGAGCCTTCCTGAAATCTAGTAGGGGAGACAGACAAGACTGGTGATCTTTCAGCTCACCCCTTATATGCCTCAGTGCTTTGTACTTTAAAACTAATGTCGGGGGAAAGAAGACCTCACCACTGCCTGAAATCTCATCTCTAAAGTTGCCTTCGATACTTTCAAGGTGGTCAAAGCCAACTTTTCTTGGACAATGGTAGTGATGCAGAGGACACGCTCACCGTGACTAACAGAACCTTCCAACCTCAGGCCTAGGAAAGGAAATGTCCTTTTGATGTTTGCTTGTAATCCAGAGGTCCTCAGACTTGTGAAGGCAGCAGAGCCCCCACCATGGTGGGCTCCTGGGACACCAAAGGAAATCCTGAGACGTGGAATCCCTTCTTCTGAACCAGGAACGATCCAACGGACAGGACAGGACACATATGGGCAGGGGCCTCTGTATCTTCGAAGAATGCATTAAATATTAAAGGTCACATCTCTCTGCTTTTCTGCAGAATCTGTTTTTTCCCTTCTCATTTCACTACCCACTAGCAGTCACTAGCAAGTAAGTGAACACCAAAGATCTGAGCAGGTTAGGGGAAAAAAGACTCAAAAATACAGGAAAGCTCTACTCTATCACTTCAGGTCTGTTTCTGGAATTAAAAAAAAAAAAAAAACACCTCTATAATGAACTAGGGACAAAATAACAAAATTACTATAGAAGCAAAATAAGACATGCCACACATACAGCTTTTAATGGGCTGCACAGTAATTATACCAAAATGACAAGTATTTCTTCTAAAGGATAATTAATATTGCCTTCACATAACCCACTTTTTTCTTCCCCTGCCTCCCCCTTTTTTCAGTTTTTCTTTTTTACAGATGATTCTCCTGCATTGGCAATCAGCAAGTTAATCAATATCATCACTGTCAGGCATCTTCTCTGGGAGGTGAACACTTTGATCAACACTCTCCCATGCACAGAGGCATTCCCATTTGGAAAACAAGGGGTGGGGATGGGGCGAAAATTAGAGTGGAGTTCTTACCCCACAGCATTCTGGGACTCCAACTCACCTGACCACAAAGCCACAGGTGGAGGGTCTACGCAGACACCCACAACTTGATACAAATG
This sequence comes from Proteles cristata cristata, assembly GCA_017311185.1. Classification (NCBI taxonomy): domain Eukaryota; kingdom Metazoa; phylum Chordata; class Mammalia; order Carnivora; family Hyaenidae; genus Proteles; species Proteles cristata. Next base: position 2,500,451 of record JAESUZ010002383.1, read on the forward strand.
ACTACAATACAGGGAAAACTCTCCCTTGGTTCTCCAATGCTCTCCCCACAGGCCAGCCTGGCCTGCCTTCCAACACTTGTGAGAACCTCTGTCAGGCATGAAGTGTGTGATGCTGAGCAGGCACAAGCCCTGATCTCACACTATCACGAGGGGACACACACACTGACAGATCATTAGAACATAAAAGTGAAATCCATCCACTGGTTCCACAAGTGATTTGAGCACCTACTATGTGGACGGAACTGTTCTAGATGCGGGACACACAGCAGCACTTGTAGGCATGTCAGAGTACGTGATATACACAGACTATCACAAGCACAAGGAAGAAATGCCTCTCATCCTATCCAGGAGGATCAAGGAAGGCTTCCTGGAAAAAAGCAAGCCCAGGAAGAAAGCTTGAAAGACGAAACGTGGATTGCAGAGCAATGCGTCCCCAACAGGGGAAAGAGCCTGTGCACAGAGCAGAGGCACCAGTCAACAGTCACACTCAAGGGCATATTCCGTGGCCTGCCTGGGGTGCAGGGGGTAGCAGGGGGTGCCGGGTGGAGGCCTGAACAGCAAGACAAGATGACCAGGGGTCTGGAATGCCACAGCAGGACCTAGGGCCCCGCTGTAGCCGAAGAATGACTGTGTGGAGACTGAAGGCCAGGAGTGACATGATCCAAGTTCCCTCTCAGATACAATTTCCTGAATTGGTTTTTATTTGTAAGCACACCCGCTCCTGCATCAAAGGCTTGAAGACACAACGAGCAAACAAACAAAACAAAAACAAAAAAAAGTATTTCACAAGGGGATATAAAGAAGTTTCAAAGAATAAGGCATCTAGGATTCTTCCCTGTTTTAATTTGAGATGGCTAGACACCATGAAGCAGGGAAGAAAGAATGTTTTTTATAGACCAAAAAATTAAGTGAGCAAAAAGCAGTTTCCGAGAGACAAACACCCCTGACTTAGCAATTTCGCTAGAGCTGTTCGTTTTCATCTCTGCTGGGACCAAGAAAAGCTGTGCGACAAACACTTTGCACATCTTGTGTGTCCCGCTGCCACGTAACACCTCAGGAGGAGTCGCACCAACCTCCCGAATTGGCTGCCACTGCTCATGGCAAGCGAGCCAGCCTCTGACAGATCCAGAAACGAGTGAGAATACAGATTCTCACCATGGATGACGGTTGCAGAGAAGGCTATTTTTTTTTCTAAATCATACTTTCATGTTAATTGAAGAGTTCAACATTCTCAGGGGCATTCAAATTGAGTACTGAATTCCTCCCATTATGTCAAGGGCAATTTCAGACCCTCGTGGCCCAAACTATTCAACATTCTGTCTCCATAGACAAGATAGGCTTAGTACCCAGAAAATGGTGGGGTGACTATAATACACTGATGCAATACACTTCCACTGCCATGTTATGGTTCCCAATCTCAACCCAATTATAAGGTTCCAGACAGTGTATGGAACTTATTGACCATGCTATAGGCCTATAAGCTACTCTACCTTCAAATGAACTGGATTACTTCAATATACGAATTCCGAGTTAATGTCCATACAATTATCTGCTTTCCACATAAAACTCTAAAGCCCAGCAAGTCGCATCATAATTAGGTTGCTGGTGTTCTTCATTACAGAAGCAAGTGTATTAAATGGTACTACCCTGAAGGCCAAGGCTTCTCCTCATGAAGCCACACATGAACTAGACTGGATATTTTTGTTAATCTACCACTGTAAGTCGTCAAGATGTTTAACTGGCACAATTTGGAATATTTCAAATGTCTCTAGTCACAATCAAATTTGAGAGAGATGGGTTAAAATTAGCCTTCTCTTTATGTACCGTATGATGAATTCCATTTATGTAACATCCAAAAACAGCACAACTGATCTGTGCTGTTAGAAGTCAGGCCAGTGGTTATACCTGGGATGGGGGAGACTGGGAATCTCAACTAGAAAAGGGGCACCAGGGGGCTTGTGGGTATTGTTCATGTTTTATTTCTTGATCTGGGTACACGGACACAGCAATGTTTGGCTGTGACAGTTCATCATGCTGTACACCAACAACTTAGACACTGTTCTCTATGTATAAACCAACAAAGTTTTAAAACATTAGGGTGGGGACGTCTGGGTGGCTCAGCCAGTTAAGCATCTGACTCTGGGTTTCAGCTCAGGTCATGATCTGATGGCTCAGCTCGTGAGTTCGAGCCCCACATCAGGCTCTGCGCGGACAGCACAGAGCCTGCTTGGCATTCTCTCTCTCTCTCTCTCTCTCTCTCCCTCTGTCTCTGTCCCTCCCCTGCTCACGTGCTCTCTCTGTCTAAATAATAAATAAACTTTAAAAAATAAAAATAAAACATTAGGACGGAGGGCAAGATTTGTCTACTTTCACAAAGACCCTAATGGGTCAGAACTTCAATCCTGGGTGGCATTTCAAAGGGCACTAATTTCACATGGACAGAAACCAGATCGACAGAAGCAACGAAGTGCTTTCCTGGGCCCACTTGCATTTCCTTTCAAGTCTTTTTTTTTTTAATGATTTTCTAATTTTTAATGTTTATTAATTTTTGATAGAGAGATCGCAAACAGCAGAGGGGTAAAGACAGAAAGGCTGACAAAGAACCTGAAGCAGACTCCAGGCTCTGAGCTGTCAGCACAGACTCCAACGCTGGGCTTAAACTCACAAACTGCAACCAGGGTTGAAGTCGGGCACTTAAGTGACAGTCACTCAGGTGCCCCTCAATTATTTTTCTTAAAGATCTCAACCATCCTCACAGGGGCATACCTAGCATAGGGGACACTCAGGGTAGATCACTATTTAACAGTCCCTCTTCCATTGGACAAAATTATTTCCATCAATGTGCATACCATAACCCGTCATCATGTTCTTGAGTCTTTCTTTAGTTTTTAAACCACCATTTTTAACATGTCACTTTTAAAAGTGACTTCTAAAATTCATTAAAATATTTCTTCTATGAAGTGAAATATACACTTACCAAACTACTCTTAGGAGTTCTCAACCTTTCAGTTTTAAATTTCCATCACACGTAAAAACTCCAAATACTCACACAGAGTGATAGAACTGAAGAAACTTAAGTTCCGTTCCTTTTGTCTTAAACTGCGCTACCATTTATTACAAAACTCTGTGAAAATACAGGAATGAATATGTAGCACCACAAGGGCTGGAGGCGTCAAGTGCACCTAAGCGAGTTGCAACAATTCTGAACTGTTAGGAAGTTACTCTCAAAGCAACATTGGTAGCTCAGTCCAAGTGTGTCAGGACTGCCAAGACAGGAAGTTCTCTAAATTAATTTCCTTGGAGAATACAATGTTTCTTAAATGCTAAATAGAAGCCTGTACTAATCTTAAGCCTGTATGCATAAATAAATATTAACATATATTTACAGGGCATTATTAACAGCAGCAATTATTGAGAATTTAGACAAATCAGAGTTCCCGCCCCGCCCCAGAAGTATTTTACCACTGGCTTTGTTTAGAACTGACCACACACTGTCATAACAAAAAAGCAGACCAGGTGGGCGCAAGTCAGTTTCTTTGCTTTCTAGTCTCTAGAGCTGATACAGCCCCGGGAGCCACACCTGGAGAGGACCACACCCAAGTGCCCCAGCCCAGCAGCAGCTGCAGTGCAACCAGAAACAAAAACACCTGGGTGGCTCAGGCCCTTAAGCTTCCAGCTCTTTACTGTAACTCAGGTCAGGATCTCAGTTTGTGGATTCGAGCCCCATGTCAGGCTCCTTGCTGTGAGCAAGGCGCCTGCTTGGGATTTTCTCTCCCTCTCTCTCTGCCCCACCCCTGCTTATGCACACAGGGTGGGGGGAGGTAAGCTCTTCCCCCACCCCAATAAACTTTTTTTTTTTTTTTTAAAAAGCAAACAAACGCCTTAAGACACAAAATACAGGTCAGAGTTCAAACACAAAAGCTTTTGCATTTCACACTTTAAGACAGCCCTTGTAGTTTACTTTGAAGGTGGGGAAGAGTTCTTCAACCTCAGCACTACTGATTATTGGGGCTGATACTGGGCTGTAGGGCTGTCCTGTGCACTGTAGGGCGTTTATGGGCACCCCTGAGCTCTACCCACCACAGGACCAGGAACACTCCCCCATCTTCCACCCAGTATGTGCCAAAGTCCCCTGATCACCACCAGCTGAGAATCACCGTGGGGACTTTAGAGGCTTTGGAAAAAGTACACAAGAAGTCAGGCGCAGCCCTTGCCTCTAGCAAAGGGGCATTTTGGTTGTTGTTTTCACAGTTTCCTTTAAACTCTTAACAAGTAGATTATTTCTTATTCAAATACAAATTTAAATACAAAAAGAAAACTAGAGAGACAAGGCTTAAACAATATTTAGGCAAGAAAATGCAGTGCGGAAATGCCCACAGCCCTCTCAACTTATTTTTCCTTTTTTATTTTCAAGCATTTCCCTAATGAACAGAAAATAAAAATTAGTATCTTTCCAAAAAGGTCATTCTAGCCCATGAAAGACTTTCTATGCACATGGAAATAAAGTCATTTTATTTCTTTTTAAGTTTTATTATTATTTCTTCTGAGAGAGAGCATTCGCGCACGTGACCACGTGGGGCACGAGCAGAAAGAGGAGAGAGGGACTCCCAAGCAGGCTCCGCATAGACAGCGCATGGCCAGACGCAGGGCCCAACCTCACAAACTGAACGGTGAGATCATGCATGACCTGAGCCGAAATCAAGAATCAGACGCTTAACTCAGTGAGCCACCCAGGGACCCCTCCAAAGTCATTTTAAAGAAAATATTTCTGATCCCTCCTTGGAATCACTTATTTTACACACAGTTCTAACTTACTGTGCTTTCTCCAGAGCAGGGCAGAATTAAAACAGAAAAGGAGGCCGCAGGGCCTCAGTGAGAGCCCTAATCAATTTTGCAAAAGAAGCAAAGGACTTGAAGCCAGGAAGCCTGGGTTTCTGAGCCTCTGTTCTACCACCTTCTCACCCTGGGGCCCTGTCCCAACCGCAACCTCCCAGACGCCAGTTTTTATTTACGAAATGGAGGCTGACCTGCACTTCATAGTGCCTCTGTGAGAACTAACGCACACGAAATACGCGGAGGTTTTTATGCACATGTCAAATATTATTACCTTTATTGTGGAGTTACACATGATTCCCAACCAGAGAGAACCTCTGGCTTTACCACAAGGAGTTTCATCATTGAAAATAGCCCTAGGGTGGGTTTCACCAGTATCAACAGCAGTTTCAAAAGGGTGGAAACAAGTCTCAATCTGGTATCACAGCCAGTAGAGCCCAGAGCGGAAGAGCGACGGGCACCGGACTATGTGGGTGACGCTGGACAACTTCCTTGACTTCTACGTGCCTCAGTCTGTCTAGAAACTGGGGATGACAGCAGTACAGCTGATGGTCATTAGCTGCCATAGTTCCATTCTCTAAAGTCACAGTGAACCCTGGATTAGAAAAGGCTGAACCAGGGCTCCCAGGAGAAACATAGGATTGGGTTCCTGTGAGCCTCTAGCTACAACATTTCTGTCAACTGATCAATTCATGATCACATTTTATGTGTTTCTGCTTTAAGACACCTATTTTATATTGTTGACTCATTAACAATATGGCCAGTACTGTAACTCATGCTTGACAATGCTTACCTAACACACATCTATTGTCCGTAAGGTACATCCCAGACTTCCTGCACTTAGCAACACTAAACGGCATTTTCACACTATGTTCAGAGGCCATTTTAAACCCTGAAATCACCCAATAAAAGTTCAAAATTCCCCCCAAAGGAGGGGCACTAATTAGACCACAAGGAGACTACTTGGGCACACTATGAAACCTCAAACAAGAGAGCAGAGCATTGCATTGGTCGATGTCAGCTGGGTATGTGCACATCAGGCAACTCGCATCTCCCTGTACTCTGGGTGTGGCTGTGAATGGCCACAAAAGCACTCTAACTACCGATTTTGCCATTAACAGATACGTTTTAACAAGGAGGCAAATATCCAAATCCAGAATCTTCAAATAACGAGGAATGGCTGCCCCTGCCTTACAGAGTTGCTCGGATGACTCAACGAATTCAGACGGATACAGCATGGAGAACCCTACCAGCATGGTACACAGTGCGCATTCCATAGATGTTAGCCATTACCAGGGAGTCAAAGAGCTCCAGAAAATATCACGATATAAAAAGCCTAACAAAATGATGAAAAGGGGACAAAGGTGGTAATAGAGAATATGGCGTGGACGAAAGGTCCCAAAACTCACAGTATTTCTTTCCCAAAGCAATCTCTCGCTGTATCTATTTATTTTCCTTCCTTTCCACCAAGAGGTTACAGGCCTTATGGCAACCATCCACCTTTTTGCTCTTGGACCCATTCTCCACACACCCTGCCCTTTTTGCAACATATCCTAGGAAACCACATCTCCCAAACCCCATTGCCATCCAGTTTCCACGTAGGTTTGGCCTACGGGAGGCACCAGCAAAAGCTGGGAGGGCAGGCACGGGGAGGAAGCCAGGGTCTCTGCCCAGTGACATCTCCTCCACGACGGATGCAGCTCTTTCCAGAAGGCTCCGCATTACCTTGGTTGATTCCACCACCAGCTCCCAGCCTACTTCCTGGCTGCCAATCTCTGGGTTGCCGCGTAGTCTTTTTGGTATCGCACCACTTCCATCCTCTCCATCCCCACTTTTCTAGTCCAGTTCTCCCGCCACTCAAGTACATGCAGGCTCCAGAAGGATGCCATGCCCTGCAACTCTGCCGACACTCTGCCCCGCACCCTCCCACAACCTCACCTCTCCTACTCTGACTCTCCGGCTTCCCTAGATTGAGAGCAAATAAAAGTGTTCGGGGCTTGGGGGGGTTTTGTGTGCATGTGCCCTTTTCAATTCACTGCTGCAGGAAGAAAAAGCACACTTACGGAAACATTAGAGCTACTTCGGCTTTTTATCAAATTACATCACCACAGCTACCTTTCAACATGGGCTACTGGCTGCCCCCGCACCAATGCTTTCCTTCTACTTAAGTGCTATTTACTTTTTAAAGACTAAGCATTGCTCTCAACTCATAAATACCTGGATTTAAAAAAAAAAAAAAAACACCCAAATGCGGCCTGTGGCACATAGCCAGCATTCACTCGTAGTCAGCACTAGCCGTTCCTGGTCGCTGACAGAGGCCTGTGTAATCACTGCCCGTGAATTGAGGCAACTTCCATTCTCTCTGCTTTCCATTGTTTCTCACCCCACTGCATAAAAACGTAAGGCCTGACCATCATCACGAGCAGGCATAAAAGGGGAATGAATGAATTCACATGGATAAAAGAATGCAACAGTGAATGTGGTTCTGCTAAGTGAATCAGGGGCTCAGGAGAAAGGGAGGCTCTGGACAGCTTTCCCTAGTCACTGAATCAATGTTCTCTTCTGCCCCGACACACAGCTAGACCAAGTTTCTGGCAAGGTGTGGCCAGGTGACCGAGTTCTGGGTAATGGAATGTCAATGGAAAGGGGCTATGTACTGGCAGGCCTGGCTGAAATATTCTTCCAGGCTGCCTCCACCATGCTCCCCCAAACCACAGGCTACAATGGACGCCGCTGCAGGGTACATCTTGAAGGGCCTGTCTTCAAAGTCAGGACCGATTTGGCCTTGGTCACCAAAAGCCTACCCCATACCACCACCAACTAGCCTAACAGTATGAACTAGAAAAACTTACTCCGGCTGTACACACAACCACACGCAAACATGCAAGGAGATCCACTTGTTACAGAAGGTCCCTGACACAGGACACACACTTTCCCAAAGAGCTGGTCAGATGTCTTGAGGTGGCCAAAGGAGCCTATGAAATAACCCCCAGCATGTTCTTTCTAGAAAGATCTCTACAAGGAAAACCATTTGGGCAGGAAAGTCAGATACAATCACCTATTCCTGGTCCCCCATTTCCTGTCAGGAAGAAAAGTGCTGTGCAAACCAACTTTGACTTTATAGAGGGTCAGAGGCGAAGGTGGGTCTTCCCAGCATACAAGGGATGAGCTAAGACTCTCATGTCTTAAATCAGTGCGACTCAGAGCTGGGGGTGGAGGGTCCACAGAGCAGGGCTGGTCCACAAAGTGTTTTGTCTGTAGAGAGTAAGTATCAAACTTGAGGGTAAGCGTTTTTGGAATCATTTATGGCAATGTGACAGGGTAATTTTGTCTTGGAATCCAATAATAAAACTGAAGGCTTGTATTCAGGATTTCCTTTTTTTAATTTTTATTTCACTTCCTAGTCATTTATTTTTGTTGTACCCATTCATGATGATTTAGAAGTTTTAAAAACTGTTTCTCCAGTCAACTAGAATTGCCAAACTCTTCAGCCAAATTCCCAGGGTTCCCACACCACCTTCCTCAATCCTTCCTGCCTCACCTGGGTTCCCCCTCATCCTCCTGGCCAGGCAACTGGCTTACCCTACCCTCTCTTAAGGTGTAACTCATCAGATAGGTGGTAGCAAACTCCCCATGAGCCCTTTTGATGTCTGAGCTGTGGGCACTGATTCCTGTAAGCTATCAGGAGGCTCTGATCAAAATGAAGAGTCAGGTGAATGATCAGTCAATCATCAATCAACACAGCTAGAGTAACACAGGACTCGGGTCCCAGCAAACGGCGATGGTAAGAAGATAAATGACTAGAAAGCTGTCAATGGGCCTTATCCATGTTAATGAACCTGAGGGAAAGCCATAGCCTGGCCCACAGATGCAGTCTATCCATCACTCCAAACCTGAGGGGCGTCATGAAACAGCTTTCTCCTCTCTTCTCCAGTGAGGCTGACATACATGGGGAAATTGCATACTGGCTTGGGGAGAAACGAGATGCTCTCAACAGAGTGACTTGCTTCTGTGTGTGGCACCAGGTATGACAAAGTCAGCAGCCTTCATCATGGCAAGGCCATGGGACATGGAGACAGCTAGCTGCACCAAGCAGGACCGACTGAACTGCCTGTTACAAGGGAGTCCTGAAGTAGGGACTCCTGGGTGTCTCGGTCGGTTAAGCATCCAACTTCAGCTCAGGTCATAATCTCACTGCTTGTGAGTTCAAGCCCCATGTCGGGTCTGTGCTGATGGCTCAGAGCCTGGAGCCTGCTTCAGAGTCTCTCTCTGTCTCTCTCTCTCTCTCTCCCTCCCTCCCTCTCCCTCTCCCTCTCCCTCTCCCTGCCCCTTCTCTGCTCACGTTTGTCTCTCTCCCTCAAAATAAGTAGACATTTAAAAAAATTTTCTTTAATGTCCAGGGATAGAAGTACAGTGATTTTAACACAAGCACCTTTCACAGTTAATAAGACATGTGCCATCGGGAGGATCAGAAAGGGAATCACCAGGTATGGGGCGCGGGTGGGGGGGAGACCTCAGTGAGTGTTTTAGTTAAGTCTCTGAACTTCTTTGGATACTTGAAATATTTAAACATTTTACTTTTTTCAAGTAAAATCAGAGAAAAGATGCATGACGTTGTTATAAAAGCTCTTGCCATGAACCAAGAATCCTGATTAGGTCTAGTCAAAGCCAGGCACATCTCAGAAAGACAAGTACTCTGTCCCTCCACATGGGGCCTGGTGAGGAGACACGTCCTCTGCCCCCCACAGCCAGACCTGCCCCCTCCCCCAGGCCAGGAGAGAAGCCGGGTTCCATCCGACCTGCCCAACCATCAGTACTAGGCGGGGGCTCCTGGGCATGCAGTCTTACCGGCTCCAGGGCACCTGCTGGACTGTGAGAGAGCTGAATGCGATGCCAGTGTGCACCACAGGCCAAGGGCCAGGAAGGTGACAGACATTCCTCAGTTAACAGTCTTCCCAAAGCTTGCGGCCACCATCAAGCTGGCTCAAGAGCCCTTTCCTACCCACTGCAGGCAGGCTAGCCAACTATGCACTGAACCTGGCTGCGCAGCACACAGCCAAGGTCAAGCACTGACATTTCCTAAGACATGACTAACGTCCTGAGCACCGCAGAAAGAACTCAGAGCACAGGCAGTGAAGGGGTTTCATTTTAATCACATCTAGGCCTGCCATCTAAGCCCCCACCTCTTCCAAGATTACTCATCTTTGAGACCAACAGGAAAACATCATTAACTTTAAATCCCATAATCTGGATTTGATGATGAACATACTTCAATGTCTACGGTAGCAGGATACAATTTTTTTTTTTTACCAAAACCTTTCCCTCTTTAGACTCATTTGTTCAGCTCCCAGTGCTGCCACGGGCCAGGTTCTATACAAGTAATGGTGCCATGAAGCACAATAAGGCCAATTCCAACCCTCAAGGAATTCACAGTCTATATAGAACCACAGTAGGTAAAACACAATCTGATTCCACTTCACACCTTCTTCACTTTCTTTGGCTGTATGTGTTCACAAGATCTGCTGGTGTGGCTCTGGAGTTTATTTGTACCACAAATACTGTGTCCTTCTCTTCTGGTCAGGTCTTAAGAAATGAAAGCTAGAAGGTGGTTCTTTGAAAAATTAGGACATTAAAAAAACCAGGTATGGTGTCTACAAGACCCATCTGAAAAGCCTTTTTTGTTAAGGTTTTTTTTTAAACATTTGCTTGTTTTTGAGACAGAAAGAGAGAACGTGAGCAGGGCAGGGACAGAGTGGGGAACAGAAGATCCGAGGCAGGCTCTGCACTGACGGTAGTGAGTCCGGTGTAGGACTCAAACTCACCAACCACGAGATCATCCTCTGAGCTCAAGTCAGACACTTAACCAACTGAGCCACCCAGGTGGCCCTGAAAATTCTTTTCTGACTTCAATTCTCCTTTCTTTTCACAAGCTCTGCCATAATCAGAGTTAGAGAGTTATTTGTTCTTAAGGGCCTGACCTAAACTGACTCACATGGTCATACATAAACATAAGCAGAAAGCCAGGACAACTACTTCTTCAGTCAGCATGGAGATGGTGTGGGGAGAACGCTGATCTGCCTCTCTGCCTTCATGAAGACCCAACTATTCTCACCCTCCTGAGAGCTGCCTAAGTGTGTGAAGCCATGTGCTTCCTAGTCTGAAGGCTATTTAAAACGATAATAAGAAATGCAAACTCTGGCACCTGGGTGTCTCTGTTGATTAAGAGTCCAGCTCTTGTTTTCGGCTCAAGCCATGATTTCACAGTTCGTGCGTTCTAGCCCCACATTGGGCTCAGCACTGACAGTGCAGAGCCTGATTGGGATATTCTCTCTCCCCCTCTCTCCCCCTCTCTCCCCCAGCCCCTCCCGTGCTTGTGCACTCTCTCTCCCTCAATAAATGAATAAATAAAATTTAAGAAAAATAAAGAAATGCAAACTCATCTGTGATATGGGTTCCCAGTTATAAATGTCAATGACATCCACGTCTGCTGTGTTGGGAACCTTCCAACAATAGGCTGACAGTAGCCCAATTCGACGGCTCCGGAGGAGGCTGACAGACAGCTGCTCTTTCAGTAGATATTCCCAAAGGAGCCAACAGGTTCCCCCCCCCCAAAGGCAGCTAGGTATGGCAGGCTCAAAAGGGAATGTGACAACATATTTGGTGGCAGATAGACATAGCCCAGGAGTGCCACACGATGCCAACACGTCTGCCTGCTCCACGAAGGCTGTCAACCCCACACGGTGCACAGCTGAGAGCAGGAGGGAAGGGCATGCATGGACATGGCCAGGGGGGAGGGGTGGGGATTCACAGCACAGGAAAGGCAGAAAAGATCTTCATCCTTCCCACAGCATAAGCCACAGCAACTGGGAATCGGGGACCGGAGACCCAGTTCCAGGTCTCAGGATGTTACCCGCTGCCCCCAGCTGCCCTGCCTGCCGAGTCTTAGAGGGCAGTAAACCAAATGCTCGATCTGTCAGCAGTACACTCCTCTCCAAACACACTCCTGAAGATACGCTGTTCAGGTGTCCAGCTGCTGAAATGAAGTCCCACTACCATTAAGTGCTGTGTGTACATGGGGGAGGAGGGGTGGATTAAATATGCGTGTTTCATCTTAGGCAAAATCCCACAGCTTCAGAAATTCAGAATCCCTTTGAGGTTCCGAAGGAAACACTTCTGGTTTCTCCAGTTTCTCCCAGCAGGACAAACCCTCAAGGTGACGGCTAGAGAGAAGCCTCTGATAAAAGTCACATGGTCACATGATTTTCTAGCTCTAACGTTAACGCTTTTATTCCTATCAGACATTCGTCTGCTTGTGAGTTGCTGGGGTGTTTTTTTCCCCACTGCGGTATTTTTTTTTCCTGTGATGTTGTTGGAGACAAAGCGTGTTCAAAGACCCACATACATCAAAGAAACAGGAATTAGGAATGTTTAATGTTTCATTTTGTTAGCCCCATAACCTTGACACCCAAATCCTCTCAGGCTGTGAAACCCAAATACTTTGCTTCCAAGCTGAACATCTCATTTATCCTCAAGGGTAGCCTGGACACTGATTCTAAGCCCTACGGGCTATTCAGGCAGTTCAAATCAGGAAGTACTTAGCAAATTTCTTCCTCCATAAAATACGGTCAGAACTGAAGAGTTAGGAACATGTACTTCTTGAGCAATGGTTGCTTGATACGGTCAGTTCTGAGACTATGCAGTCTTGAGGAATCATACTCCAATTCATTGGTTTGACTTCTGTTCCCATCATGACCCTCGGTGTCAGGTTTGGGTTGGGCTGCTCTGATGAAGCCACCCATTCCATGTCAGGGTCGTTGGCCATGATCAACAACTGAATAAAATGATCAGTGGACTTCTGGTCCAGTCACTTGACTAATTCTAAACAGCGAAAATATCCTTGCCCAATCATCCCAAAAGATGAAGCTCCACCAGGCCTTAACCAGAGAGCCAGAGACGTCCCTTCAGGATTGGAGTGGCAAATCCCCTCGGGATTGGAGTCCTTTGGGATTAGGGGTTTGTATTGTGATACTTCCAAATGCTAACATCTGACTCAACTATTTGGTCTTCTCCCTCCCAAACGACAAATGTCCTGGGTCTGTGCTCAGCCACATGAGTATCTGCTTATTTCAGTACTCACATGGCCTAATGTTTCCTCCTCCAATGTCCTCTTCAGAACAGTAGTCACTCCTGAAATCATAAGCACAAAGACATTGTTAAGTTCCTTCTTTTTAACAGCTCGATCTATTGCAAACAAGTTGACATAGACTTTCTATGGACTTTGCTTCTCCCCTTTTGGAACCCAGCTGCCTTTCAACATCGACTCCCAAAAAGAGATAGCCTAAAAATAGCCATCTGGGAGGCCCAATCACCTCAACACCCAAAGGCATGTAGCTAAAAAAAAATTATACGATCGCATGTGATCCAAATCCATCCATTATTAGTTCAGTAGGAGTAAGGCTGCCTTTTGCAATGATGGAGCTTCTCCAAATCTCAGGAGGCATTAAACCCAAGCTTTTACCAGTTCTAATGCTCTCCGGACTAGACTGCATTAATATACACACACAGTTCCAAGTATATGTATACACACAATTTTAAAAACAGATAGCTCTATTACTAAAAACTAAGGAGTTTGCAAGAGAAGATAAACCCAATTGAATTACAAGCCTGTTCATTCAAATGTAACACATTACTTGTAGCCACCTCACCTTGAAGAAGAAAAAAGTAAAAAGCATTTTAGAAATAGATCTATGTGCTTTTGATAAAGCTAGTATGTTCCCTCTCTAATATTCCTTAATAAAAGAAAAGGGGTTGGGGGGGACATGTCCTTTAACAGATACATGCTGCATGTTTCTGATATTCCTGGAATCTGTCAGCAGAGAATTGTAAAACTGAAATAGTTCAGCAGGGAGGGAGGGAAGGAGAGAGGGGAAAGGAGGAGGGAGGAAAAAAATAAAAAACCATGCTGCGCAGAGCCATCCTCAAGCTCACTGCCCACAAAGATTCTAAGACGAACCAACTGCTCCACCCCTGAGGAACCTCATGAAAGAACATGCATCATTTTCTGATGGAAAATGTCTGAGTTTGGTTATTTTTTTTAAGTATTCATTTTGAAAGAGGGAGAGAGAGTACCATCAGGGGAGGGCCAGAGAGAGAATCCCAAGCAGACTCCGCAATGACACAGGGAGACCACGACCTGAGCTGAAACCAAGAGTCGGAAGCTTAAGCGAGTGGCCCAAGTTTGGTTATTTTTTAAATCAAAATCTTTCACATCAAAATCGTTACAGGGTCTACAGCATACACCTAGCCTTCGCGGCATTAACATTTGTGTATGTGTCAATGATCTCTGAGCAATACCAGAGAGCCATGCACTGGTGCAACTGGGGAGAAGAGGCTCAGCCGGCAGTCATTCCAAACACATCAACTCCATCCAGCAGTCTTGCCTCAGAAATGTTTACTGAATAGCAGCACTATCAACCACAGTCAAAGTATGGAAACAGCTCAAATGTCCATCAACAGATGAACGGATAAAGAAGATGTAGTAGGTGTACATATACAATGGAGCATTACTCAGCCATCAAAAAGAATGAAATGTTACCATTTGCAACTACGTGGCTGGAACTAGAGGGTATCATGCTAAACAAAATTAGAGAAAGACAAATATAAGGACTTCACTCATATGAGGACTTTAAGATACAAAACAGATGAACATAAGGGAAGGGAAGCAAAAATAATATAAACACAGGGAGGGGAACAAAAACGTAAGAGACTCTTAAATACAGAGAACAAACAGAGGGTTATTAGAGGAGTGGTGGGAGGGGGGATGGGCTAAATGGGTCAGGGGCTTCAGGAATCTATTCTTGAAATCATTGTTGCACTATATGCCAACTAACTTAGATGTAAATTTAAAAAAAAGAAAGAAGAGAAAAGAAATGTTACTGAAGAAGGATGGAAGGTTAGAGGCGCTTGGGTGGCTCAGTCGGTTAAGCATCTGACTTTCGCTCAAGTCATGATCTCCCAGTGGGTTTGAGCCCCGTATCGGGCTCTGTGCGGACAGCTCAGAGCCTGGAGCCTGCTTCAGATTCTGTGTCTCCCCCTCTCTCTGCCCCTCCTCCACTCACGCTCTGTCTCTCAAAAAATGAATAAACATTAAAAAAAATTTTTTTTTAAGTATCTAAGATTTTACCAAGACAGGAGAACAGTGGGCCAGGACACCACTTATCTCGTTTTGCACCTGTTTCTTAAGGCTCACTCACTAAGCCAGGAAGAGCAGAAGCCCTTGACAAAGCTTGCTTCCCCTCCTTGAGAGTAATCTGTATTTGCATCAAGATTAATTTAACAGGCGCTAAAGAATTAATCTTAGAACTCAGTTGCTTAACTTTCCCACATTACACCTGTTTCTGTCCTTTGGCCTAAACAGGTCCTCAACACACTGTCTTACACCAGCAAGATCATCAGCATCTGCGAAGGTGGCAATGCAGAATCTCAGACCTCACCATGCCCCTCCTGAAATAGAGATGCTAGGCTGGGGCCCAGGAGACTCAGGTGCTAGCTCAAGTTTAAGAACCACTTCCATATGGGCTGGGGAATCACCACACACAGCTCTTTTCCTCCAACTATCTGGCATTTCTCGCATCCATAAAACCTGCTATGGGATGATGTCAGCAGTTCCTTTTATTTTTAATTCCTCACGATGAGGCTGATGATGATTCATTCAGCACCTTATGTGATCACTTAAATAGGAAGGATCCTTCTTTCCCACCCATAATGGAAGGTGACTGCTGCCTGTTATTTCTGCTGTAATTACAGGAACAATTCAATAACAAAAGCTTGTCCTTTATCAAGCTCAGCAAAAGCCGTAATAGAGAGTTATAATTATAACACTCCATTCTTTCCCATAATGTGTTCACAATAAAGTATCCTTTGAAAGTGATCATACCACATGTCATAACAAGGAAACACAGAACCCAGGATCAAATTTAGCTTACTGTAAATAGAGATCAAAACTCAAGTGTTTGGGCACACCTTTTCCAATTGACATGAAACAAGTACACATTAGGCATCCAGCGTATCTCATTTATCTAAATGAAATATGGGAGGGGGGAAAGGGGTGGAGTTTCTTTAATGCATTCTATGGTGCCAAGGTAACTTCACAACATTCAACGGTCTTATCACCAGACACTACCCATCATCTAACTAATTATCAAAGCAGGAAGCATTAAGGAGCATTTCCTAAATAATAAATAATCCTTTTCCCTACCTTTAATTTGTTGATTTGTGTATTAATTTGGAGAAGTTAATTTCATACTTGCTGCGAGGTCTCCTGATGAATTGTGAATACCAGCATATTATTAATTTCCCTTTCCTTTTTGATTAATTTCACACTTATGCTGGATAAGAAAGGTTAGATTAATGATGTCTGGAAGACAGTGTTCAGTTCTTGTAAGATACTAAATCAACCTCATGTTCAAGTAAACAGAGAATGCAGATAAGGAAATGATAATGGAATCGTCTCCAGGAGGTGTTTAAGCTGCCATGCAAATAAATGCCTATAAACCCCGGAGTGTTTAAGCTGTAAACTCCAGGGACTACTCCTCCAGAAGGGAGGGTAGAGTAAAGGCCGGAGTTCTGAAGACTGCAAGGTGCACCAATAAACCTGTGCCCTTACCACTGACTCAGGAGATGAAGTGATTTATCACACTACAATTCTCAATTTTCCAAGGGTCCCTCTGTGTATTACTTAGCTCTTCACACCCTTGTCCTTTCTAAACTCTCTACAACAGTTTCAAGACTCCTAGCTCAATAGGTATTGAGAGACAGGTCTCCTTCCTCAGAGGATTTAAGGAGCATACACACAGGCTCAGCAGGTAGTTTTAATATGCACATGTATGCTAATCCTATCTCCTATAATAATGCCTACTTTAAATGAGAACCTGCTAGGTACCAAGACACTAGGCACTTTGTATAAGTTAACATAACTACAGCTGTTTGAGGTACAATTATACACAGTGTGCAGGTGAAGAAACTAAGGCTTTAGCTTGCTTAAATGACCACCATCTTCACATAGATCTGTTAAGCTCCCAAGCCTGGGGTCTTCCATACCACACTACTTCCCCAAAGCATGAGTAAATAGAACATTTATGGCTGCCTGGACAATATTCCAGAAGACCTGAAAGCTACAAACATGCCATCCTCCTCTAAGAAACTTCCCTGCCTACTCTAGCTCCAACTGACCTAAGTCTTGTTTTCATCTCAACATTTAAAGACAGTGTCACAATTCCATGCTATTAATGTCCCCTCTAGTATGCAGTGTCTTAACCCTCCCCACTCAAACAAGCCCGCCCAACTGAGACCTATACCCAAGTCATCTCTGGTCATGGTCTCAAGCAGGGCTGTCCAATATGGTAGCCACTTACTACATGTGGCCCAACTTAAATCACAACAAAATAAAATTAAAAATTCAGTTCTTCAGACACACCAGCCACATCTCAAGGGTCCAATATCCACATGCGGCTAGTGGCTATCATATTGGGCAGTTCAGATATGTAACATTTCCATCGCGGCAGAAAGTACTGCTGGGTGGTGCTGTGCAGAGATACTCCTTGACAGCATCCTTTCATCTAATACCCTACCAGCACGGTGCAGGAGGGCAGTCTCGTCCCCACAGAACTCATCAAGCCCATCATCAGACTAACTGTGGCCACATGTGTGGGTCTTTGGAGCTCATCCTCAAAGGAGTAACATTCCTTGACAAGTCAGGTCATTTGGTAGACTAATAAATAAAGCAAGTGGACAGGCCTCGGAGAAGAGTAATGAGCAGAAACAATCATCATGAGCCCTTCCATTTGGGAAGAACCACTCTACGCAACTCTGAGTCAGCAAAGAGCCAGCAGCAATGGCAGTCACACACACAACCACTCACACAGGGGCGTCCCTGAGGCACACCCTCATGGAAGCTCTCCTTGAGAAGTTAATCTCCCCTATTCCTTGTTGGCAAGACAAAATTCCCAAATTTGGTCTCATTTCTAATCATTAAAGAAATCAATGCAAGGAAATCACTTCTCAAATCACTCTCTCCCAACTGCATCACTAAAAGATGGACAATAGCAGAAACGGGCACCCTCCTACACTGTTGGTGGGAATGTAATCTGGTACAGCCCCTCTGGAAAACAGTGTGGAGGTTCCTAAGGAAACTAACAATAGAACTCCCCTATGACCCAGCAATAGCACTGCTAGGAATTTACCCCAGGGATACAGAAATGTTGATGCATAGGAGCACATGTACCCCAATGTTCATAGCAGCACTCTCCACAATAGCTAAAACATGGAAAGAGCCTAAGTGTCCATCAACAGATGAATGGATCAAGAAGATGTGGTTTATCTATACCATGGAATACTACATGGCAATGAGAAACAATGAAATCTGGCCATGTGTAGCAACATGGATGGACCTTGAGGGTGTTATGCTGAGCGAAATAAGTCAGGCAGAGAAGGACAAATATCATATGTGTGCACGTATAGGAGGATTAGGAGGAACTTGACAGAGGAACAAGGGGGAGAAGAAGGGGGAAATGGTGGGGGAAAGGGAGAGAGGCAAACCATGAGAGACTCTTGAATGCTGACAAAAACTGAGGACTGATGGATGTGGGGGAGAGGAGGGATGGGCATGGAGGAGGACACTTATGGGGATGAGCACTGGGTGTTATGTGGAAACTAATCTGACAATAAACTATTTGAGAAAGAAAGGAAGAAAGGAAGAAAGGAAGAAAGGAAGAAAGGAAGAAAGGAAGAAAGGAAGAAAGAAAGAAAGAAAGAAAGAAAGAAAGAAAGAAAGAAAGAAAGAAAGAAAGAAAGAAAGAAAGAAAGAAAAGAAAAAAAAGATAGACAATAGCAATGAGACAAGCCTTTGGTGACAATGACCGTCTGACAGCAGGCTAGGAAAGAGAGCCTCTGTCCCCCTCAGTGACATCTGACCTGGAAGGAATTACTTCAAAGATTTCCAGGAATCAAAAACTTGAGAAACTCTGGGTACAGCTCTAATCTAGGCCAAGATCCGAAAACATACTGTTGGTTACTATTAGATTAAAAAGCCTGGGGTACAGAACACAGATAAACATCAAGGTCACTGATCTGACCTTTGATGACTACAACCTACAAGCACGCTGCACGTAGCAGTAGCTCTTCCGGTGGTCAGTTCTTCATTGCTTTCCTCTCCCACCTTCCCTGCTATCTGGGCAATTCACCCAAGACAAGCCAGGCTCCATAGCTGCCAGCATGGGTTATAACGTGGTGGACCCAAGTCTACACTTCACCTTCACTGCCAACTCCTTCAGGTAATTCCCCTTGACAGTCCCACACTCAAGATCACATCTGGGCTTCTCTCATCATGATGATAAAGTAATGAATGGGAACTTTGTAGAGCTAGGAGAAGAAATCAAGGTGAAGAGTTTTCTAATAAAAATGCAAATCAATTCATTCCTATGGAGTGAAGGGGAGATAAACTAATACATTCCTCTCTTAGAGCCTATGAAAGTCATCTGATCCTGGATAAATGTTCCTCTCTCCTCTGAGCTCCCACCCCAGCTACATCAGTAAGGCCCACCCCTGCCCGTTTTCTGGGCATCACTCACCTTTGCCCACTGAATTACAAGACCTAAAGAAAGTTCCAGCATTAACCCTTTCCTGCTCTGTGGCTCATGACAATAGCTTGGCACCTGGTGGACCTTCTCCAGTCTCATCCTCCTTCCCCTCAATCCATTCCTGATAACCTGCCAGATGTACCTTGAACACCCCCACACCATGTCACAAGGTAGCTTAAGCTCAAACCCTGGCCTCATCGGCCGTCCTCTATCAGGAAGGGCTGGCAGGCCCACTAGTCTCTTTTCTCCCTGTCCCTCTCACGTCTTCTCCACCCCCAACACATCCACCATACCCTTCCCACAACACAAACACCTACTCTGGGAAACTTTCCCAGACCTTAAGCACTGACCGCTCCTGTGTGTGCTGACCCTCAAAATCCGAATGTTAGCTCCTTGAGAGCAAGGCACATCCTACTTTGCCCAATCTCTGAGAAGCATGTTAGACCCAGAATCTTACACAAAATCGACATTTCTCAGACATTAGATAATCCACCGAAAGAGCTCCAGGGCATGCTTGTAAGCCCATTACTCTGGCTGGATCCTCAGACCACTAGGATCCCTTCAATACACAATTTCCTCACCATATGCCCAGGGAGGCTCCATGATGGTGGAAGGAGCCCGGACTCTGGACTCATGCTGCCTCTGCCTTAGGAATTCCAGCTCCACCATTTACCTGGCAAGGCACTTAACACCTCAACACCTCCCTTTCGCCTTCTGTGAAACACAGGTAATAACAGTACCCTCATGAGTGCTGACGGCTCAAGAGACAACCGTAAAGCACTTAGCAAAGCAGCCAGCACCCACCAGATGTTCAATAAATGTTACTCTACCACTCTTTCTCCTTGTATTAGTAAGCCTCCTTAAGAGGGCATGGAGGGGTGCCTGAGTGCTCAGTGGTTAGGCATTCGACTTTGAACGACTCAGGTCGTGATCTCATGGTTTGTGAATTTGTGCCACTCCTCAGGCTTTCTGCCGTCACCACGGGACCTGATTCATATTCTCTATCCCTCACTCTCTCTGCTCCTTCCCCTGCTCAGGCTCTCTCAAAAATAAACATTTTTCAAAAGGGGGAGAACATGTAGCATAGTAGAAACAACATGGCTACAAGGATACAAATCACCTGTGTTCAAATCCCAACTCTATTCAGGTCGTGGCTGTGGGACCTCAGGGAAACTATTCAACCACTGAGCTACAGTATATTGATCCCTAAAATGAGATAATCAATCTCCAAGAGTCAGTGTAAGGATTAAATGAGGGACTATATCTGAAGTTCCCAGTACATAGTGGGCAGCTCAGTTAGTGGTATTTACTAAATAGGATTTTAATTCAAACAAAACACAACTGGAAAAGAAAAAAAAAAAACCTGTGCTCCTTGCTCACATCTGTCATCTCCTTCCGGTCACATTCTTTAAGCTCATAAACCAGGCAGGCCTTTGGCTGACAAGCCCCACCTCCTGGGTCCTCACACAGGGAATGCATAAAAATCACACTGAGTGCTGCAAGGAGACTCATTTCCTCAGGGCTAATATGTGCATCCTCATTTTTATAGCTTTGCCAATCTCTAAATATTCATAGGCGCTCATATTTACACATAACACTAGCAAGGGCCATTCTTGAAAGGAAAACACATTGCTACTGTTGGTTACTTTTTGAAAAACTGATCTGTGATTGAAACCAGTCTAACAAAAAAGAGCCCCAAGTGCAGAGAGAAAAAAATCCACAGGACACAAAATATTCCAGTGGATACAATGTTACAAACCTCACCAAAGGCAGTCCCCGCCAGAAGCAGACCCTTCAATGGGAAGAAATATAAAACTTTTTCGGATCCATTTGCAAGGTTTTGGGAACTCAGAGGGGCAGTCAGAGCAAAGAGAGGCCGGAAGCTCCCATTCTCCCCCTTACCTGGGCCCCGGTGCTACTTAGTTTCTTTCTGCTCCTCCAAGCTCCTGTCCGGGGGCCCATGGGGCACTGGGGGTGGGAGGTGGTGGAATCCTTGATCCAGCTCTCAACTGCTGGAGGGCAGAGGAAGGGCAGGAGGCCAGTGCTCGGAAGTTAGAGGAGTTCCCAGGTAACCAGGCTCCCACCAGAAATTTGTGTCCTCTCGGCCACGGCTTTACTGCACAGAGCTGGAAAATGACTTTACCTCCTTCCCGTGGCTCCCCCACCAGGGCAGGGCCCAGCAGGCTCCTCAATGCACTGGACTTGCTGGGACACAGAGGCTCTCACCTACCAAGTCCCCTGGTGCAGAGAGAAGCTTCTCCCTTGACACAGGCCCTGGGACGAGGGGGGAGCTTGTCAGAATTCAAGGCGAGCGATCGAGTGAGCGGGCTGCCCCCCAAGGGCCTCCACCTCTCTGAAGCGCCGCAAACTCACTGAGCACGTGCAAATACTCCAGGCAGCTCCCTGAGCCTCCTCGCCGGCCTCAGCTGCCCCTTCTCCCCTGTCTTCCCCGGCCACACCCACTCGAGGGCTTGCAGGTGCGGCTTGCTCAAACCAAGAAAGCAGCTGCGCCCTCCCGGGCAGCCGGGGCCTGACCTTCCCCAAAAGTACCAGAGAACAGCAGCGAAGGCTGCCTGCGGCAGAGCGGTGGCCAGCATCAGCGGGGGTTCACCCACCCGCCCAGGCTCCCGTGCAGCTTTCCAGACCGCCCCGTGCGGGGACTACAACCACGTGCCCAAGAGGGAACTGCGACACAGAGGCCAGACAACCACACAGTCGCCCAGCTGGCAAGCCACACAGCCAAGGACGTGAACCCCAACTGTCTAACCATGGAGCTCTCGCGCATCACCTCTGTGCTGGCCCCTCGCTGACCTTTCACTTAAGTGCTAACCAAGAATGACGTCTTAGGTGTGACAAGCCATCGTCAGGTGCTGGGTGCCAGGGCACAGGGAGGGCCAGCTGTGTCCATGACACTGGCCGACCCCTCCCCCCACCCAACCCCCAGGAACAGCTGCTGCCCCTCCTCATCAGCCTTTCCCGCCAGTGGCTCTGGCAAGCCAGTGGGCATTTGCAGGAGTGGAAACTGAGGCACACCACATGAGGCCGGGCTGTACCAGGAAACCAGTCAGGCACACGTGTTTACCAATTTTTTGGATGTAAATCCAGACTCATTCTAGGCAAAACAACAATACAGAGCTCAGGAATCTGTACTTTCACTCCCCAGATGATTCCTTTGCAAGCCCAGGATCACTCCTCTTCTCCAGAGCAGCAAGTTTCAAGGCACAGTTGAGAGACGGAGGGAGCTCTTAAAAAAAAAAAAATCCCACCACTCCCCAACCAAAACAAAACAGATAAACAAACCCAGAATCTTCTAGAAGGGAAGAATAAGAAGATGAGCTACAAATAGTGATTAACTTCCCAACTTCATTAGCCAGAGTAAAGCACCAGCCGGTTTTCTCTCTGAGCAACCTTGTCACGATTCAAATGATTTAACACTATGTCTCCGCGGATTGACTTAGCAGGCTCCTTGCAAGCGAACAGAAAAGGAGTGTGGAGTGAGAAACAGAGAGAGAAGGAAGAGAAAAAGACTAAAGGGTAGAAGGAGGGAGGAAGCGAAGGAAAGAGAGAGTAGTTCTAGGGAAGCCTTTTATATGACAAGTGCAGAAATAACAGACACACACACAGACACATAGATAATCAGTAGGATTTAAGCCAGCAGTGTCCAAAAGAAATATAATGAGAGCCACATACGTAAATCTAAATATTCTCCAAGCCACATTATAAAGTAACAAGGAGCAGGTGACATTCATTTTGATAATGTATTTAACCCAATATAGACAAAATATTATTGCAAAATATGTAATTGATACTAATCGTTAATGAACTCGTTCATATTCCTTTCTTCACACCAAGTCTTCACAACTCGATGAGCATCTTTATTTCCCTAGATTAGTGCTTAGCACATTCACCGCACAACATTCAATGTGTATGTTACATTTCCAGCAGAGCTCAATTCAGAGGAGTTGAATTTCAAGCACTCAACAGCCACACATACGTGGCTAGCACAGATGGCTAGTGGCTACCACGATGGGCAGCCCAGATAGACAGAGGGGTGGGTAAAGAGGAAGAGAAGCGGTAGGAATACGGCCTTGAACAAGGAACTAAGGGGGTGGGACATCAAGCCTCATCTATGACCCATAGTCTGTGCTTATAAGGGGTTAGGGGTTATCAGTTTTCAGACTCAACAGAACATACCTTAGCACAATTTGCTAAGACGTATCTGGTGTCCCCATTTCTGTGCCCAAAAGTATCAAGCCCACAGCTGAAGAACAGGAACCCTATGGTCACTCAGTAACGTTATGCTCAGCTGTATAGCACACACATCCACCAGACATTAAGCAGCAACCTGAACTCTCCACAGCCACCCACATAGAGCTCAGCCCTCCAAGGGAAACGGCCAGAGAGCAAAGCTCCTGTCTCTGCCCCCAGGCACTAACTCCACCGAAGGGAATCAAAGACGGGTACCACTTGCAGCGGGCAGAATGGTCCCCCACAGACGTCTCTGTCCCAACCCCCAGGACCTATGAACATGTCACCTGACAAGGTGAAAGGGCCTTTGCTGATATGATTAAGTTAAGGATCGTAAAAGGAGAAGATGCTCCTGGGTTATCCAAATGCACCAAAGGTAATCACAAGGTCCTTATAAACAGGAGCCGGGAGGGTCAGAGTGAGAGAAGCAGAAGTCAGGGTGGGGCCAGAAGTCAAAGTGATTTGCTTACTAGCTTCGAAGATGGAGTGATGAGCCACAGAATACAGGGCTGCCGCTAGCAGCTGGGAGAAAGGTCTCCCCCAAAGCCTCCAGGAAACATGGAGTCCTGCTGACAACCTTTCTGTAGCTCCAAGAGACCTATTTTGGACTTCTGATCTCCAGAACCATAAGTTAACAAATTTGTGTTGTTTAAAGCTACTGGCTAGCAATTTATTATAGCGGTGTATAAAATACACCATTTGTGGGGTGTTTTGTTTTGGGGTGAAAGTGTGCAAGTGAGTTAGGGTGGAGAAAGGGGGAGAGAGAGAGAATCCTACAAGGGGGCAGAGAGAGAGAGAGAGAGAGAGGGAGGGGGAGAAGTGGGGTTTGCCCACAGGAGGGCTGGAGCTCACAAACCAAACCTGAGCCAAAGTCAGATGCTTAACCGAAAGCACCACCCAGGTGCCCTCTAATTTACCATTTGTACAGTAGTCAGCCAGATAACACACATTGGTTAAAATGACCCTTCAAGATATCAGTAGTAGTAACTATAGTAATGGACACCGTCTATTGAGGTCTTATTAAAAGCACCTTGCTGGATGCTCCACAAACATTTTTTAAAATACACTTTTCCTTGGGGCGCCTGGGTGGCTCAGTCGGTTAAGCATCCAACTTCAGCTCAGGTCATGATCTCACGGTTCATGGGTTTGAGCCCCGCGTCCAGCTCTGTGCTGACAACTCACAGCCTGGAGCTTGCTTCGGATTCTGTGTCTCCCTCTCTCTCTGCCCCTTCCCTGTTCGCACTCTGTCTCTCAAAAATAAATACATGTTGGGGCGCCTGGGTGGCTCAGTCGGTTAAGTGTCTGACTTCGTCTCAGGTCATGACCTCACGGTTCGTGGGTTCAAGCCCTACATTGGGTGCCGTGCTGACAGCTAGCTCAGAGCCTGGAGCCTGTTTCAGATTCTGTGTCTCCCTCTCTCTCTGACCCTCCCCTACTCACGCTGTCTCTCTCTTTCTCAGAAATAAATAGAACATTTAAGAAATTAAAAAAATTAAAAAATAAATAAATACATGTTAATAAGATAAAATACACTTTTCCTTTTGGAATAATTCTAGAATTGCTGAAAAGTTGCCAAGATGGTACAGATTCCCTGTATGCTGCCCAGAGTCCCTAACATGAACATCTTACGCAACCACGATGCATTTCTCAAAACCTGGCATTCAATGTCCGTACCAAGCCATTATCTCAACTATGGATTGTGTTGGATTCCACCAGCTCTCACAAGTATGTTATCTTCCCAAGAACCCGAAGAGGTGAGTACCATTCTACTTCCCATATGATGAAGGGTGAGGGTGATCAGTCACTTGCTCAGGGTCACAGCAGTGAAAAAGTAGCAAGGCTTTTAAACTTGGTTCCTTTGCTTTCACCCCTACGCCA
This sequence comes from Proteles cristata cristata, assembly GCA_017311185.1. Lineage (NCBI taxonomy): Eukaryota > Metazoa > Chordata > Mammalia > Carnivora > Hyaenidae > Proteles > Proteles cristata. Next base: position 2,526,046 of record JAESUZ010002383.1, read on the forward strand.
TAAGCTGCCCTGTCTTGTCATCCACATTTTATAGTACAGGGAAAACCGAGAGGCGAGTTACCTGAAGACACACTCAGAGGAGCAACAGCAAACCTGGATGTACAGTTCGCCAAAGGTCCTGCTGCGGCAACACCCCCTCCCGTCTCCCGAAAGCCATAAACACATCATGATGACTGTGATGATGAGGAAGGAGATCACGCCCCTGAAAGTGCCTCCCTATTCTAGGACCACGGAAACTAAGAGCTTTCTTGTCGCTCTCACAGTGAAGGGGACCCAAGAGGGCCCACTGGAATGTCCTTCACAAGGCGCATTTCTCTAAGAACACACCGCAGAAGGGACTGCCATCAGTAACTGTGCTACGTCTAGCCTCGAGCAAACCACCGGGGGCCTGGCTTTGGGGTCGTAACCTCACGATTACAACGAACTCCTTTAAAACGTTCTTCTCCTGGGGGATCCCCAACCTCAAACCCATAGAGCCCCTGCATGTGAGCACCTGAGCAATAAAAGGAGCAGGAAGAAAAGCTTTTCCCACCTGGCTGGTAACCTCGCACAGCACTATCCTGAGCGAGGGGGCGGGAGCTAGGGCAAATTCACCTAGGGCGCCCCGATCAAGCTTGTTCATTCTGCTCCTAGCCCTTTATTTCCTTGGTGGCACTGCATGACCTAGCACGCCTCTGGGCACCCTAGCAGTTGTTTTCGAAGGGTGGCTCCCAGACCAGCAGCACCCGGAAACCTGTCAGAAATGCAAATTCTAGGGGCGCCTGGGTGGCTCAGTCAGTTGAGTGTCTGACTCTTGATTTGGGCTCAGGTCATGATCTCACAGCCCTTGAGTTCTACCCTGTGCTGGGCTCTGCACAGGCAGTGTGGAGACTCTTTCGGATTCTCACTACCCTTCCTCCGCTCACATTTTCTCTCTCCCTCTCCCTCAAAATAAATAAACTTCAAAAAATAAAAGAAATGCAACTTCTAAGGCCCCACACCAAGCTTACAGAATCAGAAACTGTGGGGGTGGGCTCCACAGTCTGAGCCCTAACAAGCCCTCCAGCCTAGCTTGTGCTGGGTGCTAGGGGCCCATCCTTGGCTTCCTGGAGCTTAAAGTACAGGAGAGCTTGAAAATCAAGCAACCCTACATACAGATGAAAACAGAATTACAAACCGTGGCAGACACTATGAAAGAAAAGAATGGGGGTCGGGAGGCACCACAGAGAATGGTGGGGACCTATTTTCACCTCTGTGATCCAGGGAGGCCTCCTGAAGGAAGGACTAATCAGGCTGGCATAGGAAGAGGAGCAGGAGTTGGCCAAGAATAGAAGAAAGGAAGCAAACATTCTTGATAGAGGACAAGCTTATGCAAAGGCCCTGGGGAAAAAGAGAGCTTGATGCTTTAGAGAAGCCAGGGTGGGTAGAAAACTCAGAAGGAGGTAGGAGTAACTGCCCTAGGGAAGTTGCCTGGCCTAGGATCACGCTGTACCACACAGGCTTCACCAAGAGTATGAGATGGAGTGGCGTCTGGCTGGCTCAGTCGGTTGAGCACCCGACTTTGTCGGTCATGATCTCGTGGTTCATGGGTTTGAGCCCTACATCGGGCTCTGTGCTGACAGCTCAGACCCTGGAGCCTGCTTTGGATTCTGTGTCTCCCTCTCTCTCTGCCACTCCCCAACTAGTGCTCTGTCTCTCTCAAAAATAAACAAAAACATTTTAAAAATTTTTTTAAAGTTATGAGATGGAATTTAAGGTTATAAAGATGTCCCTGAATTTTAGGCAGAATACTGACAATAAACATAACTAACATTCAGCACTGGTCTAAATACTCCACATAAACATGTAATCCTTAACAACCACTCACACGCAGGTTCTCGTATCATCACCATCTGCACTTCACAGATGAAGACAGAGGTTAATTAAGTTGCTCTGTGTCACCCAGGTAGTCAAAAATTAGAACAGAGCTGAACCATTCGGCATGCAAGCTCTCCTGCCTCACAGCTGCCTCTCGGCAGGAGAGGGAAGTGGTGCGCTGATGGCAGCATCCGGGTTTGCATTTCCAAAAGTTCTCTGTGGATGCTGTGTATATAGAAGTAAGCAGAGGCCACTGCATCGTCCAGTGACGTGGGCCAGGGCGGTGGTGGAGACAGCCGTCTAAGCACAGGAGTGCCCAGGCAGCAGAGAAAAAATGGCTTCTCCCAGAGGCTGTCTGACAAGTTCTAAAAGTCCCGAACAAAGTCAGTACACGCCCTCACCCATCCCTGCATCTCCCATCACAGAATTAGACTAAGGGCTGAAAAGAGGGCTCCCTGTCCTGTGGGACTAACCCAAAACACAGGGCTACCATTGTGACAGAAATATCACACTTGGCCTCTTCGATCTGAGCTACTGCTATTCCTAAACTTTAGCATTTTGAGGGAAAAGCCCTTCCTTGTTTCGAAAGGATGCTGTTACTCACCAGGAAGGTCACAAATGGTCAAAAAGCCTCACGCAGGACCCTCAAAAACACTGATCAGAATCAAACATAGATGTAAGAAGAAGCTTCTTGCTCGCACTTGAGCAAGGAGTTTCATTTAACTGCCCTGATTGCCTCACACCTCATTAACGAGGGTAGGACAGCACATTTGTCAAAGTGGCTTGCAAAAGACCCACCTATGACTTGGTAAAATGTATGGGTCTTGGAGAGAGCTGGTATTCAGCCATTTTCCTGGGCTAGATTGAGAATCTGAGGGGTGTTGGGGCACCTGGGTGGCTCAGTTGACTCGAGCATCCGACTTCAGCTCAGGTCATGATCTCACAGTTCGTGAGTTTGAGCCCCGCATCGGGCTCTGTGCTGAGAGTCTGGAGCCTGCTTTGGATTCTGAGTCTCCCTACCTGCCCCTCCCTCCCCTGCTCGTGCTCTGTCTCACTCTCCAAAATGAATAAACATGAGAAAAAAAAATTTTTAGAGTCTGAGGGGTGTGATCAGTGCTGGCCGACTTCAGATGTAAGGGTCATCTTACAGAGCCTGAGAATCAGAGCCGCTGACAGATCTGTGCTGGCTGTGGGGACACGCCAACCGCCCAGTGGGGCCGCTGGGTTTCCTGTCTCCCGTGACAGGTGGAATGCGGGCTCTGCTGGGCTTCTACTCTCCCCAAAGGGGCCCTGCTCCCGCCCTCCGCCTGGCACGTGCTGATGCAGGAGGGCAGGTCAAGGGTGGAGCCTGGGGGAAGGGTGGGCAGTTCCTTAGGTAAATCAGTCACAGCCTCCTTACCTCAGTTCCGAATGGGCCACGTGGATGTCAGAGCTTTGAAGGGCTCTGTCTTAAAACGCTACACAAGTGGGCAAACCGCCCCTCAGAAGCTTTCTCTTGCATATCTGTCCACTCCCCCAGCATTCATGTGTCCCATATTCTTCCTCCTTACCCTCACTGCCTTAATTAGCCAGCAGGTCTCTGTCTTCCTAGGTTGAAGCTTTAACACGGAGTGAGTGGAAAATGCTAGGTCTTCCTCTTATTTACCCAAGTATTGAGGCAACCACCTCTTGTTTCCTGAGGGCTCCTGTATTTTTCCCCTACAGGATACCAGACCTTAAAAAGAAAGCCACAGTCCTGCCAGGACCGCACAAGAAGCTTCTAATGATGCAGGCAAGATAGAGGGACAGGATCGGAAGGAGAACCCCATCTCTCTGGGCCTCAACCCCCAAAGCCTTAGGCCTGGGTGCCACTCCCTTCCCGAGGAGCCATAACCACCTGCAAACGAGCCGCTCCGCAAACGCTCCAAGAAGCACGCAAGTCGGCCCTGAGCAAACAGTCCTCGAGTGGCCTGTAAGATGCCGAGTGAGTGGCTTAATCACCCAGCAGGGTCTAGTATGCGATACATAAAACTCCTCCGAGACAGCCAGCCTGTAAATGGAAAGCATTATCATTTGTAACAGGATTAACAATAGCAGAGGCTTGAAACAAACACACGCCACTGGATTACTTTTCCGACCTCTTCAGGGAGGCCACTGGGTTCAAAGGAGGGTTTTATTTCTCTGTTTTTAAATAAGACAGCATCTCCCACCATGTGACAGCAGGCTCCCTCTCCAGGGAAATTAGTCCCTGTGCATCTGTCCTGCCAATGACAGGCTGTGTGAAGTTCAGGGGGTCAAAACGAAACAAAAAAGTGTGGTGTGGAGGAAGGTGCAATGTAATTTTACAATGCTGATTTGAAAAAAAAAAAAAAAGGCCAAATATCTGATCAAGCATCAGCACCTTTAAAAAGGCTTAAGGGGGGGGGCACCTGGGTGGCTCAGTCAGTTGTCTCTGACTTTGTCTCAGGTCACGATCTCACGGTTCATGGGTTCAAGCCCCGCACTTACATCTCAGAGCTTGGAACTTGCTTCGGATTCTGCTTCAGATTCTGCGTCTCCTCCCTCTCTCTCTCCCCCTCCCCTACTCGAGCTCTGTCTCTTTCTCTCAAAAATAAACATTAAAAAATAAATACATATATACATACATAAAGAGGGTCAAAGTCCTATGTTGTAGTGTTTCTAAAGCTGTTTCTTGAACTGCCTGAGGGGGTCGGCTGGGGTGGGGGTCCGTGCCTTGGGACTGAAATGGGGGAAAGGCCTGAGACCTGCCTTTTTAACATGCTCCTTCAGTCCTTATATAAGTGATGCTGCAAAGCACTGCCCTACTTTATTAATGCACTGCTGATCTATAGCTGGAGTCAGAGAACCATTCATGCTTTTAAAACTAAGAAGGGCGCCTGGGTGGCTCAGTCGGTTAAGCATCCGACTTCGGCTCAGGTCATGGTCTCACGGTTTGTGGGTTCGAGCCCCGCGTCGGACTCTGCTGACTGCCAGCTCAGAGCCTGGAGCCTGTTTCAGATTCTATGTCTAACTCCCTCTCTGATCGCTCGCTCTTGCTCTCTCTCTCACATAAATAAATAAAACATTTTTTAAAAAGTTTTTAAACTAAGAGAGTCTAGGGGCGCCTGGCTGGCTCAGTCGGTTGAGTATCTGACTTCAGCTCAGGTCACGATCTCGAGGTTCATGAGTTTGAGCCCTGCGTTGAGCTCTGTGCTTACAGCTCAGAGCCTGGATCCTGCTTTAGATTCTGAGTCTCTCTCTCTCTCTCTGTCCCTCCCTTGCTCCTGTCTTGTCTCTCTCTCTCTCTTTCAAAAATAAATAAATATGAAAAATAAAGAAGTAAAATAAAACTAAGACAGTCTCAATCACAACTGCATGTAACTTGGAGATAAAACATAGTTCACCGTGTTCATCAGCCAAGTCTCTAGCCCCACATCTTTCAATAGAGAGCTCATTATTAGAAACAATAAAAAGACATTGATTATACATTTACTTCGTTTCTTTTCCTCCACCAAGGTCTCTGTGGACTAGCAGTGATCTAAAAAAGTCAACATCTGGAGACAGAAGGGAGAGTTGTCCCCAAGGAAGTGAAGTTCCTGCAAGGTTCACTTCCTCATTCTCTGTCAGCCAGATAATTATGCAAAATGCAGACACAGTCCAACCTCGACTCTTTCCAAACCTGAGTCAGAGAAGGCAGAGCGGCAACGAGAATCAAAGGACATAGAACATGGAGAGAGAGGGGTGTAGGTTTGGCAAGAGCCCAATTTATAGCAGCCTCTCACATAAATAAATAAAACATTTTTTAAAAAGTTTTTAAAACTGGATTTATAGATCCAGACTTGCAACATGTGGAAGTCACAGAGCCTCCCAGAGATACAATGGAGTTGAAACAGAAGGCATTTAGTCATGTAACTTTGAACTGATATCTCATTACCAGACCATGCCACCTATAGTGCACTGTCTCCACATACTTGTAACTCCTATAATTATCTTCCAAGAAGCATGATTAAGTTGTATTATGTTTCCCTGTGTTAAAAAGCATTCAGTTCTCCTAGGTAAACATTTAAGATTCCCTATGGTGTTTCTAATCTTAATATACATTTGCTCACTTTTTATATATATCGGAAGGCTCAAATGACAGAAGAAGCCCAGTCTCTGCACTCAGATGCAACCTGTAGAGCGGAAGAGCCCAACTCTAGCACCCGTATGATTCCCTAGCTACCAGAGATGACTACTAGAAACCTCCAGGCATGGGTGTCAGGAGGGACAACAGAGGAAATTTCCAGATTAACATCTCCTCGACTGGAACTTCATGTCTTTGGTATATTGCCTGCCCTGTGGCAGCCATGAACTAGGGGATAATTTACATGGACAGCTTCTCCGAGCGCAGAAGAATAGGACAGATCTTGATTCAAAGGTTTGCTTTTTACTAAGTGAAGCTCTTCCTCCTTCTGCCTCAATGGCCTTGTTGTGTTCTTTTAAGAAAACGATAAGCAAGCTGCCATTCAAATCCTACGAGGCCAGGGGAAGGTAATTTTATGGTGCCCGATCTAAGTACTTAGTTCTCTGGAAGCCACTTCACTCAAATTCGATGTCTAACAGCTCCGTGCTGATTACGTGCTTATGGTTTGCCCGGTCCCAAACTATTCTCAGACCTATTCTATGCCCTGACCGCCAACAGATGTAGACTCTACTATGTGGGCAGCCCTGCCTGCTGGCCTTCTCACTAGGGCAACTCCCCAGAGGCCCCGTGGGAAGCTGGAGAAAGGATGAGAGAGGTGAAGGCTCCTTCGAAGCCCCCTCACTCTGGGGATGCCACATCTATGCGCACCCTTCTTCCTGAGTACAGCCCTTGCTGGGCAGCCACTTTCCAATTCTAGATCTCACTGGGCTCTGGCAAACCTATTTCTCCTCTTGCCTCCTCAGCCCTAGGGTTGATATTGGTCTTCCACTGCTGTGAGTCCCTGGGTGCCTCGTGGTATCTGGCCAGCACCTCTGTGACTGACTGTTCCTGTCATTAGTCTTCATTCAAACCGTGTGGGTGATTCTGTTTCCTGCCGAGCTCTGATATTGCCTCTCACTCCGAACATAAATTACAAGTGAGATGAAATGCAGAGATGTGGGCTTGTTAACCTGGTATATGCACTAGGCTAAAAAGTGCTAATAAGGCAAATCCTTGAACCTAACTCCTTGAACCTAACTCCTAATCCAACCAGAGGACAGCAACCCTGAGATACAGGGGTAGGGCCTTCAGATCCTCTGTAGTAGGTACATGGGGATTTTTTTTTTAACTTCCCCTGTGCTTTGCACAGCCTGCACACTAACAGGAAAAAGAACTCTGTGGCACCCAAGGAACATTTCAACCTCCTCTGGGGAATACAATCAGCAAGGAGGATAATGATAATAGCTACCTGTCACGGACCTTGTACACATTTCACAACAGCCCTGTGAGGAGGCATTCTTTGTCTCCAACTGACAGATGAGCACACAGATTCAAAGAAGTTTCCATGGATAAACAACGTGTCCCGAGCCCCACACCCCAGATGGGCCAATGCTGTTCTTTCCTCTCCACTGCGCTGGTTCTTAAAAGAAGGAAATAAGGATTCACAGTCTCCATATTACTCCTGAACCAGGCCTACAGGGATCAGGCTCCCAAGTTTTAGGCAAATCAAAAACACCAAAGTCTTAAAGAGAATTTTAATCCCCGGGACTAACCTAGATCAGAAACTGTAATGAGAGCTCTCTGTGATAGAAATGAAAACAATGTGTAATGTTTGTCTGTATGGTATAACATGTACATACAATCCCACTGTGGATATAAGTGTGGATGTGTGGGTCTGTAATGACTATTCATGCACAAAACTCGTCAGCAACAGTTTTCTCTAGAAAAGTGGGAGAGCTCCGCTCTTCTGTGCTGTTTGAATTTTCTGCCATGAGCGTGAAACTTAATTTCTTATTTAAAGATGAGGAAGGAAGGGAAAGAGAAGTAGAATGGCTGATCTGAACACACAGACCAATGGTTCTCAACCTCAGCTGCACACTGGGTTCACCTGTGTGAACCACCTCCAGAAGTTCAAACTTAATTGGTCTGGCATATGGCGTGGGCACCGAGAATCTCCAGACGATTCTAAAGGGCAGGCAGAGCTGAGAGCCACTTCCCCAGTCCTAGTCTGTTAGGGTAAAATTTAAACCCCAGGAGAAGAGGGGGGGGGGTGAGGGGGTCTGAACTTTTTGTATGCCATGGACCCCACTGGCAAATGAGTGTGATGCCAGGATGTTTGAATAATTTTTTTCCAAATGCATCAAATGAAACTCAAAGAAGTTCAGAGTAAGCAAACTATACTCAGATTTAGTTATATCACGCTAGTTTTTAATTGTGATACAAAAATGGATGCCCTTTACCAAGACACCAGGTAACAAGACCTAAGAGCAGGTGTTATCTGCCATCGCTGTGAAGAAGTGAGGAGTGTAATAATATTTGGGGATATCTGCAACCACTGAAATGTGATATTAAGTTAGTGGTGACAAAAGGGGGATACTGCTATAAAACTTTTTAAGTTTTTATTTATTTATTTTGGAAGAGAGGGAGAGGGAGGGAGAGAGAGTGAGAGCAAGAGAGAAAGAGCAAGAGAGAAAGCGTGCACACAAATGGGGGAGGGGCAGAGAGAGAGCCCCCAGCAGGCTCCACATTGTCAGCACGGAGCTCCCCATGTGGGGGCTAGAACTCACGAACCATGAGATCGTGACCTGAGTCGAGATCAAGAGTTGGACGCCTAGCCAAGCCACCCAGGCGTACCACATCAGGATACTTCTAATCCTACTGTGGCCGGTTGCCTATGTTAACAAATGAATAAGGAACAGAGTGTGGAGGGGAGGTGCTGTTACAGCACAGAGTTCCAGGAGCCAGTCATCAGTTCTATCACCAGGTGAAAGATCTCAAATGGGAGGGGGGGGGGGTTGGGGGTGGTAATGCTAACTTCCAGGAGAGAGACTGCTCCTTTCTTCTTTCTTTCTTTTCCTTTTTTTTTTTCTAACTCTGTTAGGCTCCTTCAAGCCATGAAAACTACATTTCCTGAAAACTAACTCCCTTGTATATTTTAATTACGGCAATATTTTTCAAGAACCACTTCCTGTGAAAGGATCTCTGTTTCTTCCACTAAAAAGATTCAACTGTTTTTATCTTCGTCCAGACATTCATCACATGAATGCCAATATCTTGGGGTTTAAAAGGAGGTTTTCGAAACTCTGTAAGTGTTTAATCGATTGGTTCCTTCTCATACAGTGCTACGCTGCCTGCATAGAATCAAAGTGCTTTTTTTCTTTAAACTGAATTTAGAATATGCCTTACTATGTCTTGAGTGACCATTATACTTCAGGTACAGTGCTAGGCTCTCTTCCTGAGTTAGTTCTGATGCCCTCAACTGTGTTGAACTATTAGCCCATCTTACTAATACAGAAATGACGTGATTAGGAATTTCAAAACAGAGCCTGAGGTTATAACTCTTGGCTGGGGGTGGGGAGTGGGGGGGACTCCAAATACATTATCATCTGTGTTGAAATTCCAGTTATAAATGAAAAGGTAGTTATTTTTAACTAGACAATAAAGTATTTTCCTGGGGTTGGGAGGAACCTGCACACCCACTTACCCCAGCAACAGACAGAGTTAAGTAGCTCACAGGTCTATTCTTCTTCACAACCACGTTTCTAAAGACTCCAGATTGACTTTTAAACTCCTGCCATGCTTCCTCCATTCATGAAGGAGTGACAATACTCCACATAGATGCAGACAGAAGCACAGCCGGACCCAGCAAAGCACATGTCTTCATGCAGAGGTGAAGCCCCGGCTTCGGGGACAGGCATCCGGCACTCCCAGGGCCCGGCTACAAGATGTCCGCAACAGGCTGGGGAGGGTCTGCTGGCCACGGACAGCATCATGACCTTCAAACAGGAAAGTTCCTATTACGAAACTACAGGAGGGCTTGTGAAATGACCTGACTCAAACATGGTGACTCGAAATGTTCTCAGAACTCATTTCCTTTGATTTAATATCTGAAATGGGGTTGGGAGTAGCGGGTGGCATTATTTTGTCTTCTTCCCCCTACAAAATCAGTTCCTCATGAACGCATTTAACGACATGCGGACAAGCTCATAATTAATGAGTTGTTTCAACATTAACTAAGCACCATGAAAGAACTCGGGATGACGCCCCAAACTGTCCTTAAAACAGAATAAAGGCTGGGGCAAGGAGCGCACCAGAGATCAAAGGAAAACACAGGCTCACCAACATCATGGACACCTTTAATGCAGCCCTGGAGGGAGTCCCAGAGATGTGCCTTTTGTTCTTTCTTATCAGTCTCTGCCATCAGAGTGCAAGTCCAGAAGAGGCAAGCATAAGAGGAAACTGGAGGTGGGATGGGGAGCATCAAGGAGAAAGAACCAGCATTTATTGAGTCCTAGCAAGTTTAAGGGACTTTCACATGTGTCATTAACTCCTTTAATTTTTCCGAAAACCTATCAAATAATCACCTCTCCGGTTTTAAGATGAAACAGATGTCAGAGAGGTTAAGCAACTTGCCCAGAGGCACAGAACAGCAGAGTGAGAATTAGAAGCCAGGTCACCTTGGCTCAGTACCAGTCTGTTTTTCCATGCCCTGTCCCCCGCTCTCCCAGATCTTATGAGTTAGTATCAGCTCAAATTTCAACATCAAGGAAAAAGGTATCACAGATTCCAAAGAAAAAAAAAAAAAAAAAAAAAACTTCCCTAAATCCTAATCTCTTGGGGAAAGGGGAGAACATCCGTGAATATCCAGGAAGTCAGAAAAGAAGGGGGAAAAAAGTCCAATTTAAAAAGAAAAAACAAAAAACAAAGACCCAATCTTCCCAAAACAGGGTTCAGGGTTAAGATGAATTCTAGAAACGATTGAAGTTGGTGGGTCTTCAAATTCTACAAGGAATATTAAACACATAGTCCGTGGTCAAAGAAGGTGGTCTGTAGCACATAATGGGTTGGCAAGGAGCAGGTCACTCCAGGGAAAACGTATGCCCTTTCTAGGTCCCCACCCTTACCTGGTCAACCAGGAAATGGTGACAGAGACACAGGAGACACAGAACTCTTGTTTCGGCAGGCCATGTGACCCGCTCCTCCATATGACTTCACCCTCAGACAGGCTGTCCGAGGACTGTCCCACTAACGACACCAAGAGTCTGCACCACCACTTTGGTCACCTATCCCATTCGTAAGGAGTGAGCAGGCACCCCTAAGATATGTTTGTTTTAAAATAATGAACATGTATAGGTTACTAACATACAGGCCCTTGATTTTAATGAAAAAAAAAAAGTAAGTTAAACTTTTCACATGTTTCCCCATACCCCAAGGGTTATCCGGCGTTCCAAATTTTGGAAATCACTGGCCTGGCTTGGAACACGGTGGCCACCTGGAGCCCAATGACCTGTACCTTCATTCCACCTGAGCCACATCTTACCAGGTCAGCTGTCCTGGTTTCCACGCCCAACACTGATGACCTGTCCCCATGCCTAAGAGTCCTGTTTCCATTTTCTAGGGCTCGGAGCAGGCCCCTCCCAAATTCCCCTGCCTCCCTGAGCCATTTATTACCACAGCCGTCTCTTCCCCCAAGTCCTCATCTTCCCACTCTCCTCATTCAGCAAAATCCCCAACAAACCTGTACTCAGGCAGCTCAGCAGCACCAGGAAAAAGCAGATAAATACACAGAAAGCAGCTGAACAGTGTTACCAGGTGACTTCCCACTCCCATTCTTGCTGGCTCTTCTAACCATCTGAAATTTGGGCTTTTTCTTATCCTCAGGGTGCTCCAATTTCTCTTTACCCTCCACCAACGATTCCAAACCGGCACCTCCTTCCTCGGATCTATTTCCAGAAACCTGCTTGACCTGCTTCATCCATCCACTCAACCATTCCTTCATTCATTCCAACAAGTACTGAGCACCTCCCGAGTCTGTGTTGTTCCCGTAGGAAAAGAACTGAATCTCACAGCACTAACATTCTGTCAGTCATGGGGAGATGATGAAAATAAAACCATTACACAACAGGGAGCGGGCAGGGGCCAGAAAAATCTGGTTGTCAGACGTGACCCGCTTCGCTTCCTTCCCACCTCTCCCCTTTCCATTTTTTCTAATTGAAACTAAAATCACTTATCATTGAATTAATTCTTAAAATGCACAATTCAGTGGCATTTAGTACAATGACAACCTTGTGCAACCTCCACCTCTGTCTAGTTCCAAAACATTTTAATCACCTCAAAAAGAAACCCCAGACCCACTAAGCAGTTACTCCCCATTCGCCCCTTCGTTCCAACTCCTGAAAGCCACTAACCTGCCTTCAGTCTGCCTAGGGAGGGGGATTTACCTATTCTGGATACTTCCTGGCTGCCCACAGCTCTGCTCCTCCAGATTTCTCACCTCCAGGCTTCCCCCTTCCTACTCCTTCCCCTCCCCTGACTTTCCTCCCTTCCCCTCCCTCCTTCCTCTTTCTCCCCTGCCCCTGGAGGGCTTTTTCCCTCCTCCGGACTGTAATGATCCATCACTTGAGGCGGTGGTCCTGAGAGCCCAAACCAGCTCCTGCCTACATCTTCAAAATCCCCTCTCCAACTGGCTCTTTCATTCTTTAAAAAACACCTCACCCTAAATCCTCCTGCCCTCAGGATTGCTCCAATACCCTCCTTTCTCTTCTCAGCCTCTGATTCATTGGGCGGAATTTGCAAAGGTCTTCAGAGATTTCCACAGTAAAAACTTAGGAAGCTTCATCTCACCAGGGCCTTTTGGTCACATAATGCGCATGGCCTTTGGTAACTGTGACTTAAACCTCTCTGTGACTCACTTTCCTCAGCTGTGAAATGGGGATCAGAACACTTACCTCACAGGGCTTCGATGAAGAATAAATAAAAGTATCCAAAGTGCTCATAAAAATGCCAGACACACCGGAAGGGCTCAAGATATGTTATCACTACCATGAGGATTATCCGTTTCATAAAACCCACATTCTGCTCCGGCAGCACCAGGCCTCTAGCTATTCCTACAAGGTTTCCTTTTGGCTTAGCCTCCAGGGACTGGCTCTCCCAGGGTGACGCTGTTTTCAGGGTGATGTCATACACTGTCTCAGCTTTAACCACCACCTGATGTAGGCAATGCCTAAGACCCTGGTCCTAAGCCTCCCAGGCTCAGCTCAGCTTTGCTGTGGGAGTACCCAGGATGCTTGAATTCACCATGTCCAAAGAGAAGGGTCACCCTCCCCCCTTACCCCCCTAGCCTCCTTTCTTTCCCCCAACCTCCACTTCAAGTTCCCATGATCCCTTGATGGGACCACTATAGGAGTTTTTCCACTGCCCCAATCTCATTCCCATTCCTTCTGCCCCTCACGCTGCAGCCACAACACCCCATCTGAAAAATTAAAGCTGCCCATGTCACTCCCCTGCTGACACCCTTTCAGGAGCTCTCCACAGTTCTCAGGAGCAAGCCCGATCGCCTTTGTAGGGAAGGCACCATCTCCAAAGGCCATTCCGCCTTGCTGTCTAAAGGTGCTCCAGGAATAGCTGACGGCTGAGGCGATGCCAGAGCTACCCCACAAAACCTCTCTGCCTGGCATGCCTGACCCACCTGATGCCCCCAAATCCTGCAGCACATTTTTCAAGGCTCAGCTGAGCCGCAAGGAAGTTTTCCCTGATGCCCCAGGTTAGACTAAGCACCCTTCCCGCCTGACAGTGCCCACCATTAGGTGTTTATGGATCTGTCTTCCTCTTCAGACCCTATCGTTCTCATTCATCCATCCACCCACCCATTCAACAAAAACGCCCCAGAGCCTACACTAAGCCAGGCGCTAGGAATAGAAGTTAACAAGGTGGACATAGTTGCTGCCCTCAAGCAGCTGACAGTCCAGCAATGGTGACACAAGAAGATGTGACGTCCCTCCCCTCACACACCTATACACACATACGCAAACACACCACAGGAGCTACACAGTGTGGGCTCCAAAGCCAGGCTCCCGGGGTTCAAATCCTGGTTCCACCACATGTTAACCGTAAAACTTCGACAAGTTACTTCACTTCTTTGTGTCTCAGTTTCTCTACAACTGGGATGACTTATCTACCTCACAGGTTGTTGGGAGGGTTAAAAGAGCTAACAGAAGTCTATGGGCAGTGTCCATAACTCCCTGGCACATAATAAACACGGATAAGACTTAGCTGTTCCTACTACGATGGACACAATGGGAGTGTCTAAGAGAGTTCCCCACCCTAGACGCAGGGTCAGATGTTGCACTCATCTTTGTCCCTACGCTTGGCCTCTAAGTACTCAGCAGTGTTTGCTGAGCCCTACAAAGACGGCTCAGGGCCTCAGCATGGAAGACTTGTAGAGTTGGAAGTCACACTGGAGAACATCGGACCCAACTCGTGCACTTTTGCAGTAGGGACAGGGGCTCACAGAGCTAGTTAGGGGCAGGGAAAGCACGAGATGCCAGACCTCTGACTTCCCAGCCGCAGCTCCTCTTCCAGTCCCAGAAGACCCTTGTTACCCAAGCCGGCACAGCTGTTCGACATCTTCCACGCTCTGTCATTTCCCACGGAAGAAAGGCTACCGTTTGCTACCTAGGCTGCTTCATTTATCTCTGCTGCTCCTTCTCACGGCTCTCCTCCAACCCTGTTTTCTTTTTCTGTCTTGTGGCCTGTAGTCCTTACAGTCTGGATGTTCAAAAGACAATACCCAGAGATGGTTGTGTTCTTCCGGGAGCAGCTTACACAAATCACAGGAGCAGGTGCAAATCCCTGAGCCCCTCCCCCACCCCATGTCCGTCTCCTCGACCACCAGTCACTCCAGATGGGGGAAGGCTTCATCGCCTCATCGCCGCAAGGTTTCATTTTGTTCACTCAGCGATTGTCTTTTAGGGCTGTTCCAAGGTTCAGAAGGCAGAGCCCCAAGGCACTTGGGTGTAGAAGAAAGGCCAAGTAACAGCGCTCAACTGAAAGTCAAATCCCACATTTCCAACCAAACACATACCTCTTACCCATCCACCTGCTTGGCCGAGATTTCTAGCAGTGCCTGTAAATGGCACGTCATTCTTGGGCACCGCTGACTTGATGATGAATGGCAATCTGGCAGGACTTTTTTAGGGGCCTGGTGTTTACAGAACTGCTCTTAGGAAACTTTTGCTTTCACACCTCAATGGGCCTAGAAGGCAGCAAGGGAACATGACACAGGGAACAAATAAATCCTGGAGAGCTATGTGATGTTCTTTATTACTTTTCATGGTTGGGCTGTAATATCAGTTATAAGTACCTTGAGCTTCATTTATCTTCGTGTCTGCACCTCTGCTGAGTGTGTTCACGTGTGTGTATCTGGGGCTCACGGAGGCACATCACAAGCCAGGATGTCCGACACTGGCAGTGCTATATATTCAAGTGCTGGGATTTCATTTTAACATCTCACAGTGATGATTATCCCACACAATTCTGCCTTGACGATAACCGTCATGGACAGAGTGCTAAAAACAGGGGCAGTAAATTTCATCTATACACTTTACTATTGAGGACTCTGCGACATCACTCTCTGTACCATCACAGTTACTGGCTATGAAGACATGTGCCTGGATATGGGAGTGTATGAGTCTCACTTTATCTTTCTTGTAAATGCTGAAGCAGACCTTTTCTTTTTTTTTTTTCTTTCTTTTTTTTTTTACTTAAAAAGTCAGGATAATATTTATTTTCATGGGGAAGGAAGAAGATGGGGAACAAGAAGAGTTTCTGGTTGTTTTTATAAAAAAAATTTTAATGTTTATTTATGTATTTATTTTTCTTTTACAGTTTATTGTCAAGTTGGTTTCCATATAACACCCAATGCTCATCCCAACAAGTGCCCTCCTCCATGCCCATCTGCCCCCTTCCCCTCTTCCCCACCCCCATCAGCCCTCAGTTTGTTCTCAGCATTCAAGAGTCTCTCATGGTTTGCCTCCCTCCCTCTCCTCAACTATTTTTCCCCTTCTTCTCCCCCATGGTCCTCCATTCAGTTCCTCCTAATCCACCTATACGTGCAAACATATGGTATCTCTCCTTCTCTGCCTGACTTATTTCGCTCAGCATAACACCCTCAAGTTCCATCCATGTTGCTACACATGGCCAGATTTCATTCTTTCTCATTGCCATGTAGTATTCCATGGTAGATAAACCACATCTTCTTGATCCATTCATCAGTTGATGGACATTTCGGCTCTTTCCATGATTTGGCTATTGTTGAAAGAGCTGCTATGAACACTGGCAGACCCCTTCTTTTCAACGAAAAATGGAAAACCACTTTTGAGGAAGAGAAAAACCATCTGCCTTCCTGACAAAACCCTTTCTACATTTTTATATGAAAGAACATCCCTATGAGACATTTCTCTTGCCAAAAGGAACTCTGACCTAGCCTCACAGGCATTTCTCTATGGCTCTATACCTAGCGTAAAAGTCCTCCTCAGAAGGTTATTCATCTGTAGATGAGGCAGCTTGATCTAATATATCTCATGGAGAATAGCCAGGTCTTAGAACCAGAGTCCAGAATTAAACCCACCATGTGTACTTTATGAGCAAGGGGGCCATAACTACCATGGATGCCTATAATCCCAGCATAATTACTAGTGCCTCCTTTTACTCCCTAAAGTGTTCAGATTTGGATGATAAAATTATATGGGCACCTGACGACCATGTGAGTCACTGCAGATGAAACATTTAACTTCTCTCCAAACCTCGGTTTCACATTTGTTCAGTGAAAACAAGGGAAACTAATTTATAGGGCTGTCATCAGCATGAAATCAGACAATGTGCTCCAGGCCCTGTTCCCAGGAGTGCCCGGTATTTCCCCTGAACACCAGCTAAATGCTCAAGAGGTCCACTTTCAGAGGCGTTACTCTGTATGGGAGATCCTCACCTTCTGACTATCTGTTTGAAGAGAGCACATGGATTTTCCACTTTTCATCGTGATAAGGTCTATGAAATGGTAACAGGATCTAATCTGAACCCAGCAGCTGCACAGATGACTGTCATCCACCCGACTAGAAGATGAATCACTCATGGACATTTAAGCTCCTGTCCTCCCGATCTTCTGCGCATTTTTTACTCTTTCCACAAAGATAGGATTAAGATCAAAATACATCCTACACCAGACCAAATGAATGGGGCTCAAAATGGAGGGGAGAGATAAGAGAGCCTTCAAAAGGAGCAAAAAAAATCACCACCCCTCAGCCAATGAAGTTGGTGAATTTCCTGCTTTCTCAAACTTCTTCTCAAAAGAACCCTGGCCTTAGGGATCCAATGATAGGGTAGTTTCCTTGACAAAAGGATCTGAGGTATCTCAATTTAAAAATCAGGCTAAGGGGCGCCTGGTTGGCTCAGTTACTTAAGCATCTAACTTCAGTTCAAGTCATGATCTCACCGTTTGTGGGTTCCAGCCCTGTGTTGGCCTCTCTGCTGACAGCTCAGAGCCTGGAGCTTGTTTCAGATTCTGTGTCTCCCTCTCTCTCTCTCTCTCTCCACCCCTCCTCCACTCGTGTGTGTGTGTGTATGTGTGTATGTGTGTATGTATAAACATATATACATACATACATACATACATACATATGTATAAATATATGTGTGTATGTATAAATATATACATATATACACACATACATATGCATATATATGTATAAATATATACGCATGCATACATATACACACATACATATGCACATATATATGTATAAGTATGTGTGTATAAATATATACACATGCATACATATACAGACACACATACATATGCACATATGCACTCTCTCTCTCTCAAAAATAAATAAACATGAGAAGATAAAGTAAAAAATAAAATAAATAAAAATCAGGCCAAATGATGGATCTAGAGGGTATATGCCAAGTGAAATAAGTCAGTCAGAGAAAGACAAATAACATATTTCATTCACTCATATGTGGAATTTAAGAAACAAATGAAGGAAACGAGACACAAACCAAAAGTCAGACTCTTCACTACTACTAACTGATGTACCAGAGGGGAGGTGGGTGGGGGATGGGTGTAATAGGTGATGGGGATTAAGAGCACACACATCATGCTGAGCACATAGTAAGATGAGGAACTGCCGATCACCGTATTGTACACTTGAAACAGAACACTAGATGTTAAGTATACTGAATTAAAATAAAAAATAATAAATGGGCTATGTATTTAAAAACTTCCTTTAAAGTTAAAAAAAATTATGCCAAGTGGTACCCCCAATCTTATAAATCTATGACAGTCGGCAGCTCAAGATCAACAGAATTTTACTGCTCCTTTTTACGGAGAGAGAGAGAGAGAGAGTGAGATGCTGTCACTTCATTAGTAAGTTTGTTACATACACGCATGTTCTCTTCAGTCTGACATGACTGAAGTACATGATCAGTTAATGGGGCTGCTCCTACTTCCATAAGGCAGTGGCTTTTATTCACTGAGAAAGGTGAGCAATAATTAAACCCACAGGAAAAAAAGCAGGTTAAGAATTTGAAACTACTCAGTTCCAGTCTTCAGAGTATTTTTTGAAACAAAGAATAAGAAATGTTCTTCCCATTACTATGTAATACGCTTGTCCAGGATATTAGTGTCGCATGTGTGAAGATCCCTCCCTATGCTCAAATTCTAAAAAATTAGAAAGGAAATGTTCAGCATGTTCATGCTCTAAATTTAGACTTAGACGCTGTGAGAGGAAAAAGATGCACAAGCAGCACAATGACTCCGTGTCTGGAGGACAGCAAAGAACAGTGCAGTGGGCTCTTCCATGGCAAAGTCATTTCCTATGGAGAAGTTTCCAGAAACAGAAAAAGGTTGAGGCCACTCCCAGAAATCCCATTCCGGCTGTGGCACAGCACCCTCTAAGGCTGGGCTCACAGGGTGGCAAGGGAGCAGAGAGACACCCATGGAGCTTCTAACTCAACCCCAAACCCTAACTTCTAGGAAATGCCCCTCCCCCACAAGCCATACAGTAACCGAACACCCCTGACAGTCATCTGGGCAACATATTTCTTAGGCAAGGGGTGTCTCTTAGAGTTGTGTCGTGATTATGTAACTCTGAAGCAGACAAAGAGGAAGACAGAAGTTGGTATGTACATAGGGAATTTTCTTGCAGAATGTCTGTGGTTTTTCTCTACTTGAAAAACTGAACCAGAAATCGCACTTCTGCTTAGGATTCAGATAATCAGTATGCTCTGGCTTTAAATGAATCACGTACCTTGTACTGATTAATACAGCCTTGCCAGAGGAATGTTCTGACAAACTTGCCTCCTCATGTCTGATAAAAGAATGAGCCAAGGGTGAATCAAGCTCCGTCCTCTGACCAGGTCTGGTCTAAGAAGAAAATAAGCCAACTGGAGATAAACCCATATCCCTTCCACACCCATACCTGGCAGTCTTAGGGAAAAGCCACGTTAGGAGGAGGGCAACTCCCAAGAAACAGAAGAGATGGGACAGCGATGGCCCCATCTAGGGCACTCTACCATCCTACACTGGGAATTCTGCACCAGCGATCCCCTTGACAGACTGGGCAGGTCTACGGACCCCTTCTCAGGATTTTTTAAATGGGTAAAATGAAATACCCAGGATTACAGAGGAAGTCAATTACATTTAAATACAATTACCAAAAAATTTTTCTCAATTGTGACATGCTAACACATATGCTCCTTTATTAATGCATTAAATAACCCTATCTAGCAGCAGGTGTAATAACCACCATAGTTTTAAAGTCATAATGAGTATTGATATTTTCAGATATCTGACGGACATCTATAATGTGATATGAAAATATTGGATTTCTACCGGTGACAAAGTCACAGACAATACCAATATTAATGTGATTTATAGCTAATATTCAAAAGCTAAGGATCGCTCCATTTTGTTTAGAGGTTAGTGAAAATCAAGGTGTAAATATTTTTCCCTGCAAGGTCACAGCTTGAGCTTGAAACCTGACAGAGTGGCCGGCAGTAGTTCGTATGAAACTCATGTTGATAACCTGCTTTCATTCTCTACTCCTACAGCTCTTCCACAGGAGGGGATGAGGAGGAGACCCACAAGGAAGCCTGGGTCCACCGGGAGCCAGAAACCACAACAAAGGTGGTGGGGGGGGGTGTCTGCTTCACGGAGAGTCCACCATCCACAGAGAGGAGCAGGATGGGGTCAACATCTCTATTCCTTTCTTCACAGTCGGCTGCACAAAATGCAGGAGACACAATTTTTTTTATTTTCTAAATGGTCGGTGTTAGGAGTATTTAATTCAGCTGAATCATTAGGCTAAAGGAAAAGATGACTTGACCAATCACTTCTCCTAGTGCTGTGTTCTAAACTCTATCAACCCTCAAGTCCCCAGCTTACAGCAAACTTCTAATATCCCTTTACTATCTGAAATCAAATTCTTAGATAACCCTCCTAAACACAATTTCAAACATATATATGTGTTGCCCTAAGAGGTACATAGATGAGAATAAAAGGAAAATAACTGATAACAAACCTAATGTATATTTCCATATGCAGTTAGTTGGGCAAGACAAATCTAGAAGGCATAATGGGGTCATTAGATGCTGGTGTGTGATCAAATCACCCAAATCACCCAAATCAAAAAAATGGGTCAGCTATGTGGACTGACATGGGCGACATGGTGATGCCATGGGTGGTGTGCTTTTCCAAAATGGAAAACACCTCTTGGTAAATTTCCCAACGAAACAAAGCACAATCCTTCTTCTTCAGCTGAGAAAGCCAACACTAAGTAACACATACAAAATGTGCTTTCTTTTCTGGTAAGACAGGTTTCTAGGTTCTGGTAGTAAACAGACTTTGTTGCCCACGACCGTCTCATAGTGAGACACGGGACACATGTCTGAGCGCAAGACTGTCCTACCCATCAGAGACGGTTAGCATCCTGGGTCCCCACCGATAAATGCTAATAGCACTCCTCAATCACTAGCAACCAAACTGCCCTCACACATTTCTAAAAAGTCCCCTTAAGACTCCCTGGAGCCAGCCCAAATCCACAATGCAATTCCCAGTTCTGGCCACTTCCAGGTGATGTCAAGCTGGTACACTGAAGAGATACTGCCCAGGAAACTGGAATTTGTGTTACATGAGAAAGATTAGTTTTGCTGGGTGGCTTCCCCAGTAGCTAATGCTGTTACCAAGAGTCCTGCCCTTAGGACAAAAAAAAAAAAAAAAGCCCACAAAGCAGCAGCAGGAGAATTAAGAGCCAGGGGGATGGACTATGGCTTCCCATTCCTAGAGGCCTACTGTGAACTCACTTCTGTTGAAGCAAGCTCAGTCAGGTTTCAGTTGCCAGAAGGTCCTTACTAGTAACACCTGTCCAACCACCCGCCTGAGGCAGCTAAAATCAAAAATACTCAGGAGAGGGGCGCCTGGGTGGCTCAGTGGGTTAAGCATCCAACTTCGGTTCAGGACATGATCTCACGGTCTGTGAGTTCGAGCCCCATGTCAGGCTCTGTATGGCAGCCTGGAGCCTGCCTCAGATTCTGTCACACCCTCCCTCTCTCTCCCTCGTGCTCCCTCATGTGCTCTCTCGGTCCCTCTCAAAACTAAGCATTAAAGGGGTGCCTGGATGGCTCAGTCGGTTAAGTGTCCGACTTCGGCTCAGGTCATGATCTCACAGTTCGTGAGCTTGTGCCCCAAGTCAGGCTCTGTGCTGAAAGCTTGCTCAGAGCCTGGAGCCTGCTTAGCCTGGAGCCTGCTTAACCTGGAGCCTGCTTCAGACTCTGGGTCTCCTTCTCTCTCTGCCCCTCCCCCACTCACATTCTGTCTCACTCTAGACAAAATAAATAAATGTAACAAAAAAGAAAAAACAAAACAAAAAACAAAAAAAAACTAAGCATTAAACAAGTTTTTTAAAAAAAATACTCAGGAGAATCTATTCTAATGTCAAAGAAGGTACCTCATTTGGGGGACATTTCTCAGATTTTGGGAAAACCCCCCATGCTGTAACTGAAGCTCATTTGTTTTGAGTTCTTTCTTCCTGCCAATAAATGAGACAGTGACCATTCTTTACCTGGCATTTCAGATTCTAGAAAGACAGATCCAGATCATTCTGAAATCTTTCCTGCCTCAGCTCCCTCTCATCAACCGCATTAGCCTTACAACATAAATAACACTGTTGTCCTTCCTTGACAGAGCTGGAAAATTGAAGTGTGAGAAAAATCTAGCCATGCAGGGCCCAATGGGGTCTGAATGAAAAAACCCTTTTTTTCCAAAGTGTTTCCAACCCCAAAAGTCCATGATTTAATGTGTTTAAATTGTGCTATGCTCAGGAATAATAGCACCCTAATTCAGAAATGCGGCAATAAGGACCAGTTGCCAGAAAGGTGTGGTGAAAGAAGCCAAGATCATTGTTTCCCTACCTCTTCCACTAATGGACTCCATTATACTACAAAAAAAGGCACTGCTGCAATCTAATGAATAAATAACTAGCACTTGAATGGAATTTGTGTCCATTTTAATTCCAGCTAGTTTCCACAAGAAAGCCTCGTTTAAATTAGAAATGGGGGGGAAGATAATATTACTTAAAATGAAACATTTTAGAAATGCTTAAAAAGGTTCCTATATAAGGCAGCTGGGTTAATGTTAAATCAAAGAAACTTAATTGTTGAATCAGAGTTACTAGAAGAGAGAGTCTGAGTACGACCCAGGAAAGGGGTAGTTTTCACATGTGTCAGATTTGTTTAGTGTAACTTGCAGAAGAGTATCAGGACAGCTAAAGGTCACCTGAACAGTGTCTTCTAAATGGAGGTTTGAGACTAACTGATGGGTTATGAAATCAATTCAGTGCAAGGGTCAGAAAACGTTTCCTTCAAGAGCCAGGTAGTAAATACTTTAAGGCTTTGCAGGCCAGATGATCTCTGTCACAATTACTCAACTTTGCCACTGGAGCTTGAAGGCAGCCACAAAAAATACATGAACAAATAGGAGCAGCTGGGTTCTAATAAAACTTTATTTATAAAATAAGCAGCAGGCCATAGTGCTGACATCTGACCAGCATTTTTTAAGTAAATGGAATATAATAGCATAGAAACCATCTTTTTTTTTTAGGTTTATTCATTTATTTTGAGAGACAGAGAGAGTGCAGGGGGGCAGAGAGAGAGGGAGAGAGAGAATCCCAAACAGGCTCTGTGATGTCAGTGCACAGCCTGATACGGGGCTTGATCCCATAAATTGTGATATCATAACCTGAGCCAAAATCAAGAGACCAGGCCCTCCTAGAAGAGAAAACATCTAAGGACACCAGAGGCAGAGGGGTAGGTATTGTTTCTTGAAACTCTTCTTACTGTTATACACATGTATATGTGAATTAAGAGTTAATATATATTTCTTACTGTAGGTTGGGGTCAAATACTTTGAAGAGGAAAAGCAAGTCTGCTTCGGACTTAAACTGCTCAGAATTTAAAGGATGTTCAGATTTTTAAAAAAGGAAGGAAGGAAGGAAGGAAGGAAGGAAGGAAGGAAGGAAGGAAAGAAGGAAAAGAAACAAAGAAAAAGGGTAGATATAATGGGCAAGTTCTTGAGCTGAAACTAGAACCTTAAAAGAATATTTTAAAATGTATTAAATTTTTTAAAAGAATATTAACTAAGGGCGGCCAGGCAGCTCAGTCAGTTAAGCGACAGACTTTGACTCAGGTCATAATCTCGCAGTCTGAGTTCAAGCCCCACATAGGGCTCCTATACTGACAGCTCAGATCCTGAGCCTGCTTCGAACTGTGTCTCCCTCTCTTTCTGCTCCTCCCCCACTGGCACTCTGTGTGTGTGTGTGTGTGTGTGTGTGTGTGTGTGTGTCTCAAAATTAAACATTAAAAACATAAAAATAAAAAATAAAACTATTCATTGGTTATGAGTGGTCCAAACTGATCTTCAAACAGACATTACAAATACTTCTTATGCTAGTCAAACATATGAGATGAGGGGTGTATCAGTTAGCAGCAGCTGTGTAACAAAGTTCCCCGAACTCAGTGGCTTGACATAACAATCCTCGATTATTTCTACAGCTCTACAGGTCAGCTGAGTGGTTCTGGTGATGTAGGACTGATTCAACTGATCTTGCTGAGGCACTCACAGGAGACTCTAAGCACCCAACAGTTCAGCTGGAGGCTAGGATGCCCTCATCAGACACAGCCTGGCTCATCCCTGTGTGTCTGTCAGAACTCTCCATTAGGCTAGCCTGGGCATGTTCACAAGGTGGTGGCAGAGATCTAAGACAGCAAGCCCAGCTGTGTAAAAGGCAATTGAAACATGCAGGCTCTTTTAAACTCTGTTTACAGGATGTTTGCTAATATCCCTGTAGCCAAAAACATCACATGGCCAATCCCAGTAGCAGGGGAGGAAAGAAAAGGGGACTACAGACTTACAAGGCAAAAAGTGTAGATACAGGCAGGCCATTAACTGGGGCCATTAGTGCAATTAATCTCCCACAGGCAATACTTATTGTCTGTTACCATGTCGGCAGAAGCAGAGAGATTTGACATTATTTTACATTTCCCCATTACCATTTCTCATTTTGTTTTGCCATTATCACTTCTGAGGCAGAAGGGCAGAGTGAAAAGAACACAGGCTTCACAATCAGTGAGATCCCCTTTTGCATTCTGGGTCCACCACACTGGCTTCGGGACCCTGGGCAAGCTTCCTCTGTACCTCAGTTTCCTCACCGCAGTAGCGCTGGTGATAATCACACAAGGCTGAGCACATACATGTGCACAGCTCACTGTCCAACCAGAGCAGGGCTCAAATCCTAAATATGGTGTTTTGCAAATAGTTGATTTTAATATATTCAAAAAGATGAGGGAATTTGCCTAAATTTTGTATGACAGTAAAGCTCCTCAGCAGAAAGTTGGAGTTCTACATAAAGAGGAAAAAAAAATTTCTTTACAAGGAGTTTCGAGCACTGTGGGAGAGAGAAAAATAGCCCCAGAGATGTTCACATCCTAATCCCTGGAACCTGTGACTAGACTACCTTACAGGACACACAGGATTAAGTTAAGGACCTGGAGATGAGATTATCCAGGATTATCTGGGTGGGTCCATCTAATCACACAGATCCTTAATATCAGAACCTTTCTCAGCTGTGGTCAGCGAGCCAGGCTGATGGTAGAGGGACAAGGAAGCAGCTCAGCATCACTGGTTCTGAGGGTGGAGGAAGGGAGCACAAGCCTATCAACATGGGCAACCTCTAGAAGCTGATGGAAGCAAGGAGGCAGACTCTTCCCTAGAGTTTCCAGAAGGAGGAGACACCTGATTTTAGCCAAAGGAGCCTGTGTTGGCTCTCTGGCCTACAGAATTATGAAACAACAAATTTGTGTGGCTTTAAGGCACTAAATTTGTGGTTATATACAGAAGGACTGCGTAATCTTATAGTCTTTATACTAAAGGCTGACAGTGAGGAAACATATAAGTCTCTCTTGAAGCCGGCAGAGTGGGAGGAAGAAACCAGAACTCTAACCAGGCACAGCATCAAAAATGGAAAGCTAGGGTGCCTGGGTGGCTCAGTCAATTAATCGTCTAGCTTCGGCTCGGGTCATGATCTCGCAGGTGATGGGTTCGAGCCCCATGTCAGGCTCTGTGCTGACAGCTCCAGGGAGCCTGCTTTGGATTCTGTGTCTCCTTCTCTCTCTGCCCCTCCCCCACTCATGCTCTGTCTCTCTCTCTCAAAAATAAACATTACAAATTTTTTAAAAAATGGAAAGCTGTATCTGATTCTGGTTATAGGGGCAATTAGAGAAAAGGAACTATGATAGAATAAACAACTTATTATCTTGGAAAACACTTTCTGGCCGTATATAGGAGAGTACAATAAAATCATTAGCCATATAATCTCCTAAGAGGCCTGACTACAGCTCTGATAAGCCTGTGCTAAGAGAAAGACCGTATTAACAAAATCCTTCCCACCCACTTTCTGGAGACTCCTTTTAACTGAGGGCTACTCCAGATCTGCAGTTCCAGTCTGACCACTCCTACTTCTTTTTGTAGGTAATAGAACTATGAGGTAAAAAGCACTAGCGGTGTATAGACATGTGTACACACACACACACATACACACACACAATTTCACACGGAGTACCAGTTTGCCGGGTTTCATGAGCCCAAGAATTGTGCTCTCAATAAGGGAGGGGAAAAATGTCCACAAAAAGTCCACAGATTGATTTAAACAACAGAACTGTAAACAAGCACAACCAAACAGGCCCTCAAAACTAGAAGACTGTAGGGGCGCCTGGGTGGCTTAGTCGGTTAAGCGTCCGACTTTCACTTAGGTCATGATCTCGCGGTTCGTGGGTTCGAGCCCCGCGACAGGCTCTGTGCTGACTGCCAGCTCAGAGCCTGGAGACTATTTCGGAGTCTGTGTCTTCCTCTCTCTCTGACCCTCCCCTGCTCACGCTGTCTCTCTCTCTCCTAGAAATAAATAAAAATATTAAAAAAAAAAAAAAAAAAACTAGAAGACTGTAGAATATTAAGGACAGATTAAGGAAAGAAGAGTTAGGTGAGCATGACCAGCCCAGCCAAGACAGCATAGTGCATCCACAGAAGTATGAGAAGGTAAGAGACGCCTCATCTGACCCATGAGGACCCAGAATCGCAGAACCTTGAACTGACCTGTGTGGAGACAGCCAGCTCACTGCGGAGTCCTGCCTATCACAGTGGGACTTTACCCAGGCTGCCAGGCTGCCCAGCTGATTAGGTGACCGGTCATGGGCACAGGCCCTGTGGGAGGGTGTTTCTAGAGCTCTCCTTGGGGCTAGATGCATTGGTATTTTTAGCCAACCTAGGAAAAATCTTTCTCTTTCTGAAGCTTACTAGACCTCAGAAGAGCACATATGAAAAAAAAAAAAAAAAAGGAATGGTGAACCTATAGAAGAAAAATGGTAACATTCACCTAAGAGAATTACATCTGTACATCCTAAATAATGGCTAGTGAAAGACCACTCACATACTGTTCGCTTTGGAGGCCCTTTCCCTCCAAATCCCCACTTAGTTCTGCCTCTAACCCTGGTGGCTCTCAAAAATTACAGGAGAGAGGGTGAGAGAAATCCCACAGAAATACAAAAGAAATACCAAGAGGGCACCTGGGTGGCTCCTTTGGTTATTAAGCTTCTGACTTCTGCTCAGGTCATGATCTCACCATTTGTGAGTTCAAGCCCTGCATCAGGCTCTGTGCTGGCAGCTCGGAGCCTGGAGCCTGCTTCAGATTCTGTGTTTCCCTCTCTCTCCCATCCCTGCTTGTGTACTCTCTCTCTTTCAGTCCCTCAAAAATGAATAAACATAAGAAATTTTTTTAAAAAAAGAAAAAAAAAGGAAATACCAAGAAACACACCAAAGGCACACAGGAAGATGCTACTTCGCACGAGGCAGAGATGGAGATCTCCTAAACAAGATGCAGAAGAGAAAGAGTCGGTCATGTAGAAAACTCACTGGCATGAGCACTAGTAAATAAAAAAATCAGAAATGAAAATAACAGATGGTTTAAAAAAAGGGTGGGGGAGAGCTATAATGAGATTGATATCAAACTCCCTGTTCTTTCACTGCAGTTGTTTGGCAGGGAAGCTGTAGTGAGGGTAAGGTCAGAGAATTCGCCCAGCTCCAGGCAGGGTAAATCCTTCGCCACGCCCCCCAGGGCACGGTGCCATGTAACCACAGCACTCCGTAAGCCTGGTCATCTTCTGCTCTTTGAATCGCAATTTCCCAAAGGGAAAAACAGTTTCACCAGGGGAAACAGGTTATTTCTAGGCTGAGAAGTTAAGGACCAAGGGGTTTTTATTTCTAAATATACAAAAATAAACATCCCCAAAGAATAGTGATAATAGAGGGTTCATTCTTCTTAGGTAAGCATTTCACCTCTCTACTACAGGGAGTCGACCAGCAAAAGCAAAAACAACTTAGTTTTCTTCAATCCTTTTTTATTCAGTACGGGAATTTTCTGTCTTTATTCCACACCTCCTTTGCCATATGTATAGGGTTATGCAGCATTAGGACTGAATAGAACTCTGGAGCTCATTCAATCCCCTCTTACTTCTCCACAGAAGAACTGAGGCCCAAAATGGTCACACAGGCTTTGAATTAATGTGTTCTTCATTTGCATACTGCCTCCTAACTGAACTTAACTCTTCTGTGTGGGCCCTGACCAGGCCTAGACTTTAAACTCCTTGAGCAGGTAGGGACTATTTATTAACCAGAAAATCAGAATCTGGAACAGGCAGGAGCCCTGGTATGCTCAGTGCAATGCTGGTCCTATGCAAAGAACAAAATTAAAGGGAATGGTGCTTGCTGTTGCGTCCAACTGGAAGATTCTACCAAGTATGGTGATTCCAGTGTTCAGAGGAATATGTTTCATGGCCTCAGCAGCCCTTCCAGGATCCCACAGACACTGTGGAAATGTCCTCACAGGCCCTGTGTTAGAAGCCGTGAGGCCTCTACCATGCCTTCCCTACCCCATGCTCCTAAAGAATGGAAATCAGTGCTGAGTGGGGCCAGGAGCCCTGAGACACACATAGACAGAGAGACAGAAAGAAAGACACACACACACACACACACACACACACACACAGAAAAGGAAAGACAGACTTTAAAAGAAAACCATAAAATCCATTCCAGACTGCAATTTCAAGATGTCAAACTAACCATTTAGAAGGGAACACCTCACTTAAAGGCATAACGTAAGCTGCTCAGATTCTCCCACATGGGGATCATGAAAAGATGCAGACACACTACCTGCTTCCCACCAGGTTCCAAGGTGAAGTTGGATGCGGGCTCAGAGGCACAGGGGGTTCTAGGAATGGGAGAGACAGATGTCAAATGACTGTCACCTTTGCTTCCTGAATCATTTCTAAAGACAAATCAGGAACACATCTGTTACCAGTTGTTATCAATTGTTCCTGTGGGACCAAGGGTCAGAAGTAACACCCAGCTTTGTCGCTACTGCCCACCGGCTGATGAGCCCTTCTCCCTCTGCACCTCTATGACCTCAACTAGAAATAGAAGGACTCAGGAGGGATCTCCCTGGGCTGCTTTCCAACCCCTGAGTGTCTAAGACTCCACTTGGCTTTGGTTGGAAAGAAAGTGCTGGCTGAACTAGAGTGAGCTTGCTAGCCTTAACTAAGCAGAGTCCAGCTAATATGGACTCTGGACCTAGACCCCCTGGGTTCGAATACTGGCCCAGCCACTTGCTAGCTGTATGT
Source organism: Proteles cristata cristata (assembly GCA_017311185.1). NCBI lineage: Eukaryota > Metazoa > Chordata > Mammalia > Carnivora > Hyaenidae > Proteles > Proteles cristata. The sequence goes on from JAESUZ010002383.1 coordinate 2,555,081, forward strand.
GACCCGGGCCATATTTCACAACCTTGCAAAGGTCTCAGTCTCCCAATATATAAACTGAGAATAACAACAGTATCTACCTTACCTTTGTAGTGAAGAGTAAAGGAAATAAAACGTTTGCAGCCATGTCAATTACAGAAGGTAATTTTTTTCATCCCATCTCTATTTTTTTGGCCACCTGTTTTTGACATTTTTCCATGAAAACACATAGTATCTGTGATGATAGCCAACAGAACACGCTCCCATGGGTGGACCGAGATGCAAAAGAGATCCCCAACTATTATAGTGGAAGCCTGCTCTGTGTAGGATCCTTAAGAAAAGCATCTTACCAGCGTGACAGGACTTAGAAGCCGTCTGTGCTCAGAACTGCAACACTGAAGGAGCGCGGCTTAGACAGGAGTGGGTGGGTGGTACACGTTCCCTCCAGGGCCAGCCACAAAAATCACAGAGGGATGCAAAAGTGACGCTGTTATTCTATTCTAGGCATAAAAAGTGAATCAAATGCAAACACCAGTACTGAACTCTTACAAGTAATAAAGTACTTAGACATACTTCCCTCCTAAATTTATGGCCAACAGGTTGGAGAAATACTCCTTAGCCATCCTATATAACCACCCCAGCCGGGGCCAAGGTCCAGCAGCCTTTAACACAAGCATTGCAGGGCAGGGGTGGTTTACAGGGAAAACCCCACCAAACCCAATCACGAAAGCTTATCCCCACGGCCTATCCAGATTTTTCAGGCCAGACAAACAGCCTTGACAGAAAGGCTCCTGTTCTCTTTCCAGAAAGTTATGTGTTCAGACAAGAGAGCCATGGGATTTTGAAGAAATAAAGTGATTCTTCAACTCCTCTCCTATATACATACAGCTTTACAGATGCGACAAAGTCAGGGAAACATGAATTTAAGCAATGAAAGAACAAATAAATAAATAATACAGCCCAAGTGGGCAAACACAGCTCAAGTCCCCTCGCTTCCAGCCAAGAGAACATGGTTAAAATCACTAAGGCTCCTGGGACCCAACTTGGCGACCTTCCAAGAGCTATTAGTTTGCATTAACACACTGAGAGAGAAGGTCAGATAAATTAAAAGTGAGAAGGTAATTTTGAAGAAGGACGTCTTTATACTCAGCACCGGCACGGGGCACGGCTCATGGTGGCTGCTGGATAAACACTCAACGAACCCACCTACAGCGGGCAGAGAGGTCACAACGTGCTCAGACTTCGGATGTTGACACAAGATGCAAGATTAGTACAGGGCAAGACTTAGATTAGAAACTTTAAGAGGCGCCTGGGTGGTTCAATTGGTTAAGTGTACAACTTCGGCTCAGGTCATGATCTCACAGTTCCTGAGTTCGAGGCCTGCGTCGGGCTCTATGCTGACAGCTCAGAGTCTGGAGCCTGCTTTGGATTCTGTGTCTCCCTCCCTCTCTGCCCTACCCGACTAGTACTCTGTCTCTCTCTCCAAAATAAATTTAAAACATTAAAAAAAATTAAAGAAGAAAAAAAAGAAACATTAACAAGGATCGGTGAGATCTTTACTCAATTTCAAACAAATTAAAAAGTACCACCATCTTCTGGTTATTAGGAGTGACTCTATACTTCAAAGCACTTGAGAACTTTAAAGGTGGCCTAGTAACACTTGCACTGACAAGTACCAGATTTACTGGTGATCCAAACCTCTCAATTGTCACCCACATGGCATCCTCCCCCGAATATAGAATTATTTCCTTTCTTTTTGTAAAAGTGCCTGGATTCTGGAACACAGACATCTTCCTTCGGCCAAAACTATCAGTCATCCACTCACCTGACACAAGGCCCCTTTCTCAAACTCTGACACTCAATAAAACAAATCCCCTGAGATGAAGCTCCTGGAAGTATATGCTTTCCTGACATTTACTATAATAATATCAACAAAGACAAAGAAACCACCCCCCACGCCACCCTTCTGGACCCAGAAGGCCAAGAGACACAAGGAGGGGGGAATAAGATGAGTGCCCACTACTTTTTACACCTCTTGGGAAGGGCCAGGGACAACTACCTACCTGGATGACCACAAGCATGAGAAAGGACATGAACTTCCCAAGTCTTATGCTAACCACTCTATGCAGTTTTCTGGACATCTCTGCAGGGAATACATTGATTTGTCCCCTGGCAAAATCGATGAGTGTGACTCTGCAATGACTTCGATCCCAAGCCACGTGGAGCATTTGGAAAGGTGGTGTTAAGTCAGTGACATCTACAAAGGACCCTGAAGAGCCACACTTCTCAGGGGAGGAGCCAAAGGCCTCCCCCTGGGCCAGAATCACAGGGGGGCTCGCATTTCAATGCTTTTGGAGGCCAGCTGCACAGAAGGCTGGCTTATGTTTAAACTGAGAAACTGAATGGGAAGGGAGAACACTTGAATTCCTGTGCTCTCCTGAGGTGAAGTCCCTTCCAGCTCCCAGATGCTACTGAAGAACACTGCACAAGCACATACTTCTTTATGAACACATACACGTACATACATATGTGTGAATACACATGTGTGCCATATTCACACTCGGAACACAAAGCACTTGAAATGCGTCCTGCTGGGATCACGAAGCCAGAAGCTGCTCTGCCGCAAGGCTGGAGCATCCAGGTGCCACCGGCAGGCAGATCTGGGCAGAGTCCTCGGTCTCCTCCATCGCAGTCCACTGTAACCCCAGCCAGCAGCTGCTCCTATAGCAGCAAACTGCGCAGGGTCCCCAAACCAGGACTGCAGACTCCCTTCTCCTAGTGACTCCAGACACAAGCATCCCAAACCCAGGCAAGCTGGAACAAAGGTGGAAGTCACAGGAAACCCCTAAACTGTAAGCCCTGGCACCGAGCTGTGCGAGAGCAGAGGCACTCCCTTCTCCTCCTGTCCCTAAAAGGGGCAGAAGGGTCACCGTCTTAGCCCTCCTGCATCACCGCGTTCTTCAGGACCTCTCCACTTCACTCCGCCTACATCGAGTCCGTATCTGGAAAAAGCTAAAAAGGCCTCTAGAAACCAAAATGGAAATTCACTCTCATCCTAATAGTGCCAAACAAAGTTAAGGGTGTTTATCTGAGCCCTGAACAAGAACAACAACAAAAAATTTGTAGTAAAGACGGAAGTGGGGGCGGTGAAAACGTATGAAGACAGATCTGTGATGGGCTTGCCCATCGTGAAAAACTGTTTTTTGATTTACTGAATCAAAAACTGGGCAGGTCTGATGCTGCGTCAAGGATCAGGATATGGATGATACAGAAGCTAACATGGTGGTGGGTGGGGAGGGGGTCCTCTCAGGGTAAAACCCAACCAAGTCGCTCAGATCTGAGAATGACAGGCAGGGGCACCAGCTTCCCACTTGCTTCTCTTTAGAATGGGATCCTGTCGCTAATACTCGAATCTGAGCGTGTTTTCCAGGTGCACGGTGCCATCCCACCCGAACCCCGTACAAACCTCAGCCTTACCCTCCCCAACTTCACAGCTGCATAAACGCCGACCTTTCCTAACTGGGCGGCCACAGCCTGGCGCTAATAACTGTGTCCTCCCTTGCACCGGGCTAGGCAGTCAGAACCGGGACCGCCGAGCTCTAGACCTCGACCCAGGCATCTGAAAACCTTAAGCATCGCCTGGTTCCCGCAGAGCACCCGGCTGGCGCTCCGAAAGCGGCAGGACAATGCAAGCGCCACCTCTTCCCTTTTCCGCGCGGTAGCTACGAAACCACGGCTTTGTGTGTGACAGCAAGTGTGTGCGCGAACATCCCCGGCTCACACACCCCCTTCCACCGAGTCTGCTCCCTGCGCGGGGTCCGCGCGCTCGGAGAGTGCACAGAGAGCGGGTCCACCAGGCTGGCCACCGCACCGCCAGGCCTCTGGCCTCCCAGCCTCGGACCTGGCCTCGGGGAGAGAGGGATGACATCCACACCCCCGTTTCCAGCCGCGGGGGCGGTCGGCGCGAGTAGCTTCGGGAGCTAAGCAAAGGCTAGGCAGGGGCCAGGGGTACCAAAGAGCTACAGGCGAGCGCCGCGCCCCCCACCCACGCGCTCGGTCTCCCCCAACTTAGCACGCAGCGACCGGGAGGGGGCCCGGAGGGGGCCGGGGCGGCTCGCTACTCGGCAGGAAGTTCCCAGGGCCGCACTGAGCATGCTCTCGGGGAGTGTGTGCGCGGGTGTGGGCTCGGCTCTCCCCGCAGCCTCTCCGGCCAGGCGGCCTCGCGGAGCGCACGGGTGGGATCGCCGGCCGGCGGCCGGCCCCAAGGGGTGGGGGTTCCCTCGGGCTCCCCTGGTCCCCCGGCCCGGAGCGTCCGGCCGCCGCATCCCTCCTCTTCTGGGCCTGGGGCCAACCCTCCTTCTTCCTCCCCACTGGCCGGTGGCGGAGCCCGCCCTGCGCACCCGGGTCCCGGGGACCCCAGCCCGGCCCACACCCGCGGCGCGACCCCACCAGTCTCCTCCGCGGTCCGAGCGCCCAACTGCCCTCTCCGGCAGCTCGCCTCCAGTCCGCGCCACCAAAGCCTCCTCTGGTCAGTCCCTTTCCCCAAGGGCCCTGGGGGCCTGCTGTCTTCCCTGGGGAGGGCTGCCCCGGGCAGGTGGGCGCCTCAAGGCGCGTCCCCCGCTGCACTCCCGGGTCCCGCAGAGAGGCTGCAGCCAGGGCACCCACGCAGGCGGCGGGCGGAAGCCCCCGGCCGCGCCGCCCTCGGTGTAGGTTCTAGCCGCCCGCGCTCAGCTCCCCGCGCCCTCCGCGGTCCCCTCTGCGTGCATCTCCCCGCGGGGATGGCAAGCCCGACGCGATCTCCCGAACCCAATGGCTCTCACCTCCTTGATGAGCAGCAGCAGTAGCAGCAGGGAGCGCCCGCCAGCCTCTGTCCCCGCGGGGCCCACGACACGGCGGGGCACGGGGTCGCGGCGCCGCGAGTCTGCGGCGCGGCTACCTGGGCTGGATCGCGCCCGGGGCCGCCGCGGCTGCCGCCGGAGCCGCAGGGCCGCCGCCGAGCGGGCCGCGGCAGGGACGGTCTACAAACTCCCAGCCCTGGCGGGGCCGCGCGCGGCGCGTCCACACACGGCCCGAACGCGTTAGAGACGCTCCTCGGGGTCTAACTCTACCGCGGCGGGGGTCTGTCCGCAATTTCTTCCAACACCTCCCTGCCTAACCTCTCCAACTTCTCCCCGCTTCTGGGCTCTCGGCTCCTGAAGGCAGGGATTCTGGTCGGGGACGTTGGGCAAACTCCCCGCCCTCCAAGGCAGAGAGCTCAGCCAATTCGGAACGCCCCAGCTTTTTAGGGGCCGTCTGCAAATTCTCAACTCTGTGGGAGAGGACTTCTAACAACCTTTCAATTCCGCAGCCCAAAGGGAGAAAGGAGCTAGGGAGACAGGTTAATCGTAGCCATAAATAATATTCTAGCAAGGTCGAGGATAGTGTGCAGATGCTCATATGACGAAGCATCCTCCAGAGTGGTGCAGTCCAGGGGCTTTTAAGCATTAGGGGCGTTCCAGCAGTGAAGCCCAGTGAGGGAAGACTGGGGGCTCACCCATTTACAGGTGTATGCAACTTTAATAAATGTCCTGAGTCTCAGTGTGCTTTGCAGAATGGGTTATAGGTAGCTTTATGAGTCTACCACTTGGGTTTTTTGACCTTAGACAAGTCACTTAGCCATTTGAACTGAGCCTCTTTGTCTGTATGAGCATGATGCTGCCTCAGGAGTCTATTTTGCAAATGAAATAAAATATGTGAAAAGTACTTAGGTATTTTACTTACTTGGTACTTACTTGGCATATAGTATGCCAGGTGCTTAATAAATGAATCCCATCTCTCTTTCTCTTTATGTCTCCCCTCCCTGGATTCTATGAATACTCCGGATGAACTAACTGAACATATTACTATTATAAATTCAAAACGAAATAAAACACATCCCATGCCCTGAAGGTAACACAAACATTGACTGACATGACATACTAAATCCAACCCAACCCTGGGAGAGACAGTGTTGTACATTTACATCGCTGAGCATTATAGATCATTGTTGAGTAGGATAGATGGATGGACAGTGCCCTGGTGCATCACCTGGGGGTCAAAACAACAAGGTTCATAACCCCAGCAAGTTTCAGGTCCTATAACTAGTCACTCCATCCGGTTCAGCTTACCTTTACCTTTCCTGGGGGATTTCTCCGCCTCTATTTAACTGTCCTCCTTGGGGTCTTCTGTCTTGAATTTAATTCACCCCACTCTATTGCCCGCAGTTCTCAACAGAGGCATTTAAAAACTGATCATGGAATTTTTAGACCCTGGAAATGACTTAGCCCAACTTTCTCATTTTGTAAGTGAGCTCTCAGAGCCACCTAAGGAGTTAGGGAAATCATCTGACCCCAGGATCTTAGTAGAACACACCTCATGGCCTCTCTTACATTTATTTAGCTAGCTCTCATCTCAAGGCACATTAGGTCATTCCTACCTTTTACTTCAAGCTCAAGTAAATGGCTCTAACATTTTTTGACCAGATGAGCCCCTCATTCTCAGCTGTCAGGAACTGTCCAAGTGATACTCAAGAGCCACAAGGAAATTTGTAAGACCAGGACTATTCCTCTTAATAAGACCTTTTGGTGAAATCCTAGGAACGCTGCGAGGCACATATTTTTCTCAGTCCCTTGTTAGAAAATAAGGTCTCACAGTGCTTAGGACACTAAGAGGGAAATAGAAAAAGAGTGACATCTGGTGGCCAAGACTTTCTGCGCTTTGAATATGGATGGTACAGATTTTAAATCTAGATTTGCTTCAAAGCCAAGTTCCTGCAGGTGGTTAATAACTGTACCACCTGATTGCCTAGAGATTTCTGAAAGACATCAGTCATTTAAATATCACTAACCCACTGCTATAGAGGATATTACATACAGTTATTATTTCAGGACCTTTTAAAAATGTATTTATAGAGACAGAAATAAAGTTTAAGGGTGTAATATTCATATGTACATACATTGTATGTATTTATATGATGCAAATACATTTATATTATATATATTCTATTTACTTGAATAAATAACATACTTACAATGCCTTTGAAGGAAATTAATACTATCTCAATTGTTTTTCTTATGGAGTTTATAAGATTATAATTTATATTAATAATTACTAAAGGACACTGCTTATGGACACAAAGATGCTTACTAGGATGGAGTTGTGTATATTATCATGTCCTCTCAAAAGAAAATTCATTATAAACTTAAGAAGAAAATGACACAGTGCAATTTCAATAGTGAAAGCCCTGGCTGCTGATGGTCAAGGTCATGCCTACCAGATGAACTCTGGTTGATTTTTAGCATTTCCACCACTTGTTAGGTTAAAAAAAGAAAGATATTTGGAATTACTTCACAACAATGCAACAGTGTCTGTTGGTATTGCTAAGTCTTCTCTACTTCTTTCCATGTATTTGTCCCATGTAACATACTTTAGATAATTGCTCAATTATAAAGGTAGGAAACACAATTCTGTCTACACAATCAAGTCCATTGTTTCTCAGCATCTCCTACTAAGCTCTATGTGGATTATACTGATCTCATGGAGCAGATTTACTATGCCCATTATATAGAAGAAGCAGCCAAGACTTAGAAAAATTAAGTAATATGCCCACCAACAGACACTGTTGATTAGGGCCAGAGTCAGGATTGAATCCAAAGTTTTCCAAACTCCAGAGCTCAGAATCTTTCCATTACACTGTGATGCTCAACCCCGGGAAGAAATGAAGATCAAGGCAGAAATCACTCTGAAGAGTACACTAAAAACTAAAGGGGATATTTAGGGTAGGAAACATGAATCACATCTCTTAACCTATTCAAATTGTATGAAAGTTATAAGCAACAAACAATTGTGTATGTAAACCTTATAAAGCTGGGACCACGTGATTCAGTCTTGAAGCAGGACTCTGTGAAGTAAAAATATGTTTTGGTTTTTTGTATTTTTTTCCTGCCCAGGACCTGAACTATATCTTTAACGGCTTGTGATTTATGTGCTGTGTAATCCCACTGGAAGGTAAAGACTCCAATGGCAAAGGTGATCAGGTTTTTGAGATGGCAATCCTGTCAGTGGTATCAGGGACCGGTGCCATGGTATTGATAGTGGAAGCTGATGTGGCTGGTATATAGTGGTAGGGAAGGCAGTGTGTTCACCTCACCGTTCTATGAAAAGATTTGAGGAGTCATTTTTTTTTAATATTTTTATTTATTTTTAGGAGAGAGAGAGAGAGACAGTATGAGCAGGGGAGGGTCAGAGAGAGAGGGAGTCACAGACTGAAACAAGCTCCAGGCTCTGAGCTGGCAGTCAGCACAGAGCCTGACGCGGGGCTCGAACCCATGAACCGCGAGATCATGACCTAAGTGAAAGCCGGACGCTTAACCGACTAAGCCACCCAGGCGCCCCATTGAGGAGTCATTTCTAAATGCATATGCTTCTGAGCCCAACTCCAAGCTTTTCTTTAAATAAATTCCTTTTCTCATTACATCAAGTAGAATAAGTTTCTGCTGCTTGTAGTTAAGTAGCCTGACTGACACAGACATTAGAATCAACAGACACAAACCCTCAGGACAACAGAAGTTACGGATGGGTTATCTAGTTTGAATAAGATGGAGGATTGAAAATCCAGCCGGTCAGCAAGGTTTTCATGAAGGCAGTTAATGGCACAGAGTAGCAAAATACTTTATTCAGTGATCACTGTGCTCACCTAGAATGAAGTTTTTAAAAACAATTCTGGGGAAATCAAGTAGCAGCTTAGGAATGCACGGACTGTGGGAGTAAGGTGGTTGTCACTCTTGTGTTTTGTTGTTGCTGTTTTTACGGAGTTGGACAGCTTAAAGAAAGAGAACACGGAGCTCTTACTCCTAATTTCTCACCCCAAACTCCTGTTTTCAGCTCAAAGAACATATACATGAGGGATGTTTCTGTGATTTCTAACACAGTCAACCAAACAAACAAAAAACAATAACAATAAAATAGTTTTGCTAGCAATTAGAAGTCAAGATAACAAAACTAAAAACAAAACTTGATCTTGTGGGTCTCTGACTTAGAAAATCACATAAATTCACAGCCTAAACACTCTTATCTGAAGCCAAGGACATTGATGAGAACAGAGTAGGACACTGAGGACTGAATGGAGAGGCTTGAGAAAATTCAGATGACAACGCACTCCACACACCTCTGTTGGCGTCCCTGGCCCAATGAAGGCAGTGATGAGGTTCCTAGCACACCTCAAGAGACCAAATGAAAAGATAAACCCTGAAGAAAACTTAACCATCACATGGAGCTTTGACATTCTGCTAACTTGTAAGAGCAAAAGGCCGGGAAATACAAGGAGCAAGAGATTCTGAAAATTCTAGACCAAAACAGGAAGAAGACAGCTCTAGGTTGGGCTGACTCTATTGATATGGACACAATTATCAAAATTCTACACTCACTGTGCCTATGTGAGCAGTTGGGGATAATATTAATCATCTGCTCAGTTGGTGCTGAAATTCAGACTTCATGGGGACCCACATAAATAATAATGCTGGCTGACACACACGTAGCTCTTGGCGGGTACCAAGCACTATTTAAAATACTTTCATATACCGGGGCACCTAGGTGGCTTAGTCAGTTAAGCATTCGACTTTGGCTCAGGTCATGATCTCACAGTTTGTGAATTTCAGCCCCACATCAGGCTCTGTGCTGTCAGCATAGAGCCCACTGATCCCTCTCTCTGCCCCTCCCCTGCTCACTTGCTCTCTCTCGCTCTTTCTCTCTCTCAAAAATAAACACTTAAAAAATTAAAAAAAGAAAAATTATAAAAAAATGCAATACTTTCATATATTGTTATTGCTAAGACTAGGCCTGAGATATGTGTTATCATTCCTACTTATAAAAGAGGAAACTGAGGCATTTGGAGCTTCAACCATTTTCCACATGCAGCTAATAAGTGGCGAAGCTGAGATTCAAATCAGTTAACCTGATTCTAGAGTCTTGGTTTTTAAGATCTATGCTGAAGTTCTTCTCATGAAGGTGAGATGCCAGAAATACCTTGGTATTACATAGAGAAAGCAATCCGAGAATTTAGGGAAAATAACATAAAAGATTCATCAGGTGTAACCTACTTATCTATTCCAATAGAATGATCTCCAAGATGCCCCAGAAGACACATATTTGCCTCAGCACTGAGAAGCCCAGGCGGAAGGGAAGGCCAGCATTTTTGAAAAGCGCTGCTGTGGCTTTTCTCTGGAGGCCAGGCCTCACAACACAGAGTCATAGCCCTCATTCAGTTCCCAAATCTGCTCACCACCAACCAGGAGCCCCTTGAATAAGAGAGAGACTGAACATTTGCAGCAAACCCCAATGGACAGCCATCCAAAAGCCATTTCCAGACCCATTTCTTTACTACAGGCTACTACGGAGTCAGCAAGGGCAGATTCTTGCATTCTCCTGTCTACAAGGACTGGGTGTTGGGGCAACCAGTGACTCCATTCTGGCCAATGAGACTAAGGGCAAGTGTGCTGAGGGATGTTGAAAAAGATGCTTTATTTTCTTTTAATAGAGTTGTAGGAGGAGGTAGGTTTTCACCTTGGCCACCCATGTACTTCTTGCCTTTGAATGAGGTCATGATGCCTGGAGCTGTAGAAGCCATCATTCAAATACAGGGTATAAGTCTAAGTGTAAAAGCCACTCAGGTGATCAGTACTTAAGGATGAAAAGAGCCTGAGCCCTTGAAGAACCATGCCCACAACCATGTGCCTCCAGGCTTCCTGTTATGTGAGGGAAACAAATCCTACTTGTTAAGATATTATTTCTCTCCCTTTTCTAACACTTGCAAACCAAAGTATTCCTCAATGATAAAGTAACTCTTGAGGAAGGATCCAAAATAACATTACAGATATGTGCCACGTATCTTCCTTCCAACACGCAGAAGAAATCCAAAACTTGTATATATTGCTCTTCTATCTTTCCTGAAAACTTTAAAGAGGATCCATTTATATCATTTACAGCAATATATTTTTAAAAACTCCCTTCCTCCCTTCCTCTTTCTACCGCTTTGATCACAGCATACAGTGCTCCAGGGCATCTTGCTCCACAGGCCTCCAACTCCTTTTCTGTCTTTTCTCCTTGCTTCTTTCCTTCTGCTTCTACCTTTATGATGTAGATTTTCTGGCCTCAAACCTACAACCATGAAGGGGGATGAGGAGGCACTTGTAAACTGCAAAATTCCCTTCAGTGACTCCTTGAGTTTCTACATCAATAATTTTTGTTCCATCACATATAATTTTTTCCTTTAACTTTTCAGTTGTGTTTACAGTTGCTTATAGATTTCCGTATATCAGATCTATTGCTGACTTTCATTTTATGTATTTATTTACTTTAAGAGAGATATAGAGAGACCACAAGTGGAGGAGGGGCAGAGAGAGAGAGAGAGAGTCCCAACCCAGCCCCTCACTCCACGCTGTCAGCACAGAGTCCAGTATAGGCCACGAATTCACAAACTGTGAGATTATGACCTGAGCCAAATCCAAGAGTTGAAGCTTAACCGACTGAGCCACCCAGGTGCCCCATCACTGACTTTCATTTTTAAAGTAAAGATACCTTCTCTTGGAAAATGAGTTGGTTCCAATATAAGCCCAACTCACATTTGAGAATGTCAAATGTCCACAAAGTGCATATCTTAGAAATAATAGCCTATGTTTTAAAAATAATCCTAATGCTTAAGATGGCATTACAGTAAAACTTTGGATTGCAAGTAAATTGCTCTGTGAGTGTTCCACATGATGAGCAAACATTTCTAATAAATTTTAACGAGATAAACAAGCAATGTCTTGCAATGAGAGTATTACTTGATACTGAACATTACATAATCACAACTGAGCCAACGGTTCTTAAAATTCTCTTTGATGTATGAGTGCTTTGAATTACAAGCATGTTTCCAGAATGAATTGTGCTCACAAACTAGGGTTTTACTGAATATGTAAAAGCAGGGGAGCTCAGCTTATTGCTACATAAGATGGTATTAATGATCCTTTATTGGTCCTATATATTCCAGTTGCCACTGTAACAAATTACCACAAACATAGTGGCCTAAAGTAATACAAATGTATTATATATATTTTTTTAATGTTTTATTTATTTCTAGGAGAGAGAGAGAGAGACAGCATGAGCAGGGGAGGGTCAGAGAGAGAGGGAGTCACAGACTGAAACAGGCTCCAGGCTCTGAGCTGGCTGTCAGCACTGAGCCCGACGCGGGGCTCGAACCCACGAACCGTGAGATCATGACCTAAGTGAAAGTCGGACGCTTAACCAACTAAGCCACCCAGGCGCCCCGACGAAGGTATTATCTTTACAATGCAGATCACGAGTCCAGAATGAGTATTCAGGGGCTAATATCAAGGTGTCAGCAGGGTTGGTTCCTTCTGGAAGTCCAAGGGAGGGTCTGCCCTTTGCTTCTTCTAGCTTCTAGAGGCTCTGGCACTCCTTGGCTCCTCATTACATCCCTCCAATCCTTGCTTCTCTTATCCTATCACCTTCTCCCTGCTTTGAGCTTCTTGCCTCTTTCTTATCAGGATCCTTGTGATTATATTTAAGGCCTACATAGAAAATGCAGGATTATCTCTTCATCTAAACATCCTAACAATCATAGATGCAAATTCTCTTTTGCCATATAGAGGATTATCCACAAGTTCCAGAGATTAGGATGTGAACATCTTTAAAGGATCCTTATTCAGCTTATCACATTCTACCTTCTGGACTCCAAAGATTCTCATCCATCCCACACCAAAATACATTCACCCCTTTCCACTATGCTCCAAATTCTCAACCAATCACATCATCAAAAACAAACCCCTAATCTCTCTGAATATTATCAGTTCAAAAGTACCAAATCACTTCATCTAAATCAAGTATGAGTAAGATTCTGGGTATGATCCATTCTGGAGCAAAATTCCTCTCCATCCATAGATTTGTGAAACCAGCAAACAAGTTATTGGCTCCCCCAAATACAATGGTAAGATAGATTCAAGACAGTAGTTATAGACATTCTCATTCAAAAAGGAATAACACAGAGGGAAAAAGAAGTCACCCATGCCAATCAATTTTGAAATCCACCTGTGAAAACTATTTCGAGGTCTGCAATTTAAAACCTCTGTGGCTTTTGGCTCAAATTCCTGAGGCCAGGAGTCATTCTTACTTTTTCATGAAGAGTAGAACATGTTTTCACCTAAGTAGTTTGATCCACCTGTTTCCTGCCTATGGAACTTCGGGTGTCCAACAATCTTTTTTTTTTTTTTTAATGTTTTTTATTTATTTATTTATTTATTTATAGGAGAGAGAGAGAGAGACAGTGTGAGCAGGGGAGGGTTAGAGAGAGAGGGAGTCACAGACTGAAACAGGCTCCAGGCTCTGAGCTGGCAGTCAGCACAGAGCCCGACGCGGGGCTCGAACCCATGAACCACGAGATCATGACCTAAGCGAAAGTCGGACACTTAACTGACTAAGCCACTCAGGCGCCCCAGCCAACAATCTTTTTTTACTCTGTTCCATCTGTGTCTCCTTTGGTTCAAAGTGACATTTCTTATATAACATCATCAAGAACTTGTGGGTCTCCCATGTATGTTACAGAGATTCCCACCATTAGACAAAAGGCTCCTCTACAAATTCTTCCTGGATAGGCCCATGAGATGGCTGAGGAAATTCATTAGTCACATGCTTTATCTCTTCAAAGAGCCCTCTGTGTGACAGAATACAGTAACATTTTATTTCTTCCCAGGTACTAGCAAAAGATTGTCCATCTGCACACTCACCTTCCTCTCCAGGCTTTCTTTCCTGATTGTAAATCTCCTAATTTTGGTCTTTTTTGCAATCTGCATAGGCTGAGAATTTCCAAAATCATGAATTCCTGGTTCCATTTGCTTAACATTTCTTTTCTCAATGTATCTCTTTCCTCTTGTATTTTACTATAAACAGTAAGAATCAGGTAGTTTGTATCTTCAACCCTTTATTTACAAATCTACTCAGTTGGGGCACCTGGGTGGCTCAGTCAGTTAAGTGTCCAACTCTTGGTCTCAGCCCAGGCCAGCGTCTCATGGTTCATGAGTTTGAGCCCTATGTCAGGCTCTGTGCTGATAGCACAGAGCTTTCTTGGGTACTCTCTCTCCCACTCTCTCTGGCTCTCCCTTGCTCACAAAAGCATGCTCTCTTTCTTTCAAAATAAACTTTAAAAAAAAATCTCCTCAGTTAAATATCCAAGTTCATCTCTAAAAAATTCTTTCCGCATAAATCTAGGACACAATTTAGCTAACCTTTCTACCACAAGAATCTCCTTTCTTCCATATTCCCACAACATATTTCTCATTTCCTCATGAGCATTTATGAGCAGTTTTTAACGTCCATATTTCTACTAACAGTCTGTTCGAGGCAATCGAGTCTTTTTCAAACTTTAAATCATGTTCTCAATTCCAAAGCCACATCCACATTTTTAGGTTTGTGACAACAGCACCTCACTTTCAGATACCAAAATCTGTACTGGTTTTCAATTGCCATTATAAAAAAATTATCACAAATTTAGTTGCTTAAAAAAACATAAATGTATTCTCCTATAGTTTGGAGGTCAGAAGCCTAAAATCAAGATGTTGGCAGGGCTGCATTCTTTCTGGAGGCTTTGCAGGACATTCTGTTTCCTTGCCTTTTCCAGTTTCTGGAGGCTGTCCTCAGTCTTTGGCTCGTGGCCCTGCATCACATCACCTTTTCTCTTCTGTTTCCTATATCCTTCTTCTTTAAAAAAAAAAGATTTTAAATGTTTATTTACTTTTGAGTGAGAGAGAGAGCGTTTGAGAAAGGGAGAAGAGAGATAGAGGGACACAGAATCAGAAGCAGACTCCAGGCTCTGAGCTGTCAGCACAGAGTCCAACACGGGGCTCGAACCCACAAACTGCGAGATCATGACCTGAGCCAAAGCTGGACGCTTAACCAACTGAGCCACCCTAGGCATACTCTATATTCTTCTTTTAATTCTGATCTTACTTCCTTCTTAGAAAGATCCTTCAGTTACATTGGGTTCCTCCCAAAATCTAAGATAATCTCTCCATCTTAAAACCCTTACTTCAATCACATCTGAAAAGTCCCTTTTGCTGCATGAGGCAATATTCTCAGGTTCCTTGGATTAGGATATACATTATTCAGCCTACCACTGGCCCTAATTCTGCACACTTCCTTGGAACCATGGCCCTTGTCATGTCATTTTGTAGCACCCTCTCTCTGTGGGTGGGGTGTACTCCTGCCCCCCTTGAACTCTGGGCCGAGCCCTGTGACTTGATTTGGCTAATAGACAAGAGGCAAAGTGATGCCTTCAATGGGTCTTTCAAATCTCCACCTGTCTTTTGAGACATTGCTATGAGAAGGAGTGTTTCTCTCAGACTAGTCCAGGGATCCCACAAGATGGGTGAAGGACATGTGGACGAAACCTACCCCATGCACACACAGCTTAGAGCAGAGCCCCCAGCAGCCCCCAGCTACTCCACAAACTGAAAAGGCAGCCCAGGTAAGAGCAGATCATCTCCACAGCTAACACTCAGATTTGAGAAATGAATGCTTATTGTTGAATGCCACTGAGGTTTAGGGTAGTTTATTAAGCAGTAATATAATTCTTTTATTTGCACAATAATTTTAAGGCCTAAGGAAAAACTACCAATGGCCACAACTGTTCAGAATACCTAGCGCCATGTGAATTTAGCACAGACTGATGCACTCTTCATTTTATACCTCATCACACTTAATTTGTTAGGGCTTTGTTAAAACTGCTTCCAAAGAAAATGTCTGGGCTGAAGCAAAGTGGGACCAGAGAAAAATTGGAGAAGGCAATGATTGAAAAGAGAGGGATCATCTTTCTTGGAATGTCCTCAACAGAAGTTAAAACAATGAGGGAGCCTTTCAGCTGTGCTGAAGAAATCTTCCAAAGACCAGAAAATTCTGTAAAGAACCCTTTTAGGTATTGTACATTGATGCTTTTCTTTGTTTTACAAATTTTGCAAATTAGAAAGGGTTTCTTAACATGTTCTTTGCAATACTGTTCCACTGTCTTTAATTTAATTTTTTATTATTCATTTTAATGCTCATTTTTGAGAGAGAGAGACAGAGCATGAGCAGGGGAGAGGCAGAAAGAGAGAGGGAAACAGAATCCGAAGCAGGATCCAGGCTCTGAGCCATCAGCACAGAGCCCGACACAGGGCTCGAACCCACAAGCCATGAGATCATAACCTGAGCCGAAGTCAGATGCTTAACCAACTGAGCCACCCAGGTGCCCCTCAGCTGTCTTAATTGATGCTGTTGTTGCTGTGGTAGGTGTGTAGCAGTTGTGTGCCAACAGCCGAATGTGTGCATCTCTTCTGGACTCCATGTTCTGTAGTTCAGTGGAATCAGGATGATAGCTAGTAATGAGTCATGGTAGGAGTTTTTATATCATGGAAATCTTGCTTCAGTTATGGATGTGTGCATGGGGTCATAATAGAAAGTGTATTTCTTACTGTGGGTCATGGTCAAAAGCGAGAAAAGCCATGGCCCTCACAGTGATTGAGTGAACTTCAGCTCCCTGCAGTACTAACAGTCTATTTGTTTACAACATTTCTGTCCCTGGAAGCAAGGCTTGACACGGCAGTAAAGTAAGTGGTGACACTACCCAAATTAATTTGAAAATAGGCATTTTTCTATGGATGTTTTTGCTGTGGATGTTCAGTTTCTGCACTGCTCTTTGTCCTCCATGCAGCTGCAGGAGCTGGGGGCAGGGTGTGTGTGTGTGTGTGTGTGTGTGTGTGTGTGTGTGTGTGTGTGTGAATATTTCACCCTAATGTTTCAGACTACAGATTACAGTTTATGTCAGTAATGGGGAAAGAATGGGGATTTTGCTTGCACAACTTCCAAAGACATGGTGGTTCCTGCTGACCTTGTCTCAGTCCCTGCTACATGCCCAGGTGGGCCATTCTTGAGTGAGACCAGAGTGGGGGAGGGGGAAAGAGCTGGGGGTGGTGGTGAGGGCAGACCTGGCCATGAACCACACTGGCAGCTCCTCTCTGCAGCCAGCAGGCACTTGTACAGGAATCTGAAAAACCTAGGGCTCCAGAATAATTCACCAGCTCCCTTAGCCTGGGAGCCAGAAGCAAACCAAGTTGGCATTGTTAATGAACATAGGAATAATCTCTGTGTCAGATGAAAATCTTCAAATCTACTTTTGTGCATCTATCCATATGAGAAGGGTGAGATGCTGCTTTTCTTTGAATTTCTGTATTTTGATGAAACACACTATGTATTTCAATAAACAAAATGAATGGTTTGCTGTTTTAAAATATATATACAATTTTTATTTTAGAAAGAGACAGTGTGTGCAATGAAGGAAGAGAGGCATAGGGAGACAGAGAGAGAGCGAGAGCGAGAGAGAGAGAGAGAGAGAGAGAGACAGAGAGAGAGCGCGCATCTCAAGCAGGCTCCACGCTCAGTGTGGAGCCCAAGGAAGGACTCAATCACATGACCCTAGGATCATGACCTGAGCCAAAATCAAGAGTCAGACGCTGAGCCGACTGAGCCACCCAGACGCCCCCTGAGCATTTTGCTTTTGCCTCATGACTTTGTGTGCATTCCAAGCCTCAGGCATATTTAGACCCTTGGTGCTCCTTCCTGTACGTTTCACCTGAATTCTCCATTTTCACTGTAGCAGAAGTTGAGACAGGGGCACCGGGTAGATACTGATGTCAAGAGAACCTTCCTGGAGCCATATAGTATAAACCTTTAATAACACTTTGTTTCACAAAAGCAGGACTTAACCCACACCCCAGCCTCCAAAACCTCACTATTTGATCTGATCAACTACTCTAGTCACTGTTGCCTAAATAGCTATGCAGAGGCAGTATCCAGGGTAGCCCTTACCCACCCCCACAACACCGAATCCAACCACACTGGGGCCAATGAGCCACACCTGTAGGGGAGTTTCAGCAGTGTGACCATGCTCCCAGAGAGTAACACCTCACCAAGGAAAGTAGAAAAGAGTGAATCAATTTTCTGGTAGTTGTCCTGGCTAACAGTACATTGCAGACACAGTTCTGGGTGGTTTATTTGTGTCAAATCACAAAAGTCCTTGGAAGCAGATGCTGTTAGTATCATTTTACAACTGAAGGTTCATTACTTGCTCAAGATCACAGGGGCAGCAAGAGGCAAAATCTGGTTCCAAACACAGAGAGGTTGGCCCCAAGACTCAGGCTCTTAGCAAGGCGGCGTCACTCCCCTAATTCTGTAGCCTGGCTTGTAACTAGTGAATGGACCCAAAGGGCCCTCCTCACCTGCCCTCAGCTGTCTCTCCAGCCTCATCTTTCATACCTAACCCTCAGAGCCTCGAAGCTGCAGCCAGTTTGTGGAGGCTTTTGCACAAGTTGTGTGCTTCCACAGGGCCTGTTTCAAAAGATAAATCACCTTTAAATGTTAGTGCTTGAATTATACACAGTAAAAAAAAAAAATCAGATGATGCATCTTATAATGGATTACAGTGATCACTGGTATGATGCCAAAGTCAAAGCCACTAAAGTAACAATAATAACCATCAGCTTACATGTATTTGCTTGATAAACTCTTACAATGTTAAACTTTACCAGAGCCCAAGGAAAACGACAAAGATTAAGAAATCCTCCTATCCTTTGTTTTCTGAAATCCCCACCCTTTGGAGTTTCAGAAAACAGCCAAAGGCAGATTACCCTTCCTCTCCCAGTGTGACTTAGATCACGCCTGCCTCCACTGCTCCTCGCGATTCCCTTAGTTCCATGGTTCTGGAAAACCCCAGATCTTCTTCCTTTCCTTTGGGATTCCTCATTAATTGATTTTCTTCTTATTACAACAGCCTGAATAAACCCACCTCCTCCATCATCCAATGCATTTTGTCTTTGACGGTTTGGTGCCATGACTCAGATAGGATTGGGCTTCTCCACATTCTCATTTAGTCCATCCAAGTCACCAGATCCCTGTGTGCTCCATTCCTGACTGGTGGCTGGAGGAACCATTGATGTGCCTGACTTCTCGTCCTGTTGCAAACTTTTACCCATTGACAGTACAGTGAGGAGTTGATTTTAATTCTTTTTGAGTCCAGGTTTCCCACACTATTTGAAAGCAGAGCATTCCAATGAAATCTTTTGTAAACCAAAAATGCAAAAAAAACAAAAAACAAAAAAAAACCAATGAAACAAACAAACAAAAAACCCCCAAAGAACATGTCCACTTTTCCAAAATTCAAGTTATGCCATTTTGCTTTTAGGAAAGACTTACATTAGTACCTGTTTTTACTAATGGGAAGAAATCTGGGAAGGATTTTCACTTTTATGGGAAAACCAGGTACTGTTCTCATGTAGGTCTTTCAGGAAAGTAGAGTGGCAGAGCACAAACTTTTGGGGTGTGGGGGTGACCTTTATTTGCTTCATGTCTAATGTCAGCTTCTTTCAGTTTTATGATCTGACCATTTGTGATTTCTGCAAATGGACAGATGGTTTATAGAGATCTTGTCTCTGATGGGTGAGAGATGGCAGATTATGTATCATGTTACTCTTTTCCATTGTCAATTGGTCTGTTTTTAGCTCAAATCAATTAAGAATGTATACCACATGAGAAGAGAACAGCTCTTTGATATGAAGTTTTCTATTTCTGTGTTTACGTGAAATTTTAAAATTGAATGTATAAGCTGTCTATCTGGATCCATGTGTATATGTGTTTGTGAGTTTATAATACAATCCTAAATTCAGGTGGTATTAGCAAATTAGATTATAAATCTCTTAAAAGAGCTCTGTTCTAATTGGCATAAGGATAAATAAGCACTTACACGAATTGAATATTTCTAAAGTTCTCATAGGATACAGAGAGGCTGTATCTTTGGGTTTGTTAATAAACTTGTTTTTTCTTTTGCCACTTTGAGAAATTGTACTAAAGGCGGTGTGTTTTTGTTTAAAGAAGGGGGGGTGAGAGAGAGACAGCAGTTTTGTCCTAAAGTAAAATGATTGGTTGTTCCAAAATGAGAAATAGGAACGCTTAGGATAAACCTGAATAAAAGCTTATAGAAAGTTTGCAGGAAGAGAATTTTACTTGAAATGATCAAAGCTGGCTAAGGTTTATAATTTATTTACACGATTTTTTAAATTTAATTTTTAAAAAAATGTTTATTCGTTCTTGAGAGGGAGAGAAAGAAGAGGAGAGGGAGAGTGGGGAGAGGGGCTGAAAGAGAAGGAGATACAGAATCCAAAGCAGGCTCCAGACTCTGAGCTGTCAGCACAGAGCCTGATGCTGTCAGCACAGAGCCTGATGCAGGGCTCAAAGTCAGAAGCCAGGCCATGAGATTATGACCTGAGCCAAAGTTGGTTGCCCAACCAACTGAGCCACTGGGGCGCCATATACAAAAATTTTTTTAAACAGCTTTAGCCTTGGGGCGCCTGGGTGGCTCAGTCGATTAAGTGTCGACTTTGGCTCAGGTCATGATCTCATGGTTCCTGAGCTTGAGCTCCACATGCAGCTCTGTGCTAATAGCTGGGAGCCGGAACCTGCTTCATATTCTGTGTCTCCCTATCTCTCTCTGCCCCTGCCCCGCTCACACTCTGTCTCTCTCTCAAAAATAAGTAATAAAAAAAATTTTTTTTTAACTTTAGTGTCAGTTGTACTGATGAAAACTAGAATTTGTTTCTTTTTCTCAATTAAAATGACAAGATTTTCTGAGATTACTGATCTGCTCTACCAAAGTTTATTGGTACCTTCTGTGTAATCTGCCCAGACGACAAAGGTTCTGTGTATTATAAGAATAATTTCCTGTGCTTTATGTTGACTTTGTCATGTCTGTGATTAGTTAAGAGAACAAAGTCTTTCACTTTCAAAAGAGCTATTTTAAGGTTCTTTATCATCACAGTATCTCCTGTGTTTACTTTTTAATTCTGTTACTGTCACTTTGATTACACTGGTAGCCATGTATTATTCTCAGTAACCCATGATCTAATCTTAACCAGTGTTCAAATTCTCCTGACAATTTTTAGTGTTTTGTGTTTCCTAAATTGAATCCTAACGGTCTCTTTTACTTTTTTAAGTCTGTCTTTAAGATTTCACAGAGGGTCCCCAGAAAAATCACAATTTGTTCTTTACCCTTATAAGAAGAGAGGTGCTGGAGATAATTAGGTTTATATAATATGTTACCATAGATGAGTTGCACAGAAAACACTGTCAAATCAGAAAAGATGCCTAAACTTCCCTAGGCTAAATCTGTATGGGTAAAATGTTCCTAAGATATATTTTTAGAAATGATCTGTTCTATGGGAGGCTCCCATCACTGTCTGTGATATACTTCTTCTTTTTTAAATGTTGATCTGTTTTTGAGAGAGGGAGCAAGTGAGCAGGGGAGGGGCAGAGAGAGAGGGAGACAGAGGATCTGAAGCAGGGTCTGCTGACAGCAAAGAGCCTGATGAGGGGCTCGGACTCATGAATCATGACCTCATGACCAAGCTCAAGTCAGCTGCTTAAATGACTGAACCACCCAGGCTCCCCTGTCTTTGATATGCTTCTATTAATGAAAATCTTAGTGCTACTTTGCATAATATTAAACAACAATATAGTGTTATTAGTCATAATTGATTTTTTTAATGTTAATTTGGTAACAACTTTACTGCTTTAATTTGAATCTAGCATCCAGGCCAGTGGTTTCCAAGTGAGAATTCACATTACTCACATACAGAATTTTATTAATATACAGATACTTAGGACCTACTCCACATTTACTGAATCTCTTTACTTGATGCTATCAATATACTCACGGTATATTTTAACTATGTGCTTAATCAATATTCATTGTATATTATGTCCCAGGATTATTACATGTTATATCTGAAGATATTTTTCTCTTAAAGATTATGTTCATTCATTTTTAAAAGTTAGATGAAGGTGCACTTCAGTTGGTTAAGCATCTAACTCTTGATTTCAGCTCAGGTCATGATTTCACCTTTCATGAGATTGAGCCCCACATCAGGCTCTGTGCTGACAGTGTGGAGCCTGCTTGGGATTTTTTCTCCCTCTCTTTCTCTCTCTCAAATAAATAAATAAAGACTGAAACACAATAAAAGATGCAATATCTACTATTCTTTGAAGATAGGATGAATCATCATGTTTATACTTTATCCAAAACATGTCTTGGATTGACTTTGTTTTGCACACCACAGAAACATCCCAATTTGCTTTTCATTATTCTTGTAATGAACTTTCATCAGATCTTTCACTTTTGAATTTTTTAAAAAAGTTCTGTGCCCAATGTGGGGCTCAAACCTGCAACCCTGAGATCAAGAGTCACATGGCCTACCAACTGAGCAAGCTACATGCCCCCAGATCTTTCGCTTTTGAACTTGATCAGTAATAAATTGACTACAATAATTTTGAGTCTTTTGTCACCTACAGATAAGTTTTGCTTTACTCTGATGCTTCCGTGAGTGTTCTTTGCCTGTACCACCTAGGTACATGCATGCCTGCGTGGTTTCCTTCAACAGGAGACCCGAGGAAAGGGACTTTGCCAGGTACTTTTGGGCACAGACTTCTGAAAGCCTCACTTAAACAACTTAGAGACAAATGGACTGAGTCAGAATTTCCAGGACATTAGTCAAAAAACAGATGGGTTCATAATATTGCTAATTCAAGTGACAGTGGAAAGAGACTTAATTATATAGGACTGAATGATGAAGGATGAATGTGGCTTGTGTTAGAAACAGTGTTCGTGTTCATAGCAGCACTCTCCACAATAGTTAAAACCTGGAAAGAGCCTAAGTGTCCATCAACAGATGAATGGATCAAGAAGATGTGGTTTATCTATACCATGGAATACTACATGGCAATGAGAAACAATGAAATCTGGCCATGTGTAGCAACATGGATGGACCTTGAGGGTGTTATGCTGAGCGAAATAAGTCAGGCAGAGAAAGACAAATACCATATGTGTGCACGTATAGGAGGATTAGGAGGAACTTAACAGAGGACCAAGGGGGAGAAGAAGGGCGGAAATGGTGGGGGAAAGGGGGAGAGGCAAACCATGAGAGACTCTTGAATGCTGACAAAAACTGAGGACTGGTGGATGTGGGGGGAGGAGGGGTGGGCATGGAGGAGGACACTTGTGGGGATGAGCACTGGGTGTTATGTGGAAACTAATTTGACAATAAACTATTTTTAAAAAAAAAGAAAGAAAGAAACAGTGTTCGTATTTTAATATGCTATTTTCTGGATATCAAGAACCCACTAAGGTGTCTTTTCTCTTAAGCTGTCTAAAACTCATAGCAATTTAATAGACTATGCTTTTAAAAACAGAAGTGACAGGGGTGCCTGGGTGGCTCTGTCGGTTAAGCGTCTGACTTCAGCTCAAGTCATGATCTCACGGTTCATAGGTTTGAGCCCTGCATCAAGCTCTGTGCTGACAGCTAGCTCAGAGCCTGGAGCCTGGTTCAGATTCTGTGACTCCTTCTCTCTCTGCCCCTTCCCTGCTCACACTCAGTCTCTCCCTCCTTCAAAAATAAATAGACATTAAAAATTTTTTTAAAAAAACAGAAATTACACATTTATCTTTTTTTCTCCCTGACTGAGTTCTTCAGAATTCAGGAACTAGACTTCTTCAGAATTCAGGAACTATTAAATATTCTCTCTTCATGCCAATATACTTATATGAATAGGTTCAATGATTACCAGTCTTCTATGTTAGCAAGACAATTGGAAACATTAGTTATGCAACCATGGCCTTACTTTGAATGACATATTTGAGACTGATGGTCATTTAGCCAGATATGACCAAATACATTTTTTTAAATGTTTATTTATTTTTGAGAGAGAGAGAGAGACAGAGAGACAGAGAGAGACAGAGCAGGAGTCAGGAAGGGGCAGAGAGAGGCAGAGACACAGAATCCAAAGTAGGCTACAGGCTCTGAGTTGTCAGCACAGAACCTGATGCAGGACTTGAACTCATGAACTATGAGATCATGACCTGAGCTGAAGTCAGATTCTCAACCGACTAAGCCACCCAGGCATCCCATGACCAAACACTTAAGAAACAAAGGTTGACTTTATGAAGCCAATGCTTACAAAGCTGTCTTGGGAAAACTGTCCTTATATATTCCTTATTCTAGAGTTTCTAGTGTGACAGGTGAATATGAAAAGTCACATATTTGGGAGGACCAGCAAAATTGGGATTTTTTTGGACCCCCAATAAGAGTAGATTTCCCTAAAATCTATAGGTACTGCAGATGAGATCTGTGGTAAGTTCTTGGCTTGATTTCCTAGCTTCCAAAGTTTTTTTAAAGTCCAATCTGAGATTCTTTTTGAAAGCTTCCAGAAAAGCAAACCTAAGGAGACCTATATAATGGTAAATTATCATTCTTGCTGAATTTATATAAATCATCAGGCCACATCCTATGACACTATCCTTATTTAGGGATCAAGAATAGCCTTTCTTTGAGATTATTTTTGATCAAGAGGAGGGTGAGTGTAAAGGGAAATTCTGTGTCAGTGAAAAACTGCATTGCCCAGAACACTTTTTTCCCCCCAGTTACCAGATTCTGGCCCTGTTGTTCATTGCCTTTGAGCTATTTTGTGCTTCTACATAAAGTACAGATAATTTGATACACAAATTCTGTCACCATGTGATAGAAATTTAGTTGACTTCTTTCTTTCTCCATCCCTTGGAAAAACCACTTGTGGTTTCCACCTGCAAATTGGATTGGATCCTGTCACTTTGCCCACATTGTCAATAATACCAAATTTTCCATTCTTTCTGTTTCCTTTGGTATCCAGCTCCAACACTCCACACTAAGTTTTCCAATTTTTCTCCCTCCCATCTGACCTGGTATCATGGAGAATTAAAACCTGACCACCCAGATTCTTGCCTATTGGAACTCTAAGTTCCGATGCTCTAGCCCTTTGAAGAGGCCCTGAGAGTGTCAAAGTCTGATGACTTGATATAAACCTTGAAGGATTCATTACTGCAGCAGACGATGCATGAGCCAGATGTTTTCCTGGAAGAGCTGCTGTCAGGGCCACTAAGGAAGCAAGGCCAGTGAAATGCTCAGGTCATGCATGTTCATATGTGAGCAGTAACCAATACCATGCACAGCCCCAGAGCACTGACATTCTAGCTTTAAGAAACCGAATGAGTGGTGTTACATAACTGAAAGATTTTCTTCCACTTACCTGGATTCTACTAGACTGGTTACCCTCAAGTTTCAACTCCTGACTATCTAATAGAACCTTCTATATTAATATTTCTCTTTTTCATGCAAGATACCTGATAACCAGAACCTAAAAAAAACTGATTTTGGGAGCACCTGGGTGACTCAGTCAGTTGGGCGTCCAGCTCTTGATTTTGATCAGGTCATGATCCCAGGATCATGGCATCAGGCCCCATGTCAGGCCTTGTGCTAAGCATGGAGTCTGCTTGGGATTTTCTCTCTCTCTCCTCCCTTCCTCAAAAAACAAACAAAAAACTCCCTGATTTTTGCCACCACCCCTTAACAGATGGTTCAACTGATTTTATAGGAACAGTGCCAACAACAATCCTTGATAAACTATTTCTTAGACTTTGGTTTGTCCCACTCAGGAGGTTTGTGATTGCTTCTGAGATGTGCAGGGATGAATAATACTCATTCATCTTGAATGACACGGGGAATCAACAGTATTGAGCTTCATCTGAGTTCTATGCTCCCAAAAAAACAGTTACAGTTAAGTTCCCCCACCCTTCTATGTTCAGGGAAATGACTGACCACAAAAAATCACCCTTTCCCATATTATGTAGGTAAGACCTCCCCCCACTTTACGATGTCCTTATTCACTTGCCTCTACAAAACCCAGACCCCGTTATTTGAGTCATTGCTCATTAATGAATATTTTTCTCTATTGCAATAGCCTGAATACTATCATCTTTTTAATTGTCTGGTGCTTTTGTATTTCACACCCTGGAAAGTAGATTCTAGGTATGTCAATGGGCTCTAGCTTCTGGTTCAGTTAGGGCCTATGGAGAAGACTTGGCAGAAGACTGGAGGAAAAAGGGAGATGGTGTTTGGGGAATTTATTCTACTGGTTGTGCTCTATACACCTTTCTTCTACACAGCTTTCCCCTTCTGAGATCCAAGACTTACACCTTCCCCTCATCCCTTCAGCCTGATGGTGATGACAGCTCCTTTGCCACTGGACTCCTGAACACTGAAATTTCCCTCTGGCTATTCTATACCATGCCCCTCCCAATGGTACCTTTGTAAATAAACATATAATGAGAGAGTGTTCTTTTCTGCTTGGATTCTGCTTGACAATCAAAATTTATTTTAGGTCCTCAGGAGACATTTTGGTCTTTGAGGACCCATTCTCTGAACACTCTTCGGAAGGACAATGGTTTAAATTATTTTCAAAGAACAAGGTCCACCATGACCTGGGCCCTCTAACTTTTGTATTTCTTCTCACTCATGCTTAAGTAAATTCATGCTTGAGCCAAGTGAAACTATTTGAAGTTCCTCAAGCATGGAATGTTACTTTACCCCATCACACTTTGTCCCAGACACATATTCATCCACATCTGGTAAACTCTTACCTATCTGTCAGGACCCCGATCAAGTATCCTTCTCTAGAAATCTGCCTCACCTGTGTCTCTTGGGCAGGGCTGCCCACTCTCTTCTCCCAATACCTCCTCTTGTACTGAACCTCTAGTTCTGCCACCTGTAACACTCTTCTGGAGAAGTCTATCTTGATGTATGTCTCCCCTATACAAATCTTCCTTGATTCAAGATGGAGTTATGTTCTGATAAACTCATCTTAAATTGAAAATATCATAAGTTGAAATGCGTTTAATATACCTCACCTATCAAACATTATAGTTTAGTTTAGCCTACCTTAAATGTGCTCAGTTGGGCAAAATCATCTAACACAAAGCCTATTTAAAAATGTTTTTTAACATTTTATTTATTTCTGAGAGAGAGAGAGAGAGAGCAGGGGAGGGTCAGAGAGAGAGGGAGACACGGAATTTGAAGCAGCCTCCAGGCTCTGAGCTAGCTGTCAGCACAGAGCCCGACATGGGGCTCAAACCCAGGAACCGTGAAATCATGACCTGAGCCGAAGCCAGATGCTTAACCGACTGAGCAACCCAGGTGCCCCTAACAAAGCCTATTTTATTTTATTTTATTTATTTATTTTTTAAATTTTAAATAGTTTATTGTCAAGTTGTTTTACGTATAACACCCAGACAAAGCTTATTTTATAATGAAGTGTTGGCTGTCTCATGTAATTAATTGAATATTGTACTGAAAGAGAAAAACAGAATGGTTTTGCACAAGTACTGACAGAATGGTTGTAAGTGTATTGGTTGTTTGCTTTCCTGATCACATGGCTGACTGGGAGCTGTGGAATCACAAGAGCATATCATACCATATAACTTATAGCCAGGATAAGATAAAAAGTCAAAATTTGAAGCATACTTTCTACTGAGTTCTTATCACTTTCACACCATCCTACAGTCAAAGAATCATCCATTGAACTATTATCAGGGACTGTCTGTTCATTCCTAGGCTCTTGAAAGCAGGGACTGGGTCTTATTTAATTCATGCTAATATAGGACTTGCATAAATTAAGCACTCAAGAAATATCGGGTTTGTTAACTTAAAATGGACTGAACTAAATTGAGAGTCCAATTCATACTGGTACAGTGAAACAAGAAATGAGCACTTGAAAGGAGAAGGGAGAGGTGGTGGATCTTGAATGTTGCCTAGAGTAGGCCCCACATTCCTTTTACTGACATAAGAAAGGAGAGGAAAGAAAAAGCTTCAGCATTAATATCTCAGCAACAAACCAGGTCATAATGAAGCTGAGGGTATTCAAATTGGTTTTCTCTCTAGAGAGGCAAACTACATAAATTAATACACTGAACCATGGCCTGAAGAGACCTGAGGCTTTTAATAAATAAAGAGCTGTACTGGGCCAAACAAGAATATAACACTGCCAGATGTCCTGGCGTCTCAGTTACAATAACATTGCTTCCTGGGCCAGGGCCAGAGTGCAGCTCAGAGAACGTTAAAGAATTTTTGTGTTCCTCTTAAAATCCTCTTTGATTGAAGAGACAACTTTGGCATCTCCCCAAAGGAAAGTGGATGTCTCCAGACTGCTGAAGGCTCCTGCCTGACTCCAGCTTGAAAGGAAAGGCTATTTCTGGATCCTTTCTTTCTGCACTGTTCTCTCCTCTGTAGTGTCCCATTTATTTAGGACAAAAAAATAACTGGTGTTCAAGATATAATTCTGCCAAGTATGGCTGGGCCTTTGTTAACAAGATCTCTTTTACAGAGAAAAAGAGGGTAATCCAGGAGATGAATGCCCCCTAGTACACCATAGAATGTTAGAATATTTGAACAAGAAAGCATCTTAGAAGTAATATCATCCACTCTCTCATTTTACAGATTGAAAAAAAAACAAGATCCAGAGTGGTGATCAAACTTGCCCAAGGTCAGAGTAGGGACAAAATTGGTTTAGGAGTCCAAGCTAGAGTCTTGTATTAGGATTCCAATCAACCCTCCCTGTTCTTTGAAATATCTCTAAGTTTTAATTCATTTATCAGTCAAGGTAACTTAAGCATTTATGAAGGGTATAATGGCCTTTATTCCATTATTAGAAATAAAGCTTAATTTTTATAAACTCATAGTGTGGTAGAGACTTACAGGATTTACCCACATCTGGATTTTCTTTTTTTTTTTTTAATGTGTGTTTTTTTAACTTATTTCTGAGAGAGAGAGAGAGAGAGAGAGAGAGACAGTGTGAGCAAGGGAGGGTCAGACAGAGAGGGAGATACAGAATCTGAAGCAGGCTCCAGGCTCTGAGCTGTCAGCACAAAACCCTACATGGGGCTCGAACCTACGGACCATGAGATCATGACCTGAGCCAAAGTCGACGCTTAACCAACTGAGCCACCCAGGTGCCCCACATCTGGGTTTTCTTGTCTTTTGGTCACACGAGGTGGTTAGGTTCCTCTGCACCCCCTCAGTTGGGAAAGAACACATAACTGGTTCTAACCAATAGGCTTTGGGCAGAAGTAGCTTGTGTCACTTTTGGGCCAAGACAGGAGATGCTGCGTGTGAGGTCCTAGCATTCTTCCCAGCCATAGTTACGGAGGAGGCTGCTGGTCAACCTTCCATGAGCCGGGATCTTGAATGACTGCATGGAACAGAGTTAGCTGACCCATGTGAGACCTGTAACACATGTGATGAACTTTTATTGGGTTGGATCACTGAGATTTGGGGGCTGTTTGTTACTGCAACATAAACTTAATCTGCCTGGGTTAATATGGGATGAGAAATGATGAACATTAATTTATAGTAATAGGAGCTCTTTCCCGGAGATCAAGTTTTGGAATCCATGTATAGGGATCTATGAGACAAAGATCTTTTCTTTTAGGATTTTGTAATCTAGTACTGGAAAAAGAATGTGTATATAGTTATATGGGAGGATATGAAAACTGCCATTGCAGAGCACAGAAAATGTGTTTTGGGGGAAGGATATGATCTTGCACTGATAGGAAAAATTATGGAAGATTCAATGTTCTGTGAGCATTAATTGAGCTCCTCTTGTATGCAGGCATTGAAAGGAGAGGACCTGAGGGAGAGGTTGGGTTCAAAGAAGCTAGGATCATTAAAAATTTGACTAGAAAGTAGATGAAATCCACTTCATTTATGTTCTTCACAAACTTTGCATTGAAATGTCTTGAAAATCTGGAGTTTGACATTGAAAATCACTTTGGAACAAAATCAGAAGGCTCAGGCTTCTATTTTCTGAGAGTTTAAGAAGAGAATGACATTAGTATGGTTGTTTGAAAAAACCCTGGTCCAGGCAAGACTCAGACTCTTGCAATGACTGTGTCAATTGGGCAAGTTATTTAATATCTGAAGTTATTTACAGACATACTCATGTCTGTAGTGAAACACTTGTATCTCAAGACACATGATGGAAAAGGGTTCTAAAGTCAGATACTTTTAGAAAATTCTGTCCCCTCAACATATCTGAGATCCCCTCCTAGAAATTCATGGTGCTGATTAGCTTATTAATGTCTCTGAAAAGTCGTCCCGTAAAGAAACTTTTTTAGATTTGCTTAATCCAGTATTTCTCAAATTTATTTCACTATAGATCCACTCTCCCACCCCAAACTAAAAGGGAGAAAACATTTGTTAGTATCACCTGGGACAATTATTTGACATACTCCTTGGAAAATGCTGATCACTGACCAGCATGATTTTGTTACCTGAAGACATCCCCTGCATTTTCTAGCTCCTCAGAGCCTCACCAAATTTATTTCTTACTTAACATTTTCTGTAACTTTTGTGTGAAGAGCAGTATGCAAATAATCATAGGTCAGACCAGTGGCCCTTGTTCTAGAGTCATTAAAAAAAAAAGTGGGTAAGAAAGAGAAATCTTTTACATTTGATGGTTGTTCTATACTTTTCATACATTCATTACATCCTGCTTTGGAGAAATGGTTTTACATTACAGTAACAGAAGAAAGTGAGAAACTCTATTATCTTTATTTGAGGTGCAAAGCCTCAAATCAAAGACATGTTGCTACCCTCACAGAGCCTACCTGCTAGTGAGGTAAAGGGAGAAGTAAATAATAATTATAATAGCCATAACTATGCAACTGCTTACTAATTGCGAAGCTCTGTTCTAAGTGGTGTACAGGCCTACCTCCAAGGTATAGTGGGTTCAGTTCCAGAACACTGCAATAAAGTGAATATTGCAGTAAAGTAAGTCAAATAAATTTTTTGGTTTCCCAGTACACATAAATGTTGTGTTTACACAAGACTCTATTAAGCGTGCAATGACATTATCTCCAAAATGACCAAATGTATAGACCTTAATTAAAAACACTTTTTTGCTAAAAAAAAAATGCTAACCAACATTTGAGCTTTTAGTAAGTCATAATCTTTTTACTGGTGGAAGGTCTTGCCTGGATGTTGATGGCTGACTGATGAGGACGGTGGAAGGTTGGGTGGCTATGGCTATTACCTAAAATAAGACAACAATGAAGTTTGCTGCACGGATTTGATGCTTTTGTGAATGAATTCTTTGTAGCATGTGATGCTGTTCAACATTTTACACACAGTAGAGTTTCTTCCAAAATTGAAGTCAATTTTCTCACATCTTGGTGATGCTTTATCAACTAAGTATACCCAATAGTCTAAATTCTTTATGGTAATTCCAACAACTTTCACAGCATCTTCACTAGGAGTAGATTCCATCTCAAGAAATCACTTTCTTTATTCCTCCATAAGAAGAATGCTTCATCTGTTCAAGTTTTATCATGAGATTGTAGCAATTCATCACATCCTCAGGCTCCATTCCTGATTCTAGTTCTCTTCATATTTTCACCACACTTATTATTACTTCCTCTACTGAAGCCTGGGACCCCTTAAAGCCAGCCAAAAGGGTTGGTGTCAACTTCGAAACTCCTGTGAATGCTGACATATTGACCTCTTCCCAAGAACCACAGGTGTTCTTACAGACATCTGGGATGGTGAATCCTCTCCACAGTTTTTCAATTTACTTTTCCCAGATCCATCAGAGGAATTGCTCTCTATGGTAGCTATAGTCTTATGAAATGCATTTCTTATATAATAAAACTTGAAAGTTGAAATGACTTTTTAATTCATGGGTTGCAGAATGGATGTTGTGTTAGCACTCAAGAAAACAACATTTATCTCATTGTACACCTCCATCAGGGCTCTTGAGAGATAAGGAGCATTGTCAGTGAGCAGTAATATTTGGAATGGAGTCTTTTTTTCTGTGTAGTAGGTCTCAACAGTGGGCTTAAAATATTCAGGAAACCATATGGCAAACAGATGTGCTGTCATCCAGGTTTTGTTGTTCCATTTACAGGGCACAGGAAGAGTAGATTTAGCATAGTTTGTAAACATTCTTGGATTTTCAGAATGGTAAATAAACATTGGCTTCAACTTCAAGTCACCAACTGCATTAGCTCCTAGCATGAGAGTCAGCCTATGATTTGAAGCTTTGAAGCTAAGCATTGACTTTTCCTCTCTTGCTATGAAAATCCTAGATGGCATCTTCTTCCAGTAGAAGTCTGTTTCATCTACACTGAAAATCTGTTGTTCAGTGTAGCCACCTTTGTTAATTATCTTAGCTAGATCTTCTGGATAACTTCTATGTCAATACTTGCTGCTTCATCTTAGACTTTTATATTTTGGATACAGCTTTTTCCCTTAAACCTCACAAGCCAATATCTGCTAGCTGCCAACTTTTCTACTGAAGCTTCCTCACTTCTCTCAGACTCCAGACAATTCAGTATAGTTAGGACATTGCTCTGGATTAGGCTTTGGCTTAAGGAAATGATGTGGCTGGTTGGATCTTCTAACCAGAGCACTAAAATTTTCTCCATATCAGCAATAAGTCTGTTTTGCTTTCTTAGCCTTCATATGTTCCCTGGACTACCACTTTTAATTTCTTTCAAGGATTTTTCCATGGCATTCAAAACTCGGCCAACTGTTCGGCACAAGAGGCCTTACTTTTGGCCTACTTGCCCTTCCTCACTGAGCTTAATCATTTTCAACGTTTGATTTAGAATTGAGTGACTCTTCCTTTCACTTGACCACATAGAGGCCATTGCAGGGTTATGAATTAGCCTAATTTCAATATTGTTGTATCTTAGGGAATAGGGAGGTCCAAAGAAAGGGAGAGAGATGGGGGAATAGCTGTGTCAGGAGTAGTCAAAATACATGCAACATTTATTGATTGAGTTTGCATTCTTATATGGGTGTGGCTCAAAACAAATACAATAGAAAAACATCAAAGATCACTGACTAAATATCACCATAACAAATGTAATAATAATGAAAATGTTTGAAAGATTGATAAAATTAGCAAAATGTGACAAAACAACATGAACTGAACAAATGGTGTTGGAAAAATGGCACCAATGGACTTGCTTGACACAGATATTGCAAACCTTTAATTTGCAATATCTAAGAACCACAATAAAGTGAATCACAAAAAAGCAAGGTATGTCTGCCTATTAGCTCAGTTGATCCTCATAACAACCTGATAGATACCATATCACCCCCATTTTATAGACAAAAAAGTTGATACACAGACAGTTAAGTAGATTATTCAAGGTCATACAGCTAGTACGCATCAGAACTGGGATTTAAATCATGGCAATTCAGTTTCAGGGTCATAGTGTTGAATACTGTGCTCTCCTGCCCCTTCTCTGAGATACATATTTGGTTAGATGACCACTGATATAACTTCTAACTCAGTCAGTGAATAGGGTCAGAAAATGTTCTTTGAAGGACGTGGCCCTCAGAGTTGTCTTAAAGGTTGGAAAAGAATTAGCCAAGCATATATTGAGAAAAAGTAGAAAGAAGGAACAGAATATGTGCCTGGAGATGAGGCAACAAGTGGCCACTTTGGGCAATTGTGTTTAACTTTGCCAGGCAGAAACTTGGTGTGTGGGGAAGGGGCAGAAGAGACGAGTGAGGCTGGCAAGAGTGAGCATGTTCCAAGGTTCTAACATCATATCATGGAGGCACTGATGGGGAAGGGAGACATTGATAGATTTTAACTAGGGATGCCTCATGCTCATTGGAAGGATGAACTTGTTCAAAAAGTCCATTGAAGAAGCTACTACAGTAAGTAATCCATATGGGAGATGATGCAATCTTAAATAAGGAGGGATAGTGGCATGAAAAGGTAGAGACAGATAAGACATATACAGGAAGAGGAGCCAAAGGGCAATAGGGACCAACTGGATAAGCAGACAGGGGGTGATCAGAGACCAGCCAGCCTTGGACAGAGTCTCTAGAGGATGGCTTCTCAAGGGTTCTTTGGTACCACTGATCATTTTGGCCAGATAATTCTTTATTGAGGGTAGGCATGTGGCCGTCCACACATTTTAGGTGCTTAGCATCATCCCTGGTCTTTATCCATTAAATTCCAGTATGACCCACCCAGCCACCCAAGTTCTGATTACCAAAAAATGTCTCAAGATACTGCCAAATGTTTAAAGATCAGCCCTGGGAGCAGGAGAGTAGACAAAATCATTCCCAGTAATGTTTCTCAGTGTGTTACCCAAAGATCATCAGTTTTGACATCCCCAGGGAACTTGTTAGAAATGCATGTTCTAAACCAGGTAGACTAAGTAGAAACTCTCAGGTGGATCCAAGCAATCTTTGTCTGAACAAGCCCTCCCAGGGACGTCTGAGAACCAGTAGCATCAGAGAAGAGAGAGGCAGATGAGGCTGAGGTCAGGTGCTATGGACAGAGTCGGGTACATCGGCCCTGAAGAGGGTATATTCTAGATGGAAGTTAGATAAGTCCTAGGAGCCCTGGATGAAGCAAGCTCAGACCACTCTTTCCTGAAGCTTGGGTGTAGGGGTGGAGAGAGAGCTACAGGATTGTGTAGAGTCCAAGAAGATGATTTATCTTTTGGATAAGGCTTAAATACACATACAAGTTTAGGCAAAGAGCCAGTTGAGATGGGGCTTAAAACCTGGAAAAGAGAGTAGAAGGTCTAGGGGAGAGTAGTTCAGGGGGAAAAGGTGAAATTTGTGAGTAAACAATCCAAAATATCAAAGAAGGCAATGACAGAGACCATGGTATGGTTTAGAGAAAAGTCTCACAGGAGAGGTAGGAAAAGTTAATTATTCGGGTTCAAAGTTGGCCTTGAGAATACATCTGGGCCCTGGGAAGATCTCACTGAAGGTTCAGGCCTGCCCTCAACCCATGCAAGACATCTACTGATTTAGGCCAAGGACAAAGAACTGAGTCCTCAATTATCTGGACATACCAATTAAAAAGGGTTTCCTTTACTTAATGAATTTCATCGCTCAAATTAAGAACAAGTTCTTTTTGCACCCAATTGGTCCATTTATCTTGCACACAGATTCTGCTCTAGTGGTCTGGAAACTCTAAGTTCATAAATCACTGTACAATCCTGTACTCTTGGAGTGAGAGTACCTTCAGAGGTGAACTGGTCATTGCCTTCTCTTTGGCCAGATAGAGCATATTGGTACTCACCTTCACAGGTAATTCAACTGAGCCCGCAGAGAGGAAGAGACTTGCTCGGAGAAACAGAGAATCACCTTAGTAGTATGTTTAATGTTAAATGATGTGCTTTCTGGGAGAAGGAAGTCCACTTGCCCCATGATTGGTCTCTGTACTCGCAGTACAGATGATGCAGAGGAGGTTGGGGATAATAGGAATGTCTGTGGAGGAGAGGGTAAGAGGCAGCATTCAGCCAGCAGAATTTTCAATTAAGCTTCTATTAATAGGCTTACCCTTTACCCTTTGGTCAGTCAATGCTGGGTACACCAAGGTGACCAAGATCTGTTCTTCACTCTCAAGAAGGTTGCTGCCTAGTGGGAGCAAGCAAACAAATGCAACACAATGTGATAGGTGCTATTATAGTTGCAAATACAGGTGATGTGAGCGCCTACAGCAAGGAAAGAAAAGAGCCATTCCCAACAGAGAGGAGAGCATTTATGGAATCCTAGAGGCATGGAGGCATGGTGAGTGTGAGGAATGGAGCCCAGTGCTGCAGGTATGGCAAGGCATAGGCCGCAGGGCACAGCGGAATGTAGAGATGGAGGGGGTAAGGCCAGGTCACAAGAGGTCACAACAGAGATTCCTAAACTTTCTCAGTTCACTGCTCTCTTAGTATGTCAGTTATTTCTCCCCAGTGCCCCGAGGCCCAAAGAAATACCATATGTTAAGTAGGTGGGTCGAAGCAGCTTAGTAGGTATTTATGTCCTAACAGTCATTGCCATGTGGAAAAAAACCCACGCAAATTAAAGAAAAATACTAATATCATGATTCCATTCTGCAAAGATCATAATTCCTTATGAATAGGACATATGTAGCTGTTGGACACTATACGATTTCTCAAACCTTAGAATCAGACTGGGGACCACCATTTTCGTTTTCTGCTCCACATTGAATTTGAGGTGTCATTTCTTTTTTATCATCACGCCCACCAAAACCCCAGCTTTGCAGAGACATAATGTCATCAAATAGAATCTCTTTGGGTCTAATGTGAACTACCTCTGGCTACTGTCCCTGCATGTTGAGTCTTGCTGCATTTCCTTCAAAAGAGGTAAAATATCCTGCATTCCCCTGTGAGTTTCCTACAGTGCTCTCTGAGGGCTCAATATGGGAATTCTAGGGCTGCAATGTAGTTCCTGGTTTCTAAAAGAGGTTTAGCAATGAAACCATGAAATTCAAAACGTGGAGTTAGGATACTGAGCAATTGTTTACACTGTTAGTGAAAGACAGAAACTTCTTGAACATATGCAAAGCAGATGGAGAAATGAAACACTGGAAGGTAAAGATTATAGAGAAGGAGATATTATGGGCTTGAGAGATTATTTTTAATCCTTTAGGAATGTTTTTGGGTTTTGTTATACAGCAACAATCCTCAGCCTCAGTGTGAGGAGGAAGGCCTGTCGGTGACGAGGTTTGAGCCATCACGCTCCCCTTTTTGCTGTTTTTGTGGTGGTGTGCTGTGTGCATGCGCGTGCGCATTTTTGCTGTTTCAGCCAAGCATAGCAGACTCTGAAGAAATTGCTGTGGACTCCGGGCCTCTTACGCTCCAATCCTCAACTTTGGGTAAATTATTAGCAGAATTCTAGGATTTCCAGAGGACCGTAGCAGCAACAAATGTCAAAGAAGACAGAGGGAATGAAAAAAAAAGTCAGCAGGAAGCGAAGACATAATTTACCTGCGACAGAAAGACCCCCTCAGTGAAGGAGATAAAGGAGAGAATGACTGACCTTTATTCCTGGGAAATGAGATAAAGTGAAAGGAGCTGGTGCCATGAAAAAAGCAAGGGGAATGAGAACCTGCAGAGAGAGGAGCATTCTCCTGTCACTTGGACAGTGGTGACATTATTGAGTCTCTGCCCACATTGCCTCTGACAGGAATTGTCTCTCTGGGCCGCCTGAGGAATGGGCAGGGACACTCCTACCAAGAACAGACAGCTGGCTGCATGGAGTGATTAGAAGTCACACAAACTTCTCAGCCTTGGACCAAAAATAACCTCCCAACAGATCTGCCACCAAGTCTGAAATGCTCACCATTGTCGTGACGCTTCCAAATTGGGGCACTGTGTCTCCAGGGTCCCTCTGTTAAAATAGAAAGGTGTTATTCTGGAAGGATAAAGCATTAACCCACCAGCATTTGTCCACATTGTTGGCCAATAAAATCTCATGAATTATCTACTGTGTATTTTACTGTATCTAAAATTATCTCTTCCTGTATAATAGATTGTCTCAAAACTTAGTGGCTTAAGTCCATAAAAATTTATTATCTCACAGTTTCTACTGGTCAGGAATTTGGGAGCGGCTTAGCTGGCAGTTTGGGGGTAGAGTCCCTCATGAGGATGTGGTCAGGACGCTGGCGGGAGCTGCAGTCTGCATGTGACGCCTTGAGTGCTTCCAAGATGGCTCACTCGTATGGTTCTTGGCAAGAAGCCTCAGTTCCTCACCACATGGGCCTCTGCTGGGGGCTGTGTGAGTATCTTCACATGGTTGTGGGCTTCCCTCAAGAGTGATCTGAGAGAGAGAGAAGCAGGGAAGAGGCTACAAACGCCGTCTGTGCCCTAGTCTTGCAAGTCACACTCTCTCACTGCTGGCATACGCCGTTCCTTGGGATGAAGTCACGGAGTCCAGCCCATACTCAGGGGGAAGGTAATTAAACTCCATATGTTGAATGGAAGAGTATCAAAGATTTGTAGATGTATTTAAAACTCACCACACCTGACACTCAATAGCCATGAAAAGATGGGGAATGGGGCAGGTAAGGATTTTTTTTTTTTCTCAGTAGCTTTATTGTGGTATAGTTAACATACCCTACAAACAACTGAACAATTCAGTGGTTTTTAGTACAACCACAGTGCTGTACAGCCATCACCACTAATTCCAGAACATTTTCATCACCTCAGTAAGGAACCCCATACCTATTAGTGGTCACTCCCCAGTCCCCCACTTACCCGGCCTTGGGCAACCACGAATCTACTTTTGAAATAGGTACGTTTTGATGGAAAAAGAAAAGATTGGCATAGATTTCTATTCTGGTTTTCGATCTTGCTAGGTCAGTGGAGGGCGGACAGAGGCAGGGATCCCATGGGGCAGCCACAGAGATAGAGTCAGGCCTACCTAGATGCTGCCAGCTGCAGTCAAAGGTTACCAGGAACTTCCCACCACCAGGGACCAGAACACAGGCACTGAGTAGGAACCTGGCTCTGCCTGGTGGCGTAGCGGCGTCCCCCAGGAGCAGACCAGCAACGTGACAATTCTGGCGCCTTGTAGGGGGAACATGGGCCTGGATGGAGTGCTCCAGATAGAGAGATGCTGAATTCATGATCAGATATGTCTCTGTTGGGATCCCAGCTCTGCCACTGACTAGCTTGTGTCTTTGGTCAAGTTACATGACTTAGATCAAGCTTTCCTTGCAGAGTGGCACAGCTCCTTCTTTTGATTCCTCCCTTGCCCACAGATGCCTAAGACCCACCTTAGAAGCAATAATCATGGAGTTTGGCTGTAAGAATTAGACAAACATGGACTAATTTAGCCTGAGGACTTTGTATACGGCATGCTTCAGTAGAGAACGGTTATTACTACTACTACTATTTACAGGGTTGCTAGGGAATGACTTGGATATAGGCTGGGACTTCTCAGTAATCTCTGGGCTATTTGGGGATAGGAGTCCAGGCGAGTCCTCTTCGGCTTAGTTTACTGCAGTTTAAGTAAGACACACCAGCCCTCTCTCATCTCCCTTGGGGCTGCTCCAGTCCTTCTTTTGAATGGAGGGTGAATCTGAGAAGCTGTTTTGCTCCCAATGTACTTCAGAAGTACAACAAAACCATGAGAGACTCTTGAATGCTGACAAAAACTGAGAACTGATGGATGTGGGGGGGAGGAGGGATGGGCATGGAGGAGGGCACTTGTGGGGATGAGCACTGGGTGTTATGTGGAAACTAATTTGACAATAAACTATTTGTAAAAAAAAAAAGTACAACAAAAGCTTAGAGATACT
This sequence comes from Proteles cristata cristata, assembly GCA_017311185.1. NCBI lineage: Eukaryota > Metazoa > Chordata > Mammalia > Carnivora > Hyaenidae > Proteles > Proteles cristata. The sequence continues at coordinate 2,594,138 of JAESUZ010002383.1, forward strand.
GCTCTGTATATGTATACATTTATATACAAGTCAGTGTCTTACTTTTTAAACGCACACCATTTAACAAGCACAGAAATACGCAAATGCACTGTTTTGCAGTGCTAGCAGGAAAAAAAAAAAAGCCCTACGGTGCAAAATAAACCAACCAACCAACCAACCAACCAACCAACCAACCAACCAGCAGCTTGGCCCAGCTGCAGAGGCAGCACAGAAGGAAGGTGCACTAGCTGGGCGAGGTCTCCCCATGCTCTCCTGTTCCAGGTCTGTGCTCATTCGAGAGACGTGTTACACGGTCCCATGGCCTCTGCTGCCCTGCTTGTGCCTTGGCTCCAGACGTGCCTCGTGGCAGAGAAAGTACTAGGAAGAGAAGATTTCATTTGAAAAAAAAAAACAAAACACCAACCTTCCTTCCCGAGGCTGGCATTCCCTGCGCGCTGAGTGGGCACGGAGAATTTGCTCACACCTTTTCTCGTGTGAGCCTCGACACCTTTTCTCCCTTGCAGGGGTGGGGTGCCAGCCCTGTAGGGAGCTCTTGAACCAGCTGCTTTTCTGATCTCCCTGTCCAATCGCTCAGTACCGGGACCCCCTGTTTTATTTCCTTCATAGCTCCCCATTTTGAAATCTTTATACCAGGAGAGCATAAGCTTCACCAACATGAGGGAATTTGCCTTTTCTTTTTTTTTTTTAACCCAGCATCCCAGTTCCTGGAAATCTGGGTGTTGTACAGCCGACATTTGGCAAATATTCCTGTGAGAATGAACAGAGTGAGCCATTTAGCACTATCTCCTTTGATTCTTTCAAAACCTCGGAGAGAACCACTTTTATTGGCTTTATTTTATAGTTGGGGAAACTGAGTGTCCTGATTCATGAATGACTTGTCTAAAGCAACACAGCTAGTAAGAGGAAGCCAGAGTCTCAATCAGCTTCGGTCTCCAGGTCCTATGTTCTTTTTTTCAAATCCTGCATACCCCCTGACAGTGTCCTTGTTTCCAGAAAGTAATCCCCTCAACTGTGTAAGGCTGATGAACTACTTGCACTAGGTTTCTTCCTGAACAGGACATTTCATCTTCCAGATTATGTCTCATAAGAAAGCCACCAAAGGAAAAGGCGCCCTGGTTATTATAGGCTTAGATTCATGATCCTTTCCCTGAATTTGTTTTAGATGTCACTAAGAATTAAGTGGAACTGACATGGAGTGATCTCCAAAACATAAATTTAAAAAGCGAGACGCAGAACGTTGTGTATGGAAAGCTATTGTTTTAATAAAAAGAGAGGGGAGACTGTTCAATACAGCAGTTACGCTCCTTGGTATTTTACTCAAATGAGTTGAAACTTAATGTCCACACTAGAACCTAGATATAGATGTTTATAGCAGCTTTATTCATAACTGCCAAAGCTTTGAGGTAACCAAGATGTCCTTTGGTAGGTGAATAGATGGATAAACTGTGGTAAATCCAGACAATGGCATACTCTTGGTGTTAGAAAGAAATGAGCTATCAAGCCGTGATAAGACACGGAAGAATCTTAAAGGCATATTACCAAATGAAAGAAGCCAATCTGAACAGGCTATATTCTGTACAATGCCAACTATATGACATCCTGGAAAAGGCTCAACTATGGAGACAGTAAAAAATCTGTGGTTGCCAGGGAGTCAGTGGGAATAGGAGGAGCACCAAGGAGTTTTAGGTCAGTGAAACTTTTCCATCTGACACTATAAAGATGGATACATAGGAGCGCCTGGGTGTCTCAGTCAGTTAAGTGTCTGACGTGAGCTCAGGTCATGATCTCACAGTTTATGATTTCGAGCTCCGCATCGGGCTCTGTGCTGACAGCTCAGAGCCTGGAGACTGCTTCAGATTCTGTATCTCCCTCTCTCTCTCTGACCCTCCTCTGCTCACGCTGCCTCTCTCTCTCTCTCTCAGAAATAAATAAATCATTTAAAAAAATTTAAAAAGAAGATGGATACACAACAGGCATTTGTCAAAACCCATAGAATGTACCACACTAAGAGGGAAACCTAATATAGACTACAGGCTTTGGATGACAATGATGTGTCTAAGTAGGCTTATCAATTACAGCGAATGTACCACCCTGGCAGGGGATATTGCTAATAGGAAAGGCTCTGCATGTGTGGGGGCAGGAGGTATACAGGAAATCTCTGTACCTACCTCTCAGTTTTGCTCTGAACCTAAAACTGCTCTGAGCTTCTAGTTATAAAGTAAATAGGTCACAGGGATGAAAAGTGCAGCATAGGGAATATACTCGATAATATTGCAATAACATCGTATGGTGACAGTGACTATACTTATCACAGTGACCATAGAGTAATATGTAGAATTGTTGAATCACCGGGCTGTATACCTGAAGCTATTATAAATGATATGTTAATATATTTTGATTCTTTTTTTTAAAAAAGTCTATTTTTAGAAATTTAAAAATAAGATTAAAAGGGGAGGGGAGAGAATACTTATACATGTTTACTTATGCATGCATTTCATTTTTCTGGCAGGATATGCAAGAAATTAATTGCATTAGCTATTTTCAGTGAAGCAATTATGTACTTGGAGCTGGGGTTGGGGGGAACTTTTCATTGTGTACCCTTTTGTTCTTTTTAAATTTTATTGCATGTGACTATGTTTTATACTCAAAAAGAAAATATCTCACCTAGAGACACCACGTTCTCACCCAGCATTTGCTTTAGCTAAAGTCTTATGATACAGGTGAGCTCTGAATACTCAGTTTGGGTTTTCTGTGCCTTTCCAGCAAAAAATGGCAACTGGATCCTGGCCGGGGACTAGGGCAGGTCCCAGGTCAGCTCTCCCCGGCACACACACCCAGACAAGATGCCCATCCCTGTAGGATGTGTGGTTCCTTCATAGTGCAAGAGCGTGTCCCTCTGAGAGAGCCACGGACTATATGCTCTGACTTCCTTGCCCTCCAGTTCTCCAGCCCCCCTAATTGGGGATGAGGACTTCTTATCTAGCCATCTTGCTGAGGTAGTCTCCTTTTCAGCAAAAAAGATGGAGGATGGACGAACGGGCTGTGGTGTGGGTTAGCAGGGGGGCAGGCAGGCTGAGGGGTGATGGTGTGAGACAGTGGTGGGAGGAGCAGTTGAGACTGGAGGCCCTAGTGATGTAGGTTATTGGCATGGGCAGGTGGAGAGTGATGAGCGGTGGGCACGTGGGCACGTGAGCAGATGGACAGATGGGTGGGTAGGTGGGGATGGACTAGAGATGTAGAGACAGGGCTGGGGCAGGTGCTCAGGGCAGCAGTTATGTCCTCTGAGCACATTCTCCGAAAGGAAAGCTCTTTCAATATTTTTTCCCACCAGGTACTTTACTGAATTGCTGGTTGTTAGTCTCATGTTGAAAGAAATCATAACAAGAGCATGTGACACCAAAGTTGGCAAAGGGTGTTGCTGTTCTTTTTCCAACCTTCCATCAACTATGAAGCCATTGCTGTCATTGTCCCTGCCTCTAAGGTTGAAACCTGTCCACTCCTCTGCTTGGCTCTCATCCCAGTGTTTTTCCTTTGTGGACAAAGTGGTAAGACGTACCTCACCCTGCTTACCATTCCCTTTCCACCTCCCTCCTCACCTCTCCTGCTCTAGATTCCCAGCTGTCCTGGGTTATAAAGCAGAGCAGCCTGCACAAGGCTAACAAGTGATGGTGACGCTTTCCTGTTTACTGCAACTCTTTCTTCCCAGGAGGTGAGAGCAGGCTTCTGGGCTCCCTGCCACTCGGGACTCCAAACGTCCTCCAGAGATTCCTTAACCAGCCAGGCCCGTAGCCACTTGGGCACCCACTAACTTCAGTGCCTTCTCTCAGCCACTGATGGGGAAGAGGCTTAGAATCAAAGTGAAAATCCATGCCATCGTCTGAGGAAGTCTGAAATCAGATAAGGGGGCACACGGCATACTTTAAAAGCCCCAAACATAATAACATAGTGCACGGGCAGCAGAGGCACAAGTGTGCAACTAATTACAGACAGGGAAGCAGATGGCCTAATCCTCTCAGAATCTGTGAGGAAAAACCTCCACAGAACAAGGTTAGGTAACCCCCCCCGGCCGATGGAAGAGAGGCAGCCTTTAGCTCCTGGCTCATCTGCCCTCTCCACTCTTTGAAGGCTCAGAGAAGTTCTCCATCATTAGCCTGTCAGAGCAACAGCTTTAAACAAAGGGAAAGCCCTCCCACCTCCACTGCCCGCCACCGCCACCGCCACCGCCACCGCTTTCTTGGCAACTTGCAATACTGAGAGGATAGGACAGGTTGAGGGGAGGAAGTGCTTTACTGTATTTCCTGTTTGGAAGCATTCCACCCCGAGGCTGTCTCCGGTTGTGTCTGTCCCACTAACCAGGCCGGGGAAATGTCTGTTCGTCACCTCTCCTTGATTAGTGTGCTTGGTAGGACCGTGATTCCCCAGACATGTCCCTGTGCTAAGTCCAGGAGCCTGTGCACATGGTGGATTACCCTACAAGGGGATATTAAAGGAGCAAAAGGAATTAAGCTTGTTAATGAGCTGATCCAAAAAAAAGCAGATTATCCTGGATTGCCCAGGGGGCCCAATATAATCTCAGGTCCCTTAGTGTGGAAGAGGGAGGCAGAAGAACCAGTATTGGAGTGGTGCAGAGGGAGAAGGACTCGACCCGCCATAGCCTCTCTGATGATGGAGGAAGGCACCACCAGCCAAGGGCTGCCTGTGGCCTCTATAAGCTGGAAAGGGCAAGGAGGATTCCTAGAGTCTCCAGAAGAGAATGCAACCTTGCTGACACCTTGTGATTAGTCCAGTGAGATCCACTTCATTTTTTTTTAAAAAAATTTTTAATGTTTTATTTATTTCTAGGAGAGAGAGAGACAGCGTGAGCAGGGGAGGGTCAGAGAGAGAGGGAGTCACAGACTGAAACAGGCTCCAGGCTCTGAGCTGGCAGTCAGCACAGAGCCCGACGCGGGGCTCGAACCCATGAACCACGAGATCATGACCTAAGCGAAAGTCAGACACTTAACCAACTAAGCCACCCAGGCGCCCCCAGTGAGATCCACTTCAGAGTTTTGATCTCCAGAACTGTAAAATAATCCCTTTGGACAATTTTCAACCACCAAGTGTGTGGTAAGAACAGCTGCAGGAGGAAATGAACAGAATTGGAAAATTGGATCCTGCTTGACTCAGGTCAAGGCAAGGGCTACCTCTAGTGTCTTCCTAGCAGGGGTCAGTTTCATCAACATCATCATCAACATCATCCATAAGAGAGGGTGAATCCTACCCACTGGCCTAGAAGGAGCCTCTGACCTTTGGTCCACATGTCTTGAGGTGAGATGAAATACAATGGTGACCAATTTTCATAAGAGGAGATGACAGGAGCGTTTTCTTAGAGGTCCAGACATTAAGGGTTGGGCCCACTTACGGTGAGAAAGAAGGGCATGAACTCAGGTGGCAGAAGCAGAGTGTGTTTTGGCCTAAAGGTTGACGAGGATCTTGGGAGGTGGGGCCTGCAGGAGGATGCTACAGCATGAGGGGTCCTCAGGGACTGGAGCACTCTAGATGGGGAGGTATAGATCCACGGTTAGAAAGAGCAATTGTGGGGACTTCTGGGTGGCCCAATTGGTTGACCGCCTGACTCTTGATTTCAGCTCAGGTCATGATCTCAGGTTGTGGGATTGAGCCCCATATTGGGCTCTGCACTGAGCATGGAGCCTCTGTCTCTCCCTCTCACCCTCACCTTCCCCCTCACCTTCTCGCACTGGCTCTTTCCCCTGGTCACTCTCTCTCCTTCCAAAAAAAGAAGAAAAAAATTCAAAATTATGGCCTGAGGGATTCACTAACACACAATACAGAGTTTCTCTTGAAGCTGAGAATTTCTTGGGAATTACAAACCTAACCCTTGTAGATTCATCAAAAAGGGGTAATGACCACTGAGTGGTGTGGCAGCCAGGACTTAAAAATTCAGCAGAAACTCATTACTGATTCATTCCTAAAATCAGCTTTTTAGAATCTGTGTCTTCAGTGCTCATGTGATAGAGAATTGGGCTTTGCAAGCTGTTTATCTTTCCAAAGTAGAGGCAACACATCATGTCTCCATCCCTCTCCTATTCCTCAACTGTCTCCTACTGACTCCATCTTCTTTCCTCAGGAAAACAGTGGGGAGTGTGGAGAGGAGAGGAAGGGCCAGCATTGGGTGGAACCCAGAAAAGCATTTTTTACCCATCCTGCCTAGTGGAGGTGATCCCTGCTTACTGATGCAGGGAGCATAACCCCCAAATTGGATGGATCATGTTGGAGGCTGAGGGAATGGGGCACATGTGACAGCTGCAGCAACTCTATGGGATATACTGTGGGTTTCCTATAGCTAGAACCCAACCCTAAGTTTTGGGATTTCTGTAAGCAGAGCTCATGTCTGTCCCCAGTTTTTCACCCCACCCCAACTCCCCATCCCAAGTGCCGACAAGAGTGTTTGGCACAAAGGACACTCCATTGAACCCTTGCTGAATTTCATGGAATGAAGGTGAAGCCAAGACCCTCTCTCTCTCTTAGCAACTATGACCAAAGATCTCTCTTGCAGCAGAGTCCAGACTTCTCTCTGCACGAGGTCATAGGAGTTTAAATGGAATGATGTGGCATTCATGCAAATTGGAGAAGATGCCATTAAGCGAATACTTCCAGTCTGAACAACTGGATGGCTAATGGACTTGGGAATATAATCTAACTTCTTAGTAAACTTCTGAAAACTGAACTTGTCCCCTGTTCCAAACATACTTCTTCAGTATTACATATTACAGATGACTCAGTCATCTGAGCTATTTGACTGTTCCTCTGCCTGGAATGCCCTCTCTGAATTCCCTTCCTCACCTATCTGGCAAATTTCCATTCATTTTCTAAGACATTATGTGTCATCTCTACCTGGAGACTTTTCCTGATGCTTCAGGTGCCTCTTGCCTTCCCCACACACTTCCATCCTAGTGACTGCTACCTGTTTCAAACATGATCAGTACTCTTCATCTTCAAAAACGGTGTCATTTATCTATCACCACACACTATCAAAATGCCTAGCATTAGTAAATTCTCAATAAATGTCTACTAAATGACCCTATACTAGCAGCTACTATCGACTGAGCCCATTTTACTGTGGACATCACATGATGCTAAACTTTATATATATACTGACTCATTCAGTCACTCAAATAGTCATATAAAGTTATTTACTCTCCCACTCTACAGATTCAAGAACTGGGCCTGGAAAAATGGAAAAAAAAAAACTTCTCCTAAAGTTTTTTTGGTCAGTCAGTGGGAAAGCCAACATTCAAATCCAGGGTGTCTATCAGATTGTATGAGTCTTCTAAGGTTCCTAAAAGGGTGATAGGCTACTGTTTTAGTTTAAAATGGAAAAGATTAAACACCTCAAAAATAAATAATTCAATTTAAAAATGGGGAAAAGGCACAAACAGCCATTTCTCCAAAGAAGACACCCAGATCTCCAACAGACACATGAGAAAATTCTCAACATCACTCATCACCAGGGAAATGTGAATCAAAAGTACAGTGGGATATCACCTCACATCTGTTGGAATGGCTAAAATAAAAAACACAAGAAACAACAGGTGTTGGTGAGGATGAGAAGAAAAAGGAATCCTCTTACACTGTTGGTGGAAATGCTAACTGGTGCAGCCATTCTGAAAGACAGTGTGGAGGTTCCTCAAAAAGTTAAAAATAGAACGACCTTAATATCCAGTAATCACACTATCGGATATAGTGGATATATTACCCAAAGAATACAAAAACACTAATTCAAAGGGATACATGCACCCCTATGTTATAGCAGTATTATTTATAATAGCCAATTTACAGAAGCCACCCAAGTGTCCATCAATTGACAAATGGATAAAGAAGATGGAATATATACATATATTTTTTGGGGGAGATATATATGTATACATACATATATACATATATATCTCCCCCAAAAAAGAATGAAATCTTGACATTTGCAACAAGATGGATGGAGCTAGAGAGTATAATGCCAAGTGAAATAAATCAGTCAGAAAAAGATAAATACCATATGATTTCACTCATATGTGGAATTTAAGAAGCAAAACTAATGAGCAAAGGAGGAAAAAAAGAGAGAGAGAGAGAGGAAAGCAAGAAACAAACTCTTAACTCTAGAGAATTGATGGTTAACAGAGGGGAGGTGAGTGGGAGGGATGGGTCAAATGGGTGATGGGGATTAAGGAGTGTATTTGTTGTGATGAGCATCTGGTGATTAAAATTAAAACTTACAGGGGCAGCACTTGGGTGGCTCAATTGGTTGAGTGGTTGAGCATCTGACCCTTGATTGCAACTCAGGTCATGATCCCAGACTCAAGGGATTGAGTCCTGAAATAGGCTCCATGCTGAGTGTGAAGCCTACTTAAAATTCTCTCTCTCTCTCTCTCTCTCTCTCTCTCTCTCTCTCTCTCTCTCCCTCCCTCCCTCCCTCCCTCCCTCCCTCCCTCTCTCCCTCTCTCCCTCTCTCTCCCTCCCTCTCTCCCTCCCTCTCTTTCTCCCTCTCCCTCTCTCTCTCTCCCTCTCTCCCTCCCTCTCTCTTTCTCCCTCTCCCTCTCTCTCTCTCCCTCTCTCCCCTCCCCCTCTCCCTCCCTCTCTCCCCCTCCCCCTCTCCCTCTCCCTGTCTCTCCCTCTCTCTCCCTGTCTCTCCTCTCCCTCCCTCTCCCTCCCTCCCTCTCTCCCTCCCTCTCTCTCTCTCTCTGTCCCTCTTTCTTACTTGTGCTCCTTAAAAAATTTTTTAAATTTAGAAAACAAACTAGAGAAGATTAAAGTGATAGATCACACTTTTCCCCCACTTGTTCTCCAATCCATACCCTTTGACATGTGAGTATACAGTTCATACCATGAGAAGTGGTTTATTTTTTTACTCCATTGATATTGGGTTTAGCCATGGGATTTGCTTTGGCCAAAGGAATGTTTGTGTTTGGAAAGTGATCATAGACTATATTTAATTTTTTAATTTAAAATAAGTATTTCATTTAAACTAAAAATACCACCCCATCCCCCGCAAAATAAAGAAACAAAAACAATTCACAGAGTGGGCACAGACTTTCAGTCTATTGGTAGGCATGGACTCATTCTTTGTGTTCTTGCTTTTCCCCAGCAGATCATCTGAAACCACTGATCTGAGGAGAATAAAGGACAAATGGAATAGCCCAAGTCCCAACCCACAGCCTGATGCCAACCTAGCTGAGGGCAATCTAACCACCCACACAGATGCCTGGGCAAGAAATCAATACTTCTGTTACATCACTGAGTTTGGGGATTGTTTATTAAGCTGCATATTTTGAGCGATAGCTGATGAATGCAGTTAAGACTGTAACATTATAGACATTAATAGAATAATATAATATTTCCTTTCAGTGAAAATTTAAAAAGGTCCTCTATCTTTTAGACACAAAGAAGTAAGAGTTTGTTGATGATAACTGTGTTGTTCTAGATTGGTTAATTGGGAAACATGGGAAGATATTTTTCCGGGATAGCTTAATGAAGAGTCATTTTTCTGGAATAATTTCTTGCAGACTCAGACATGGCAAGAGAATAAGCTACAGGTTTTTTTTTTTTTTTTAATCCCTTAAAACCCTGCAAGTTTTGCTGGCCTGTTATGATTTAGAAAAGGAATTTAAGCGTTTTTTGAAGACACAGATATATAACCTTAAAAAAAAACCTTTAAGGGGCACCTGGGTGACTTAGTCAGTTAAGCGTCCAACTTTCGCTTAGGGTCATGATCTCGCGGTTAGTGGGTTCGAGCCCCGCGTCGGGCTCTGTGCTGACTGCCAGAGCTCTGTTTCAGTCTGTGACTCCCTCTCTCTCTGAACCTCCCCTGCTCACGCTGTCTCTCTCTCTCCTAGAAATAAATAAAAATATTTTTAAAAAACCCTTTAAACTGACAACTTTTGGATTAAGTGGCAAAACTATACTATTTACTCTCTCGAAAGGTTGCTCTTGGGAACAACTGTATAACTCCACAGTTAGAGTAAGAGTATAAGGTAGAGGCCAAGGAAAAGAAAGGATTTGGATTCAGGAAAAATACGCACACAGAGAATATGAAAGCATTTAGTGTGTTCACATCACTCACACACACTTCCATTAAATTCTATGCCTTCTAGCAAGCTCCTGCTGAATCCTTAGTTGCAAAAGCCCTTCTCTGGGCTTTCTGGGTAGGAACATCAAGCTCAGAGTGGTGAAGGTTCATTACAGGTTCTCCTTGTAGGAGCTCTATCTTGCCCTTTCTCTGGAGCTGTGTCAGCCTCCTTCTTAGACACCAGGAGGGAGACTGAATGTTTGCGGTCTGGGTCTGAAGCAACCATTGTATAACTGCCTCAGCACCAGTGATTCTTATGATAATAAATTTCCATTGATGAACTCATTGGGGGTGGAGATGAAGATCTTCAACACGTCAGGAGACTTTCTTATTCTACTGCAATTTTTCTTTAATTAATTGGACAAGTTCCCCCTTCCTCCAAGCCCCCAAGTGCAGCCAGTGAAAGAATTAAAGAGAATTGTTAAGATTTATAGCACCACAGCCTGACCTACTTTGGAGCAAGCACATTCTGGGGAGGAAAGGAACCCAGATTTTAACTGTTTTCTTTGTGTCTAAATCCTTCTCTCTTTTAGTTAAAGAGGGCCAAAGACAAACATGTTTTCACTGAGATTTAAAGAATTTCGTTTACTGTGGTGGACGGTTGACTAATAACCTTGATTCTTATGTGGGTGAGGGCCATTACGTAAAGGAAGGGCCTTTGTAGTTGGGTCAAGAGAGCGGTTTTAATTTCAGCTTCATTAAAAACTCCAAACTCAGGGCAAAAATCTGAGCACTTGGTAAAGCAGACCAAATTGGGATAATAAATGTTTAACTTTTTCTGAGAATCGTGAAAACAGAATAGGGGGATGGGTGTGGGGCTGGGTGAGACAAATGGTGGGGATTAAGGAATGACTTGCGGTGATGAGCACTGGATGATGTAGGGAAGTGTTGAATCATCACACTGTACACCTGAAACTAATATTACACTGTATGTTAATTGCACTGGAATTAAAACAAAACAAAAACCAGAAGGGTGATAGATGTATAACTTCAGATGAATAAACATGAGGTGATAGGTTTGCTTGAAGTCTTCTAGAACCTTTGTTCTCTTAAAAGAATAGCTGTGCCAAGAGGCCCCTGGGTGGCTCAGTTGGTTAAGCGTCCAACTTCAGCCCAGATCATGATTCCACGATTCATGGGTAGGAGCCCTGTATGGGGCTCTGTGCTGACAGTTCAGAGCCTGGAGTGTGCTTTGGATTCTGTGTCTCCCTCTCTTTCTGCTCCTCCCCCACTCAATCGCACACGTGCATGCTCTCTTTCTCTCAAAAATAAATAAATGTTCAAAAAAAATTTTTTTAAATAGCTGTACCAAAAGATTCAGAGACGGTGGTGGAAAAAAATTCAGATCCAGGTATTCAAATATTTCAGAAGAACTTTCAAATTCATGGCATTTCTAATTTAATGATCAACAAAAACAGAGTCAGACTCAACCCTTTCTAATCAATAAATGCTGACATATGACCCTCCATATCTTAGGGGCCTCAGAGCTCCCCAGGAGAGGAGTTTAGGAATTGATGGGGGGTGGGGTGGAGTACACGCTTTTACCTGGAGCTTCTTTTCCCCATCTACCTTTTAGCAGGGTTTCTCTTAACATATACTTCTACCTGCCATGTTCTGGGTCCAACTCATCCATTCCACTGATGCTCTGTTCTCTCTCCACTCTCTCCAGGATGGCACAACACACATTTAGTGACCACATGCATGTAACTAGAATCTGCACATATTTGTGGAGTCACTACTATCACAGGCTGCATAGCCTAGTGGAAAGCACTGGAAGGATCAAGAGACCTGTGCGAGAATATTCATTGCTACATCACTGTAATGGTGAAAACATCCTAAATGTTCAAAACCTGATGATAGATAAATATAGCATGAAAAACCCCTAATATAGAATACTAATATGGAATACTACAGGTGTTAAGATGTAGGTAAACTGTTTTTAAACCATGTAATGAAAAAAAGAAAGTTGAAGGTCCCAAAATATGACAGTAACTATATAAACTAAAGCATGCAGAAAATATACTATCTAATATGTACATGTGTAGTAAAGATAATGAAATCCTTGTGGGCATGAAGAATGACATTCAGGACAGTGGTTATCACTTGGGGATCAGGTGGGGAAGAAGAGCAGGACAGGAGAAAAGGAACATGGAAGGCTTCGTTTATATTTTTATTTCTGAAATTGGGTGGTGGCCACAAAGTACTTGCCTGGATTTTGCTATACTTTTTTCTATGCCTGAAAAATCTTCATTATAATAAACATGAGAAAGAAGGTGCTATTGACTGAATGTGACCCCAAATCTATATTACATATGTTAGAAGCTAACCCCAAAATTGGGGGTATTGGGAGGTGGCACCTGGGGGAAGTGATTAGGTCCTAAGGGTGGAACTGTCATGGATGGGATTCATGCTCATTGAAGAGACCCCCACAGAGCTCCCTGTCCCCTTCCACCATGTGAGGACACAGCGGGGAGACAACCATTTATGAACCAGGAAGTGGGCCTTCACCAGACACCACATCTGTTGACACCTTGATCTTGGACTTCCAGCCTCCAGAACTATGAGTTCTCACTGTTGTTTATATGCCACCCAGTGTGTGGCGTATCTGTTACATCCGGTGGAATAGACTAAGACAGGAAGTCAGCATCGAGGGCAAGGCCTGAGCTCTCAGCTTTGCCCCCACACGTGCTCACCCTTGGCTCTGTTGGCCTCGTTTTCTGACCCATGAGATGAACGGTTGGCCTCGTCAATCTAGGATGGGTGCCAGGCTGCAGAAAGGAGACTGATGCCCCTGCCCGTCAGCATCCTCCTAAAGCTGTGCCTGGACAACAGGAAAAAAGTAAAAAACTAAGGGACTAAGTAGAACCTCAAATGCCTAGCATGCCTGGATACTTTTTTAAAAATTGCCCTGATCTGCTCCTGTAGCACCTGCTGAAGCCTCCTGAGCTGGACAGAGCTCTTCTTGTGGTAGGGTCCCCTCCCTAAGGAAAGGGAAAAAAGACACCTCAAGGCAACCTGGCTATAGGCATATGTGACAACATCCCTCATGACCTTGTAACATGAGACCACTTAATCAGACTACATGTTTGTGTGTTACCGTATATGGGAGACAAAGAAGTAGAAAATGCATAAAATCTATGCAGATTGGCGTTCGGGGCTGAGTTCTTCAAGTACGAAGGGTGTCGGCACAAAGTTGCTTCCTGGAAAGAAAAGACTCCATGTCACAACTCTCTGTGGGAGAATCCTGCTACCTTCCGTTCTCAAATTCTTCCATGGAAAGAAGATTCTACAATTTCTCTTGGCAGCCCACTCTAGTAACTGGTGATTGCTACAAAACTGAGTATGGGGAAATTCAGTTACAATCATCCCCTTTCCCTTTACCCCCTTAGTAGGGTTAAAAATTTTTTTAATGTTTATTTATTTGGAGAGAGAGAGAGAGAGAGAACTAGGGAGGGGCAGAGAAAGAGGGAGAGAATCCCAAGCAGGCTGTACACTGTCAGCACAGAGCCTGACTCCAAGCTCAATCCCACAAGCCTTGAGATCATGACATGAGCTGAAATCAAGATTCAGAGGCTTAATCGACAAAGCCACCCAGGTACCCTGACCCCTTAGTGTTTTTATGTTAATAAATATAGAGACTTAGGTAAAAATCACATGACATTATTAAATGTCACTAAAATACTATTTATTTTTTCCTGGAGAAGACTTACTGGCTTCATAAAATGCCTTTAATACCCAGGGGCTCCTGGGTGGCTTGGTCGGTTAAGCATCTGACTTTCACTTAGGTCATGATCTCACGGTTCGTGGGTTCGAGCCCCGCGTCGGGCTCTGTGCTGACTGCCAGCTCAGAACCTGGAGTCTATTTCGGAGTCTGTGTCTCCCTCTCTCTCTGACCCTCCCCTGCTCATGCTGTCTCTCTCTCTCCTAGAAATAAATCTAAAAAAATATTTTTAAAAATGCTTCTAATACCTAACACAAAATGCCAAAGGAGGATATATTACTTTATATACCATCATCCCAATTCTGCTTAATAAATTATCTACAAACATGCACATACACATAAGACTAGAAGGAAATGCATCTAGGCAGTGGAATTATGGGTAATTTAACATTTCTTCAGGCTCAAATGAATTTTCCAATTTTTCTACAATGAGCATTTTTACTGCCATAACCAGCCTTGTTTATGTGGATGCACTGCTGTTTATTTTACAGTGTGGTTTGCTTTGGACTAGAAGCACGTTTCTCCCACCATCCGCCAGGCACCCAGCCCTGCAGCTCGGTCTGGAGCCCACTCTGAGTTCATTAGCAGGAATGCCGCACCAACCCAAACCCACCCCGAGAGTCATTTATTCTCTAAGCCAGGTTTTCAAAAACCTGGTCTCACAGAGGCTTTTGAAGCTCTATTTGCCACATTGCAAAGGAACAAATGCCTTGCCAGAGAGGATTTGAATGCTTCCAGAGAGTTATAAAGAGTGGAGTGGAGTCTGCTCTGATTGCCAGCATCAAATCTCTGTCTAGGGAATGATAAAATGCCCTCATACATTTCCTCAGCCAGCTCAGCAGCCCAAGCCTCACGCGAGACACCCCCTTAAACCACACAAACCTCTCCATCTTAGTCAGCTTGGGCTGCCGTAACAAATACCAGACGGTATGGCTTGAAATTTATCTTCTCACAGTTCTGGAGGCTGGGAAGTCCAAGATCAAGGTGGCAGCAGGGTTTGGCTTCTGGTGAGACTTCTCTTCATGGTGAAGTAGATGGCAGCTCTTTGTGTGCCCCCACTTGCCCTCTCCTGGCATGTGTGCAGAGACAGCAAGAGAGAGAACTCTCTGGTATCTCTTCTTCCAAGGGCACCAACCCTATCAGGTTAGAACCCCACCCTTGTGAGCTGATAGAATCCTAATTACTCCATCAGGGCGTAATGTGACTATTTCCAATATAGTCACATTGGGGGTTAGGGCTTCAGTATATGAATTTGGGGAAGAGGACACCATTCATGCCCTAGCAATGTCCTAAAACTAAATTTTAGAGAGCCCAGTCTCTCTGTGGGGTCAGCCCGCCAATGCCCTCACCCCACCTGGCTCTCCATGGACAAGTTCTTTGAAGAACAGGGATGGGGATGGCACAGACCAATGTAGAAATAGGTGGAAAACACATAGCTTTTGTAGGGGGTACACAGGGTGACATCTGTGAGAAGGTAACAGGTAGCATCTGTGAGGAGACCTCCCTGGTTTCCTTAATAAACCACCGTCCCATCTTCTATGGTTGGACGTAAGGGGAGAAACTCCACGTGTTCAGGGGTCACTGGAAACTGGGCCCCAAAGATTGATCCTCTGCAGAAGCTTCTCTACTAATGGTGGCCATGAAGGATTTCTATTCCCTCTTAAGAATGTCCTTCCCAAAGGTATCACTGCTTTCTTTTCTCTTCTCTTCCCTGATGTATATGAGTGACCAAATGGGACCACTTCCCCAGGGTTGACTTTTATGCACACAGAGTCATCTAGGAATTCCCTGGGTTGACAACTCAGGCTGTGTTACCACCTGCAATGCTATGCCGAAAAAAGGAAATGACCAGTTGGCAGAGACTGGCTTTGCCTTACGACAATTAGTAAAGTGACTGTGGAATGCACCTGCAACTGGCCCCTCAAAGATGCCCCTCACTGCGTCAGATTCTTTATGACTTATGACTGCAGCTGGGCCATAGAGAGAATTTACTATCCTCACGGTAGAAAGAAGACATGCCTCAAATGACCCAGCTCTCTGAAGAGTATGTGTTGAAAGCATGCATGAACAAACGGCATGAACAAGAAGCGTGCAGGATACTGAGCACAGCAGTGATTCCATCGACATCATCCACAATCCACCACAATGATGATAGTTAATATTTATTGAGTATTAACTATGTGGCTAGGACTCCTGAGATGCCCAGAGGGATCTCAGAGGGTTTGGGCAGGGATATTTGGGAGGTAGCAGCAGCATTATTCTCTTTTCTGTATTGGGAGTTCCATAAAATGTATCATCAGAGGGGTGCCTGTGTGACTCAGTAGGCTAAGCGCCTGACTCGATTTTGATGCAAGTCATGATCGCACAGACCATGAGATCGAATCCTGCATCAACCTGCTTGGGATTCCCTCTCTCTGCCTTTCCTCTGCTCATGCTCTCTCTTTCTCTCTCTATTAAAATAAATGAACATTTACAAAAAAGTATCATTAGAAAAAGGGCTCCACTGCCAAAATTTGAATAGCATTGTTTCATGGAACACTCTCAATGAGAAAACCAGGTACCAGAGTTAGGAAGGGGCTGAGCAAATGTCACACAGTAAGTGGCAGAATGAGATTGGAAATAAGATATCCAACAAAGTGCTCTTTTAATCAAGCTTCATTGCCCTCTGCCTGTGATAATACCAAGTAACAATAAAGTGATCTCTGGAATATCAGTTGAGTGACTATATACTTAATGCCCTTTTGAGTCCCCAGTATGTGCTGGGCATTAGGCTAAGTATTTTTACAGGTATTAAAACATTAATTCTCATGAAAATCCAGAAAAATAGATGCCATTACTACCATTATTTAACAGATACAGAAACTGAGTCACTGAGAGATGAAATAACTTGCTTGAGGTCTCAAAGGAAGTGTGTGATGACGCCAGGATTTGAGCTCAAACAATACAGCTTTTCCTGACTAGTATATTATTCTGCATCTCAAGACCGAAAAGAATTTACACCAAAACAAAGAAACACAGAGTTCATCCTCAACTTTTCCCTCTGCTCAATGGTTCTTTTTTCTAGGCACCCTATTTTCCATCCTTTGAGAAATGAAAATCATACAATCTATCAAAGATTCATTGAAATCTCTGCAGGGAAGAGTTAGCAGTAAGAGAATTATTTCTGTTCTACAGGTGAGGTGTTTACAGAGGCTTATTAGACACAACTCATCATTTGTCATTCAGCAGATGCAGATAAGATGGGAATTGGCCTGTGTCTGAATCCCCAAACTCTGTTCATCCAACTGCATGAGTGGTCTAAGTGCATGCGAAATAAAAAGTTTGTGTGTATGTGTGTGTGGTAGGGTGAGGAACAGCGGGGCACTGATGTTGACAGATAAGGGTAGTGGATTGGATGGGTCCTCAGTGGCCTTAACATTCTTCAGTTGCTGTGTATCACACAGAGGCCACTGGAGCTTTAAGAGAATGACTGAACAGCAGCTATCTTCATGTTTTTGAAACATTATTTTCCATGGTGAAGACTGGATTGGAGTTGGATGGTCTTCTTGAAGACTACAGAGGAGAGAGGGGTTCGAGGAAATACGTTAGGAAGCTGTTGCTATTTTCCAAGAGAGAGAGAGAGGCTGGTGCTCTGTTTAAGCAATGGAAGAGATGCCTGAACAATATTTGTAGGCAATTCACATACTTTGAACACTATGCATTTCAGAGATGAAAAATACTTCTTAGCATCCCTTAAGCTCTCAGTAAACCCTGTAGTGTTGACTGGATATAACGGTGGTTGAAGGTTCATGGTGTGTGGATGCCTGACTAGAAATTTCGAACTAACTAACCTCTGTCTCTGGGGGTGGTAGAGGATGAAAATTAATGTGTTTATTTATTACAGTGTTGATGCTTCAGAATTTATAAGTAAGTACACAGCTGACAGCATTAACCAAATTATGTGATAGCGATTCACAGCTCAAAGGAAAGGTAAGTTTAAAGATATCCTTAGCCTCCAGGATCCTTCTGTCTACAAGGAAGACAAGAAGATAAAATGTGCAACAGTTGCCTGATCAGAGAGGCATGTACAATGAAGGATCTAAGTACAGGTGGTAAGATGGACTGAATCAGGAGTAGATTTAGCTTTTCATTCATTTAGCAAATGTATTTATGTAATAACTACTATGTGTCAGGCTCTGTGGGAAAGGATCTGTAAATGAAATAGACTAAAAAGTCTCTTTCTGCAGAGAGCTTACATTCTTGGAAACATTCTTGAAGGGGGTGGGGCTGAGCTGGATTCTAAAGGAAGGGGAGCCTGACAGACAGAAAGAAGACAACATCAGAGGGGGAATAAAGGGCATGAAATCCAGACAGAGAAAATATTTACGATGGGAAGCAATGAGAGATTTGAGGAGTGGTCAAGGCAGCAGAAAATCAAATTGAAAGGTGAGGCCCGGGGTGGCCTTGAAAACCTGGGCAAGGGAGACTGAAACTTATCCTGTAAGCCTGATAGAGTCCTGGGGATAGGATTCAAGCTTCTAGTTGAAAGGAAGAGGCAACAAAGATAGCAGAGCAGATGGTAGGGCAGGAAATCTGTGTCCATTTCAGAAATTAATTATTTTTTCCTTTCTTGCTCTGCCTTCTCTTTTTCTCTACACCCTGAGTTTTAAAGATATCTAAAATGTGTAATTATGTCTGAATGCATAGGAAGAGTAGAATCGGGTGAAGACAGCACAGAGATCCATGGGAATTATTATGTAAATGACTTAGCAGTAACAGACTGTTCCCAGAGTGAACACTTAACCATTCTTCTACTGGCTACTTAAGTACACTGTGAACTTAAGGATAAACCCAGGCGACTGATATACTTGGATGGAGTGGGTCCCTGGCAGGGTCTTTTGGACATAGTTCCTCCACTGGAAGTCTCTCATGGAGAATTTAATTTTAAAAGGACGATAATATAGAATTAAGAGCCCACAAGAGGGAGGGAAAATAGATAACATGTCCAAATTCTCTCTCTCTTATTCATACCACACACTTTATGGAATCTTTTATCATTTGGACACTTGCCATTAATATTCCCAGCATCCTCTCCTGCCAGATTTATTTTACTCTTACTATTGAGGAGAAGTAAAGCTGTTTATTTAGGCAATTCTCTAGGTTACTCTGCAAAATGTAGAAGCCCTGTGATGATTTCAAGTGTCCAAAATCCCTTGAATTTTTTAAGAGAGAGATGTGAACCATGGCTACCTTGAAAAAGAACATGGGCACCTTCCTTGTTTAACACAGATGTCCCCAAGCTGCTACAACCCAATGGTACAAATGATTGTGGAGCAACTGTGGAAACTCGAGGTTTGGGCACAGTCTCCCCCAGTGATTTCTCAGTCTTCGGGAGTGCCTCACGTATGCTCAGAAACATATCTGCGCATGTCCTGCCTGTTACCGATGCCCCTGAGAGAATGCTCTCTTCCTGACCCACTGTTCCTCAAACGCTTGGGCTATCTGTGTCCTCCGATGATGAGACTTCTGGATGGTCTATGGTGGGCTCTCGTGCTTCGTCATTGAGGCCCGGAAGCATCAGTGCTTGTATTTATTCTCAATACGTCCTTACGACTTTCATCCTTGACCCCTCTCTCCATAGAGCTTAATGCTAGGCTGTCAGAAATATGCATAAGAATGTGTGTTGCAGATGTGTTTTAATATTAAAGAACTGGAAATAAATTGATTTTCCTTCAGGAGAAGAAATTCGCTGAATAAATGGTGATATATCTGACTGTGAAATGATATGCAGACCTCAGAATGAATTAGAAATCTTTTGGATGACTTGGAGGGATTTGAGGTGCAAATAAAAGAATAGAAATGTATATGAAATCTGATCCCATTTTTGCACAACAATTCAACCTGCCATATGTTTTAGTATATGTGTATATATAAAGGAGTTGTTTAATATTGTCTTTATATAAGATTCTATTAGTATAAAGAACCAAATGAAAGGGCATAACTGCCCATTGGAGTGGGCATAGTGCATAAGATTTTTGGGTCTCATGTTAATTCTCACCAGCGAGCATCTCCCACAGAGAAGGTCCACCTTGTATGAATAAGAGCCAACCTCTCTCCTTGGTCATCCCAGGGCTTCTTCAATAGTTGCTCGAATGGCAGAGTAATAGAGATCAAGGCTGTATGCCTGGCATGATAGCATGAGCTTCTTTTCATGAAGGCTGATCTGGCCACTGCCACAGATGAATGCCAGATTTCCAGCCCAATAAACTGTAGACAAGCCCTTGATGTGATAACATTACTCAAGGAGATCAGCCAGCTACCTGGTGGCAGGTAGATTTCTTCAGATGCCTTCAGCTGGTGGGAGTAGCAATTTGTTCTTATAAGAACTGACACTGGGAGGCCCAGGTGGCTCAGTTGGTTTGGCATCCAGCTTCGGCTCAGGTCATGATCTCACGGTTTGGTTAGTAAGTTCAAGCCCCGTGTCGGGCTCTTTGCTGACAGCTCAGAGCCTGGAGCCTGCTTCTGATTCTGTGTCTCCCTCAAAAATAATAAACATTTAAATAAAAAAAAGAACTGACACCTAGTCAGGATATGAGATGCCCTCCCTGGCTGTCAGCATCACCATCTGGGGCCTACAGAATGCCTGATTTAGCAGCATAGAGCATATACAGCATTGCTTCAGATAAGTCAAGGAGGTGTGCCAATACTCCACAGTAAAGGAGTCCTATGCATGACTATAGGAGTCACTGATTCTACCTTAATGCACATCACCTTGAAGTTGACAGCCTAATAGAAGGATGAAAGACTTACTAAAGACTCCATTACGATGTTATCTTGGGTACAACACTCAGTGGTGTTGGAGTGTAACTTTCAGGATGTGTTATATGCACTGAACCAATGGTCAGGATATGGTCTATGTCCTGATAGCTAGATACGTGGATCTTGGAACCAAGGGGTAAAGGAAGGATTAGCCACTCTCATCATTACTCGCAGTGACCCACTTGAGGAATTTATACTTCCCACCTTTAACTTTATATTCTATTGGATTAGTGGTTTCCCAGGTGGACGGTAAGTGGTTTTGAAGCATGCTTATACCAGAGGGCTCTCCTGAACTTGAAGTTACAGTATTGCCCGGTCATCTTAGATTCCTGAGTCAGTGGATCATAAAGAAGTCTATTGTTAGGGATAATTGACTGAACACTATGAAGAGCTAGGGTTGCCACTCCCAATGGGGTAAGAAAGGAGCATGTCCAGAAGCCATGAAACATTGGTCCTTCAGTCTGAGTGGTATGTATAAATGGGCCCTCCCAGCAACCATGGCCCAGTAGGGGTAAGGGAACTAAGGCCCAACTCTGCAAAGACGAAGGTCTGGCTAAAGGAAGGGAAGTCTGGAATGGGTGTGGGGGAGACATGACACTCAACAACAATGGTACTGGGACCATCTGTAGCTGGGAGGACTGAAGCTTAGCCCACTAACTGTTCTGCATGAAGCCTTCTGTAGAAATTTCTGCTATGTACCACATTAAGGACCTGTGACTGGCCGGACTCCAAGGAGGGCATGAGTGCATCTGAGTGGTGTCAGGAGTAAACCACATTGGACATCTCTCATGCCTCGTGCCTTACATTTCTCCAGCCTCTCTTTAACTGCGTCTATTGCTGCAGTGACCAGCTTTGTGCAGATATAACCTTCCAGCATCTTCCCTCAGCCACATATCATTTCCACTGTCTGCGTGGGGGCCTCTCTAAAGCCACCCTATGAGGTGATTTCTGAACCAGTCTGGCAGGTGCTGACTCATGCACAGTCTCTAAGAGAGCCTAACATCCCAGGTGGCAGTCCTTGGCCATTGAGAGCTAGGAGCTAGTGAATGAATATGTGCTTCCGCCTTCTTCCCCACATGTGGGCAACACAACTCCTTAGAGGGTCCTGGGCAGGTCGAGCCCCAGCTGCTCACGTAGTGATGAGCTCAGTAAAACATCCTTGGATTTGCTTTTATTTCCTACCCTGCTTTCTACTCTTTTCACTTCCTCATTCCTGTTCCTTGGGTCACTTCCCCTCACTCCTATTCCCTGGGCCACTTCCCCAAATAAACTTGCATGCACAACCTTGCCAAAGGCTCTGCTTTCTGGTTAAGACACATGGGCTACTTGGGGAAAGTGAAGATGGAGATGGCCTGCTAATATAGCTGAGGACAGAGAGAGGTAGGGAAAGGCGTCCTCAGGAAAAATCACCATTTGTGCTGGATCTAACTTTTGTGAAATGACATAGATGTGTGTATGTAGACATAAAGAGTAGTTTACAAGATGGTCACCCAAATATTAGCGTTGGTTACCTTAGAATAGTGTGATAGATATATCTTATTATATTTTATACTTTAAAAGTACAGTAAAACCTTGCATCATGAGCAACTTATTTTGTGTGTTCCGCAAGATGAGCAGACATTTCTAGTAAATTTTAACTTGATAAATGAGGAATGTCTTGTCATATGAGCAGTATGTGACACCAAATGTCACATTATCACAACTGAGCCAATCGTCCTTTCTTTCCCCCACCCCTTTCTCTCTCTCTCCCTTTTTCTCTCTCTCTGCAAGATTGTGGGTGATCATCTCCCATGCTAGGATGCTTGGTCTCAGGCTACGGTGTTTGGGAAAAGTTAGTGATATTTCAGAACACTGGAAGGTTCCCACAATTGGCAATAGTGTATTTTTTGTTACTTCAAAGCACCTATGGACAGTCCTTTCCTTTTCCATCCAAGAGTAAGCTGGGAAATGCTTTGCTTCATTCTAGGTCATGCAGCCTGTAGATAAAGACCATTTCCTCTGCTGCCTTCTTGCCAGTTACATTAACTACAGTTTATGATGAGAGCTTTTGTAAAACTCTCTCTCATATACTGTACTGTAGTCAACATCTGTGCAAGAATTGCACCCAATGGAATGCAGAAAAAGGTTGAAAAGAAAGGCAGTAAGAAGAAGGAGATGATTATGGTGGAAAATAAGAAAGAAATCATTGAGAAGTATGAATGAGGTACGCAAATGCCTGAGAAGTCTATGTTGACCATTTACACAATATTAAAGAAGAAAGAGGAAATAAAGGGCAAGAGTCAGCAAAAAGAGTCACAAGAATATCAAAGCAATGGCCATGTGTTCTGGAATATGTAGAAAAGTTGCTTCTGGTTGGAAAAATAAGAAGAAACTAGAAAGTGATACTGTGACTGAGAACTTTATCTGTGAGAAGACAAAGGCCTTGTACACTGAACTTGTAGAGAAACTGCTAGGTACATCCACAGAAAATGAAGAAGTCTTCAAGGCAAGCAGGGGATGGTTTGGTAACTTTAAGAGGAGAAGTGGCATCCATTGTGTTGTGAGGCACAGAGAGGCTGTGAGTTCAGACACTAAGGCAGCTGGGGTGTTCGCTACCAAGTTCCAGATGCTCATGGTTTCCAACATTACTTACAGGAGCAAGTTTTAACTGAGATTAGATGGGGCTTTTCTGGAAAAAAAGATGCCAAAGAGGATGCACATTGCAGAAGAAGAGAATGCAATGCCTGATCACAAGCCCATGAAAGACCATCTCATTCTCTTGCTTTATGCTAATGCAAGTGGGGATTTCAAAGTCAAGCCCCTGCTCATGTATCATTCCAAGAATCTGCAAGCCTTCAAGAAATGCAAGGTGCAGAAGAGTTAAAAGTTATGTAGAGGTCCAACAGCAAGGCTTGGGTCTCTCCTATCTTGTTTGTTGAGTGGATTAACAAGGTCTTTGGTCCAGCAGTGAAGAAATACCTTTTAGAAAAGGATCTGCCAGTCTAAGCCTTGCTGGTTCTGGATAATGCTCCTGCTCCTCCTCCAGGCTTTTAGGACGATTTACTGGAGGAATTCAAGTTTGTTAACATTAAGTTCCTTCCTCCCAACACCACTCCAGTCCCCCAGTTCATGGATCAGCAAGTTATTTTGAATTTTAAGAAGTTTTACATCAGTGATGCTTTGAGGTGGCTGAAGGAATAAACCTTACCCTCCAAGAGTTTTGAAAAAATAATTTCCACATTGTGAACTGCCTCAAGATCATCAGTGGAGCCTGGGATGGGTTCACCAAGAGAATCCTCAATTCTGCTAGGAGAAAACAGTGGCCTGATTGTGTTCTTGGACTTGATTTAGAGGGGCTTGCTCATGAACAGGAGCCACCAGTTGTTGGTGAAATGTGTCCTTGGGGAAGACCATGGGACTGGAAATGAATGATGGTGGCATTCAAGAGCTGTGGAGGAACATAGCCAGGAGCTGACCACTGACGGTTGATGGATCTGCATTGCGAGCAACAGTAAGAAGTTATGCAGGAGATCTCTGCAGAGAAGGAGGAGGAAGAGGCAGAGAAATCCCTCACTTCAAATGAGATTAGAGAGATGTGTAAAATGTGGGAAATAGTGCAAAATTTTGTAGAAAAGCACCACCCAAATAAGGTTGTAGCTTGTGATTGATGAATCTGTTTAATAACAATGCAATGTCACATTTGCAAAATCTTCAAAAGGAGGCAAAAGCAAGTGTCATTAGATAGGTTCCTTGTTAAAGTTGCATGAAAAGAAAGAGTCCATTGAGCCAATAGGTTAGCAGTGATTTCGTTAGTGATAGTGAAACTCATCCTACACAATAACCCTCCTCTCTTGTTTCCATCAACCAGAGCCATGACGGTTTTCAAAGGTAAGTGCAGGTTAATTTATTTTCTTTATATTTGGTATTTTCTTTATTATTTTCTATTCTATTACACTACTGTAATCATTTTTAGATGAAATTTTTGGGTTGTGGAATGAATCATCTACATTTCCATTATATTTTATGGGGAAATTCAGTTTGATATACAACTGCTTTGGATTATAAACATGTTTCTGGTACGAATTATGCTTGCAAAGCAAAATTTTGCTGTATCATATTTTTGTAAGTTGTTTGAAATATTTATGATAGGTGTGTGAAATTTATATATACTAATTAAAAAAACATTGCAAGAAATAACTGGTAGGAAAGAAAGTAAGACTTCAGGCTAAGGTGGGATTTCTCTCTCAAAACACCTGTGCATGAAACTCTTCCTCCTTCCTGAAGCCAGAAAACAGATCTGTCTACATATATCAGCTCAATGTAGGTAGAAATTCCAAGGCATGACCAGAGCACACTAGTTCCATAGCAGGGGCAAAACTTCAGTTTGAACTCAACCAGGATCCCCTGCTCTGCATACACACAGTCTTCCATCCTTGTTGAAACAAGATGTCTCAAACCACAACATGTAAGGAAAGAAAAAGAAAGTTCTGAGCTACTAGGGATGTGGTATTTCCACAATAGTCTCACTTATACTAGATAGCAAGGGGAGCAAAGTGGGCTTACAGATTACAAAAGTGAATTGGCTCCTCTGAGAAATGTTGTCTTCTCATTGTCTTCTATCCTTTGTTGGTCAGGGGTCACTACATGGGGTAATAATCTCACCTGATATGACAGGCCTCCCTTCAGTCCACAGTGTCAAGTGTCTCATTTAAAACTATCCTTACAGATATCACATGTTTTCACTCATATGGGAAACTTGAGAAACTTAACAGAAGATGAAGGGGGAAGGGAAGGGAAAAAAATAGCTACAAACAGAGAGAGGTAGGAGGCAACTATAAGAGATTCTTAAATGTAGAGAACAAACTGAGGGTTGATGGGGGTTTGGGGAGAAGGGAAATGGGTGATGGGTAAGGAGAAGGGCACTTGTTGGGATGAGCACTGGGCATTGTATGTAAACAATGAACCACCTGAATCTGCCCCCAAAACCAAGAGCACACTGTACACACTGTGTGTTAGCCAATTTGACAGTAAAGTATATTAAAACATTTTTTTAATTTAAAAAATTGTCCGTAATATAGGACACCTGAGTGGCTCAATCAGTTAAGCCTCTGACTCTTCATCCCAGTTCAGGTCCTGATTTCAGGGTCCTGAGTTCAAACTCTGTATTGGGCTCCATGCTGGGCATGAAGCCTACTTAAAAACAACAGTCACAATAACAAAAGCGCCCTTAATACATCTTGGCTCAGTTCATCAACTAACCAGGCCCTGAGTGGGAAACCTGTGAGGCTGTGCTTTTGGGAGGTAGGGGAAGCTATTGAACCCCTGTTTTGAACTAGGATTTGAATTTTGGAAGATAGAGATAAGTTTTTAATTTTGAAGAGGATGTAGTTGTGCCTTCCATAGAGGAAACCTTCCGGGGAGAAGATTCTAAATATGAAGGATTTTTAAATGTGTTCTAGAATAAAGAAGGTTGGCAAAGTCAGATCCAAAATCCTGGGTTGACAGCTGCTTCGCATGCTGTTCAATCTTGACTTTAGAGTTTAAGGAAATTTCCCACTGGAAAAAACAAAATGAAGGCTGATACGTGGCCCCTGATTCAACAATCAAGAAGAGAGGAAAGGCAGCTCGATACAAACACCAATTCAGGGATTTAAAAGGACGAAGACTCATGTTTCTACCACCCAGTAGCTATTAAACAAACTTATGAGCATTGTTATTCCTAAATGAAAACCATAATTTACACACAGAGCCTCTCAGGTTTCACTGTTAACCTTTATGCCGTCGTCCCAGTCTGGTTTTCCTTAAACCTCACATTCATTACCATCCTCATTCAACCCCTCCTTCCTTGCCCTAAAGCGTCTTCTACTTTGTCAAGAAAATGTTCTCAAGGGCATGGGTGGGGAGTGCTGGAGTAGTGTGCCTGAATGTCTTCAGGCTGTCTTTTCCCCAAGCTGGGTACAATGGGGGCATGGGGTCTATCCCAGGTCTGGGATGAGCTGCCCACCCAGGTGGGGAAGGTGGGTGTCCTCAATTTACATAATATTTACATATTATTTAAACATTTGTGCGCTCTAGGAGCCTTCTGGGGTGCTGGAAATGTTCTCTATCTTGGCCAGGTTGGTCATTAGCAGGTATATAATATATATAAACAGTTTTGTACACTTGGTTGTATATAAGCTATACTTCAGTAAAAAAGTAGTTAAAACTATATATGCCTTCTGGGTACCTGGATGGATCAGTTGGTGGTCAAATGGTCAACTCTTGATTTTGGCTTAGGTCATGATCTCATGGCTTGTGAGATCAAGCCCTGTGTTGGGCTCTGCGCTGACAGCACGGAGCCTGCTTGGGATTCTGTCTCTCCTCTCTGCCCTGCCCCCACTTGTGTGCATGCATATGCTCTCTCTCAAAATAAATAAGTAAACATATATGCTTTTAAATGTGCATGGATGAAACCTCAACCCCCCCTTCTTAAGACCGTGGACTTTGAAACACAAAATAGAGGCCATTGGTATTTTCCTGGATGTTAAACACCACTCAGGTATCTTACATTTCGACTCAAAAGTGATTTTGTTTAGCACTGCAAAAACTAACTGTAGTTCGTAACTGCAAAAACCTGCCTTCTCCTAGGAGAAAATTAGAGGTAGGGAAGAAACGGACCTTTTATTTCATGACACTGTGATAGAAAGCAGTGGTCTCCATTCAGGTAATTAGTTTCTTTTTCTTCTTAAAGTGGCATTTGATTTATAGTTGACAGTATGCTAGAATGCAGTTTAGTTTCAAAACTGAAAATGATCAGTTATTGAGTGATTCGTGAACAGCTCCTGCTTTCAGGATGCTTTCCCAGGAGCCTGCCCTGGGCAGCCTGCCTGCCTGTGCTGCTGGAGCCTGTGGCTGGAGCCTGTGGCTGGAGGGGACACACTCTCATGCCACTGCACAGGCCAGAGGTCCCAGCTGTGTGTGGCCCTTGATGCCCCCACTCTATGCTCTCTAAACCACTGGCTGGGTATCTGTTTACAACTTGGAATTGTCTGCTTTTATTATATTAAATCAGCTGCTCTCTGGACAACCTGCACAGGGACCTCTCAGGGCTTCAGGTTTTCATCTAGAAAATGAGGGAGCCCATCAGACACAGTGGAGGGGAGCCCTGGCTTCAGGGGAGTCTCACCTGGAGATTCAACTCAAATAGGATAGCGCATGCTGCAGTAGACAGTTTTCAAGCCTTCGACTTAAAGAATGTCAGTCATTGGATTTTTCAGACATGAAGGACGTATTGTGAAAAAAACCTTTTTTTCTTTTTTCTTTTTATTTATTTTTTATTTATTTCTGAGAGAAAGAGAGAGAGAGACAGAGAGAGAGAGACAGCCAGTGTGAGCAGTGGAAGGTCAGAGAGAGAGGGAGATACAGAATTTAAAACAGGCTTCAGGCTCTGAGCTGTCAGCACAGAGCCTGACACAGGGCTCGAACCCACAAACCGTGAGATCATGACCTGAGCTGAAGTTGGACACTTAACCGACTGAGCCACCCAGGTGCCCCAGTAAAAAAAAAAGTTTAATTCAGGTTTTATTTTTAAGCAATCTTTATATCCAAAGTGGTGCTTGAACTCCCAACTCTGAGATCAAGAATCAGATGCTCCATTGACTGATCCAGCAAGGCGTCCAATGAAGGACATATTTTTAAAAATACATGCCTGTTGCTACAATCTTCTTCACCCTCCATCTCTCTGAGTGGCATTTCGAATATACTCAGCATGCAACAAGGGATTCTGAACATGATCTGTAACCTACCCACCTTTCCCCTTCACCTACCTCAAGATCTCCATTCCTTGTTAGAATAAATGAAATCATTATTTGGTTATTATTATTTAAAAACCTTTTCCTTTTGAAATAATTGTAACTATAAGAAACTGCAAAAATAATACAGAAAGTTCCTGTGTGCCCTTCACCCGGCTTCCCCCAATGACATCTTACATGATCATCATCACTGTTATTAGCTGACGGCATGATTAACCTCCTTCCCAGCCCCTCCCCCCCAGCAGTCTGTCTTGGAATCCTAAAAAGCCCAATATCAAACAGAGGCATTTTGCAATGCAAGTGTGAGGAGCTGAGACCAAACCTCATTTCCTGGCTCCTGATCCAGAGCTCATTGTGACTTTACGTGATCTGGCTTCTCAAGAAGGTTAAAAAAAAAATTCCCAAATGAAAACTGATGGTTTATTTATTTAAAGGAAAGCAGTGAATAACTCATGAATTCATGCATTTGCTTATTATTCTTCTTTGCAGTGGAGATGGATGGATGGATTGATTCATCTCTCTGCCTGCACATCTCTCTCCACTGTGCAGGGAAAATGAGTTGGGTGGGGAGGGCAGCGGCCTATGATGGAAAGCAGACAGGGCCAAGACTAAAGATTAGCCCTAGTTCTGCCAACGGAGTGAATGTGGGGGAGTCAGCCTCCAAGTCTTCATTTCCTCATTTGTGCAGTGTAGGACAAGGCTTGGGTAGGGGTGAAGTCAGAGCCTCAGACGGTACATCTCTATGGAAATGGCGTGGCAGGTTGGGCTCCCTAGGAAGTGACTTTGAGAAGGGGGCTAGCATGCAGCCTGCTTGTTAAGGAGTTGTAGGAGCATCATTGTGGAAGTGGGGGGCTGGAGCATGACTGACAGAAGATGAGGCCCAAAGAAAGCCTGGGCCAATTGCGTGGAGAGCTCTGGAGCTAGAATGCCCTTTGGCATAGTGTCACTGGGAGGAAGAGGCCAGGCCTTTCTACCCCACATGCATCAGCACGAGCTGTCCCGGGACTAGCTGGGACTCTGGCAAGGTAGCTCTCTCTGCAGTGTCAGACAGTTCTTCTCAACGATGCTCTCAGTTGCTAGGAAATTAAGGGTTTCATTGAAGGGTCATCTGGGAGGCTCATCACAGCGTTTCCACAATGTGAAAGCACAAGGTGTTGTTCATTAACAGGATAATAAGAATAACAGGATGTGAACATTTACAGGGATATTAAAGATCATGAAATGCAACCTCTTCATTGAATGAGAGAGGAAAATGAAAGGTTCAATGACTTGTCTCAGGTCGCACGGCAAGGTCACGGCAGACAAAATCCTCGTCCTGGTCTCCATCCATTCTTTCCAGGACAGGGTAGCTCACATGGGATGCATGTGAGGGACTCTGCAGGAGCATAGAGAGGTGCCTGGCAGCCCACCAGGAGTCCTGAGGGTGCCACCTGCTGGCCTCAGCCCTGCCCAGGGAGGCCTGAAGCCTTTATTGGTACTTCCTAAAAACTCTTGTATCCCCAGTGCCTTCAGCCTTTCCAAGACAGTGGCACTCCTCCTGCTGGCTTCCGGTGAGCCGGTCCAGGGAAATTTTTCCAAGTCAATCTTTTCTCCTTGGTGCCTGGTTAGAAGGGCATTAGGATGAAGTCCAGTGACGATGGCGCTTGTTGCCTCGATGCCTCCGGCCACATGGGAAATTCATCAATTCATCATGCAAAGCTGGACTGACAGAGCACAGAGCCAAGCCGGAGATACCCAGGAGCAGGCATTTTCCCTGGATTTGCACAATTCATCTGAGGGGCCACCGGGGCCCATGGCTGGAGAGGCCCACTGGGCTGGATAATGAACTCTCTGGGTGTCCCTGAGAGCCCGCCCCTGTGCCTGGCAGCACTTGGGAGGGGGCTGGGAATCAGGGAGAAAGCGTGCCAGAAATGGCTACATTTTGTAAGAAACGTGTCCTATCTTGTTCCATTCACAGAGGAAAAGAAAACATCAGCTCCAGAGCCAAACCTGTTTCTCAGGGTAATCCATCTCTTTTCAGCTGCTCCCTGCAAATCTCTCTTGCGTTAGTTTCCTGGGCCTCAGACGAATGCACGCGTTACATTCTTCGGAAATTTAATAAGAGTCTTACGTGCCTTTTGAAATTCGTGTTTCTATGTCTTATCGCCACATAATGCATTAATATGGAAATTAATTTAGTGCTCATCAGATAGAGTGAATTGTCAAGGTATGGGTTTCTTTTAGCCTCGTTGGAAGGTCTCCCCTCCCCCTCTCTGGCAGCAGAATACTCACTATTATCCAAATAGGGGAAAACAAGTTCTCTGCAAATGCATAGGACATACTTGAGAGCTGCATGGATTCGCTAGCTTTTCGAGCCTGGATCTGCTCAGGCTCTCCCTGTTCAGGCTTGGTCCTCATCGAGGACTCACCTGCGTCCTCTCTGGGCACCCTCCAATCAAACTGATCTTTAGAAGTTTCCTAAATGCTCACATTTTTTCCAAGTGTCTGTCCGTCTGTATACATATTCCGGTCCCTTTGCCTTGGTCACAGCCTTCCTTGCCTTCTTTACGTGAGAAACATCTCCTTCACTTCAAGACTGCTAAAATGTTACTTCCTCTGAAGGAATGGGGGCGGAGCTCCATCAGTACTGGGGACAAGGGGTGGGGACAGGGACACTCTTGCAGGTGGGCACATCAGATTCCCTTCAGAGCTGAGATTCTGATTCACTGCTTTATCCTTCCATGGAGAGAATTCCTGCTAGGGAGACCCGCTCTTATATATGGCAAGCTGACACTGGTCATTGATGGCTTCTATTTGGCTCCAAATGGATGGATGTCAGCGATTCCTATGTTAGGACCTGGTCTGCCATTACTGGTTTCTGGCACTTAGTAGGCCTGTAAAGGGGCAGCTTATAAAGAGTCAGCCTCTGGGCGCCTGGGTGGCTCAGTCGTTTAAGTGTCTGACTCTTCATTTTGGCTCAGGTCATGATCTCATTGTTCATGGGATCAAACCTTGTGCTGACAGTGGGGAGCCTGCTTAGGATTCTCTCTCTTCCACTTTCTCTTTGCCCCGCCTCACCCCCCACTCATGTGCATGTGCGCACTCTCTCTCTCAAAATAAATAAATAAACTTAAAACAACAACAACAAAAAGAGACTTGGGGTGCCTCGGCTCTGACGGTTAAGCATTCTGCTCTTGGTTTCAGTTCAAGTCATAATCTCCCTGTTCATGGGTTCGAGTGCTAGGCTCTGTGCTGACAGGAAAGATTATTTTTTCTTGGGTTTGTAAGATCATAGCTTTTTTTTTTTTTAATGCCTTTCTCTTTAAAAGAGAAAAATTTTAAAAGGTGAAAGATTCTCCAGGTCATAAGTCAGACAGAACACTTCACAGTTCTGAAAAATTGAGAACAGTGAAATCACTCCCCTTGGACCCAAGAGGCACGTGCATCCCAAGTGCCTGCATTTCCCTTCGAGGGGTGTTTCCTCTGGAACATGTGGGGGGTGTGAGAGGTTTTTATCAAATGCACACCAGTGAGGTGTTCCTCTGTGCGGCAGGCTCCTCTTCTTTCTATCCAGCACAGCCATGGGCCTCCCCAATACCACACCCTGGCCTCGGTACCCCTGGATTCCTGCTCCTGGCCCCATGGTGTCATGGTGTCATTCCCTCCACCTGGAGGACAGGAGCTTGGGCAGAGCCTCCTTCCTGTCACCCTATCCCTTTATTTTCCGCAGCAACTTCTCCCACGACCATCTGGGGGAGTCTGATTTCACTGAGGGGTGAGGAGGGGTAAGGAACGACATGGCAACACAGGAGGAAAACAGTTTTTACACTGTTTTCCTGGTTATCATCCATAGTAACCGCAAGAAAAGCCTTTAGCTCTTCCTAGAGTGACATATGCCCCAGCTCCTAGCCTTGTTCCCTCCCCTCATGTCAGCCTCCTTTGAAACAGAACCAGAGGCTACTGTACATTCACTACCCACTTTCAGGAGGTTCCATTTACTTCGACTGTAGGAGAAACAGCGCCCCTGGAGTTATGCAGTGCAGCATCCTGAAGAGGAGTCCCTTCAGACCCCCAGGGCTTCAGGAAAGGCTCACTGCCCTGGCCCGGAGGGCAGGGCTTACCTAAGTTCCGCTTCCCTCTCCTCCATCCTCCCCTCTGGAGACAGCAATCTCCAGCACGAGGCAGCGCAGACTGCCTTCTGGGGGCCTTGACATTCGAGGTAGGTCTCTTTTGAGCTGTTGCTGTCAATGTGCGTTTTACGCACACAGATTGTTCTTTCTGTTGTCCTGGGGGTAATTATGGGCTCAACTCCCAGAGACATACACTAATTCTCTCAGATATCACAATCTTTCTAGTCCATATTAATAAAGAAAAATATCTCCCTACACAGAACAATTATTCATGCACTGACCCCATCCCACAGTGGGTTATATTATTTTCTGGTATTATTCATGATCATGTGAGAACACGCTTCCCACCCACCCCAGCTCAATCCTTGTTCGGGCCTTTGTGAAGGAATAGTGTCACCGCCAGACCACTAATCCATTAGTGGCAATGGAATTAGTACAAAGAATACTGCTCTTGGGAGAAGGACATTCATTCTCTGGTTTTGTGTGGTTGTAGTTTCCCTGAGAGCCTCCAGGCACTTTCCAGGCACCGCTTCATGCACATTCTCAGCTCTGCAGGCAGGAAGGCAGTCACTGGAGGCCTGTCCTGGGAGGAATTAAGGCGTCAGCTTTCAGGGGCCTCTTCAGACCTGGGGAAGCCATGCCTTCCCCTGGCAGGGACAGTAGAACTCTTGAGAAGCACAGAGCAGCTAACACTACCCAGTACATGGCCTGGGATATTGAGGGCTATGTAGAAGGATCCCCACTCAAAGAGGAATGAGGTTAACTACCATAATGCAACGCTGGGGACATACTCAGAGGACCAGAGAACTGTTTTCCATTCATATACCTCACCTTGGGTCTCTCCAATTTCCTTCCTCAGTATTTGCTGTAAGAGACCATTGTGGCAGCTGTAACTTTGGGGAGGGAAAGAGCATGGATTACCCATGATGGGTCACTGAACTCACTCATGGTGAGTGAGGTAGTCAATTCAAGGGACATGTAACAAGCTTACTCTGAGCTGTGCTAAGAGCCTGTTGCTTAGAATAAAAGATAAATCACATATTTCTAAGCCCTAAAATGATTTCCATCTAGTAGAACAGCATTTCTCAAAATTTTGGGATCTTGATATATAGTAAGAAATACCTTTAAAAATTTTTATATTTAATTGGGGTAAAAATCACATCATATAAAATTTGTCATCTTCACCATTTTTAAAAAATGTTTTATTTATTTCTGAGAGAGAGAGAGACAGCGCGAGCAGGGGAGGGTCAGAAAGAGAGGGAGACACAGAATCCGAAGCAGGCTCCAGGCTCTGAGCTGGCTGTCAGCACAAAGCCTGACATGGGCCTCAGACCCACGAACCACGTGATCATAACCTGAGCCGAAGTCAGACACTTAACCGACTGAGCCACCCAGGCACTCCTTCACATTTTAAAGTATACAGTTCAGTAGTGTTAAGTACTTCCCATTGTTGTGTCACGGATCTCCAGAACTCTCCATCTTGCAAAGCTGACACTCCATACTCATGAAACAACTCCAACAGAAATCTTTTTTATGCTGTAACATAGCAGTGCACACATACATACGTACACCCCACTGATACAGAAATTTCACTAAATGATACTTGTTCTCACTGTATGGGATACACTCTGATATTTTCTTCTAGTCTACTCTCTATTCTATTCTATTTTATTCTTACCCTTACTCTTACTCTATTCTATTCTACTTTTTTGAAAATGTTGATCACGATCTCACAACTCATTTCAGTACACATTAGTTGGTTTCACACCTGTGTTTTGACATACTCTACTGTAAAAATGGACAAAAATCACAAATAGCTATAAGACAGAGTCAGGTTTGGGGCATGAGGTGGAGGAAGAAAGAAAGTTCTGGAGGAGATTCTGAGTCCAAGTCTCAATGAGATTTTATCTGTGAGTAGGGGATAAAGGGGGAGAAGGCATGGGGTTAAAAGGAGAATGTTCCAGACAGATGAAGTATGAAGTGTAATCTTGACAGCAAAACTTAGTAAGTGAATAAACATGCGTCTTCCTTATCTGTAAAATGAGGATAATAATACCATCTGCCTCTTTGTGACATGAGGATTAGATGAATTAACCCATGTAAAACCCACTTTAAAAAGTGCCCAGTTACATAGGAAATATGTGGTGCTGGTACACTACTTACATTATACTTTCTTACACACATCACTTATGAGGCCATTTGTCCAGATTTTCTACCTATTTGCAACACCACTGTAAGAAACAAAATGGAAGATACTTTCTATCAAGAAGCTCCCTGAAAGCTGTGGAGTTGTTGACATGGATTTAATAGAATGTTCTGTATGGAATAGTAAGTAGTAAAATAATAAAAGCAGCGATAATAACTGGAGTTGACTGAATGTTCAAGGATGGTATTAAACCCCTCAAGTGCATACTTTCATCTAATCTGTACAATTGTTAACAATGTTTAACAGTCATTCAACCCTAAGCCCTGCATTATAAGGATTCTGTCAATTCTTCTTAGGGAGACATCTGCATCCATGAGAATCACGTTGATGGTGATGGAGGGAGTTTTTCAGGTAGAGAGGTTTCTTTAAACCTAGGCAGGCTGGGAAGACAGTCAGTGGCACATAGTAGGAGTTCTAGGTTCTTTTGGGGAAACAAATGAGATGGGGATCTGCTCCCACAGCTACCCAAGGCTGCAGAAAGCACCTCCTAGATAAATCTTTGACCTAGACTTGAGAGCCAGCCTGAATATTTCCCACCTCTGAGGCCAATTTTATCCTCTGTAGAAACCTCAGGCTAAAATTGTTTAGCTGCCTGATC
Organism: Proteles cristata cristata; assembly: GCA_017311185.1. Lineage (NCBI taxonomy): Eukaryota > Metazoa > Chordata > Mammalia > Carnivora > Hyaenidae > Proteles > Proteles cristata. Next base: position 2,629,456 of record JAESUZ010002383.1, read on the forward strand.
CTGATGGCTCTCCCCCCCTTCCCCCCCCCCCCACTAAACTCTACTGAATCCCATGCTCCTGACCCAGCAGGCAGATCACCGAGTTTGTTGTCTTTATCCTGCACACTCAGCTACATGACAACCAATTGAAGACCAGGCGTGAAAGCTCTTCTTTCTTTTTTCCTTTAACTTTATTTGTTTATTTTGAGAGAAAGAGTGTACATGCAGGGGAGGGGCAGAGAGAGAGAATTCTAAACAGGCTCCACGCTGTCGGTGCAGAGCCCCATGGGGGGCTTGATCTCACAAACTGTGAGATCATGAACTGAACTGAGATCAAGAGTTGGGTGCTTAACTGACTATACCACCCAGGTGCCCCAAAAGCTCCTACTTCATATTCAAAAGACCACTTCTCAGACCCTCACTGAAACCTGTTTATTTTCTTATTGGGTATGACTTTGATCAGTCTGAAGACCTGGATCTCTCTCTTGAAGCAGGTTAGAAGCATCATATTAGAAGGGATTGGGATATGTGATGGTTAATGTTACATGTCAACTGGACTGAGCCAAGAGATTCCAAGATTAAACATTATTTCTAGGTGTGTCTGTGTGGGTATTTCCAGAGGAGATCAGCCTTCAAATATGTGGACTCAGGATTGTTAGATGGACCTCCCCAGCGTGGGTGGGCATCATGTGATCCCTTATGGGCCTGAATGAAACAAAAGGCCAAGGAAGAAGGGATTTGCCTCTTGTTTCCTGCTTGCCTGACAGATATCCCTTAACCCTGGGATATCCGTGTACTCCTCCCCTTGGCCTGGGATTCACGCCATTGGCCCCTCTGGTTCTCATGTCTCTGGGCACAGAGTAGAATTACACCCCCGGCTCTCCTGGGCCTCCAGCTTGCAGAAGGCAGGTCGTGGGACTTCTCAGCCTTCATTATCACATGAGCCAGTTGCTCACAATAAATCTCTTCCTGTGTACCTATAGTGTTTGTTCTGTTTCTCCAGAGAACCTTGGCTAACACAGGGTGTAGGTGTGTCAGGGGAGGCTGATGTAGATGGGCATGCTGACTGAAAGACTGAGGGAAAAAGAAACTGTATTATTATATACATAATAAATGCACATGCATAGAAAACATAGAGATCCATTTGGGGGCGTAACTACTTGCCATGGCTTTGTAGCCCAGTGGATCCTGCATATGGCAACCCACGGCAGGAGACCCTGAATTCTCAAGGCAAACTTATGTGATGGGAGGCAGAGGCAGGCCTAAGTGCAGAGAAAATGAGGGGATGACTCAGAAGACAGGGTGATCAGTCCCAGGTCCACATCTACAGCTGTGTGACCTTCAGCAACCTACTGTCCCTCTCAGAGCCCCAGTTTCACATTTGCCAAATGCCAAGTGAGGTGTATAATAATAGTAGAACACCTGCTACAGTGTTCTTGTGAAGACAAGATAATATAGATAGAAAGTCCTCTGTGAGTTTAAAAGCACTAAGTAAATGTTTGAGTTTAATTATTGAGCTCAATGTTTAAGGCGAAGAAATGTGTGCAGTAAGATTTAAAAATAGTTCTCTCCAAAATTGGAGGAAAAGAGTTTTGGAATGGAAGGAGGTGATTTTTAGTTCAGTGAAAAATCTACTTACGTGGATATCTATCTATCTATCTAGCTATCTATCTATCTAGCTAGCTAGCTATCAATCATCTATTTATCTATCATCTATCTGTCATCTATCTACCTATCAGTCTATCTTTTTACCAATCTATCTGTTAAGAAAGAGAAAGAAATGGAAAGTTCCACCGATGGTAAAAGTAGAGTGACTCTGAAGTCACCCGTGTCATTCATTCATTCATTCACCAAGTATGTACCCTGGAGCAGGTCATGGGCTGGGTCGTGGGGATACAATGATAAGAAGAGAATGGTAAGAACATGGTCCAAGCCCCTTTAGTCTGGGGGAGAATAAATTAATCTCACCAATTAATGCATAGTTACAAACTTCAATCGTGATTATGAAGTATAGCATGGGGAAGCCAGTTTTCCTGGCTTTAAATTCAGTTTGCTGAAATCAATTTCACAATGGGCATGTACTTAACTTCTCCATACCTCAGTTTCCTCATCTGTTGAATGGGGAATGACACTTACCTCTTTGGGTTACTCTGAAGATTAAATGAAATAATACATGTAAGGTAGGATTTCTTAGCCTCAGCCTGATTGACATTTTGGGCTTGATGATTCCTTGTTGTGAAGGGCTGTGCTGTACTTTACAAGATGTTTATGTCCCTGGCCTCTACCTGCTACATGCAAGTAAACACCTTTTCCCCACACTGCGACAACGGACAATGCTTCCAGAGATTGCCAAATGTCCCCCAGGAGGCAAAAGTGTCTCTGGTTAAGAAGCACTGTTCCAATGCACTTAGAGCAGTGTCTGGCACATGCTGAATACTCAATATGTGTTAGCTCTTATTGTTTTCATAAAGAAAAATTACCCAAAAGACCTAGGATTCAAATCCTGATATTATCATTGACAGGTTGTGGGACCTCATCTAGGGAAGATTAATCAATCTATGCATACCTAGGTTTCTTCATGTCTAAAAAAAATATTGATTATCACACATGTCTTTCTTAGTAGATCTTAAATAAAATAATGTACTAAATATTAATCTAATTCCACATAAAGGTATCTAAAATAACACTTTTATCTTTAAGGAAGTAGTTGACAATCAGCAGTCCATGGGTAAAAGCTAGTCAGTTGTCTGTTTTTGTAGAGCACATAAGCTAAAATATTTTAATTTTTTTTTACTGAGTTGAAATTCATGTAACAAAAAAATGAACCATTAACCTGGGAATGCAAACTGGCGCAGTCACTCTGGGAAACAGTATGGAGATACCTCAAAAAGTTAAAAATAGAACTACCATATGACCCAGCAATCACACTATGGGGTCTTTACCCAAAGAATAAAAAAAAAAAAAACCTAACTTAAAGGGATGCAGACACCCCTATGTTTATAGCAGCATTATTTACGATAGCCAGATTATGGAAGTAGCCATTGATTCATCATCCAATTGATAAATGGATTAAAAAAACTGTGGTATATATACACAATGGAATATTACTCAATGATAAAAAGAATGAAATCTTGCCATTTGCAATGACATAGATGGAGCTAGACAGTATCATGCTAAGTGAAATAAATCAGTCCAAGAAAGACAAATACCACAGGATTTCACTCATGTGGAATTTAAGATAGAAAATAAATAAGCAAAGGGGAAAAAAAGAGAGAGAAAGAGAGAGACAAAGCAAGAAACAAACTCTTAACTATAGAACACAAACTGATGGCTACCAGAGAGGGGGTGGATGGGTGAAATAGGTGATGGGGATGAAGAAGTGCACTTGTGATGAAAATAAAAACTTAAAAAAAAAAAAAGAACCATTAACATTTTAAATTGTGTAATTTAGTGAAATGGCTTTTAAACTTTAAAAAAATGTGTTTACTTATTTGAGAGAAAGAAACTCAGACCCATTAGGGGAGGGGCAGAGAGATAGGAAGAAAGAGAGAATCCCAAGAACGCTCCACACTGTCTGCAGAGGACTTGAGCTCCTGAGCCGTGAGATCAAGACCAAGAGTTGGGCACTCAGTTGACTGAGCCACCCAGACACCCCAGCTTTTAAACTTTTTAATTCTTTTGAAAAAAATCAAAAGAATAATATCTCCTGACATGTGAAAAGTATATGAGATATAAATTTTAGTCTCCACAAATAAAGTTTTGTTGGAACACAAACCCATGTATTCAATGGCTGCTTCCCACTACAGCAGCAGTGTTAAGTAGCCACAATGGAGACCATACGGCCTGGAAAGTCTAACAGATTTACTCTTTTCCAGACCCTTTATAAAAAAGGCTTGCTGACCTCCAAATTTAAGGTAGTAATAAGACCAAGGAAATGAAATACTTGCTTTTGGGAAATAATGTGCTTCCTCCTTCTTTGTCCTGCTTGCTGATTTTAGTGAATGACAGAATTTACTCAAAAATATGAGGCACTAATATTTTTTCCCACCAGTCAAGTCAATCAGCAGGAACTATGACCTTGTGGCCCCAGAGGAAAGTGAAGAGGACAGCACCATAGGGACCAAGGGACCAAGGGCAGCCATTGTTGCCTTCCACTGCTGGACTTTCAGTTCTTACCGTTGACTTCCCTTTTCTTTCTAGGGTCCACACAGCTGTCACTGAACCACACAGTTTCAGTTAGGAAAGCTTGGTCATTTCAATTTTGGTCATAAATGGAGGCTGTCCTTGATTTTATTCTTTGTTACCCATTTCCACCTATGATATCTTTCTGTAAAAACCTGTTAGGAAGCGAAATTTGCCACCACATATCCCCTGGGCATGTAGATTATTTTAGCCAGATTATTTTAGCTTGATTATTATTTCTTTTTATAAGATTTTTAAAAAATGTTTTTATTTATTTTTGAGAGGGAAAGAGTAGGGCAGGGATAGAGAGAGGGGGACAGAGCAGAGACCTCGATGTGGAGCTCAAACTCACAAACCATGAGATCATGACCTGAACCAAAGTTGGATATTTAGCCCCCTGAGCCACCCAGGGTTCCCTAGTCTGATGATGTTTATGAAACAAATGGAAGAATCTTTCCCCTTCCCCTAACTGCCTGAAATAATTTAGATAGAGAAGCTTCCCCAGGAAGGAAGCCATCACCATAGACAACTACATTATACTATGAAGTAAGAGTTGGTACACAGGGGCTACTTTGCAAAATGTGTTTGTTAAAATTCCTCTTTATGTCCCATTGTTTCTGGATAGCCAAGCAAACATTTGTTTACTAAACATTTATTCGTTTTCATCTTTCTATGAATTATCTTCCTTATCTTAAAGTCCCAGTTCCCAACACTCTTTTTCTTAACTCTGGTGGTTCACAAGCCTCAACTGCCTGCCTGCCTACCTGTGGGCTTCTATTCTTATGGAGACCCTGTCAATAGGTAATTAAATCCTATTTTCTCATGTTAACCTGTCTCATATCAATTTAATTCTTAGACCAGCCAAAACTACCTTGAAAGGTAAAGAAAAATCTGTCCTCACCAATAACTCTGTAAAACATTTGAGTGTCCAGTTTTCATCCCTGGTCAAAATCAATTGACCATACGTAGGGCACTGCTGAGTCCAAGGATTTTAAAAAGATTCCCATAACTACTGGGTTCATGTTAAGCCACTCAACTACCTGGTCTGTAAAGTTTGTTAAAATCTGGAAAGGGAGGATGTGAAATCATGTTTTCCTTGTGATGGGTCATAATGTAGAGAACACCTGTGGAATATGTATCTTGAGCAGATGGAGTTAAAATGGAAGCAGGAAGAGAAGCCTATACAACGTACAACATTTTGGATTTCTTCCTACACAAATACCCTAGAGATTGTGCAAAACTTGACTCAACACTCAAAAAGAAAGCCTTCTTAGGTACCCAGAAAAGACTTCCTGAGTGCTTTTCCCACAGCTCCACCAGAGTATGGCCCTGGCACTGTTTCCTGGCCTCTGCATCTTGATAAGAGCTGAGAAGACCCTTAGAGAACAATACCTACATCAAATAAACAAAAAGACTGAGCTTTTTGCCCTGGTCTAGCAAGCCCTCTTACTCAACTATAGATCCCGACAGTTAAAACCAGAGATAGACAAGATTGCTTAACTCATGCTCTAATTAAAACCCATTGTTCTTATTTTTCAATGTGCTTTCTTGACACACTGACGAAGGTGTTTTGCAATGGTTAAAATATTCCAACTGCCAAGCCAGAAAAGCCCCAACTGCAATGGAATGCCTACAAGACCTCACCCCACACACCCCCTTCTCTGCTGACGACTGTGAGCTGAACACATACTGACCTCCTGCCCATGACCACAGGCTATAGACCTGCTCTCTTGTATGCACTGCCTGTCCTCCCCCCACCCCCAAATCTCTCTCTATTAAACTCTAGTATCCATCCTGCAGGCAGAGAGATGGATTACATCAACCTCCCCTTGCTGCTGGGACCTGAAATAAATTTCTCCCTTTCTGTTTTTCAAATCTTCAGCTCTTGAGTTATTGGCTTCTCTTGTGAGTAGTTTATCCAAATTTGCTTGGCAACAGTGTTGGCAAACCCAGCCAGGGAGCTGTGCTTCCGATTTGTCCGACCCCCTTGGGATTCCCTGGGTCGGAGCAGTTGGCTGGGGCAGTGCCAGGGCTCACGCGTTCCTTTTCTTTCCTGAGTTAGCAGCTGGCATAGATCATTTCATAACACCAGGAAGTTCTATTTTTCACGGTAAATGAGTAAGAGTCCTTCTTGAATACATATTATATAAATATGGAGGTCTCCACTGAATGAACATTATACTGATGTGGATGATTCTATAGATAAACTTATGCCCTAAGAACCCCTCTATTGAAATCCATCTATTGTCCTTTCTCTCAGGATCCTGTCTCCTGGGCTGGGTTTAAAGTAGTAGCATGTCAATGAGAAAGAATGAAATCTGGCCATTTGTAACAATGTGGATGGAACTCAAGGGTGTTATGCTAAGTGAAATAAGTCAGGCATAGAAGGACAGATACTATATGTTTTCACTCACATGTGGAACAGGAGAAACTTAACAAAGGATCATGGGGGAGGGGATGAGGGAAAAAGTAGTTAAGGAGGAGGAGGAAGGCAAACCATAAGAGACTCTTACATACTGAGAACAAACTGAGGGTTGATATGGGTGGGGGAGAGGGGAAAAGGAGTGAGGGCAGGGAGGAGGGTACTTGTTGGGATGAGCACTGGGTGTTACATGGAAACCAACTTGACAATAAACTATGAAGTAAAAAAATAAAGTAGTAGCCATGTCCATGGTGTTCCCAAAACTTAGAGAGGATCTGGGAAGACACACTACAAAGCTGGGAAGTGTTTTTGATGTAGCAGATCTTACGGAGGAGGAAGTTAAAACAGTTCTGGCAGGAGCTTTGAGCCTCAACAGGGTGAGTATTAATTCCTCCTGAGGTCAATCAGCCACATCTTTGTCCCCCAGTCTGAAGAATTTTTAGATCCCTTTAGAATTCCTCAGCTCTCTCATAGGTTGGCTTGGAATGGAAAAGAATTATTGGGGTATAAACAAAAGTCAGACAAATGCCCTCAAGGTTCTTAAAATCACTTTAGGAAAGTTTTCTTCTTCTTCTTCTTCTTTTTTTTTTTTTTTTGGTGGGGACGGGCCAGGGGAAAAATGAGACAGTGATTATGGAAGATGAATAATCTACACCATATTCATTTGGCACTAAAAACAGTGTTGTTTTCAGCTTCTATTTTGAAGGCTGTCCTATGGGTTTTGTACTTTTCCCTTATCCTTTTGATGCAAGATTGAGAAGCGGGACTTTTAGCATTCTGATGAAGTGTTTCCCAGGACAGAGTACTTTCAGAGCTAAAAGCAAGGCAGGCAGATCCAGACAAACCAGACCAAACCAAAAATCCCACTTTTCTAGGCCCATAGTGAGTGTGTGGGGAGAAGGGGGCTCTTTGCAGTTATATGGATGAAGCTGAGCCAGATGGCTGGGGTGTCTGTGAGCACGGAACAGTCCTTGGGTCTATGCAGTAGAGCACGGCTGGGAAGAGTAAAGCCAGGACAGAGCCTGACTCTCTCCGTGTCCCCGTGTTTGACATGGAATTTTCAGGAGTCTGAGAATTTTAACTTGAATATAGACTTCCAGGTCATTATAAAAGTATCTTTTTTTCTAGTTAGAAATGATGACAGAACATCTTTTCTTTAAAAATTTGCAACTTTCACTTATAACTTTTAAGTATTTGTAGAAATGATATGTGGATATCCATTTGCACTTTTACCCCACGTTCTGGTAAATATCATGGATGGGAATTGCCTATTTCAGTCTTATGCTTGAAATTCTATAGGCAGTTTTCCATGGTAGAGAATACTGAAGGCCTTATGGGAGATATTCTCCTAAATTTAGTCTATGGGCAGTTTCCTGAAGTTTCTGAAAGAATCCCAAATGCAGCCTTCAAATTGCCAAGACTATTGAATTCATCTGAGCAGCCATCCATGGGTGCAGTATGATTCAAAACTTAAAGAAAGGGAGGAAGCTAATTTTAAGTTCCTCCAAGTGAAAAGTTTACAAGAACAATGTATCATAACCTCACACTGTGAAGGTAACTCTCTTTTAAACCCCATCCAATAAATTGCTACCATTTTAAAGCCCAGGGCATTGGCAAACCAATGTCCTAGGAGACCTCGGAAACTCCCACATGTTGGTCCTATATTTAAATAGGATGTAAGATGTCCTTCCAGCTTGCTTCAACCACTCCTGATAACATTTCTTCCCCTTTCACCTAGCAATCCTACATCCCATCACAGGTGAAAATACACAGTGTTCTTATACTTGGGCTTCTTTTTGAATGTTGTCATTTGTGTATGCCGTCCACTGTCTAGTTAGATGATTACTGCTGTAAGAACCAAAGGAAAGCAGTCAGCCATCATCTCACTAGATGACTTCAAACTATCCCTGAACCCTTCACAAAGGAACATACCTTCATCCTTGGCCTATATATATATATATATATATATATATATATATATATTGAATTGAGACTTACTTTGTAAATTAAATATAGCCATGTTCTGTACTTTGAACATGGCATATATGGACCATATCCTCCTATCTAGACAAATTATAGTTTGAGACTTACTTTGTAAATTAAATATAGCCATGTTCTGTACTTTGAACATGGCATATATGGACCATATCCTCCTATCTAGACAAATTACAGTGTAAAACTAACAATGACTAAGGCACAAGCACTGTCCAGCTCGGATTTGACCTTTGCAGAAGTCCCATATGTTTGTGGGCAGCTACCTGAATGAAATGAGAAATCAGTTTAGAGCACCCCCTGCCCTAATCAAAGTCAAATGGTCTGTGTGTCCACTTTGATGCCCTAACACCTGTGTTCAAAGTGACCAGAAGAATCTACTGTTTTGTTGAGAACCTATAGCACCTTAATGCATATGTCCCCCTGTTCATCCCATTGTTCCTAACTCAGGATCCCAACTCAAGTCTCCGGTGTTTCACTTCGCCAATCCATTATTTTTTCTCTCCAGGATATTCTAATTCCCAGTACCTATGAACTCTTCTACCATGGCCAATATCTCTTATCAATTACACATATGAGACTAGTCAGGAAATTGCATGGGCTGTTGCAGCCATTAAAGCTGCTTTTCTTAAGGATTATCTATTTTCTTTTGCCACTTACCAACCATGATACAACTATATGACTTGAATAATGGGGCCCAGATGAGAAAAAGTCCATTGGGAAGCCCGCAGTTTGTCTCCTTTACCCGTTTACAACTTGTTTACACCCATACAGTCATCCCTTAACTTCTATACCTCTTCTAATAGTCAATATTATTGGCTGGAGTAGACACATGGGAAAGGAGATGGACCAGAACAAATCAGGACCAGCAGTGTGCCTGGATTATCCAGTATAGCAGCTTGTCACCACAGGCGCTATCTGCTTGTGGTGCAGGGAGGTGGGCCCAGAACCATCCCAGACTTGACCAGAAATTGGATGCTTTTCACCAACCAGCAGATTAAACACATCAACCTTCTCTTATGAAGTGGTAGCCCCAAGTCTTAGTTATAATATGCTTATTTTCTGGAGGGTCCAAAGATTTTTCCCTAGGAGAGTAGTTTCCAAATTCTAGTATATATGAGGATTACTTAAAGGGGTTATTAAAACAAAAAATTTCTGGGCCACATCTTCAATTTCTCATTCAGTAGGCCTAAAGTGGGACTAAGGGTCTACATTTCTAAATTCCCAGCTGATGCTGATGCTGCAGATGTGATGACCACACTTTGAGAATGATTGCCCGAGAGGAAAACAGATGTTTTGCTTTGCCAAGACATTGCCCTATCTTTTTACACATTTTCTTTTTTTTTTTTTAATCTGTGAAAGACAGGGAGAGACAGAGCACAAGTTAGGGAGCGGCAGAGAGAGAGGAAAACACAGAATCTGAAGCAGGCTCCAGGCATCAAGCTGTCAGCACAGAGTCCAATGGTGGGCTGGAAGTTGTGAACTGTGAGATCATGACCTGAGCCAAAGCCAGACACCTAACCAACTGAGCCACCCAGGTGCCCCTACCAAGACATTGCTCTAAAAACACATACCTCGGGGCGCCTGGGTGGCTTAGTCGGTTAAGCGTCCGACTTTCGCTTAGGTCATGATCTCGCAGTTCGTGGGTTCGAGCCCCGCGTCAGGCTCTGTGCTGACTGCCAGCTCAGAACCTGGAGCCTGTTTCAGAGTCTGTGATCCCTCTCTCTCTGACCCTTCCCTGTTCACGCTGTCTCTCTCTCTCTTAGAAATAAATAAGACATTAAAAAAATTAAAAAAAAATAATAATAAAAAATAAAAACACATACCTCAAGATAGACACAGATTAAATTTCCAATTTTATCAGATAAGTTTTCCGATTTTTATGTAAAACTTTAACCATTAAATTATAACCACAAAATCCATAAGCTTGAATTGCGTTGGGTAAGATAGCGAAAATTATGATATTAAGCAAGAATTAGGTAGATTTTTCAGTGAAGGTCTTAACTGGTCTGAGGTCTTACCAATGATCATTAAAAAACGTGTGGTTCTGCAGTCAGAGAGCTCAGCCCATATGATGTTGTAAGGGGATGACCCAGGATGGTTCCAGCTTACATTCTAGCTGTTTTCCTGCTAACAGCAGTTGGCACACTACAGGTCCAATCTGGCCTGCCACCTGTTTCTGTATGGCCTGTAAGATAAGAATGATTTTTACATTTTAAATGGGTTGAAAGAAAAAAAAACCCAACTATTTCATTAAATGTGAAGACTATATCAAATTTAAATTTCACTGTCCATAAAGTTTTATTGGAACACAGCCATGTCCATAGTTTTTTGTATTGTCTTTGGCAGAGTAAAGAAGTTGCAACAGAGATACCATGACCCATGAAGCCTAAACTATTTACTATCTGGTTCCTTTTTTAAAAATGTTTTCTAAGTTTATTTATTTTCAGAGAGAGAGAGAGAACAAGCACGAGTGGAAGAGGAGCAGGGAGAGGGAGACAGAGAATCTCAAAGAGACTCTGCACTGCCAGTGCAGAACCCAACGCAGGGCTTGAAAACCATGAGATCATGACCTGAGCTGAAACCAAGACCAGATGCTTAACTGACTGAGCCACCTGGGCACTCCTGGTTCTTAAAAAAGGCATTTGCTGATCTCTACTCTAGAGGGAAAAGGAGTGACCTTGTAGAATCCACTGAGTGAAGACTATGTGAAGCTGGCAAAGAAATAGTAACATCTCTTTGGAGATGTAGGTCATTTGACCTTGGGACTTGAGATACAGGCTAGAGAGTGCTGAATTTCTGTATTCCCATAGAATTGTTAACCATCTTTACTTCGGTTACCATAGCCTTTAGCTATGTCTGCTAGAAAGATATTTCCTCCTACCCTCTTGCCACATTCCTCACCATTCAGTGCCTCTGGGCTCTTACTCACGTGCATCATCTGTGCCCAATTCTGCAGAAGATAGTTTAGTAATCAGTCTCCTAACCCCAGCAGATGCACTAGAAAACAAGTCAGTGATGGGCTTGAGTGTTTGGCCTCCTTGGTGATGGTGAGTCTTCTCTTCATGGCCTTACTGTAAATATTTCATTTTAGAACAATTCCATGGGTTGGGTGAAGACCTCTAGATAGAACTATAGCTGGAATGATGCCAGGGAAGCTGCTGCATACCCATCAGTGTGGTCACATATGGGGCATGCAACATCACGAGAGGGACATGTAACTATTAGGTCTCAAAATTTCCTATGACTGATCACTAATGGACCATACTGGATCATAGCAAATTCCCCAAAGATACAATCATTCAGCAAAACAAACACAGATTAGTTTCAGCACTGAATAAAAATGCTATTTTATGACTGCTGAGTCTCAAGGATGACCGACAAGTTGGAACACTCTTTCCAACTGAGTAGCTCAAAAATACTTGATCGCAAATATGAAGCTTTCATTGATAAAGCTCTGTTTCTGTTTAAACATTTTCCTAAAATATATGTGCTTTTATGGCTAGAAAAAAAGTATGGGAATTTATTTGCATAAAACTAAAAATTATAAGTTAAATTGTTTGAAAAGCAAGAATTCTATTGTCCATCACAGCCTGAAGTTCAAAACTGTTTAACTTGTTACTAAAAGAACACAAGCCAAAGAATAAAAATTTTGGTTCTAGAAACAGCAAGAATGTGGAGGTATATTTTTTGTTTTGTTTTGTTTTAATTTGTGACTTTTAGAATCTTGTTTTCTAAAACATTAAAAAAAAATATTATGCAAAAGTCTCTACCTTTGTATACAAAGGTATAATATCCCTTTAGACTTCAAAAGGTAGTTAAAAAACAAGTACATAATGAGAATGGGAAATTTAACATTTTACTTTAATACTGAGAATGTGATTCGTTGTTTTTCTCTGTAGAGAGGAGTAATTGCTTTATGCAAATGTAATATAATGTGGGATTTCAGTTGAAACGCATTCTAATTGTGTTATGCTAGTTACAATTGTAAAAAATGGCGCCTTTTGTGGATTGGTGCTAGTAAAACCTTTAGTAGAATCTAAAAAATGTATGCATCTAGAGAAATGTTCCTGCTTGAACATTTTGGATAAATTTTATTTTATTTGAAATGGTAATATGGTTTCAAGGTTCAATCAAATCAAAACACAAAAATAGTATGCACTAGATGTTCACTCTTAGCCTTTTTCCATCCACTTCATCCAACTTGTTCCCCATAGGTAACTATTTACATTAATTTTTTGTTTGTTATCCATTTTTTTGCAATATAAGCAAGTATGAATATTTATTCTTATTTCCCTCATTAAAAAGTAGCATAGTAAAGACACGGTTAAATATTTTGCTTTCTTCACTTACTGTACAACCTGTAGATCTTTTTTCCTTGTACATAGAAAGCCTCTGCATTCCTTTTTGTTTAGCTGTATAGTGCTCCATGGTGTGGTTTTGCCATGTTCTTTTCCCCTGATCTCTTACTCCTGGATCCTACTTGTTTCTAATCCTTTGTTTTTTATTACCTTCAGGAATGTTTTCAAGTTTTCCATTATTAGTTTTGTACATTTCCTTTTAAGCTACTATATGTAGTGTTTTCTCTTGTTCTGAAATAACAAAATTTTACAGTGTAATATCTGTTGCACTTTTCCAATATTTGTTTATTATATAATGTATTTTATCTGGTTAAACTCAGTTATATTTTCTGTTATTCTTTTTTTTTTAAATAAGACATAACTGATGTATAACATTGTATTCATTTCTGGTATACAATATAATGGTTCAATATTTGTATATACTGTGAAATGATCACTTTAAGAAGCCAATGTCTCTCACCATACATAGTTATTATTTTTTTTTGTGATGAGAATTTTTAAGATCTACTATCTTAGCAACTTTCAAATACACAATACAGTATTATTAATTATACTCACCATGATGTACATTACATCCTCAAAACTGGAAGTTTGTACCATTTGACCGCCTTCATCCATTTCTTTCACCCTCCACCCCTACCTCTACCAATCTGTTCTCTGAATTTATGAGCTTGGTATTTTTTTCCTTTAGATTCCATATATAAGTAAGAGCATATGGTACCTGTCTTTCTCTGTTTGCTTTATTTCACTTAGTGTAATGCCCTTCATGTCCACCCATGTTATCACAAATGGCAAGATTTCTTCCTTTTTTATGGTTGAATAATATTCCATTGTGTGTGTATTTATCCATTCATCCATCAGTGGACACTTAGGCTGCTTCCATATCTTGGCTAATGTAAATGATCCTACAATAAACATGGGGCTATATATATCTTTTTAAATTCATGTTTTCAATTTTGTTTTCAAATAAATACCCCAAACTGGAACTGATGAATCATATGGTAGGTCTATTTTTATTTTTTTCTGAGGAA